>OY829914.1:214748210-217368483 GCA_963691935.1 Nephrotoma guestfalica
GGTTGCGGAATTAAAGAAGCAATTATTGATAACCAATACCATCGTTAACCATTTAACCTATTAAACCTTTATCCTTCCCATAGAAGTTTAGTATTGTGTTGTCTTTGTGTTACTAACTATCGGATATACCTAGGTGTCAGTAACAGAGCCGATTCTGTCCCACTTAATTAACCTATCCAATCCTTCGATTTTGTTACCGGGAGTTCCTGCGTAAGAACTTGGTTGTACATTAAGCATCAATCGATCAGAGTCAATATTATTTAGGAAGTCGGAAAATATTAATTTAGAATTAAATTTCAGAAAATCTGCAGAAGCTTGTGAAATAATATTTCTTGGAAATATTAATTGTTGATTGTGTAGATTAGAATTGTGTTGTCATTGTGTTACTAACTATCGACTTTATCTAGGTGTCTGTAACATTCAATCAATCAATTTTGTTTAGGAAGCCGGAAATTATTAATGTAGAATTAAATTTCAGGAAATTTCCAGATGTACGTGAAATAATAATATTTTGTTCTCAGGTTGCTGATTTAGAGAAGCAATTGTTGAAGACCAATACCATCATTATCCATTAAACCTACTAAGCCTTTATCCTTCCTCTAGTAGATTAGAATTGTGTTGTGCCGTACGATCGCTAGGTGTCTGAAACCGGGTCGTTCTGTCCCAAAAAAAAAAAAAAACTTTCCTATCCTTCCTATTGTTATGTGTAAACAGGCTGTAGGAATAGGCTCGGCGTTATCCGGGACACTTGTCCAGTACTTGGTCCTACAGTCCAATCAATCAATCAATCTTTTAATTAAGGGTTCCTTTAAAGTGTCGGATAGATATATTATAATTTGATTTTCGAATGTGTTGATACACATTTTTTGTTGTGGGTATTGGATCTGCGGATAAAGACAACATGCTGGATGTATCTTCTTCTGAAAAGTTGATGCATTATGTATTTCGATGTTATTACAAGGAATGTGTACACGCGATAACGCGTCGGCATTATAATTAAGGATGCCTTTTTTTATATACGATTTGATAATCGAACTCTTCGAGTTTTAGCCGCCATCTTACGAGTTTAGAATTTGGCTCCTCGAGAGAGAAAAACCATGTTAGAGGTTTGTGATTTATTGCGATCATAAACTTATTTCCAAATAGATAAGGTCGGAAATACTTAGTTGCCCAAACGATGGCAAATAAATCTTTCTCTATAGTGGAATAGTTTTGCTAGCTTTTGTCAAGTGTGCGAGATGCTTAACACACTGGTAGATCTTTACCTATTGTTTCCTGGGATAAAATCGTTCCTATAGCTATGTTGCTCGCTAAAGAGATGGGTTCATTGCATAATAATTTTTTGCACTGCTCGAAATAGTTTTTATAGTTATCATTTATGGTAATTTTACTATTTTTTCTTAAGCATTCGAACATTGGTTTCGTCAGTTTTACGAAATTGTTAATGAATTTCCGATAGTATCCAAGTAGTCCCAAAAAGCTTTTGATCTGTTTTTCCGTAGTTGGAATGGAGAACTTTTGGATAGCAGCGATCTTGTCGAGGTTAGGCTTAACTCCCTCTGCTGTTACTATGTGATCGAGGAATGCTACTCCCTTATGCAAGAATTCGCGTTTATAATCAAGTTGGGCTTTTATGTTTGCTTAGTCTTGCAGTTTCAAGAAGACATTTTTCAAGTTCTCTATATGTTCTTGGAGCGATGTGGAGAATATAGTTATATCGTCCATACAGCACAAGCATGTTTTGCCTTGAAGCTCCCCTCATTATTCATTACTCTCTGGAAAGTACTGGGTGCATTTATTACGTGGCCAGTCGCATATTTGGTTTACGGCGGGAAGACGCCCAACCCATTCCGGTGAAAGGCACCGCAACCTTGAAGGTCAACAGGTACCCAAAAAAAATTTTGTTTGTTTTGGAATTTTCATTTTTTTTAATTTTGATCTTTTTGAACTTTCAAATTTTTCATCTCAATTTTTTTATTTTTTTAAATTTTTATTTTTTCACATTATCCAAACTTTTTTCCCCCTTTTAAATATATTATTTTTGTGATCGAGTGTCACAGCGGTTGCTAGGCCGCTGATTGGATGCACCTCAGTCTCGCTATCCATATTTTCACGTTCCGCGCTTATTTTTTCAGTTCATTTTTTTCTTTTCTTGCTTCGTTCCATTTGTTTTGCTTCCTTTTGAAAATTTATTTCATAAAAAAACAGCTCGGCGTTTCCTGGCATTCGGCTTTATTTTGTTTCTTTTCTTTTCTCCCTTTACGTATTGGCATCATTTGTATGTTCAGTGATCAAAAATATATTTGTACTCACTTCGTTTTTTTTTTGATTAAAAATAAAATGAATTATTAAATTTTTCGGTATGCTATGATGGGAGGGGGGCCTCATTTCGTGTCGGTGCATGCTTGCAGGCTGGGCTTGTCACTCCCATTCATCACCTTGGCAGGACATCCACAGGGTTGGAGTGGCTAGTCGTTCATTCGGGGAGATCCGGTCGATTCCTGGGTGGCCACACATGGTTATTATTATATTTATCTCATTTTTCTCAAATTTCGGCCGATTTAATTTAGCTTCAGTTTTTATAGTTTCTTTTTATTTTTATTCTGTTCCACGGTATAGGCCAGGAATACGCAAGCCTCAACTTCCTCTCGACCCAAAACCCTGAGATCTAGTCGGCAAAATCACCGTGATAGAGGCCTCTGCATATTTAGTAGAATCTTCAGAGTAGCTTTGTGTCACCTCGTAACAAGCTTTATAATTTTCTGTGTTGTGTTTATTTCCCAAATAATATTACTGAGCGATATTACTTTGTAGGCATTTCGTACTACTACTTTCATCAAATTCTGAATACTACCGAGATTTGTTATTCCTAGAATATTGATCGGGGGAGGAACCTGTTTCTACTTTTCTGTCTCATGCAATTTTGGTACAGTAACTGCATGGGCAGTTTTAATGTGGGTTTGAATTCTTGTGATGATTCAGCTTTCCACTTGCTTGGGTTGGTTTCTTTTCTTGGTTTTATATATGCTCTCTTGGATTTCTGTAGTCTCCAATTGGTTTCCCTTTCAAGCTCATCTTCATCCGTGTGATATTCGTCTAGATCTGTGAGTACTTAATATTGGTTGTTCAATAATGCTGAGTTTCCTGCGTTGTTATTTTTATTGACTGTTTCCTTTAGCATAAGGTTTTCTTTCTTTAGCACGACAACTTAATTGTTCAGCTCAAATTTATTTATTAACTCCGCGTTGTTTATTGATGTGCACTGTATGTGCACTGGAGGTGGCTTTAGAAGTTGGCTCGAAATATGTATGCATGATAGAGGAGGTCTTTTCCTTCTCATTGTCACGTTCACACAGTGCGGTGCTTTCTGGCGGCGGAGTTGATGGTGGTGTTCTATGAAGTACCGTACTGAGTAGTACTAGGAACAGGATCAGCCTGGTTGTCTACCGACGATTTGCTTCGCAATGTTGCGTTGCCCCTCATTTTCAAGAGGTTTATATTACTTTACACTGAATATTTACCGTGCACAAACAATTTTGAATAGGATAGTATATATTTATTATATTAATTAGGTCACCATTTCCACTTTGACCATATTCAAAAAAATGCCAACATTTAATATACAAAAAAAAAACTTAATAATCAATCTAAAGAGTGTTAAAGAAAAAAAAATACCACAAGAATTTTTAAAACACTGTTATTTTAATTTGTTTAACACCTTACCCTACAATTACACATAATTAACTCACAGAATTATGGATATACCGCGCGCATATGACTGAAATGGTAACGCTCTATAATTATAAACATTTTCTTAATGACAAGGCACAAATTATTATTTTTTTGTTATTATTAAATAATAACGATAATTAAATTAATAATAAGAAGTATTCAATTCCAACAGGGCAATTTTTTTGTTGTTGTTGCGCCTCCATAATAAATTGTCGCGTACTTGATCGCTATCTAAGCACAGTAGTTTTCTGTTTGGTCTAAAATTAAAATTAATTTTAATTTTATCTTTCTATAAATATAAATTAATTGTAATGGAAAGGAAATTGGAAACTATTAGTACCGTAGTTGATTGTGTTGGAGTTTTACAAATAAATAAAAAATGAAAATTTATTGAATTTTCTATTTATAATTTTTTTGTTTTTTGTATCTTGTGTCTCCATATCGTATCGTAATGTAGTCTCTTGTTGCTGTTTTTTTTTTTTTGTTGGTTCTGTCTATGTGTGTAAAATGGTTAGAGTTAGACTATGGGGGGTTTCCTATTGTTGTTCTATTACACAACAAAACAACAGTCGAGCGATTTAAAAGAATAATATACGAAACCAGCAGGAATTTTGTGTAAATATTGCTATACAGATTTTACCAAGAGAGATTTGTATAATAAAATTTAAAATGAAAATTAAATTAAGAAGAAATTTTGGTCTACACACACACACAACAGTATGTGTTATAATTTTGTCTTATAATATATAATGCTGCCGCTATACCATCATGGTTGTTGCCATTTGACACAATTTTTCGAATATTTTTTCTTTTCAATTTATTGTTGTAAATTGGTGTGGGTGACTTGCAGATGCATACCACAGATTATCGGAATACCTGCGAGGAAACTTATTTTCGATTTCACTAAACTCATCAAGAAATGTATACCACCACGTGTGACTTCATAAATTTTATTTAAACTATCTAATTGTGTCATCGAATCTCTAATATAAAAATATTTGTTTTAATTAGTATAAATGACAATTTAATTAAAATAAATTTTATATTTTGACGTACAACAATTTATCGTGAGGCTGAAATTTTGAAATTAGATTATACAGAGTTTATCACACTGGTGTCACCATTCCGGACGACTATTTATTGTGCTTTGTGTAGCACAAGATATTTATTTAGTTTTTTTGTTTGTTAATTGTTAACTAAATTAAGCATAGATATCTTAATTAATGTGCACTGGTAATGGATGGGGTGACACAATTAAATTGGTTTTCAAGTGTGTTTCCGATTATCCAAGACCGACGTCGCAATTAAAATTTTACCATTTTTTCTGGTAATTATAACGGAAGTGGTCGTAGTTCATGTGAAACACACAATATGGGAATGGAATTAATTATATGTAAAATATTTACAATTTGCTAGAATCTGGTTTTAAAGAATAATCCTGTTCGCCACTTGAAGGCCCAGTATCTTTTGACTTATATTCCTGTTTTTATTACCAAATCTGTTTGTTTTGAACTGTATCATGAGGCTATGATTTGTTATTTTTTTAAATATTTTTTCGTAGTTTATTAGCATTTATTTCAGCAAATAATAATTAATATGGGGGGATTCATTCGTTCACCAGAATTTATGAAAATTCCGATTGTGTCAAATAATACGTAGATCAAAATTATATACAGCTATTCTACTTTTTAAATTGATTAGGATAACCTTATTTCAACACAAAATATGTAGAAATTGGGCAAATGGTTAAAAATTCAAGGCAAATCAACATATAAGCCTAAACTTTTCTGACTCTAATTTATAGAATTGCTTAAAAATTTATTAGAGATGACGTCTTATTGCGCAACTTGCTTCAAGGCCAAAAATCGACTATCGGATATTCCAGTTGTACATGAACTGAAATTGATTAAAATATTTTTTCATATTGATTGGATCTAGATTTGGATTTCTCATTTGAGAGCTCCGGGTTGTATATAACGTTTCTACTGAATATTGGATGCAATTATACAAAATCGCTAAACTCAATGGAGAATTGGGGCTAAATTTGGGCTATATGATTCTCTTCTGAATGATATTCAACCTTTTCTTGAACAATTTAATTTGGTTTTTAGTTAGAATTTAACTTCAACACCAACTTCAACGAGTTTCTTTTCTAAAATTTTCTAAATTGTGGCTAAATTTTGTGTGCAGAACTGGATTGAAGCCTTAACATAATTGTTGAATGAAGTTCAATGAAACTTTTGAAATTCTGAAAATTGGGCTTGCTAAATTAAACTGAAACTTAAACTTGTTGAGTCTAATTTAATTAATTTTTAAACAGATCTTAAACAGATCCCGCGAGCTCCTGCCTTAATTGGCACCGACTCCAAGGCTTGTTTTATGGTACGATTTTGGGTGCGTAGAACGTTTCCGAGCCATATCAGTCTTGATGATTTAATTGTTTCAATTATGTTAAAGTTGTTCACATCATTTCTGATCTCGAGATTCAGTCGATAATTGGCGTCCAAAAACGGCAAGACTTGGTACTAAAAGTGACTAGTGGGCGGGATCATGCACGCCGCTCAGAAATTTTCGACGGAGTGAAATTGTATATGGAAAACAACAACAACTGTACCGCTTTTGCCCAATTGTTTTTCAAAAACTACAAATAGAAAGCAACAAAAATTCATTCATTACAGCAATCCAATGAATTTGTAAGGTTGTTAGAAACAACAGCATATATCCGGTAAAGTGTTCATGATCTCGACCCTAGCCTTATCAGGGCTTTAAAGATATTTAATTTTGTTCTGCGCGATTGCAAAACTTTAAAATGTTAATGTTAGATAGCTCGGTAATTTACTGCGAATTGTGATATTATATCTTCAGAGACTGTTTTGCACATTTACTATCGATCTCAGGTGTTAGCCTTGCCCGACAACCAAGTATTTGGTGTTTTCTTCTTCGTTTATATAGAGGCTGAAATATTGGGTTGTTCTTTCGATCAACGTTACCATCCAAGATGCATATGTCGTCCGCATAAGCTAATATTTGGCTTAATTCATTATTCAGCTACGTATGTGCTATATTGTGCTGGCGAATTACATAATCAAACGAAAGATTGAATAAAATTTTGGATATTCGATCTCCTTACCTGGTGTTATTTCGATATCCTCCGAGATTTTACCTTCGACTATCACCGTGCTTTTAGAAGCATCCATAAATATTTTGCACATGGTTATCAATTATGGGGATGCCTGAAATGTGTTTCTCTGGATGCTATCATACGCAACTGTCAATTGTCTATAAATAACAAATGCACAATCCTCAGAGAAAAATTAGAACGGTTGTTGACCTGGAAGGAAACCGCGATGGTAGTCGCCTAAAATGCGCTTGCTGTAAATTTTTAACTTCGTCAGCACCTACGGTGGCCAAAACCGTATAGCCGGTGTAGAGCAGAGCTTTTTAATGTAGTGAACAAATTAGTGCTATTTTCTACTCGTCTGTTAATCGCCATGCAAATGCCATCCTCACCAGGTGCCGAATTATTGGTCAGATGAAGCGGGTGGGTGGTGTCATTTCTACATTGATATAAGTTTGATGCAGTGATGTTTGGTGTTCCCTGGAGGATAACGTCTGTCTATTTAAGAATGATAAGAAATAATTTCACCATATATTCAGGACGGTATTTCTATCCGTTTGTAACCAACCAGATTCGTAATATCACTACAATTTCTTTTATAAATTGGTATCTGTCTCTTAAACTGACAGATAGGTTTTAAGAACTTGTACTTTTAAGAATTTGTTGTCGTCACGTTTGACATTTCTACACATTCGGTTAGAATGTTTTCTCGCAACCATGGTAGTGGTTGGCTGTCCATAGGGTTTTTTTTTATGATATCTTTGAAGTTGACGTACTACAAAGTGGTCAGAACAGATGTTGGTCTCGCATTTGGTGTTAATATCCTTGATGCTAGAGAATTGTATTTTGGACACAAAGTTCAGGTTGTTTTAATTGACCGTAACTCCATCGTTTGATTTCCACGAGCCTTTGTCAATTCGCTTACGTGCGATGTAATATATTGCCTTTATTCAAACTATTAACAGTTCATTGGCATTTGCATGTAGGTTCATGCCCGTATTGTCTTCGTATAGAGCTTTGCACCTGGAAAATGCAGTTCAAAGAAAATTCGCTTCGAAAAATCCCAACGGCGAACGGTAATTACAGAAATTTAAGGTACAATCCTTGACCATTTAATCCATTTGGATTGGCTGGTCAATGGCGATACAACAAACTTGCCTGTATGTATTCCAGAACGCTCATAGAGAATGTTCTCTTGAACGTGATCCTTTAACCCATTGTCGAGTAAATTAAACTAATCTAAATGCCATGAAAACTGAACAATTAAGCGTGTTAGACCCTAATTTAGACACTGTGGTATACCCTTTATTTTGTTTCCTTCGGAAATCATAGTTGGGGAGTATACCTGCCTATACTTGAACCTCAAACAGTTTTAAATATTATAGAATTCGCCAAGCACAAAACCCAAGAATTCGAATTACGAAAATGCAATACTACGAATATCGACTATCTGTTCGAAATGATTTCAACTCTTTTTTGTGTGGTGGAAAACTAACACAGCAATATTTTGTTGATCCAAAATTTAAAAACTGAAGCAAACCGACGTAATTACATTCGGCAAAACCAAAGTAAACTTAGGGTTGAGATAAACAGTTGGCCAATAGATTTCCTTCAAAGTGAAGCTGTCAACCAAGGCTTAGTCCCTGGATCAGCAATCATCCTTCTTTCAAGGTTGTCACAGAAACATGGCTCAAAGTTTTCAAGATGACATGGCAATCGTAAGAAATTATGGTAAACCAAACTTTTTTGCAACAATGAATGGAAATCTTCAATGGGTTGAAATTAGAGTAATTTAATTGATGGACAATCCCCTGAATTCATTCCTGACTGGTGGCGCATGAGTACAAATTAGAACTTCTGGAATTACTGAGTTATATTTCCAACAACCACATTTTTGGCGAACAGCGAAGTCAAAATATTTTTTTTTAGTCAACATATTTTTTTCGAAATGATGCTGTTGTGTTACAATTCTTGCAGTCAATCGACAAAGAATTCCACAAACTGATTCCCCGCACAAAAAAGGAAGAATTCATTAACTTCGTACTATTATTGACGATCTTTAAAGTCTGAAGCCGATTAAATCTTAGCTTTTCTAATGTATTAACAATGTATTAAGGCTGTTTTTACTTCTAAAGCATAAACACCGCTAAGCCTACCCGAAACTGATAATACTCATAGAGCGAACAGCCAAGTAAGATGTTAATATACTGAGAGATATGGTCATATTTTCTTAGTCCTATGACGTATCTTATGCATGAGTTGAATGATACTTGTAAGAAATTAAATATTGATTCTGAAGTTCGAATGTAACAATGTCTACATACAGAAAATGTGGTAAGATATACGTCTGAACTAGTTGAAGGCGAAGTGTCGAACTTAAATGTTTAGAAGTAGTCCATGGTGGTCTTAAAGAGAAGCTCATTATTTTGCAAACGATTTTAACGATATGGCTCCAATATAGGATTTTATCAAAATACACACCCAGGTTATTCAAAGTATCAGAAAAACTAACCAATGTACCGCTCACCACAATATTGGGAAGATTATCAGTATTGCAGGTCGTCAGCGAACAACTGATATTTACATTTCTCTGGGACTCCTGTGGTTGTCCTGCATATACCACAGATGTATATGAGTAACGAAAACCTGTTTGGCAATGATCATACAGACACGATAACATCAGAACAATTCATGATCCATCTTATCGAATGCCTTGCTAAAATCCAAGAGCACCAGTGCACATGCCCGTTTGTCATCGATAGCTCTGCGAATATCATCACTAAATTTAGTAAAGGACTGTGATTAGATCTGTAGGCTGATTAAACATTCGATAGCATTTTATGGTGTTCTAAATGATGCAAAATTTGCGTTTGTAGAATTGTTTCTTGAACCTTAGTAAGAACCGGTAGCAAACTAATGGGCCGAAAATCAGAAGGAGAAAAGCTATTTTGCTTTTTAGGAATCGGTATTACTTTAGAGTGCTTCAATTCATAAGGGAAACTAGAGATAGTGGTAATGCTATTAAACACATGTGGTATGTAGGGTAATAACATTTTGATACATTTTAACAGCAGTTTATCAACACCAGCAGAATTCGATTTTACTGAATTAAAGACTTCAATTAGGTCTATACAATATCAATGTTTCGAAAACTAAAACCATCATCAGTAGCCCTTTTCAACACGAACTCGTTTATGTTAGGTGGAGATTGTTGATTACAAAAATAATTATTTAGATCATCTGCTGCTAAATCGATGTTTGAGTTATTTGGTTTATTGGATAGCCTAATTATCGAACTAAAGTGTTTTCAAAATGTTTTAGAAGTTAAGGTAGGATCGAGACGCTTAACTGAATACTGAGTTTTTGCGTTTTTGAAGGCATTTATGGTTTTATTTCTAATTGATTTATATTCCAGATAAAACTCTTCATTTTGTGTACGATTGAAAATATAGTTTCGTAATTTAATCAAGCACAAAATGTGATTATTGAACAAAGGTGGGTCAGTAGATTTTAAACGAAATGATTTGATAGGAACAAATGTTTCATTTAGATCACACAACCATTTTGTTACAAGGGACAATTTGTCATTTGGTTCATAAATAGTGTATATTATATCCCAGGATATGATTGAACATTGGCGCGTTAGACCAGTAGTGTCAATATTTTTGTAATCTTGGAAACTATTGTCGACATCATATGAAAAAAAGGCAAAATCATGATCCGAAAATTCCACTGATATTTGATTTAGAAAAACTACTTTTTGAGCGTTGGCTCACTGTTTTGACATGGAAAACCAAATCTCCTCAATAGTCCGCCAAACTTTTTAGGGGAAGGTTGTATACCATTAAGGTCACAGTTGAAATCGCCGCTAATT
This sequence comes from Nephrotoma guestfalica, assembly GCA_963691935.1. Lineage (NCBI taxonomy): Eukaryota > Metazoa > Arthropoda > Insecta > Diptera > Tipulidae > Nephrotoma > Nephrotoma guestfalica. The sequence goes on from OY829914.1 coordinate 214,758,935, forward strand.
ATAATATCATTATACTTTAGTGAATATTCGGCTAACATTGTTTCCAGATCATCACAAAATTCGTCGAGGTGCGATTTGTAAACAACCATTAACAATATTACAACAGTACCCGGGCATGTGTATTGCTGCATATTGATTGGCTGATTGGCGGACTTGATAAATAATTGCTTCGGGAACCCTCCAGACCTCCGATTCCTCTACAAATAAATATTTGCACGTATGCTCCTGAGTACCCACTAATATAAAATCATATCAAAGTTAACGGTAGTACTCTCGGTAGTACGCGGTCAAGCAAATGTTGTTGAACAGAACTCCGATTCACCCAAAATAAAAATTAGCTTATATGATTATGGAGACCCTTTAATAGAAAACCTTGTCAAAGTGAACGGCAGTCCTCGAATAATTTCGTAATGGATGTAAAACGAATTCAAATTTTTTTGAAAAGAACATATCGATTTATGTTGGCATCGGGAACCCTTCAGACCTCCGATTACCTAACAAAGAATTTTAACCAGTATGTTCCTCGGTACCCTCTAATAATAAAGCATCTAAAATCTAACGGCAGTGGTCGAGATTTTTTGACAAGGAAACGATATTATTATATTATTTTTACAACGGAAACCCTCCAGACCTCCGGTTCTCCAAAAATGAATAATATATGACATGTAGGTTTCCTAATAACCTCTAATAGAAAAGCATTTTAAAGTTAAGGGCAGTACTCAAATAATTTCGTCAAGAAAGTAAAACGAATGAAAATGAAAACTCTACAAGCATGCTCCCTCTTATAGAAAAGCATCTTCATGTTAATGGCAGTATTCCAATAGTATCGACATGGAAAAAATAAAAAATAAAATTTTATTGAAAGGAACCAATTGATAAATTTTGGAAATGGGAACAATCTAGACCTCCGATTCCCCTAAAATGATTATTGGCATGTGTGCTTCGAAAAGCAACTCAAAGTAAACGGCAGTACTCGAATAATTTCGACAAGGAAGTAAATCGAATGAAAAATTTGTTGAAAGGAACATATTGATAGGTTTCGGTAACGAGAACCCTCCAGACCGCCGATTTCCCTAAAAATAAATATTGGCATGTGTGTTCCTATACACCTTCCAATAGGAAAGCATCCCACAGTTAACGGCAGTACTCGAACAAGTTCGGGATGGAAGTTAACCGAATGTAAATTTTGTTGAAAGATACATATTGATATATTTTGGCATCGAGAAACCGAAAAATTCTCTCAAAAATGATTATTGAAATATATTCTCCTGAGCATTCTCTATTCAAAAAGAATTTCACGGTTAAGGGCAATATTCAATTGATTTTGACACATAATTAAAAGCAATAGCAACTTTCAATTCTGGCAGTGAAATTCCAAATGTTATCATAACATTTTTATAGTATAGCGTCAGTTTTATTTTTGGACTGACAGTATAAATATGGCGGGTTTTTGTGTAGAGACAGATATTTTTTTGAGGTTGCCTATAGTACATAACGTTTTGGGGAATATTTTCTCGGCTGACATTAACTTATAAATATAATTCGTATAATTTTGTGTTGCCATAGTATTTTTATAGGTTGGATATCGGGCCAATTTCACATACATATTCCTGATAACTTTAATGAAATTCCAGTGAATCTCATTTGTAAAGATTCGATAATTATCGAAATCTTTGGGCAACATTATCTCCTAACGAATTTGATAGGCATCCCAAAATGACAATTTTATGTCCAAAGTATGCAGATTTGGAATCGGAGTAAAGTTTATGCCAAAATAACAAAATAAGCACTGTGTGCTGTATAAGTACTTAGAATTAAAAAAAACAAAAATTAAACTTTCATAATAATATTTGAAAATTTTTAATAAACACAAACATTTCTTATTTTTTCCTAATTTCTGTTAAAATTTTTGAGTGAATTTTGCAATAAAAAATTTTTACAACAAAACACACTACCAATCGCACAGAGGTGATCAAAGTGGTTGTGTAGTAGTATTTCATGTAAGAAACCAATCCTCTTTAGCCACATGTTCGGAAAACTCTGAGATCTTTGTTATTTGACAGATAACATCATTGAGTGTAATATGAAAATATAGATTTTTTCGTATTACACTCATTGATGTTCTCTGTCAAATAACAAAAATCTCAGAGATTTCCGAGCATGTGGATAAATAAGATTTGTTTCTTACATCGTTACATCGTTACAACGTTTTGTTGTAAAAATTTCTTATTACAAAATTCACTCAAAACTTTTCATAAAAATAAAATTGTTTCTACTTATTGAGCAGAAATGTTTGTGTATATTAAAAAATTTCAAATATTATTCTGAAAGTTCAATTTTTGAGTGTTTTTTTTAATTCTAAGTACTTATAGGACACAGTGCATATATTTTTTTTTTTGGCATAAACTTCACTCCGATAGATGTGAATTAGAAACAGGTTTGCTACGTTTTTCGGGATGAATGTGTTTTTCATCACAAATTCGAATTAATTTGTGAATTTTACAGTAAATTTAGCTTCTGGTATAGCACCGCTGGGTCTCTTTGGTATACAACGTAGCAATACTAAACCATTGTACTACAAGTAGTCCTATTCAAAGGAGATTCTTGACCTACAGAGCTTGTAATTCATATCGGCAAACCAAGGCAATTTTCCCAAGGATGACTTCTTATGCCTTATGTTAACTAACCCAAACCTTTTACTTTAATGAAATTTATTTGATGAATAAAGATAATAAGGATAATGATACTCGTATGTAACAAAGATCAAGACTGCTAGCAAAATTTATTATGGTAAAATCATTTCTAGTGCAGTATTCGGTTTACAAGAAGATTGCAATGTACAAAGTTCATATACTCGAGATATGACGGGTTATCCAATTCGAGGTTGATAAAGTAGAAATCTGTATACCGACATCTGTCAAAGATAAACGTCAAGTACGCTGTCATTTATTTAGTTGACATTCTGCCATTTAAGAATATGGAGCATTTAACAATCGACCAACGCGTTAAAATTATTAAATCTTATTATAAAAATAGTGATTCTGCCGTATCCACATTTCGCGCTTTACGAGCAGATTATGGTCGTCATAATCGTCCTACAAAGCAAACCATATTGAATACAGTGAATAAATTTGAACAAACTGGATCTGTTACTGATATTGGAAGGTCTGTGCATCATCGAAACATTCTCAATGCTGAAAATATCGCTTCTGTAGCTGAAAGTGTGGAAGAAGATCCAAATTTGTCAATTCCTCGTCGAGCTCAACATTTGAAGCCAGCCTCAACAGCTAAAGCCTGCTGACCATGGACAACGAAGAACATACGCAAATTGGGTGTTGGAAAAACAGGCCGTCGATGCTGATTTTTCGAACAAAATTTTCTTCAGTGATGAAGCTCATTTTTCACTTGGTGGATACGTTAATAAGCAAAACTGTAGAATTTGGGGCTCAGAAAATCCACAATTGATTGTAGAGAAGCCATTACACCCGGAAAAGGTCACTGTTTGGTGCGCATTGTGGTCTGGTGGTGTGATTGGGCCGTATTTTTTTGAGAACAACCATGGACGAACCGTTACCGTCAATTCTGAGCGCTATGGCCGCATGTTAACCGATTATTTTTTTACGAAAATCGAAGATTATGATCTTGACGATATGTGGTTCCAGCAGGATGGAGCAACCAGTCACGTAACACGAGCAAATCGAGATCTTTTGCAAGAGAAATTTCCTGGACGTTTGATTTCGCGATTGGCTGATGTCAATTGGCCTCCAAGATCCTGTGATCCTGTGTTTTTTTTAAGTTTACTTTATCAAGGAATAGAAGGAATATCCTATAGAAGGAATTTTTAAATAACCCTCTGGTAACCGAATTTACCAAGTGATAAACCAAAATAATCATTAAACCACCAATAAATATTTTTGCATCAAAAAACCATAATTCAAATTGAACTAAATCAAGCGTACACAGGCGCCAATGATTAGGGTTTGCATTCCATAAATCCCACACTTATTTTCATTTATTTACCCAATTCATAACATTTCTGTTTTGACAAAATGATGACATCTGTACCGTAGCACAAGTAACAAATGTCTCACACAACTACCGTCATTTATATATGGAGGTATAATCTCCCTAGAGAGCTTACCACATGGTATATGGTCATTCGAATGTCCATCCGCTCGATACAATGTTATTTCTGCGGTAAACCAAATATACATTTTCGTAATTTTCCTTATTGTGAATCAATCAACCAAAGTAGAAATTATTTGATTTTATCACATACAAACGGTTTATCCGGTTCTTTATATATGTTACACGACTATGTTTTGTACGAGTATTTATTTACCTACCTATATTGCAAAAATAGATTGTGCCGCGCGATAGAAAAAATAGATACACCTGTTCATCTTTAATCTTAACAAAATGTTTTTTGTAAGTCTTTATATTTTATCAGTTGCCCATTCTATATAAATAAATATGTACGTATATATATCTATATATATATATATATATATATATATATATATATATATATATATATATATATATATATATATATATATATATATATATATATATATATATATATATATATATATATATATATATATATATATATATATATATATATATATATATATATATATATATATATATATATATATATATATATATATATATATATAGATATATATATATATATATATATATATATTCAATTGAAGTAGCCATAAATGATATGACTATTCCCCGGTCATATTTATATATCGAGAATGCAATGCTAGATACATAGATTACATAAAATGCAACCGCACGACTTGTAATAAAATCGAGTAAAATAAAAATATATAAGAAGTTTACTTACCTCAATTTCAAGAAACCAAAATTTTACAAAAAAAAAACTAAAAACTATCTTAAAACTGTAATTTTTTTTTACCTGATACGTTAAAATTTATGATCGTCAAGAAACCACTCCAAACAATTTTCTAACCTGTCAGGTCAAGTTTTTTGTTCTATTATACGTTTCAAAAACAAAACAAAAAATGTATTCCCAAAATTTATTAACAAATTAAATAACAAAAAACAATTTATTTTTAATTTTTTAATTTTATTTTTTATAATTTTTTTTTTTCAGAAATAGATAAAAAAAATATTTTTGTTTGTTTATAATAAATTTAACAAAATTATTACTCTCATATTGTTTTAAAAAAAAAATTCATTTTGCAATTTAAATTTTTTTACGAATTATAATACATTTAATTAAAATTTATTTCTGAAGAAAAAATTAATTCTAAAGTTGATATATAATTAATAATAATGGCAATAAATCACAATTTACAGCAAGTTAAAGACCTTTTCCGACTACCACAACGGTTTGACTACAGTTAATGTTCGTTGGGCTCTCTTACTGTACTATACTCTTTATATTTTGGTAACTAGCTACCTTAAAAATTTGGTTTGAAATTTTTAGAAAAGTCAATGATAGCCGTGTTTAATGGGGTTCGGACGTTAAGTTTGTTAAGCATGTTGGTTAAGTGGCGTCTGTCTAATCTAGGTTTTTTTTCAGTCACTTATGCCAAATCACATGATAAGTTACGCGATTCAGCAGCACGTCCAAATGATTAACCTTTATTATTAAAATGAGTGTTCATTATTACAAACGTTGCGCCTATTTATGGCAGAGCCTGTGGTCCATTAAAGTCGAGTTTCCAACGTTTACCCAAATTCGAGACAACCGGTTCGATAAACAATCAGCCAACACGCGTACGTCAAAGGAACGCCAGATTGGCCGAAAACGGTGCCGCGATGCGTGAAAGTGTACAGCAGAACCGGAGCCTGTCAATTCCTCGCCATGCAGAAAAACTGGGCCTTTCTCATACTTAAACTTGGCGAATTTTGCGTCGGAACTTAGGCCTACACCCGTACAAGGTCCAACTGACCCATGATCTCCAAGACAATGATCACACGCAACGTTATTTGTTCGCTGACTGGGCTTCGGCGCGTTTGCATCAGGACACCAATTTTTGTGAAAAAATCATTTTTAGCAACGAGGCGCATTTTTAGATGAATGGTAACCAGGCCATGTTAACAAGCAAAATTTCCATATATGGGACGACGCTAACTCACACCAGATTCACCAGGTGGCAATGCATACACAAAAAAATACTGTTTGGTGCGGATTCTGGACCGGCAGTGTCAGTGGTCCGTAATTTTTTGAAAAAGACGTTGGTGAGGCCATCACTATCAACGAGGAGCACAAAGGAACGTTACTAACCGATTTATTTTGGCCCAAATTGAACGATATGAATCTTGCCATACATGCACCTTTCAAATAAAAAAATCGTTAGTACCTCACACACAGCTTGATTTATTCCATTTCAATATGGGCCCGCCCAAATTGAAAAACCCTTTACGAAGTAATTTAGGTAACTAAAGATGCAACTATGTGAATTTTGCCACCATAAAACTAAACTGCCAAAAAAAGGTTTCAAATACACAAAAGACAGAAATACAGTGCGCTCTGGAGAGTTAAATTTTGCTTTATCGCACAGTTCGTACTCGCTAGTTAGGTAGTAAAAATCAGTAAGGCTAATCATCAGAGATTTTTGCAAAAAAATTGAAAATATTTTATTGTTGAAATTCCGGTTCAAAATGATTATAGGTTGTGAACATAATATATTGAGTAAGAAATTAACGGTTTGGTTGCATTTGGAAAGCGTGGTTATTGGAAATTTCGTATTTTGAACTCCGGTTATATTATGTCATCGAACCTGGATTACAGGCGAATGAGGCGACATATTGCAGCAACTTAAACGCCGATCTACTCATAATTTCATCATTAACGCAAAATAACCGTAACATTCAGAATCTGTGACAATAAATTTTATCCGTTCAAAATCAGTAAGGCTAGCCAGGGATTTTTGCAAAAAAATTGAAAATATTTTTTTGTTGAAATTCCGGTTCAAAATGATTATAGGTTGTGAACATAATATATTGAGTAAGAAATTAACGGTTTGGTTGCATTTGGAAAGCGTGGTTATTGGAAATTTCGTATTTTGAACTCCGGTTATATTATGACATCGAACCTGGATTACAGGCGAATGATTCGACATATTGCAGCAACTTAAACGCCGATTTACTCATAATTTCATCATTAACGCAAAACCGTAACTTTCAGAATCTGTGACAATAAATTTTATCCGTTCAAAATCAGTAAGGCTAACCATCAGGGATTTTTGCAAAAAAATTGAAAATATTTTATTGTTGAAATTCCGGTTCAAAATAATTATATGTTGTGAACATAATATATTGAGTAAGAAATTAACGGTTTGGTTGCATTTGGAAAGCGTGGTTATTGGAAATTTCGTATTTTGAACTCCGGTTATATTATGACATCGAACCTGGATTACAGGCGAATGAGGCGACATATTGCAGCAACTTAAACGCCGATCTACTCATAATTTCATCATTAACGCAAAATAACCGTAACATTCAGAATCTGTGACAATAAATTTTATCCGTTCAAAATCAGTAAGGCTAACCATCAGGGATTTTTGCAAAAAAATTGAAAATATTTTATTGTTGAAATTCCGGTTCAAAATGATTATAGGTTGTGAACATAATATATTGAGTAAGAAGTTAACGGTTTGGTTGCATTTGGAAAGCGTGGTTATTGGAAATTTCGCATTTTGAACTCCGGTTATATTATGGCATCGAACCTGGATTACAGGCGAATGAGGCGACATATTGCAGCAACTTAAACGCCGATTTACTCATAATTTCATCATTAACGCAAAATAACCGTAACATTCAGAATCTGTGACAATAAATTTTATCCGTTCAAAATCAGTAAGGCTAGCCAGGGATTTTTGCAAAAAAATTGAAAATATTTTTTTGTTGAAATTCCGGTTCAAAATGATTATAGGTTGTGAACATAATATATTGAGTAAGAAATTAACGGTTTGGTTGCATTTGGAAAGCGTGGTTATTGGAAATTTCGTATTTTGAACTCCGGTTATATTATGACATCGAACCTGGATTACAGGCGAATGATTCGACATATTGCAGCAACTTAAACGCCGATTTACTCATAATTTCATCATTAACGCAAAACCGTAACTTTCAGATTCTGTGACAATAAATTTTATCCGTTCAAAATCAGTAAGGCTAACCATCAGGGCCTTTTGCAAAAAAAATGAAAATATTTTATTGTTGAAATTCCGGTTCAAAACGATTATAGGTTGTGAACATAATATATTGAGTAAGAAATTAACGGTTTGGTTGCATTTGGAAAGCGTGGTTATTGGAAATTTCGTATTTTGAACTCCGGTTATATTATGTCATCGAACCTGGATTACAGGCGAATGAGGCGACATATTGCAGCAACTTAAACGCCGATCTACTCATAAATTCATTATTAACGCAAAATAACCGTAACATTCAGAATCTGTGACAATAAATTTTATCCGTTCAAAATCAGTAAGGCTAACCATCAGGGATATTTGCAAAACAAATGAAAATATTTTAGTGTTGAAATTCCGGTTCAAAATGATTATAGGTTGTGAACATAATATATTGAGTAAGAAATTAACGGTTTGGTTGCATTTGGAAAGCGTGGTTATTGGAAATTTCGTATTTTGAACTCCGGTTATATTATGGCATCGAACCTGGATTACAGGCGAATTAGGCGACATATTGCAGCAACTTAAACGCCGATATACTCATAATTTCATTATTAACGCAAAATAACCGTAACATACAGAATCTGTGACAATAAATTTTATCCGTTCAAAATCAGTAAGGCTAACCATCAGGGATTTTAGCAAAAAAAATTAAAATATTTTATTGTTGAAATTCCGGTTCAAAATGATTACAGGTTGTGAACATAATATATTGAGTAAGAAATTGACGGTTTGGTTGCATTTGGAAAGCGTGGTTATTGGAAATTTCGTATTTTGAACTCCGGTTATTTATGTCATCGAACCTGGATTACAGGCGAATGAGGCGACATATTGCAGCAACTTAAACGCCGATCTACTCATAATTTCATCATTAACGCAAAATAACCGTAACATTCAGAATCTGTGACAATAAATTTTATCCGTTCAAAATCAGTAAGGCTAACTAACCATCAGGGATTTTTGCAAAAAAATGAAAATATTTTATTGTTGAAATTCCGGTTCAAAATGATTATAGGTTGTGAACATAATATATTGAGTAAGAAATTAACGGTTTGGTTGCATTTGGAAAGCGTGGTTATTGGAAATTTCGTTTTTTGAACTCCGGTTATATTATGTCATCGAACCTGGATTACAGGCGAATGAGGCGACATATTGCAGCAACTTAAACGCCGATCTACTCATAATTTCATTATTAACGCAAAATAACCGTAACATTCAGAATCTGTGACAATAAATGTTATCCGTTCAAAATCAGTAAGGCTAACCATCAGGGATTTTTGCAACAAAATTAAAATATTTTATTGTTGAAATTCCGGTTCAAAATGATTATAGGTTGTGAACATAATATATTGAGTAAGAAATTAACGGTTTGGTTGCATTTGGAAAGCGTGGTTATTGGAAATTTCGTATTTTGAACTCCGGTTATATTATGTCATCGAACCTGGATTACAGGCGAATGAGGCGACATATTGCAGCAACTTAAACGCCGATCTACTCATAATTTCATTATTAACGCAAAATAACCGTAACATTCAGAATCTGTGACAATAAATTTTATCCGTTCAAAATCAGTAAGGCTAACCATCAGGGATTTTTGCAAAAAAAATGAAAATATTTTATTGTTGAAATTCCGGTTCAAAATGATTATAGGTTGTGAACATAATATATTGAGTAAGAAATTAACGGTTTGGTTGCATTTGGAAAGCGTGGTTATTGGAAATTTCGTATTATTGAACTCCGGTTATTTATGTCATCGAACCTGGATTAAAGGCGAATGAGGCGACATATTGCAGCAACTTAAACGCCGATCTACTCATAATTTCATTATTAACGCAAAATAACCGTAACATTCAGAATCTGTGACAATAAATTTTATCCGTTCAAAATCAGTAAGGCTAACCATCAGGGATTTTTGCAAAAAAAATTAAAATATTTTATTGTTGAAATTCCGGTTCAAAATGATTATAGGTTGTGAACATAATATATTGAGTAAGAAATTAACGGTTTGGTTGCATTTGGAAAGCGTGGTTATTAGAAATTTCGTTTTTTGAACTCCGGTTATTTATGTCATCGAACCTGGATTACAGGCGAATGAGGCGACATATTGCAGCAACTTAAACGCCGATCTACTCATAATTTCATTATTAACGCAAAATAACCGTAACATTCAGAATCTGTGACAATAAATTTTATCCGTTCAAAATCAGTAAGGCTAACCATCAGGGATTTTAGCAAAAAAAATTAAAATATTTTATTGTTGAAATTCCGGTTCAAAATGATTATAGGTTGTGAACATAATATATTGAGTAAGAAATTAACGGTTTGGTTGCATTTGGAAAGCGTGGTTATTGGAAATTTCGTATTTTGAACTCCGGTTATATTATGTCATCGAACCTGGATTACAGGCGAATGAGGCGACATATTGCAGCAACTTAAACGCCGATCTACTCATAATTTCATTATTAACGCAAAATAACCGTAACATTCAGAATCTGTGACAATAAATTTTATCCGTTCAAAATCAGTAAGGCTAACAACCATCAGGGGTTTTTGCAAAAAAAATTAAAATATTTTATTGTTGAAATTCCGGTTCAAAATGATTATAGGTTGTGAACATAATATATTGAGTAAGAAATTAACGGTTTGGTTGCATTTGGAAAGCGTGGTTATTAGAAATTTCGTATTTTGAACTCCGGTTATATTATGTCATCGAACCTGGATTACAGGCGAATGAGGCGACATATTGCAGCAACTTAAACGCCGATCTACTCATAATTTCATTATTAACGCAAAATAACCGTAACATTCAGAATCTGTGACAATAAATTTTATCCGTTCAAAATCAGTAAGGCTAACCATCAGGGATTTTTGCAAAAAAAATTAAAATATTTTATTGTTGAAATTCCGGTTCAAAATGATTATAGGTTGTGAACATAATATATTGAGTAAGAAATTAACGGTTTGGTTGCATTTGGAAAGCGTGGTTATTGGAAATTTCGTATTTTGAACTCCGGTTATATTATGTCATCGAACCTGGATTACAGGCGAATGAGGCGACATATTGCAGCAACTTAAACGCCGATCTACTCATAATTTCATTATTAACGCAAAATAACCGTAACATTCAGAATCTGTGACAATAAATTTTATCCGTTCAAAATCAGTAAGGCTAACCCATCAGGGATTTTTGCAAAAAAAATTAAAATATTTTATTGTTGAAATTCCGGTTCAAAATGATTATAGGTTGTGAACATAATATATTGAGTAAGAAATTAACGGTTTGGTTGCATTTGGAAAACGTTGTTATTGGAAATTTCGTATTTTGAACTCCGGTTATTTATGTCATCGAACCTGGATTACAGGCGAATGAGGCGACATATTGCAGCAACTTAAACGCCGATCTACTCATAATTTCATTATTAACGCAAAATAACCGTAACATTCAGAATCTGTGACAATAAATTTTATCCGTTCAAAATCAGTAAGGCTAACCATCAGGGATTTTTGCAAAAAAAATTAAAATATTTTATTGTTGAAATTCCGGTTCAAAATGATTATAGGTTGTGAACATAATAAATTGAGTAAGAAATTAACGGTTTGGTTGCATTTGGAAAACGTGGTTATTGGAAATTTCGTATTTTGAACTCCGGTTATTTATGTCATCGAACCTGGATTACAGGCGAATGAGGCGACATATTGCAGCAACTTAAACGCCGATCTACTCATAATTTCATTATTAACGCAAAATAACCGTAACATTCAGAATCTGTGACAATAAATTTTATCCGTTCAAAATCAGTAAGGCTAACCATCAGGGATTTTTGCAAAAAAAATTAAAATATTTTATTATTGAAATTCCGGTTCAAAATGATTATAGGTTGTGAACATAATATATTGAGTAAGAAATTAACGGTTTGGTTGCATTTGGAAAGCGTGGTTATTGGAAATTTCGTATTTTGAACTCCGGTTATTTATGTCATCGAACCTGGATTACAGGCGAATGAGGCGACATATTGCAGCAACTTAAACGCCGATCTACTCATAATTTCATTATTAACGCAAAATAACCGTAACATTCAGAATCTGTGACAATAAATTTTATCCGTTCAAAATCAGTAAGGCTAACCATCAGGGATTTTTGCAAAAAAAATTAAAATATTTTATTGTTGAAATTCCGGTTCAAAATGATTATAGGTTGTGAACATAATAAATTGAGTAAGAAATTAACGGTTTGGTTGCATTTGGAAAACGTGGTTATTGGAAATTTCGTATTTTGAACTCCGGTTATTTATGTCATCGAACCTGGATTACAGGCGAATGAGGCGACATATTGCAGCAACTTAAACGCCGATCTACTCATAATTTCATTATTAACGCAAAATAACCGTAACATTCAGAATCTGTGACAATAAATGTTATCCGTTCAAAATCAGTAAGGCTAACCATCAGGGATTTTAGCAAAAAAAATTAAAATATTTTATTGTTGAAATTCCGGTTCAAAATGATTATAGGTTGTGAACATAATATATTGAGTAAGAAATTAACGGTTTGGTTGCATTTGGAAAGCGTGGTTATTGGAAATTTCGTATTTTGAACTCCGGTTATATTATGTCATCGAACCTGGATTACAGGCGAATGAGGCGACATATTGCAGCAACTTAAACGCCGATCTACTCATAATTTCATTATTAACGCAAAATAACCGTAACATTCAGAATCTGTGACAATAAATTTTATCCGTTCAAAATCAGTAAGGCTAACAACCATCAGGGGTTTTTGCAAAAAAAATTAAAATATTTTATTGTTGAAATTCCGGTTCAAAATGATTATAGGTTGTGAACATAATAAATTGAGTAAGAAATTAACGGTTTGGTTGCATTTGGAAAGCGTGGTTATTGGAAATTTCGTATTTTGAACTCCGGTTATATTATGTCATCGAACCTGGATTACAGGCGAATGAGGCGACATATTGCAGCAACTTAAACGCCGATCTACTCATAATTTCATTATTAACGCAAAATAACCGTAACATTCAGAATCTGTGACAATAAATGTTATCCGTTCAAAATCAGTAAGGCTAACCATCAGGGATTTTAGCAAAAAAAATTAAAATATTTTATTGTTGAAATTCCGGTTCAAAATGATTATAGGTTGTGAACATAATATATTGAGTAAGAAATTAACGGTTTGGTTGCATTTGGAAAGCGTGGTTATTGGAAATTTCGTATTTTGAACTCCGGTTATATTATGTCATCGAACCTGGATTACAGGCGAATGAGGCGACATATTGCAGCAACTTAAACGCCGATCTACTCATAATTTCATTATTAACGCAAAATAACCGTAACATTCAGAATCTGTGACAATAAATTTTATCCGTTCAAAATCAGTAAGGCTAACAACCATCAGGGGTTTTTGCAAAAAAAATTAAAATATTTTATTGTTGAAATTCCGGTTCAAAATGATTATAGGTTGTGAACATAATATATTGAGTAAGAAATTAACGGTTTGGTTGCATTTGGAAAGCGTGGTTATTAGAAATTTCGTATTTTGAACTCCGGTTATATTATGTCATCGAACCTGGATTACAGGCGAATGAGGCGACATATTGCAGCAACTTAAACGCCGATCTACTCATAATTTCATTATTAACGCAAAATAACCGTAACATTCAGAATCTGTGACAATAAATTTTATCCGTTCAAAATCAGTAAGGCTAACCATCAGGGATTTTTGCAAAAAAAATTAAAATATGTTATTGTTGAAATTCCGGTTCAAAATGATTATAGGTTGTGAACATAATATATTGAGTAAGAAATTAACGGTTTGGTTGCATTTGGAAAGCGTGGTTATTGGAAATTTCGTATTTTGAACTCCGGTTATATTATGTCATCGAACCTGGATTACAGGCGAATGAGGCGACATATTGCAGCAACTTAAACGCCGATCTACTCATAATTTCATTATTACCGCAAAATAACCGTAACATTCAGAATCTGTGACAATAAATTTTATCCGTTCAAAATCAGTAAGGCTAACCCATCAGGGATTTTTGCAAAAAAAATTAAAATATTTTATTGTTGAAATTCCGGTTCAAAATGATTATAGGTTGTGAACATAATATATTGAGTAAGAAATTAACGGTTTGGTTGCATTTGGAAAACGTGGTTATTGGAAATTTCGTATTTTGAACTCCGGTTATTTATGTCATCGAACCTGGATTACAGGCGAATGAGGCGACATATTGCAGCAACTTAAACGCCGATCTACTCATAATTTCATTATTAACGCAAAATAACCGTAACATTCAGAATCTGTGACAATAAATTTTATCCGTTCAAAATCAGTAAGGCTAACCATCAGGGATTTTTGCAAAAAAAATTAAAATATTTTATTGTTGAAATTCCGGTTCAAAATGATTATAGGTTGTGAACATAATAAATTGAGTAAGAAATTAACGGTTTGGTTGCATTTGGAAAACGTGGTTATTGGAAATTTCGTATTTTGAACTCCGGTTATATTATGTCATCGAACCTGGATTACAGGCGAATGAGGCGACATATTGCAGCAACTTAAACGCCGATCTACTCATAATTTCATTATTAACGCAAAATAACCGTAACATTCAGAATCTGTGATAATAAATTTTATCCGTTCAAAATCAGTAAGGCTAACCATCAGGGATTTTAGCAAAAAAAATTAAAATATTTTATTGTTGAAATTCCGGTTCAAAATGATTATAGGTTGTGAACATAATATATTGAGTAAGAAATTAACGGTTTGGTTGCATTTGGAAAGCGTGGTTATTGGAAATTTCGTATTTTGAACTCCGGTTATATTATGTCATCGAACCTGGATTACAGGCGAATGAGGCGACATATTGCAGCAACTTAAACGCCGATCTACTCATAATTTCATTATTAACGCAAAATAACCGTAACATTCAGAATCTGTGACAATAAATTTTATCCGTTCAAAATCAGTAAGGCTAACAACCATCAGGGGTTTTTGCAAAAAAAATTAAAATATTTTATTGTTGAAATTCCGGTTCAAAATGATTATAGGTTGTGAACATAATAAATTGAGTAAGAAATTAACGGTTTGGTTGCATTTGGAAAGCGTGGTTATTGGAAATTTCGTATTTTGAACTCCGGTTATATTATGTCATCGAACCTGGATTACAGGCGAATGAGGCGACATATTGCAGCAACTTAAACGCCGATCTACTCATAATTTCATTATTAACGCAAAATAACCGTAACATTCAGAATCTGTGACAATGAATGTTATCCGTTCAAAATCAGTAAGGCTAACCATCAGGGATTTTAGCAAAAAAAATTAAAATATTTTATTGTTGAAATTCCGGTTCAAAATGATTATAGGTTGTGAACATAATATATTGAGTAAGAAATTAACGGTTTGGTTGCATTTGGAAAGCGTGGTTATTGGAAATTTCGTATTTTGAACTCCGGTTATATTATGTCATCGAACCTGGATTACAGGCGAATGAGGCGACATATTGCAGCAACTTAAACGCCGATCTACTCATAATTTCATTATTAACGCAAAATAACCGTAACATTCAGAATCTGTGACAATAAATTTTATCCGTTCAAAATCAGTAAGGCTAACAACCATCAGGGGTTTTTGCAAAAAAAATTAAAATATTTTATTGTTGAAATTCCGGTTCAAAATGATTATAGGTTGTGAACATAATATATTGAGTAAGAAATTAACGGTTTGGTTGCATTTGGAAAGCGTGGTTATTAGAAATTTCGTATTTTGAACTCCGGTTATATTATGTCATCGAACCTGGATTACAGGCGAATGAGGCGACATATTGCAGCAACTTAAACGCCGATCTACTCATAATTTCATTATTAACGCAAAATAACCGTAACATTCAGAATCTGTGACAATAAATTTTATCCGTTCAAAATCAGTAAGGCTAACCATCAGGGATTTTTGCAAAAAAAATTAAAATATTTTATTGTTGAAATTCCGGTTCAAAATGATTATAGGTTGTGAACATAATATATTGAGTAAGAAATTAACGGTTTGGTTGCATTTGGAAAGCGTGGTTATTGGAAATTTCGTATTTTGAACTCCGGTTATATTATGTCATCGAACCTGGATTACAGGCGAATGAGGCGACATATTGCAGCAACTTAAACGCCGATCTACTCATAATTTCATTATTACCGCAAAATAACCGTAACATTCAGAATCTGTGACAATAAATTTTATCCGTTCAAAATCAGTAAGGCTAACCCATCAGGGATTTTTGCAAAAAAAATTAAAATATTTTATTGTTGAAATTCCGGTTCAAAATGATTATAGGTTGTGAACATAATATATTGAGTAAGAAATTAACGGTTTGGTTGCATTTGGAAAACGTGGTTATTGGAAATTTCGTATTTTGAACTCCGGTTATTTATGTCATCGAACCTGGATTACAGGCGAATGAGGCGACATATTGCAGCAACTTAAACGCCGATCTACTCATAATTTCATTATTAACGCAAAATAACCGTAACATTCAGAATCTGTGACAATAAATTTTATCCGTTCAAAATCAGTAAGGCTAACCATCAGGGATTTTTGCAAAAAAAATTAAAATATTTTATTGTTGAAATTCCGGTTCAAAATGATTATAGGTTGTGAACATAATAAATTGAGTAAGAAATTAACGGTTTGGTTGCATTTGGAAAACGTGGTTATTGGAAATTTCGTATTTTGAACTCCGGTTATATTATGTCATCGAACCTGGATTACAGGCGAATGAGGCGACATATTGCAGCAACTTAAACGCCGATCTACTCATAATTTCATTATTAACGCAAAATAACCGTAACATTCAGAATCTGTGATAATAAATTTTATCCGTTCAAAATCAGTAAGGCTAACCATCAGGGATTTTTGCAAAAAAAATTAAAATATTTTATTGTTGAAATTCCGGTTCAAAATGATTATAGGTTGTGAACATAATATATTGAGTAAGAAATTAACGGTTTGGTTGCATTTGGAAAGCGTGGTTATTGGAAATTTCGTATTTTGAACTCCGGTTATTTATGTCATCGAACCTGGATTACAGGCGAATGAGGCGACATATTGCAGCAACTTAAACGCCGATCTACTCATAATTTCATTATTAACGCAAAATAACCGTAACATTCAGAATCTGTGACAATAAATTTTATCCGTTCAAAATCAGTAAGGCTAACCATCAGGGATTTTTGCAAAAAAATGAAAATATTTTATTGTTGAAATTCCGGTTCAAAATGATTATAGGTTGTGAACATAATATATTGAGTAAGAAATTAACGGTTTGGTTGCATTTGGAAAACGTGGTTATTGGAAATTTCGTATTTTGAACTCCGCTTATTTATGTCATCGAACCTGGATTACAGGCGAATGAGGCGACATATTGCAGCAACTTAAACGCCGATCTACTCATAATTTCATTATTAACGCAAAATAACCGTAACATTCAGAATCTGTGACAATAAATGTTATCCGTTCAAAATCAGTAAGGCAAACCATCAGGGATTTTTGCAAAAAAAAATGAAAATATTTTATTGTTGAAATTCCGGTTCAAAATGATTATAGGTTGTGAACATAATAAATTGAGTAAGAAATTAACGGTTTGGTTGCATTTGGAAAACGTGGTTATTGGAAATTTCGTATTTTGAACTCCGGTTATATTATGTCATCGAACCTGGATTACAGGCGAATGAGGCGACATATTGCAGCAACTTAAACGCCGATCTACTCATAATTTCATTATTAACGCAAAATAACCGTAACATTCAGAATCTGTGACAATAAATGTTATCCGTTCAAAATCAGTAAGGCAAACCATCAGGGATTTTTGCAAAAAAAAATAAAATATTTTATTGTTGAAATTCCGGTTCAAAATGATTATAGGTTGTGAACATAATATATTGAGTAAGAAATTAACGGTTTGGTTGCATTTGGAAAGTGTGGTTATTGGCAATTTCGTATTTTGAACTCCGGTTATATTATGTCATCGAACCTGGATTACAGGCGAATGAGGCGACATATTGCAGCAACTTAAACGCCGATCTACTCATAATTTCATTATTAACGCAAAATAACCGTAACATTCAGAATCTGTGACAATAAATTTTATCCGTTCAAAATCAGTAAGGCTAACCATCAGGGATTTTTGCAAAAAAATGAAAATATTTTATTGTTGAAATTCCGGTTCAAAATGATTATAGGTTGTGAACATAATAAATTGAGTAAGAAATTAACGGTTTGGTTGCATTTGGAAAACGTGGTTATTGGAAATTTCGTATTTTGAACTCCGCTTATTTATGTCATCGAACCTGGATTACAGGCGAATGAGGCGACATATTGCAGCAACTTAAACGCCGATCTACTCATAATTTCATTATTAACGCAAAATAACCGTAACATTCAGAATCTGTGACAATAAATGTTATCCGTTCAAAATCAGTAAGGCAAACCATCAGGGATTTTTGCAAAAAAAAATGAAAATATTTTATTGTTGAAATTCCGGTTCAAAATGATTATAGGTTGTGAACATAATAAATTGAGTAAGAAATTAGCGGTTTGGTTGCATTTGGAAAACGTGGTTATTGGAAATTTCGTATTTTGAACTCCGGTTATATTATGTCATCGAACCTGGATTACAGGCGAATGAGGCGACATATTGCAGCAACTTAAACGCCGATCTACTCATAATTTCATTATTAACGCAAAATAACCGTAACATTCAGAATCTGTGACAATAAATGTTATCCGTTCAAAATCAGTAAGGCAAACCATCAGGGATTTTTGCAAAAAAAAATAAAATATTTTATTGTTGAAATTCCGGTTCAAAATGATTATAGGTTGTGAACATAATAAATTGAGTAAGAAATTAGCGGTTTGGTTGCATTTGGAAAACGTGGTTATTGGAAATTTCGTATTTTGAACTCCGGTTATATTATGTCATCGAACCTGGATTACAGGCGAATGAGGCGACATATTGCAGCAACTTAAACGCCGATCTACTCATAATTTCATTATTAACGCAAAATAACCGTAACATTCAGAATCTGTGATAATAAATTTTATCCGTTCAAAATCAGTAAGGCTAACCATCAGGGATTTTTGCAAAAAAAATTAAAATATTTTATTGTTGAAATTCCGGTTCAAAATGATTATAGGTTGTGAACATAATAAATTGAGTAAGAAATTAACGGTTTGGTTGCATTTGGAAAACGTGGTTATTGGAAATTTCGTATTTTGAACTCCGGTTATTTATGTCATCGAACCTGGATTACAGGCGAATGAGGCGACATATTGCAGCAACTTAAACGCCGATCTACTCATAATTTCATTATTAACGCAAAATAACCGTAACATTCAGAATCTGTGACAATAAATTTTATCCGTTCAAAATCAGTAAGGCTAACCATCAGGGATTTTTGCAAAAAAAATTAAAATATTTTATTGTTGAAATTCCGGTTCAAAATGATTATAGGTTGTGAACATAATATATTGAGTAAGAAATTAACGGTTTGGTTGCATTTGGAAAGCGTGGTTATTGGAAATTTCGTATTTTGAACTCCGGTTATTTATGTCATCGAACCTGGATTACAGGCGAATGAGGCGACATATTGCAGCAACTTAAACGCCGATCTACTCATAATTTCATTATTAACGCAAAATAACCGTAACATTCAGAATCTGTGACAATAAATGTTATCCGTTCTAAATCAGTAAGGCAAACCATCAGGGATTTTTGCAAAAAAAAATGAAAATATTTTATTGTTGAAATTCCGGTTCAAAATGATTATAGGTTGTGAACATAATAAATTGAGTAAGAAATTAACGGTTTGGTTGCATTTGGAAAACGTGGTTATTGGAAATTTCGTATTTTGAACTCCGGTTATATTATGTCATCGAACCTGGATTACAGGCGAATGAGGCGACATATTGCAGCAACTTAAACGCCGATCTACTCATAATTTCATTATTAACGCAAAATAACCGTAACATTCAGAATCTGTGACAATAAATGTTATCCGTTCAAAATCAGTAAGGCAAACCATCAGGGATTTTTGCAAAAAAAAATAAAATATTTTATTGTTGAAATTCCGGTTCAAAATGATTATAGGTTGTGAACATAATATATTGAGTAAGAAATTAACGGTTTGGTTGCATTTGGAAAGTGTGGTTATTGGCAATTTCGTATTTTGAACTCCGGTTATATTATGTCATCGAACCTGGATTACAGGCGAATGAGGCGACATATTGCAACAACTTAAACGCTGATCTACTCATAATTTCATCATTAACGCAAAATAACCGCAACATTCAGAATCTGTGACAATAAATTTTATCCGTTCAAAATCAGTAAGGCTAACCATCAGGGATTTTTGCAAAAAAATGAAAATATTTTATTGTTGAAATTCCGGTTCAAAATGATTATAGGTTGTGAACATAATATATTGAGTAAGAAATTAACGGTTTCGTTGCATTTGGAAAGCGTGGTTATTGGAAATTTCGTATTTTGAACTCCGCTTATTTATGTCATCGAACCTGGATTACAGGCGAATGAGGCGACATATTGCAGCAACTTAAACGCCGATCTACTCATAATTTCATTATTAACGCAAAATAACCGTAACATTCAGAATCTGTGACAATAAATTTTATCCGTTCAAAATCAGTAAGGCTAACCATCAGGGATTTTAGCAAAAAAAATTAAAATATTTTATTGTTGAAATTCCGGTTCAAAATGATTATAGGTTGTGAACATAATATATTGAGTAAGAAATTAACGGTTTCGTTGCATTTGGAAAGCGTGGTTATTGGAAATTTCGTATTTTGAACTCCGGTTATATTATGTCATCGAACCTGGATTACAGGCGAATGAGGCGACATATTGCAGCAACTTAAACGCCGATCTACTCATAATTTCATTATTAACGCAAAATAACCGTAACATTCAGAATCTGTGACAATAAATTTTATCCGTTCAAAATCAGTAAGGCTAACCATCAGGGATTTTTGCAAAAAAATGAAAATATTTTATTGTTGAAATTCCGGTTCAAAATGATTATAGGTTGTGAACATAATATATTGAGTAAGAAATTAACGGTTTCGTTGCATTTGGAAAGCGTGGTTATTGGAAATTTCGTATTTTGAACTCCGGTTATTTATGTCATCGAACCTGGATTACAGGCGAATGAGGCGACATATTGCAGCAACTTAAACGCCGATCTACTCATAATTTCATTATTAACGCAAAATAACCGTAACATTCAGAATCTGTGACAATAAATTTTATCCGTTCAAAATCAGTAAGGCTAACCATCAGGGATTTTAGCAAAAAAAATTAAAATATTTTATTGTTGAAATTCCGGTTCAAAATGATTATAGGTTGTGAACATAATATATTGAGTAAGAAATTAACGGTTTGGTTGCATTTGGAAAGCGTGGTTATTGGAAATTTCGTATTTTGAACTCCGGTTATATTATGTCATCGAACCTGGATTACAGGCGAATGAGGCGACATATTGCAGCAACTTAAACGCCGATCTACTCATAATTTCATTATTAACGCAAAATAACCGTAACATACAGAATCTGTGACAATAAATTTTATCCGTTCAAAATCAGTAAGGCTAACCATCAGGGATTTTAGCAAAAAAAATTAAAATATTTTATTGTTGAAATTCCGGTTCAAAATGATTACAGGTTGTGAACATAATATATTGAGTAAGAAATTAACGGTTTGGTTGCATTTGGAAAACGTGGTTATTGGAAATTTCGTATTTTGAACTCCGGTTATATTATGTCATCGAACCTGGATTACAGGCGAATGAGGCGACATATTGCAGCAACTTAAACGCCGATCTACTCATAATTTCATTATTAACGCAAAATAACCGTAACATTCAGAATCTGTGACAATAAATTTTATCCGTTCAAAATCAGTAAGGCTAACCATCAGGGATTTTAGCAAAAAAAATTAAAATATTTTATTGTTGAAATTCCGGTTCAAAATGATTACAGGTTGTGAACATAATATATTGAGTAAGAAATTAACGGTTTGGTTGCATTTGGAAAGCGTGGTTATTGGAAATTTCGTATTTTGAACTCCGGTTATTTATGTCATCGAACCTGGATTACAGGCGAATGAGGCGACATATTGCAGCAACTTAAACGCCGATCTACTCATAATTTCATTATTAACGCAAAATAACCGTAACATTCAGAATCTGTGACAATAAATTTTATCCGTTCAAAATCAGTAAGGCTAACCATCAGGGATTTTTGCAAAAAAATGAAAATATTTTATTGTTGAAATTCCGGTTCAAAATGATTATAGGTTGTGAACATAATATATTGAGTAAGAAATTAACGGTTTCGTTGCATTTGGAAAGCGTGGTTATTGGAAATTTCGTATTTTGAACTCCGCTTATTTATGTCATCGAACCTGGATTACAGGCGAATGAGGCGACATATTGCAGCAACTTAAACGCCGATCTACTCATAATTTCATTATTAACGCAAAATAACCGTAACATTCAGAATCTGTGACAATAAATTTTATCCGTTCAAAATCAGTAAGGCTAACCATCAGGGATTTTTGCAAAAAAATGAAAATATTTTATTGTTGAAATTCCGGTTCAAAATGATTATAGGTTGTGAACATAATATATTGAGTAAGAAATTAACGGTTTCGTTGCATTTGGAAAGCGTGGTTATTGGAAATTTCGTATTTTGAACTCCGCTTATTTATGTCATCGAACCTGGATTACAGGCGAATGAGGCGACATATTGCAGCAACTTAAACGCCGATCTACTCATAATTTCATTATTAACGCAAAATAACCGTAACATTCAGAATCTGTGACAATAAATGTTATCCGTTCAAAATCAGTAAGGCTAACCATCAGGGATTTTTGCAAAAAAATGAAAATATTTTATTGTTGAAATTCCGTTTCAAAATGATTATAGGTTGTGAACATAATATATTGAGTAAGAAATTAACGGTTTGGTTGCATTTGGAAAGTGTGGTTATTGGCAATTTCGTATTTTGAACTCCGCTTATTTATGTCATCGAACCTGGATTACAGGCGAATGAGGCGACATATTGCAGCAACTTAAACGCCGATCTACTCATAATTTCATTATTAACGCAAAATAACCGTAACATTCAGAATCTGTGACAATAAATGTTATCCGTTCAAAATCAGTAAGGCAAACCATCAGGGATTTTTGCAAAAAAAAATAAAATATTTTATTGTTGAAATTCCGGTTCAAAATGATTATAGGTTGTGAACATAATATATTGAGTAAGAAATTAACGGTTTGGTTGCATTTGGAAAACGTGGTTATTGGAAATTTCGTATTTTGAACTCCGGTTATATTATGTCATCGAACCTGGATTACAGGCGAATGAGGCGACATATTGCAGCAACTTAAACGCCGATCTACTCATAATTTCATTATTAACGCAAAATAACCGTAACATTCAGAATCTGTGACAATAAATTTTATCCGTTCAAAATCAGTAAGGCTAACCATCAGGGATTTTAGCAAAAAAAATTAAAATATTTTATTGTTGAAATTCCGGTTCAAAATGATTACAGGTTGTGAACATAATATATTGAGTAAGAAATTAACGGTTTGGTTGCATTTGGAAAGCGTGGTTATTGGAAATTTCGTATTTTGAACTCCGGTTATTTATGTCATCGAACCTGGATTACAGGCGAATGAGGCGACATATTGCAGCAACTTAAACGCCGATCTACTCATAATTTCATTATTAACGCAAAATAACCGTAACATTCAGAATCTGTGACAATAAATTTTATCCGTTCAAAATCAGTAAGGCTAACCATCAGGGATTTTTGCAAAAAAATGAAAATATTTTATTGTTGAAATTCCGGTTCAAAATGATTATAGGTTGTGAACATAATATATTGAGTAAGAAATTAACGGTTTCGTTGCATTTGGAAAGCGTGGTTATTGGAAATTTCGTATTTTGAACTCCGCTTATTTATGTCATCGAACCTGGATTACAGGCGAATGAGGCGACATATTGCAGCAACTTAAACGCCGATCTACTCATAATTTCATTATTAACGCAAAATAACCGTAACATTCAGAATCTGTGACAATAAATGTTATCCGTTCAAAATCAGTAAGGCTAACCATCAGGGATTTTTGCAAAAAAATGAAAATATTTTATTGTTGAAATTCCGTTTCAAAATGATTATAGGTTGTGAACATAATATATTGAGTAAGAAATTAACGGTTTGGTTGCATTTGGAAAGTGTGGTTATTGGCAATTTCGTATTTTGAACTCCGCTTATTTATGTCATCGAACCTGGATTACAGGCGAATGAGGCGACATATTGCAGCAACTTAAACGCCGATCTACTCATAATTTCATTATTAACGCAAAATAACCGTAACATTCAGAATCTGTGACAATAAATTTTATCCGTTCAAAATCAGTAAGGCTAACCATCAGGGATTTTTGCAAAAAAAATTAAAATATTTTATTGTTGAAATTCCGGTTCAAAATGATTATAGGTTGTGAACATAATATATTGAGTAAGAAATTAACGGTTTGGTTGCATTTGGAAAGCGTGGTTATTGGAAATTTCGTATTTTGAACTCCGGTTATTTATGTCATCGAACCTGGATTACAGGCGAATGAGGCGACATATTGCAGCAACTTAAACGCCGATCTACTCATAATTTCATTATTAACGCAAAATAACCGTAACATTCAGAATCTGTGACAATAAATTTTATCCGTTCAAAATCAGTAAGGCTAACCATCAGGGATTTTTGCAAAAAAATGAAAATATTTTATTGTTGAAATTCCGGTTCAAAATGATTATAGGTTGTGAACATAATATATTGAGTAAGAAATTAACGGTTTCGTTGCATTTGGAAAGCGTGGTTATTGGAAATTTCGTATTTTGAACTCCGCTTATTTATGTCATCGAACCTGGATTACAGGCGAATGAGGCGACATATTGCAGCAACTTAAACGCCGATCTACTCATAATTTCATTATTAACGCAAAATAACCGTAACATTCAGAATCTGTGACAATAAATTTTATCCGTTCAAAATCAGTAAGGCTAACCATCAGGGATTTTTGCAAAAAAATGAAAATATTTTATTGTTGAAATTCCGGTTCAAAATGATTATAGGTTGTGAACATAATATATTGAGTAAGAAATTAACGGTTTCGTTGCATTTGGAAAGCGTGGTTATTGGAAATTTCGTATTTTGAACTCCGCTTATTTATGTCATCGAACCTGGATTACAGGCGAATGAGGCGACATATTGCAGCAACTTAAACGCCGATCTACTCATAATTTCATTATTAACGCAAAATAACCGTAACATTCAGAATCTGTGACAATAAATGTTATCCGTTCAAAATCAGTAAGGCTAACCATCAGGGATTTTTGCAAAAAAATGAAAATATTTTATTGTTGAAATTCCGTTTCAAAATGATTATAGGTTGTGAACATAATATATTGAGTAAGAAATTAACGGTTTGGTTGCATTTGGAAAGTGTGGTTATTGGCAATTTCGTATTTTGAACTCCGCTTATTTATGTCATCGAACCTGGATTACAGGCGAATGAGGCGACATATTGCAGCAACTTAAACGCCGATCTACTCATAATTTCATTATTAACGCAAAATAACCGTAACATTCAGAATCTGTGACAATAAATTTTATCCGTTCAAAATCAGTAAGGCTAACCATCAGGGATTTTTGCAAAAAAATGAAAATATTTTTTTGTTGAAATTCCGGTTCAAAATGATTATAGGTTGTGAACATAATATATTGAGTAAGAAATTAACGGTTTCGTTGCATTTGGAAAGCGTGGTTATTGGAAATTTCGTATTTTGAAAATATTATATTCAAAATATATATAATAATATATTCAAAATAACCGTAACATTCAGAATCTGTGACAATAAATTTTATCCGTTCAAAATCAGTAAGGCTAACCATCAGGGATTTTTGCAAAAAAATGAAAATATTTTATTGTTGAAATTCCGGTTCAAAATGATTATAGGTTGTGAACATAATATATTGAGTAAGAAATTAACGGTTTCGTTGCATTTGGAAAGCGTGGTTATTGGAAATTTCGTATTTTGAACTCCGCTTATTTATGTCATCGAACCTGGATTACAGGCGAATGAGGCGACATATTGCAGCAACTTAAACGCCGATCTACTCATAATATCATTATTAACGCAAAATAACCGTAACATTCAGAATCTGTGACAATAAATGTTATCCGTTCAAAATCAGTAAGGCTAACCATCAGGGATTTTTGCAAAAAAATGAAAATATTTTATTGTTGAAATTCCGTTTCAAAATGATTATAGGTTGTGAACATAATATATTGAGTAAGAAATTAACGGTTTGGTTGCATTTGGAAAGTGTGGTTATTGGCAATTTCGTATTTTGAACTCCGCTTATTTATGTCATCGAACCTGGATTACAGGCGAATGAGGCGACATATTGCAGCAACTTAAACGCCGATCTACTCATAATTTCATTATTAACGCAAAATAACCGTAACATTCAGAATCTGTGACAATAAATGTTATCCGTTCAAAATCAGTAAGGCAAACCATCAGGGATTTTTGCAAAAAAAAATAAAATATTTTATTGTTGAAATTCCGGTTCAAAATGATTATAGGTTGTGAACATAATATATTGAGTAAGAAATTAACGGTTTGGTTGCATTTGGAAAACGTGGTTATTGGAAATTTCGTATTTTGAACTCCGGTTATATTATGTCATCGAACCTGGATTACAGGCGAATGAGGCGACATATTGCAGCAACTTAAACGCCGATCTACTCATAATTTCATTATTAACGCAAAATAACCGTAACATTCAGAATCTGTGACAATAAATTTTATCCGTTCAAAATCAGTAAGGCTAACCATCAGGGATTTTAGCAAAAAAAAATTAAAATATTTTATTGTTGAAATTCCGGTTCAAAATGATTACAGGTTGTGAACATAATATATTGAGTAAGAAATTAACGGTTTGGTTGCATTTGGAAAGCGTGGTTATTGGAAATTTCGTATTTTGAACTCCGGTTATTTATGTCATCGAACCTGGATTACAGGCGAATGAGGCGACATATTGCAGCAACTTAAACGCCGATCTACTCATAATTTCATTATTAACGCAAAATAACCGTAACATTCAGAATCTGTGACAATAAATTTTATCCGTTCAAAATCAGTAAGGCTAACCATCAGGGATTTTTGCAAAAAAATGAAAATATTTTATTGTTGAAATTCCGGTTCAAAATGATTATAGGTTGTGAACATAATATATTGAGTAAGAAATTAACGGTTTCGTTGCATTTGGAAAGCGTGGTTATTGGAAATTTCGTATTTTGAACTCCGGTTATTTATGTCATCGAACCTGGATTACAGGCGAATGAGGCGACATATTGCAGCAACTTAAACGCCGATCTACTCATAATTTCATTATTAACGCAAAATAACCGTAACATTCAGAATCTGTGACAATAAATTTTATCCGTTCAAAATCAGTAAGGCTAACCATCAGGGATTTTAGCAAAAAAAATTAAAATATTTTATTGTTGAAATTCCGGTTCAAAATGATTACAGGTTGTGAACATAATATATTGAGTAAGAAATTAACGGTTTGGTTGCATTTGGAAAGCGTGGTTATTGGAAATTTCGTATTTTGAACTCCGGTTATTTATGTCATCGAACCTGGATTACAGGCGAATGAGGCGACATATTGCAGCAACTTAAACGCCGATCTACTCATAATTTCATTATTAACGCAAAATAACCGTAACATTCAGAATCTGTGACAATAAATTTTATCCGTTCAAAATCAGTAAGGCTAACCATCAGGGATTTTTGCAAAAAAAAATAAAATATTTTATTGTTGAAATTCCGGTTCAAAATGATTATAGGTTGTGAACATAATATATTGAGTAAGAAATTAACGGTTTGGTTGCATTTGGAAAACGTGGTTATTGGAAATTTCGTATTTTGAACTCCGGTTATATTATGTCATCGAACCTGGATTACAGGCGAATGAGGCGACATATTGCAGCAACTTAAACGCCGATCTACTCATAATTTCATTATTAACGCAAAATAACCGTAACATTCAGAATCTGTGACAATAAATTTTATCCGTTCAAAATCAGTAAGGCTAACCATCAGGGATTTTAGCAAAAAAAATTAAAATATTTTATTGTTGAAATTCCGGTTCAAAATGATTACAGGTTGTGAACATAATATATTGAGTAAGAAATTAACGGTTTGGTTGCATTTGGAAAGCGTGGTTATTGGAAATTTCGTATTTTGAACTCCGGTTATTTATGTCATCGAACCTGGATTACAGGCGAATGAGGCGACATATTGCAGCAACTTAAACGCCGATCTACTCATAATTTCATTATTAACGCAAAATAACCGTAACATTCAGAATCTGTGACAATAAATTTTATCCGTTCAAAATCAGTAAGGCTAACCATCAGGGATTTTTGCAAAAAAATGAAAATATTTTATTGTTGAAATTCCGGTTCAAAATGATTATAGGTTGTGAACATAATATATTGAGTAAGAAATTAACGGTTTCGTTGCATTTGGAAAGCGTGGTTATTGGAAATTTCGTATTTTGAACTCCGCTTATTTATGTCATCGAACCTGGATTACAGGCGAATGAGGCGACATATTGCAGCAACTTAAACGCCGATCTACTCATAATTTCATTATTAACGCAAAATAACCGTAACATTCAGAATCTGTGACAATAAATGTTATCCGTTCAAAATCAGTAAGGCTAACCATCAGGGATTTTTGCAAAAAAATGAAAATATTTTATTGTTGAAATTCCGTTTCAAAATGATTATAGGTTGTGAACATAATATATTGAGTAAGAAATTAACGGTTTGGTTGCATTTGGAAAGTGTGGTTATTGGCAATTTCGTATTTTGAACTCCGGTTATATTATGTCATCGAACCTGGATTACAGGCGAATGAGGCGACATATTGCAACAACTTAAACGCTGATCTACTCATAATTTCATCATTAACGCAAAATAACCGCAACATTCAGAATCTGTGACAATAAATTTTATCCGTTCAAAATCAGTAAGGCTAACCATCAGGGATTTTTGCAAAAAAATGAAAATATTTTATTGTTGAAATTCCGGTTCAAAATGATTATAGGTTGTGAACATAATATATTGAGTAAGAAATTAACGGTTTCGTTGCATTTGGAAAGCGTGGTTATTGGAAATTTCGTATTTTGAACTCCGCTTATTTATGTCATCGAACCTGGATTACAGGCGAATGAGGCGACATATTGCAGCAACTTAAACGCCGATCTACTCATAATTTCATTATTAACGCAAAATAACCGTAACATTCAGAATCTGTGACAATAAATTTTATCCGTTCAAAATCAGTAAGGCTAACCATCAGGGATTTTAGCAAAAAAAATTAAAATATTTTATTGTTGAAATTCCGGTTCAAAATGATTATAGGTTGTGAACATAATATATTGAGTAAGAAATTAACGGTTTCGTTGCATTTGGAAAGCGTGGTTATTGGAAATTTCGTATTTTGAACTCCGGTTATATTATGTCATCGAACCTGGATTACAGGCGAATGAGGCGACATATTGCAGCAACTTAAACGCCGATCTACTCATAATTTCATTATTAACGCAAAATAACCGTAACATTCAGAATCTGTGACAATAAATTTTATCCGTTCAAAATCAGTAAGGCTAACCATCAGGGATTTTTGCAAAAAAATGAAAATATTTTATTGTTGAAATTCCGGTTCAAAATGATTATAGGTTGTGAACATAATATATTGAGTAAGAAATTAACGGTTTCGTTGCATTTGGAAAGCGTGGTTATTGGAAATTTCGTATTTTGAACTCCGGTTATTTATGTCATCGAACCTGGATTACAGGCGAATGAGGCGACATATTGCAGCAACTTAAACGCCGATCTACTCATAATTTCATTATTAACGCAAAATAACCGTAACATTCAGAATCTGTGACAATAAATTTTATCCGTTCAAAATCAGTAAGGCTAACCATCAGGGATTTTAGCAAAAAAAATTAAAATATTTTATTGTTGAAATTCCGGTTCAAAATGATTATAGGTTGTGAACATAATATATTGAGTAAGAAATTAACGGTTTGGTTGCATTTGGAAAGCGTGGTTATTGGAAATTTCGTATTTTGAACTCCGGTTATATTATGTCATCGAACCTGGATTACAGGCGAATGAGGCGACATATTGCAGCAACTTAAACGCCGATCTACTCATAATTTCATTATTAACGCAAAATAACCGTAACATACAGAATCTGTGACAATAAATTTTATCCGTTCAAAATCAGTAAGGCTAACCATCAGGGATTTTAGCAAAAAAAATTAAAATATTTTATTGTTGAAATTCCGGTTCAAAATGATTACAGGTTGTGAACATAATATATTGAGTAAGAAATTAACGGTTTGGTTGCATTTGGAAAGCGTGGTTATTGGAAATTTCGTATTTTGAACTCCGGTTATATTATGTCATCGAACCTGGATTACAGGCGAATGAGGCGACATATTGCAGCAACTTAAACGCCGATCTACTCATAATTTCATTATTAACGCAAAATAACCGTAACATACAGAATCTGTGACAATAAATTTTATCCGTTCAAAATCAGTAAGGCTAACCATCAGGGATTTTAGCAAAAAAAATTAAAATATTTTATTGTTGAAATTCCGGTTCAAAATGATTATAGGTTGTGAACATAATATATTGAGTAAGAAATTAACGGTTTGGTTGCATTTGGAAAACGTGGTTATTGGAAATTTCGTATTTTGAACTCCGGTTATATTATGTCATCGAACCTGGATTACAGGCGAATGAGGCGACATATTGCAGCAACTTAAACGCCGATCTACTCATAATTTCATTATTAACGCAAAATAACCGTAACATTCAGAATCTGTGACAATAAATTTTATCCGTTCAAAATCAGTAAGGCTAACCATCAGGGATTTTAGCAAAAAAAATTAAAATATTTTATTGTTGAAATTCCGGTTCAAAATGATTACAGGTTGTGAACATAATATATTGAGTAAGAAATTAACGGTTTGGTTGCATTTGGAAAGCGTGGTTATTGGAAATTTCGTATTTTGAACTCCGGTTATTTATGTCATCGAACCTGGATTACAGGCGAATGAGGCGACATATTGCAGCAACTTAAACGCCGATCTACTCATAATTTCATTATTAACGCAAAATAACCGTAACATTCAGAATCTGTGACAATAAATTTTATCCGTTCAAAATCAGTAAGGCTAACCATCAGGGATTTTTGCAAAAAAATGAAAATATTTTATTGTTGAAATTCCGGTTCAAAATGATTATAGGTTGTGAACATAATATATTGAGTAAGAAATTAACGGTTTCGTTGCATTTGGAAAGCGTGGTTATTGGAAATTTCGTATTTTGAACTCCGCTTATTTATGTCATCGAACCTGGATTACAGGCGAATGAGGCGACATATTGCAGCAACTTAAACGCCGATCTACTCATAATTTCATTATTAACGCAAAATAACCGTAACATTCAGAATCTGTGACAATAAATTTTATCCGTTCAAAATCAGTAAGGCTAACCATCAGGGATTTTTGCAAAAAAATGAAAATATTTTATTGTTGAAATTCCGGTTCAAAATGATTATAGGTTGTGAACATAATATATTGAGTAAGAAATTAACGGTTTCGTTGCATTTGGAAAGCGTGGTTATTGGAAATTTCGTATTTTGAACTCCGCTTATTTATGTCATCGAACCTGGATTACAGGCGAATGAGGCGACATATTGCAGCAACTTAAACGCCGATCTACTCATAATTTCATTATTAACGCAAAATAACCGTAACATTCAGAATCTGTGACAATAAATGTTATCCGTTCAAAATCAGTAAGGCTAACCATCAGGGATTTTTGCAAAAAAATGAAAATATTTTATTGTTGAAATTCCGTTTCAAAATGATTATAGGTTGTGAACATAATATATTGAGTAAGAAATTAACGGTTTGGTTGCATTTGGAAAGTGTGGTTATTGGCAATTTCGTATTTTGAACTCCGCTTATTTATGTCATCGAACCTGGATTACAGGCGAATGAGGCGACATATTGCAGCAACTTAAACGCCGATCTACTCATAATTTCATTATTAACGCAAAATAACCGTAACATTCAGAATCTGTGACAATAAATGTTATCCGTTCAAAATCAGTAAGGCAAACCATCAGGGATTTTTGCAAAAAAAAATAAAATATTTTATTGTTGAAATTCCGGTTCAAAATGATTATAGGTTGTGAACATAATATATTGAGTAAGAAATTAACGGTTTGGTTGCATTTGGAAAACGTGGTTATTGGAAATTTCGTATTTTGAACTCCGGTTATATTATGTCATCGAACCTGGATTACAGGCGAATGAGGCGACATATTGCAGCAACTTAAACGCCGATCTACTCATAATTTCATTATTAACGCAAAATAACCGTAACATTCAGAATCTGTGACAATAAATTTTATCCGTTCAAAATCAGTAAGGCTAACCATCAGGGATTTTAGCAAAAAAAATTAAAATATTTTATTGTTGAAATTCCGGTTCAAAATGATTACAGGTTGTGAACATAATATATTGAGTAAGAAATTAACGGTTTGGTTGCATTTGGAAAGCGTGGTTATTGGAAATTTCGTATTTTGAACTCCGGTTATTTATGTCATCGAACCTGGATTACAGGCGAATGAGGCGACATATTGCAGCAACTTAAACGCCGATCTACTCATAATTTCATTATTAACGCAAAATAACCGTAACATTCAGAATCTGTGACAATAAATTTTATCCGTTCAAAATCAGTAAGGCTAACCATCAGGGATTTTTGCAAAAAAATGAAAATATTTTATTGTTGAAATTCCGGTTCAAAATGATTATAGGTTGTGAACATAATATATTGAGTAAGAAATTAACGGTTTCGTTGCATTTGGAAAGCGTGGTTATTGGAAATTTCGTATTTTGAACTCCGCTTATTTATGTCATCGAACCTGGATTACAGGCGAATGAGGCGACATATTGCAGCAACTTAAACGCCGATCTACTCATAATTTCATTATTAACGCAAAATAACCGTAACATTCAGAATCTGTGACAATAAATGTTATCCGTTCAAAATCAGTAAGGCTAACCATCAGGGATTTTTGCAAAAAAATGAAAATATTTTATTGTTGAAATTCCGTTTCAAAATGATTATAGGTTGTGAACATAATATATTGAGTAAGAAATTAACGGTTTGGTTGCATTTGGAAAGTGTGGTTATTGGCAATTTCGTATTTTGAACTCCGCTTATTTATGTCATCGAACCTGGATTACAGGCGAATGAGGCGACATATTGCAGCAACTTAAACGCCGATCTACTCATAATTTCATTATTAACGCAAAATAACCGTAACATTCAGAATCTGTGACAATAAATTTTATCCGTTCAAAATCAGTAAGGCTAACCATCAGGGATTTTTGCAAAAAAAATTAAAATATTTTATTGTTGAAATTCCGGTTCAAAATGATTATAGGTTGTGAACATAATATATTGAGTAAGAAATTAACGGTTTGGTTGCATTTGGAAAGCGTGGTTATTGGAAATTTCGTATTTTGAACTCCGGTTATTTATGTCATCGAACCTGGATTACAGGCGAATGAGGCGACATATTGCAGCAACTTAAACGCCGATCTACTCATAATTTCATTATTAACGCAAAATAACCGTAACATTCAGAATCTGTGACAATAAATTTTATCCGTTCAAAATCAGTAAGGCTAACCATCAGGGATTTTTGCAAAAAAATGAAAATATTTTATTGTTGAAATTCCGGTTCAAAATGATTATAGGTTGTGAACATAATATATTGAGTAAGAAATTAACGGTTTCGTTGCATTTGGAAAGCGTGGTTATTGGAAATTTCGTATTTTGAACTCCGGTTATTTATGTCATCGAACCTGGATTACAGGCGAATGAGGCGACATATTGCAGCAACTTAAACGCCGATCTACTCATAATTTCATTATTAACGCAAAATAACCGTAACATTCAGAATCTGTGACAATAAATTTTATCCGTTCAAAATCAGTAAGGCTAACCATCAGGGATTTTTGCAAAAAAATGAAAATATTTTATTGTTGAAATTCCGGTTCAAAATGATTATAGGTTGTGAACATAATATATTGAGTAAGAAATTAACGGTTTCGTTGCATTTGGAAAGCGTGGTTATTGGAAATTTCGTATTTTGAACTCCGCTTATTTATGTCATCGAACCTGGATTACAGGCGAATGAGGCGACATATTGCAGCAACTTAAACGCCGATCTACTCATAATTTCATTATTAACGCAAAATAACCGTAACATTCAGAATCTGTGACAATAAATTTTATCCGTTCAAAATCAGTAAGGCTAACCATCAGGGATTTTTGCAAAAAAATGAAAATATTTTATTGTTGAAATTCCGGTTCAAAATGATTATAGGTTGTGAACATAATATATTGAGTAAGAAATTAACGGTTTCGTTGCATTTGGAAAGCGTGGTTATTGGAAATTTCGTATTTTGAACTCCGCTTATTTATGTCATCGAACCTGGATTACAGGCGAATGAGGCGACATATTGCAGCAACTTAAACGCCGATCTACTCATAATTTCATTATTAACGCAAAATAACCGTAACATTCAGAATCTGTGACAATAAATGTTATCCGTTCAAAATCAGTAAGGCTAACCATCAGGGATTTTTGCAAAAAAATGAAAATATTTTATTGTTGAAATTCCGTTTCAAAATGATTATAGGTTGTGAACATAATATATTGAGTAAGAAATTAACGGTTTGGTTGCATTTGGAAAGTGTGGTTATTGGCAATTTCGTATTTTGAACTCCGCTTATTTATGTCATCGAACCTGGATTACAGGCGAATGAGGCGACATATTGCAGCAACTTAAACGCCGATCTACTCATAATTTCATTATTAACGCAAAATAACCGTAACATTCAGAATCTGTGACAATAAATTTTATCCGTTCAAAATCAGTAAGGCTAACCATCAGGGATTTTTGCAAAAAAATGAAAATATTTTATTGTTGAAATTCCGGTTCAAAATGATTATAGGTTGTGAACATAATATATTGAGTAAGAAATTAACGGTTTCGTTGCATTTGGAAAGCGTGGTTATTGGAAATTTCGTATTTTGAAAATATTATATTCAAAATATATATAATAATATATTCAAAATAACCGTAACATTCAGAATCTGTGACAATAAATTTTATCCGTTCAAAATCAGTAAGGCTAACCATCAGGGATTTTTGCAAAAAAATGAAAATATTTTATTGTTGAAATTCCGGTTCAAAATGATTATAGGTTGTGAACATAATATATTGAGTAAGAAATTAACGGTTTCGTTGCATTTGGAAAGCGTGGTTATTGGAAATTTCGTATTTTGAACTCCGCTTATTTATGTCATCGAACCTGGATTACAGGCGAATGAGGCGACATATTGCAGCAACTTAAACGCCGATCTACTCATAATTTCATTATTAACGCAAAATAACCGTAACATTCAGAATCTGTGACAATAAATGTTATCCGTTCAAAATCAGTAAGGCTAACCATCAGGGATTTTTGCAAAAAAATGAAAATATTTTATTGTTGAAATTCCGTTTCAAAATGATTATAGGTTGTGAACATAATATATTGAGTAAGAAATTAACGGTTTGGTTGCATTTGGAAAGTGTGGTTATTGGCAATTTCGTATTTTGAACTCCGCTTATTTATGTCATCGAACCTGGATTACAGGCGAATGAGGCGACATATTGCAGCAACTTAAACGCCGATCTACTCATAATTTCATTATTAACGCAAAATAACCGTAACATTCAGAATCTGTGACAATAAATGTTATCCGTTCAAAATCAGTAAGGCAAACCATCAGGGATTTTTGCAAAAAAAAATAAAATATTTTATTGTTGAAATTCCGGTTCAAAATGATTATAGGTTGTGAACATAATATATTGAGTAAGAAATTAACGGTTTGGTTGCATTTGGAAAACGTGGTTATTGGAAATTTCGTATTTTGAACTCCGGTTATATTATGTCATCGAACCTGGATTACAGGCGAATGAGGCGACATATTGCAGCAACTTAAACGCCGATCTACTCATAATTTCATTATTAACGCAAAATAACCGTAACATTCAGAATCTGTGACAATAAATTTTATCCGTTCAAAATCAGTAAGGCTAACCATCAGGGATTTTAGCAAAAAAAAATTAAAATATTTTATTGTTGAAATTCCGGTTCAAAATGATTACAGGTTGTGAACATAATATATTGAGTAAGAAATTAACGGTTTGGTTGCATTTGGAAAGCGTGGTTATTGGAAATTTCGTATTTTGAACTCCGGTTATTTATGTCATCGAACCTGGATTACAGGCGAATGAGGCGACATATTGCAGCAACTTAAACGCCGATCTACTCATAATTTCATTATTAACGCAAAATAACCGTAACATTCAGAATCTGTGACAATAAATTTTATCCGTTCAAAATCAGTAAGGCTAACCATCAGGGATTTTTGCAAAAAAATGAAAATATTTTATTGTTGAAATTCCGGTTCAAAATGATTATAGGTTGTGAACATAATATATTGAGTAAGAAATTAACGGTTTCGTTGCATTTGGAAAGCGTGGTTATTGGAAATTTCGTATTTTGAACTCCGGTTATTTATGTCATCGAACCTGGATTACAGGCGAATGAGGCGACATATTGCAGCAACTTAAACGCCGATCTACTCATAATTTCATTATTAACGCAAAATAACCGTAACATTCAGAATCTGTGACAATAAATTTTATCCGTTCAAAATCAGTAAGGCTAACCATCAGGGATTTTAGCAAAAAAAATTAAAATATTTTATTGTTGAAATTCCGGTTCAAAATGATTACAGGTTGTGAACATAATATATTGAGTAAGAAATTAACGGTTTGGTTGCATTTGGAAAGCGTGGTTATTGGAAATTTCGTATTTTGAACTCCGGTTATTTATGTCATCGAACCTGGATTACAGGCGAATGAGGCGACATATTGCAGCAACTTAAACGCCGATCTACTCATAATTTCATTATTAACGCAAAATAACCGTAACATTCAGAATCTGTGACAATAAATTTTATCCGTTCAAAATCAGTAAGGCTAACCATCAGGGATTTTTGCAAAAAAAAATAAAATATTTTATTGTTGAAATTCCGGTTCAAAATGATTATAGGTTGTGAACATAATATATTGAGTAAGAAATTAACGGTTTGGTTGCATTTGGAAAACGTGGTTATTGGAAATTTCGTATTTTGAACTCCGGTTATATTATGTCATCGAACCTGGATTACAGGCGAATGAGGCGACATATTGCAGCAACTTAAACGCCGATCTACTCATAATTTCATTATTAACGCAAAATAACCGTAACATTCAGAATCTGTGACAATAAATTTTATCCGTTCAAAATCAGTAAGGCTAACCATCAGGGATTTTAGCAAAAAAAATTAAAATATTTTATTGTTGAAATTCCGGTTCAAAATGATTACAGGTTGTGAACATAATATATTGAGTAAGAAATTAACGGTTTGGTTGCATTTGGAAAGCGTGGTTATTGGAAATTTCGTATTTTGAACTCCGGTTATTTATGTCATCGAACCTGGATTACAGGCGAATGAGGCGACATATTGCAGCAACTTAAACGCCGATCTACTCATAATTTCATTATTAACGCAAAATAACCGTAACATTCAGAATCTGTGACAATAAATTTTATCCGTTCAAAATCAGTAAGGCTAACCATCAGGGATTTTTGCAAAAAAATGAAAATATTTTATTGTTGAAATTCCGGTTCAAAATGATTATAGGTTGTGAACATAATATATTGAGTAAGAAATTAACGGTTTCGTTGCATTTGGAAAGCGTGGTTATTGGAAATTTCGTATTTTGAACTCCGCTTATTTATGTCATCGAACCTGGATTACAGGCGAATGAGGCGACATATTGCAGCAACTTAAACGCCGATCTACTCATAATTTCATTATTAACGCAAAATAACCGTAACATTCAGAATCTGTGACAATAAATGTTATCCGTTCAAAATCAGTAAGGCTAACCATCAGGGATTTTTGCAAAAAAATGAAAATATTTTATTGTTGAAATTCCGTTTCAAAATGATTATAGGTTGTGAACATAATATATTGAGTAAGAAATTAACGGTTTGGTTGCATTTGGAAAGTGTGGTTATTGGCAATTTCGTATTTTGAACTCCGCTTATTTATGTCATCGAACCTGGATTACAGGCGAATGAGGCGACATATTGCAGCAACTTAAACGCCGATCTACTCATAATTTCATTATTAACGCAAAATAACCGTAACATTCAGAATCTGTGACAATAAATTTTATCCGTTCAAAATCAGTAAGGCTAACCATCAGGGATTTTTGCAAAAAAAATTAAAATATTTTATTGTTGAAATTCCGGTTCAAAATGATTATAGGTTGTGAACATAATATATTGAGTAAGAAATTAACGGTTTGGTTGCATTTGGAAAGCGTGGTTATTGGAAATTTCGTATTTTGAACTCCGGTTATTTATGTCATCGAACCTGGATTACAGGCGAATGAGGCGACATATTGCAGCAACTTAAACGCCGATCTACTCATAATTTCATTATTAACGCAAAATAACCGTAACATTCAGAATCTGTGACAATAAATTTTATCCGTTCAAAATCAGTAAGGCTAACCATCAGGGATTTTTGCAAAAAAATGAAAATATTTTATTGTTGAAATTCCGGTTCAAAATGATTATAGGTTGTGAACATAATATATTGAGTAAGAAATTAACGGTTTCGTTGCATTTGGAAAGCGTGGTTATTGGAAATTTCGTATTTTGAACTCCGCTTATTTATGTCATCGAACCTGGATTACAGGCGAATGAGGCGACATATTGCAGCAACTTAAACGCCGATCTACTCATAATTTCATTATTAACGCAAAATAACCGTAACATTCAGAATCTGTGACAATAAATTTTATCCGTTCAAAATCAGTAAGGCTAACCATCAGGGATTTTTGCAAAAAAATGAAAATATTTTATTGTTGAAATTCCGGTTCAAAATGATTATAGGTTGTGAACATAATATATTGAGTAAGAAATTAACGGTTTCGTTGCATTTGGAAAGCGTGGTTATTGGAAATTTCGTATTTTGAACTCCGCTTATTTATGTCATCGAACCTGGATTACAGGCGAATGAGGCGACATATTGCAGCAACTTAAACGCCGATCTACTCATAATTTCATTATTAACGCAAAATAACCGTAACATTCAGAATCTGTGACAATAAATGTTATCCGTTCAAAATCAGTAAGGCTAACCATCAGGGATTTTTGCAAAAAAATGAAAATATTTTATTGTTGAAATTCCGTTTCAAAATGATTATAGGTTGTGAACATAATATATTGAGTAAGAAATTAACGGTTTGGTTGCATTTGGAAAGTGTGGTTATTGGCAATTTCGTATTTTGAACTCCGCTTATTTATGTCATCGAACCTGGATTACAGGCGAATGAGGCGACATATTGCAGCAACTTAAACGCCGATCTACTCATAATTTCATTATTAACGCAAAATAACCGTAACATTCAGAATCTGTGACAATAAATTTTATCCGTTCAAAATCAGTAAGGCTAACCATCAGGGATTTTTGCAAAAAAATGAAAATATTTTATTGTTGAAATTCCGGTTCAAAATGATTATAGGTTGTGAACATAATATATTGAGTAAGAAATTAACGGTTTCGTTGCATTTGGAAAGCGTGGTTATTGGAAATTTCGTATTTTGAAAATATTATATTCAAAATATATATAATAATATATTCAAAATAACCGTAACATTCAGAATCTGTGACAATAAATTTTATCCGTTCAAAATCAGTAAGGCTAACCATCAGGGATTTTTGCAAAAAAATGAAAATATTTTATTGTTGAAATTCCGGTTCAAAATGATTATAGGTTGTGAACATAATATATTGAGTAAGAAATTAACGGTTTCGTTGCATTTGGAAAGCGTGGTTATTGGAAATTTCGTATTTTGAACTCCGCTTATTTATGTCATCGAACCTGGATTACAGGCGAATGAGGCGACATATTGCAGCAACTTAAACGCCGATCTACTCATAATTTCATTATTAACGCAAAATAACCGTAACATTCAGAATCTGTGACAATAAATGTTATCCGTTCAAAATCAGTAAGGCTAACCATCAGGGATTTTTGCAAAAAAATGAAAATATTTTATTGTTGAAATTCCGTTTCAAAATGATTATAGGTTGTGAACATAATATATTGAGTAAGAAATTAACGGTTTGGTTGCATTTGGAAAGTGTGGTTATTGGCAATTTCGTATTTTGAACTCCGCTTATTTATGTCATCGAACCTGGATTACAGGCGAATGAGGCGACATATTGCAGCAACTTAAACGCCGATCTACTCATAATTTCATTATTAACGCAAAATAACCGTAACATTCAGAATCTGTGACAATAAATTTTATCCGTTCAAAATCAGTAAGGCTAACCATCAGGGATTTTTGCAAAAAAATGAAAATATTTTATTGTTGAAATTCCGGTTCAAAATGATTATAGGTTGTGAACATAATATATTGAGTAAGAAATTAACGGTTTCGTTGCATTTGGAAAGCGTGGTTATTGGAAATTTCGTATTTTGAAAATATTATATTCAAAATATATATAATAATATATTCAAAATAACCGTAACATTCAGAATCTGTGACAATAAATTTTATCCGTTCAAAATCAGTAAGGCTAACCATCAGGGATTTTTGCAAAAAAATGAAAATATTTTATTGTTGAAATTCCGGTTCAAAATGATTATAGGTTGTGAACATAATATATTGAGTAAGAAATTAACGGTTTGGTTGCATTTGGAAAGTGTGGTTATTGGCAATTTCGTATTTTGAACTCCGCTTATTTATGTCATCGAACCTGGATTACAGGCGAATGAGGCGACATATTGCAGCAACTTAAACGCCGATCTACTCATAATTTCATTATTAACGCAAAATAACCGTAACATTCAGAATCTGTGACAATAAATGTTATCCGTTCAAAATCAGTAAGGCAAACCATCAGGGATTTTTACAAAAAAAAATAAAATATTTTATTGTTGAAATTCCGGTTCAAAATGATTATAGGTTGTGAACATAATATATTGAGTAAGAAATTAACGGTTTGGTTGCATTTGGAAAGTGTGGTTATTGGCAATTTCGTATTTTGAACTCCGGTTATATTATGTCATCGAACCTGGATTACAGGCGAATGAGGCGACATATTGCAGCAACTTAAACGCCGATCTACTCATAATTTCATTATTAACGCAAAATAACCGTAACATTCAGAATCTGTGATAATAAATTTTATCCGTTCAAAATCAGTAAGGCTAACCATCAGGGATTTTTGCAAAAAAAATTAAAATATTTTATTGTTGAAATTCCGGTTCAAAATGATTATAGGTTGTGAACATAATAAATTGAGTAAGAAATTAACGGTTTGGTTGCATTTGGAAAACGTGGTTATTGGAAATTTCGTATTTTGAACTCCGGTTATTTATGTCATCGAACCTGGATTACAGGCGAATGAGGCGACATATTGCAGCAACTTAAACGCCGATCTACTCATAATTTCATTATTAACGCAAAATAACCGTAACATTCAGAATCTGTGACAATAAATTTTATCCGTTCAAAATCAGTAAGGCTAACCATCAGGGATTTTTGCAAAAAAAATTAAAATATTTTATTGTTGAAATTCCGGTTCAAAATGATTATAGGTTGTGAACATAATATATTGAGTAAGAAATTAACGGTTTCGTTGCATTTGGAAAGCGTGGTTATTGGAAATTTCGTATTTTGAACTCCGCTTATTTATGTCATCGAACCTGGATTACAGGCGAATGAGGCGACATATTGCAGCAACTTAAACGCCGATCTACTCATAATTTCATTATTAACGCAAAATAACCGTAACATTCAGAATCTGTGACAATAAATGTTATCCGTTCAAAATCAGTAAGGCTAACCATCAGGGATTTTTGCAAAAAAATGAAAATATTTTATTGTTGAAATTCCGTTTCAAAATGATTATAGGTTGTGAACATAATATATTGAGTAAGAAATTAACGGTTTGGTTGCATTTGGAAAGTGTGGTTATTGGCAATTTCGTATTTTGAACTCCGCTTATTTATGTCATCGAACCTGGATTACAGGCGAATGAGGCGACATATTGCAGCAACTTAAACGCCGATCTACTCATAATTTCATTATTAACGCAAAATAACCGTAACATTCAGAATCTGTGACAATAAATTTTATCCGTTCAAAATCAGTAAGGCTAACCATCAGGGATTTTTGCAAAAAAAATTAAAATATTTTATTGTTGAAATTCCGGTTCAAAATGATTATAGGTTGTGAACATAATATATTGAG
This sequence comes from Nephrotoma guestfalica, assembly GCA_963691935.1. Lineage (NCBI taxonomy): Eukaryota > Metazoa > Arthropoda > Insecta > Diptera > Tipulidae > Nephrotoma > Nephrotoma guestfalica. Next base: position 214,801,829 of record OY829914.1, read on the forward strand.
TAAGAAATTAACGGTTTGGTTGCATTTGGAAAGCGTGGTTATTGGAAATTTCGTATTTTGAACTCCGGTTATTTATGTCATCGAACCTGGATTACAGGCGAATGAGGCGACATATTGCAGCAACTTAAACGCCGATCTACTCATAATTTCATTATTAACGCAAAATAACCGTAACATTCAGAATCTGTGACAATAAATTTTATCCGTTCAAAATCAGTAAGGCTAACCATCAGGGATTTTTGCAAAAAAATGAAAATATTTTATTGTTGAAATTCCGGTTCAAAATGATTATAGGTTGTGAACATAATATATTGAGTAAGAAATTAACGGTTTCGTTGCATTTGGAAAGCGTGGTTATTGGAAATTTCGTATTTTGAACTCCGCTTATTTATGTCATCGAACCTGGATTACAGGCGAATGAGGCGACATATTGCAGCAACTTAAACGCCGATCTACTCATAATTTCATTATTAACGCAAAATAACCGTAACATTCAGAATCTGTGACAATAAATTTTATCCGTTCAAAATCAGTAAGGCTAACCATCAGGGATTTTTGCAAAAAAATGAAAATATTTTATTGTTGAAATTCCGGTTCAAAATGATTATAGGTTGTGAACATAATATATTGAGTAAGAAATTAACGGTTTCGTTGCATTTGGAAAGCGTGGTTATTGGAAATTTCGTATTTTGAACTCCGCTTATTTATGTCATCGAACCTGGATTACAGGCGAATGAGGCGACATATTGCAGCAACTTAAACGCCGATCTACTCATAATTTCATTATTAACGCAAAATAACCGTAACATTCAGAATCTGTGACAATAAATGTTATCCGTTCAAAATCAGTAAGGCTAACCATCAGGGATTTTTGCAAAAAAATGAAAATATTTTATTGTTGAAATTCCGTTTCAAAATGATTATAGGTTGTGAACATAATATATTGAGTAAGAAATTAACGGTTTGGTTGCATTTGGAAAGTGTGGTTATTGGCAATTTCGTATTTTGAACTCCGCTTATTTATGTCATCGAACCTGGATTACAGGCGAATGAGGCGACATATTGCAGCAACTTAAACGCCGATCTACTCATAATTTCATTATTAACGCAAAATAACCGTAACATTCAGAATCTGTGACAATAAATGTTATCCGTTCAAAATCAGTAAGGCTAACCATCAGGGATTTTTGCAAAAAAAATTAAAATATTTTATTGTTGAAATTCCGGTTCAAAATGATTATAGGTTGTGAACATAATATATTGAGTAAGAAATTAACGGTTTGGTTGCATTTGGAAAGCGTGGTTATTGGAAATTTCGTATTTTGAACTCCGGTTATTTATGTCATCGAACCTGGATTACAGGCGAATGAGGCGACATATTGCAGCAACTTAAACGCCGATCTACTCATAATTTCATTATTAACGCAAAATAACCGTAACATTCAGAATCTGTGACAATAAATTTTATCCGTTCAAAATCAGTAAGGCTAACCATCAGGGATTTTTGCAAAAAAATGAAAATATTTTATTGTTGAAATTCCGGTTCAAAATGATTATAGGTTGTGAACATAATAAATTGAGTAAGAAATTAACGGTTTGGTTGCATTTGGAAAACGTGGTTATTGGAAATTTCGTATTTTGAACTCCGCTTATTTATGTCATCGAACCTGGATTACAGGCGAATGAGGCGACATATTGCAGCAACTTAAACGCCGATCTACTCATAATTTCATTATTAACGCAAAATAACCGTAACATTCAGAATCTGTGACAATAAATGTTATCCGTTCAAAATCAGTAAGGCAAACCATCAGGGATTTTTGCAAAAAAAAATAAAATATTTTATTGTTGAAATTCCGGTTCAAAATGATTATAGGTTGTGAACATAATATATTGAGTAAGAAATTAACGGTTTGGTTGCATTTGGAAAGTGTGGTTATTGGCAATTTCGTATTTTGAACTCCGGTTATATTATGTCATCGAACCTGGATTACAGGCGAATGAGGCGACATATTGCAGCAACTTAAACGCCGATCTACTCATAATTTCATTATTAACGCAAAATAACCGTAACATTCAGAATCTGTGACAATAAATTTTATCCGTTCAAAATCAGTAAGGCTAACCATCAGGGATTTTTGCAAAAAAATGAAAATATTTTATTGTTGAAATTCCGGTTCAAAATGATTATAGGTTGTGAACATAATAAATTGAGTAAGAAATTAACGGTTTGGTTGCATTTGGAAAACGTGGTTATTGGAAATTTCGTATTTTGAACTCCGCTTATTTATGTCATCGAACCTGGATTACAGGCGAATGAGGCGACATATTGCAGCAACTTAAACGCCGATCTACTCATAATTTCATTATTAACGCAAAATAACCGTAACATTCAGAATCTGTGACAATAAATGTTATCCGTTCAAAATCAGTAAGGCAAACCATCAGGGATTTTTGCAAAAAAAAATAAAATATTTTATTGTTGAAATTCCGGTTCAAAATGATTATAGGTTGTGAACATAATATATTGAGTAAGAAATTAACGGTTTGGTTGCATTTGGAAAGTGTGGTTATTGGCAATTTCGTATTTTGAACTCCGGTTATATTATGTCATCGAACCTGGATTACAGGCGAATGAGGCGACATATTGCAGCAACTTAAACGCCGATCTACTCATAATTTCATTATTAACGCAAAATAACCGTAACATTCAGAATCTGTGATAATAAATTTTATCCGTTCAAAATCAGTAAGGCTAACCATCAGGGATTTTTGCAAAAAAAATTAAAATATTTTATTGTTGAAATTCCGGTTCAAAATGATTATAGGTTGTGAACATAATAAATTGAGTAAGAAATTAACGGTTTGGTTGCATTTGGAAAACGTGGTTATTGGAAATTTCGTATTTTGAACTCCGGTTATTTATGTCATCGAACCTGGATTACAGGCGAATGAGGCGACATATTGCAGCAACTTAAACGCCGATCTACTCATAATTTCATTATTAACGCAAAATAACCGTAACATTCAGAATCTGTGACAATAAATTTTATCCGTTCAAAATCAGTAAGGCTAACCATCAGGGATTTTTGCAAAAAAAATTAAAATATTTTATTGTTGAAATTCCGGTTCAAAATGATTATAGGTTGTGAACATAATATATTGAGTAAGAAATTAACGGTTTGGTTGCATTTGGAAAGCGTGGTTATTGGAAATTTCGTATTTTGAACTCCGGTTATTTATGTCATCGAACCTGGATTACAGGCGAATGAGGCGACATATTGCAGCAACTTAAACGCCGATCTACTCATAATTTCATTATTAACGCAAAATAACCGTAACATTCAGAATCTGTGACAATAAATTTTATCCGTTCAAAATCAGTAAGGCTAACCATCAGGGATTTTTGCAAACAAATGAAAATATTTTATTGTTGAAATTCCGGTTCAAAATGATTATAGGTTGTGAACATAATATATTGAGTAAGAAATTAACGGTTTCGTTGCATTTGGAAAGCGTGGTTATTGGAAATTTCGTATTTTGAACTCCGCTTATTTATGTCATCGAACCTGGATTACAGGCGAATGAGGCGACATATTGCAGCAACTTAAACGCCGATCTACTCATAATTTCATTATTAACGCAAAATAACCGTAACATTCAGAATCTGTGACAATAAATTTTATCCGTTCAAAATCAGTAAGGCTAACCATCAGGGATTTTTGCAAAAAAATGAAAATATTTTATTGTTGAAATTCCGGTTCAAAATGATTATAGGTTGTGAACATAATATATTGAGTAAGAAATTAACGGTTTCGTTGCATTTGGAAAGCGTGGTTATTGGAAATTTCGTATTTTGAACTCCGCTTATTTATGTCATCGAACCTGGATTACAGGCGAATGAGGCGACATATTGCAGCAACTTAAACGCCGATCTACTCATAATTTCATTATTAACGCAAAATAACCGTAACATTCAGAATCTGTGACAATAAATTTTATCCGTTCAAAATCAGTAAGGCTAACCATCAGGGATTTTAGCAAAAAAAATTAAAATATTTTATTGTTGAAATTCCGGTTCAAAATGATTATAGGTTGTGAACATAATATATTGAGTAAGAAATTAACGGTTTGGTTGCATTTGGAAAGCGTGGTTATTGGAAATTTCGTATTTTGAACTCCGGTTATATTATGTCATCGAACCTGGATTACAGGCGAATGAGGCGACATATTGCAGCAACTTAAACGCCGATCTACTCATAATTTCATTATTAACGCAAAATAACCGTAACATTCAGAATCTGTGACAATAAATTTTATCCGTTCAAAATCAGTAAGGCTAACCATCAGGGATTTTTGCAAAAAAATGAAAATATTTTATTGTTGAAATTCCGGTTCAAAATGATTATAGGTTGTGAACATAATATATTGAGTAAGAAATTAACGGTTTCGTTGCATTTGGAAAGCGTGGTTATTGGAAATTTCGTATTTTGAACTCCGCTTATTTATGTCATCGAACCTGGATTACAGGCGAATGAGGCGACATATTGCAGCAACTTAAACGCCGATCTACTCATAATTTCATTATTAACGCAAAATAACCGTAACATTCAGAATCTGTGACAATAAATGTTATCCGTTCAAAATCAGTAAGGCAAACCATCAGGGATTTTTGCAAAAAAAAATAAAATATTTTATTGTTGAAATTCCGGTTCAAAATGATTATAGGTTGTGAACATAATATATTGAGTAAGAAATTAACGGTTTGGTTGCATTTGGAAAGTGTGGTTATTGGCAATTTCGTATTTTGAACTCCGGTTATATTATGTCATCGAACCTGGATTACAGGCGAATGAGGCGACATATTGCAGCAACTTAAACGCCGATCTACTCATAATTTCATTATTAACGCAAAATAACCGTAACATTCAGAATCTGTGATAATAAATTTTATCCGTTCAAAATCAGTAAGGCTAACCATCAGGGATTTTTGCAAAAAAAATTAAAATATTTTATTGTTGAAATTCCGGTTCAAAATGATTATAGGTTGTGAACATAATAAATTGAGTAAGAAATTAACGGTTTGGTTGCATTTGGAAAACGTGGTTATTGGAAATTTCGTATTTTGAACTCCGGTTATTTATGTCATCGAACCTGGATTACAGGCGAATGAGGCGACATATTGCAGCAACTTAAACGCCGATCTACTCATAATTTCATTATTAACGCAAAATAACCGTAACATTCAGAATCTGTGACAATAAATTTTATCCGTTCAAAATCAGTAAGGCTAACCATCAGGGATTTTTGCAAAAAAAATTAAAATATTTTATTGTTGAAATTCCGGTTCAAAATGATTATAGGTTGTGAACATAATATATTGAGTAAGAAATTAACGGTTTGGTTGCATTTGGAAAGCGTGGTTATTGGAAATTTCGTATTTTGAACTCCGGTTATTTATGTCATCGAACCTGGATTACAGGCGAATGAGGCGACATATTGCAGCAACTTAAACGCCGATCTACTCGTAATTTCATTATTAACGCAAAATAACCGTAACATTCAGAATCTGTGACAATAAATTTTATCCGTTCAAAATCAGTAAGGCTAACCATCAGGGATTTTTGCAAAAAAATGAAAATATTTTATTGTTGAAATTCCGGTTCAAAATGATTATAGGTTGTGAACATAATATATTGAGTAAGAAATTAACGGTTTCGTTGCATTTGGAAAGCGTGGTTATTGGAAATTTCGTATTTTGAACTCCGCTTATTTATGTCATCGAACCTGGATTACAGGCGAATGAGGCGACATATTGCAGCAACTTAAACGCCGATCTACTCATAATTTCATTATTAACGCAAAATAACCGTAACATTCAGAATCTGTGACAATAAATGTTATCCGTTCAAAATCAGTAAGGCTAACCATCAGGGATTTTTGCAAAAAAAATTAAAATATTTTATTGTTGAAATTCCGGTTCAAAATGATTATAGGTTGTGAACATAATATATTGAGTAAGAAATTAACGGTTTGGTTGCATTTGGAAAGCGTGGTTATTGGAAATTTCGTATTTTGAACTCCGGTTATTTATGTCATCGAACCTGGATTACAGGCGAATGAGGCGACATATTGCAGCAACTTAAACGCCGATCTACTCATAATTTCATTATTAACGCAAAATAACCGTAACATTCAGAATCTGTGACAATAAATTTTATCCGTTCAAAATCAGTAAGGCTAACCATCAGGGATTTTTGCAAAAAAATGAAAATATTTTATTGTTGAAATTCCGGTTCAAAATGATTATAGGTTGTGAACATAATAAATTGAGTAAGAAATTAACGGTTTGGTTGCATTTGGAAAACGTGGTTATTGGAAATTTCGTATTTTGAACTCCGCTTATTTATGTCATCGAACCTGGATTACAGGCGAATGAGGCGACATATTGCAGCAACTTAAACGCCGATCTACTCATAATTTCATTATTAACGCAAAATAACCGTAACATTCAGAATCTGTGACAATAAATGTTATCCGTTCAAAATCAGTAAGGCAAACCATCAGGGATTTTTGCAAAAAAAAATGAAAATATTTTATTGTTGAAATTCCGGTTCAAAATGATTATAGGTTGTGAACATAATAAATTGAGTAAGAAATTAACGGTTTGGTTGCATTTGGAAAACGTGGTTATTGGAAATTTCGTATTTTGAACTCCGGTTATATTATGTCATCGAACCTGGATTACAGGCGAATGAGGCGACATATTGCAGCAACTTAAACGCCGATCTACTCATAATTTCATTATTAACGCAAAATAACCGTAACATTCAGAATCTGTGACAATAAATGTTATCCGTTCAAAATCAGTAGGGCAAACCATCAGGGATTTTTGCAAAAAAAAATAAAATATTTTATTGTTGAAATTCCGGTTCAAAATGATTATAGGTTGTGAACATAATATATTGAGTAAGAAATTAACGGTTTGGTTGCATTTGGAAAGTGTGGTTATTGGCAATTTCGTATTTTGAACTCCGGTTATATTATGTCATCGAACCTGGATTACAGGCGAATGAGGCGACATATTGCAGCAACTTAAACGCCGATCTACTCATAATTTCATTATTAACGCAAAATAACCGTAACATTCAGAATCTGTGATAATAAATTTTATCCGTTCAAAATCAGTAAGGCTAACCATCAGGGATTTTTGCAAAAAAAATTAAAATATTTTATTGTTGAAATTCCGGTTCAAAATGATTATAGGTTGTGAACATAATAAATTGAGTAAGAAATTAACGGTTTGGTTGCATTTGGAAAACGTGGTTATTGGAAATTTCGTATTTTGAACTCCGGTTATTTATGTCATCGAACCTGGATTACAGGCGAATGAGGCGACATATTGCAGCAACTTAAACGCCGATCTACTCATAATTTCATTATTAACGCAAAATAACCGTAACATTCAGAATCTGTGACAATAAATTTTATCCGTTCAAAATCAGTAAGGCTAACCATCAGGGATTTTTGCAAAAAAAATTAAAATATTTTATTGTTGAAATTCCGGTTCAAAATGATTATAGGTTGTGAACATAATATATTGAGTAAGAAATTAACGGTTTGGTTGCATTTGGAAAGCGTGGTTATTGGAAATTTCGTATTTTGAACTCCGGTTATTTATGTCATCGAACCTGGATTACAGGCGAATGAGGCGACATATTGCAGCAACTTAAACGCCGATCTACTCATAATTTCATTATTAACGCAAAATAACCGTAACATTCAGAATCTGTGACAATAAATTTTATCCGTTCAAAATCAGTAAGGCTAACCATCAGGGATTTTTGCAAAAAAATGAAAATATTTTATTGTTGAAATTCCGGTTCAAAATGATTATAGGTTGTGAACATAATATATTGAGTAAGAAATTAACGGTTTCGTTGCATTTGGAAAGCGTGGTTATTGGAAATTTCGTATTTTGAACTCCGCTTATTTATGTCATCGAACCTGGATTACAGGCGAATGAGGCGACATATTGCAGCAACTTAAACGCCGATCTACTCATAATTTCATTATTAACGCAAAATAACCGTAACATTCAGAATCTGTGACAATAAATTTTATCCGTTCAAAATCAGTAAGGCTAACCATCAGGGATTTTTGCAAAAAAATGAAAATATTTTATTGTTGAAATTCCGGTTCAAAATGATTATAGGTTGTGAACATAATATATTGAGTAAGAAATTAACGGTTTCGTTGCATTTGGAAAGCGTGGTTATTGGAAATTTCGTATTTTGAACTCCGCTTATTTATGTCATCGAACCTGGATTACAGGCGAATGAGGCGACATATTGCAGCAACTTAAACGCCGATCTACTCATAATTTCATTATTAACGCAAAATAACCGTAACATTCAGAATCTGTGACAATAAATTTTATCCGTTCAAAATCAGTAAGGCTAACCATCAGGGATTTTAGCAAAAAAAATTAAAATATTTTATTGTTGAAATTCCGGTTCAAAATGATTATAGGTTGTGAACATAATATATTGAGTAAGAAATTAACGGTTTGGTTGCATTTGGAAAGCGTGGTTATTGGAAATTTCGTATTTTGAACTCCGGTTATATTATGTCATCGAACCTGGATTACAGGCGAATGAGGCGACATATTGCAGCAACTTAAACGCCGATCTACTCATAATTTCATTATTAACGCAAAATAACCGTAACATTCAGAATCTGTGACAATAAATTTTATCCGTTCAAAATCAGTAAGGCTAACCATCAGGGATTTTTGCAAAAAAATGAAAATATTTTATTGTTGAAATTCCGGTTCAAAATGATTATAGGTTGTGAACATAATATATTGAGTAAGAAATTAACGGTTTCGTTGCATTTGGAAAGCGTGGTTATTGGAAATTTCGTATTTTGAACTCCGCTTATTTATGTCATCGAACCTGGATTACAGGCGAATGAGGCGACATATTGCAGCAACTTAAACGCCGATCTACTCATAATTTCATTATTAACGCAAAATAACCGTAACATTCAGAATCTGTGACAATAAATTTTATCCGTTCAAAATCAGTAAGGCTAACCATCAGGGATTTTAGCAAAAAAAATTAAAATATTTTATTGTTGAAATTCCGGTTCAAAATGATTATAGGTTGTGAACATAATATATTGAGTAAGAAATTAACGGTTTGGTTGCATTTGGAAAGCGTTGTTATTGGAAATTTCGTATTTTGAACTCCGGTTATATTATGTCATCGAACCTGGATTACAGGCGAATGAGGCGACATATTGCAGCAACTTAAACGCCGATCTACTCATAATTTCATTATTAACGCAAAATAACCGTAACATACAGAATCTGTGACAATAAATTTTATCCGTTCAAAATCAGTAAGGCTAACCATCAGGGATTTTAGCAAAAAAAATTAAAATATTTTATTGTTGAAATTCCGGTTCAAAATGATTACAGGTTGTGAACATAATATATTGAGTAAGAAATTAACGGTTTGGTTGCATTTGGAAAGCGTGGTTATTGGAAATTTCGTATTTTGAACTCCGGTTATATTATGTCATCGAACCTGGATTACAGGCGAATGAGGCGACATATTGCAGCAACTTAAACGCCGATCTACTCATAATTTCATTATTAACGCACAATAACCGTAACATACAGAATCTGTGACAATAAATTTTATCCGTTCAAAATCAGTAAGGCTAACCATCAGGGATTTTAGCAAAAAAAATTAAAATATTTTATTGTTGAAATTCCGGTTCAAAATGATTATAGGTTGTGAACATAATATATTGAGTAAGAAATTAACGGTTTGGTTGCATTTGGAAAACGTGGTTATTGGAAATTTCGTATTTTGAACTCCGGTTATATTATGTCATCGAACCTGGATTACAGGCGAATGAGGCGACATATTGCAGCAACTTAAACGCCGATCTACTCATAATTTCATTATTAACGCAAAATAACCGTAACATTCAGAATCTGTGACAATAAATTTTATCCGTTCAAAATCAGTAAGGCTAACCATCAGGGATTTTTGCAAAAAAAATTAAAATATTTTATTGTTGAAATTCCGGTTCAAAATGATTACAGGTTGTGAACATAATATATTGAGTAAGAAATTAACGGTTTGGTTGCATTTGGAAAGCGTGGTTATTGGAAATTTCGTATTTTGAACTCCGGTTATTTATGTCATCGAACCTGGATTACAGGCGAATGAGGCGACATATTGCAGCAACTTAAACGCCGATCTACTCATAATTTCATTATTAACGCAAAATAACCGTAACATTCAGAATCTGTGACAATAAATTTTATCCGTTCAAAATCAGTAAGGCTAACCATCAGGGATTTTTGCAAAAAAATGAAAATATTTTATTGTTGAAATTCCGGTTCAAAATGATTATAGGTTGTGAACATAATATATTGAGTAAGAAATTAACGGTTTCGTTGCATTTGGAAAGCGTGGTTATTGGAAATTTCGTATTTTGAACTCCGCTTATTTATGTCATCGAACCTGGATTACAGGCGAATGAGGCGACATATTGCAGCAACTTAAACGCCGATCTACTCATAATTTCATTATTAACGCAAAATAACCGTAACATTCAGAATCTGTGACAATAAATTTTATCCGTTCAAAATCAGTAAGGCTAACCATCAGGGATTTTTGCAAAAAAATGAAAATATTTTATTGTTGAAATTCCGGTTCAAAATGATTATAGGTTGTGAACATAATATATTGAGTAAGAAATTAACGGTTTCGTTGCATTTGGAAAGCGTGGTTATTGGAAATTTCGTATTTTGAACTCCGCTTATTTATGTCATCGAACCTGGATTACAGGCGAATGAGGCGACATATTGCAGCAACTTAAACGCCGATCTACTCATAATTTCATTATTAACGCAAAATAACCGTAACATTCAGAATCTGTGACAATAAATTTTATCCGTTCAAAATCAGTAAGGCTAACCATCAGGGATTTTAGCAAAAAAAATTAAAATATTTTATTGTTGAAATTCCGGTTCAAAATGATTATAGGTTGTGAACATAATATATTGAGTAAGAAATTAACGGTTTGGTTGCATTTGGAAAGCGTGGTTATTGGAAATTTCGTATTTTGAACTCCGGTTATATTATGTCATCGAACCTGGATTACAGGCGAATGAGGCGACATATTGCAGCAACTTAAACGCCGATCTACTCATAATTTCATTATTAACGCAAAATAACCGTAACATTCAGAATCTGTGACAATAAATTTTATCCGTTCAAAATCAGTAAGGCTAACCATCAGGGATTTTTGCAAAAAAAATTAAAATATTTTATTGTTGAAATTCCGGTTCAAAATGATTACAGGTTGTGAACATAATATATTGAGTAAGAAATTAACGGTTTGGTTGCATTTGGAAAGCGTGGTTATTGGAAATTTCGTATTTTGAACTCCGGTTATTTATGTCATCGAACCTGGATTACAGGCGAATGAGGCGACATATTGCAGCAACTTAAACGCCGATCTACTCATAATTTCATTATTAACGCAAAATAACCGTAACATTCAGAATCTGTGACAATAAATTTTATCCGTTCAAAATCAGTAAGGCTAACCATCAGGGATTTTTGCAAAAAAATGAAAATATTTTATTGTTGAAATTCCGGTTCAAAATGATTATAGGTTGTGAACATAATATATTGAGTAAGAAATTAACGGTTTCGTTGCATTTGGAAAGCGTGGTTATTGGAAATTTCGTATTTTGAACTCCGCTTATTTATGTCATCGAACCTGGATTACAGGCGAATGAGGCGACATATTGCAGCAACTTAAACGCCGATCTACTCATAATTTCATTATTAACGCAAAATAACCGTAACATTCAGAATCTGTGACAATAAATTTTATCCGTTCAAAATCAGTAAGGCTAACCATCAGGGATTTTTGCAAAAAAATGAAAATATTTTATTGTTGAAATTCCGGTTCAAAATGATTATAGGTTGTGAACATAATATATTGAGTAAGAAATTAACGGTTTCGTTGCATTTGGAAAGCGTGGTTATTGGAAATTTCGTATTTTGAACTCCGCTTATTTATGTCATCGAACCTGGATTACAGGCGAATGAGGCGACATATTGCAGCAACTTAAACGCCGATCTACTCATAATTTCATTATTAACGCAAAATAACCGTAACATTCAGAATCTGTGACAATAAATTTTATCCGTTCAAAATCAGTAAGGCTAACCATCAGGGATTTTAGCAAAAAAAATTAAAATATTTTATTGTTGAAATTCCGGTTCAAAATGATTATAGGTTGTGAACATAATATATTGAGTAAGAAATTAACGGTTTGGTTGCATTTGGAAAGCGTGGTTATTGGAAATTTCGTATTTTGAACTCCGGTTATATTATGTCATCGAACCTGGATTACAGGCGAATGAGGCGACATATTGCAGCAACTTAAACGCCGATCTACTCATAATTTCATTATTAACGCACAATAACCGTAACATACAGAATCTGTGACAATAAATTTTATCCGTTCAAAATCAGTAAGGCTAACCATCAGGGATTTTAGCAAAAAAAATTAAAATATTTTATTGTTGAAATTCCGGTTCAAAATGATTATAGGTTGTGAACATAATATATTGAGTAAGAAATTAACGGTTTGGTTGCATTTGGAAAACGTGGTTATTGGAAATTTCGTATTTTGAACTCCGGTTATATTATGTCATCGAACCTGGATTACAGGCGAATGAGGCGACATATTGCAGCAACTTAAACGCCGATCTACTCATAATTTCATTATTAACGCAAAATAACCGTAACATTCAGAATCTGTGACAATAAATTTTATCCGTTCAAAATCAGTAAGGCTAACCATCAGGGATTTTTGCAAAAAAAATTAAAATATTTTATTGTTGAAATTCCGGTTCAAAATGATTACAGGTTGTGAACATAATATATTGAGTAAGAAATTAACGGTTTGGTTGCATTTGGAAAGCGTGGTTATTGGAAATTTCGTATTTTGAACTCCGGTTATTTATGTCATCGAACCTGGATTACAGGCGAATGAGGCGACATATTGCAGCAACTTAAACGCCGATCTACTCATAATTTCATTATTAACGCAAAATAACCGTAACATTCAGAATCTGTGACAATAAATTTTATCCGTTCAAAATCAGTAAGGCTAACCATCAGGGATTTTTGCAAAAAAATGAAAATATTTTATTGTTGAAATTCCGGTTCAAAATGATTATAGGTTGTGAACATAATATATTGAGTAAGAAATTAACGGTTTCGTTGCATTTGGAAAGCGTGGTTATTGGAAATTTCGTATTTTGAACTCCGCTTATTTATGTCATCGAACCTGGATTACAGGCGAATGAGGCGACATATTGCAGCAACTTAAACGCCGATCTACTCATAATTTCATTATTAACGCAAAATAACCGTAACATTCAGAATCTGTGACAATAAATTTTATCCGTTCAAAATCAGTAAGGCTAACCATCAGGGATTTTTGCAAAAAAATGAAAATATTTTATTGTTGAAATTCCGGTTCAAAATGATTATAGGTTGTGAACATAATATATTGAGTAAGAAATTAACGGTTTCGTTGCATTTGGAAAGCGTGGTTATTGGAAATTTCGTATTTTGAACTCCGCTTATTTATGTCATCGAACCTGGATTACAGGCGAATGAGGCGACATATTGCAGCAACTTAAACGCCGATCTACTCATAATTTCATTATTAACGCAAAATAACCGTAACATTCAGAATCTGTGACAATAAATTTTATCCGTTCAAAATCAGTAAGGCTAACCATCAGGGATTTTAGCAAAAAAAATTAAAATATTTTATTGTTGAAATTCCGGTTCAAAATGATTATAGGTTGTGAACATAATATATTGAGTAAGAAATTAACGGTTTGGTTGCATTTGGAAAGCGTGGTTATTGGAAATTTCGTATTTTGAACTCCGGTTATATTATGTCATCGAACCTGGATTACAGGCGAATGAGGCGACATATTGCAGCAACTTAAACGCCGATCTACTCATAATTTCATTATTAACGCAAAATAACCGTAACATTCAGAATCTGTGACAATAAATTTTATCCGTTCAAAATCAGTAAGGCTAACCATCAGGGATTTTTGCAAAAAAATGAAAATATTTTATTGTTGAAATTCCGGTTCAAAATGATTATAGGTTGTGAACATAATATATTGAGTAAGAAATTAACGGTTTCGTTGCATTTGGAAAACGTTGTTATTGGAAATTTCGTATTTTGAACTCCGGTTATATTATGTCATCGAACCTGGATTACAGGCGAATGAGGCGACATATTGCAGCAACTTAAACGCCGATCTACTCATAATTTCATTATTAACGCAAAATAACCGTAACATTCAGAATCTGTGACAATAAATTTTATCCGTTCAAAATCAGTAAGGCTAACCATCAGGGATTTTAGCAAAAAAAATTAAAATATTTTATTGTTGAAATTCCGGTTCAAAATGATTATAGGTTGTGAACATAATATATTGAGTAAGAAATTAACGGTTTGGTTGCATTTGGAAAACGTGGTTATTGGAAATTTCGTATTTTGAACTCCGGTTATATTATGTCATCGAACCTGGATTACAGGCGAATGAGGCGACATATTGCAGCAACTTAAACGCCGATCTACTCATAATTTCATTATTAACGCAAAATAACCGTAACATTCAGAATCTGTGACAATAAATTTTATCCGTTCAAAATCAGTAAGGCTAACCATCAGGGATTTTAGCAAAAAAAATTAAAATATTTTATTGTTGAAATTCCGGTTCAAAATGATTACAGGTTGTGAACATAATATATTGAGTAAGAAATTAACGGTTTGGTTGCATTTGGAAAGCGTGGTTATTGGAAATTTCGTATTTTGAACTCCGCTTATTTATGTCATCGAACCTGGATTACAGGCGAATGAGGCGACATATTGCAGCAACTTAAACGCCGATCTACTCATAATTTCATTATTAACGCAAAATAACCGTAACATTCAGAATCTGTGATAATAAATGTTATCCGTTCAAAATCAGTAAGGCTAACCATCAGGGATTTTTGCAAAAAAAATTAAAATATTTTATTGTTGAAATTCCGGTTCAAAATGATTATAGGTTGTGAACATAATATATTGAGTAAGAAATTAACGGTTTGGTTGCATTTGGAAAACGTGGTTATTGGAAATTTCGTATTTTGAACTCCGGTTATATTATGTCATCGAACCTGGATTACAGGCGAATGAGGCGACATATTGCAGCAACTTAAACGCCGATCTACTCATAATTTCATTATTAACGCAAAATAACCGTAACATTCAGAATCTGTGACAATAAATTTTATCCGTTCAAAATCAGTAAGGCTAACCATCAGGGATTTTAGCAAAAAAAATTAAAATATTTTATTGTTGAAATTCCGGTTCAAAATGATTATAGGTTGTGAACATAATATATTGAGTAAGAAATTAACGGTTTGGTTGCATTTGGAAAGCGTGGTTATTGGAAATTTCGTATTTTGAACTCCGCTTATTTATGTCATCGAACCTGGATTACAGGCGAATGAGGCGACATATTGCAGCAACTTAAACGCCGATCTACTCATAATTTCATTATTAACGCAAAATAACCGTAACATTCAGAATCTATGATAATAAATTTTATCCGTTCAAAATCAGTAAGGCTAACCATCAGGGATTTTTGCAAAAAAAATTAAAATATTTTATTGTTGAAATTCCGGTTCAAAATGATTATAGGTTGTGAACATAATATATTGAGTAAGAAATTAACGGTTTGGTTGCATTTGGAATGCGTGGTTATTGGAAATTTCGTATTTTGAACTCCGGTTATATTATGTCATCGAACCTGGATTACAGGCGAATGAGGCGACATATTGCAGCAACTTAAACGCCGATCTACTCATAATTTCATTATTAACGCAAAATAACCGTAACATTCAGAATCTGTGACAATAAATTTTATCCGTTCAAAATCAGTAAGGCTAACCATCAGGGATTTTAGCAAAAAAAATGAAAATATTTTATTGTTGAAATTCCGGTTCAAAATGATTATAGGTTGTGAACATAATATATTGAGTAAGAAATTAACGGTTTGGTTGCATTTGGAAAGCGTGGTTATTGGAAATTTCGTATTTTGAACTCCGCTTATTTATGTCATCGAACCTGGATTACAGGCGAATGAGGCGACATATTGCAGCAACTTAAACGCCGATCTACTCATAATTTCATTATTAACGCAAAATAACCGTAACATTCAGAATCTGTGACAATAAATGTTATCCGTTCAAAATCAGTAAGGCAAACCATCAGGGATTTTTGCAAAAAAAATGAAAATATTTTATTGTTGAAATTCCGGTTCAAAATGATTATAGGTTGTGAACATAATATATTGAGTAAGAAATTAACGGTTTGGTTGCATTTGGAAAGCGTGGTTATTGGAAATTTCGTATTTTGAACTCCGGTTATATTATGTCATCGAACCTGGATTACAGGCGAATGAGGCGACATATTGCAGCAACTTAAACGCCGATCTACTCATAATTTCATTATTAACGCAAAATAACCGTAACATTCAGAATCTGTGACAATAAATTTTATCCGTTCAAAATCAGTAAGGCTAACCATCAGGGGTTTTTGCAAAAAAAATTAAAATATTTTATTGTTGAAATTCCGGTTCAAAATGATTATAGGTTGTGAACATAATATATTGAGTAAGAAATTAACGGTTTGGTTGCATTTGGAAAGCGTGGTTATTGGAAATTTCGTATTTTGAACTCCGGTTATATTATGTCATCGAACCTGGATTACAGGCGAATGAGGCGACATATTGCAGCAACTTAAACGCCGATCTACTCATAATTTCATTATTAACGCAAAATAACCGTAACATTCAGAATCTGTGACAATAAATTTTATCCGTTCAAAATCAGTAAGGCTAACCATCAGGGATTTTAGCAAAAAAAATGAAAATATTTTATTGTTGAAATTCCGGTTCAAAATGATTATAGGTTGTGAACATAATATATTGAGTAAGAAATTAACGGTTTGGTTGCATTTGGAAAGCGTGGTTATTGGAAATTTCGTATTTTGAACTCCGCTTATTTATGTCATCGAACCTGGATTACAGGCGAATGAGGCGACATATTGCAGCAACTTAAACGCCGATCTACTCATAATTTCATTATTAACGCAAAATAACCGTAACATTCAGAATCTGTGACAATAAATGTTATCCGTTCAAAATCAGTAAGGCAAACCATCAGGGATTTTTGCAAAAAAAATGAAAATATTTTATTGTTGAAATTCCGGTTCAAAATGATTATAGGTTGTGAACATAATAAATTGAGTAAGAAATTAACGGTTTGGTTGCATTTGGAAAACGTGGTTATTGGAAATTTCGTATTTTGAACTCCGGTTATATTATGTCATCGAACCTGGATTACAGGCGAATGAGGCGACATATTGCAGCAACTTAAACGCCGATCTACTCATAATTTCATTATTAACGCAAAATAACCGTAACATTCAGAATCTGTGATAATAAATTTTATCCGTTCAAAATCAGTAAGGCTAACAACCATCAGGGATTTTTGCAAAAAAAATTAAAATATTTTATTGTTGAAATTCCGGTTCAAAATGATTATAGGTTGTGAACATAATATATTGAGTAAGAAATTAACGGTTTGGTTGCATTTGGAAAACGTGGTTATTGGAAATTTCGTATTTTGAACTCCGGTTATATTATGTCATCGAACCTGGATTACAGGCGAATGAGGCGACATATTGCAGCAACTTAAACGCCGATCTACTCATAATTTCATTATTAACGCAAAATAACCGTAACATTCAGAATCTGTGATAATAAATTTTATCCGTTCAAAATCAGTAAGGCTAACAACCATCAGGGATTTTTGCAAAAAAAATTAAAATATTTTATTGTTGAAATTCCGGTTCAAAATGATTATAGGTTGTGAACATAATATATTGAGTAAGAAATTAACGGTTTGGTTGCATTTGGAAAGCGTGGTTATTGGAAATTTCGTATTTTGAACTCCGGTTATATTATGTCATCGAACCTGGATTACAGGCGAATGAGGCGACATATTGCAGCAACTTAAACGCCGATCTACTCATAATTTCATTATTAACGCAAAATAACCGTAACATTCAGAATCTGTGACAATAAATTTTATCCGTTCAAAATCAGTAAGGCTAACCATCAGGGATTTTAGCAAAAAAAATGAAAATATTTTATTGTTGAAATTCCGGTTCAAAATGATTATAGGTTGTGAACATAATAAATTGAGTAAGAAATTAACGGTTTGGTTGCATTTGGAAAACGTGGTTATTGGAAATTTCGTATTTTGAACTCCGGTTATATTATGTCATCGAACCTGGATTACAGGCGAATGAGGCGACATATTGCAGCAACTTAAACGCCGATCTACTCATAATTTCATTATTAACGCAAAATAACCGTAACATTCAGAATCTGTGACAATAAATTTTATCCGTTCAAAATCAGTAAGGCTAACCATCAGGGATTTTTGCAAAAAAAATTAAAATATTTTATTGTTGAAATTCCGGTTCAAAATGATTATAGGTTGTGAACATAATATATTGAGTAAGAAATTAACGGTTTGGTTGCATTTGGAAAGCGTGGTTATTGGAAATTTCGTATTTTGAACTCCGGTTATATTATGTCATCGAACCTGGATTACAGGCGAATGAGGCGACATATTGCAGCAACTTAAACGCCGATCTACTCATAATTTCATTATTAACGCAAAATAACCGTAACATTCAGAATCTGTGATAATAAATTTTATCCGTTCAAAATCAGTAAGGCTAACCATCAGGGATTTTTGCAAAAAAAATGAAAATATTTTATTGTTGAAATTCCGGTTCAAAATGATTATAGGTTGTGAACATAATAAATTGAGTAAGAAATTAACGGTTTGGTTGCATTTGGAAAACGTGGTTATTGGAAATTTCGTATTTTGAACTCCCGTTATTTATGTCATCGAACCTGGATTACAGGCGAATGAGGCGACATATTGCAGCAACTTAAACGCCGATCTACTCATAATTTCATTATTAACGCAAAATAACCGTAACATTCAGAATCTGTGACAATAAATTTTATCCGTTCAAAATCAGTAAGGCTAACCATCAGGGATTTTAGCAAAAAAAATTAAAATATTTTATTGTTGAAATTCCGGTTCAAAATGATTATAGGTTGTGAACATAATATATTGAGTAAGAAATTAACGGTTTGGTTGCATTTGGAAAGCGTGATTATTGGAAATTTCGTATTTTGAACTCCGGTTATATTATGTCATCGAACCTGGATTACAGGCGAATGAGGCGACATATTGCAGCAACTTAAACGCCGATCTACTCATAATTTCATTATTAACGCAAAATAACCGTAACATTCAGAATCTGTGACAATAAATTTTATCCGTTCAAAATCAGTAAGGCTAATCATCAGGGATTTTTGCAAAAAAAATGAAAATATTTTATTGTTGAAATTCCGGTTCAAAATGATTATAGGTTGTGAACATAATATATTGAGTAAGAAATTAACGGTTTGGTTGCATTTGGAAAGCGTGGTTATTGGAAATTTCGTATTTTGAACTCCGGTTATATTATGTCATCGAACCTGGATTACAGGCGAATGAGGCGACATATTGCAGCAACTTAAACGCCGATCTACTCATAATTTCATTATTAACGCAAAATAACCGTAACATTCAGAATCTGTGACAATAAATTTTATCCGTTCAAAATCAGTAAGGCTAACCATCAGGGATTTTTGCAAAAAAAATGAAAATATTTTATTGTTGAAATTCCGGTTCAAAATGATTATAGGTTGTGAACATAATATATTGAGTAAGAAATTAACGGTTTGGTTGCATTTGGAAAGCGTGGTTATTGGAAATTTCGTATTTTGAACTCCGGTTAATTATGTCATCGAACCTGGATTACAGGCGAATGAGGCGACATATTGCAGCAACTTAAACGCCGATCTACTCATAATTTCATTATTAACGCAAAATAACCGTAACATTCAGAATCTGTGATAATAAATTTTATCCGTTCAAAATCAGTAAGGCTAACCATCAGGGATTTTTGCAAAAAAAATTAAAATATTTTATTGTTGAAATTCCGGTTCAAAATGATTATAGGTTGTGAACATAATATATTGAGTAAGAAATTAACGGTTTGGTTGCATTTGGAAAGCGTGGTTATTGGAAATTTCGTATTTTGAACTCCGGTTATATTATGTCATCGAACCTGGATTACAGGCGAATGAGGCGACATATTGCAGCAACTTAAACGCCGATCTACTCATAATTTCATTATTAACGCAAAATAACCGTAACATTCAGAATCTGTGACAATAAATTTTATCCGTTCAAAATCAGTAAGGCTAACCATCAGGGATTTTTGCAAAAAAAATTAAAATATTTTATTGTTGAAATTCCGGTTCAAAATGATTATAGGTTGTGAACATAATATATTGAGTAAGAAATTAACGGTTTGGTTGCATTTGGAAAGCGTTGTTATTGGAAATTTCGTATTTTGAACTCCGGTTATATTATGTCATCGAACCTGGATTACAGGCGAATGAGGCGACATATTGCAGCAACTTAAACGCCGATCTACTCATAATTTCATTATTAACGCAAAATAACCGTAACATTCAGAATCTGTGACAATAAATTTTATCCGTTCAAAATCAGTAAGGCTAACCATCAGGGATTTTTGCAAAAAAAATTAAAATATTTTATTGTTGAAATTCCGGTTCAAAATGATTATAGGTTGTGAACATAATATATTGAGTAAGAAATTAACGGTTTGGTTGCATTTGGAAAGCGTGGTTATTGGAAATTTCGTATTTTGAACTCCGGTTATATTATGTCATCGAACCTGGATTACAGGCGAATGAGGCGACATATTGCAGCAACTTAAACGCCGATCTACTCATAATTTCATTATTAACGCAAAATAACCGTAACATACAGAATCTGTGACAATAAATTTTATCCGTTCAAAATCAGTAAGGCTAACCATCAGGGATTTTTGCAAAAAAAATTAAAATATTTTATTGTTGAAATTCCGGTTCAAAATGATTATAGGTTGTGAACATAATATATTGAGTAAGAAATTAACGGTTTGGTTGCATTTGGAAAGCGTGGTTATTGGAAATTTCGTATTTTGAACTCCGGTTATATTATGTCATCGAACCTGGATTACAGGCGAATGAGGCGACATATTGCAGCAACTTAAACGCCGATCTACTCATAATTTCATTATTAACGCAAAATAACCGTAACATTCAGAATCTGTGACAATAAATTTTATCCGTTCAAAATCAGTAAGGCTAACCATCAGGGATTTTAGCAAAAAAAATTAAAATATTTTATTGTTGAAATTCCGGTTCAAAATGATTATAGGTTGTGAACATAATATATTGAGTAAGAAATTAACGGTTTGGTTGCATTTGGAAAGCGTGGTTATTGGAAATTTCGTATTTTGAACTCCGGTTATATTATGTCATCGAACCTGGATTACAGGCGAATGAGGCGACATATTGCAGCAACTTAAACGCCGATCTACTCATAATTTCATTATTAACGCAAAATAACCGTAACATACAGAATCTGTGACAATAAATTTTATCCGTTCAAAATCAGTAAGGCTAACCATCAGGGATTTTTGCAAAAAAAATGAAAATATTTTATTGTTGAAATTCCGGTTCAAAATGATTATAGGTTGTGAACATAATATATTGAGTAAGAAATTAACGGTTTGGTTGCATTTGGAAAGCGTGGTTATTGGAAATTTCGTATTTTGAACTCCGGTTATATTATGTCATCGAACCTGGATTACAGGCGAATGAGGCGACATATTGCAGCAACTTAAACGCCTATCTACTCATAATTTCAGTATTAACGCAAAATAACCGTAACATTCAGAATCTGTGACAATAAATTTTATCCGTTCAAAATCAGTAAGGCTAACCATCAGGGGTTTTTGCAAAAAAATTAAAATATTTTATTGTTGAAATTCCGGTTCAAAATGATTATAGGTTGTGAACATAATATATTGAGTAAGAAATTAACGGTTTGGTTGCATTTGGAAAGCGTGGTTATTGGAAATTTCGTATTTTGAACTCCGGTTATATTATGTCATCGAACCTGGATTACAGGCGAATGAGGCGACATATTGCAGCAACTTAAACGCCGATCTACTCATAATTTCATTATTAACGCAAAATAACCGTAACATTCAGAATCTGTGACAATAAATTTTATCCGTTCAAAATCAGTAAGGCTAACCATCAGGGATTTTTGCAAAAAAAATTAAAATATTTTATTGTTGAAATTCCGGTTCAAAATGATTATAGGTTGTGAACATAATATATTGAGTAAGAAATTAACGGTTTGGTTGCATTTGGAAAGCGTGGTTATTGGAAATTTCGTTTTTTGAACTCCGGTTATATTATGTCATCGAACCTGGATTACAGGCGAATGAGGCGACATATTGCAGCAACTTAAACGCCGATCTACTCATAATTTCATTATTAACGCAAAATAACCGTAACATTCAGAATCTGTGACAATAAATTTTACCCGTTCAAAATCAGTTAGGCTAACTAACCATCAGGGATTTTTGCAAAACAAATGAAAATATTTTATTGTTGAAATTCCGGTTCAAAATGATTATAGGTTGTGAACATAATATATTGAGTAAGAAATTAACGGTTTGGTTGCATTTGGAAAGCGTGGTTATTGGAAATTTTGTATTTTGAACTCCGGTTATATTATGACATCGAACCTGGATTACAGGCGAATGAGGCGACATATTGCAGCAACTTAAACGCTGAACTACTCATAATTTCATCATTAACGTAAAATAACCGTAACATTCAGAATCTGTGACAATAAATTTTATCCGTTCAAAATCAGTAAGGCTAACCATCAGGGATTTTTGCAAACAAATTAAAATATTTTATTCTTGAAATTCCGGTTCAAAATGATTATAGGTTTATAGTTGAAATTCCGGTTCAAAATGATTATAGGTTGGGAACATAATATATTGAGTAAGAAATTAACGGTTTGGTTGCATTTGGAAAGCGTGGTTATTGGAAATTTCGTATTTTGAACTCCGGTTATATTATGGCATCGAACCTGGATTACAGGCGAATGAGGCGACATATTGCAGCAACTTAAACGCCGATCTACTCATAATTTCATTATTAACGCAAAATAACCGTAACATTCAGAATCTGTGACAATAAATTTTATCCGTTCAAAATCAGTAAGGCTAAACCATCAGGGATTTTTGCAAAAAAAATTAAAATATTTTATTGTTGAAATTCCGGTTCAAAATGATTATAGGTTGTGAACATAATATATTGAGTAAGAAATTAACGGTTTGGTTGCATTTGGAAAGTGTGGTTATTGGCAATTTCGTATTTTGAACTCCGGTTATATTATGTCATCGAATCTGGATTACAGGCGAATGAGGCGACATATTGCAGCAACTTAAACGCCGATCTACTCATAATTTCATTATTAACGCAAAATAACCGTAACATTCAGAATCTGTGACAATAAATTTTATCCGTTCAAAATCAGTAAGGCTAACCATCAGGGATTTTTGCAAAAAAAATTAAAATATTTTATTGTTGAAATTCCGGTTCAAAATGATTATAGGTTGTGAACATAATATATTGAGTAAGAAATTAACGGTTTGGTTGCATTTGGAAAGTGTGGTTATTGGCAATTTCGTATTTTGAACTCCGGTTATTTATGTCATCGAACCTGGATTACAGGCGAATGAGGCGACATATTGCAGCAACTTAAACGCCGATCTACTCATAATTTCATTATTAACGCAAAATAACCGTAACATTCAGAATCTGTGACAATAAATTTTATCCGTTCAAAATCAGTAAGGCTAACCATCAGGGATTTTTGCAAAAAAAATTAAAATATTTTATTGTTGAAATTCCGGTTCAAAATGATTATAGGTTGTGAACATAATATATTGAGTAAGAAATTAACGGTTTGGTTGCATTTGGAAAGTGTGGTTATTGGCAATTTCGCATTTTGAACTCCGGTTATATTATGTCATCGAACCTGGATTACAGGCGAATGAGGCGACATATTGCAGCAACTTAAACGCCGATCTACTCATAATTTCATTATTAACGCAAAATAACCGTAACATTCAGAATCTGTGACAATAAATTTTATCCGTTCAAAATCAGTAAGGCTAACCATCAGGGATTTTTGCAAAACAAATTAAAATATTTTATTGTTGAAATTCCGGTTCAAAATGATTATAGGTTGTGAACATAATATATTGAGTAAGAAATTAACGGTTTGGTTGCATTTGGAAAGCGTGGTTATTGGAAATTTCGTATTTTGAACTCCGGGTATATTATGTCATCGAACCTGGATTACAGGCGAATGAGGCGACATATTGCAGCAACTTAAACGCCGATCTACTCATAATTCCATTATTAACGCAAAATAACCGTAACATACAGAATCTGTGACAATAAATTTTATCCGTTCAAAATCAGTAAGGCTAACCATCAGGGATTTTAGCAAAAAAAATTAAAATATTTTATTGTTGAAATTCCGGTTCAAAATGATTATAGGTTGTGAACATAATATATTGAGTAAGAAATTAACGGTTTGGTTGCATTTGGAAAACGTGGTTATTGGAAATTTCGTATTTTGAACTCCGGTTATATTATGTCATCGAACCTGGATTACAGGCGAATGAGGCGACATATTGCAGCAACTTAAACGCCGATCTACTCATAATTTCATTATTAACGCAAAATAACCGTAACATTCAGAATCTGTGACAATAAATTTTATCCGTTCAAAATCAGTAAGGCTAACCATCAGGGATTTTTGCAAAAAAAATTAAAATATTTTATTGTTGAAATTCCGGTTCAAAATGATTATAGGTTGTGAACATAATATATTGAGTAAGAAATTAACGGTTTGGTTGCATTTGGAAAGCGTGGTTATTGGAAATTTCGTATTTTGAACTCCGGTTATATTATGTCATCGAACCTGGATTACAGGCGAATGAGGCGACATATTGCAGCAACTTAAACGCCGATCTACTCATAATTTCATTATTAACGCAAAATAACCGTAACATACAGAATCTGTGACAATAAATTTTATCCGTTCAAAATCAGTAAGGCTAACCATCAGGGATTTTTGCAAAGAAAGTTAAAATATTTTATTGTTGAAATTCCGGTTCAAAATGATTATAGGTTGTGAACATAATATATTGAGTAAGAAATTAACGGTTTGGTTGCATTTGGAAAGCGTGGTTATTGGAAATTTCGTTTTTTGAACTCCGGTTATATTATGTCATCGAACCTGGATTACAGGCGAATGAGGCGACATATTGCAGCAACTTAAACGCCGATCTACTCATAATTTCATTATTAACGCAAAATAACCGTAACATTCAGAATCTGTGACAATAAATTTTATCCGTTCAAAATCAGTAAGGCTAACCATCAGGGATTTTTGCAAAAAAAATGAAAATATTTTATTGTTGAAATTCCGGTTCAAAATGATTATAGGTTGTGAACATAATATATTGAGTAAGAAATTAACGGTTTGGTTGCATTTGGAAAGCGTGGTTATTGGAAATTTCGTTTTTTGAACTCCGGTTATATTATGTCATCGAACCTGGATTACAGGCGAATGAGGCGACATATTGCAGCAACTTAAACGCCGATCTACTCATAATTTCATTATTAACGCAAAATAACCGTAACATTCAGAATCTGTGACAATAAATTTTATCCGTTCAAAATCAGTAAGGCTAACCATCAGGGGTTTTTGCAAAAAAATTAAAATATTTTATTGTTGAAATTCCGGTTCAAAATGATTATAGGTTGTGAACATAATATATTGAGTAAGAAATTAACGGTTTGGTTGCATTTGGAAAGCGTGGTTATTGGAAATTTCGTTTTTTGAACTCCGGTTATATTATGTCATCGAACCTGGATTACAGGCGAATGAGGCGACATATTGCAGCAACTTAAACGCCGATCTACTCATAATTTCATTATTAACGCAAAATAACCGTAACATTCAGAATCTGTGACAATAAATTTTATCCGTTCAAAATCAGTAAGGCTAACCATCAGGGATTTTAGCAAAAAAAATTAAAATATTTTATTGTTGAAATTCCGGTTCAAAATGATTATAGGTTGTGAACATAATATATTGAGTAAGAAATTAACGGTTTGGTTGCATTTGGAAAGCGTGGTTATTGGAAATTTCGTTTTTTGAACTCCGGTTATATTATGTCATCGAACCTGGATTACAGGCGAATGAGGCGACATATTGCAGCAACTTAAACGCCGATCTACTCATAATTTCATTATTAACGCAAAATAACCGTAACATTCAGAATCTGTGACAATAAATTTTATCCGTTCAAAATCAGTAAGGCTAACCATCAGGGGTTTTTGCAAAAAAATTAAAATATTTTATTGTTGAAATTCCGGTTCAAAATGATTATAGGTTGTGAACATAATATATTGAGTAAGAAATTAACGGTTTGGTTGCATTTGGAAAGCGTGGTTATTGGAAATTTCGTATTTTGAACTCCGGTTATATTATGTCATCGAACCTGGATTACAGGCGAATGAGGCGACATATTGCAGCAACTTAAACGCCGATCTACTCATAATTTCATTATTAACGCAAAATAACCGTAACATTCAGAATCTGTGACAATAAATTGTATCCGTTCAAAATCAGTAAGGCTAACCATCAGGGATTTTTGCAAAAAAATGAAAATATTTTATTGTTGAAATTCCGGTTCAAAATGATTATCGGTTGTGAACATAATATATTGAGTAAGAAATTAACGGTTTGGTTGCATTTGGAAAGCGTGGTTATTGGAAGTTTCGTATTTTGAACTCCGCTTATTTATGTCATCGAACCTGGATTACAGGCGAATGAGGCGACATATTGCAGCAACTTAAACGCCGATCTACTCATAATTTCATTATTAACGCAAAATAACCGTAACATTCAGAATCTGTGACAATAAATTTTATCCGTTCAAAATCAGTAAGGCTAACCATCAGGGATTTTTGCAAAAAAATGAAAATATTTTATTGTTGAAATTCCGGTTCAAAATGATTATCGGTTGTGAACATAATATATTGAGTAAGAAATTAACGGTTTGGTTGCATTTGGAAAGCGTGGTTATTGGAAATTTCGTATTTTGAACTCCGCTTATTTATGTCATCGAACCTGGATTACAGGCGAATGAGGCGACATATTGCAGCAACTTAAACGCCGATCTACTCATAATTTCATTATTAACGCAAAATAACCGTAACATTCAGAATCTGTGACAATAAATGTTATCCGTTCAAAATCAGTAAGGCAAACCATCAGGGATTTTTGCAAAACAAATGAAAATATTTTATTGTTGAAATTCCGGTTCAAAATGATTATAGGTTGTGAACATAATATATTGAGTAAGAAATTAACGGTTTGGTTGCATTTGGAAAGCGTGGTTATTGGAAATTTCGTATTTTGAACTCCGGTTATATTATGTCATCGAACCTGGATTACAGGCGAATGAGGCGACATATTGCAGCAACTTAAACGCCGATCTACTCATAATTTCATTATTAACGCAAAATAACCGTAACATTCAGAATCTGTGACAATAAATTTTATCCGTTCAAAATCAGTAAGGCTAACCATCAGGGATTTTTGCAAAAAAATGAAAATATTTTATTGTTGAAATTCCGGTTCAAAATGATTATCGGTTGTGAACATAATATATTGAGTAAGAAATTAACGGTTTGGTTGCATTTGGAAAGCGTGGTTATTGGAAATTTCGTATTTTGAACTCCGCTTATTTATGTCATCGAACCTGGATTACAGGCGAATGAGGCGACATATTGCAGCAACTTAAACGCCGATCTACTCATAATTTCATTATTAACGCAAAATAACCGTAACATTCAGAATCTGTGACAATAAATGTTATCCGTTCAAAATCAGTAAGGCAAACCATCAGGGATTTTTGCAAAAAAAATGAAAATATTTTATTGTTGAAATTCCGGTTCAAAATGATTATAGGTTGTGAACATAATATATTGAGTAAGAAATTAACGGTTTGGTTGCATTTGGAAAGCGTGGTTATTGGAAATTTCGTATTTTGAACTCCGGTTATATTATGTCATCGAACCTGGATTACAGGCGAATGAGGCGACATATTGCAGCAACTTAAACGCCGATCTACTCATAATTTCATTATTAACGCAAAATAACCGTAACATTCAGAATCTGTGACAATAAATTTTATCCGTTCAAAATCAGTAAGGCTAACCATCAGGGATTTTTGCAAAAAAATGAAAATATTTTATTGTTGAAATTCCGGTTCAAAATGATTATCGGTTGTGAACATAATATATTGAGTAAGAAATTAACGGTTTGGTTGCATTTGGAAAGCGTGGTTATTGGAAATTTCGTATTTTGAACTCCGGTTATATTATGTCATCGAACCTGGATTACAGGCGAATGAGGCGACATATTGCAGCAACTTAAACGCCGATCTACTCATAATTTCATTATTAACGCAAAATAACCGTAACATACAGAATCTGTGACAATAAATTTTATCCGTTCAAAATCAGTAAGGCTAACCATCAGGGATTTTTGCAAAAAAATGAAAATATTTTATTGTTGAAATTCCGGTTCAAAATGATGATCGGTTGTGAACATAATATATTGAGTAAGAAATTAACGGTTTGGTTGCATTTGGAAAGCGTGGTTATTGGAAATTTCGTATTTTGAACTCCGCTTATTTATGTCATCGAACCTGGATTACAGGCGAATGAGGCGACATATTGCAGCAACTTAAACGCCGATCTACTCATAATTTCATTATTAACGCAAAATAACCGTAACATTCAGAATCTGTGACAATAAATTTTATCCGTTCAAAATCAGTAAGGCTAACCATCAGGGATTTTTTTTTTTAAATGAAAATATTTTATTGTTGAAATTCCGGTTCAAAATGATTATAGGTTGTGAACATAATATATTGAGTAAGAAATTAACGGTTTGGTTGCATTTGGAAAGCGTGGTTATTGGAAATTTCGTATTTTGAACTCCGGTTATATTATGTCATCGAACCTGGATTACAGGCGAATGAGGCGACATATTGCAGCAACTTAAACGCCGATCTACTCATAATTTCATTATTAACGCAAAATAACCGTAACATTCAGAATCTGTGACAATAAATTTTATCCGTTCAAAATCAGTAAGGCTAACCATCAGGGATTTTTGCAAAAAAAGTTAAAATATTTTATTGTTGAAATTCCGGTTCAAAATGATTATCGGTTGTGAACATAATATATTGAGTAAGAAATTAACGGTTTGGTTGCATTTGGAAAGCGTGGTTATTGGAAATTTCGTATTTTGAACTCCGGTTATATTATGTCATCGAATCTGGATTACAGGCGAATGAGGCGACATATTGCAGCAACTTAAACGCCGATCTACTCATAATTTCATTATTAACGCAAAATAACCGTAACATTCAGAATCTGTGACAATAAATTTTATCCGTTCAAAATCAGTAAGGCTAACCATCAGGGATTTTTGCAAAAAAATGAAAATATTTTATTGTTGAAATTCCGGTTCAAAATGATTATCGGTTGTGAACATAATATATTGAGTAAGAAATTAACGGTTTGGTTGTATTTGGAAAGCGTGGTTATTGGAAATTTCGTATTTTGAACTCCGCTTATTTATGTCATCGAACCTGGATTACAGGCGAATGAGGCGACATATTGCAGCAACTTAAACGCCGATCTACTCATAATTTCATTATTAACGCAAAATAACCGTAACATTCAGAATCTGTGACAATAAATTTTATCCGTTCAAAATCAGTAAGGCTAACCATCAGGGATTTTTTTTTTTTAAATGAAAATATTTTATTGTTGAAATTCCGGTTCAAAATGATTATAGGTTGTGAACATAATATATTGAGTAAGAAATTAACGGTTTGGTTGCATTTGGAAAGCGTGGTTATTGGAAATTTCGTATTTTGAACTCCGGTTATATTATGTCATCGAACCTGGATTACAGGCGAATGAGGCGACATATTGCAGCAACTTAAACGCCGATCTACTCATAATTTCATTATTAACGCAAAATAACCGTAACATTCAGAATCTGTGACAATAAATTTTATCCGTTCAAAATCAGTAAGGCTAACCATCAGGGATTTTTGCAAAAAAATGAAAATATTTTATTGTTGAAATTCCGGTTCAAAATGATTATCGGTTGTGAACATAATATATTGAGTAAGAAATTAACGGTTTGGTTGCATTTGGAAAACGTGGTTATTGGAAATTTCGTATTTTGAACTCCGGTTATTTATGTCATCGAACCTGGATTACAGGCGAATGAGGCGACATATTGCAGCAACTTAAACGCCGATCTACTCATAATTTCATTATTAACGCAAAATAACCGTAACATTCAGAATCTGTGACAATAAATTTTATCCGTTCAAAATCAGTAAGGCTAACCATCAGGGATTTTTTTTTTTTAAATGAAAATATTTTATTGTTGAAATTCCGGTTCAAAATGATTATAGGTTGTGAACATAATATATTGAGCAAGAAATTAACGGTTTGGTTGCATTTGGTAAGAGTGGTTATTGGAAATTTCGTATTTTGAACTCCGGTTATATTATGTCATCGAACCTGGATTACAGGCGAATGAGGCGATATATTGCAGCAACTTAAAGGCCGATCTACTCATAATTTCATTATTAACGCAAAATAACCGTAACATTCAGAATCTGTGACAATAAATTTTATCCGTTCAAAATCAGTAAGGCTAACCATCAGGGATTTTTTTTTTTTAAATGAAAATATTTTATTGTTGAAATTCCGGTTCAAAATGATTATAGGTTGTGAACATAATATATTGAGCAAGAAATTAACGGTTTGGTTGCATTTGGTAAGAGTGGTTATTGGAAATTTCGTATTTTGAACTCCGGTTATATTATGTCATCGAACCTGGATTACAGGCGAATGAGGCGACATATTGCAGCAACTTAAACGCCGATCTACTCATAATTTCATTATTAACGCAAAATAACCGTAACATTCAGAATCTGTGACAATAAATTTTACCCGTTCAAAATCAGTTAGGCTAACTAACCATCAGGGATTTTTGCAAAACAAATGAAAATATTTTATTGTTGAAATTCCGGTTCAAAATGATTATAGGTTGTGAACATAATATATTGAGTAAGAAATTAACGGTTTGGTTGCATTTGGAAAGCGTGGTTATTGGAAATTTCGTATTTTAAACTCCGGTTATATTATGTCATCGAACCTGTACTACAGGCGAATGAGGCGACATATTGCAGGAACCTAAACGCCGATCTACTCATAAATTCATTATTAACGCAAAATAACCGTAACATTCAGAATCTGTGACAATAAATTTTATCCGTTCAAAATCAGTAAGGCTAACCATCAGGGATTTTTTTTTAAAAATGAAAATATTTTATTGTTGAAATTCCGGTTCAAAATGATTATAGGTTGTGAACATAATATATTGAGTAAGAAATTAACGGTTTGGTTGCATTTGGAAAGCGTGGTTATTGGAAATTTTGTATTTTGAACTCCGGTTATATTATGACATCGAACCTGGATTACAGGCGAATGAGGCGACATATTGCAGCAACTTAAACGCTGAACTACTCATAATTTCATCATTAACGTAAAATAACCGTAACATTCAGAATCTGTGACAATAAATTTTATCCGTTCAAAATCAGTAAGGCTAACCATCAGGGATTTTTGCAAACAAATTAAAATATTTTATTGTTGAAATTCCGGTTCAAATGATTATAGGTTTATAGTTGAAATTCCGGTTCAAAATGATTATAGGTTGGGAACATAATATATTGAGTAAGAAATTAACGGTTTGGTTGCATTTGGAAAGCGTGGTTATTGGAAATTTCGTATTTTGAACTCCGGTTATATTATGGCATCGAACCTGGATTACAGGCGAATGAGGCGACATATTGCAGCAACTTAAACGCCGATCTACTCATAATTTCATCATTAACGCAAAATAACCGTAACATTCAGATTCTGTGACAATAAATTTTATCCGTTCAAAATCAGTAAGGCAGGGATTTTGCAAAAAATTGAAAATATTTTATTGTTGAAATTCCGGTTCAAAATGATTATAGGTTGGGAACATAATATATTGAGTAAGAAATTAACGGTTTGGTTGCATTTGGAAAGCGTGGTTATGGAAATTTCGTATTTTGAACTCCGGTTATATTATGACATCGAACCTGGATTACAGGCGAATGAGGCGACATATTGCAACAACTTAAACGCTGAACTACTCATAATTTCATCATTAACGTAAAATAACGGTAACATTCAGCATCTGTGACAATAAATTTATCCGTTCAAAATCAGTAAGGCTAACCATCAGGGATTTTTTTTTTTAAAATGAAAATATTTTATTGTTGAAATTCCGGTTCAAAATGATTATAGGTTGTGAACATAATATATTGAGTAAGAAATTAACGGTTTGGTTGCATTTGGAAAGCGTGTTATTGGAAATTTCGTATTTTGAACTCCGGTTATATTATGACATCGAACCTGGATTACAGGCGAATGAGGCGATATATTGCAGCAACTTAAACGCCGATCTACTCATAAATTCATTATTAACGCAAAATAACCGTAACATTCAGAATCTGTGACAATAAATTTTTATCCGGTTCAAAATCAGTAAGGCTAACCATCAGGGATTTTTGCAAAAAATTGAAAATATTTTATTGTTGAAATCCCGGTTCAAAAATGATTATAGGTTGTGAACATAATATATTGAGTAAGAAATTAACGGTTTGGTTGCATTTGGAAAGCGTGGTTATTGGAAATTTCGTATTTGAACTCCGGTTATATTATGGACATCGAACCTGGATTACAGGCGAATGAGGCGACATATTGCAGCAACTTAAACACTCTACTCACAATTTCCATCATTAACGCAAAATAACCGTAACATTCAGAATCTGTGACAATAAATTTTATCCGTTCAAAATCAGTAAGGCTAACCATCAGGGATTTTTGCAAAAAAATTGAAAATATTTTATTGTTGAAATTCCGCTTCAAAATGATTATAAGTAATGAAAATGACATATTGAGTAAGAAATTATCGGTTTGGTTGCATTTGGAAAGCGTGGTTATTGGAAATTTCGTATTTTGAACTCCGGTTATATTATGACATCGAACCTGGATTACAGGCGAATGAGGCGACATATTGCAACAACTTAAACGCTGATCTACTCATAATTTCATCATTAACGCAAAATAACCGTAACATTCAGAATCTGTGACAATAAATTTTATCCGTTCAAAATCAGTAAGGGCTAACCATCAGGGATTTTTGCAAAAAAATTGAAAATATTTTATTGTTGAAATTCCGGTTCAAAATGATTATAGGTTGGGACATAATATATTGAGTAAGAAATTAACGGTTTGGTTGCATTTGGAAAGCGTGGTTATTGGAAATTCGTATTTTGAACTCCGGTTATATTATGACATCGAACCTGGATTACAGGCGAATGAGGCGACATATTGCAGCAACTTAAACGCTGAACTACTCATAATTTCATCATTAACGTAAAATAACGGTAACATTCAGAATCTGTGACAATAAATTTTATCCGTTCAAAATCCAGTAAGGCTAACCATCAGGGATTTTTGCAAAAAAATTGAAAATATTTTATTGTTGAAATTCCGGTTCAAAATGATTATAGGTTGTGAACATAATATATTGAGTAAGAAATTAACGGTTTGGTTGTATTTGGAAAGCGTGGTTATTGCAAATTTCGTATTTTGAACTCCGGTTATAATATGACATCGAACCTGGATTACAGGCGAATGAGGCGACATATTGCAACAACTTAAACGCCGATCTACTCATAATTTCAATCATTAACGCCAAATAACCGTAACATTCAGAATCTGTGACAATAAATTTTATCCGTTCAAAATCAGTAAGGCCAGCCATCAGGGATTTTTGCAAAAAAATTGAAAATATTTTATTGTTGAAATTCCGGTTCAAATGATTATAGGTTGTGAACATAATATATTGAGTAAGAAATTAACGGTTTGGTTGCATTTGGAAAGCGTGGTTATTGCAAATTTCGTATGTTGAACTCCGGTTATATTATGACATCGAACCAGGATTACAGGCGAATGAGGCGACATATTGCAACAACTTAAACGCCGATCTACTCATAATTTTCATCATTAACGCAAAATAACCGTAACATTCAGAATCTGTGACAATAAATTTTATCCGTTCAAAATCAGTAAGGCTAACCATCAGGGATTTTTGCAATAAAATTGAAATATTTTATTGTTGAATTCCGGTTTCAAAATGATTATAGGTTGTGAACATAATATATTGAGTAAGAAATTAACGGTTTGGTTGCATTTGGAAAGCGTGGTTATTGGAAATTTCGTATTTTGAACTCCGGTTATATTATGACATCGAACCTGGATTACAGGCGAATGAGGCGACATATTGCAACAACTTAAACGCTGATCTACTCATAATTTCATCATTAACGCAAAATAACCGCAACATTCAGAATCTGTGGACAATAAATTGTATCCGTTCAAAATCAGTAAGGCTAACCATCAGGGATTTTTGCAAAAAAATTGAAAATATTTTATTGTTGAAATTCCGGTTCAAAATGATTATAGGTTGTGAACATATATATTGAGTAAGAAATTAACGGTTTGGTTGCATTTGGAAAGCGTGGTTATTGTGAAATTTCGTATTTTGAACTCCGGTTATATTATGACATCGAACCTGGATTACAGGCGAAATGAGGCGACATATTGCAAACTTAAACGCTGATCTACTCATAATTTCATCATTAACGCAAAATAACCGCAACATTCAGAATCTGTGACAATAAATTTTATCCGTTCAAAATCAGTAAGGCTAACCATCAGGGATTTTTGCAAAAAAATTGAAAATATTTTATTGTTGAAATTCCGGTTCAAAATGATTATAGGTTGTGAACATAATATATTGAGTAAGAAATTAACGGTTTGGTTGTATTTGGAAAGCGTGGTTATTGGAAATTTCGTATTTTGAACTCCGGTTATATTATGACATCGAACCTGGATTACAGGCGAATGAGGCGACATATTGCAACAACTTAAACGCTGATCTACTCATAATTTCATCATTAACGCAAAATAACCGCAACATTCAGAATCTGTGACAATAAATTTTATCCGTTCAAAATCAGTAAGGCTAACCATCAGGGATTTTTGCAATAAAATTGAAAATATTTTATTGTTGAAATTCCGGTTCAAAATGATTATAGGTTGTGAACATAATATATTGAGTAAGAAATTAACGGTTTGGTTGCATTTGGAAAGCGTGGTTATTGGAAATTTCGTATTTTGAACTCCGGTTATATTATGACATCGAACCTGGATTACAGGCGAATGAGGCGACATATTGCAACAACTTAAATGCTGATCTACTCATAATTTCATCATTAACGCAAAATAACCGCAACATTCAGAATCTGTGACAATAAATTTTATCCGTTCAAAATCAGTAAGGCTAACCATCAGGGATTTTTGCAAAAAAATTGAAAATATTTTATTGTTGAAATTCCGGTTCAAAATGATTATAGGTTGTGAACATAATATATTGAGTAAGAAATTAACGGTTTGGTTGTATTTGGAAAGCGTGGTTATTGGAAATTTCGTATTTTGAACTCCGGTTATATTATGACATCGAACCTGGATTACAGGCGAATGAGGCGACATATTGCAACAACTTAAACGCTGATCTACTCATAATTTCATCATTAACGCAAAATAACCGCAACATTCAGAATCTGTGACAATAAATTTTATC
This sequence comes from Nephrotoma guestfalica, assembly GCA_963691935.1. Classification (NCBI taxonomy): domain Eukaryota; kingdom Metazoa; phylum Arthropoda; class Insecta; order Diptera; family Tipulidae; genus Nephrotoma; species Nephrotoma guestfalica. The sequence continues at coordinate 214,837,964 of OY829914.1, forward strand.
CGTTCAAAATCAGTAAGGCTAACCATCAGGGATTTTTGCAAAAAAATTGAAAATATTTTATTGTTGAAATTCCGGTTCAAAATGATTATAGGTTGTGAACATAATATATTGAGTAAGAAATTAACGGTTTGGTTGTATTTGGAAAGCGTGGTTATTGGAAATTTCGTATTTTGAACTCCGGTTATATTATGACATCGAACCTGGATTACAGGCGAATGAGGCGACATATTGCAACAACTTAAACGCTGATCTACTCATAATTTCATCATTAACGCAAAATAACCGCAACATTCAGAATCTGTGACAATAAATGTTATCCGTTCAAAATCAGTAAGGCTAACCATCAGGGATTTTTGCAAAAAAATTGAAAATATTTTATTGTTGAAATTCCGGTTCAAAATGATTATAGGTTGTGAACATAATATATTGAGTAAGAAATTAACGGTTTGGTTGCATTTGGAAAGCGTGGTTATTGGAAATTTCGTATTTTGAACTCCGGTTATATTATGACATCGAACCTGGATTACAGGCGAATGAGGCGACATATTGCAACAACTTAAACGCTGATCTACTCATAATTTCATCATTAACGCAAAATAACCGCAACATTCAGAATCTGTGACAATAAATTTTATCCGTTCAAAATCAGTAAGGCTAACCATCAGGGATTTTTGCAAAAAAATTGAAAATATTTTATTGTTGAAATTCCGGTTCAAAATGATTATAGGTTGTGAACATAATATATTGAGTAAGAAATTAACGGTTTGGTTGTATTTGGAAAGCGTGGTTATTGGAAATTTCGTATTTTGAACTCCGGTTATATTATGACATCGAACCTGGATTACAGGCGAATGAGGCGACATATTGCAACAACTTAAACGCTGATCTACTCATAATTTCATCATTAACGCAAAATAACCGCAACATTCAGAATCTGTGACAATAAATTTTATCCGTTCAAAATCAGTAAGGCTAACCATCAGGGATTTTTGCAAAAAAATTGAAAATATTTTATTGTTGAAATTCCGGTTCAAAATGATTATAGGTTGTGAACATAATATATTGAGTAAGAAATTAACGGTTTGGTTGTATTTGGAAAGCGTGGTTATTGGAAATTTCGTATTTTGAACTCCGGTTATATTATGACATCGAACCTGGATTACAGGCGAATGAGGCGACATATTGCAACAACTTAAACGCTGATCTACTCATAATTTCATCATTAACGCAAAATAACCGCAACATTCAGAATCTGTGACAATAAATTTTATCCGTTCAAAATCAGTAAGGCTAACCATCAGGGATTTTTGCAAAAAAATTGAAAATATTTTATTGTTGAAATTCCGGTTCAAAATGATTATAGGTTGTGAACATAATATATTGAGTAAGAAATTAACGGTTTGGTTGCATTTGGAAAGCGTGGTTATTGGAAATTTCGTATTTTGAACTCCGGTTATATTATGACATCGAACCTGGATTACAGGCGAATGAGGCGACATATTGCAACAACTTAAACGCTGATCTACTCATAATTTCATCATTAACGCAAAATAACCGCAACATTCAGAATCTGTGACAATAAATTTTATCCGTTCAAAATCAGTAAGGCTAACCATCAGGGATTTTTGCAAAAAAATTGAAAATATTTTATTGTTGAAATTCCGGTTCAAAATGATTATAGGTTGTGAACATAATATATTGAGTAAGAAATTAACGGTTTGGTTGTATTTGGAAAGCGTGGTTATTGGAAATTTCGTATTTTGAACTCCGGTTATATTATGACATCGAACCTGGATTACAGGCGAATGAGGCGACATATTGCAACAACTTAAACGCTGATCTACTCATAATTTCATCATTAACGCAAAATAACCGCAACATTCAGAATCTGTGACAATAAATTTTATCCGTTCAAAATCAGTAAGGCTAACCATCAGGATTTTTGCAAAAAAATTGAAAATTTTTTATTGTTGAAATTCCGGTTCAAAATGATTATAGGTTGTGAACATAATATATTGAGTAAGAAATTAACGGTTTGGTTGTATTTGGAAAGCGTGGTTATTGGAAATTTCGTATTTTGAACTCCGGTTATATTATGACATCGAACCTGGATTACAGGCGAATGAGGCGACATATTGCAACAACTTAAACGCTGATCTACTCATAATTTCATCATTAACGCAAAATAACCGCAACATTGAGAATCTGTGACAATAAATTTTATCCGTTCAAAATCAGTAAGGCTAACCATCAGGGATTTTGCAAAAAAATTGAAAATATTTTATTGTTGAAATTCCGGTTCAAAATGATTATAGGTTGTGAACATAATATATTGAGTAAGAAATTAACGGTTTGGTTGTATTTGGAAAGCGTGGTTATTGGAAATTTCGTATTTTGAACTCCGGTTATATTATGACATCGAACCTGGATTACAGGCGAATGAGGCGACATATTGCAACAACTTAAACGCTGATCTACTCATAATTTCATCATTAACGCAAAATAACCGCAACATTGAGAATCTGTGACAATAAATTTTATCCGTTCAAAATCAGTAAGGCTAACCATCAGGGATTTTTGCAAAAAAATTGAAAATATTTTATTGTTGAAATTCCGGTTCAAAATGATTATAGGTTGTGAACATAATATATTGAGTAAGAAATTAACGGTTTGGTTGTATTTGGAAAGCGTGGTTATTGGAAATTTCGTATTTTGAACTCCGGTTATATTATGACATCGAACCTGGATTACAGGCGAATGAGGCGACATATTGCAACAACTTAAACGCTGATCTACTCATAATTTCATCATTAACGCAAAATAACCGCAACATTCAGAATCTGTGACAATAAATTTTATCCGTTCAAAATCAGTAAGGCTAACCATCAGGGATTTTTGCAATAAAATTGAAAATATTTTATTGTTGAAATTCCGGTTCAAAATGATTATAGGTTGTGAACATAATATATTGAGTAAGAAATTAACGGTTTGGTTGTATTTGGAAAGCGTGGTTATTGGAAATTTCGTATTTTGAACTCCGGTTATATTATGACATCGAACCTGGATTACAGGCGAATGAGGCGACATATTGCAACAACTTAAACGCTGATCTACTCATAATTTCATCATTAACGCAAAATAACCGCAACATTCAGAATCTGTGACAATAAATTTTATCCGTTCAAAATCAGTAAGGCTAACCATCAGGGATTTTTGCAATAAAATTGAAAATATTTTATTGTTGAAATTCCGGTTCAAAATGATTATAGGTTGTGAACATAATATATTGAGTAAGAAATTAACGGTTTGGTTGCATTTGGAAAGCGTGGTTATTGGAAATTTCGTATTTTGAACTCCGGTTATATTATGACATCGAACCTGGATTACAGGCGAATGAGGCGACATATTGCAACAACTTAAACGCTGATCTACTCATAATTTCATCATTAACGCAAAATAACCGCAACATTCAGAATCTGTGACAATAAATTTTATCCGTTCAAAATCAGTAAGGCTAACCATCAGGGATTTTTGCAAAAAATTGAAAATATTTTATTGTTGAAATTCCGGTTCAAAATGATTATAGGTTGTGAACATAATATATTGAGTAAGAAATTAACGGTCTGGTTGCATTTGGAAAGCGTGGTTATTGGAAATTTCGTATTTTGAACTCCGGTTTTATTATGACATCGAACCTGGATTACAGGCGAATGAGGCGACATATTGCAACAACTTAAACGCTGATCTACTCATAATTTCATCATTAACGCAAAATAACCGTAACATTCAGAATCTGTGACAATAAATTTTATCCGTTCAAAATCAGTAAGGCTAACCATCAGGGATTTTTGCAAAAAAATTGAAAATATTTTATTGTTGAAATTCCGGTTCAAAATGATTATAGGTTGTGAACATAATATATTGAGTAAGAAATTAACGGTTTGGTTGTATTTGGAAAGCGTGGTTATTGGAAATTTCGTATTTTGAACTCCGGTTATATTATGACATCGAACCTGGATTACAGGCGAATGAGGCGACATATTGCAACAACTTAAACGCTGATCTACTCATAATTTCATCATTAACGCAAAATAACCGCAACATTCAGAATCTGTGACAATAAATTTTATCCGTTCAAAATCAGTAAGGCTAACCATCAGGGATTTTTGCAAAAAAATTGAAAATATTTTATTGTTGAAATTCCGGTTCAAAATGATTATAGGTTGTGAACATAATATATTGAGTAAGAAATTAACGGTTTGGTTGTATTTGGAAAGCGTGGTTATTGGAAATTTCGTATTTTGAACTCCGGTTATATTATGACATCGAACCTGGATTACAGGCGAATGAGGCGACATATTGCAACAACTTAAACGCTGATCTACTCATAATTTCATCATTAACGCAAAATAACCGCAACATTCAGAATCTGTGACAATAAATTTTATCCGTTCAAAATCAGTAAGGCTAACCATCAGGGATTTTTGCAATAAAATTGAAAATATTTTATTGTTGAAATTCCGGTTCAAATGATTATAGGTTGTGAACATAATATATTGAGTAAGAAATTAACGGTTTGGTTGTATTTGGAAAGCGTGGTTATTGGAAATTTCGTATTTTGAACTCCGGTTATATTATGACATCGAACCTGGATTACAGGCGAATGAGGCGACATATTGCAACAACTTAAACGCTGATCTACTCATAATTTCATCATTAACGCAAAATAACCGCAACATTCAGAATCTGTGACAATAAATTTTATCCGTTCAAAATCAGTAAGGCTAACCATCAGGGATTTTTGCAAAAAAATTTAAAATATTTTATTGTTGAAATTCCGGTTCAAAATGATTATAGGTTGTGAACATAATATATTGAGTAAGAAATTAACGGTTTGGTTGTATTTGGAAAGCGTGGTTATTGGAAATTTCGTATTTTGAACTCCGGTTATATTATGACATCGAACCTGGATTACAGGCGAATGAGGCGACATATTGCAACAACTTAAACGCTGATCTACTCATAATTTCATCATTAACGCAAAATAACCGCAACATTCAGAATCTGTGACAATAAATTTTATCCGTTCAAAATCAGTAAGGCTAACCATCAGGGATTTTTGCAAAAAAAATTGAAAATATTTTATTGTTGAAATTCCGGTTCAAAATGATTATAGGTTGTGAACATAATATATTGAGTAAGAAATTAACGGTTTGGTTGTATTTGGAAAGCGTGGTTATTGGAAATTTCGTATTTTGAACTCCGGTTATATTATGACATCGAACCTGGATTACAGGCGAATGAGGCGACATATTGCAACAACTTAAACGCTGATCTACTCATAATTTCATCATTAACGCAAAATAACCGCAACATTCAGAATCTGTGACAATAAATTTTATCCGTTCAAAATCAGTAAGGCTAACCATCAGGGATTTTTGCAAAAAAATTTAAAATATTTTATTGTTGAAATTCCGGTTCAAAATGATTATAGGTTGTGAACATAATATATTGAGTAAGAAATTAACGGTTTGGTTGTATTTGGAAAGCGTGGTTATTGGAAATTTCGTATTTTGAACTCCGGTTATATTATGACATCGAACCTGGATTACAGGCGAATGAGGCGACATATTGCAACAACTTAAACGCTGATCTACTCATAATTTCATCATTAACGCAAAATAACCGCAACATTCAGAATCTGTGACAATAAATTTTATCCGTTCAAAATCAGTAAGGCTAACCATCAGGGATTTTTGCAAAAAAATTGAAAATATTTTATTGTTGAAATTCCGGTTCAAAATGATTATAGGTTGTGAACATAATATATTGAGTAAGAAATTAACGGTTTGGTTGTATTTGGAAAGCGTGGTTATTGGAAATTTCGTATTTTGAACTCCGGTTATATTATGACATCGAACCTGGATTACAGGCGAATGAGGCGACATATTGCAACAACTTAAACGCTGATCTACTCATAATTTCATCATTAACGCAAAATAACCGCAACATTCAGAATCTGTGACAATAAATTTTATCCGTTCAAAATCAGTAAGGCTAACCATCAGGGATTTTTGCAATAAAATTGAAAATATTTTATTGTTGAAATTCCGGTTCAAAATGATTATAGGTTGTGAACATAATATATTGAGTAAGAAATTAACGGTTTGGTTGCATTTGGAAAGCGTGGTTATTGGAAATTTCGTATTTTGAACTCCGGTTATATTATGACATCGAACCTGGATTACAGGCGAATGAGGCGACATATTGCAACAACTTAAACGCTGATCTACTCATAATTTCATCATTAACGCAAAATAACCGCAACATTCAGAATCTGTGACAATAAATTTTATCCGTTCAAAATCAGTAAGGCTAACCATCAGGGATTTTTGCAAAAAAATTTAAAATATTTTATTGTTGAAATTCCGGTTCAAAATGATTATAGGTTGTGAACATAATATATTGAGTAAGAAATTAACGGTTTGGTTGTATTTGGAAAGCGTGGTTATTGGAAATTTCGTATTTTGAACTCCGGTTATATTATGACATCGAACCTGGATTACAGGCGAATGAGGCGACATATTGCAACAACTTAAACGCTGATCTACTCATAATTTCATCATTAACGCAAAATAACCGCAACATTCAGAATCTGTGACAATAAATTTTATCCGTTCAAAATCAGTAAGGCTAACCATCAGGGATTTTTGCAAAAAAATTGAAAATATTTTATTGTTGAAATTCCGGTTCAAAATGATTATAGGTTGTGAACATAATATATTGAGTAAGAAATTAACGGTTTGGTTGTATTTGGAAAGCGTGGTTATTGGAAATTTTGTATTTTGAACTCCGGTTATATTATGACATCGAACCTGGATTACAGGCGAATGAGGCGACATATTGCAACAACTTAAACGCTGATCTACTCATAATTTCATCATTAACGCAAAATAACCGCAACATTCAGAATCTGTGACAATAAATTTTATCCGTTCAAAATCAGTAAGGCTAACCATCAGGGATTTTTGCAAAAAAATTGAAAATATTTTATTGTTGAAATTCCGGTTCAAAATGATTATAGGTTGTGAACATAATATATTGAGTAAGAAATTAACGGTTTGGTTGTATTTGGAAAGCGTGGTTATTGGAAATTTCGTATTTTGAACTCCGGTTATATTATGACATCGAACCTGGATTACAGGCGAATGAGGCGACATATTGCAACAACTTAAACGCTGATCTACTCATAATTTCATCATTAACGCAAAATAACCGCAACATTCAGAATCTGTGACAATAAATTTTATCCGTTCAAAATCAGTAAGGCTAACCATCAGGGATTTTTGCAAAAAAATTGAAAATATTTTATTGTTGAAATTCCGGTTCAAAATGATTATAGGTTGTGAACATAATATATTGAGTAAGAAATTAACGGTTTGGTTGTATTTGGAAAGCGTGGTTATTGGAAATTTCGTATTTTGAACTCCGGTTATATTATGACATCGAACCTGGATTACAGGCGAATGAGGCGACATATTGCAACAACTTAAACGCTGATCTACTCATAATTTCATCATTAACGCAAAATAACCGCAACATTCAGAATCTGTGACAATAAATTTTATCCGTTCAAAATCAGTAAGGCTAACCATCAGGGATTTTTGCAAAAAAATTGAAAATATTTTATTGTTGAAATTCCGGTTCAAAATGATTATAGGTTGTGAACATAATATATTGAGTAAGAAATTAACGGTTTGGTTGTATTTGGAAAGCGTGGTTATTGGAAATTTCGTATTTTGAACTCCGGTTATATTATGACATCGAACCTGGATTACAGGCGAATGAGGCGACATATTGCAACAACTTAAACGCTGATCTACTCATAATTTCATCATTAACGCAAAATAACCGCAACATTCAGAATCTGTGACAATAAATTTTATCCGTTCAAAATCAGTAAGGCTAACCATCAGGGATTTTTGCAATAAAATTGAAAATATTTTATTGTTGAAATTCCGGTTCAAAATGATTATAGGTTGTGAACATAATATATTGAGTAAGAAATTAACGGTTTGGTTGCATTTGGAAAGCGTGGTTATTGGAAATTTCGTATTTTGAACTCCGGTTATATTATGACATCGAACCTGGATTACAGGCGAATGAGGCGACATATTGCAACAACTTAAACGCTGATCTACTCATAATTTCATCATTAACGCAAAATAACCGCAACATTCAGAATCTGTGACAATAAATTTTATCCGTTCAAAATCAGTAAGGCTAACCATCAGGGATTTTTGCAAAAAAATTGAAAATATTTTATTGTTGAAATTCCGGTTCAAAATGATTATAGGTTGTGAACATAATATATTGAGTAAGAAATTAACGGTTTGGTTGTATTTGGAAAGCGTGGTTATTGGAAATTTTGTATTTTGAACTCCGGTTATATTATGACATCGAACCTGGATTACAGGCGAATGAGGCGACATATTGCAACAACTTAAACGCTGATCTACTCATAATTTCATCATTAACGCAAAATAACCGCAACATTCAGAATCTGTGACAATAAATTTTATCCGTTCAAAATCAGTAAGGCTAACCATCAGGGATTTTTGCAAAACAATTGAAAATATTTTATTGTTGAAATTCCGGTTCAAAATGATTATAGGTTGTGAACATAATATATTGAGTAAGAAATTAACGGTTTGGTTGCATTTGGAAAGCGTGGTTATTGGAAATTTCGTATTTTGAACTCCGGTTATATTATGACATCGAACCTGGATTACAGGCGAATGAGGCGACATATTGCAACAACTTAAACGCTGATCTACTCATAATTTCATCATTAACGCAAAATAATCGTAACATTCAGAATCTGTGACAATAAATTTTATCCGTTCAAAATCAGTAAGGCTAACCATCAGGGATTTTTGCAAAAAAATTGAAAATATTTTATTGTTGAAATTCCGGTTCAAAATGATTATAGGTTGTGAACATAATATATTGAGTAAGAAATTAACGGTTTGGTTGTATTTGGAAAGCGTGGTTATTGGAAATTTCGTATTTTGAACTCCGGTTATATTATGACATCGAACCTGGATTACAGGCGAATGAGGCGACATATTGCAACAACTTAAACGCTGATCTACTCATAATTTCATCATTAACGCAAAATAACCGCAACATTCAGAATCTGTGACAATAAATTTTATCCGTTCAAAATCAGTAAGGCTAACCATCAGGGATTTTTGCAAAAAAATTGAAAATATTTTATTGTTGAAATTCCGGTTCAAAATGATTATAGGTTGTGAACATAATATATTGAGTAAGAAATTAACGGTTTGGTTGTATTTGGAAAGCGTGGTTATTGGAAATTTCGTATTTTGAACTCCGGTTATATTATGACATCGAACCTGGATTACAGGCGAATGAGGCGACATATTGCAACAACTTAAACGCCGATCTACTCATAATTTCATCATTAACGCAAAATAACCGCAACATTCAGAATCTGTGACAATAAATTTTATCCGTTCAAAATCAGTAAGGCTAACCATCAGGGATTTTTGCAATAAAATTGAAAATATTTTATTGTTGAAATTCCGGTTCAAAATGATTATAGGTTGTGAACATAATATATTGAGTAAGAAATTAACGGTTTGGTTGTATTTGGAAAGCGTGGTTATTGGAAATTTCGTATTTTGAACTCCGGTTATATTATGACATCGAACCTGGATTACAGGCGAATGAGGCGACATATTGCAACAACTTAAACGCTGATCTACTCATAATTTCATCATTAACGCAAAATAATCGTAACATTCAGAATCTGTGACAATAAATTTTATCCGTTCAAAATCAGTAAGGCTAACCATCAGGGATTTTTGCAATAAAATTGAAAATATTTTATTGTTGAAATTCCGGTTCAAAATGATTATAGGTTGTGAACATAATATATTGAGTAAGAAATTAACGGTTTGGTTGCATTTGGAAAGCGTGGTTATTGGAAATTTTGTATTTTGAACTCCGGTTATATTATGACATCGAACCTGGATTACAGGCGAATGAGGCGACATATTGCAACAACTTAAACGCTGATCTACTCATAATTTCATCATTAACGCAAAATAACCGCAACATTCAGAATCTGTGACAATAAATTTTATCCGTTCAAAATCAGTAAGGCTAACCATCAGGGATTTTTGCAAAAAAATTGAAAATATTTTATTGTTGAAATTCCGGTTCAAAATGATTATAGGTTGTGAACATAATATATTGAGTAAGAAATTAACGGTTTGGTTGTATTTGGAAAGCGTGGTTATTGGAAATTTCGTATTTTGAACTCCGGTTATATTATGACATCGAACCTGGATTACAGGCGAATGAGGCGACATATTGCAACAACTTAAACGCTGATCTACTCATAATTTCATCATTAACGCAAAATAACCGCAACATTCAGAATCTGTGACAATAAATTTTATCCGTTCAAAATCAGTAAGGCTAACCATCAGGGATTTTTGCAATAAAATTGAAAATATTTTATTGTTGAAATTCCGGTTCAAAATGATTATAGGTTGTGAACATAATATGTTGAGTAAGAAATTAACGGTTTGGTTGCATTTGGAAAGCGTGGTTATTGGAAATTTTGTATTTTGAACTCCGGTTATATTATGACATCGAACCTGGATTACAGGCGAATGAGGCGACATATTGCAACAACTTAAACGCTGATCTACTCATAATTTCATCATTAACGCAAAATAACCGCAACATTCAGAATCTGTGACAATAAATTTTATCCGTTCAAAATCAGTAAGGCTAACCATCAGGGATTTTTGCAAAAAAATTGAAAATATTTTATTGTTGAAATTCCGGTTCAAAATGATTATAGGTTGTGAACATAATATATTGAGTAAGAAATTAACGGTTTGGTTGTATTTGGAAAGCGTGGTTATTGGAAATTTCGTATTTTGAACTCCGGTTATATTATGACATCGAACCTGGATTACAGGCGAATGAGGCGACATATTGCAACAACTTAAACGCTGATCTACTCATAATTTCATCATTAACGCAAAATAACCGCAACATTCAGAATCTGTGACAATAAATTTTATCCGTTCAAAATCAGTAAGGCTAACCATCAGGGATTTTTGCAATAAAATTGAAAATATTTTATTGTTGAAATTCCGGTTCAAAATGATTATAGGTTGTGAACATAATATATTGAGTAAGAAATTAACGGTTTGGTTGTATTTGGAAAGCGTGGTTATTGGAAATTTCGTATTTTGAACTCCGGTTATATTATGACATCGAACCTGGATTACAGGCGAATGAGGCGACATATTGCAACAACTTAAACGCTGATCTACTCATAATTTCATCATTAACGCAAAATAACCGCAACATTCAGAATCTGTGACAATAAATTTTATCCGTTCAAAATCAGTAAGGCTAACCATCAGGGATTTTTGCAAAAAAATTGAAAATATTTTATTGTTGAAATTCCGGTTCAAAATGATTATAGGTTGTGAACATAATATATTGAGTAAGAAATTAACGGTTTGGTTGTATTTGGAAAGCGTGGTTATTGGAAATTTCGTATTTTGAACTCCGGTTATATTATGACATCGAACCTGGATTACAGGCGAATGAGGCGACATATTGCAACAACTTAAACGCTGATCTACTCATAATTTCATCATTAACGCAAAATAACCGCAACATTCAGAATCTGTGACAATAAATTTTATCCGTTCAAAATCAGTAAGGCTAACCATCAGGGATTTTTGCAATAAAATTGAAAATATTTTATTGTTGAAATTCCGGTTCAAAATGATTATAGGTTGTGAACATAATATATTGAGTAAGAAATTAACGGTTTGGTTGTATTTGGAAAGCGTGGTTATTGGAAATTTCGTATTTTGAACTCCGGTTATATTATGACATCGAACCTGGATTACAGGCGAATGAGGCGACATATTGCAACAACTTAAACGCTGATCTACTCATAATTTCATCATTAACGCAAAATAACCGCAACATTCAGAATCTGTGACAATAAATTTTATCCGTTCAAAATCAGTAAGGCTAACCATCAGGGATTTTTGCAAAAAAATTGAAAATATTTTATTGTTGAAATTCCGGTTCAAAATGATTATAGGTTGTGAACATAATATATTGAGTAAGAAATTAACGGTTTGGTTGTATTTGGAAAGCGTGGTTATTGGAAATTTCGTATTTTGAACTCCGGTTATATTATGACATCGAACCTGGATTACAGGCGAATGAGGCGACATATTGCAACAACTTAAACGCTGATCTACTCATAATTTCATCATTAACGCAAAATAACCGCAACATTCAGAATCTGTGACAATAAATTTTATCCGTTCAAAATCAGTAAGGCTAACCATCAGGGATTTTTGCAATAAAATTGAAAATATTTTATTGTTGAAATTCCGGTTCAAAATGATTATAGGTTGTGAACATAATATATTGAGTAAGAAATTAACGGTTTGGTTGCATTTGGAAAGCGTGGTTATTGGAAATTTTGTATTTTGAACTCCGGTTATATTATGACATCGAACCTGGATTACAGGCGAATGAGGCGACATATTGCAACAACTTAAACGCTGATCTACTCATAATTTCATCATTAACGCAAAATAACCGCAACATTCAGAATCTGTGACAATAAATTTTATCCGTTCAAAATCAGTAAGGCTAACCATCAGGGATTTTTGCAAAAAAATTGAAAATATTTTATTGTTGAAATTCCGGTTCAAAATGATTATAGGTTGTGAACATAATATATTGAGTAAGAAATTAACGGTTTGGTTGTATTTGGAAAGCGTGGTTATTGGAAATTTCGTATTTTGAACTCCGGTTATATTATGACATCGAACCTGGATTACAGGCGAATGAGGCGACATATTGCAACAACTTAAACGCTGATCTACTCATAATTTCATCATTAACGCAAAATAACCGCAACATTCAGAATCTGTGACAATAAATTTTATCCGTTCAAAATCAGTAAGGCTAACCATCAGGGATTTTTGCAAAAAAATTGAAAATATTTTATTGTTGAAATTCCGGTTCAAAATGATTATAGGTTGTGAACATAATATATTGAGCAAGAAATTAACGGTTTGGTTGTATTTGGAAAGCGTGGTTATTGGAAATTTCGTATTTTGAACTCCGGTCTTATTATGACATCGAACCTGGATTACAGGCGAATGAGGCGACATATTGCAACAACTTAAACGCTGATCTACTCATAATTTCATCATTAACGCAAAATAACCGCAACATTCAGAATCTGTGACAATAAATTTTATCCGTTCAAAATCAGTAAGGCTAACCATCAGGGATTTTTGCAAAAAAATTGAAAATATTTTATTGTTGAAATTCCGGTTCAAAATGATTATAGGTTGTGAACATAATATATTGAGTAAGAAATTAACGGTTTGGTTGTATTTGGAAAGCGTGGTTTTTGGAAATTTCGTATTTTGAACTCCGGTTATATTATGACATCGAACCTGGATTACAGGCGAATGAGGCGACATATTGCAACAACTTAAACGCTGATCTACTCATAATTTCATCATTAACGCAAAATAACCGCAACATTCAGAATCTGTGACAATAAATTTTATCCGTTCAAAATCAGTAAGGCTAACCATCAGAGATTTTTGCAATAAAATTGAAAATATTTTATTGTCGAAATTCCGGTTCAAAATGATTATAGGTTGTGAACATAATATATTGAGTAAGAAATTAACGGTTTGGTTGCATTTGGAAAGCGTGGTTATTGGAAATTTTGTATTTTGAACTCCCGTTATATTATGACATCGAACCTGGATTACAGGCGAATGAGGCGACATATTGCAACAACTTAAACGCTGATCTACTCATAATTTCATCATTAACGCAAAATAACCGCAACATTCAGAATCTGTGACAATAAATTTTATCCGTTCAAAATCAGTAAGGCTAACCATCAGGGATTTTTGCAAAAAAATTGAAAATATTTTATTGTTGAAATTCCGGTTCAAAATGATTATAGGTTGTGAACATAATATATTGAGCAAGAAATTAACGGTTTGGTTGCATTTGGAAAGCGTGGTTATTGGAAATTTCGTATTTTGAACTCCGGTTTTATTATGACATCGAACCTGGATTACAGGCGAATGAGGCGACATATTGCAACAACTTAAACGCTGATCTACTCATAATTTCATCATTAACGCAAAATAACCGCAACATTCAGAATCTGTGACAATAAATTTTATCCGTTCAAAATCAGTAAGGCTAACCATCAGGGATTTTTGCAAAAAAATTGAAAATATTTTATTGTTGAAATTCCGGTTCAAAATGATTATAGGTTGTGAACATAATATATTGAGCAAGAAATTAACGGTTTGGTTGTATTTGGAAAGCGTGGTTATTGGAAATTTCGTATTTTGAACTCCGGTTTTATTATGACATCGAACCTGGATTACAGGCGAATGAGGCGACATATTGCAACAACTTAAACGCTGATCTACTCATAATTTCATCATTAACGCAAAATAACCGTAACATTCAGAATCTGTGACAATAAATTTTATCCGTTCAAAATCAGTAAGGCTAACCATCAGGGATTTTTGCAAAAAAATTGAAAATATTTTATTGTTGAAATTCCGGTTCAAAATGATTATAGGTTGTGAACATAATATATTGAGCAAGAAATTAACGGTTTGGTTGCATTTGGAAAGCGTGGTTATTGGAAATTTCGTATTTTGAACTCCGGTTTTATTATAACATCGAACCTGGATTACAGGCGAATGAGGCGACATATTGCAACAACTTAAACGCTGATCTACTCATAATTTCATCATTAACGCAAAATAACCGCAACATTCAGAATCTGTGACAATAAATTTTATCCGTTCAAAATCAGTAAGGCTAACCATCAGGGATTTTTGCAAAAAAATTGAAAATATTTTATTGTTGAAATTCCGGTTCAAAATGATTATAGGTTGTGAACATAATATATTGAGCAAGAAATTAACGGTTTGGTTGCATTTGGAAAGCGTGGTTATTGGAAATTTCGTATTTTGAACTCCGGTTTTATTATGACATCGAACCTGGATTACAGGCGAATGAGGCGACATATTGCAACAACTTAAACGCTGATCTACTCATAATTTCATCATTAACGCAAAATAACCGCAACATTCAGAATCTGTGACAATAAATTTTATCCGTTCAAAATCAGTAAGGCTAACCATCAGGGATTTTTGCAAAAAAATTGAAAATATTTTATTGTTGAAATTCCGGTTCAAAATGATTATAGGTTGTGAACATAATATATTGAGCAAGAAATTAACGGTTTGGTTGTATTTGGAAAGCGTGGTTATTGGAAATTTCGTATTTTGAACTCCGGTTTTATTATGACATCGAACCTGGATTACAGGCGAATGAGGCGACATATTGCAACAACTTAAACGCTGATCTACTCATAATTTCATCATTAACGCAAAATAACCGTAACATTCAGAATCTGTGACAATAAATTTTATCCGTTCAAAATCAGTAAGGCTAAAAATTGAAAATATTTTATTGTTGAAATTCCGGTTCAAAATGATTATAGGTTGTGAACATAATATATTGAGCAAGAAATTAACGGTTTGGTTGTATTTGGAAAGCGTGGTTATTGGAAATTTCGTATTTTGAACTCCGGTTTTATTATGACATCGAACCTGGATTACAGGCGAATGAGGCGACATATTGCAACAACTTAAACGCTGATCTACTCATAATTTCATCATTAACGCAAAATAACCGCAACATTCAGAATCTGTGACAATAAATTTTATCCGTTCAAAATCAGTAAGGCTAACCATCAGGGATTTTTGCAAAAAAATTTAAAATATTTTATTGTTGAAATTCCGGTTCAAAATGATTATAGGTTGTGAACATAATATATTGAGTAAGAAATTAACGGTTTGGTTGCATTTGGAAAGCGTGGTTATTGGAAATTTTGTATTTTGAACTCCGGTTATATTATGACATCGAACCTGGATTACAGGCGAATGAGGCGACATATTGCAACAACTTAAACGCTGATCTACTCATAATTTCATCATTAACGCAAAATAACCGCAACATTCAGAATCTGTGACAATAAATTTTATCCGTTCAAAATCAGTAAGGCTAACCATCAGGGATTTTTGCAAAAAAATTGAAAATATTTTATTGTTGAAATTCCGGTTCAAAATGATTATAGGTTGTGAACATAATATATTGAGCAAGAAATTAACGGTTTGGTTGCATTTGGAAAGCGTGGTTATTGGAAATTTCGTATTTTGAACTCCGGTTTTATTATGACATCGAACCTGGATTACAGGCGAATGAGGCGACATATTGCAACAACTTAAACGCTGATCTACTCATAATTTCATCATTAACGCAAAATAACCGCAACATTCAGAATCTGTGACAATAAATTTTATCCGTTCAAAATCAGTAAGGCTAACCATCAGGGATTTTTGCAATAAAATTGAAAATATTTTATTGTTGAAAATCCGGTTCAAAATGATTATAGGTTGTGAACATAATATATTGAGTAAGAAATTAACGGTTTGGTTGCATTTGGAAAGCGTGGTTATTGGAAATTTCGTATTTTGAACTCCGGTTATATTATAACATCGAACCTGGATTACAGGCGAATGAGACGACATATTGCAACAACTTAAACGCCGATCTACTCATAATTTCATCATTAACGCAAAATAACCGTAACATTCAGAATCTGTGACAATAAATTTTATCCGTTCAAAATCAGTAAGGCTAACCATCAGGGATTTTTGCAAAAAAATTGAAAATATTTTATTGTTGAAATTCCGGTTCAAAATGATTATAGGTTGTGAACATAATATATTGAGTAACAAATTAACGGTTTGGTTGTATTTGGAAAGCGTGGTTATTGGAAATTTCGTATTTTGAACTCCGGTTATATTATGACATCGAACCTGGATTACAGGCGAATGAGGCGACATATTGCAACAACTTAAACGCTGATCTACTCATAATTTCATCATTAACGCAAAATAACCGTAACATTCAGAATCTGTGACAATAAATTTTATCCGTTCAAAATCAGTAAGGCTAACCATCAGGGATTTTTTTTTTTAAAATGAAAATATTTTATTGTTGAAATTCCGGTTCAAAATGATTATAGGTTGTGAACATAATATATTGAGTAAGAAATTAACGGTTTGGTTGTATTTGGAAAGCGTGGTTATTGGAAATTTCGTATTTTGAACTCCGGTTATATTATGACATCGAACCTGGATTACAGGCGAATGAGGCGACATATTGCAACAACTTAAACGCTGATCTACTCATAATTTCATCATTAACGCAAAATAACCGTAACATTCAGAATCTGTGACAATAAATTTTATCCGTTCAAAATCAGTAAGGCTAACCATCAGGGATTTTTGCAAAAAAATTGAAAATATTTTATTGTTGAAATTCCGGTTCAAAATGATTATAGGTTGTGAACATAATATATTGAGTAAGAAATTAACGGTTTGGTTGTATTTGGAAAGCGTGGTTATTGGAAATTTCGTATTTTGAACTCCGGTTACATTATGACATCGAACCTGGATTACAGGCGAATGAGGCATCAGGGATTTTTGCAAAAAAATTGAAAATATTTTATTGTTGAAATTCCGGTTCAAAACGATTATAGGTTGTGAACATAATATATTGAGTAAGAAATTAACGGTTTGGTTGCATTTGGAAAGCGTGATATTGGAAATTTCGTATTTTGAACTCCGGTTATATTATGACATCGAACCTGGATTACAGCCGAATGAGGCGATATATTGCAGCAACTTAAACGCCGATCTACTCATAATTTCATTATTAACGCAAAATAACCGTAACATTCAGAATCTGTGACAATAAATTTTATCCGTTCAAAATCAGTAAGGCTAACTAACCATCAGGGATTTTTGCAAAAAAATTGAAAATATTTTATTGTTGAAATTCCGGTTCAAAATGATTATAGGTTGTGAACATAATATATTGAGTAAGAAATTAACGGTTTGGTTGTATTTGGAAAGCGTGGTTATTGGAAATTTCGTATTTTGAACTCCGGTTATATTATGACATCGAACCTGGATTACAGGCGAATGAGGCGACATATTGCAACAACTTAAACGCTGATCTACTCATAATTTCATCATTAACGCAAAATAACCGTAACATTCAGAATCTGTGACAATAAATTTTATCCGTTCAAAATCAGTAAGGCTAACCATCAGGGATTTTTGCAAAAAAATTGAAAATATTTTATTGTTGAAATTCCGGTTCAAAATGATTATAGGTTGTGAACATAATATATTGAGTAAGAAATTAACGGTTTGGTTGTATTTGGAAAGCGTGGTTATTGGAAATTTCGTATTTTGAACTCCGGTTACATTATGACATCGAACCTGGATTACAGGCGAATGAGGCGACATATTGCAACAACTTAAACGCTGATCTACTCATAATTTCATCATTAACGCAAAATAACCGCAACATTCAGAATCTGTGACAATAAATTTTATCCGTTCAAAATCAGTAAGGCTAACCATCAGGGATTCTTGCAAAAAAATTGAAAATATTTTATTGTTGAAATTCCGGTTCAAAACGATTATAGGTTGTGAACATAATATATTGAGTAAGAAATTAACGGTTTGGTTGCATTTGGAAAGCGTGGTTATTGGAAATTTCGTATTTTGAACTCCGGTTATATTATAACATCGAACCTGGATTACAGGCGAATGAGGCGACATATTGCAACAACTTAAACGCCGATCTACTCATAATTACATCATTAACGCAAAATAACCGTAACATTCAGAATCTGTGACAATAAATTTTATCCGTTCAAAATCAGTAAGGCTAACCATCAGGGATTTTTGCAAAAAAATTGAAAATATTTTATTGTTGAAATTCCGGTTCAAACTGATTATAGGTTGTGAACATAATATATTGAGTAATAAATTAACGGTTTGGTTGCATTTGGAAAGCGTGGTTATTGGAAATTTCGTATTTTGAACTCCGGTTATATTATAACATCGAACCTGGATTACAGGCGAATGAGGCGACATATTGCAACAACTTAAACGCCGATCTACTCATAATTTCATCATTAACGCAAAATAACCGTAACATTCAGAATCTGTGACAATAAATTTTATCCGTTCAAAATCAGTAAGGCTAACCATCAGGGATTTTTGCAAAAAAATTGAAAATATTTTATTGTTGAAATTCCGGTTCAAAATGATTATAGGTTGTGAACATAATATATTGAGTAAGAAATTAACGGTTTGGTTGCATTTGGAAAGCGTGGTTATTGGAAATTTCGTATTTTGAACTCCGGTTATATTATGTCATCGAACCTGGATTACAGGCGGATGAGGCGACATATTGCAGCAACTTAAACGCTGAACTTTAAAATATATGCTTCGATAGACACTGTTATAAATAAAGAAGTAGCGGTTTACTATCCACAAGATCTTTTGAATAGTCTAAGTCCTTCAAGATTTCCACCACATTCCTTTAAAACGAAAGTTGGGAAAGAAAGTTGGTTATTTTGTTATATAATTGATTTCTCCAAACAGAGCAAATCAAATCGTTCAGAAACAACGTCTTCGAAGCTAGCATCCCCACGGGCCCAGCATCTGGACAATTAGCTAACATACCTCGCATCCCCATGATATTTATAACAGATTTATCTTTTTCTTTTAAACGATTACAATTTACTATAAAAATTTCACTTGCAGTTACAATTAATGTCATAAGAACAAGCATACAAACGTGTAGGAGTAGATTTTAGGAAGGAATGTTTTTCTCACGGCCAATTATATGTCGGAATGTCCAGGTCAGGAAGTGGGGGGAACCAATTTCTTTAATTCCAGACACAAACGAAACCAAAAATATAGTTTACTCGGAAGTAGTGCTATTAATGGATAATAATGTGAGAGATTTGTAAATTTTTGACTTTTTACCAACCGAGGACATTACTACCCATTAGTAACACAAGAGTTACCAAAAAACGCCTTTATTGGTATAGCTTTCTCTTCCATAAAGTGCCTATTGTAGTCGATAATGATCTAAATAAATAAATAGATCGGAAACGCGTAGCAACTAGTATTCGTCGTTTTATGCGCTCTTTACTAAATTCCGAACAAATGTCACATTTACCGTGATTTTTGGATTAAATCTACTATTTAAAAAAAAAATCTAAGACAACCTAGCGGGGAATGGTTCACCCGAGAATTGATAAACAACCTACAGTCAATAAAGGACCATCAAAATGTATTTTTAGCCATAATAAACAATAAAATCAATTTATAATATATGAAACATTTCACATTTAAAATTACTAAAAAGGCGTTGAAAATAACGAAGAACCAAAACTATCTAAACTATAACTAAATTCATAAAATAAAATAAAAATACGAAACCTTCCCAGTGTAGAACGTAGCAAGAACTAAAGAATACACAGCTATATATTACATTTAACATTTTAACAATCCAACTTGTTTTCTTATAATTAAATAATAAATTAAACGATTTTTCTTCTATTAATCATTAGAAGATGTTAATAACCTTCCCATTTTTTGTACCGCTTCATCTTTTTTATGATTTTTCTATTTTCCATCAATTATTTAGCGGAAAAAAGAAACAACAACACAGTACAAAAAAAAATCCGCGAGAACTATAAAAAAATGGAAAGTTAATCAATTAAAGGTCTTTTTTAATGTCTGTATATCTAAACATTGCGCCGAGTGTACACATGCAGCAAGACGTTCAATTTCTCTCGCTAGCCGCGCGAACAAAAACAAAATTATTTCAAACATTAAACAAAAACTGTAAGAGATAAAATAATAAATTAATTAAATTAAAAATAAAAATCTAATTTTTTTTTTGTTTCGCATTTTGTTGTTGTCCATTATATGTATCTATTTCTTCTATTTAATTTCACGTTTATATAGAGAAACAAATCTATAAAAAAAAATATTACAAAAAGTGTGGGAATTTGAGACTAAACCGAATTGAATTCATAGTTTTGAGATTAGATATGTTTAAGATTGATTTTTTAACCGTATATGGGGGACATGACTTGGATTTCGTTATATTTTTGTGCTCGACGTTTTTTAGCATGATTTCATAAATATTTTGAGAATCTGGCTGTAATCCACGCACAAGGTTGCGCCACTCGCACTTCAAACTATCAAATATTTACGAATAATTATCGTTTTGATTTTCAAAAAACAAAATTAAATATGTACGCCGCCTTGACTTGCTAAGTTAGAGACGTTAGTACGAAAATATAAAACAAATGTTTTGCGTGCCAAACAGCCTACTTTTCATGTCAACTTCTTAAAAATTATTTAGTTGGTCGATTTTTAACTAACGCTGTGTTGCCGGATGTTTAATGATCCCTTTATAATAGCTTTAATTCTTATGTGTGGTAATTTATTTCGGCCTAAATTCTCTATATTCTCAATTTAACCGAAAACTTTGTAGTGATGACACAATTACTGTAGCTGATACGTTATCTTCGAAAGGGCAATGTAAAACAAATTATGAGGAGTGTTTTAATATGAAACACTTTTAAAAGATCATGAAGAGCACATTTTATCAATATTTAAATTATTACAAAACTACATAAAGTATTTTAATTATTAAGTGACTGACACAATTTAAATATTATTGATGTTATATTCATACTTCTGACTTAGGCACTGTTACATAATAATAGAAACATAAGTTTATCGATGCTAGAAATGATAAGAATGCTGATTGGCCTGTCGAAATTCAATTATAAAATGAAATATCAACTGATTATGTAATAATGGCCTAACAAGGTTCAATCAAAATTTTGTTAAAACTAATTGTCAGTGATGTGCCGTATTGTCTACAACGCGAAGTTAGTAAATATTCTACATGTGTAAACAATGTATGTAGAGAATTAAAGGATGACGTTGGCAATGTAAAGAATGTAGACAATGTCTAAAAAAAATTTACTCGAACCATTTCAATATGGAATGCATTCTACCTTCACATTTAAAAACATGAACCCAAGATTTTAGGCTCAAGACGCTACCAAACAATATCTTGAAGAACCGACCACAAAACATCAGTTTGGCTTTGATGGGAATAATCTGGTGCACCTGTGTGAAAACACTAATACATTCATTACCGCAAACAAATAAATTTTTTGTTCATCGGGTATGGAAATTATGTTAGATCACCAGATATGCAACTCGTAGCAGCAAGTGTAAGAGAGAATCCAAATGTATCGGTTCCACGTCATTCAACTCGTCATTAACAACTAAATCTTTCTCAAACAACAACATGGAGAATTTAAAGAAAATATTTGGGTTTACAAAAGGTCAATACATTCATAAAATTCAAGAAAAGTTTGCTTTATGAGAAATGTGCAATTCACTATGAAAACGACAACAAAATAACTTCAAAAGCATCTAAGTTTTATAACTTCGTTTTAAAATCAAACTGCCTTATTTATGTAATTTGTAACTTCATTAAACCCGGCATAAGAAGTAGCAAATCTTTTGGCCATGATTACGTTGTTTACAGAAGCAAATCGGTCTCTCCAAAGTAGCTCAAAGAAATCGAGTAGTGGCGTACTGATAGCAGTACATTCTAAACTCTGGAATACTCCAATAACTTAAGCTCCATCGCTAGTCGAACAAATTGGTGTGAAAATCAAAATTATCTGTACAAGATAGCGGAAATTAGTCAGCGGAAAATAAGAGATTACGCTACTCGCCACAAGTGGCCGCACCATCACAAAAGAGAGTTTATTTATTTGTATCTCTTCCTTCACTAAATAAAAGATCTCAGCGGAATAAAATAGTAAACGTGATCCTTTAACTGACAAATTAATTGATCTCCGAAGTAAAGGAACTCGGTAAATGAAATCTTGAAATTTAACAATTTTCAGTCTTTCCGCCATTCTAAAAGAATGACGATAGAATTTGGATAGTATTATTGATCATGGATTTTAAAGTAAGTTTAGGAGAAAATTCTAGGATCTGCTCATGCTGGACTAAACTTGGGTATTTCATAACCAATTCTTTTGAAAATTTAAAAATGTTTATCAATTTATTTTCAGTTTCTGGCCAATATCTCAACAATTTATACTAGTAACCACCAATACTTTCGATTGTTTTTCTAATAGCTTAGGTCATACTGAGACTACGAAGAAATTTTGGGAATAATTTATGTATTAGAATTTTCACTATAATTTTTTGATTTTTTCCGGCCATATAAGTTATTTTCAGTTTCGATTACTAGTGGGAGATTTTGAGATATTGGCCAAAAACTGAAAATAAATTAATAAACATTTTTAAATTTTGAAAAGGATTGGTTATGAAATGGCTAAGTTTAGTCCAGCATGCACAGATCCTAGAATTTTGGCCTAAACCTACTTTAAAAAAAGAAATACAAAATGAATAAAAAATGTCCGCTGGCAATTATATAACAAAATAAATTCTCTTTTGTGACGGTGTTGCTACTTGTGGCGAGTCGCAAAATCTTTTATTTCCGCTGAGAAATTTCCGCTAACTTATACAGCACCCACAAAACATCAGTTTGGCTTTGATGGGAATAATCTGGTATGCAACTATGTGAAGACACTAATACAATTACTACCCCAAACAGATACATTTTTAGTTCATCGGGTAAGGAAGTTATGTTAGATCACCAGTGATATATCTCGTAGCAACAAGTGTAGGAGAAAATCTCAATTCTCAACAATTCAATCTTTCTCTCTCAAACAACAAAATGGAGAATTTCAAGAAAAGATTCGGGTTTACATCCTTACAAAATTCAACTGGTTCAAGAACTGAAGCCATTAGACCGCCATAAACGTCGTTTATTTTCTAATTTTGGTCTTGAACAACTTGAAAATGATAAACATTTTTATCGAAAAATTTTATTTAGTTGGGAAGCTCATTTTTGCTTAAATTGTTATGTTAAATTGTAACAAAAAGAATTGCAGAATTTGGAGTGATGAAAATCTACACGAAACTGTTCAGACACCATTACATCCAGATTGAAAACGATTTACTGAAAACAAAATTTGGTGATGAAATTATCACAAGTTTTGGTCCAGTTAATTATCCTCCCAGGTCGTGTGATTTAACACCCTGTGATTTCTTTCTTTAGGGATATGTTAAGTCACAAGTTTAAGCTGATAATCCCACAAACATTGAGCAATTAAAAATCAACATTGAACATGCTATTGATGAAATACAGCCAAATTTATGTGAAAAAGTGATGATAAATTGGGCTGACAAAATGTAGTACGTACGGAGAAGTCGTGGTGGTCATTTGAATGATGTTATTCTCCATACATAATGCCATAATGTAACCTTTCATTTGTATCATTCCTATTAATAAACCCTTTATGTGCTACAAAAGAAGGACTTGCTGATATTAAATTAAAGGCAACATCTCGTTGCCTAAAGGTAACATCAATTTAAACTACAAAACGATTGCCTCGTATCTAATAAATGAAAATCGGACCTACGATACATTTTTACTGATAATGGGGCGTGCAGTATATATAGGACTGGTGGTTATCCTTAGTAAATGTTCTGTTCGGTAAAAACCAAATACCGAATATTACACTAACGTCATTAGTATGACTACCGTGAAATTTTCAACCAAACCTACCATCAACAATGTTGTCGATACCTCTGTTGGATAACGCATTCTATCTTACTTTCACTAAAGCTGATAAACAATTAATCTCCCAGCTTAAGATACAGGAACCTAGTAGAGTCATGACGATCCACGAAACACAAGGATTAACCTCACCAACTGTGATATGTATATCAGAATCAATTCTCAAGGCCTAATGATAGACTACACTCACTTTTAATGAGAGCTCGAACCTATACTACCACCAGTGCTGTGCGTCTACGCGTATTTCCGAATTGTCTACATGCTGGTATCGAAAATAGCGTAGACAATTGAGTTCTGAGTATACAATGACGAGAATTGGTAGAAAATGTAGACAGCTTACATACTGGTAGCTCCCGCAACTTTCATACCAGACGTTTACATGATCCAGTAACATCTACTGATTTGTAGTATCGATTCTATATTGGTGTCGATGTAATCCATCGAAAAGGAATCCGGAAACCTGGAGAATATTTCTAAGGTTTTATGATCCCTATAGGGAATAAAGAAATCCAGCGGACTTTATAGAAATTAATAATTCGCATTCTGGTTCAAATCGAGTTAATTTTTTAACGAGATCAAACAAAATGTTGGTTTGCAATGTAATTTTCAGAGCTTGATCGATTATCATAACACTGTGCGAGGCTAAATTCGACTATGGTTTAAAATAAATTCGCTGTGCAAAATTTACCGTCTGGTTTCAACGTCCGTTTGTTGAGCTACGCAGTTGGGTTTACTACGAAATTTTTTGGCTAAATGAGTATTTTGGTAGATTTTACTGTTTGTGGTGCCATACGGATAATGTGATTTTTCCAGACTAAAATTATCTGATCTAAAATCCATTTTTGTTTAGGTTAGTTCAGGATTAAATTTGTCCGAAACACTCATCAATTGATTATCAATCGACGTTTGTTTTTCCCGGTCTTCACAAGAGTTGTATTGCTTGAAATGAGAGCGAAGGGGGGCGAGGGAGTGGCAGTGATAGATAAGGCAACATTTTCATCACCAACATTAAGCAACCATTACTTGCGTTAGTACAAATTTGGGTCACCGCTTTGGGAACATCATAGATAAAAATGAATAATTGAATGGAACGAAACCTCCTCCGCCTACCAGTATACCTTGCTCGGAAGCCCTGAGCACTGGCTAGGATTAGACCAATCATTCATTAATCCGAATTCAAAATTATTACAGAAACGAATACTAGAATAAATAATGCAAACCGGCATATATCGACCCTAGGCTTTCGTACACGGGCGCGCACGAATCGGAAATTGGAACATCAAAACTCTAACAGAAGCAGCAAGGCTAGCATCATTAGAGAAAAAAATTAATCGTTACAAAATCAAAATTCTCGGCCTCAGTGAAGTGAGATGGAAGAATAGTGGTCAAATAAACACAAGCGAGGGAAACTACCTGATTATGTACTCTGGACGCGTGGAATATGGCGTGGGCATATTTTCAACAGCTAAATCAAAGAAGGCACTAGTAGATTAGAAACTAGTCTGTAGCAGAATAATTTTAGACGTAACAAGATTAAATTCAAAATTACGAAACACAACCATGATATTCAGTAATATGTCTCAACAAAAGATGCAGATTTAACAATTAAGGATGGGTCCTATGAACAACTACAAGCCGCAATCACAAGGACACACAGAAAATGATCAAGATAATACAAAAAGGAGATTTCAATGCGAAAATTGGAACAGATAACCCGGACCTGATTACCAACATGGATAAACCAGCATTAGACCCTGTGCATAACAATAATGAAGACGTCAGGGTAATGAGTGTTCAAAGTGATGACCAACTGGTAATAACACATTTCAAAATTAAGCCTGTCACTGTAAAAATGGGTCAAGAAACAAAAATCGAACACCGACAGATTAAAAGATTTCGAGACAAGAAACACATTCTGCGAAGCGCTTAAGATTAGTCACCAAAACAATGAAGAAGTATGCATCAGTGTAGAGCAACAGTTGAAACAAATCAAAGAAGCCTATTTCGAAATAGCTACCAACACGCACTAGGGCGGGTCCAAGAATTTAAACGCAAACACTGGATCCTGAAAAAATTTGGAAGAAAATTAAAGAACCCCGGCAACTCAAATTGCAAATGTACCAACAAAGGCAACAGAAAAGGCTTCAGCAATCCAAAACATGCGCGTACTTAAAAAAATCAATGCGTGCAACGGGCAACTAGAAAGTTTACCAATATCGTAACAGTAAGAGATGCTTCTGGTCAAATACTAAAACAGGTCAGTGCAATTGAAGAGGGGGATGGAATATTTCGCAGACAACACCACCAACGATACACACATTTTCGATGTACCAACTGGCGTTAATAACGAACCTGTTAACACCCATCCACCAACGGAGCGGCAAGTTAGCAATGCCATTACTAAAACGAACAAGGTATCTGGAACGGATAATGAACAAGTTGATATATTCAAAGAAAACATATCGGAATACGCAAAATCTCAACACCAGTAATAACAAAAGTGTGGAATTCCGGTTAAATACCGCGGAAAAAGAAACAAGTCTTGACTATAATGATTCCCTAGAAAGGTGACCTATGAAGAGAATGGGAAAATTTGCACTTTACATCCCTTTTCAACAGTCTAACGAATGGAATTCACCACTGTAACTACTCTTCGTGAACTTCGAACGTTCATTCGACATAATATACAGGAACGGACTATGGAAGGCACTTTGTGAAATTGACATTCCAAAGAAAATAGAAATTAGGGTTGCTATACGGTTGCGTAATCTAGAAGCGTACACATAAGATCAGCAATAATATAATTTGGAAATAAATGCCTTAGGAAAATACTGAGCTACTTCTGGCCCAACAAAATGACAAATGGTGAACTCTTTATTTAAACGAATCAAAGCAAGTGAAAGTCAAAGAATAACATGACAAGAAGGTCTCTGGAATTGAACCCACAAGAAAAAAGGAAAGTCGAACGACCATCTAACATGAAAACGAATAATGTTAGCAGAGCCAAACGACTCGGAAAGCCCATGGGTCGAGATCAAAGCAATAGCACCCAACAGAGTAAGATGGTCCAGCCCAGTAGACGCCTTATGCCTCTAAATTGGAAATAAAGAGAAAACAAAAACGGTGAAAGAGAGGCAATCGATAATATGAAAGTTAAGATTGTAGCATTAAAAAGAACACTATTAGGATGTCACTATGCTACAACTGTAAGGTGTATAACCTCAAACGCAAATATTATAATAGGGGGCCCAGATGCGTAAGTTGCGCTGGGAAACATCCATCAAAAGACTGCATCAAAACTAAAAACGATCCAGTGAAATGCATACACAGAGGCTGCGCGGTAGCCAAAGAGCTGCAAAGAATGAGACACAACAAGAGAAATCAAACAAGAAATAGTTCTTAACCAAGGATGCAATCCTACCGAAGGCACAACAAATGCATTAATGGCTAAGCAAAACGAAAATATGAAGACAGCACCGAGTCAGAAAAACCATGGCCTGTAAGAAATACTTTAAACGCTGAATGCTATATCTATTTAGAATTTTTGGACGAGCTACTGAAAAAATAAAAACAGAGACTAGGTACAGTGGAAAATACATCGATGCGAGAAGTAAAACTAGAGAAGTCTTACTACATTAAGTATGTTAAGAAAAAATAATGATTCACTATTTAAAAATTGCTAAGTGGAATGCAAATGGCCTTGCGCTACGAATTTCAGAATTAGAAATATTTTTAAACACAAAAACAAATGATGTATGTCGTAATCTTAAAAAGGCAGTTTACAAGAACCTCGTACAAATACGTGGATAGTGCTACCAAGCTCTGCATTCAGCAGAAAGAGCTACAGCTTACAGCAATCAATTTGGGTTCCAAGAAAGACATTCAACGATGAAACAGAGACATATGATCACTGATACAATTGAAGAGGCGTTGGAAAACAAAAAATATGTTCAGCAATATTCTTACACGTAGCCCAAGAATTGCTAAAGTCGTACATCAACGACCATTACCTCCGTGTGAGAAGAGAAACGGAATACTCAAAACTAAAGAAAATATTGGCAGGGGTTCTCCACAAGGTACTGTTCTGGGCCCTGTATTATACAGTGTACACAAATGATCTGACCACT
Source organism: Nephrotoma guestfalica (assembly GCA_963691935.1). NCBI lineage: Eukaryota > Metazoa > Arthropoda > Insecta > Diptera > Tipulidae > Nephrotoma > Nephrotoma guestfalica. The sequence goes on from OY829914.1 coordinate 214,866,871, forward strand.
GATGCTGGTATTGTGGAGTCAACAAGGAATCTATAAAATGATATTAACCGTTACGCGTGGAATGACGTACACGTGTACGCCATTACAAAATATACGAACTTTACCAAGACGCCATGAACTATTTTAGATGCTATTTGTATAACGTACATCCAGCACGTTGTGCACAGATATTTAAAAAAAATTAAGTTAAGCAAAAGAGAAATTTGAACATACAGACATTTTTGAACTATTTTTCAACAGAAAAGCGACAGAATAGAGCATCGCTAGGTATGATTTTTGACCGCGGATCAAGAATGAATGAATGGACAAATGTAACAGCAGAATAAATTTATGTAGTATTTGGATTAAATCTAATGGTGGGAATAATTCAAAATTCGACGATACGATCTTTTTTTTCTAAAAACAACATAATGGCTACACACATTTTGACCCAAACTATAACCAATTTTTTTCACTTTGTTGACAATGTCACCATCACTGCTTTTCAAGGTCTAAATAAATTATTCAAAAATATTATTTATCTGGGCGTAACATTTCAGTGGATGAATCTCTTACATTGTGGAACGGAAGATTGTCCTTCGAACAATTTATTCCACGGAAATCTGCCCAATTTGGACAAAAGGAGAAAAACAGGGAAGATATAAAATTTACAAAAAGGAGAAATTATAGCCCAACACTATGAAGCCATAACCATATTGAAATGGATGGACAAAAAGCCCGTTACTATGATTTCGACATATCACGGGCAAGAAACTGCGGTGTTATCATAAAAAGGAACGAAGAAGTTACAATACCTATAAGGGTCATAAATTACAACAAAAATATGGGTAGAGTTGATTTGAAGGACCAAATGTTAGAAGGTTTTTATTGGAAAGAAAACGCATAAATGGTATATAAAACTATTTAGAAGGTTGCTGAATATTGGTTTACTAAATAGTTTCATCATTTACAAACGCAATAAATTACAAAAAGTCGACCATTTAAAATTTCGAGTTCCACTGGTAGAACAAATTTTTGCGAAATATACAAATAAGGTCCAGAGAAAGGTTTGAGGAAGGCGTTCTCAAAATAAAAAATTATCAAGATTTAGTGATCGTCATTTTATTGAAAGAATTCCTCCAACTCAACAAAAATGTAAGCCGCAAAGATTATGTGTTGTTTGCTACAAACGTGGACGCAAGAAGGAAACAATTTACTGGTGCCCTGATTGTGATTTGTTGGACTATGTTTGGACTCGTATTTCAAGATATACCCACACGAGAAAATTATTAATAAAACACATTTTTGTTAAAAAAAAAATATTAAAATAAAAAACAATGAATCTAATATTTAAAAATGTTTGTTTTATAAAAAAAACTATTTATTAAATAAATTCAAAAAATATGACACACATTTAAAAGTTTCCCGCAACTGACAGGGTAATTTACAATTTTAACTCCCACGCGGAAGGATTAATAGTGCATAATTGGACAACAATATGGAGAATAACACTAAACGAATCGACATCAAGACATCTAATCTTTACAAATAGGAAATTAGAATTTATCCCGATTAGACTGAATTCGCAACAAAATCCAAATTTTGATAACTCAAAGTACTTTGGCATGACGCTAGGTGACCGGTGTGAAGAACTTAACAAAATTTGTTATTTTAAAATTTACGCGAGTGTGCATTCAATATTTTAACAGTGTAATTCAACAAAAACTTGAACAGAAATGATTGAAAATCGCACTAAAATAGTTAAAAGTAAACTCATTCAATTTTTTGTGTTGTTCAATATATTTTACGAGCCCAATTATAGATCGTCCCACGCATTTATATTACATACATTAAACAGTTTACCTAATAAGCTTTCAACAACTAATCGGCTTTCAAAATATCATGGTAAGATTTAGGACTGTTGAGATGCCCTATGAATTAACAAGCTTTCAATGGGAAATCTTAACTCATTTGATTTTTTGTGTTGACACCATTGTGTGTTTCGATATATGGGGCCGATTCCCATTGAAAGCTTGTTAATTCATAGTTTATCTAACTAGCCCTATATCTTAGCATGCTATTTTGAAAGCCTATTAGTTGGGTGATTTAACGTATATAATGAAACCGAGTGGAAATCTCTAGGATCGGCCCCGTATATCGAAACACACAAAGGTGTCAACACAAAAAATTGAATGAGCTAAGATTTCCCATTGAAAGCTTGTTAATTCATAGGGCATCTCACTAGCCCTAAATCTGACCATGATATTTTGAAAGCCCATTAGTTGAGTGATTTAACGTATATAATGAAGCCGCGTGGAAATCTCTAGGATTAGCTCCTTATAACAAACAGCAAACCGGTGCTAACACATAAAATTGAATGAGTTGTCGCCCTTACTATTAACATTGTATTTTGAAAGCCTATTAGGTAAACTGTTTAATGTACTTAATCTATAATCGGGCTCGTAAAATATATTGAACAACAAAAACAATTGAATGAGCTTACTTTTAACTATTTTAATACGATTTTCAATCATTTCTGTTCAAGTTTTTGTTGTTACTGTTAAATATTGATTGGACACTCGCGTACATTTTAAAATAAAAAAATTTGTTAAGCTCTTCACACCGGTTGCTAGGTGGAAAGCGTATGTTAGAAAGAAAAGGCAATAACTGAATTTAAAATTCAGAAAAATGCGTTGGCTTATTGGAAGAAACGGACAACAAACTGCTGTTTTATATAAACAAATCCTAAAACATGTCTGACCGTATGGTATTTAGCTTTGGGGCTGCACAAAGAAAACTACAGTTAAGATTATACAAACATTTCAAAACAAAGTACTACGTAGCATTGTGAATGCTCCATGGTAGATTAGAAATGACAACCTAAATCGAGACTTAAATATGGAATACGTCAGCGATGAAATTCAAACTTTTTCAAAGAATCATGTACTCCGATTGCAGCAGCATAATAACGAGGAGCTGCGGATCCTGCTAGATCGCACCAATAGACTGAAATTAAAGGATTGGCAGAGCTGAGATTAACCGATAGGTTTCATCCCATAAGAATAGACTACCAATTGAGCAATTAAACTAATAAAACAATTACTCGTGATTACACAGAAATAAAGATTTCCACAAAAAAAAAAAAACTAGCCTAAATTACTGACTACCAAACCTGACATGACATGCAGTACTTGTAGAGCAGAATTTTATTAACTTTCTGACAATGACATAAATTACTTACACCGTCTACTCACCGTTGATTTTGAACTCCGAAATGGAGTTTCTCCCTTATCACTGTAAATGGCACAAATATCATAACTTTGTGCCAAAACATTTCACTAAATCACTGAGTAGGCAAACAACATTTCGACAGAAACCAAACAAGAAAAAAGCGCACACATGCGCAACCAAAAAGCCACACACATTCACAATAAATAAAAAATCCATAAAATTAATTTTTCTCATATCATTTATCAAATTTTAATTTTTCGTCATTTTTCTTATATTTTTTTTTAATTATTTTTTTTTTAATTTTTGCCGTCTTCTTTCCATCAGAATATAAATTATTTATTTAATTAATAGTTCATATAATTAAAAAAGAAACTGGGTTTGTTGTCACATTTATATATATAAAAAAAAATATTCCAGTTTGACAAAATTAATTTAATTTAAATTAATTTAACAAATGATGTATTTATTTAATAAAACTTAAGTAAAATTATTTACAATTATTTAATAGTTATAATACTGAAATATTTTACATAATTATTAATTTAAAAAAAAAAGTTGTAGGGGTTTAATTAAAAAATAATAATTTGTAGATGATTTAAGCTTAAGAATTTACGATCTACAAATTTTTTGTTTTTTAATTAAATAGTTTTCTGTTTTATAAATAATTATAACGATTTAACAAAATTTAGTTTTTTAATTATTTTCTTAATTTTTTTTTTTTTTGTATTTCCAAAATATAATTTTATATAGTTTATTTATTTTTTAAATATAATTATTGTAAATTAATTAATTTTTTTCCTAATATCACGACATTATACTTAATAATTAAGGCATTTTATTAATTTTTTTTTTTTTATATTTTTTTATGTTTCCATTTCAATTTCTACGAAATTTAGTTTTTGTTTTATATATAAATTTTAATTTTGTAGTTTTCGTTTAAAGGTTGGTTGTGAGGCAATAAAATATGTGCGGGGGGTTTATTTTGAGCGCGCGCGATTCTTTTATTTTAATTTTTTATTTTATTTTTGTTTTTGTTTATTTTAATAGGCACAATTTATAATTTGGTTAATTAATTAAAAATTTTTTTTTGCTATCATTCTCACAATTTCAGTCCAGCTGAACGCGTACCATATACAATTTGAAATAGTTTTAAGTAGATTATTGTCAGAGTCCCACTCACACACACATTATAATAGTGTAAACCTGAATATTTTGTTAAATAAATTTAGATAATTTACCGCTTAGGACAGAATTTTAATTAAAAATAAAACGTCTACAATTAAAATTAATTAAATTTAAATTATATAAAAAAAAATTGTAATAATTTACATATTTAAGTCTTTTTCGATTTTGGTTTAAGTTAAAATTTTTTTATTTATAGTTTTTAATTTTTATAGATAACTTGCTTCGCAGCGGGTTGTCTGTGGTGTTGGTGTTTCTGGTATCGTCGAGTACACGTGACCAAGTGAAGCACGATTATTATAATTGTGCTGCGATATTGGTTCGTTGTATTGCGATGACACCGACGACAGTTCATCCTCGGTATTGTACGTGCATTGCGACGGTGTTTTATGCTCGGCCGGATGATGGCCTATACCGATTTGATGGTTTTGACATGATCGCCGATACCACATATCGAGTGTGGTCGGTGCCGGCGTATATCGTTGCACCGGATTTATTCGATAGTTTTGTTGGGCCGATGTTAATGTTTCATTAGCATCGGGCATGGCATACTTGAGCTTCTCCCAAAACTTCTTGTCACCCCAATTTATTACGGTACACGTACGTAGCAGCACCTCCATTATAGGATCGGCAGTAATTACGTTACTCGGTGCTGTCTGAATAATGATTAATTTTTTTCGCCGATGAGACGGCCGAATTAACTCAAGTGTGGAATGGAGTGCGATCCGGAAATGGGGATCACTCCATTCACCCTGTAGGAAATTTATTGAAATAACTAGAATTATTCGTTTTGATGCGTCTGACGCACTCTGCAGCGAATCAGCTAAAAAAGCCATCGAATGTATATCGCGATGATGGAGACACACCGAAAAGCCTTGCTGTTCGAGCTCGTGCGCAAACTCATCGTGTACAAACGCCGAATCCAGTGCACTGTACACCACATACCCGTCATACAGTTTTGCGGTCTCGTCGATCTTATCCGATTGGTTTGCCGACGATGGCGCTAATCTTAAACCACATGTTGAATGTAACCAAAGTATTATTTGTTTCTTATAATAACAATAAATAACTAGGAGCAAAATTAAAATAAATACAAAAACTAAAAATATTATTAACAATAGGGTATAGTCAATTTTCGATTGCTCATCGAGAAGTGTACGCTTTATATTTTCCGTAACACTTGTCAAATTTTTCAGCGTATTACATAATTCTAACGTTTCGATAATACTTTTACTATCGTTTGTGCACTGTAAATTCTCAATAGTTTCGATATTGTAGTTAAACCATTCGGATAAATTAATTAGTGTATCACAATCACAACTATATTTGTTACCTTTGACCGAGAGCGCTAAATTTTTCGATTTAAGCTGGGTGGCCACACTATTCGACCCACTCGTACGGCGCTCGGCATCCGTTAAAAAATGCGTTTTAGGATTAAAATTAACAATATTATTATCACTTAAACTTAAAACTTTTAAATTATTTAGCTTATTAAATGTTTTATTATCAATATTAACTATTAAATTACGATCTAAATGTAGTTCATTAAGCGTAGCGAGTTCTTTAAATTCGTACCCGTTCAGCTGATTTAATTTGTTGTCCTCCAGATGGAGCACCCGTAACGCTGGTATTCCATTAAACGTACGATTATTAATTTTCGTTACACGGCTACTGTTCATGAACAAAAATTCCAATTTCTTCTTCCCAATGAAAATATGGCTATCCAATTCGCCAAAATCATTTCCATCGAGATAAAGCGTAGTCACGTCCATTGGTATTTGTTCTGGTATTTTACCGTATCCGATATTTCCGCAATCGACGATATTTGTATTCCACGACGAATCGTGATAGCATCGACATCCCTCGGGACACTGCATTTTACAGTCGCACGCATCAAAATCACAACAGTGACACAGCGCAAAACAGTGACTGTGATATTTGCACAAGAATTCGTCGGGTGTCACATCGATAAATAGTTTGTTAACCAAATTTCTTGATCCCTCAAGAACACAGGTTAAAATATTTAGATCAGCTATCCGCGGATAATGCGTAAATTCTGTGTGATTATTAATTTTTTGCAACCACTCGATATTACAATCGCACACGAGCGGATTCTTGTCGAAGAAAAATTCCGGCACATCATTATTATCGGTGATCTGCGTCGATTTTAATGAGATCGATAGGCGATCGATTGTTTTTAGTTTGTTCCCGATCAAATCCACTTTCTTTAAATTTTCTTTTGTAAAAAATGTATGCGGATCAATTTGCTCGATGTTGTTATTATTCAGCAGGATCGTTTCGATCTGATCCGGAAAACTGCTATTATTGATCGTGATCAATTTATTATGTGACATCTCGAATATTTTCAGGTTATGCTTGCTGCTAATTTTAAACAGATCGTCAATCTCCTCGATCAAATTATGATTTATATTCAACCATTCTACCGATTTTGGGATCGAGATATAATCAAACTTATTGATCCTATTGTGCGATATATTCAGTACTACCAGATCAGCGAGCGTTGTAAATAATTCTGTTATATTTTCGAGTTTATTATCATCGAGCCGAATCGCCTTAAGTATCGTGTTCGTCTCGAACGCTTTACGATCGATCGATGATATCGAATTTGACGCCAAATTTACGAATTGCAAGTGTGGAATTGTACCAAATGCATTCGCAGTTATGTTATGCATAAAATTATCGACCATCCGGAGCCCCGTCAATTTGTTCATGCCCTCGAATGACGTATTATGGATTTCACGTATTTCATTTTTTCCCAAATCGAGCGTATTTAAAAACGTCAGCTGTTTAATGGCCTCCGGGATAGTGTTTAAAAAATTTTCATTCAAACTTAGATCGTTCAGTGTGGTAAGATCATCGAACGCCTCCGGATGAATATATTCGATCATATTCGATTCGATAAATAAAAATTTTAATTCGAACAGCCCATTAAAATAATTCATCTCGATCCGTTTCAGTTTATTGTTCGATAACGATAAAGTCATTAAATTTTTAAGATCGTCGAACGAATTGGGTGCGATCGACTCGATTTGATTATTCTCCAGGTGTAAAATTTGCAATGTGCTCAGCTCACTAAACGCCATTTCATCGATGTGCGTGATCGAATTATAGCTTAGGTTGAGCACGATCAATCGGATTAATCCTTTAAACGTTTCCGAATTGATATTGTTTGTGCGCAAGTGGTTGTGCGACAAATCCAGTATTTCGAGAAATTCCAACTCGTTTAGTAATCCGAACGATAGTGATGAAATGGAGTTGTTGTGCAAATAAAGTTCGCGCAATTTTTTTGTTGATCGAAATATATCGGACGACAGCGATTTCAATTTATTGCTCGAAATATTCAGCAACTGAAGTGATTGTAATCCATTGAACGCGTGATCGGAGATCGATGATAAATGGTTGTTTTGTAGCAGTAGTTGTTCGAGTGATCGAAGCGCCGAAAAACTACTGTCAAATATCACGGTTACATCATTTTTTGACAAATTCAATATTTCAAGGCCGGTATTACACGCTTTAATCGGACCGGCATTATTACTACCCCAGTCGGAAAATCCCAGTTGTGATACATCATTAAGCCGGTTACCGGTTAAATTTAGTATCCGTAATGAGTATAGAGGGCAAAATACATCGGTCGGAACACTCCAAATATTCGACTCGCTCAAATCCAAATTTCGTAGCTCGGTGAGCCCTCGAAAACTTTCCGGATGCAATTCCAAATTAATTGCCGACCAATCCGAATTGTGCGTTCGCATATTTAACGTTCGGAGATCGCGCAATGACGAGAACACCTGTGATGGCACATAACGTATTTTACAATATTCGATTGTTAATTCTTTGAGCCGGGTCAGCCGATTGACGAGTGTGACAGATTCGAGTGAACTTTCGAAAAACATCCGATCACTGCACTCGAGCCGTAGTTTTGATATTTTTTCGATTTCGTACGATCGAAATGTGCCGAATAAATTTTCCGATTTATTTATCGTTCGGATTTTGCACGATATTTCATTTTGTTCTGCTGTGCTACTCGTGCCATTCGATCGATTCCATTGGCACCCTTTTGATGTACCGGTTGGATTACACTTGGTGAACCAAACGAAATTCACTAACAATAAATATTTCACTAAATTCATTTTGATTTTTTCTTTAATATTTTATTCACTAAATTTTTTTTTTTTTATAACTTTTAATGGCACTTTAATTCATTTTCATTTTATTTTTCATTAATATTTTTTTCCCTCAAGTTTTTAATTTTTGTAACAACACAAATACACAAAATTTTCTAGGCACTAAAAACGTACACCACACGTGTTTAAAATTTTTCATTTAATTTAAAATGTCCGACGGTATAGCGCGATTCAAAATGACTTCCAACATTATAAGTTCACGAATAAAAAATTTAAAAAAAAAAACTTTGTGTGTGAATAAAACAGAATCAAAGAATATAAAAAATATATTTCCTTAAGAATTACAAACACGTCTTTTCTGTTTCGATTAACGTTTTCAACTGACTTAAAATTTTTATAAATATTCAATGAATACTAAAAAAAATTACGATGCGTTCAATTATTTCTCTCATTCGTTTATGTTTTTGTTCGGATTTCATATGCTCTTACTCTAAATACTCTCTGCGAGAATCAGAATATGTGTATCTTAAATTTTTGCATCTCGCTTCAGCAAACAAAAATTATTATTATTCGTCTCATTTAGTTTCCCCTACTTGGGGAAATAATCGAATACAACATATATTCTCTGAGATGTTCGACAGCATAAAATTGGGGAATTGCGATGAATTGAGATTATTATAAAAATTCATGAATTAAAAATGAAAGAGAACGAAAAAAATATTTTTACGGTAGAATGCAAATTTGTTGAAGTTGAATTGCCCGGCATTTTATGAATGATTTTTAGTTTTTTTTTGTAGTTTTGTTTATTGTGTATTACGTCATACGTGCTAGGTTGTGCTTGTTATGCTTATCAATATTACAGGTACAAATGATAATATGTAATATATTGCTAGGGTGGAGTTGTAAATTTTTTTCGAATGGTAATTACCTCTGTTGATTGAGTCACTCAAAATTTGAGTAAATTACAGTTTCCGCTTAAGGCTTTACCCGGAAATGGTGGAATGATTTGTATATGAATTGTAAATAAAACTTGGGAAATGATAAAGAAGAGACGAATGTGAAGAAAATGCTAATCTTTCGCTAGTTTCATTAATTGTGATTGTGTTAGTGATATTACCTGAGTAAGACGGAACTCTATCGAAGATTAGAGTTTTCTTACACGTATTTATTAAATCATATTAGAATTAATTGAATAATAATAATTAACCGCTTTATTTCGACTAGTTACTTAAATTTTTGATTTGATTCAAAGATGTTCAGATTTAGACATCAAAAATAAATAGTGTTCATATTTCTAACCTATAAGTTATACAATATAATAGATAACACAATCTTTAAGGAATTCTCGTAAAAGAGGTATTCCTAGAGATCTTAACACAACCTCAGGTATATGGGGTGTTAATTGGAGGCCTTGTTAGTTAAAAAATATGCTCAGTTGCTCCCCATCCAGGGGAGGGGACATTTAATAAATGGGGGCCATAGTTATTAGAAAAAATATTCAGGAGCTCCCCATCTAGGGGTGGAAACAATTCATACAATTTAGTATTATGACCAAATATAATAAAAATAGATAGGCCAACTGAGATATCCCCAAAGATCTTAACACAACCTCAGGTATATGGGGTGTTAGTTGGGAACCATGTCAGTTATAAAAAGTTTTTAGGAGCCTCCCATCCAGGGGTGGGAAAAGTTTAAAGGTTTTTGTATTATGACTAAATATAACAAAAATTCTTAAACCATCTGAAATATCCCCAGAGATCTTAACACAACCTCAGGTATATGGGGTGTTAGTTGGGAACCATGCTTGTTAGACAAAATTATCATGAGCCTTTCATCCAGGGGTTGGAAAAGTTTAGAGGATTTTGTATTATGACTAAATATAACAGAAATTCTTAAACCAACTGAGATATCCGTAGAGATCTTAACACAACCTCATGTATATGGAGTGTTAGTTGGGACCATGCCTGTTAGAAAAAATTATCAGGAGCCTCTCATCCAGGGGTGGGAAGAATTTAGAGGATTTTGTATTATGACTAAATATAACAAAAATTCTTAAACCAACTGAGATATCGATAGAGATCTTAACATAACCTCAGGTGTATGGCGTGTTAGTTGGAGGCCTTGTCAGTTAAACAATTTATTTAGTTGCTCCCCATCCAGGGGAGGAGACATTTAATAAAAGTTTGTATTATGACCAAATATAATAAAAATGATTAGGCCAACTAAGATTTCCTTAGAGATCTTAACACAACCTCATGCATATGGGGTGTTAGAAGGGAACTGTGGTTATTAGAAAAAATATTTAGGAGCTCCCCATCCAGGGGTGGAAACAATTCATACAATTTATTATTATGGCAAAATATAATAAAAATTGATAGGCCAACTGAGATATCCCTAGAGATCTTAACACAACCTCAGATATATGGCGTGTTAGTTGGAGGCCTTGTCAGTTAAAAAATATATTCAGTTGCTCCCCATCCAGGTGAGGGGACATTTAATCAAAGTTTGTATTATGACCAAATATAATCAAAATTGATAGGCCAACTGAGATATCCCCAAAGATCTTAACACAACCTCAGGTATATGGGGTGTTAGTTGGGAACCATGTCAGTTATAAAAAGTTTTTAGGAGCCTCCCATCCAGGGGTGGGAACAATTTAGAGGATTTTGTATTATGACTAAATATAACAAAAATTCTTAAACCAACTGAGATATCCGTAGAGATCTTAACACAACCTCAGGTATATGGCGAGTCAGTTGGAGGCCTTGTCAGTTAAAAAATATATTCAGTTGCTCCCCATCCAGGGGAGGGGACATTTAATAAAAGTTTGTATTACGACCAAATATTATAAAATTGATTAAGCAAACTGAGTTATCCTTAGAGGTCTTAACACAACCTCATACATATGAGGTATTAGTAGGGGACCATAGTTATTAGAAGAAATATTCAGAAGCTTCCCATCCAGGGGTGGAAACAATTCATACAATTTAGTATTATGACCAAATATAATAAAAATGTATAGGCCAACTGAGATATCCGCAAAGATCTTAACACATCCTCAGGTATATGGAGTGTTAGTTGGGAACCATGTCAGTTAGAAAAAGTTTTTAGGAGCCTCTCATCCAGGGGTGGGAAAAGTTTAAAGGTTTTTGTATTAAGACTAAATATAACAAAAATTCTTAAACCAACTGAAGTATTCCCAGAAATCTTAACACAACCTTAGGTATATGGGATGTTAGTTGGGAACCATGCTAGTTAGAAAAAATTATCAGGAGCCTCCCATGCAGAGGTGGGAACAGTTTAGAGGATTTTGTATTATGACTAAATATAACAGAAATTCTTAAACCTACTGAGATATCCCCAGAGATCTTAACTCAACCTCATGTATATGGAGTGTTAGTTGGGAACCATGCCTGTTAGAAAAAATTATCAAGAGCCTCTCATCCAGGGGTAGGAACAGTTTTGAGGATTTTGTATTATGACTAAATATAACAAAAATTCTTAAACCAACTGAGATATCGATAGAGATCTTAACATAACCTCAGGTATATGGCGTGTTAGTTGGAGGCCTTGTCAGTTAAAAAGTTTATTTAGTTGCTCCCCATCCAGGAGAGGAGACATTTAATAAAAGTTTGTATTATGACCAAATATAATAAAAATGATTAGACCAACTGAGAATTCTTTAGAGATCTTAACACAACCTCATGCATATGAGGTGTTAGAAGGAGACTATAGTTATTAGAAAAAATATTCAGTTGCTCCCCATCCAGGTGAGGGGACATTTAATCAAAGTTTGTATTATGACCAAATATAATAAAAATTGATAGGCCAACTGAGAAATCCCCAAAGATCTTAACATAACCTCAGGTATATGGAGTGTTAGTTGGAGACGATGTCAGATTAAATATGTATGCTGTTGCTCCTCATCCAGGAGAGGGGACATTTCCCTAGATGTAGGGCAACTGAATATATTTTTTAACTGACATGGTCTCCATATACCTGAGGTTGTGTTAAGAACTCTACGGATATCTCAGTTGGTTTAAGAATTTTTGTTATATTTGGTCATAATACAAAAACCTTTTAACTTTTCCCACCCCTGGATGGGAGGCTCCTAAAAACTTTTTCTAACTGACATGGTTCCCAAATAATACTCCATATACCTGAGGTTGTGTTAAGATCTTTGGGGATATCTCAGTTGGCCTATCAATTTTTATTATATTTGGTCATAATTCTAAATTGTACGAATTGTTTCCACCCCTGGATGGGGAGCTTCTGAATATTTCTTCTAATAACTATGATCCCCTGGATGATAAGCAACTGAATATATTTTTTAACTGACATGGTCTCCAACTAACACGTCAAATACCAGAGGTTGCGTTAAGAACTCTAGGGTTATCTCAGTATACCATTTCTAAAATAGGATTTCTAAAAATAGGAGTTCCCTGGCTTTGGAGCTTGATATAATTTTTTAAATTTTTTTACTCTTGGGTGCTAAAATTTTCCACAGTTGCATTTTTTTTCTTCATCCGGAACAAGAAAATGAGTGCCACACCAGAGGTAGCTGCTCAAGTGGTTGCACTAACTGATGCGGAGTAGAACCAAAGTGAAGTGGCTTGAGAACTAAATTTGAGCCGATTCTCCGTTTGTCGAGTGTAGCAGAGATACGAGATTGATATTGAGATTACGAAATTGATCCCAGACCACCGACTAGGCTGTGTTTAAATGGCAACGATGGACGAAGAAGAGTGTACAGAAGATCAGAAGAGCAATTTTCACAATGTTGTATTGAATAACGTGTCTTGTATGGTGGTGGATCGTGTACGTTATGAGCAGGTATGTCACTGGAGCCGAAGACAGATCTTGTGTTCATCTCTGGAGCGAATACTGGCCGCCGATCAAGTAAAGTGACTTCTCAACGGTACATTGAGGAAATACTCGAGGACTACGTCGTACCTTTTACCGGGTTTATTGGTGAAAACTCCTATTCATGCAGGATAATCCGAGACTGCATATGGCTGGTCTAGTGTACCAGTACCTTCAATAAGTGGATGTTTCTATGATGGAGGGGCCAGCTCGAAGCCTGGACCTCAATCCCGATTGAACATTTATGAGACGAACTGAAAAATTGAGTTCGAGCCAAAGTTATTGCTCCAACGAGTATCCAGGACCTGCTAGAGGCGATCACAGACGAACGGGAGGTGATACTTCAAGATTTGGTTAAAACTTTGGTGAAATCATATAGAAACATTGAATGTAAGCTGTTATTCGGGCTGGGGAAGAGAATGCATCTTATTAATAAAAATATTGTTTTGCTGATTTCCTTGTTTTAATTCAATTTTTACCAATAATTTTCATGATAACAAATTCACAAAAAACGTGTTCTTCAGATGTTGACCTCAAAATTCACTTTGTTCGCACGGTATAAGTACAAAAAAAATACCACTGGATAGGTGCTGAAACTGACTTTGAATCTGCATTCTAGATAATTAAACAAACATTGGATTTTTGATATTTTTGAACTTTTGCTGAAAATTGATCAATGTGCGTATTTTTTGCACCCAAGTGTATTGCCCCACCCAGTTTACCCGAGTATGAATTAAAATTTCTCCGGTTATCTCATTTGAGTTCAATAATTCTTCCTTAGTGTAGTAGTATCTAGTTCAGTGTGTAGTGTTTGTTACTAATCTGCCTCGGATACTGATTTTATAGTTATTTTTGTAAAACTTTTATTAACCGCAATATTCGTGTTAGTGAATATTGATTAATGAAATGGTAATGATATTTAAATTTCGTTCGGTTTTTTTAAAGATAACTGCAAAATAGTTAAAATAATGTAAGTTACGTTATTTCCGCTTTGTACAGGTATCATTTTGATATGCACCAACACATATAAACGTTTAGCATAGACTTATTAAAAACTTCACACTGCTGTATAAACATGTGAAGTTTTTGCTAATTTGTTTACTAGTAAAACTTTAGCAGTAACTTGACATGCATAAAGAAGAGTGATTAAGATCTTAAAATTTCGATTAAGTTGCACGCAATTTTGATCCACCCTTTTCAATTCAGCTGGTTGTGTTACTTTATTTTATATTTCGCGAAAATTTACTTAGAACAAAACATTAATATTTTTAATTTTGAGAATTTGTTTAGTTGCAAATTTTATACCCTGATAGATTTATGTTGCAATTCGTTTAAGATAATGATTTGAACTTTTCGATTTTAACATAAAAGCAGTTTGCTTATTAGTTTAGAAAGAACATAAATAAGTAGCAGTTAAAGATCCTAAATGCAATTAATTTTAAACCCAAGAAGGTCACTAATAAATGTTGCAGACACTGTGGTGACCACAAGCTGATCATACCGTACGATTGGTGCTGGGTCGGCTCACCAAATGGAGGGTTCATCTTGATCAGCATTATATAGGTGTTCAACCAACAAATAAATTCACGTACGGAATATTGTTTCAAATTCACTGAACCACCAGAACCATCGTTACATGTTTCGCACTTCACTTCATAACAAATTTATTTAGGATATCTATCATTAAGCATAACAGAAAGGTTTGACGTCTGAGACGTCTTATGAACACCGTTTGGCCTGGCCGGAATTTTATCGGTCGGAATAAGGCATATATTAGAATAAGCTTCGTATGCTTTTACCAGGTTATCCCTCATTTTGTGGTGAATAATGGACGGTTTATAATTGGCAGGCAGGGTCTCTATATCCGTGTCACTTAGAGAATTCAAATTATCTAGCAGGTCAAAAGTTCCACCATGATGTATCATCTCATAGCCAAAAAGCGCATAAAACGGAGAGCATCCAATTGATCGGTGATTTGAACTTCGTAACGCTGCTGCGATCTGCTGCGAACCCGTTCTGAGGCGTTGGATTACGGAGAGTACATATAGGTGTGCGCTCATGTCCGATTCCGTGCTTACACTAAAACGTTTGAAATATTTCGCTTGTGAACTGCGTCCCGTTGTCAGTAAATATAGTCTGTGGGCAGCCAAATATATAAAATATTTCAATGGCTAAAAACGTGATTAAAGATGTGGCCGTTGCCTTTGCAAATAATTTCAAAATGGGAAATTTACCATTCTTAGAACGGGGATACGGCCCGAGATAATCAAGATAAATTTTCTGAAAGGGTCGTTCTACAAATTTAGTCGTACCCATTTCCGGCTTACAAATTATGTTGAGTATCCTCCCAGTCGTCTTTTGTATGCCTCCATGCGCAGCTAAAGATTCAGGAAGCCATAATTTTCATGCCGTAATGGCACTTAACGGTTCGAAAGACTTGGGTTCGATCCTTATATACAGTCTACCATTTAGAACTCGTAAGTTAGGGTATCCAGTAGGGTTTTCTAGCACTTTTGATATCATTAAACGACGGTGAGGTTAAGTTGATATTATGGGCTATCATCGTATAGTCTGTGTCCAGCTCGTTAATAGAAACACAATTTATTCTCGATAGCGCATCTGTCACTATATTTTCCTTGCCCTTTTGGTGGATAATCTCGAAGTCAAATGTCTGAAGATACAAACTCCAATGTGCTAGTTTAGAGCTCAAGTCCGTTATGATTGTAAATCTGTATCCCCCTACATATTGGCGGAATTTTTTTATGGAGAGAACAGCAGCCAAACATTCCAGCTCAGTTACCGTGGAATTTTTTTCAGCAGCCTCTAAGGGTTTAGAGTAGTCCGGATTCGCAAGAACAGGAGCTGTCGACAGAAAAATCTTAAGTTTCTCAAACGCTTTATTTGTCCAGACGAACTTATTCGTTTTTTTTAGGGAGATTTGGGATATGAGCAGAGATATCGGCATAATTGTGAATAAATCGCCGATACCAACCTGTCATCCCAAGGAAGCGTCTTACTTGTTTAACAGATTTTGGTACCGGTAAGTTTATAATTGCTTCGACTTTAGCAGAATCGGTTCGGAGGCCTTCGTCACCGACTATGAAACCAAGATAGCGAATCTCTCCCATACAAAAGTGACTCTTATCGACATTGATGGTCAATCCGCCGCGGGAGAGGTGACCAGCGACGAGTTCCAGTAATGCAAGATGTTTTTCAAACGTGGGTGATATGTTTAAATTGATAAAGTGGTCGTCCGGGCACTGTAAACGCTGTTATTTCTCTCGAATTTTTTTCCAACGGGATTAGCCAAAAGGCATATTTGAGATCCAGGCTTGATATGTATTTGGTGTGCTTAATTCGAGCTAGCATTCCACCTATAATTGGTAATGGATACGAGTCTATGATAGTAACACCATTTAATTTTCGAGAATCAAGACACAATTTTGATTTCCCATTGGATTTTCATACTAAAACGACGGGACACGACCACGGGCTCTGACTCGGTTCTATTACTTGCAAGGCCAACATTCTATCAATCTCCGCATAAATTTTGGATTGAATGATTGGTGAGATTGGAAAATAGCGTTGTTCTATTGGTAAGGCTGAGCCCACATCAATGCGATGCTCGTGTAAGTTGGTACATCCTAGGCCCAGTTCGTTAAAGGAAGAAAATTTGTTAATAACTTGATGTAGTTGAGTCCGTTGGGAATTATTTAAGTTGTGCAGCTTATCATTATCCGAATCCGAATCACCAATAATCACTTCATCAACCATTTGTGGAACTATACCGAGAGCAACCCAAAAATTAATTTCAA
Source organism: Nephrotoma guestfalica (assembly GCA_963691935.1). Taxonomy (NCBI): domain Eukaryota; kingdom Metazoa; phylum Arthropoda; class Insecta; order Diptera; family Tipulidae; genus Nephrotoma; species Nephrotoma guestfalica. The sequence goes on from OY829914.1 coordinate 214,884,086, forward strand.
GATACATTCGATTTTTCAAGGTCGGAACGATGTAAAATTTCACTAACTTCGTTTTATGTCGATATTTTACTGGGAGATTAACAAAACCTGTAATTGTGTTGGCCGTACCGTTAGCCGTGTTAACGTACGAATTTTACTTATGGTAATTGGAGTTGACCTCCTTTAAGAAATTTAGAGCACCTTCTCCCAATATTGAAATGCTGGCACCACAATCCAGAAGACCTTTAACATTTTTTCCACGAATTGTGACGTCGATAGGAGGACGGGTGTCATTTAGGAGCTCACTGCCAAGGGTTGATGATGCACATTCTTTATGCTGTAGCTTCTTGGTGTTGCAGTATCGTTTTGTTCTCGAAACAGATGGCGATACTACTCTAGTTGGCCATCGGAAATCATTTGAACTTCTCACTTTTGGTGAGAAAAATTCATCAGTCGCTACTTCGTGGTTCCGATGTAGAAATTTGACAATATTAAAGCTCGTGATCCGATCGGTTGTTTTGATGTAATTCGGTAATTGGACAAAATCGGTTGGTTTGACAGTATTGGGTATAAATGGAAAATTTAAAGGTGCATCGGCTAATTGCGCCTTTCTGGAGATTGGCCCTGCCTGGGATGACGAAATAGTTTCGCACCCTCCATCCCAGTTTTGGAAGGGTTCGACTTCAGGTTTTTTTGACTCTGAAATTTTTCGCATGCTTGACAATCAAATTTTTTACATCCGGCATTCCGAATTTTGATCGTTTGACCTTACACCAATTCTGCTGGTCAACATTTTAGGTCACCTTTGTCTGTTGCTGGGATTCCCAACAATATGATTGGGATCTCTGAGCTCCAGTTGACAATATTTGCACGGGCTTTGAGAGTAGTTTTTAGTTGGCGGTGGAAGCGCTCAAACCATACCGTTTGCTTGTGGATGATAGGCAGTTGTTCGTATTCGACGTGAGCCTAAGAATTGCATAAGCTCTGCGAACAGTTTGGATTCGAACTGCGTACCTTTGATCGGTCGTAATGTTGATCGGAACGCCCAATTTTGAAACGTAGTTTTAGACGAGCGTGTTTGCGATTGTTGATGTGGAGATGTCTCTAATGTAGTAGGCTTCTGGCCAACGCGTAAAACGATCAACGCAGGTTAAGATATATGTAAATCGATTAGATGATGGAAGTGGTTCAACAATCTCTAAATGGATATGTTCAAATCTATCTGGTGGAATTTGAAAATTTCCGTGAGGTGATTTGGTATGTCTTTGTACTTTACATTTTTGGCAGGATAAACAAGATTTCGTCCAAAGGGCTACACCTTTGCTCATACTGGGCCAAAAATACCTTGAAGTGACGAGTTTGCGAGTTTCTCGTACACTTGGGTGTTAAATATTGTTCAGAGTATCGAAAATTATTCGACGTAATGACTCTGGAATGTCACTGGAATGCCAAATCGGCTAATAGGAATTTAAGACGTTCGCCGATTTGAAGAACTAGAGAGTAAGTCTGTTAGTTCTGAATCAGAAGCTTGTGCTTTTGCGATTGTGATGATATATCGTACTTGCGGAGGCAAGCTCGTCGTCGGAACCTTGAATATGTTGCATGTCTGTTGTAAATTGAGAGACATAATCTAAATGGCGTGCTTGCCTTGGATTTTGTTCCGCTTTAGAGGTAATTGCTCTAGTAAGCGGTTTGTAGTCGGTGAATATTGTGAATTCTCGACCTTCGACAAAGTAACGAAAACGTTTAATTGCTTGAAAAATTGCAAGCAATTCGCGATCAAATGCGGAATATTTTCTTTCTGCATCTAATAATTTCTTGGAGAAAAATCCAAGAGGTTCCAAGGTCTTATTATTTAGTTGTTGTAAGACCGCGCCTATTGCTGTGGATAGCATGGGGATGCATCAGTAGAGATGATATGTTTCGTTTCATTTAGCGGATGCGGTAAGTGCGCAATATTTTCCAAGCTGTTCTTGAGCTGAAGGAATGTGTTTTGATCAGTCTAAGAAAAATTTTGAGGCGTTTTGGGCTTTTTGAGAAGACTTGCCAAATGCATGTGTATAGGCGCAAGTACTTCTGCAAGTTTTGGTTAAAATCGGTGATATTAGTTTACCATGCCATTGAATTGTTGAATTTTTTTCACATTTTGTGGTACTGGGAATTCTCTAATTGCATTAATTCGTCCTTCAGACGGCAGAATGCCATTAGATGTAATCTTGTGACTGAGAAAGTCAAGATTGTTTGTCCCAAACACGAACTTTGCCGTGTTGATATTGACACCGAACTATAATAATTTTTGGAAGAGTTGTTCCAAATGGAGTAGCTGTTGCTTCTCGTCTTTTAAAGCTACGAGAATGTCATCGATATATACAAAAACGAAATCGAGATCTTTTACGATTTCGTTGATGAAACGCTGAAACGTTTGTGCAACATTTCTGAGTAAATATGGCATTCGGGGGAATTCGAATAAGTCAAATGGGGTGGTAATTGCTGTTTTATGTATGTCGTCAGGAGCAATTGGAATGAAATGATATGCTCTGACGAGATCGACTTTCGAGCAAATTGAGCAGCCATTTAATGGCATAGAGAAATTTTGTATGTGAGGGATAACGGTCAGGAATTATGACTGCATTAAGGCTTCTGTAGTCCTCACATGGTCCCCAGTCGTTGTCCTTCTTCTTCACAATGTGCAATGGACAAGATATTGATGATGAAGAAAGTCGGCAGCCTCCTAGTTCCATCATATGTTTGAATTCTAGGAAAACTGCTTTGTAGCGAATTGGATCAAGCCTTCTTAGCCTTGAAAATGGTCACTGCTCTGCAGTCAGAATGTGGTGTACTACATTGTGCATTATCGGAGCGTTGTAGTTTGGCGGAGCTGTTAGGGAAGGGAATTTCTTTAGCAGTGCTCCATAGCCATTGTTAATTGTGTAGTTTAGTGGATGGATCAATCAATTTATGATTTTTCAGATCCACTAAAAGACCGAATTTCTTTAGGAAATCCGTGTCTAGGATCGGGCGGTTGACATTAGCGAGGATGAAGGCGTGTTTCAATGAACCTCTTAATCCGATGTCAACGTTTAGTAATTTTGTACCAAAAGTATTTATTGTGGTACCATTTGCTGCTGACAGAACTAAATCGGGATTGCGATTTGTTCTGCAACGATAGTATTTGTAGTACGGGATTATACTTAAGTCAGCGACGGTATCGATCAGAAATGTGATTTGATTCACCGAATTCCATAGAAAGAGGCGTCTGCGCTGCGGTTGTCTTAGGTCCGCCGGTACGACCTTAAGACTTACTTGTTTGGGGATGCGGTGTTTGCGGATCCCGTTTGCCGTGTAGCAAACGTGCATGGTGCTGTGCATTTTTCTGTAGTGTTACCAAATTTTTTGTGATACCAACACCAGTTGCGTGGAAATTGTTATCTTCGTGAGTGGTTGTTGTTTGGCTGCAAAGAGCTTACCTGGTTTGATTGAGATCGCGTAGAACATAATCTCGGCTGATATGAACCAGGTCTTCGGGTTATCCTTCCAGAAGGCTGGTAGCCGAGCTAAATGTTTTGAAGTTGCTAATTCAGGCTGGGGTGGCACCGATTTGCGTCATCATGTACAGCGTTTTTGTTGCCCCCTTATTTTCCATGTTTCTTTCAAAAGTCAATATTGACATTGATGACAGATGGATTGTTCCATACAGTCCAATATTGTCAAAAATATTTCAAGCTCATAGCACTGTGGAATACTGCAACTCCATCAAATCCATTAAGTACATACGCAAATATGTTAACAAAGGCAGTGACACGGCAGTGTTCGAGCTTTCAAATCGAAACGATGAAATCACTAAATTTCAGATGAGTCGTTACATCAGCAGTAATCGTCTGGCAATTATTTGATTTCAGTATTCACGAACGAAATCCAACTGTTCAACATCTTGCTGTTCATTTAGAAAACGGTCAACGTGTTTGTTTTACCGAAGAAAATACCGATGAACGAGCATAGCCACAAAATACAGTACTAACGGTTTTTTTTCAATAGTCAAGTACCAAAATTAATAATTTTGGAAAAAATTGCTGTATCATGAAGTTTTAAAATATTACACTTGGAATACAACAAACAAAATATTTTACTGTACATCCAAATAACATTGAATGTTACAATTTGAGAATGTTGCTTCACACAGCCAAAGGTCCAACATCATTCCAAGCTTTGAAAACGATTAATGAAGAAATATGTGAAACGTACAAGGAAGCATGTTATCGAATCGGCTTACTAGAAAACGATCAGCATTGGGACACGACATTGGCAGAAGCATCTCTCACGTGTCTCCCACCACACATTCGCACGCTGTTTACAATTATTTTAACGACTTGCGCGCCTTCTGATCCAAAAAATCTTTGAGAAAAGAATAAAGAAAGCATGAGTGACGATATACTAAGCCAAGCACGTAGAACGAATCCAAATGTGAAAATCTAGTTTTCGGATAACATTTTCAATGAATCACTCATACTACTTGAGGATAGATGTATTTCGATCAACAACAAAATTCATTGCCAGCTTGGACTACCAGCACCAACACGTGATCAAAACAATGTTCACGACAGAGATTTGGTACGTGAACGACAATACAATTCTCATGGATTGCGCCAGTTTGTCGATGCTCATAAAAAGTTATGCAACACGTAGCAAACGAAAGTGGTGGAATTATTTTCCTTGACGCACCTAGAGACACTGGAAAACATTCTTCCTCAATTTGATACTCGCTGAAATTCGATCGAAAAATGATATTGCACGGTAAAAATCGGTAAAAATTCTGGCATGGCTGGAGTATTAAAAACAAGCTCACTTATTGTATGGGATGAATGTACCGTACTCTCAAAGATTTCAGAGCAAATGACCGTCCAATGGGTTGAGCTCTATTGCTTCGTGCTGGTGAGTTTCGACAAACTATGCCAGTGATTCCATGATCAACACCAGCCGATGAACTAATTGCATGTTTGAAACCGTCACATCTTTCAAGACATGTAGAGAAACTTACATTGTCGACAAATATGCGGGTGAATTTACTTCAAGATGCTGCTGCGCAAATATTCGAAAAGCAGCTTTTGGATATGTGCGATGGAAAATTTCCGATTGATCCGACACGTGATATATCATTTCCGCCAAATGCACTCATTAATTCAAAATGTTGTGCAGAAAGTTTTTCCCGATATTACAAACAATTTCAAAAACCATGATTGGTTTTGCGAACGAGCAATTTTGGCTCCAAAGAATGATGATGTCAACAAAATAAACAATCAAATTCCATTGAAGCTACCCCCGGTGGAGTTGTCAACTACAAATCGATTGGCAAAGTTATAGATGAGGAACAAGCTGTCAACTATCCAATAGAGTTTCCAATGATTTCAACCGATTTTCCCTTCGGTTTGAAGGGATTACATTTTCCAGTGCGTCCGGCTTTTGCCATAATCATCAACAAGGCTCAAGGCCAATCGCTAAGTGTTACTGGTTTGAGCTTAGAAAATCCCTGTTTCTCGCACGGCCAATTATATGTTGCTTGCTCCAGAGTTGGAACGCTGAAAAATCTTTATGTTTACACACCTACTGAAAAAACTCTAAATATTGTTGGGGCATCCGAGTATCCGCTAGTATAATATAAAAGTACAAACCACAGAAGTTTCCGATCGGTATACCAATCAAGATAACAAAATTTTTCCATAAATTCACGATCAGCTTTATGTTGCCACTACCCGCATTATTTTCTTGATATAATAATAGATAAGTTACATATCATTAATCTCGGTAAAAGATAATCACAAAAAATAATACGAATTACGATTTGATCATTTATTTTAACGAAATTGCAATTTAGGATTAGGGTTGCATTACACACCGGCGGGTGTAACCCAAAGATATCAGCTGATTTGTAATCCTTTTCATATATTAAAAAATAACATCTACCCCTATAAGTAAACGTATAGTAACGTGTGTTCGGTCTTGTTATCCTTTCAAATTAAACTAGAAGAGGCTTTACTATCCCACGGCTTTCCGTACATTTGGATTAACCTTTAGAACGAATGGGAATGAGAAACATTATTTTTTATTTTTTGTACGATAAATGATTTTTCTTTTTTAAATGCAAGTCATTTCCATTGCATCAATCTGAAATTCTTTTACGTACTTGTATAAATGTTCTCATTTTATTTTTATACTTAAATTGATCTTGATCTGCACAGGTATAATATACGATGTTATTTTGCGTTGCTCGATAATATAAAATAAAATAAAAATGTTTGCGAAAATATGAGTTGGCAATAAACATTGAAAGTGTGATATAAATTTTTAATGTTTGATTTATTAAAAAATATCTATAAATTTTGATGTTATGGCATGTGTACCAGATGATAGATCAGGCTTCCAATCCAAAATCGATTAACCGATTTTTCCCTAACTGCTGGATAACTATTGCGATGGCAGAAAAAGTTTTCTACATGACAGTTCATTTTAATTAATCATGATCTCAAAAGATTAATAAATTTTTGTCTTAGTCCTTCGGTGCTTCTACCACTTTGCGTTTCAAAAAATATTATCAGATTAAAATGAATTTTATAATTGACCATTAGTAACTGGAACTTTACTTCAGTGAAAGTTGGTTGGTTTCTGGTGGACTTTTTAAGAATTTTCAAATCAATGGTAGTTGTTTTACAACGAAACTCAAGAATAACTTAGGGACGTCAATTATTATTCTATTTTAATCAACTCTAATGACGATGGAATTCTAATACTATCATCGATACAATATGAATACTCAATTGAGAAACAACTTTAAAATGATTAAGGACTTTCTTGTTGGTGTCCAAAAATAAAATATATGCCATGTAAGAATTTTTAAGCAGTTTACCTTTTACACTTAGAACTTTGTGAAACCATCTGTTCGACTTTACCAAAAGTATGTATGGATCGAAAAAATGTCACAAAGGTCATATACTCGTAATATCATCGAAGGAGTTTATTTACTTACTAATGGTTTGAGATGTCTAGAAATAACGAATAATTCTGTAAATTACCAGAACAATGGCCTAGCTTATTCATAATGGTCAAAATTGAGTATGATTATGATAAGGCAAATGTAGTTAGTAACTTTCAATAGTGAAGTAAGTGAAAGTGCTCGATAAGTTCGGTGATTCTAAACTCAACCAAACTACTCTAATACATCTCACAATAGCATCATACACACAACGGTTCCGGCTGGGGAAAATTCGTTTGCAAAGAGTATGTTATTAAAAGTAAACGACTTTGCATTGAACCCCACCCAATGAGATGAAAGGTGGCTGTATCCAATGGCAGACTATCGATAATCACAAGCGATAAGGCAAGACCAATTCTTTTATAACTGGAATTTTACTGACTTAAAGTTACGTTTTCATGTAAAATTATATTTGATCTAATTTAAATACAATTCAACGTCAATATCAATTTGAACAAATTTAAATCCGAGTTCAGCAATTATATATAGACATCCAGTCCTCAGAAGTATTTCATGTGTTACTGTCGGCCATGTTGTTTTGACAACAACAACAATGTTTGACAAAAACAAAATGTATACTCTGATTTAAATACAATTCAATATCAATATCAATTTGAACAAATTTAAATCCGAGTTCAGCAACTATATATAGACATCCAGTCCTCATAAGTATTTCTTGTGTTTCTGCCGGCCATGTTGTTTTGACAACAATAACAATGTTTGACAAAAACAAAATTCGTGCTCTAATTTAAATATAATTCAACGTCAATATCAATTTGAACAAATTTAAATCCGAGTTCAGCAACTACATATAGACATCCAGTCCTCAGAAGTATTTCATGTGCTATTATCAGCCATGTTCATTTTGACAACAACAACAATATTTGACAAAACCAAAATTTATACTCTGATTTAAATACAATTCAACGTCAATATCAATTTGAACAAATTTAAATCCGAGTTCAGCAACTATATATAGACATCCAGTCCTCATAAGTATTTCTTGTGTTTCTGCCGGCCATGTTGTTTTGACAACAATAACAATGTTTGACAAAAACAAAATTCGTGCTCTAATTTAAATATAATTCAACGTCAATATCAATTTGAACAAATTTAAATCCGAGTTCAGCAATTATATATAGACAACCAGTCCTCATAAGTATTTCATGTGTTTCTGTCGGCCATGTTATTTTGACAACAACAACAATGTTTGACAAAAACAAAATGTATACTCTAATTTAAATACAATTCAACGTCAATATCAATTTGAACAAATTTAAATCCGAGTTCAGCAACTACATATAGACATCCAGTCCTCAGAAGTATTTCATATGCTATTATCAGCCATGTTCATTTTGACAACAACAACAATATTTGACAAAACCAAAATTTATACTCTGATTTAAATACAATTCAACGTCAATATCAATTTGAACAAATTTAAATCCGAGTTCAGCAACTATATATAGACATCCAGTCCTCATAAGTATTTCTTGTGTTTCTGCCGGCCATGTTGTTTTGACAACAACAACAATGTTTGACAAAAACAAAATGTATACTCTAATTTAAATACAATTCAACGTCAATATCAATTTGAACAAATTTAAATCCGAGTTCAGCAACTACATATAGACATCCAGTCCTCAGAAGTATTTCATATGCTATTATCAGCCATGTTCATTTTGACAACAACAACAATATTTGACAAAAACAAAATGTATACTCTGATTTAAATACAATTCAACGTCAATATCAATTTGAACAAATTTAAATCCGAGTTCAGCAATTATATATAGACATCCAGTCCTCAGAAGTATTTCATGTGTTACTGTCGGCCATGTTATTTTGACAACAACAACAATGTTTGACAAAAACAAAATGTATACTCTGATTTAAATACAATTCAACGTCAATATCAATTTGAACAAATTTAATTCCGAGTTCAGCAACTACATATAGACATCCAGTCCTCAGAAGTATTTCATGTGCTATTATCAGCCATGTTCATTTTGACAACAACAACAATGTTTGACAAAAACAAAATTTGTGCTCTAATTTAAATACAATTCAACGTCAATATCAATTTGAACAAATTTAAATCCGAGTTCAGCAGTTATATATAGACAACCAGTTCTCATAAGTATTTCATGTGTTTCTGTCGGCCATGTTATTTTGACAACAACAACAATGTTTGACAAAAACAAAATGTATACTCTGATTTAAATACAATTCAACGTCAATATCAATTTGAACAAATTTAAATCCGAGTTCAGCAACTACATATAGACATCCAGTCCGCAGAAGTATTTCATGTGCTATTATCAGCCATGTTCATTTTGACAACAACAACAATATTTGACAAAAACAAAATTTATACTCTGATTTAAATACAATTCAACGTCAATATCAATTTGAACAAATTTAAATCCGAGTTCAGCAACTATATATAGACATCCAGTCCTCATAAGTATTTCTTGTGTTTCTGCCGGCCATGTTGTTTTGACAACAATAACAATGTTTGACAAAAACAAAATTCGTGCTCTAATTTAAATACAATTCAACGTCAATATCAATTTGAACAAATTTAAATCCGAGTTCAGCAATTATATATAGACAACCAGTCCTCATAAGTATTTCATGTGTTTCTGTCGGCCATGTTATTTTGACAACAACAACAATGTTTGACAAAAACAAAATGTATACTCTAATTTAAATACAATGCAACATCAATATCAATTTGAACAAATTTAATTCCGAGTTCAGCAACTACATATAGACATCCAGTCCTCAGAAGTATTTCATGTGTTACTGTCGGCCATGTTGTTTTGACAACAACAACAATGTTTGACAAAAACAAAATGTATACTCTGATTTAAATACAATTCAACGTCAATATCAATTTGAACAAATTTAAATCCGAGTTCAGCAATTATATATAGACAACCAGTCCTCATAAGTATTTCATGTGTTTCTGTCGGCCATGTTATTTTGACAACAACAACAATGTTTGACAAAAACAAAATGTATACTCTGATTTAAATACAATTCAACGTCAATATCAATTTGAACAAATTTAAATCCGAGTTCAGCAGTTATATATAGACAACCAGTCCTCATAAGTATTTCATGTGTTTCTGTCGGCCATGTTATTTTGACAACAACAACAATGTTTGACAAAAACAAAATGTATACTCTGATTTAAATACAATTCAACGTCAATATCAATTTGAACAAATTTAAATCCGAGTTCAGCAACTACATATAGACGTCCAGTCCTCAGAAGTATTTCATGTGCTATTATCAGCCATGTTCATTTTGACAACAACAACAATGTTTGACAAAAACAAAATTCGTGCTCTAATTTAAATATAATTCAACGTCAATATCAATTTGAACAAATTTAAATCCGAGTTCAGCAATTATATATAGACAACCAGTCCTCATAAGTATTTCATGTGTTTCTGTCGGCCATGTTATTTTGACAACAACAACAATGTTTGACAAAAACAAAATGTATACTCTGATTTAAATACAATTCAACGTCAATATCAATTTGAACAAATTTAAATCCGAGTTCAGCAATTATATATAGACATCCAGTCCGCAGATGTATTTCATGTGCTATTATCAGCCATGTTCATTTTGACAACAACAACAATATTTGACAAAAACAAAATTTATACTCTGATTTAAATACAATTCAACGTCAATATCAATTTGAACAAATTTAAATCCGAGTTCAGCAACTATATATAGACATCCAGTCCTCATAAGTATTTCTTGTGTTTCTGCCGGCCATGTTGTTTTGACAACAATAACAATGTTTGACAAAAACAAAATTCGTGCTCTAATTTAAATATAATTCAACGTCAATATCAATTTGAACAAATTTAAATCCGAGTTCAGCAATTATATATAGACAACCAGTCCTCATAAGTATTTCATGTGTTTCTGTCGGCCATGTTATTTTGACAACAACAACAATGTTTGACAAAAACAAAATGTATACTCTAATTTAAATACAATGCAACATCAATATCAATTTAAACAAATTTAAATCCGAGTTCAGCAATTATATATAGACATCCAGTCCTCAGAAGTATTTCATGTGTTACTGTCGGCCATGTTGTTTTGACAACAACAACAATGTTTGACAAAAACAAAATGTATACTCTGATTTAAATACAATTCAACGTCAATATCAATTTGAACAAATTTAAATCCGAGTTCAGCAATTATATATAGACAACCAGTCCTCATAAGTATTTCATGTGTTTCTGTCGGCCATGTTATTTTGACAACAACAACAATGTTTGACAAAAACAAAATGTATACTCTGATTTAAATACAATTCAACGTCAATATCAATTTGAACAAATTTAAATCCGAGTTCAGCAACTACATATAGACATCCAGTCCTCAGAAGTATTTCATGTGCTATTATCAGCCATGTTCATTTTGACAACAACAACAATGTTTGACAAAAACAAAATTCGTGCTCTAATTTAAATACAATTCAACGTCAATATCAATTTGAACAAATTTAAATCCGAGTTCAGCAGTTATATATAGACAACCAGTCCTCATAAGTATTTCATGTGTTTCTGTCGGCCATGTTATTTTGACAACAACAACAATGTTTGACATAAACAAAATGTATACTCTGATTTAAATACAATTCAACGTCAATATCAATTTGAACAAATTTAAATCCGAGTTCAGCAACTACATATAGACATCCAGTCCGCAGAAGTATTTCATGTGCTATTATCAGCCATGTTCATTTTGACAACAACAACAATGTTTGACAAAAACAAAATTCGTGCTCTAATTTAAATACAATTCAACGTCAATATCAATTTGAACAAATTTAAATCCGAGTTCAGCAACTATATATAGACATCCAGTCCTCAGAAGTATTTCATGTGCTATTATCAGCCATGTTCATTTTGACAACAACAACAATGTTTGACAAAAACAAAATTCGTGCTCTAATTTAAATATAATTCAACGTCAATATCAATTTGAACAAATTTAAATCCGAGTTCAGCAATTATATATAGATATCCAGTCCTCAGAAGTATTTAATGTGGTACTGTCGGTCATGTTATTTTGACAACAACAACAATGTTTGACAAAAACAATATCAATGCAACTATATATAGACATCCAATCCTCAGAAGTATTTCATGTGCTATTATCAGCAATGTTCATTTTGACAACAACAACAATGTTTGACAAAAACAAAATTCGTGCTCTAATTTAAATACAATTCAACGTCAATATCAATTTGAACAAATTTAAATTCGAGTTCAGCAATTATATATAGACATCCAGTCCGCAGATGTATTTCATGTGCTATTATCAGCCATGTTCATTTTGACAACAACAACAATATTTGACAAAAACAAAATTTATACTCTGATTTAAATACAATTCAACGTCAATATCAATTTGAACAAATTTAAATCCGAGTTCAGCAATTATATATAGACAACCAGTCCTCATAAGTATTTCATGTGTTTCTGTCGGCCATGTTATTTTGACAACAACAACAATGTTTGACAAAAACAAAATTTATACTATGATTTAAATACAGTTCAACGTCAATATCAATTTGAACAAATTTAAATCCGAGTTCAGCAATTATAGATAGACATCTAGTCCTCAGATGTATTTCATGTGCTATTATCAGCCATGTTTTTTTGACAACAACAACAATGTTTGACAAAAACAAAATTTAACCTCTGATTTAAATACAATTCAATATCAATATCAATTTGAACAAATTTAAATCCGAGTTCAGCAACTACATATAGACAACCAGTCCTCATAAGTATTTCATGTGTTTCTATCGGCCATGTTATTTTGACAACAACAACAATGTTTGACAAAAACAAAATTTGTGCTCTAATTTAAGTACAATTCAACTTCAATATCAATTTGAACAAATTTAAATCCGAGTTCAGCAACTACATATAGACAACCAGTCCTCATAAGTATTTCATGTGTTTCTGTCGGCCATGTTATTTTGACAACAACAACAATGTTTGACAAAAACAAAATTTGTGCTCTAATTTAAGTACAATTCAACTTCAATATCAATTTGAACAAATTTAAATCCGAGTTCAGCAACTACATATAGACAACCAGTCCTCATAAGTATTTCATGTGTTTCTGTCGGCCATGTTATTTTGACAACAACAACAATGTTTGAAAAAAACAAAATTTGTGCTCTAATTTAAGTACAATTCAACATCAGTATCAATTTGAACAAATTTAAATCCGAGTTCAGCAATTATATATAGACATCCAGTCCACATAATTATTTCATGTGCTATTATCAGCCATGTTCATTTTGACAACAACAACAATATTTGACAAAAACAAAATTTATACTATGATTTAAATACAGTTCAACGTCAACATCAATTTGAACAAATTTAAATCCGAGTTCAACAAGTATATATAGACATCTAGTCCTCAGAAGTATTTCATATGCTATTATCAGCATTGTTCATTTTGACAACAGGAACCTGAGAATCTCAGGCCGCGAACGATCCGTCGTATTGGAGACAGCATCACACTATCATTTAAAATAAAAAAATCTTGTGTTAATTTGGTTTTATTGCTATAAAACAAGCGAGCAAAGTGAAGCGCTTCGGTCCCTCTTATTCCGTTGGATTTAAATACACCGCCTTTGTGATTGCATTTAACCATTCGAGTAAGCTTTGTAGCTATACATCTGAAACGAACACAGCAATGGTTAAACCTTGAACAATTATTGGCCAGAATGAAGTCTACCTCTTTGCCCACGCAATTTCACGTTTCCATTTCAGTTTGTTGACTGCTATTTTCCTAGCTTTAATTGGGTTTTCGATTGGATATTTTAAGGAGTCCATGTGTTTCTTTTTATACACATAATTATAACAAAACAAGCATTTTGGTGAAAAATTAAATTAATCAGGATAGGAACCAAGCACAAAATTTATAAAAATAAAAAGTATCAACATAAATAATTATTTTTTAGGAGAAACTTTAGAAAGCAAAGGCTGCTAGACTTATTTTGGTTATAACGTGAACCATATTCATCAAGAAAAATTAGTTTTAAAGTTTTTTTTTGCTCACCCAGTAAAAGCAAAGGCCACTGCCTTGGCCCTTGGTTCGTACCCAGATTACTATTATTGTATTAAATAAGAATTACCGATTATTACACTGTTCAAATGTGATTTTAATCACTGTCTATCGGCTCTTGATTATCGCAACTAATCGCTACACAAAATAGAACAATGAACAATAAATAAACCGTCACTAAAAAGTAAAAAATAGAAATAAATCAAAATTGGCGCGATATTTTGTAATAGGCTTTGTTTGCTACTCAGTTTTTCTTAAGCATATAAATGCAAAGGAATAGGCACGGTTGCAACGACTTATGGAATAGATTGATTTCGTTTCTAAGCAGTACTTGGAATAGTGTCGCTTAGCGTCCACAGAATAGATATGACGGCACATGAAAATTTTTCTACCTGCTTGTAAATCCAGCAAAAAAATATTTCCAGTTCAAATAAATATTGAGGTATTTAAGTGGTTTTACCCGAATAAAATTTACACTATATGCAATAGCTGTTATTAATTCATAACTAACTTATGTAAGAAATTTCCATTTTTTTCTATCATCCCATTTTCCGAGCTATACATCATATATTAAATACACAGGAGTACTTCATTGCTATATAAAATAAAATCAAGATCAAATTCTTCAAAATTTGGGTAGGAATAAACTCGATGAAGCCAAAATGGTTAAATAAACAGATAAATCATAGAATTTTACTGGTTTGTGACATAATCAATAACTTTCGACATTGTCTACATTTTTTACATTGTCGACATCAAATGTATAATTGTCTATTAATTATTTACGCGGCGTAGACAATACGGCACATCACTCTAGACAGGGACCACTCACGCCTATCCAATTTGGTATGTGTTATTTTAATATTGATCAATTTGGATTGTAAACTTATTTGCGGCTCTGCTTATTGGTGTAAAAGCTTTTACAGCAAAAATAATATTTTAACATTCGATTAACGCGGTCTTATATATTTACGCATCACCATAACACCAAATCAAATTCTAAAAATCAATTAAATTAGGTGCGATGTACATTGCGCGACTACCATCAATATTGACTCAACATGACAAATGACATAATACATTTATATACGACTGTGTACAGTAAGAACAGCAGGGATATTTATATGGAAATTTGATGTACCATGTTCAAGCATATTATGAGCAACAGAGTAGATGAACTTCTGTTTCTAATCGATGCAAAATAATAAAAAAAATATTTTCCTTTTCATGCACTGAGTAGGTACATCAAATTCTTGAAATAAGAAAATACATAACTCACTTTGTGATACACACACCAAAACGGTAAAGTATGTACAAACCTCATATAGGTTTCTGTTTTTATTTCTTCTTAGAGATCAGCCTTACCTTTATATACCGAAACTAGAAAAAAATCCGTTTCTTAAACCCGAGTCTACACAAAAAATATAATGTTTTATATTAATACTAGCTTCTAGCAAAACTCAACATAAAAAATATGTAATTTTTATTTATTTCTTGTTATTTTAAAGTATAAAAGAAACAATTTCTTTTGATCAAATTTTTTTTTATTTATTTAATTTTTTTATTTTTTGTAAAGTTTTTAATACAAAATAATAATTTTGTATGTAGGTAGATTTATAGAACCTAAATAAACACAACCTTGTGTTGTTTAAGATTTGTTTGGTTCTTTTCTATTTTCCATTCGTACTTTGCTGGTTCTTGGTTTTGGTTTTTTTTTCTTGTGTGTGCTGTACGTTTTCTTAAAGAGATGCAATCATGAGATACATCATTTAGTATATCAAAAATAAACTCGGAAGAAGAAGACCATATTCCAAAGAAACATAATTTTTAGTTCTCGTTTGTAAAACCCAAAATAAATAAAAAGAACATCGTCGTTTGAAGGATTTAAATTTGTTGCTTTTGTACGAGTATTGATGATCGGTGTGAAGTTTCTGGAGACTTTTAAACTATTGGACACTTTTATAATTTTGGACAAGACTATTTTTTGGGCAACATTTTGGTTTTAGTTTAAATATAAAAATAAATTTTGTTTGTAAAAAAGGCCAAATTTTTGTATTTCATATTCTTCTTTTCAGAATTAATTTTAATCATTATAGGAATATGCGCAATTGTTATTTGAAAGGGTGTCGTTGTAGCTTATTGCAATAACACGAATGTCAGAGATTGGCTTCAAAAGTGTCTATATAGGTTTGAAAGGGCATACATTATCGAAGTGAAATCGCCTAATGCAATATTAGAATAAACAGCAGGGCTCTTGCATAAAATTTTTCAATATTCACGCTATCCATGACTTTTAAATTGATTGATTGATTGATTGATTTTGAATGTACGACCAAGTTCTTAGGCTTGAGTTCCCGGATGACGCCGGGTCCACCGTACACCCTTTGTTACACATAACAAAACCGAAGGATTGGATAGGTTAGTTAAGTGGGACAGAATCGGCCCGGTTACAGACACCTAGGTATAGCCGATAGTTAGTAACACAAAGACAACACAATTCTAATCTACTAGATGAAGGATAAAGGCTTAATAGGTTAATGGATAACGATGGTATTGGTCTTCAACAATTGCTTCTTTAAAACGGCAACCTAAGAAAAAATATTATTATTTCACATGCATCTGGAATTTTCCTGAAATTTAATTCTATTAATACTTTTCGGCTTCCTAACCAAAATTGGTTGACTCGACCCGTTACAGACACCTATGTAAAGTCGTTAGTAATAAAATGACAACACAATTCTAAACTACACAATCAGCAATTACGCTATCCATGACTTTTAAATGAAAGGATATTACCTAAATTCTTATAAGAAACACCAACAACCAAAAACGAACAATAAAAAATAATACTCGTATTTTAATTTTTCATTTAAGTTGGCGTACAAAACAATATGGACATGTATTCGGTTGTTATTGGTTGGTGGTGGGATTAGTAAGAATACGACAGTCGGCATGTGAACATGTAAATTGAAATAAAGTAAAAAATATTTAAATAAATAAAATCTAAATTAACTATACAGTCTATTTACAAAAAAAAATTTAGCGACCATCCATTTTGGCCCTATAGCCGGATCGTATTTATTAAAATAAAGTATGGCGTCTTCACCACGACCGTGAAATTGGCAGTGTATTTGTGAATTGTGTGTTGATTCCGAAAATCCGATTACAAGAGGAAATTGAAATATCAAAGCCGCCAGTTTTTGCGTTGTTAAAATTGAACGAATGAAATAAACACAGTCAAACCTCCCTAAAGTGACCACTCAAGTGACTTAGAAAAACTGGTCACTTTTTAGGGGTGGTGACTTTAACAAAAAAAAGTAATTTTTTACATGAATAAATCTAATTTTTAAAATATAAAATAAAAAATATAATAAATATGTGTATGTATAATAAAAATACACACAAGATGTTGCCCATAACAAGAATTATGAGGCTTTCGATAGATATACACCTAATGACATTCGAATTTTCTGCTTCGTAGCTTCTGTTTCAGCATTCGACACGAATCCAAGCATGGCAGTGCACTTTTCCAAACGATATCAATTGATGAATTAGCAAAAGTTACTCCTGTAAGCTCCCAATAGTAAATAAGAATACAAATCATAAAAGTGATGAGGAGTATGTTAATTGGAATCCATGAAGAGTTGTAAGTCAACTAAAAATTTTAATTCCGGTTGGGACAGTAATAATTATGGTGGCTGAAGCAAAATATGCCAGGGTATCAACGTCTATATACCTACTGTAAATAAGTGGTAGGCTCATATAATAAATCCAAATAGGCCAACTGCTACCCAATTGAAGTTTATCCTAAACTAATCCTAAAACAAAAAATAATGCAAGTGTTTGGTTTAAAGCAGCCATTTAGACGAAGTCAGAACGCAACAAATACTTATATTAAAATAAGTAAATAAATATTTATTTATTTATTTAATTCAGAGTTTTTATATAAAAACAATATCATTTACATATAATTATAGATGTTTATGAAAGTCTAAAATCAATAAAAACTTAACAATATAACAACTATAATATTTTAGCAGACCCATCTCTGCACTCTACCTGTGCCAGCCTGATTAAAATTCTAATGAAGCTCACATACCTAAAATGGCATTCTTGTGAAAAACGAAAATACTTTGAAATTTTGGTTCTAAGAAAATTCATAACTCAAAATGTTCACCGATCGGCAAACTTGCCACTATAACACTTTAGTAGACCCATGTGCACTCTACTTGTGCCAATCCGTTTAAAATTCTAATTGAGCTGGTATATCTAATATTGTAGAAAAAAAATCATTAAATATTAAAACGCTTAAACATGGCATATTAATTTAAACAGATAGCTCACCCAGATATAACGTGTAATTGGGTCAGCAAATTTGAAGCCTTGTAACCAAATATTATACCAAAACATTATAGTGGCAAGTTTGCAAATCGGTGAAAATTTGTAGGTATGCATTTTCTTAGAATTAAAATTTACTACGAAATTCCGTTCTTCACAAACATATCGTTTAAAATTTTGAGAGCTCCATTATAATTTTAATCTAGTAGATACAAGTAGAGTCCACATATAGGTCTATCAAATTATGTTAGTGGCAGTCAAAGTGTTTGCAAATTGTTTGAGACACCCTCCAAACGGTTTATTCGAAAATCATTTCAGCTGCTGAGCAGTAAAGATTTTCTTTCACTGTTACTCGAACTCCTAGTAAAACAATTAGGATTTCTGAGCTCCAATGTATTATATCGCTTCGAGCCCTGAGATCATCTTTAAGCTATCAATGAAATCGTTCGACCATGCCATTTGCTTATCGAAGATATGATGTTGTGCGTACCCGATGTGATCCAAGAAGTTCCGTTAATTTGGCGAATTTTTTTAACATAAACTGCTTTCCTTGATACGTTGATTGTTTAAGAATGCCGTGTTAATCGTTAATCACGAACGTTCGTTTCGATGGGATTACTTTGTGGAAACCTG
Source organism: Nephrotoma guestfalica (assembly GCA_963691935.1). Classification (NCBI taxonomy): domain Eukaryota; kingdom Metazoa; phylum Arthropoda; class Insecta; order Diptera; family Tipulidae; genus Nephrotoma; species Nephrotoma guestfalica. Next base: position 214,903,194 of record OY829914.1, read on the forward strand.
GATGAATCACAGTCAGAGGAGGACTTTAATGTACCAATATGGTGAAGGTTGAAATAAAAGAACAAACCTAATGTTGAGGTTACTGCAGATCAACTTTAATCACTACAATGCAGGTTCAGCTGTGCTCATGCTCAAGGTAGGGGCAGAGGAGAAAGCCATTGTCTCAGTCTAAATGTTTTTGGTAAATAGTGACCTGGTACTTGTACTTAAGACTTTTAAATATAAAGTGCAATACGCGAAGAGGTTAGGTAAAATTCATTCTTGCATATTTCTAAAAAACATCTCAATTTTTTCTGTTATCAAATTAAAATAATTCAGATGTGGTTACAACAAACACTGAGATAGATGGTAAAAATCTCTGCCAAATATTTGCATATTTTCCACATGATTGGGGAAATGTATCACCTGCCATTTTTGGAAGTTGCTTAAACGAGACTCAAAAACAAGTTGCAGTGCATTATAGATGCGTCGAAGAATTATTTCTTTTCTGATCATTGTTATCTCCAATTTCCTAGTATACCGGCAAGTAAAAAAATGCAGGATTCTCTTTAAAAGAGCCAATAAAACTAAAGCCGCTATCAACTGGGACTGATACAAGGAAGTCCTCAAAGCATATACGTATTAAGGAATGCTAAACTAAGACATATGGGGCTATACTGTAGTATAATAAATGAGTCCTCTGAGACGTTTAGGCTGTGAAAAGTACTTTCTCTAAGTGCTACTACTCTGATTTCTCCCCAAGGACCGGATGGTTCTTGCTTTGGACATAACAGAGTAGACATCTAGGTTCTAAGCAGAAGAAAATCCTGCTAGTACCCAAGCAGTGTGGATGTTGATATTCCGCTCGCTAAGAGTGTAAGACATCGAAGAATTTTCGTCGTAACGGCTCGACGATGTAAAAACATGATTAATAGTTAAGCAAGAAAAAACCGGTATGTTGCATAAGGAAATATGACCAACTTAAAATAACCGAAACACGTGGAATCGGTGACAATCGATTTTATCCGTTCAAAATCAGTAAGGCTAATCACTTCGCAAAAAATAACAAATAAAATTATTGCTGAAAATTCAGTTCAAAATGTTTCGAGGTAATAGTAATAATATGTTTAGCAAGAAATGCGCCCTATGATCTTTCGCAATTTTAAAAGGCTCTAGTTTTTTATGTGAACTATTGCGACATCCGAACCTAAAATGTAAATTCTGAAATATTCATCTTCATTCTTCAATTCTTCGATTGATTCGATTGCAGTTTGTTGGTCTGATTGTTCCATTTTAATATTGATCGTGCGGGGTAGCGTACCCGCGACAACATTGATTTTGCAGTTCACATATCGGATATTCGTGGTAATTTGATAGATGTAATCCAAAAGCCATGTCTCGACCAACGTCAAAATATCGAATAACGAAATTATTCCTTGTTGAATGCGGAATATTTTCGTTCGGCAGACGAATTCCAGGAGCTCTCAGCAGTTGTTATGGTATTGTGTTAAGCTTTTGTGTAAAGCGAAGGTGATAATCTACCATATACCGAATTCAGTAATGACATTAATTCGTTCGTGTAAATGCTAATTTTATAACTGTGAAAATCGAAAGAGTTCGACCGAAAATGCTTTTTAAACTCTTAATATTTATGCCAAACTCATTGACTTGTTTTAATAGTTGCTTCAAACTCATTTTCGATTTCACGAGGCCAAATATGGGGTATCTTTTTTACATCTGGCAATAAATATAAGGGCAAGAGGCGGGGGATATCGATGCGCGAAAAATCCCTAATTCTATTATATGTGACCTGCTCTCTGAAAAGAGGGCTTAGGTATCAACAAATCATATCCACTTTTACCGATTCGAATAGAGTATGAGTCGCACTTTCACATGATGAAAACCAGAAAGTCATTATTTGTGGAAAACTTTACTAAAAATGCTGAGAAAGCAGATACCAACAGAAACGATTACATTAACGTGACAAAGAAAAGAAGGACGGCCGGGACGATAACATTTGTAAACTCAACTACAATAATCTTCCGAGCACAAACAACACTTAACGTCCTTGAATATAGATAAACACCAGGCAACGCAGATAAAGGGAACAACTAACGCGTTACCTTTAACTGCTGTTTTCTCGATAACTTGTTTTCGCACGTAAGCCCCCTTTTCATAGAGCAGGTCACATATGCTGAAAATTGGTATACGTAGTTTTGTAGATAATGGGATCTAGTCTACGTGGTCAAAATATAGGTAAATAACTTCCGTCAAAATATGATAAACTACGAAATGGATGAGTTGTAAATTATAATTTTGTTCGGCTGTTAGGGAAAAGAACTTCTTTAGCAGCCGACCATAATCGTTACCGATTCTGAGGTCAAGAGGCGTTTGAGCGGTTTCAAAAATCAGCGCTCAACCCTTTATTATTATATGTATCCTTTATCGTTATATGACTAAAGTTGTGTTGTTGTTCGTTTGGATCGCCGGGTTGTTCCGTAATCGATGGAGCCGGGTTACCATGTGAAAGTATTCTGTGTTAGTTGCTTCCACCAAATTTGTCAATTGTTCCAAATCAAACTTTTTAATCATTTCCGTCAGCTGTATATTTGATGGCTTTCTCGACGAACTTCCGTTCTTCACAAGCATATCGTTTAAGATATGAGAGCTCCATTAGAGTTTTAATCGGGTTGATACAAGTAGGGTACACAAATAGATTTATCAAAATATTATAGTGGCAAGTTTGCGGTGAAAATTTTGAGATACGATTTTCTTACAGTGAAATTTTGTACGAAATTCCGTTCAACGCAGGAGTTTAGTTTTAGATATGCGAGTTCCATTACATTTTTAATCAGATTGACACAACTAGAGGGCGCATATGGTTTTTCTAAATCATTATAAAGGCAAGTTTGCCGAGTTGGCAGTGAACATTTTAAGATACAAATTTTCTTAAACAGAAATATTCTATGAATTTCCGTTCTATGCAGGAGTTTCGTTTTAGATATGCGAGCTCCATTACACTTTTTATCGGGTTGGCACAACTAGAGTGCACATATAATTTTTAAAATCATTATAGTGGCAAGTTTGACGATCGGTGATATATGAACTTTCTTAGAATCAAAATTTACTATGAAATTCCGTTCTTCACAAGCATATCGTTTAAGATGCGAGAGCTCCATCAGAATTGTAATCAGCTTGATATAAGTAAAGTACACACATAGGTCTATCAAAATATTGTATTGGCAAGTTTTCGGTGAAAATTTTGAGATACGAATTTCCTTAAAGTGAAATTTTCTAAGAAATTCCGTTCAACGCAGGAGCTTCGTTTTAGATATGCGAGTTCCATTACATTTTTAATCAGATTGGCACAACTAGAGTGGACATATGGTTTTCCTTAATCATTATAGTGGCAAGTTTTCCGATCGTTGAAAATTTTGAGATATGAAGCTGATCGGTGAAAATTTTGAGATATGGATTTTCTTAGAATCAAAATGACTACGAACTTCCGTTCTTCACAAGCATATCGTTTAAGACATGAGAACTCCATTAGAATTTTAATCGGGTTGATAAAAGTAGAGAACAGATATAGGTCTATCAAAATATTATAGTGGCAAGTTTGCGGTGAAAATTTTGAGATACGAATTTTCTTAAAGTGAAATTTTGTAGGAAATTCCGTTCTAAGCAGAAGATTCGTTGTAGATATGCGAGTTCCATCAGATTTTTAATCGGATTGGCACAACTAGAGTGCACATATGGTTTTTATAAATCATTATAAAGGCAAGTTTGCAGAGTTTGTAGTGAAAATTTTAAGATATGAATTTTCTTAAAGTGAAATTTTACAATAAATTCCGTTCTATGCAGAAGTTTCGTTTTAGATATGCGAGCTCCATTAGAATTTTAATCGGGTTGATATAAGTAGAGTACACATAAAGGTGATTATAGTGGAAAGTTTGCGGTGAAAATTTTGAGATACGAATTTTCTTAAAGTGAAATTTTGTACGAAATTCCTTTCTACGCAGGAGATTCGTTTTAGATATGCGAGCTCCATTACATTTTTAATCAGATTGACACAACTAGAGTGCACATATGGTTTTTCTAAATCATTATAGTAGAAAGTTTGCCGATCGGTGAAAAGTTTGTGATACGAAATTTTTAAGAATCAAGATTCCAAGGATTTTAATTTGGTTCGCACTAGTTAAGGTATTTAAGTCATTTAGCATTTCTGAAACTATCTTTCTTTAATTTTGAGTATTTATTAAAAACAAAATTCGTAAGAACTTAAGGATTATTGTTTTCCGATTATTCACATTCTTATTTAATCCTATTTTGATAAATTTCGGCCTTCACAAGGATTCGTTACGAATTTTGCAATAACAACACTGATTCTTTTTATTACACAATACACACAACAATTTATTTCTCAATCAATTACTTTACTTTATTTCTCACTTGATCACTGGTTAAAGAACAACTGACTTATGCTGCGATTTTGTCCTCTTTTTATACCCAGAAATGCGATTCTCGAGCTTTTCATATTGCGCTGTTGCAGCTAGATTGTCCATGTATTTGTGTATTTATCCGAGGCGTATCTGTAATCGTGTTGTAACTGTACACATCTTCCCTCTCATCATGCATTTCCTGTTTTTATATTCCATTTTGTACTTTCATTTCTTCCTTAAATCCTATGCTTTTTGACCACCGGTCATATCTCGTCTTCACGCGGTCGCTGGCCTTCACTACGTTGACCATCCTTTGTCATAACTCTGTCGTGTAGTCATGCTTAGTAACAAGTTTAACATCACATGGTAATCTGACTTTTCTGCCAAACACGACTATGGCTGGTGAGTATCCTGTAGTATCATGGATTGCGCTACGATATGCCATCATCAACAATGGAATGAACTGGTCCCAATTATCCAGGTTGACGTTGACCTCCTTATGTAGGTGCTCTTCCAGGATTCTGTTGAATCTCTCAGCCCTTGTTTTCTTGATTTCGAGTATTCGTCACAACTCCTGAAACACGGATGATTCGAAGTTTCGGCTTGGGTCGGAGTGTAGTTCTAACGGTGCTGCAAATCTGCACCCAACAGTTGGCTATGTTCACAAACACGTCCGCAACCGTTCGAGCTTCTTGATTCATTATCGAATATGCCTCGACCCATTCACTGAAATAGTCTATGCAAACAAGTATGTACCGATTACCATTCTTTGTCAGAGGAAATGGGTCAGCAATAACCATCGCGATCCGCTCGAACAGTTCCTCGACATTGTGTTGCTGCATCCTTTCTCTTGTCCTTGTTTGTGGTCCCTTGCTGGCTGCGCACACCTCACACTACCTACACCAATCCTCCACATCTTTTCTGCAATATACCCAATAGAACCGGAGCCGTACCTTGTCTAACGTTTTGTTGATGCCTAAATGTGATCCGTATCTGGCCTATCCGGATTTCTGGTAGTACGATTTGGGGTTTGTTGTCTTTGCCATCGATCGATTTCCAAAGACTTATCAGCAAACCATTCTCGATCTTCAACGACTTCCACCAGGCCCAATAACTTTTCACGTTTGCATTGAAGGTCGCGATCTCCTGCCACTGCGCTCTGGTACCTTCCTCTAACCATTTGATAATTGAGGCAATAAAATGACCGTGTCGCTGGTCTTCCGCTAATTTCTCCCTAGTCCAGAGATCTTCGGTATCTACTCTGATCCTCGAAACTTGCGCAATGGAATTTCTTTGTTTCTGTCTGGAACAATGCGTACACTGAAGACTATAGGGCTTCCTGAACATTCCATCTGCGTTGTTATGTAACAATCCTCGCCTGTGTTCGGTTTTGACCTTGTAGGTCTGTAGTCTTTCGATCCATCTCGCAACTTGTCCCTCTGGGTCCTTAAATTGCATTAGCCATTTCAGAACTGTATGGTCCATTCGTAAAATAAATTCTTGTTCATACTGGTATTTATGGAAATGTTTGACACTATCGACCACTGCCAGCAATTCTCTCCGGGTTGTTCTGTACCTCCCTGGTTTTGCGACAGCGCTGCTCCTGTTCCTGTATTACTGGCATCGGTATCCATGATGAAAATATTTCCTGCACGTGGATACCTCAAAATTGGAGAACGGCATAACTTCTTCTTTAGGTGCACGGACGCGTCTTCATGCTTCTTTGCCCAGTTAAATGGCTGAGTTTTCTCCGTAAGTCGATGCAGGCTTCTGGCGACATCCGTAAAGTTCGGAACAAATCGTCTATAGTAGGAACATAACCCTAGAAAACTCCTCAGCTCGTGTATGTTTCTAGGAGTACGCCACTCTTATACAGCCGCTAGTTTTATTGAAGCAGTTCTTGCCTTGATACAATGTGGCCCAGGCAATTGACTTCATTTTTGAAGAGACTACATTTGGATGCGTTCACCTTCAATCTGGCTGCTTTGATGGTTTGTAGGACTTGTTGTAGATTCTTAAGGTGCTCGTTAAATGTTCGTCCTAATACGATGATGCCACCAAGGTATACTAAACATGTTCTCCAATTGAGACCCTGTAGAACGTGCTCCATCAATCTCTCAAATGTGACAGGAGCATTGCATAGTCCAAATTGCATTACTGTAAATTGGTATAGGTCGTTACCTGCAGTACAGGCCGTCTTTTCTCTATCCTCTTCATGGATTGTTACCTGCCAGTACCCACTTTTGAGATACATCGTGCTGAAGACATTTGCTCCGGATAACGTGTCCAAGGTGTCGTCAATTCGTGATAATAAGTAGCAGTTCCGTTTACTGATGTAACTTCAGCTTACGGTAGTCGGCACAGAACCGCATTGAGCCGTCTTTCTTTTGCACGAGAACCACCGGCGAACTCCAAGGGCTGCTACTTCTCTATTACTCCATCGCGCTTTATTTTCTCGATCAGTAATTCGGCCTCCTGTTGTTGGGCTAGCGGTAATCTCTTTGGCGTTTGTCGTATTGGCGTTGCGTTTCCAGCGTCGATCCAGAGTTGCACTATATCAGTTCTTCCCATATCATCATCGTTCAAGACAAACACGTCGGATAATCCTTCTAACACTCTTGCTGCCGCTTTTGTCTCTGCCCCTGCGAGATTATCACATAATAAGTGAATGATCCGCTTCCTCGTTGGGAGTATGGCCTTGATATGTTGTTCTCCCGTTGCACAACTTGTGATGGAATTTATCCCTTTAGCTTTACCAATCACTACCTCTTCCTTGATCACGCTTACTATTTTGCTCACTTTCATAACTCTCAATGGTATCTTTGGCGTGAGTTTCACCATGTTTCTTCCGCATAATACTCCTTCTTTGCCTGTATTGGCTGGCTCCACTACCTTTACCTTGCTGCCCCAAGGTCACCGTTGATTCGGCCATAGATCATTTTCTCAGACATCGGTTGTATCTCTATTCTTTCATCTGTAATGACTCGTAACCCGCCGTGATTATTGTTGTCTACTTGCAAGGGTACCTCCACATTGTGCCATCTCAACACTTGGTTCTTTAGATCCATTGGTCTAGCTATCTTGTGGTCCCGACTGCTGGTTATTTACAGTCTCTGATGTAGTGTCCAGGTTGTTCACATCTAAAACACCGTGAGTGAGATCTGCGGCGTCTGCTGTTCTGAAAGATTGGTGCTGGACTTCTCATCTTTGCATCTATCATGGCCTCTATTTGTGCTATATCCTCGACATCTACGGAATCGGATGTAAGACTGGCTCTAGCTGCCTTGTATTCTAGAGCTGATCCCAATACTTCGTTCATTCCTTTTCCCTTTGATGTCGTCCGCAAGTGCAGTTTGACTTGGTCGTCGCTTACAGGACATCACTCGGCACTTTACAATACGCTTGGCGAGCTAACTTCGTTATTTCTCGTTCCATATATTATTGTAGACGGTCACTTCGTTGTAACCGGCGGTTATGAAGCTGTATTTTACACAACTCAAGGACATGGGACTATCCGTACCTCTGCGCCAACTCCTTAAAAATTATCTCAGTGTTTAACTCTGCTACAGGTACGGTCTTGTTGTGCCTCGTAGCACCAAGGGTTAATGCATTAAGTTGTTCTTCTGCTCCCCATCCGTTATATTTTACTGTGGCTTGTAATTAATTGTAGCTTGAAGTTTTCTTTCTATTGGAGTTTCGCCTTCGAATAATGGAGGTTTCAACACTTCTTTATGGCCTCCATTATGCGGTTTGTTTGATTTACCTATTTTGGTTGGGAGGTAGGTAGGTATCGTTGGTTTTTGTCGGAACCTTCTCCCTGGCGAGCTTCAAACTGTTTGACAGCACCCCAATTGATGTTGCATTTGTCCTTTAACGTCTGCCTCCAGCTTCTTATATCCTGTTGTTGAAACCGCTCATTCAAATTCGCATTTTGTTGTTGAACTTGTAGTGTCTGTCAACTTACTAAGCTGCTCGAGCTTTGCGTTTTGTTGTTCGCCTTGTACAAAGTAAGGCGTTGCGGATAGCTCCAGCATTTGTTGGATCCTCTTGCTTTGCCATATAGACGTCGGGTCCAGTAATTATCTTGCTCTTCTTCCGCTGCTGTTGTTGAGTCAGTCGGCTTTAGTTTCGGCAGTTTCCTCATCCAATTCTTTAATTGGGGCTACTGGTGATGATGGTCGTGACACTGTAGTCTGTACTGCAAGGTGATATGTTGGTCGCGATTCAACGGCTTTCGTGTGTCTGTTCTGTTTGTATATCGCAAAATCCCACTTCTGATATCAATTTGAGTCGAATTTCGGGCTTCACAAGGATTCGATACGGATTTTACAATAATGCAACACTGATCGTTTTTATTAACACGGGTACTACAATTCATTTCTCAATTAATTACTTTACTTTATTTCTCACTTGATCACTGGTTAAATAACAACTGCCTTATGCTGCGATTTTGTCCCCTTTTTATACACATACACAGAAATGCGATCCTCGAACTTTCCATGTTGCGCGAATCTGCAATCATGTTGTAATTGTACACATATCTTCCTTCTCATCATGCATTTCCCACCTTTTTATATTCCATTTTTCACTTCCATCGGTCACGTCCATCTTTGAGTGAGAGTGTAACAATCGTCAGTCTGCATTTGTAACTCAACGCGTTAATATCTGTCGTTTGATGCCAAATAAATATCTGCCATAAAAATTACACTGCCCCGATGAGGTTCAAACCATAGATTTACACCTCCCCATCCGGCAATCTTAACCACTCGGCTAACGACGACTCTGATGTGATCTGGGTGTATGTTATAGGCATAATCGTCACACTATTTTAAATTTTTTTTGATAAAATCTGTGAACGATTAGTAACTTCTAACGTAAATAATTTCTCAACAATTTTGCGGTTAAAAGAATAAGTATTTTAATCAAATTGCTCCTAATATAAACCTAGAAACGAAATGAAATTATTTGTAAACCTAGCAAAGTTGGGAAATCGCCTAAATGTTCGCAAATCACTAATGCATCTTTACATTTTGTTTGAGTTATGGTATAAACTTCATATTTCTCAGTAGAAGATTAAATTTTTTCCTAAAGTAATGCTAATCGCCATTTTTATAATTTTGGAGTCATTTAGGATAAACTTTATTAGCATTAATTGCTAATATTGCATAAATTATTCCTAGTGCTCCGAAAGTTTCCTTTTTTCCTCTTTGTTGAAAAAATTACGTGTGAGGTTATTCCAAATCCTGGGAGGATCAACGTATAAACTTCTGAGTGGCTAAAGAATCAGAATAAGTGTTGGTAAACGGGGAGAGAGACTAAGAATAAAACTGCAGTACTAACTACAGATCAAACAAATAGGGGCATTCGATCTAATGTGATTCCTCTTGATCGTATGTTGATGGCAGTTGTAATAAAATTTACTGCCCCTAAAATAGAAAAAATTCTAGCTAGATGTAAATAAAAGATTCGTAGATCTACAGAGGCTCGTTTAAGGGTGGTGCCGGCTAACAAGGGACAAGAAATGGTGGCCTTGTATTGTGAAAAAAGTTGATTTCTTATGGACGGCGTAGGTTGGCCTTGGACACCTGTCGACTTGAGGGCCGTACGATTTAACGACTGGAATTATTTAACGTGTAGTTATTTCGTGTATATTTAACCTACAATTTACGGATAATATTGTACCCCATACTAATTTTACGTACGTACAGCAAACCAGACGCTTTGCCCAGCCCTGCCAAATAGATAATAGCTATAAACACTGAAATTCAATTAATTAATTATTTCGAATTTTTATTATTATTTCTATTTGATTGATTCGAATTTTATTAGAAATTTTTATTTTGTGTTTTCCTGTCCTAAACTGAATAAACGATACAATTAAAATTAAATTGAGGTTATATAGTGTTTTTAATTAGTACGTGCCATGATTTTATTCATTAATTAGTTTTTGTCCAAATTTTGATTCTCCGTCTATCAATAACAATTAGTTTGTGTTTATTATAGACTTTTAGTCTTTTATATGTTGTTGAGTTGCTACAACGAAATTGGGTTTGAGTACGTATACCTTACGTTGATGTTGTTGTAGGGCCAACAAATATAAAAAATTCTAGTAAATAATGGTAATGATCTTTAATGTTTAAGCCACAATCAAACATAATTTGTGGTACAACAAACAGTTGATTGTATATTGTGTTTGTGTGTCTGGTGACATTTTTTTGTTACCGTGGCATATATTTTCGTTCGCTCCATTCTTAAAGATGTGCGCTTTCTTTGTAATATTATTGTTATAAGAAGACGATACAAATTTATATTTATTTGTTTATATTCCGGTGTATTCATTGAATAACAATGTTTTCTGACATATGTCAAATGTATACCGGCATCGGTATGAGAAGATACAACAACAGTAAAAAGGATTCGTGTGCTGTTAGTTTTACAGCAATTTATCATTCCGTGTATATAGAATAGGATCATATTCACATTATAATGAACATCATTTGTGCCATATGATTTACGGGACTCCGCATTTAGAAAGTACCTTTATTTAGTGTTTGCGGTTAGTACAATGCATTGCCCGTAACAATTTTTATTTATTTAGGGCGTTTTATAGATCTTTGTAAACAAAATTTGGATTTATTATTAGAGAATAAAGGACCCGATCATTATTCGGTTTAGTATCGATTAACGTTTTATATTTATTTATTTTAGAGGTTTCTTTAGCAAACTATAAATAATGAAAACTGTTTTCTAATTGTTAACGGACTTTATGGTATTGCGGTCACTTGATTCGGTATCGAAAATAACAAAAAATCTGTTAAGGCGCATATCGAAACAATTTTTTATGGCTACAATTATAAATATGTTTTTGGCCCATGAGCGGCAATACTTTCTAACTTTATCCTAATCCAAATTCAAATAAAATCAGTTAGTATATCTAAGTCGTTTGCATGTGTTTTCTGACGAAATCCATTTTCAGGTCCCTTTGATGGTTGTAATTTCTTATGTATCACGGTGCATTAACTATTCCACATCGGACTTTGTTTTGGAATGGCTGGATGATATTGACATTGGTTTTCGTTATACATCCCCAGAGCTGAAGCCCACGCAGGTTTTAGGATTTGCCGGTATAGTAGCAATTTATTATGTAGAGTTAGCTAAGAATTTCTTCCTAAAAGCCAATCCATATCTCTGTATGTGATGTTTAACTCTTATTTTTATTTTTCACATGCTCTCTTCATTTTAGTATCGCGTCGTAATAAGGTAAGTGACTGTTAACAATGATTAGGTTTGTGCAGATAAACCTACATCACACAAAGTCAGGGGAGGAGACAGCTCTGATCCAAGAACCATGTATCAACAATAACAAGATCTGTGGTCTGCGAGCGAACGGGTGCATTCTATTAAAGGCTTATCCGTTTTACTACTTCCGCAGTATTGCAATGATGACATCACTGCCGTCTGCATAGAGACGGAAGGTAGGAAGCCAGATATAATGAGGCACTTGTTTGTGACACAAACGCGCACCATACCATCTGGGGTAGCTCGGACATAAATGAAAGGGGTGTGTCACTTTTTGAATATCTTTTAGAAACTAACTTCATTATTAGTAATACAGGAACCCACCTTTATTATTAGAAATAGGCAAGAGTTTCTGGGCATTACTCTGGCCTACGATTTTATTTCACCTATGAACAGGGAATGGAGAGTAGCGAAGAAGCATTACTAATGTGACCATTATCAAACGTTTAAGCTCAATCTCCAAATTAAAAATCAATACGTCTTAAGAAATCCCAGGAGAACTTTATGGGAGAGGACTTCCCGACACGGGTAGTGATCTGGATTCAATGGTGGATATTCCTATTATTGGGCTTGCAATACCTTTATGATGGAGGCTTGCCCATTAACAAAGCTGAGGGAAAAGGAAAAACCTGTTCGGTGGACCACGGCACTTGCGGTGACCCGAAAATTCTGTGGGTATGCTTTCAATAGAGCGAAAAGTTCGAGAGAAAGTCAAGACTGGGGCTTGTATAAGGAATGCCTCAGAGATATACTACTGAGAGCAAAAAGTAGTAAGTCATTTTAATTTAAATTTCGCGCGGAAAACATTCTGTCGAAATATTTTTTCTATGTTGGTATGACTGTCAGTGACATCTGTGCCAAATGTCACATAAAAATAATCATTAGTGTTTAGTATACGCTTGACTTTCTGAAGTACAAATGGTGCATTCGGCGATTTTTACAATGAGTGAAATTATTCAACAAAGAAGTTCCATTAAATTTTGTGTGCGGAATCAATTTTGTGGTGCCGAAACGTTCAGAATGTTGCAAAAGGCCTTCGGTGATTATTGTATGTCGCGAGCAAGTGTTTCTGATTGGTACAAATTTTTCAAAGAGGGTCGAGAACGTATTGACGACGAACCACGTCTAGGACGGCCATCAACATCAACTGATGATCAACACGTTAATAAAATCAAGGAATTCATCGGAAGAATCCGTGAAAACCATTTTAAAAGAACATTTGGGCCTAAGAAAAGTGAAAGCACGATTGGTTCCAAAATCACTCAATTTTTTGGAAAAAGAGCGTCGCGTTGACGTCTGTGAAACAATGCTTTCCGACTACCAGGATGTCATGAAACGTATTATAACTGGCGATGAGTCTTGGATCTATGGTTACGACCCAGAAACACACGATCAATCGGCCGAATATCGTGCCAAAGGTGAGCCGAAGCCAAAAAAACCACGTCAAAGCAAGTCAAAAATCAAGGTGATGTTGACAGTTTTCTTCGATTATCGAGGTATGGTGCACTCCGAATTTCTTCCGACCTGCCAAACTGTCAACAAGCTATTCGTAAAAAGAGGCCGGAATTATGGGTCGACAACTCTTGGTTTTTGCACCACGATAATGCACCTTCTCATACTGCATTGGATTTACGTGATTTTTTCGCCAAAAATTCCATCCATATCGTTCCGCAACCACCATATTCGCTTGATTTAGCTCCGTGTGACTTCTGGCTGTTCAGCAAACTCAAACGACCGCTCCGGTGAAACCGTTTTGAGTCAATTGAAGATATTAAATGTGAATCGCTACGCGCATTGGAGGCTATTCCGGAAATTGACTTTAACATCTGTTTCGAGGATTGGAGAAAACGTTGGCACAAGTGTATTGAGGCGGAGGGATTACTTTGAGGGGGACGAAATAGATTTGGAGAAATAAATAAAGAATTTTAAAATTATGAACAAAGTCTTACTAGTTTTTGTCCACAGTATTAAAAGGAAAATAAGGAAGGCACCAAAGAATTCGTGGAGGTTCTTCTTTGATAGAATGAAAGACGTCTTGAAAACCTCGCGCTTATGAAGCATTATCTCTACTAGTCTAGCTGTTCCAGGCTATCTGAATAAACCGGATGATAAATGGACTGCTTCTAGTGAAGAGACTCTCGATCTTTTGAAGGAAACTCACTTGATGGAAAGTAAGAATGCGTCGATTGCAGGGTCTTTGGATTACGGGTCTATGAAGGTTTGCGGAGCCCAACTGTTGTATAGAAGGTATATTCTGAATATACGGAAGATAAAATGGACTTCTAAAAGTCCCTTTAAATCAGCTGGTCCGGATTGGATTGTACCAGCAGAAATTTAGAAGAACTCGGAGGTCTTGCTTCCCTGGCTGAAGGTTATCTTCAAAGGCTGTCTGAAGCTAGGGTACATCCAGAGGAAATAAAAGGGGGTAGAAGCTCACACAGCAACCCTAAGGACTTAAAACCAATATCTCTGTCGCCTTTTCTGCTGGAAATCGTGGAAAGGCTGCTGGATGTCCTTATTTGTTCGAAAATTGTACCCAGACACTGAGTACAGTCTCAACATGCGTACCATAAACAGGAAAGAACAGGTGTGTTTATTTATGCCGTTGACGTAGCGGTAGTTGTCTCGAGCAAGCACCTAGGTACAATCAATGATGTGATGCAGAATGCGTTATCAATCGTCATCGATCAACCCATCTAAAACAGAGCTGGTCCTTTTCACTATAGGAGGTATAAAATTTCGGAAGTGGTTCCACCAAGTTTGAATGATGTCTTGCTGACCATTACTGATAAGGCGAGATTCCAAGGAATTCCTCTGGACAGTAAGCTCAGTTGGAAACCAAATACGACAGAAAGAGTGAGGAAGGCCACTGTGGCACTCTACTCTTGCAAACATGCCATCGGAAGGAAATAGGGTCTGAAACCAGAGCGAATGCACTAGCTTTACTCGGCAGTAGTAAGGCCCGTATTGCTGTATGGTGTGAGTATGTGATGGCCGGCACTGGAGAAATTATTATACACGAGGATGATGGGGAAGGTGCAGAGGACAGCTGTTTGCTCATTAGCGGGGTGCTGAAAACCACACCCACATGCGGTACCTTCTCCCGCCCGGCTATCAGCGGTTTCCGGGTGGAATTGCCTGCAAAAAGGGCACTCAACCTTATCCAATTCTGTGAGGAATGACCTGGTAAATTTGGGTTATTTAACAACCCTTTAATGCTTTTGCAAGTGTTTTAAAGTAATTTTCTCCTCTAGGGAGGATTGAAAGAGTTGTCTTATCGTGGAGATCGGGACAGTTAAATTGTTCACCGACGCCTTCAAGTTCGATGGTTCAGTAGGAGCTGGTGTGTTCTGTGGGGAATTAAATGTAAGTCTATACTAAGCGATTGAAGAGGACTTGAACTTGTTGAAGCATAGTGTAATATCGTTGACTGATATCACTATTTACATGGACAGCCGGGCGGCCATTCATCTCTGCGAGATGAGTGAACATTTAAATTTACAATGGTCTGGGCAGACGAATTAGCAAGGCACGGTACGATTATCCAACTGGAACCAAGGAGAGAATGTGTCGGAAGGCCTATGTTTGTGCTGAAAGCAGTAAGCAATAAGAATGCAGTTGCCTTGGCAAATGCTAGCCACCTAGCCAGTCCAACTGATAGGGTATCGAAGCAATTATGGCCTGCAAGGAAGCGTGATTTAGGTAGAATTGTAAGGGTACTTACCGGACACTGCCTTTTCGGAAATCAAACAAGAAGGCTGGGTTTGGATGCAAGTGACTTCTTCAGAAGCTGCAAGGAAAAATGACCACTTGGGCAAATACACTATGGACAGCCTCTCTGATTTTGCAAGCTGTAACTTGCGAGATCGTTTACGCTATGTGAATAGCACTAGATAGTTTGTGCGATAGCATTCACTGAAACCTAACCTACCCTAACCTAACCTACGTAATATAGGGTTTTCCAATAAGAGGTTTCATTTTGAATAGCCTGCTATTTGGGCAGCTGTCAATTTTGAAGCTGTCATCTTTTGACATTTGACAAGTAAAAACTACGCCATTACTAAAAATCGTACGATACATGCTTCAACAACGCATTGAAATGATAAAAATTTTGCAGTCACAGTTCGTAAAACAAAAGCACTTTTGGGTCATCGTGAAGCACCTTTTCGGCCGGTAATAGTGAAACTGGTTTGATTTGATTTGTTGGTACAAGTTAGTGATGTGAAGAAACGAAACCGTGTGCATCGCTCAACAACAGCTGAGAATATTGCTGCTGTAGTCCGTAGTGTTGACGAAAACCCAGGTTTATCGATTCCTCGTCGATCTTTGGAATTAGACATTCCACAAACGACATTACACCGTGTTTTGCATAAAGACTTATTTCTTAAGGCTTTTAAAGTTCAGTTAACACAAGCACATAAGTCTGTCGATCACCATTAATGGATCAAAATTATCCGAACTTTCATCGAAAAATCATCTTCAGTAATGAGGCTCATTTTAACCTCGGAGGCAATCGCAAGTTAGCAAGAAAAGGTAAATGCCAATACTCCACAATCGATTCAAGACCTTAAAGATGGAATTCGTGAAGTCGAGAGCATAGAGCCGCAAATGTGCGAATTGGTCATGGAAAATTTCATGAAAAGGATATGGTGCTGCAAGCGTAGCCTTGGCGGCAATTTGGCTGATATTGTTTTTAAATGTTAATGGCATACCTTCCTCATTACAATGACATAATCATTGAATTCTCTTTAAAAATATTCGTTTTTTTAATATCAAAATGAAACCTTTTATTGGGAAACCCTACGTAATCTACTCCGCCTAATTTCAACCTTTATAGTTTATTATTACCCTGGGTTTCTAATTTTATGGAATTTTGGATCATAATCTACTGGGCAACTGACACGAAGTGTTACCAACTTCAGACTGTCATTGCTGCCAAACCAGTGATGAAAAAGGGCTAAAATTTACAGTAATGACAGTTCAATCTATTGTTTACAAGCGTACAAGCGAAGCATTTTAGTGGGAAACATTCAGAAAAAAAGTTATCCGCAATGGAATTCAAGCGTAATATTGTGATTGCTCTATATTTGGCTGGAAAACCACAGCCTCAGATTGTTAACCAGTTAAAACATCTGCATGTGAATAATATGTTTGTGTATCGCACTATAAATCGTTTTAACGATACCGGTAGAACTGCAAAATGCCATGGTGGTGAACCGAAACGCACTGTAACATCGCCGGATATCATTCGGAAGGTGAAGGCCAAATTGGATCAGAATCCGCGCCGTAGCGGCAGAAAATGGCTCGTGAGGCGAACACATCGCTTGAACGGATGCAGCACATATTGAAAGATCACCTTGGACTAAAGGCCTTGAAATTCTATAAAACGCATGGTCTCACCGATGTTCAAAAAAAAGTTCGGGTGGAAAGAGCAAAGGAGTTGTTAAGCTTGCACGAAAGTGGGCGATTTGCCGAATTTAGTTTTCTCCGATGAGTCACCGTTCGTTATTGAGCAATATGTGAACAAACAAAACGACCGGATTTACTTGCCAGGCCGTTCTACTGAAAACTTTGACCAACGGATTGCCGCTTGAAACCAAGCGCCGCCGATGGCGATGTTTCGGGCCGCCGTAATGACCGAAAGCCGTTCACCGCTTGGTTTTTTAGACCGTGGAATCAAGATAAATTCTCAAATTTATCGGGATCATGTATTGGAGGGAGCGTTGAAGCCTTGGGCACAAAAAAATTTCGGCGGCGAGTCATAAAGCGCGCGTCAATCAAGATTGGCTGAGAAACAACGTTCCGCGGTTAATTTCCACTGTTTAATGGCCACCAAATTCATCGGATGCAAATCCGCTAGATTTCTCGGTTTCGGGTATTTTGAAGAGCAAGGTTGGGACAAAAACAATACCAAAGTGTCGATCATCTCAAGCCGGGAATGGGCCAAAATACCGCAGAGCCACTTTCGTGCTGTACGCAATAGCTTTGTTGGCCGATTGAAGACCATAATCGCGGCTAAGGGTGGCCAAATCGAAAACTGCTAATGCAATTCGAAAATTTAAATATTTGTGAACATTTTTTAATTGAATAAAATTCATCAAAAAATAAAAATTCTGTGGCGTTTTGTTTTGATAAAACTGGTTTGGTACTCGTGTCACCCACCCTGTATATACATGAGCAACATAAGAATCATAACTGGCCTCAGTAGCACTCCATAGAATTCAAAAATCAATGTTTTCAGTTTTTTAAAAAAGTGTTAGAAAAACCATACTGTAATTACTCTGGGTGTATGTGAATCGATGGCTGTGGTCCCATTAATGTAAATCATCTAAACTTCCCATTTAGATGATTTACATTGAATCGAATACCATTGTGATTTTAATTTTATTAGACACAGGAAAGATGACGTCATAAACAAATATAGATCAAAATCTTACTAAATAGGTTGAAATTTGAATTAGCAGCAAGCCATTCATCAAATAAATACGTATCTATCGATTGCCTAGGCCTGATACATAAATACATGTTCACACATTGTATATGTGGAATAAACACATAAAAATTTTATCAACGAACTAAACGATTAAAACCGCAAGGCATCGCATTAGACACAGAGGTATGAGGTACATACACGCTCTTATCTAAATGGGAATCTTCTACTCGTAAAAGCTAAATATTTGAAGTGAGTGTACCAAAAATGTATCCAATAAAATAAAAATTAATGTTTATTATTAAATTAATTATAAAATGACATAATAAAAAATTGGATTTAATTCGTTTTTAATTATTTTCGTCTAAATTCATTTCAGTCTAGACGCGTTTCAACCATCGTCGTAACATAAAAAAAAATTATTATGTTTGGTTTAAATAACGCAACGTAAACATCCTAAATGAACTTGTCTATAAACTGTATTTTCGATTGTAAACCAATTTTATGTTTTGATGATATCACAATAAAATTTATATTGTCAAATCATAATGTTTATGTTGGATAAACGAAAACACGAATAAATTTGTGGTTGTAATTAAAAACTTGGAAGTAATTTTAGAATATTATGTAAACGAATATATTAAGCATGACCTCTAATACGGTATGTACGTACCGGTTGTAGAACCTCATGACTTTATAAAAAATACTAAAATTGCAATTAATTAATTAATAGAAAGCGTAGTAAACTAGTGTTGTATCACATAATATAGCATAAATAGCAATTCAGCATGATGCGCATACACTGTCCCAGTAAAAATTTCGAAAAGTCTCGTATTACGATTTTTAACTGTAAAGCTAAACCAAAACATTTGAAACCATAAGAACATAATATTAAAACCCGATGCACACATGCTTTTATGTAAAAACATATTTTTTGTTATTGCAACATAAAACTATAACGCCACACCATTCATTCATCCCTCTACTCGTATGCTATCCATCCATTTCAAAATACATTAGTGAAAACATGTTAAAATTAGTTTTGTGAACTTTACCAAAAAAAAATTATGAAAATCAAACATGCATACGGGTGATATCCTTCAGTCGCCGAATTTCAAAATACTAATTCACTTAATGTGTTTATTCCCAACCCTCCATTGAGTACATGCGCATACATAAATCACTTGATAAACGGATTCGGTTTATCCCAATAATTATAAACCAAATATTTATGGATCCAAAGTTAATAATAATTTGTAACCGTAACGTTGTTGTTGTCAAAATTTCTTAAGACAGTTTTGAAAAAAAGGTTAAATTATTCGTTCGTTTGTTTATTTTCTTAGGAATTTTGCTTTTTGGTTGGTTTCAATATTTGGGACTATTGGTTCGGCATTTTTTATGATTTATGTACGTAGGCTCATTATCTAAATGGCATTCGCACGGCGTTATATTACCAGTTGGGAATGATTTTTTCATAATTTGATATTTCGATACGATCGAGATCTAATAACAAATGGGCCTACGTCATCATATTAAAATGGGGATAATTTTTGTTTGTTTAGAATGTCACTAGTTAACTAAGCAAGCATACCATGTTCGTGGAACATCTCTTTGAGCTAACCAATTCTCGATACAGTGAACGTCTAAACCCCATTTATTTTAGTTTTGCAAACGTTGATCAAGTTCGGGTCAATACCAAATGGGTCTACGTCATCATATTAAAATGGGGATAATCTCTGTTTGTTTAGAATGTCATAAGTTAACTAAGCAAGCATACAATGTTCGTGGAACATCTCTGTGAGCTGGCCAATTCTCGATACAGTGAACGTCAAAATCCCATTTATTTTAGTTTTGCAAAAGTTGATCAGGTTCGGGTCAATACCAAACGGGTCTACGTCATCGTATCATAATGCAGATAATTTTTTTTTGTTTAGAATGTCATAAGTTAACTAAGCAAGCAAACCTGGTTCGTGGAACATATCTGTGAGCTGGCCAATTCTCGATACAGTGAACGTCTAAATCCAATTTATTTTAGTTTTGCAAAAGTTGATCAAGTTCGGGGTCAATACCAAATGGGTCTACGTCATCATATTAAACTGGGGATAATTTTTGTTTGTTTAGAATGACATAAGTTAACTAAGCATGCATACCATGTTTGTGGAACAACTCTGACAGCTGGCCAATTCTCGATACATTTAACGTCTAAATCCCATTTATTTTAGTTTTACAAAAGTTGATCAAGTTCGGGTCAATACCAAATGGCTCTACGTCATCGTATCAAAATGGGGATAATTTTTGTTTGTTTAGAATGTCATAAGCTAACTAACCATGCATACCATGTTCGAGGAACATCTCTGAGAGCTGGCCAATTCTCGATACATTTGACGTCTTAATACCATTTATTTTAGTTTTACAAAAGTTGATCAAATTCGGGGTCAATAACAAATGGGCCTACGTCATCATATTAAAATGGGGATAATTTTTGTTTGTTTAGAATGTCAGTAGTTAACTAAGCAAGCATACTTGGTTCGTGGAACATCTCTGTGAGCTGGACAATTCTCGATACATTTAACGTCTAAATCCCATTTATTTTAATTTTGCAAAAGTTGAGCAAGTTCGAGGTGAATAACAAATGGGTCTACGTCATCGAATTAAAATGGGCATAATTTTTGTTTGTTTAGAATATCATAAGTTATCTAACCATGCATACCATGTTCGAGGAACATCTCTGAGAGCTGGCCAATTCTCGATACATTTAACGTCTAAATCCCATTTATTTTAGTTTTACAAAAGTTGATCAAATTCGGGGTCAATAACAAATGGGTCTACGTCATCGTATCAAAATGGGGATACTTTCTGTTTGTTTAGAATGTCATAAGCTAACTAAGCATGCATATTTTGTTCGTAACACAGCTCTGTGAGCTGGCCAATTCTCGATACAGTGAACGTCTAAATCCCATTTATTTTAGTTTTGCAAAAGTTGATCAAGTTCGGGGTCAATACCAAATGGGTCTACGTCATCGTATTAAAATGGGGATAATTTTTGTTTGTTAGGAATGTCATAAGTTAACTAAGCATGCATACCATGCTCGTGGAACATCTTTGTGAGCTGGCAAATTCTTGATTCAGTGGACGTCTAAATCCCGTTTAATTTAGTTTTGCAAGAATTGATCAAGTTCGGGTCAATACCAAATGGGTCTACGTCATCGTATCAAAATGAGGATAATTTTTGTTTGTTTAGAATGTCATAAGTTAACCAAGCATGCATACCTTGTTCGTGGAACATCTCTGTGAGCTGGACAATTCTCGATCCAGTGAACGTCTAAATCTCATTTATTTTAGTTTTGCAAAAGTTGATCAAGTTCGGGTCAATACCAAACGGGTCTACGTCATCATATTAAAATGGGGATAATTTTTGTTTGTTTAAAATGTCATAAGTTAACTAAGCAAGCATACCATGTTCGTAAAACATCTTTGTGAGCGGGTCAATTCTCGATACAGTGAACGTCTAAATCCCATTTATTTTAGTTTTACAAAAGTTGATCAAGTTCGGGTCAATACCAAATGGGTCTACGTCATCATATCAAAATGGGGGTAATTTCTGTTTGTTAAGAATGTCATAAGTTAACTAAGCAAGCATACTTGGTTCGTGGAACATATCTGTGAGCTGGCCAATTCTCGATACAGTGAACGTCTAAATCCCATTTATTTTAGTTTTGCAAAAATTGATCAAGTTCGGGGTCAATAACAAATGGGTCTACGTCATCGTATCAAAATTAGGATAACTTTTGTTTGTTTAGAATGTCATAAGTTAACTAAGCATGCATACCATGCTCGTGGAACATCTTTGTGAGCTGGCAAATTCTTGATTCAGTGGACGTCTAAATCCCGTTTAATTTAGTTTTGCAAGAATTGATCAAGTTCGGGTCAATAACAAATGGGTCTACGTCATCGTATCAAAATGAGGATAATTTTTGTTTGTTTAGAATGTCATAAGTTAACTAAGCATGCATACCTTGTCCGTGGAACATCTCTGTGAGCTGGACAATTCTCGATCCAGTGAACGTCTAAATCCCATTTATTTTAGTTTTGCAAAAGTTGATCAAGTTCGGGTCAATACCAAATGGGTCTACGTCATCATATCAAAATGGGGGTAATTTCTGTTTGTTAAGAATGTCATAAGTTAACTAAGCATGCATACCATGTTCAAGGAACATCTCTGAGAGCTGGCCAATTCTCGATACATTTAACGTCTAAATCCCATTTAGTTTAGTTTTACACAAGTTGATCAAATTCGGGGTCAATAACAAATGGATCTACGTCATCGTATCAAAATGGGGATAATTTTTGTTTGTTTAGAATGTCATAAGTTAACTAAGCAAGCATACTATGTTCGTGGTACATCTCTGAGAGCTGGACAATTCTCGATACAGTGAACGTCTAAATCCCATTTATTTTAGTTTTGCAAAAGTTGATCAAGTTCGGGTCAATACCAAATGAGTCTACGTCATCGTATCAAAATGGGGATAATTTTTGTTTGTTTAGAATGTCATAAGTTAACTAAGCATGCATACCATGTTCGAGGAACATCTCTGTGAGCTGGCCCAATTCTCGATACAGTGAACGTCTAAATCCCATTTATTTTAGTTTTGCAAAAGTTGAGCAAGTTCGAGGTGAATAACAAATGGGTCTACGTCATTGTATTAAAATGGGGATAATTTTTATTTGTTCGAACATTTCGAATTTTGTATTAATTGTCATTGCCGAAGTCGCTAGTTTACTAATTGTTTATTAACGAGCAGTTGATTTTCATAGCAAAATTTTTAAATTATCCTAACATTGCTTTTGTCAACTGTTTTACTAATACATGTGCATTTTTGTTATTTCGACAAAGTTTGTAGTCCGCCATGTTTTGTTCTTTTTTAATTTTGCCAAAAACTTCACGTTCGACCAATATCACATTACAAGAATTAGAAGAGGGAATCAATCTTAACCTAAATACAAAGAAATCTCCAGGATATGACTTAATTACAGGAAAACTAGTAAAAGCTCTTCCTGAAAAAACTACGTAAACTACTCCAAATAATTAACGCAGTGTTCAGACTTAAACACGTTCCAAATCAATGGAAAGTAGCAGAAGTAATTATGATATCTAAACCCAACAAACCACTAAATGACAAAAATTAGTATCGGCCGATTTCCTTACTCCCAAAAAATTCAAAATTATTCGGGAAACTACTCCTAAAGAGACTCAAACCACTAATAGCAGTAAGAAATCTTATTCCTCCTCATCAATTTTGCTTCAAAGAAAACCATTCAACAAAAGAACAAGTACCCCGAATTACAAACATACTTGGATGTAGCACAGGCCTTTGATAGAGTATGACATGAAGGCCTGGAATATAAATTTCAAAGAGACTTACCAAAGCAGTTTTATGAAATTCTAAAATCTTACATATCTAACCGACACTTTCGATTTAAATTACATGGCGAATACTCAGAAATTAAGAAAATATCAGCAGGAGTACCACAAGGTAGCGTTCTGGGACCAACTTTATGTGTTCTATACACCTCGGACCTGCCAACGATAGAGGAGACTAACATAGCGATGTTTGCGGATGATACGGCCATCTTAGCAGTTGCTAATTGCATAGACGAATCTACAAGCAAATTGCAAATAGCTACTAATATTGTCAGTACCTGGACCAAGAGATGGCGAATAAAACTTAATGAAACAAAATCTGTTCACGTAAACTTTACCAACAAGAAGATCAACTGGATACCAGTAGAACTAAACTCTCAGTAAATTACCTAGACACGAAACTAAAACGGAAAGAGCATGTGGAAAAGAAAAACGAAGAGTTAAACACCAAATACAGATATAGATAGATTGGGTCTTAGGAAGAAATTCTAAGCTAACTTTACATAATAAATTACCATACTACAACGTCAAATCCTAGGAGCTGTGTGAAGTTACCGTATTCAGCTCTGGGGATGTATAAAGAAAACCAATGTCAATATCATCCAGTCGTTCCAAAGCAAAGTCCTACGTGAAATAGTTAATGCACCGTGGTGCATAAGAAATGACAACCTCCAAAGAGATCTGAAGATGGATTTCGTCAGTGAAGAAATAAGCAAGCACGTGAGAAAATACATGCACCGTATTAGTCTAAAAAATGCCGAGATACGTGGTATGTTGGATGATTCAAAGACGGCTGCGATGGAAGAAACCACTTGATCTACTAGACCCAATCGCATGATCGACTAAAAATATAATATAATTGTAAAGGGGACTAACCAAAGGGACTGAACACCAACCCTCCATACAACCCTCCATACCACTCCATACAGTTGTAATAAATAAATATTAAAAAAATTAAATCTTGATCTAGAGATTAAGAGTCATCCAATTTTAATTTTTACATTTACTTCCTTCAATAAAGAAAATTGTAAAACAAGTTTATTATACATATCAAAAATCCGTTCTAGAGTAGACTCAGGATTTCTTACGTCAAATACGGTAACGATTGAAAAATATTCAAGGGACTCAAAATATAAAATCATT
This sequence comes from Nephrotoma guestfalica, assembly GCA_963691935.1. Classification (NCBI taxonomy): domain Eukaryota; kingdom Metazoa; phylum Arthropoda; class Insecta; order Diptera; family Tipulidae; genus Nephrotoma; species Nephrotoma guestfalica. The sequence continues at coordinate 214,927,906 of OY829914.1, forward strand.
GGCCAAACAGAATCAAATATGCAATGCCTCCTGGCATGCAATACGCACAATTATTGAAGAAGACGCACTGGCCGCATTTTCATCAGGCTTAAAGAAGCCAAAATTCGAGTACGCTCAGGCGGCAAAGCCCAAAAACCTTGAGGAAGCTTACGCCTTTTTATGAAAGTTTACCGGCAATGAGAGAATATCATACAATTCGAAAAAAAAAATTCTCTCATAACTCGCACCCTCAAAAACCGAGTCAAATTAGTACAGCACACTCAAAATTCAACCAACACGAACGGAACAAAGAGAGATAAACTCAATAAAAAGGTTAAACGGACCGCCTACTGAACACATGGAAATAGATCCCTAAGCTAGGACTAGGGATTCCAACGTCAAAAAATTTAAGTTCAGAAATCAACAAATACATTACCTTACTATTGGACACAGGGGCCAATAAAAATATAATAAAAACAAACATTATACCCAACCATCTCCTGGAATCACAAAACACATCAGTGAAGAATATCTGAGGTACCCACCATCTGACGAAGAAGGGAAAAATAAACCTTATAAGTAAGGACTTACCAGCCCAAACATACTATGAATTAAATTTTCATAGATTCTTTGACGGGATTCTACGATCGGAATCAATGACAAAAATGAATGCTACCATTGATTACGAGTCAAATATGGTAACACTAAGCAACCAAAAATTTAAGTTTTACCACTACTACCCAGCGAAAATTTTTTACCACCACATACTATTACAGTTGACACTTTTGAAAATGGAGACTGGGTTTTACCAAGGTATGCAGAACTAAACCATTTTACCATTCAACAAGGTCTTTACAAAACCACTAATTTCAAAACAACAATAAGGATTTTGACAAGTGAGCCAACACCGCAAAAAATAAAACTCCCAAAAATTTAATTCAAAATTAATAATTTGGAAACCATAGAACTACTACCTGTCATTGATAATGAAACAATTAACAAGGAAGACATAAAAAGAGTAATTCGGACTGACCATGCCCACTCGTGGCGAAATACCGGTGTACACAAACACATATAGATACCCGCACTACTTCAAAACGGATGTTGAAGAACAAATTCAGGAAATGCTGAACAACGGCATAATCCAACACTCAAATAGTCCTTATTCGGCACTTATTTGGGTAGTGTCCAAAAAAGTGGATGCTTCGGGAAAAAATAAGATGCGAGTCGTTATCGACTGTAGAAAATTAAACGGAAAAACAGTCGACGATAAATACCCCTTTCCCCAGATAGAAGAAATACTAGATAACCTGGGGAATTCTGTTTACTTCACAACACTAGACCTTAAAGCTGGCTTTCACCAGATACTAATGGATGAAAAACCACGAGCTAAAACAGCATTTTTATCAGACAAAGGGCATTTTGAGTTCTGCAGAATGCCGTTTGGACTGAAGAATGGTTCCGCAACATTCCAACATTGTGGTAGTAGGGGAAAATCTAAAAACACACTTATATAACGTAAACACCATCCTAGCAAGACTCTCGGAGTTCAACCTTAAGATTCAGCTCGATAAATGTGATTTCTTAAAGAGAGAAACTGAGTTTCTAGGCCACATAATAAGACCAAACAAAGAGAAGGTACCAAAAATCTTAGAATGGCCCTTACCAAGAAACCACAAAGAAATTAAACAATTTCTGCGACTTTCTGGGTACTACAAAAGATTTATTAACGACTATTCTAAAATAGCGAGGAATATGACGAAGTATCTTAAGAAAGATGTGGCACTAAACCTTTCCGATCCAGACTACATTAGGTCTTTCGAAAAGCTTAAAAACACCATAGCGACCGACCAAATACTAACATACCCAGACTTTACAAAACCGTTCATCTTAACGACGGACGCTGCCCTTGGCGCAGTACTTTCTCAGATTCCAGATAAAGTCGAAAAACCCATTGCATTCGCTTATCGAACACTGAATCTAACAGAGACGAGATACGCGACAAACGAAAAAGAAGCTTTAGCCATAATATAAAAATTTACGTTGGTTAGGGATCATAAGCGCTTGATATTTATAAAAACTTCGGAGAAAAACTCCAAAATTCTAAGATGGAAACTTGAGCTTGAAAACTACGAGTACGATGTAGTTTATAAACACGGCAAAGCAAATGTGGTAGCCGATGCGCTTAGTAGAATGCCACTCACGGATCCTGAACTAACAAAAGAAATAAATAATATTGAACTCAGTTCTTCTGAAAACGAACTGATCCAAAATTGAGCTCCAAGCGACGGAGGCACAATACACTCAGCCAATACCTCGAATGATTTTTTCCGAACGTCCGGTTAAATACTACAAAAACCAAATCATTTTAAGAATTAAAGAAACAAGTATTCCCAAAAACTGACAAGGCTATAATCGCAAACCCCTATTTCGATAAACCACAAATTTTACACTATTTCAAAAAATTCCACAATGGAAAACAATCGGCTATTTTAGCACATGAAATCCTTTACGGAAAAATTCAGGAAGTCTGTAGGGAACATTTTTCGGAAGCAAATCGAAAAGGCAAGATGCAATTGTTATGAAAGAACACGACAGGGCACACCAAGGAATTAAGGAAATAGAAAATTAAATAAAAAGATCTTATTATTTCCCGAACATAGTAAAGAAAATCAGAAGTTACATCAATAGATGAGCGATTTGTAACATACACAAATATGACAGAAAACCTTATAACATCAAAATATCTCCCAGGCCCGAGCACCAGTAAACCGCTCGAAAGAGTACACATTGATATTTTTATTATAAATAAAACCAATTTCCTGTCTGTCATAGACGCATTTTCGAAACATCTCCAAATGATTCAGATAGAATCAAAAAATCTGTTGGATATAAGAGCCGCAATATTGGTTACAACATTTGAAATTCCAAACACAATAATAGCGGGCCACGAAACACCATTCCGCTCAATCCAATTCAAAGAATATCTAAGTACCTTGAACATAAGGTTAGATTACGCATCTTCATCGGAATCCAATAGCCAATTGGAAAAAACCCATTCCACAAATCAAAAATAGAATAGAGCTAATAACAGATACAGCCAACAAGGCCTTAGATAGTACAACAATTGCCAACAGAGTCGTCCTGTCAGAATTTGAAATACTGACAATGATAGTAAACATCGATACCATCAATGCAATATTAGTAAATATTCAGGACGCAATAATCAGAACACAAATTGCCCTACCGAGCAGTAAAATACTATCCTTTAAAGAAATTATCGCCATCAAGAACCTACTAGTCGATCAAGGCATTGAAAAACAAGTACCAGACGTAGCCCTAAAATACATCATACCGAAGATTGCAGTGAACGACGACACCTTATGTTATACATATTGGAAGTCCCAAAACTCGAGGAGGACAATTCAATGATAATGACTATTAGACCAACGATCATCAATGGTAGCATCATCCCTGACTACCCAAAGTTCCTAATCAAGTCCATGTACAGAAATCCATGGGCATAAAAGAATTCCGCGACGAGTGTATAAAACTACTAATTATAAGAAGCAGAAGTCATTGTATAGTATAACACCAGAAGCCAACATGACCGCACCCCTAATATCCGAGGACAAGCTGTTCATAAACGCTGCAAAAGAAACAGTAATGTCATCAAACTGTGGTCCGGATAATCGAACGCTAACCGGCAACTTTACCATAACATTCTGGAGTTGCACTATTAACATCAATGCAAAGGAATTTCAAGCATATGAGTGGAGAAGTGAAATCGTGGAAATCCAAGGAGCTTTCCACAATATAGAGTTTACAAGGCAGATGATAGAAAACCAAAACATTACTACACTCACACAAGAGAATATACAAAATAGAAAACAATTAAATCATGTTTACCTGAGACAATTAGATCATTAAAAATGGTTCTGGCCGCTATCGGGAGGCATCTCTAGTAAGGCATCTAATACTGTAAAAATAGAAATTCCAAAGGCAAATCAAATAAAGAACAATCGTCATATACAGATATGTTAAAAATAGCAGGCATCGCAGTAAGGACAAGGACAACCCTTCTACATCCCCGGGAGAAGTTATGTACCCACATAAACATAGCGCAACATCCAATGACTCAAGGTCAGCACAATTGGTAAATACCATAAAACCCATATGCAACAAAATAAATACAGAACATCGAAAATCGCAAAATCAGAATACCGAGAAATGCAACGGTTGATGAAACAAGAAAACCACGCGTCGCAACGGACAACGTGCTAACAACGATGTTAAAAATACAGTAAGCCCTCGATTTAACGGACCCCGACTTAACGGAAACTTTTTATTTTCCATGTTTCGGTTACCGATTATGATGGGATTGGATATGTTGGATGGAAATGAGATTCTTAAATTATTTCTGGAAGAAATTCTGGAATGTGGCTACCGATTGTAATATGATTGAGTATGTTAGATGGGAATGGGGTTCTTAATTGATTTTTCAAAGAAATTTTGAAATATGGCCACGAAACTCGGTCGTTATTAAACAGGCGTTTTTCTTGAAGCAAGCGGTTCGTAATGCTAACAAGTTTCTGGAAATGCTGAACATCTATCACCAGTACGTAACCACTCGAACACCCACCACTCATGAAATTGGTAGGTTGAGCGGCAGACCAACTTTATCATCTCACATAAAATTACATTATGAACCATATACAAAGGGCTTGGATAAAATTATAGTACTCTTATCAACAACGAACTCGAAAACTGTTCATGTGAACATGGAATATGATGCCTTCTAAGACCATGAAATCTTCAGAACCTTTCGAACCAAGCGGAAATTTACACCTTTGAGGTACTTGCAATACAATAACTTAATCCATATGGCCATATTTCAGAACTTTCTCAAAAAATTATTTAGTAATCTCATCTCACCCACAATGTCCAATTTCTGTTATAGTTTGTCATATTCCAGAACTTCTTCCAAAAAGCTTTTGAAAATCTCATTTTCATCCAGTATACCCAATCCCATCATAATCGGTTAAAAAATTACCGAGTTCCCCCCCAGCAGGCCATATTACAGAATTTCTTCCAAAAATCATTTAAGAATCGAAATTGGATTTTCATTGCTACAAATATAAACTGATTCCAATGATTTATAGAAGCACACTGATATAACAGATGGAAAATCAACATGATTTCACTTAAAGTACTTAACTGAAATGAAACAAGAATACTTAACACCTCCAGCAAGTGTTTTTTTAGTTTAAACCTATATCACTTTCAGAAAAAAAACAATTTTAGGGTGTACCAACACAGACTGCGCAAATGATTAATCATGGTTCGAGTTAGCTCACAGACATTATAAATTTAAGTCAAATTAAAGTACAAATTTCTCAGAATTTATTTGTAGACAAATTTTTAACAAATTTATTTATCCCGTACAACAAAACCATAAGCAACTGAGCAAGTAGCAGCTGCCCCCAATTATCTAATTACATTATTGTGCAACACAATTTCTAAACAATTTGTCACATTAAACATAAACATTTGGTTTTATTTTCTAAAATATCCTTTTCATGTTCGTGCGTACGTCGTTACGAAGTATTTATTGATTGTTCATTTGTTTAAAACGCACGTAACACTATCCTAAACGACTGTACACCCGATACGGATAATCCAATATGTAAACCAAACAAATCACAGTTTTGTATTTTACATGTGAGGGATTTTTATGTTTCCGTTCATTACAAAATAATCAGAACTATAATTACCTAATGATTTTTATTCTTAAGTGCCGAAATAAGAACAAGAACACCAACAAAAACATGTTACATTTATCACAGTACTACGAAATAACCACAAAAAAAATTGTTAGAATTACAGCATCATGTAACAAATTAAACCGGATATAGCCCAACAGAAAAATGTGTACGTACTTATTTTGTATACATTACAAATTCAACAAAAGATGGTTCGTATATGTGAAGACTGAAGACGATACATGGATGTAATTACGATTTCAAGGTTGGAGGAAAATGAATATTTATGCGCAATGGAAATGGAGTCACGTGTGGAATATTTATTTGAGTTTGATGTTGACCCTGGCATGTTTTCATTAACGATGTGAGATCTGATTAGTTTCAGCAGTATTCTCTACAGAGCATGAAAAGGGTGTTGTTAATGGAAAATGAATGTTTCATATTGATCGGTGTCTCGATTTCATTAAGATAACTGTAACGAAATACAGTTGTGCGTCTACGCTTATTTCCGATGTAGACAATTCGTAGACAATGTATATTATTGTTGTTTTTTCCATTGTTTTTCTGTACGAAGTCGTCATCTTACAGTTTTCCAATTTTTAAATTGGGTTTAAACTGGGACATACCTATATTTTGGAAGTTCATTCGTAATTCATATGTTAAAGTGTACAGACTATTTCAATATAGAAAATTTGTTAAAATATTTATAATTTAATTTGAGCAATATTTAATAAAAAATAAGTAAAATCAGTAAAACAGTGAAACTAATTAGTTTTTATTTGCCTTTGTAATAAACTACAATATACATTTTTGTCACTAGGGTTATCCAATTCGAGGTTGATAAAGTAGAAATCTGTATACCGACATCTGTCAAAGATAAACGTCAAGTACGCTGTCATTTGTTTAGTTGACATTCTGCCATTTAAGAATATGGAGCATTTAACATACGCAAATTGGGTGTTGGAAAAACAGGCCGTCGATGCTGATTTTTCGAACAAAATTTTCTTCAGTGATGAAGCTCATTTTTCGCTTGGTGGATACGTTAATAAGCAAAACTGTAGAATTTGGGGCTCAGAAAATCCACAATTGATTGTAGAGAAGCCATTACACCCGGAAAAAGTCACTGTTTGGTGCGCATTGTGGTCTGGTGGTGTGATTGGGCCGTATTTTTTTGAGAACAACCATGGACGAACCGTTACCGTCAATTCTGAGCGCTATGGCCGCATGTTAACCGATTATTTTTTTACGAAAATCGAAGATTATGATCTTGACGATATGTGGTTCCAGCAGGATGGAGCAACCAGTCACGTAACACGAGCAAATCGAGATCTTTTGCAAGAGAAATTTCCTGGACATTTGATTTCGCGATTGGCTGATGTCAATTGGCCTCCAAGATCCTGTGATTTAACGCCTTTGGATTTCTTTTTGTGGGGCTACGCGAAAGATCGTGTTTACGCAAACAATCCTCAAACTCTTGACGAATTGAAAACTAATATTCGTAAGGTAATGGCCGAGATACCGCCCGAAATGTGCCGAAAAGTCATTGCAAATTACCGCAAAAGAATCAAGGCCTGTAAGAAGTCCCGTGGAGGACATTTGAATGATATCTTGTTTAACTAAAAATGGCAAGGATCAATCTGTAAAATGAAATAAAAATTACAATACATTCCGAATATTTTGTGTATTTTTTTTAAGTTTACTTTATCAAGCTTGAATTGGATAACCCTTTATTTATGTGAAAGTGTCTCGTTAGCTTTGCTCTCCTTTAAGCTTAAGTGAAAATGCCACAAAAGTGAATTAAGTGTAATAACAACATCGGAAGTCGAAATAATCTAGGAGTAAAATGCAGTGGTTCATGTAAACGTCTTTAACACGTCTCCTGTGTAAAAATCTCCGACGATTTAATGGAACGCTTGAAAGAAGGCACTGCTGTTTGGAAATGTGAGCCATGCCTAAAAGTTAGCCGATTCTCGCTTATTATCTGTTAAAATGGACAAGATCCGGCGGGTATTCAGACAACATTAGTTTGCCTGACATATAATGAGCACCTTAATTGGCCTTAAATTAATAATTAAAAATGTTGAAAAATCTCAAAATTTTGTATCTAACTAATGAGTTGAAAAACCAAAATAAGTTGTTGCTTGCTGAAAATGAAACACTTAAAGAGAGTTTGAAAGCACTGAGTTCTACATGCTCGGAGAATGAAATGCGGATCAACAAATTAGAAGCTAAAATCGATTTAAACGAGCAAGATAAAATTATGAATGAGCTTGTTATTACCGGACTTCATGTGCCTGTGGATGCTACTTATGCGAAAAAACTAGTTTATAGTGTTTTCAAGTGTCTTGATGTTGCGGTACCTGAGGATGCAATAACTAAGTATTGACTTGCTGATCATCACCTCCACATTGAAGGAGCACTTTGAATTGTTAGAGCTGGTTGTAGACTTACAACGGAAGGCGGTACCGACAGTTAACGTCGAAAAACACAAATTTGCAATGAGGGAAATTTGATATTTAGATACCTAGCTGGTGAAAACGGAGTAACACCCGATCCATAAACAAGAATGAAGCCATTATGAATTTGTCAGCCTCGAATAATATAACCCAAACGCGCGTGGCCGGTTGGTACCGCCGTTCTATTTAAAATTTTTCAGCCGTTAGATCTCCTACCTTTCACCGACTCTTTGAACAAACGTAAATTCATTCGGAAACAAAACGCAAATAACGCTATCGACAAACTGAAAACTTTATTTACGATAGCTCCCGTACTGATCAACCCATCTTACAAAAAACCGCTCAATACTTGCTGCGACACAAGTACAAAAGGAGTAGGTAATGTTTTGTACCAATTGGATCGCGAAGAGAATGAGAAACCGATCGCTTGTATGATGTACGAAAGGGAAGCTGGATAAGGTATTTACTTAAATCACAGACCACGCCATTTTAAAGTGGCTCATGGGCCATGGTGACCCGGGTGGCACACTCGCACGTTGGAGCCTAAAATTACAAGAGCAAGCATTTTTCATCCAAGACCAGCTATATAAAGACAATTCAGTGCCAGTACGAACATATTTCGACTATTTTCAAATTTTCAACTTTACCCGAAATAGATTCATCGGAGTTTGATGATAATGATTACCAAGCCAAAACTTAAAGACGAATTCGTTCGAACTACATGTCACGGATACATGTCAAAAATAGAAAATGTCCTTATCGAAAAGGAACATAATGAACCACTTTTTTCACACGGTTGAATAGTTACGAATCAAACGTCCAATTGACTTGCTTGGACCATACCGTAGATTAGTTAGTCGCAAGTTAAAATAATAATCTTAATTGTGTTAGACCACTTCACCAAGTTTGTTGTGCTAGAAACGTTAAGAAAAGTAAGTTCTCAAAAAATTGTTGATTTTTTACGTAACGAAATATTTTTTGTGTATGGTGTTCAGAAAACTATTCACTCAGACAATGGATCTCAAATCAGGAATTCGGAGTTTAAAAACCTGTTGCAAGAATATGGTGTAATAGTTTTCTAAAACGGCAGTTTACTCACCACTCCCCCGAATCAAATCAGTCTGAAAGAGTTAATCCCTCGGTTCTATATCGGTCAGAAATACACATACACAACGGTTCAAAATTCTCCACTTTTTGTACTCTTCAAACAATTAGGTGCATCAGTGGTTTAAGCCTAAGGTTTGTATGGTTTTATTCCGAATAGCCAATGTACGGAAAATTTCGTAGTATGGTTGGTAGGCGTCTGAGGAGTTGCTGGAGATCTAGAATTTTCTCCATTTTTAATAATAAAATGTCTCTCATTCAAATTTTTTCCAGTTGACCATCAATTTATCGATCACTATTCGATGTAGCATGCGTGTACCTAAATTTTTGTAGTATATGGTTGGGAAAGACCCGAGGTGTTTTGGGCGATGGTATTTCAAATTTTCTCTATTCTTAGTGAGTGATAAAATGACCTTGTTAAAGTTAGCCGAAAGTTGCCAGCCGAAAGTGAAAAAATCGATAATGCAGCTAGCGTCTTGACTACTTCAGCCGAAAGTTAAATAAATTATATATTAAATTGAAATATCGTAGTCGAAAGTGACTAATCTACTTAACCAGCCGCAAACATATGTATCGGGACAAACAACAAATACAATTTCCAATCTAAACGATATTAACAAATAGTTTCATGTGTTTATTATAGCAGCATACGGCCAACTTTCAAAAATTTATTTTATAGATGTTATAGATTTAACCAGATAGACACCAAAATGACTATGCTGATTTCTATGCCATATTTCTTTTATGCAGCCGAAAAATGATGAACGTTTTTATCGTCAAATTAAAGTAAAAATAAAAATTTCACCCCTATAACCCCATCAGACTTACCCCTAACCTATAATCAAAATCTACCTATGGTCATGGGCTATCGAATCAGAATAGTCAGATTGGTGTCCATGTCCCATAATCTGGAATGATGAACGATTTTATCGTCGGAATATGTGAGAAATAAAAATTTCACCCCTATAACCCCATCATGGTCATGAGCTATCGAATCAGCATTGTCAGATTGGTGTCCATGTCCCAAAATCTGGAATGATGAACGATTTTATCTTCGGAATAAGGGAAAAATAAAAATTTCACCCCTATAACCCCATCAGACTTACCCCTAACCTTTAATCGAAATCTACCTATGGTCATGGACTATCGAATCAGCATAGTCAGATTGGTGTCCATGTCCCAAAATCTGGGATGATGAACGATTTTATCGTCGGAATAAGGGAAAAATAAAAATTTCACCCCTATAACCCCATCAGACTTACCCCTAACCTATAATCGAAATCTACCTATGGTTATGGGCTATCGAATCAGCATAGTCAGATTGGTGTCCATGTCCCAAAATCTGGGATGATGAACGATTTTATCGTCGGAATAAGGGAAAAATAAAAATTTCACCCCTATAACCCCATCAGACTTACCCCTAACCTATAATCAAAATCTACCTATGGTCATGGGCTATCGAATCAGAATAGTCAGATTGGTGTCCATGTCCCAAAATCTGGAATGATGAACGATTTTATAGTCGGAATGAGGGAAAAATAAAAAGTTTACCCCTATAACCCCATCAGACTTACCCCTAACCTATAATAAAAATCTACCTATGGTCATGGGCTATCGAATCAGCATAAACAGATTGGTGTCCATGTCCCAAAATCTGGAATGATGAACGATTTTATCGTCATAATAAAGGAAAAATAACAAATTCACCCCTATAACCCCATCAGACTTACCCCTAACCTATAATCAAAATCTACCTATGGTCATGGGCTATCGAATCGGCATAGTCATATTGGTGTCTATCTGGTTAAATCTAATCGTTCACTTAAATGAGACTTTTCCAAATTTTTGGCTGAAGTAGTCAAGATACTCTTTGTATTATCGATTTTTTCATTTTCGGCTGGCAACTTTGTAACGCTAGCCTTTGACGTCGGCTAACGTTAACAAAAAGAAATAATAATAATATTTTATTTAGACACGCGTGACACCAGAGTACGAGATTACGTCATAATCTGCCGCTAGCTTAGTGGTTGAGGTACGACTGGTCGAGGGTTTGTACTCTGGCAACAACATATCCACTCTAAACTCACTCACTTGACTTACCAGATTCACATCACTTCCTTGGCCAATTTTCTCAACTACGCATGATTAATAATTATAAAGAGTTATATTTAAAGCTCCACATATTAACAAAGATAAATTTATTATAACTATCATTTATAAATTTTGCAAATGCAAACAATAACAAAAATTTATTTATTTATCTTGTACTAAAAATAAAAAAAATGAACCACTACCAATATTATAAATTATCAAATCTATTTCGATTAAATGTTATTAAAATAGTATAGCAAACAGAATAAGTTTAGAGTCAATTAACATAAATATTTATTGATGGTTTGCAAATGGAAACCAGAAAAAAAATGCATAAATGGTTACCTTGTAGTGTCCACAGACGTAGAAGCGCTTCAAACGACCTTGGCACTGCACATGGTGTCCTAATGAAAATAATTCTAAAAAAACATAAAATGAAATATATAATATTAATTAACCCTTAATAATGGTAATAACATTGAAGCGAACAAATAAATTTGGTTCAACTAGAGAACGTTAATAGTGGAAATGAAAACTAAATTGGCAATTCAACAAATTAAGAAAAGAAATTTAAAGAAAATTTTCATAGAAAAATTTAAGCCAAATTATTCCAAAAAAAAAACAAAAACAAACTTATCCAAAAAAGAAAATATCCGTTCGTTGATATTTCTATGGTACCACCATCCACTCCAAGACAGAATACTACCACACGTTATGGCGAAGGCGGCAGATACAACTGTGTTTTGGTTCCAATGTAACGGCTCTTAGGTATTCCAAAGCTTCGAACCAGATCGTTGATATTTTTATGGTACCGCCATCCACTCCAAGACAGAATACTTCCACACGTTAGAGACTGGTATCTGCCAGCTTATCCTCTCCGATTATATTTGCTTCTAGTAAATTCTTGGATTAATAGCATTCATCCATGAGTTTAATGATGATTATACACAACATGTGTTAAGTAAAACGGTATGTACAATACTACTTAACGGCTCAGTTGATTTTCCTGCGATCACGTATCATTTCTCCATCTCGCGGACTCACAAATACCGCGATATTTCCGATCGATACACCGCAACTGCCGCTCGACAAGCACCACGCCAAAGATTAAAATCACCCCACTTCAACTGTATAATTGCGGCTCTTCAACACTGCACAGTATACACCATACACAATCAAACGTACTCAACAAGGTAATTAAAGTCCGTGCAACAACTACTACACTTCTGTATCGTTTCACTATTGATCGACTTTTACCCTTTTGGCTTTTAATTTTCTTTTTTTTTATAACTTAACTTTTCACTTCAATATTTCTAATTTTGAAAAAAACTTTACTTTTTTAATTTTTAATATTTTTCCGGGTATCACCACAAATATTATTTAATAATTTTAATTTGACTTGCTCAACTTGACTAATGTTATCTTCTATTTTTTTAATTTATTTTTTTTTAATCTTCTCGAGAACTATACCGGTATATTGTGTACAATCCGAATTCGATCAAATACAAGCATCGTTGGTTGTATTTTTAGCACCTTTTATGTAACGAATGTTACAACTTTCGACTTTTTTCTATATAGGTCTGTTATTGAGATTTTTCTTTTAAAAAATTGATGTATTATTTGTTACTTTAAAATCTGTATTGGCGGGATTTTTTGATTGAATATTGAAGTTAAACACAATCTGCATTATCGACATATTACGGCATTTCAACTTGGGGTGGAAATATCATAACTTCAGTACCACCTTTCGGCTGGGTTATCAAAGACACTAACTGCATTACCATCTTTCGGCTGGGAACTTTCGGCTAACTTTAACAGTATGATAAAATGGTTCCACGATCAAGACTTTCCAATTTGTTATCAATCTAAGTGACTTTTGGGAAGTTATATGAGCTTATGAGGTTACTTTACTGTGAAAACGAAATTTTTACTATGAAAGATTTTGCCAGTTGCTCATCAATCATACAACGACAATTCGATGTAGCATGGACTGCGTGCAATATCTTGATATGTTTGAGGGAGGTCTGACGAGGGGTTGTGGTGTAAATTTGAATTGTATCACTATTTAATGGGAAAGATAATTCAATACTTGTAAATGTCAGCCGAAATTCAAAGAGTCGATAATATAGTCTGTGTCTACGAGTTTTATAATATAAACCAAAATGAGGTCGTAATGCTGTAAAATATTGTAACAATCACCACTCGGTTGTAGCATGGATATACGCAAAATATCGTAGTATGATTGGAGGTGGTCTCAGGAGTTTTAGAGGTTGTAATTTTGATTCAATTTTTAATAATAAAATGGCCCAGCGTTGAAGATTTTTCCAGTTGGTCATCAATTTAATAATGAAAATTTGATGTATCATGATGTTCGCAAAATTTCGTAGTATGGTAGATGGAGGTCTGCGGAGTTTTGAGAACATAATTTCGATTTTTCTTTAACTAAACGATAAAATGATAATTTGTTTACCCAAGCTCTTGAGACCACCTCCAACTATGTGTAAATTCGAAACTTCCTAAAACTCTTCAGACCACGATTACAAACCGATTTTGTATTGGTGGTGATATAAACCTTTAAAGCAAAATCCGGAAAATGGGAGAATCTTCTAAGACTTTTTTCTGTATCCAGCTTTATGGAAATTAATAATTTTCATTCTGGTTCAAATCGAGTTAGTTTTGTAACGATATGAAATAGAATGTTGGTTTGCAATGTACTTTCCTGAGGTTAATCGATTAGCATAACACTGTACGAGGCTAAATTCGGCTATGGTTAAAAAGACATTCGCTGTGTCTGTCATGAACATTTTCGAAATGAATACTTCATTTCTGAGTTTAACGTCCGTACCTTCAGCAACGTAGTTGGCGTACTAGGAAACTGGTAGAATAAATGAGTTGTTTTGATTGATTTTGCTGTTTTTGGTTGTGTTACAACCCAAATTAAACAAAAATCCAAAAACGATGTGACGTACAGATAATGTGGTTTTTCCGGACTAAAAATGACGGATAACTGTGATTAATATTGTCTTGAACCAGAATACAGGTGGCGATTTTTTAATGTAAGCGATATTCATTTTGTTTAGGTTAGCTCAGGGTAACAGTTTACCGAGACATTCACCAATTAATTATCAATCAACGTTTGTTTTCCTTGTCCTTTTCACAGGAGTGATCTTGCTTGAAATGAGAGACGAGTGGCGGAGGTAGATAAGATAACAATAACTTCATCACTTACATCAAGCAACTATTGGTTGGGTTAGTACAAATGTGGATCACCTTTTGGGAAGATCATAGAAGAAAGTTAATAATGGAATGGAACGAAACTTCAATCCCAGGTATACCAGTATACCTTTCTCAAAAGTCTAGGATTAGACTAATCATTCATTGGTTATCGTACACGGACACGAATCGGAAATTGGAACATTAAAATTCTAACAGAAGTTAAAGCTCTAAGCTTTCTAAGCTTTCGAAATGATCGGTCTCAGTGAAGTGAGATGGAAAAACAGTGGTGAAATAAACACAAGCAAACTAAATTAACTGATTATATACCCAGACGCGATGAATAAGGCGTGAGCATATTAAAAACAGCTAAAGCGAAGAAGGCAATAGTGGAATAGAAACCAGTTGATAGCAGAATAATCGAAGAATCGTAACAAGATTTTATACAAAATTATGAAACACAACCTAATATTCAGTGATATGCCCCAACAAAAGACGCAGATGAAGCGACTAAGGATGAGTTCTATAAACAACTACAAGCCACAATCACAAGGACACAAAGAAAATGAACAAGATGACAGATAACGTCGACCTGATAACCAGCCTTGGTAAACAACCATTAAACTCATCGACTTTTGCTTTCCAAACCACCTATTCATAGGAGTCAGAAAATTTCTGCTCAACAATATACACAAATACACATGGACATCAAGAAAAAAAATAACACCGACATCTCAAGCTCAGCTTCCCAACCAATAAAGAAGCAGTCATCATTATAGTGCAACAGTATAAACAAATCGAAGGAACCTATATAGAAGCAGCTACCAATACACTTGGGCGAGTACCAAGAATGCAGAAGCAAACCCTGGATCAGTCATAAAATTACGAAGGCTGGCAACTCAATCTGCAAATATGCCAACAAAATACGTCGGCCAACAAGATACGTCACTCACCATGGAGTGGAAATCTAGCGGTGTCATTGCTAAAATTAAAAACAACAAGGCCTCTGGAATGGACCGTATACAAGCTGAAATATGAAAGGAGACAGGTCAGAAAGAAACTGCAAAAGCTATAACACTTGTAATAACAGAAGCGTGGAGTTCCGGGCTAATACTGTGAACAAAATATAAGGCTTAACTATAACGACTCCTAAGAAGAAAATGCAAAAATTGGCAGGATACGCCCCTCCTCAACATAACCAAAAAGATATAGCAATGATCATCTTACATGCAATTTCACTAACAATTAACCCAAAATTAAGAAGAAAGGAACAAGCTGGCTTCAGATCAGGACAAAGTTTCGCCGATCATATCATATTAACACAACACGCATCATCATTGAGCAGTCTAAAGAATGGAATTCACCAGTACACAAACTCTTCGTCGAACGTTCATTTGATACAATACACAGTGCCTTCACATACCATCAGTATGGAAGGCAGCTTGTGAAATTTGCATCCCAAAGAAATATCCACACCAATATATATTAATCAAGAAAAAATAGTGGAGGTTATTGAATTTATATACCTTGGTTGTACTCTAGCTAAAACGAGTGGCACAGATGAAGATATAACAAAACAAATCAACAAAGCCAGGACAACATTCATCATGTTTCACAAAGTCTGAACACCTGTTCTATCCCGCAACACCAAGCTAAGAATGTTCAATTCGTTTATAAAATCAGGGTTGATGTACGGTTGCGAAACCTGGAAGTATACACATAAGATCAGCAAAAAGAAAATTTGAAAATAAATGCCAACAAATGATGAGCTCCTTAGGCAAATGAAACAAGCAGTCATTGAGATCGAATTAAAAAAGGGCAAGTGAAGATGGATTGGCCATTCTGAGGAAGTCTAAGAATGGCATAACAAGTTCTTTGGAATGGAACTCACAAAGGAAAAGGAAAGTCGGACAACCATCCGTAACATGGAAATGATTGATGCTAGGCGAAGAGACACTCAACAGAGTTAGAGAGTCCAACCCAGTAAACGCTCGATGCTCCTAGATTGGAAATAAAAGGGGAAAAATGGCATTTATTAATCCTAAAAAATGCCAAAATGAACCTTGAAATTTGTAAATGATTCTTATTTGCCTGAATTTATTTTTTGCGCTTTACCATTTCATTATGGTAATAATGTTGAACATTGTAGTAGATACAATCTGATAGCTCTTGGTTTGGTTTAAAAATTTAACTTTATATAAAGTTGTTCTTTTTGGTGCAGGATGCTGTACATTTATTGAAATTATATTGTACCAGCAGTAATGTGTTACGTTTAAAGTGATTATTTGATATGGTTTTACTACCGAGTCAATCGGAATTGGATTGGCTAACGGCCGACATAATTGTCACAGACACATGGCAATTTGCTGCATCTCCATTCCACCATTTAATTTTGTTTAACAGTAACATATACATGTGCTTCATTATCATATAAAAAATTTGTCAACTTTCTTCGAAATGGTCCCATTAACAAAGAAATCATAGAATTTTTATGATTGCTAAGGATAATAATTTTTGACATTGTCTACATTCTTTACATTGTCGACACCATTTTTTAATGTTCTACATACATTGTCTACACGTGCCGAATATTAATTATCTACTCGGTGTAAACAATACGGCATAACACTGATGCATAGAATATTTGGTTTAAATTGTTTAATATAATAATCGGGATGTTTCTGATTCCCTTCCGATATTGCTTTGGGTAATTAATGTTGTTGTTGAGTTGTTCTGGACGATAAGCTAAATGTAAAACTGTCCCAAGCATTTAACAGTGGACGGTCATCAATACTTGTATAAGCAAATTTAAATTACTTCTATAAATCTGTTATTCAAACACAACGCCCATAAATTTCCACCAAAAATTCGTAAAATTCCGTATAAAACGCCACTAGCGAACAGCATAGCAAATCATCATTACTCCACTACTTAAATATTAATTCAAAACCATCATATTATATTCAAAGCATTCGAGAAATAAGGCGAACACACAAAAACAAATTCTAAATTCCATAATAATTCATGAGAAATTCCTTAACTGAACGTAATACACAGAACCAGCAAAAAGTAATTCCAAAGAAAATTATAGGTAAAAATAAATAATAAATCTCGTAAGACTACAAGAGAAATAAAAACGAAAATGGGAGAAAATCCTAAAAAAATATTTACTTTTCTATCAACCTTTTGTTGTACCATTTTAGGAAGAATGTATACAAGACAACGACGAGTGGGTATATAACATGAACACAAAGTACACAAGAACGGAGTCATCTCGTAGTCGCGATTATTTATTTTCTCCCGTTTTAATTTTTTTTTTGTTTTGTTTAGGAAGTTCCTGTATTTATTTACCGAAATATTATTGAATAAGTCATGCATAACAAAAAATCGTAATGTAAGATGTCCTTTTTGGTGTTCCTTGTGAATTCTCCCTTTTGTACATCACATCGACGGTAGAATTATGGTAAAATATCAATTTGCATAGCGGCAAGGAATTTAAAAGATTTTCAACTATTTTCGTTCGATTTCGGTAAGATAAAAACAAAATTTACATTGTGGTTTGCCTTTTTCTAACAAAGACAAAAAAAAAATTAAAATCGGGATTAGTGAAATTAGAGAATTTGGTTTAGTTTATGCTTTACCTGTTGATTTATTGTATTGAAGGGTTAATGTTATAATTAAAATAAATTTGGTTTCTTTCTTTTATACGCTGAGCTTTGTTGATTTTTAAGATTATGGATTGTATTTCGTGCACCTAAAACCCAGACGATTAAAGCTTTTATGGATGAATTGCGGTGATTTTAATTAAATATGGTTTTATGCAAAGATAAACTACGGAATACAAGGTTTTGTGTTCGGGTGCAGTTTAAATCAACTCTTTCTGCAGATAAATTGAAAGGGGTTTACTGGTTTTTAGTTTATGATTATTATGTTACCTGGGATAATTTAAATACAATCGAAGGAGAGAATTATATTTATGGATAATTCGGTTATGCATATAGATTGCATCTGTTATTAAATCCAGTCGGATGAAAGGATTTAACTTTTTATGAACGAGAGTAAGGTTTAGTTTAGATTCGAAACTAGTTATCGGCGACAAATGATAAAATTTTAACTGAAATTGATACATTTGGGTTGCGGCAGATGCTATTCCTGTTGTTATTTTAGTAAACATTACCGAATGTTGTGTAAAAGCAGAATTGATATAATGAAAACCTTATTATTTAATACTAGCCTCACGGGGAGGATTGCGATAGCCCTCGTTGTTAGAGCTAAATGCCAAAAGTTGCCCTTGGGAATTGCCTTTAACGATTAACATGTCAAAATTAATATTATTGCAATCAAATTGAATTTTCATTTTTGGCGAAAAATCCATTGAGTCTGATTCTCTCTGACCACACGACGGAGGGTTTCATCTATGTTATTTTTTTTTTAACTAGGTGAATGGAATTTTGTCCAAATTTTTAATCAAATTTGTAGTATTCGCAATCTTAATTGGAAGTAGTAAAATATTACAGAAACGTAAGTAACGTTTTTCTCAGACAACTATTATTTCCCCTAAGATTCATTGAAAATTTTATAACACCTTCGCACCATTTACCAAGATTTACTTAGTCGAAAAAACTGATTACTTTCTACTCACCATAGTCATTCTGGATTTTTAAAATAAAGATAATTAGCAAAGTCATGTCGCGTGTCGCTGGATTCATTAACGAGTTAATGGTTTTTTCGTTTTATAGAACTATAAAGAATGACTTTGAACAGGAAAATGAAGTTATTCCACGATCCTATTCCAGAAAATAAAAAAATCATCAGGCAACATCATTCAATTAAAAACGCACTTGGTCTAGTATGAAGTTAGCCAACCTCAAAATTTGTTTTAATTTATCTCATATTAATAGTTGTTTATGAAGTTACTGGTTACCCAGCCTGGAATTTATGAGAAATATGCCAAGATGGTGATAAAATCGAACCTATAATCGTACGTCTTCGACGAGTGCTTTTGTCCCCAGAACGGCTTGCAAAGAATAAAATAATAAAAAAAAAATTAGTTGTTTTCAATTTTGCGAAATTATCCATGCAAATATATAAATTACATTTAAATTTGTCAATTTAGAAGTATAAATTTGACGGGTTAAGGTTATGATCGACCAAATGGCCTTTGACGTTTGGATCGGGAGGTACCGGGTTCAAATCCCGAAAGGGGCAGGATGCAAAAGGAAATTTTCATGACCAGATTACGATCTGTAATAAAAAGGAACACACGTACGACCTCTTATCGGCGTGCAAAACTCATGGACCGACCCATCTTCCATGTCCAGTACTTATAGGCTCGCATGGAGCTATGCAATGGGCAGATGAAAACGTAAATCGGACCTATAGGCGTACCTCTTCGATTTGGCATAACTGCGTTAGGTAGGAAGAGAAAAACAAACCGCGGAAGAGTTAGGAGTGCTTCGGCCCCAGAACAGATTGCAGGGATTAAAAAAAATTATGAGGCTTTGAAATGGTCATATACATCCCTTAATTTTCGAAAAATTAAAAAAAATCGCCCAGCGACAACTTAGCGAAATAGGCCTTTGGCCGGATGTTTCCATACAATGCTTGTTTGAACTAAAATTTCAGTTAAATTTCGCACGTTAATACATGGACTACATGGTTTTGAGATTCCCGTGAAGTATGTCCTAACTTTGTCCTAAAATTACAAAAAAAAAATTAGGACAAATTTAGGACAAACTTCACGTTTCTCTACAAATTCGTGAAGTTTGTCCTAAATCCTAAAAGATTGTATATGTTATAAGTGAGTATAATATACTTTTTTCGGATAAACCAATAAAGTTAAATTATTTACTCTTTATAATGAATTTTGAAATATAGTTAGGTTTAATTATTTTAAATTATCAGATTGGATACTAATGGCGACATATTGTCATGTGCAGACCAGTATGACTTCAACTTTATTTCGCAGACAAATTGACATTTGAAAAAATTATACAAATATTTTCAATTTTATTAAAATATTGTGGTAAGTAGGTAATAGTTGGTAGAATCAGTTTCTTGCAACGAAGAGATCCCAAGCATTTCAAAAGCTAACTACAAATTATTGCAATTCTAAATGGGATCGTATTGCAAGAAATTCGATTGTGTGGAAAATGATTCGTTGAGCTGGCTACCAGGCTACATACGACATTCACCATTCGGTTTAAAACGTTCATCAATCAATTAGCTAGTATAGGGTCTAAACTATCCACCAATTACAAAATCTATGTATATTTCGTAATAACCACTATATCAAATATTACAATAATTAAATTTTTGGAACTTAAGGATTAAGTTGAGCAGGATTAATTATCCACAACGCATCATCAAATTATGAGTATAATAAAAAATTAATACAATTTTTTGGGGGTTTGGTTACATATTTGGTTAGACGCCACATTTATGTACATAACAGCATATTCATAAATGTTTTCGAAAAGACCCAGGCATGCAACCAATTGTTTTAAGCTGTATCGAGAGGATATGATACCCATATGTTTTGTAATTAAATTTTAAATTTGTAAAGGTACGCCTATGTAATTCGTAACTAGTGCTTTGTACTCTCATGCTGGCATCTAAGAACAATCTTCGAATGATTTCTAATATTAATCGAAACGTAAAACACTTAAATATTTCGATTAATATTTAAAATCATTAAAAGATTGTTCGTAGATGCCAGCATAACGGAACAGAGCACTAGTGTAACAAAGAATTAATTCCAAATTTCAATGTTTAAGAAGATTGGCGAGCACTTGTCATATGACGTTGGATTCGTTTAAGTGTCTACTACTAATGTTATGAGTATCGAGCTAATTCTATGACGTTGAAACAATCCAACGACATATGACAAGTGCTCGTCAATCGCCTTAAACATTGAAATTTGGAATTATTTGTTCGTTACACAATACACACCCATGAATCGCTTATACGGTAGTACTCAAGTCATCGTATTTTCTTTCAACGTCATAGAATTGGTTTGAAATTCATAACATTTTTAGTAGACACTCAAACGAACCCAACGACATATGACAAGTGCTCGTCAATCGTCTTAAACATTGAAATTTGGAATTAAATCTTCGTTACAAATCATCGTATTTCCTTTCAACGTCATATAATTGTTTTGATATTCGTACAGATTATTAGAGACAGTGAACAAGTGCTTATTAATTACCTTTAATAATGAATACAAATTTAAGTTTAGATGTGCTGGAATTTTACTACCTCAAGTCTAGCTGCTAGTTACAAGCTATTAACTGACCGGTTTTATTCTTCACAAACCACTATTTTTTCATTGAATTTATTTCTGAAATTTTTTTTGCTAATGAACGTTCTTTAACTGCTTCAGTATTTTCTATTAACATTTACAATTATTATGAATATTAAAATTCATTATAGCGAGACTATTAACTAATACATTCTCACGACAAAAGTTAGGACAAATTTAGGACATACTTCACATTCGTCACACTCAAGCATTACTTTAAGGAAACTTAGAAAAAAAATGTCCGTGGAAACTTAACAAAATTTGGCCTGGGCCAAATATATCTATTCAAATTGTATTTGAATGAAAATAAAATAACGGGTGTTTCTTTAAGCCTGATAGCACTTGAAATTGTAAAAAATAAAACAAAAAATTAAATTTGTATGAAAAATATACTCGGGCAGATCTCAGTATACTCTGGCAAACAACGCTTCGAAATTATTAAAATTTACTTTAAAAATCTGTCGTTGATTAGCGCAACTTTTAGACGACTTCGTCTACAAGTTTGTTACCGCACCATGATCAATGATTTTCTGTTTGAAAATATGGATGACGCATTGATCCGGACGAGATGTGGTTTCAATATAATGGCACTACGTGCCATACCGCCACGGCAACCATTGACTTATTAAAATTTGGCGATAAGTTGATTTCGAGAAATGGACCTGTCAATTGGCCTCCAAGGTCGTGCGATTTGATACCTCTCGATTATTTTCTGTTGGGCTACGTGATGTCACTGGTTTAAGCTGATAAACCAGCTACAACTGACGCCTTGGAGGCCAGCATTGATCGTGTTATTCGTGACATACGGCCAGCAGTGCACGACAAAGTTGCCCAAAATTGGACGTCCAGAATGCGTTTCGTCAAGAACAGTCGTGGCGCCCATATGTCCGAAATCATTTTCAAATATTAATGCCATGTATCGAACTTTCGAAAAAAGAAAAATTTTTGATTCCAATTTAATTTTTTGTGTTATTTTTTACAATTTAAAGTTCTATCGGGCTTAAAAAATGCCCTCTGTGAAAATGTAAACACATGTGAACACGATACAAATATCCATTTGTCAGAATAAAGCTATACGTGGTTTTGAGATGGATATACTCATGCAATACTTTAAGTAAATTGAAAAAAAAAACCTTTTGTGGAAAGTTTCTTATATTATGCCTTACTTTTAGGAAAATTATCTATTGGGAGATTAGGCCTGCACCAGATATATGCATACAAATCATAATTGACAGTTAAAAGTCTAAACATGTCGGATAAAGGCTATGTTGTTTTAGATCGTTACACCCCCCTTTGATATCTAAGAAAATTATGAGAAAATCGTTATGTGGCTACTGTGCAAAATTGGACCCGAGGCCAGATATGTCCATACCATTCGTTTGTGAACAAAAATTACATTTTAATTTAACACGTTAGAAATATAAATTTGTCGGTATGATGGTTAGTTGTTTTTAAATTTTCACACTCACGCCTTACTTTTAGGAACATTAAAATAAATCGCTGCGTGACGACTTTACGAAATTGGACTCTGAAGCAGTGGTTTTGAGGTGCTCACACTCTTGTCTTACTTTAAGAAAAATAGAAAATTGTCGTTCCGAGGAAACTTTGCGAAATTAGACCCTAGAACAGATATATCCATAAAACTCGTATTGGAACTATTATAAGATTTAAATTTGGCACATTAAAGTATCCATTTGTCGGATTAGGGTTAAGGCATGAGTGTGACCATCTCACATCCAAATAGCCTTAATCCAACAACTTTATACTTTTGACGTTAAATTTGAATAAAATTCTACAAGTAGTTCAAATACGAGGTGTCAGGATATATCTGGCAAGTGCCCAATTCCGCAAAGTTGCCACGAAACGTTTTGTTTCTTTTTCTCAAAAACTAAGACATGAGTGTGACCATCTCAAAACAACATAGCCTTATTTCGAGAAAAGCTCTAAAAAATTTAATAAAATGAATTTTATTTTTGTATTTAACGTCATTGTTAATAAATTTATGGCTGGGCTAACTTCTCAAATTACTATTTATTTGGAATCAATTTAAACAGTGCTGGGCTGACTTTACACAAGAGCAAGTGGGGCTTTTTACTGATTGGTGTTGCCTGATATTTGTTTATTTTGTGTGATAGAAGAATCGCGAGATAACTTCATAATTGTGAATTATGAAAATGTGAGCAATTTTGTTTATGTGATTTTCAAGTTCCGAATAGAATCTACAGAATTTTAAAGTACTCTTAATTATCACTTGCACGGCATATCGAAAAATTAACTATTATGATCTACAAAATATAACAACAGGGGAGGCTAGAAAGCTACAAAATGATTCAATGCTAACAATCTCGCACCGTTTCATTTCAATTTCATTAATAGATTTAAGATCGAGTCAACATTTAAGTGTGTAAACTTATTATTTGATTTGTGTCTCATTCTGTAAATAATAAATGGCATAATCTTCCCAACATTTTAAATGTAACCACTTCCAAGTGACCCAATAATGGTTCGTGTATCTTGATGGTCCTCAAATAACTCTAATAACTCTAATAATTGTTGAACATCTCTGACGAAAATCACATAACCCAAACAAAAAACTTCAATTTAATATAGCAGAGTAAGCGACGAACCTCAAAAAAATTGTACAACCCCCTCCTCCAACACAAAATTCACTTCCACCAAATTCTCTATCTTATTATCGATAAGAATTCAGTGCTATCTAAAACACAGTCCGCAATTGGGTGACCGTGGGTCGTTGTGAAGATAAGTAACTGCATTATATAATATCACATTGATAAAATAATTTTTAATAATTTTTTTAAAAAACAAAAAATTTTGCCTTGAAAACAAACAAAACTTCATGTCACATGAAAGCTTTGTTTGTTTTCAAGGGTCGGCTTGTTTTTGGTTTGAATAACACAAAGCATCGTTAATTTCGAGAAACGGTAAAAAATGGCGATTTCCAAGGATTAAAGACAGCCTACAGTCTATTAGTAAAACAGTTTAACAAATATTTGACATCCATAATCCTCATCGGAAAAGTTTAGATGTGATTGCATTCCCTCAAAATTAATCAGGCTGTCGAAATGGCTCAAATCAGAACTGTCGTTCCACCAGATGAAGAGATATACCTAACATAATCCACAAAGCACGGTAATAAAATACATCTGATTTTATCGGACCCTCCCTAGACGCATGTATACTTAATGCTTATAATACTGTTCAAGGCAGGAGAAGAGGCTGCGGCAACCTACATTGACGCTTACACAAGGCAACTAGAAAATTCATTTATTGATGATATATAACGAATGAAGTTATAATCAAATCTTAACAGATGAAGCACAATCGAAGAGATGGAAAAAATATTTCGGTAGAAACAACACCAACAACTCACGCTAATAACGAAACTAACAACATCCATTTACCAACAGGTCAGAAAGTTAGCTTTATCATTGCTAGAATGAAGAATAACAACGCCTCGTGGAACGGACAATATACTTGCTGAAATACTCGTATTCGCAGGAGACATTTCCACAAATGCAAGAGCTCAAACACCACAATTCAAAAGTATAGAATTCTGAAAGAATACCGCGAAAATGAAAGGAAGGCTTAACTATGACGATTCCCAAGAAATAATGTTAAGATTGCCTGGGTATATTGATCCTCAACAAACATCATTGAGCAATCTACACAGGAACGCAATTTTGAAGGATCTTTAAAAAATAGGCATCACAAAAAATTTATCGAACTCATACAGGTATGTCCAGGGATGCAGGTAATTGAAATCAAGACAAAGGTAAACAAAGTGGATCTTATTGTAACAGCCAAGGAATAGGGCAAGGATGTGTACTCGCCACTTCTGTTCCTAGTACGGAAGCTATCAGATTTAGCAAAGCAGACCGCAACATAAATATTAAGTAAACCAAGACGATGAGGTTAAACACACCAATATCTACACCGATATATATCAACCAAGATGAAACAGAAGAGGTCAATGAATTTGTATACTTCAGTTGTGCACTAGCGAAAACTGGTGGAACAGATGGAGAATTGAAGAATCGAGACAGCAAAGCCTTAACAACATTCAACAAGTTAAACAAAGCTTGGAAACATCAGTCCTATTCCGCAACACCAAGCTATGTGGTTGTTTAATTGGTGAGTGAAGCAGTGTTGCTGTACGGTTGCGAAAACTAGAAACCTTCGCAAAAGATCAGCAATAAGCTGCAAATAGTTGTACAAAAATACCTTAGAACAATACTGAGGCGCCTCTTGCTCAAAAACATAACAAATGTTGAGCTCATTAGACGAAGGTATCAACTAGTCATTGGGGTCGAAAAAAGAAAGTGTGAGGAAGACAATTGATTTTTGCGTAGACAATGCCGAAAATTGGTAGAATATGTAGATAATGTGTGGACAATGTAGATTATTGTTTTGCAATTAGGGTTTTCAGTACGAGGACAAATAATTTCAATTTGTGGCAGCCCAAATAGGCGATATTAGCACGTTTAAATAATTCTAAATATTCAAACTTATTTTCAATTATTTTAATAGTAATACAGTACTGTGCAAAAAAATCCGGACAGTTGTTAAATTTTGCTTAATGTTTTTACTCTTTTCTCCAATTTTTAGATTACATTTTGTAATTCGCTAGAAATCTGCAACTATTAGTCGTTTAAGTTTACGAAGAAAGAGCTTTAGTATAAAAAAGTGAATAAAGTTACTTAAAGTTCTAAAAATTTCTAAACTAAATGATCAAGAAAAAAGTGTTGTTATCGCGTTATGGAAGGAAGGGCTGTCCGTGCGTGAAGTTTGTGATAGGATAGGACGTGGGAAATCATCTATTGCCGAATACAGAGCGGTCCAAAGGATCTGGCAGACCGCGAAAAACCACAATAGTGCAAGGTACATTTCTGGTTATTCGTTCCAAGTGGAACCGATTTAAAATTTCACCGAAATTGCAAGCCGACCTTGATACAGCAACAGGTCTTGAAATTTCAAGTTCAACTGTCCGGAGAAGGTTACTGAACACAGATCTCAGTGCACGCCGCTCGCTGCAGAAGCCTTTTCTAAAGATAACTTCAAAAGGTTGTCGGCTTCAGTGGGCCCGAGAGCACTCCAACTGGACCAGAGAGATGTGGAATGACGTGGTGTTCTCTGACGAAAGCAAATTTAAACTGCTTGTGAGAGATGAACGGCTAATTGTGCATTCAACAAGTGCCTAATAAAACTGAGAGTGTAATGGTTTCGGTCTGCTTTAGTAATGCTGGTTTGGGTCATTTGGCCTTTGTTGATGCAGGGGTAACCAGTATTGTGTACCTGGACATTCTGGAAAGGCATTTGAAACCATCAGTTTTGGAGCTATTTAGTGAAACTGAGAGCTTCATCTTTCAACAAGATAACGCGCCAGTCCACAGATCAAAATAGGTGACTATGCACTTGTTTTTATTTATTTAAAGCTTCTGTATAAATTCCAAGTAAAAAATAATAAACAACTTTGTTAAATAACATTTTATTTCTATTTGAAGGTGAAAAAGTACTTGGTTGATAATTCCATCTACACAATGGAATGGCCCCCTTGTGGCCCAGATACGAACCCAATTGAAAATATTTGGGCTATTGTGAAGCATAAGTCCGTCAAAGTAATCAGGAAACCATCCAGCAACTGAAGCACCAAGTTAAAATTGTGTGGGAAGATATAGCAATGACGTGATTCAAAATTTGATTGACTCCATGAGCAACAGGTGTGCAGCGGTAATTAAGGAAAATGGCGGTCATAAGAAATATTAAATTTGTTGTCTAGTGAATAATATATACATTTTATATTTTGAAATATGCCTTATTATGAAATAAATATATTTTTTTTGAATTTATTAAAATTAATTCGTTTCAAAAAAATATGGCAATTTTTCTCTATTTTTGCAAATTCGCAAAAATTATTTTACTATAAGATCATGAAATTTTAAACCAAATAACATTTTGAATAAATAATGAGTTAAATAATAAAAAAAATACTTCTTGGTGTTACAACAATTCAGTTTGTGAAAAAATTGGTTTTAATTAAAAAATGTTGGCTGTCCGGATTTTTTACGCAGTACTGTGCAATCTGTGATTGCGCTTATGAATGTGAACACCATATATTACATAGTATTACTGGACAATTCCAAATTGTCAAGCAAGTACGTATAATAGTTTCGAAGAAAGATTCACACATCCATTAGTTTAGTTTGAATAGTTTATCTAAACTGTATTTCTGAAATTGTCCGTGTCAACTGACATTCAGTTCCAACGATAATTGAAAAGAAACGCTTATTAAGTACTTTTTTAGAATATAACAACTACAGCCTTTAAATTATTCAGGCGGCAAGAATTTTTATGTGACGACCCCCTAATTGGCTTGGTTATAATAGTGTGGTGCTAGTACTTCCACACGTGGCCATTGCAACATTTTCTTCAAAAATTTGTAGTTTGCATTGGCCAGAATCAAAATTTAATCATTTTATGGTGAACTGAGTGTATATTGTCTAAATTTATCCGTTGAATTTCCGGAAGTATATTTTCTCTAATTCATGTTTATAAACAAATAAAGCGCAGTAGTAGCATTAGTTTAAATAGCCTAAATCACTTGTAGGAGGTTAACTACCGGCTATAACCACTTCACCGGCGGTGGAGTGGGTTGAAAAATTATTTATCGCATATCACTCATAAATAAGTGTACGACGGTATAGCTTACGTAACTTTGATCCTACTTAATAAAAACGTACAAGTGTTGATGTAATCAGAAACGACAAGATATAAGGAGCCGTAGTGAATAATCGAAGCTTTATTTTTTATATTTTGCCCCATAATGATCTTTTACTATTGGATAAGTGGTATAAATTTGGGTTGGAACGGAAATCATCCTGACAAAATCGGGTTCTATGGTGTTTGGCCTCAATAAAATTTCAATAGAACCAGCGGATTATGCTTGAATTTTTAAACGATGTCACGGTGTTGTGTTTATACGTTTATGAATGGCGAATTAAATTTTTTGTGATGCGAGGTTTCTTATGCCCATTTCAAAGGATTCCGGCAGAATTCGTAAAATAGAAGCGCTAAATCTGCAAATAGTTTTTCTGCGTCCAGGGCTGATCATTAGAAATTAATAATTTTAATTCTAATCGAAATCAAATTACATCTTTAAAAGGAACAATCAAAATGTTAGTATCTCGTGTATTTTCGTGGGCTTTATCGATGGCCGTAACGCTGTACGAGGTTAACTCAAGTTACAAAAGAAATTACCTTTGTAATGAGGCAAACGTCTCGTACGCCTTCAAAACAAATATGTACATACGTTGAGTGCCAAGTTTAATGTCGGTTTTTTGTGCAACACGATCAGCCGCGGTCACACCACTAGATGTACTACAAGTTAGTTTTCAAGCTATAAGTCAATCTTGACAAAATACATATTAAGTATATTTTTGATTTTACCAGATTAGAAATTAGTAGTAAGTGTTTTGCTGTGATTAATCTTCCATGCCAGTATAGGCTGACATGGAGCTATGCAATGTACAGATGGTAACAAAATCGGACCTATGACCGTACGTCCTCGAATTGGCCTACACACTGGCGTAAAAGTAAGGACGGAAAAAGCTAACCGCGAAAGAGTTGGGAGAGCCTTGGCCCCAGAACAGATTGAAGAGATAATAAAAAATAAAAAAATAAAAAATTTTCCTTGGTGGGCGATTTTTTTTTTAAAGTAATGGATATCAATTTTCGTTAACATATGGCCGAAAAATGCATTAACTTATTTGGAGCATAACTTTTTTTTGTATTTTTTTGCGTAAAAAAGACATTTATTTCTAAGAAATGGTGAATTTTATTTTAATCAAAATATTTTCCATTGTTATCTAAGACTTTCGACCATCTTTCTGGCAATTTATGGATTCCATCGAAAAAAAATTGTTTGTCTTTTAATGCGATCCATTCATCGAGCCATTTTTTGATTGCTTCGTGGTTTCTGTAGTGCAGGTCTTGATGATCGCTTTGCATTGATAGGAACAAATAGTAATGTGAATGGACACAATCTGGTGAGGTACAATTTCCCAATTTAGTACTTCCAGCGTATTTTTACTAGTTTTGCGACATGTGGTCTAGCAATGTCGTGCAGCAAAATCACTTTACGCTGTTTGTTGGCTGGAATCGGACGGTTTTCGTTCAAAACATGGTTCAAATCTATTAATTGTTGTTGGTAACGTTCATCAGCAATAGTTTCGTTCGGTTTTAGCAGCTCATAGTACACGACTCCTTTCTGATCCCATCAGTTGCACAACATAACCTTATTTCCATGAATGGTTTGCCTGGATCAACCAATGATTTTTGCGTTTAGGGTTATTGTAGTAAATCAAGTTTTCATCCGCAGTTATAATTTGAGTTAGAAAATGTCATCTTGGGTGTCTTGAATGCAAAGAATTGCAAACCATTAAACGATTTTCAATGTTGGCTTCAGTCAGTCCATGTGATACCCATTTTCCTTCTTTTTCTATCATTTTTATGGCACGTAGACGTTTTCTTATGTTTATAATAAAAAAACCGTAGTTATTTTATTTTTATTTTTTATTAAAAATTACCTTATAGTAACAATGATTTTATAATTTTTTTTATTTTAAGAATATTAATTTCGGATTACTCCTTCATCAGTTCTTTTTTAACTATTTTTAATTTTAAAAGTTTTCCTGTTTTTATATGTTTTTGGGGTAATGTTATTGTCTCCTCCTGTTTAAAATAAATTTTGTATTATGTAGTCATAAATTCTGTTTGTTTTTGTATTTATTTTGTCATTTAAAAGGTTATTGCTATCTTTATTTTTGTATATTTCTAATTCTTCTAATCTGTTTAATTTTTGTCCTTTGGTGAGTCTATGTAATACTGTTAAGTTTGTGTGGTAGTCTGAGTATGTGTGTGTTTCTGATTTTATGTGTTGTGCGTAATTGGATTTGGGATCTGGTTTTTTGATATCACTGACATGTTCTTTGAATCTTACTTCAAAAGAACGGCCTGTTTGTCCAATGTAAATTTTATCACAATCGTTACAGTGTATTTTGTATACTCCTGTGTCTGTAAGTATTTTATTTTTGTTGAATTTTAGTTTTCTTTCTACTTTGTTGTTATTTTTGTATGCTGTTTTATATCCCATTTTTTTGAACGTTTTTTGGATTATTTTACTGGTGCCTTTCTGATACCCTACGCTGATGTATTTTTCAGTTTTTTCTTCCTCTTGTCTTAATGTCGTTGTGAGTTGTTGATGTAGTTTGGCCTTTACTCTATTGTTTATTTTGTCTATTATTGCTGTTTTATATCCGTTTTGATTCGCTATATATTTAATGGTTCTCAGTTCCTCGTCATAGTCTTTTTTATCCATTGGTACAATGTTTAATCTGTTTACCATGTGGTTGTAGGCGGATATTTTGTGCTGGTAAGGATGATGTGACTCATTATGTATAGTGTGATCTGTTTGGGTCGGTTTTCTGTAGATTTTAAATGAATGTTTTGAGTTTATGTTTTGTATAGTAATGTCTAAAAAGTTAATTTGTTTGTCTTTTTCTTTTTCTAAAGTGAATTTTATTGCGGGGTGTTGGTTATTAATATAATGGTGTAAATTATTTAGCTGTCGGTCTGATCCGTTGAATAGTAAAATAATATCGTCGACGTACCTGTACCAGTAGATAATGTTTTTTCGGTATTTATTTCTGTTGTTAATTACGTATTTATTTTCGAAGTCGTTCAGGTATATTTCAGCTAGTGTACCAGAAAGTGGGCTTCCCATTGGTAATCCTTTTGTTTGTGTGTATGATTCATCGTTATGTATAAAATAGTTTTGTTTGGTGATTTCTGTTAACAGGTTAATTATTTCGTTCGTATCTATTGTTGCTGTTCCATTCTTAATTAGTAGTGTTCTTGTAATTTCTAATGTTTCGTTTACCGGTATGTTAGAGTACATATTAGTTATGTCGAAAGAGGCTAATTTAGAGTTATTAGGTATATTGATTAATTTTAATTTATCTATTATATCTAGGTTGTTTCTTAAGGAAAAATTATTATCGCCTGATTTGATATGCTGTTTTAATATCATGTTGATGTGTTTGGCTATTTTATATGTCGGTGCTGTGGTGAAATTTATAACTGGTCTTATTGGTACATCTTCTTTATGAATCTTCGGCAGTCCTTTGATAGTTGGTGCTGCAGGTTTTATTGCTTTACAATATCTTATTGTTCTGTCACTTAGGATGTTGATTGATTTGCTGATGATTTCTTTTATTTTTGTGTTGTATTGTTTGGTGGGGTCTGCATTTAATTTTTCAATATTGTTGTTTTCTATGAATTGGTTTATTTTATTGTTGTAATCTTCAGTTTTCATAATCACTACTGTGTTTCCTTTATCAGCTTTTATGACCAATGCGTTGTCGTTTTTCAATTTTTCATTTAAGTTTTTAATCACTTTCAGTTCATTTGTTTTATTTCCATGTTTTATATCTTTATTACTTTTATTTTTGTTGAGTTCCGAAATGATTAATGACCTTATCTCTTGTTGGTCCTGTGGTTTGGTTTTTAATATGGAATTTTCGATGTTTAATAGATGTATGTTAAGATCTTTTTTTGTTGTTTGATGGTTTGATGCAATGTTTTAATCCTTTTTCTAGTAGAGACGTTTCTTTATTATTGAATTCGATGTTTGTTAGATTTTCTACTCTGTTGTTGAATTTGTGTAATATTTGTTGTTTTTCACTATTGTTTATTAAGTTTAATTCTGTTGCTCTTTTTAATTTTAGATTTTTTAATTTTTGCTTTATTATGTAACGTTTTTTAATCACTTCACAGTTTACTTTTGATTCTACTTTATTCATAATTTCATTATATTCTATTGCATGGAAAAATTTTGATATTTTTAGTTGTGCTTCATAAACGTTGATTGAGAGGCTATTAATTTTGGTGTACAATTCTTTAATCACTTTGTTTAACCACATAACTTGAGCTTTCCGTTTTGTTATTTGTGCTGCTACCGATTTGTCTTTTATTTTTATGTTTATGTAGTTAGGTGTAATTTGGTTTTTTCTACATGTTTTGTTGAAGAACAGGTTAATTTTATTTTTGTGTAACTTCATTAATCGTTTTCTTATGGCTGCTTGAGCGATATTTAACTGTTCTGCAAGCTCTTTTTCTGTTTGAGCTGAGTTTTCGTTCAATAATGCGTATAATACATCAACTTCGAAATTTTTTTTTGACCAGAACGTTCTTTGTCACTGACATCAAAATCACCACTTTTGTATCGTTTAAACCAGTTTTGCAAGTCTGTTGAGTTGGAGTATATTACCCATAAGTTTCTTCAAGCAAACGAAAACTTTCAGCAGCTTTTTTCTTTTGATTAAAGCAAAAAAGTAATGCTTCCCGCAAATGCTGTTTTGTTGGTACGAAATTCGACATGTTTAAACGGGATTAAAAAATATTTTGTTTACTCTTTCACGAATAATGACAAACTAAATTTTAATGTGGAATGTCAACAGATCTCTTAGAAAATCCAAAAAACTAAGTTATACACCCAATATAATCAAATGACGATTAGTTTTCTTAATAAAAATTAAACTGGATTGAAAGCTCTTTTAGCAAAGATGTGCTAATTTAATTTTTCGGTACTAAAACATCTAAAGCGTTTTTACATATAATTTTTTCCGATTATTTGGTTTTCCGAGCAAAGTAACATATTTTAAAACCATTTTGTTTCAAATTGGGAAAGGAACGCTGAGCGACCAGGTGTAACGTTAATATACGAATGATCATAGCAAAAGCACCTAACGGAGTTAGATGGTGCAGACTAGTAGACGTCCTAGTAATTCGTTATACATTCTTGGCAAAGGAAAATCGGATGTTAGCTACAACATATTCACCCCTCCAATTTTGTGACAGTACGCCCATGCTTGTTTTTAGATGGGCAAATTCCAAATGTTAATAGCTACTAACCTTAACTACCGGATTTGCATTTTGATTTAAATTATACTATTTTATTGCCTAACATCTGGCTTTGTCCCGGTTGTTCACGATTGAAGCTTTTGAAAACATTTTTCGAATTAATTATAAACATATTATACTTCCTCCGATGCTTGAGATGATAGTGCTCAATACCAAGCATTATCCATTCATTTTGCGATTTGCAGCATTTTGTTTCTGTCGTATTTAACAACCTGATCTCGCGTAATTTCTGATAACCCCAATTTCGTCGAATTTATTCGCTAGATGAATTGTCTTGTGCAGGGTAGGGTATGCGATATATATTGTAAAATGGAAGAAAAAGAACATCTCTTGAACTTGATCTGGATTGAATAAAAAAAAACACTCGCATATAAAATTATTATGCCACCTCTGAAATGAGGCGGTTAAATCGCTCCATGGAACGTAGTCTCAGCAAAATACATAATTATAATGGATCCCCGAGATTCACTATCTCTTTGTTTTCGGTGGAAAAATATTTCAAATACATTTCCTTTTAATGACACCTATTTTCAAATATCTAAAATACTAAGAATGCAAGATCGTGGAAAAACCATGCGATTGCTGATCTGCTGACTTTAATTGCAGAAGAATTTGCATATCTGAGGAGTAAATCATCTTCAAATTATAAATAAATTCTTCATCTAATCACTGCTGATCAGTCGTACACTCTGTATCTCCAATGTTTTCGATATAGTAGAACACCCACCTCATTTAAAAGAACTTTACTGGATGCAAAAGAGTCACTATTCATAAACAACTATAATGAAACTGCTATGCCACGTCGTTGCTGCAACGTAAGAGTTCGTCGCAAATATCCGGAAATATAATAAATGTTAAATTCTGTGGCCACAAGGCAAAACGCAATAAATCAATTTTCCATTTTTTAAAGCAGAGCTTTTAAAGAGTGATTTTTGTTTTTAAAAAAACCCGTTTACACATAAGGGTTGGCTTTTCTGAAACTGCATGAATTACATTAGTAGCTATTACTTAGAATAGTCAGATTTAAGATATCCTTCTTACCTAACCAAGGCGTTTTCTAACAACTACTCACTTTCGGAATAACTCGAGTTATCACGTTTTGCTTTGTAGCCACAGAATTATAATCATTTTATAATTGCTTGCGATATAAACTGTAATATGCTTGCTAAGTCTCATAAATTTCATAATCTTTTAAAAGCCAACCATTTAGTTTCAGCCCAATGATTTTCTGACCATTTCATATAAAGTCAGATCAAAACGTGTTAAACTAAATTAAAATTTGTTTTCGGCCATTAACTGGAGATGATTGCCTGTACTATATTCATAACAATTGTGTGCCAACTAAAAACATTGTTAATTGCCAATCGACTGTCCCATCATTTAATTGTAATATTGCTAAAAGTATGCTTGCAAGGGATCATGCGTATGCAAAGTACAAAAGAACAGGCGATATGAGGAATATATAATTGTATCAGCGCATGATTGTATCATGCGTTCTGAATTTCCTGAAATCTGGAAAATGAACACTGTGATTCCGATTGTAAAAAAGAAGGGTGTCGATTCTTTGGTTAATCTTAGACCGCTTAGTTTAGTCTCCATTTTATCTACAGTATTCGAGATCATTCTTGATCAAATCAACCAGCATTTGGCTAATTGTAATTATCTTAATAAATTTCAATACGGATTTCGTAATAAGCACCCTGCTTCATGTTGTAGACGATCTGGCCTGTCATCATGACACAAAAAAGCTCATTTGCTCTTCTAATCCTGTTGGATTACTCCAAAGCAGTCGACTCTTTGAACCATGTTTTAGCACATGTCTAGCTACAGGGTGGCGCACGAATCGTGCTAGAAAAACAAAACGTAATAACTATTTTTCTGTGTGACTAATCTGTTTTTTATTTTTTTTATTTTGCAGATTATTATTTAAATTTACTAAAATGGATGCTTGGAATACCGAAACGAGGATTTGGATAGTGCAGCGCTACCATGCTTTGCAGTCCATCATTTCCGTCCAGAGGGAATTTAGGCGGGAGTTTGGCGGCACTCCCCCGAGTAGATGGACCATTATGAGGTTGGTACGCATGTTTGCTGAATCTGGAAGCATCGCACGTAGACCGTACAATCGAGATCCCTATGTTCGGGTCGAAGCCACAATCGCAGCTGTAGCATCATCAATTCAGGCAAATCCAAGTGTTTCGACTCGAGAGTTATCGGCGCAAATTGGAGTTAGCAGACGGTCATTACAACGGATAATTCATGATGACTTAAACTTGTTTCCGTACAAAATCCAAATTACAAGCAAATTAAAACCTCTGGATTTGCCTATTCGCCTGGAATTTTGCCGGAAAATTATTGAAATGGCCGAAGAAGACAACAACTTCATAAATTGCTTGTTTATGTCTGATGAGGCCCATTTTGATCTAAACGGCAATGTAAACAAGCAAAATTGTCGTATATGGAGTGAAACTAATCCAGAAATACTCCATGAGACGGAACTGCACCCAGAACGAGTGACAGTGTGGTGCGCAGTTTCATCAAGATGCATTGTCGGGCCATACTTCTTTGAAGTAAACGGTGAAACAGTAACTGTAAATGGGGACCGTTATTTAAACATGTTGAAAGATTTTTTTTACCCAGAACTGCGGCGAAGACGTATCCCTTTTAACAGCATTTGGTTCCAGCAAGATGGAGCAACTGCACATATAGCCAGACCGGTTATGGAGGAGCTCCAACGAAAATTTCCAAATAAATTAATATCCAGAAACTCCACTTTCCGCTGGCCCCCAAGGTCACCTGACCTCACTGCACCAGATTTTTTTTTATGGGGTTATGTCAAACAAGAGGTGTTTAAAACGAAACCAAGGAATTTGACTGAATTGAAGCAGTCCATTACAACAATAATTGAGGCGATCCCGACTTCAACCCTTCAGTGCGCAATGAATAATTTTCTGATCAGGTGTCGCACATGCGTGAATGAGCATGGAGGTCATTTACGGTCTATCATTTTCAAAACTAATTAGTTAAATAAAAATAAAATTGAATTATCTATACAATAAAAAAAAATAAAGCCGATTAGTCACACAGAAAAAAAGTTATTACGTTTTGTTTTTGTAGCACGATTCGTGCGCCACCCTGTACTTAACGCAGATAGATATCAAAAGGTCATTTTAAATGGAAAAGAATCAGTTCCTGAGCGTATACCTGTGGATGTATTTCAAGGAACTATACTTGACCCAACTCTGTTTTCCCTTTTCATTAATGGCTTACCACAAGCAATAAAATACTCCAAATATCACATGTATGCTGAAACCTGTAACAATATTAATTTGGATCTATCCAATATATTGGCTTGGTCCAAGTCTTATAAAATCTCATTGAACATCTCATTGATGGTGTGAAGATTAAGTTTGCGAATCATGCTAATAATCTGAGAATTAGTATAAATGACAGGTTCACCTGGCATTCACAAGTTGTTAATGTTTGTGGTAAGATCAATTCTACTTTATATGGTTTCAAGCTTCATAAAAATATCTGCCCTAAAAATGTTCGAATTTTGTTGGTTGGATCATTAGTAATCCCCACGTACTATTGCGAATTTCTTTTTTTAAGATGTGATACTACCTCAAGTGACATGCTGCAAGTTACTTTGTATAATACCGTTAGATAAGTTAATGGACTGAGCAAATTTGACCACATATACGCGTAGTTTAAAGAATTTTTTGGTTTCACTAAGATTCAATTCTTTTACTTTAGAGCATTATTACTGTTACATAAAGTCATTAATAATCGTGTTCCTTCATATTACGCGGGTAACTGCAACAGGGAAACTTTCGAATTTCAAAATGAAACTTTGCATACCGATTAAGTCCAATTTGAGCTAATTAGAGCTCAAGGGAAAAAATTAGTGCTAGTCCAAGAGCCAAAGATAATTTAAAATACCGCCTGAAAGACGAAATAAATAAAACCCGATTTCTAGAAAAAACTAGAAATAATTTAGGCCTAATTTTAAAACTTTATAAAGGCCGCTAAACTGGTGAAATTTGTCCCAAACCAGCCCCTGAAAGATACTATTATAAAAACAGAGATATATCGTTCAATAATAATTGTGTTGAACAACAAATTAAACAATAGAAATAAAATGTTCTAAAATCCAAGTCATAAGCAATTCAGATACTATATTCGTGTAAGGTATGTTCATTGCCATTCCAAAAATATAGTGACTGAATTTGTGCTAATCCAGAATTGGCCCAATTCCATTGAACAACAACGACCGTTGAATGAACAATTTTCTGACTAAAAGTGTTCTAGAAACCAATGAAGTTGGCAATTCTGATTGCATATTCCTTTCAGGTATGTCGATTGTCATCCGAAATATACAGTGGCTGAATTTGTGCTAATCCAGAACTGGCCCAATTCCATTGAACAACAACGACCGTTGAATGAACAATTATCTGACAAAAAGTGTTCTAGAAACCAATGAAGTTGGCACTTCTGATTGCATATTCCTTTCAGGTATGTCGATTGTCATCCGAAATATACAGTGGCTGAATTTGTGCTAATCCAGAACTGGCCCAATTCCATTGAACAACAACGACCGTTGAATGAACAAATTTCTGACTAAAATTGTTCCAGAAACTAATGAAGTTGGCAATTCTGATTGCTTATTCCGATTAGGTATGTTCAATGCCGTTCGAAAAATATAGTGGCTGAATTTGTACTAATCCAGAATTGGCCCAATTCCATTTAACAACAACGACCGTTGAATGAACAATTTTCTGACTAAAAGTGTTCTAGAAACCAATGAAGTTGGCACTTCTGATTGCATATTCCTTTCAGGTATGTCGATTGTCATCCGAAATATACAGTGGCTGAATTTGTGCTAATCCAGAACTGGCCCAATTCCATTGAACAACAACGACCGTTGAATGAACAATTTTCTGATAAAAAATGTTCTAGAAACCAATGAAGTTGGCAATTCTGATTGCTTATTCCTATCAGGTATGTCGATTGTCATCCGAAATATACAGTGGCTGAATTTGTGCTAATCCAGAACTGGCCCAATTCCATTGAACAACAACGACCGTTGAATGAACAATTTTCTGACAAAAAGTGTTCTAGAAACCAATGAAGTTGGCACTTCTGATTGCACATTCCTTTCAGGTATGTCGATTGTCATCCGAAATATACAGTGGCTGAATTTGTGCTAATCCAGAACTGGCCCAATTCCATTGAACAACAACGACCGTTGAATGAACAATTTTCTGACAAAAAATGTTCTAGAAACCAATGAAGTTGGCAATTCTGATTGCTTATTCCTATCAGGTATGTTCATTGCCATCCGAAAAATATTGTGGCTGAATTTGTGCTAATCCAGAATTGGCCCAATTCCATTGAACAACAACTACCGTTGAATGAACAAATTTCTGACAAAAAGTGTTCTAGAAACCAATGAAGTTGGCCATTCTGATTGCTTATTCCTATCAAGTACGTTCATTACCATCCGAAAAATATTGTGGCTGAATTTGTGCTAATCCAGAATTGGCCCAATTCCATTGAACAACAACGACCGTTGAATGAACAAATTTCTGACAAAAAGTGTTCTAGAAACCAATGAAGTTGGCACTTCTGATTGCATATTCCTTTCAGGTATGTCGATTGTCATCCGAAATATACAGTGGCTGAATTTGTGCTAATCCAGAACTGGCCCAATTCCATTGAACAACAACGACCGTTGAATGAACAATTTTCTGATAAAAAATGTTCTAGAAACCAATGAAGTTGGCAATTCTGATTGCTTATTCCTATCAGGTATGTCGATTGTCATCCGAAATATACAGTGGCTGAATTTGTGCTAATCCAGAACTGGCCCAATTCCATTGAACAACAACGACCGTTGAATGAACAATTTTCTGACAAAAAGTGTTCTAGAAACCAATGAAGTTGGCACTTCTGATTGCATATTCCTTTCAGGTATGTCGATTGTCATCCGAAATATACAGTGGCTGAATTTGTGCTAATCCAGAACTGGCCCAATTCCATTGAACAACAACGACCGTTGAATGAACAATTTTCTGACAAAAAATGTTCTAGAAACCAATGAAGTTGGCAATTCTGATTGCTTATTCCTATCAGGTATGTTCATTGCCATCCGAAAAATATTGTGGCTGAATTTGTGCTAATCCAGAATTGGCCCAATTCCATTGAACAACAACTACCGTTGAATGAACAAATTTCTGACTAAAATTGTTCCAGAAACTAATGAAGTTGGCAATTCTGATTGCTTATTCCGATTAGGTATGTTCAATGCCGTTCGAAAAATATAGTGGCTGAATTTGTACTAATCCAGAATTGGCCCAATTTCATTTAACAACAACGACCGTTGAATGAACAATTTTCTGACAAAAAGTGTTCTAGAAACCAATGAAGTTGGCAATTCTGATTGCTTATTCCTATCAAGTATGTTCATTACCATCCGAAAAATATAGTGGCTGAATTTGTGCTAATCCAGAATTGGCTCAATTCCATTGAACAACAACGACCGTTGAATGAACAATTTTCTGACAAAAAGTGTTCTAGAAACCAATGAAGTTGGCAATTCTGATTGCATATTCCTTTCAGGTATGTCGATTGTCATCCGAAATATACAGTGGCTGAATTTGTGCTAATCCAGAACTGGCCCAATTCCATTGAACAACAACGACCGTTGAATGAACAATTTTCTGACAAAAAATGTTCTAGAAACCAATGAAGTTGGCAATTCTGATTGCTTATTCCTATCAGGTATGTTCATTGCCATCCGAAAAACATTGTGGCTGAATTTGTGCTAATCCAGAATTGGCCCAATTCCATTGAACAACAACGACCGTTGAATGAACAAATTTCTGACTAAAATTGTTCCAGAAACTAATGAAGTTGGCAATTCTGATTGCTTATTCCGATTAGGTATGTTCAATGCCGTTCGAAAAATATAGTGGCTGAATTTGTACTAATCCAGAATTGGCCCAATTCCATTTAACAACAACGACCGTTGAATGAACAATTTTCTGACAAAAAGTGTTCTAGAAACCAATGAAGTTGGCCATTCTGATTGCTTATTCCTATCAAGTATGTTCATTACCATCCGAAAAATATAGCTAATCCAGAATTGGCTCAATTCCATTGAACAACAACGACCGTTGAATGAACAATTTTCTGACTAAAAGTGTTCTAGAAACCAATGAAGTTGGCAATTCTGATTGCATATTCCTTTCAGGTATGTCGATTGTCATCCGAAATATACAGTGGCTGAATTTGTGCTAATCCAGAACTGGCCCAATTCCATTGAACAACAACGACCGTTGAATGAACAATTATCTGACAAAAAGTGTTCTAGAAACCAATGAAGTTGGCACTTCTGATTGCATATTCCTTTCAGGTATGTCGATTGTCATCCGAAATATACAGTGGCTGAATTTGTGCTAATCCAGAACTGGCCCAATTCCATTGAACAACAACTACCGTTGAATGAACAAATTTCTGACTAAAATTGTTCCAGAAACTAATGAAGTTGGCAATTCTGATTGCTTATTCCGATTAGGTATGTTCAATGCCGTTCGAAAAATATAGTGGCTGAATTTGTGCTAATCCAGAACTGGCCCAATTCCATTGAACAACAACGACCGTTGAATGAACAAATTTCTGACTAAAATTGTTCCAGAAAATAATGAAGTTGGCAATTCTGATTGCATATTCCTTTCAGGTATGTCGATTGTCATCCGAAATATACAGTGGCTGAATTTGTGCTAATCCAGAACTGGCCCAATTCCATTGAACAACAACGACCGTTGAATGAACAAATTTCTGACTAAAATTGTTCCAGAAACTAATGAAGTTGGCAATTATGATTGCTTATTCCGATTAGGTATGTTCAATGCCGTTCGAAAAATATAGTGGCTGAATTTGTGCTAATCCAGAATTGGCCCAATTCCATTTAACAACAACGACCGTTGAATGAACAATTTTCTGACAAAAAGTGTTCTAGAAACCAATGAAGTTGGCCATTCTGATTGCTTATTCCTATCAAGTATGTTCATTACCATCCGAAAAATATAGTGGCTGAATTTGTGCTAATCCAGAATTGGCTCAATTCCATTGAACAACAACGACCGTTGAATGAACAATTTTCTGACTAAAAGTGTTCTAGAAACCAATGAAGTTGGCACTTCTGATTGCATATTCCTTTCAGGTATGTCGATTGTCATCCGAAATATACAGTGGCTGAATTTGTGCTAATCCAGAACTGGCCCAATTCCATTGAACAACAACGACCGTTGAATGAACAATTTTCTGACTAAAAGTGTTCTAGAAACCAATGAAGTTGGCAATTCTGATTGCTTATTCCTATCAGGTATGTCGATTGTCATCCGAAATATACAGTGGCTGAATTTGTGCTAATCCAGAACTGGCCCAATTCCATTGAACAACAACGACCGTTGAATGAACAATTTTCTGACAAAAAGTGTTCTAGAAACCAATGAAGTTGGCACTTCTGATTGCATATTCCTTTCAGGTATGTCGATTGTCATCCGAAATATACAGTGGCTGAATTTGTGCTAATCCAGAACTGGCCCAATTCCATTGAACAACAACGACCGTTGAATGAACAATTTTCTGACCAAAAATGTTCTAGAAACCAATGAAGTTGGCAATTCTGATTGCTTATTCCTATCAGGTATGTTCATTGCCATCCGAAAAATATTGTGGCTGAATTTGTGCTAATCCAGAATTGGCCCAATTCCATTGAACAACAACTACCGTTGAATGAACAAATTTCTGACTAAAATTGTTCCAGAAACTAATGAAGTTGGCAATTCTGATTGCTTATTCCGATTAGGTATGTTCAATGCCGTTCGAAAAATATAGTGGCTGAATTTGTACTAATCCAGAATTGGCCCAATTCCATTTAACAACAACGACCGTTGAATGAACAATTTTCTGACTAAAAGTGTTCTAGAAACCAATGAAGTTGGCCATTCTGATTGCTTATTCCTATCAAGTACGTTCATTACCATCCGAAAAATATTGTGGCTGAATTTGTGCTAATCCAGAATTGGCCCAATTCCATTGAACAACAACGACCGTTGAATGAATAAATTTCTGACAAAAAGTGTTCTAGAAACCAATGAAGTTGGCACTTCTGATTGCATATTCCTTTCAGGTATGTCGATTGTCATCCGAAATATACAGTGGCTGAATTTGTGCTAATCCAGAACTGGCCCAATTCCATTGAACAACAACGACCGTTGAATGAACAATTTTCTGACAAAAAATGTTCTAGAAACCAATGAAGTTGGCAATTCTGATTGCTTATTCCTTTCAGGTATGTCGATTGTCATCCGAAATATACAGTGGCTGAATTTGTGCTAATCCAGAACTGGCCCAATTCCATTGAACAACAACGACCGTTGAATGAACAATTTTCTGACAAAAAGTGTTCTAGAAACCAATGAAGTTGGCACTTCTGATTGAATATTCCTTTCAGGTATGTCGATTGTCATCCGAAATATACAGTGGCTGAATTTGTGCTAATCCAGAACTGGCCCAATTCCATTGAACAACAACGACCGTTGAATGAACAATTTTCTGACAAAAAATGTTCTAGAAACCAATGAAGTTGGCAATTCTGATTGCTTATTCCTATCAGGTATGTTCATTGCCATCCGAAAAATATTGTGGCTGAATTTGTGCTAATCCAGAATTGGCCCAATTCCATTGAACAACAACGACCGTTGAATGAACAAATTTCTGACTAAAATTGTTCCAGAAACTAATGAAGTTGGCAATTCTGATTGCTTATTCCGATTAGGTATGTTCAATGCCGTTCGAAAAATATAGTGGCTGAATTTGTACTAATCCAGAATTGGCCCAATTTCATTTAACAACAACGACCGTTGAATGAACAATTTTCTGACAAAAAGTGTTCTAGAAAC
Organism: Nephrotoma guestfalica; assembly: GCA_963691935.1. Classification (NCBI taxonomy): domain Eukaryota; kingdom Metazoa; phylum Arthropoda; class Insecta; order Diptera; family Tipulidae; genus Nephrotoma; species Nephrotoma guestfalica. Next base: position 214,971,782 of record OY829914.1, read on the forward strand.
CAATGAAGTTGGCAATTCTGATTGCTTATTCCTATCAAGTATGTTCATTACCATCCGAAAAATATAGTGGCTGAATTTGTGCTAATCCAGAATTGGCTCAATTCCATTGAACAACAACGACCGTTGAATGAACAATTTTCTGACAAAAAGTGTTCTAGAAACCAATGAAGTTGCCAATACTGATTGAATATTCCTATCAGGTATGTTCATTGCCATCCTAGAAATATTGTGGCTGAATTTGTGCTAATCCAGAATTGGCGCAATTTCATTGAACAACAACGACCGTTGAATGAACAATTTTCTGACAAAAAGTGTTCTAGAAACCAATGAAGTTGGCAATTCTGATTGCTTATTCCTATCAGGTATGTTCATTGCCATCCAAAAAATATAGTGGCTGAATTTGTGCTAATCCAGAATTGGATCAATTTCATTAAGCAACAACGACCGTTGAATGAACAATTTTCTGACAAAAAGTGTTCTAGAAACCAATGAAGTTGACAATTCTGATTGTTTATTCCGGTTAGGTATGTTCATTGCCGTTCGAAAAATATAGTGGCTGAATTTTTGCTAATCCAGAATTGGCCCAATTCCATTGAACAACAACGAACGTTGAATGAACAATTTTCTGACTAAAATTATTCCAGAAACCAATGAAGTTGGCGATTCTGATTGCTTATTCCTATCAGGTATGTTCATTGCCATCCGAAAAATATAGTGGCTGAATTTGTGCTAATCCAGAATTGGCCCAATTCCATTGAACAACAACGAAGTTTGCACTTCTGATTGCATAAATTTAGCTACTATATTTTTCGGATGGAAATCAACATACCTGATAGGAATAAGCAATCAGTATTGCCAACTATGTTTGAAAAAAATCGTCTGAAAAAATTTTGCCAACATTTAACTCTCAAAATCTCAAGAAATGGAATTACAAGTTTCCATTCTAAATCTGGAAGGAAAAACCATAATAATTTCATACATTAGGAATTATCTTGCGTAAAACAAATATTTATTCTATAAATATTTAAATATATTACCACTAGCGAAAACTTTACATGCTTTTTTCACCTTTGTCAATTATAAGCAAATAACAGTTATTCACTCTAAGGTGAACCGAATACAATAACAATCAAAACACCTTTCTTAGAAATATTTTGGGCAGCGAAGTTCTATGTCATTCTGGTACAACTAACCAGCTGATACATACATTCCACAGTTTTTCCGGTTAAATTTCACGGACTAGTTTATTTAAAAAAATAGCCTAAACGAAAGGGCGAGGCAAATGAAATGGAAAATTTATTTACATTTTCAGCCAAACGTTTTAAACCGTACACGTAGTGTGTAGTTGGAATTCATTTTATTTTCAAAACACTATTTGTGTAACTGCAACAACAATAAATACACCAAAAACCAAAACAATAGCACAAACAATTTATTTATTTAAAAAAATTTTACTTCTGTTTAAAAGTAAAATTGGTTTTTCACTGGAATTTGTGTTTTTGTTTTATTTCTAACGTTTTTCTGGCTAAAGAGTAGAAAAAGTATCAACAAACAAAAAAAATAACAAATAACCCAGAATTTCGTTTTATTTTACAACCGCAAAATATTATTTGTTTTAAAATTCCGAAATATTTGGAAATTTTTATATTTTTTTGTTCTACTCTCCATTTGCTTCTTCAAATTATTGAATTTGGTACGTATTGAGGTAAGACACATATTATTCTACTTGGATATTGATTTATTACTTATTTATTGTTTTATTACTTGGTTTCTGTCGAATGCTTCTGTCAATAAACCAAATTTAAATATTAAAATGCCATAAACCAATGTAAACTAAAATAAAAATTCGGGTTAGAAGGTTTTTTTTATATATGACATGTACAGAAGTCAATATTTTAGTGAATATTGTCTATTGAGTTGTTTAGTAAATTGACAACGGATTACCAGAAATTAGTTGCACCCTTGGTGCGAGGTGTCATAAAATATAGTTTACATCTTGCTTATGATTTTTGTGCGGCGATTACGCATAACCGTGTCAAAAAGGGATATTTTTATTGATGTTATATTTCTCGAAATGAAACTATCCAACATATTTTAAAATTTATAAATGCATTTGTTGGTGTATTAAGAGAAAACCGACCACCGTAACTAAATGCAAGATATGTAATAAGATTTTAAAAAGAAATTGTGTAAAGGAGAATTCCTAAAATTAGATCATATCACTATTTGCTTATCAATCTGTGTGTGAGTTTAAAATTTAGTTTAGTTTAAGAATTTAAAAACTAGAAAATCAATAATAACCGCCGGATTCGCGTACATGAAGATTATTAAGGCTTTTAACAAACTTGGTGGCGTGATGGTGACCGAATTCTTATGTCATCCACAGTAACAGTACGGGACAGCATTGTTATGCAGGAGTACGAAGGGAAGCCCCCGTAGTACGTGTCTTTCTATCTGGTCGAATTTGTGTAGGTACACGAATCAAATCCCAGGTGTTTTGATGAGGACGAAGTGAGTGTTAGTGGAAGTGCTTGTGTGTTTCACGTTGTTCTTGTTAAATTGAAAGGAACTTTTTGTTGTGTTTGTCTTCGCTGTTGTTACGATTTTTTTTTTAAATTGCCAATGACTTTATTCTTGAATCTTCCTACATAAGATCTAACAAGCAGTGTTCAAATCTTAAGCTAATTACATTTTTTAAGTTTTAACCAATGTTATTACTTAGTGTTCACAACTTAATTTAGATCCTACTTATAAGCGTGTTCTACACATTTAATGGTTGTACAGGTTCAATAGTCCGTGCGGATCTGCTCTTCTCAGTCGTTTAAATCGCGGCTGTTTTAGTATATCCCGGTCCAATTCGTTGAGATGTCCCTGAAGTTTGAGTAGTATTTCGAACTGAATTCTTTGATTGTTTCTTTAACGGTTTTAATACCAAGGTCGTCGTGTATGTTAGTATTTCGGATATACCATGGGGCATTAGCAATACATCGTAGTATTTTCGCTTGAGTTCGTTGCAGCAGTTCTCTATTTAATGCACTGGTGATCCACATAACTGAATACCATATGTCCATATTAGCTTGATTAACGATTTGTATAGTAAGACCTTATTGTCTAATGATAACTTGGATTTTCTTCGTATCGCCAATACATTTTGGAAAATGTTATTTTTATTTGGTCGCGCTTTGGCAATATGTTCTTTCCACGTTAGTTCATTTATTTATTTAAAGAAATCTATTCTTTGATTTACATGTATGATTTCAGATAATTTAATTTAAAACAAAAATATTAAAAAATCAAATAAACAACTTTAAAACACAAAAATATAAATCACATTTTGTTTTAACAATTAAAATTTAAAAAAATAATTCTTAAGGATATTGTTGAACTTGCCCATTGATAAATTAAAAGTGAAATAGGTCGACAATGTTGAACGATTTAGACGACCTATTAATGGGGTTATTTTCTCCATAGTTTGTGGAATGGTATTCTAGTGCTAAAAACTGGTTTCGAAATGTTCTGCAAGGCACATGAATTGATATGTTTTCCAAAATGTAAGCTGAATCAATGTGACCAAGCAAAACGTTACCAATAAAAGCCGCATCTAGGAGAAGACGTCTATTTTCAAACGTGCATATTTTGTAATCCGTGCATCTTGTTGAATATGGCGGCAACCGAGCCACATTTTCATGGAATGGTAAATTGTGGTCGTAATCCCAGTCATTTTTCTTTAACAAGAAAATCAGAAATTTTTTTTTAATGCTTTCAATTCTTTTAATGTGTACAGCATAGTATGGATTCCTGACCGGTACAGCGTATTCCAGTTGAGATCGAACGTAAGCGAAATAGAATGAACATACGGTTTCAATATCTTTAAATTCAGCAGTCCACTTTTTAACAAATCCAAACATGGCATTAGCTCTCGCAATACAATTTTCAATACGCCTATTGAAACTGGCATTCTCGACAAATGTAACAACTAGATCTATGATCTCATTAACTCGTTGCAATACTTCATTGTTGACTTTGTAGGAAGTAATTAGCAGATTACTCTTACGATGGAAAGACATGATTTTGCATTTCTTAATATTCAGGTAAAGCGAGTTTCGAACACACCACTCACTTAATCTATCGATGTCTTCTTAAGGTTTCTTCGTACCTAGCATTCCACGTTTGAGCACGTTTGAGTTTTTGATTAACTCGGTTATTTGATCTATGAAAACAATAAATATCCACGGCCCGATGTGAGATCCTTGGGGAGCACCAGACATAACTTTAACAACGTTTGATTTCTCATTTCCCATTATTACAAATTGCCGCCGGTTTGATAGATAGGACTTGAACCAATTTATGTAATCGAGTGAAAATCCAAATGCGAATAATCTCCGGAGTGCTTTTTGATGGCAGATGGCATCAAATGATTTACTGAAATCCGTGTACGCTACATCAACTTGATGATGGTCTTCTATCTCATTAAATATTTTACTGGTGAATTTAACCAGATTAGTTGATGTGGATCGGCCAGGCAAAAACCCGTGCTGGTTTATTGATATATGACGTGCAATTGTGAATTTGTTGCGTAAAACTAATTCAAACAATTTTGGAATTGATGATGTAGTTGATATTCCTCTGTAGCACGTAACGTCATCTCGTTTGCCTGATTTAGAAACTGGTGTAATTTTTGAAATTTTTCATTTTTCGGGAAACACCCCGGTGCTTAAGGAGTGGTTGATTAGGTCATATTAGCAAGGTATCCTTCAATTTCGCGTTTATTCCTAGAGTATTTCCAAAATTGTTTTGGATTTAATTTGATTATTCCTTGAATTTGATCGAGATACGACCTGTATTTTGATTTGAAGTAAATTTCAAACTCGTTACTATGCTGTAGAAACATTGTTTTGTCGGCTTCTAACCCGCTTTTCAACATTTTGGCATACGCTTTCGACTTCCGATTTTTTAAGTTAACTAGTCTATCATCGAACCACTGAGGGTGAGCATTTTGTGGTTTACAGCACATAGGTACATAAAGTTCGAAGCCTTGCTGCATAATATCATTAAATTTATCAACATTTTCGTTTATATCACTGGAATTGAGAGTTGTTTGCCAGTTGATGGATTCTATGTAACTTTTAGCCCCGCACGGTTTGTTTTTTTGAAGTTGTATTTGATTGGTTGTAGGTGAACCGAACTCGCCATTAAATTTGTTGAGTCAAATACAATATCTAAAGACTTGTGATTGATATCGTTACTTACAAAAGGTAACATGGATTCTGAATTTTTGAAAGTGTCAATATCGTTGCTGAAGACAAGATCCATCTATCACGATTATTAGCAATTGTGTTTATCTGGTTCAAATTATAACCAAGCATGGCGTCCACAAATAACGATTCAGCATCTGTTGTTATATTGCTTGGAAAAATACAATTTAGTTCCGGGTCCAGATTCAATATTATATTTGGAAGTTTAAAATCACCAAGCACAGGAACTAAATCTGACGAGTTTGTTGTATTAATAACTTCATCAATCGCATCGATGCAAGTTGCGTAAGCCGTCCATCCAGGTGTAACTCTAGGTATTTGACCTTGGTTTGTTGAGGAATGTAAACACCGTTTAATTTTACTGGTGAGCAGGAACGTTTGATTTTTTTTTCGTTTACTTTTATTCGCCAGATATTGAGCCAATCCTCAATTTTGCTCAGAAGACTTTGCACTTCTCTTGAGGCTGTTTACGGTTTTTCGTGTGATGTTACCGACAATGTTATAATATCAGCATTTGCTGATGATAGAGCCAGGATGGCTCTATCATCAGCAAATGCTGATATTATTACATTGTCGGTAACAGGTAAATCTGCAGTGTACAACAAGTATAAAATAGGACCCAGAACGCTTCCTTGTGGGACTCCTGCGCTTATATCATTTAGGGGAGTTGTTGCACCATTTTTTTGGACCATGTATTGCCTTTGGAGGAGATAGTTTTCCAGTACTGAGTGAATATTCTTCGCCAAGAGCGCTTTAAGTTTGTATATAATTCCATCGTGCCAAACTTCGTCAAATGCTTGTGCTTTATCCATGAAGACAGCGGAACAGTATTGCTTTGCCTTAAAAGTCTGTCTGATTACATTTACATTTCTATGCACTTGCTCTATGGTACCATGTTGGTTTCGGAACCAAAATTGATGGTCTGGAGCTTTCTTCTAATACTGGTTTTAGTTTTGTTATTAACATTTTTCAAACAGCTTTGAGATTGTGGGAAGCATGCTTATTGGACGATAGGACGAGATTTGAGTTTCGTTTCCCCAGGTTTATGTATCATTGTGATCAAAGACATCTTCCACATTTGAGGAATATGATTCCCTTATCATTTCCCTGGTAATTCCCTTATCATTTTTCCAGTAATAAGGTCATATCCTGGCGTTTTTTTCGGGCTAATGCAAATTTTGATTATGTTCTTATCTTTCTTCCATTCAAACTTTATAGGTTTAAAGAATGAATCATCATCCATGTGGTGAGGCAGCACGATATTATTAGTTCCTTCGTGTGGTGAAAACACCGTATTTAGATGTGCAGCGAAAGCTTTGGCTTTTTCTTCATCGCTTCTCGCCCAATTTCCAGTTGGTAGTCTAATCGGTGGATTCGACTTTGTAGGCCTTTTTAGGTTTTTTATTGCCTTCCACAAAGAATAATCAGTCTTCTCTGTTGCCAAGAGTTCACTTAAATAATTCTGAACACATTGGTTTTCTTCAAAATCTTATAAACCCATAATATTACTACCGGTTAAGGGAAAACTCCTAAAAAGGTTACTAGCCATTCGTATTACACCACGCATTGAAGAGAGCGGACTGTTCTCGGATAAACAATTCGATTTCCGACGTACCATGTCTACTGAAGATTCGATAATCCGCCTAATTAACATTGTCAAAACCCAAAGTTCAAAATATGTTATGTGTATATTCTTGGATATCAGCAGACCATTTGTTGATAAAGTAACGTGGCCTATTGTCATCGCTAGTTTATCGGTCTTCAATCTCTCTAGAAACACTATGAATGTTTTAAGGAGCTACTTCAGTAGTCGATCCGCAATAATCAGAGATACATATCGGTTCTGTTTCAAACCAAATTACAAAAGGATGTCCTTAGGGTTCTATCCTAGATCCTCTATCGTACTCGATTCTAAGAGCAGCCTGTAACTACTCTGGCTGTAGACGGCATGCCACTGATTTGACCATTGACCGAGTGTGGTTCTTGCATACATAGTATATCTATGTCGTGAATGGAGATGCGTTCACATATCTCTGATCCGATTATTTTAGCGCCCTGCATGTTGAAGTGGCGATACGTAGGTTGCTGTTACAATGTCTTTGATTATGACTAATCATCATGTTTAGTTCTTAATTTCAAACGTTGCACAGCACTTTTGTATGCGTTACAAGAAACGCGACCTACTTGGTGGTCATGAGGTTTTTGCAAGTCCTTGCAGCTTGCGCAATTGGCTGGTTTGCCTTTGTTGGGACAGACCTTATAGCCATGACCATGATATGCACAGTGAGAGCAGGTCTCTGCGCGCGCCCTACAATTCTTTGCAATGTGACCATATCGCTACACTTTAGCAACATGTTTTTGGTTGCTGGTTCGACTTCTACCACCCAGTGAGCGGTCTCTTTATTTCTCGTACCGGTTCTATACAGAACTTTAAAATCTTTTTGAGATAGAGTTTATTAGGCAGTTTTTAACCATGTCGCCATCAAGCTCAGAGCTTACATCAAAGATAATCACTTTAGGTAATATCTTAACAGGTTCTGGTTCGGTGGTTTTAGACCCACGCCTTCCAACTTGGTGTTTTCCGTGAAAACCTTCAAATCCGAGGAAGAATCAACAGAAACTGCAACACCATTAGGTCCAGCGTTAGTTACAAAGTGAATCTTTATGTTAGATTCACTAGGACGTATGATTTCCTTGATTTTCTTGGTAATTTCGCTAGTCGAAAGGTTGGAATCATTATCTCTAGCTGAGATTGTTTGGGTTGAGCAAAGTTTGGATTAGGATATTCACTGTTAGTCAATACTTAGCATTATTTACGTTAAAAAATGTAAATATGTATAATTTGTTCGCCAATTTGTGCAACTCCGTCTTTTAAGTTTGCATGTCCAAATTATCTCAAGTGATTCTAAGTTCTAAAAGTGTTTAATTTTTTCTTTTATAACCACCAATGATGCACCTGGGGCCATGTATACCTTTTGGAGCACTGTTGTATCTTCGGCAGTACCCTTAGAAATAACTGGGTTTGTCATTGCCACTTGCGAGTATAGTTTTGGTTCACCCGTTTTACTTTTTGACGATCGTAATGCGACAGTATGGACAAGGATAATAGCTAAAATGATTGACTGCAGCATAAACAAATTTCAACATCAAATTTTTTCTAGAATAACACAAGTCAATTATGCTTCTATTTCAACGAAACCTATACAATGTACAAAATAAATTGCACGTCAACACCTTAAATGCATTGGATATCTGTATGAAACCACATTATTTCTCTATTGTAATGGTTTACTGATTACAATTCCTTTTTGTTATTTGTAATCACAAAACAATAAAATTTAATCTGACGATATAAATTTTGTAATTTGAGGCGACACTATTATACGAATTTTTAGTATTTTCATATTCCTGTATAACAAAAGGATGGATAAATTGGAGATTTCAGATCAAATTCACTGTTCCAATAATTATGTAGTCGGTACCAGTATCTCTCGTTGTCCATTGGAAACCTATTTAATTTTTATTATTACTATTTTTTTGCTGTGTTATTACTGCTGGTTTGTATCTCGTTCAAGAACTCGTCGATTTTTTGTCTGTAAAGTGGTAAGCTTAGCTCTTTGCCGTTGCACTCGTATAATGGGTATATTCCTTTTACACAGAATCCCCATATCATGATTTTATATGTTTATTATTATTTTGTTTGTGTTTTTCCATGTTGTGCTTGTTGTGTTCAAATTAAATAACAAAACAATACAAATTCCAATTTAGTTCGTGCGGTATTCAACATTCAAAATCTAAAATAATACAAATCCGGATAATTCTCTTATCGATCGTTCATTTAACAATTACATGTCTCGTATCCATAGTACAACTTTTTTTTAAATTCTATATCTGTACTTATGTGATATTATGTATATGTGATGAAGTTGGATTAACGGTGGAACAACAACACAGCCATCGACTAACAGCATATATAGAACCAAAAAGAGTATACCGTCAAAAAGATTTGTCATGTTTTTTTTATTCAGTTTCCGATTATGTACTCGTACCCATCTATATGTTTATACAATGTACATATACACATATCCATCTATCTAAATAGAAGTAAGCACACACACGGAATTAACAACATACAAGTAGAAATTCCAAAGTTTGTTAATATCTGATATAAATGAACTAAAAATGGATAAAAGTCATTACATGCAAATACAACAGGCACTCTATACATAAGCACGAGTACAAAATTGCAGACCGCAGTCCGTCCTATAGATATCTTCGCTATCTCAATTAAGGTACAGGAGATAGACACGCAAGAATTTGTAAATACATGTACATCACTGAATGTATGCAGACAACAACAAAAGATTAAATCGGTATCAATTCAATTCCGGAAAAGGTACGTTTGTACGTTTCATATACTCGTTCTCGTATATGGACAAATAATATTGACTGTTTTATCCGCTAGCAAGTCGAATTATTTGTAACGCAAAATAAAAAAAATAAAATCCGTTTGACAACTGAACTAGAAATAATGGATTTTTTTGTTGTATTCCAAACCATGAGAGACTCAAAAATGGTAGTGAGATACATTGAGGAATAAGTTTCGCGTATGTTGTTCACATTGCAGTAGAAATTAATCTTAACTTCGATTTGAGTTTTTATTTTAATTTTTATAAAATCCAACGTAAAGACATTCTTTCGTATAAAAACGGTATCAAAAGGATGGCTTTAATCTAGACGATGAAGATTTCTATTTATACCAACATGTTGAATCAATTTCAATATTGCATTCGAATATTTATAAAGAATTAATTAATATTTAAAATTTGTTATCTATGCGTGTTTCTGCAAATGGAAAATGCTCCATCTAAAAGCGTCAGCTCGACAGAGTCTTACAGTAAGAAAACATAAAAAAAACATACGTATCAGGACCGATGCGCGACTGAAGTTTACTCAACGAAATTTTTTGGCACATTAGGTGGGTTATTTAGGAGCTTTTAGTTCATAGAACTGATTTCCTAAGTGTCACGGTAACTGAGCTACCTAAAATTTGGTTACTTCCCCAATGTGTGGAAAAAGGGTGAAATAATCATAATCAGGAAACCTGGCGATGGCGATCCACTATGTTCGAAATCTTATAGAATCATAATGTTACTACCAGTTATGGGGAAGCTCCTAGAAAGGTTGCTTGCCACTCGCACTATACCGCGAGTTGAACAAAGCGGACTGTTCTCGGACAAGCAATTCGAATTTCGACGTAGCATGTCTTCTGAGAATGCGATAGTCCGCCTAACACTGTCAAAACCCAAAGTTCTAAATATGTTATATAGGTATATTCTTGGACATTGCCGGAACATTTGATAATCTAACGTGGCCTAGTGTCATTGCAAGTTTATCGGACTACAATCTCCCTAAAAACACGATGAATGTTTTTAGGAGCTACTTCAGTAATCGATACGCAGTAATCAGAGATATGTATGGTTCTGTTTCAAAGTAAATTACAAAAGGATGTCCTCTGGGCTCTATTTTGGGTCCTCTAGTCTGGAATATCGTGTTTAACACAAGCATGATCAACGACTTTGAGGAAATTGCTTTCGCGGATGACCAAGTCATTCTGGTGCATGGCAACTCGAGACTCGAACTTCAGCGCCAGGGTCAAATCGCAATAAATAAAATGATACAATGGTGTGAAGTAAATAATATGTCAAAATCAACAGAAAAAAAGTGATGCAGCAACTAAAGGGCAAATGGGGACGTTGTGCGTTAGATATCTGGGTGTTGACCATGATGGACGAATGGGCGTAGCATCCCACGTTCTTAGAGTCTGTGAAATCGCTAAGAAGCTATTCCACGCTTTAGCGAGAGTGTCAAGAGAAGGATGGGGACTTAATCACAAAACAATGAAGTTAATTTACAAAGGTGAGGCGGAGGTGCTTTTCGCGTACGCGGCGGCTGGTTGGTATGATAGGTTAAACTGTCACCGTATCAGATCACTAGAAAGTGCTCAGAGGAATATCCTGCTAGGGGTAACAAATGCTTACCGAACGGTATCTAAAGATGCTGTAGTGGTTCTGGCTGGCGTACTCCCGGTTGATATTATAATCAAAAAACGAGCGAACTTGTACCACCTAAGAAGGCGTGACTAAAATAATATAGGTGAATATGTACATGCTGCTGATAGCATGCAGAATCAATATAATAATAAAAATGATATAGAAACGATGGCGATTGACCTCTGGCAACGAAGGTGTAATGAATCAACCAATGGAAGGCATACCTTTGGCTTCATTCCTGATATAAAAGAAAAACTAAAAATGAAAGTATCCACAGACGAGCTCGATGTACCAAGTTATCTCTGGACATGGTAAGTTTAAAGCATACCTGCAGAGATTTAAGATAATGAACCAGTGTCAATATTTATGCGGATCGGAAGTAGAAGACGTTAAGCACCTATTTTTCGAATGTAACGAGGTGACGATTATGTCACTGAAACATAAGTGGCGTGGTAACATGAACATACATGAATTGCCACTGCCTATATTACTAAGCAACGACTTACTCCCGAAGTTTCAGCCATATTGTGCTGAACTGATCAACGTCTTAAAAGAACGGAACAGTGTACAATAGTAGACCGGTAAAACGGAATGTACATATCTCCCCGTAACTAGCGACGGTAACTAAAGTCTTTCCGGAAATGTTGACTACGACGAATGAATAAAAAAAATTTAAAAACCCCAAACAAGCATAAAAAACCGGTGGCGGAGTACTCATAGCCGTCGATACATCACTACCTAATAGACTGGTAGATTTAACGAATCCATCGATCGAGCAGTTATGTGTTAAAATTGTCATCAAAGTTAACATCATCAGTAATGTCACATCAGCACCACGTTAACATCAACACAGAAATGCTGCATCAGCACAACGCGTTGTTGTTGCTTCAACAACAAATGTATAAAATTTGTTCCCTCCAAGTATAATATGAATTTTTTAGAAGAATTCCTTAGAATAAGAATTGGATTTTGATAAATAAAGTTGATTTTTTTAATTCGATTTCTAAACGAACTTCTTGATTGGCGCCGAAACAGTTTTAAATCGAATTCGTATAGCAAAACACTCATTAACATATGCTCAGTGAAATTTCGTGCAAGTTAAAGCAAATATAATTTCATAAAATATATCCCATATTTGTAGCAAATTCTATACTACACGTGTGATATACAGGGTGTCCGCCGGGAAGGTATACTACTTTGTTTGTTTATGATTTTTGATTAAATGAAAGAGAATGGATCTTATATTGATAAATGTTTTATCTAATGTCGGCAATTATGTATGGAATACAATATCAGATAAATGTCCGCCTCTGTTAGCCTCACAAATTAAGTCCGGAGCAGTCAAATCAGGCAACCGTGGAGGTCAATCAACATCACCATTTTTTGAAAAAAATTGTTGTGGAAAGAGTTCTCGCAGTAATTCATTGTTATCCTGGCTGTATGCGATGTGGCACCGTCTTGTTGATACCACATGATAATTAAGCTCAAAGTATGCAGTTGTGGCGTTAAAAAGTTTTCAATCATATCACGATATAACTCCCCATTCACAGTTACCGTTACGCCGTTTTCATTTTCAAAGAAATAAGGTCCAATGATTTCTCCTGACCAAACTGCACACCAGACTGTCACTTTTAATGGATGTAAAGATGACTGATGAATAATGTGAGGGTTTTCCATTGCCCAGAACCGACTATTCTGTTTATTCACATATCCATTTAAATGAAAATGTGCCTCGTCACTCATTATGATTTTTTCATGAAAATCGGGGTTGTCATGGGCGAGCTGTAACATCCTATTGGCATATGTACGGCGGCGAAAATGGTCTTGTGGAAGAATTTGCCACGTGTCTACTTCACGACTGTCAAGTATGAACTGTCAATACTAATATTCGCCTAAATGGCGGCAAAACAAAGTAGTATACCTTCCCGGCGGACACCCTGTATAATAAATCACCGCATTTCCATTACAAAAAATTAATAATCAAAACTTTAATATACACAAATATTTTAAAATAACAAGCTATAATAATTTAGTGAATAATGAAGTCACAAGAATTACAAACGCCCGAAATTGTAATTTTGAACAAATCACTGGAGCTTTAAATGCCCAGATTGAAATGTCAAAAGAATTGAAAGACAATTAGAAAAACTGGAAAATTCTGAGATTTCCGTGGCAGCTCCAACAACGCTAGTTACTCCAAAAATTGAAGAGGAATTAAAAGAAATAAGTCGCTTGCCTGATGCTGTCAAGGAACTACAGATTTTTGATTGAAATCCCACCCAATACCTCTCATGGGTACACAATGTTGAGAATATATTGCACGACTACAACATTCTGAGAAAAAACCAATATACCTGGCTGCTGAAGTATAGCACATCCGCCAAAAAATTCAAGGCAATGCCAACACAGCGTTGATCTCCTATAATTATACAGGTAAAAGAGATCTCCGCACATTGGAACACCGACTAAGTACACTATATCAAAAACACATGACGGTGAACGAAATCTATATGACAATGAAAATTAGCAATTCTTCTTGATCGTTAATAAAATCAAGACAGAAGATTATTCAGTAAATACAATCAAAGTTTTGATCAAAACTTATCGTAATCAAACACTGGGCATGTTCATTCGTGGATTAAATGGTGACCTGTCCAAGATGCTGATCACCCAGAAACCAGCCACATTACTCGGTGGCGTACGCATCCTGCTTAGAAATTCAAAACCTGAATTTCAGGAACATAGCCATACACAACAAAAATATCAACAATGTTGATATTTACATATACAGCCCCGATAAATCAAATTTCATACACACCTGCACTACCTTCACCAAAAAAATAATAACGCGTTACGTTTCAAAGGAGAAACATGACATACAACATTCAACATCAGAACTACAGCACTCCTCATGGTAATCAGAACTCAAATAACTTCCCGCCATCAAGGCCGAACTATCCTAAACCATCAACATCAATGGATGTGGACCCATCAATGTAAACGCGACAAAACAAAAACATTCTCATCTCCATGAACAAAGAAAACAGCAACGAATTAACCCCTTGGAAACGCAAACGGAGAAGGACTATTATAACCAGTTAGCATATATGACAACACCGAAAACGAGATATTCATTGACGAGCAAGATATAGAAGATAATTCGGAGGCAAATTTTATGACGGAAGCCTCTCTAGCGTACCATACCTAGAGTAGCCGTTAATGGCGAACCAACTGAAAATCAATTACAAATCAGATCAGCTGGAGACCATTCTTGAAAAGCGTGGGCATCGACACTACCATCGACTTTTTCATTCTACCAGGACTGAAATCATTTGATAGCATCATAGAAGATGATACACACTCCATTATCAGAAAAACCTTCATGCCAAGTTAACAATATGGAAATTCGGGATGGACATCTTTCACCTGATACAAAACAAATCAATTCGAACAAATCGAAACCATCGATAGCGATGTACGCGCTGAATTCAAAACCACCAGCGTGGAATCGATATACACTAAATCATACCCGTACTCATACTGTATGAGAGAGGAAGTGGACCAGCAAATTGCTCAACTCCTCGCAGATGGGATTATATGACCCTCCAAAAGCTCATATAATTCTCCAATTTGGATTGTTGAGAAAAAATTGGATGCCTCGCCCACGAAGAAATATCGAATGGTAGTAGACTTTAAGAGGTTGAATGCTGTGAGAATATCAGATTCCTATCCAATTCCGGATATCTCCCATTCACTAGCTAATCTCGGGAATTCCAAATTTTTATCTCCATCGATCTGACTTCAGGATTTCATCAGATCAAGATGAAAGAGGCTGACATTCCGAAGACTTCGTTTTCTACCATGAATGGGAAGTACGAGCTTCTGAAGCTCCCGTTCGGATTAAAAAACGCACCCGCAATCTTCCAACGAACATTAGAACATTATGTTTATATGGACGACATAATCGTCTCGGAGGGAGACTGACGGGGAACACCTTGCTAACGTCGAGAAACTATTTTCGAAACTACACAAGGTCAACTTGCGCGTAAATTTCGAAAAAACAGAGATCCTAAAAACAGAAACGGAATATTTGTGTTATTTCATAACAAACATGGGCACCAAGCCGGACAAGAAAAAAGTACTGGCCATTCAAAACATCAAGAAACCCGGGGAATTTGAAAGATCTCAAATCGTTTTTGGGGCTCGCATCGTATTATAAGCGATTTATTCGAGATTTTGCACTCTAGCCAAGCAGCTAACCAACTTAACGAGAGGAGAAAATGCTCAAATCAAAGCATCGTAATCCAAGAAAGTGAAGATACCAGAAGATACCAGAAAGAGTGAAACGCTTCTATTTCACAATATCAAAGACCTATTATCTTCAATGGAGATATTGATTATTCCAAATTTTAACAAACGTTTTCTGCTAACTATTGACGCTTCCTCGCCCGCCATTGGTGCTGTACTATCTCACGGAGACATCGAGAAAGACCGGCCAATTACCCACATCTCCAGGCCACTGAATAAGACCGAGGAAAATTATGCAACAAATGAAAAGAAGATGTTGGCCGTAATATGGGCACTGGATAAAATTCGCACCTCTGTATATGGGGCCCGCAAAATCAAAATTTTGACAGACCATCAACCGCTAACGTTTACAATAAGTAAACGGTTGGAGGAGTACAATTACGCGCCTAATTACAATCCTGGCTGTACCAACAGAGTACCAACAACTTGGCTGCACCATAACTTTATGAATGAATGTTACCTACTTCACCATGCTGTGGTCTAGCAGTTAAGTACAACAACCAAGGCGAGGGTAGTCTTTGATGCATCAATGAAGACAACAAACGGGATCAGTTTCAACGATATGCAGCTAGTAGGGCCAACAATACAACAAGATCTGTTCTCTACTATAAGAGAGGAAATTCAAATACGTATACATCGCAGATATTGAGAAAACGTACTGGCAAATCCTGGTAACAACAACACAACAGAACTTACAAAGAATACTATGGAGAGCTGACCCAGATGAGCAAATTAAAGAGTACAAGTTACGAACAGTCACGTATGGTCGTCCGTTCCATATTTGGCCACTATAACTCTAAAACAACTTGCCCTCGACGAGCAGAATAATTATCCAATTGCTGCTGAAATTTTGTTAAAGGATTTATATGTCGACGATGTTCTCTCAACAGTTAAGAAAAACGCTAAATATTGGAGGTTTCAAGCTAAGAAAATGGGCATCGAACAATAGAGCCTTAGCGGGTATTCCTGAAGAACAAAGGGAGTCAAAAACCACACTCATAAATCAGGACAATGAATCCATAAAAACGTTAGGAATATTATGGAATCCCCAACAAGGTGAATTTGAGTTCTAGGTCAACATGGAACTCATGACAATAGTTCCAACAAAACGATCCCTTATTTCGGAGGTATCGAAGATATTCGATCCGCTAAGATGGTTCTCCCCAACAAATATTATAGGAAAACTATTGATTCAGCAGTCATATATAAGGGGATTATCATGGAATGAAGAACTAAATGAGGAAATGAAGAAAAAATGGATTCAATATAAAACTACGTTCAGCGACTGCAAAAAATTAGGATTCCACGATGGGCTCATACCAAGGACAAGGGCAAAAATTTAGAGCTGCATGGCTTTTGTGATGCACCGGAATTAGCTTACGCTGCAGTAGTGTACTGCAAGGTGACAGATGCAGAAGAATCAACAATTACACTTATGTCCGGGAAAACTAAGGTGGCCCCAATAAGTCAGAAACTAAATCTTCCAAGATTAGATCTTTGTGAGGCAGTACTGTTAGCGAAGCCACTGAGACAAGTTTGGGAGGTTATGGGAATGCCAAACGTTAAAATGCAAGCCTGGACTGACTCGGCAATTGTTTTGGCCTGGCTGCAAGGGCACCCTAGTAAGTGGAAAACTTTCGTAGCAAATGGAACATCGCAGATTCATGTTATCCTCAGCCCTGCACAATGGAAACATGTAAAATCCCGCGGATTGTGCAACTCGTGGCGTATACCCTGATAAGCTGGGTGATAATAATTTATGGTGGCCCGGTCCGGATTGGCTTAGGAGTAGTATCGGACTATCATCGAATAACATAATAACGGAGACCGAGTTAGAAAAAACGGCACGATACTCTCTACAGCATAAGCACAACTACAACAGAACCGGAAATATTAGAAAGGTTTTCCTCTCTCACAAAAACAATTCGAGTACTCGCATATATTTGGCGTTTCTATTGGAATGGCCACCATAAAGGTGAAAAACGGAAGGGGGCACTAGCAGTTAAAGGGTTAGAAGCAGCTAAAATAAGGATTGTAAAGATGGCACAAGCTTCTCCATTTAAGGACGATATAAGAAAATTACAGGGAAATGGTCAGTGTTCTCCAAGAATAAAAATCTCTCTTTACATCCATTTCTGGACACGAAAGGAGTACTTTGAATGGGAGGACGATTACAACAATCAATTTTGAATTGTAACGAAAAACATCCGATCATCCTACCACCAAAGGGTCATCTCACATGTTTGATCATCGATTGAGTACATAAAAGTACTCAGCATGGAGGTTTCAACTTAGCGCTCGTGTTCATAAGGAAGCAATTTTGGATCCTCCAAGGCCCAAGAGCAACAAAAAAACACAATCGCCAATTCCAGAAGTATTTAAGGTTCAATGTTAACAGAGCAACTCATCTGATGGGAAGCCTACCTCCTCCAAGAGTAATACCCTCAAAAGCATTTACCAATACAGAAGTACACTATGCTGGGCCCAACAATTTTCGAATGTCCAAAGGCAGCGGAACAAACAGTCGGAAGGGATACACCGCCATTTTCATCTGTTTAACAACGAAAGCGATCCATGTAGAATTAGTTAGTGATTTAACAACACAAGGATTTATCGCTGCTCTCAAATGTTTCATAGCCCGAAGAGATAACGTTGCAAGTATGTATAGTGACAACGCCATGAATTTTGTGGCTGCAAATACATATTTGCAATCTATTCATTCGATATTTTATACGTAAAAGCAAACCAAAGGATCCAATGGCATTTCATTCCCCAGGCTCACCACATTTCGGCGCGGCATATGGGAAGCAGCAGTGAACTCGGTAAAGCAGCACTTAAAGAAAGCCGCAGCATCCGTACTACTAACATATGAGGAGTTAACAACTCTGTTGTGCCAGGTTGAAGCAACATTAAATTCTAGACCGCTATGTCCACTATCAGAGGATCCCATTGAACTTGAAGTTTGACACCCGGGAATTTTTTAATTGGCGATTTCTTGCTCGCCCCGCCCGATGATGAAACCATTTACCCGAACCAAAATCTATTGACAAGATGGCAGCAAATCTAGAGAATGCAAGGAGACTTTTGGAAAATGTGTAGCAAAAGTTATCTCCATAATATGCAGCACCGAATGAAATGGACAAAACAACAACCAAATATAAACGAAAACCAATTAGTTCTTACAAGTGAAGAAAATTTACCATCCACCAAGTGGCTATTGGGAAGAGTATTAGAAACTCACCCAGAACATTATCATGGTTCATCTCGAGAAAATGTTCCTGAACCAACTGAAAGGAGAACACGGAGTCAATACGCGAAACTATCTTGTGCCAGAGACGGCAAATGAAACAAAATATAGCATTGAATACCTTAACCAAGGTATGAAATGAACCCAGTTGCCTCCAACTGGAACATAATCATGTACTATGATCTCAGAGAATTTGAAGGGGAACTGAAAAATATGAATGTACATTATAAGCAATTGAAACGCGACTGCCAAGAGAGAAATAATCATACATATGATCCCGGTATTTGCGCTGCCACCATTCACCAATTTGATCACCATCTGGAAAATATTAGAAAGGCGAACCAAGTAATTCAGAATTCCAACGAAGAACGAAGACGAATAAGACGTGAGATTTATTTGGTGTTTTCAATGAACGAGATGCACAACGTTATGAACAATTAATAGCAAACCTGGAAGATAAAAGCGAAACACTGATCAATTTACCTCGCAAACAAACCTCAATTATCAATACCATTGTAAACATTATCAAACATGATAGTGATCTACCAAAAAACCAACGAAATCAACGTCCAGCGACCCTTCCTGCCCCAAGAATACATAGACGTTCTGACATAGTAGTTTGGCAACAGCTCTTGTCAAGGTGGGGAGAATGTTGACGCATCATCATAATGTTCAACATAACTACAATAATTTGGATCGTGTAAGCTTGCATTTTAATGCATTTTTTCAAATAATAAAATTATTGTCACTTTCAAAATATATTGACCTGTAAATTGGGCTGATTGGTTATTATGTATATGTAATTAGACTAATAAAAAAGTAGTAGACATACATACAACGGCTTACTTACTTCTTTCTGTGTCTTCGCTTGCGCTTTAGTTTGAGCCTCATCCGTGGCACACAGAATTTAAGTACTACAAAATATTTAACAATTCGGAAGCAATTCGGAAGCGTTAACAAGCGGTTTGACCATTTCTAAAATATTTCCGACACATTGGACGAGCTCCGTTTAAAATATCGTTGTAAAATACAAATGATAAATAACAGTTAAATAAAAGTTTTACGAATCGATTACAAACGCATAAGATATCGAAATCCCGCAATAATCGTTTGCAACATAAAACTATAGTTAATGTTTCGTATAAAATCTATTTGATCAAAGCAAATCCAGAAGCGAAAATATAAGATAAATAAACTTAAAATATGTATCAGTTGCAGCTACTTTATATTCTTAAATATGTCAGATTTGCTTAATGTATCTTAAAAAACATCTTTAGATTTAAAAGTCTTGTAGTTGATGGTGGAAATAAGCATAAAAATTTTATACATGAAAATCGGAAAACATATTTCTATATAATTACTATTCCAGACTTCTAGTATTCCTACTTTTTAACGACGAGCATGTATCGATAACTGTTATCATATATAATATCCATTTCGTTATACGTAAAAGAAACCACAAAACCAGTTCAAGATTCAGCAATAAACGTTACAGGTACACGACAGTTATATTCACGCAAAGTGTTGTATCACTTTCACAACTATAATAAAACCTTATAGATAAGGTGGATAATCATAAAAGACAAGTTGAATATCGTCTTACATCACATATGTACCGGTAGCACGAAGACAAGAAAATGTATCCAATTTAAATTATGTCATTTTCTTCATATATGGGATGAAAAATAAAAATAAAATCTGAACAAGTAAAGTAATCTTACTCGTATAGTATATTGCAGAGTTGTCCTCACCATATTTGGATATTTGATCTTTCGTGTTTTGAGAATTAAAAGTCAATTTGACAAAAAAAAATTAACATTAGTATTGATGTAATCAAAATAGTAATTATTTCCTAACACTATAATGTTAAATGCTGCACGCTCACAATTAATTCGAAATTCCCAATGTACCGGCATATCGAAAGTATTACTCGTATATTAAAATTTATTACGTAAATATTTTTTGTTGTTAATAAAAATCGAAAAATAAATTCCGTAAATTTGAAAAGGAAGGGTTGAGAAATGTACGAGTACGAGTATAACCACACGGTATGTAGTGTGTGAATAGTTTTGATATGCGAGATTGAATGAACAGCCTCGATTAGTTTCAATTAAATCAAAATGTCTTAATTATGGTACAATAGAGAAAATTCCTCTCAATTGAAATTAGAAACGGTCCGAATAAAATTTATTGTAATACATATGTGATTTTAGGGGTTCAAGTCATGTGTCATTATTTTATTTTCCCAGCAGTTTGATTAATTTATGTTTCAAGATTTGGCCACCATAATGTAAGTTTAATTTATAATAGTTTATTAGTGTGGCATGAAACTAAAACTATATAGTTATAAAAAATCATAAATCCGCCATCAAAAAAGGAACGGGGAAGTTGTAAAAGTATCCAAACGATATTTATTTTAACAAATCGTCAATCAGACTGACAATATATGTAAAATAATTAAATTCGCAAACGAGAGAAACATTTTATTTGATTGCACGCTGGTTGATTTTAAATTTTGTTAACCTGGTACTCGTGGTTTGATTAGACGAGAAAGGAAGAATTACAATTTTATTTTTAACACTATAACCTAAGCTCAACTTATAAAAGTAGAACATATTCATTATTAAATTGAGTTACTTAATCAGCTTAAACATTAGTGAGGCCCAAATACTTGCTGCAGCTAATTGGAACACTCACAAATAATAATAGATTTGTCCTAACTTATCCGCCATTTAACTGTGCTACCAGATGTTTAATTTCACAAAATACTTCGGAATTGCTGATTGCGGTATAGGTTTTGTGAAATGTTAGATTTCGTAATTCGATTGTATTTAACGTCGATTTCGATTAAAGACAAATTGTTACATAGAATGTAAAATGGTACTCGAATATGTTCGATTGAAAAATGATGATACCATTAGGGTACTACCGAGGATAATTTCTCTACTTTAGGTTTATTGATCAAGTATAATATCTCCACTAGTACCATAATTTGTGGCATTGTGGGCCATACCATTTGAGTTTAAAACATATTTTTGCATATAAAGCAGTGTATCTAGATTTTCTGTTCCTTTAAGGTAAAAAATGAAAATAACATTTTCAAAGTAGGATAGAATCAACAGAAATCGACTAAAAACTATATTACAGCCCTGAAGAAAATATCAATCTCGATTCCAGTTTATTTAATTATAAATAATCAAAACCATTTTTGAAGATTATCAGAGTGTGGTTGTGACTGGAACATACCATATAAATCTCGAAGCTCAGATCCTCCAAAATGCTTTAATGCGGCTATGGACACTTGCGAAGCGCCCTGAAGCAAATAAATAATATAAGCCTTTTTCGCAATCGATGGCGGAAGCGTATTGGGCTACAAAAAGTGATCTCGGTAGTAAAGAACGATCTGCAACACTGAATACAGTTGTTGGCGGTTCGACGAACCCCAATTTTTCGGTCAAGTGTCTTGAATCGTGGTCTGCTAATGGCCAGAAGTGCTAAAGGTACTGCATGTAGGAGTATGCCATTTTAAACAACTATTTGTAAAAACAATAAACTAAGGTAAACAGAATTGGTATTTTGATTCAAAAAGAAGAGGCGAATTGTGGATTCGACCACCTACACGTAGTAGATCGTGCTTATCAAGAAAGGGATTTGTGGAACGAAATCAACTTATTCGAGGATCATGTTTACTTTTCCGCATTTCCATAATTTCATCGAAAAAGAGGAAAGATTGAATATTCTTTACGAATGCTAGAAACGCACTATCTAATTCATCCTATCGGTGTTTTGTTTTGGAAGAATTACATTTAAAACCACTAAAGATGAAGCGATGACAATGTTGTTTGCAACTTGGATCCAGCTGCTAGTAGAACCAATTTATGATTGCGACGTTTTGGAACATCATCGCTAATAACCAGTAGGTTTGAGTTAGATGGCCAATCTTGTTCTGGTTTGTTTATAAAAGTAGGATACTGAAACCATTATATAAACTGGGAAGCGTACCTCTACTTGACTCTAGTGTGGTCTTGTGCTTCATGAGTAGGATGGTGCTGATACCCAGAATAATACTATTGTTGAACCTGTCCCATAAAACACATTTTTTCAACTGCGGGGAATAATACTAGATAAACGTTAAGTTAGATCGACCATTAGAAAAGCGACTTTAGTGGTGACATACGTGTCTTCGCACACACAAAATTAACGTTTACCTCTCCATTGATATCTACAGAGCGGATATAGATTGATGTTGCATTGTGTAGCTTCACTGCTGTCGGAGAATGCATGCAGTTCTTCCTTCTCGGTTATTGATGAATTTGCAAGCTGCTTTGATCGCAAAGTTGTTGCAGTAATTTCAACGATGGATACTGGTATTATGTAGGAAGTGTTTCGTTCCAATGAGATTTTAGCTTCCGCCGCTCCTGAATGAAGATTTTGTGTAAGACAACTACTGGTATCAATCCTATCGGAACAAATATCGTGGCTAGATCTCTTAAAAAAATTCGTCTACTTTGAATCTCTTGTCAAATAAGCATGATGAACAAAATTTACGTAGCTCAAATTCTGAATTTTTGAAAAGTAAAATTAGGTCATCGCTTAGTTTTACACAGTTTTCAATGTTGTTGGTGCCAGTGATGATATCGTCTACGCAAAACTATCTCAAATAACTCTTGCAGTCAAATATAACTTGCAAGATATGATGTCTAGAATGTACTGTGATCTGATTCATAGGGTGCTATTTGTCCATACAACTTCGCATTGTCCTTAATTAAGGTTTATTTGTCTGTATAGAATTTGATCATAATGGAAAACAGATCAGGCTGTATGGTAAGGATGTAATTAACCATCCTTCAGGATGTCATTGAGCAACGATCGATCTTGAAGTAGTTTCTTCTATTCCATCCGTTAGTCTCGTTGAAGAACTTTCGATGTTGAACAATCTTTAATAATTACTCTAATAAAAAATAATTGGCGGTTTCTCACCAAATGAATTCACATTTCGTTGGAAATGCAGGAAAGCAAGAACTAAATATTAAGATTCATTTAGAAAAATAAGTAAAATTATCACAAGCATAATAAATCAATACAAAATTATTTGAATTCGCGCAAATCTTTAAATTTGTAAGAAGTTTTATACAAATATCGGTAACAAAAAACTTGCATGCAGGAAGTAAATATCATAATTACAAACAAATCGATTTTAAAGTTCAAAACAAAATATCAAATGTATAGATTGGGTTAAAAACACAAATTCATAGATGTAATACTGTGGAATGTTAAATTAAACCTATAACCTAATTATTCATTGATTTATTAAATATATCATATATTGCATGCACGAAGTAAATATTGATTATTTTATAAAAATTACAAAAATAATTACAAGCACAATAAGTAACCAAATACTTTCATTGTCTTGCGCAAATGTATGAATTTGCTACAAGTTATAAACAAATATCATTAAAACAAGATTATTACATGCAGGAAGTGAACACTCTTGTTACAGTCAAATAAACTTTAAAGGTAGAACACATATACAAAATACATCGATTTCACTTTAAAATACAAAGGCTGCGAAGTAATATTGTGAAATGTTAAACATAACATGTGAACTTAATATTTATTGGTTAATGAATCAAACTATTTATTACATGCACGAAGTAAATTTTGGGGTTCATATAGAAAAATTCTATCACATTACCACATTATTTATTGAAAAGTGCTTTTGTTTTAATTTTGCTTTAATGCTTGAATTTGTAACTAGTTCTAAATTATTATCATTAAAATAAAATATTTACATGCAGGAAGTGAATGCTCTTGTTACTGACAAATCAGTTTCAATAATGATATCAAAATACAAAGACATTCATCATGTTTAAAAATTCAAATGCATCGTTATTTAGTAGTACTAATTATTTAGTAGTTTACCCGATCAATTTATTTATTACAAGCAGGAAGTGAATATTAAGATACATTTAGAAAAATAAGCTAAAATTATCACAAGCATGATAAATTAATACATAATTATTTGAATTTGCGCAAATTTATAAATTTGTAAACAGTTTTATACAAATATCATTAAAAAATATTGCATGCAGGAAGAAAATATCATAATTACAAACAAATTGATTTTTGGTTCAAATCAAAATACCAAATGTATAGATTCGGTTTAAAACACAAATTCATAGATGTCATACTATGGAATGTTAAATTAAACCTATAACCTAACTATTTATTGACTTATTAAACAATTCATATATTACATGCACGAACGAACAAATGCTTTCATTGTATTACACAAATGTATGAATTTGCTACATGTTATAAACAAATATCATTAAAACAAAATTATTACATGCAGGAGGTGAACACTCTTATACAGTCAAATTTATTTTTAAAGTAGAATACAAATACAAAGTACATCGATTTCACTTCAAAATACAAATGCTTCGATTGTGGAATGTTAACTTAATATTTATTGGTGAATGAATAAAATTATTTATTACATGCTTGATTCGCGCTTTTAGGGTTCATTTAGAAAAACTATATCAAATTACTACATGAATTATTAAAAAATTCGTTTGTCTTAATTTTGCTTTGTTGCTTGATTTTGTAACTAGTTCTAAATTATTATAATTAAATCAAAATATGTTTATGCAGGAAGTGAATGCACTTGTTACTGACAAGTGCGATATTTTATTATTTATTAACTTATCCGATCAATTGATTTATTACAAGCAGGAAGTGAATATTAAGATTCATTTAGAAAAATATGTAGAATTATCACAAGCATGATAAATAATTACATAATATTTGAATTTGCGCAAATCTTTAAATTTTTAAGAAGTTTTATACAAATATCATTAAAAAAATACATGCAGGAAGTATGTATCATAATTACAAACAAATTGATTTTAAAGTTCAAATCAAAATACCAAATGTATAGATTGGATCAAAAACACAAATCCTTAGATGTAATACTGTGTTATGTTAGGTTAAACCTATAACCTATAAACTATATTTATTGATTTATTAAACAATTCATATATTACATGCACGAAGTAAATAATGATTTTTTTAGAAAAATTATGTAAAAAAATTACTAAGTAACCAAATACTTTCATTGTTTTGCGCAAATGTATGAATTTGCTACAAGTTTAAACAAATATCATTAAAACTAAATTATTACATGCAGGAAGTGAACACTCTTGTTACATTCAAACTAATTTAAAAATTAAAATACAAATACAAAATACACATACAAATAATGATTTCACTTCAAAATACAAATGTTCCGAAGCAATATTGTGAAATGTTAAACATAAAATGTAAACTTAATATTTATTGGTTAATGAATCAAATTACATACATACAATTACTGACATACATGCACGAAGTAAATGTTGGCGTTCATTTAGAAAAACTATATCATATTACCACATGAATTATTAAAAAATTCTGAAGTTTTTAGTTTTACTTTAATTCTTGAATTTGTAACTAGTTCTAAACTATTATCATTAAAATAAAATATTTACATGCAGGAAGTGAATGCTCTAATATCAATGATAATATCTAAATACAAAAACATTCATCATGTTTAAAAATACAAATGTACCAATGTTAATCGTGGAATGCCAAATATAGTCCGTTAATTAATTATTTATTAATTTATCCGATCAATTTATTTATTACAAGCAGGAAGTGAATATTAAGATTCATTTAGAAAATAAATAAAATTATCACAAGCATAACAAATTAATACAAAATCATTTGAATTTGCTCAAATTTTTAAAAATGTAAGAAGTTTTATACAAATATCATTAAAAAAAATTGCATGCAAGAAGTAAATATCATAATTACAAACAAATCGATTTTAAAGTTCAAATCAATATACCAAATGTATAGATTGGATTAAAAACACAAATTCATAGAAGTAATAATGTGAAATGGTAAATTTAACCTATAATCTCATTATTTATTGTTTTATTAAACAATTCATATATTACATGCACGAAGTAAACATTGATTATTTTATAAAAATTACGTAAAATAATTACAAGCACAATAAGTAACCAAATACTTTCATTGTCTTGCGCAAATGAATGAATTTGCAACAAGTTATAAACTAATATCATTAAAACAAGATTATTACATGCAGGGAGTGAACACTCTTGTTACAGTCAAATTAATTTTAAAGGTAGAATACAAATACAAAATACATCGATTTCACTTCAAAATACAAATGTTTCGAAGTAATATTGTGGAATGTTAAACATAAACTGTGAACTTAATATTTATTGGTTAATGCATGAAATTATTTATTACATGCACGAAGTAAATTTTGGGGTCCATTAAGAAAAATTCTATCATATTACCACATTAATTATTAAAAAATTCGTATGTCTTAAGTTTGCATTAATGCTTGAATTTGTAACTAGTTCTAAATTATTATCATTAAAATAAAATATTTACATGCAGGAAGTGAATGGTATTGTTACTTATAAATCAGTTTCAATGATTATATCAAAATACAAAAAATATCCATTATGTTGTCATATATAAAAGCATCAATTTTATATCACGGAATGTCATAAATAGCCTGTTATCTAATTATTTATTGATTTATTCGTTCAATTTATTTATTACAAGCAGGAAGTGAATATTAAGATTCATTTAGAAAATAAGTAAAATTATCACAAACATAACAAATTAATACAAAATTATTTGAATTTGCACAAATCGTTAATTTTGTAAGAAATTGTAAACAAATATTATTAAAAAATTGCATGCAAGAAATAAATATCATGAATACAAACAAATTGATTTTAAAATTCAAAACAAAATACCAAATGTATAGATTGGATTAAAAACACAAATTCATAGATGTAATATTGTGAATTGTTAAATTAAACCTATAACCTAATTATTTATTGATTTATTAAACATTTCAAAGATTTACATGCACGAAGTAAAATGATTATTTTATAAAAATTACGTAAAACAATTACAAGCACAATAAGTAACCAAATACTTTCATTGTCTTGCGCAAATTTATGAATTTGCAACAAGTTATAAACAAATATCATTAAAACAAGATTATTACATGCAGGAAGTGAACACTCTTGTAACAGTCAAATTAATTTCAAAGGTAGAATACAAATACAAAATACATCGATTTCACTTCAAAATACAAATACACCAAAGTAATATTGTGAAATGTTAAACATCACATGTGAACTTAATATTTATTGGGTAATGAATCAAATTATTTATTACATGCACGAAGTAAATTTTGGGGTTCATATAGAAAAATTCTATCAAATTACCACATTTAATATAAACAAATTCGAATGTTTCAATTTTGCTTTAATGCTTGAATTTGTAACTATATATTAAAATAAAATATTTACATGCAGGAAGTGAATGCTCTTGTTACTGACAAATCAGTTTCAATAATAATATCAAAATACTAGAATATTCATCGTGTTTAAAAATTCAAATGCATCAATTTATATCGAGGAACGCCACATATAGTGCGTTATTTAATTATTTATTAATTTATCCGATCAATTTATTTATTACAAGCAGGAAGTGAATATTAGGATTCATTTAGAAAATAAGTTAAATTATCACAAGCATAACAAATTAATACAAAATCATTAGAATTTGCGCAAATTTTTAAATTTTTAAAAAGTTTTATACCTATATCATTGAAAAAAATGCATGCAGAAAGTAAATATCATAATTACAAAAAATCGATTTTAAAGTTCAAATTAACATACCAAATGTATAGATTGGGTTAAAAACACAAATTCATAGATGTAATACTGTGGAATGTTAAATTAAACCTATAACCTAATTATTTATTGATCTATTATTCAATTCAAATATTACGAGTACATGCACGAAGTAAATATTGAGTTTTTAGAAAAATTATGTTAAATAACTACAAGCACAAAAAGTAAACAAATATTTTCGATGTTTTGCGCAAATGTATGAATTTGGTACTCGTACAAGTTTTAAACAAATATCATTAAAACAAGATTTTTACATGCAGGAAGTGAACACTCTTGTTTAGAATACAAATACAAATGACATAAATAGCCTGTTATCTAATTATTTATTGGTTTATTCGATCAATTTATTTATTACATGCAGGAAGTGAATATTGAATATTTAAATTTTTTGCATACATTTTTTAAATTTGTTTTATACAAATATCATTGACAATAAAAAATTGTATGCAGGTAGTAAATATTATTGTTACCAACAAATTGGTTTTAAAGTTAAATCAAAATACCAAATGCATAAATTGGGTCAAAAATACACACAATATACTGTGGAATGTTAAATTAAACGTTAATCAAATCATATATTACTTGCTTAGTGCAGTAAATATTGATTTTTTATGAAAATTAAGCAAAACAAATACAAGCACGATAACTAACCAAATATTTTCATTGTCGTGCGCAAATGTTTTAATTCGACGAAAACATTTTAAAAATAATATTTGTAGGTCACTCCTAGACAAATCTCAGTTTAATTCAATTCCTATAGAGATACCTGATTCATTTTTAAAAAATTCCTCATAAAATAATTGTTGCAACAGTCAAGAAACTAAAATCTCAAATGAATTAATACAAGATATACATATGAAATCCCTATACAACACCATGAATGAACTACGTATTTACCGTTTGGACTGAAAGGTGCACCCGCCACGTTTCAGAGAATTATGAACAACGTGTTATCTGGGTTGTAAACCCATGCATATCTGGACGATGTAGTTGTCTATGGATACAATCTCCAAGAAAACTCACAACAGAAAACTCCTTGATGTATTTCAATCACTAAGAAAATATAATTTACATCTCCAACATTCCAAATATAAGTTTGCACGAAAGGATATTTGCTATCTAGGGCATATAATAATCAATTACTGAATTAACAAGACCCTTCTAAAATAAAAACAATTCAAAATATTCCTGTGCCAAAAACACAAAAGCAAGTTAAATCATTTCTTGGCCTTATAGGACATTATCGTAGATTTATTGAAAACATTTCTGAACTTGCTCAACCTCTCAATTCACTTTTAAAGAAAAATATACTTTATTTGGAATGCCTTTTATCAGAACAGTTTTAAAATATTGAAAGAAAAATTAATAACCCCACCAATTTTACAATATCCTAATTTTAATAATAGGTTTTACGTTACGACTGAAGTAAGTGACATTGCTCTTGGAGCTGTTCTGTCACAGAGAATAAGCGATGATGACTTGTCCTTAGCTTATGCTAGCCGGGTCCTTAATAAAGCTGAGCGACATTATTCTACCACTAAGACAGAACATCTGGCAATCGTTTTTACGGTTAAACGTTTCCGACCATACTTGTACGGGGTCAAATTTAGCATAATCACTGACCATAAACCGTTAATATGGCTCAACAAAGCTAAAAATCTCTCATCTCGCCGTATGCGCCAGAGAATAGAAATGGATGAATACGATTACGATGTTATATATAAACCTGGGAGGTACTAAACGCGGATGCTTTGAGCAGAATTTCATTAAATTCTGTCGGTCAAGGTAACGTCAAAGTCATTGCTCGATCCCAGTCAAAAATGAATAATGAAGTACAAACGCGAATGAAAATTCTAATAATTCAGAATTTTCTATACAAGACTTCTCTGGTCCCTTACAAACATCGGATGTACCCATTGGACAAAATTCTAACTTTGATAATGGAATCATAAAACTTGGAAATATCTCGGATATAGACAAAATAATCAGAGTTTCACATTTCAACATTAGGTGGACATCAAGGCATCGAAAGAACATTTAAAAGACTAAAATCCTATTATTATTTCCCAAAAATGTGGAGCACCATACGTAAGTTTATATCCAAGTGCGAGAAAAATTTAAAGCTTACCTTGTCGCAGGTCGCCATTTTTTTAAACAAATAAAATTGTTGTACATTCACGTACAAATTATGAGTGAACATTTTTTACACTATTTTCACTCATGGCGAAGTCACCTAGCGTCAGAAATGTGAAAACCATGATACTCGTAGACGTATAAATAAAAAAAGAAACGAATAGATGAAAAATAAAGTTATCAGAAATAATAAAGCTTGTGCTTAGACTTAAGAGAAGTGCTAATGTGCTTCAATCAGTTATATATGATCAAGTGCTCTTTAGATGACCGCTTGTGTAACTTAATGCAAGCTTTTTCTGATTCGATCCATTTTTAATGAAATCTAGTCTCTTCTTGCAAATTTTCGTTTTTCAGAAACAAATCGGAAATTAGCAGTAGTAAATGACATATTGACAGGTAAAATGCAGCCCCCCATCTAAAAATGCAACTTATCTGTATATAGAAAATATAATGAATTTCTAAATAAAATATTATCTAAGCATATTTTTTATACTCAATTACACCCGTATCGTTGACCCCAACCTATCACCGATACGTTTAGTAGCAAATATGTAATCAACACCATTTATCTTCCCTTAATTACGACCGTAATTAGCTTGAAAAACAATTCACACACGCGGCTTTAGATTTTATATTTATTCCCAAAAAACCCAAGCCCAAACCAACGTTATTATTTGTTAAATTTGAATACACATTTGAAACCATCGCGCGCATCAACTCATCATCTCCCTCGTCTTCCATCAACAAAAATCAGCACCCATATTAACTGAAATTTTAATAACAATATAAGTTCTGGCCGTATCAAATTTATAATTGTAAGATTCTCGTCAAAATATCCATATTATTTAAATTATGTATTGAAAATTTAATTATTTTAATTATATCCAACCAAAAAAAAATGCTTCGTACGTATTTACCAACGTATTCCTCGATTGTTAATTTTTTTTTATCTCTTGAGCTGTATCGTGTATGTATATACGGAACTATACCAAATTAATGTTTGAAAATAATTCAAGCAATTATTAATTTACGTACTCGTATAGACAGAAAAAGTTTTATTTTTTTTTTTTGGTAGATAAAAATTAAATAATAGAATTATGCATGGTCTAATGGAGTTATGGTGCTCATTAATATCGTTTTTGTTTCTTCTAAATTATTACATGGGACAATAATACGAGTATGTAAGATTATAAAATGCTCTATACGTTGTTTATGTACGTGTACGGTTCATTGTAAATTCCCTGATTCAATGGTGTAATGCACATTCCAAGTACTGATTGACTTTATAAATCTTTGCTACTTAACTTATGGTATGTGACAATGAACTACCAAATTATGTTATCTCCGTATGTCATAATTTGGATGCAAATTTAGCAATAAATCACCCCAACTATACTTTCATGAATATTGCAATACCAATAATTTAGTGTTGCTTATTGATTTGATTGGCATTCAGCTTCGGCGCGTCTCCGTCATGTCATACAAATCAAAATGCAAACAAATTTATAATTTATGATAAAGATCGCTGGTTGTTATGCCATTCACCTATAAAACATCATCTCATTCATTATAAATCTTCTGAATCTAAATTTTTCTAAACCCTAGCGTAAATTTATGCACGCTAAGAAATGAAAACCAGTTAAAAAATTATAATTAGTGAATATTTATTATTTAAACGAAACAACAGTTTTTCTGTACACAAAAAATTTGACAACTTGACTCTCTCTCTGCAAATCGCATCAAATATTTACAAATTTTATCAATCAAATATTTTACGTAAAACGTCAGCCACGAACATAAATTAAATTAAAATTAACAAATACAATACGTCGCTGGTATGACTGACTGACATCGAAAAAAAATCAATATTTTTTGTAATAATTGTTTCCATGCTAATCAACATAAAATAAATAATAGCGTAGAGACTTTTAAATATTTATTTTTTAATTATATTTTGTGCATCTCAAATAATTAAATTAATATTGTAAATTATTTCCGCAGCTACCTGAAGCCAATTTATGGATTTCATTTTACGTATTATGTAAATATTGTATGAATCATGCGGCTTAACAGAGGCTGAGAAATTTTCATAAATTTAAAAGCCGATTGATTTTGGTGTGTCTCTGAATATTGATTTAAGTCTAGTATATTTAACAAAAGCTCTGAAAGAATCCGAAGCGCGACGACAAGCAAATACAGTAGCATAACGTTTGCGATGCAAGCAAGAGACATCCGAAGAGTCACAAGCACATCGACAAGCGATTTGCAATTTAAGCGAGGAATACCAAATAATGGACAAGTACGACGGTAACCTAATGCAGAAGTACAACTCTTGCGAAGCAAGCGAGAGACAGCAGGGAAACCGCAAGCACGACGGCAAGCGAATGCGGCAGTGCAATACTTGCGACGAGAGTGAGAGATAATAGAGGAAGTGCATTCACGGTGCGTCGCTATTAGTTCTGGTCAGCAATCAGCTGAACAACGTCTTTGAGAGATCATTCTTAACGAAGCTATTCACTTTTGGATAAACGCGTGAAAGCTCAAGGCTACATCAAATTTGGCGGTCACTATCAGTTTTGCACTTATCTGAACTTCATCGCCGAATGGCCAACTGGCAAAATGTTCTCGTTTTGCTATCAGAACTGCAAAGTCAAACTATTGAATCCAAACGACGATAACGGCGTTGAGTTTCATTATCGCTACTCAGTCTGACCGCTCTTATCTGACACAAACAATCCAGACAACATCAACATTCAAGATCATGACCCGGTTATACAATAGCACTGTTTCGTTTGCAGCTGTGGGCCCTAAAATCGTAGAGCTACCTGGACTTTGACCAGCCAGTCCCGACAGAGGGAATTACTCTACGAGATTGACAGCACTGAGGCAAAATAAACGACGTTTAAGTCGGATCTAAGGTGAAATCGATCTCAGCATCAAACAACACAACCAAATTGCTCAGACTTATTTGTGAGTGAACCACCGTTTGAAAATTACATGCGCATCTATCCGCGAAACCCGATTCGTAAAGTTCAGCAGTTTGTTCACATAAACAATTAATTCCTCTTGAGGATCTAATGGCTTACGCACTCCTCTTCACGTACGGAGAACTGGGGTGGCAGCCAAAATGAACTCCTGAAGCATGTATACGAACATAAACGAATCAGGTAAGAAAAACATCAACTAGTTTCAGTTTAAATCAGCCGTCACATCGATTCGTAAAAATATCTTCGACCCAATTATGAAAAATTGCAAGTTGGCGCAGCAATGGTTGGCGAATTCACATCTTCAGGTTGACGCTACCAGATTGAACTGCATTGGAGCCAACTAGAAGAGCCTGCGAACAGAGCAATAGAAAGGATTCACCTATTACATCGCAAACTTTGCCCAAATACACAATGGCATGAAATTAAGAACAACTTGGTATTGGGCGAGGGGCAAGGTGATCGATCAGACTTCGAAATCGATCAGACGATCTGGCCGTAAATGGAATCGGCATTTCCAGTGCTTTCTGCTATTTGATATCAAAGGAATGGCATATCGTTCACTCTTCGAGTTGAAGACAAATTCACAGCACTGGAACTCATAGATCAACACGTATTCGCTAAAATTTCAGAAGCAAACGAGAATCCTCGACTACACGAGGTCGTCAGACGCTGAATGATTCAAGGGCCTTGAGGAGTTCACAATCGAAACGCAGCATGGTTTGAAAACGGTCGCTGCTCAAAGAAATGTCCTAAACTTTTAATTGAAGTAACCTTGACCAATATCGAAGGTTTTCCGATGTACTTCCGTCCCGGCAGTGGTGGTCGAGAAAGAGTGGAAGGCATTGTGATGGATAATCGACTTTTTGTTCTTTACAGTCAGTATTTGCTTATCAAATACAACGTACACCTCAACGATGAAGTCAGCACATCATTGAAAGCTATAAAGTAGATTTACAAGTACATTTTCAAGGGATTCGACTCTGACAGTGTCGCTATCACTGAAACGCTGCTTGAAACAATCCGTTATTTGCCAGAAGTCAAAACAACTCCAATACACAATCGCCTACGTCTGCTGTTTCTGCAAACCATCGAGTCCACTTGATTTGTAAAACAAGTTCTCTCTCGATATGAAGCTGTGTTCAAACAGCATTCACTTTCATGCACTTGGTCGAGATCGAGGACAAACTGTGCTTCCGTTTGCCACGACCGGAATTGCTAGACCGTTGCTAACCGAGGAATAATTTACTCTCCGAAAAACTTTACTAATCATCGTTGATGAAATCATAACGGATTGCGGTGCATTGACCGACTTTTGCGTCTGATTATTAAAAGCGACAAATCCTTCGTTTGAAAGGTATTTGTTGTCAGTGGGGGCATAAATAAGTATTCAACACTCGATGGCGTAGTTCAAAGCCCACAAAACATGATCGCGACGAAAAATCTTGTTTTTTGCAGAGAGATTAATCTATTGACTAGCGGCCAGCTATACAGGCGAGTCATTATTGCTCTAACAAATAAACAGACATGATTACAGTTTATATCCAAATGACCTACAAAATTATCCGGTTGAGTACTTGAACAATGTGACACTATCTAGTATGCAGCCACATAATTCCTGTTGAAGCCTAGCGTTACCGTAATAATGCTGTGCAATCTGCATCCGTACTTTTAGTGGAAAATGTTCTATATAATCAAAAATACTGCCACACTCCGGTACACTGATTTGCGCTAAATTTAGCAAGCTTCTCCGAAAAACGATTAAGTATGAAATTGTTGATGAAATAAAGGTTTATCACACTCAAGTAATAGTTTCCTTTAACGCCATATTTCACCCACTTAAACTCAGCTCTACTCAAAATTACATCACTAACTGAAACTAAGTGAATCTGCGACAATACGTTTTATCCATTCAAAATCAGTGAGACTAACTAACGATTAAAAAAGTTTTATTGTTGAAATTTTTCAAAACACCAAACACTAACACCAAATCACCTAAACGCTACACAATCTACTAAATTTTTGTTAACTTAATTTTAAAGAACAAAAACCTTTGGAATTCAGAATCTGCAGGAAGTGCTTATTGCTTAAACAATACAACCTCAATGCAGTATTCAAAGAGCGAGATTTTAGCATATAATGGAGCACTGCCACCAAGGAGAAGGTACACATAGCTTAATTTGAGACGGTGAGGTTAGATCAGGAACGATTGCAAGTGAACCCACTTTCACTATATTTTTATTTTTTATCATTTAAGGTTACTGTCCTTTGTGCCGACCTACACGCCTATTTAGATGATATGAAAGCTCCATGGGGCTTACTCGCCGTCCGTGTCAAATTTTATGAGATTGTGATCAAAGCAATTTTAGAATCGATTTTAGTGCCATTGGATAAACTTTAAATACTTAAAAGAACCTAGTTTCAACTATAAGCAAAATACATGAAAAGTCATTGACTACACAGCATCATGCCAAGAAGTTTCACTTATCTCGGGACTTTTGTATCTCCCTGCTTTGTATTTGGGGGTATAATACCTAGCAATGTCAAAAGATACTAGAAATGAATTAATTTCATGATACCGGTATCCCAGAGTGGCCGACTTAACGGGTGAAAAAATATTTTCTTCTGAAAACCATTTCATAATCGATTTAGTCAACAGCCCAGCCAATGTAAAGAAATAATGGAAACGCGCTTTCTGTGAGCCCGGCAATATCACGATAATGGATTACTCTCTTTAACAAAACACGTTCTATTTACATTATTTAAACAAAATGAGCGGGAGATTCAAGGTGGCACGAAAAAAAAATTTCTGTAGCAATGTTACTTAACTTAATTGCAAAGATTTAGGATCAGCTAAAAAAATCTTTTGTTTGATTTCTTTATTCTTTTCGGAATGAATCACTCTGCCACAAACCGACGCTGCTAATATACAACAACCGTTCGATCTACATGTGGTCCATTTGAATATCAGATATCAACGACGCCACTACAACCAATAATAGTAATTAACGTGAAGAAACTTACAACTAGTTCAAACAACAACATTCAAAGTAACAAGGCAATTTAAGAACAATTACAAATATTCATTAAGAATGACTACATTACATAAGCAAGCAATCTCACCGAGGAGGAAATAAATTTGAATAGTTCTTTCAAGAATATTTTAAGTGCAATCCAGATGGAAGGTTCAAAACTATTACAGCTCGAAAAGAAGTCTACAAAGGCAAATTTTAGGAGGTCAAGCTATCGACATACCCAAATAACAACTGGCGAACAAAACTAAAACGGAACTAAGTAATCCATAGCCTGAAAAAAAGCTTTCAGCCAAATATCAACCATAAAAAAAATAAAAAAAAAGCATAAAAAGTTACTATATCAGAAATATTCGGGTCTGTCGAAACAGCAAAACAACAACCGGCAAACAAAACAAAACGGGACAAAGCAGTCTAAAGCCAGCAAGCAAAGCTGCTTCCAAAGTTTCTAACAACAACAGGTAAACAAATCAAAAACGAAACAAAGCAGTCTACCGCCAGACAAAAATCGGAAAACAAAGCAGAGTATAGGTATAATAAAACAGTCAAAGGAAAAATGGCTTAGCTAGAAACTAGAACTGTTACAGCTAGATAAGATTAAAATTCATCGATGGATAAACTACTCGTACATCAGCGGTGCTAAGACTGAATTACTTGATTTCTGTGACACACCTAATCAAGCGTATGCTGCAGTGTTGTATTCTATACCAAAAACTATGATATCGTGTTAAGTAAAATGAAAAAGCTGCTTACACAGCCTTACGTAGAACAATCTCATCAGCTATTAACAACAATTGATATTGAACCGGTACAAATTTCATTCATAACGAATTAATATATGATTCCGCTACAACCATGCCTAACAACATTGGTCTGGTTTAACCATTGCACTATTTTGGGTGAGGGACGAGTCAAGCTGAAGCGACATTCAAACTTCAATCAACTGCAACGCATTTTCGCTTATTGTAAGCGATTTATCTATTACAAAACGCTTAGAACCAACAAAACAGCAGTACTTTCGAATAGAGAATTTCAAGATGTAGAAAGTACAATTATCAAAATCATCCAGAAATAAGGTTTGTATATCACGTCGGGTAGTATTGTACATTATTTAAAAATGGTTTGCTCCCGCCATAAACAACACATGGCAGTACAATTAATGGGCACATTACCAGCTACCAGAGAACAACCAGAGAGGCCATTTGTCACAACAGGAATCGACTGTGCCGATCTCATCCAATTGAGATCAAGCAAGAGCAAGGAATATAAGGACTACAAAGGGAAAAGGATGCATGGTTATATTCATATGTAAGGTAACCTTGGCGATCCATGTCGAAATATTGAGCTGTCTTGATGACAATGAAGTTATTCTGTATCATCAGAACGTTCATCATATTCACCGTTATACAACGATCCACCCCTTATTTTGAAGTGCATTAGCTATAGGAGTCATTTGGTTTATAAACAAATTAAGGGAAAATTGTATTATTCTATCCTTAAGCTAGAGCCCTTCTTAACACATGTTAAAAATACAACGTGCAGAATAATCAGTCCGAAATATTTTCAGATACCCGAGACCGATGCAGTAAAGATTAATCTTTTGCATTTTTTTATTTTGTCTAATTGGACAGCAGAAATTTTATTGATCGATTGATTAATTAGAATGTACGTCCAAGACTCAGCAGGTATCTCGGCAACATAAGTGATAATTGAAAGCTCCGTAGACCTTGTTGAAAACCCGCGATACTCTCGGAATAGGATCAGAAAGACCGTATAGTTCGTTACCGCTCGGCCGATGAATAAAGCTCTATCGCGTGGACACATTGGACGTTCGAGAGCGTACAAGTTGATACGTGCTAGTAACTCGATACAATTGACACGAGAATTGATGATATCACGCACAAACAGCGCGGAAGCTAAATCTCGGCGATTATTTAGACGTTGGAGTTTCAAACGATTACATCGATTGTGATAAGAGGGAAGAACATACACAGTAAACAATTTTGTTGGAATGCAATGCTGCAATAAACGTTGGCACAACATTTGCCAACGTTTAATGTTGTACAAAAAAGCCGAAGAGTAATTATACACTTCTATTTCTAATTATGCTTGACCGGCAAGGAAAATTAGACAAAAGTCGAAACACACTTAATGCTAAAATATAAAGCTAATTAAAGAAACTGCATCAATTTACGTTTCGATTTTACTATTTGCCCGAATAATAAATTCGCACAAAGCAAAATTACTATGATAGTATGAGTAATATTAATATGCGGAAGTAATAGCTAGTAAAATTACATGGTTTTGTAGGTATATACTATTTTATTTTTAATTTTTGAGTATTTTTGCAAAGAAATAATTTCTTTACAACTTAAATGTTGTAAAAAAAATATGTAAAATTACACATTTTTTACTGTGTAGTTCACAGCACACATGGATGATAAACGTCGTAGCGCGAATAAAATTAACTGTTTCTGGGTACTCTCAATCCACTCAGAATGACAGTGGTACGAGGGTGACCAAACAGGAGATGCATACTCCAAAATGGACCGAACAAAGCAACGTATAATGATCTCAAAGTTAACGGGCCACGAAAGTCCTTGCAGTTTCGTTTAATGAAGCCAAGCATAGTGTACGACTTTGAAATAATGTCGTTCACATGTCTGGTAAATATAGCATCAAATTCAAAAATCACACCAAGATCCGAATTGAACTCAACCCGATAAATGGTTTCGTTATACGGTTGATATTGATAAAAAAAAACAGGCGAGCGGATACGGAAGAAAGAAAGAGTTTTGCATGTACTCACGTTTAAAGCCAGTAAGTTGTTAA
Organism: Nephrotoma guestfalica; assembly: GCA_963691935.1. Lineage (NCBI taxonomy): Eukaryota > Metazoa > Arthropoda > Insecta > Diptera > Tipulidae > Nephrotoma > Nephrotoma guestfalica. The sequence goes on from OY829914.1 coordinate 215,011,420, forward strand.
TTGACCAACTACAAAAGCGGTTTAGGTCATTTTGTAACATTTCGCAGTCTAATACACTAGGAACCCGGGCAAATATCTTCATGTCATCTGCGAAGAGGAAGCAGTTGCTGCTTCTGTTAGCAGTCCAACTTGCTAATAAGAATGGAGTGATCAATCACATCGAAAGCCTTTTCAAAGTCTGTGTAGACAACGTCAAGCTGCTGCATGAAGTTTAAACTGTCAAATAGATGATCACAAAATCAGGACAAGTTACGGTAGACCTACCGGGATCAAATCCATGCTGAAAAGGAGAAATAGGTCTCTTGGTATGGAAGTGCAATACTCTGGGAACCATGGACTCAAACAGTTCGGGTAAGGCAGAGAGAATGGCGATCCCACGATAATTACTACCTCACTTCTATTACCCGCCTTGAAAATTGGATGAACACATGACATTTTCCAGGGATCTGGAAAAATACCACGACAAAGGATTTCGTTAAACAAGAAGATAATTGCAGGGGCCAGACTTACAGCACAACGTTTGAATAGACCGTCATAACCCGCTCCCTTACTAACGTCGAGAAGGAGCAGCTGATCCAGAACCTCCTATTCGGTAAATTTTAAATGATCGAATAGGATGGAGGTGGAAGGCCCGGTGTCTGTTAATTGAAGTGGTTTGTAAACCGATGCACAGAATTTGGCAAACAAATTTCAAATGACGGATCAATGACGATCAAATTGCTGACTGGCCGTTTAGGTCTGGTAAGACATATTCGACGGAGAACCAGATACCTTTTTCTTGCTGTTAATGAAGTTCCAAAATTTTTTGGGATTGGATCTTGCTCAATTTGCACTACGTAATCATTGAAAAGGAACCAATTAAGGGTCTTAAATTCATTACGGGCGTTAACGAAATCGGAACAGTATTATTACGCCGTAAAGCCTGTAAAGGGAATGAAACTTGTTGCGTCGTTTCTCCAGCAGCATCAACTCGGTATTATACCATGGCTCCCAAAAGCCGGATTTATTATTGATAATCCGAGGAACGTGTCTCTCGATACCACTTCCGAGAAGCTCATTGAATACGTGCACCGTAACATTCAAATCATATCACCTATAATTAAAAATTTGTAATTTGGTTAATAACAGAATTGTACTATATTCCTGGCGACCGATTGAAAGAGCTCATAAAGGAGAAACCACTTAAATACAAAATATTTATATAAATCAACTCAACCCGAAATTAAAATGGTTATGTGCAAATTATAATTTATTAGTTTCTAATAATAAAACTAATTCTAGATTCTTAGATTCCTAAATAAACTAAATCAATAATTTGAACAGTAATTATCAATTAGTTAAAAAAATTAAATGAATTATTATTACTAATTTTAACTAATTGCAGCCGCGTTCATTGACGTTTACATTAAACTTTTATTTTTAATTAAAAAGTAGTACGGCTTTAAAGATCTCCCGTAATCAAAAAATCTTCATTAGAACTAAATAAATCAGTTTAATCAGGAACTGCAATGAATAATAGTATTAGTAATGCAGACCTGATAAACCTCGATAACTCTACTGCTAATCAAACTAAAATATAATAATTTATTACTCAGAAGCTGAATAATTGGATACAAGAATATTAATAAAATTAGTTAGTCTCTGAAATCAAAATACGACCGAGTAGAAGGCGAACAAAAAACACGGTCTGCATGTATGCAGGTCCAAATAACCTAATTACGAAAAAACATATTCATACAAATGCCATGGAAATTTCCTTCTGAGAAGATTTTCCCCGACCCTACCCATCCATATCTCGTACACCGGTGTGAAGTACTTAACGTTAATAAAAAGTGTAGCTACACATTTTAACGAAAAGTGTAGACTCTACACTCAAGTGTAGATTTTTTGAATTATGAAAGAATTAATTGAATTTGACAAAAGACGCTTCCACGTGTAGCGCCATATCTCCAATCACAACATGCAAATTGTCTTGAAAATTTTTGTACACATTTTAGACACCACGCCAAGTTGAGAACACTAAATTCCACACTCGGCATTCATTGTTCCGATGATTTTTTGAATTATGAAAGAATTAATTGAACTTGGCCAAAGACGCTTCCACGGGTAGCGCCATATCTCCAATCACAACATGCAAATTGTCTTGACATTTTTTGTACACATTTTAGACACCATGCCAAGTTGAAAACACTAAATTCCACACTCGGCACTCATTGTTCCGATGATTTTTTGAGTTATGAAAGAATTAATTGAATTTGACCAAAGACGCTTCCACGTGTAGCGCCATATCTCCAATCACAACATGCAAATTGTCTTGAAAATTTTTGTACACATTTTAGACACCACGCCAAGTTGAGAACACTAAATTCCACACTCGGCACTCATTGTTCCGATGATTTTTTGAGTTATGAAAGAATTAATTGAATTTGACCAAAGACGCTTCCACGTGTAGCGCCATATCTCCAATCACAACATGCAAATTGTCTTGAAAATTTTTGTACACATTTTAGACACCACGCCAAGTTGAGAACACTAAATTCCACACTCAGCACTCATTGTTCCGATGATTTTTTGAATTAGAAAGACTTTAAAATAATTTTTTTATAAAAAGGTATTACTAATATTGTGATTCTCAATGTTTTTTGTTTATTTTTAATAATTTTAATGAAACCACGCATTTCGAATTCCAAACTTTTTTCTTTGCAGCTACACTTTTTGATAATTTGTGTATCTACACTCTTTGAGTCTATACTTTTCGTTAAAATGTGTAGCTACACTTTTCATTAACGTTAAGTACTTCACACCGGTATCTCGTGCATGCGGCGTGCACATAACTCTGCCCATGCACCCTCAACCCCGATAAACTATACCTTTCACTTTTAAGGCATTCTTCATTTACAACTTCACCATTTTCCGCTAGGAGGTCCCTAAATCCGACGATCTTCGTTCAATATACAGAGCAAAATTTGTGTGTATGCACGTAGAGTGGATGACAAACGAAATTACCACTCTTCAAGCATACACCCCAACCACGCTCTATAAATTTTATACGACGATCATCAAATCAAAGATACCACCGCGGAAAATGGTAAACTTCAAAACGAAAACTACCCTAAAAATAAAAAAAACAATTCACCAAAACCATTGAAAATTCATTTCTCCGCAGCATCTACAAGATACAATCTACTAAAGTGAAAAAACTCTTCAAATAGAAAATTCCATAGCTTCTGTATGAAAGTTTCTACATACAAAGTTACATATATACAAACTCGATATTGCGAGACGGCCGTACACACACATAGGCTCTGGTTTATCGTTTGTTATATATTCATTTCTGCGCGATCATCACACATACACACTTTGAAAAACCTTTTTACAATAGAAATAATATACGAGTAAGGATGTATAAAACACAAAAGATAGGTCGTCGATTACCAAAACATGCTTACTCTTCTTAGCAAAACAACAACAAAAATTGTTTGCGAGTGTAGCAAAACAGAATAACAGAATTAAAAACCCTCTCTCGCGTAAACAATACTTGAATAACACACTACATGAGAATACTAGTACTCTACACCTTTATGTGTTATGAAGTACAGTAAAAATATATATTTTTATACGATACAAATTTATTTCGGCAAAATATGCATTAAAACAATGAAAAAAATGAAAATCACTTATCTTAGGCATCCATTGGTATCGAAAAAGTCCTACATATTGACGATTTACATGCATTGCGTATGTTGCATTCAAGCAACGGTATCAAAATACACATAAGCGAAAATCGTTATGTACATATTCGGCACCATTGCAAGCGCACCGTACACATACACAACTATTCACTTATTCATTTATTAAATTCACGCAAATTATTATTGAAATTCTTATTTATTTAATTTATCAACACTATATCGATATTACTTATTTATTAGTTAATTAAAATACATTTAAAATAAATTATTTATTTATTTAAAGGAGAGACAAAAAACACGTCCTACCTCTACGACGGTCAATCACCGACTCCTAAATTTGTAAAATATTGTTGTTGTTGTCGAAATAAATATGGCCGATAAAACAAAATTTTCTTAATTAGGACAAGAAGTCTATATATAATTTTAGAATTTTAATTAAATTAATTCAAATTGTTACGATTGAGATTGAACTGACGTGTATTTAAATTATAGTTTACATTTTATTTCAGTCCAATATTTTCGTTGTTGTCAAAATAAATATGGCCGACAATAATACATAAAATAATTAATGATGACTAGAGGTTTATATATTATTTCAGAATTAGTATTAAATTAATTCAAATGAGGGATAAAAAACTAATGATTTTATTTTTGTGAAATTAGTTTAACAGACCGGAATACAAGAACGAGTGTCATCGGCACGGTAAGTAAATTTTTTGTTAGTTTTTGGGTTTATCAGTTAAGGCGATAGTTTAAAAGAGAAAGGTAGCATCGGGAAAATTAGGAGTGTAAACAATTGTTAATGGCAAAGAGAGAAATTATTTCTAGTATTTTCGAGATCATGCCGAAAGTGGCGTAAATTCTGAAAATTAGTAATGTGAATTTTCAATTTTAAAACTGAATCCACAATCAAGTGATACGAACCGGATTTGACGAGTCAGATTCGTAACAATTGTTGACAGTGGTAGAATTATGAATGTAAAGAAATTTTAAATGATTTAGCAGTTACAAAATTATAATTCCAAAACAGAGTAATTGATCAAGGGGTGACCGTAAAAATGTATTAATATTGTGACTATTGAAGCTATAGGAAAAAACAAGTGTTATACCCGGATAATTACGAATTCGAAGAGGTAATAGTAGAAAAACTATATGAGAAACATTTGGTGGTGGAAACAGTTCCTTCCAAGATGAAGGGGAAAATCGAAACATGACGAAAGTGTAATGGAGCTACAAAACAACGTGCAGGAAATGAACCAATTAAGAACAACTGAGGCGAAAGAAATGGATATGTAGGCCATATAATGCAGAATACTCAAATGGCAAAGATTTTTGAGGAGCTAGTGATAGTCAGGCGACAGCAGTAAAGACCAATGGTGAAATGCTGGTCAAAGTGAGCGCTAGAGATGAGGACGTTGGCGATTTTCAAGGATGGCACTATGGATGGCGGGATGAACGAGCAAGTGGCTACGATTATAGAGGAGAGGCATTGGGTGTTAGCAGTGACAGGCTACTGTGAGGTTGAATGGTATTAAGAGGCAATGACAAATGAGATGTTATGTTGGTATATATTATAATAAAAATAATAATGATTCCCAACGACCAATCAACCCTCCCTGACCGCACGTGGAGAGCCATCATCAACATTATTATTATTTTTTTGAATATGATTCAGGAGAATTATAAACAAGTACTAAATTAAGATTAGAAAAGAAATCACAAAAATTGTCTTTAAAATGATTAAAAAAATGATATGACTGATTATATTTGTACGTAGTTTAGGAGAATGATACCCCGTCGAATGATATTTGTAAATTGTGGTCAAAAAGTTGGTTTTAAATTAGTTGGTATTAAAAAAAAATTATTTATGGTGTTTCTGACAAAGACGTCGACCGTTAATAAGTCGATCAATTAAGATTCCAATATCATAAAAAATTAATTACAAAGTAGTTACTGCGGGGGGGGGGGTTGCTACGGCCCTATTTGGACAGCAGAAATTTCATGTATAAATAAGACGATTTGTCGACATTTGAGTGGAGGCCAGATTTGTCAATTTGTTTTTTCATATCCTTAGTATCGGAATGAAATTTCCCAGCATATGCTAATATCTCGCCCTTTGGGTGCTACATAAGAAAGTATGAATTTTATACCAATGCATTTCACTGATGACTATTGTGAAACTTGATTAAATTTTATTCGAACTCGACAATTTTCGTAGTCTCATAATATCTAGCTGTTATAAAAATCACCTTTTCATGATGCATAGGCTGCAGTAAAAGTTTTTAGAGAATGGTAATACTAGTGTTTTCCGATGCAAATCTATATGTTAATCAAAAAATGTAACATTTTTCGAGGTTATGTTTCTCAGAAGTCATCTGTCAGTTCGCATCGTTCGACATTGTTTTTTATTTACTTGAAAATCGCGTGAAAATTTTCGTGTTACGATTTTCGAAATGGGCTAACTCAACAACAGTGATCCGAATTACTTCATTCGACTTTTGGCGACGAAGCACCATTCTTGGCTAGTGTTTATAATTGGTACAATGAATTTAAACGCAAACGACGTTCACTCAAAGACGAGCCTCGTAAAGGTCGTCCAAAAACAGCTGATGTGCCAGAAAACATCGATGCTGTGAGAAAACTAATTGAAGGGGATCGTCATGTCACTTATCGTGATACATACGATCTAACATGAACATTTAAACATGAAAACCGGTCCTGTGGCTACTGTGGCTCTTGAAAATCAAAATACTACTGAATATACTGAATTGACTCAGCCAACAATCAAAAATAAGATACGTGGACAACAATTCTTATCGCCTCAAGAAGCAATTGAAGCGTTCAAAAACCATGTTTTAGAGCTATCATCTTCAGACTGGCCAAAGTGTTTCGATAAATGGTTTGAGCGTATGCAAAAGTGTATAAATCTTAAAGGCGAATATTACGAAAAGCAATAAAGCAATTTTTGATGAAAAATTTTAATTTTTTATTACTTTTTTTTAAAACTTTTACGGCAGCTCTCGTATTCACAAGAATGAAATAACCTAGAATTTATCAAATTAAAATTATAGATTAGATATTACCAATGCTGAAATAATCATAGTTCTTACAGATTTTATCAAAAAGATGTTAAAACACACAAGGAAGACAATAACCTTAGATTATTTGACATATTAAATTTTATTTCTTATTTTCAATGTTACACGCGCTTGCCTCAAAAAAGTTAATTTTTATTGATTTTTTACTTTACATAATGTAAAAAATAAACTTATGTAATTTACATCTAATTTACTTTTTAAAACCTTGACATACATTACTGCTAAAGTTAGTACCTCTCCTCCCCTTCTTGTAGGTGGAAGGGTATAACGTTGAAATTAAAATAGAAACCCCTATTTTTTTATTGCAGATTCAGTTAATAGTTAATTTTAATTCAAACGTATTGCAGAATGGTATGCATCAAAGTAAGAGTAATAAAAAAAAATTGAATATCGTTATCGCGCCATCAATCATGAATCGAAACAAATGTTTCAAAGAAATCATACGTACTTTAAGCCGTACAATTCGAATCTGCAATAAAAAATAGAAGTTCCTATTTTAATTTCAAAGTTACCGCCACCCCACCTACAAGAAGGGGAGGAGAAGTACTAGTTTTATCATTAATGTTTGCCTCCCCCACCCCCCGGAATAATTAAATTTTGATTATGGACATTTTTTTCCTTCACAATGACGAGAAAACTCCTCTACCCTGGTTAATTTATTCCCCATCTTGATTTTGCGTGTTTTGTGGTCTTTGGCATTTGATAAATTCGGATTCAACTGATCGTTTAATAAATGAAGGTTAACGACTGGAAAAATGAGAATCAACGAATAAAATTTCACGAAAATTCAAGCACCCATAAAATGGCTATACTAAGTTTAAAGACTAGGGCAAGTATTGAGAGAATCCATAAAATGCTATTAACTCAATTAAATGAGGAAAAATCATGTTGGTGAGCCATTTTAAAACGAGTTGTTGCCTTAATAAAAACGCTAACATCACGCTTCGTATAAGAATGGGTGAAAATGGAAACTTTTTAATGTCGATAGAACTCGATCCATTATTATCTGAGCATATAAAAAAACGTGGCGATCCTGGAAGTGGTAATACCAGTTATTTATCCTCTACAGTATAGTTGATGAAATAATACTACTAATGGAAAACAAAGTTCGAACCGTCATAATGGCTGAAATAAAAAGTGCAAAATATTTTTCATAAATTTTTGATTCGAGCCCCGATATTTCCCATTATGATCAGCTATCAATTGTGGTAAGGTATGTGCAATATTGTGGCATACCCGTCGACCGTTTTTTAATGTTTATAACAAACGCAGGTTATAAATCGGCGGACTTGGTAACAATAATTACAGAGACCCTTAAAAAATTTCAAATTGATATTAACAATTGTAAAGGCCAATCGTACGATAATGCAAGTAACATGGGCGGCAAATATTTTGGAGTCCAAGCTCGTGTAAAACAATTAAATTCATTAGCAGACTTTATACCGTGTGCCGCACATTCTCTCAATTTAGTTGGTACTTGTGCAGCAGGTAGTTGCAAAAGTGCTGTATTTAATTTCCGGTTATTACAAGAGCTGTACAATTTTTTTGCGGCATCATCCCATAGATGAAACTTATTACAGACGTTAGTACAATCAAAAAATACCTTAAACAGTTTTTCAAGAACACGCTAGTCAGCTCGTGATGACGCTTGCAAGAGCCTAAATTATTTGTGGAGTGAAATAGTACAAGTGTTAACCAGTATAGAGAATGATTTGGAAGTAAAAAATTTGTCTAGAAATGAATCCAAGGACAGTTGACCGTTTTTTTGGACATTTGTACTAAAGAGATTTAATGTAACCAATAAACTTCATCAAAGTAGTAAAATTAATATTGCTAATGTTGTTAAATTGTACAGTTCTTTAATACAACTGATGAAATCTACGAAAAATGAATTTGAAAACTTCGAGCAAAAGGCGAAATCCCTGTCCAACAAAAATGAGTTTAATTTTGATTTATCTCGACAACGACAGAAGAAATCTCATTTTGATGAATCTCTTCAAGGGAATTCTGAAGACCTGCAAAACCGGAGCTAGTCAGTTAAAAATTGTTACTTTCCACGCCATCATGGATAACATAATAGCAGAGCTAGAAAGACGCCGATTAGCATTTGATGAATTCAGGAAACGTTTCTTCATTATTTTAAACTTAACCAAAATAAGCAATGACCAAATACATAAAGCAGTGTCTAAATGAGTCAGTGATTTTGAAAATTATATTGAAGAAGAGACTTTTATTAATGAATGTTTACAGCTCAAAGAACAACTATACTTCTTTGGCAATACGAAAAACCAGTGGAGGAATTGTACTGTTGGTTGAAATCCGAAGGGTACGATTTGGTATATCCAGGTGTTGCTAGTGCTTTACGAATGTTTATCTGCATTCCCGCAACAAATTGTTTTGCTGAACGTTCCTTTTCTTGTCTTCGACGAACAAAGACTTCCTTGCGATCAATATTATCAAATGAAAAATTAAATGCAATTAGTATGCTTTGTATTGAAAAGGAATTAACGCAATCGTCGTCATATGACGATATATAAGTTCCAAATGTTTTTGTTTTATTTAAAGTGGCAAAATATCAGAGCCTACGGGCGACAAAATTATAAATCCGGCCCTGCTTATATCAATATATTTTAAACGACGAAATCGCCCTTTTAATAACGCAAAAGCTCGTTCGCTCATTATTCGACATTTAGAATGTACGATGTTGTAAGTGACTTGGCCGTCAGTCAGCCAAGTTCTAAGTGGATAAGCGGAGTCTCCAAGTAAATGTTCAATTGGAGTAATTGAAGCATCAACCTGAAAATGTAATTTGAGATTAATAATTTATTACGTGGTAGACAGCTGGAAGTTGGATTTTGAAAGAACTCGCGCGTCATGAATTGATCCACATTCTCCGGCATAAGTGTGGATGAACTCTAAATGTTTGTTACATGCCGCGTAGAGCAAAACTGAGTGAAAGCCCTTTCTTCACACATATGAGCTGGGGTGCTTTATCGGTCCTATAATAGGGATGTGGCTATCTTCAATGGCGCCAATTATGCCTGACATAAAAAATAAATTTAGTTTATTAAGATTTTAATAAATTAAATTTTAAATTACCTCCAAATTTATGTTTCTGATTGAAATAACGTGCAGTCGTTTTCTTTTCATCATCGGTATGCCAATGAATTATTTATTTGGTAGTATTTAGTCTTAAAATCTTTCGCAATATATTTATAATTACCACTCAAGCTGTGGGATTCGCAGAGCCAAATCTTCCTGCTATAGATCTGTAAAATAAGTGTATATATATTTTATTTATTTATTTAGGGCCAAATACATACCTTACTGTTTCTCGGTTTCCGAGGTACCATAGTGCGATCATCACATGTCAATTCTTTGAATTGCACATCAGTGAAGGTTGGGACAATTTCCTGGCAATAATCTTCAATTTTATTTACGTTATCTTCATCGTGACCGTCGTCATCGCTGGTGTCCGAGTTAAAGAACACATCACAATTATTAATCAACATATTTACAATAATTGGTTCCATTTTATGCTATCTATTTTATTGTAGAAAATTAAAATTATTCAGGAAACAAATGTACGCTGACGAACACAAACTTCAAACTAGTTTTGCAGGTTACATGTCAAAACTAATACTGAGTACACTGGATGTTTGTGTTCTGAGCAGGATGCGCTCATTGTAAAATTTACACTGAGGACCCTAGGCAACACTAAACGCCCAGGTTGAATAAAAAATAGACCCTATGAATTATCAACGTTGTCAACGAGTAAACGAGAAATCGACACGATCACGACTAAAAATTAGTACATGACGCGCGAATGCTCAACTCTGCTTGTTGCGAGGCAATAAGTTGTGATGATTTGTAATTATTTTTCGTTTATATTAGATTAGTAAAGTTGACAGTAAAATAATAAAAATAAATAAAATTAAATTTTAAAAAACCTCTAATAATATACCGAAATTATTAATTAGAGTGCGGTAGTGGCCTCAAATAGGAGCTTATCACACTTACTTCATTTTTATTTATCAACATCATCAACACGTCATTTTCTTTTATATATGTTTACGAAACCTAATATAAAAACTAACAAAATTTCAAACTACATGCGATAAATAACAGGTTTCAACGAACATAAAACATATGATTAGTAAATGATCATCCCACTCCTTATTAACAACATCAACGATCTTGAAGACAAACAATATTCTTTAAACGAAGAAGACGAAAAAAGTTTTATTTTCGTAAAAGTATAAAGCCCACACCACACACAAAAACACACACACACACACACATAGTAACAACAAAAATCCATGTCAACCTTTGAACCTATTCTCACAGCTTTCTGGTACTGCACGGATACAACAATAACAACATGAAAAAAGGCGAACAAAATCAAATATAAAACACCAACAAACAAAACGAGATACGAGCAGAAGAATACGTCTGACTACACACCAAAACAATTAAATAAACAGATTTTTATGTTTTTGAACAAAATATAAAAAACATTAAAACAAAAATTATTGTTCAGTTCAGAATTTTCTTTTGTTTGCTATTTGTAATTTTAATTTACATAAAATTTTATTTGTTTTTTTGTGTGCCCGCGCGCAGTTTCATTTGTTATGGATCAAATTTTGTGTGCAATCGCACTCCATCAAATTAATTTTAAGTGTTGGGTTCGTTCGGTGGTAACTCGCTATGTATGTTTATAAGTTGTTTATAAACGTACCGCATACTTTGAAAGGCCACCAAAGTCGTTGTCTATATAGTATGCAGGTAATTTATGATAATTTTTAATTGTTTTAACTTTTTACGAGTTTTGAAAACGTTTGCTCTCGAACTTTAACTTTTTGTTGATTACGTGATTATATTATTGTGTGTTGTCTACATAATTATGGATGCTGGTTTAGTGGCATACTTAACATTGTAAAGGTATAATTTATTAAAAAAAAAATTTCTTTATGTATCTGGTCACTTATGATATTTGTATTATGTAATCAGTTTTTGTGTTTAGACTACGTTTTACGGTGACCTTAAGAGGATCGATCGAGATTCCCACACCATATGACAATTTATATAGAAGGATGTCTCACGATTTGAAGTGTAACGCGATGACCAAGGTATATTTTTCTACCCCTTATATCATTTCTCAACCAACTCAGGAATTGTGTTGGATCATTGGGACTGTAAAAAGAAAAATATTCTAATCGGTCGATTGTATTAAGATAAAATATATTTATAATCTTCAGACAAATTTTCGAGTATTGTCTAAAACCCTAAAAATATGACAATTGAGTTTTATTTGTTTTTTTCTCCTTGTCTCTAGGTCATTGTTAAAAACTCTATATACCTATCTTTAAATATTTACATAAGATGATGATCAGTGATATTAGAAAAAAAAGATTAAATGGAATTAAAAAATTTTAATTTATTTATTATTGTTTGTGTTCGCTGGAAAATTTAATTTATTTTTAGAATACAATTCTTTTGTATTCATCTAATGGTGGGTTATTTCACTTGTCACAGACAGAAGAGTTTTTTTTATTTTGTATTTTTGTTATCAAAATAAAAAAATCTATTTCTGGTAGAAAAAAATATATTGTTATTTTTATCTAGAAAATGACGGTAGATTTAACTGTAATTATAAAAGACTAAGGCTTAGACTAAGTGGATAATAATATAACAATGTCGTTACGCAGAAAATCTTGAAAGGCAAAATCCCGAAAATCAAAATCCCGGAAATGAAATTGCGGAGTTCAAAAATCCGAATTATCAGAAAATCTCGGAGTTCGAGATAGCAAATTGTAAAGAGAAAAAATTTTGGGTTTCAAGGTTATATGATAGTTTTGAGAAAATCCTATTTAAAAAAAGACGAAATCGAAATATTAAAAAAGCCTTACGAATGAATGTTTCACTTTTGAAGGATACTATGTCGATGAATAGAGGTAAAACTAGCGTTGAGTAGGACAATAATGTGCAATCTCTTATTTTTCTGCTGGCGGTGTATTTAATGGTTTGATGGAAATGCATGATGTGATTTATGTTCGACAGGACTTAGCAAAAATGTAAGACGGAACAAACTATAAATCCACAATTTATATCGCTTTATTGCTTTTTTTAGCTGTATGGCCAAACTTGTAGTGGCACTAACACATTGAATAATCTACCGAACGAGATCTGGAAGTTAATCTTGCGTAACTATTGTTGCGAGATCTTGATCTTCTAGGGTTATCTGACTGATTCGCGCGACTTTCGAACCGTTCGAAAAATTAAAGATTCCATAATTCAAAATGTGACAACCAATCATTTTGATATACAAGAAAATCGCACGAATCAGCGAGATAACCCTAAAATATTAAGATCTCACAACAATAGTTACGCAAAATCAATTTCTACGGTTCTAGACTGTTAACATTAAACTTGGGACTTCGCCATTCGACGCCCATGCATTCTAGCTTCAGTCAACAAACCAATCATTGGTGCTGATTTCTTGGTGAAAGTTGGTTTAACGGTCGATTTGAAGAATAAAATCTTATTCGATTCTACAACAACCATATCCACCATAGGAACAGTTTATTCACTTAACTCACCATCGCCACGAATTTTTAATGTAAAACGGTTATACAGTTCATTGATAAAAGAATTTCCAGAACTCACCCAGGAACCAAGGTAAGACTTACTCGTGAAGCATAATGTAGTTCACAGAATTGCGTCTTGACCCGGAAAAATTTGCATTAGCTAAAAACGCTTTTCAGCACAAGCAAAACTTAGCCCTATACAAACAATCTTCACCCTCAACATGCTCTCCCCTTCATATGGTTCCTAAAAAGGAACAAAATGATTGGATACCATGTGGCTACTATAGGCGATTAAACGCCGTAACTATTCCAGACAGATATCCATATCCTCAGATTTATGATTTCTCATGAATCACAATTTATCTTTGCCGTACTTACCATCAAATTGCAGTAGCAGAAGAAGATCAATTCATAACTGCAGTATCAACTCCGTTTGGAATGTTTGATTTCTGTCGCATGACTTCTGGTCTGAAAAACGCAGGTCAAATATTTCAACGATTTATTGGTGAGGTAACCAAAGATTTACCCTTTCTCTGAATATGTATGGAGTTTGGTATTCAAAAAGTAGAGGAATTCTATTCACAAAATAACTCAAAATTGAATTCAACCATCAATTGATAGAGTCATCGCAATCAAAAAATTCCCACATCCCAGTACATATTCAGCGTATTGTTGGGATGGCAAATTATTATCATAGAATTTTTCCTAGATTTGACAGATCAATTATCGCCAATTTACAGTCACATGAATTCGTTGATTAAGCAAAGTAAAAAGGCTGTAATCTTCTAGCCGTCAGGATGCCAAGTAGCTCTAAAAACAATAAAAACCTTCCTTGCTAGCTATTATAGCGTGTGGAGGTATCTCAGAACAGCTGAATGTTAATAATTGGGAACCTTTAGCATTCTGTTCCAAAAAATTCTCGGCCACAGAACAAAAATATTCAATATTTTCCTAAAAGGTTGTAAGTTTCGAGTGTATACCGACCACAAACCGTTAGTGACAGCAATTAATTCCAAGACTGAAAGAAGTCCCAGACAGTTATGGCTGACACTGCCTCTCGACCCGACGATATTTCCGCTAATTCAATCGCAAGAACGGGATGTAGAACTTAGGGCTTATTTAGATGGCACAATTCCACTAAATAAAAGATTAAAATTCGACCATGTCTCACAGGATAATGACTCGAGGTTATTATCGAGGTACACGAGGAAACGTCAACCACGACTCTCCCCGACCTTATATCGTGGAACCGATGACAAAAAAAAATATTTTTGGCTCTCAATGTACAAGGACAGTTCCAATTAGGCTAAGACTTGCATTGACGGCCTCGAAGATAATAAGATGTACTCGATCTGAATTCTAGAGATTCGAATTATCATCGGAACGATTCGTAAAAATTCATATAGACCTAATAGGTCCACTGGCACCCTCGTATTGAAACATTTATAGACTCACCATAATTGATCGTTTCACGCGATGGACCGAACCAATTCCAATTTCGTATTTCACCGCTCAAACTGTTGCGAAAGCGTTACTATCCAACTTCATCGCAAGATTCGGTATCCCATTGGAACTTACTAGCGATCAAGGTCCCCAATTCGAATCGAAGAATGGACGATCCAAGAATGGACAAAAATGCTAGGTATTCACAAAACAAGAAAAACTCCTTACAATACGCAATCAAATGAGCTAATAGAACGTTTTCACCGCAATCTAAAAGAAATCTTAATAGCCCACGGCAACACAACAAATTGGAGTAAATAACTTCCGCTTGTGTTGTTAGGAGTTCGCACATCATTTAAGGAAGAATTAAAATGTTCCGCGGCTGAATCAGTTTAGAGACAAACACTCAGAGTGCCCGTAGATTATTTTATTCCCCCTAATGCAAAACAACTAGATCTCACACTGCCAAAACAACTTATACAATCCAAAGGATCTTCTTAATTTTGACCACAGTTTTGTCCGCGTCAATAAAGTAAAACCGAGTCTAACAGCACCTTACGACCGCCCATATAAAGTAATTAAAAGACTGCGGAAATAATTTGTTGTCGATATAATAGGAAAAACCAGCTCTATTTCCATTGACCGTTTGAAACCGGAATATAGCATGGATATCGTCGAACAGGAAAACAATGCAAGTTTCCAACATTCAAAAATTTGTTTAAGTTCGACGAAATTGTATCACACAAGTAACCTACACACTATTAGAATTAACATTCAATTATACGCAATTTTATATTCAAAATATTCCAGGTTGGCGAGTGTAACCACAAACATAAATATGTTTTTCACCTTCTACCTCAAAGCGATGGGAAACTGCAACAATAGCCCCGTTACAAAAATGCAGATCGGAAGACAGCACATGGGCGAGTATACTTCCCTACTTAGAGTGGATAGCGGTGACGGTAATGATAATCCTAGCGTACAACGTGATACGAAAATATATAAAGAGTTTGAGAAGCATGTCATCAGAGCTGCCAATCAACAAAACGCAGAAGTGTAAAAAAACAAAAACTAAAGATCCAAGTTAATTATAAAAAATGAAATAAAAAACCAAATTAATCATTAGATACTAACTAAGATATTACATTATTTTTTTTCTTAATGCATGCATCTCAGTTATTTCCATTGATCCTTTCCCTTCTTGAGTCAGCCTCTCTGCTGGTTATATTTGTTTGTGGTCATATTTGGTAATATCAAAAAAAAATTCTCGGAAGAAGAGTGATGTGGATGTCCCAATATATTGGGGTCTATGGTACTATCTATGATTCTTTGGCAATTATCAGGTATATGATGAATGACTTCGTGATAGAAGCAGAGCATCACTTAATTTGAGCAACGTTCAGCTGTAACAGTTTGACCAGGTTCCAGAAGCTCGTAGTAAATGACTCCTTTCCAATCCCACCAGACACACAATAACACTTTCTTGGCATGAATATTAATTTTTGCAACTGATGTTGATGGCTGGTCTGGATCACCACATAATTGTCTGCGTTTAGAATTATCGTACAAAATCCAGTTTTCATCACCTGTAATGATTTTGTGCAAACAATTATTTGTGCCCTTTACTGTATGATATGGATACCGATGACATGTGGTTCCAACAAGAGTGCGCTACGTGTAACGCAATTGGCGACGTGAGCTGGCCACCCAGATCGTGCGATCGTGTATGCGAATAATCCACAAACAATTAATGCCATTAAAGCGAACATAGAACGCCATTCAGCAAATTCATAATGCCAAAGTCATCGAAAGTTGGACCTCCCGAAAGATGTATTCCATAATTAATGCCTTAAAATATTCTTCCAAATAAAAAAAATTGAGTGGATATCTCACACACAACTTCTTTTATTTACTTTTAAAAATCGAGCGTCCTTATTGAAAGGCCCAATGTTGATATAGATACTGGGAAAGATGAAACCCAGTAGGAAATATCGCCGTTTACCAAAAGACGCACCCCATTATTTAACCTAATTAGGGTTGGTGTTAACAACTTAGTATTCCCAACAGGACAGCATGTCGATTCACCGATAGACGCCTTTTTGCATGGATACGGACAAGGTAGGGAAATTTGGCAACAAACAGATCGGATTATTACTAAATGCCGATTTGAATCGGCTAAGAGTTCCGAACACACGAGACTTTTGGCATCATCAGAGGAAAAAAAAGGTAGTCACTGCTACATGTGTTCTCTACAATCATGCAGCGACTGTAGGCAAAATAAATGCCTTCAACACTCTAAAAAAGTGGTAATCTGTCATAACTGTGTAAATAAATAAATGGGTGCGCATGTTTTAAATTAATTTTCCCTAATCGATTTCTAAAAATAATTGAAGAGGATGTAAAGAGGATGGTCAAGCAGTTCAAACCGTAATTTATGGATTTTAGCCGTGTCAACCTTTGAGGTGTGAGACGACGCATTGTCTTAGTGGTGTAAATTTTTTTTTCTGCTAATGTGGTTGTAATTTCCTCATTTTCTGCCTTTAGCTTGTCAAGGAATTATGCGTATTATGCTCCTGTAACAGTTTTCCATTTTTGAAAATAATCAATTAAGATAACTAATTATTCGGCGATAAAACTCTAACTTATTGTGCCTAAACCGCGGCAACATCGCGTTCGAAACGGTTATTCGAACATGTTTCTGGTCCAAAGTAGGCAAACGCGCCACCCAACGTGCGGAAAGGTTCCGCATATCTTGATTCAATATGTGACAAATTTGTTCTTCGCACATATTCATAGCCTCTTCTCTCTCTTTTCCTTTTAATTCGACGGTTGTCTAGCACCGTTCGGTGAGCTTGAACGATTTTATCGTCAGTGGTTGCAGTTTTTAGACGGCCCGAAAGTTCATCGTCACCGAAGCCAGTACGGCCACGTTTAGATTCAGCTGCCCCAAATTCCACAGTGGCAAATGTTTAAATGATGGTGCTGCGTATTGCCTTTCAAAAATAAATATTTAGCGATTTTAGTGATTGGTAAGTAAGTCCTTTAAACGCATGCGCAAACACAATCCCCCACTTTTGTTGAGGAGTGCTGCCATCTTCATGTTGAGGCCGGAAATTTTTCAGACAACCCTAGGTTTTTCTGTCAAAAAATTCTTATTGTCTGAGAGACTCATCTTATGCATTAATGTAAGTAAAATGAGCTTAGTTGATTAGATAAAGTTTTTAATGGTCTAGGACTCGTTTTTTATTTTAAAAAACGCTTTTGCTCCAGCACGAACTAATACGATCTCTATTTCATACTTAACGAGCGGCGTAAAAACAAAAAATTATCGTTTTACGTAATTTTTCGGCCGATTATAACTGAAATATTAAATATTTTTAAACTAAAGTTTCCATTTTCTACGCCATTTCAAAACCAGAGGTGTGCGTCTACGCGTATTTCAGTTGATGTTTGACAATTGGTAGAGTATGCAGTAGAGTATGTAAATAATTCGTAGATATTGTAGATTATTGTAGTTTTGAAATTGGTTTTCTCAGTATTAAGAAGATTAAACTTAATGTTTGCAACCCAAACAGATAAATTCGTTTAAAATAATTCAACCTGTTCAAACCCATTTTCAAATTATTTATGTGGTCTGTGCCGACATTTTGTAACTATCACATTTTTCGTTTCGTTCCTCCTGTACTACTTTTGACGGCATCGTCCTCCTCCAACATTATACGTCCTTCTTTGTCCTCCTTTGAAAAATATATCCTTCTTGTCCTTCTTCAGCTTGTTTGGAACATAAATTTTCTCATATAAATTTTTTTTTATATTTGATATTTTTATTTTGAAAAATGAGTTCAAACGAAAGTTTTGAGTATGGAAGCACTCACAGCTGAAACTTAACCATTTAAAACAAATATAACTTAAGTGATGAAATAATTGCTAGTTGCGCAGATAATACTACGAGTAATTTAAGCGGTGGGAATAACAAAGTTGTCGCCTTTGCGACAAATGCCCAGAAAAAGATTATGGAATTAATCGACAAGACTCTTTTAGGAATTGGTTGTAATGTTCATATTCTCTCGAATGCAATGAAACAGAAATTACTATTATTTATGAACCCTTAAAATAGTGTTTGTTATGTTTGTATTTTTCCTTCCTCCTTGAAATAATTTTTTTTTTATTAAATTGGTAGAACTCACTCTCAATTTGATTTAGCAGTGCTATTAATTCCTCGTAGGTAAGTGTTACAGCTTCCATAACCCATCAAAATGGGATGATGCAGGCGGTTGAAAATGCCAGGTTATTCTCTCTGCTGACAATTGTTACGTAACAATATCGTTGAAGTTAGCTGTTTGACCTTTTTGTTAACCTTTTCAGCTGATTATTGGCTCCAAGAAAATTCGTGCCATTATCACTGTATATATGGAATATCAGTGCATACTGACACATACTGACTGAGTGCATATACACGCCAAAACATGAACTTTTTAAGGGCCGGAATAAATGCTTCTGCAGTGAGATTGCTCTTTCCACATATATTGCTTTGGTTGATAGGCAAACAAAAATTGTCATGTATCTCTTATAAGTGTTGCATCCTCTTCCTTTGGTTGGTTCTATTTATACGGCACCTGCATAAGCCACTCTGGTATGCGTAAATGGTCCTACTGGCTGAACTCTTGCCTTGCGTAGACTTCCCATTAGTTGATGATTCCCTGAATTGATTTTGAGCCTGAAACATGTAACGCATTTTGAGATTATTGATTTAGTTGTGGTTCTGCCTCTTATAATCCAATTTATTTTCCGCACGAATAATACGTTGAGTCGATACCTCCATGCATCATTTTGCCACCTACTCATAGAGTTCCCTTTGGATTCAGAACTGGAATCAGTGCCAGTAGCTTGCTTTATTATCTATATAATTATTTTTCAATAGCTGAGTTATTAAAATTTTGAAACAACTGAGTTGTATGTGCTTCACCATAACATTCTCAGCTTCATTTAAATCGTAATTTATTCACTTTTATTTTTCTACACCCCCTTATAAAATTTATAACAATTTTTACACTCGTTTTCAGTTTAGTGAAACAGGATATTTTATTTATTATGTAAATTATCCTGACCTCGTCCTCTCCCGTAGTGGTAGTTAAATTGATACATATATTTCTGTTGTTTCTAGTTACTAGCACAACGCAGTTTTATGTGTCAGACCAGTTGTCATACTTGAGCTATCGAGAGCCGGACCACCAGAGCTTATGATTGATTAATTCATCAACTGTTATTCCACGGCTGGTGCAATCTGTTGTCGCCATTCCTGTGCTTCATTCCTAATTGCTGGTACTCTGTGAGTGACTAAAGCTTTATATTTCTGGATATCTCCTTGTATCCATGACAGCACTGTGGTTGAATCGGTCCATGCGGTAGTTGGTGCTTGCTGTACTTCTAACGCTTGTTTCACTTCTTTAAGTAACTTGGCCAACAGAAGAATGCCATTTAGTTGTAGCCTTGGTAATGTTACTTTTGATTTTGTCGGCACGACTCTTGTTTTGGCAGCTACAAGGCTGGTGTAAAAATCTCAATCAACGTTGTGCGTTTACGCGTATTTCGGAATTGTCTACATGCTGGTGTCGATAATAGCGTAAACGTAGAGGACTAGAGTATACATTGAGTGAACATTGAGATTTTGAAATAATTTATTAATTTTGTATTTTTGTCTCTTTTTATTTTTCAATATTAGAAACAACGTTTGCTAGATTCAGTAGCCATGTATACGATTTAGGAACGAGCAGAAATTGTTGAGTTTTATTTTGCTAGTCAAAATTCAAAAATTTAAACCCAAAGAAAATTTTGAAATTTTTTTAACACCAGAAACACACCATCACGAAATCAAGTACGCAATCCAGTCGCTCGTTTTAAGTCATCGGGATCTGTTAGTGACTTATTTCGGAGTGGAAGATCACAGACCCAGATTAGTCCTGGGACGACGATATGGCAGCCACACGATGAGTTTGTACACGACCGATTGTTTTACGTGGTTTTTCCAGACAAAAATTGTCTGATAACATTGATTAATATTTTTTTAAAGAAGAATATAGATGGGGATTTTTTAATGTGAAAGCGATATCCATTTTGTTCAGGTTAACTGAGGAATACAAATGTCTGAGAAATTCACCAATTGATTATTAATCGACATTTGCTTCTCTAGGTACTTTTTCACTGGAGTTATATTGCTCGAAATATCCAGTCAGTCTTCGATCTTATTTTGGCATTTATTAGGATTACTAATCGACAAAATGTCACGAACACGCGGCAAGTTGCTACATCTCGTTTCCACCGTTTAATTCTCCTTAGGTAAAGAGCTCAGCAAATATATCGGTAGCATAGGATCAATTTACAATCGATTTTTAATCGCTCGCTTAAATTTCGCACTTTTAACGATTTCGTACTTCCACCGTAACATATACCTACAAATCATCACCTTATTCAGGGATGGGCGAGGTAGATTACACAATGTAATCTACGCGGATGTTGACCTGTAATCTATTACGTAGATTACGTAGACTGATGTCGACAATGTAGACAACGTCGACAACCGAGGAAATTAAATTCTGATCTAAATTTCTCATTATTTTCATTTTGTTTTACAATAATTAGCCCATCTGGTAAAGTTGCTATCCAGGTAATTATCTAGTTGTTCTACCAAGTGGTCCAATAATAATTTTACATTTTGATACTAAATCGCTTAAATTTTTCGTTAGTATATATGAACCCATATTGATAAAAACATGTTAGAGGTAAAGATGGGTACGTAAGGTAGGTCTTCTACCTTAAGTACTCTCGATTTACAAAAATAGCAGAATAAATTGTTAATTCATAAAAAAATGTTATAGTTAACTGTGGGAATAGGGCACATACTCGTAATTTCAAAATGGCGAAAATCTGCAATATTTAGCTTCCGTTTTAAAGAATTTAAATTCAAATTTAGAAATTCTTTATATTTTCGGTTTGTCAATTTAAAATCAGTTCTTAGATTAACGTCAAATTAAAATTTCTTGGAAAGTTCTGACCAACAAAAAATTTTAAGAGAGGCGAGATTTTTCAATTCCAATCTTTACCTGCGATAGTCGTAATATATTTCAGTCACAGATCATAACCGGCCCTAAGCCTTATATTTAATTAGTTTTGAATGTAAAATGCTAAAATTTGGAGAGAGATTTTAGCAGGATTGATATCTTAGAGAGGCGAATTCCATTAAGACGCAATTGGTTTATGAATTGGCAATAAATAACTAACTCGAAGTTAAACCGCGCAAAGAGAACCAATAGGGTTCAGAAGTATGCATTTGATGTAAAAATTATCATACTTACAGTTGAATTGAGTGCCCAAAGCGATTTTCCAATTACTTTAAATTACTTAACGTCACTCTTTCCAGCCCCAAGTTCCAGGATTAGTAATAACAATTGCTGAGATTACGACAAGATCTTTAACATGAAGCAGTAAGATGGAATAATTATCAAATGAGTGGGTCTACAACAGCACACACATCCAATTACTAGACTGGAGTAATTCCTCAAGTAAAATCGAGTGTTACGACTCAATGCTTTTCTTGGAACAAGGACACTCACCAGTCAAAATTTCACGGCATGCAAAACAAGAAATAGCGGTTAACGATACTATACTTTCGGATATTGTTGATTGTGTATGGCTTAGATTGATCAGGTTTAAATTAATTTGCCTTAAAATATTGGTGGAATAGGTAAAGGTGCAGATAGTACTTTCAGGCTAGATTCAGAACTCTGTTCCTAAAAGATTCAATACTGTAGATAAATATATTATTTGATTTACGCGAAATCTCTTATCAAGTATACGTATTTATCGCGATGGATGATTTCTCTTCTTTTTCAGTCACAGTGAACAACTTTGATATTTTCTGAAATAGACGGTGCACGGTGAATACCGTGCTAAAAATGTACAATCTGCGATTATAAAATATTTAGTGTGTGAGTGTGCTGCAACATATAATATTTTAAAATTTCGTCCCGACTTGTACTTATAGCGCAAATAGATTCGTTCTCAAAGTTCTCACACCACTCACTCCACATGACATTATGCCGACCAATTTGCTAAAATTTCTAATGGGATGATTTAAGTTTGATTTGTTGCTTTCTCAAAATAACCATTTCCTAATGAAACATTTTCCTCCCAAAAATAACACGATTCCACCACGAATAAGTATATGGCATTTTTACGGAACAGACAGCCAAATAGTTGTTCGGAGTACATCGGTTTTGAAATTTTGAGAACTTAAGATAAGATGATGAAATATTCAGAGTAGAATCGGTTATATTAACAAGCATGTTGTAGCTACACATCCAAGATATTGCTGTTGGTGTTTACGTGTGTTACGCGTAATCTTTCTTAAGTTGACCACCTCCTTATATTGACTACAAAACTCTTTTTGTGGTCAACTTAGCTTTACTGTATATTTTATAGTAATATTAATTTACATTAACTAAAACCTCGGGAGAAAGGAGTTCACAATATGTAGATCAGACAATTACTACTGACGTGAAATACTTGTTGACTTATCTACGATTAGTCAGCGTTCTCTACGAGTTGTTAACGTTATCGACGAGTTGTTGTCGCGATCTCGAAAAAAATAGTAGCTGACGCGAAAACGCCCATCTCTGGTCTCATTACCATATAAAACCTTGGGTTCAAATTTTAAATGTGAGAGGTAATGTTTCACAGGTAAACTATTTAAAAATTGATTTGTACGTTTCTAACAAATGATAAACTTTAAAACCTAACCATAGACACACCAAACATTATATTTTGATAATCAGGTATTAATACTTTACCGTACGTTTATTTCCGCCCAAAAGAAATAGGTCATCGAATAATGTTTTTTGGCCAAAATTTGATTTTTAGATTACATCGTTTTTGACAGAGTACCAACCGCCTTAAATAAAAAATTAAATAATGGTGCTCAATTTTCAAAGTCAAAAGTGGAGGCAACTGGTAAGAAATTTTTTGTAATTGAACAAGTAATTTTCGGGTTTCTATATTCAAATTAATTAATTATTGCAGCTATGATTAGATTATAGACATAAAATTATCACATTAGGTATGCTATTTTGCTTCGCTTTTACAAACATCTGGTTTTACTAGGTAATGCATCTGCTGCTAACTAAGAAATTCTGTTAATTTAATCAGTGAATAGTTTAAATCACGTCATGCATAAGAATAAGAAAGTTTCTCAAAAGATTATGATTCACCTGCATCACTTAAAAATATTTAAATTTTTTGAACACACAAAAGTCATGTCAAACCGTACCAAATTGATAGTGACCATAAAAAGAAGATCAATATCCCGAAAATAAACAATGTGTGAAGTCTGTTATTCTAGATATTTTATTGATTAGAAATTTTCAATAATTCTTCTTAATTTCTTAAATTCTTACTTATTTCGATTTAATCGAATTAAATCTTTTAAATTATATAAATAAAATGAATAAATGTGTCAACAAATTAGTCAAGAACTATAAAAATAAATTTTTAAGTTTTTTATTTATCCTTTCGTCTTAAGACGGTTCTAATATACGTCGACTTGTTCATTGGAATCGTAATGCTTTTATATTCTATACAGTCGAATGGTCTCGTTTGGTGTGGTATTCAAGTTTATTGTTGACTTATATTTTAATCCACGAAATAGATTTATTTATTTATACATAAATAAATTATAAAAAAAACAGGTTCGTGCAACGTTTTCTTCTATTGTACTCAACAAAAAATAAAACTGAAGACCAACAAAATAAAAATTGATTCTCTTATATACATAGATTTAGTAGATAAGAAACCCACCAAATAGGCACACAATACAATACACGTTTCGATATCATACGGAAAAATCTTGAAACGTGGCCAAACAACACCTTAAAAAAATTCAAAATTTCTCCTTTTTTTTACGTTAATTGTTAATCATATTTCATTTAACCACTCAAGTGAGAAATGGTTATAATACGAGTATATACAAAAGAATATGTCATGTGACCGAATCCATTTAATTATTTAAGGAAATAGAATTTTTATTCAAACGTCTTACGTACTTCGTTTGTTTTGGTGGAATTTAAAGAAAAAATTAAAATTGAATATATAATTTAAAGATAAAACCTGGATATATCAATCAACTCACCGTTTTTCATTTTTCACTTTTCGTTTCACAACAGTCTGTTGGTTTTGTCTGAGGAACAATAATGTGTTACGATTTTAACCACATGAGGTTTTGATCGAGACGACAAAATGACAAATCGTCGTATTAGGGTACGATGTATCATCTGTTAACACATTTTTATTCAAGGCTATTATAGATAAGAATTACAAAATAATTAAACGCCCTTTATCGAGGATAAGACGCAAGCAAATTTGTTAAATTTGTGCACTTGGGACTAACATTCCTTGAATTTAAATATGTATCAAAGACATTTTAATGCAGATCTCATACTGCACGCTAAACTTTTCTCAGAATCATAAAACAGTTACAGTAGGTAAGATTATATATGCCCTTACGAGCCTCAATTTGCAAAATTTTTGTGCTACTTGTTGACCAGTGGCTCTATTCTGGCTTTCCCCGGGAATTGGGAATTGGGAAAAAATATTGCGATAATTCCCAACTACAATAATTCTCAAATTTTTATTCCATATTCCCCAAAAAGCGTATTCTGGATCACCAGTAATCCACCGAGAAGATAGCGCTCTTTCATACTGGGTTGACATATTGAATGTTTAAAATCCATTTGATGTTGTTAGATGGATAGTTTGTAATGTAATCCAACACCGACATCAGTTTGTTGACATGGTGGTTAACATCTAAAGTTATTGTGAAGGGCTCATCTTTACGTTGTTGCAAGTAACCTGTTAAAGTTTCTAGAGCGTAGATTAGATCACTACAATCAGTTTTAGATTGATGATTAACCATATTAACGTATTTACTCTCAATTTTATAAACTTTTGTAACTGCATTGACGGATTTAATGTAGAAGTTTTGTAGTTTAAGTCCGTTTCGCGACAAGTGTTTCTTAAGATTACAATTTTCCAATTTCTCATCTAAGGCAACACAAATTAAAATAGATGAAGTTACTAAGTGTTTGCCATTTATCCAATTGGAAATCTGAGGTTCAGCAAGCAAGAATTTTATAGAAGGAATATTTTTCACAAACTCATATCCGTTAATATAATCTTCATGGTGGTTGTTGTTTACGCCTCTTGTTAACATAAGTTTAGATTTAAATGATGAGATGATCGATTTGTTTTGTGCTGGTTTCATATCAATGTCAGTTTGAGTTTCGCAGTGTTTAGATGCGTAGATGTTAGTCAGCCTTGGAGTCTTGGAGTAGTTTAATACGCACATTGCATCTCTGATTTTAATGGTTTTTACTCTCGTTGACTTGATGGTGTTTTCGGAACGCGAAATGAAGAGAGTATTGACATCACCAACCTCACTCGTAATACGTATTTTGAGACCATCATTGAGGTTATATGTTGAGTCACAAGGTTTACAACTTTTTAAGTTATTTGGATGTTGTTTCTTGTATTCCGAAAAAACGATTGCTTTTTTGGAAACTCAAATTCCTTTATGAAAAGGCCTTTTGGCCACACATCAGAATTTATCATTGAATCAAGTTGTAATTCAGACGTAGAGACGTAAGAAAAGAGACCTAGTCATTTACTTTCGGAATGATTCGAACCGCGTTTAAATTTACGATTTCAAATTTATTTTCCACAAATCTTTTGAATTGTTCATCAGTTACAGATGTGTGAATTCTGCTGATAAAAATCCATCTTCGAGGTTGTTGTTGTTATTGTTTCAAGATCATTTGTCGAAACAGTGGGAGATGTTTGGATACAGTTTTCTAATTGAGAAAGAGGTACCGTGGCTTCTACATTAGCATTGGTTCGTGTTGATTGTGGCTCAGAAGCTGAGCTCGAAATTGGCACTGGTACTGGTGAACTAGCTACAGATATTCCTGATTTAGATGGCGATAGATTTCTCATACTAGATGTTTTGTCATCTATAACATTCATTTGTTTGTTATTCTGGGCAAAAACTTCATGGTCAAGTTGAGTAGGTGGTGTAACTTGTGCAGTGAATTTGCTTTGTGAGCGAGTGACAGGTCGGGTAGTAATGGACGGCATGGATAATTCGTTTGGTTTATTGACCGGATTTCCTTTTTTTATACCGCCGATCGTAGAGATGTCCACAGGTTCTCACCCACATTTTCGAATAGATTACACAATATTCTACCGTTATGGTCTTTGTATATCCCTGAAAATTAATAATTGGAACGCAAATTGTGGATAATTATTAAATTTACAGTATTTTGAAAGTCTAGAATATTCAGACATAAAAATTATTATATACGAGTGCATAGAAAAATTTTGAAACTTACCAACAATAAACTATACGGTTCAGTCCTATCTACAGAAAATCAAAAGTTAATTACAAAAAATTCTTTGATGACAACTGAATAGAAAATTATGTGAATAACAAAATGATTTTGCTGATGGCAACTATAATGATTCAATCAACAATCAACACAATGGTGCGAGAAGTTAAAAGCGTTATTCAGAAGGCCAAGAATAGCAAAGCGACCAGGCGCATCAATAAATGTAGACAGATAAACCGAAGAAAGGCAACCTTAGAGAATGTCAAAACGGGCGAGGAATCTCCTTCTTCAATGCAATATAATATTTTAGCAATGATACTCGTAATTTTTGTGTACCACCAGTATAAGGAATAAACAAGCTGATTTTAGATCAGAATGGCATTGTACATATTACGACAACAGAATTTTCCTTATCATCAAACAATCCAATGAATGAAAGTCACCACCATACTTCTTGTACCGAACGCAAATTTGATTATAAAGGGTGGTTAAATTTTAAGGGCCGACGTTGAATGAACCACACCTAAACGTCAAGTTTTTTTCTACATTTAATTTGACATTTCTCAATTTCAGACTAACTCAATTTGAACCATGGAAAGATACACAATCGAGCAACACGTTAAAGTTATTCAGGCATATTATAAAAATGGGCGTTCAAATCAAAATGCATATCGTACACTTCGTGATTTTTTCGGTCAATTTAATCGTCCAAATGTGCGTACAATCGGAAAAATCGTGCAAAAATTTGAGCAAACCGGGTCTGTAGGAGATTTTGAAATACAAGTGCATGCTCGTACAGCTCGTACAGCAGAAGATATTGCTGCTGTTCGCGATAGTGTGGCTGAAGAGCCGTCCACCTCAAATCGTCGTCGTGTCCAACAATTGCACCTCTCACGCTCGTCGTTGATGAACATTATGCATAAAAACTTGCATTTACACGCTTATAAGGTGCAATTGACTCAAGAACTAAAGCCTCTTGACCATTCCAAACGTCGTCAATGGTCAGAATGGTGGCAAGAAATGGCAACAGTGGATGATCAATTTTCGAAGAAAATCATCTTCAGTGTTGAGGCACATTTTCACCTCAGTGGATTCGTCAATAAGCAGAATTGCCGCATTATAATCCAAGAGTGATTGTCGAAAAACCAATGCACCCACAAAGAGTGACTGTTTGGTGCGGTTTATGGGCTGGCGGCATCATCGGGCCGTATTTTTTCCAAAATGAGGCCGGTCAGTCAGTTACTGTAAATGGTGTTCGCTATCGTGAGATGATAACGAACTTTTTATGGCCAGAATTGGAAGATATGTATGTGGACGATATGTGGTTTCAACAGGACGGTGCCACTTGCCACACAGCTAACGAAACAATGGCTCTTTTGCGCCACAAATTCAATGGCCGTGTTATCTCACGTGGTGGCGATGTCAATTGGCCGCCAAGATCATGTGATTTGACACCGTTGGACTTCTTTCTTTGGGGTTATTTGAAAGAAAAGGTGTACGTCGATAAGCCACCAACAATTCAAAAGCTAAAGGATGAGATAATTCGGCACATTAACGGCATAGAACCTCAATTATGCCTAAACGTCATCGAAAATTTGGACCATCGGGTGGAGGTGTGCCGCCGAGGTCGCGGCGGCTATTTTTCCGATATTTTGTTCCATACATAATTGAACCATACCATAATAAAATGAATTGACAATAATTTTCTAAATAATTTGTGTTTTATTCAAAATCAACATTGGCCCTTAAAATTTAACCACCCTTTATATCCATATTTTAACAAACGCACAATCTGCAAGGCACAGGGCGAAATAAGCATTCCAAAGAATGTAATTACCAAAGAAATTTTAGACAATAAATGGTGGAGTTCAATAAGAGGGGAAGCAGAGTGACTATTGTATAATACTATTGTATAATACGCGATAAGTTGGGCAAGGATGCGTACTATCTCCTACTAATGTCCCTATGGTTAGGAATGTCAATTTACAATCCAATTGGAGAAATTGCTAAAATATTATAGAAGGAAATAATAATATTTTTGTCAAAATCACGAAACCTCAAAATTCAAAAAATCATTGTTAACCCAATTGTTAGACCCATTACAATTGACCCATTCTCGCTCCATAGACAGCAAGTATAATAAGTTGTAGCAAAATGTAGACGGGATTCCGTGGACATCGCTGGTATCGGCAGTACGAATAAAAACATGAATTCTATTACAGGCATAGCAAAACCCATTAGAATCTGATGACAATCTCTATAACGGTAGAATATTGTGTAATCTATTCGAAAATGTGGGTGAGAACCTGTGGACATCTCTACGTTCGGCGGTATTGGTAAGTTTTTTTTACCAGGACTTGTAAATATATTTAGCTCTTTCTTTACTAAACTTGAAATAGTTATCAAAATTGTGAAGTTTCTAATATCTTTAAAACATAGTAAAACCCATCATAATTTTATCATATTCACTATAGACTCAGTAGGTTCTTCTAAATTAAACGTTTTCTCGGCCGAAAAAATAACCTGGAACCATTCTTGCTTCCAATGCAGATATCCACGGCAATCGATCACTGCTATGATACAGGAGCAAACCTGGTTTTTTCTTTCTGTTTTATTATCCTCTGAACAGTACGAATACTGGCTGAGGCTCCAACTGTCTGCTTTATTTTTTGCAGATAGCATCGAATTTGAAGCTTAGCGCAGTATAGCTCTATGTTCCTGTACGGTTATCGCCCTTGCTGTGCGGCCTCTTCGATTTGTTCCATAATTTTCTGGATCTTTGAGATAGTTGTTGATGGTCCAAGAATTTCGACTAATTTTTTGAAAATCGCACGATTGGAATAATTTTCTTGTTTAAGTGCAACAACTAAATTTATTTACTCGCACCTGACGCCTTCGAAATTAAAAATAAAGTGATGAGGGTAATCAAGTGTCGCAGTTTAAATTAGCAAAAGAATCGAAATTAGGCGTTTCCACTTCGCATTGCATGCAGGTGTGTGTATTAGCCATTAGAAAGTTAGTTAAGTTAGAAACCAAGGTAATGAAAAAATTTCAAGTGAAGGTAATCAAGTGTCGCCGAGTGTATCTATGCTAATCGTCAGGGTGGCCAAGTTAGGTCCACTAACTTTCGATAACTGTAACCAACTGTCTTCCATCTATTGTTCTATCTAAGTGGCTTTGTGCCAAAATCTCCCAGATTCGTTGCACAGAATTAAAATTTACGGACTTTCTCTTTAAAGTTATTCAAAATAAACGGACCCAAATGTGGCACCCTGATAATCCGTCTATGCCGTATTTTTACAACGTTGAACTGCTTTGATCTATTGCACTATATAAGTGGCTATGCACCAAAATCTCCAGAATTCGGTTAAGAGAATTTATATTTTTGGAGTGTTTCGTTCTAACTATGATAAAATGATCGAACCAACGTGCAGCACCCTGTTGATCTACATAGATATGTAGCATAATTTTTCGACACTGAAATGCTCTCATCTATTGCAATATGTGGTGGCTGTGTGCTAAAATCTTCAGGATTCGCTCCACAAAATTTCTGTTTATGGACTCTTTCGTTCTAATTATGATAAAATGAACGGGCCAAAATGACGCACACGGGCGATCCACTTTTATATGTTCCTTATTGTTGCAAAGTTGGACAGCTTAATCTATTGCAATATGTAAGTGGATTTGCACCCAAAATCTTCAGGATTCGCTCCACAAAATTTCTGTTTAAGAACTGTTTCGTTATAATTATGATAAAATGATCAGTCCAATGTGTAGCACCGTGACGAGCCACATAGACATATGACGTATTTTCGCAAAATTGGATAGCTTTCATGCATTGCAATACGTTGTGGCTTTGAATATCTTTGAGGAAATTTTCGTAATAGTTAAAATTAATTGAACGGACAGAGATGAAGCATCCTGTTGATCCTTATATATTTAGGTGTCTTGTCTAAATAAGAAAGCTTTCGTTTATTGAACTATGCAGGTTGATATGTAAAGTAAAATATGGCTGTAAGTTGTGGGTTTGTTTTATGCAATGGTGTAAGTATTTCCATTGTTAGATGGATTTGTTGGTAACGACGAGAAAGAAAGTTTTACTAAAAATTTTGCTAAACAATACGTAAACAGATTAGTCAAATTTTCTCGGACATACATCACTTCATGGAATTGCGTTTTTAGCGGATGTATTGTTCAAAATGCCATTAATAATCTTCCATTTAGATTTTAAGCCTCCTGCGGAATGAGACTTAGTTTTAAAAATCGTTCTTTGGCTTGTGGAATTAAGTATTTTAGTCTAGCATTTACGTTTCCAAATTTTATGTTCAGCGTCGCATTATTTCGATTCTTTTCCAATTTTTTGGCTAAACTGATTTTAACCTTCACTCTGTACTTGGAGTAAAGTACTACCCCACACCTACAAAAATGTAAATAAATAATCGATTGAATTTATTGCATTTTTTAGGTGAGGATAATTGAGCAACATAAACAACCTATTTCAGGTGCTAACGGAGCCTGAGGCCAATATTCTGAGAAGACGTGGTAATGGCTAAAATGGTAATGGCGCTAAATAGTTTTGCCCAAACTCAAAACTAAAATACAAAAATTTGAAACTAATTTGGCGTCCTATAGTGTGTCTCAACGTTTAATTATTGTAAAAACACATTCATTCACGTACAGACAACGTAACAACTGTCAAAAAAATTACCGTACAACTCGTATTAACAAAATGGCTGCAAATTTAAATCTGGCACTCTTGCTGAGACACCCTTTAGATAGGAAGTTCAAATTGGACTGATCGTACGAGCAATTTAACAACTTATTACAGGTGGTATCGAAACTTTAGCTGACTGGTAAGAACTACTAGAATTATAAGACGATCAAAAACTTAAAAACATAATATCAAAAATTAAGAAATTTTGAGTGAAAGTCACCCTAAAAATGTAAATTTGTTTATCAAGATTAAAGATAATAAACAAAGTACGCACTTGAAATAGATTCTTATATAACTCATCCAGGAAACGTAATTAGAAACATAGATTTGGGGTCAGGTTCCGATATCACCTGAAACGGGTAGTCCAATTCCGAAGGGAAATTAGTTACGATTTTGAGTATTTCAACTTTGAGGTTAAGCAAAAATGGTGAACGAGCACCTGCGGAAGGTTGTTCCTTTACTTGATATAAATTTTCTTATTTCTATTTTGGGTTTGAGTGAAAATTGTCAACGGTTAACACGCTTGTCCAGAGATTTGGGCTCAGGTTCCATTTGATACTCTAGTAGGTTGTAAAATTTCTCATCTGACCAGTCCAAATAGAATTTAACAACAAGGGCAGCACATTTGACATGAATTCTCTTATTTCAATTTCGAGATTGAGTGAAAAATGCAAACGATCATTTACACGCCTTAACAGAGATTTGTACTCACCCTCCGATGGCACCTAAAATAGGGTGTTAAAATGCTCCTTCAACCAGCCTAATAAGAACTTCCTAACCAAGACAGCTCATTTGTTACCAATTTTTAAGTTTGAGCGAAAATGGTGAACGCCCATTAAAACACTTTTCCAGAGTTTAAGACGCAGGTTCCGAAAGTACCTGCGAAAGGTTGTTTCATTGCGCATCTTGCTAGCCTTATTATAAATCCCTAATACAACACATTTCTTACGAATTTTTAGCAAATTTGATATACATTTTCTTATTTCTATTTTGAGTTTGAGTGAAAATTGTCAACGGTTAACACACTTTCCCAGAGATTTGGACTCAGGTTCCATTTGAACTTAAAATAGGTTGTTAAATTTCTCATCTAACCAGTCCAAATAGAATTTAACAACCAGGACAGCACATTTTATATGAATTCTCTCCCCGATAGCACTTAAAATAGGGTGTTAAGTTGCAATTCAATTTTGATGTTTGAGCGAAAATGGGGAACAGCCATTAAAACACTTTTCTAGAGTTTTAGACGCAGGTTCCGAAAGTACCTGCAAAAATTTGTTTCATTGCTTCATAAATCACTAATACAGCAAATTTGTTACGAATTTTTGTATTTAAATTTTGAGTTTGAGCGAAAATGGTAAACGGCCATTAACGCTCTTTCCCAGAAATATAGATGCAGGTTAATTGATCATTTTGCTTGCCTAATCGGAGCTTCCCAACCAGAACAGCAAATTTGATATAAATCTTCTTATTTCAATTTTGAGTTTGAGTGAAAATTGTAAACAGTTAACACGCTTTCTCAGAGATTTGGACTCAGGTTCAATTTGAACCTGAAACAGATTGTTAAATTGCTCATCCTGCTAGTCCAAATAGAATTTAACAACCAGGGAAGCACATTTGATATGAATTCTCTCCCCGATAGCACCTAAAATAGGGTGATAAATTGCTCATTTAACCAGCCTAATATGAACTTCCTAACCAGGAAGTTTGAGTGAAAATGGTGAATGGCCAGTAAAACACTTTTCTAGAGTTTTAGACACAGGTTCCAAAAGTACCTGCGAAAGGTTGTTTCATTGCTCATCTTGCCAGCCTTATTATAAATCCCTAAAACTGAAAATTTGTTACGAATTATCGCATTTAAATTTTGAGTTTGAGCGAAAATGGTAAACGGCGATTAACGCGCATTCTTAGAGATATAGACGAAGGTTAATTGTTTAACCTGCTAGCCCAATCGGAGCTTCTTAACCAGGACAGCAAATTTGATACAATTTTTTTTTAATTTTGAGTTTGAGCAAATACTGTGCATGTTCACTTGCACGCCTTCCCAGAAATGTAAACTTAAGTTCCATTAGGGCCTGAAATAGAATGTTAATTTTCTTATTCAACCATCCTAAGTAAAAATTAGTAACCAGGATAGCATATTTGTTAGTTTTTGTATTTCAATTTTGAGTTTGAACGAAAATGGTAAACAACTTTCCTAGTGTTGGTAATATTTATTTTCTTCTGACCAATTGAGACTTGCATTTAGCCGAGAGATTGATCTTCTTATTTTTTGTAGTCAATGGAGTTAAATTGCCTAAAACATTCCGCGAGCCTTTGGTCAAACTATTACGTTTATAAGGATTATTAACCCATGACCTAATAAAATCATTTAAAATATCTTTATCTGAATTTTTTACGTACTGATGTTTATGTTCATTGCACATTAACAGTTTGACAACTCTTTATTTGGTTTAAACACTTAACTGTGAATAAAGTACTACTTTTTAAACAGTAACAGTAAACAGAAACAGTAATTTTCGACATTGTCGACATATTGCCTACATTCTTTACATTGTTGATACAATCCTTTTAATTATCTACACATATTGCATACTTAAGTAGAATATTAATTTGCCACGCAGTGTAGACAATACGACACAACACTGCCAGAAGAGCCGTTTGTTAATTTTTTTCAGGTTAGGCCGAATTTTTGGAAAACTACTTCAAGTAAAATCGAGCAATGGATTCTTGATGTCAGTGATGAAGTTGCACTCGTTTGTTCTCTATCTGCTTAGTCATCCTACGCAGCACTTCGTAAAATTCAAAAAACAAATTTGACGTTTCTATACTTTAGGGCACTTACATAGATTCTGCAAACCAATTTAAACTATTGATCTTTTCGATAGAATACATATATGGGTTAAAATTAACCAGTTTATTATTGGTATAAAAATGTCTCCGAAAACCATAAAATCTATCAACTTCACAAATATATCTAAAACCCTTGGTAATTTTATAAACAATCTACACTCACAACAATCAATCATTCAAATTAAAAAAATGTAAGTTTTGTCAGACAAATTTAGGATTTTTACGTAATATTAATTTACACAAACATCCCTTATTCCTATTAGGACCCGGAGTTTATTAAGTTTATTACTTTAAATAGTAACAACAAAACAAATAAAACTCTTATATCTGCACAAACATTTTCAGCTTATCTATATAACTAGTTCCTATATTGTTTTGTTTTTTTTCTGGTGGGCGCACATTACACAATCAACCCTATTTTATAAATTCATCGATCAAATTCGCTCTCGCATGTCAATGTTACCACGTCGATAAAAGAAAAGCCATAATACATAACAAAACTAATGTCGTCTAGAATTTCCTCAACCAGCTCGCCAACACAATTTAACGATATTTATTAGCATTATGACAAACCCTCGATTTTCTATTAAATGGTATTTAGTCCCTTTATGTAAGAACAGATAACTAGTCAACCCTCATATTATTCCGTTTGGGTATCCGACTCGATTTACCAATTTGAAAAGAAATGAAAAAAATATAAATCTTTCAAATGCAATCACA
Source organism: Nephrotoma guestfalica (assembly GCA_963691935.1). Taxonomy (NCBI): domain Eukaryota; kingdom Metazoa; phylum Arthropoda; class Insecta; order Diptera; family Tipulidae; genus Nephrotoma; species Nephrotoma guestfalica. The sequence goes on from OY829914.1 coordinate 215,046,955, forward strand.
TCTAGCTAGTTACACACAAAAAAAAACTTTTTAATGTATAAGATGAGATGATCGTCAAGATTCTATTTAGCACAGACTATATTCATGTGCATCAAATCAAAATCTTAAATCTTTTTGGAAATTGTTTTGAAAAATATTTCCCCCTTGAGTTGTTTCGGTTGCGTAGGGGACTACACTCTTTTATTCATTGCAGTAAAGGAAAATTTATTATTATTTGTATTAATTGAATTGAATTTGACCCGTTAAATTTACGTACTGCTGACCAATTTCACCGTTATCAATTTTCAGTTTACGATAGCTGGGGAAGGGGCGCATACTATAGGGTACTCAAGTGTTTAAACATAATTTGGGGCAGTCAGTTTTTAAAATTATTGAATTTTTAAATTGCCATGGATTGAACGTCAACCATGGTTGTGTGTCTACGCGTATTTCCAAATTGTTTACATGTTGATGTCAAAAAGTGTAGACAATAGTTTTGGCGCAGACAATGGCGACAATTTGTAAAGTATTAACAAAATTCGTAGGATGTAGCATAAATATCTTAGGAGTAGAAAATTAGATCTTGGCCAACAAACAAAACGAGCAGAGAGAGTGGTACGCTAAAATTATTAAATAAATTACAATTATATTCAAATCCTGTGTGGGGTTTGCTATTACCCCCATCAGGTGTCTCTCCGGGTGGTGGATAGGGGAATGCTTGCCAGATATGGTAGGTACCGGGGAAATTAAATACTCGGGGCGGACCAAAAAATATCACACCAAAGCTAAGGTGGTACTACATACGCCGATGGCTGCGTGGCTAAGAGGGTGCTTAGCCGTTAGTATGTGAACTCCGAATTTGGCGTCATTCGGTTTAAATCCATAGCCTTCTTATGATAACGCAGAGCTCTGTCATAGGCGACCGTTAATTTCTCGTGCTACTCGTGAGAATAAAATAAAAATTTATGATGAAAAATAATGATGAAAATAATAGCCTAATAATATTAGGAAACGAGACGGATGCGTCTATAGAAGCATCAAATCAACCGGGCCGCTCCATATACTCTTCGGATTCTAGTACCATAGATTCTGGGGGGAACCAACCTTTGGAAAATAAAGGGAACAACTTTCCTAAGAACATGAAAATGTTGAGATCACCACCTCCAAATATAAGTAGACGTACACTACAATTAAAGTCATCTGTGACAACAACGACTGCGTCCACAGTAACTGCAAAAGACGCGGTCTCTACTGAAAAAGGAACTTCATTACAAATGCCGAGTGCATCAACAAACATTATAAACAGCGAGGACCTGTTATCCAAGTTTCAGAAAATGGAGAAACTAATCGCGCAGCTGAGCAATGAAGTTGCTGAACTTAAGAGAGAAAACTCTCTACACTAAAAGAAAAGGCTAAAAATAGTAAAGCTGAGAATTCAGCACGAGCTAACAACCTGCCTGTCAACCATATTCAGCCATCAAAAAGTCAACATCTTTCAAATAATTCCAACTGGTTGCTGCAGCAATTTCCAGTTTCTCAACAGAATAATAGATTTAATGCTCTGAGTATAAAAGATTATTTCACAGATGAGGAAGAACTTGAAGAAGAACTATCCAGAGCTAATAACAGAAATCCTAAGAAACGTAGGCGACAAAAACGAAAACTCCCCCAAAAAATAATACACAAAGTGTGAACAGTAATACTGAACAGAAAAACCCAAAAATACCACTGCCTCCACCCATTAATGTGAGCAATATCAACAATTTCGAACTTTTTCGACAAAAAATAATAAAAGCCACTAGTGAATCAACTAATTTTAAGGCGCTCTCAAATAGTGACATTAGAATTATCTTTCAAAATGAAAATGATTACAGAAATTTCAAAAAATTACTGGAACAATTAAAAAATGAATCTAGCAACCAACTAGAAAATATTCAATATCACACCTACCAGCTGAAGAGTGAAAAGGCCTATAGAGTGGTTATCAGAGGCTTACCTTCTTCTATTAGTCACGATGAAATTAAAGCAGACTTAGAAAGAATGGAACATGAAGTTGCAGGTATTACCAACATATACAAAATGGTCACAATTGATGGTGTAAAAGTCAGGAAACACATTCCATTGTTTTACATCGACTTATATCAAAAAGACAACAATAAAGAAGTATACAATATCAAGAAAGTTGCGTACTGCATAGTTAAAATTGAGCTACCTAACAAGACAAGGGGCATTCCACAATGTCAAACCAAATGCGTTAAATGCGCGGAAAATTACCACATGACAAAATGCAAGAAAACACCAGATATCGCGCCTTCTTGTGCTCTTTGTCAACAACAAGGGCATACTGCAAATTATAAAGGATGCCGCGTATATCAGAACAAAATTAAAAGTCAACAGAATATAATAGAACAAGCGCAGTGCAGCAATTACAAACCAAAGTTGCTAAACCACAAACAACAATCACACCATCCACAGTTGGATTATCCTATGCGCAAATCGCCAACGAGTCAAATAACACTGAAATTATTAAAATGCTTAGCCAAATTCAACAGTCACTTGGTCATTTAGCAGAGAGGATGGCAAAACTGGAAACCTATATCTATCCACCAAGCAGAAAAGTCAGCATACTCACAAATGGTTAACTCGTTCCTACGCATTGTAGCTTGGAACGCTAATGGGCTCAACCAACGAGCCCACGAACTGGAAATATTTCTCCATACAAACAACATTGATATTGCGCTGATTTCAGAGACACACTTCTCCAACAAAAGCTCTATCAGAATAAGGCGTTTTAATTCCTACTGGACAGCCCATCCTAGTGAAAGAGCTAGAGGTGGTTCAGCTGTACTAATCAAAAATAGTATCAAACACAATCGACAAGAGGATATTGGTGAAAACTATTTGCAAGCAACTGTTATCTCAATCCAATATAATGGCGCAGATCCAAACATTGCAGCAGCGTACTGTCCTCCACGGCATACACCAACGAAGTTACAATTTAATAACGTCTTCAATAAGCTCGGTCCAAGATTTGTTATTGGAGGGGACTACAATATAAAACATACAGCTTGGGGTTACAGGCTTATTTCTCCTGGGAAAGGTAACACCTTGTTCAATGCCATTCATGAAAACAAATGCGAATATCTGTCCCCGCAGAGGGGCCAACGTATTGGCCAATGGATGCAGGAAAAATACCAGATCTACTGGATTTCTTCATCATAAAAGGTATTCCTCTAAGTCACACTAGAGTCGAAGGAATTAACGACCTAACATCTGATCACATTCCTGTACTGTTGTCAGTAAGCGCTACAGTAATAAAGAAACAGAAAAAGCAAAACCTTACTAATAGATTCACGGATTGGGACATCTTCAGAGATGAATTGGAAGAGCTGGTTAAATTAAAAGTTAGTATTAAAAGCAATGAAGAATTGGAACAAAAAACAAACAATTTTATTGAATTTTATGGCTGCCAGACTAGCTACTCCTGAATCAAAGGACAAAGCGGAGATTGAAGTCAAATACCCGGCTGAAATCAGGGAACAAATCTAGGCAAGAAGAAGGGCGAGGAGAATATGGCACCTCACCAGAAATCCCGCTGACAAGACAACTTTTAATCGAATAAGTAACAAAGTCAATAGACTAATCAAAAATTTCAAACAGAATTGCCTCGATAACTACTTAAGCGGGCTAGGTCCAGAAATGGATAGACTACTCGTTATGGAAAGCAACCAGAAGATTTAAACGACCTGTAGTTCGAGTACCACCTTTAAGGAATGCTCAAGGCAGTTGGGTTCGACAAGACAAAGAAAAAGCGGAACTCTTTGCTCAACACCTAGCAGCAGTGTTCCAACCCCATGACATTCAATCCAACATTGATGTAACACCTGTTTATCAACCAAATCAGGACATCATAAAAAAGCACCAGGAATTGATGAAATATCACCGGGTCTATTCAAGGAACTTCCACGTAAGGCAATCATCTTGATCACATACTTATTTAATGCCTGTATGAGATTGAAGTATGTACCCAAATGCTTCAAAATGGTCCAAATAATTATGCTAAAGAAATCAGGTAAACCAGATGAAGAAGTAACATCATACAGACCAATCTCACTGCTTCCGACCTTATCAAAGCTGTTCGAGAAACTGCTACTAAAACGTCTAAAGCCAATGGTAAACGTTCCTGATTTCCAATTTGGATTCAGGAATAACCACTCCACCATAGATCAAGTTCATCGAATAACTGCGGTAATAGAGCAAGCGTTAGAAGAAAAGAAATATTGCCCCGCCGTATTTCTGGATGTAACCCAGGCCTTCGATAGGGTTTGGCATGAGGGATTGACACCCAAAATGAGCAAAACACTACCACAAAATTATTACCAGCTGCTTGAATCATACCTCTCTGATCGCCAATTCAGAGTCATTCATGAAGAAACATGTTCTGGCTTTTATCCAGCGATTGCGGGAGTTCCGCAGGGAAGCGTATTGGGTCCCCTCCTCTACCTTCTTTATACTGCGGACATACCTACAACGAATAAAACATTCATCGGCACGTTCGCTGACGACACTGTAAAGAAAAAAAAATTATGTCAGTAGACGAATCTCAACCAAGAGCAGTGGAAAATCTTCAACGAGCAATGGACAACGTTACTAAATGGACAATTGACTGGAAAATCGCACTGAATGAGCTCAAATCAACATATGTGACATTTACGCTCCGACATAAAAATAACACTCTTCATATACACCTCAAAGGAGTGCAAGTGCCGCAGGCTGAATCGGCAAAATACCTTGGTCTACATTTAGATTCCAGGCTCAACTGGAAACATCACGTGAGACAAAAATCTGAACAGATACGATTGAAACAACGTCATTCCAAAATAGACCTGTATTGCAAAAGACTGGTATACCAGACTATCTTCAAACCGATATGGATGTATGGTGCGCAGCTATGGGGTTGTACACATAAATCAAATAGAGACATTATACAACGAAGCCAAAATAAATTTCTTCGAATGGTCACCAACGCCTACCGATTTGTGACTAACAAGGAAATCCACAATGATTTAGAAATACAATTGATAGACGACGTTATCCGCGAATGTGCCATAAAACATGAGAAGAGACTTCTTACCCACACCAATCTTGAGGCCGTACAACTACTGGACAGTACAAACGAAGTAAGGCGGCTCAAACGAATCAAACCACATGAGCTAACCGTATGAAAATTATAAACCAAGGGAACTGGACACTGGTCCAGCAGACCCACACAAGTTTATGCTTATCTCATAAGTACTAATGTCAACCTTACTAATGAATTAATAATGTTTAAGATTGTAGTAGCCATATCAATAAAGTTCTTAAAAAAAAAAAAATATTCAAATAATTTGAAATCGTTTATTCATTAAATCGTTAACAAACCACATATACAGAACAAATTGGTAAAATCCTTTTACATTTGCCACAGATTTTATGTTTTCACGTTTTCAACTTTTTTCGCTGCGTACATGATTCCAAGAAAGTTCGTTCTGTAACCAACACCAAAGAAACATTACCTTAACCTAAAATAAAGTTATAGAATTAATCATTGTACCGCATTGTACCAAATATAGTGATATAAAGCGAGTGTAGTGATTATTGAACCAATCCAAACCAATTACAACAATTTTTGATTGTACGATCATCGCGTACAACATATTTTGGGTCGGAATACAGAAGCCGCTCTTCTGACGAAAGAGGTCGGAAAATAATAAATAAATCATCTGGAATTATTAGAGCAGTTCATCTAACGGGATTCGTTCTAGAATATTTTTCAACCAAGAATTACATGCAGTCAAGCAGTCATTTTGAGAGCTGAAATTTGCACGAGGTAGTATTTATTTTGTTATTCCAGGGCAAGATGCAAAAAGGCATGCTACTGTAGACGAGCTGAATGTTCGATTATCTAAAACCATAGATTATTACCAATGAAATGCATTTCCCATTCATGAAGATACAAGATACCATAGACGAAACGGTACGCGGTTTGGTCCAAATGCAACAAATCGAAACTCATGGATACTTCTACTAGCTACCGACAAACTAGATGAGGAAACACTACGTATTTGAAAGTATGAAAGTGCAGATGAAAATTTTTTGACTATAGAAAGGTTACTCGAATTTTTAAGTAAAAGAATGGATGCATTAGTCTATACAGGTGCAAACCATGTCTAAATCAAGAGCAACGACAATAATCGAAAGCAGATTACAATTACATCGTATCTCACTACATTTCTGTTACCTATAGTTGTCCGTTATGCAGTACTAACCATAAATTATTTGATTGCCCGAAATTCCGAGCATTCTCCGTGATGGAACGACGATATTTCATTTCCAAAGCCAACCGGTGCTTTAACTGCCTCAGCCAAGGGCACGTTGTTACAAATTGTAGAATTACTAAACATTGCCAGAAGTGCCCGAATCGGAACCAACTGTCCCAATTGCTAACCATGCATGTTCGTCTGCAGGTAAAGTCGAAGGAACGTCCGAAAATATATCAACGTCAGTCACTTTACACCTACTATGTATAGAAGGCAAATATGGCAATTGGGTGAAGGGTCAAGCATTATTGGACTCAGACTCAATGTATTCCTTCCTTACCTAGAGCTTTCTCAATTTATTGAAGATCCCACGTCACAAGTCCGATATGAGACTTTGTACACTTAATACCGGTAGAAGCATTAATTATTAATTCAGCCTGAGGAAGTCATTAATTATAGGCTGTTAGCTGACCCTACTTTCAACGTACCAAGCAAAATTGACGTTTTATTGGGATGAGAACCATTTGTCCATTCGATTGAAGATAAGCCAAGAGACAAAGGTCAAAGTAGTACATTTGCCATAAATTCCAAGTTTGGTTGGATAATCGCAGGCAATATACCAGCAACTTTAAAAATTACCAAACCCAATTCAGCAAATCCCATAAACTCCGTGTAAATGATTAATACACTTCGTATTGAAGAAGTAGTCGAACGATTCTGGAGAGCCGAAGAGATAGTACCTGTGAGCCCGCTATCTGTTGAAGAAATGTCTTGAATTATTCAATAATACCACGAAAATCGAGAACAATAGAATAACCGTTTGTATACAAAATAAAATTTGGGTTGTTCTGGCTGATAGCCAGATATTGCTTTTACATCTAGGTGAGGTTACCAAGATGTTGGAATGGAAGCTTGGTTTCGAACTAATTAAACTTGAATTTTTTTAATTTTTAAAATTCGGTCGTCTCATCAGACTGCAGTGACCAAACTACAAAAATATTGAAAATACTTTGCACTTACGTATAAAATATAATCTCAATGCTTAGCGAATAATTATGTTTCATAATAATTCGCTAAGGCATTGAGATTATACTTTATACGTAAGTGCAAAGTATTTTTTAATGTTTTTGTAGTTTGGTCACTGCAGTCTGATGAGACGACCGAATTTTTTAAATTAAAAAATTCAAGTTTCATTAGTTCGAAACAAAGCTTCCATTCCAACGTCTTGGTAACCTCACCTAGACGTTTGTATACCATTCAAACATATCCCACCACCAACAATTGGTGAACGTTATTCGCAGGCAGTCAAAAGATTATACGCATTAGAACGTCGTCTACAATCGGACGATCGATTAAGAAAGGATTACCATAATATACTGGAAAATTATTTGATGTAAAACCATATGGAGATAAGTCAATTTGTTATTTACCCTATCATCCTGTGCTGAAAGAATCAAGTGGCGCAACCAAGGTGAGCGTAGTATTCGACGCCTCCGCCAAATCAAGTAGCAGTCATTCTCTCAATGACAACATGGTAGGCGACCTAATAAATATACTCATACGATTCCAAAAACACGAGTATGTATTTTCGGCCGACATAAAAAAGATGTTCCGGCAAATTTCCATTTCAAAGAAAGACAGTGACTATCATCGTATTGTGTGGAGAACTGATCCCAAGTCCCAGTTAAGTCACTATCCGTTAAAAACAATAACCTACGGTACCGCAACATCACCTTTTTTAGCAACTTTTCTAGCTACATTATTTAGCCAATACATTTCGTGACACATTTCCAAAGGCAAGTGCAACTCTGAAATCGGACTTCTATATGGACGAGTTGATGTCTAAAGCTGACAATTTAGCTTCCGCGCTGTAGTTACAAAGTGATTTAATCAGCTTACTGATGCTAGGCGGTTTTAACATTCGAAATTGGTCCGCTAATCATCCTTAATTACTCGGGAAATAACAGATAGTCAGATGATAACGGTACTTAGAATTAGATTAATTAGAACAAGATTATTTATTTTTTAAAATAGTTTTATCATCAGCAAGCCAATTTGCCAAAAGATCCTTTTTATCAGAGATCGCGAGAGTTTATGATCCGGTGGGCTACAACTAGCCGCATTAAAACCGATCAACAAGTGGAGTTACATGGCCTCGCCGATGCATCATTGGATGCATATGCAGCAGTTATATACTCGCGTTCGTATTGGTTCGACTATTAAAGATTGTACCAACAAGTCTCAACTTATTGAGAGAACCTAATATTTATATTCACTCAGATTCTACAATTGCACTGCAGTGGTTATCCAAACCACCAAAATTATAAGCCAACCGGGTCTCCGAATTAATGGTGAAACCAAACTCAGCCAGTGGTATTTTATTCCAACCGAAGACAACCCAGCCGATTTAGCTACCCGTGGATTGAAACCGTGCGAATTTTTAAATAATCAACCTGGATTAATGGACCTAAATTCTTGCACGAACTCCAACTCCAACTTACCAGATTACCAATAACCGAGACATTAACCAATTTTGCGACAGTCACAACAAGTTTTGGCGTTATCACTACCTTAATCGGCAAATATTCCAATTTTCGCACAATGTCTCAAGTTTTAGCCTATATTCTACATTGTAAAGAAAGATTAACCAGGAAATCAAGTCGACTGCAGCAGAAGAATCTAACATTAGAGGAAATTTATAATGCCGAATCCAACATAACCTTCCTGCTAAAGGGAAAACAATTACCAACCAATTCTAAAATTTTAGCGTTTCATCCGGAGCCTGAGTCTTTAACTGGCCTGAGGTCCGATACGTTTTTAGCAGCGTTAAAACCATTATATGCAGTAAAAGAACTATCGAAACACATGCACTGCGATAATGGTACGAATTTGGTGGGAGCTAAACGACAACGTTAAATATTCTACAACCAATATCTCAACGAGGTCCAGGCTACCCCAACATTTGATGGTTTATGGGAGTCGACCGTCAAATCATGCAAGCATCTTTACGTCGGGTGATTGGCGAAACGCAATTAACCTATACGAGGAATTTTTAACGATGATTAAACAAATCGAATCATTGTTGAATTCAAGGCCGCTGGTAGATGTACAAGATGATTGGGATCTATTAACACCGGCACATTTCATGATATTTCAACCGCTTACCATGATATCTGCACCTAATATTAAATTGTTGAAGATATCCCATTTAAGTAGATGGCGCTCATACAACAACTTCTCCCAGGGTTCTGGAAACAATGGTCACAAGAATATGTGACCTCTCTCAACATATGTTACAAATGGCATATCGAAAAAAGACAGTTCAAAATAGGAGACCTGATATTAGTACGTGACCAACGCATGCCATCAACCAAATGGACATATGCAGGTATAAGGGACGTCCATCCCGGCGATGACAACGTAGTGCGAGTGATATCTGTTTTCAAGAATTTGCCTAGAAAACAACGAGTTTATCCACAAACTCATTCCACGTGAATAAATAAAATTGCAGAGTATGGGGCACGCAAAATCCAAGAATAATTGTTGTAGATCAAATACATCCATTTAGATGCACAGAATGGTGTTGAGTAACTTTAGAAAGGATTCTTGAATGAATGGCTTTCAATACTTTTTAGGGCTAGATGTAGAGAACAATCCATAATTGTGGTTCCAACAAGATGGTGCCACAGCTCATACAGCTCGTCAAACTAAGGCTCTCCTGCGCTAAATTTTTGGCGATCGAATAATATGGCGTTTTTCTGATTTTAACTGGCTACCGTGTTTGCCCGATTTAACGGTTTCCGATTTTTTTCTTTGGGGCTAAGCCAAGAACCATCCAACACCTTAAGGCCAATATACGAGAAGAAGTGAGCGTGCTGGGACCTGAAATTAAAAGAAAAGTTATGGAAAATGGTCTAAAAAGAGCACGTCAGGTCGAAGCAAACAATGGGCGCCATTTGAAAGATATTCTCTTCAAAACATAATGTGAACATATACACAAGCTTTACAAGGCATTTACTATCCATAATAGATGGTTTGACCTTGTGTATCTCAAAAATCAAATGATCAAATCAATCACCTTCCCTTATTTTATTCAATCACTCAACTTTAGCGTAATACTAAACATATTTCACGGTTTTTTTCCAAGGGTTTCCTGAATAGTGGAATTGGGTAATGGTAATATCTGTTCAGTCAGACCGTATCATGAAGTTCTACTATAAAATCTACAGAAATAGACATCAAACATGACCATTCAAGTTTATGGTTTCATAAATCGCTCAGTCGAAATCAATGGATAACAAATGGCTTGTGTAAAACTCTTATTCCCATCATATGGTAATGAACTTACGGATGCGTTTTACTGATGGCCTTATCAAGCAAATAACAAAACCGATTATTTCAGCAAACCTCTGTGAACAGCGATACACAGGGCCAAACATGATCATTTTCATAAACCGCTCAATCGAAACCGCTGGATAGCAAGTAGTATGATTCTTATGCCCATCATGTAGTAATGGCCTAACAAATGCGTTATATTGATGATCCCATTAAGCAAATAGCACATACCGTTGTATCTGTAGACCCCTGTGAACAGAGATACAGAGGATCATACACGGCCGTTTTTATTAATCGCTCAGTCGAGATCATTAAATAGCAAATGGTTTGTCAAGTATATGACCATTATTCCGATCGTAAGGTTGACCTTGGAGATTCATTTTATTGATAATCTTATCATGTAAATTCATAGACCGTTATATTTGCAAACACCTTCAAACTGTGATACATTGGTCAATACATGAATGTTTTCTTAATTATAGAATTGATAAGAAAAGGTATGGAATGTTAAACGGTTGTCAAGTGGTATCGATTGATAAGTTGTCAAATCTCAATCACTAAGGTAATTATGTAAATCTGCGGGAGCAGAATCTACCTCTTATCAATAAGTAAATTTTACAATTTTATAATCTATGTGGTTACAGCCATCGTTTTCTTCTTTAATCATGAGGACATAGGAATATCTGTTAGATTTCGCGCCAGCAAATTCGGATGAAATGATAGATTCCCTGCATAGCTTATCCGCATCTTTTGTAATTCGTCTTCGATAGTTGGGATGCGAAGGTTCTTATGTATATTTTTGTTTTTTACGAACCAGAACGAACGAATTTGTCGACAGGCTTGCTGTGTCAAATGGTTATAGGGCATTTGGCAATATGGTCATTCTATTTGGAGGCGATTTTCGGCAGACATTGCGAAATGTGATCCGTGGAGGTCGAGTACAAATCTTGGAAGACACTCTTATAAGGTCTCCAATGTGGCGTCATATTACTCAGACCAAATTGACTAAGAATATGAGAGCTGTAAATGACTCTCAATATACTGAGTGGATAATATCCTTCGCTAATGACACACTCACCAATGATCATAATCTTGATGAGGATATCATTGAAACCAGTGTACACCTCGACAGTGTATTTGCAACGACTTATTAGTGAATGCAATATTCTCTGATTCCTTTTCTCCGGTGGAGGCAGAAACATATGCCTTGACACAATCCTGTGTCCTTTAAATGAGAACACTTTCGCCATTAATGGTCAAGTTTTGAGTCGAAGATAGACCTCAGGCTGAAAGTGTAGACAGTATCGTCACCGACGATGAAGAGGAAAGAATACACTTTCCAGTAGAGATTTTGATCACTCTAAATGTATCAGGCATGCCTGTGCATAAGTTAACTCTTAAAGTAAGAGCAATAATAATGTTGCTCCGAAATTTGATTTGGAAACGAAATTTTTGTAACGGTACAAGACTCATTATCACAAAGTTGTTAAACAACGTGATTTTTGCCAAAGTAATTTCTGAAAGGGAGAAATTGTGTTCATTCCAAGAATGGCAGGCACACCTTTTGAAACTCCTTTCCCCTTTGAGTTACAGAGAAAGAAATTTCCTGTAAGAATGGCTTTTTCCATGACTATTAATAACGCTCGAGGATAGACTATTGAGAAAGTGGGACTACATTTGTCGCAACCAGTATTTGCTCATGGGCAATTATAGATTGCTTTTTCAAGGGTGAAAAGTTTTGAAAGTATCAAAGTTACAGTCAAAGAGACTGAAGAGCAGGGAAAATTAGTTTCCAATTGTGACAAAGTATTCAAGCGAAATGTCGTTTACATATAGAAGTTCTTTAAATTTTAAAGAACATTGGGCGTGTTCCAGAATACCAAGGCCGGGTGAGTGGTGGGTGCCCTTAGACTCAAAAACGTGTTAAATTCTCGCTTTAAAAAATTCTTGTAACGCGGTTTTTGATGTTATTTTTTAGAATTTTTGAAATTTTAAAATTTTGAAGTAGCCCCACACCCAGTCATGTTACTTTCCCGTTAGTAGAACGGGTCAATTTACTGGTACTCAATAATTGTTTATTACTGTTTTCTAAATCTGTAAGAAATAGTTCATTGGGGGATGAGTCACTAGTTCAGGAATATAAAATTCCTATTGCATTGGTTTCGGAGCAGAAATACAGGCTTTCCTAATGTTTACCCGCACATTTATAGATTTCGCAATTTAACTGGATTTAACTGCAAAACTTTAACTATGAATACGTTTTAGTAAACTATTTCTCTAAATAGTGCACTACAACAAAATTTAAAAAAATTTAAAATATTTAGGCAAATAAAAATAAAAATTTGTAACTCAATCCAATCAATATTTTGTAATTGTGACTGCAATGTAATGAATGAATCCACTCAAAATTTGGGTCAAGAAATGTATTCTAAAAACCGGTTTATAATTCATACCATCATGCCGATTTCATACCTTTTAAACGAAAATCCTAAATTATCTGGATATTTTTTAAGATTCGTACATATTAATGCTCGGAGTGTTCGTAATAAACTGGATATCCTAGAACAAACTGTTATAGGCTATGACAAAGAACCTGATATAGTTGTTATAAGTGAGAGTTGGATAGCTAAACATGAAGAGGATATTTATAATCTACCGAATTTTAATTTCTTCCACAGCACTCGTGAATTCAAAAGAGGTGGTGGTGTGTCAATATTTGTGCGATCGAGCATTCTAGCTAATGAGATTTATAATGTAACATTAGATAATACCTCAGTTCTAATAATTAAATTATTGTCATTAAATTTACAAGTAATTGGCATATACAAACCATCAACATCAGCTGATAATATTTTTTGAATGTTTTGATCGAATATTAGATAAATATCCAACATCTGATATATTGGGGATCTTAATTTCAATTATTTTAACCAAAGTGAAACAGACTGTGTGCAACTCTCGGATTTAGTATGCTCAAACGGCTTTGCTATTTTGAAAAGTAATTATGAGCGGTATTATACTCGGCAATCAAATACTACGTACATATGTAAAATTATTGATTATGCAATCATGGATTGTTTATCGCGAAGGTTATGTTATAGTTTACATGATATTTATTTTTCGGACCATCGTATGATTGTTTTGGATTTTCAAACTGAAAATCACGATACAAAGCTAGTAATAAATCAATTGAATTAAATCTCCTTAATCACAATAAATTAAAACACCTATGGATTATAAATGAATTCACACTCGCCATCTTTAGCATGGAGAAAGCCCACGAAGGTTTCTGAGTTGGTACGACCAATTTTCGACAGATGGCGTCACTGTCATTCCAATGAATTTCATATATTGCCGTGACAGTTCATGCTGATTTGAATTGAAACCAAAACAGCGAACGAATGATGACGGTTCGAGTTGTGGGTGACATAAGAATTTATGTAAATTGTGAAATTCATGTCCGGCTCACATTGAACAGACAATATAGTGCGTATTTTTATATTTGGGAGCGTTTTTCGAATAGTTTTGTGCATTTCATTGTGAGTTAAATTAATAATTTAGCTAAATAATTCAATCGAATCGAATTTTCGTAGTTTCCGTGAGCTGATTTTATTCATTCTCTACAGTGAATTCACGAAGATCATCGAATGTGTATGTGAAGGATCTGACCGCTGATTGACGTTCCGAACGCATTTGCTGTGCAGTTTTTTTCGGATATCATCGTGAGTGGATTTAAAATTGATTTCAACAATTCTCGAATGCTGATTTTTTTCACTTCAAATTTCCCTCAGCGAATTGGTGATCACCGTCAATATTAACATTTCCATCCGTGTGTGAACAGCCAGTTCAATTGAATTGGATACATTGTGAGATTCGGATTGCTGATTGACTTCTAATAAATTCAAACGCATTTTTCACGTCGTGCCCGTACAATTATGCCTCCAAAGCGACAAGCAGTTGGCCGATCTACACCTCAAGCATGGAAGAAAAGAGCATTACGAGTCTCAGAATCAGACGAGCAACGAGCATTAAGGCTGGAAAATCGTCGAGTACATGCCGCTGAGACCCGTTCGTCTGAATCATTGAACAACGAGAAGTGAGGTTAGAAACTGATCTAATACGTACTACTTAGGCCCGTTCAACAGATTGCAACTGAGACAACTGAACAACGGGAAAGAAGGCTGCGAAGTGTTCGAATGAGCACCGCTCGACACTGTATGCTGATTTAAATCTTGGTGCATTCCATTATGACAGTAATAATGATTACAGTCTTCATCCAAGTGTCGTCATTCGAAAAATGGATAAAATTTACATGTATTGTAGCACCCTCAAATTTAAGAACGAAATGGAAAAATTAAACTGCCAGAATTACATCCACCACCCGAACCACTATCAACGTTGCTATCAGGTGTTACACGTGAGTCGAAGCATTTCTTGGAAAACATCCGCAAATACAATTCATGTCTTCAAATGACATCGTTCGGTGCAACGAACATCGTGCGCGAAAATTACATGCCAACATTCAGAGTCCAAGATCAAATTTATCATCGTGCCGGATTGCTTCTACCATTGCCGGACCATACCATTGATGAAGAAATTAAACAACGATGCCATTATAATGCGAACACTAGACGAGAAATCATGGCTGCGTTACAGCCCTTTTCGATCAACACAATTAATTAGTTCAGTTGTTTAAAACCGCCTTTCAACGATGCCCGCCGATGACTACGCAGTTGTAGACGGTTCAATGCACCAACAATCGATGAAGTGGCGATCGTGATAGTTGGCGAAGAATTAGAATCGCGCGACATAATTCTTCATCGCAGAAGTGATGACGTTCAGCGAGTCTCCGATACTCATCGCCCATACGATGGATTGCAGTATCCGATTCTGTTTTGGCGAGGAGAAGATGGATATCATTTCAACATCAAAATGAGAAATCCACAAACAAATGATGAAACGAATAAGAAAGTCAGTGCCATGAATTATTATTCGTATCGATTGATGATTCATCATGACGCTGAGCACCACATTCTGAAATGCCGACAATTGTTCCATCAATACATCGTCGACGTACGCGAAGATTGAAACCAAACGACTCCTATATATTCGATTGAATCAAACCGAGTTGCGTTCTCAAGAGTACATTCATTTATAAGACGCAATCGTTAGTGATGGTAACGTGAATCCAAACGAATTGGGAAGAATCGTCATATTACCGTCTACATTCACGGGGAGTCCACGGCACATGCATGAATACGCACAATATGCGATGACATACGTTCGAGCATATGGTCGACCAGATTTGGTTTGGTTTATCAACAAAATTACGCCAGATCAAATTGACCAAATCATCGCAGCAGAAATACCAGATAAGGACATTGATCCAGACTTATTCGACGTCGTTACCAAAAATTTGATTCATGGCCCATGTGGCGCATTCAACAACAATTCACCATGCATGTCTGATGGGAAATGCACGAAACGATACCCATGAAACTTGCGTTCTGATACCATCACTGGCAATGATGGATATCCACTGTATCGTCGACGATCAGTTAAGGATGGCGGCAAATCCATCGTTCTGAAAGTATGAAACGTTGATGTCGAAGTCGATAATCGTTGGGTTGTGCCATATTCACCGTTTCTCTCAAAGATCTTCAAAGTACACATTAATGTTGAGTATGGCAATTCAGTGAAGTCGATCAAATGTATTTGCAAATATGTCAACAAAGGAAGCGACATGGCAGTCTTTGGAGTAGGGAATGTGGCCGCACCGCTCGATGAAATCAACCAATACTAACTTAAACGCTACATTAGCAGCAATGTAGCAGTATGGCGCATCTTATCATTTCCAATCCATGAACGGCATCCAACAGTAGTACACTTGGCGGTGCATCTCGAGAATGGACAGCGCGTGTACTTCACAGCAGATATTGTACGTGCAGGAGCATTGGATTTTACTCACTGTGCCAAGATGATATTTTTGCAAAGACTCTACTTTATTCTGAGGTACCGAAATTCTACACATGGAATGCATCGGCTAAACGGGTTTCAACGTCGCAAACAAGGTAAAGCAGTTGAAGGACATCCCAATTTGTATTCCAGTGACGCATTGGGTCATCTGTACACTGTTCACCCGAACAATACAGAATGCTTCTATCTGCGATTGCTGTTAATCAATGTACGTGGACCGACATCTTTCCAAAATTTAAGAACAGTGAACGGTCAGCTGAGCGCCACTTATCGCCAAGCTTGCCAGGGACTAAATCTTCTTGCTAATGATGCACATTGGTACACTGCACTCGCTGATGCATCGAATACTGCTCGACCACAGCAAATAGGCACATTATTTGCATAATATTGACAACCTGCTTCCCATCTAATCCAAAATATTTTTGGGAAAAATACAAGGACTACATGAGTGAAGATGTTCTACATCGTTTGCGCGCTGCGAATCAAAATCCGGACATTCAATTCACACCAAACGTGTATAATGAGGCATTGATTTTGGTTGAAGACATATGTTTGGCAATCGCTAACAAGGTGCAACTGGGAATGCCTGCTCCGAACCGACCAGCGAACGACCTTTATGATCGTGATTTGCAACGAGAAACACACTTAGATTCCGACGAACTGGGGACATCTATTCAGACAAATGCTGCAGTTGGTTCCAGAACAACGCATTGCATATGACAGAATTATGCGTGCAATCACAGAACAAAGCGGTGGACTGTTTATCGTAGATGCGCCCGGTGGTACAGGCAAGACTTTTCTTCCTCCACTCACTTTGGCAACCATACGATCACAAAATAATATTGCACTGGCCATTGCATCATCTGAAATTGTGGCAACTCTTTTGTATGGTGGCCGAACAGCGCATTCAGCATTGAAACTGCCGTTGAATTTACAAAACACTGAGGCACCAATATGCAACATCAGCAAAAACTCTGGAATGGCCAAAGTACTCTAAACGTGTCAAATTATCATATGGGATGAATGAACAATGTCTCACAAGAAAGCATTGGAAGCGCTTGATCGTACACTGCGAGATTTGAGAGGAAAAGCACGGATCTTCGGTGGTGCACTCATTTTATTGTCTGGTGATTTTCGACAAACACTGCCGATTATACCACGTTCAACACCCGCCGATGAACTTAATGCATGCCTCAAATCATCAGTTTTATGGCGTCATTTACAAAAATTGACTTTGAAAACCAATATGCGTGTACAACTACAACGGGATGCATCGACTGGAAATTTTGCAAAACAATTAATGGATATTGGAAATAAGCGAATACAAATTGTTGAATCTACGCAATCACCTTGCCGGCAAACTTCTGTAAGATCACAGAAAGCATAGACGAATTGGTGCAAAAAGTTTTCCCGTTCTCTATATTCAACTAATACGATTTTCCGCCAGGATTTACAATGTAACACAATTCGTTCATAAATATTACAATTATCATCTGTATAACATGGCGTAACCAGTTTAGTAATTTTTCGGGATAATTTTAGCTTCCTCAGATTAATTAATACAAATTTCGTAGATACATAGAAGAAAAAATTATTTCGAGATAAGATATGCGTTTTCCATACAATTATGATGTTTTTCGGGATGGTATTGAAATTAGCAAAGGAATACACCACAAATTAAAAGGTGTTTTTCGGACTGGTTTTTCGGGCCAGCTTCACATACATATAGTTTTCGACATTGTGTTACCAAAATAAACGCCACAGAATTTTTATTTAATGTTCACAAATATTTAAATTTTCGAATTGCATTAGTAGTTTTTGATTTGGCCACACTTAGCCGCGATTATGGCCGTCAAACGGCCGACAAAGCTACTGCATACAGCACGAAAGTGGGTCTGCGGCATTTTGGTCCATTCCCGGCGAAGCGCTTGCTTGAGATGATCGACATTTTTGGTATTTTTTGTCTCAACCTTGATCTGCAAAATACCCCAACCGAGAAATCTAGCGGATTAGCATCCGGTGAATTTGGTGACCATTGGGCAGTGGAAATGAACCGCGGAACGTTGTTTCTCAGCCAGTCTTGATTGGCGCGCGCTTTATGACTCGGCGCCGAGTCCTGTTGAAATGTCCAGGCTCTGCAGCAGAAATGTTTCTGCGCCCAAGGCTTCAACGCACTCTCCAACACATGATCCCGATAAATTTGAGCATTTATCTTGATGCCACGGTCCAAAAAAACGACCGGTGAACGGCTTTCGGTCGTTACGGCGGCCCGAACCATCGCCATCCGCGGCGTTTGGTTTCGAGTGGCAATCCGTTGGTCCAAATTTTCAGTAGAACGGCCGGGCAAGTAAATCTGCGGTCATTTTGTTTGTTTACATATTGCTCAATAACGAACCGTGACTCATCGGAGAAAACCAAATTCGGTAAATCGCCATCGATGAGACCATGCGTTTTATGGATTTGCAAGGCCTTTAGTCCAAGATGATCTTTCAACATGTGCTGCATCCGTTCGAGCGAAATGGTCGCCTCACGAGCCATTTTTCTGCCGCTACGGCGCGTATTCCGAGCCAGTTTGGGCTTCAGCTTCCGAATGATATCCGGCGATGTTACAGTGCGTTTCGGTCCACCACCATGGCGTTTTGCAATGCTGCCAGTATCGTTATAACGATTTATGGTGCGATACACAAGCATTTTATTCACAAGCAGATGTTTTAACTGATTAACAATCTGCGGCTGTGGTTTTCCAGCCAAATACAGAGCATCACACTTTTACGCTTGAGTTCCATTGCGGATAACTTTTTTTCTGAATATTTCCCAATAAAATGCTTTTGTACGCTTGTAAACAATAGAATGAACTGTCATTAGTGTAAATTTGAGAGCTCTGTCATCATTGGTTTGACAGCAATGACATCCTGAAGTTGGTAACACTTCTTGTCAGTCACCCGGTATATTGTCTACACATTTAGAATATTAGTAAACTTTGCGGTGTATAGACGTGGCACATCACTGACGTTAGCCAGCTCAATCCTCCTGGAAACTTAATCCCAACAACAAAAATAATATTTTACAAAATTGAAATATCTTTAAGCCAAACAGACCGAAATAAAAATCCCCCGCACACACTACAACATAATTCATTTAGCGCACACATATTAGTATATCCCACATTAATATAGTTTGTTCAATATGACAGGCACTGATAACAAACATATAAATACATATTACGTTACGTAGACCAATGATTCAGATTTGTGTACGTAACATTAAACATTATCATGGTCCACAACTAAAAACAAAACGAAACAAGAGAAAATTGAAAAACACCCGCATTTTCATTTATATTTTTCACTTGGTACATAAACTCACAGTCATGTTACACATACGCACAATGTAAATCCCAGTTAATCAAAAATATTATGACATTATGATATTTTGTGTGTGTGTGTATTCCCAAAGTATTCTAAGGGATGTTTTACGAATGCAAAAAAGGGGAATAATTTGCTTCAAGATGAAAAATCGCATAAAATTGGATTACAATGAAATTAATTAATTTCGAAATTTGTTGTTGTGTCTGTGATTGTGTGTGGGAAATTAAGAGATATTTTTTCAATGTTGGCGTTTAGTCTATACATAAACGAAGTTAGTTAGCTCCTAATTTACTAATCACAATATTTAATATTATCTATTGGTGATCTGACAGAAAGAAACTGACAATTATAATAAATGGTTATAAATATAAAGGACAATAATTTACGATGGTATTTTTCCAACCCCTATTTATTTTGTTCGCTCTTATACAATGTGTCATCTATTGGGATAAAGTAGATTTTCGCGATTATTATAATTTTTCTACATTTCTAGGGGCTCAGCATAAAAATTAGGTAGAAGGCTTCGTTGTCTGGTAAAACAATAAAAAAATTCCAGCAATGAAAATGAGGTTCATACTCTATAGAGGATCTTGACAGATTAACGATAGAATCAGAAACGAAAAATCAGACAGATTAACGATACGTAAAACGATTAGTAATACGAATATTTGACAAGATTCCTTAATATTTGAGAAATAGATAAATATTTTCCTTTTGGATGTATGGCGGATTGCTTATATTAATTGCTAAGAAAAGGTAAATATATTCCAAATTGAGAAAGTATTTGAATAACGTTAAACTGAAAAATATTTCAAATGATTAACTAAACAATTATCCCCAGTTTTAACAAGAATTTTCAATTGGAGTATATCTACAAGTAGATTTCCCCAAGAGCAGCTCGAAAATTTTACAACGCCCAATTCTACGCTACTACTAATAAGCAAGCTCCGATTCATATAACACAATATAGGTATACAGACAGTTTTACACCAAACAATTTGGCGAATTTTGGCTGGTAGGTTAGCCAAAATTCGCCAAATTCGCTTGGGAATTCTACTCGTATGTGTAGCGAACGCAGCTCAATGACTAAGAGGTACGAAACGTCGATTTATTCGTGATCCAGAATTCATGGATTTTTTTCTCTTTCTCTCTCTCTTTCTTTCTCTCTCTCTCTTTCTCTCTCTCTCTCTAGCTTTTACATTCCATGAATATATTTTGCCGCCTGCACTATGGTCCTCCATCCGTCTCGATCCATCGCTCCTGTCTTCCACTATCGACATCGTTTTATACGCAAGTCTTGTTCAACGGCGTCGTGCCATGACAGTCGGGATCTTTCTTTGACACACACTTTCTGGTTGTTGTTAAAAAACTTTGTTAGTCATCCGTTGTTGTGCGGACCTTGCAACGTGGTACAATGTAGTTGCTTTACTTTGTGGTTAATAGGAATGCGATATTCATTTTTAACCAACTTTAATTGTACTAAACAATTAACGAATGACTTTTCAATTCTAACGAATTATTAACGAATGAAATTATATAACAATCTGCAAACGTTAGAGCTCAGGGACCAGCTAGCGCAATTCTTTGTTCGGCAACGATTCAGGCTTTTATTTCTGCCTGCATGTAATTCGACGATGTTATAAATGACCCGAGTGGTTTAAAGTTTTCAACGTTATCGCTTTGTCAAAGAGATGCTCCTGGATGTTGCTAAACATTTCGTTTTGCTAGTCAGTGCAGTTTTTTACTGTCATTGATATCGCTAGGTCTTCGCGGCCAAGACGCATGATATCATCTGAATACTCAAGAACATGGTCTGATTCATTAAACATAAATCGCGAAGTTTCAGTCTTGCTTTTCTTACCACATACTCAAGTGCCAAATTTAACAGCACAGAATGTTATTTCAAAAGAATCTAATACACTTCTTTCAATTTCGATTCTACATAGTGACGCAGACATTGTTAATTTACACAGAGAAACAAATTTATATGGAATTTCTAGACATATGGACGCGGCCCATTGGTTCTCGTTGATGCCGTCATATTCCTGTCGGAAGCCTATATATAGTTGAACATTGGACGGTAGTCGATCGGTTTGGACTAAAACCACATTGATAGTCGTCTATGATGTTTTCGGCCAGAGTGTGAGTTCGACCAGTGAACATATGAGCGATCTCGTCCAATTTTACGGCAGCTCTTCTAGTCTCAAATACGATGCTATTGTATAGATTTCACGCGTGTTTTTGTATTTTTCATATTTGCCTCACAATCGCCGCTGCCTCCAGGTTCTCATTCTTGTGAACAAGAATGGGTGAAATGAGTAACCTAGGTATGGGGCTTGCCAGGCTTGTCGGATCAAAGTGTTGTGCGAACGGAACCGATGATCAGCCAGGCTGGGGACGCACCGGATCCGTGTGCACGGATCACTGCACGGGTGGACCATCATTTTCTCCGATACTCGTGAGGATCTAATGGAATCTAAGACGGGGAGTTCTTTGACTACAGCCATCGGTGATGACTGGTTCCGAGGCTTGCAAGCCAGGGACTAGTAGTAGTAGTAAGAAGGAGAAAGTCATTGTTCCGCCGGTTAAAGGAAAAGGAGGTGGTGCTAGCCATCGTGGACGGAAGACGTGAGGACGGGAGCAACGCAGGGGAAATATTGGGGAGGTTGGTGTTTAATGCACTTAACCTCGTCCTTGTTAAAGTCCTTGGACAATATCTAGCACCTACGCCAAATTGTAGGGACGCAGGTTGATGTCAGCGACGACTCAAACTGACTGCGCGCGCGGTTCAGAATTCGGATTTCTTGTAAAGGAAGGCGATCGAAGAGTTGGGCGAGGTACGGCCAGGGGCCAAGCTCAGGGCAGTTCCTAAAGAGGAAATACCAAGTAGACCTAGGACTGGAATACCAAGTAGACCTGGTTGTCTGGATTCCAACGGACCGAAAAACCTGGAAGAATCCCTAAGGATTATTCAGATGAAGAAGTGGAAGATTATAAAGCAGGAGGAGCCTAAGGGTAGCTTCAGATTATCATGTTAATGAATAAGGAATCTCTGGCTCCCTTGTCAAAACTAAAAGGGTTACTAATTCCAGCTTCGGGCCAGTAACACTGAAGGTCAAGAAGGACCAGGTCGGGGTTGCACTGAGAACCGGTGCAACCCGAGAAGAGGGAGGAAGAGGTACACCCTGTAGAAACCCGACGATTTTATTCTCTCCAGCACGACTGTCGTAAGTAGGTAAGTGAATACTGTTAACAATGATCAGGTTTGTGCAGAGAAATTTACACCACGCCAAAGCGGTTTCGGCGGCGCTACTTCTCAGACTTGCTAAGTCAGGCGAGAAGATAGTTCTGATCCATGGTAGAAGGTATGTGGTGTGCGAGCAAAGGGTTATACCCTATTATACGCTTGTGGGACGGAGAAGAGCAGATCATGTATACTGGTGACGAATAATATAAATGTTTTTCTACTGCAGCCAGATAAGTTGGGGGCACTTGTTTGTGATGCAGAAAGGAGCAAGGTCGGAATTATCTTAGGGTGTGACGCGAACACGCACCATACAATGTGGGGCATCTCGGACATCAATACAGACATCAATTTATTCTAAAAACTAACCTCATTATTAGCAATATAGGTCAGGAATCCACCTTTATTATTAGAAATAGGCCGAAGGTTCTGGATATTACTTTGGTCTCCGATTTTATCTCACCCATGATCAGGGAATACAGGGTTGCGAAGAAGCATTCCTTCTCTGACCATCGGTATCTAACGTTTAAGCTTCAAATTTCAAATCAGTACGTTTTCAGAAATCCCAGGAGGACAGTATGGCACGTACATAGATATATATTGGAGGGTGGTATTCCATCTAGAGTTCCAGGACTCCCCGACACGGGTGGTGATCTGGATTCAATAGTGGATACTCTTACCAGAGTTTACAATACCTCTATGAGGGAATGCTGCCCATTAACAAAGCTGAGGGGTGGACCCCGGCAGTTGCGGAATGCCGAAAAGTCTGTGGGTCTGCTTTCAATATAGCAAAAATATCTAGAGAAACCCAAGACTGGGACCTCTATAAGGAATGCCTCAGAGAATAAAAAAGAAAGACAAAGAAGGCGCAAAGGAATTCGTGTAGTAGAGTCTCAGTCCAACTGTTTCAGGCTATCTGATTAAACCGTATGGCGAATAGATGGTTTCTAATGAAGAGAATCTTAAACTTTTGGTGGAAACTCACTTCCTGGGAAGTGAGGATGCGTCGTTTGCGGGTGTGGATGACTGAAGTCTATGGATGACTGCGGCGTCCAACTGTTGTGTACAGAGGATATTCTGAATCGAAGAAAATTTCTTTCTGCTGAAAATCATGGAAAAGCTGCTGGATATCTATATTCGTTCGAGAATTGTAAGAAATACCTGGGCACAGTCTCAACATGCGTACCAAAAGCGTAAGTCCGTGGACAAGCCACTACATTCCTTGATTCGGAAAATTGAGAAGACACTGTATTTTCAGGAATTCTCGCTGGTGGCGTTTCTCGAAATCGAGGGAGCTTTAAACATCGAAAAGATGGAGGCAATTAAGGAAGTATCGCTTCCACTCGATATTGAACCAGCTAAAGGGTGAATGCGGAAATGGGGAAGTCGCGGAGACCGGGACAACCGAATTCTCCACTAACGGATCCAAGCTCGATGATAGAATGGGCGCTGATGTGTTTTGGTGAGGAATCAAATGTGGGTCTACCCTTTCATCTCCTTGATTACTGCAGCGTGTACCAGGCTGAAATTATAGCGCTTGAAGAGGTTATGAACTGGTTGAGGCATAATTTAATATCGTTGACTGATATCACTATTTATGTGGACAGTTGGGCGACGATTCTTTAACTAAATTCATTTTTCGGTGAGGAAAATTGCAAGGCAGACGAATTAGCAAGATACTTGCTAAGGTCCGGTACTTACCGGACACTGCCTTTTCAGAGAGAAGGCTGGGTCTGGATGAAAATAACTTCTGAAGAAGCTGCAAGGACGAGGAGGAGAATGAGACTCTTATTACGCAGCTAGTCTACTTCCTCTTTTATAAGATATTCAACAAAGCGCTCTTGACCTGATGGAGCAATTGCGCTAATGGGGGTCACTTCGTCATTCCGATTTAACCGATTTTTGAAGTAGGTTTGCTATACTGAAAGAATATCAACCACGTTTGTTCTCAGCTCTCTGAGGTTGATTGTTTCTCTTAGGCAGAAGCTTATAGTGACATTTGCCAATTTCTGAGTTCAGCTTGGAAGCTGATGTTTTCGATGTATGTTGAATTGCATATGGTCGCGCTTCTTTCCTAGCACAGAGAAATTCTGCTAAAGTACTTCTAGTGTTGCGAGAGAGCCATTTTTCTGTGCGAGCCATCAATCAAACGGACTTTTGTGGTTCTATATTAAACATACCAAGTGTGTAAATATGAAGCCATAAATTTTTAGTAAAAAGTACACGTTCATCGTATGATAATAATTAAGATTTTATTCAAAGTATTGCCCATTATTAGTTGAACATTTTTCCCATCTGTCAAGGCAATGCGTAGCTCCCACCCAAAAAATACTGTTCTTCTTTTAAGGCAAACCAGTTATCGAACCATTTTAGTAGGAAGTGAAGTGCTCCTCAATAAGACTGGCCCCATCGATGAAAATAAGTGATAATCAGGCACACCCAAGTCTCGCGAGTAAGCCACATGTGAAAATATTTCCCAATTATGTGCTTCCATTAATGATGGTGCATTATCATGAAGCAAAATCACTTTGTGTAGCATTTTATCTATTATTTTATTTTTCAAGCAAAGCTCGATTCAAATTGATCATTTGTTGTTGGAAGCGCTGAGTATTTACGGTTTCACCAGGTTGTAGCAGCTCAAAATAAATCACACTCTTCTGAACCCACCAAATAGAGAGCATTGTCTTCCGCCCGAAGTGACTTGGCCTTGCAGTCGATGTCGATGGTTGTCCTTTAGATTCTCAAAACAGATCCATTTTTCATCGTCAGTCACAATTCGATGGAGAAATGAGTTTCTTTTGTATCTGGCGCGCAACATTTCGCAAGTGGTTTTCTATTTTCCTGTTGCCTTTCATTCAGTTTATGCGGAACCCATTTTCTCAGCTTTTGGATCTTCCCCATGGCTTTTAAACATATGGAGACGGCTTCTCGTGATACACTCAATTGTTCCGCGAGTGGTGTTTGCGTTTAAGCGTCATCCTCTTCCAACAATGCTTGCAATTCACTGTCTTTAACCTTTTTGGTGATCTTCCACGGTCTTCATTTTTCACGTTCAAATCACCACTTTTGAATTTATTAAACCACTCATAGCGTTCTTATTTATCAAGAGCATGCTCACCGTAAGCTTTGACAAGCGTTCGATGTGATTCTGCAGCAGTTTTCTTCAAACGATAACAAAAAATCTTTGATGTCCGCAAATCGTAATATTTAGGCATAAAACTCATCATTTTTAATCCATAAAAAACAGGCGTTATTGTATGAAACTTGAATGGTTATGAATTGGATGTTGTTGACAGATGTCAAAAGAAAACAATGGCGCCGATATCGTGGTTTGTCGAAAGGCACATTGACAGGTGGCGCCATTTATTGGTAAATTCCGGTTTCATATTTACACGAGTCATAGATGACAGTTTGGAATGTCTCTAAGAGACCATTACGTGCTCGATTTAGTTTTCCGTCCTCCCATCATTCGATCTCCACGTTACTTTGCGGATTCTCTTATGTGGAAAAAACATACTAGGTACAACTAAGTATTGTACATTATAGTGAGGTGCAAGCTGTTAGGACCGATGTGCGACGTATTATCTGCATTCCTGCAGACTTTTGCATTAAAGTTATCCACAATGATTTTAATTTCATGGTGCGGAATGTTATTGATGACTTATCGAAACCTTCTGGATGGGGTGCTAAAAAGGCGGAGTATACAAATAACCTAGATAAAACATTACATGGGATGTGTTTGTAAGAAAGCCAATTTGGTAAATAGCTGTCTAATTTTTTTATTACATTTTATAAGTTTAGCAAAAGTTTGCAGCTTTACGTTTACCTTATTTGTTTTTTTATACAGTTCGACCTCAGTAGATTTATTTTACATTAGAGAAAATTGTTTCAAATTTTCAAACGACTACAACTTTTCAGATCTCATGATGTCTTGCCTTGTCTGATGCGGTAATAAATCTGGTCACATAATCATAAAAATTAACGGGTCTTAAATTGTATTAACTAAGTTTTGCACCCCTGATGGTGATATCGCGCTACTCATATAAATTACGAACTAAATGGTCACCACCAGCACAGTATTTTTAATAACGAAGTAACAACAAAGATAATAATCTTGTTCTTTTACAAAAAGACAAAACCAAAATATTTCAACATACTCGTATCATTGTATTTTGCAACAAGGAAGTCATAAATTTAAAATTGCCTATTGAATTGATCACCAATCTAACATACTAATCAACATATAAATTGAGGTATGTACGAGTATCGTTGACTGTTCGACAAAGTACAAATACAACAAATCTTGGCGTTAAGATTATAAAAATTACTCTGTTGTGTTGTATTATTTTGATTATTACTGATTAATATTATTATTGTTATTTATTAATAAAACAAAACATAAAAATAATTAAACATACGTATTATTACAGTATGTGGGCTTAGACAGCCCGCTTGATTATTTACAATAATTTAAGAGAAAACTAATTTTTATGTTATTTGTTTTAAAAATGCTTAACTATTAAATAATGTTTATTTTTAATAAAATATTTTATGTTACTAGGTGCGCAACTAAATATCCGGGTTTTTCTGAAAAACGAAAAATTGAAAATTTCAATACAAATATAAAAAACATTCAAAGTATTGTCCTTCGCTATATACACATTTTTGCCAATACTCTGGCAATACATGAATAACACGACGATAAAACGACACGTTTTTGGGCCGAAACGCGTGTAGCCCTACTAAGCCATGCCCCATCGACCGAAACAAGTGATAATCCGAGGGGGCCAGGGCTAGTAAATAAGGCGAGTGCGGTAGCAGATTTAGCCATGCCAAACCTGATCCACTTCTCATCTCCCGTAAAAATTCGATGCAGGAAGCTCTTCCTTTCATGCCGTGAAAGCAAAATTTCGCAAGTGGCTCTTCGATTTTTCATCTGTCTTTCAGCCAACTCAATCGGCACCCATTTCTCCTCCTTCTGAATTTTTCGCAAGTTGATCTTGAGTTTGCGTATCATCTTCATCCAATAACACTTGCAGTTCGGTGTCTTCAAATGTGTTTGGTCTTTCGGAGCGCTTCTTGTCTTCAATGTCAAAATCGCCGTAGGCCTCCTCAAGCAAATGGGGTAGTTTAGCCATTATTATTACTAACAACTGTCCACGCTATGAACAAAACACAACTACTGACATAAACGACAACTACATTTGTCGCTAGCACCATCTATGTGTGAAACCTGGAAATTTAGTTGCACACCTGATATTTTAGATAAAAACATGTAATTTAAGTTGTATTTCTTAAACTTAAGCCATTCACCATAATATAGGTTGACTCATATTACAGTGCTTGCAAGATTAGGTGTGGTTATCTTATACCTTACGTATGTAAATCGATTTAAGGTAGTTAGTTCTGTATTGTAGTGATATCGACATAAATAATCAATGAAATCACAAATTTCATTTTATGTTAACAGTGACATAAGTTATGTTGTTAGGATTTTACAGGCGGTTAGTCTATGTAATGCCAGCGAGACAACATGTCTATACGCGATTTGATATACACATTAGATTATTTTGGTTTAAACAAATGGATTTGCGTGGGTGGTGCACATAATTTAAGTTTTTATTAAAGTCGCGTTTTAGGCATTAGTTAAAATTTTAAAATAATTTCGAAACTATAAAGCTTAATAAATAAACAACAAAGGATTTAACTATTTTCCTGTATTCGTAACTTCTTGATGTTTGCGTGGTTGACTCGTTTCTCTATATTTTATGCGTCGTATTCAACTTTTTGTACTTACAAGTAATATTTATATTCAAATAATTTTATTTAATTCTGAAACGAAAACTTCTTTAAGGTTAACTGTATAAAATATTAGGTACAATTTTCAGATACGATTCCGATCAAATCGAACGAATGTGAAGAGAATGCTAATATTTTGCTAGTTTCATTAATTGTGATTGTGTTAGTCATAGTACCTGTGTAAGACGGAACATTATCGAAGATTAGAGTTTTCTTGAATGTATTTATTAAAACCTATTAAAATTAATTAAATAATAAAAATTAACCGCTTCATTTCGACTAGTTACTTAAATTTTTGATTTAATTCAAAGATTAAAATTCTCAAGATTCTCATATTTAGACATCAAAAATAGTGTTCATAATTCTAACTTGTTGGTTATACAATATAAAGGGTGGTTAAATTTTAAGGGCCGACGTTGAATGTGGACCACACCTAAACGTCAAGTGTTTTTCTGCATTTAATTTGACATTTCTCAATTTCAGACTAACTCAATTTGAACCATGGAAAGATACACAATCGAGCAACGCGTTAAAGTTGGCAACAGTGGATGATCAATTTTCGAAGAAAATCATCTTCAGTGATGAGGCACATTTTCACCTCAGTGGATTCGTCAATAAGCAGAATTGCCGCATTTTGGGCGAACTGGGTTTATGGGCTGGCGGCATCATCGGGCCGTATTTTTTCCAAAATGAGGCCGGTTAAAATTCCTAGCCCAAAGTTAATTTTCGGGAACTTGCCAAAAAACGATTTTCTCTTAATCTCGCTTAAAATTAGATTTAAGTCGGTTCATCTCAAAATCATTTAGCACTGATCGCAGAGACATTTTTATTTGGACATTTATATAGTTTTGGCGAACTCAAGTTAAATTTATCGAGCTAGACGAAAATTTAATATAAAGTCAGTGAAATCCCTAGCCCAGAGTTTATTTTCGGGAAATTGCCCGTAGTTTTTTGATACGTTAGTTATTATTCGATCAGTTTTATTAAGATTGCCATTAGATGGTTTGGTTTTTAATTTTTTAATTATAACGAGTTTCTCTACTACTCTAATGACTCTAATGTTTGACTAATACTCTAACTTACTTTCAGAGTAGTAGGTGTTCTACCCAAACAGTAAGAAATTTACGCCAAAATTTCAGTAGAAATTAAATGCTTACAAAGTAATTCGTAGAACAATTTGTGTAGCGAGTTCGTGAAACTGGATTGCTAATGGATCAACCAACACGTGGACGAGCATTTACGTACCGCCGAGAACAGTGCAGATGTTGCACAGAATGTGTCTGAGCATCCACCAACATCGATTCGCCATCGTGCTCAAGAATTGAACATTTCAAGCAGTTCTGTGATGAGAATCATCTTTTGGGACTCATAAAATCCACACGAAATCGTGGATAAGCCGATGCATCCACAACGAGTGACTGTTTGGTGTGGATTTTAGACCGGCGCCATCATTGGTCCATTTTATTCGAAAATGAGCAAGGAACCGCTCTTACAGTTAATGGAGAGATTTTTGATACCCAGAATTCAAAAGGACACACACGACATTTGTTTTCAACAGGACGACGCAACTCTCACACAGCAACCGCAACCATCGATCATTTGCACACTTTCTTCGGAGATCGAATAATCAGCCGTAACGGAGATGTAATTGGCCGCCACACATCGGCGATTTGGCTCCATTGGATTTTTTTTTGTAGGGATCCGTTGAGAATAAGAGTTACGCTAACCATCCATAGACTATCCAAGACTTGAAAGATCAAATCGAAGTTGCCATTGATGAGATATGAGCTTATACAATCGAAAATGTTCTGAAAAATTGGGTTGACAGAATGGGGTACTGTAAAGCCAGCCGTACACGTCATTTGACTGAAATTGTGTTCTATACTTAATGGCAATGTATACCCTTTCTAATAAAAGAAACGGCTGTGAAAAATATTCATTCGTCTTTGAATTAGAGCGGCCACCCGAGTATTGATTGAAAATCATATTAAATTCTTTTGGAATAAATTTGATAATTTTCCGTTTCTTCATTATTTTGATAAAATTTCTGGCTGAGCTAACTCCACAGAAAAGCAAATTGGTTATTGATATGTTAATGTTGTCTGATTAAAATTTTGTAGTATTTGGGACAGAACGCTGGGATAACTTGATATTCGTCAAATACGCGACCAAGGCAAAATATTATTAGCCTGTTAGCCAGCCTGGTTTAGCTGTGAAACCGCAAGTAAGCAATAATAAAACAAATAACGTAAACCGAACTATCAACAAATAAACACTAAGTGTATCGCAGCATGTGATAATCATCTTGTGAAAAAAAAAAACACTACATAAATTACCAAGTGATAACCACAAATTATTATCAGTTACATTCAACAACATAATTTATTAGACACAAGCCGTATTAAGTTTCCCCGCGTTGCTCAGCAAGTCTCTACTAGTAGAGACCGTCATTTTTCAACCCTTTCTTATAAATTTATTTGAATAATATTAATTGAAGAATTTTTATAATAATTTTTTGTCTTATAATTCATATCGGATGTCTTAAATATTGCCTAATTAACTATCATAAATGATTTGTGATGGTTGTGTTGGTATTTAGCTAGTACACAAAATGATTTTTATGATGAAAATGCTTGAGTGTGGATCCATTCCACAAATATTTTTTTGTAATATGTAGAGCATTGGTTGGATATAAATCATTAAAATTTATAAATTTTTTGTTTGTTCCTCTTAATTTAAGATTTATGAGTAATTTGTTTTACTAATTGGATTTGAATTGTTCTAAATTTGAATTTAAACACTCGTCCACATGTGGATGCAATACATTTTCATAAGAGTTAGTTTTCATGTAAAAATAATTTAACATACAAAAAATAATTTTTAATAAAAAAGAATTTTTTATTTTCCAAAAAAATTTAAATTTAATTCTATTTGAATGATTGCATTGCGGTAATTAAGACATGGTATGGTTTTTTATACACAACGAATATTATTTTATTTTTAAATGATCATCAAATAAATAAAGTAAATTATTACGAATTTATTGATGGTTGGATACACTTAATTTATTAAATTGCTGCCATTAAAACCGAACGTATACAACAAAAATATGTTACCCCATATATAATTTAAGAGGATTTCCAAATGAACTGTGCTTAAATATAGATTGCATGTAGCTCGTATGTATATAGACCAACTCTATGATTTCTGTCTTCTTTCTAACCCTTATAGAATAACAGGTTCCAAAATTACCAAAACCGGAAACCATATTACAATTTCAGAAAATAAGTTGGAATGCCGAGTTTAACAGCAATGGCATAGATGTAAATGTGGGAAAATTTTACACACCTCTATTTAAAGGAATTGATTTATTCATTCCCGTGTCTATGAGCAAACCGAACAAATATCCTCCATGGTATGACGATCATCTTATCAGTCTTAAAAACAAAAAAGACAAGGCTTATAAAGAAAACCTCAAATTATGTTCCCAGGACAGTAAACATAAATTTACTGCATAAAAGTCGATCCCAGACATTTTTGGAAACTTTTTCAAACCAAACGCGAAACTAATGGTTACCCAGTCTGGATGGAATTTAATTATCAAAAGTCTTGTGATCCACAGATCATAACCAACATGTTTTCTGAGTTTTTTCAATCTGTTTATAAAACAGAGGACATTGATAATTATAAACATCCAACCACTAGTGATTGAGTGAGTACATCCAGCGAGCATTTGTAGGATTCGATGAAGGATGTGGTCCTGATATTACGGCTTCATTTTTAAAAAATTCTAAAAATTTGGCAATTCCTTTAAGCATTTTGTTCAATCATTCGTTAAAATTGGCAACTTTTCCACAAAAGTGGAAAATAACTAGAGTAACGCCTATTTTCAAAACTGGATCTAGAAATGATGTTTCTTGCTGCAGAGGTATTACAACTATATCTGCTATACCTAAATTATTTAAACTCATTCAAAGCAATGCTTTCGCACCTATTAAAGACATTGAGAAGAACAAATAAGTTGACGTAATATACACCGAATTTGCTAAAGCTTTCGACTTTACAATGGCTGATGATTGTAAAACTTTGAAACACATTTTCAAGTTCGGATTTTCCGGCCAGTTCGTAGCCTGAATCTTATTTGGGTAATCGAATCCAATATGTGGTACACTAGAGGTTGCTTGTATTCTATTCAACGTTTTAGCTCCTATTTCAATGGAGCTCTCACGTTGGCCCATGGATTTTCATAATCTTCATTAATGGTATTACTGAAGTAATAAATCATTCCAATATCCTGATATTCGCAAACGTCCTCAAAATCTACAAAGCCATCGAGTCAGTCGACGATGCCAATAAACTAAAGGAAGATGTTGACAACCTAGCGTTATGGCGCGAGTTTAATTCTCTGAGTCTCAATATTGGAAAGTGACAATCTATGTCATTTCACCGAAAAGCCAACCCTGTTACATAAGGCTACAAGATAAATGATGTACTCCTTCAGGTAGTTGAATTGAGCTTGGCCTGTTGGAATTATTTTACTTCATCCCTTCCTCCTTAAAAACTGAGCATGTAGCCACTTGTAACAAAATTTTTACTCGAAAAGTCATAAGTGTTATATGAAACAAAATTACTGCAAAAAAAATATCTCACAAAATCTCGATTTCGAAATTTCTACAGATTTACCATTCGCTAAATTTGCGAACTAAGCGTTTATGGTTACTTTACAATGAAGCCATACCGATCAGTATGAAACTTCAGTCTTAATTACTTTCCGCAAATGAAAAGGTCTCAGATTATGGTTAGTGTTTTCCTAGAACCACGGCTAAGCGCAATCAGACTCTATATTGGATTAACGTTTTCTGATAACAAAAATAAATCTTGTTTATGATCCAGGTTAAATTCCAGGTCCCTTAGGGCTGGGGATAATATATTTAGGCCAACAATGTAGGTTTAGCATTTTATAATTTTATATTCATTCTTGCAAAGTTTCAAATTGTATATTTTCATATCTATAGGCGATGTACTAACGCTAGGAAAAACATTAAATTCAAAAGGCGATAATTGATATCGTGATGAAAATTGTTTATTTTAGTTTTAATATTTCCAACAAACAAATATAATTCATGTCAACAGGTCACGTAACAAATAATATGCGACAAACTGAACCAATTAAATAATTAGTTTATAAATCTAAATTGTAACGCTATTGTGAAGCATTGATTGTTAAATTTTTGTGTTCAATATTACTAGGTAAATCTGGAATTCTAAAATGGGTCCGGCCGATACTAAAAGTGTTCATCAACTTCATTTCTGATGGCCAATATAAAAATGTCTATAAACCACAGATAAAACTTCTTTTACTAAGTGTTGGTGTTAGTCTGGCT
The DNA here is from genome assembly GCA_963691935.1 of Nephrotoma guestfalica. NCBI lineage: Eukaryota > Metazoa > Arthropoda > Insecta > Diptera > Tipulidae > Nephrotoma > Nephrotoma guestfalica. The sequence continues at coordinate 215,081,339 of OY829914.1, forward strand.
CTGTGTCTCACCGTCGGCCTATCGGTTTGTCATTCTGGCGATCTGTCGGTCTGTCGATTTTTCGTCTGTCGGTCTGTTCGACTAACTGTCTGTTTGCTTCATCTCAAGTTCCAGCCGGATTGTCTGATTTGAATGAATCTTTAAAGCATATCGTGTGTTTGCTGATTGGGCGTTCTAGCAGTTGGAAGTTGTCCAAAATATTGTCAAAATCATCTTTAGCGATTGGGCCCATTTTTGGATGAATGGATATGTGAACAAGCAAAATCATCGGATTTGAGGCGATACCAATCCAAACGAGTTACACCAGCACCAAATGCATCATAAAGAAAGTCACCGTTTGGTGAAGATTTTAATCTGGTGAAATAATTAGTTCGTGATTCTACCAAAACGCAACTGGCATTACAATAACCGTCAACGGAGATCGCTATAGATTTATGATACACAACTTTTTGTAGCCTAAGCCGGATGATATGGATACCAACAACATGTGATTCCAACAGATGGTTATCTCTTTATCTTTGAGGCTATCTTAAATTGCAGGTCTATGTGATTAAAGCGTAACAATTGATGCCCTCATAAACCAAAATAACGAATACCATCCAACAAACTCTGACAGATTTGTTCGACAAAGTGTTCGAAAACTGGACCCCATGAATACATACCACCAAGCAAAGGCGCGGTGGACATTTGAACGACGTTATATTTCAAACTTAATCCCATAAAATATTCTTTCAGATTGAGTGGATACCTCACACACAACTTGTTTTAGTTACATTTAAAAGTCGATCGTCATTATTGAATGCCATCTGGGGTATTACATTCCATATTTGTTGACTCATTGGTTGTTTTTGCCAAGTTATGCATTTGGTTCATACACGCGGCTACTTAAGTATTAACAGATACAACCGAACCACTCTAGGTACTCTAGGCTTACTGTTAATTTTTGCTACTGACAAAAAGAAAAATATCATCGACTTTAATCTCGAGCTATTTGCAACCAAAACAGAAAAAAATTATAGTTTCCGGTGATTAAATTTGATATCTGCTTCAAAAAGTCTTTCAGTGGATGTTCATTTTGGCGAATATTACGTTATCAATTACAGGGGCAAATTTCAAAAACTTTTTGTGCTGTTTGGTAATTCAATATCCAGAACAACCGTTTAGTTTGTCCATCTAACACACGAGAACAAATAAAAGCATCAGAGCTCCAAATTAAGGGTAATTTACGCAAGTACTGTATATGTCAGAGTGCCGTCCTTATTAGAGGAGACATTTAAAAGAAATTACATTTGGCTACCAAGGGATCTACTAATCAATTAGTTAATTAGGTTATTTTCAGACCGTCTAAAGGCGAATGGAGACCAGATTAACCCACTGTAAACAACATAATCGTGCCTGATAAATATACCCGACGCCTAACGTCCGAAGAAGCATACATTCCAAAAATTCAACTACGTTCAGACGTTTCGAATTCACTCTAATGACGATTCACTCTAACAGCCTAAATTTAAGTTTTTCCTACCAGGACGATCTGTTAATTGCTCTTCACTCAATTACTCAATATTTTCGAAAAACTAAGCAACGGAGGTTTAGTATTTGATCTACCATAAGCGTTAACGATATAATCAAATTCAACAGATCAGATAATGTTAAATAACTTTGACGATTTTCGGTAATGTGGAACTTAGATTACACTTTCACACCGAATGCTGATGCTAAAAACAATTTCCGAGTTATTCATCAGATAGATGAAGCTATCACTGTATTCGAACTCGCTTAGAAACAAATGAGTGTAATCGTTATGTTGGCACACTCGTCGCTCATAGTTGAGATCGTTGTTATGGTGGACAAATCGTGGTGGAGCACACATTCAACAAAAATGGACAACATGTATCAATCGCTACAATTTTACTCATGGAAACTAACGAAAACACAATAACGATATAGCACTTATAAAGACCAACATTCCGCTCAATCGGCAACCAAACGATTCCATTATCTAATCGAGTTTCATAAATGCCATTAATCACTGATATCACATATTTTAGCTTTTTACTAAAACGAAAATGTAGAATCACCGCACGTTGGCCTGTTTATCACCGCTATGCGGAAAATATATTCGGAGCTAAAAACTATAAAACCATAGCGGAAGTACAATAAACAGACGATGAATTAAGCAATGTTATGGAAACCAACAAAATGTTGAAACTCGTTAAAGTTCCATCAGTTTTCAATTTAGATTTGAGTATCTATTGCGACGTTCCGACGGGAAAAATCTGTCCTTATGTACCACCGGATTTCTGCAGATTGACATGAAATTCTGTAGATAATCTTTCGCATCCAGGTATTCAAACCTCCGTAAAAGCCATGTCGTCAAAACGCCCAACGTTGTCTGGCAAACCAAAAAGCAAAAGTTAATCACCACCCAGAATCCGAAAGACCAAGTTACTGCGTAACATTCATAGACCGCTTTAGAAGATGGACAAAAGGCACCTCTTTCTGATATCAAAACATTTGCCGTAGCCATATCGGTGTATCGAAAATCATAGCGCCAAATTGAGGAGTGCAGCTGAGTCTGAGTTATTCACGAAATCTTCAAAAAGATCAGGTCTCGAATGCAAAACAACAAGCAGTTATGATTCAAAATGTAACGAATTTATATATGGCAAGGCACATACACTAAGCCGACATTATATGTCACCTAGATAAGTAAGGGACACGTATTCTTAAATCAGACCTGCTGGGCCTTCGCTCAATATATCGCGAGGATTAAAAAACCAGATATACGGAATTTGTTTTCGGAGAACAGAAGCGGTTCTAGAAAATCGGCCATTTCTAGATTGACCTTGGTCGTATTTTGGGATGTGAACTGAATTACAACATGAATTATTCAAGAATTTTTCGAATTTGGCCATGCTTAGTGAAAGTTGGCTATTACTTAACAAATAATTGTAAAATTTTGTATACAGAAACGAACTTGGGTTCTTAATTGGATTTTGAACGCAATTCCGGATATCGATCAAGCAGTATATAAACTAGGCCATTTATAAACACGTTGTGGTCATATTGGGTATGCACAACTGAATTAGGATTAACCAATCACGGTCCAATTTAAATTGTAGAGCTGATTCTTGCTTCCATTTTGGCTGAACCATAATCCAAATCATATTGGATGGATCTTTGCCATTAGCATAACCAATATTGGTCATTTTTGATATGTAGGCTTAGATTGGAATTCTAACATAAATTTTAAATGCATTTGGCATTGCTTAATGGAACTAGGCCATTTCTTCTTCATACTGAATGTAATTTCGAAATTTCTTGACCACTTATGGTCAAATTTATTATGTACAACTAGATCAGGGTTCTTATGTAGAATAATTTGAAGGATTTTCTGAAACTCTAACGTATGGATTGGCATTTTAGATGTGGAACAAATATGGATTACATTTTTTGATTTCATTTTTACGTATTTGTATTTCGATTAGAAATCTATGCCTTTAATAAAATATATTTCTATGATCGTCCTGAAAAGGATGGTTTGTTTTAAGAACGGAATTTTGATTTCTCGATTTCAAAATGCGGGCAAGCCAGCGACAAGCCTATTCGAAAATGATTTTCAATTAATTAGCTATGATAAAAGCAGTGCAATTGGCCACAACAAATTCTATAATTGATAATGTCTGAACTATGGCGACAAAACCCGGGTTTAAAAATCAATATCGATGAAGAAATTTTCCCCTTCTTACAGGCAATTTACGGATTCCCTCTCTGAAGAAAACCTGGTCTTCGGAGACAATCCAATCAATAAGCCAATTTCCGATCGCTGCGTGATAACTAAACCACTATTCAGAAAGAGACGACTACTTGGATCTGAATAATTAATAATCTGAAGGAGCCATGTCTGGTGAATACGGCGGGTGGGGTAGAAATTCCCAGTCCTATCATTTTAAATAATTTTTCACAACGTATGCAAAGGTTTTCATTTGCGTGCTGTATAATTAATTCGTTGTGTCTATTCACCCATTCTGGTCGTGTTTCCTCTATAGCTTGAAACGTTAAGTTCCCGTCGGTGAACATCGCCATTGATAGTCTCACCTGATTTCAGCAATTTATAATATACTATACTCTTTTCTGATTCCACCAGATACAGAGTGGCGTGTGAACGCTCACGTGTTTCGCCCAGTATATGAAATGTTTTACTTCATGGTTCTCAGAAACCGCAAGCTCCGGAAACCAAACCTGGTAGTAACCACTTATCATCATGTCTGATACTGATCATAAAAATTTCAAGGTAATCTTACCGTTGTAATTGGCGCTACAGGATCATATTTTAAAGAACCAATACATTTATCATGGTATTGCTTTATAACTTCTGGAAACAAAGAGTTCCGGAAACCAAACCTATTAGTAACGACTCATCAAACAAATTTCAAGTCAATTGTACCGTTCCGATTGGCCCTTTGTGTTTGGCTCAATATATCAAACATTTTACGTCATGGTTCCCAGAAACCGCAAGTTCCGGCAACCAAACCTAGTAGTAACCACTTTTCGTCATGTCTATTACTGATCATAAAATTTCAAGGTGATCCTACCGTTGTGATTGGCGCTACAGGACCATATTTTTATGGACCAATACATTTGTCAGGGAATTTTTTTATAACTCCTGAAAATAACGAGTTTCGGAAACCAAACCACTAGTCATTATAGTCGTCATTAATAAATCTGTTTATAACCACTTGTCATTATGTCTGTTACCGACCATATAAATTTCAAGCCAACCCTACCGTTGTGACTAGCGCTATAAACTAACATTTAACGAGTATTTACATAGTTTAATGCAATTATTTGAAAGTTTTTCGTTGAAATTGGTTCTGGATATATTTTTTCCATGCAATATGTTTTATTACGACGATTTAATATTTTTGGGAGATAATAAGATATGTCAGTAGTGTTGCCTGGTGCAAGAATTAATTTTTCTGGATGACTTTCAGAACATAACTCCACATACATTCGTAATTCCATCATTTACTAAGTCAACTGTCAAGACCTCTTACACCATCAATGAAAAATATAACGGGAATGCGGGAAATTGGCTATAACAAAATCAATTAGCCAGCACCTCGTTTTTGTTAGATTTTGGTCAATTTTTTAAAAACATCATATAGGTAGTTAAAGTCGAAATAAATTGAAAAATTTCATTTCGAAAGGGACCCGTTCGTGATCGTGTTACTTTTAAGTAGTAATAAAACTCGTCTTCTTCGTGAGAATACCGTTAGTATGTGCTGTATAAGATAGCGGAAAATAAGAGATTTCGCTACTCACCGCAAGTGGCAGCGCTATCACAAAAAAGAATTTATTTTGTTATATAATTACCAGCGGAAATTTTTATTCATTTTGTATCACTTTTTTCACTAAATAAAACATCCCAGCGGAATAAAATATTAAAAATGATCCTTAAAAGGACAAATTGATTGCAAACTCCGAAGTAAAGGAACGCGGTAAATGTAATCTTGAAATTTAACAATATTCCGTCTTACTGCCATTCTTAAGGAATGACGATGAAATTTGGATAGTAATATTGATCAGGGAATTTAAAGAAAGTTCTGGACAAAATTCTAAGATCTGTTCATGCTGGACTAAACATAATACTTTCGGTAGGTTTTCTAAAAGCTTAGGTCATTCTGAGACTTCGAGGAAAATTTGGGGAAAATTTATGGATTAGAATTTTCACTTTAATTTTTTGATTTTCTGCGGCCATATAAATTATTTTCAGTTTTTGGCCAATATCTCAAAAACCTCCACTAACTAGTAACTAATACTTTCGGTTGTTTTTCTAATAACTTAGGTTATGCTGGGACCACAAGGAAAATATGGAGAAAATTCATGGATTAGAATTTTCCCTATAATTTTTTGATTTTCTGCGGCCATATAAGCTATTTTCCGTTTTTGGCCAATTTCTTCCACTAGTAACCAATACTTTCGGTTGTTTTTCTAATAGCTTAGGTAATACTGGGACCACAAAGAAACTATGGAGAAAATTTATGGATTAGGATTTTCACTATATTTTTTTGGTTTTCTGCGGCCAAATAAGTTATTATCAGTTTTTGGCCAATACTCAGAAACTTCCACTAGTAACCAACACTTTCGGTTGTTTTTCTAATAACTTAGGTTATACTGAGACTACAAAGAAAATTTGGGGAAAATTTATGGATTAGAATCTTCACTATAATTTTTTGATTTTCTGTGGCGATATAAGTTGTTTTCAGTTGATATTTGTCAAAATATCTAAAAATCTTCCACAAGTAACTAAAACTTGCGGCGAGTAGCAAAATCTATTATTTTCTGACAAATTTCCGCTATCCTATACAGCATGGTTAATATACAATGATTTAGAAATACATTTTATGAATTTTTTAAAGTGGAATTATTTAATTCAGATGAATATTTAGCTTAATCGGCACCTCAAAGAATTGTTACGGATTTTATTACAAAAAGTACTAAGGTTTTTATCATTCCATCCTACGATTCAACCGCCCTTGAAAACATACCAAAACTGTAGAGTGGTGGCGCTGCGCCATATTAAAACGAATATTTCAATTAACCTTTTATATTTTGTTTGTCCTACAAACAATTATCTAAGATTATTATAAACATTTTTATCATCTTGAGCTGATTAAGTAATTTAAAAGTACCTAATGTATATATAACAAGTAGGTTGTAAATCTCACAATTCCAAACAAAATAAAAAAGTCATTCTGGCAAAATAAAAAATAAAAATACTTAATTCGGATTAAAACTCAAGCATGTATAAACAATCAAACGTACAACAACTTACTCGGCGCTTTTCGTTCAATAAAATAATAATAGCTTAAAAAGCAACGCGTCGATAGGTAACGCAGACAGGCACAAAATAATGTATGTTGTTCTATAAGAATATTAAATTAATTATCTTTCGATCTTACAATTAAAATTTACCTAATCGAAAAAATGCCGCGCTCTTTAATTTTTTCCGCCTTCAAGGATTTTCAATTACTTAAGCCTTTTTTAATTCATAATATTCATAACAAAAAAATTCTTAAGAACCAAACAAACAATAAAAAAAAAATTGTTAACAACTAAATCAAAACTTCTCACAACATATTCTTTTACAACCATATGTGATCAGCATTACGTATAACGTACGCACCACGTACCTATAAAAAAATTTAATTAATCTTTATTTTGCAGGTAAGAACGGTTTCAAGCATAAAATTACGTATATTAATGAGAATGTAATCACTCACCTACACCAGGTTGATGCGTACATATAGTTATATACGAGTACATGATACCATACATTTCTCCATGTGATCCAGTAAGCTGCATAAAGAGCGCAACAAAAATTTAATGACATGTAACAAATTTACGTCTCAATTTGAATATTTTTTGGTTAATTCCAAGTTCAAATTAATCAAGTGATTGATTATTATAATCCTGCTGTTTTTTGAGAAATGGGATTATTGAACCTACTTTGTAGTCAATTCAAATTTACTTGTAAAAGAGAAATCATTCTTACTTGTCTATAGAGAAGTAAATATTTAGGTACAAGAAAATACAGAAATATGAATTTATGGTACTTTTCTTAAGAAGAGTTTTATAAGAATATTCGTGAGTAACGGATCAAATGTAGACGAATGTTAGTTATTTTACTTTCTTTTACGTATTAAAATAATGTATAGTAAACTTGAAAATTTTCGGCCTCGAGATTTTTACTGATTTACATTTAGCTAAGTACGAGGCCTTTGTATGTATATGTGCGTGTGGCTACGCACAGATAAAATGTATATGTGTTCTGTTTACAGCCCAGACGGTTGAGCCCTGTACAGCCCAGATAAACTGATCCACAGGACAGCTTCCAAAGGAACTTTTTCGTTTTTTCATCTGAAGTAGCAGCTTCCATAGGAGTTTTTTCGATTTTTGTAAATATTTTCAAAAGCATAACATTTACGAAAATAACGATTATGAAGCTTTTTGCATAAATTGGGAGATCTCAGAGAATTTTGACCAAAATCGGTCCACCGATAGTGACTGGTTTCAAAGGCGCCTTTTGTTCTTTTTTTGAAAATATTTCGAAAAGTATAGGATTTACGAGAAAACCCACTATGAACTAAAGGATGCTAAATAAAATTTATAACAACACTTTTTGAGCACTTGGAAAAAAAACATTTTCCAACAAAAATTTGACCCCTGAATAGGCCATATGGACAGACCGATCGAGTTCAAGCTACATGTCTAAGCTTTTCCCAAAATTGGAATGTCCTATACTGAATTTTTCAGCTTACCAGCTTCCTTAGTAGCTTTTTCGTTTTTTCTCCGGAAATGGCAGCTGCGACAGGTGCTTTTTCGATTTATGTAAATATTTTCCAAAGCATAACATTTACGAGAATAACGATTATGAACTACGAAAATTTAACCAGAAATGACGTCCAGGCAAATTGATTGTTCGGAATCATACTGAAGCTTTTTGCATAAATTGGGAGCTCTCAGTGAACTTTGGCCAAAATCAAAAAGTATTGGATTTACGAGAAAACCCACTATTACGAGAAAACTAGGGGATGCTAAATAAAATTTGCAACAATACTTTTTGAGCAGTTTTCCCAAATTTAAGGCATTTTTGATAAAAAAAAGAACATTTTCCAACAAAATTTGAACCTCTGAATACGTCAGATGGACAGACCGATCGAGTTCAAACTACATATCTAAGCTTTTACCAAAATTGGAAGGTTCTATAGTGAATTTTCCAGTTTACTAGCTTCCTTAGTAGCATTTTCGTTTTTTCTCCGAAAATGGCAGTGGACACAGGAGCTTTCTCAATTTATGTAAATATTTTGAAAAGCATAGCATTTACGAGAAAAACGATTATGAACTAAAAGATCTTAAATTAAATATGAAACAATATCGATTGAAAATAATTCTCCAATGTTCAAGCGGAAATGACGCTTTCCGACAAAACAAAACTGTTTTTCATAAAAAATTCGGTCTCTGTAAACCCCAGATGGATGAATCGATAAGGTTGAACTTTATACATATTTTTTTTTTCATAAATTGGGAGACCTCCATGATGTATGGTGGAAAAGGACCTGCCAACTTTCAAAGAACCTTGTTCGTTGTTTACAAATATTTTGCAAAGTGCATACCACCTACACCTGAAAAATTTCAGTTTTAAAGCAAAAAATTAGACCTCTCAAACCTTATTGAAAAATTGTTCTATAAATTTATTTGATTCTTTTAATTCTTTGACGTTTTTGTAAATCATTTTACTTTTCAACATCAAATGTAATATACTTTTCAAAATCAAAATTAAAATGGAAACATAGAATGAGCTTAGCCTTTTAAGACCTGAAAATCTTCAGAACCTGTCGATCCAATTGTTTTTCACAAGATTTAGCCATTTGAATATACGCGCACTACAAGAACTTCGCTTTACTGAAAGTGACATCCATGACACCACCAATGGTTAAACTCCTCATTACAGTGACCCTCGCAGAAGAGAAGAAAAATTTGAAGTTGGTTTTCTCATAGATCGCCGTGTGGAGCATTACATCATCGACTTTTACTCTATCAATATTCGCCGAAGATAAATCAGAGATTAAAATGATCGAGGCTCTAATACAAAATATGGTAGGAGTGCAGAGAGTACATAGCATATCGTTTCTGACAGGTTGTACTTCACCAGTAATAACAATGGTCAACGCATCATTTATTAAGTACCTCTTTTCCTTATTAAATTAGCCTAATTGAATTACGGAAGGACGGAAAACCAAATTGATCAAAATTATCTTTGATCCTAAGAGACATATAGAGACCTGTACTGGCTTTCGGAAGCGAGAGATGGACTCTGACCTATAACGACTATATAGGAGGATATCTACTTTCGACAGAAACTTATTGTAGTTTCCGCTTTACCAAGCATATACAAGTCAAAACCTTCCATAAATAACCTTAAAGAAACAGCAATCACTCCAAATAGCAGAACAGAAATGGAGATAAGGTAGACACACGTCATCACTACGAATAGCAGAACAGAAATCGAATAACACAATCATCAAAAACCTAACATTGGGCCCGTAGACAGAATCCAACGGGCAACTGTTCAAAACATAATTTTCACAAAATTAAAACCCCTCGATTGATTCTCCTCGGAATTGAACTTTGTAGCCAAAGCTCTAAAAGTTTCAGAGTCTACAACATTAATTTTCCAGACGCCGATGTTTAGAGATACGAGTTTGTACTCGGCTATCGTAATCGATTTCATAATCGATTGTATATTGGTGAAATTTGACATCCCGATGATATTTATTGGTGGAGGTGATTTTTCTTTTGGTTTAGCTGATTGTTGTTCTAGGGTTAGTTGTTTCTTGATGATTAACTGGTTTCTAGAAACCTCCATTGAAGTTCATGGTAAAGTTACAGCCATTTCTTGTGCGTGTTGCTCTTGCCTTTTCTTGCTTGGTATTTTATTCCGGTTCAACATCCAATTTGTTTCCCTTTCTAATTCTTCTTCATCCGTATGGAATGGATTAATGTCATCATCAACTGTTGGGTTCTGCACGTGTTTCAACTGCTTTTTTGAGTTCTTCGTTATCTTTCTTCAAAAATTGTAAATTCTTCTTTCAATTTAGCGGTAAATTCTTTTATTTCTCTTAGTTGTTCACGGAGTCCGGCATTTTCCTTCTCGTACTGAAATATATTGCCAGTTGTAAATCTAGGTGATCTTGATAATTTGGAACTTCGTCCAAATAGGTTAAACAATGCTTGGCCCACCTCAGAATCTGTTGGGCCTGCCACCGAAGAGTGTGAATTTTGCAGCGTATCTGCTGCTGTACCCACCTGGGGTAACCACTGGCATTTGGCCTCCGGTAGCACTTTGCTACTGTCGAAGCAGTACCCGCTCCCCGCGACGAGGATACGGCTACCTTGGTGTTACCTAGGTGTATACAGAGACAGCGAAGCCCTCTGTGTACCCTAGGCTGAGGGGCGTGGCTTATGAATTGATTTATTTGATTCCATACTTCCTTTTGATTTAAATTATTAAGCAAATATTTGAAATAAACCTTTTTTGCGTTTTTTTAGATTTAATCTGTTTCCAAAGATCTAGATTCCTCCAGGGACAATTACTAGCATTTTTGGTTTTCACCTGTACTTGTTTAGGCTTCGAATATTTACCAACCAGTTCATTATATTTTTCACAGATTAATTTTAGGGTTGAATCAGGGTTATGAATGTCAAATGAGGTTGAAAATAAAAATTCATCGAGGTTTGCCTTTCTAATTTTTATTTATGTATTTCGGTTTAAATACGAATTTGGAGAAAATAAAACTATGATCACTGATATCAGATTCAATTGATGAGTTAAAACTCGTTCTATATTAAGATAACTGATAATTTCAAAAGATAATACCACTAACTGGTCTGGTAGCAAATAAATAGTACAATAAGGTAGAATTGTACTCAGAATTTAGTTTTAAATTTTTATTAAATGGTATGTATGTTCAGATCTCTTACTATAATAAAATCAGAATTGGTTTTGTTGCTACGCAGAAGTTGTTTCAAGATTTCTAAAAAATATATAGATTCCACAAACATTAATTGGATTAGACCCCGAGAGTTGAATGCAAATGAATTGGAAAGACAAGGCCCCATCGTTAATGTTTAGGATATTATAGCAAATGTAGTCCCCTCCCCCCCCCCAGACCTGTCATCTCTTCAAAAGAAGACGTTTGAGAAATTTTTCTTAGTAATGAATCTTAGTATGTAAATTAACACCCAACATACCAAATCTAATCTTAACCGATTAAGATATGGTCGAGTGTAAACCCTGTTAAAGTTAGCCGATACTTTCCAGCCGAAAGTAAAAAAATCGATAATGCAGATAGAGTCTTTGCTATCTCAGCCGAAACTACAATATGTTATGTCAAATATTAATATGCTTCAGCCGACATTTCTCCGCCGATACTTTTCAGCCGAAAGTGTTTTTTATACCAAAAATATTTCTTTTCTACAACAAAAAAAAAATTCAAACCGTTAAAAATAAAACCCTAAACAATATTTTTAATAGCATTTTTAGTTATTCGCACAAATTCATTTTACTATTGGGAAATTGCAAATAAACATAAAATACAAGATTTGAATATTTCTAAATATTCACCGTTTAAAGTGTCATGACTGGAAATAAATTCAAATAAAAGGTCTTAATGATGCTCGCACCTGGAAAAAATTACAAGTCAATTTTCATGTGGGGAGCCCAGGAAAACTCGATTGACTAAATCGCACACTCAATATTTGAACATTTGTAAATATTGAGCGTTTAAAGTGTCAAGGTTGGAAAAAGATTCAAATGAAAGATCTTAATGATAATCGCACCTGGAAAAAAATTCAGGTCAATTTTTACTTGGGGAGCCCAGGAAAACTGGATTGAATATATCGCACAAACAAAATTTGAAAATTTCTTGATATTGTTCGGTTAAAGTGTCATTGTTGAAAATAGATTCAAATGAAAGATCTAAATGATTCTCGCACCTGGAAAAATTGCAGGTCAATTTTCATGTGGGGAGTCCGGGAAAACTCGATCGAATATATCGCACACACAAAATTTGAATATTTCTAAATATTTATCGTTTAAAGTGTCATGGTTGGAAATAGATTCAAATGAAAGATCTTACTGATAGGCGCACCTGGAAAAAAATTCAGGTCAATTTTTATGTGGGGAGTCCGGGAAAACTCGATTGAATATATCGCACAAACAAAATTTGAAAATTTCTTGATATTGAGCGTTTAAAGTGTCATTGTTGAAAATAGATTCAAATGAAAGATCTAAATGATGCTCGCACCTGGAAAAATTGCAGTTCAATTTTCATGTGGGGAGTCCGGGAAAACTCGATCGAATATATCGCACACACAAAATTTGAATATTTCTAAATATTTACCGTTTAAAGTGTCATGGTTGGAAATAGATTCAAATGAAAGATCTTACTGATAGTCGCACCTGGAAAAAAATTGCAGTTCAATTTTCATCTGGGGAGTCCGGGAAAACTCGATTGAATATATCGCACAAACAAAATTTGAAAATTTATAATTATTGATCGTTTAAAGTGTCATGATTGGAAATAAATTCAAATGAAAGGTCTTAATGATGGTCGCACCTGGAAAAATTGCAGTTCAATTTTCATGTAGGGAGCCCAGGAAAACTCGATTGAATATATCGCACAAACAAAATATGAAAATTTCTAACTATTGATCGTTTAAAGTGTCATGATTGAAAATAAGTTCAAATGAAAGGTCTTAATGATGCTCGCACCTGGCAAAATTTCAGGTCAATTTTCTTGTGGGGAGTGCAGGAAAACTCGATCGAATATATCGCACACACAAAATTTGAAAATTTCTTAATATTTACCGTTTAAAGTGTCATGGTTGGAAATAGATTCAAATGAAAGATCTTACTGATAGTCGCACCTGGAAAAATTGCAGCTAAATTTTCATCTGGGGAGTCCGGGAAAACTCGATTGAATATATCGCACAAACAAAATATGAAAATTTCTAACTATTGATCGTTTAAAGTGTCATGATTGAAAATAAGTTCAAATGAAAGGTCTTAATGATGCTCGCACCTGGAAAAAAATTTCAAGTCAATTTTCTTGTGGGGAGTGCAGGAAAACTCGATCGAATATATCGCACAAACAAAATTTAAAATTTCTAACTATTGATCGTTTAAAGTGTCATGATTGAAAATAAATTCAAATGAAAGGTCTTAATGATGCTCGCACCTGGAAAAAAATTTCAAGTCAATTTTCTTGTGGGGAGTGCAGGAAAACTCGATCGAATATATCGCACAAACAAAATTTAAAATTTCTAACTATTGATCGTTTAAAGTGTCATGATTGAAAATAAATTCAAATGAAAGGTCTTAATGATGCTCGCACCTGGAAAAATTGCAGTTCAATTTTCATGTAGGGAGTCCGGGAAAACTCGATTGAATATATCGCACAAACAAAATATGAAAATTTCTAACTATTGATCGTTTAAAGTGTCATGATTGAAAATAAGTTCAAATGAAAGGTCTTAATGATGCTCGCACCTGGCAAAATTTCAGGTCAATTTTCTTGTGGGGAGTGCAGGAAAACTCGATCGAATATATCGCACAAACAAAATTTGAAAATTTATAATTATTGATCGTTTAAAGTGTCATGATTGGAAATAAATTCAAATGAAAGGTCTTAATGATGGTCGCACCTGGAAAAATTGCAGTTCAATTTTCATGTAGGGAGCCCAGGAAAACTCGATTGAATATATCGCACAAACAAAATATGTCAAAATTTCTAACTATTGATCGTTTAAAGTGTCATGATTGGAAATAAATTCAAATGAAAGGTCTTAATGATGGTCGCACCTGGAAAAATTGCAGTTCAATTTTCTTGTAGGGAGCCCAGGAAAACTCGATTGAATATATCGCACAAACAAAATATGTCAAAATTTCTAACTATTGATCATTTAAAGTGTCATGATTGAAAATAAATTCAAATGAAAGGTCTTAATGATGCTCGCACCTGGAATTATTTCAGGTCAATTTTCTTGTGGGGAGTGCAGGAAAACTCGATCGAATATATCGCACACACAAAATTTGAAAATTTCTTAATATTTACCGTTTAAAGTGTCATGGTTGGAAATAGATTCAAATGAAAGATCTTACTGATAGTCGCACCTGGAAAAATTGCAGCTAAATTTTCATCTGGGGAGTCCGGGAAAACTCAATTGAATATATCGCACAAACAAAATTTGAAAATTTCTTGATATTGAGCGTTTAAAGTGTCATTGATGAAAATAGATTCAAATGAAAGGTCTTAATGATGCTCGCACCTGGAAAAAAATTTCAAGTCAATTTTCTTGTGGGGAGTGCAGGAAAACTCGATCGAATATATCGCACAAACAAAATTTAAAATTTCTAACTATTGATCGTTTAAAGTGTCATGATTGAAAATAAATTCAAATGAAAGGTCTTAATGATGCTCGCACCTGGAAAAATTGCAGTTTAATTTTCATGTAGGGAGTCCGGGAAAACTCGATTGAATATATCGCACAAACAAAATATGAAAATTTCTAACTATTGATCGTTTAAAGTGTCATGATTGAAAATAAGTTCAAATGAAAGGTCTTAATGATGCTCGCACCTGGCAAAATTTCAGGTCAATTTTCTTGTGGGGAGTGCAGGAAAACTCGATCGAATATATCGCACAAACAAAATTTGAAAATTTATAATTATTGATCGTTTAAAGTGTCATGATTGGAAATAAATTCAAATGAAAGGTCTTAATGATGCTCGCACCTGGAAAAATTGCAGTTTAATTTTCATGTAGGGAGCCCAGGAAAACTCGATTGAATATATCGCACAAACAAAATTTGAAAATTTCCAAATGTTGATCGTTTAAAGTGTCATGGTTGGAAATAGATTCACAAACAAGCTCTTACTGATGCTCGCACCTAGAAATAAATTCAATTGATTTTGAAAATTTCGTTTGAATTTTTTTTTGGTGTAGAAAACAAATATTTTTGGTATAAAAAACACTTTTCGGCTGAGATAGCAAAGACACTATCTGCATTATCGATTTTTTCAACTTTCGGCTGGAAACTATCGGCTAACTTTAATAGTATCGCTTTTAATAAAATTTTCATGAACCAATGTCATTTTAATATTGTATTTAAAAGAGTTTTGGTGTACAGCAATGGTGTACAATCCTGAAATCAGTCAGTGGGCGCATTCAGAGCACCCAACAGTTGGAAACATGTTGAGTAAAATCAAAGCCAACGTTATGAAAATGTTTAGAACTATGAAATTTTGAAATCAAATTGGCGATGATTTCACTAATCATGATACCAACAGTTGGCGGTACTGAACGCGCCCAATTTTTATCTTCATTTTTGATTTTTTTTCAATTTTTTCCCATCGCCGAGTTGACCATCGCCTAGTTGAGGCGAAGAGTTAAAAGTGTCATAACGAATATTAATTAATTGAAAAGTGCACTATTTTACTTACAGATACATGACATGAAATACTCCCCTCACAAATACTAATCTGTAAGTTTTTACGAATAGAGGGATGGTGTCCTTTGATCCAGAGTATATTTCTTATTAGCCATATGTAATTATAATCGTAGGTATTATATGCTGTTTATAGGCTTCTTTGGATTACAAACTGAAATTTTTTCTAGATTTCCACCAGAACCTAACAAAAATAGTGGGTTGTATGAAAAAATTCATCGTAAATGGAACGAAAAAAACGCATTGAAATCAATTTCTCGCGACCTTCATAAACCGTGTGCTAGCATATAACAAATAAAACACTAGAATTAAATAATAATTATAATTATCCACTTAATAGTGGTATAATACGTCCACACTCTCTAATGTGTTGGTTGACCTTTTGTTTGCATGAATAAATAAGACATTAAAAACCTCAAACCCGCAACCAAAATAAAATTGATAAAAGAAAAATAAATTATGGATTTTATTTCCACTTTTCACACAAACAGTCTATTAAAAAACATTAAAAACACACACGAAAAATAATTATACAGTAATAATACGAATATAAAACTATTAACTAGTTTTTTAACGCACTAACAAGCAGACCAACAACAAACGTCCCCAAATTCACCACCGCCGAACCAACCATGGCCACGACAAAAAACTAAAGTCAAATAAATTACCAACTATTTATAAATTAATGATGTCAACACCTTTATGACTAAATAGCATGAATTATATAAATTTCATGTAATTAAAAATATATAATCATAAAAAAATAGTAATAATCATAATAACAATAATAGTAACAATATAAGGGGCTTAAATAGTATTATGATAGTTGGATATTAAACCGTTTGAAATTTTTTGTTTGTTTGCGTTTTATTTCTTTGACTTGGAGTTCAACTAAACAAAATAAAATTTTAATAATAATCACAATTTTTTTTTTTTTTGTGCCACCAAAACTTCAAAGAGTAAATTACCGAAAAATTCAGTAGAGTAGCAAAAGTTTTATCTTAATTATGTCATATTTTTGAGACTCTGTGACACAACTGTGTTCGGTTATGGTTTTAGATTTAAAACATATCCGTGTTAGATTACGGGTGAGGAAATGACAATATTTTTTAAATCGTCTATTACGCTGCACGATTTATCTGTTAAATTGCTGGCCGTCTGCCATTCATTTTAATTACTCGTATGTTAGGAATAGCATTTAGGTATTGTACGTCGCTTGTTTTGGTATTCTAAAGTCTAGGTCGACACCTCCTTAAGAATGGATTGTAAGTAAGTGAAAATTCCAAATTGAGATTCTCATAGAACTCGATTTGTAATTCGTAGAGATTTGACAAAGGAATATCACAATAAATAAAACGACTCAACCCTGAATTTAGAAAACTGAACTTGATTCTACTACTACTTTCTAATACTAATTTCTACTTTTTCCAATTAAAGCTAGTAGAACCCAAAACGAGAAACAGGCCAAATCAGAAATTAGAACGCAAAACAAGATCTATTGATATACAAATAATTATGGCATTACCAAACAAATACTGAGCTCAATTCGTTTAAGTTGGAAATGTTTAATCAAAAACGAGTGGAGAGTAAAATGTTTTAATTGGTGATTTGATTAGCCAATAGAAAGCCTTTTGTTTTTTATTTATTCAATATTACCTAATTCAGAGATCATCTGGTAATTTATATAACTAAAATTAGTTTCTCGGTTTATGATGAGTAACCTACGAGTATTAGTTACTCATTTTACAATAATTTCTTATTCTAATTAGAAGTGCTCAGCTCCAACGGTTTCTGTCTTTGGTGCCTTCCCATTCTATTGTTTGTTCCTTTATATCATTGGTGACGTATTCCATCTCAAGAACCGTATATGAAGGTTGTTGTTCCTAATGTTCCATGGGGCATTCACAATCCCTTGCAGCATTTTATTTTGGAAGAATTGTATCGTTTCTACATTGGTTCTAGTATTTGCCTGTGAAGAAGCAATTTGTTGTGTATTGGGAGCTCAAAATTTCTACCCATAAGCCAGTACATTTTGTTAAATTTGATGTTTAATTTTTCCTTTTTTTTCTGATCCCATGCATTTAGCTGTATTTGCATATGGAATTTAGTTTGAATTAAGAACCACGGGAATCCAGTTTAAATTTAGGTTTGTAAAGTTGGCATGTATACTAATTTGGCTTCATTTAATAAGATGCGCCATTTTTTAAGTCCAGTTCTCATTGAGTTAACTGCATTTTGAAGATTGTTTGATACTTCTGATATATGTTTTCTAACTGCTAGGATAGCTGTATCTATAGCTGTATGTTGCTACTGTATAGTTCGTTGAATATCCGCTAAATCTCTCGTGTAAATGAAGAACAGAATAGGTCCAAGTACGATGATACCTTGTGGTATACCTGCTGTTATTCTTTTTCGTTCAGAGGGGTACATGCTCGATACGTTCTAGCAAGCAAATTAGCAAGTTGCGAGCTGAAAATGACATTTCGGCATGCTGGATCGATTTTGCGATTTACTAGCAAGCAAAAAACCTAAAAAAGTTGCGACCGATATTTTGGGGTCGCAATATAAAAACAACAACAATTCCGCATGAAATATTTGACGTTTGTCAATGATTGCTCATTGGTTTTTGAATGCGATATTTTGTTGTGCGCGTGATTAATATAATTTTTATTTTAATAACTAAATTAAAAGTAATTATTAAGTTAAAAACAAAGAATTAAAATAATTAGATTTCTTTTAAAATTCTAACAACATGGAATTAATTGTTCTAAAGACCGAGGAAATCCATTTGAATGTGAAGATGATATATTTTTTAATAGATATAAATTCACGAAATCAGCAGCGGAATTTATAATCGATAAATTGGCAATCCAACTTCAAAGAACTACTGGGAGGAGTAAATCGATTCCCCCATACCTTACAGTAAGATATTCATTTTTTATGTTGGGGAACGAAATATATAATGTTCTCATTAATTTTAGGTGCTTACTGCTTTGAACATATTAGGGTCAGGAAGTTTCCAATTTGTAACTGGCGTAATGAACCATCACCAACTAAGTCAACCAACTATCAGCAAACTATTGAAAGAGTTTTTAGAAGCGATGTTAGTACATATTAAAGAATTTATAAAATTTCCAACCACAATGCAGGATATAACCACCAGAAAATTGCAATTCTATAGAAAATACGGGTTTCCAAATGTAATCGGTTGCATCGATAGAACCCATATCCCAATAAATAAGCCGCATCTTCCGGATGCATATTCTTTCTACAATCGGAAAGGATTTTTTTCCATAAATGTTCAAGCGGTAAGTTTATTAAAGTTGGAACGAAAAGAGGCGTAAACTAATTTGGTTTAATATATATTTTAGGTGTGCAATGCAGCTTATGAGTTTACTGATGTCGTCGCTCGTTGGCCAGGATCAACACAAGACACACACATATTTAATAATTGCTCACTATACCAGTTTTTGAATTCCAGTCGCCTTCCGGAAAATTGCTGGCTTTTGGGTGATAATGGATACCCATTGTTGCATTGTCTGATGACCCCTATCATCAGTCCGTCCACGAGTGCTGAAATAAATTATAATAATCACCACAAAAAAACCAGAAAAATTGTTGAACAGGCATTTGGTGTACTAAAAAGTAGGTTTCGAATTGTTTGCAAAACTGGAGGATTTTTGTGCTATGGCGTTGAAAAATGCGTGCAAATAATAACAGTCTGCTTTATTTTACACAATATTGCGAAATTACACAATATGCCAAATTTTGAAACCGATGCTGCTAGCGAAGAGATAGAATTATCAAATATTGAATTTGATGACAATTTGCCTAGCCAATTACGCAGTAGTTTAATTAGGCAATCAATTATAAATCATAATTTTACAAATAATTAATAAAATTAAATTTAATTAAAACGTTCGTTTTATTTCAGTCTTCTTTCACATATTTCAGGTAAAATTATCACATATTTCAGGTAAAATTAAAAAAATATAAATTTAATATAATTGAAAATAATTAAACTAATATATAAAAAATAAAGATAATTTAAATATCTGACGAAACATTCTGGAGAACTGCATTATGTTGGCTTTGGCAGCCGAGTTTCTCGCTAATTTCACGAAGGAGATTATTCGTTAATTGGGACTCTTTTAGCCGCTGCTGCTGAATCAATAAATTATTCTTGGCGATTTGCAGCATTTGCCCATCAAAATCATCAACACCAAGTCGCCGTTGTGTTCTTTGCCGTGGTATGCACCTTGATGGTCTTGCTCTGGGTTGGATGGATGGTGTATTTGCGATTATTTCATCCACCTCTCTTATTATTGAATCCACATTTAATTGACCCTCCTCCTCAATTAAATATTCGGATTCTGTTTCTACAGTTACAATTGGAGTCTAAAAATATATAATTGTGTATTATTCTGAATATCAAATGACAAATTGTTTGACATTTTAAACATATTTATATCCATAAATGAATCCACATAGTAATTAAACCCGTACATGGTATTTGTACCCGCTAATTGTAAGAGGGGGCGCTCCACCCGTCCCGTTTTGGTGAGTTTTAATTTGGCTTAAACGTTTTTTGTCCGACTTTTCAAGTCTGTAAACTTGTTTCTAAGGTCTTCGCCTGACCTTGGAATAGAAGCCGTTGCGGAATACTCTTCTGCTACTTCGTTCCAGGCATTTGTCAAGCTCTCGCCAAATAGATTCGATTCTCCTAAAATGATATTATTAAATGTATATCACACAAAATTTACCACATACAAATTAAACATACCATTTATTAATGTTCTCCTCGTTTTCAAAATTTTTAAAAAATTCATAATTTCCGTATCACTGAAATTTGGCTTTCGCCGTTTTATTTGTGAATTCATTTAATATAACTTATTTCTTAAATTTAATAAAAAATAATATATAAAAAATATATGTATAAATTTTATATAATCACAGCTACATTGAGTGCAATCTTTTGTGGTTATGTTTTGATGTTAATGTTAAGTGAATATCAAAAAAATTCAGCAATGTGCTAAATGTTAAGTAATATGGCGGATTTACTAGATGTATCGTGAATGTCATTTCTAGCAAATCAAAAATTGAATTGCAAGTCAGCCATCTTTAACTATTGCAATTTGCTAACTTGCGAGATGTACGAGCTTGTACCCCAGAGTACTCGTTTTCAAGTTTAGCTCGAAAGTGTCGATCTGCGATGTAGAATTTAAGAGTTTGATAAAACTGTTTCGGCAAGTTTCGATGCAGTATAAAATCAAGCCCCCGAAAATACTGGAGCTTATCTTCTTATTCTCAAGTGCATCCCGAATGTTATACTGTGAACTTGTTCTACTGTAGAATGATTTTCTCTAATACCAATCTTCTCGAAATTGGTGTGGAAGAATTTTAAACATCTTTTTGCTATTATAGGTTTCAGCCTCTTGTGCAGCAGTTTTTCAAATATTTTTGATATGACCGATTTATAAGACTTTTTACTCTTTACTGGTTAATCTGGTTTAGGAATCATAATTACTTCTGCCACATTTCATTGATGTGGGACATATTTCCGTCGGAAATCTTTGTCGGGAATGGCTTTCACTATTTACCCAGTAATTAAATTATAACCTGAAGCTTTTCTCCCACTAAAAATTATTATTGATTTTAGTTTTTAGTTCCAATAAGGCATCTCTTACGTTAAGAACATCTACTTTATTTGCGACAGTTGCTTAAAATTGCTGTTTATATAGACAACGGTTGAAAGTCTGCATGGCATATTTAGCCCAGGATCTGTCATCATTACAACCCATACACTCCTTTCCTAAGTGAGTAATCGTCATCCTTTAGTTCAGAAAGACCTCGAAGTCGCTTATTTTTGTTTTCGTTCTTTATTCCTTTATAAGTCGCTTTAATTTGTTGCACAAAAAATGGAAAATAGTCTGCTGCCAGTTCTAATTTCTACTAACTTCTTGAATAGATCCCAATTGGTTTAATTGTTTGTTAATTTAGTCAAGTTATCTTTTTTTATTATCGTTGTACTCATTTTCATATTCATTTTCGATGATTTTGGTTTCATCGTCCTATAAATATTGCGGTTGACCCACCTCTAGCATCACCTTCTGAATGAATACCATGGTAGCATTCATAGTCACGTATTTTAATAAATGAAGTTTCTGTTAAATGAATTTCCAATACAAAACATGTTTTGGTAAACATGTGTCTTGTTTTTGGTCTGTGGTAATCCATTCGCGTTCCAAATGACAATTCTAAGTGTTCTGTTCATTTTATTTGTATAGAATTGATATAAGCTCATTCGTAGCTTTTTCCTATCCAGTCGCTTATACAGGGGTCAGTACTCGAATTGTTTTACCAATTAAAAATGCTGTAAATTGGTCAGTGGTCTTTAGTGCGGATAATATAGCATCGAATCTGTCCGAGAAGACTTCACACGCTGCACGAATGTGGTCTGATGGTATATACTGTCCCATTCTCGGTGAAGAGCAATCTTTAAGATCAGAATGGACCATATAGACCATTTGGAAAAATCCATTCGGTTAAGGTCCGTTGTTATGAAGAAATGATGCTGGGAACTTTTTCTTGTAAAAAACGTTGTGTTTTCACATAGCAATCCAGCAGATGATTTTGTTTGTTTATATATTGGTGAACCGTAAAAATGTGTTCATCAGAAAAGACCAAATTCTCAAGATCGCACCACCAACGTGCAAGTGTTTTAACACCTTTGCTCTTGCTAGTCAAACTGCCTTTTGTGTAGGTGTTAAATCTTGCACTTTTTGTATTTTGTAGGGCTTCAATCGTAGTTCATTTTTTAACATGCGCCCCATGCAACGAGCAGACACATTGAGATTATTAGAATTAAACTGCGCTTTGTCGTGGATTGCATTGAATTCTGCCATTCACTGAATATCCACCTCCATAGCATATTTTGATGCTACCAGTATCGTTGTAACGTGTAATGAACCGATACACAAACATTTTCCCCACATATAAATGTCGTAGCTCATTAACAATGGCTGGTTGCGATTTTCCAGCCAAATACAAAACAATAACACTGTTGCATTTGAATTCCCTTCCTATAACTGTTTACCTGCGACGTAAAACGATATGCTTCCGTAGGCGTGTAAAGAACATAACTGACTGACGCTTGTCAAAGTATGAACACGCTGTCATTAACCGTTTGGTTGCTGCAGCAGTGTGAAGTTGGTAACACTTCGAACGCCAACCCCTGTATATAGTTTCTCTAGCACGTTCTTGTTTTGCTAAGTGTGTATTTATCGTTTCTATAGGTACTTCGGAATATATTGGCTGGGTGTTTTCTTTTACATTTCATATGCATACATCTTCCACGTTTGTTTTGACTAACCGAGCAGTCTTTCAAGTTATATCTATTGGCGCATTTTGGACACCTACCTCTCTCGCCCGCAACATATTTGGTTGTGGTTAAATCCTTGGCATTTATTGTATTGAGGTATTTAATCCCGTGTTCTTTTTCAGTGGTTCTATTTTATCCTCAAGTCGCTTTTATTGAAAGTGATCACGAGTAGCGGGAGCTCACTTTTAATGATCTTGGTTCCTTGGCTATTTTCAATTTTCTCCCGTCTAAGGATGTGTACGTGCGTCTTTAATTTGCAGCTCTATTGAAGTCTTCTATATCCTCCTTCTTGCAGGTGAAGTGAAGACCTGTGATCACAACCTTAATTTCTCGGTTTTTTTATCTCTTTACATTCTTCAGTGAGTATTTAAATATTCTTTTGCATTTATCTTCCAAACATTATTGTTTAGTGCCACAACTCTATAGTCGTCTTTGGACACCAATTTCATAAAAGGTTGAATATTCATAAATTCTGTAATGCCTTTCACATTAATTGGCCTCCATCAATTGGAGATGTGGCCTTTGTTGGGTGGCTTTTGTTTTCATTGCAACCTTTAGTTGAATTTGTTACTGGTGTTGTAGAATGGCAAGCACTAGTTCGCTAGTTTCTTTTATTTGTGTATTCAATCTAAAGATCGATCAACAATTGGGATCAAAAATTGTCTTATTGGGCATTTGGTTACAGTGACCCTTTAATTATTTGTATGTCAATAGATTTTGTTTTGCCTACTAATTTCGGAGTTGGTATGATTTTCGATTTGGGATCTGTTAGCTTTAAGTTAAACAGTTAAAACCTTGGTGAAGATCTATCGATATTTCCGTTCTAATTAATGAAAATAAATTTTGTTTGTTATTATGGTTAAAGGCTGATTTTCGATTTGGATCCTGTTAGTTTTAAATGGAATAGCCTAAAGCTTTGATAACAACGAATAGAGCCCAACGTTTTATTCTAAGGTATTTAAATAGGTGATATATTGAGCCTTTAATTATTAATTCTCCGATTTTTAATTTGGACTCCGCAGGCTTTAAAAGAAATGACCTTACTCCTTCGAGAACGAGTGGTGTCCATAATTTACTAATGAGGCGATGATTAGGCCGTAATGAGCCCTTAATTATTTGTATGTCAATAGAACTTGTTTCGATGTTGGCTTGATTTTCGATTTGGGGTTTTCAACTTTTGAGCGAAATATCCTAATGCGTGAAAAGATCTACTGGACAACTTAAGGGAAGATCAAAGATGATGAAAGCTACAAGAGCGAAAGGAATACCTGAACGACGTGACACAACAACAAGCGTGCAAATAATGCCTTTCGCTTAAGTTAAATTATCGCCATTTGATAATTATCCCGGGTATTTAGAAAATTTTTTGATCAAGGCCCTGCTATACGTTTATCTCAACTGGAGCTAACATAAAGCCATCTCAAGGAAACAGACCTTATTGCCTTCGCCTATGCGGACCAATAGGATTAGAACAAAGCATTCTAAAGGAAATGAAGCCATAAAACATGTCCAGATGTACGTGTTGGACCCTGATGATGCAGTCTACCAACGAATGACTTCCGGAGAACAAGCACTGTTCAGAAATCAGGTCATAGTGTTTCATAGCAACAACAAAGAACCACCGTTCCATTGGGATATTTTCATACATTTACTTGCTGTTCAGCCAAAATTTAAACGGATTGATATTCGCTATTCTAATTTAGATACCATAACATACCCGATTTTATTTCCGATGGGTCAGGAAGGATGTAGCGCAAAAATGTATCGGTTTAAAAAAACGATAAACAAAAGCGGTTCCGAGTACGTCTATACGTCTATCAAGAAATATTTGTCTGACGTTATCTGTTTGACGCTTATGTCTGCCCAGAGCCAAACGCCCTTCAATTGATCCGAATTAATCAATGGGCACTGAAAGCAGATACTTAAAAAGTTTCAACGGAATAGATAAATCGTGACGCAGACCTGAGAACAAGCAGGTTAATTATTCTGTAATATTGCCAATTTTCTAGCTTCCAGAGTGGCCCCTGTAATATGAAAGCGAAATCTTTTAATCACCATGACCTGCCAACCTAAATGGAAAGAAATCGTATAGGAAACCTTAAGCCCTGCCAAAAAGTGCGACATTGACCAGACTTGGTAGTTACAGTTAAAAAAACTAATTCGATGGCAGAAACTGTGAAGGCAAACATTTAGTGTAGTACAATTTCAAAAGCGCGGATTGCAACATGCTCACAAATTAATCATTCTGGATGGTTAATCAAAATTACGAACGGAGGAAGACATCGTCAAAATTGGTTATGCTAAAATAGCTGGCAATGAGTTATCACGAGCTCTTTTTGAAATCATTGGTAGGAATTTGATCCATATACCCACCACGAGACGCCGTAATCTAAAATGTGCATGCATGGTGCAAGGAAAACGTTCCAAATGAATTTCAAGATGATACAGTGGATTATGACCATACAATCCATACCTATGTCTAAAACATGACTGACATATCTACGTTGAAATTTGTGCCATAGCAAATTGTGTGCTATATTGTTTCGGTATATGAGAAAAATAATCACAATCAATTTGATATTTGGTTTCCCAATGCATGATGAAAGATACCAAATACTGCTTGCCAGTCCATTTATCGGAAGAGCATTCGCTTTTGCGTAGGGAATATACTGCTTCAAGCAGACCGTATCACTTCAAGAGATACAAAACTTACTGCTTCATTTAAACTAAAATAATCCAGATACAAACCAGTGGAAATATTATAAAATCCCCATTCACTATGTTTGTTGTATAGGGTTTTCCAATAGGAATGGTTTGATTTTTAAGTGACGTTTCGGCAATTTGTAATATGTCATGATCTGTCATTTCTTGTTTCATTGTATTCAGTAATGTTTACAATTTCATCATGGTGAGATATACGCAAGAACAACGTTTACAAATTATTCAGTTTTATTATCAAAATAATCATTCTCCAATTGCAACTTTTCGTGCGCTTTTGCCATTTTATAGTCGTAATAATCGTCCAAGTGTGCTCGCTATTCGTCGAATTGTTGAACATTTTGAGCGTACATTTTCGTAACATAATGTTGAAGTGCCAATAAGACAAAATTTCACTCGAAGTAATGCAAATATTGCTGCCGTTCAGGCAAGTGTTGCTGAAGACCGCAATTTGTTGATTCCAAGACATTTTCAAGAATTGGGACTGTCTCAAACCACAACCTGGCCGATTTTGAGAAAGGATTTGGGTTTGCATCCGTATAAAATTGTTCTGACTCAAGAACTGAAGCTATTGAATCACCGTAAATGTCGTGAATTTGCTGATTTTGCCTTGGAACTACTTGAAAACGATAACGATTTTTTTAAGAAAATCATCTCCGATGAGGCTCACTTTCATCTGAGTGGTGCGGTAAATAAACAAAACTGTTGATTCTGGTGCGAAGAAAATCCACAAATTATTCATGAAAAACCATTACATTCATCTAAATTAACAGTTTGGTGTGTTTTATGGTCTGGTGGAATCATCGGTCCGTTTTTTTCAAAATGAAGCTGGTATCACCGTTACTGTCAATGGAGATCGATATAGATCGATGATAACCAACTTTTTATGGCCGAAATTGAAAGAAGGTGATCTTGACAACATTTGGTTCCAACAAGACGGGGCTACGTGCCACACAGCAAGTGCAACAATTGAATTATTATTAACACCATTAGACTATTTCTTGTGGAGTTATTTGAAGTCATTTGTCTTTAGCGATAAACCAAACTCTCTTCAAGCTTTACAAGTCAATACTGAACGTGCTATTCATGACATGCGACTTGATTTAGTGGAAAAGTGCTCGAAAATTGGGTTCATCGAATTCGTTCCTGCAGAAAAAGTCGTGGAGGCCATTTGAATGACGTTTTATTCAGAACTTAATTGTGTCGATTTTACTTCACATTAAATAAAAAACATTTCAATTTCCTTAACAATTCGTGTGTTTTTTTTATAGAAATCATATCACTCTTATTGGAAAACCCTATATTACACTGAGAATATATCTAGGAACATTTTATGTAAGTAGAAACAAGGCACTGATTTTACTTTATCAGAGGCAGCTATGACGGGTTTTCAGTCGCAGCTAAGAAATCTGTTTACTGTTATATTAACAACATGTGAACCGTAAAATCCATTAGATTTATGGAACAAATGTAAAGAAAGCTTAAGCGAAAATATCCTTAGATAAACACTACGAATTAATACAACTTTACAAAATTCAACATAAATCTTTAATGAAGCTTCATCCTTCTTGAAGATAAATGTCAAGATAAAACTATTCAAAAATTTGGCTTTGAAGGTCCAAATCGAAATACGTATTTTATACTAAATAGGGATGTTCTTAAAGAAAGGAATTATAACTCTGATCTGTTACAATCATTTTATAGAAACTAATAAGTCGCTGTTAGTGTATGACCAAAAATTACCATAAAATGCAACTATGGAAACGATTGATAACGGAAGAGGAAGCATATTGTTTCTTGATACATCAGGTGGAACAGGAAAAACGTTCCTCATCAATGTACTTCTAAGGAGGAGCCAAAGGAGTTAGACAGGCAGAAGTACTAAAGACGAGCAAACTTATTGTATGGAATGAGTGCGCAATGGCACAAAAAAGAGCCCTTGAAGCTCTTGAATGGACTCTGCAAGATTTGAGAGGTACAATAATAGACTAATGGAAGGAGCTGTCGTACTTCTAGCAGGAGACTTTCGACAAACCTTGCCAGTTGTATATATCATGATCAACACCAGCAGATGAATCGAATGGATGTCATAAGTCAACTTATGTTTGGAGACATGTTCAGAAACTGAATTTATCAACAAATATGAGGACCCGTTTGACTGGAGATTTAATTGCCAACAGATTTTCTAAGCAGTTATTGCAACTGAGAGGTGGTAATTTCCGATCCGATCCAATTGGTCGGACTTCGTTGCCGTTAGATTTCAGTCATAAAGTGATTCCAGTGAATCAGCTTGTCCAAAAAGATTTTCCAAATATAAGTTGTTGCTTTAGGAAATACAAGTGAAACTGTGAACGAGCAATTGCGTCTTCAAAAAATGACAGAGTAAATAAAATAAACTTATATATTCAAGATTAAATTCCGAGCTCATCTGTAACCTATAACTCTATCAACACCGTTATAGAAGAAACTCAAGCTGTGTTTTATCCTACAGAGTTTTTAAATGCCCCCACATCAGCTGATTCTGAAATTTGAATCAGTAATTATTCTGTTAAAAAACATTGACCCTCCCAGGTTATGCAATGGGACTAAATTGGTTGTGAAAAAATATTGGGTAGTAAGGCAAATGGGCGAGCTGTTTCTTTATCACGTAGTTTTTTGATTAACTTGCTTTTGCGATTACTATTAATAAGGCTCAAAGGCAATCTTTAAAAGTGACAAGAATTAATTTGGAAAATCCTTGCTTTCTAATGAACAACTGTAGGTTGCATGTTCCAGGATGGGTTCTCCAAATCATTTATTTGTTTTTGCGCCAATTAGAAAAACAAAAACGCCAATTTGTAAATACAAAAATAAAAATCAGTTGAAAAATATAATCTTAATACTGGTTTAATTAAGACCCTTTAACTGAAATCCATTTTTAAATTTATAATTCATTAGAGTTGCTGGTCTTAATTTCAGGAAACCTTCTTTTTACATCGATCACTCTATCCCTTAATATCCTAAACTTTTATATTTTTTCTCCCAAAGGGAAGACCGAAAACGCTAGAAACGACTTAAATGAGCAAATAAATTTTCTGGAAAATAACAGAAACTTTAGTTGAAATGTTGATAATCCCACAAATCTTTAATAATATTTCCTCGGGTAACACTATAGGGTATACCACCAAGTTTATAATAAAGAAAACGATCATATATGGGGTACAACGCTCCAACGAGTATCGAAGTGGCTAAAGTGTTTCATAGCAAAGACGGGACGTCAGGATATTTTCACACATTCACTTGCAGATCAGCCGGACCAACAAAAATTTAAACAGGAAGGATGTAGACAAGAATTTGCCGGTTTAAAAAAAACGAGAAACAAAATCGTAAATCTTATCGTTTGTCAGTTAGAGAAGAGTTTTACCTGTTACTGAACGCGGGACATTTAACCCAGCAGAACGTACTTGACGCTTATGTTTGCCCAGAGTCAAACGTCCTTCAATTGATCCGCAATAATCAACGGACACTGAGAGCAGATAGTTACAAAGCTTCAACGCAGACTCGGAGAACAAGCAGGCTAATAATCCTGTAATATTGCCAATTTTCTAGCTTTCAGGGTAGCCCCTGCAATATGAAACAGTATTACCAGGTTGCTACGACAATTTTTAGAGTGTATGGAAAGCTGGATCTTTTAATCACCATGACCTGGCATCGTAAATGGAAAGAAATCGTAGAAAACCTTAAGCCCTGCCAAATTTGGTAGTTAGCGTTAAAAAAGGAAAATAAAATAATTTGATGGCGGAAATTGTGAAAAAATCTATTTTGCAACTATGAAGGCAAACATTTAGTGTACTAGAATTTCAAAAGCGCGGATTGCAACATGCTCACATTTTAGTCATTCTGGATGATGAATCAAAATTACGAACGGAGGAAGACATCGTCAAAATTATTACTGCTAAAATACCTGACAATGAGTTATCGCATGCTCTTTGTGAAATCATTGGTAGGAATTTGATCCATACACTACGTGACACCGTAATCCAAAATGTTCATGCTAGGTGCAAGGGAAATGTCCCAAATGAATTTCAAGATGATACAGTGGACTATGACCATACAATCCATACCTATGTCTAAAACATAACTGACATATCTACGTTGAAATTTGTGCCATAGCAAATTGTGTGCTATATTGTTTCGGTATCTGAAAAAAATAATCACAATCAATTTGATAATTGGTTTCCCAATGCATGATGAAAGATACCAAATACTGCTTGCCAGTCCATTTACCGGAAGAGCATTCGCTTTTGCGTAGGGAATATACTGCTTCCAGCAAACCGTATCACTTCACGAGATACGAAACTTACTGCTTGATTTAAACTAAAATAATCCAGATACAAACCAATGGAAATATTATAAAATCCCCATTCACTATGTGTGTTGTATAAATAATGTTAATATAAAGGATTCTGAAAGATTTTATCTTATAGTCTTACTACAATATGAGACGGAAGCTAAGTCAGAACGATTGGAGTTAGCGAAGGGATCAAACGTACTAGGAAACAACAAAGGAAAACGCATATGTTTTAGATGATTCAATTTGTCAAAAACTCTGGAACATGCGATATCGTATGACTTGTCTGCCCAAATGAAGCAACCTTTTGAATATAAAGGGTGGTTAAATTTTAAGGGCCGACGTTGAATGTGAACCACACCTAAACGTCAAGTTTTTTTCTGCATTTAATTTGACATTTCCCAATTTCAGACTAATTCAATTTGAACCATGGAAAGATACACAATCGAGCAACGCGTTAAAGTTATTCAGGCATATTATGAAAATGGGCGTTCAAATCAAAATGCATATCGTGCACTTCGTGATTTTTTCGGTCAATTTAATCGTCCAAATGTGCGAACAATCGGAAAAATCGTGCAAAAATTTCAGCAAACCGGGTCTGTAGGAGATTTTAAAACACCAGTCCATGCTCGTACAGCTCGTACAGCAGAAAATATTGCTGCTGTTCGCGATAGTATGGCTAAAGAGCCGTTCACCTCAACTCGTCGTTGTGCCCAACAATTGCACCTCTCACGCTCGTCGTTGATGAACATTATGCATAAAGACTTGCATTTACACGCTTATAAGGTGCAATTGACTCAAGAACTAAAGCCTCTTGACCATTCCAAGCGTCGTCAATGGTCAGAATGGTGGCAAGAAATGGCAACAGTGTATGATCAATTTTCGAAGAAAATCATCTTCAGTGATGAGGCACATTTTCACTTTAGTGGATTCGTCAATAAGCAGAATTGCCGCATTTGGCCGAATCATAATCCAAGAGTGATTGTCAAAAAACCAATGCACCCACAAAGAGTGATTGTTTGGTGCGGTTTATGGGCTGGCGGCATCATCGGGCCGTATTTTTTCCAAAATGAGGCCGGTCAGGCAGTTAGTGTGAATGGTGTTCGCTATCGTGAGATGATAACGAACTTTTTATGGCCCGAATTGGAAGATATGGATGTGGACGATATGTGGTTTCAACAGGACGGTGCCACTTGTCACACAGCTAACGAAACAATGGCTCTTTTGCGCAACAAATTCAATGGCCGTGTTATCTCACGTGGTGGCGATGTCAATTGGCCGCCAAGATCATGTGATTTGACACCGTTGGACTTCTTTCTTTGGGGGTTATTTGAAAGAAAAAGTGTACATCGATAAGCCAGCAACAATTCAAGAGCTAAAGGATGAGATGATTCGGCACATTAACGGCATAGAACCTCAACTATGCCAAAGTGTCATCGAAAATTTGGACCATCTGGTGGAGGTGTGCCGCCGAGGTCGCGGTGGCCATTTGGCCGATATTTTGTTCCATACATAATTGAACCATACCAGATTATCATAATAAAAAGAATTGACAATAATTTTCTAAATAATTTGTGTTTTATTCAAAATCAACATCGGCTCTTAAAATTTAACCACCCTTTATATCTGCCTTTTTCTCATCATTTGTCATTTGTTGCCACCAGGGCCTAGATTCTGATCAAGTGACAAATGACAAATAACATTTTTTGTGACTTTGTACTAAAATTGTAACTGCAATAAAATGACAATTAAGTTGTGAGTTCTAAAAAGCGATGCTGATGAGATGACTTTTGGAAAACATGACGAAAAATTTTATGACAAATAATACAAAATTGTCACCTATTTAATATTCGGTGACTTTAAATTTTCTCATAAAATTAGTGTGAATACAGTTTTTATACCATTTTTATATTGAATTAAATCGAAATTAAAAAATTCATAAAAAAAATTTGTATATTGGATTGTTGCGAATTTGGAGTTTTTTGACAATTTTTACGTAATAGTTGTACGTTTGGCGAAATATGTTAAAAGTTGAGTACAATGTAGCAATGAAACTGTAACTACTATAAACTGCTGTAAAACTCATTTCATTAGAATCGGAAATTATCTGTGACAATATTTTGGTCTAGTAAACATTGTCACTTTATCAGAATCTACCCCCAGGTCATACAAACAAGGAAAACGCATGACTAAAGATATTTGCCGAAAACTGCACGGAAGGTTTTAGCAAACTGCTTTATGGATACTACGATTAACTGCTGATTGTTTTAACTTACTAAACGGTAAAAGCGGGTTACCTATAAAAGAGTATGGTATCCTACCATGTCTTCAATACAATTGACAAGTTTCTGCAGAAAGTTATTTTGTTACAGCTCAGAGCTAGAACTTTTCATGAGGGAATAACTTACCAGCTGGCACTATTGAAATTCCAGAAAACTTAATTTGTCGAGAAAAGTACATTGTATGCCTAAAGAACGTTGATGTGAACAAAATCAATAATCAAATTATTGATAAATGTATTTAAGTGCAGATGAAGTCAATATACAGAAAATAAAAGTTAGCATCCCAACTTTCCACTAGATTATTTGAATTCCATCAGTTTGGGTTACCTCAACATACTCTGAATCTTATGTTGAAAATATAATCATGCTGCTTCGAAATCTCAACAATACACAAGGCTGATGAAACGGTACACGATTAGTTGTGAAAAGTATGAAAGCTGACGTGGTTGAGGCAGAAGTGCTCACTGGTTCTTATAAGCGTAAACTCGTTTTAATTCCAAGGATCGATCTTTAAAGTTCTTACCTGGAGCTATCTTTTATAATTAAACGATGACAATTTCCCATTGAAGCTGCCAGCATTTGCTAAGACCATAAACAAGTCTCAAGGTCAAACAACGAACAAAGTTGAGATTTACCTGTCGGAGCTTGTATTTGGACAAGAACCGCTTTATGTTGCATTCTCAAGAGTTTGCCGTCCCTATGACGTCAAAGCTAAGGTTCTATCTACTCCGTCCGACTAAGGAAAGCTGTTTGGCTAGAACTCTTCATTGAAGGAATAACTTACCACCTGGCACTATTGAAATTCCAGAAAACTTAATTTGTGGAGAAAAGTAATTGTATGTCCAAAGAACTGTTATTGGTTTTCTTGCTGAATAAAGTCATATAGTTAAGTACAGATGAAGTCGCGTTATACAGAAAATGAAAGTAAGCGTCCCAACTTTCCACTAGAATATTTGAATTCCATCAGTTTAGGTTACCTCAACATACTCTGAATCTGAAAGTTGAAAATATAATCATTCTGCTTCGGAATCTCAACAATACACAAGGATGAAGAAACGGTACATGATTAGTTGTGAAAAGTAGGAAAGCTGGCGCGGTTGAGGGAGAAGTGATCACTGGTTCTCATAAGGGTAAAACCGTTTTAATTCCAAGGATCGATCTTTAAAGTTTTGACCTGGAATTATCTTTTAAATTTAAACGACCAGAAACAGGTCTCAAGGTCAAACAATGAACATACACATGTCGGAGCTTGTATACGGGCAAGGCCAAGCTAAGGTTATGTCGATTCTGCGCCAAGGAACTCTGATGCATGAAAGTAGTAAAACTTTTAACAAAAATGTTTTTTAAGAAAAAATTTTTGATTTATGAATTGTAAAGTTTATTCAAATTGCATTAACTTTTAATATTAATTGCATTTTCACTTTCTATATATCAAAAATTAAATTATTGTTAATTATTACAATTATTACATTTTAAACAAAATAACATTTAATTGTATCATAACCAGAACGACTGTTTGAAATTTATTTAGAAAAAAATATTTGTTTACTCCGGTTGAAGTCGGCACCGGTTGAAGTCTGCATTGTGATGTGGTATGGTATTTTGATTTTTATTTAAATTAATTTTTAACATGCTTTAAAAAATATTTCAACCACTCTTGGGTCCCGTGCCAATTCTTTATAATATTGCTTAAACGCTGGTTGTACTAGATCCGCTTTTAAATCACCAGTCATTTTGAGGTTTGAATTAGGGACATCAATTTCATATTTTATTCCGGGTTTCACCTCAAAAGATTCTCCTAGGCTAACGATGATTTCATAAGATGAGCTTGGTGTTACTTGCATTCCTATCAATTTTGTAGGGTCAGTACTTTTTTTTATCTCAAAACTAGTAGCATCTCGAGATAATAAGCGAAAACCACATATTATCAAATTGTCCGATGTTTCAAATTTTTGAGTTTGTTTTGGAGCAACAACTTGAGGAGCGGGTTGATTATAATTTGCATAACCAATACGATTTTGTTGTTTGGCAGTAGTTACATTTTCTAATACAAATTGAATCTGATTTGCCGGTGGGCATACCTGTCGTGCATTACCATTCCATATGCCACCAGGTTCCGACCTAAAAAATGTTACGTAATCCGAATCTGTAAACAAATTATCACTTTTTTTAATACAGTCCGTAAGTTCAGCAAATACCATAATCGGAAATCTTATCAAACTTATTAAATTATCAAATATCATACGTCGTTCCGATAAGGAAATACCAAATTTGTGGCAGTAATGATTCATCCACTTAATAAGCGCATTAAACAGATCGACTTCTTTAACCGGTTTGGCTGTAGTCCCCATAAAATCCCATTTCAAGATCGATTCCAACAGGTGTGGTTGAATTGTTAAAAAATTATCTGAAGTTATAATTTGTGGTATTTCCGGCCCAATAAATTTTGAAGCCCAGTTACGTAACAGTTGATAATTCTGGATTTCACAAAATTCATAAATTTTGAATTTTTCGTCAAAATTCAATGCCAACTCATTACTAATGATGTATGCGATCACCATATTTTCGAGTTTCGGGATTTTATACTTCACCGACAGCTCGAGCAACGACATTGAATTTTGTTTAGTAATAGTACATACATCCGTATATAGAAATTGTACATATTCGTAAAACGTTTTGTAATCATATTGGTGTATTGGAATTAATTTTTGAACACCTTGATTTCTGCGAAATTCCATTTCGTATACTACACTTCTGCTCATCAAAAGAAAACTATGAGCGTAAATCACTTGATCGCCACAAGAAAAAATCACATCGGCTAGTAACTCATTGTTAAATAGTTGAGTTATAATTTCACTTAGTTTTAGCACTGGAGAATTATTTAAGATTGCCATAATTGAGCACTGAACACGTTCACGATTGAAGAAAATTTCGCCAACTAGAATCACAACCAATGCTTTTACTGTTCAACCGTGTTATCAGTCATGTAGGGCGGGCTAGAATTTTTATGTTTTTGGCAAATTTTTTGCTTATCTTCATTGAACTGTATATCAGTTGTCAAGATATTTTTTGATATACAGAAGATTGTGATTTTATTATTCAATAAAGCACACTTTCTTTATCGCATGTTGCCCATTTACGTTTTGATAACGAGAAATATGTAACTAAAAAATAATAGTTTTTCGGGTGATTACATATTTTTCAATTACCGGGTCGAGTTCTAAAACTGATTAATATCAACATATGTTCTAACTCATCTACGTATACCGTTTATGCACGCTAGTTTTCTGTATATTAAAAATTTGATTGATTAAAATCGATCGACATCCTACCAATAGGTAAATTTTCATCATGTAATAAACCAATTATTTTCACAATTTTGGCAAAACCTTTTTTCACTTACAAACAGCTTCTTGTTTTTTTAAACCAAGTGAATTTTTCCAAATTAGTAAACACCTCCATTTCTTCTTAAACCGTGCATCCACTGTAAAGTTATTTTGCCTGAATTACTGTTCAGTCCTGACCCCTTCAAAAGGGTCGCTTCTGTGAATTAGGCACCCAGGGTACTTTATAATTAAAATTAGCACCACACTGGTCGACAAATTTGATATTATTGAAATTTGAAATAATTTCTACTAAGCTTTTTCGGCAGTTAATACATTACAACCATCCATCTCGGTTAAGCAACGAATTAGTTAATAGCCAAAATTGCCTATTTACATAACCTGGGTATTATATTCTTATCTAGTTGGATATATTCCTAGTACAGTAGTAATCGAGTTCCATCCCAACTGCCTGAGAATATAATGCCTTAGAATCATTCACTGTGGATGGGTTCAGATATTGCATAGGGTCTAGAATTGAGGTTCCAAAATCGAACGGTGATCACATCTCCAAACTAGCCTCTAGCAGGTTGAAATCGGACGTGTTTGTCGGGCGTAACTATTTTCGTGAGACGTTCGTTTTCGGTCATTTCTATTTCTCTAATTTAAATTGCAGCTTGCTACACCCCAGATAAACAAACCTCTCTAATTTAAGAATCATACCTTCTCGACGGTGTGGTTTCTATATTAGATCCAATCGTTGGCAGAATCTTCTATAAGTGGTCCGACGGTAAGGTTGGAGCTTACACTTTTATTTCTCATAATATTAGTGCTACGAACAGTGTATCTACCTTTTGATTCAGTTTCACCTCCATTTTCGGAGGATTGTATTAACTTTGTTTCGGGGAGCAGATCAAATCAATTACCATTAGTAGTGTACTGCAATGTTAATGCTCATCACACGTTATGGGGTAGCTCAAATATTAATGGGTTGTGAATCACCTTTTATCAATACATTAAACAAGCAAGTGTTTGATATTAGTGAGTGCTCTATATCGATTATTGATTTTATATTC
This sequence comes from Nephrotoma guestfalica, assembly GCA_963691935.1. Lineage (NCBI taxonomy): Eukaryota > Metazoa > Arthropoda > Insecta > Diptera > Tipulidae > Nephrotoma > Nephrotoma guestfalica. Next base: position 215,118,523 of record OY829914.1, read on the forward strand.
AATTGGAAAGTGACAAATGATATTCTCAACTCTAACAAACTGGGAGTTATTCTTTCTTGAGCTGGTATCCCTGCTGGTCTAATTGGGTGAGATACGTTTGACTGGTGACATTGGATTGTTAGCTTCATCTTTGACAGTCGCAATCACATCAGCTTTCGAAAAATCGTGTCCTCCTTCTACCAAGCAAACAATTCAGAACAAGCCTTATTGGTGTTTTGATCATGTTAAATAAATCGCAAGACTTAATAAGTCTCTGCTAGAAAATGATTCTTGCAGATTTGATGTACTGCTACTTACTGATGACAGACCGACTATCCCCCTCTTTCGGTTCATTTTCCCGATTGCGACGTCATCACTCCTGATGTTGTTACTTCCGGGCAATCTAGAAGTACTATTAATCCGCTCGAATGGAATATAGCCTGCAATCTTATCACCTGTGACATTTTTCTTTGGAGATTATTTTTCTTTCCACCTCATAAATCTGGATGGAGTTTTACCTGCTGAGTTACAGCATGTCCCTAAGACATTTCGTTCTATTAGCCTTCTAATATTACCGATTGAATAGGACCTGTTGTCAATGTTTTGTCTTCAGTTAATTTTAGTAACTATCAAGGCACTGATACCAAATCCACTAACGTCGGTGAAGAAACCAGAGGTAAATTCAAAAGCCTGTGATTATCATTTGTTAACGTTTCATTCACGGTGTCTATTGGAAATGGAATATATAAGTCTGTACTTTCTCAGAGGTATTATCAACTGTGCTGGGTTGTTAGTACTTCTTCTAGCTATCCATAGCAACTAGTTTATCGGAATAAAAGCAACCGATAGCCAATACTCAGCTATCAGCTATCTAACGAAATTCTATAAGAATACGAGTAGTATGATTTTATTTTCGTTCACTGAAAGCAACGAAAAAGAGCTGCTTTCGAGACTGGCGAGCACTCTGGAAGAGGATGCTGCAAAAGAAGGGCGTAACAATCATCACCGACGACAGGGCCATCAGAGTTACCGCCAATTACCCCAATGAGACAACCGGAGAGATTGATCAAACAGAAACACTTCCTGTACACCTGTTGTTTCAACTAAAAGGAATGGACGCTCGCAACACATACACCGCAAGCAATTGAAGATGTCCAGTCCAATTTCAAGCAGCAGTAAACATAATGATTGGGCCGCGGATGGGCAGCTTAATGCACTCTTTTTGTCTCTTCGTTGAAAAGCTGCATATGTTTTGCAAACTGTATCCGCAACAGAAAGGAGCTATGAGCGCGTAATGACCGAGTTGGAACTACGACACGGGCAGTCATATACGTCAAGTAAATTATGCATGATTCAACTCCAAAGTAAGCGGCAACTATGTATGGAAAGTTTTCAAGACTTAGAGATAGAAGTAACGAAATGGACGCATTTATCATTGCTGTCAAGGACCACCATTCGAAGCTTTATGTAAGAATCAATACTATAAATTAAACCAAGGCAGCGAGAGCAAGTTTAGCCACAGACACTATAAAATTGCGCAAGCTGGATTCGGATAATATCACGCAAATAAAGGATCTTATAATAGGGGAGATAAGGAAACCGCGTCTAGCTTTTCGAGCAAACGGTAAAAACGATCGTGTTCCGTGTCTCGATGTTTTCTATGCCAACAATCCGGCCACTACCGATTGTAATCAAAATGCCCAACGAACACCGTTAAAATCCCACAACTAGAAACAGATCTCTGAAATCTGTTGTTCGTCCTGATATGGTAAATCCAGAACAGATTGATGTTACTGTCCGTTATAACTTGCTACCAGCAACAGGTGAATCGGCGATAGTGAAACTAGAGTATACCCTTCCAATGACATTCGGCAGAATGCGGTTCAAACATCGGTTTATCGTTAATAGAATAACTGATGAATGGATCTTTGGGCTGGATGTTATGAAGAAATACCGGATGGGCATGGGTCTGGATAACGAGGTACCAAAATTGCACAATGTGGAGGTACTCCTTCAATTAAAAAAAGTGATCAAAATGCATTGCGAATTATAGTCGAAGGCAGGGTCGAGATACCACCGATGTGCAAAAAGTCATGTACGAGAGAATTGACGGTGACCTTGGAGACACCAATCTGCGAATGTCAAAAATAACAGGTTATTATGTGCGGAAAACCTGGTGAAATTCCAGCAGAAAGTACCAGTACGTGTTTTGAACGTAAGCTCGGGTACAATTGTAACAAGGACAAGAGAGGTCATCGGTACGGCTAACGGAATCAACTAAATTGCCAATTACCAGTCGGAACAATGTCGTCGATCACCAAACCGTAGGCTGAAGACGATCATTGGCTCACTGTGCAGCCATATTCCAGCAGAACAGTTAAATGTCGAAGTGGAATCACTGGATAAATTAGCCTATGTCTTTGCTCTTAATGATGACGAATTAGGAAAAACTACTAAACTTTCCTAAATTGGAAAAGTCTGGTATTAGGCCACACATTTTATAAACGCATCACCAGTCTAAATGCAGACTGTTCCGGGAAGAGGTTAACAGTTTGGGTCATAATGTTTCAGGTAATAGTGTGCGAAAGGTTCCAAAGAAGTTAGTATCCGTAAAGGTTTGGCCTGCAGTTGCTAGTACTAAGAAGTTTCCTATAGGATTATATACTACCAACGATTTGTGCCAAACTTTGCAGATGTCTCCATTGCTTTATTGATAAAAGTGTCTGTGGGACACAGAGCATCAAAACGCATTTGAAGAGTTAAAGAAAAAATTATGCAGTGCCCGTATGTTGGCGTATCCGTAGGAACACGGGGATAGGTGCAGTGTTATCACAGAAGCAAGAGTGCGAAGGGCAAGTTGTCACAAAACTGCTGGGTGTGATCTACAGTGTCAAACATCAAACAAACCACTCAAATGATTGATGCAGTTTAATGAACCTGAGGGGTAAATAGCTACATGGATCGACTACAAGCCTACACTTTGAAGATTTTATATCAAGCCATAGACTACACTTGCTAAATAAGGAAGGACAAGATATTACATACTGCCACAATGGCAAGTCAAACATTGATCTCACCTTAGTGATCAGTGGGCAGTTAAACAAAATTAGAAGTAGGTGTGTTAAAACCTGTTGGACATCTAGTGATTAGAGGCCGATCTTGATCAAGCTATCTGGAAAATAGATGAATTGTAGTAACGGAGAAATAAATAAAAGGTTTGCTATGAAGAGAGCAAATTGGACCCATCTGAACGACTATCTTTTTGGACAATGGGATCGTATAAACTGGGAAGACCGCAACAGCAAAGACAGTGTAAACAAACTTGCTACTAGAGTCACCAACAGCATAATCAAAGCCTGTAAAATTGCCTTAACAGAAAACATAAAGAAGTGCAAAGCACTCGGAAAGAATTCCAATACACTAGACAACCAGAGTTAAGAGAAATGGAGAAACCGACCTACAGGCAACTAAGAAACTCATATTTCAATGAGATTGCACGGGAAAATCAAAAAACCTTTCAAAAATTTGTCGCCTTACATGGTAATAGCGAGCCATGGGAATTTATTTATAAATACCAGGCGGGTAAAATTAAATACCGGGAGTCATTAAGCTCAACTCTATCTCATAGAACAACAACAACAATATGTCAAGAAATAAACCAACTGCTAGTAAACTTCCTGCTACCTGACGATGATCCTGCTCATGATACAGAAGAGCAAATGAATATAAGAATATTGATACAGCAGGCACCTGCGACTGGAAACGATCCGCCTCTCAGTCAAAAGGAGATTGAATTAGCATCTATTAGTAAACTAACCCATCTGTTCAATAAGTGTTTAGAGCTAGGTGGTTTTTCACAAATTTGTAAAACAGGTAAAGTTGTTGTGGTCAGTAAAGTAATAGTTAGAAACGAAGCTGACCCTAAACCGTATAGATTGGACCTTCTCTCGATTACGGGCAAACTCGTAAAAAAATTAAAAATGGACAAGATGATAGAAAAATTTGGGTGAATCATCTAGCTTTTTTTGAACTAGCGGTTAGTTTGAGTATGGTAACGAAAATGATTGTGTATTCGCTTGAACAACGCTGGGAAATATTGAAACCTTTCTTCGAAAATCATGGTAATGTTGCAGAATGTGTGCGAAAATTGCGTGCGGTTTTCGGAAGAAACAAAGCGCCACGAGCTCCATATGTGCGTTATTTTGTGAATAAAGTTAAAGAAACAGGCTTGCTAATTGTTAAACGAACACGAACCAAGCAACCAACCAAGCGCACACCCGAAAATGTTGATGCTGTAGCCGAGAATGTGCTCAAGAATTGAACATTTCACGCACAACATTGCGACGAATTCTGCATAAAGACCATGATATGACACCGTATAAAGTTTGGTTCAGGAATTGAAGCAAAGAGACCACCCATTGCGTTTTCGTTTCGCTGAGTGGGTTTGCGATCGAAGAAGATGCCGATTTTGGCAAAAAAAAATCATCTTTTCGGATAAGGCGCTTTTCCATCTTGGCGGCTATGTAAATAAGCAGAATTATCGCATTTGGGACACGGAGAACCCGCACGTGATCGTAGAGAATGTATCCTCAGCGAGTGACTGTTTGGTGCGGATTTTGGTCCGGTGGCATCATTGGGCCAGTTTTCTTTGAAAATGAGCAAGTAGCCGTCGTTACTGTCAATGGTGAGCGCTATCGCGCCATGATAAACGATTTTTTGTTCCCGGCACTTGAAGAGGAGGACATAGGCAACATTTGGTTTCAACAAGACGGCGCTCCGTGCAACACAGCACACGTTTCAATTGATCTTTTGCGCCCTGTCTTCGCAGATCGAATTATCAGCCGAAATGCTGATGTCATTTGGCAACCTAGGAGCTGTGATTTGACGCCGTTGGACTATTATCTTTAAGGTGTCATCAAAGATAAGTCTTACGCCGACAAACCAGCAACGATTGACGCTCTCAAGAACAATATTCGAATTGCCATTGAAGACATAATGCCGCATACCATCAAAAATGTGCTCAAAAATTGGCCCACCCTATCTATATATGGGCACTCCAGACATGATCTTGAAAATAAGACTCAGTTGGCATTAAATCGCATGTGGAAATGGTGCATGAAAAATTTGCTATCTCTATCACCCGGAGAAACAAAAATGATGTTGCGAAAAGGTAAATTAGACACTAATAGACCGCCTATTGTAAAATTAAATAATGTGAGGTTAAAACTGACCAAAACTGTCCAATATCTCAGTGTTAGTATTGATGAGATTCTTGAAATTACAAGTTGTGTTAAAACTACCGCTGAAATGGCCAAAAAAGTTTTACATACCACCGCAAGAATCTCGCACGAGGCTTGGGGAAAAAATAAATATTATTGCAGGTGGTATCCCGATAGATATCAATGATAGATAAGACATGGAATATCATCATCGAAACTGACGAGACGATGGATAAGAATTCGCATATTAGGAGATCGGAAAAAGAATGCAATTTGTCGCAACAAAGATGAGATATCTCCACTAAAGGAAGATACACGTGCTTACCACAATTCGTTACTTGACATGGTAACTTTTACAGCTACTTAGTTAGATTTAGAATTAAGGAAAATTAACTATGTCTCTGCGGTGCAAATATAGAATCATCTGACCATATAATATGTCGGCTGATAAAACAACTTTTGTGTCCGTATCCTAGACTAGATCATGTGTCCGTGTCTAGATCATGCATGCCTTCGCGATGGCTAGGGACGGATATCTATGTACTGGTGCAAGGGATATGACTAAAATGCATCAATGATAATCAAATAGTAGGAAACGTAGTTGCTAGCAGCATATAGAAACACCACTATAGGGTAGTTACCTCCGTGTGGCGTTTCAGCCTGATAGCACGGCTTAACAAATGTTTAAATAATAATACAACTACTAAACGGAATAATCTCGAACAGCGATAGACAAGTATATAAGCTCGAGCAATTTGAGACACAGGGGCAGTTGTAATTCAACCAGCAGTTTCCCAAAGTAAACAAGACAAAATGGTTTTCACTAACCCCCTGGGAATGGTAAAACCTAACAGCTATAATTTTATAAAAATTGCTAAATGATCAACCAGCTTATTCTATTTTATGATCGTGACTCTTTACTATAAAACTTTAATATTCTAATTAACTATACGACCTACACAAGTTTTTGATTTTTTTATGGTTTTGTTGTCACCAAACTACGAGCGAGTGGCCAGTAGTAAATAATTAAAATTAAAATTGCATAAATTTAGATTTCTCCTTTGATATTTATTTCCCTATATACTCGTAACAGATGAAACGCCCTAATAATATCTAAGTAATCATTAAAACAAAATAAAATTTAATCAAAAAAATTAATTAAATTAACATTAACACATTTTTAATTATATATAACAATTTTTGAGGTTAGATTCAGCCAAATGATTATACGTTTATTATCGGGGTTTTAAATTAGGCATTTTAAAAATAGAAAAAGGGAACTAAATGAAGATTTTTTTTTTTAAATTAGGGAGATTTTTTGCTTTGGTGAATTCTCCACGGAATTTCATATTTTATTGATTTTGGTAATTTTAATATCTGAAATAGATAAGAATTTTTCTAAACAGTTGGTTTAGTTTATAGAAATGTTCGCCTTCTGTAAATAGCAATTAGACCCTAATATACCCCATAAATTTAGGAGAACGCGGTTACTATAACACCAATCGATATACACGAATACAAAATAATTACAAAGCACAAATAAATAAATATTAGGATTTTTAAGCATAATCCCCGGCATAAATACATAAACGACACACGAAACTAGGGGCAGCACAATAAAATATTCGCTTCCGTTTTTGGAACGGTTTAATATAATATTAAAATGAAAATTGTATCAATTTTTATTATAACAAGTCTATTGAAGACGTGACAAATCTTAGAGTCACGTATTGATTGAATATCAACAATAGAGAGAAATGATTAATACAACAACAATTCGAGCTTAATATGGTAAAATGAAAATATCATCGAAATAGTTTCTCGTCTGTATACGAGTATAATATTACGTTATTATAGTTTCCGAATAATATTCCACTCCCGCATTTTCTATTTTTTTATTCGACTTAATTTGAAATGAGAGTGTCGAATAATTCACAGTTGGTGTCACTTATACTCCTATATACGAGTAAATAATCATTGGTGACCATAGAGGTGACCACATCTATCAGAGAATCACCTTATAAAAGATTCCCGAGCGAAATTCTTTCCTACTACATGTCGCACCGTATAATTTGAATTACAAATAGAAAATTCCACATTGTTGTTGTTATGTTAAGTGTGATATCTTTGGTATACACAAAACCAACAACGACGACTACGACTTATCAGATGATATTTTGACATTCGTTTTGTTTGGTTTTGAAATTGCTCAGGTTCAGGTTAACAATTTTGTTTACCTTATTATTATTATTTATGCATTGTTTGCATTGGGCGTATACCAACAATCGATAAGGAGTTCGATTCAAACAGCTGTCTAAATGATAAGGTTGCTTTACTCTGCCGTATATATTATAGGGGTAATTATGATATGTAAATGCGTGAGAAGAATGCCTGAAGAGATGAATCTTTGATAAACTATTAAATATTTGTTTTCACTTGATTTTGGAAACTTCAGGTGAAAATATAAAAATACTAAATTGGATTTGGATAATTTTAGGGTTAAGTTCTTCTAACTTTTACTTGAACTACCAGAATGTTTGTTTTAGGAAACGCAGAAGTAATTTACCAATAGAACAATTAGTTAGGCGACATTGAGCCTTTTATTATTTGTATGACAATATACTAAATTCCGTCGAACTGAAAATCCTTTATGTTAAACACATTTCGTAAGAGAAAGTTTGTTTACTTACATCTATTTGGTGCGCTGTTTTCAATGTTGTCTCCTATTTGGAAAATTTAGATTCTACATCATTCTACATCGAATCAGCGGCAAGAAATAAATTTCAGGTTCTTCACAATTTTGCTATCCTAAAAACAAGGACAAAAATTTAAGAATAGTTTAGGAAATGATTTCCTAAAAATGAAAATATTTCTTAGTTACAGTGGATATGCTATACGAAAATAGATCAACTACACGATAAAATAATTGATTCAATATTGATTAATAAAAAATGACCAACGCGCAATTTCTTTTCTCTATATCTAATCTTTCCTTTTAATTTAATTTATATCTAAGCTCAATACAAGCTAAAAACCAGCTCAAAACAATCAATGTTTTCATGTTTGAATCATGAGTTTCAAAAACCACTCCAATGATTTTCATAAAAATAACTCAAAGTGTACAATTTTTTTATCGGTAAATTAATATCCCTGAAGCATCGATACTTGCGAAGCTGTTCCGTACTATACATTTGACAAACGTCTTCGTCCCATTCAACTTACTCATTTTTTCAATGTGTTTATGTTTAACATAAAAAGAGAGCTGTACCTCAATCGGTTTAAGATTCATTTGAATTGAAAATTCTCCAAAGGCATGTCAAAACCTTATACTAGCTTCACATTTTCATGATCAATCTGAATTCCATCCCTTTTAATTGGGGTCCACATAGTGGACATATTGCGCCACATAGTGGGTAAATCATAAAAAAATTACCAAAAAAAATACCTCCATAAAAAAATTTCCAAAATCATGGTCCATTGCAATCATATCCTGACATTCGAAAACATCTTCTTTCAAATATTTTTTCAAAATCGTTCAAGTATATATTTTTTTTAAACAGGACCTCGGACTAAACAAATTTTCCATAAATTAGAGATCATAATCGATTGTTAGTACTCCAAAACCCATCCCACCCATTTTTATTAAAAGTTGTTCGACCCGAAAACCCCTAGATGAATTTTCCCAAAATTAGGACCCATTTATCCAAATCCTGCTAGCCGAATAAAAAATAAATAAATAGACCATAGCCGTACCAGAGGACATCAAATTCATTTAAGACGGAACAAAATGTGAAAAAGGTGAAAATGAAGAAACATGAAACAGAAAAAGTAAGCTACAAGTCAATATTGTACCAAGGCTAACAACCAAGATTTTACAAAATTCGATTAGTACAACCATCTAATGTGATCGTAACGCAACCAACATATCATAGTGCAACATTCCGCAGTATAATGAAACATGACGTCAGATTTCTAATAAACGAAAATCACACAACATACGAGTAATACAGCAACATGATGCAACATAATACAAAATCACGCAATATGGTACAACATCAAGCAACATTAAACAACATGGTGCAACATCTTTCAACATTGTACAACATTATGCAGCTTGGTGAAAAATTACGCATCATGATGTATTATGACCCGAGGAAAAACACTTCTCAATAAATTTTCCTGAACTTATAACTCCATGTAATCCCTTACCTCCGAAAACCGTGTCCCGCCAAATTTTATCAAAATAATTCAAGCGAAATAAAATGATAATAGAAGGCCCCAAGTGATGCAACATATAGTGGAACTTCCCCTGGCCCCACCGGAGGACCCCCTAAATGAATGTTCGTGGCAGCAAGACTCACTTCAACCAATTGCTGATACTCGAAAACCCCCTTTTCTGTAACCAATACAATCTTCTCTATAGTTTATTAGAATCTGCGATTCAGACTTTGTTCATGGCTTTAAATTGTTGTTGGTTTTGACTATACTAAACGATTTACCTAGTATTGGTCTGCAGACTAGCATATAAACAATTAATTACAATTCAAAATAATTTTTAAAAATTTAAGGAATTTGCGGCGCATAAAATTCTTGTGTTTAAACTGTTAGGCAAAAATTAAAAACATGATCAAGTTTGAATCGGACACATAGCCGTACGTTCACGATTTGGCTACTGTTTATGGCAGGACGTGAAATTCGAACCGCGAAAGAGTAAGGAGTGCTAAGATTAAAACCAAATGAAAACAAGAAACATGAGAACATATGAATGTGGAATTTGCATACTCATGTTGTAAGCAATATTAATTTGAGTATTCAACAGATGGGAAACTTACCTTCTCGAGTGCAACCATTTAGGCCGGTCACTCACACCGGAGTCGACTACGCTGGCCCTTTACAAATAAAAGCATATAAAGGTAGAAGAGGACACAAAACATACAAGGGCTACATGGCGATTTTCATCTATCTTGCAATAAAAGCAATTCATATAGAGGTACTGACAGAATTCACTACAGAAGGATTCATAGCTGCCTTCCGAAGATTCGGATACGAGAGCACAAGACGTGGACTCTGTAGCAACATGTACAGCGACAATGCAACAAATTTGCTGATTTCAATGACACAGTGGCCGCACAACTCGCTATAGATGGAATAACATGGTATTTTCAGTCACCATCATCATCTCATTTTGCTGGCCTTTGAGAGACAAGTGTGAAAGCTGTCAAGACTCATTTAAAAAAGATCTTGGGTCACTCATACTCACGTACGAAGTATTAACAACAATTTTAAGCCAAATAGAAGCCGTGCTAAACTCGAGGCCTCACTCCAGGACATTTTCAATAGACTCATAAAAGTTAGCAAAATGCTATACACGTCAATCGCTGAGTCAACCAAATTCCTAGCATTATGTAGTTGCATATGCCATACTACTGCAACATCAACAAATCATATTTCCGTTCTAATTAAATTCTTTATATACGAGAATGCTGACATTAACTTTTAATTTAGTATAAGAATGAAAAATTGTTAGTTTAGAGTTAGAGTAAGTTTATACCTGAAATTGTATTAACGTAAAATGTTGACCAATAAAATTCATTTTTTTAACTCTCCGAAACCACGTTTCGTTAACTGGCGCCGAAACAGGGACCTGTCCAGAAAATTTTTCGAGTGAAAGTAAAGTGATTAAAGTGATAAAGTGAATTACGAGTAGGCGTTTTACAAATTTCAACGTCTAAACGCTAAAAGTGAATTACAAAGTAATCGCGATTTTCGACTGAGAAATCAAGTGATAAGTGAATGAAACATCGTACCACAAGTAGGCATTGTACAATTATTAACGTACAGAGCTAAAAGGGAGTCATACGAATCGTCCGATATCACACAGACTATGCCCAATTGTACCAGCAAGTACATTTTCGAAAGAAATATAAATCTTTCGACTACGAATCAATTAAATCGTGAGAAACGCAAATCTCCCGAGATATGTTAACTCTACTAACGTTAATGTAAGTAAAAATAAAAAAACTTCATAAATAAGTGAACTAGTAATAAAAACAAGTAAAATAAGTGAAGATACTCTTCGAAATAAATATAAAAAAATTTATAATAAAAATTTTATAATAATAATAATCTACTAAAAGTGAAAATATTTTGGCAATAAAAACAAAAATTAATATCTATATAATTATATAATAATATAAAATGGCAACAATCGAGGCAATAGTGGAACAAGTAAATCAGCTCACTGGAGCTATCAACGCCCAAATTGAAGTAACGAAAAAACTGGAACACCGCATAGCTAAATTGGAAAACCCGGTCATCACCAAATTTGAGAAACTAGCTGCACCAAAAACGGACCAAGATTTAGCAGACATCAGCAGACTTCCCGATTGCGTAAAGGAACTCCAGAGTTTTGATGGCAATCCAACACAATATATATCTTGGATTCACAACGTTGAGAATATTTTGAAGGATTACGAGATAGTAAAAAATAAACCGTTATATCGATGAATACTCCAAAGCATCCGGCAGAAGATTAGAGGAAGAGCCGATGCAGCATTGATATCGTATAACATATTCAGCGATGACTGGACATCTATAAAAAAGTGTCTATCCCTCCACTATGCCGACAAGAGGGATCTCAGGATCTTAGAGCACCAATTGAGCGGAATCACACAAGGAAATGCAAGCATTGATGAGTTTTATGCAAATATCAACCATCAGTTTTCACTGATTGTTAACAAGATTAAAACGGAGGACTATTCATTGGATACAATCGAGGTATTGATAGAAACATACCGAAATCGTGCTCTGGACGTATTCATAAGGGGACTCAATGGCGAGTTAAGCAGAATGCTGATGATCCAACGTCCACAAAATCTTTCTGACGCATATACATCATGCCTAGAGTTCCAAAACTTGAATTATCGTAACATAGTAATCCATAAAAAGAGCTTAAATAATTCAGTTGTAGCCCCGATTAATCAATTAGCTTCATATCCAGCAAATCTACAAAGGAAACCGGTAAATATCCCGGTACCACAAAGAAACATGGCCTACAACATTCAGCATCAGAATAATAGATTGCCGCCTCCACGTTCAGTGGGACCAAAACCACCAACACCTATGTCGATCGATCCATCCACCCAGACAAGGCATGTCAATTATATGAACCGGCCTACGTATCAACAAGAGTATCGGACAAATAACCCAAACAATCAGCAAAATTACCAACCCGCATACAAACGCGAACACTCCGATCAAAATATACCAAGAAAGAACCAAAGGATCTACCACTTAGAACCGGAAGTAGATGAAGAACTATATAATCAGATGATTTCCGACGAGATTTCAGACTTGGACATAGGCGATCAAGAGGAAGAACAGGAAGTAGAAAACACCGAACTAAATTTTATGATGGACGCCTCTCTAGCGTACCATACTTAGAATACAGAACTGGAGACACAAAATTACTCAAATTCCTCATCGACACCGGGGCAAACAAAAATTTCATCAGATCCGAACTAGGAAAAACCCAATTCCGACCAACACTCAATTCAATATTAAATCAGCTGGTGGAAGCATACCGATTAAAGAAAAAATGTTTGGACCATTCTTTAAAAGTGTCGGAATCCACAAAAATTTGGAATTTTTCGTGTTACCGGGACTTCAATCATTCGACGGGATAATTGGAGATGATACCCTAAAAGAACTAGGGGCCATAATCGACAGAAAAAATAACACGTTAATTCTAGGTTAATTTCTAAACATAAAGATACCACTAAAGGAAAAGCAGTCATCACAAGTCAATAATCTGGAAATTCGAGACAATCATCTTTCGCAAAAGACCAAACATAACCTACAAGTAATGCTGTCAAAATTCAAAAAACTGTTCGGGCCGGTTGACAACCATGAAATCATCGAAACAGATGTAAGAGCAGAGATCAAAACAACAACAGAGAAACCCATCTATTCCAAATCTTACCCATATCCGGTAAATATGAGAGGTGAAGTGGAAACCCAAATCAAACAGCTGCTAAATGACGGTATTATAAGACCTTCCAAGAGCCCCGACAACGCTCCAATCTGGGTAGTGGAGAAAAAGTTGGACGCTTCCGGTATACGTAAATGGTCATCGACTTTAAAAGACTCAATGCCGTAACAGTATCAGATGCCTACCCAATTCCAGACATTTCACATACACTGGCAAACCTAGGAAACTCTAAATTCTTCACAACGATCGACCACACCTCCGGCTTTCATCAGATTCGGATGAAGGACTCAGACATAAAAAAAACATCCTTCTCAACAATGAACGGGAAGTACGAATTTCTAAGGCTTCCTTTTGGATTAAAAAACGCACCAGCGATCTTCCAGAGAATGATAGACAACGTGCTAAAAGAGTTCATTGGAAAAATATGTTATGTCTATATTGATGATATTATCATATTTGGAGGAAACACGGAAGAGGAACACCTAAACAATGTAGAGAAGATATTCTCCAAACTGGAAAAGGCGAATTTGCGCGTGAACCTTAATAAAACAGAATTCCTCAAGAGTGAAACCGAATTTCTCGGTTACGTCATAACCGACCAGGGTATTAAACCCGACGACCGGAAGGTGCGTGCAATCCAAAATATTAAAATTCCAGAGAACTTGAAAGATCTAAAATCATTTCTTGGGTTGACGTCATACTACAGACGCTTTATAAAAGACTTCGCCAAGCTAGCGAAACCGCTTACAAGCCTCACCAGGGAATGCTCAAATCAAGGCAAATGCGTCAAAAACGGTCAAAATCAACCTTTCAGAGAAAGAAATTCACGCATTCCGACAACTCAAAGAATTATTGTCTTCAACGGAAATACTCATCTTCCCTAACTTTGAGAAGCCATTCATATTAACAACGGATGCATCAGACACCGCGATTGGAGCAGTATTATCGCAGGGTGAACTCGGAAAGGATAGACCTGTCACATTCAACTCCAGATCGTTAAATAGAACAGAGGAAAATTATGCGAATGAGAAGGAGATGCTAGCTATCATCTGGTCATTGGACAGCCTGCGAAACTACCTATATGGCGCAAAAAAGATAAAAATCATCACGGACCATCAACCCCTAACCTTCTCACTAAGTAATCGTAACCACAACGCGAAATTAAAACGGTGGAAAGCACGTCTGGAAGAATATAATTATGAAATAATTTACAAACCCGGAGTCATTAACAAGGTAGCAGATGCATTATCACGATTGGAATTAGAAACAAATATGCTGTCAACAGATGAGACAATTCATAGCGCAGAGCAGGACAACACCAATTTGATACCATACTGTGATGCACCAATAAATGTATTCAGAAATCAAATCATCATCTCGGAAAACAAAGACGTTTATGCTCGTGAGGAACCCCATCCTAACTACCAAAGGCATTTCATCAGCTTAAGGCAGATAAACAAAGAAACACTAACGAGAGCTCTAAAGGAAAGACTTAGCCCAACGGCGATCAATGGAATTAAAATTCCGGAGGAACATATCCAGATGTTACAAGAACTATTCACGGAACATCTTAGTGGGTACAAACTTCGACTAACACAAAGGATTGTGCAGGACATAAAAAGCGAAGAGAATAAATTCAACATCATTCAGGCAGAGCATAAAAGAGCCCATAGAAATTCTCAAGAAAATAAAGAACAAATCTTGGAAAAATATTATTTTCCTCAAATGGCAAGCCTGATAAGAAAATATACACAGAACTGTGAGACTTGTCATACAAAAAAATACGACCGTCATCCCGACAAAGTTAAATTACAACAAACACCAATCCCAACCTATCCATCGGAAATCATTCACATGGATATCATCAACATCAAGAAGGAAAAATTCATCACCTGCATAGATAAATTCATCAAGTTCACGAAACTTTTCCACATTAAAGATAGATCAGCCACACACCTAAGAAGCAGAATCATCAAAATCCTACACTATTTCACCGCACCAAAAGTAATAGTAATGGATAACGAATCAAGTTTCGTCAGTCCCATGATATCTGACTACATAAAAACACTAGGAATACAAATCTATCTCACACCCTCTCAAAAAAGCGAGGTAAACGGCACGGTTGAAAGGGTCCATTCAACAATCATCGAGATCACAAGATGCCTAATGGATGAATATAAGGATCTCCCCATAAAGGACCTAGTCTGCATTGCGGTGGACAGGTACAACAACACAATACATTCAGTCACCAGAAGGAAACCCAGTGACCTATTCTTCGCTAGAACCAACCGCATCAACTATCAGGGTCTACTAAATTTCAGGGACAAAGTGAATGAAGACGTAGTACAAAGGATTCAAGACTCTCAACAATCCAATTTACGGAAAGAAAATTTAAAAAAAGCAGAGCCTAAAACTTATGAAGTCGGAGATACAATATACGTGGCCGTAAAGCAAATTCAAGGAAAAGATAGAGCGAAATTTAAGAAGAAAATTGTAGCGAAAAATAACCAAGTTACAGTTATTACAGCTTCGGGCAGAAAAATACACAAGACCCATATAAAAAACGTAAATGAATAAGTATCATCTCTTCCATCTTCTAGATCCTGTGTTTTGACGATAACAACACCCTTAAACATCTATGAGTACAACAATCCGCTAGTAACAGTTAAACAGGGATCAGGCCGAATCATCAACGGAAAATTCAAGATTGTTCATGTCATCAATCTAACCGTTTACGAAGACATAGTTGAAAGGATTTCACCCGAAATCAAACACATCGATCAAAGAAGCTCACTTAAACCTCAGCTGACGCACCAAGTTCAACAAATCACACAATTGATGTCAGAACTAAAAGGTAAAAATACAAGAACTAAACGATCGATCGATTGGATTGGAACAGCCTGGAAATGGGTTGCAGGAACACCAGATGCCACCGATTGGAACCAGATTGTCGATAGCCAGAACAACTCATCAACAATAACAATGAACAATACCAAATCAACACAGCCTTGATGAAAACGGCAAACAAAATCCTTGCCGAATACAACCAAATCGTTGACTCATTGCACGAAGATGCGGATGATAAAACACAGCAGATTCTGTTCAACAAACTCACAATCATAAAAGAGGAAATAAAGGAAATAATTAGAGCCGCACAGTTAGCAAAAACAAAGATAATAAATACAAATCTTATGGACAAAATGGAAATTGCACGACTCGTTGCAGAAATCGAAACCCTACCATATGCGAATGAAATAGAAGCGATTGAATACGCAGAGCCAACAATGCTGGTAAAGGATTCCATAATACTATATGTAATATCAATACCAAAAACAAGCAAGCAGGACTATAACCATGTCCTTATTAGATCAACAATCAAACAAAATAAACAGGTCTACTTGGAATATAAGGAACTTATCCTAAATCAACATCGGCTTTTCGGGATAACGCAAAAGTGTAACTCGTTCCACGAGACCATCATCTGTGAGAGAAACTGCTTGGAGGAAATCAACGATGACCATTGCATCAGCCAGCTCATACGAGGTACGCATGCAAGTTGTGACTACATATTCAACAAAAATCAGGTAATTGAGACACTGGCTGACAATACAATCCACCTGAACAACTTTAACGGTGAGATCTACGGCAACAATACAAACAAACACCTAGAGGGAAGTTTTTTAATACAACTCAACAACGAGACCATAATAATCAACAACATAACGTTCACTAACCGGGAAACACATACATTCCAAATATTACCATTAGTGCTTCAGTCAAATATAACAGAAAAAAGTATGAAGATAAATCCAGAGTATCTTCATAGCCTGCATCTGAATAACGTGAAAAAACTACAGAAATTGTTCGCAAGCTACGAAAAATCAGGGTCATAGATCTCGCAATCATAAGTTTGATTTTAACGATAATCTTGATTTTCTTAATCACAAGAAGGCACCATTTCTATAAAGTGCGACATCAGAAACCAGCTCAACAACAGGGGATCTTCAGCTGCCTACCAGAAATTCACACGGTTACCCTCAATACGTGACCCACGGGCCGTGGATCTTTAAAGGGGGAAGAGTTAGCAAAATGCTATACACGTCAACCGCTGAGTCAACCAAATTCCTAGCATTATGTAGTTGCACATGCCATACTACTGCAACATCAACAAATCATATTTCCGTTCTAATTAAATTCTTTATATATACGAGAATGCTGACATTAACTTTTAATTTAGTATAAGAATGAAAAATTGTTAGTTTAGAGTTAGAGTAAGTTTATACCTGAAATTGTATTAACGTAAAATTTTGACCAATAAAATTTATTTTTTTAACTCTCCGAACCACAGTTCCCGATAGGGATTGCTCAGATACAAATATTCACAGACTTCCAAGATGGCAGTTGCTAGAAAAAAATAAACAAGACTTGTGGAAACGATGGAGTAACGAAGGAGACTACAACAACGACCAAAGTGTTTACAGATAAAACCGCAAATACAAATTGGGGATTTTGTTCTTCTCATAGAAGAAAACTTACCTCCCTCGAAATGAGTGCGAGGTAGAATTGTTGAAACTCACCCGAGAACGAATGAGCACACACGAATCATCTCCGTAAAAGGTCCGGGAAATTCTCTCTACGAGCGAGCGATAACAAAGGTTTCGGCAAAAGAAGAAATACGAGCAAATACTGATAATAAGAACTGGATGGATAATATTTAAGTAAACGAAAAACCTAGGCGAATAACAAGAAGATCCACAAACTCAAAATTACTACTCCCCGCGCTCTCAATACTCTATGTACTCGGACTAACATCAAACAACATCTTCAAATCTTAACATAACCAGGTTTAATACCCATACTGGCATTTATATTGTGACAAAATCCGGCAAGGAAGTTTAATCAACGGGGAGTGGAAGATCATAACGTATTACAAATTTACTCTCTCTCAACAACTAGACAAGTTATGTTCAAATATAACATTAAGTACTCAAACTACACTGTATTATTGCACATCTATAATTTGCCAAATAAAAGCATCTTATCTCGATATAAAGGAACAGAATAATATATTGATCGCGTTTGGTGGAAAAAATGTTCGCAGACAAAGATCGCCTTTTGACTTTGTCGGACTCTATTGAAAATGATGAGACTACGAAGTTTTCAATCTGCAATGATCACTACCATTACAGAGGTTCACCAAAGCAGGCTAGATCCATTCACATTGAGACCACGACAACTTCTGGAGCAGATTCATCAGATCTGAACCCGAATCAGCATATACCCGTCTGAAATAAGGACACAACAACCATGTACAAGATAGTTAACATTTAAACTATTAAACTAGGAAACACGATTGTATTTGAAATAAAAGTACCCTTGATTCAGAGAACGAGATTTATTATCCATTATATTATACCAATTCCAACAATGTACCAACTGGTCACGACCGTCATGCAACAAGATCAGTATATGATGTTGTCCGCTGATGGATTTAACAACAATTTTCTAATTATGTTACAACAACGTTAATTTAAAATGTTTGTAATTATAAATGGCAAAATTATCATTTTGAGCAATACAGCTATAATTTAGTACAATTGTAATAGCAGAAATGTGCATTTACTCGTACCACAGACGGCAGCGTTATTTAAATAATTATTATTGTCGCATACTATAATTTCATTTATGAATGAAATCTAATTGTCATTTTCGACTTTAAACCGATACAAATACTATTTCCTTAATTACGAAAAATATACCGTCGTTAACTTCTTACATAAATACATTCTTAAATATCTAACCTGTTCAATAAGATTCATATTATTAGGTTTCATAATTTCATACATATATTATGTATGTAGATGGAATTACTGTGAAACGTATGTACTGTCGCACATTGAATGACACATGTCAACAATAATTTTTCTGTTATTCTACGGATATCTCATTATTGACAATATAATTTGAAATTGAAATTGTTCCACACCCATTGGCATATCAAATGCGTATAGATAGTTTAAAATATGGAATGTGCTTATATCTAGCAAATAATATGGGGAAATGTGTTGCTTTTACTATAAATTATAAGTAATCATAAAAAATCCTACGCACCCAAACATAAACAAATCGAAAGAAGTCGGCTTCTTTTTATATAAAATTCAATCTGTTGATAAAATATCTTATAAAATATCCGTTTTTTTACATTCTGATGCTCTTGGAGTACGAGGGATAATCTAGGCTTAATAATTCCTTTTATTTTTCCTCTTCGCATATGTATATCAAAAAAAGGTTTGTCTCTAATTGATCAAAGATTAGGAAATGACATGGACTAAATTTATAATCCGGGATTTGGTTCTTTTGCCATCGACCTCGCTAAAATACACGTATCCCAAAAAATATCATCAAACCAAGATCCCAAATAATATTTCAATTTAAATATAAAATATATAAGATGTACCAATTTTGTTAGACGAGTACATTCTCTGTATTTAGATTGATTCCAGTCGATTATTCACTTTCGATTTAATTATCCAGTCTATTCTTACGTAATCATATAGGTAAAATAAGATTAAAACCCGTACAATTGGTTTGAACTAAAATAACAACGGACGGCCAAAAATCTGTACAACAAAATAATAATCCAGAAAAAAAATTACTTTGTGTATATAAACATTTAAGAAACCAAAGATCAGAATGGGCGTTGCGGTTTCTGTCAAAACGTTAACGAGAATTAAATTTTTGTTTTGTATTTATTTTTCTTACTTCAGATAAATCGTCGGTATGATGAATTAAGATATTTTTTTCGTTATTTTTAAATTTTTTTTTGTTAAACTTCAAAATACATATTAATCAATTTTTTTCTCAATTTTAAAGAAAATAATTTAAAGTACTCGTATTATTATTATTATTATTATAAATGTAGAAGGAAGGAGGAAAAAATATTCATCAAGCGTGTGTATCATAAAATATCTCATCCATTGTAAAATGAAGTAAAATAAATGATTAAGTAAAATCTTAGAATTCATACCCCAAATTAAGTTCGAGTAAGATTAAGGTACGCTAATTTTTCATAACGTATAATGCAAATGTTAAACATTCACGGTTTATTGTAGTTATAGCGATGTCATCACAACCGTGATATTTCAATGCTTTGCATTTGGATCGGTTGCGGTAATTTCCTATATACTGTTACAGTTAGCCGAAAGTTGCAAACCGAAAGTGAACAAAATCGAAAATGCAGTTAGTGTCCCGACTACATCAGTCGAAAGTAACTAAATTCAGCCGAAAACAAATGCATCATAAGAAACAACAAATAAAATTTAAATACCGAATTAATTTATTAGTTTCATGTAAGTATAATATGTATAAAACGTATATTGGCAAATTTTTAAAATTTACAAAAACCCAATGTTTAAGGTGTTATGTATGTAAAAGGTCTCATTTGAATTGGTTCTTGGATGGTTATCGCTGAAAAATTTGCAGGGTCAAGTTTCATGTTGCGAGTTCAGAAAAATTAGAGGGAGTGAAATACACGTACAAATTTCGAAAATTTGTAAAAACTTAACGTTTAAAGTGTTAGGTTTGGAAAGGTCTCGTTTGAATCGGTTCGTCGGTGAAACTTGACCTAGAAAATTTTCAAGCGATATCCACAGGCGAACCGATTCAAACGAGACTGTTCCTAAACATAATACTTTAAACGTTAAGTTTTTACAAATTTTAGAAGTTTGTACGTGTATTTCACTCCCCCAAATTTTCCCGAACTCCCAACATAAAACTTGACCTGGAAAACTTTCCAGCGATAAATTTCAAAGAACTGATACAAACGACAACTTTTTAGACATAACACCTTAAATGTTGTTTCTACAAATTTTCGAATTTTACACGTGTATTTCACCCCCCCCCCCCCACAATTTTCCCGTACTCCCAACATAAAACTTGATCTGGAAAATTTTCCAGCGATAACCATCGACGAACCGATCCAAACGAGCCCTTTCCATACATAGCACTTTAAACCTTAAGTTTTCACAGATTTTCGAAATTTGCTTGTGTATTTGCTTCCCTTCAATTTTCCCGAATTTCCAAAATGAAACTTGGCCTGGAAAATTTTCCAGATATAACACAACCTTAACGTTTAAAGGTTTTACAAATTTTCGAACTATACACGTGTATTTCACTACCCTCAATTTTCCCGAGCACTCAACGTGAAACTTGACCTGAAAAACTTTCCAGCGATAATCATCGATGAACCGATTTAAGCGAGACCTTTTCCAGACTTAACACTTTAAACGTCAAATGTTTATATATTTTCGAAGTTTGTACTTGTATCTCACTTCCTCCAATTGTCTCAAACTCCCACCATGAAACTTGACTGGAAAATTTTCTAGCAATAACACCGACGAACCGATTCAAACGAGACCTTTCTCAGACATAAATGACACTTTCGTTAAGTAGTGTTCGTTAGTTCTTCTAAACGTTAAGTATTTACAAATTTTCGAAGATGCACGTATATTTCAATCCACTCAATTTTCCCGAACTCCCAACATAAAACTTGACCTGGAAAACTTTTCAGCGATAACCATCGACGAACCGATTCAAACGAGACCTTTTGCAGACAGCACTTTAAACGTTAAGATTTTACAATTTTTCGAAATTTCTATGTGTACTTCACTTACCCAATTTTCACAAACTCCCAACATGAAACTTGATCTGGAAAATTTTTCAGCGATAACCATCGAAAACCCGATTCAAATAAGATCTTGTCCAAACAAAACACTTTAAACGTTAAGTTTTTACAAATTTTTGAAATTTGCACGTGTATTTCACTCCCCTCAATTTTACCGAACTCCCAATATGAATCTTGACCTGGAAAATTTTCCAGCTGTAACCATCGCTAAACCAATTCAAACGAGGTCCTTTACAGACAAAACACTTTAAACGTTAAGCTTTTATAAATTTTCCAAGTTTGCACGTGTATTTCACCGCCCTCAATGAAACTGAAACTTAAGTGAAACTTGACCTGAAAAATTTTCCAGCGATAACCTTCGATGAACCTATTCAAACGAGACCATTTCCAGATATAACGCTTTAAACGTTAAGTTTTACAAGTTTTCGAAATTTGTACGTGTATTTCACTCTCTCCAATTTCCCCCGAACTCCCTATATGAAACTTAACCTGGAAAACTTTCCAGCGATAAGTATCAAAGAACTGGTACAATATTTTTAGACATAACACCTTAAACGTTAAGTTTCAACAAATTTTCGAATTTTACACGTGTATTTCACCCCCTCCCCCCATTTTCCCAAACTCACAAAATTAAACTAGACTTAGAAAATTTTCCAGCGATAACCAACTACGAACCGAATCAAACGAGACCTTTACCATACATAACACTTTAAACGTTAAGTTTTCACAGATTTTCGAAATTTGCTTGGTATTTTCCCGAATTTCCAAAATGAATCTTGACCTGGAAAACTTTTCTGCGATAACCATCGACAAACCGATTCTATTAAAACCTTTTCCAGATATAACACTTTAAACGTTAAGTTTTTATAATTTTTCGAAATTTCTATGTGCATTTCACTTACCCAATTTTCACAAAACCCCAACATGAAACTTGATCTGGAAAATTTTCCAGTGATAACCATCGAAGAACCAATTCAAACGAGACCTTTTACAGGCATACGAATAACACTTTAAACGTTAAGTTTTTATAAATTTTCGAAATTTGTATGTGTATTTCATTCCCCTCAATTTTCCCGAATTCCCAACATGAAACTTGACCTGGAAAATTTTCCTGCGATAATCATCGACCAACCGAGTCAAATAAGATTTTTTTAGACATAATAACACTTTAAGCGTTAAGTTTCTACAAATTTTTGAAATGTGTACGTGTATTTCACTCCTCTCAATTTTACCGAACTCCCAACATGAAACTTGACCAGGAAAATGTTCCTGCGACAATCATCGATAACACTTTAAACGTTAAGTTTCTACAAATTTTTGAAACGTGCACGTGTATTTCACTCCCCCCATTTTTACCGAACTCCCAACATGAAACATGGCCTAAGAAATTTTCCAGCGATAACCATCGACAAACCAATTCAAATAAGATTTTGTCCAGACATAACACTTTAAACGTTAAGTTTCTTCAAATTTTAGAAATTTGCAAGTGCATTTGACTCCCTTCAATTTTCCCGAACTCCCAACATGAAACTTGACCTGTAAAACTTTCCTGCGATAATCATCGACCAACCGATTCATATAGACCTTTTCCAGACATAACACTTTAAACGTTAAGTTTCTACAAAATTTTGAAATTTGCTCGTGTATTTCACTCCCCTCAATTTTCCCGAATTCCCAACATGAAACTTGACCTGGAAAATTTTCCTGCGATAATCATCGACCAACCGATTCAAATAAGATTTTTTCCAGACATAACACTTTAAACGTTAAGTTTCTACAAATTTTTGAAATGTGCACGTGTATTTCACTCCCCCATTTTTCCCGAACTCCCAACATGAAACTTGGCCTAAGAAATTTTCCAGCGATAACCATCGACAAACCAATTCAAATAAGATTTTGTCCAGACATAACACTTTAAACGTTAAGTTTCTACTAATTTAAGAAATTTGCTCGTGTATTTCACTCCCCTCAATTTTACTGAAGTCCCAACATGAAACTAAACCTGGAAATTTTTCCAACAATAACCATCGATAAACAAACATAACACTTTAAACGTTAAGTTTTTATACATTTTAGAAGTTTTCGGCTTATTTTGTTGGTTAGTTACTTTCGGCTGGAATTTAAATTCAATACATAATTTTTTCATGCTTCTGAAGTTAGCCGAAAATTTCAGCCGAAAAACCCTGCATTATCGATATATTTCGTATCAGGTGGTAGTACAAAATTCTGTTGATATTAGCCGAAATTTACATGTTACTGAAGTTAACAGTAAATTTTAAAGGTCATATGAACTGGGTGAAGTTAGACCAATTCATAAATAGCTGGATCCCCTATTTATAATTTGTCGTGTTATGGGGCCAAAGAGTTTGAGTGGTGGCACTAACAATGAACACCTGTGGAAAAAACAGACCATATTTTATGTAGCATCATAGTGAAATAAATTAAAACGTGTTAAAATGTGTTCACTGTTAGTGCCTCAACTCAAATTCAATGGCCCCTAACACGACAAATTATAAATATGGGATCCAGCTATTTACGAATCGGTCTAACTTCACCCAGTTCATATGACCTTTAAACATTCGAATTATGTGATATTGATTTTTTTAAAAAAATTTCGGCGAAAATTTATTGTGAACTACTAATAACATGTAATTTTCGGCTAATATCAACAGAATTTTGTACTATCACCTAATACAAAATATGTCGATAAAGCAGGCTTTTCGGCTGAAATTTTCGGCTAACTTCAGTAGCATATTTTTTTAACTTTCGGCTGTAGTAGTCGCGGCACTATCTGCATTATCGATTTTGTCACTTTCGGTTGGAACTTTCAGCTAACTTTACCAGGCTCATTGAAACCAAATTCAATCCGAGGCACACGCGCCTAACATGTTAACACATAGAGTACTGAGGAATCTACTGGGGTTGCTGGCGGAAATGGAATGTACGCCATTTTTCATTAGATGCGCCATATACGTGTAAGCCTCGAAACTTATTGAGTGACGTAATATTGGAAGTAAATGAGCTTTAGTATACTATAAAAGTATACCAATAAATTGAACCCCAAGACTGGGATACATTTGTCGTTGAAAATGACCGTTTTACATACACAAGGAATTTAAGATTTAACTGTATCAGCGATTGTCAGTAATCAAGATATTCCTAGAAGATTTTACGCGTATGAATAGTTAAAGCTAAGTATACAGATACAAGGCATCTCTGGAAGCTGCTAGCCAATCGCCGATGCAGAATGTTTATACATATTCTGTTCAGCTTAAATTACTCATGTGTTCACTTTTCAGAAGAGTTTCGGGGTCGCCTACTAGACCCCTAACCAGGATGGAGGAAAGGGACACGCTAATTAGGTCTGCTATAGAGAATAACGAACAAATAAAATACCAAAATTAATAATAAAAAATTGTTCTAGGAAATCCCGCTTCTCTCCGATAGAGAACTGTTTCATGGATCCCGCGGGGGATGGTATACACTCAACCGTAGAGAGATAATAGGATGTTGTTAGTTGGCTGGCCAGACCGACTAAACGCATTTTCGGGAGATTTCCAGTTACTAATAGATCGCCAACGAGAGAAAAACGAAATAAAAACATTCCCGAACAGTTTTAATTTTTGAACAAATTACCACCGAATTATGCGTTGTTTCCTGAGATACTAGGCCAAAAAAGCCTCAGAACAGTATAAATGGTAACAAGCTACAAGAAAATGTCACCACCCAAATAGATTATGTCCTAAATTTGAGTTAAAAACGATATCCACGCAAACAAAGGACAAAAGAAAATCTAGAGGAACGTTACGGCCATGAAATTTTGTAGCCAAATTCGAGCAACAAAAACCTATCACGAGTACGGCCCCAACGAGGGTAATTTAATAATAATTTACTAATTAAGAACTGCGCAAACTGGATGAGTTAGTGCCAGGGTTTCAGCGATTGTCTGGTAGTCGATCTCTTAATGTAGCATCATACAAAGTGCAAATACAATTGTATTAGGAGACAAGACTATATTGGTGGATGACGTGCGTACATTGCTTTAAGGTTCCATACCTATATCAGCAGGCATGTCAATACTTTAGAAGACCATTCATGTAGGTAGCCAACAAAATGAGGAACATCTCTCAAGGATGGTTGAAATTATGTGTCTTCTGAAAAGTTATTAACACGTATGACTACATAAAATACTGGAGTGTTGTTTTACAAACAACGGAGCGAGTCACAAACTGTGTAGGCAAGGAAAAGCAGAGACGGGTTACCCTATGGACGCCGAAATAGGAGGTGACAAGCCTGTAAGAGAGATACACCGACAAATACAAAACGGTAAAGGTAGACGCCGATGTTAAAGAAGTAAAGGTGAGAATAATCGCTCTTAGATAAATGAGGACGAACGATTCTAGTGATAGGTGTTAAGAAAAATTCCGATGGAATAGTAGAGTCTGACGTGAATTGTAAACTCAATATGACTTATTTCGAGTATGATAGGGGTACTTTATTTCGAAGATAATTTCGGTCACCTCACTAACGCCAACACACCCGTCAACGAAAAATATAGTGTAACATTTGCCTGACTGGTAGAAAAAAGGCTCATCGGGATTGGTTAGTTAGCTTGTTGGATACAAATGCAGATTGACAGTTGGATGGCGTTATAAATGTTAGGAAAGGGAGCATACCGCAAAGAGCTGTATAAGAAGCCTATTGTACCGCATTACCTCTGTTCAGATGGACAAGAAGACCATAAGATAACAAACTGCAATGAGGCACAAAATAGAGAATTAGCGCACATTAGTACACAGAGAGAGAGTGTGTAAACAACACCAATAAAGACACTAGAAATAACTGATCAAGAAGCACGTGGTTCGGCTTTTTCCAGGGCATGTTGTGTGCTACCGGTACCAAAAGATATTAAGATTTCCAGTCCTAGTGATCAAGCCAAACTGACAAATACAGAGAGAAAAAAGGCGTATAAATATATAAGTTTGCGATGTCTCACTAATTGTATTGCCAAAGGATATTACAACTACTAAATACGATGAAGGGAGAGGAGTTGCCTGGGTGGAATTACAAGACATTATACACTTTAGCTATTATTTCGGTCTAAATTAACAGATGGATTCTTCTCTAAAACTAGAACCTGGTTGGATAATTCGACAAAAAAAATATTTAATCGTCGCAGGCGACTTTAATTCGAAGTTGTCAGAATGGCGAAAAGGTACTAAATAACAGAGGAAAGCTCATTTCAGATTAAGCTGCATCATGTAATCTCACGATTCTTAACATAGGCCATATACCTAACTTCGAAATGGGTGGCCATGACTCCATTCTCGATGTTATTTCGGTATTGAGAGAATATAGCATGATTGAGGTATTAAGGACCGATCAGATAGACAAGCGGAACAAAGCGCTGGTATCAATAGGAGGTGGATGGTGTGGAAAATAGGACAGGATAGAATTTGTCTGATGATACAACGTCTTCTAGAACTTCCTAACATTGCAATACAAAAGAAATCAGTGGCAACTGCTATCAATAGAAATGACTTAAGGACAGTGATATATAATCATATCGAAGAAGAACTGCTGGAAAGCTGAAAACAGCCCACGGCGGAATGTACACAAAACAATACTTAAACGCGGAATTTATTATTACTACTGCGGTCATCCTTTTTTCGTCACATACGAGTAAAATATTAATTCACAAAGACAAAGAGCACCAAGGGATTTTAAAATTCCACAGCGCAGGGGACTAGAAACTAACGCTAAATGAAGATGAAGAAGAAACATACCCACTTAAGAACTGAGAATGTTCCGCAACTGGAAATTGACTGAACTGCGCTTACTTAAAATGACAGAGAAAGCAGACGAAATTCTAACAACGTCTAGTCTGTCTATACCAACTTGGCTCGATCAACATTTTCGGGAACCTTTTTGAATATCTCCTCCTACAGGCAGATTTGTGTGCGAGATTTGAAGAGCAGGTGGAGTCACTATTTGAATTTTAAGCAGGCCATTCCACCCATATTTTAGAAAATTACTTTAAAGTTATTTCAGAAGTAGGTTATGAGTTGCTGGTTCTAGTGATAATATCTTAGAAATTTTCAATAAAAACAAGACCTAACTTATATTAACTTGGTCTCATCTTGGAAGTGTCACTTTGAAAAAAAAACCTAAAAAAGTTTCCGTAATTTTGTGCAATGTACATAGAAGAGTATTTGATAAGGCGTTTGCCTATGCTATCTGATGCTTTTGTTGTTTGATGGTCTGAGGTTTTGTTGTTTGATGGTCTAAGTCGAATTTCTCCGTTTAAACACCTAATAGCCTACGGGAAATTCCGTGTCGGGCTATTTCCGGAGTTATGCCTTTGTTTCCTATCCTTGCTATTATTTTGTTCTTTGTCTCGCTGCAATCTTTCATTCTAGGCTCGGCATGTTCCCCTCATTTTCGACTAAAATACACTGATGTTTGAAACGTTCTCGATTCAAATGTAAAGCATAGACAAATTCTTAAATACTTTAACTCATGCTCAATCAATTTTATTTTGTGATTTTAACTACTGCGGCCAATATATAAAAACAATTAATTACTTAATAATTCATTAATAATTAATACAATTTTATGTAAATTTTATTGTAAGCGAAAAGGCTTTTGGTTAGAAAAATTATATAAAGTAGCAAAATATTGAAGATCTGAGAAGTTTAAGTTGGAAATATTTCTTGCTGAGAGCTGGCAAAAAGTTATCGCATTGCTATTAGAAGAGCAGAGTCAAACTACCGAATCCAAAAGAAGATAACGGTGTTGAGCATTGTTATCCCGCTTTTCTCCGGTCTCTCTTATCTGACCCAACTAATCCACGCACCTTCAATATTCGTAACCAAATCCGGTCATATGTGTAAGATTCGTGGAAAAACTAACCAGCTCTACATAATTGACAGACCTCAGGCGACAGAGCGACGACAAAATCATGGCAGTAAATAAAGGATCTTGGACAAAATCAACTGCAGCCTCAGATAACACCACCGAATTCCTCAAACTTATCGTTTGATGCGTGATGTTGAAGCAAAACCATGGGAAGAAGCTGCTACTGCAAATGAAGTAATTTCAGTTGTCAACATGACGAACAATGGTGCAATGACGTTTGAGCATGACATTGACATCTAACCGTGAAATCCAGTTGATCCAGCTCATCCTGAAAAAGTACAAACGAATCAGATACACCCACAAATATCTGCATGCTTCAGTTCAAAACAGCCCTCACGTCGATTAGTCAAAATATATTCAACTCAATTATGAGAGCTAGTTGACGCTGCAATGGTTGGTGGACTCAAAGAACCAGAGCAATAACATGTACAGAGCAATGTAAAGGACTCGTCTATCACATCGGAAACTTTATCTTCGAGGTGCAAACAGCTTTGAAGCACAACAAAAATTTAACGATGTGCTACATGATATATTTAAAGACGCACGTTGCGCGGACCTCTTGACTCAGATGAAGAATGGGAATGCTGTTTGACAGAAGCCACCATTTGTCCGAGGCCAAACAACTTCGAACAGAGGTGATGAACAACGACAAATCCTGCGGTGGAAAGAGAAAACTCGTAATGTCGTGCTCGAATGTTACATCAAGTGTTTTGGAGCCACTTCAATGAGATAACAATGACCACAAATAGGTTCAGCAAAAGTCTTAAGCAACACAACGAATGGCTTCTTTAAATCGACATAGGTTAGCATTCTACACTCGATGTCGTTTAGTTCAATTCCCACAGACGTGCTAGTGACGGAAAATCTCTTCGAATTAGTTTTCGGTAGAAAGATTAATCTATTGAAACCCGGCCAGCTATCCAAGCGAGTCTTTGTTGTTCCAATCAATTGACGGTCGCTTGAGATAAACGACAAGATCGTCGGCATGATTACTGGACAGCCCAAAGTTTACTATTAGTGCGGACTCAATCAATCTGAAGATCCAAACGACTCATAAAATTATCCGGTTGAGTACTTGAACATTTTGGCACTATCCAGTATGCTGCCACAAGTTTTGCTATTGAAGATCGTACAGTCATCGTACTGATGCTGTGAAATCCTGATCCGTCGAAATGATTGTGCAATAGTACTAAAATCATGTTCGAATGCAATCGTGGCGACAACGTCTTCATTCCACGAATAAATTTTCAACCGACAGATAGAATTTTGCCGTTTTCAAAACAAAGAAAGCGAAGAAATTTTCTACAATCCCAACTTACGCAATCACCATCAACAATCAGCTCCACGTCGCATTGTCTCGATCAAGAAAATCAAACAATGTAAAAATTCGCACAACGGAAAATGCGCAACAAGGATATTTATTTGGTGATGATCGACAATTGATCGATGATCGACACGCCACGTAGTTTACAAACAAGTCGTTCAATAGCTACCAGAATAAAGCAATTTAAGTAAATGGCGAAAAAGAAAATCTTTTTTCAATCTTCATTTTAGACTCCTTCACAATATGTTTATAGATGTAGCGTAAAATTGAGCACAGTTAATTTGTTGGTAGGCAAACAAACTACGATTGATATTGAAATCGACATTCGATAAAAAAAAGTCGAGAAATATAAAATGTACAGTAGCAACAGTAAATAGGCTACGAGGCAGCTCCGTGGTTGAGCCGCTTGGCTTCATATTATTTGCATTTATATTTAGGTTCACAAAAAATAAAACGTCATTAATATCATGCCTACATAATGTTTATATGGATGACAATCATAATCCTTTGGCCTAAATAAAATAGAAAATGCAGATGGTATACCATCATGACACATCAACTTATAACAAGATCGCTTATCACCCATTTGTTTATGATAAAATAACAAGAAATAATCAAGCGGCCCATCTCACAAGTCATAAATCAACCTGCATTTATATCAATTTTTACGTACCATCATGTTTTGGACATGTACACAACATATTTAGTCATCCATCAATTTAGGAAAACATCCATTTCCAATTAAAAGATCAAACTGCATGTCTATATAATATGTAGTCCAAGTCCATAGAAAAAGGATAATCAACTACATATCTGATTAAAATGAAATAAACAATAGACAAATATTTAATAATAAAACAAACGAATAAATGAATACATTTCGATTCGGGAGAATAAAACAAAAATAGAATTAAGTTGGATGATAAATCAGAATTCTGTAATAAATAAATAAATAAATAAATAAAAACAAATCAACCGTCTCTCCGCGTATTCGGATCCATTAAAAATCTTGTAAAAACATAGAGGCGGTCCATGAATTTTTTATAGACAGTTTAAAATCGAAAGTATCTATGGTTCTAAATCTATGAATATGATGAACGCATGTTTTATATGATAACGATACTCACACCAAATGGATTTTTAAATAGTTTTTGGCCTTTTGATAAATTAATCAAATATTTAGATATGTAATGGACAAATTTTGGTTTTCGGCACTATCAATCAATCAATCAGTTAAGGATTTAACATTTCTTTTTTGATTTTAAATGTATTCTTATTTATGAATGTTGTATAATGTAATATGTAGTATGATTAATGAAAATTTTTTTGTTTGAGCTGACTGGACGTTTGTAAAGAATTGATTGCTAGAATTTTGGTGTCTGTGTAAATTAATCTCATTGCAGTTAGTTTATTTTCAACATTTTAAATCGATCATCAGAAAAGTAACATTTTCTCGGTAAATTCAATTTTTAAAATGACATCTTAAAACGTTATTTCAATCCAGGTGACAACTTTCAGATTTAATTCAAGCAAACGGCCAAATTTTTATTATGAATTTGAGCAAATATTTCTGACTTCTCTTTTCAACCAAAAAAATGTTGATTTTCATTTAGTAAACTGAGAGAGAGAAGAAATGAAACCTACCTAAGCAAAACTTGGATTTTTTATTCAAATAACAATAAAATTTGAGATGTATTAGTTTTGCTGAAAATAACAACGAAGGTCGGAGGTTAACTTTGTTTCTTCTAGCATACCTCAAGCCTAGTACGTCATTTAAACATATCTTCTGGTGACTTAGCAACTGATTTGTACTTTACATGCGTACTTCCCATGCGACCAAACTGACTGATAGACATTCTGATTCCGCGAGGTTCTATAATGCTAGAAATTAAGAATTTGTTACAGGTTCTAAAATTTTAAACTACTAAATATCCATAGGTGAAGAATCACCTTCATAACACACTATTTTCAAATGTCACTGAATCACGATTTAAACAATTTGCTTGCGAGCCATTTTTAGTGATGTTTAAGTTTCTGTTCGATCACATTCATTATATTTTGCAATACTACTAGTTTAAGTGAGTGTATGAGACTGCTTTGATAACCAGTGGAACTATCTGTATGGTAGATGTTGTCAATTTAGCCAACAAATAATCCAGTAGCCCAAATCTTGGCATAGCACCGCAACGAATAGGAACTACCTACAGTCATTGGCGAAAAAACTGGTGCGGGAAAAATGGGTGGAAAGAATATCAAGAACAAGCAAAAATCTGCTGCAACCGCTCTTATTTAAACTGGAAAACATTCATACAGTGCTATAGCCAGAAAAATGGACATAGGACGAGGCGTGAAAACTGCGGCAGAAAACGGAAAATAGTCGGCGTTGCATTGGAAGACTGCTACGCACCAATTCAAAAAATCACCAATGCGATAATCGTGTCTGGTGTGAATGAACATTTCGAACTTGTTTGAAAGAAAATCAACTCATTTGCAGACACCCAGCAAAAATACCTCGTTTAAGTCCACGCATGAGACAACAACGAGTAGTCTGGTCCGAGCCCATAAGCATCAGGAATTCTCCGAGTTCTACTGGAATAGAGTAAGTTTCAAATGTGAAAACCATAATTCTGTATCGCTGTGTTCAAACATAACAAATACTAACCAACTTTATTTACTAATTACATAGGTTATATTTAGCACACACGAGTGCCGCTTGGAGGTGGTCACAGAATTTCATAGTTCCGTGCGCAAGCGACCGGGCAAACGCTATAATAAAGACTGCATGGAAAAACGAGTCAAGCATTCACCGGCCGTCAGGTTATTGAGCTATATATCACCAAAGGGCCCTGGACCAATATATTTTGTACAAGGAACGATGTGGCAAGACCAATACAAGAAGGTTTTGAATAATGTGTACATGCCCAACGTGAAATCCGTGCTCCTTCGTCCATCGCTGTACCATTTCATGTAAGATGGCGCATCATATCACAATGCACATTAAGCGTCACATAGTAAAAAAATAAACATTCTTCCGTGGCCAGGCAATTCACCAGGTGTCAACCCGATAGAGAATTGCTGGTCCGTGTTGAAGCGGCTAGTATATATGCGTACCAACAATATGGCGGCAGAATTAAAAGAAAACATCGAGGACGTTTGGAAAAATTATTTAGACATATAAAAACAATAACCAATTGCTACAAAAGCATGCCAGAACGATGCAAACAAGTATTATTGGCGAAAGGAGGAGTCACAAAATATTAATAATTTTTTTTTATGTTTTCCAAATTTATTGGCCAATGACTATAAGTACTGCCCATAAATTTCACGTATTTGTGTCTGAGTTTGCCAATTGAAGTAGTTTTTCGAAGTAGAGAATCGGGCTTTCCTGATATATTATAACATAAAAAGATATTCCATTACATTGAGGTTTGATTTGCATTATAATAAGGGAGTGTGGATGAAAAGCGTGTTATGCATTAAATCACACACCTAATTCCTAGAGCTTTGTGCGCTCGACTTGGCATGTTATTCATCGTCTTTTAAAAAATTGGCACATTCATTCCCATATTGTGATTGGCAGAACAGTTCCTACCGTTGAATCTTGAGTGTTTGGTGTGTAAGTTAGTGAACTAAACTTGGCATGGTAACCGGCATCTGTAATATTTTACAGATTTTATTTGGTAAATATTCGCAAGCTGTAATTTTTCTAATGGCTTTAATAGAGTGTTTTTGACTCAAATGTCTGTTATACAATTATGTGTGCTCGACTTGGTATGCTGTTTAACATTTATTGACTTTATTGTTTAACATTAACATTCATTGTTGAGAATGACGGAGCAAATACTACATAGATGATACATGCATTTCAAATTATCAAATTATTTATCAAATGTTCAAAATCGTTCGAAAGATTTTTTAAAATAGGAAACCAAACCAAACCGGAAAACCCCTCAATCAAATTTTCCTGAATTTAGAACTCATAACAATCTCTTCATATCTCTCGAAAACCCCTCTCGCCCATATTTTTTCTAAAATTAGGACTCATCACAATTATTTCGTGATACTTGAAAAAAACAATTTCCGAAGCCTTTAGCATACACCAAGTTTTATAGCGTTTTAAGGTAAAACTACCTCAAACAATTAATTCGAAAGTAGATTGGCGACAAATCTTAAAAAAATTACATTTTCGAAACAACCCGATTAACACAACCATACATACAATATTTGCAGTAACGCAATCAAGGCAACATAGCAAAAATAATACAAAATAACGACGGACCTATATTATCAGAAAACTCATGATGAAATATAATGTAAAATGTTGCATCATAACAAACACAGTGCAACATCCACGCCATTCTGTAATATGATACAACATTACTCAACATAACAGCATCATCGGACTTCCTCTGCCTCATCAAGAATATCATTCGAGCCCAAAAAATGCAATAAAGAGAACTACGCTTCCACCGAATGAGCAATATCCATCATAATTATTTAAACCGCGAAAAAAATTTAAAATCGGAACCTAGACCCAGCTGGAAAACACCCTTAACGAATATCTCCGAAATGACACAACCCAATCGATGTTTGGTACTCGAAACCTTCCTTTCAGCAATAAACCCAAACCCCACAAAAGTGCCCCCTAAACAAATTTTATTTAAATCGGAACCCATCGCAATTGATTCCTCGCGCTAGAAATCCCCTTCACCAATTTTTATCAAAATCATCATTGACCCCTAAACGAACTTTTCCGAAATCAGGACTCATTGCAAGCAATCAGTTTCTGGTAGTCGAAAATGCCCCTCAGCAGCTCATGGGATCCCCATTTTTACACAAATTCGAAAAAAAAATAAAGAAAGGGTTCAAGTCACTCCAAGCGATGTTAAAATCGTTTGAGCCAGAAAAAAATGTGAAAAAGACGCCATGGTCAAAACAATAATTAGCTACCGAATGCTACATATCAATATTCTTCCTCATAACAGCCAACCTGAAAAACATAGCGCAACGTTCCGCAATAAAATGGAACAAAACGCCAGACATGTAATAAAAGCAAAAT
Source organism: Nephrotoma guestfalica (assembly GCA_963691935.1). Taxonomy (NCBI): domain Eukaryota; kingdom Metazoa; phylum Arthropoda; class Insecta; order Diptera; family Tipulidae; genus Nephrotoma; species Nephrotoma guestfalica. The sequence continues at coordinate 215,153,695 of OY829914.1, forward strand.
ACCAGACTAAACATGAAGTATGTAAGTACAACACCGGCATAACATAACGTAGGTTCCTCTAACATTTCGCAACATGGTGTAATTCAATGCAACATAGTGCAACGTAACACAACATGGAATAACATCACGCAACATGGTGCAAAGCACACGTCGAAGGACTCATAAATGAATTTTCCGGAAATCAGTACTACTTGTAATCGTTTCCCTGCTGCGATCAAAAACTATTTCTCGCCAAATATTATCCATTACTTTAAGTCAAAAAATATGATAAAAGAAGGTCCCATCGGAATCGATTACTAGCACTCGAAAACCACCCCTCTCCAATATTTATTAAAATCGTTCGAGCCAAAACTTTTTTCAAACAAATGAAACCTGGGTTCCACTAGAGGACTCGGATTTGACCGAAATTGGGACTGATCGCAATCCATACCCAAAATTGGAAAACCCGCCTCACTGTACTTTTTATCAAAATCGTTTGAGCCAACAAAATAAAAAAGAGCCTCGACTCCCACCGGACGACTAAACGAATCTTCCGAAAGTTATCACAAAACAAAATACCGTTTGAAATCCTCCATTCACAATGTTTATTAAAATCGTGCGAGACGAAATTAAATAATGGAACGCCGCTCCTACCGAATGAACCCCTAAAAGACATTTTCCGAAAGTGCAAATCGAAGAAATTTAAAGAAAGAAACATTCATCCCAATCGACTTCTGATAATGGTAAACCCCCTCGCACCAATTTTTTCCAACATTGTGCAAGCCGAAAATTAATTATAGATAGGGGTCGGGGCCAACCGGATGACCTTCTGAATGAATTTTGCCAAAATCAGGACAAGTCGCAAATGATTCCTTGGATTTAAAAACCACCTTCGTATTACGGTGCAACATGACCAACATGGAGAAACAAACAACAAGCAACATGGTGCAACATGGGCGCCTCTTCGGAGAACTCCTAAACAAATTTTATCTAAATCGATCAAGCCATATATATATTTTAAAAGGCGAAAACCCAATCACGAATCATTATGAAAAAGTACCCATCGCAATCGATTCCTGGTACTCGAAAATCCCCCTCAAAATTTTTATCAAAATTGTTCGAGATAAAAATAATTGAAATAGGAAGCCCGCCGTAGCACCCCTTAAATAAATTTTCCTGAACACTTACATTCCATTACGTTATTTAGCCAGCTCCCAGATCTGCTGGATGATGCATTCTGGCATGCCCGGAGGGTATTCTTTACGTTCTTATGCGGACACCAAATTTGTATTAACTGACGCAATGGTTGCTTGGCATGGTAGTGATAATGTTTACGTCTTTCTCTCTATGCTACTCACCCTCCCCCGTTTCAACCCAAAATACTTATACATATAGAATTAGTCCTCGTATTATAATATTTATTAGATACTATTAGATTAGATAGATTAGATAGATTAGATAGATTAGATAGATTAAATAGATTAGATAGATTAGATAGATTAGATAGATTAGATAGATTAGATAGATTAGATAGATTAGATAGATTAGATAGATTAGATAGATTAGATAGATTAGATAGATTAGATAGATTAGATAGATTAGATAGATTAGATAGATTAGATAGATTAGATAGATTAGATAGATTAGATAGATTAGATAGATTAGATAGATTAGATAGATTAGATAGATTAGATAGATTAGATAGATTAGATAGATTAGATAGATTAGATAGATTAGATAGATTAGATAGATTAGATAGATTAGATAGATTAGATAGATTAGATAGATTAGATAGATTAGATAGATTAGATAGATTAGATAGATTAGATAGATTAGATAGATTAGATAGATTAGATAGATTAGATAGATTAGATAAATTAGATAGATAAGATAGACACTTTCGTAAACCGCTGGTCTTTCAAATATGACAACATCGATCTGAAAAAGTGATATCAGACGGAGCCAAGTCTGGAGAATACGCCGCAAGCTGTACAACTTCCCAGCCTAAGAAGGAGATGAGTTCCTGCGTTGATTGTGATGCAGCAATATCACCATCCGCCTTCCTTTGCCCGTAAATGTTCTTTTTTCCTCTAGCGCATCACTTAATTAGATCAATTGGGCCTGGCAACTTTCAGCTGTAACAGTTTGACCAGGATCTAGAAGCTCGTAGTAAATTACTCCTTTTCAATCCTACAAGATACACAGTAACACTTTCTTGGCATGAATATTAATTTTTGTGACTGATATTGATGGCTGGCGTGGATCAAGCCATAGATTTCTGCTTCAATCAGAGCCAATAACAAACCACTTCCAGAGATTGGGGCAGGATACCACTATAAAGCTCGAATTGGTCTTATCACTAATTTTTATTTATAAAATGTTAACAGTGTAAATCACCAAGCTAAAACAATTCAATATGGTGGCTATTGGAATCTATATCCATCCAATAAGAATTATGTCTCCGCCATTTTGCCAATTGGCAAAATTCATTTTGATTTTAATCGTCGCGAGGTACGGACGTAAAATCGATGAGTGCAGTAATGGGTGTATGAGTTCATGAATGAGAAAAAGTTAGTTATGTGTGGTATAGAGAGTATGCCCCCAAGGCAGTAAAATCTCACCGACTCTCTTCAACCTATACACGAGCTCGATACATAGGTGTAACTCCTCGGGCGGAGCCATTTTGCAATTTGCATATGACTTTGATCTGTTGGGCAAGGGTAGGACCATTCAAGAGGCCTTGAGGCGGGCTCAAGAATGTGTGAATCAGGTAACCGAATGTTTGAGTAAATTGAATTTGAGGGTAAATTCGAGTAAATGTTGTAGCATGGCTTTTAGAACGAATCGGATGGTTGATGTGCGAGTATATAATGAGCGAATTGAGTGTGTGAAATTGACTAGGTATTTGGGAATCTGGATTGACAGAAGTAGTAGTAGATTGAACGTGATTAAAATGGTGAGCAAACCGAAATGGAGAGCTCATCCGTGTGTGACTGATATGTTACGAAAGGCGCTAATGTCAACTAAAATTACGTATGGAATGAGTATATATGGTCATTGGCCCAATACACACTCTGCGGTCTGAATTGGGTGATTCACCTCTTAATTATAAGAGGGAATGAATCACCGTTCGAGAGACTGCGCGAATGTTAACTAAGGACAAGAAATTGGTGAATGAAATGAAAGAGAGATTGCAAAGAGGAACGGTTTACAAAAAGACAACAAGATCACTGGTAATCTTAGAAAATATTAACGTATTATCCAAGATTCGTTCGACAAATCCGAAAGTCCCTCCGAGCAATCTAATAGTGCGGTTGAAGTTTGGTGATTTTTGCAAAATGCTAATGAATTTATATTCCTTCAATGAGGAAAGAGGAAATGGTAAGAGTGCATGACAGTATCTGTATATTGAATGCAGAATTGATAGGGATTATGGAAGGGATCAAGTGGGCAATGACACAAGGGAGAAGGAGAATAGTGTTATTCTCTGGCTCCCGGAGTGGGTTGGAATTAATTAATAATGGTGGAGGAACTCATGGCAATGTGTATGTGAAAATGCTGTATAAGTATCTTCAATCTTGTGGGAGGGAAGTCATCCTTCAATGGATACCTTCCCACCTACAGATTGAAGGTAATGAAAGAGCCGATATGCTTGCGAAACGAGGTTCAAGGATGCCAGAGACGTACTTCGCATATTTCAGGTGAATCTGTGGAGAAAATGGGAGAGTGAGTTTGTTGAAAAATGTCAGGTGAAAGGTAGGAAGTAAAGGGTTTTCCAATAAGAGTGACATAATTTCTTAAAAAAACACACTAATTGTTAAGGAAATTGAAATGTTTTTTATTTCATTTGAAGGACAATCGATACAATTAAGTTCTGAATAAAACGTCATTCAAATAGCCTCCACGACTTCTTCTGGAGGAACGAATTCCATAAACCCCATTTTCGAGCACTTTTTCCTCAATATCAAGTCGAAAGTCATGAATAGCACGTTCAATATTGACTTGTAAAGCTTGAAGAGAGTTCGGTTTATTGCTACAGACCAATGACTTCAAATAACCCCACAAGAAATAGTCTAATGGTGTTAAATCACAACTTCTTGGAGACCATTCAATATCACAATTTCTTGAAATAATCGACTCTCCAAAATTTCTCGCAATAATTCAATTGTTGCACTTGCTGTGTGGCACGTAGCCCCGTCTTGTTGGAACCAAATATTGTCAAGATCAACTTCTACCAATTTCGGCCATAAAAAGTTGGTTATCATCGATCTATGCCGATCTCCATTGACAGTAACGGTGTTACCAGCTTCATTTCGAAAAAATACGGACCGATGATTTCACCAGACCAAAAACCACATCGAACTGTCAATTTAGGTGAATGAAATGGTTTTTCATGAATAATTTGTGGATTTTCTTCGCACCAGAATCGATAGTTTTGTTTATTAGCGCACCACTCAGATGAAAGTGGGCCTCATCGGAGAAGATGATTTTCTTAAAAAAATCGTTATCGTTTTCAAGTTGTTCAAAGGCAAAATCAGCAAATTCACGACGTTTACGGTGGTCCAGTGGCTTCAGTTCTTGAGTGAGAAAAATCCTTTCTCAAAATCCGCCAGGTTGTGTTTTGAGACAGTCCCAATTCTTGAGAACGTCTTGGAATCGACAAATTGCGGTCTTCAGCAACACTTGCCTGAACGGCAGCAATATTTGCATTACTTCGAGCGAATCTTTGTCTTATTGGCACTTCAGCATTATGTAAAGAAAATGTACGCTCAAAATTTTCAACAATTCGACGAATAGCGAGCACACTTGGACAAGTATTACGACTATTATATGGCAAAAGCGCACGAAAAGTTGCAATTGGAGAACGATTATTTTGATAATAAAACTGAATAATTTGTAAACGTTGTTCTTGCGTATATCTCACCATGATGAAATTGTAAACATTACTGAATACAATGAAACAAAAAATGACAGATCATGACATATTACAAATGGCCGAAACGTCACTTAAAAATCGTACCATTCATATTGGAAAACCCTATACTTTGAGTTGGTTAGGTCTGCTTTGAGGCAACCGTTCTTTAAGGTGTTCAGAGGAGATACAAGAATGTTACGAACTATGGATCCTAATTTGGATCGAGTGAGATTGAATCGTGGAAATTGGAAAGAATGTTTAAGGAAACGCAATTTGGTTGTGTGTGAATTATGAGAAAGCTGTTTGGTTGTGGAGGACATCGAACATTTGATTCTGAAATGTTCTGCATTTAACCAGAGCAGACAAATGTTCAATGTTCTATTGAGTGCAAGTAGTTCGACTGAATAATTACGAATTGGGATGAACGTATATAAGAATGTGTATGAATTTATTAGAACAAATCAAATAGAAGTGTGAAAGGCGACCGATGTGTGCTAGGTGTTTGAAAAGAATTTAAATACAGCACCAAATTTTTGGAGCTAGTGCCAAAATAAAAAAAAAGTACATGGACTCTTTAGTTTGGTGTTAAACAAATTAACAGTGTAAATCACCTACATATAATAAAATAATTTAATAACGCGACATTACGAATCCCATTTGACCCATCTTTCCCAATTAGAACCGTATACGTGTTTTATTTTTTGTTAGAAAAGTCCCGGGCTAGAATTATGGTTATGTATCGCATCAAGTGCCCCAAAAAGCATTGCAATTATTTCAAAATTTTAACGGAGCAATGAGAGGCCATAAAAGTGCAAACTTTAAGAAAACTCTTGTTCTATACCATTCGTTTTATATGTATTAAATTCTATTTACATTTCCAATGAATAATTTGAATAAAAACAAAAATAATAAATTATCTTTTAATTAATGTGCTAATGAAAATTGATACATTATTATTCATGTTGGAAACAAATTCTTTAGAATATATCTTTTGCTTATAAATACAAATTGGATATACTCGTACATATCTACATATTTTTAATTATAACAGATTATTAATTTTTATTGCAAACATCTTTCATTTTTCGTCCTATATATCATTCATTATAATACGACTATGTGCACACAGTAGTGGTGTTGTAGTCAGCCTTCAACAGCACCATGATTCTTTCTTGAGACACAAAACCAATTAATATTGTAATAAAATCCACTTTGATAACTTCTTTATATACTCGTAAATAATTATGTACATACTGATACTTTATATAGGATTTTGTTGATGAGATTAAATTTTTTTTTGTCATTAAGAATATAAAATTAGTAATAATCAAATAACAAATTACTTGTTTTGTTACTATTTAATCATCATTAAAAATTATTAATTATTTGTAATTTGTTTTGATTCATATGCATAATTATATGTGAGCACGGTCGCCTCCCCACCATAGTATTTGCTTGAAATAAATTTTGTTGCATCCCTGTGTTGTTTATTTTTCATTTGAATTGTTTACACAAATTTTTCAAAGATATTCAATTACCATAATATTTTAGCAAGTAAACGTTGTATTTGGTCATACAGTTTAAAATATAAATGATTTTTACTAAGAAATAAACTCTTAATATATTGATCGGTGATTGGAATGCGCGAGTCAAACTAAAATACAATTCAAACAAACGTCGCATAGTGTCTCAATAATTTGTTCAAATTTGTTGAAATAGATGATTGAAGTTTGGGTGGCGATTGTGATTCGAAAATTAGAAAGTAAATTTTTATATCCATCAAGACAAGTATACCTGACTACAATGAGTCACTAAAGTTAACTAACAGTTGAAAAATTACTTTTCCCGCTGTTTTTTTCGACGGCAACTAGATTATAATCAATTATTTGACCTCCTTCGTTGCACTCAATATTATACCAAGTTAAAAATTTGACAGTTCTCATATGTTACTGCATTGTTACTGTTATTGTGAACTATTGAAATATCACTAAAAATTGACGTCAAAATGCTACCTTGGGGGTTTTGGTGTCGTTGATTCATAATTTAAAACCAAGATTTAAACCGGCGAGTATAAAGTGGCGGCTTTGTCTGCATGTTGGTGTCGAAAATATTGTAATCAATTATTTATTGAATATGTATACAAAACAAGACAAAGACAGCGGAATTTTACTACCGGAAAATTAATAGAATACGCTACTCGCAAAAAAAATCTTAAAATTTTTTTATTCATTTTGTACTTCTTTTTTCACAAACTAAAACACTCCAGCGAAGTGTGCTTAGAAGTGTTCCTTAAAAATGGATTGACCTCCGAAGTAAAGAAACTCAGGTATATACTCGTATACAATTTTCTGCCAGTTCTTAACGAATTATGATAAAATTTGGTTAGTAGTATATTGGTTAGGGATTCTAAAGTGAGTATTGAACAAAATTCTATGGTATCTGTTCATGCTGGATTAAACTTGGCTATTTCAAAACAAATCCTTATGAAATTTGGTTTCTAGATTGATTCGGAATCGAAATACAAATTTTAACTGAACTTCTGATATCTGTCGAATCTACACGATTAAACTGGATTTTTACTAAGCTGGAGGGAACTCGACTAATTCTTACTCAAAAATTGTGAAATTTTCATCGCAGGTTTATATTTTAATTCTAATACATGTATGTTGAACAAGGTTCTGGAATAAGACAATGATAAGCACTTTCCGTCCACTTCTTTACAAGTATATATAAAAATAGTTGTGCAGGGTTGCTTTTGAATTTTGAATTAAAAGCTTACGAATCTAATAAGAAAATTAAGGGAGCTTATCATTTAGAATTCGCTAAGTAATATTTTAATTTTTTGCGATCAAATAATTAAGTTTCAGATTCTTGTTAATATTACAAAACCTCTCAAAGGTAATTAATATGTTTTCTGTTAGCATAGTTAATTTTCGCCATTATTTTTTGATTTTCTAAGAGTGATCCAATAGGAGGTACTTTTCCAATTGGGATTCTCATTGGGATTCATGCGTCACAACTGTCATGTTCATATGAAATTTGTGTTCAGTATTCATTGACATTTCATCATGAATAGACTTACGTAAAAACAACGTTTACAAATTGTGGAAATTTATTTCAAAAGTCAGTGTTCAGTGAAAAATTGTTTTCGTGCTCTTTGACCATTTTATGGTGTTCATAATCATCCAACTGAACGCACTTATTACGAAACAATCAATAAATTTCGAACCATTTTTTCATTATTGGATATTCATCAACCGACTAGAGTGCGTACAAGTCGATCTTTTATAAATATTGCTGCTGTAGCTGAAAGTGTACGTGAAAACCGCAATCAATCAATTCGTCACCGTTCTCAAGCTCTGGGTATCTCGTATGGCACATTGTGGCGTATTTTGAAGAGATATTTTAGTTTGAAGGCATACAAAATACAGATTGTTCAAGAATTGAAGCCGGTTCGATAGAAGCAAACATAATACGAGTAATTAACGAAATATAGGCCGAAATGCTCGAAAGAGTGCTCGAAAAGTGGACCAATAGAATGGATCATCTAAGAGTCAATCGCGGACAACATCTATAACAAATTATTTTCAAACATTAAATGTCATAAACCGAACTTACGTCACAAATACAATTTTTGATTATTAAATTGATTTCAAAAAAAAAACTTCCGGAAGTTTTTATTGGATCACCCTATAAGTTCTCTTCCGTTTCTGGCCAAATTTGCAGAAAATTTAGCAATTAGAATTTTCATTATAATATAACATATTGTTACGAATTGCGGGCGCTCGATATAGATTCGATATAGACAACACCTTCCAACAGCTTTTATTTCTACAGCAATTCACAAATTTAACTCGTTCACTGCTCACTAATTCACTTTTACTTTTCACTTTAACTGTTCACTTTTACTATGTACACTTCTTTTCGTACTGTTTACTTTTCACTTTTTAATTTGCACTGTTCACTGGTTAAATTACAACTGTGCTTGCGTCCCAAATTGCTCCCGCTTATATACTTGTCTATCGCTGTTCGAGATTATTTTTTTTATTGCAACTGACGACCACTTTCATGTAGTTGTATTCACCAACATTCCACGTCATCAATTCCCCTGTCGTGATCATTAACACCGTCGTGTATTTTTTTATGATATCATCTTTGCAATCTGTTCTGGGGCCGAAGAAGTCCCAACTCTCTCGCGATTCGCTTTTCACACCCTTCCTTACGCATTGCTGCCACCAAATCGAGGACAAACGGCTATAGGTCCGATTTAGGTCATATCTCGTTTTCATTCTATCGCTGACCTTTGCAATATTGTTTCTTACTTTATTATGAATCCAGTACATTCTCCATCTTAGATCGGTTACTTATAGACATGCTGCTCAACCGACTGCGTTTCTGGTAATCCTAATAGCATATAGTAGGCGTGGCTCTCAGCCAAACAGCACCATGGCCGACGATTTTTCTGTTTTGCGATAACCGATTCCCAGAGTCCTACTTGTATTCCGTTATTTATTCTAAGCGAGCGCCTCTGCGCCCAATAACTTTTCACAATGGTACTTTGAGATGCAATCTCGTGCCAGCACGGTCTTCTACCGTATACCAGCCATTTCTTCAATGGCCCAATTGATTCATCAGCCTTCTGGTCCTCTCTCAAATGTTGTTTATTCCAACCATGTTTCGATTCAAACTGGAATAACTGTGAAACAGTCCTTCCTGTCCTACACATTTCTTACACTGAACTGCATGGGGCTTTCTTTATATTCATCTCCATTGTTGTGCAACATGTCTCGCCGGTATTCAACCTTGAAAGTGTGGGCTTGTAGTCGTTCGGCCCAGCTAACCACTTCCTCCACGGGTTCCTTAAAATACATCTATACCATTTGAGTACCGCATGATCTATTCGACGAAAAAACTCTTGCCTATACAAATATTTGTGGAATTGTATAACACTGCCCACAACAGCCAACAATTCTCTGCGTGTTACACAATAATTTTTCCCTGTTTTACAGAGGGGTAGGCTATAATATGCTATTTGCTCTCTCGCTTCTGTGACAACACTGAACATATCCCCGTGTTGCTAGCATCTGTATCCAAAATAATTATTCCACTAGTATGTGGATACGCCAAAATAGGAGCGCTTAGTACAATGTTGTCACCCAAACCAGACATCTTTTCCAATTTAGGCATCTGAGAACTTGCTCTATTAATCTCTCAAATGTTGCAAGTGCATTGCATAATCTAAACGGCAGTACAACATATAGATAAAGACTGTTACCTGTAATGCCGTTTTCTCCCTATCACCAAAATGGATTGCTATGTACTAAAAATATTTGTCCCTGACAGCGTGTCATTGGTGTCGTTAATGTGCAGTAACGGATAACTGTTTTTCTTCATCATATCGGTTAATTTGCCGTAATCAACTCAAAATCATGTTATTCAATTACTCCATCACGTTTCATTATTTTAGTTAATTCGGCGGTCTCTCGCTGCTTCGCGAGCAGTACTAGTCTTGGTGCTTGCCGGACTTGAGTAGCGTTTCCTGGGTCGATTCTATTTTGCACAATATTAGTTTTCGTGCAGTGCCTCCACTGTGACATCCTACTGTTCCGCTGGAAGATGGCTGCACAGTGAGCGAATCATTTTCTTCTACCTATGGTTTGGTGATCGACGACATTATCGCGACTATCAATTGCCACTATAGTTGATTCTGTCAGCTGAACCGATGACCACTCCTTTCATGTTTGCATTTGTTGATGAACTCACGTTCAAAACACGTACTGGTACTTTCTGCTACAATTTAACTATGGTTCTCGCACACAGCAACCCGTTATTTTTGATATTCGCAGGCTCCGTCATTCCCATCTTGGTATCTCGAAGGTCATCGTCAATTTTTGCATAGATGACTTTCTCGCACATCGGTGAAATCTCAATCTAGTCTTGGACTTTAACTCGCAGTGCTTTTGTTCACTAGTGTTTATTTGAAGGGATACCTCTACATTGTGCTATTATAACATATGGTTATTCAAATCCACGACCATCTGGCATTTCTTCATAACATCTAGTGCGATAATTGTCATATGTTTAACGCACCAACTTCTCTCTGCAGGTCTTGCAGACTTTGAAGTGAAGTTTTGCATAATCCTCTGATGTGTGACTATCCATATCTCAGCTCCAACTCCAGTTATGACCCGCCCGTCGAATATTGGACGCTTTAAAATTCCCCTTGAGGTTCCAGCAACTAGTTTGGTACAGAACGTTTTATTTAGTTGGCCATTTTCAATAGTTTGCAATGTATGTGTTTCGAGGCAGGACTCCACTTGTTTAAGTTTATTTTTAAACTCATTGAACTGGCCGTCGACTTTCACCTCTATAAACTCTTTTTCTACTCTTAGCTCTTTAAATTGAAGATCTTGGGTATGGTGGATCACCACTGACCACCTTGTTCGAATGTTGCTCGGATTGCCGAATTTTGCTCGAATTGGTCGAATTTTGCGTCTTGCTGTTCTTATTTAGCATCCATTCTCTTGAGTTGAAGCAACAGTATCTGCATCATTTTTCGCATATCCAAGAAGGTTTCCTGTTGTTCGAAAGTAAGCAAGTTCTGATATGGTTGATCCTTTTTGCTCCTTAGCTCCTGTTGCCTCATTTTTAACTTTCTCTTCGTAAGGCTGGTCTTTATGCTCATCATTTGAGGTAACTGGAGGCATCCCTGTTGGCCTTGGCGTCGGTGATGATTGTCGCGATCTTCGCCCTCCTGTTTCAGCATCCTCTTCCATAGCAGTATGTAGTCTCGATCGCAGCTCGTTGTTATTGTCTTCGGTTGAAAGCCGTGGTTCATCAACGTCAATTATTGTGATGAAGGTGCTTGAATTTTTAACCATTGCTAGTATTTGCAAAACCCCACTACTGACACTAAATGTTACGAATTTTGGGCGTTCGATATAAATTGGTACTCGATTTGCAAATAAAACACTCGATTTAAATTACCAACTTTATTTTTGAACAACTTAAATTTCTGCAGCAATTCACAAATTTCACGCGTTCACTGCTCACTAATTCACTTTTACTATTTCACCTTAAGTATTCCCTTTAACTATTCCCTACTTTTCGAACTGTTGACTTTTAACTTTTCCACTTATACTATTCACTGGTTAAATTACAACTGTCCCTGCGCCCCAAAATTTCTCCCGCTTATATACTTGTCTATCGTCGTTATATTTGCGAATATTCTATGTCATGTATTCCCATGTTTTGGTGACTAACGCCATTGTTCATTCCAGTATTTTCCATGATGATAATTGCCGCCGTTTATAATTGCTTTCGTTATTTGTCTATTCCCCTTCATACTTGGAATGCCATTCTAAAATATAATTCTCATCAGTAGTGGAAGACTACTTGTTGCGACAACATCTATGATATTAAGAATAATAATTGCTTCATAAAATTATAGTCTGCAACTGGGTTTAAACTCGCAAACATTTGGTTTGAAACAGTTGGTGGTGAGTAACTTTACCACTCGGCCATCGAGTGATATGCTTGTGCAGAGTAGAATTCGTAAACATATATTACATTCCCCCTCATTCTGGAAGCGAACTGTCTGAAAATGTTGTGATACATTTGAAGAAGTTTATAACGATGCAAAACCCTCGAATATCGATCTTGCACTTGGGGATGATGATAAAGACAATTGTGTTTTACCACCCTCTAGAAACCGAGTGTTTGTTCATTGACGCAATACTCAGATGCAACCTGAATTAACTAAATTCTGAAGAAGAATTCTGGATTTAATTTTTACTAATAAACTAAATACATTTAAAATATCTCAATCTTTAACACCATTATTGCCTTAAACTAGGTACACCATAAACCAGTCTAAATTCTATTCGATATCCAGGAGTTAACACAGAATAACAATTGTCATACAAAAACACTGTTACCTTTAAATTCAGAAAGTTAAATGGAAAGGAATTCAATCTATATCTTGAAAGCCTCTATTGGTAAGAAGAAATAAATCTGACAATATCGACGCAAATATTGATAAAATTTACGACACATCTTTTGCGAGTTTAAACGGGAGAGGAGTAAAGGGATTGTTTATCATCCGATTAAGATCGGTGATGAAAATGAATACAACTATGATCCGCTGTTGAAGTTCACAACTCATTGGCCGACCCATCTTTCATGCCAGTACTATATGCTGGCATGGAGCTATGCAATGTGCAGATGGTTCTACGTAAATCGGATCTATAGTTGTACGTCCTCAATTTGGCAAACAATGCTTAAAGTAGGGCTTGAAAAGCGAACCACAAAAGAGTTGGGAGTTCTTCGGCCCCAGAGCAGATAGCAAAGATTAAAAAATACAAAAAAAAAGATTAAATCAGTTGGTAAAGCAAGATACAAGAAGATTAATTCCGAATTCAGAAGTCCCAAACGCAAATTCAAAGCTTACCCGGGAACAATGCATCTAAAGAAATAGCCAATACGTTTGCTCAGTTCTTTCAATCAGTCTACAAATCTTAAGACATTAAATGATAATGAAATTGGGGTCGGTTGCGTTCCGAATGGTAATCAATTTATCCTGAGACTTAATCTGCTTTTCCATTTATCACTACGTAGTGGATTATTTTCCAGCAGAAGGAAGATATTAAAAATTGCACCAATTTTTCAAATCAGCAAAAAGAAGTAATATTTCATGCTACAGCGCAGCGAATAGCTACCACATCAGTAACCTGTTATGGCTGGTAAATCCAGATCTACTACACTAGTATAGTGTTCTTAAGATCATTGAACAACATCAACAAGTTGGCACAGTTTGCGGACTTAAGTATAGCATTTGACTCCATCAGTCATATCAAAGTGTTGTCAATCTAAACTCCTTTGGCTTTTCTGCGGATTTTGTCAATTAGTTTTTCTGGGACCTATATAGGATAGGTTACAATATATTGAAATTGCAGAAAAAGATCAAATAGAATAAAAGTCTCCTCTGGTGTTCCACAAGGCTCGGATGTGGGCTATGGATATTTTTCATATTTATCGATGCAATATCTAATGTCGGGAAGGCGAAGTCCTAGATTCATACCTCCTCGCGGTGCTCTCTGGTTAACTCTAAATTAATCAGGCGGTGTAGAGGAGACATGCAGGGGAAATTATGTTTATAGTCATAGACACTACTTGTCAGGGCGAGTCATTGGCGCCCCAATACCAATACCAAATCGGCGTCTGTTCTCCAGGTTAAGAGCGGCTGGAGCGGCGTCTGTCTTGTACCAAGCGGCTCACCATACAAACGTGATCAAGATAGGACTGGATGTCTTAAGATTCTCACCAATACGTGACCTACACACGTAATAAGCGGATTGAGCGGCAGGCTAACAATCATCTCTAATAAAAACAATTAAATTATGAACCCTAATCAAAGGCCTTGGAGACAACGCTTTAAAAATGAGAACATGGAACGTGCTTAGCATCTTAAGATCTGGAGATCTCCAGAACTTTTCGATCCAAGCAAAGCGAATGTGTAACGCTTGCACTACAAGTGCAAGTACATACTTGCACTACAAGTGCTTAGATGGTCTGGGAAAAGGGTCCATGATACCACCAATGGTTGAAGTCTTCATTACAGCTGTCATCAGAATGGAGGAGAAATTGGAATTGCCTTCCTCATCAATCGGCGCGTGAGCAGCTATCAAGACTTCGCACTAAGAAATTTAACATCACGATCGTTAATGTACATGCACCCAACGAAGATAAATCTGATGACATCAAAGATCTAATCTTTGTCGAACTGGAGGAAGTCATCAATAACATACCGCACCATGACAATAAAATCATCGTGGGCGTTTTTAATTCAAAAATCGGTAAGAGTGCAGAAAATACATCGCACATCGATCGTAACAGCCGGCATCTAACTAGTAACAACAACAGCTAACGCGTCACCGACCTATCAATAATGTACGACTCAATTGTATCAAGTACATTTTTCCCACATAAGAGAATCCACAAAGTAACGTCGTGATCGAATGATAGAAGAACAGAAAACCAAATCGCTCACTGATGGTATCTAAGAGACACTCCACCAGCATATCCGACGATAAATCATACAGAAAAGCACAAAAGTCCGTTCGGCTATGAAGTCAGCCATAACCACCGCGGAGCAAAATACTCTCGGAAGAAGACCACCTAGGTCCTGCACTAACTGGTTCGATGATCAATGCCGCCTGGTCGTCGACAGAAAACGAAAGCTTCTTGTAAAATGGTTGGCTCTTAACACCAGAAGCACTCTTGCAGAATACATCCGCACTAGGAAAGCCACCACTAAATACCTTCGACAATAGAAGCGCGATCATATGAGATGATGCCTCGAAAACATCAGCTTCCAAGCGGAACAAAGAAACTCAGGAGACTGTTTTCCTAATGCCAGGAACCTCTCTAAAGACTTCCACCCAAGAAATACAGTCATCAAAGACGGGAATGGAGAGCTGACAACAAATGTGGCTATAATGTTCTCTTAGCATTGCAAACCGTTCAATATCTGTTAAATCGTAATGAAGAATTGAACCCCATAAGAGCAATAGCTCCTCCAGGTAAAGAGTTCTTTTTCGCATATCACCGCATATCATGGAATCCCCGCAGAATTGATTAAGCTCGGAGGCGCTACTCTTGCAACAAATCCATACGATCTCATCGTCTCTATTTGGGACCAAGAAGAACTGCCGGATAATTAAAAACCGTGTTTATATGTCCGTTGCACAAAAAAGGCGACCATCTTAAATGTGGAAACTATTGTGGTATAGCACTATTGAATACTGCTTACAAAACGTCGGCTAATGCCACTTGCCAGACTCATCCCTTTCGCCGAAAACATCATTGCGGCAACTATCAATGTGGTTTTCATCCCAACCGATCGACCACTGACCAGTGTTTTACCATGTGGATCATCTTCATACTTTATATATATATATATATATATATATATATATAGGCTTCCGACATGCATATAACAGTACAAACCGCGAGAACCTATGGGCCGCGCTCATATGTCTATGAATTTCAGAGAAACCCGTTTCTCTGTGTAAATTAACAACGTCTGGGTCTGTATGTAGAATCGTAATTAACAGAACTGTATCATAAACTCTTTTGAAATAACATCTGCTGTTCGACAGGGATATGCATTCGCGCCTGTGCTTCCAGCGGGAAAAAACACCAGTAACTAGTAATGGCTATCGATGGCATACAAATCAAAAGAGTAAATGAGACAAAAGAATTGGTCGTGACGTTTTGTTAGAATGAAATATGAACTTTAACAAACACTTTAATCTAATTATTGCCAAGATAAATTCTAGTTTGGTTTTATCATGAAATGGACAAAGACTTAAGTGGTATTTGGAACCAAGTGGAACCATACTGGAATTCCAAAAATATATTTTTCAATTTCCAACTAAGCCCACAATTAAATGTTCAAATTCTGCAATTTTTTTTAGAAAATGGGGATGGTATTCGTGATAAATTTTTGAATTTTTTAAATAATTTTGCTTTATGCATAAACGTAAGGGGTCCTTTCTGATTTTAAGGGTGACCTGAGAATTTTTTTTCAAAATTTGCTGTTTTATGAAGTTACTATGAATCAAATAATAACTAATAATTCTACACTAATAACTCTACTATAATTGCAAAACACGGCTAAAGATATTACACTTCAAAAAATATTATAAATGTAATTTTAAAAACACCGGAATTCCTTATGTCTAAATATTAAGTTAAAATATAAAGTTCCCCAACCGATTCCCAAGACGGAGGGGAGAGAACATCAAAATGCTAGAAGGAAAAATTTCAAATTAATTAAAGATTAATCACATTTAAATTAAGATAATTGCTTTCGTCTTGTTTTTTTTGAAAATATAAACTCTTAAGCATCTCGCAATTCCGTTCTATTCTTTTGTTCCGACACATTAAAAAGAATTTTAATTCCCGAAACTCCAAACTAATTTTCCAGACCTTTTTCCCAATTTGCTCTTTGTGCTGTCTGCGTATACACACGTGTCACACAAGCGTGCCGGAATATCAAAATAATTATCTAATTGCTTTGAAGAGTGTATTATATACTTCTTAAGAACAGGGTTGGGAAATTATTTTTCGAACACATTTATGATTTAAAAAGAAGAAAATACTTTTAAATGTGCGGGATAGGGTGCGCCTATTAAATTTTTATTTTTTTAACACAGATCGGAATTGAAAAATTATGAAAAGATGGGAAAATTATGAACACATAAAGATGGTAATTTGTTTAGGGGTTTATGATTATTGTTAATTTTTTTATTATGACTGAAAGTGATATTGTTTCCTGTTGGTAATGAAAGTCGTTTGCTGGTTAAATATAAAAAAATGTCCCGTTTGATCTTTTACCCTTCTTATTTTGGAAATATAACAACGCTAATATTCCAATGTGATGTTACGTTTTTCATTAATATCGATGGAGGGGTTAGCTAATTAGATTTGTAAGCTGAATGTGTTTTTGAACGAACAATATTTAAATAGCATTTGTGTGTGTTACTGTAACAGAATGCATTTGTTGCTATTAAAACAAAAAACAGAAACACAATTTAGATATATTTTAAAAGGCATCGCTCTATAGTTAGAGGAAAATAGCACTGAATCTGCTTTTATTAAAGAAGTTAAACCTTTATTTATTGGCAGTCGAGTTCCTCAAGAATAACTCAGTCGTTCAGCTGTGCCATACGAAAATTTGGAAATTGCACTTTCATCGAGCCAATCTTATAGACCCAAATGTTGCCAAAGTCAATGAGAAGCGAAAAATGAGCATAATAAGTTGCAAACTAAAACCTGTATTACTACTACTGATAGATATCTGCAAAACGATGGTTTCATCTGGTCTTTTTAGTGGAGAAGATCGATGTGAATTTATTACCAAAATAACAAAATATACGTTGCCTTATAAATAACTGAACGAACCTTTAAAAACACGCTCTATTTCGAAATGATCAATAGATAAAAACTCGTTAAATATCCCAACCTGTCGATAGTTGATGACTCCTAACATATTATAAAAGGTGCGGATTAGGGCTACAGGTTTTTAAATGAATCGTACCAAAATCTTCAAATTGGATTAATTCCATGAGAGTTGTATGTCCCCGAGCGGCACAATTGAGCTTTAAACTCAAAAAATCGTTAAACAACTCAAACTATCGATTCTTGATCGCTTTTGTATAAAATTATAAATCAACTAAATGAGTAATCACAATGTAAATCTCATTGGTAGGCCTATTCTACCTATTTATATAGTGGAACCTTCTCCAAATTTCTAATAATGGCTTAGTTATTAGCCCAGATTGAAAAATTACTCATATTTGCAGTGGAAAATAGCTTATAAAAAACTTTCAAAACCACCGTCAAATTGGTGGCGAGTGGTATTGAAATACAAGGAATCGATTTCGGGCCCGGGTCTTTTCCTTTAATTTTATTTTGGATTGCACGATTTTTATTAAAATTGTTGCAGTCTTGAATTTGGAAAAATTTTGTTGTTATTTGCCTAAAATCAATTTCGATGACTACTAATTTCGAAGTATATTCGGGATAAGACTTAGTGAAACGGAAAAAATGGCATTACAATGTAACAACGAAACCGCTAAGTTAAAGAAAGAAACTGGGGACTGAAGAAAACTAAACAATTGGATGTTCTGTAAACTCCGTTACTAGTCAGAGTCATTCTATGGCGACGACCTTTCGATAATCAACGTTACTGAACTTTGTCTCTATGGAAAAACACCGAAATATAATTAAAGCAAGCCCACTCTCGGCCTGAGGTGAACTTTCAATAATAGAAAGATCACTTTGGCATTTAAGTTTTCTAAATAAATGTTAAACGACACAAAGCATAAAGAACTGCTCTAACGGGTTCAACCATTCGTTCGCTGGTAAACAAATTTGTTGAATTTGGGACTGATCTCTAACAGTAAAAATAAAGACTTATGTGCAGATCACAAACTGGTAGATCGGTCAAAAATGTTGTTGTTGTGAGACAGCGTTGCAAAAAACCTGGAGACATCAACGACAAAACGATCTGGCCAGTTGTACCTTGTTAAGCACTCTTCGGCGGACTTTGAAAGAGGATTGCACCTTCGCATACTTTAACCCAGCTAGTTCAAATGTAAATCGTAGGGGCTTCGTACTACACTTGAAATGCAGTTTTAAATTTCGATCATAATAATGAAAATTTTTTTGCAAATTTAATAATTACTCACGAAGCGAATTTTCACTTGGGCGGTTTCGTAAATAAAGCAAACTGCAGATTTTAGAGATCAAAAATCCCAAAAATCTTCATCAAAGGCTATTACACCCGTTGTGTTACTGTTTGGTGTAGCATTACCCCGGAATAAATTTACGGCTCATCTTTTTTCGAAAATGACGAAAGTGCAAGCCTAACAATAGATAGAGAACGTTATAGGGCAATGCTCTAAATTTATTATTTCCGGAATTGCCACCAAACGTCAAAATATGATTTTATCAAGATTCTGCAACAGCCCATACAGCACGTTTAAAAATCCATAAAATGTTTGCATTCAAGAAAATGTTTTTCATGTACCTGATATTGTTTTACATAGATTTATTCAAAAAACAAATCATATAGCTAGTTACATGTTAAGGTGGGTTCACATTTACAAAAATGTGTGCCGAACGCGTTCGACGAAAACATTCTCGTCGTTTATTTCTGTATAATATGACAACTAATCCCATTGATTTCAGCGACTTAGCGAACTACTGATTCTAAATATTTTGTTGTCTTTATAGGCGCTTCTTTATGCTGTTGCAGTCGCAGTACATGACTCCTTGCAAATTTTTGTATTTCAACCCTGACGTATTCCATGTTTAAGTCTCGATGGGGATTATCATTTGAAATGTACCAATATACTTTGTTTTAAAATGTTTGTATGATCTTAACTGAAGTTTTCTTTGTGCAGCACCAAAGCTGAATAGCATACGTCCATATAAGTTTTAGGATTTGTTTATATATAACAGCAGTTTGTTGTGCGTTGTCAGTTCGTAATTTCTTTCAATAAGCCAGTGCATTTTCCAGAATTTTAAATACAGTTCTTGCCTTTTTTTTTAGCATGTGCCTTCCATCTGAGCTTAGAGTCATGCCGAGATACTTTAGCGTTATCTGAATATGGAATTCTGATATTCTCCATAAATTTACTGTTATTCTCCATTTTTTGTCCAGTCATTCACTATAGCATTTTTTAGTTTCCTAGCATCAGTGGTGAAAACCAACGCCAACATTTTCTTTAGTTTTGAGTATTCCCCTTCCTGTCTCACCCGGAAGTAACGGTCGTTGATTAAAGGGTTTAGAAATTCAAAATATTATTTTGGCAAATCTCGTTGGAGTTTAAATTCCAGAACTCGATGCCAAACCTAATCAAATGCTTGGGCTAAGTCTAAGAATATTGCTGACCATACTTTCTTTTTTTCCAGCGCCTCCTCGATTGTATCCGTGATAATATGTACCTGTTCTATCGTTGAGTGCCCAGAACCCAAATTGATGTGCTAGTATAAGATTTCTGCTCTCTATAATTGGCTTTAGCCTCTTGAGAAACAGTCTTTCGGAAATCGTTGATGTTGATGTTAGAAAAGAAATAGGCCTATACGATGGTTTGTGTTTAGCGGTTTATTAGGCTTTGGAATCATTATGATTTCTGCTGCTTTCCACTGTCTCGAGGCATAATTTAGTCTAAAGATAGCATTGTGCGCATCCAGCATATTGAGATCTCACTAAAAAAATGTAGATAGTCTTTTTAGTCAGGCAAAAATTTTGTGTCTACATTTCGTTAGATATTTTTTGGTTTGTGTCTTCACTTTTTTTTGACATTTTGGATTAAAGTGCTTTGTTTCAAATAGCAATTTTGAAAAAATGAAATTACTTATTGAATTACGCAAAAAATTAAAAGAAAAAATGAAAACAAATTATTCAGAAGATTATATGTACGACGGCAGTGAATGTAAGTATGTTAAACTAATTATTTAAATGTCAATTTTTAATCTAATTGTTATTTTTAAGACTTCCGCAACCCAAAAAAAGCTCAATTGTGGAAATTGATTCAAAAAAAATTTTCAAAATTTGGGATATACATTCCATGCCACGGAAATCAATAAAAAGATCGCAAGTTTAAAAAACTTTCTTAAAAATAAAAGATAATCGGCATCGAACTCGTCGTCCCATTGGGAATACTACAACGAGTTTAACAAAATCTTCCGTGAAGATCAAACAGTGAATTTACCTCACAACCTGGAAGCAATTACTCCAGAGCCATCCACACCTGAGCCTGCTTGTCCCAAAGATGTACAAAATTTGAACAGTAGTTCAAACTCAAATTTGCCGAGTTGTGGAAGAATTATCCAGCTCCAACAGTTCCGATAGAAACAAATTTGGATAGAAGAGAACAAATCAAAGGCTGTTTTAAAGCTGGTTGACGCTGCCCAGCAAAATAATGACCTGCAAAAGGAACAAAATAAATTGCAGGCCGAAAGAATCGAAATTTTAAAAAGTTTTTTGGCGGCCACATTACCTCGCGATTAAATTAAGACATTAAATACAAATTTAAAACTGAAATAAAATAAATGATTTAATTGAAAATAATGAAGCGAAATATCTTTTTTTATTAGTAGAAATATTTTTATCTTGTTGTATTTCATCAACTTCATCGTCAGACATCTCTCTGGCAACTGTTCGTCTGCGATGACATCTTTCATCAAAATAAAATTATGCAGAACGCACGCGGCAACTACACATTTAATCGCGAGATTGCAATTATTTTGATCAAGGTGATTGAGCCGCCTAATTTTGGCGGTTCTATGGTTGCTCGAACTCATATTATATATGGATTGCTGCTTTGTGAGGTGGCCGTAGTCCTTGAAAGGAGTTAGTATCAGATAGTATTCTGGTTTTAATGGTGCAGCGGACTATTTTTAAAAACGTTCGTGAACCCACCTGGCATCCCCACAAATACATCGATAAATCGCATTGTATGGTCAGTACCTACTTGTTAAATGGTATGTTACAGAAGCTTACCCTGATAAAAATCGATTGGGATACGCCGCGGTTGCTTTATTGGTATGTGACATCCATCTATTGCACCAACTATACCCGAAATCTAAGATTTCGATTCAAAAAACTGAAAATACAAAATTTACCAGTCCAGTACTGGATACCATCCCAAACCTATCGCTTAACGAAAAAAATGGCTCCTACTGTTTGCTTAAGACCCAAATTGTAAATAAGAGTTTTTTCTCTGGCGGCACATACCCATATTGTGTTGGTTTCACATAATTTGGAAGGACACAAAATAATTTCAGACGGTGAAAACTTATTATTTATACAAAATGAATAAACAAACTCCGAAACACATTTTACTCATACGAAAATGCGCCCCAAGCTCGTTCAAGCTGTATTTTGGAATTGTCACTTCGTAGTAGTTATCATTTCGACACACCATTTCTGGCACACTTGCTTCAGATTCATCACTATCCCGAAATATGCTGTCTAAAACTGATACTGTCGGTACTACCAAATGAAACAGCACATTATTTCTTTTTTGGAATATCTTCCCACTCTTCTAACATCACATTTGTAATTATTTTATCGATATTTTAGATTTATGAGAAATACACAACAACAATTAATTGTGCTGTCAAATTATGTCAATGTTGACGAAAAATCTAAGACACAAACCCTACCCCTCGGGTAGGGCTTTGATAATTTGGCCCGTTATCAAGACGTATCCAGGGGCTTTTTTATATTTAAGGTTTTTTACTTCTTTTAAGGAGTAACTGATAGCACAGATAGCCCGACCGTTTGGTGTGGTTTACACGTTGGTGGCATCATTGGACCTTATTTTTTTCAAAAATGAGACCGGCGATTGCGATACAGTCAATGGAGGTCGTTACTGCACCATGATCAATGATTTTTTTTTGAAAATATGAAGGACATCAATCCGGACGAGATGTTGTTTCAACAGAATGCCGCTACGTGCTATACGGCGACCGCAACCATCGACTTAATTTAAACAAAATTTAGCGATAAGTTGATTTCGAGAAATGGACCTGTCAATTGGCCTCCAAGGTCGTGCGATTTAACACCTCTCGATTATTTCATGTGGGGCTACGTGAAGTCACTGGTTTATGCTGGTAATCCAGCAACAATTGACGTCTTGGAGGCCAGCATTGTTCGTGTTATTCGTGACATACGGCCAGCAGTGCCCGAAATCATTCTCAAATATTAATGCCATATATTGATCTTTCGAATAAAACAAATTTTTTGATTACAATTTTATTTTTTGTGCTATTTTTTACAGTTTCAAGTTCTATCGGACTTAAAAAAGCACCCTTTATTTTCTAGGTGTTTGGCAAACAGATCAGCTTGTTGCTTTTCGCAACCAATTTTTTGAGTGGCACTTGCATTTTAGGCCTTTTAAACCTTTGGTGGCTTCCACAGGGAATATCCCGCGTAAGATTTACCTGTCAGGTTACTTAGGAAGCTAGCCACTGACTCATTCTTAATCACCTTTATAAGTAGTTTAAGTTTGTTGCACAAGTTGTTTAGGCTTGATTTGTCTTCAGGGGCTCTAGTTCTCTGCCAAGTCTTACGAGCTCTCTTTTTTCGTTAACCAACTCTCTCACTTCAACTGGATAGTATGTAGATACTTTTTCTAATATTTCTTGCTAATATGGAGTACTTACTCAGGCCGCTTTTAGTACACTTTCATTGAGGCTTTCCAGTTATTCTTCTATCTTCTAAGCGTTCGAGATCTGAACCTATAGATTAACGCTTTCTTCGACTAGCTGCAAAAGGATTCCCAGTTTGGTTAGTTATTTGTTAGTCTTGGTGGGCTTGCTTTCCTTATTACCGCGTCACTTATTGTCTTTAAAACTGGAGAATGGTCTGACAATACCTCTTCTTCATTTTCGACTGTTAAGTAATTTTCGGAGATACCCCGTGATATATAGAAATCCAGAAGGTCAGGAATTTGATTTGGGTCCGTGGTCCAGTAGGTTGGCTTTCTACTGGAATGAAACTCACATTTTAATGTCATGCCTGCTTCAAATAGCTTTCTTCCTTTGCGGGTAGTTTTATTAAATATCCAGAATATGTTTTTTGCATGAAAGTCGCCTCCAATAATAAAATTACTACCAAGCGATTTAAGAAGTTTGATGTATAGTCTTCTTTTTTTCGGTTATATCTGGGTGGACATTAGATTGCTGATATACTATAGCTCTTGTTATTTTTGGTTTCAATAGATACAGTAGCTACTTGCATAACTTCCTCCTCTATTTTTAATTTCTCGTGGTGTTTAATAATAGCCTTAATAAAAATTGCTGGGCCACCTCTTACTGCTAAATGTAGAGCTTGATAGCACTGGTATCCACGTTTTTTGTCATACGAGGTTCTGGTAGGCTTTCTGAGATTAGGCATATATCAATTTTTTGTGTTTAAAAATACTTCTAATTCTAAAATGAGTTGCGCAAGGCCATTTCCATTCCAGGTAGGAACTCTCAAATAGTGTGTCATTATTTTTTCTTGTCAAATAAGTTTTCTTGTTAAGAATGAACAAGTATTTCCAGTGTTCCTAGTCTCTGTTCTGGTTGTTTCAGTAGCTCGCCCATAGAATCTAGCCTTTGGACCTGCGCAGCCAGATGAATTGATAACGTTTAACTTCTGAAGTATTTCTTGCAGGACATGGTTTTCCTGACTCGGTGCTATCTTGATATTTTCGTTTTGCTTAGCCATTTGTGCATATGTTGTGCCTTCTCTTACTTTGGCGTTATTTATAGGGATTTGTTTTAGGTAGGATTGCATCCTATGTTGAGAACTTTTACTTGATTGATTTCTCTTGTTGTGTCTCATTCTTTGCAGCTCTTTAGCTACCTCGCAGACTCTATAATTTGCTGGGTGATGACTACCACAATATATATGCATTTCACTGGTTCGTTCTTACTTTTATTGCATTCTTTTGATGGATGTTTTCCAGTGCACTTTACGCATCGGGGCTCCCTATTACAGTATTTGTGTTTGTGAATATACGCCTGGCAGTTGTAGCATTGTGGCATTCTACTAGTGTTCTTTTTTAATGTCTTAATCTTAACATTCATATAACTTTCCACATACCCTATCAATGCGCTAGAGTTTTCAAATGTTAGCATGAAAAGAGGGTGGCTAAATTTGGTTGATTCCCATCGCCGTTTGCGTTTTAGTGACCTGTTTCTTTAGTATGTTCACAGCATTTAGTATTTTGAACCCCTTCTGGCGCAGTTCTTTAATTATTTCTTCGCTTGGGCATGTATGATATAACCCCCTAACCATGACTTTAATTGGTTGCTCAGCTTTGTTTTCATAGATCTTTTCGATTTCATTTGATAACATTCTGTAGATTTCTAGATCAAGTGCATTCACTTTCCAAAAGTTATTATTCAGTACAGTGACTTTATATTTATCGTTTAGAATTAGCTTTACTATTTTTTTAATTGTTTCGTATTCACTAACATTAAGTATGTTAATGGGTCGAGGTGGTATCTCTTTATCAATTGGTTGATTTTCCTGCATTGTTCCTTGGTTGATCACGTTGGGTGTATTAAGTAGCAGCGATACGTTCTTATGTACCTTCACTAGCTCCGTAAATGACAGATCAGGTCATTGGGGTGTTAATTGTTCCACCTCAGGCGAAGATTCTGCTTTTCTTTTTTTGTTTTGACGTTTAGTTATAATTTGCCTTCGTATAAAACTAGTTGCATACGCCAAATCACCTTCATCTGTTTCATATATAGCTATAGTATTTTCTTTGGCTTGATTCTCATTTTTGATTATAGCAATCTCCTGCATCAGTTGCGAGCTGTTATATGAATTTGGTTTTACAATAAATTGTTTGGCAATGGTGGGAATGTTTTTAATAAGTTGATATGTTTGCTGTGTAAATATATAAACAAATAAATAAATAAATAGATGGTTGTGAATGGTAAACGTTGTGTGGTGTGCGGGGTGTGGATGAGGGAATTAAGTTATGTACGTTCTAATTAGATATACATGCATGTGTATTTGTGTATATGTGTATGTATATGTATACGTATGTGTATATGTGTGTAGGTATGTGTTATATGTAGGTATGTGTGTATGTGTGTGTATATGTATATGAATGTGTATGTATGTATATATATATATGGATATGTGTGTATGTGTATGTGTATATGTGTGTATGAGTATGTAACGGGTGATTTTTTAAGAGCTTGAGAACTTTTTTTTAAAAAAAAACGCATAAAATTTGCAAAATCTCATCGGTTCTTTATTTGAAACGTTAGATTGGTCCATGACATTTACTTTTTGAAGATAATTTCATTTAAATGTTGACCGCGGCTGCGTCTTAGGTGGTCCATTCGGAAAGTCCAATTTTGGGCAACTTTTTCGAGCATTTCGGCCGGAATAGCCCGAATTTCTTCGGAAATGTTGTCTTCCAAAACTGGAATAGTTGCTGGCTTATTTCTGTAGACTTTAGACTTGACGTAGCCCCACAAAAAATAGTCTAAAGGCGTCAAATCGCATGATCTTGGTGCCCAACTTACCGGGCCATTTCTTGAGATGAATTGTTCTCCGAAGTTTTCCCTCAAAATGGCCATAGAATCGCGAGCTGTGTGGCATGTAGCGCCATCTTGTTGAAACCACATGTCAACTAAGTTCAGTTCTTCCATTTTTGGCAACAAAAAGTTTGTTAGCATCGAACGATAGCGATCGCCATTCACCGTAACGTTGCGTCCAACAGCATCTTTGAAAAAATACGGTCCAATGATTCCACCAGCGTACAAACCACACCAAACAGTGCATTTTTCGGGATGCATGGGCAGTTCTTGAACGGCTTCTGGTTGCTCTTCACTCCAAATGCGGCAATTTTGCTTATTTACGTAGCCATTCAACCAGAAATGAGCCTCATCGCTGAACAAAATTTGTCGATAAAAAAGCGGATTTTCTGCCAACTTTTCTAGGGCCCATTCACTGAAAATTCGACGTTGTGGCAGATCGTTCGGCTTCAGTTCTTGCAGGAGCTGTATTTTATACGGTTTTACACCAAGATCTTTGCGTAAAATCTTCCATGTCGTCGAATAACACAAACCCAATTGCTGCGAACGGCGACGAATCGACATTTCACGGTCTTCAGCAACACTCTCAGAAACAGACGCAATATTCTCTTCTGTACGCACTGTACGCATTCGTGTGGTTGGTTTAATGTCCAATAAAGTAAACTGAGTGCGAAACTTGGTCACAATCGCATTAATTGTTTGCTCACTTGGTCGATTATGTAGACCATAAATCGGACGTAAATCGCGAAACACTTTTCGAACCGAACACTGATTTTTGTAATATAATTCAATTATTTGCAAGCGTTGCTCGTTAGTAAGTCTATTCATTATGAAATGTCAAAGCATACTGAGCATCTTTCTCTTTGACACCTTGTCTGAAATCCCGCGTGATCTGTCAAATACTAATGCATGAAAATCCTAACCACAAAAAAATCACCCTTTATATATATGTGTATTTTTTTTTTTTTTTTTTTTTTTTTTATTATAAGGTAGGTGGAAATCCATCATGGACGATGTAGGGGATAACATAGCTATCCACCACAACGGTGTGAGACTCCTACTCACTAAAACCACCTCCTGCATCCTTTCCCCCCGGAACGACCGCTAGGTATTACTTCGAAAGGGAAGGCGCCTGTACTAATTGTACGATCACATCTCCCACGCATCTAAGGGTACGGGCTATCTTGCTTGGCGACGTTGGCGTTCCAACCGTCGCAACTCCTTAATCGTTGTTGTTGCAAAATTTGCTACAGCAATCCATGCCTCTGGGGATGCCAGCATCACTTCAACTATGTTCTCTGGGGTAATATCAAATTGATCGATGACTCCAGCCAGCACTTCTCTATTTCCCTGGAACCGTGTGCATACAAAAAACACGTGTCCAGCATCTTCTACGGAATCTCTACAGGATGGACAATACGGTGAATCATCATGCCCAAAACGATTAAGGTATGATCGAAAGCATCCGTGACCTGTTAAGAGTTGTGTTAGGTAAAAGCCAACCTCGCCATGCTTACGGTTTATCCACGGGCCTATTTCAGGAATTAGTTGTCGAGTCCAATGTCCCTTCTCCGAACGGTTCCAACGCTGTTGCCAATCAAGGAGAGTATCCCCACTGTACGTTCTTGTGTTGTTCGCTCGCACCATTGGTCTATCCGGTGTTCCTCCAAGGCTATTTAAATATGACTTTTGCCGTTCCGCTGCCAGGAGATCAAATGGGCACATTCCCGCAATGACGCAGGCTGCTTCGTCCGAAAGAGTTCTGAACGCACTAATCACTCTAAGTGCACAACTGCGATATACGGAGTTAGAACTACGACGATAGGATGGTACCTGCAGCGCTCGAGCCCATATAGGGGACGCATAGAGCATTATAGATGTTACTACACCAGCTAATAATCTTCGTCGTCCTTGGCTCGGTCCGCCGACATTCGGCATTATACGGGACAGAGCCTTGCTAGCTCTGGCTGATTTCACACTTACGTATTTTATGTGCTCCTTGAATGACAACCTTGCATCGATTTGTACCCCTAGGTACCTTATCGAGGGTTGCGAGAAAATCGTATGTGCTCCGATTGTAATAGAGATGGTCTCCAAAACCTTTCTGCTAGTTATAAGCACCGCTTCCGTTTTTTGTTCCGCCAGCTGCAACCCAACTGAGTCCAGCCATTGTTGGATTATATCCACCGTATCCCTACAAATATTTTCCAGCTCTTCCTTGTATTTTGAAACTGCTACGATGGCGATATCATCGGCAAACCCAACTACCGTCGCCTCCTCAGGGACCTGGAGTGTGAACACATCGTCATACATAATATTCCAGAGCATTGGGCCGAGTACAGATCCCTGGGGGACCCCGCATGTAACCGTGTACTCCTTGCACTCTTCATTCGTGCGGTACTGCAAAGTGCGGTCTTTAAAGTAGCTTGAGATTACCCGCTTGATGTAACAAGGCACATTCCTGATATTAAGGGCGTTCATAATATGTTCCCATCTTGCTGTGTTAAACGCATTTTTAATATCTAGCGTAACAATAGCGCAGTATTTTTTACGGCCTCCTTTCCATCTGCTGCCGCTGATGGCGTCTTCTGCCAGCTTGGTAACGAGCTGAATAGCATCAAGAGTTGAGCGCGCTTTGCGGAACCCGTATTGGTTATGGGCAAGGTCTCCAGATGATACGATAGCTTCTTCTAACCGATTACCAAGCAGCCTTTCAAGTAATTTCCCCGCACCATCTAACAGACAGATTGGGCGAAATGATGAAGGATCTTCCGAATGTACTTTACCCTTTGGGATCAGTATCAGCATCTGCTTCTTCCAAATATCTGGGAATGTTCCTTCTCTTAGGCAAGAGTTATACACTTCCAGGAACTCCTCGGGCTTTTCAAGAATCGCAGCCTTTAAGGCGACATTTGGTATATAGTCCGGACCTGGCGCTTTCTTGCTGGGAATTCTCCTAGATGCGGAAATTAGTTCATCAATCGTGAATAGCGGAACGTCGTCCACTACAATGACACTCGAGTGAATAGTCACTGGTTTGCGAGGAAACAAGGAAGATACTATAGTATCCATCAGAATAGGGCATGTTGGTGCTGCACCTCTTGCAAGTTTAAGCTTGGACATTACCATCTTGTACGGCCTACCCCACGGGTCATCCTCAACCTCATCACAGAGGGACTTCCAGCATCGTCGCTTGCTTTGTTTAATGGCCACCTTAAGCGCACTCCGCGCTTCCCTGTATATTTGTTGTAAGCTGAAGAAGGAGCTGGTGTTTCTACCCCGCTGGGAAACGCGCCTTGCACGATTGCACTTTCGCCGGAGCAATGCAATTTCCTCATTCCACCAGTAGGCCGGAGGGCGTCTTGGATTTAACCTTCTTTTAGGCATTGTAGCGTTACATGCATTGGTAATGCTGCCTATTAACTGGGACGCCTTGGTGTTAGCGGTGTCCGTCAGGTTAGAGCCTCGGAGCATAAACCTGAAGATGTCCTCATTGAAAGCGTTTGTCTTCCATCCCGCAATTTGTATAGTATTACTTGGGCGTATTCCATGCAGTTCACACAGGATGGCCTGGTGGTCACTGTGCGTGTAAGAGTCGCAAACCTCCCAAGTTATTCCTCTCCTCCAGAGAGATTCGCTAGCAAACGTTAGGTCTATAATAGAACCAGCATTACCCCTGCTGAATGTATATGCAAAGCCGGTGTTGCACAGGACAACATTCAGAACTGAAAAAGCCTCCAGAAGGGCCTGACCTCTTCTATTTGTTTGAGCGCTGCCCCACTCCGTAGCCCACGCGTTGAAGTCTCCTGAAATTACTACGGGACTACGACCTCTTACGTCCAGAACCAAGCAATCTAAGAAGTGGATGAATCGCTCGATTGGCTCATTTGGAGGGGCATAACAACTGAAGATATGTATGCCATTAATTTTTGCTCGAACATATCCGAAGGAACCTTGCTGGCTTTCTTGAATGGCCAAGCCAGAGCATGCCCAGATTGCTGCCTTGCCACTATGGTCCCTCACCCATGCAGCATCATCCAAATTTTTGTACTGTTCACATAGTATTGCGACGTCTGGCTTCACTTCATGTATAGCCTGCCATAGGAGGTCCTGGGCAGCCTCACAGTGGTTTAAGTTCAGCTGAAGTAGCTTCACCTTCTACGGTTGCCTCCCATCACCAACCGTCGTGCTGGGCAATTACTCCTACCGGTGATGTGAGTACCGATAGCTTCTCCATTCCCCGAGCGACAGAATGCACACTGTGGTTCCTGTTCACAGCTTTTTGCCTTATGGCCAGCTCTGCAGCACCTAAAGCAAAGGTTTGATAGGTCAACTTCGCTCTTGCATGTGGCCGCTCTGTGACCTGATCTCCAGCATTTAAAGCATCTCACTGGGCTAACTACTTCTCGTATACGGCACCTAACCCAGCCTATACGGATTCTGCCAACCTCAACCATTTTACGAGCTATAGCCGTTGGTATTTTGACAACCGCTATCTGCGTACCTCTGTGCGCAGGTCTAAGACTAGTCACGATATTCTCATCGAGGATTTTTCCGTCATCGAAGTCCATAGTTATAGCGTTAAAGACCTCTCCCTTTGTTGTCACCTCGTCAATGTCCCATATCTCCAGTGTGCGCTCATCGGAATCGGCAAGAGTCGCAACCTCTAGTTTACCGTCAAGGTACGTCTCAATTTTACCGCGCATCGTATCAAGGTTGGCACTATCGCATGCCGACATTTGTATTTTCAACAGTAGATACCCTCTCTCGGTTTTATGGACCTGGGTCACACTATTTCCGACACTCTCCAAGGCAGGATCTATTTTTATTCCTTTCAAAACCTCTGCGAACGAGGCTGGGCTAGTGGTTTTGATCATCAGTGCGGCGGGTCTCGGAGGTCTTCCGCGGCGCCTCCTCGGTTTTCTCCCTACCACCTGCCACTCACCTGTTACTTGCCTCCCACGGGTCTCTTCAGGATTTTTGTTTGTGCCCAGTGGAGGGCGTGTATCCATGCTTCGGCTTCCTTGGTCTTCCACAGGTTTTGGAGTCTGCATTTTCTTTGCCTTCTTTCCCGTTCTCTGAGGGCTATCAGCTGTGTCCAGAGGTGAAAGGCATTTTATTTGCCTCTTATTCTTACTGGCTAGAGTACCCTGGTTCGATTCTCTAGCCGTTTCGTCTTGAACAGCGTCCTCCGTTTGCACAGCGACGTCAACGCCGTTCCTTGCCCTGAGAGTTACATGCCGGAATGTGGATTTTAAAAGACCAACGATCCTTCGTATTTCGTGGTGGACGTTGCTTTTCCCTTTTATGAACTCTGCCAGCTCCTCCAATTGCCTACCCATGCGCTCCATTGGCTCAATCCTCCTTCCTAACTGAAGAGCCTCAGAATCCTTGATATCCGATGTTGAACTAGTCCTTGTATGCCCGTGAGTTATTGAACCGGACTTAGGCGATCGGGGTAGCCTACTCCGCTGCTCGAACGGATTACGGTTCGTCGCTGAGGTGGAAGGAAAACTTGTAGTTATATCTGCAACCACAGCCAAGTTTCTAACTGCAGAAGCATTGCGGTCGCTGGATTTCGACGGTGTTGAGCCCGCTTGCTCACTCAACAATACCGCCGGTACTGGGTTTCCGACTCCCTGCACCCTAAACATTTCTTCCCCTTCTTGAGCCATGGTGGTTTTTTTAATCGGGGTGTCCATCCCCTAGCATTGTATACCTCCTGCCAGGTAAGAAATTCAGCCGCCTCTTACATGAGGAACAGACGCTGTTTGAAGCCGCACCTCCTGGTGAACAGACGCCTCTTGCAAGTTTTGGTCCACGAGTGGTATTTTATTTCCCACTTACCCGCCGGTGTACCGGTGAGGGCATCCCCCTATCCGCCACCTGGGGACGTGCCCGATAGGAGACTTGCAACTCCCACGGGTATATATGGATATGTGTGTATGTGTATGTGTATATGTGTGTATGTGTATGTATATATATGTGTATGAATGTGTATGTATGTATATATGTGTGTGTATGCATGTATATATGTATGCATATATGTATGTATGTGTGTATATATGTGTGTATATTTATGTATGTACATATGTGTATGTATATATGTGTGTGTATGTATGTATATATATGTTGATATATGTGTGTATGTATGTATGTATGTGTAGATGTATGTATGTATGTGCAGATGTATGTATGTATGTATGTATGTATGTATGTGTATGTATATATATGTATGTGGATTTAATTGTGTTAACTAATTTATCTATGTTTTCGGGTATATGAATGGTTATATATGTGAGCGGAGTGGAACATATAATGTATGTATAATATGTAATATGTATATATGGCTTGCGAAGTGGAGCTAAGTCAACATGACAAATCGTAAAATCAACATGAACCCGAACCATCATCATCATTATTATTAGAGGATACGTACAATGGATCATGATGAATTGGAAGGATGGTCAACTGATGGGAACAGATGGACTGCCATATGAAATCAGGTTGTATCTTTTCATTTTTTAAATATTTAAATTTATTATGATTCTATTGCTGTTGGAAGTCGCAAGTCGCATTCGTGGTGCTTGTATAATTAGCTGACTGTCGTATATGGATGAACAATTTATGTAGGGTATGTGTAGTAAATGGATTGTGTGGTTGGTTTTCTTTGTTTTGAGTTAAATTTTTTTTTGCTGTTGTTTATTAATAAATAAAAAATAAAAAAAAATAAAAAAAAAATAATAAAAAATAAATAAATAAATAAAGGTCAAAATAAATTTATTTTTAAAATATTGATATATTTGATTTTCTTTATTCATAAACGGTTCAATGTGGTTGAAATTTATAAATTTATAAATTAGATTGAACCTCTCTTGTCCTCTCTTCTTCAATTAATTCACTGGAATCCGATTCTGTAGTTAAATATATGGCGTTGGTAGCTTTCCGTAATTCGGTTCGATTTAGTAAAAGCGATTCCCACTGTGTAGAAGTCAATGAATAATAATTCAAATCTTGTTTTAATGAATCATTCCATGTATAATATGGTCGCCCTAGTTTTTTAGGTCCAGCAGTATAAGTTGTAGCAGCCTTTAAAAGATGTTGAGGTTCACGACAACTTATATGTCCCCAATAATTAATTCGTTGAATTTTTACCTTTTTAGTGATAGTTTTACCATTTAATATTTCTCGTACCTTCCGAGATGTCGGTTTATTGGTACTAAACTCCAATAATTGTTGCAAGAAAAATAATTCGTATTTCCTGAGTCGTCGACGATTAGCTGAAGTTAGAGCTGCTGTTTTCAATCCATAGGTTATCATGGGGACAATCACGGTAGAATACATAGTTATAACTGTTTTAGACGGGACTCGATTCTTCTTAATGAAATTCTTCATCATTCGGGTGACTCCAATAGCATTGCGACAGCGGGTTCGTATTGTGAGTGGTCGATTTAATCTAGCAGTTAGGTGTGTTCCTAAATATCTCATCTGTTCAACAGTGACAAAAGTTATGCCTGCCAAAGTAAGATTGGATGGTGCTACGTATGATGAATCGGGATCACGTATAAGTACTGTGCACTTTTGTGGATTGAGTTCCAATCCAGCATACTTTAAATCGGTAATCAATTCAAGCAATATAGGCTCGATAATAGTTATGCTGCGGGTGATTATCACTATATCATCAGCATACGCTAGAACAAGTGGCAATTGTAAAGTCTCATGTTGTTCCAACTTCAACTCGGGAAATAGCTCCCGATATATACTGTTGTAAACACTCAGAAATAACATTTAAGTCCACAGTATCGAATGCTTTTGCTAGATTTATGGACAAAACATAAACTTGATTACCAGCTCGCCATTCTTCGTCAAGTACGCGACGTATGGTAAACATGTGATCATCTGTTGATCGATTAGTTAAGAAAGCAGCTTGATATGATGACGGTAAATTTAAATGCTCATCTAATCGATCAAGTAGTATTTTAGAGTATATTTTATACCCTACATTGCAGAGAGTAAGCCGACGATAATCATCAACTTTTGGTACTTTAATCTTTGGTATTGGTACCTGTAATGTCTCAAGCCATTCAGTGGGAGGATCATTGTTAATCCAGACCTTCTCGATAAGGGCGTGAAATGGTTGTATTATATTCTCCGGAGCATACTGGAATAATTCAATAGGTAGTCCATCCTTGCCTGGTGCAGTTCCGGATTGGAAATATTTGATTATATCCTTAATCTCATCAAGAGTAGGTGGTGGTCCCAAAGGATAATAATCACTTTCTTCTATAAGTGGTGGCCATTCACCTTCAGTCTTTCGTAACTCGAGCAACCAGGTTGAAATGGGAATATAAGTTCCAAGTATCTTATTATTCTCGCGTTTATACTGTTTAAAATAGTGATAGGTTTTACGCAGTCTCTCTGTAGGTTAGTATTGTGTTAAATTTGTGAAAAATTGCTGACTTTCCTTGGAGCGATGATCAGAATAAGATTGCAACAATTGTTGTCTTGCATTTTTTAAGAGAATATTAACTGTAGGGTCTTTTGGATGCTTATTCTTAAGATACCGGGCACTCTTAAATTTGGCCAATGCTTTCCTTCGTTTTGGTGTTAGGCGGGTTCGTGAAGTTAGAACTTGTTGAGCAGCCATCTTAAAATTATCCGTTATTAGTTGACATGATATTTTTCGATTTGCTTCTAGGGCTTCCACATGAATAGTTGTCAAAACCTCTTGGTATTGTTCGCTTACTTGCGAATCTCGTAATAGGGTTAAGTTTAGAGACTTATACAGGGTGGCGCACGAATCGTGCTACAAAAACAAAACGTAATAACTTTTTTTCTGTGTGACTAATCGGCTTTATTTTTTTTTATTGTATAGATAATTCAATTTTATTTTTATTTAACTAATTAGTTTTGAAAATGATAGACCGTAAATGACCTCCATGCTCATTCACGCATGTGCGACACCTGATCAGAAAATTATTCATTGCGCACTGAAGGGTTGAAGTCGGGATCGCCTCAATTATTGTTGTAATGGACTGCTTCAATTCAGTCAAATTCCTTGGTTTCGTTTTAAACACCTCTTGTTTGACATAACCCCATAAAAAAAAATCTGGTGCAGTGAGGTCAGGTGACCTTGGGGGCCAGCGGAAAGTGGAGTTTCTGGATATTAATTTATTTGGAAATTTTCGTTGGAGCTCCTCCATAACCGGTCTGGCTATATGTGCAGTTGCTCCATCTTGCTGGAACCAAATGCTGTTAAAAGGGATACGTCTTCGCCGCAGTTCTGGGTAAAAAAAATCTTTCAACATGTTTAAATAACGGTCCCCATTTACAGTTACTGTTTCACCGTTTACTTCAAAGAAGTATGGCCCGACAATGCATCTTGATGAAACTGCGCACCACACTGTCACTCGTTCTGGGTGCAGTTCCGTCTCATGGAGTATTTCTGGATTAGTTTCACTCCATATACGACAATTTTGCTTGTTTACATTGCCGTTTAGATCAAAATGGGCCTCATCAGACATAAACAAGCAATTTATGAAGTTGTTGTCTTCTTCGGCCATTTCAATAATTTTCCGGCAAAATTCCAGGCGAATAGGCAAATCCAGAGGTTTTAATTTGCTTGTAATTTGGATTTTGTACGGAAACAAGTTTAAGTCATCATGAATTATCCGTTGTAATGACCGTCTGCTAACTCCAATTTGCGCCGATAACTCTCGAGTCGAAACATTTGGATTTGCCTGAATTGATGATGCTACAGCTGCGATTGTGGCTTCGACCCGAACATAGGGATCTCGATTGTACGGTCTACGTGCGATGCTTCCAGATTCAGCAAACATGCGTACCAACCT
This sequence comes from Nephrotoma guestfalica, assembly GCA_963691935.1. Classification (NCBI taxonomy): domain Eukaryota; kingdom Metazoa; phylum Arthropoda; class Insecta; order Diptera; family Tipulidae; genus Nephrotoma; species Nephrotoma guestfalica. Next base: position 215,190,067 of record OY829914.1, read on the forward strand.
CATAATGGTCCATCTACTCGGGGGAGTGCCGCCAAACTCCCGCCTAAATTCCCTCTGGACGGAAATGATGGACTGCAAAGCATGGTAGCGCTGCACTATCCAAATCCTCGTTTCGGTATTCCAAGCATCCATTTTAGTAAATTTAAATAATAATCTGCAAAATAAAAAAAATAAAAAACAGATTAGTCACACAGAAAAATAGTTATTACGTTTTGTTTTTGTAGCACGATTCGTGCGCCACCCTGTATGTATAGGTAGAGGGTACTGGAGCTGTTATTTTGGTTTGGCCTCTCTTGCTTAATTGGGATCTTCGTCGATCGGTACATTGAATCCAAACTAGTCGATGATCACTAGTCTTTTGATCAAAATCAGAAGCATTGGCTGATTTAACAAACAGATAACGATTGGTCTCCCGTGTCAAAATATGATCCACCTGTGAGTAACTATAGCCATCAGTCCAAGTAGTTAAGGTCCTTCGTCGTTCTTTTGTGGTATGGATCACTAATTGCGTTGAGGTAGAAAGCATTCCTAGTGCAACTCCATTTTCATTGGAATCTTGATGGAATAAATTGGTTCCAATAAATCTTCTGTCCCATGAATCTTTAACTCCTATATGAGCATTGAAATCTCCTAGAACAATAACATCGCGAGATTTAGGACAGCGTTCAATGATGGAATATAATAAGGAAAAGGTTTGAGTGGAAATCTAACGGTTAAGGGATGAAGTTTGTGATGGATTATACACAGCAATGAATAAAATCTCACCATTATTGGGGATACACCCTAGCAAGGCGAGAATGCACCCAGAATAGCGCTTGATTCTCTTGAATCGAATATCAGAATGCTTTTGTATGGCTATTCCTACACCTCTCCGGAGACTTTTTGGGCTGTTGGTAAAATACCAACTGTAATTAGTGGTCGAACAGGCTCCTGAACTCATATTAGTTTCTTGAATGCTGCAAATTTGTATCTGGTTGGTGTATAGAATGTCATCAATTAAATCGCGTTTAATGGCACTATTTAATCCTCGGACATTCCAAGTACCAAAGCGATAGGAATGGGGATTATGTGTGGTAGGGGAAGGTTCGGGTTGAAATGGTTCAATTAACGTAAAATGATCGCTGGAAGCGCAAATCTTTCGATGTATATTATCGCTGATGCTCTGGGTAGTCTTCTGAGTGGTGGATAGGATTGATGAGGGATCTAGTTGGGGGATTAGGCTGTCATATTGTGTTCCGCTATATAATTAATTGCATAATCATAATTCCCAGTTTCAGGTATAAAATCCAAATGTTGCTGAATTCCAGTATGATAAATGGTAATTTTTATATTTTTCAATCGAGATATTGCCGATAAGCACTCGGAACCACCCCAAAATCCGTCCTTTTGTAGATCGGAAAGATATCTAAAGCATAAATAAAGAAGATGGTTGTAGACACAAGGTTACGAGGTGTTTAGTGATTATTAGACTATTTTGGTTGTATGTTTGATTGTTGTTTAAAAGAAAATCAAATTGTAACACTTACCTTATTATTAACTCATCCTCTGAGTGATTAATAATTTGTTCGGGATCATAAACTTGGTTAATTGAATCCAATATAGTGGGAATATACTCTCGTTTATTTAACGTTATATAGTGCACTACCGCTTGACGAAGCTCATGAACCGTACTTGTAAATAAGGGATCTTTCAACCGTAGTTGATGTAAGATCGCACTAAAAAGGCAATTTCCATCTGGGAGAATAGAATGCACCTCCATCTTGATAAATCTAAATAGAAATGGTGTCCAATCTATCAGAGGGTTCTATAACATTTGCGGAATTTGAATTAGGGAATTCAATTATTATTATTATGGTAAAGGATGATTGGTGGGATTATATTCTCTACTGTAGGTTTTATAACTATGAACTTCACTGAGTGTTTCTTGTTTCTTTGTTTCTTTATTTTAGAATGTACGATTTTAATAATTTATTTTATTTAATGAATTAGGCACTGGTAATTTTAATTTAATTTTTAACACAAATGATTGATAGCTTAGGTTATTATTAACAAACACTATGATTAAATCATTGATAACTTTAACTATTTTAATTTTACGATTTACTTTACAATTTACTTTTCACGATTTTAATTTGGGAAATCACTGTTTAAATTTTATATTTTATATTTTAAATGTATCATTATCTTTTCACTAATAAGGTTGGAATTATGAAGGGAAAAATTTTGGCGCCAAGTAATTGCCACTAATTATAAAAGAGTCATCTATTATTTGATTCATTAACTATAAAGTTATATAATAAAAGAATCTGGTGTTTCAGATATCGATGGAAATGGAAGCTGAGTCTTTTGGGCCCATAACAAATAAGGCTGTTTGCTTTGGTTTAGAATAATATTTAATCATTGCTAATACTAATGAAGTTTAAAATAATTATAGTCTAGATTAATTATAGTTAAGTTCATATACAATATTTATAATAAACATTACTATGCAAAGAAAATGGAAGTCAGCTAATTTAATCTTATTCTTAATCTCTATTATCTAATCTGAATATTGAATATGTAACTATATTATTAGTATTCCAGGTTATGTACTATATACACAAATCTCCTCCAGGTTGATGTTGGGTCGTAGCAAATGACCACTACTATATTAATGATAGTTTTAAATTAAATTTAGAATTAAGTTTATAATATGTTATTGTATGATAGAAAGTATACTTATACTTGGTAAAATAGTTAATCAAATTTATGATTGGTGCTGATTAATGACTAATATTCGGGTGTGATAATATTTTAAAAATGGATTGGAATAATAAAATTAATTTAATCTGGATTTAGGAAAGGATTCCGGAATTAATAGTATCTATGCATCTCAATTTAATAACCAATTTAATTACTAGGACATTGGTGTTTGGGAAGCAGTTTTGTTGGTTAAACTTTCGAATGTTGTAAAGTGAAGTGGTAGTCATTAATCTTAAGTTAATCTACAGGAAATATTTTGGAAGGGGACCCAGTTATTAACTATTTAAATTTAGTATTTAGTTATAATAAGTTATTATAGGTTAAACAGTTTACTTATTCTTGGTAAAGCAGTTAATCTATTTTAAGAGTGGTGCTGATTCGATACGGATACTCCGGGTGTTAGTGTTTAAAACTGGTTTATAATAATAAAATTTAAATTAAATATTGGCTGTTAGGGAAAGAATTCCGGATCAAATAGCACTTATCAGCAAATAATTCAAATTCTAACAATATATTGACTCCAGCAGTTAATCATTCTGGAAGCGGTTTTGATGGCTATACTTAACTAAAGTATTTCAAAATAATAATTAATTTCAGATGCGGTTCAAAGGGAAGCTGACACAATTTGAAAGAGTTTGCAACCGGGCCAGGTCTGTCACATCTACTGTTGGTTGTGCATTCAAATCAAATCAAAATTTATTAATCCTATTTAATTAATGATGAATTTACATTTTAGCTTTAGAGGCAGATGAATAATAGAATTTTTATTGTAGGTTTATTTTAGGTGCTGTTTCCAAGAAGCAATTGTTGATGGTCATTAAAACTTTTATCCCTTGTATTGTCCTATCCTTACCATTGCCTACCTTATCGGCTATTTCTAGGTGTCTGTAACCGGGCTGATTCAGTCCCATCCAATTAACCTGTCTAATCCCTCGGTTTTGTTAGTAAAAGGAGGCCCGGCATCTCCCGGGAGATCTTGTCTATGAACTTGGTTGTGCCTTCAAGAACTTGGTCGTGCATTCAAAATCAATCAATCAATCAATAGCAATCTCCTGCATCAGTTGCATCAAGTTTTCTAACGATTTCTTTAAATCAGCATTTACGCTAGCGACATCGTGGCGGTTTTCTTGGTTCAAGTTTTCCTGCGTTCAGCATTGTTGTGCTCCTGCTGAGTAGCGGGATGTATTTGTCTAGGTGGTGATCTAGAGGTTCTTGAGCTTCAAATGAATGGAGTTCACAATGGTTGGCTCACCCCAGAATCCGTTGAGAAGGCTTCGTGTGAGGATGGATTGGCCAACTATGCAGTTGGCATATCACCTGGAGTATAAATTCCGTTTTGTTATACACTCCGCCGTTTCTTGGTCCATCAGAACCTCATTGGTTAATTAGCAAGGAACACCACGTGCAGGTGAGGTTGACATTTTTTTAACCTAACTTCAAAACCCTTTTTTTTCTGGTCACTTCCTTGCGAACCAAGAAAGTGGATTTCAATAAATACCAGGGTGTTATTGTAAAGTTAAACCTACCTGGGTACTATATAAGGTTTATTTGGTGTACCTGCACAATTGTGAATACAATGTGATTACTATAAGCGAGTGCAAAGTATCAACATTGTATACATCTTTGTATACAAACCTTTCCACTACCCTACGACCGTGTAAAAATATAATAGAAATAAAAAAATACGAAAGGATAAATACACCTTGCAAACATGAATATTAATTTTAATTGATTATATTTCTAGAAACGGACACACAATCAGTTTCACTTAAAGCCTTAAACCAGCATAAACACAGCAGAACACTTCGCACATGGGAACAAAAACAAAGTAAAATTTCAATAAAGCAAAATTTATTGATTTTTCCAGATGTAACCGTAATTTTAATTCAATTCTGTGCTCGTAACTATTCGTTTCCTGTATTTGACTCCTTTTTCAAACGTTATGGTTAGTTATGGTACAAAAAAAATCGCCACTAACAGCACAGAATATTTTATTGAATTCGCATCATACCTGTTATAGAGTTGTTGGTACTATTGGTGATTTAAATAGCCACAATAAAAATGATCATGCCAACCCATCTTAAAACTCTTAAAAAAAAAATTTAACTTTTTGTTGGTATAGGTACGAGATATTGTAATATGGTAGAAATATAAAAAATTTATTTTATAACCATTTCTAATTTATTAGTTCTGGTTGAGGCAAAGAAAGAATAAATTCTGTTATTTCGTTACCGTTTTATTTCTTATCTTATAAAATTGTTAAATTTTTTTGGTCTCACTACATCACCATAAACAGCAGTACCTAACACCAAACTGTATAATTATTATTTTGTATTTTTTAGAACTACTCGTATGTAATTGAATTCTGGGATTGTACAACATATAACTCTTAATTTGTGTTGTACATCATAATAGTTAACAGTAGTTGTTGTACAATAATTTGAAATGATTTAAAATATGTGTAATTTATCATTATGCAATTTAAAATTCATTAATTTTGATTAAAATTATCCTGTATCAATTTTTCACACCTAAGAAGCTGTGTCACGTATCGAGTTGTTAACATTTCAAAGTGTTTAATAAATTTTTGTAACGCGATTCATTCTACGAGTAAATGGAAAAAGTTACTTCTCGCATGAATGACAAATCAGTTTGTTTAATTAATTTGATCTTAAAGTATGATTGAGTGAAAATGCAGCATTGATGGTACTTATGCATGTAACGCAATTTGATTAAGCTTTACAATTAGTCAAAAAAAAAATCATTAAAACATATTTTAAGAGAGATAATAATATTGTGATGTAACGCTATCCCATCGATCAATGTTGAGCCTCAATTCACAAAACATGCGAATTAGACTTTCTATTTTTATATGTCGGGGTTCTTAAAATAAGACAAAGACGTTTAAATAAAAAGTGTGACGTTTTTGAAAAACTAAATAAAGGTAAGCACTGTAATTTATTTTTTCTTACCTCAAGATATTCTTCAAAATGATCTTTGCAACGATAGCAAATTTTCTCTTTCTTTCACAAAGTAACAAAATGAAAATTGATCTTTTACCAAGAATACTGTAACACGCTGACCAGGTAGTTCCTGAAAATATCAACAAGTTAGAAAGTTTGATTCCGGTTGGTTGTCCATTAGCTGGTTGCCCATGTTACGTTAAAATACGTTAAATACGATATACTAACGTTTGGGCGTAATGTGATACACAGCTGTTTCGCAGAGTTAAACCAAAAGCAAAAAAATTACGGTAAGTTATCCGCCGTGATTCCTTTCTTCAGGCTAAACATTAAATTAAATTATGGAGGAGACGAAATCTTTACCAATTTCTTAAAACAAAATATGTTTGTTTTATCAATGATAAGGAAATCAGACTTACCAACTGCTGAATTAACTCATGAGACGATAATATTTTGTAACTTTTACGTTCCGCTCATTGACAAAACACTTCGATGCGCCTCGCGCAGTACACTTAAAGCATTGATTGCACTGTACTTTGTTTCACGCACGAAATATATTATTAAAACTTATTTTGGCCTTTGCGGCACATAGCCAGGCCACGCTAAAGAGAGAATTAAAAGAGAGAAAACAAACTGTTTCACCTTGTTAAAGTTAGCTGAAAGTTGCCAGCTAAAAGTGTAAAAATTGATAATGCAGATAGTGTCTTGACTACTCATCCGAAAGTTTAAAAAATGTTATATTAAATTGAAATATCTCAGCCGAAAGTGACATGTGTATATAGCAGCATACGGCTAACTTTCAAAAATTTATTAAAACTTAACGTTAAAAGTGTTATTTTTAGAAAAGGTCTCATTTGAAGAGGGGTGTAACCGGTAACAACTTGAGAAAGGATATGCTACTGCAGTTAGCCGAAAATTTCATCTTAAAATTCCCTGAATTATCGACACATTTCGTATCAGGTGGTAGTACAAAATTCTGTTGATATTAGCCGAAAATTACATGTTACTGAAGTTAACAGTAAATTTTCGCCGAAAAAATATTACATAATTCGAATGTTTAAAGGTCATATGAACTGGGTGAAGTTAGACAGACTTGTAATTAGCTGGATCCGATATTTGTAATTTGTCGTATTAGGGGCCAATGAATTTGAGTTGTGGCATTAACAGTAAACACCAGTGCCAAAAACCGGGCCATATTTTATGTAGCATCATAGTGAAATAAATTAAAAGCTGGGCGCATGTTTAGTGGTAATTTGTACTGGGAGAAGTTAGACCAATTCGTAAATAACTGGATCCCACATTTATAATTTGTCGTGTTAGAGGCCAATGAATTTGAGTTGTGGCACTAACAATAAACAGCAACAAATTTTCGGCTAACTTCAGTAGCATAGAAAGGATAGTAATAAAAAAATGTCATATCTGTTTCATACAGACGAAAATTGCCGATAAAAATGTTTAAAAATTTTCAAGCTTCAAATGGTCTGTAGTTGTTGTTAAAATGGTTTGGAATTCAAGACTATGGCAGAAATACACCGATCTGTCTATGTCAGATCGATGGGCCGTGGCCATAGGCAGATTTTAAATATAGTTTTTGGAGGTTCTGATGAGGTTACAGGGGTAAAATTTGTATTTTCGCCTTATTTCATTCATAAAATGGTTCGTCATTCGAGATTTTGCCAGATATAGCTATCAATATTACTATGCCGTTTCGATAGTCCATAATCATAGGTAGATTTAAATTATCGATTGGGAGAGGGGCTGATGAGGTTATAAGGATAAAATGCCATATCTGCTTCATACAGCCGAAAGTAGTCGATAAAGAAGATTAAAAATTATCAAGCATTAAATGGTTTGTAATTAATTGACGTTAAAATTGTTTGCAACTCAAGATTACGCCTATGACCATAGGTAGATTTATAGGTTTTGGCTCGTTCTGATGAGGTTATAGGGGTGAATTTTTGGTTTCCCTATTCTTTTGTCGATGAAATGGTTCATCAGTCCAGATTTTGCCAGCTAGATACTAATCTGAGTTTGTTGATTCGATAGCCCATGACCATAGGTAGATTTTGAGTATAGGTTAAAGGTGGGTCTGATGAGATTAAAAGGGAGAAATTTTGATTTCCCCAATTTTTCATCGATAAATTTGTCGATAAAATCGTTCGTCATTCCACATTTTGTCAGATAGACACCAGACTGCAAATTCGATGGAACTTGACCATAGGAAGATTTCGATTATATATTAGGGGTGGGTCTGATAAGGTTTTAGGGGTGCAATTTTTAGTTTCATCTTCTACTGTCGATGAAATCGTCCATCATTCGACATTTTACCGGATAGACACGAATCTGACTAAGCCAATTTGATGACTCATAACCATAGGCAGTTTTTGAGTTTGTTGTAGGTCTGATGAGGTTATAGGGGTGAAATGACATATCTGTTTCATACAGCCGAAAATTGTTGATAAAGAAGTTTCATAATTATCAAGCATTCAACGGTTTGTAATTGTCGTTAAAATGGTTTGCAAATCGATATTATGCCGGACAGACACTGATCTGACTTTGCCAGTTCGATTACCAATGGCCATAGATAAATTTTGTGTATATGTTTAGGTGGGTCAGAAGAGGTTAAAGTTTCGAAATGTTAATGTCGTTAATGTTTTTTCGATAAAATCATTCGTTATTCGAGATTTTGCCAGATAGACACCAATCTGACTATACTGATTCAATAGCCCATGACCATATGTAGATTTAGATTTTAGGTTTGGGGTAGTTTTGATGAGGCTATAGGGATGAAATTTTATTTTCTAGGTTTTTTTTCGATAACGTTGTCCATCATTCGAGATTTTCAATCTGACTATAGCGATTCGATGGGCCATGACCCAGGGCAGATTTCGATTATAAGTTAGGAGTGAGTCTGATGATAAAATCGTTCGTCATTCCAGATTTTACCAGATCGACACCAAATTGAAATTTGTATTATATGTGATGGGTGGGTCTGATGAGGTTATAGAGGTGAAATTTTTATCAGACGATTTTATCAACAGAAGAAGGGAAAAATAAAAATTTCATCGGCAGACGTCATTTGAGATGTTGCCAGATAGACACCAATCTGACTATGCTGATTCGATAGCCAATGACTATAGGTAGAATTTTATTGTATGTTTGGGGTGGGTCTGATGAGGCTACAGGTGTGAAATTTTGATTTTGTTAATATTTTGTCGATAAAGTCGTCTATCATCCAAGGTTTCGTCAGATAGACATCAATCTGACTATGCCGATTCGATAGTTCCTAACTATAGGTAGAATTTGATATAGGTTAGGGGTGGGTCTGATCTGATGAGGTAACAGGGAGGGGTTAAATTTTGATTTCCTTAATGTTTTGTCGTTAAAATCGATCGTCGTTCGAGATTTTACCATATATAGACACCAATCTGACTACGTCAATTCGATGGCCCAATACCATAAGTAGATTTTGATTATAGGTTAGGGGTCAGTCTGATGAGTTTATAGAGGTGAATTTTTACTTTTTCTAATGTTTGGTCGATAAAATCGTTCGTCATTCCACATTTTGTCAGATAGACACCAATCTGACTGCAAATTCGATGGAACTTGACCATAGGAAGATTTCGATTATATAAAGGGTGGTTAAATTTTAAGGGCCGACGTTGAATGTGAACCACACCTAAACGTCAAATTTTTTCTGCATTTAATTTGACATTTCTCAATTTCAGACTAACTCAATTTGAACCATGGAACGATACACAATCGAGCAACGCGTTAAAGTTATTCAACAGTGGATGATCAATTTTCGAAGAAAATCATCTTCAGTGATAAGGCACATTTTCACCTCAGTGGATTCGTCAATAAGCAGATTTGCCGCATTTGGGCGAATCATAATCCAATAGTGACTGTTTGGTGCGGTTTATGGGCTGGCGGCATCATCGGGCCGTATTTTTTCCAAAATGAGGAAGGTCAGGCAGTTACTGTGAATGGTGTTCGCTATCGTGAGATGATAACGAACTTTTTATGGCCCGAATTGGAAGATATGGATGTGGTCGATATGTGGTTTCAACAGGACGGTGCCACTTGCCACACAGCTGACGAAACAATGGCTCTTTTGCGCGACAAATTCAATGGCCGTGTTATCTCACGTGGTGGCGATGTCAATTGGCCGCCAAAATCATGTTATTTGACACCGTTGGACTTCTTTCTTTGGGGTTATTTGAAAGAAAAGGTGTACGTCGATAAGCCAGCAACAATTTAAGAGCTAAAGGATGAGATAATTCGGCACATTAACGGCATAGAACCTCAATTATGCCTAAGCGTCATCGAAAATTTGGACCATCGGGTGGAGGTGCGCCGCCGAGGTCGCGGCGCCCATTTGGCCGATATTTTGTTCCATACATAATTGAACCATACCATATTATCATAATAAAAAGAATTGACAATAATTTCCTAAATAATTTGTGTTTTATTCAAAATCAACATCGGCCCTTAAAATTTAACCACCCTATATATGATACAGTGACGAAACAAAAATAACTACAAGGACTAGAACTAGAGTAATATAAAACGTATTTCAAACAGAAACTATCGCGATAGTAGTCTCACACATGAATGTATCAGAAAAAGTTCCAATAAAACTGAGATTCCTATAATCTGTAGATACTATACCTTCGCTTTTAATCTGATTTCGCAAATCGACCGAACATCGAATCTATTATTTGACCGGAAATAGTGACATTATGGGAACTAAATTCTATATTATCGTGGTAGGCGTACTGGTATGCACAATAGATTTAGACGGCTACCCTCAAAAGACCCGGGCATCGGAAATCGTTTAATTAGCCACATAAAATCAAATTTAGACGGTTGGACTAATGAGGAAAACTGAACTGATTGCAAATTCGTACAGGACTCTAGAACGAACAAATCAATCCGAATGTCCAACTCTTCGGTGTTCGGTGAAATAATAAATTGGATATTTTTGGGAAATTGACATCACCAAGGAATGTGCGCCGAAAATTGAAAAATCGTCTATCGATTGTCGCAATATTTTACTTTATTCACCCAGGCTAACCCAGCTTATTTGTATATAAGGTATTCAATTATAAGTTTTATACAAATTTTTTTGTTCTATAGCTTAGTGACAACCAACTTTACTAAACCGCATAAGAAAATGAATTTAATAAGACAGTTTCACCATTCACCGAAATTTTTTAATCCTACGATAACATTTTGCTGTTACATTAGAGTACATTTTTAGAAATCACAGTCCGCAGAAGAATTAACTGTACTTATCATTTTGAATATAAAAAAAATCATTCCTCAGCTCTATGTACCTAAATATATATATATAAGAGTGTTGTGTATATAAGACTTTTACTTTCTTGGTCTGTCAGAGAAGATAAAAATACAAATATCAAACCTGCTTATATATCTTTTTCATTTTGAAAATTGCTTAATCCAACTGGCATTACGAATGAGGTATTGAAATATTTAATGTTGTTGTTGTTTGTGGTGGTGGTGGTGGTAGCTGTTACCACAAAAAAAATAAATGATGATAATAATGAAAGGAAAATGTGTAAGGCGAAAATAAAAAGAAGATCAAGATTTTTTTTTTTACTTCGTTTCTTATTATTACAACGGGAGAACCAGCACAACCACAAGAGTGCACGAGAACAAAAATGCCTTCTTTACACTAATCCGATACTTGACAAGTCTAATTTAAAGTCAAAATGAAATTCTTAGTGACATTTCAATTATTTTTTCTTCTTATATTCTACGTACTTAATTTTCTTTTTTTGGGTTTTTCATCTGTATACTTGCTTCTTTATAGCCGTCCATATTTCTTTTTATTATGGCGAGCTGTGTAAAGATTTTTTTTAATTGAATCAGAAATAATTTTAGATGGGATTTATGTTTAAACAATAATTTTTTTTACTTGTTGTATGTAAATTTAACTAATTCACCGAGAAAGGTAACAAATCGATAGTTCGTTAAGACTGTGCTCTCTTTACCTGTACAGGGGTACCTACTCGAGACGTTTCATGGGAAAAAATAATTTAAATTTCATTTAGACGAAACGCCAACATGTAGATAGATGTGGCGACTATAAGAAATGTAGGATAGAAAATATTAAATACAGGAACAGTGACTTTTAATATTTTATTGTTGTAAATGGACCACCCAAACTATTCATTAATGCTATAGCGGTATAATATAGGCGGCATTTTATTTGATTTAACATTGCGTGATGCCTCGCACTTGCACTTTTCTATAAAACAAGAATTACTCAACAAGTACGATTACCAAAAATCCAAATAGAAAAGTTCTCTGGGGATTATAGATATTGGGCATCGTTTAATTCCACCGTGCATAACAACAAAAATATCAGTGATGTGCACAAACTACAAATGTTAAAAGGGCTGCTGTCGGTTGATGCTGCCTCTCTTATACTACATATTACTATCACTAAAAATAATTATTCAGAAGCATGGGAGAAATTATGCAGTCGTTACAACAAAATGACTCCAATTGTGACATCACTCACTCAAACATGTTTCGACCAAAAACCATGTGTGCAATCGAACGGCAAGGACTTACGGCGCATTGCCGAAACAGCTGATGAGGTGATACGTGGACTTCGTGCACTAGGACCAGAGGCCGAAACGCGACCCGTGGCTTATCCACATATTACTTAGTAAAATCGATAATGAATCTAAACAATTATGGGCAAACGAGTCAGTCGGTACGAATTTTCCTACCTTCGCAAATTTACTCGCATTTTTAAACAAGAGATGTGATGCTCTGGAAATTTGCGATGCAACATCAAAAAGGCATGCCGTTAAACCAACTGCAAAATCGTTTCTATCTTCGAGTTCTAACCACAATCTAGAACGTTTCGTTTGCAAACAGCAACATCCATTGTTCACATGTCCGGTCTTTAAAAATCAAAGTTTAGAGGCGAGATTGAAATTAGTGGATGAAATGGGTTCATGTCGAAACTGTTTGAAAAAGGGTCACACAACGAGCAAATGTTTCAGTAAAACATCATGCCTGATTTGCAATAAACGTCACCATACTTTGCTTCATTCAGGCCAAAGTATGGCACAATCAGAGCACAAATCTACATCCTCGAGTCATCATGTGTCAATTAATGATTCTTACGGTAATAAACCAATACGTGATGCTATTAAAGCTCAATCGGCTAATCAAAAAGACCAACCGGTTGAACCACCACATTCATCCAATAAACAACCAGATGCACAAGTTTTACATACGCTGTATTCATTGCCATACACGGTACTGCCGACTGCTATTATATATATATATATATATTATTAGTTATAAGATCACGTACCGAAGATCTCCAGTCATTTCGAGCACTTCTAGATTCGGAATCGCAAACTTCATTCGTAACCGAACATTGCGCTCAACGCCTAGGCCTTAAGCGAAGTCAAGCTTCCATATCTATTTACGGGCTAGCATCTACATCGACTGGTAAAACAAAAGGGAGAATCGATATGACCATATATTCCCGTATAGACCAGCACTATACATTAAACGTCACGGCTCATATCATTGGTAACATTACAAGTTTATTACCAACCAAACCAATTAAATTAAATAAGGTCATTCCGGAATTACAATTTGCCGATCCGGAGTTCTACAAACCAAATAAAATAGACGTTTTGCTAGGAGCTGATGTATTTTTGAAGTGTTAAACGAAGAAAAACGTACTGTTCACGGCTTTCCGATCTTATACTCATCCAAGTTTGGGTGGTTAATCGCTTGGACCAGCACGCAAACATCGCGGATCTTTCCGATCTTATACTCATCCAAGTTTGGGTGGTTAATCGCTTGGACCAGCACGCAAACATCGCTCAATGATATTCTTCATATCGGCCCGAATCTACAAACGGATTTGCCAACAATCGTCATAAAATTTCAAAAACACGCAATCGCTATGGTGGCGGACATTGAAAAAATTTACCGACAAATTCTGATGAGTTCTGACGATGCGAATTACCAGCTTATTTTGTGGCGCAATCATCATCTCGAAAAACTAAACGCATATAAATTAAACACTGTAACATATGGAACAGCTTGCGCTCCGTATCTTGCAGTTAAATCTTTGAGAAAATCAGCTGAACAATTTCATCAGATATATCCAGAGGCTACGGAAATTATTAAAAACGAATTCTACATTGACGACTTATTGACGGCTGTGATAGTAGTAACGAGGCTGTAGTACTGAAAAACCAACTAAACCTGATACTCAGTAAAAGCGGATTCCACCTTCGCAAATGGAAATCAAACTCACCAGAATTTACAAAGGCATTTTCACCCCAAGAAATTGAGAATATTCCAAAACTAATAGAGGATGATGCATCGATAAAGACGTTAGGTATATTGTGGAATGCTGAAACTGATACTTTTTCTTTTAAGGTCCAGCAAGATATCAATAATATACGATGGACAAAACGAAAGATTTTGTCAATTGCCTCCAAGGTATATGATCCGCTGGGGTGGCTTGCATCAATAATAATATTATTTAAAATATTGCTGCAGAAGATGTGGTTACTTAAAATTGAGTGGGATGCCTGTTTACCCAATACCATAAAAAACGCGTGGGAAGATCTGTATTCTTCAATACCAGAAGTTGAATCAATCCAAATTCCTCGAAGGTTAACGACATTCATAAAACCAACACGGATTCAACTCCACGCATTTTGTGATGCATCCGAAGCCGCTTACGGCTGTGTTATATATTTACGAGCTGTTAATACGAAGGATGAAGTGAGCGTGAATATCGTGTATGCAAAAAGTAAAGTCGCGCCTTTGAAACAATTATCACTTCCCAGACTTGAATTATGTGGAGCAGTACTTTTGTGCAACTCAGTCAAATATTGCATTAAGTCCCTAGCATACAACGACATAGAGATTTTTGCTTGGACCGACTCAATGATAGTCTTACACTGGTTATCTGATTTCCCACGGAGATGGAAGAGCTTCGTAAGGAACCGAACAGCCCTAATCCTGGAAAATATCCCGCGTAATAAATGGTACCATATTGAATCCAAGCACAATCCCGCTGATGTCATCTCTAGAGGTTCAAAACCGAAGGCATTAGCAAAATCGCAAATTTGGTGGCATGGGCCTCATTGGCTAGTTAATAGCGAACAAAATTGGCCAAAATCAGCCAGTGTAACAGAATCCTTCGATAACCTAACTTCAGAGGAAAGACAAAAATATACAAACGTATTAACATTAACCACCGATGTTGACAACATGGTTTTCAATCTAATGAATAAATTTTCATCTTGGTCAAAAATTAAAAGAATAATGGTGTTCATATTACGATTTGGTTTAAAGAAAAGTAGTTCACAACATTACAATAGATCGGTAACATCAGCTGAAATGAATGAAGCGGAAACTATACTTCTCCGAAATGTGCAAAAATCTGCGTTTATTCATGAACTCACTATTCTGAGTAAGAACCAACAACTCCCTGTAAGGAATCAACTGTCTTCACTTGATCCATTTATTGATCAAAAGGGACTTCTTCGAGTAGGTGGCCGATTAAGAAAATCATCATTGCCATTTGCAGTAAAACATCCGGTTATTTTACCAAAAAATAACTTAGCATGCCAAATGATTATTCGTTAAGTTCATCTTATCAATATGCATGCGGGTAACGCGCTAACTCTGAGTATTGTACGAAATAAATATTGGATAATAGGAGCAAGGTATATGATTAAACGTTGTATAAAATATTGTGTCACCTGTATCCGTTACCGTTGTCATAAAACTGAGCAGAAAATGGCTGATTTACCAGCAGAAAGGTGTACACAAAGTCGTGTATTTTCTAAAATCGGATTAGATTACGCTGGACCTCTTTATATTAAAACAAATAAACGAAGAAATTCTCCGATTGAGAAGGCATATGTCGCTGTCTTTGTCTGTCTAGCTGTTAAAGCTGTGCATTTGGAAGTGGTCAGCAGTTTAGGTACTGATTCGTTCCTGGCTGCGCTTAAACGTTTCGTTGCTCGACGAGGTGCTCCGGAGCAAATCTGCTGTGACAATGGGTCTAATTTCGTGGGTGCTAATAGAGAACTGGAACAATTAAAACATCAAATAATAAATCAAACAAACAGTTTATTAATCTCTGAATTTCTATTACAGAAAAGTATCAAATTCAATTTTAATCCTCCACATGCACCACACTTTGGCGGCTTATGGGAATCCTCGGTGAAATCCTTCAAATTCCACTTAAAAAGGGTGGCCAATGTTAATCTCATGTTTGAGGAAATGACAACATTAATAACTCAAATTGAATCTCTTCTGAATTCGAGGCCCTTTTGTAAGATAAATGATAATCCAGCAGATTTGGAAATTCTCACTTCTGCACACTTTCTGATCGGAACGTCCTTGACTGCTATTCCAAAACCGGCTCTAGATGAAGTGAAAACAACCAAATTATCTAAATGGCAAAATCTTCAGCAACGACTTCAAGGGTTTTGGAAGCAGTGGCATCATGATTATCTTACTGCTCTACAACAAAGAAACAAATCGAAAATGAAAACCGACGTATTTGAAATTGAAGAAGTAGTGCTTATACGAGAAGATAACTTGCATCCATGTCAGTGGATGCGTGGGAGAATCATAAACCTCCATCCTGGAAATGACGGTCTCACAAGGGTAGTAACACTGAAGACATCCAGAAATGAAATAAAACGTCCTATAACGAAATTAGTTAAATTAGTCATTAAGAAATAAAATTCCTTAAGGCGTGGGAGTATGTTGAAGAAACTCAAGCAAAACACATTTAGCTAAGTTAATTGTTTAACAATATTTATTTATTTTATGATACATATTTTAATCGTAGTTAACGCTTCAATTTTTCCAATGTTTCTCTCCAGTAAGATTCAGTTAGATTAATAAAATTCACTCACTAGTCTAGTCTTATCAAATATTATCTAAAATGGAATCAAATTATACTTTAGTATTATATAAATGGGTCATATAAAATCAAATACTTATCTTGTTAAATAATTTAATACACTTTTCGTTTACGTATGGTACATTTAACAAATTCTCTGTAAACTTTGTTAACACAATTACTATTAAGAAATTTATTTTACTTTAATATGTCAAAATAATGTCAATCACTTTGTCATCTAATGTAAATATTAGATTAGCGAGTATGTTTTATGCAGTTTCCTAATTAGTATCTAGTAGTATAAAATGATTTAATTCCGAAAATCAATTAGTATACAACAGATGACAAAATTGAATCGATAATTTTAAGAACTTTGGGGAAAATCTTCTTCTATCTGGCGAACGAATCACATCGGAACAAAAATCATAAAAGTATTATAAAATAAAGGTCAAATCAAGAATTGAATAAATTCAATTATTGGGTCGAAGCAAATCTTCTGGTGTTAACAACAACTTTTCTGCGAACACATTTAGAATAAATAAATCAGATTTTTACAAACAGTCTAAGTCTCATTAAGAATAGTGGACAAGCTCCGACCCAAGGTAGGCGCACTATTCCAACTATAAACATTGGTCCTTCGAAGCCAACAAATAAGAATCGGCACTTGGAATACAGTAAACTATTCTTCAAACAACAACTAGAAGAATATTTGGTCGATTAAATAAAGTATTCGACTGGATTTTCACAAACGACAACGGAACAGTGATATTCGTCAAACAACAACTTGAACAATTATTGGGACCATCAATCTCAACGGAACACATCGAACCTCCAAAAATCTACCGAATATGACAACGTTCGAAGAGCTAGTAAACATCCAGCAACAACTTTGGGATGCCATGGAAAAGCAAAGAAATAATTACGGGAAAGATGGAGACTCCCGAAAAACCGAAGAGTATTTAAACCAACGCTTAACCGAACTAGAGACAAAATGGAGGCAGTTTAATGAGAATGATGCAATCATTACTAAAAAAAATTCATTATCAGACAACACGAACAACTATTGGCCAGATAGGCAAAAATATTCTCAAGCCGTAGGACAGTATCGTCAAAAGTTACTTGACAAAATGGAGGAGCGGAAGAGTAAACAACAACCAATAAATTCTACTAAAAGCGAGTTAAAAATTATAATGTTGAACAACCACATAAGAACATTGGAAGTCGACATAAAAACAACAAAAACAAGGCCATTTTATAAACAAAAAATGCAATTACTTAGCAACTATTTTGGGGACATTGCTACATGGCATGACGGCATCCTAGAAAGCGACACGAAACATAACGAAATTGAAACATATACTCGTATAAACAACCGAGAATTTGAAAATATCGAAAGAGGTTGGCAAGAAATAGTGATAAAAATGCAAGAACAACTGGATGGACTCGAAATAAAAGATGAACCAACGCCGCAACAACACAAAGATATTAAATTGCCAAGAATCGAAATTCCACATTTTTATGGCGACCGTAATAAATGGATGGTATTTCGAGATATTTTTGAGAGATTGGCGCATGACAACAACTCGATCTCACAAATTCAAAAAATGAACTACCTAAAAACGAGTCTAAGAGGAGAAGCCGCAAAATTGGTTAACCACATACAATGTACTGAGAAGAACTACTCCAAAGCTTGGGAGATCATCAAAGAGAGATACAACTACAGGCGATTATTAGTCACCGCTCAACTATCCACTTTGCTAGAGCAATCATCCATGACAACAGAGTCAGCCAAGGGAATTAGGTCGCTTCATGATACCATCAAAGAAGTCATCAGCGGCTTACAAACATGGACACCTCCACATGGGATCCAATAATCATACATTTAATGTTAAAAAAAACTAGAAATATAAACATTAGATGAATATCTAAGATTCTTAGAAAAAAGAATCAACGGACTACAAGCAGTAGCGGATCAAAAACGAGTAAAACCGAATTACTACAACAACCGAGACGTGTAGACGTTGTTTCTCTGGAAATCATACCACACGCCAATGCCCTACACCAACACGGTGCATTAGATGCAGCGGTAACCATCATGAGTTACTGCATAGCTCAGAAGAAACAAATCAAGCGAAAAGTAAAACAACAACTTTAACAACTCAAGTAGCGGTTAAGATCATGGAAAATGATAAAGAAAACCCATCAAATCAAGGGCTTACACTCCTTGGTACAGCTGTAGCAGTAATAAAGGTGGGACAAGACAAACTTGAATGTGTCCGTATTTTAATTGATCCGAGCACACAAGGAACATTACAGTACAAGAAAACGCATGTAAAATTAGCAGAGTTCCCGTCAAATTTTTCAAATAAAGGCGTTAGTCATTAATAATTTGACCAAAATATTACCAGATCAACTAATCAACGCTTGGCAATGGAAACACATCAATGATTTGGTATGGGCGGACCCAAACTACAATCGACCTGGAAAAATTGGCATACTTTTGCGAGCAGACTTCTATCCAATGATAATGTTAAACGAAATAGCTAAAGAGCAAAGCGGAGAGCCGATCGCACAACGAACGGAATTTGGATGGATAATAATCGGTTCAACAAATCGCGAAACTGTCAAAATTCATTCATTGATAACACTAACAGAAATTGATGAGAAGATAAAAAAAATTTTGGGAATTAGAAGAAATCACAGATCAAAAGGGAATGAACCACGAAGAGCAACTAGCAGAAGAACATTACAAAACAACTCATCGCAGAGACTCAACAGGAAGATATGTGGTTAGTCTGCCTTTCACACCAAACTACACTCCATTAGGCCATTCCAGACATCAAGCCATAGCCAGATTTTTGCAATTGGAGAGGAAACTAAACAAATCAGGGAAGATAGCAGTTGACTATAAGTTGACTCTATTAAATTCCTCACCATGCAGTAATAAAAGATGACAGTTTAACAACAAAACTTAGAGTAGTTTTTGACGCCTCTGCAAAGACGTCCAAAGGTACAAGTCTCAACGACAATCAGCTTGTGGGTCCGACAATTGCGATTCAGAAAATATACATTCGCATTCACTGCCGACATCGAGAAGATGTAACGGAAAATCGAGATATGTGAAGACGATCAACGATTTCAAAAAATTGTATGGGACATTCACCAACAATGCCTATCAAAGATTACCAATTAATAACTGTAACATTTGGTACAGCATCAGCGCCATCTTTAGCCATAAGAACTTTAAAACAATTGGCTCAAGATGAGGCAGAGACACACCCTATAGCTGCAAAAATATTAGTAAAAGACTTTTATGTGGACGATGTAATTTCAGAGGGAGATAATTTGGATGAAGTATTAAAAGCGCAAAAGGAACTCATGCAAGTACTACAAGGGGCTGGTTTTAAACTACATAAGTGGGCAAGTTATCATTCCAGCATCTTGACAAACATTCCCAAAAATATACGCAATAATGATAAACTACAGATTTCACCAGACAATACCATAAAATCACTTGGTATATATTGGAACCCGACTAGCGACCATTTTGAACTCAAGGTAAACGCTCCTCAGGATAGGTCAGTCACAACAAAAAGACAGTTACTATCAGAAGCGGCAAAATTATTTGATCCTTTAGGATGGCTTTCTTCAATAGTAATTGTAGCAAAATTATTAATGCAGGAATTATGGCTAGCAGGATGGTCATGGGATGAAGAACTACCAACAGAAATAAAAGAAAAATGGAATAAATACAAGAAGGTACTCCACAAAATAGAACAAATTAGGATCCCACGTTGGATAAAACACACTAACAACGGTTGCGGGACAGATACATTGGTTTTGTGGCGCATCCTACTCCGTTATGGATGTATATGGTAACATTACAACAACCTCACTGATAGCAGCAAAAACAAAGATGGCTCCCATCAAAACCAAGGTATCATTACCCAGACTAGAATTATGTGGTGCTCCAGAACAACTACAAGCTCATCCACTATGGTGGCATGGACCCAAATGGTTTTTTTTTTTTTTTTTTTTTTTTTTTTATTGGTAACTATGCGATCTGTTTTGGGGCTCAAGGCTCACCCTGCTCTTCCGCGGTTATGCTTTTAACGTCCTTACTTTACGCCTTGCGGCCAACTCGAGGACGTACGGCTATAGGACCGATTTTAAGACCATCTGCACATTGCAAGCTCCATGCCAGCCTATACCAGCACGGAAGATGGGTCGGCCCATGAGTTTTGCACACCGACAGGGGTCATAGATGTGTTACATTTCACCACAGATCAAAATCTGTTGATGAAATTTCACTTTGCATCCTGCCCCGATCGGGATTCGAACCCGGTACCTCCCGATCCAAACGCCAAAGCTTTAACCACTGCGCCATTTGGTCGGACCCAAATGGTTACAAACGTCAACGATACCAATTCCAACCTACCCACTAAGTTTAAGCAATCCTCCAGAACAGAAAGCAACGGCAATTAGAGTATTGATTACCAAGAGTAATTCAACAATACTAACTCACCTGCTACAAAGATGTTCCACTTTGAGTAAAGTACAAAGAGTAACAGCATTCGTGCTTCGATTTACAACGAGTATGAAAAAGCAACACATCCGAATTCCTTAACAATAACAGCAGAAGAACTGTCAGTAGCACTAATATACATTATGTAGGATTTACAAGCAACAGAATAGTGAGGAGATAAATCACTTGAAGAAGAACAAAGAGATCACTAACAAGAGCAAAATACTCTCGCTAAATCCATTTGTAGACAAAAATAGTGTGTTACGAGTTGGAGGAAGATTACAAAATTCTCCAACACTGTCATATGAAGAAAAACATCCAGCAATACTACCGCCAGGGCATCCAGAAGTCAAATTGATAATAGATGAAGCCCGTGTGAAAACCATGCACGGAGGAACTCAGCTCACTCTGGCGTACATTAGAACACGTTTTTGGATTATTAACGGTCGAAGGTGCGTGCAACAACAGATAAGAGCATGCATTTGGTGTCATCGGTTCAATAATAAAATAAAACACCAACTTACGGGAAATCTACCGGAAGTGAGACTCATCCCTCCTAGACCATTCACCAGAACTGGGGTAGATTATGCAGGACCTTTTCAAGTAAGAACTACTAAAGACAGAGGTGATAATTCATATAAAGGGTATCTAGCCATATTTATATGTATTGTAACAAAAGCAGTACATATCGAAGTAGCGTCAGATTTAACAACGGAAGCCTTCATTGGAGCTTATAAAAGGCTCACAGCAAGACGAGGCCTATGCACAGATGTATATAGCGACAACGGTACCAATTTCATCGACGCAAATTCTGAACTAGAAAGAGAAAGAATAAAGGCCGTAAAGGAAGCAAACGAAAAACTCAAAGAAAGCTTAGCAAAGGATGGTACAACGTGGCATGTCATCCCGCCAGCAGCATATAATTTTGGAGGCCTGTGGGAAGCAGCAGTAAAGTCAACAAAAAATCAATTAAAAGAGTAGTGGGAGCCCAAACTCTCACATTTGAAGAATTAACAACAGTGGTACTTACCAACTATCCTACAGACCTATCCGTTTTAACTCCAGGTTACTTTTTGAAAGGGGATGCCTTAATTGCTCCTCCTCAACAGCAATTGGAAACCAAAAAAATCGGCAATCTATGTAGGTGGAAACTAATAGAGAAGTTAAAGCAAGACTTCAGGAACAGATGGTCACTAGAATATCTTCAACAATTACAACAACGTGGAAAATGGAAAGAAACAGAACGAAACTTAGAACCAGGTCAGTTAGTTTTAATTCGAGATGAACGACTACCTCCGACAATGTGGTTATTAGCCCGGATAACCAAAGTACACTCTGGCAGTGACAACAAAGTCCGAGTTGGAACAAAAAGAATTCATTCAATACTCTACACCACAACTAATCAAGACAAGGATCAATAGCCAAGAAGCACCAAAGAAATTGCAAACTAACCTTGTCACAATTACAACATCAGAGTCTGAATCATCATCAAAAGCCCTAGAAGGCAGTTCACTTACGACCACAGGTAAGAGAAACTGCAGCAAAATTAGCCAACAAATTGCATCCTAAAAATCCACCACGAAAGATGAAGATATGTAAAATTAATCCCTGGGCAAAGGCAATATTGTATACGACAATAATATTATCCCTAATGGTTTCGGCAATAACTACCTTCCACCTTAACATAACCCGGTTTTCGGTTCAACCTGGGATATTTTTCGATGAAATTGGGAGAGCCAATTTACTTCGGAGTGAGTGGAACTTAATAATATACTATGATTTAACGAATTACTGGCTTCAATTAAATTACATACGGAATGCCACCAAGGATCTATCACCAAGCTGTAACGCGACCTATATGAAAAACCAAGACACATGCTATGTTATAGCTAAACAAGTAACCCACCTCGTAAGCGAAGTAGAAGATCGAAATCAAATATTACAAATGGATAAAACTACAACACGACACAGAAGATCTCCACTTGACATTGTTGGCAATATCGCAAACGAACTCTTTGGGGTACTCGATCAAAGAGCAGCAGAAAAATATAATCAGCAAATTGAATCTCTGGCTGAAAATAAGGCCTACATACACGGTCTGGTTAAGAAACAACTATATATCACAGAAACCACCACCAATATCATTAAGTGTGACAGAGAATTAATCATTAATTATTACAAAGTGGTGCAAGATGAACTAGCGACTGTATTGTTTCATGAAAAATTCATGGATGCAACGCTGCGAATTATTGTAGCAATAATAACTTTTAAGGATGTGCAAGAAGCATTAATAGATGTTATCTCCGATGTACACCACAACCGCATCAATAATCTATTATCTAATGTACTCCCAACCAACTGGAAATACAATTACAACAAATTCAACAGGCTTTACCGAGTCACTTGGACTTACCAACTCGCCAATTAAAACAACTACACAAGCTCCTCAAACTTAAAACAAACGTTATAGATGACAAGGTAATTTTTGAAGTGAGTTGAATTCCATTAATCGACAGGGAAGAATTATATTCAACCATCCACACGTTACTTGAAGGTATCTTTACAGCGTCACGCTTATTACCTATCAACAGAATCCGATGTTCGGTCATGTAAACTTATTCAACCACGACACTTCCTGTGCAATCTTCATCAACCGTTACAAAAAGATCAAGCTAGGAGTGGTAGCTGATGCGAACTTGGATTATTACACCACAGCAAAGAAGCTCTAACCCATTGCGCCGTTACATCAACATCACCTAGCATGGTATGGATTCAGCTGTATTTGTCAAATAGTTGATTGAATACTTTTATTGATTTTATCCGTTGTTCGGATGGTGGTTGGGGCAGTGGTGTTGTCAGATATCGTTTCCTGATTTTAAGTGCATTTATTGAAACTATAACAGTAACAATTACATTGATATAAAGCATCTCTTTTACTCTACTCTTCAGGATGGTCCTCCATCCATATCGATCCATCACTCCCGTCCTCTCCTCCAATTTTGATTTCCTATTATACGTATAGGCCTTGGTCGTCGGCCTTGTTCGACGTAAGCTCGACCCATAGATTCTTGTGGTTGATACTGACATATGCCTGCCATAGATTATACTACCAAACTTTTTCCAGAATCATCATCATGGTGAAGTACTGGTTTGATCGGTTAGGACAAAAACACACTAATAGCCGCAATGACATTTTCTGCGATAGGGATAAGGGTGGCCAGTACAACATTAGCCAATGCTTCTAATATTCGTCAACTTCCTCTAATGTAGTAAGTCACTTCGTAATTCCGATATAGCAAATTTTGGAAGTAGTTTTTCAATACTGATAGAATCAGCCACGTCTATTCTCAGCTCTCTATTCCCGTCTTTAACGGTTATACTTCTTGGATGGAAGCCTTTGGTGAGGTTCTTAGCGTTAGCAAAACAAACCTCGAATTTCCTTTGCCCAACTGAAAAATGATATTTCGATGCATTTTCTCAACTTTGCTAGTAATACGACACCATACGAATCTGGCCTCTTTAAAAGGCCCGTCCTGGGATTCTGTTTCCAGTGCTTGCAAGACCTCCACCTCTACGCTGCTCTTTGTATTGGCGCTGGTAATTCAAAATTGTTTAATTTCTATCTTACCGTTTAGTCTTTCGATTAACACAAGACACGAGTAGTTTATCAAACCGCATTCCTTCATAATGGCTCCGAGTGAACATTTCCACTTATTACTGAACATTTTGACACTTTCTCGCCAGCCTCTAACTCTTTCCACTTTGCGCCATAGTGTCGCTTGAATTGCTGCTTCATTTTCTTATCGCTTCCGTTGGGTGTTTGGTTTTTGGTTTGCATAAGTACAATTTATTTTTCATCGGTCATCCCATTATCACTTGAAAGGGTCACTTCATGCCAAGAGCAAATGGAGGTGTATGGCAACTAGCAATAAACATCAAGAATTTGCATAAAATTTGATCGGCATTACTTTCTCCTTCTAGCTGCTTGAATCCGATTTTCAACGAATCGGTAAATTTTTCAGCCTTACCATTCGACTGTGGGTGAAACGGTGCCGTTCTGATGAGCTCGATGTCGTTTTCACTCTATAGTTGCTCGTTTCGTTTTAAAAATTTAGCTATTTGCTAAAAGCGTCAATCACCACCAGGTATATACCGAAAGCTATTTAAAGGTCGGGCAAACCCGATTTTCACTCTTGACCAGGAACCTTTTGGTATTGGTCGTGATTACTACAATGTACACTTGGTTGGTGTTTTCGCATTTGTAATACAAATTCCACAGGGCTTTCCTAATTTTTCGACGTCTTCGTCGATCGATGGCAAATACACCTTGCTTCGTGCCAATAGTTTCATGTAGAGGCGACCCCTGGGTGGTCTTTGTGCAGCTCGGAAAGAATGTGGTTACGATATCGACTCGGAATGACGATGCGATTGCCCCATAAAACACACAATCTTGGATGTTCAATAATTATCCTCGTTGACCAAAAAATTTTGTAACCTCTGGCTTACTACCATTCCAGATGGGCCGATGCAATTTACGTTCCCCAAATTCCCAATGACAATTTCTTCAGCCATTTCTTCTTCAGTTAATCGCGAGATGAAATCTGCCTGAGCAAGATAAGTGCGCATCTGAAAAACGATTAGCTGCGTCCATCGCCACGACAACTTTCTTCTTTGGGTCATATTGGGTTAATGCCAAGTTCGATGAAAGCACTTCTTTCAGCTTCTCAAAAACTTTATGGTGCGCTGGCTGCCACTCTAATTTCACTTCGTTTTACGAATTTGTTGTGGGAAATTGGTCGTAAGCTGTTTGTATCGACAATAAAATTTCCCAGAAAGCCTTACTATTTCAGCCAAACCAACAATTTTCGTGGTTAAGCTGAAAACCGTACTCTTGGATGCGCTTCAATGCCACGAAAAGATTGTCGTGATGATTTTCCTCGTCACTTTCTCCAACAATAAAATCGTTAATGAATGAATCTCTGGAAGCTCCTTTAGCTCCACTCATCATTGTATCGATTAATTGTTGGAAAGTGCCAGGAGCAATCATCACTCCCTTCAATTTTGCTGTCTTATGGCGTTGGCAGTGGATACTTGTTTGGTAGAAGTGCTTCAACCCTGTTTTTTACTTTTGACTGCTACTGCGGTGTAACACGAGTGATCGATCGGACTGATTAATGCCAATAATTGTATTCTCTTGAGTTCATTTTTGATCGCTTCAGCTGCTGCGAAAGGCTCTGGGCGTCTATTGCAAAAGATTGGTTTTGTTCCCGCCTTCAATTTTAAAGATGCATTCATTTTGTTTCACAAACCCAGTGAATCAATAAAAAACGACGGTAATTTTAGCTTTATTTTCTCACCCATTTTTGTGAACGATTGTCTTTCGTTCAATTTTGTTGCAGAAAATCGGCACGCTCTATAGATCCAGAGCTTCAATCCAATCACTTACGAGCACGTTCAAACTTGAATTTGAATTTCAATCGCACCGTAAATTTTCCAAGCATATTAACTATGTTGTATTGATGCAGCTCACTCATAGGACCCCCTTGCCTTGTGTGGCGATCACCGCAGAAACGGACTGCCCCACCCTTTTGACACGGAAACTTCGCCATCTGTGTTTCTTATGTTGGTGTGTTAGCATTCTGTTCCGCCTTTTGTTTGCTGCTGTTCCACTGTCGTTTCCGGTGCATCGCTAACACTTCACTATTCGAGGCGCCTGAATACAAAACCATTAACTTAGATCGTGTCACTACTTACGTTATAATATCAGTATGGGAGCCACTTTAGCAGCTGCTTCGTGTGGCATCTCTTGGCTATGTTTGGGACATTCAAGTTTCCAGTGGGAAGTGTCTGTAATGATGTTCTACAGCTAACTTTTGTCAATTCCAATTTGAAAATGTTCAGAACAGAACTGAAACAATTAGTCCATCGATTACGTCACGGAAGATAATTCACGAAGATTGATTTGTCAGACGCATGCCGCCAAATTGAGTTGAACTAGTACCTCCTATTCAAAACAGTACAAGGCTATTATTACGCCGGTGAGTTAATTTCAATTCCAACGGCTACCGTTGGTGGTGACGAGCGCCCCTGCAGTTTTTCAAATGGTTCATGGACCAATTTATGAACAATCTACGTTTAATCTAGATAACATCATTGTTTCGGGACCATCATCGGAAGAACATCTAGCAACGGTTAAGGAGCTGTTGTAACGTAATGTTATTTTTTGAAACGCTAGGTTGAATAAGTCAGGCAAATCATGTCAGCAACTGGCATTAAGAAATCAAAAGAAAGAGTTGACCACAGAATCTGAAGGAAGTTGAAGGTTTGAACTCTGAACCATTTGTTATCAGGAAATATTAGAAGGAGGCTTCCATGTCACACAAGAGACCGCGACATGGAATGCCACCCGTGTACTGGTGGACCACCGAGATTGCTCAACACGCGGCAAACAGTATATAGACATAAACTAAAATAGTAGCAGCTCATAAAACCGCCAGGAGGCAGCTAAGAAAAGCCAAAACAAAATCAAAGCTAACTGCTGGAATAAACTCATCGAAGACGTCGATAGAGACCCGTGGAGTCTTGGGTACAAGTTGGTCACAAAAAACTTGAAGTACAAATCTCGGTAAGTTCGATGGACCCCACTACCATGGAGACGATAGTAAGAACGCTCTTTCCAAGCAACACGACGAGGACTGAACAAATCTTCTATCGAGATGTTCATGGAGAACGCAGTTGGAACACTGAAAAACGAAAAGGTTCCAGGACCAGACGGAATATCAGCGGAGGTACCACAACTACTGTTGAATATGTATAACTCCTGGTTGTCGGAGGGCGTGTTCAGCACTCGGTGGAAAATTCGTTGTCCGGCAGTGATTCGGGCTTGTATTTCTGCCTGCAGATCATTCAACGATGTTATAACTTACCCAACATATTTATAGTTTTCAACGCTATTAAAATGATGGTGCGACGACCGAGATTTGCCAAGGAGATGTTCCTGGGTGTAATATATCACAATATTAAAACCGAAGAATATTCAAAAGAAAGATTTTTAATTCTAATTAAAAAATAAAGTTTTCAAAAAATTATTTTCGTTTTGAAAAATTTATTTTCAAAGTGCCAAAAGGTTAGTTGAAATAGTATTGGGAAATACTACAGACATCAAAATCGAATTCGTCCGAGACTGATCCAAATGTATATTATGGGTTATGCAAACGTCATAGCCACCGAAGCCTGTCGCACCTCCAACAACTAATGTAACATTATAAATCCACAAGACTTTCAACGCAGAGTTAGATTTGATATCGAGGGATACTGAATTAAGGAGAAAAAAATTTAGTTTGGTCGTAAATTCCACATAGCGATCATTATTAAAATCACAACCACATCGAATTAAAATGCGACATTATTATTGCAGAACGGTCAATTAAATGTTTCTGTCTTCCGACTGTTTCATTCTCGTTGATTTCGAACAAAACCACCGGTTTTGCAAATATTATAGCGAGGGATGATTGAAAATTGGCACCGCACGCTAATATGTTCTTCCTTCATGATCGTGATTTTCGAACATTCTATTTTAAAGCAGAGCGATTTGCCTAACCCAAACTCCAAACTGCTCCACAGACGAATCTCAATTACCGAACACAAAGTTAAAAGTAAAATAAAAGGTAAAATGTACAATTTCTAAATTATATTTTACGATTTTCTTTCTACAATTACAACAAAAAATGCATTTTATATTTTACTATGTTTGGTAATCTCTGGTGGTATATAACCCTCGTCCACTACTCTTGGTTTCTTCTTCTTGCCAAACCATCTCTTGGGATAAATCACTTTTTTGTTTTCTATAGCCAAATCTAATTTCTCCTCGTTCTCGAAGAACCACAATTTTCGTTCCTCCTCCTCCATATCTCTGGATAACTTTTCAATTTCGTTTAATCGTTCGGCCCGTTTCAACCGATTTAGTTCTGCTTCTAGCGCCTTTTGTCGCTCCTCAATCCATGAGCTATATATTTTTGTCTGACGTTCAATATCCTGTTTTTCGTTTTGTGTAATGGCTTCAGTAATTTGATTTATTAATATCTGTTCCAAATTTTCTTTGTTTAAGGTGAGAGATGGTTCGAGTGATTCTAGTTTTGTTAAAAATTCTTTAGCGGTTTCTTTAGTGCTTAGCACAGATTTAATTTTCTTAATAGAATCTTCATACACAGGTTTCTTGCCGGCTATAATTTGATCGAGAATATTACTTGCTTCCAGATATTTCTCGTATAGTGCGAGGCCGAGTAATTTAAAATTGTCTTCAAGTAATGAACCTCGCATTTCGTCCGCAATTGCCAATATTGTTTTTCCAGTTATATTAATATTGTCACTTATATCGAAATGATCGTCAAAATATTCGTTACGCAAGAATTTTACTCGTACTTTAATTTCATCGGCCTTCTTTTTCTTTTTGCCTGGCTCCTCTACTGGTGCCTCCGTTACCTCTTTAAACGGTTCTGGATTTTCTAAATATTTATTGCATGCGTACAGTGAAAGCGCTTTGGTGATCGGATGACTGAAATCTTCCTGTAACATCATCTGTGATGCAATTTTGGTGGCATACTTGAAATTCCCCTTCTGTATAAGATGGTCCAGCAGTATATTAGCTGTAAAATTATCTAAAAATACGCCAAAATTTAGTCGATCATCTAGTATATGCATTAACTGATCAATATGATCCGTTTCAATGTAGTTTCGGACCACAGCGTGCCCAGTCGACTCCAATGCACTGGTTGTTTCATCGGTTAATCGTAGTTTTTGCACTAAATCTGATATTTCATCTATGTGCGATTCACCCACGGCTGAATTGGTGAATATATCAATATCGATCGCACTTGCTTTACCCAGCTGCGCGAACTTCTGCTCCAGCTCAACGTACAGTTGATTGATGTTGACATTTTTTAAGATCGGAGTACTAAGCCGTGCATTCCAAGCTTCATTACACTTGTAATTTTCGGATAAATATGTTCGCGTACTATATATTATATTAGAACGTAATAATTTATTCGATTTTAATAACTGTCGATACATATTATTACAATTTTAATTTATATTCTACTTCGATAATTTCTTGCCGACACTCAATAACCTAACTTTTTTGACAGATGGTAATAAAAATATTTCACTGAACTCTAGTTCAAATGTCATACAGTCAGCGAAGATGATATGTGATCCATTTAATAATTTTGCCAAATTATTACAGTTCTTGAACTTATAAACATTATTTCGATTTAGTTTTATCTGTAAATGTTATTACAGAATATTTTGTAACAAATACTGATAAAAGAGCTATAATTATTCTTATTTTTAACAACAATGTTGGTTCTGCCATCTATTATTGAACATGAAGTCTCAACAAATCATTTGACACTTTGACAGTTCCAAAACAATTTTCTTGTTAACAGAAAAACACGCACACATTTGCCTGATAGCCGTTTAAACGCACGCGTATTATTGCATAAAAGTTTGGAAAAACAGTTTTTTTTAATTTTCTTTTATATTCGAGTATATAATACAGTGTAATTTAAAATTTAATTTATAATGAGTAGTGAGCCGCAAAACAAGAAACGAAAAATGTCTAGTTTGGATCAATTGAAACAATTTACAACAATTGTTGCTGACACCGGTGACTTTGAAGGTTAGTGAACTTTTCATGTTATTTTCATTGTGCTATGGATTTTTCCGCAAGTGGTTTTTTATGTTTATAAAATTTTGTGCTTAGAACATGTGTGCGAATTTAGGTTAAGTTCATCAAAACAATTTGGGATGTTTTAGAAACAAAATGGGGCTCATGTTCTCTTATCATTAACCATGACTAATTAGTTTTTGTGTAGAATAACCTCTGAAGGTGACCGTTAGTGATTGTTATAATTCGTAGTGCAGTCGCATGACTATGTTCTAGTTGTACTTGCTCCAAATTTTGAGATTCCATTTTAAATTCCCTTTCACCAAGATTGGCAAATTGCTTTAGGCGATTATGTAATCATCAATTATAGAAAATGTCTGGAAAAGCAATTGAAATTTCATTGAAAAATATCTAAGTAAATAGGTATCGATTACAACTTTCAGGCGATTTGCTGCTTTCTAAGACATTTGTAATGTTTTTCTTATCAGTATATGTGACTCCGATTGTGTGACGCGATTGCGGATTTAGTAGATCCGTACTGTATCGGTTTTATGTGCTAGTTAATGGTCAAGGTCGCTAACAATATTGTGTCACAATTTCTAATTATTGTATTGTTTTTGTTTCAGCTATGAAAGCTTACAAGCCCACCGATGCAACAACAAATCCATCTCTCATTTTATCAGCCGCTGAAATGTCGCAATATCAGCATTTGATCCAAAAAGCTGTAGATTATGCGACCGAATATGATGGCACGAAAATAGAAAAATTAGAAGCAGCGGCTGATATGCTTTGTGTTTTGTTTGGATGTGAAATATTAAAAATTGTTCCAGGTCGCGTATCGACCGAAGTTGATGCCCGCTTATCGTTCGACAAGGAGGGCAGCATAAAGAAGGCATTAAAACTAATTAAATTGTACAAAGAGCATGGCATCGCTAAGGAACGGATTTTAATCAAGCTTGCCTCAACCTGGGAAGGTATTCAAGCCGCCAGGTAATTAAAAATTTATAACTTTAGCAAAAAACATGTTAATGAATAATTCCATTTCAGTGTTTTAGAAAAGGATCATGGAATACACTGCAATCTAACGTTATTATTTTCGTTTGCTCAAGCTGTCGCATGTGCCGAAGCTGGTGTTACACTAATATCACCATTTGTCGGCCGTATTCTCGACTGGTACGTTTCTAATACGGAAAACAAATCGTATGCTCCCGAAAAAGATCCTGGTGTAATTTCAGTAACCAAAATTTACAATTATTATAAAAAATTCGGTTATAAAACCGTCGTAATGGGAGCGTCGTTCCGTAACACGGGTGAAATTCGTGAACTAGCTGGTTGTGATTTACTTACGATCAGCCCAAAACTTTTGGGTGATTTGGAGAAAAGTACTGATCCCATTGAAAAAAAATTGGATGCAAAATTGGCAAAAGATGCACAGCTCGATAAAATCGAGATGAATGAACAAACATTCCGTTGGCTTCTCAACGAGGACCAAATGGCAACGGATAAACTTTCGGACGGGATTCGAAAATTTGCTGTTGATTCCAAGAAGTTGGATACAAAACTAAGTACCTTGATTTTTGAGTAAATCAAACTGTTTTTATACATACATAATGTGTAAATGAAGAGACTATGAATTTATAGTTCGTTTTTGGTTATTTTATGAATCTTTTGGTTTAAATATTTTTATATGTGCTGGGAAATAAAAGAAATAAATCGATACTTGTATTTAGTGTGTTTCCCGGCCGATAGATTGTGCTGCTCGGACATTTCGAAATAATAGGGATGTGCCCTGTTTTAAATTTTGTTTTAAAACCAACGTTTGTTACTAATCGCATTCACACGCGCTACTTTACCGAAGTGGAATACATTCATTCTTATATTAAGAGTTCAATCCGGATTGAAATTTTAACAAATAGTAGATCGAATCAACTTCGCAATTCGACTCAATCTAACGAGAAACAAATATCGATCTCAACATGACTCGCCAATATATACGTTAAAAAAGATAACTATTTTAATCCAAAATTAACTCTAGGTTGACTCGGTCTGGATTGAACTCCTATATAAACGTAATATTCAATACATGTCTTCACACGCAACCCGTGCATCCACACGGCATGTTATGATTCGGTTTCAATATTCGTTTCTTATTCTACATATTCAAGACTTTACACAACAAGGGCTGCACTATATTCACAACGATAGACCTTGTCCA
Organism: Nephrotoma guestfalica; assembly: GCA_963691935.1. NCBI lineage: Eukaryota > Metazoa > Arthropoda > Insecta > Diptera > Tipulidae > Nephrotoma > Nephrotoma guestfalica. Next base: position 215,223,118 of record OY829914.1, read on the forward strand.
GGCGTATCACCAAATTCCTATTGAACCGACGAACATTCCAAAAACAGCAACTTACGAACGTCTTAGAAATGCAGCACAGTCGTTCCAACGTCTTATGCATTCAGCACTACGTGGACTCGACTTCTCTTTTGTATATTTGGAGGACGTGGTCATTGCCTCTCGAAATTATGATGAACATCTTGAACATATTAAAATTATTTTTACTAAATTAGAAGAACATGGACTGGTTGTAAATGTTGTGAAACGCATTTTCGCAAAAACCGAAATTATCTTTTTGGGCCATTTAGTAACTGGACAAGGTATATTCCGTCGCACCAAGTCATCAAAGATTTCGAACGACCGCAGACTGTTAAACAACTGAAACGTTTTTTAGGCATGATCAAATTTTATCGACGCTTCATTCCGGGTGCCGCTACTGACCAGGAATTGTTGAACGTTTTCCTAAACGGGTACACTAAAACAGTCGAGTTCCAATACAATGGTCAACGGTGGCTATCGGAGCGCTCAATAACTGTAAAATTAAACTTACGGATGCTACTTTACTTATTCATCCATCATCATCAGCACCTCTGGCCATCATGGTTGACGATTCCGATACCACGATCGGAGCGGTGGTTCAGCAGTTGATATCGGACACTTAGCAACCACTCGGTTTCTTTTCGGTACGTCTCAGTAATACGTAAGAAAGATACAGTGCTTATGGTCGTGAACTTCTCGCGGCTTATTCTGGAATTAAACATTTTCGATATCTTCTTGAAGGTCGTTTATTCAAGCTTTATACCGATCATAAGCCACTTATCTACGCTTTTAATCAGAAACCGGAAAAAGCATCCCCTCGTAAATTTCGCAAAAGTCAGCACATCTCTGGACTGGATAACGTTGTCGCAGATTGTCTGTTACGCATTAATCAAATTTCTATTCCCGAAAGTATTGATTATGCTATCATCGCAGACGCTCAGATCAATGACGAAGAATTTCAAGAAATTTTAAGGAGTAATTCTGTTCTCAAATTTGACTAATTTCCCGTTTCTTTCAATTCAAAAAAATTAATTTATTGCGATATATCTACCAATACACCTAGGTCATTCATTCCCCTAAATTTTCGAAAACAAGTTTTCGAGGCTTTTCATAATCTTTCTCATCAAAGCTTCCATAAAACTTTTGACTCAGAATGTTATCTGGGCATCGATTAAAAAAAACGATCAGAAAATGACTCAAAGTTGTGTAGCTTGCCGAAAGGCTAAAATCTATCGACATACAAAATCTTCGCTTGGCAACTATAAATTAACTTCTCAACGCTTTCCGATTATTGAGGTGAGGTTACACAACAAACTAGCGGATGTTATAACGAGTAAAGCCTCAACCAGCGAAAACTTATTGAGCATAAGTTGTGCTCCGTTTGAACCACTTAGAGGAGCGGTACGATCACCAAAATTTTAGAGGTCAGTTATTTATTTGTGTCGAGAAGCCTATATTTTGGTTATTGTAGTACTAATCGAAATGGTACAAACAGCGTGTAACTTAAGCTCTAAAGCATTCGCTGGTTGCGGCATAAAAAGCTATATTCGTATTTCAAAAGCGAAGTGATTCGCATATTAGGCGAGCCAACGAAATAAATGGGTTAACGTTAAGTGATGTAAACCTGTCTCAATTATTAGCCAATTTTAAAATCAATGCGGGAACAATTTTTATTGAAGCAGCTAAAAGGCAAACATGGTTAAGCAGGTTGCCGTAACAGGTACAAAGAGTTTTAACATTGTTCGAGAATGATATACTATTAGTAACATTAGCGGACCGGGCAGATAAAGCTTTTGAAACTATTAGGCCGAACTAAATAAGTTTAGTAGATCAATCAGATAGCTCAGATCAATCAGATAGATCAAAGCAAATAAAAGTAATCTTAGTCTAATCATTGTAAAATTTTCAGAAACAAATAATATTAAAAAAACTAAATGACCAATTGCTTTTGACGACACGCAACGATGTTTTGAACAAAATTCAAAAGCCAAGGCGCCAAGAAAAATGCACACTTTTTCTTAAATTTAATATAGGTCATAGACGAGAGTTTATTTGGTAGTTCATTCAAGCAGATGTTACATTGCTCATAATTGGTGCAGATTCCTTAAGGCATACATGTTTAATTGTAGATATACAAATAATAAATTAATATAACCAATAACATCTTTGTTTACCACAGGTGTTCTTAGGACAGATGATAGTTATACATTGTCATAGGCAAAACAAAGTTAAATCCAAGAATACAACAACTTATTTCGGATATTCAAGAAATAACCAAAAGTTCATCCACTTCGAATATAAGCATACATAATGTTACTCATCATTTGGTTACCATTGAGACTGCAATTTTAAACTTTAGATTGCCAGAGATGAAAGATTAATGGGACATGGCATCTGTCGGTAGTAGTCCTTGGTCTTGTTAAAAAATGGTGAGTGGAAACCATGTGGGGATTATCGAGCACTTTATCGAGTAATCATTCCGGATACAGGTATTCGATTTCACATTTACAAGATTTTTCTAACCAGCTCGAAGGTTGTTCAAAATTTTCTACTATTGATTTAAAACAATTCTATCATCAAATACTAATTGAACCTAATATACCGAAAACAGCGATTTCGACTCCTTTCGGTTTGTTCGAATTCTGCAAAATGGTTTACGAAACGCAACACAATCGTTTCCATTTTTGTTTTGTATATCTAAATCATATATTAATTGCATAAAAAAATATCGAGTGAAATGCTACTCTTATCAAAACCATTTTCTAAAAGCTACTGGAACACGCTTCTAATTTTCGATCACTCTTGGCAGCAATTGCGGTTCAATTGCTTCTTTTTGCTTTCATTAAAAGTTTCTTTGAGTGAATTAAATGTATCCCGCGCTTTGTGGGCGTTGCCACATGTCCTGTTGGAACCACATATCAGCAAGATTTAAGTAAGGGGTACAATTGGGGTAGAAAAAAGTTAGAAATAATGTCTCTATACCGATCACCGTTGATTGTAACATTCCGCCCATCATCGTTTTTGAAAACATATGGGTCAATGGGACATTCATCCGAATGATTCCGCCGGCCTATAAAGCGCACCAATCAGTGATTTTCTCTGAATATAATGGTATTTCGGCAAAGGCGTCACTCCAACTTCAACAATTCTGTTTATTAACGTACCCATTTAACCAAAAGTGAGCTTCATCGTTGAACAATATTTTGTTTGGGAAATCAACTTCAATATCAATTTGTGCTTCAGCCCATTGGCCGAATTGGCGGCGTGTGTGATGGTCGGATGGCTTTAATTCCTGCACAAGTTGAATTTTGTAAGCACGTAACCGAAGATCCTTAGATAAAATCTTCCATAAAGTGGATGGACACATCTTCAGTTGCTGAGAACAACTCTAGGCTGTACAGCGTCTATATTTTTTTTGCCTTCTTTGTTTGGCTAGATCGATTAGACCACATCACCAGAAAATGTATGTTTTATTTAGTCTACTATTTATGAATTCACTGTGTAGTGATTGATAGCGATGATTCTATCTCGCTTGTTTCGATTGATGTTTTTTTTAAGGTGTTGGTTTTCTTTGTCATCCTTGTCTTCCGCGCATTAAATAATAGAGTGTAGTAGCTTGTAGCCCCGTTTTATAAAACCAGGGTTTGTCTCTGATCATCCCATTTGTGTTCTCCCGGTGTTTTCTGCCTCTCAGCGTTGTCAATTCTAAAACTCTCGCTCTCCATTTGTCATACATTATCGGTTTGTACATTCTGTTTGCCTCTTCTACTGATATGCTGATTCTGTAGATTCTATTTGATTTCGTTCCCTGCTTTGCCGCTTTATCCGCCTTTTCATTTCCCATTATTCCCGTGTGACTTGGAATCCATACGATTGTCGTTCTTATTTTTTGTTTTGTCGCAGCATTAATTATTTTGGCGTCGTAGTAATTTGTGTTTGTTTTGTTGTTCTGTAGCGCTTTGCATATGCTTAGTGAGTTGGTAAAAATTGTTACTTCTGCTAATTTGTTTCTGCTTGCTTTCTTTATTGCTTCGTGAATAGCGGTCGATTCTAGCGCTTTTATGGATACCTCCTCCTTTATCCTGTAACTTGCTACTTCTTCCTGTGTACACGTTGTATATCCCAATCCCTCTGTTGTTCTCCGCGATGGACCCATCTGTGAATACCTTGTTCCGCGATTTCAATTTGTTCATGAATTCTTTAAGATTGCTGTCCCTTTGTAAGTTATTGGAGTGTTTTTTGTTATTCCACCACTCATGTAGACCCATGTCTAACTTTATGTAATCATTGGAATTACCTTTTTTCGTTGTATTAGTTTTCTTTTATTTTGGTATTTTGTTTAATAGTGCTTCTTGCTGAGTTGAAATCTCATTCAGGTTCCTGGGTGCCTTTTTCTTTTGAATTATTTTTCCTGTATTCCCGTTCTGGTAAATATTTTTCGCTACATAATTGAATTTATATAGCTCCATTTTTAAATCGATCGGTATTTCCCCTGCTTCCGAGATAATGGCCGATACGGAGTGCTGTTTGTTAGGCCTAGGCAGATTCGTAGGCTTCTGTTGATAACCTTTTGTAAAAATTTTGCAGATTGTCCCTAATTCACCTCCTTAAATTCGTCGTCTCTTATGGTTAACGTCGGCTAACTTATTATTGATTGATGTGGTGTGTACGATTCTTTGACATTTGTGTTCATAAAGCTCTCGATACTTATCTCATTATTTAGTACGTTGGTTATCTCTTTGTGATTCTTGAAGCTCCTTATTTTGCCCCAAATGTCCTTAGTTGACATGCTGGGATTAATGCTCTCAATTAACCCTTTCCAACTTTTCCTTTTTGCATAAATTACTTCCCTTTTTAGTATCCCGGTAGCCTTTTCCAACTCCATATCTGCATATTTGTTGAATCTGTGCTGATTATATATTTTTAGTTTTTCTTACGGCATCTTCGTAATCTTCAATATTGTTGAGCAGTTCTAAGTTAAACTTTTCGATTTCTTTCGGCACTTTTACATTATTCGTCTTTGTGATCTTCTTGATGCTACCCATTCTCGTGTTCTCAATGGTTATAATTATGGGCAGATGGTTGGTATTGCCAATTTTTGTTTGTTCTATTTTCCAATCTATATTATTAGCTATGTCCATTGAGCTCAATGTAATATCAATTGCGGATTGTTTTCCATTTGCGCCCGTCCAGGAATTGTCTCCGTTGTTCATGATGATTAGCTGAGAGTTATTTATCGATTCTGCAATTTTCCTTCGGATGGCTTTAATTCCTACACAAGTTGAATTTTGTAAGCACGTAACCCAAGATCCTTAGATAAAATCTTTCATAAAGTCGATGGATACATCTTCAGTTGCTGAGAACTAACGTCGAATTGATTGATTTGCGGGACTACCTCAACGCTATTCTGAACAGCGTCTATCGCTTGTGCAGTACGCTCTGTTTGACGTCTTACTGGATGCGTATTATCATTTAGAGTATACGTGGGGCGAAAACGATCCATAGTTAACCGAATTACTCGCTCTAATGAACGATTATGGCGACCGTAAAATGGACGTCATGCACGATAGGTTTGGCGAACAGAACCATTATTTTGATAGAAAATTTCAACAATTTGCAAGCGTTGCTCTGGCGTGAGTCTATTCTTTGAATATTTGGGATTCAAATTGTCTACCGAGGTATTCTCGCGGGTACACCAAAATTTTGTATCCATCCAGATATCAAATTGGTGGCTATGGTTCCAGCTGAAATGTCAGGAATCGCGGTATCGCAGTCGGCCATCGCGTTAATCTGTCTCGTATTGTTAAACAATAGCGATTATTTTCCGATGGAGAAAATGGACCTATTAAATCGATGTTTATGTGTTGAAAACGTTCGGTCGACATGACATACGATGCAACCTGTATTTTATTGTGTCGGTGCACTTTCGTTCGTTGGCACTGTAGACACGTTTGCACGAATTGTTTACAATCACGCATCAAAGATGGCTAAACGAATCGTTCCGCAAACAGCTTCGTAGTTCCTCGAACACCTGGATGCGTCAAATTATGTAGTTTACTAACTATATGATGTCTATGTTCTGATGTGATGAATGGTCGTATACGATTATTCGACGTATCACAATAAATATGCAAAGATGAATATGGTTATGCGATTGGATTAAGAGACAATGTCACCCCAGTTGCTGTACCGTCGATGATAGACTTTAATTCAGTATCGACATTTTGTGATATAGCGATACAGTCGAAATCTATTTCGTTTTTTGCTATTGCATTAATTCTTGATAAAAGATCTGCGATGTTGTTATCTGATCCAGTAATATGCCGTATGTCTGTAGAAAATTGACTGATATAGTCTAGATATCGGACTTGTCGTGGAGGTGATTTATCGCTTAATTTGTTTGAAAATGTAAATGTCAATGGCTTGTGATCCGTATAGATCCAAAATTGTTAACCTTCCAGCATGTGTCGAAAATGAACTACTGCTCGATACATTGCTTCATTCATTCTTACCTTTGAAGAAAAACTCAAGAGGCTCTGGTTGACCATTTTTATTTATTTGGTGAATTACAGCTGCTATGGCCACATTTGAAGCATCCACGAATAGCAGAATTTCAGCATCTTTTGCTGGATATACTAAGAAGGCAGCATTTGCTAAATCGTCCTTATAACGCTGGAATGCTGCATTGCACTCGTCAGACCATTCGATTGGTGTTTTGTCATTCTTGACGTTGCCTTTGATTAATTTTTGGAGGACCATTTGATTGTCTACCGCATGTGGGATAAGTCTCCGATAGAAATTAATCATTGACAGAAATCGTTTAACCTACCGAGCTGTTTTTGGTTGTTCGTACTGTCGTGTAACTTCAACCTTTTCCGGCAATGGTTCGATTCCCGTTGCTGTGATGAGATGTCCTAAAAATTTCAATTCTGTTTTGAAGAAATTACATTTCGCAATGTTGATGCTGAGCTGCGGTGTCCCCGAAGTCGTTGAAATACAATCTGTAGGTGTTGTTGATGTTCGTCCACAGATGTTGACGCTTTTGCGATGTCATCAATGTATGGAAACACGAAATTTAATCCATACAGTACTTCGTTCATTAAACGTTGTTGTGTTTGCGCGGCATTTCGTACACCAAATGGCATAAAAATAAACTCAAACAACCCAAAGGGTGTTATTATTGCCGTCTTGGGTATGTCGGCTGGTTCGACCGCAACTCTTTGCAAATCAATTGTCGAAAGAACTCAATTGTTTCATCAAGAACTCGAACTCTGCCTTCGCCTTATCGAGCTTATGTCGTGGGAGCCTTCTCGGTCGGGAAAATACTGGTGGGCTTTTCGTGACGATGTGATGGGATATATTTCCCTTCACTGGCTTTCGATTGTCGTGAGGTAGTGTTATGCCTTGATATTGTTGAATAATATCAGCGATAGGATCATTCACGTTGTATGCCCTGATACCACTTGATTCCTCCATTGAAGTGAGGCCTTTTATAGATAATTTCGTTACCATATCTATCAATTTGTTATTGCCCATGCCAATTAGTAGGTTGTAATGTTTGATGAAATCTACACCGATGATTGGTTTGTTTACATCGGCTATGATAAAGTTCCACGTGAACTGTCTGCGAAGCTCGAAATTTAATGATAACCTTTTTTCCCCGTATGTATTAATTTGGGAACCGTTTGCAGCATACAACAGTTTATTAGAATTCGGACTCAGCTTTGCTTTTCCGCTAGGAGGCATAACGGACACATCTGCGCCAGTTTCGAATAAACATTTTATGTTTGTCGAACGATCAGACACGTATAATCGATTTATTTTAATTATTTCAATCACTTCTGCCTCCCCAAGTGATTGATTTTTCAGTTTTTTGATGCGTTAAAACTGCACCGCTGGCGACACTTCGTGGCTGAGGTGCAGAATCTATTATGATACTAACAATTCTCGTATGTTGATGTATTAGTGGAAAATGATTTTCGTATGCTCGGAAACTGCGTAGCGTTCCATCAATTGTGGCCTGGTGGTTATTAAATGAAAACACAGCTCACTTTTTTAATTAATTATTTTTATTTTTTATTGCGATGGCGTAATAGCATCTATCCACTATCGATGTGTAACTCGTTCTTCTTCGTAGCCAAAAAGATGTTGTTATTTTTGCCAAGGACAAATGCCGATAGATGGCAATGTTCGTACCTTAACCCTTCGCTGTAATAAATTTTGATTGATTAATTTTACATGGTTTTGTGGTGTCGCCACAGTGTAATCAATGTAAACTATTGGTAGTATAACAACGGGAAAATTGTATAAAACCAGACAATTTTGCTAAATAAAATGATTTTGTTCAGTTTACTTAAAAGTGTGCAGTTCATTCTTAGTGTATTTTGAGGCCTCACCGGTGGTAACCTCAAATACTCTCAACAATTAACTCCAATTAACTAATTGGGAACTAACAATCACGAATAGAACAAATTGATTTACCCGGAAACATTTCTGAAACTCAATCATCCGATTAACGTAGAGTTTGCTACAACACAAGCGCCACCCGTTTAGATAGTCATTAACCGATGCATTGGCTAATTTAAAGCGTGTAGCTAAACCTTTACAATTAAATAAAAATCAATCACAGCTCCCATCCCTGGAAACTCACCAACACAAGCACACACAAAGTCAAAATACATAAAAAAAATATCATAGTAGTTGTAAAAATAAAAGTGCTCGGTTTGCAAATTGTCAATAAAACGAATCGTGTTGTTTTTATTTTCATTCTGTGCCGATTAAAAAATTGTATAAACATTGGCCCTATTTAATTAAAAATCTACAAGTTAATTTATTCATCGAATTGAAACAATAAATAGTAAATTTAAAATCATTTGTGATACCAGTATAAAATACAATTTATAATTATTTTACATTCGAAATTGATAAATTTTTCTACGTCACTTCACGTCATGTCGCTTTAAATGATTTTTTGTTTATTGCGATAAAATCATTTACTTGTTTATCTAATATTTTATAAAATTATAAATAGCATTTTGAAATCATAATAATTCTAACAATGGACGAGGTAAGAATTGTATAAATATTTTATTTGTAAGTGCAATTTTATCAATATGTAGTATGATTTTTGAACCATTCGACCATAACAAAATGTCTCGGTTTTTTTTTGTTTGCTATTTGGAAAGGCACTTAACCGGACGTACGTGCTATTTAGATCTCCAATTGCAGAATAGAGATTGAATGGATAGATCTTAGAACATTTTACAATGTTTTATTTATAAAATGAAGGTCATCTTCATAAGTGTTAAAAGTGTTGTTTTATTGTCCTAATAAATTGCGTAATAGGAATTTACTTTGTATCTCGGTAAACATACTTTCCATTGACTTTCACAAGTATTTTGCTAACAAATTTTGATTATAGCCGTAGCACTAATTAAATTATTGGGTATTCTGTTAGAAATATCTGAATATTCTTAGATACAACTTTGGGGCCGGGAATAACAATATTTTACTTTGTATGTGCATTATGTAAATTCTCTATCCAGTTGAGGTATTGGTTATCAAACAAAGTCGAATTAGTATACTCGTTTGGTAGCTTAAACAACTTTTACTCAGAAAATGTATTTGTTAAGAACTATTTTTGTATTGGCTGGTAAAGTTAATCAGCCCGTCGCCGGTAAAACCAAGTCTTCCAAGTTTTTCTGTGGCTAGTAAACCAATACTTAAATTGAGTGGAAACTGTTTGCATAGTTTACGTTGTTATTTGTTGACTGACTAGGGGGATATTGCTTCTAATAATCCTGATTGCTTTACCTGGCTATATCGCTTAGCCAGCACCGCATCGGGTGTTTATGACACCCGATATTCGGGTATTTATTTTCAAATACCCGAATATCATTGTAACATTCCTACAGCAGTAGTAATTGAGAATTGTGACAGACAATGGCTTAAATCATTGAGATGGCTTATCGATTCTCACTGAATACCATTCGGTTTTGCAATATCCACTTTGCGTATCACAGTTCTCAAGGACGCGCCTAAGTACACGGCCACTTGTACTGCAATTTTATTTGCCGGCTCTTGAGGTAAAGAAAACTGACTTACTGGGAAATAAAAATCAAACAATTAAGTTTTATTATTTTTTATTTTCATAACATTAATTTAATTTACATAAAGTAAGCTCTAGATTTTTTTAGAGGGAACTCAGATATAATATTATCCATATTCAAATTGTCAACCATTTGATGTTCTATTAATATTAAATCTAAATTTCCAACGATCTTTTTCCGGACGCAACGGATACTGGTAATGTTAATAAAATGCGTGAAACTACGTACAAATTTGGGATCGTAGACTGCTTATTATTTTCCAGTATATAATTACTATGTATGTAGGTGCGCAACTAAATTTCCGGGTTTTTTTGAAAAATGAAAAATTTCAATCGAAATATCAAAATGGTGTATTCAAAGTATTGTCCTTCGCTCTCTACACATTTTTCCCATCTCTCTGGCAACACATGAATACCACGATGAAAAAACGTCGCGTCTTTGGACCAAAACCATTCATCCAATCGATTTTGCACTTCTTCGAAACTGCCAAACCATGCGCCATCGACCAGATCAAGTAATAATCCGAGGGGACCAGGCCTCGCGAATAATCCGGGTGCGGTAGCAAATCCCATCTCAGCGTTTTGATGGTGTCCTGGACGATGGAAGTGCGATGGCATGGAGCGTTGTCGTGCTGCAATATTTCACATTCCTGTCTCGTGTCCCATTCTGGCCATTTTTTGCCACCTAACACCGCGCATTGTCTTCTTTCCGAAGTGATTTGGCCGTGCCGTCGATGTTCATGCTTCGCCAAGTGAAAGCCACGACTTTTTGCGTTTGGAATTCTTAAAAAAGATCCACTTCTCATTTCGCAAGTGGCTCTTATTGATTTTCCATTTGGCTCTCAGTCAACTCATGCGGCACCCATTTCCCCTCCTTTTTTCACATAAGATGTAAACGCTTGGAAATGGCTTGGCGAGTCGTTTTTAATGCATGCGCAAGTTGATCTTGAATTTGCTTATCATCTTCATCCACTAACGCTTGCAACTCGGTGTCGTCAAATATGGTTGGTCTTCTGGAGCGCTTCTTGTCCTCAATGTCGAAATCGCCACTTCTGAAGCGTTTAAACCAATCGTCACAGGCAGTTGTCGATGGTGTATGATCGCCATAGGCCCCCTCAAGCAAATGACGTGCTTCAGTGACAAAGCTTTCCGCAAATGCTGTTTATTTGACACAAAACTCTCTATTTTCGTTCTTAAAAGAAATGTTTTGCGTTACGATATGTGCTGGTATTACAACTGGTTATCGTTAAAAACTGTCCACGCTATGAACAGAACACAACTTCTGATATAAATGATAACTAGATCTGTCATTAGCACCGTCTATGTCTGAAAGCTTCAAGTGTAAATCTCTACGGATTTGCAGTAACGACTCATCTGACTATTCTCCAATATTGTAAATGAATCCAAACATATCATTATATCCCCGAACTGCTTCGATTCTTTCGGAAATTGATGTTTCGGGAGCGATATAAAATATTGCATTTCAGCATGTTGCATTAACAAATCTTCCCTTTTTTATTAATCTTATTGCAACATTAAAATCTTTGAATTACAAAATGTTGCACTACAAACTGTTGCAATTACAAAATCTTGTAATAATAGATAATTAAACAAAAAAAATTAAATAAACATTTTGTTTGAGAATTGTATTTTGAGCAATTCTCGTTAAATACTCGGTTTTACGAAGTCTCGCTCGTTTCTCCATAGTTTCCTTTATTATTTTATTTTTTGTTGTTGTATGCTTCTTGTTAGGTTGATGTTCCCCATTTTTGGTTTTATTCACGCGATGTTAAGTAAGTTCTTTTGATAACTTTTTTATAAGGTTATACAACCCAGCATAGCGTTTTCTCACAACAACTTTTAGGCGACGGTGCCAAGCTTCAACACTATTCTGGGTTCGCGGAAAACATTCCGTACCTGTTTTTGCATCCCCTCCCTCAAAATTTAGGGTTAACTTAGGGCGTTCATTTAAATCGCCAATATAATTTTGCTTGAACCAGCTCCCAAGCTTTTTAAATCGTCGTCCTCAAACTGACCGTTTAAGCTGGAGTAGTAACTGGCAACTTCGGTTGGTGGCACAAACGAGAGACTTTTGAGCATTCGGAATTTTAAAGAAAAATCCTCCGAAGTGCCGTATTTGGCTGCTAATTCTCTTTTTTGAACCTTACTCCAAATAATTTGCCCAAAATGAAATAGATTGTCTGAGGGGAAAAAACCTTTGCCGATGAAACAATTGCTTTTTCAAAATCACACAAATATTTTTGTGGATTAATGTTTAGTTCAGTTTCAAGGCACATTTTCTTTAATTGAAAAAATAATTGGTCATACTATTTCTTAGATGTGTTGCTCATTAAGCAAAAAACTAGTGGTTCTATTTCGCCTTCTACGTTACCATGTAAAATAAACCTTTGTCGCATTATGGAAGGAACTACATCGAAATATCCATCCATTATTCAACAACTGCATTCTGAAAGAAGCCCCTTTAAGATTTGGTGCCTAGCAAAATACTTGTCTACTATAATTTTGTCTCCCTCGCAAATATCTTCACTTAGCACAAATACCTCTCCTTCGAGATATCGACGATTTTGAGGAATGCCAATTTCTTCCAAACTGCTGAGCTCATTCATGAACGCGCACGATGAATTTTATTTTTCTGTGACTTTGCTAGGCAGGCATACACGTGAATCGCTAGATGTAGCAAGAATTCCCTCTAATTATATACGACGGTGGTAGGTCGCTATTTAAATTTTAAGTTTTGGTTGGTTTCTGCAATGATTTTTTCATTGGTGATACTACATAACGTTTGCAAATATGCGACCATTTTCCGTATCAAGTAATCGATAGACTATATCCATCCACTCCTGTTTCGGAATATATGCGAAGGCCCTCGATCTAAAAACTCTAAGATGTGATAGAACGCCACGGTCGATCGTACCACATTTCGAACGGAGTTTTGTTTTCTAACACTCCTGATGGTGAGCAATTTGTTAAATACATTGCTATTAATACGGTTTCACTCCACATCGATTGATCAAGTTGGCTGTCATTCAAAATGGTTTCGACTTTTTTGCATACATAGTCCGGATTAATCGTTCGACATACCGTTCATCTCAGGACTGTACGCTACTCTATATTCCATCATTATACCATTTTTAACAACACTTTTTCAAATGGATTTACGTGTATTCACCTGCTTAATCGCATCGAAAGTATACAATTTTACGAATAAATTTTGTATTGACCATCGCATGCTATTCTTTAAATACATTATATAACTCACTCTTGAACTTCAATAAGAAAACAAGGACGAAGTGAGTATAGTCATAGACAAAGGTTGCGAAGTATCTAGACCCATCATGTGTTTCAACTTCGGAGGGTTTCTTTCATAAATCGGAGAGTACACGTTTCAACGGGCGCTGCGTTGGTGGTTTGGTTCCACCAAAGGGTTGTCTGGTTTGTTTCGATCCGATACAGCGTTCGCAAACCACATGATGTTGTGTTGGGCTGTACCTGTAGATATTATCTGAACATCGGAGTCTGAGAACGTAGCCGACCTTGATTTTCACTATACCGGAGTCTAAAATGGCGTAAGCTTGGATCTTGGAACCGCAAATGCCATCGACTGGTTTCGTTGGGCACCAGTGGTTGGTAGTGTTAAGTTGGAGGCAGTGAGTATTAGGGTTTATTATCCTAATGCTGCTTACTGTATCTAGTCAATTTGCGTTTTGATTAGAGTGTTGGTAATTGGTGATATTTCGCATAAGAAGTGTACAAGCTGGAACACAATGTGTTTACGCCAAGTGTCCATTGCTATATAATCAGTGGAACTAATGATGTGTTGATACACGTGACAGAGGTCCTAAATATTATGTTCAGGTAGAATAATGGTTACAGGCACGTATTGTCGAATAAAGTGTAGGTATTCTTGATGGCGTGATAGAATAGGTCAAGTAAGCATTGTTGCGTATCATGGAGGCTCTTTAGCACTAGAGTCATTTCCTTAGACGATGTTGATCCTTGATCAGGTTGTTTATCGATGTCGTGGTAATTTTTGTTATGTTTTACTAAATTGATGGTGTTATCGTCGTCGAAGTTGTGTGATTTTTTATAGAAGCCAAAAGATGATTCTCATCATTGTTAATTTTTTCAAACTGGAGCTCACATTTTTCAGTCTCTCGTTGTAAAGACTACGAACATGTCCCCTAACACAAGGCCCACTAAACCTCGTTTCACTCGTTTGCGATCCTTGTTGCTTTTGAATAACAGCTCGACTGCTGTTAAATAATTTATTGCCATATAAGTTGCTGTAGAATAACATTACAATTTAAATCGGACAGCTCCCTGCAAATTTTTCTTGCCTATGTGGTTGTTGCCTCGGGCTGGATTTGCTCCGATAACGTAAGTTTCATTATCGGAGCAAATATCGGTACTTAATCCTCGCCTAGAAACCGTTTGTAGGCAGCAATGAAAGATTCCGTTGTAAGACAGCTTGTACTCTTTATATATGGTTCCCTTAGGTCCGCTATGGTTCCCCGTACCCAAGAATAAAGCTATGTATCCTTTGTAGACGTGGTATCCCCTTCCTTTGGTTGCTCTCAATTGGATAGGGCCGGCATAGTCGTTATCTGTTTTAGCAAATGATCTGTTTTGGCAAATGCTTGTACAGGTTATATTCTGGCAGCTGGTTATGTTCTCATTATTTGTTTCGTCATGTGTTGTTTATGGCAGAAGCATTTTAGACTTTTGAATAATGTTTCATGCTCGCTTACATCTTGGACATCTTCGATAATTTGCACCATTTTAATGTTGTATTTGTCCAAAATGATTGCATTTTGGCTGGCAGTCAGGGAATTTCATTATATAAATCTTGTTACTGGATGATTTTGAGAGTTGTAGTTTTTGCATCTTGGAATTCACATGCTGCCTTGGTGGTTTTTAAGCGTTTGGTTTATAATTTAAAAAAAAACCAGTAAAATTGCATAAATGTATTCAATTTTTTTGAATCGATAAATCAATTTTGTTCAATTCGTAGCCACTTTGTCGAGCAGTGCGGCTTGTATCTTGCTATTGAAATGTTTAATGTTGTCTTTCAATTTTGCAATTGTTGTTGGTTTATTGGTGTAGACGAAAGACTTCACGTAGCCCCATAAAAATAGTCAAAAGGCGTTAAATCGCACGTTCTAGGCGGCCAATTCGCCGTACCGTGAGATAAATTGCTCTGTATGTGGCGCCGTTTATGTATTTTGGGCAAAAAAAAGTCGGAAATCATCTATAGTTAGAGGCGAGTGCCATTGATGGTGACGTTGTGGCCATCATTATTTTTGAAAAAATACGGACCGATGATTCCACCGGCCCATCAACCGCACCAAACAGTCTTTCTCTGGGTACATTGACAGCTCTTGCATTGCCTGTGGCTGCTCCATTCCAAATGCCCCAATTTTGCTTATTAACGTGCCCATTTAACCAAAAATGAGCTTCGTTGTTGAACACAATTTTTCGGTAAAAAAACAGATTTTCCTCAAGATTGTCTAAGGCCCACTCACCAAATTCGACGCTGTGGCAAGTCGTTCGGCTTCAGTTGTTGCACGAGCTGGATTTACGCCTTCAGACCAAGTTCCTTGCGTAAAACCTTCCACGTAGTCAAATAACAAAATCCCAATTGCTCTGCCCTGCGACGGATAGACACTTTCGTCTTCGTCAACACTAGCCGCTACAGCAGCAATATTTTCTTCTGTATACACTCTACGCAAACTGGCTTGAATTGCTTGCTCAGTAGGTCGATTATGACGAGAACATAAAACGGATAAAGTAGGCGAGAAACATTTTTCAAAGAACACAAATGTTGATAATAAAATTCTATAATTTGTGAAAGTTGTTCGGGTGTAATTCTTTCCACGATGAAATGGCAATAACAAAAATGATGATTTGCCAAAAACTAAATACACGAAAAATCAAAAAATCACCCTTTCGTTGTTGTTAGAATACACCTTATTGTAGATGTCTATGCCACAAACTTTTGAATCGGTTTAACTCCCGACCCAACATAGTGTAATGCTTCAGACCAATGTTGTTTGACATGGTTACATCGGAGTCCAACATTAATTCATTATAAGTAAAAGCTGGACCCTTCCATCATAGATTATTGGTAGCGAGAGCTTAACTGGTTGTTCCATTTGGGCCAATATCTACAGGATTCTCATTTGACTTTAAATGATGTCATAGTTGTTGGTAGAATACACCACTACAGCATGAACTTGATTAGAGGCATCGTATAAATCGCCGATTATTTTTGACGTAAAGCGGTATATAATTTTTGATTCACTTCGATAACTTCATACTTTGCTCGGATTAACTCCATAAAAGCCGTGTACCTTTCATCTGGATTGCATTTCCTTGAAAGAATTCTTCAATTTTGATTTCCCTCTCGGCGAGATTGCTTTTTTATGGAATGTGGTTATTCTCAATGAATAATTGAAATTGTTCTTGATTTTTCTTTGAACCAGTTGATTTTCTTTGATGTGGGAGCTTTAATTATTGTTAGTTGTCGTTGATATTTCATATTTAAATGGACTGCATAATGCCTTTGTCGGGATCACAAGCTTAGCTGGCTTCCACGGATGGAGGCCAACAAGCTCGTGTTTCGACTCGAAGGCCGAATGAAAAATCAGGCCTCCGCTCTGATTTTGTATAATACTGATTATTTAAATTACCTCTGGTGTGGTTGAAAACTACATGGTTGTAATATATCTTTATTAGCGTAATCTAAATACTTCAGAGTAATCTAAATCATCGTATTTATACATACAATTTCTGCTGTCTAAACAGTTGAGAAGAATTAGCCAAAATATAAAAATGTTAAAAATTAATCTTTACTGCAAACTCAAGACGTGTTGTTCAAAAGTAGGAAAAACTAAAAATTTGATGTAATGATATTTTGACCAAAGCAAACTAAATTAATGTTAATTGCCGCGAGTTTGCACTTTTATTTTGTCGATTGTCGATTTTTGCATTTCCATATTCCGAATCTGGAACGGAAAGGAAAAATAATAATATGTGATTTCCTATAAATTGAGGGTTATATCAATAAACCTTAGTAACACTAAATTCCTATAAACTGTCAACTAATTTCGGTGAGCTACTAAATTCTTCTAAATATTGTGACTGGGACCTATAAAACTGTAAATTAGATATATGCATATCTAGATTTTTTTTCCTATACTGTAAGGGTTAATTTCTCTAATTTGGGTTTTCCAAAAAAGCAAATGGAAATTCCGCCATACTTTTGATAGGATTTTCGATAGGACGAAGTACCAAAATATCAGTAAACTCAAATTAAAAGTTGAGACACCATAAGGTTTAATCCTCTATATTTAGGACTGAGTTTCTCTTTTCCGGGCGATTTTATTTAGACCTAATTTTATTGAACCCACTGCTTCAAATGTGCATAAAGCTCAGGCTCTAATAAAATTCCTATATTTGGCCAGATAGAGCTGTAAACCCGCTTAACTAGGCTCGGCCGTACTCAGAACGTTCCGAATGATTTTGAATAGAGGCTAGAAAAATAAATAATAGTGACAACATTTCAAACAAATTATTTCAATTCGTTTCGGTACTTCAGTGTATCGATTATAATAAAGGTACCAATCCAAAATGTTAGGGATCGGGATTTTGGTTTGGTCCGTGAGTCCTGCACATTAAAAAAAACTATACTTAAATTTAAACTTGCATGTATTTATATATTATTTTATCAAAAATCGCGAAAAATGAATAATTAAAAAATTACCTTCTTCTTTCAGGCAGTTCCAGCGTCTGAGTTAGATTCAGCATTATTTGAATTAAATTTATTGCACAATGCCGCCGATATAAATGCAATTAAAACACAAGCAATTAATTGTCAAGTACAAAATTTTCTTAATCAACGTGCTAATTATATTGTACCACCCAATACGCCCGTCAAATTACCAATGCAATTAAATCCACGTTACATTTCAAAGGTAATTAAGGCAAATATCTCGTTCCTACTTTATAAATAGCTTTATAAATATTTTTCAAGCTAATTGAATCGATGTAAAAGAGACCAGAATAATTGTAATACCTTTTTCTCTATTTATTAAATAGATTTATAGTAGCCCACGTCGAATGCCGAATCGAGTGCCACCAATGAGAATGCGACCTTACTACATACCAGAACGTCCACGTACAAAAAGTGAAAATGCAGATCCAACATCGAGCCTGTACCAGGAGACAACAAGTATTGTCGATTCTTTAAGCTACTCAATGATGGATACATGTGATAATTTACAGCAATCTATTGAATTTAATTATGATAAAAAATTAAATAGGAATAATTTAATTATTTCAAATAATAATAACAATACTAGCCCAAATAATAATAATAATAATAATACTAATAATAGTGCGAATGCTAATAGTAATAAAATATTATTAAAAAAATCAAAATCATTAGAAGATATCAGAGTTGAAAATTTAAATGGAGCAGCATCGTCCCATGAAATGGAATTTATGTCTAGTCGAATACAAAAATTAAAAGTGCAAGAATAATTTTATTAATCGTATTAAAATATTTTTTTATTTATACAAATTTATTTTACATTTTATTTTAGTAACTAAGTATACCACTTAATAGTAAGTTTAAAATGTTTTAGATGTGTTTTTCATGATATATGGACAAAACAAAATTTTGATAATATTTTTTTGTTCACATATTTATTATATTGATATTACTCTACATAAAATAAAATAAAATGACAAATCGAAAAAAATTAGAATTGTTACCATTTTAAATGGTCTTCGTAACAATAATTAATTTGCGTTAAAATTAATTGGTATTCGATATTAAATTTACTTAAATATTAAAAATCGTTCAAAATCTAATCAAATTTTCCACGATGACATTTTGGTGCCTTTATGCAGTGCACAAACGGTGGTGTGCTACACTTGCACGTTAAACAAGAATCATTTGTTTCAATCTCTTCCCCAATATTCAATTTTAGATCACCGTATTTGCAGCGTAGATGTGACTCACTTTCACGGCCGACCTCTTTCGTTTTTATCACATCGTGTTTGTTAGCTGGAAAATAAATAAAATATAAGTTTAGAGGTCGGAAAAAGTGTTGATTATACATACGACAGCGGAATTCGATCGGACAGCAAATATCGGTTTTGTAGTAAATCGGTACACATTCCATCTGGAAATTATGTATATTATGTAATTCGTAATGACAATTTGTTTCGGTGCACGCTTCATTGCCAATTAATGTCGAATTATCAAAGTTTTCGGTACAATTACATGTGTGGCATGGTAACGATGAAGGATACATCGATTCTCCCGTTCGATAAGTGCGTCCTTCTAAAACGCAGAAACCTAAATTCTTAACCTCATCTTCAGTGCATTTATAGTCTGGGCAGCATTCCCCAGACTTATATTGATGCACACAATTACGTAATGAATCATCGAATAGATCTGCACATTCAATAGAGGCACATTCAACATGTGCTGGTCTTCCGGCTGGATAACCTCTGGAAAAATTTTAAATTATATTTGTTTTTATAGATAAGTTTTGACGTTGACTAATTACGGTTGACAATTACATGATGTTTCACATTCGCTGGTGTGAATTGCATCGGAAATTTCTTGCCCTATGTCATATTCCTGTCCTTTAAAATGGCACTTGTTTACATCTAGAGCTTTAAAATCAGGACATTCATAACTGAAATTGATGAAGAACATGTACTTTTTTTATATATTAGTGCATTTATTTATATCAAATACCTTTTGACACAACACTCACTAGCACTTTTCACTGGTGTGCATCCTAATTCCCGATAATGTTTTGGAGTACTTGGACACGTAATGTGTTCGCATGGATCACCGCTTATGCATGATAAGAAAGCTAGCACCACAACAACTTTTATAAGAAACATCTTTTATTAAACTTCTATCCTATCTAACATGTACGACTGATTCTAATGTTTTTAAACCACTGATTAGTAATAGAAAATTGTGTAAACAAACACGTATATTCGATGTGTACGCAAATTGCAAACTGAAAAATTCGTAATTTTAGTGCTTACTTGCGGTGAGATTACCTCAATCTAAGCAAAATAAAACTAAAATTCTGCGATAGGCGAAGGTAGTAACATTTTTAACGAAGGCTTCATTAATTACTGACCTAGAGTGATAACATGTTTATCTCACTGTTAGTCATTGTCAGTCATCGGTTCACGATAAGCGTTTATTAAGTCGATGGTGAAATTTATAAAATAGGTACGAGTACTTCATGTGGGTACGATAACACCATTGAAATAAAATTGACTTATAACTTGGGATTTTATGTTGGTGGTATTAAAATAATTCTCACTACTTGGCAATATTAATGCTGCGGCAGAGAACTAGAAGCGACACAACTATTCTACAACAAAACGTTATAAAAGCTATATAGTACATGCCTAAAAGGTACCTTCTTTGGTTCCGCACTAGGCACATTAAAACGTGGTAATAAAATATTAAAATTGGCATACTTTTTATAAAAAATAAAAAACAAAAACAACTAATGCAATAGACTATACAGCAAAACGTTATCCGAACAAGGAATAATCTTAAAACTTATAAGATTTAAACGAAAGAGCACCAAGAATACCATAATACTCGGATAATGCACGAGAAGATGGACAAACAAAATCTGATTCTCATAGTTGTTTAAACGATGAATTTCGTTTTGAATGGAATCTTTCAAATGAATACATCTCATTTTCCATTTAGGATCACTTTAATTCGTTCAATAGCAAGGTTATCATTAGAATTTTTAGTTTATTTGGTATTCTCAATAATTTTTATCTAATCAATGATTGGTTAGAAGTACTACCTTACAAGCAAGAGAAAACTCATATTCTTAAAGAAGAGCCCTACTCGGTTCATTGTATAGTATACGGTGGTATACGCTTCCCTATGGAAAATCTATGTGATTTTTTCATTTCTCCAATCACATTAGTTCCGGGGTATTCGTATAAAATAAAACAATGAATTTATCGTTTGATAGGATGGACACTAGTAAGATCCACAGGTTATCCCTAAGCAAATCTACCTCGTATCCCTAATTAATTATTTTCCAAGCGATCGGAAGGTTGGTTTTGTATATACAAAAAGGATAACCAAATCATATTTTGGAGGCTTCAAAAATCAGCAATGTTATCTTATTTTAGCTGTGCTGGCTCAATCGAATAGAAAACTTTTACAGAATTTGCTTTGACCATTCAAAAATTAAATTCTCAAAGCAGTCAAAGCTCTGTTAGTAATGTGGAGTAGTTACGAATCCTCTGTTAATGCTACGGGCGTATGTAGGATCAAGCAGGACACGATTCGAGTGGACTATATTATGTAAACAAGATACGTTTTACCGTGAATGAAATTGAATACGATTTTAGTGCCTTAAATCTTAATTCTAAACCATTACATCAAGGTTTTTCAACTGATAATGTTTTTCCGCCGTTTTTTGATATATATTATGAGGCTTCTCAAATGGTTCTGGCTCGTCAGCTCGAATAGAAGCCCATAATTATCCAAAGTATCATAACAATTATCAACAACGATAATCTCCTAAACCGGGTCCTTCGGATAGGTGCCGAAATTGTTGGCAGGCAAATTATAAGCATAACTTGTGTCCTGATCCATGACAACAGCTATATTGTATGAAATGAAACGTTCGGATAACTCGCAAAAGGGTTCGAATACTCGTACTCCGATAGTTTCCTCCCCTGAATCAAAGAAAATGAAACAAGCTCAAAACAACCTGAATCAGAATTTTAAATGTCAAGCTGACATGAACGCCTTAATATCTAAGCTATCACAAGTATTTGATTTACACACTCATACTATTTTTGACCCGGAATTGATAGTGGGCAGAACAGAATCTATAAATAATAAAATTCCTTTCGTACTAAACCTATAACCAAATTCTTAATTAATCAGTCAGTCAATAAGTATCGACCTGACACATTAGATTAAATTAAAGATATCAGAAGGCAGTGTACAATGTTACGGTAAAAGTCCGAAATCGGTAAATGTCCGAAATTTTAATTTTTTAAATTCGTTTACACGATTAAAAATCGGTTGTCCAGAGGTCAGATGGTTTCGAAATGTTTGTTGACTTCCCCCCCCCCCTACATCCCCGTAGTTTTATTTATTCCCCATCAAAGGGCTAATCGTCATGGGAGGCACAATTAGTTCCCGCGAGTTCGAGAGTTAGTAAAGCCGTCAGTCCTTACTATTCCAAATTTAAAATTTGCGCGAATGCCATAAAAAATAATCCGTGGGTTGAAGGGTGAACCATTTCAAAAATATAGGAAACTCTTTTCATAGATTTCGAAGCAATAAAACAGTTTTTTCAAATTTTTATTCGGACATTTACCGATTTCGGACTTTTATCGCAACATTTACACTATTTTTGCATGAACATTTGTCCATGAGTAAGCTATGCTTTTGCCGAATTTTCTCAAAATAAATAATTTTTTTAGTAGTTAGCCTCCGGACTTATTGACCAACGTGTTATATTCGTCTTACTATATTAACTGTAATAATAAAGCATAAAATGTAACTTATTTTAGAAATAAACGAATATTCCATCCTTAATTAAATGTTCAAGTGGTTGGGATCCAATCCCATATGCCACAATTTTCATTAATTCGAAACTAATTACTGCTTACCGCTGACGGTACTATGACTACTATTGAAGGTTATGTATGGTTGAGAGTTGCATTTGGGGATCGAGAAGAGGAAACTAAATTTTGTATAGTTCCTAGTTTGAGGTCGCCGGCGTATTTAGGAATGAATTTTTGATGAAAATTCGATCTGATACCGCATGCAGATGCAATACCCTCCTCTAAATATGAATTATAAGCAAATTTCTAAGCTGTACAATGATGGTGAAATAGTTTTCTTGAATAAACACTTTCCTTGAACAAACAGTGAACAAAAACAAGAGCTTGATGTATCACATGATATCGATATTATGGAAGGATTTACATCCATAAAGCAACATGTTTTCGCAGAGATAGAGCAGATGCTAGAACTGAATGTAATAGAGGTGAGCAACAGTTCTTGGAATTCTCCAGTAAATCTAACAGACAGAAACGTTTAGATGCTCGGAAATTAAATAGAACCACAAAAAAGGATGCCCATCCGCTTCACATTATAAATGGTCTGCTAGGAAGGCTATCGGACACGAAGTTCCTCACAGCTCTAGACTTGAAGAATGCCTTTCGGCAGATTCCCTTAACGGAGTGCACTAAAGAGAAAACTGCATTACGGTTCCAGGGTGGCCACTCTACCAGTTCAAGGTAATGCCGTTTAGGTTGTGTAATGCAACCCAGTCAGTGTACCGCATCCGAGTACGATGGATCAAGTAATTTCAAAAGAGCTCAACGATTACATTTTCGTCTACCTTGACGATTTACTTATCACGAGTGGCACATTAAAGGGTCACCATGAATTGCTAGTAGTAATCGCTATAATACATCTCCGTAATGCTGGATTAACAATAAACAGAAAAAATCAACTAACGTCATGCAAGAGATCAAATACCTTGGGTATCTGAGAAAAATTAGCCGCTGAGAATCTGCAGGCCCCTACCTCTTTAAAACAAACTCGTCGTCTCCTTGGCATGGCGGGTTATTATCGTACATTTATTGAGAATATTTTCGTCTAGTTGCATCAATTATTCACTTAGGCCCAAACTTCTTTCGAAACTTTGAAGGCTAAATTATCTACAACCCCAGTACTAGGTAGGTTTCTACATTTGCTGTGCAGTAAGTACAGAAGGTGTTGGAGCGGTGCTCTACCAGATGGTGAGGGGATTGAGCAACCTTTGATATTTATGTCACAGAAGCTGGAGCTCAAAAGAATTATTCAATTAGTGACCTTGAATGTCTTGCTGCAATTCTCCCTGTTCTAAAATAATGATATTATGTGGAGGGGCACGATTTCATCCTTATCACCCATCACGCTTCTCTAAAATCGTTGATTGCACGGAATCTCCCGCAGATTATCCTGACTTTAGAATAGATGGTAATTTAATATTTATTTAGTTGGATCCTCGAAACCATCAACCGTTATCTGAGTTAGTGTTGTAGAAATTGTGAGTTCCACTTGGATAATTAATCCTCTTATAATTATTAAAGAATACGATGAGCCTGTCTCTTGTCTCAAGAAGGGCTTATAAAAACCATAGAAAATATTTTTAGATTTTAATTTTGGCCGGCGATGATTGAAGATCATCTCCCCATGAACTTACAGCATTCTGTAAACACCACTGACAACAATCTACGTGGATCCTTGTCCTTGGCCTGCAAGGAGTAATTCAGTTATACTAATCGTTCTAGATCATCTTACGAAATTTGTATTACTGGGCGCAATGAAGAGTTCTGTCTGTTTAATGTCCTTGAGATAAAGCACAGCGATAGTGGCGTCCAGTTTAAGAGTTGTGAATATAAAGGTATTTCAAAGGAATTTGGTGAAGTTGATTCAAAAACCGAACAAAAACTCGCCAGTTCGAGCCTATGTGACAAAAGCATATAAAATGGGAGAACCATTTATATATAAGATCGCGGCTGCTTTAAGGAAAGGGCTTCATGAAACCAATAAAAATACCCCATATTATGTTTTGTTTGATTGCTGCGACAATTGGATGTCATATCAGAAGGAGGCTTAGTTTTCCCCCTTCATACGAAACTAGCCTTTCTACACAATGAGGTACAGATTAGTATTAGCTGTGTTTCTTGATGCCTGATCCGATCCGGTTCAGTTCATGTTACATGAAACAACACAAAGGCGCTTGCTAGATATTTGTGACCTAAAACAAAATTTTATGTTTTCCATATTAAATTAGAACTGATCCGGATCAATGCGGGTGTCAAGAAACACGGCAATTAACAAGCCATAGGAAAAGATTTCCAAATTTGCACCGCTGTTTACAGAAGGATATAAATTGCAAATAAAATTGGGTCAGTGTGATTGGGTCATGTGAAATTAAGAAGAAAAATGGTGTCGGCACTGAGTCGAAATTACTGGTTTTGTCATTATCACTTGCGAGTATAGTTTTCGTTCTCCCGTTTTACTTGCATGATGTTTTGGTTCCTATTTGGTGAAAATTAGGTTAATTTTTTCCGGTATTCCTAGATTTTGTAGCTCCTGTAGCTTAACCTTTATAACTCCATGAAATTACCACATTTTGCAGAACTTGTTCAATTTTGATTTTTCTTTCTTAATGATGTTTGCAACATTTCGTATTTGATGACCCTTTTGCTTGAAATTCTCAATAGTCGTAATTTCCAACTTTTGCGCAGGTTAGGTGAAGATCTCTAGCCGTAATTTTGAATGGACGATCATACTTATCCTCGTATAGATAAAAGATTGATGCAATTCGAAATTAAGCTTTATAGCCAAAGTTCTGTAGGTTACAAAGTCTTCAACATTAATTATCGTGACGCCATTATTTAGTAGAGATTCGAGGCTACCGATTTCATAATCGATTGTAAAATAATTTAATATTGCAACGACGTTAATAGAGTAGGTAATTTATCTTTTGGTTAAATTTCTACCATTTCTGGTAAGTGTTGAGCTTTTCTTAATTTGCTTGTCTTATTTCCGCTCAACATCCACCAATTTGTTTCTCTTTCTAATTCTTCTTCAACCGTACGGAATGGATTAATATCATAATCGATTGCATGTTTAAGTGTCGTCTCAAGTCCTGCACGTGTTTGAACTGCTTTCTTTAAAATTGTAAATTTTTCTTCCAGATTAACTATAAATTCCTTTATTTCTTTAAATTTTTCGCGGCGTTCAACATTTTCCTTCTTTAGTACTGAAAGATATTTCCAGTTGAAAATCTTGGTGATCTTGATAATTTAGAGCTTCGTCCAAATGGGTTAAGCAATGATTGGCCCATATCGGAATCTATTGGGCTAGCCTATGAAGAGTGTAGGTTTCACAACATCTCTGCTGCTGTACCACCTGGAGTATTACATTTCGTAATGGTTGTATACTCATTGCTTGTTTTTGCCTAGTTATACCACTGGATTTCGGGCCCTGGTAGTGCTTTGCTATTGTTGAAGCAGTACCCGCTTCCCGCGATAGGGATGCGTGGACTCACTAAGTGCTAGCGCGATTTATGCAGAGACAGTCAGCCCTCTAAGTACTTTGATTTTACTAAGTTCAATGGACATGTCGATGGAATAGATTCAGAATAACAGTTTGGTGTTTGACTTGTGAAATTGTGAAATTAAGAACTTGGAATAAGAACTTTCCTTCTGTTTTCATACAGACGAAGATTTTTGATAACGAAATTAAAATATTTTCTAAACAATTTACGTATAACGTGGTGAATTTATTGAGGTTATGGGTGTGACATTTTTAGGTGTGCAACTAAATTTTAGGGTTTTTTTGAAAAATGAAAAATTGAAAATTTCAATAGAAATATAAAAATGATTTATTTAAAGTATTGTACGTCACTATCTGAACATTTTTCTGGCGAATAAGGCGGGTGCGGTAGTAGATCCCATCTCAGCGATTTGATGGTATCCTGGAGAATGGGAGTGCGGTGGCATGGAGCGTTGTCGTGCTGCAATATCACACGTTCGTGTCGCGTATCCCATTCTGGCCGTTTTTCGAGCATAAGATTAAGATTGGTGAGTTGTCGGCAGTGTTGCCAATTGACAGTTTCGCCCTGTTTCAGCAGCTCATAGTTTATAATTTCTTTCTGGTCCCACCAAACGCAGAGCATTGTCTTCTTTCAGAAGCAATTTGGCCGTGCCGTCGATGTTGATGCTTCGCCTGGTGAAAGCAACAACTTTTTGCGTCTAGGATTCTTAAAAAAGATCCATTTCTCATCTCCCGTAACAATTCAATGCAGGAAGCTCTTTCTTTCATGCTATGAAAGCAAAGTATTTCAAGTGGCTCTTCAATTTTCCATCTGTCTCTCAAGAGACAGGAGTGCTCTCGCGGCACTCATTTCCCCTCATTTTTTATTTTCCATAGTATGTAAACGTTTGGAAATACTTTGGCGAGTCGTGTTTATTGCCTCCGCAAGTTGATCTTGAGTTTCCGCATTATCTTCATTCAATAACACTTGTAGCTCGGTGGCTTCAAATGTTTTTGGTCTTCTGGAGCGCTTCTTGTCCTCACCGCTCGTCGAAATCGCCACTACTGAAGCGTTTAAACCAATCTTCAAAGGTATTTTTCGATGGTGCATGTTCGCCGTAGGCCTCCTCAAGCACATAACGTGCTTCAGTTGCATTTTTTTTTTCAAGTTGAAGCAGAAAAGCAAAGCTTCAAAACTTTACAGTTTTGTTCTTAGAAAAAATATTTTTGTGTTGCCATATGTGCTGGTATTACAACTGGTTATCGTTAACAAATGACATAAATGACAATTAGATGTGTCGCTAGCACCATCTATGTGTGAAAGCCGGATATTTAGTTCCACATCTGATAATTCGATATTTCAATACAATGATTTACAGGATTACAGAATTTTACCAGATGTACATTGATCTCACTAAACAAAATTCAACGGATCATCACCCTAGATAAAATATGAACTTCTTGAGGCGGGTCTGATGAGGTTTTGATATAATCAGAAATATTTATACATCATTCTTACCAATTTCTGGCTGGAAGAAAACAGAAACCGCTTTTTATTGCTAAATATTGCAAAATATCATTCTTAATCTAGCCCATAGGGTCATGGTTGGAATGACGAACCATTTTAAACAATAGATTATCGCAAAATCAAAATTGTATCCCCATTTCAGCCCCGTCATACCTACCAAAAATTAAATTTTTATGTATGATGATCGATTGAATTGAGATAGTCAGACGTTAATCTGATAAACTCATGAATTTCAAACAGTTTTATAGATTTTGTTCATTAAGTGTCGACCTTTCACTCGTGACTACGTTTTCGCCTTCTGTCCTTGTCAGTATCTTGACTGTATATTCCATAAGTGGTACTCGATTTCCACCGCCATAGAGAGAAGACTGGTTAGTAAGTAGATAAATTATATAAAGAATGCCAAACCTCGAATCAAATGGTAGAATGTTTCGTGTTTTGGTACTTGGAAAGAGCCTTTGTCGGGGCTGAATTAACTATAAAGAATCTGATAAGGAGCTTGTAACTCATCAGAATTATGTAATAAACAAAACCAATTTTCTAAAATTATATTTTATTTAATGTAAATTTAGTTACATCTGGCTATTTTGAGCTGTTTGTATCAAGCAGTTTCTTCTTCTAACACAATGCAGCATAGGAGGTGTACTACATTTGCATGATACACATGGATCGTTACTGTTAAGCTCCTCGCCTATATTGAAAGTTAATTTTCCAAATTTACATTGCCCGCTTGCAACAGTTCCACCAGCAATCTCATTATCTTTAGAATTTATAACTACGTCACTTTCATTGGCTGAAACATAAGTTTAAATTAGTCTATTTAGTACTAGGGGACTACATTTAAATACTAACGGCAACGGAATGCGACCGTACAGCATCCGTAACTCTGAAAGTACAGTGGAACACAATCCATTTGAAAATAATGTATGTACGAACGCCCAAAATCACAGTTAACTTCCTTGCACAAGGGATTTCCGATTATCGTCGAATTATCAAATTTATCTGAACAAACGCAAGAGTGACACGGCGATGAATTAGGTGCCATAACTTGTCCGATTTTATATTTTGCTCCATCTAACCAACAATCACCCACTTCTTTAATAGGATCAGGACATTTTAATTCGGGACAGCATACGCCCGACATATGTTGTTGCACACAATATTTTAAATGGAATTCCTTTAGTATCGGACATTCGATAAAATCATTACACTCAAAATGGGCCGGTCGACCAGGCGAATCGCCACTGTATATATATAAAGCACACATTTATTAAACTAGAAAATTGTAGTTAAGATGAAGTATTATTACGATTTACAGGAACATGATGTTTCACACGCGTCATTATAGTCAGCTGGCGCTTTATCTCCGATTTCGTATGTACGTCCCTTGTAATGGCACTTATTTATATCAAGTGATTTAAAATCTTGACATTCAAAGCTAAAATTAAAAATTTGTAAACCATTTCACTTTGCGTCATCCATAATTTTTATTTTTTTATACCGGGTAACACAACAATCACTAGCATTTTTTTGTGATACACATCCTAGTTCTCGATAATGTGGTGGAACACTTGGACACGTGATATTCGTGCATTGATCACAATTAACACCGAAAACAAATCCAATCGCTATAATAATGCTTAGCGTATTTAACATACTATCGGAACAACCAAACTATTTTGTGCAACTATTTCTAATAATAATAATTAATGACTGGATTTATTTCTAAGACGCGCATACCTTTATATAACGAAACATTACCAAAAAAACTCTTCAAACATTTTAACACTTAATGTCATCTAAGGTCAATAAACACTACGTTTAATTTAATTTTTTTTTATTTATTTATCGAGACTCGATTCAGATACTCAACACGCTTGTTGCTTAACACAATGTGCGTAAGGGGGCACTTCACATTTGCATATATCACATGGATCATCACTACGGATTTCATCTCCGACGTGCAATACCAGATCACCAAATTTACACTTTAGACTTGGGTCTATCACTTCGCCGATGGCTCGATTACCCGATGGTATCATAACATCATGGTCGGTTGCTGCAAGAAAAGTTTACAAAAATAAATTAAACTTGATATCAACTCTCATGTAAAGGTAAAACTTACGACATCTAAATTCAATTGGACAGCATCCATCATGTCCATAATATGTTGGTATACAACCGGCACGAAATTTTGGTAAATAACGTA
The DNA here is from genome assembly GCA_963691935.1 of Nephrotoma guestfalica. Classification (NCBI taxonomy): domain Eukaryota; kingdom Metazoa; phylum Arthropoda; class Insecta; order Diptera; family Tipulidae; genus Nephrotoma; species Nephrotoma guestfalica. The sequence goes on from OY829914.1 coordinate 215,253,134, forward strand.
ACTCGATACCACAATCGATTTCAACGCAATCTGCATTTTTAAGCACCGTGGAATTATCAAAATTTGGTGTGCAAATACATTTGTGGCACCGGGCCGAGTCAGGATACATAGTTTCACCAGTTTTATATGTACGACCTTCAAATTCACATGTTCCTAGATTCTTGATGGCCGGCTCCGAACATAAATAACTGGGACAGCAACTATTCAGTGTTGATTGGTGTACGCAATTGTTTAGATCACTATTGAAGAAATGACCGCATTCAATTTGGGCACATTGAAATTCAGCTGTATCATCCCATGGTGAACCCCTGTAAGTGAAAATTAATGGTTATAGATTACTTCGTGAGGAATACCAAAAAAATCTCAAGCTGCACCACTAAAAATGACTGTAAAAATTTGATTGATGCATTTTGTTATGTGATTTTATCTGCTCTTGACCTTTACTAATGTATCAATTTTTTTACTAATATGTGACAAATCGAACCTAACAAGCATTATTCATTTTAATTTCAATTTAAACCCCGGAAGTGTAGTAGCGACTGTCATAAATTACATTTTAGTGTGAATGGCATCGAAACGTTACATAGATAAATACGATTTGGACTAGCATTGCTAAGTGGGTGTACCGACACTCGAACAGTTGGAAAACGATTACGATGAATCTTAATTTTCCGTAACATCGTTTAGAAGTGCTTTAATGAAAGGGTTATGCCCTAACCTTAGTACCTGGTAAATTTATGTGCAAATGACGGTGCAGAAACATACATGTCGCGTACCAGGAACTAACGTTCGCCCGATGACTCGCTTTTGGTCATTTAATGCAAATACCACCCGACAAAGTATTTCATCAGTCAAATAATTTTCAGGCGACTATATATTTACGGGGATTATTTAGTCTAGTTTACCTGGTGAAGAAGTTCAAGGTAACATTGTGGTTGTTGATATTTAAATGCTCTGTGAGATGGTGACTGGGAAAAGAGTAAATCGAAATAATTTTCGATGGACACCGCAACTGGGTCATTTTCAACAAATAGGAGAAAGTAGAGATCCTCGAGATTACAGCTCAATACGAGCTGGTTGATGTCAGTTGGCATAAGATCGGTGGCTTTCTGGAAGCGCTGACAATATTAAAGCAGCAATAGAACTAGATAAACGAACGATTCACCAAGATTATTTGACCATGGTGAAACAATCAGCATCCGATTGTCGAAGTAAATTTGGAAACCGTGCGTAAAGCTGATCGTCACTTGCTGTATTTGCCAGATTGTCGCTTGCTGTATTTTAATAAGCTACAAGCGGTTAAGATAGGGAGACAAGTTGTAAATGCCACCCATGAAAGTTCACGCAGAGCAAAGCTCTGAAATCTAAGTTGTACTGTATTAATTCTTCGTATATACGCTTCAAGGAATGGGAGCCACACCTGACTAGCATACTCAAATAAAGGCCGTACATGGGTCATATATAACCCTCGTAACATATAGGGTTCTAAAATTCTTTAGATACCGCTTCACAAACCAAACGCAGAGGCTACGATTGTATACTTTCGACGAATAGAATGTGCACGTCTTTTAGTGTATTTAATGAAATATTCGAATTTTTAAACACGAAATCGATGTCGTTGAACGTTAAACACGAACTCGAGCCTCCATATGATGACTAATGATTTACCTTATAAAGCAGACGGTCCAGATGAGTTTTCCTGCTGAATTACAGTATTACAGGCATTGCTTTTGGAACTGTTCTACAATTTTAGAACAGAAATATAGTTGTTTTCACTACAAAAGCTGGTAAGTCGGATTATAAGCCAAGGCAATTCGTCCTGTTAGTCATTCTTTAAGTTTGCTTGAACCTGTGGATAGAACTGTTGATAGATATATTAGTGGTCATCATTTATCTATCTTCTTAATCATTAGCCCTCAATATGCTTACAAAGATGGAAAATCGCATGAAAATGCTCTGTCTGAACTGGTTGAACTTTTCTGTTTCTGTTAAAGTTGTTAAACGGTAGCAGTCTGATTTTAATTCAACCCGCTTTTCAAGTTGTAGATATGCTGTGCCTTTTTTTCTAATCCATGCAATCTTTTCTGGGGCGGAAGCACTCCCGGCTCTTTTGCGGTTCATTTTCACGTCTTATTTTACGCAATTTCTGCCAACTCGAAGATGTACGGCTATAGGACCGATTTAAGTTACCATCTGAGCATTGTATAACTCCATGCCAGCCTATAGTACTGGACATGGAAGTTGAGTCGGCCCATGAGTTTTGCACGCCGATAAGGGGGTCGTAGTTATGTTGCTTTTAATCACAGGTCATAATCTGTTGAGGACAATTTCCTTTTGCATTCTAACTCAAACGCCAAAGCTTTAACCACTGTGCCATTTGGTCGGTATGTTGTGCCTTGAGAAAGCCTGTGCGTTAATGCATCTAAAACTAGTTCGCTAATCTTTACTGGACGTTGAAATGTTGGTGAACTGTATCTTCCTTTTTTGGGGTAAACGATCGCCAGATCTGACCTCGTAAAACATCCTGGTGTTACATAACGAGTAAATGTTCCTGTAAATTTCACCTGGATAGTAAGCTTCAAAAAGTCACTGCCATTTCTTTGGAATGAAGAACATTTATGATAAATTCTAGGGTTTCACTTCCAACATGGTGACGTTTATTTACAGTTCTCTGGCTTTACCTCTGTTATCTTCGGCATCTGTTGTTTGGCTGATTGTGGTTAAATCAAACTCCGTTATTGTGAAACTTAGCAGTCTACAAGGTATCGCTTAAGACGCTGTTACCGGTGCGATGTCCTTCGACTCCTAATCTTGCTTTGCAGACAATCTTGGAAAGAAGTCGACACTGCAGTTTGCAAGCACGTCTTATTCGGCTTACTGCGGTGCATTTCTGTATGGATCAGTCACGGTTTTGTTGTCAATTGCAATACTCAATATATTAACGGAAAATTGTTACTAAAATACTGCTTCGATAATCCTTTCTCGGTAGTTTAATCATTGAGAGACTCACAGACGTCTCAGAACTTCAATAAATGGGTGTCTGAGTTGCTAGTTTGTATAGCCGATAGTCGCATTCTGAATTTGGTGCGAATTTTGCATAGTGTTCCAAGTCGAGCTGATATTCTTTACAGAATTCCAAGTCCACTTCCAAACTGGTCAAGGAATGTAAATGTTTTATCCAGCTCACTGTGGTATTGAGGGAAATGTGGTAGCTGATGTTTAACTAATGCGGGTTTACTTCTGAAATTCATGGCAAGCGGCACTCTTGACCTTTAATAATGGTAATGGTAATAATGGTATGGCTATCGTCAGGCAAAGTACTTAATTTGTGAACCCCATAATCTGGACAATATCATTGAAAAAAGACCAGCTAAGAGTTTTTTCGGCTAAGCGTGAAGCGGTCTGGAGGAACCAAGTTGGTACTTGTGTCAGCTCCGTATCTTTCAGCTTCCGCACGTGTGTCCAAGCTGGCGGCAAAGCATAAAAATACTCAGTATCTAACGGTGTATCCGGATGTCTGACACCCTCTGAATCAAATTGTCTATCTGTGACTTTGAATCTCTGCATATAGATGAACATTTTTTTCGTGGGACAAAACATGGATAAAACTAATAATACAAAAAAAGTGTCCGGTGCACTTAAAACTCCGGAAAATAATGCTAGTGGGTCTTTAAGTCTGGTCTCCAAGGCAAGCAGGTAACCAACGTGGGACTTAGGTTATTAAGCCTGGTTCGCAGGACGTACGAAAAAAACGAAAATAACATTGGATTTTGGCCACCAGGTCTGGCCATCAAGACGTACCGAAAAAACGGGACATGAGCACAAACAAAAATGATCCGCTCGTATCAACTTAAAAAACCAAGAAAAAGCCTGGAAAGCTCTAGTAGAACACAACAAGATTCCGTTGGCGTAGAGAACGGACAGGGATATGGAATCGCTCTTTTCGACTAAAAAGACTAATGAAATGGTGCAGGAAGGTTCGTCTCAAGGTTCTCTACCCAAAAGGTGGAATCGCAAAGTGGACTAGAATGCACGAAACGGTAACTAAGCCTTTCAATGAAGAGAGAGGGGGCAATGCGCATCAGGCCTGGTGCTAGACTAGAAGTAGTCGCTAGATAGGATACCCCATTCGGCCTTAGAACGAGATCTTGGATCCCAGCGGAACCAACTGGAGAGTGGAAAAATTGGAAAAAGCAAAGGCTGGTTATAGGTTTGCTATTATTATATTAAGGCGGAAACTAATGGTTTTATTATCTATGGTATTTATAAGAACAATGAGAGTGAACATCAAGGATATGGATGAGAAGGTTGACACATTATTTACAGACACGAATATGTCCACATCGATAAATTACTTTGTGGATTGGGGGAATCACAATCAGTGGAGGACTCTGATGGTGGAAGTTGAAGTAAAGGAGTAATCTTAATGTTAAGGTTTCTGCAAATTAACTTCCATCACTCCAAGGAAGCTTGACCTACTTTCCTGCTCACACTAGGAACAGTTGAGATGGGCATTGTCCAAGCCCAAGAAACTTGGGCACACGGTAACCGAGTACTTGGACTTAGGACTCCTAAAAATAACTGCTTTACGCGAAGAATGTGGGTAAAATTAGTTCCTGTATTCTTACTAAAAATAATCTGAATATCTTCCTATTATCAAATTACAGTAATCCAGATGTGGTCTCAACAAGCATTTTGAGATGGATGGTCAATATCTCTGGCTAATATCAACTTTCCCTCCACATGATGGAAAAGATATCCCACCTGTCATTTTAGGAAGTCCATTAAGGGAGTTTCATAAATAAAAATTTGAAGTCATCCTGGGACGTTTATAACTAGGAATAGATAAGAAGTACTAGACATTACTGAGGACTGATATTACTGGAGCTGGGATATTTTTAGAACTATTCTAAGTAATTCACTACTTGTACCGGTCCCTTATTCAACACAAGAGCTTGATCTTGTACGCTATGCGACACCTATAATAAGGCCATGTTACGTGAACGAGTTACTCGTGACGGTCAACCTGGATGGGTCCTTTATTTGCAGATTTGTGAGTCGAGGCACACCGCAAGATAGGGTATTATTCCTTCTTCTTTGGAGCTTGGTCATAAATGATCTGTTAAACCTGGAAGAGTGCGATTTTAAGGTGGTTGCTTGCGGTGTCTTAGATAAATAGGCTTGCAACTTATGAGAATGCATGCAAAGTGCGCTTGGCATTCTCTTCAATTGGGCTTATAGTTGAAGCTTAAAAGTGAATCCACATAAAACTGAGTTGGTCCTTTTATCCAGGAAACATAAACTTTTTCAGATCGACCCCCATAGCTTTTTCGATTGTCCTTCACTGATAAAACGAAGTATCTGGGTCTCATTCTGGAGGACCCCAGCAAACTAAGCTGGACACCTAACATATTATAAAGAGTAAAGAAAGCTATACTAGGGCACACATTTATTCTAAAAAACAAGAACATCCCAAATATTACCGACTATACCATCCCGTCATCATCTTTTGATTAGAGGTTTAGGACTGGTATTCCCACCAGAGAGGAGGGCTGTCTGAGAGAAGCATTTTTGAATACTGAAGTATTAAAGTAAATACCAAGGCCATCATAAAAAAACATGTCTGTATGTGGGACTTTTGACTTCTGTAGAACAAAATTTTTCATTGAAGTCTCGTGCAACATTTGTTGTAGATATTGCTTGTTATTCATATGACCGAACCCAGGGACCCACCATTTGGCATTTTTGTATTAAAGTACATACCAAGGGCCTTATAAAAAAACATGTCTGTATGTGAGACTTTTGACTTCTGTAGAACAAAATTTTTCATTGAAGTTTCGTGCAACACCTGTTACAGATATTGCTTGTTATTCATATGACCGAACCCAGGGACCGACCATTTGGCATTTTTGTATTAAAATACATACCAAGACTATCATAAAAAAACGTGTCTATATGTGGGACTTTTGACTTCTGTAGTACAAAATTTTTCATTGAAGTTTCGTGCAACATTTGTTACAGATATTACTTGTTATTCATATGGCCGAACCCAGGGACCGACCATTTGACATTTTTGTATTAAAGTACATACCAAGGCCATCATAAAAAAACATGTCTATATGTGGGACTTTTGACTTCTGTAGAACAAAATTTTTCATTGAAGTTTCGTGTAACATTTGTTGCAGATATTGCTTGTTATTCATATGGCCGAACCCATGGACCGACCATTTGGCATTTTTGTATTAAAGTACATACCAAGGGCATCATAAAAAGCCATATCTATATGTGGGACTTTTGACTTCTGTAGTACAAAATTTTTCATTGAAGTTTCGTGCAACACCTGTTGCAGATATTGCTTGTTATTCATATGACCGAACCCAGGGACCGACCATTTGGCATTTTTGTATTAAAGTACATACCAAGGCAATCATAAAAAACATGTCTATATGTGGGACTTTTGACTTCTGTAGAACAAAATTTTTCATTGAAGTTTCGTGCAACACCTGTTGCAGATATTGCTTGTTATTCATATGACCGAACCCAGGGACCGACCATTTGGCATTTTTGTATTAAAATACATACCAAGATCATCATAAAAAAACGTGTCTATATGTGGGACTATTGACTTCTGTAGAACAAAATTTTTCATTGAAGTCTCGTGCAACATTTGTTGTAGATATTGCTTGTTATTCATATGACCGAACCCAGGGACCGACCATTTGGCATTTTTGTATTAAAGTACATACCAAGGGCCTTATAAAAAAACATGTCTATATGTGGGACTTTTGACTTCTGTAGTACAAAATTTTTCATTGAAGTTTCGTGCAACATTTGTTGCAGACATTACTTGTTATTCATATGGCCGAACCCAGGGACCGACCATTTGACATTTTTGTATTAAAGTACATACCAAGGCCATCATAAAAAAACATGTCTATATGTGGGACTTTTGACTTCTGTAGAACAAAATTTTTCATTGAAGTTTCGTGTAACATTTGTTGCAGATATTGCTTGTTATTCATATGGCCGAGCCCATGGACCGACCATTTGGCATTTTTGTATTAAAGTACATACCAAGGGCATCATAAAAAGCCATATCTATATGTGGGACTTTAGACTTCTGTAGAACAAAATTTTTCATTGAAGTTTCGTGCAACACCTGTTGCAGATATTGCTTGTTATTCATATGACCGAACCCAGGGACCGACCATTTGGCATTTTTGTATTGAAGTACATACCAAGGGCATCATAAAAAAACATGTCTATATGTGGGACTTTTGACTTCTGTAGAACAAAATTTTTCATTGAAGTTTCGTGCAACACCTGTTGCAGATATTGCTTGTTATTCGTATGACCGAACCCAGGGACCGACCATTTGGCATTTTTGTATTAAAGTAAATACCAAGGCCATCATAAAAAACATGTCTATATGTGGGAATTTTGACTTCTGTAGAACAAAATTTTTCATTGAAGTTTCGTGCAACACCTGTTGCAGATATTGCTTGTTATTCATATGGCCGAACCCAGGGACCGACCATTTGGCATTTTTGTATTAAAGTACATACCAAGGCCACCATAAAAAACATGTCTATATGTGGGAATTTTGACTTCTGTAGAACAAAATTTTTCATTGAAGTTTCGTGCAACATCTGTGGCAGATATTGCTTGTTATTCATATGACCGAACCTAGGGACCGACCATTTAGCATTTTTGTATTAAAGTACATACCAAGGCCATCATAAAAAAACGTGTCTATATGTGGGACTTTTGACTTCTGTAGTACAAAATTTTTTATTGAAATTTCGTGCAACATTTGTTGCAGATATTGCTTGTTATTCATATGACCGAAACCAGGGACCGACCATTTGGCACTTTTGTATTAAAGTACATACCAAGGGCATCATAAAAAAACATGTCTATATGTGGGACTATTGACTTCTGTAGAACAAAATTTTTCATTGAAGTCTCGTGCAACATTTGTTGTAGATATTGCTTGTTATTCATATGACCGAACCCAGGGACCCACCATTTGGCATTTTTGTATTAAAGTACATACCAAGGCCATCATGTATTTATATATGGGAAAAAAAATAAAAAATCATGTCTTCATATATGGGACTATTTACGTAATTAATTTTAATTATTACGGCATATCTTGTCTAATGATATGCCTAAAGTTGCCTATGAAAATTATATTGTCGATTGCAGAAATTTAACAGCGGAAATAAGAGATTACGCTACTCGCCGCAAGTGGCAGCCCCATCACAAAAGAGAATTTATTTTGTTGTATTTTTCAGCGGAAATTTTTTATTCATTTTGTATCTCTTTTATCACTAAATAAAACATCCCAGCGGAATAAAATATTAAAAGTGATTCTGAAAATGACAAATTGATTGATCTCCGAAGTAAAGGAACTCGTTAAATGAAATCTTAAAATTTAACAATATTCCGTCTTTCCGCCATTTCTTAAAGAATGACGGTGAAATTTGGATAGTATAGTATTGATCAGGGATTTTAAAGTAAGTTTTGGGCAAAATTCTAGGATCTGTTCATGCTGGACTAAACTTGGCCAGTTCATAACCAATCCTTTTGAAAATTTAACAAATTTTATTTATTGAACATTTTGGTTTTGGTCAATATATCAGAAACTTGCACTGGTAACTAACACCTTCGGTTATTTTTCTAATAGCTTAGGTCATTCTGAGACTACAAGGAAAATTTGGGGAAAATTTATGGATCAGAATTTTCAGTATAATTTTTTGATTTTCTGCGGCTATTTCTGACGAAACATCTCTTATAACAACACAAGTAAACACTTGGTACCGCCGGTAAAAAAGCATCAAAATTAATCAAAGATATCTAAAATTGATCAACAAGGTTGATCAATTTTAAATATCTTTGATTAATTTTTCTTATCGGTGATCATTCAACCGGGACATTTTTACAATTTATCATCGACAGAGTGTTGAAATTTTGACAATTTTCTTTTAAGACCTTTCAACACCACTCAAGACGAAAAGACAAATCTCCCTTATTTTTGCTGTAGTAAATGAAGTAGTTACGAAGGAATAACTATCACAAGTTTATTGATCAACAAGTTTATTGATCTATCAGTCGTGCTCATTCAATTTGGTCTAGGTAATTAATTTTCACCTCACCTGCGAGACAACTCTTTTGCATATGTTTTAATAATGTGGTGGCTCATTGTGTTTAAGTAAACAGTAAATAATATAAGACTGAGTGTCTTCGACCGCAAACGACAGCTTTGTTTGTGTATTGGAGTATTGAATTAAGATAAATGGAAAGTAAGATTATACGAATAGTTATAGAACATTTTTCAACCTGCATCGAAAAGTTTATTTATAAATTCGTATTTACTCTATCAAATGAAACCTGATTTGATAAAACTATAAACCCACTAATAGACTTTATTTATTAGAAATTAAACCGGTTGAAATATTTAAATGTGACAATTAAAGTGACACCAAAGATTCACTCTCACTTATTAAGTATATATATATAGATAAAATCACTTATACTTACTCGTCACAATAACAAGAGGCTGAACATAAACCGTCTGTTTGTTCATCGGGAATTTCATCGTATACATTATAGGTTTTTCCTTTGAAATGGCACACGCCACTATCATAGTTAAAAATATCCGGGCATTCGTATCTATCGATAAAAAAAAAAATATTTGTATTTACCGTTGTACAAGTCACTATTAATTAGTGGCCATAATTTTAATTACCTGAACAGACAACATTGGTCATCCTCGTACACTGCCTTACATCCGAGTTCTTTATAGTGTTTTGGCGGCTTTGGACATTTTATACCGGTGCAATCAGTATCACCACTTACACTATTCGCGATAAACAACACGATACACGATACAACGACCAACAAAGTATACATTTGAAGACACAAAGTAATTTATTTATTTTCATATGCTAAAGATGATTTCTGCTGTGGTCGAACCGTAACTGATCACATAACGTAACTATGCTAAAGTTTTTAAATAGTAAAGAAAATACCGGTACCTCGATTCACACGGTTGAATTAATTTTGTAAACGGTTTTTTGTAAAACAATTCGTGTTTATGCGTAAGTTACTTTTAATGGTGGGCTATATGGTTATAAAATTTGGGTGCGTGACTCAAATTTAAAGTGTATGAGGGCCCGCGTAAAAATGTATGCAGCTTAAGGTTGTCAAGTAAGTTGAAGGTTAACAATTTTTAATTATGCAAATAGGAAATTTGTAATTTATTCAATATCACTTAAAATACAGTTTTGCTACAAAACAATTTTTCTGTGTATAAAAAATTTTAATTAGATACAGATCGTTAAAACAACGAGGTGATTGTGGCTAAGTTAGGAAGGAATATTGGTTGTTACCTACATATTCATCTCAACTTTTTTACTGCGGATTAGTAAGATTTAACGTGATTACATAGAAAGCTTATTTTATAGTAAGTGTTTTGAATTTCGAACTACGATGGTTGTGTTTAGCAAGAGCTGATGCTTAAATGTGCATTAGAAATGTTACCAGTTACAAGCATAACTTAAATGTTTCGCTTATTCATTATTAGAGTGCTATAAAATATTGATGTTCCTTCGTTGGATCACCTTAATACAGAGAGCAGAAGGCCTTAACTTAGAACCAGATGAAAAGCGTCACCACAGAACAAGTCTTAAAAATTAGGTATCTTTACATATCTGATTATACGATTTCATTCTGATCGAAAGGCGAGTCTGCGATATAGTAGATTGTCCAAAATATTTTGAAAACACCTACGAGTATATATCATGATGCATATAGGATCATTCAGGAGTATAAATAAAATGACTGGAATTTCAAAAGAATCCAAACGATGTTATAACTAATATTGGTGTATGAATCCAAATGTTCCGACGAAGGAATGGATGGTTGAAACGTGAAGCCAATCGTTCGTATATAGACTTGGCCGAAAGTCCTTCTAGTACATTACTGGACCCGGATCCGATTTGCTTTACGCTCTTTAGCTCATTATGGGACAGTTTGAATATTATCAAAAGGATGTCGTCTCTGTCTAACTATCTAAGTACTTCTGAACTTGAAATCCTACATAAGGGGCGTGTCCAACCATCTTTTGTGAATGAATTCTTTTGTGAAAGAGGTAATTGAATGATATTAGTTTTGTGTTCTATGTCAATTATTGATTTGCTTGATCGCTTTTAACAAAAACCTGAAAATGCCATCTCTTAATCCTGGCCGTAATAAGAAGCTAACAAACTGGGAAACTTCCTCTTTAGAGCTCCAACCTATGCTAATTTGATTATGCGAGATACGCGCGGCTAACGACATTCAATTCCTAGCATTATCTTTGAGGCAAGCAATAGCTTTAGTTCTTGAAAAATTGTGTCCTCTTAGGATCCTCTTAACTAAGGAAAACTACCAGAAAATTTAAGAACAGAGAAGAACAAAATATTTAACCTTCAGAATGATTGGGATATATTTTTAACAGCACAAAGATAATATAAATGAAGTTTAAAATGCGCTCGTAGGTACTCACCTTATTGAGACTTAGCTCAAAGATAGTCACTCTCGAAGTCTTGCGCTGGAGTATTTGGTCCTTTGTGCCTATGAGACAAGTGGTCCTGATTGGGTTTTTTCTTATTTGGGATTAATTATTTCAACCTTTTCAGGCTTGCATTGCTTTCGGGATTGTTCCACATTCTTGGAACAGAATTAAAGTTATTTTCATCCCTAAAGCTGGCAAGTTGGGTTGTACGGGTCCTAGAGCATATAGGCGTAAGGGTCTCTCCTCAATCTTCGTAACTGTCCTTGATAGAATTATCGACAAGTCTATCAGAGATCGCCACTTATCTAATTTCCCACTCTGTAGCATGCAGCATGCTCACCGAGTTATGTAACTGCTCTACAAGAACTTGTTAGAAGGCTTGAAAAATCGCTTGACATTAAGGAGTTTCTCATGGGCACCTTTCTGGATATTTCTGCACTAATTCTATCGTTGGCAGTGTTGTTACATACATTGTCTGTATGTAGAAAATTATGAAAACGGCGTCGACAATGTAGAGAATGTAGACAATGTCGAAAATTATTATTTCTGTTAGCAATCATCAAAATTCTATGATTATTTTGTCAATGGAACCATTTCAAGAGGGAGTTTATTCTTTGTTCACATTTAAAAATATGACCCCAAGCTTTTATTTGGTAATGAAGCATATTTATGTATATATTGTGCGAAATTGATCACCTAATTCACCTAAATACCCGTAGTCTTGTGTATTCAGCTTGGGAGAATTAAATGCTGGAAAGGAGATGCAGCAACGTGCCGCGTGCCTGTAATATCTACCGTTACCCATTACAGCTTCTGCTGATTAAGTTGTAAAATCAAACCAAATAGTTATAAATGTTTAAACCAAACCAAGGACTAACAAAATGTTAATGTACGTACTACAATGTTCAATGATGTAGCTCCTAGGTTCATAATCCTAATTAATGCCAAAATATGACCATCTATAACTCTGGAGCTAGCTAGATCGTCTACTGAGCTGCATCATCTAACTCTGTTGCGTGTTATTGCTTTGATTTTCACCCATCCCACTTTCCGAGTTGTTTTCATTATTTGGTTCCATGTTAGATGGCTCGATTTTCATTTCCCCTTGTGGGTTCCATACCAGAGTCGTGTTTGTCACGTCATTCTTCGATTTCCTTCGAGTAGCCAATTCATCTCCACTTGCGCTTTTTTTATTTTGTTTGCCTAAGGAACTCAACATTTGTTATTTTGTTTCGCAAAAGTACAGTAACCCTGATTTCACACACGAATTGAAAATTTTTAGTTTGGTGTGGCGGGATAGGACAGATGTCTTCCTTGGCTTTGTTGATTTGTTTCTTTATATCTTCATCTGTGTCACCCGTTTTAGCTAGAGGTACAACCAAGGTATTTAAGTTCATTGATATCTTCTATTTCTTCTTGGTATTGGTTTCCCTGACGTTTATTTTGGGGCCAACTTCTTTTGATAGATATGATAGCTTCTGCACTTTATGTTGCATGTCGGCGTGTTTGTGTGTTAGCAGGTATATGTCATCTGCGTAATCTAGATCATTGAGTTTCTCCGTTAATCCTCTCCACTATCTTATACTATTAGAAACAAAAGTGGGCAGAGTACGCATCCTTGTCTGCTTCGTTTTCTGTTAAACTCGATTACCTGTTCGATTATGAGTTCGCTTAATTACTTTGGGATGCCAATTTCACAAAGTACCTTATTCTTCCTTCGAAGTCCAGAAAGAGTAGGTACAGTGGTGAATTCCATTCGTTAGATTGTTGTGTTAATATGATTGATCGGCGTAACTTCGTCCTTTACATATGTTTATGGTTATGTTGAGAAGGGATATACCCTGCCAATTTTTGATTTTCTTCTTAGGTCACCTTTCTAGGGAATCGTTATAGTCAAGTTTCGTTTCTTTTTTCACGGTATTATACCGGAATTTCACACTTTTGTTTTTACTGGTGTTAGAGCTTTTGTAGTTTTCAATATGACTTCTTTGAATATTTCAGCTTGTATATTGGTTTTTTTCAAGTATGTACATGTTTTAGGATGCTGCAGTCTTTTCTCATGCCTTGAGAATGTGTATTACCTATACGACCACTCCTTGCCATTTTCTTGATTTCTCATTTGCAACGTAAGTTGCCGGCGTTCTTCAATTTTCTTCCAAATTTTATCACCGATCCAGAGTTTGCGTTTGAATTATTAGCACCCGCCCTTGTGGGTTGGTAGCTGTTTAAAGAAGCTTATATCGGCTTCTTCGATTTGTTTCCACCATTGCTCTACACTGATGGCTGCTTCTTCATTGTTTTAGAGGCTAAGCTTGAGCGCTTCGTAGAATGTTTCTCTTGTGTCGGTATCTTTTAATCTGTCAGTATTCGATTTTTTTTTCTTGATCCGTATTACAGCGACAGGCTTAATTTTGGATTGTGATATTACCAGTTGGTGGTTACTTTGAATGTCTGCACCACTCATAGTCCTGGCATCTTGAAATGACGTGAGCAATTTCTTGTTGATCATTACGTGATCTATACTGGCATGCCAGGGGGATGTTTCGTTCGATTCCAAGTGGGGACCCAAACTTGTACTAATCCAAGCAATCGTTGCGTTAGTGATGAAGTTGTTGTTGTCTTACCTATCTCTGTTACTCGGTCCCCCTCCATTTCAAGCAAGATAACTCTCTTGTGGGAAAGGGCCAGGACAAACAAACGTCGACTTATGATCAATTGGTGAATGTCTCGGACAAATGTAACTCTGAACTAACCTAAACAAAATGTATACCTCCTACATTAAAAAATCCGTACCTATATTCTTGTTCTAGACAAGATTAATCACAGTTATTAGACAATGTTAGCCTGGAAAAGCCACATTATCTGTAAGGCACATTTTATTTTTGAATCAAAAACAGTAGAATTTATCAATAAAACTCATTTTATTTCATAAAACTCATCATCCTATAAGTTTTGTGGTAACCCCAACTATATGTTGCTCAAGAAACGGACGTTGAATCCAGAAATGAAGTATTCGTTTCGAAAACGTCCATGCAGACGGAAAATTTGGCACAGCGAATTTCTTTTAAACCATGGTCGAATTTAGCCACGTATAGCGTTATGAAAATCGATTAAGTTCTGGAAATACATTGCAAACCGACATTATTAGCGTATTCGTTATATTAGAAATGCCAAATTTATAATAAAATTTATTTTATTAAACCTGAAAATAATTTAATTTTATTCCACGAACGAAAGCGAAATCGCTTATGGTTGTCTATATATCGCAGCCATCGATTGACCAATGTCAATCTCACCTATTTGTTTTATAAAAATTTAATTTTAACTGCCAAATATAGGTAAACAGAAATAACACAAAAAAATCAATAATCTACATTGTCTACGAATTGTCTACACATTCTACTAATTCTCGACATTGTCTACTCAAAAATCAATTGTCTACGCTATTTTCGACATCAACATGTAGACAGTTCGGAAATCCATATTCAGGTGTCGCATTGCTGAGGTTGAACTGGATTATCCTTCAGTCTCCATTAAAGTGTCCAAAGGTTAACCCAGGAGGGCGTTTTGTTCTGGATTATTGCTCAGAGCTGATGCAATGCTGATGAACTTTCACAGGTAACCACTTATGGGGTGCATTAAGAAAGTTTCACGTATTAATCCATCTAAGACCAGCTTACTTGTCTTTACCTGACAAAACAGTTTCGATGAGCTGTCTTTCCATTCATTTCTTCGGTAAACGGTCACCAGATCAGATACCGTCAAACATCTGGGCATTACCCTAGACAGTGAACTTTCTTGGGGGCTACACATTGAAAATAGAGTTCTGCTGTCTTTTGGCGATGTCAAATAGCATTTAGGAAGTCCTGAAGTTTGACATTTTATTAGCCGCCTGTGTTGCAACAATCGTGTCAGGGAGGAGTGGATGCCGGCTCATTGTGATATTGAGCGAATGTGATGAAGTTAACCGCAAATGACTTGCTTTCTTTACCTGACAGATGGCCAAATACTTTATCTATGAACCTAATTTGAGATTAACTAAATACTCTATGCTTTGTCACTGAAGAAAGACCAGTTAAGAGTTTTAGTTGCTATTTCTTACGGGTCTTACGTAATTGACTTTTTGGTCGCGTTTTAGACCAACTAACGTAACCAAGATATATTTTATTTAATAAGTCTTTAGAAATAGAGTTTCTTTTTTAACTTTCTTTTTTAACTGTGATTAGTCTAGCTAACACCCTGTAAAACTATTAGTATAATATTTAATACTAAAATACTATTTTGTTTTCTTAAAAACTAAGGAAATAAACATAACAGCCACTCCCTCTCTTCCTATCTCTCTCTCTCTCTCTCTCTCTCTCACTGGTTCTCCATCCGCCTCAATCTATAACCCCCGCCCTCCAGTTTCAACATCCTATTATGCGTAGGTCTTGTTCGGTGTCGTCGTTCCACGTAGATGCTTTCGCTTCCGAAAGCCAGCACAGGTCTTATGAGTGCTTACACGACTGCGAAAGATGTTTAGATCGCAATAACCTTGGTTTTCATTTTGGTTATTGTGGTTGTTTTAGCAATTTTGGGTTTCATTTCTGCCTTCATATCATTTGACGATGTTATTACTGATCCGAAATTATGGTCGCCAATTTCGAAATATACCATTTGAATACTGTTGGATGTTTTTCTTACTAAATTGAACAGCACGGGCGCGAATTCATCTCCTTGTCGAACACCAGATGTTATTTTAAATTAATCTGACACTGTTTCTTCGATTACGATGCTACATATAAAACCAGACGTTGTTAATTTACCCAGACAAACGAGTTTCTCCGGTATTCCAAGAATATGGTGCTTAACACTCTTGGTGAAGCATTGATCAGTAGTTTAGTGAAAACCACATTGATAGTGGCTAATGATATTTTCGTTGATAGAGTACTTGATAGCCACGATAGTTTCTACATTTATGACACATATGTCAGACAGTGCACATATGAGAGCCCTTCCAATTCTCCGGCAACCGATCATATATATAATTGATGCAAGAGTAGCGCCTCCCAGTTTAGTTAATTCTGCAAGGATTCCTTTGAAACTACATAATTGCTCCATTTTTCATTCTACTAATAGATGCACCTACTTCCTCTGATATGGGTTATGGCTCCCCGGTCACGTCTTTGATGACTGTACTTCTTTGATGGAAAAAGTCTCTCGAATTTCCTAGTTCCGCTAAGAATCCTATATTTTCAATACATTTTCTGATATTGTCGCGCTACTTTCGCCGGAGAAATTATGCACTCTACTTCTAGTATTACGAGCCAACCATTTTTTACGAAGCTTTTGTTTATTTTGGATGACCAGGCGGCACGGATCATCTAACCAATCATTGCGGGATCTCGGTGGTCTTTTGCCGTAGTATTTTGTGCCCCAGTACTTTTAGTTGACTGAATAGCTAGCCACTGCTCTTGGATGTTGGTGTTCCTCGTTATTATTGCGCCGGTTTCGTTACTTAATTACAGCTAATTGGTAACTCGGCAGTGATACTTGATCGTTTAAAGCATCGACAATCTATCGAACGGTATTTTGTGCTTATCTATTGAATCTTTATTCCATATTTCGATCTCAACATTACCTTGTGGATTCTTTTCTGTGAAAAAAACGTACTTGATACAACTAAATTGTACATTATTGGCAGATCGGTGACGTGTTTGCCATTCTTGTAATAGGGGAGGTGAAAGCTAAAAGGACCGAAGTATGTTATTAATGACTTCCTCCAACACGACAAAAATAGATCTTCGACTTCATCTGATTTATCTTTATTTTATCGTGATGCTAAATTTCTCAATCCTCATATTAATAGGGCGGTAGTCGATGATATGTTGCTTCACGCGCCGATGGTTGAGAAAGCCAACTTCAAATTCTTCTCCATTCTGATGGCCACTGTAATGAAGAATGTAACAATTGGTAATGCCATTTATCCCACTCCAAGGCCATCTAAGCTTTTGTAGTGCAAGTACGTTTAATATGTAATTTTTTGCCTTTCGAAAGGTTTTGGAGATCTTCAGACCTTAAGAGGATAAGCACTTTCCATGTTACCAATTTTAAAGCGTTGTCCGTGTACAATTTTCGAGGTCGTGTTTGTAATGAATTCGATAAGGTAATCTAAAGTCTTTGTTAGGATTCACAACTTGACCCATACACGTAACAAGTCACCCAGTCTTACTTTGAACACATTTTTATAGCGAGCCGCTTGACACAAGAAAAACCCTCGCATCAGCTGCCTCTAATCTGGAGAACAGACGATGAATTGGCATTCTTTAAACTATACTCGAACGTTATAAGACTCATCAATACCGTATGCAAAACTATTCTGGAACATCTTCATATGGCGATGCTATTTACAGCCGAGTAGTATTTTGTGATTGCATATATGGAAACATCCAAGAAATTCCATTTTTATGATCCCTGATGGAAACTAGCATTTCGATTCGTTTACTATCTTTATTTACGATTTAAATCTGCAAATATTTCTCGAAAAAATGTATACGCCACTTGCTCTTATGAACGTTGAAATTAGCTGACGCCTCTAAATTGAAATTTTAGATCGGTGTTACTCTATTGTTTGAGATTTTTATGATCTAAAATGCGATTATCGTATAAAAACAGGTTTAATATTTTTATTATCTTCATAAATTCTAAAATTATTTCAATCTTATGAATTTTATATTCCCTCCGCGCATAGCGCTTATCATACTTTTACAATAGTCATTTTTTGTTTTTAATATTTTCCGGCATACAGTTTTGTTATGCATTTTATGGATATAACTGCCATCTCTTGTTCAGAAAAGATACTATCGTGATGAATTTATTGAAATGTCAAGCATTATGTGGTATTCTAGGTAATTTTAATTTAAATCGTGTAATCAGTCAGAAAAGTGATAGGATTAATCGCAAGTGTTTAGTGAAAGTGGAACTTATGTTTAATTAATATTTTGTAAAGTGTTTATGAGGGTTGTCTGAAAAGTTTCAGACCTAACAAATATACAAGTTTTTTCATCAAATTTATTCTTATTTCTCTACATAATCTCCTTGGAAGTCTATACACTTCTCCCAGCGATGTTCCCATTTCTTCAACCCGTCGAAATAGTGCTCGGTGTCTTTCTATGCAAACTAGTTGTTTACGAAGGTGATGGCCTCCTCATTCAACGAAAATCGCTTTCATCCTGTGGCTAGATCTGGTGAGTAAACAGGGTGGTCAAGCAGTTCAAACCGTAATTCGTGGATTTTTGCTACATGGCAACCGCTGAGGTGTGAGACGGCACATTGTCTTGGTGGAGCAAATTTTTTTTCTGCAAAGGTGGTCATTTTTCCGCAGTTTCCACCTTTGTAATGGCTGTTTACTTTTGAAGATAGTCGATTAAAATTACCCAATGACTGTCCCGTAAAACAGTGGCCATCATTTTCCCAGCCGAAGGAACAGCATTTGACTTTTTTGGGATAGATTCCCACTTGGTAGTGCACTATATTGACTGTATTTTTTATTCTGGAGTGTAATGGTGTATTCAAGTTTCATTAACAGTAATTAGTCAGCACCAAAACTATGATTTATTGCATCCAAACTGCGTTCATTCGAACACTTTTCTGGTTCAAAATTAGCAAATGCGGCACCAAACGCGCAGACAGCTTTATTATGCTGAAATCTTGATTAAATATGGGAAAAACACTTTGTTTGGACATATTCGTAGCCTCTTCTATCTCTCTAACTTTAATTTGACAGTTATCTAGCATCATTTGGTGAACTTGAGCAATGTTATAGTCAGTGGTTACAATTGTTGGACGTCCGGAACGTTCATCGTCACCCAAGCTGGTATGACCACGTTTAAATTCAGCTGCCGAAAATTTCACGATTTTAAATTATGGTCGAGAGTTCCCGTTAACCCCGTTCAACTAGTCTTTGATTTACGTAGGCTTATTGCCTTTCAAAAATAAATATTTAATGTCAGCTTGATACTAGGGTTTTTCCATTTTTACAAAAACACTCACATCGACTCACTCACTCGATTGTTAAACAAGAACTGCGCGTCCAAAATGGCTGATATTTCGATGAGTACCTTTCAGCGCACGCGCAACCATAATTCCCCACTTTTGTAGATGAGTGCTGCCATCTTCATATTGAGGTTGGAACTCAGACAACCCTGATAGTAATATTAAAACTATGATCAATTGTGTATTACATCGGATATATTCGATAGAAAATCAAATCGGCGTATTAGACACAAGAAGTTGTTAAAAATGATAATAATCTAAAAATCCAATTTCGAGAATGGTGACACGTACCAGTACAATGATTGCAACTTCCGGCATTGCTTATAGCTTATCCACTCAGTTGGTGGTGCACTCAACATTACTAACACGTAATAGTTTATGCGCATTAAAAAATATGTAAGTACTTTTATTTAGTTATTTATATTGAAATAAGTCGACAAATTTGACTTGAAGTACATTAAACTATAAGAAATAAATCCGCCTTGGTTTTTATAAGTATCATCAATAAAATCACCGAAGCATACAATTGTCTCAATCTACTTTTAAAAGTAGAAAATTGTCTTTACTTCAATAAAAGTCAAACAGTGAGTACATCATTCGGTACATCTGTATTTTAATTCATCTTTATTTTAATTGAACTTAATACTTCCGGTATGTCGATTTGGCCTAGGTGGAGATTACAAATATATCAGGTGCGCAACTAAATTTCCGGGTTTCATACACATCTGGACAGTATCGTTAAGATAACCAGTTGTAATACCAGCACATATCGCAACACAAAAATATTTTTTCTAAGAACGAAAATGTCGAGTTTTGCGCCAAGCAAACAGCATTTGCGGGAAGCTTTGCTTTTCTGCTTCAACTTGAAAATTATTGCAGCTGAAGCACGTCATTTGCTTGAAAAGGCCTACGGCGAACATGTACCATCGAAAACTACTTGTGAAGATTGGTGTAAACGCTTCAGAAGTTGCGATTTCAACATTGCGGACAAGAAGCGCGAATTACGTAACTCGTCAAGAGTTTGAATTAAAAAAAATAATTTTTATTTTAATTCAAACTCTTAACGAGTTACGTAATTGGCGCAGTTGGTAGCGAATATTTTTAAATATCCAAAGTGTTCAATCGCAAAGTGAGTGATTTAATCAAAAGTTTCCTTTTAAAGTAAAGAGTTTTTATGTCAAGTAGTGATACTGAGAACGACATTGCTGTTTGTTGCCTGGTAAGTCAAATTTTTTATATTTGTTCAAACAATTTTCCCCGAACTCCCACAACAGTATAGTGATTGTGAAATTAATCGTAATAACAATAAACATTCTAAGATGACTGAGTCGGAAACAGTCAAGATTACAGAGCTGTATAATGCGTTTACTCAAATTACAGGAAATCAAAAGGGGCCTGAACATTCCTTAGAGCAATACGGAATAAAATTATTGGCGCAGCCGACGAAGTTCTCAACATGTATGGGACTCCTCTTGACTGGAGTGCCATCAAAAACAATTTAATTATTCATTACGCAGACAATCTCAATGAAACAAGTTTAATACGAGACTTGCCCACCATATACCAAGGAAATGATACAGTTGAAACATACTACCACGAAACAAAGTCTATACGAAGAAATGTGTTTAGCTACATTTCTATCAGGGTTAAAAGAACCACTTGGTTCAATGCCATCGACGCATCAACAAACATTATTGCCACCCAGACGAGTAGCACAACAATACGCAATTTTAGGAAATCAAATACCACCACATTTCCATAATTCATTTCAACCAAGGCTACCGAAATCCCGAATAGAAATGCCTCGTAATAATTTTAATCAGAGACGATCATTATATCAAAATTACAATGAACGTGGTAAACCAATTTATAATCAGAACTTCAACCAAGCTCATAACCCATTACTAAAATCCTACCAACTGCGCCAATTACGTAACTCGTCAAGAGTTTGAATTATTGTGAACGTTAAATTATTACAGCTAAAATAAAAATTAATATTTTTTTAACTCTTGACGAGCTACGTAATTCGCGCCATGTGACTAAACACATTTAAAGACACCGAGCTGCAAGTGTTATTGGATGAAGATGATACGCAAATTCAAAATCAACTTGCGGAGGAGTTAAACACGACTCGCCGAAGCATTTCCAGACGTTTACATGCCATGAGAACAATTCAAAAAGAGTGGAAATACAAAAAACGCAAAAGGTCGTGGCTTTCACCTGGCGAAGCATCAACATCGACAGTATGAGCAAATCACTTCAGAAAGAAGACAATGCTCGGCGTTTAGTGGGACCAGAAAGGAATCATGTACTATGAGCTGCTGAGACAAGGCGAAACTGTCGAATGGTTTTGGTCCAAAAATGAGCCGTTTTATCATCGTGGTATTCATGTATGTATTGCCAGAGAGATGGCAAAAATGTGTAGATAGCGAAGGACATTACTTTGAATAACTCATTTTGTATATTTCTTTTGAAATTTTTTATTTTTGCCAAGTTGTAGGTGTTACATCCGGTTAAATATGGTGGTAATACTGTGTGTTTCTGGTAGATCATGCTCATACAAGTACACAAATACGCGGAATATGGTGTCCAGTTGGGATTGAGCGTAAGCACAATATCGGGTCTTAGTTGTCTCTAAATTAAAAACGTCACCCGTCTAACGTAAAGCTCATGATTTCAACGAAATGACCCTAGTGACCCTTAGTTTAATCTAATTGAATACACCATTTATCCTATACTCTTGTTTAACAGGGTTTGATTTTCGATTTGAGATTTACACTTTTCAATGTTGTTATTCAAATAACTAAATTCGGTAAATTCGTATCAACTGTCTCAATGGCTGTGAAGATTTTAAGGTCATCTGCGGACATTAGAATTTTAGAATGCTTTGCACTTCAGAAACATCATTACGTGTCGCGACGTGAGCGTCTTGTGATCTACCGGGAGTAGGTTCTATTATAATCGACCTTTTATCTCCTTTTTCAGGTGCTACAAACTGGCTGGAAACCCCGAACTTGAATATGTGTTCCAAAGTTTTGCAGTTCCTGATCGAATCGAAGGCTTTTGCTAAGTCTTTAAGTATTACATCAATTCATTTGTGTTTCTCAGTTTCTTCAATAGAGTAGTTGATCTTTTGGACAAACAAATTAGTATGTAAATTAGTTAGATATTACCATTACCATGGAATTTCCAAATTGACAGAATTTTTAAAAATGAAACAGGAATACCATCAGGACCACATTCTTTTGAACTTTTGATCTTTAAATCTTATCCAGGCTGGGTAACCATCAATTTCGCGTTTGGTTTTAAAAACCTGCAAAAATGTTTGGTATCTTTAGCTTTACCTTTTAAGTTGTGAATATAACTTTTGTATTTCAATTCAAAATATGATTCAAAATGTTGGTTACACACAGTAAATTTCTGGTTACTATCTTATGGCGCTATTCTGGACTGCCTCTACTGAAGGAATAAGTTAAGTGCAAACATTTTCAAAACAAAGTTAATTGAGAAACTTTTGTTCCACAAAATTTTTATTGGGAAAAATATTTTCCTATTTAACTTTGTTTCGAAAATATTTTATATATGAAAATATTTTTCCCAATTCTCTATTCCCAAGGTAAGCCAGAAAGTGGCACTCACTAGGAACAAATTTGAGATTTCCTTTATAAGCCTTGTCTTTTTTATTTTTAAGACTGATAAGTTGGTCATCATACCATGGAGGATATTTGTTTGGTTTGCTCATAGACACGGGAATGAATGAATCTGGAATGAATGAAAATGAATGAATGAGCTGGAGATGTCTTATAAAAATTTTAACCATGCGAATAGAGGGTTAACTTTCTGGTAATTCATATTGCACAGATAAAACAATAAAATTCGTGTTAAAAAAATAAGTGAAAATATTACTCATTGACATTTATCAAGCCATCACAATGATTTCGGATGAAATTTAAGTGACGTATTTTATTTATTTTTTTACACGGAGAACAATAAAAAAATTATCACACAAATCTTTAATAATGTAAAAGTGTATAAGAAGAATTGAGTGTGGTTTTTCTTCTTTGCGTATAAACGATTTTTTAGTTTTGTTTTATAAACTGTCAAAGATTTTGTTTCCTGTTATGTAATTTGAATTATTGCTCACGACGACACCTTGTTGGTTGATTGACCAATATACACATCTTTAACATTATACTGGGTGTTTTTTAATAAATGCCAGGGAACCGAGCAAGATTATTCTTATTGCTCTAGAAAATTACTTAGTCTGAAAATGGTTCAGTGTCAAATTTAACGTTTAGTGGTGATCTTGAATGATTTTGAAACTCATTAGGTTTAATGATATTGACGAAGGTTAGTTTTTTTAAATTAGAACCTATACTTTTGAGTGAACTTTTTGCTTATACAGTAACGGTTCCGAAATATGACCGAAAATTGATCTGCTTGAATCGGGTTAACCGATTGAGGTAAAACTTCATCTCACGCTTTCCATAATTTGAGAGGTCCAAATGATTTTTTGCTGAAATCTGTCGTTCTCATTTTTGCAAATATTTTGTAAAATATATCATTTAGAAGAAAAACGATTATAAAAAGATAAAAAAATGTTTTCAGCAAAAATTCGATCTCTGTGTAGCGCAGACGGATTAATAGATTGTGATGAAACGTCATACTTAATCCTTTTCCATTATATGAGAGATCTACGTTCGGTAGATTTACAAAAGATAAAGAATTAAAAATTTCAAATAATTGTAAAGATTAAATTTTTACCTAGGATTGACCTTCTTGGTTTTCTGAATTACATTTAGGAGCAGGATTAATTATATAGGGTTTTCCAATAAGAGTGATATGATTTCTTTAAAAAAAAACACTTGTGAAGTACAATCGATACAATTAAGTTCTGAATCAAACGTCATTCAAATGGTCTTCACAACTATTTCTGCAGGAACGAATCCGATGAACCCAATTTTGGATCACTTTTTCCACTAAATCAAGTCGTATGTCATGAATAGCACGTTCAATATTGACTTGTCAAGCTTTACTTAGAGTTTGGTTTACTACTAAAGACCAATGACTTCAAATAACCCCACAAGAAATAGTCTAATGGTGTTAAATCACAACTTCTTGGAGGCCATTCAATATCACAATTTCTTGAAATAATCGAATCTCCAAACTTTTCTCGCAATAATTCAATTGTTGCACTTGCTGTGTGGGCCCCGTCTTGTTGTAACCAAATGTTGTCAAGATCACCTTCTTCCAATTTCGGCCATACAAATTTGGTTATCATCGATCTATACCGATCTCCATTGACAGTAACGGTATTACCAGCTTCACTTCGAAAAAAATACGAACCGATGATTCCACCAGACCAAAAACCACACCAAACCGTCAATTTAGGTGAATGTAATGATTTTTCATGAATAATTTGTGGATTTTCTTCGCACCAGAATCGACAGTTTTGTTTATTTACCGCACCACTCAGATGAAAGTCAGCCTCATCGGAGAAGATGATTTTCTTAAAAAAATCGTTATCGTTTTCAAGTTGTTCCAAGGCAAAATCAGCAAATTCACGACGTTTACGGTGGTCCAATGGCTTCAGTTCTTGAGTGAGAACAAGTTTATATGGATGCAAACCCAATTCCTTTCTCAAAATCCGCCAGGTTGTGGTTTGAGACAGTCCCAATTCTTGAGAACGTCTCGGAATCGACAAATTGCGGTCTTCAGCAACAATTGCCTGAACGGCAGCAATATTTGCATTACTTCGAGCGAATCTTTGTCTTATTGGCACTTCAACATTATGTAAAGAAAATGTACGCTCAAAATTTTCAACAATTCGACGAATAGCGAGCACACTTGGACGATTATTACGACTATAAAATGGCAAAAGCGCACGAAAAGTTGCAATTGAAGAACGATCATTTTCATAATAAAACTGAATAATTTGTAAAGGTTGTTCTTGCGTATATCTCACCATGATGAAATTGTAAACATTACTGAATACAATGAAACAAAAAATGACAGATCATGACATATTACAAATGGCAGAAACGTCACTTAAAAACCATACCATTCCTATTGGAAAACCTTATATTTTAGAAATATTTTAGGAATGGAAAACAAGTGTGGCATGTATATTCGAGATCTAAGTATACATTCGGAGTAGAAAAAAGTCGAGTTGGGCACAACATATTTACCCCTCCAAATTTTTCTTGGTCTTGGTCTTGATATTGATATTGATATTTATATTAATTTTGATCTTGCTTGATCTTGATCTTTGTCTTTGTCTTTGTCTTTGTCTTGGCCTTGGTCTTGATATTGATATTGATATTGATATTTATATTGATATTGTAATTGATATTGATATTGATATTGATATTGATATTGATATTGTTATTGATATTGATATTGATATTGATATTGATATTGCTATTGATATTTATATTGATATTGATATTGATATTGATATTGATATTGATATTGATATTGATATTGATACTGATATTGATATTGATATTGATATTAAAATTGATATTGATATTGATATTGATATTGATATTGATATTGATATTGATATTGATATTGATATTGATATTGATATTGATATTGATATTGATATTGATATTGATATTGATATTGATATTGATATTGATATTGAGATTGAGATTGAGATTGAGATTGAGATTGAGATTGAGATTGAGATTGAGATTGAGATTGAGATTGAGATTGAGATTGAGATTGAGATTGAGATTGAGATTGAGATTGAGATTGAGATTGAGATTGAGATTGAGATTGAGATTGAGATTGAGATTGAGATTGAGATTGAGATTGAGATTGAGATTGAGATTGAGATTGAGATTGAGATTGAGATTGAGATTGAGATTGATATTGAGATTGATATTGATATTGATATTGATATTGATATTGATATTGATATTGAAATTGATATTGATATTTATATTGAGATTGAGATTGAGATTGAGATTGAGATTGAGATTGAGATTGAGATTGAGATTGAGATTGAGATTGAGATTGAGATTGAGATTGAGATTGAGATTGAGATTGAGATTGAGATTGAGATTGAGATTGAGATTGAGATTGAGATTGAGATTGGGATTGAGATTGGGATTGAGATTGAGATTGTGATTGAGATTGAAATTGTGATTGTGCTTGAGCTTGAGTTTGGGATTGAGATTGGAATTGAGATTGGGATTGAGATTGGGATTGAGATTGGGATTGAGATTTGGATTGAGATTGGGATTGAGATTGGGATTGAGATTGGGATTGAGATTGAGATTGAGATTAAGAATGAGATTGAGAATGAGATTGAGATTGAGATTGAGATTGAGATTTAGATCAATTTCGTTAATTTAGAGGCCAATATTCCCTTCATTAAATTACCTTCTTTGTTAAATTTATCGAGAAATAACGATCTATTAGTAAACCAATTTGGAGGAATGATTAAGGAATTATCTAGGAAGAGCCATTCCTTCCGTCATACAAAAACTTTTTGAATCAATGTTTTATAAAGTATTAAGTTTTCACGTTAAACCAAATATATCATCTGCACAGCGCGGTTTTTATCTATGGAGGTCTATAGTTACGAACCTTATTAACTTCCGTTGTACATTTGTTCGTTTTTTGTACAGATTTTGCGAAGTTGTTCGACAAGATTGATCACTGAATTCTTATCACTAAGTTGAAAGATTTGGAGTGCTAATTCATTTCCATAGAAGACTGCAACAAGCTCCAAGATGATTAAGATAAATTTGGTAAATTATCAACTGGCAATAGACTACACCTTAACATGAATAACTGTAGCAAACTGACATTTTCACGTATCCGTCATATTGCATCAATATTGTTTGTTCAACAAAGATATTGACAGAGTATATATCCCATATCTGAAATGGGAGTAGTTTATTTAACTGATGCGACTTTTAACAGGCATATTAACACTATCGTTTCACTATCGAAACTCTACAAATGTTCGCGATCCGATAACTCTATCTTCAATATACGTTTCATTTGTGAGATCAATTTTAGAATATGCATCCACCGTATCGTCACCATCATAGCAGTGTCATTCGAAGAGAATAGCACGTGTTGAAAAACAATTTGTTTCTATCTATGGTCATTTACCATTTATCAGGTAGATGCTGAATGCCTTCGCGCCTAAAGAGAAGATGAGTTCCTGGGTTGATTTTACTGTATGTGGGCGAGCGTTGTCATGCATCAATATAAACTTCCGTCTTCCTTGGCCCGTAAATAATCTTTTTCCTCCTGTGCATCACTTAATTTGATCAATTGGGCTTGTTAACGTGCAGCTGTAACAGTTTGACCAAGTTCCAGAAACTCGTAGTAAATGACTCTTTTCCAATCCTACCAGACACACAGTAACACTTTCTTGGCCTGAATATTCATTTTTGCCTGGATCAACCCATGGTTTTCTGCGTTTGAGATTATTGTACAAAATCGACTTTTCGCCACCCGTAAAGATATTGTGCAAAATTTTTTTACTTTTGTACCGAGAAAGCATCTGCATGAATGTCAACTCTTCGGGTTTGGTTTTATTCGGTCAGTTTATGAGGAACCCATTTTCCTTCCTTCTATATTTTCCTCATTGCATGCAATCGAAGTGATATTGCTTGATGAGTAACTCCTAACTGTTCTGCAAGCTCTCTTTGTGTTTGACACGGATTTTGATCCAATAAAACTTTAAGTTCTTCGTCTTCAAATTGTTTTACTACCCCTGGACGTGGATCGTCCTCAAGACTAAAATTGCGATCACGAATCCTTGCAAATCACTTTTTTACTGTTGAACGACTCACAAAATGTTCACTCGAATTAATCAAATCCACAGCTTGAGCAGCATTTATTTTCATTTGAAAACAGAATAGAATGCAATAAGGTAAATTTTGCTTATATCGACATCCCTTTCTTAAATATCTTAAACGTATGTAGACGGAACTACAGCTTGTAAAAGACTGAAACTTATGCCATAAAAGCAGCTACATATATAAATGGCTAATTTTGATACGTTCAAGTATATTTTAATGCAACCAACTTCAGAGTTGTGTTTCTATGTGGACACCTACTACTTCCGCCTTTGAAACCGGGGGTTTTGAAACCAATTTTTTCCGGGGTTTTGAAACCAATTTTGAGGGCATCGCGTATCTTTAGCTCGGTATGCCACATATTTGATTTTCATTTGCCGAGAGATGCGCTCAAGAGAGATTCAATTCAATTTTATGATAGACAATAAGCATATGGTCGTGATCGTTGCCTTTGTTTTTTTTGTATTTCTTTTTTTGTATTGCTGAATGTATTACTACTGTATAGGTAAATTAATAAAATAAAACTAAAAATAAATTATAAATGCCGAGGTAAGAGTTTCAATTAAAAACCGTCAACAGTTTATTATTAGGATTGGGTATTCGGAAAACGTTTATATTGGTTTAAATTTGATTAGTAGGCTGTTTTTCTCCTGCAACCGGTCACAAGACACCTAAATCTATAGATCTGAATTTGAGCTCTAAATGTTTTGACACCGAATTATTGATTAAGTTCGATTTTATCATAGAGTGATGGCTCTGAAGTATAATTTTAAAACATCGACATTCCAAACCACATACAACATGAATAGTAAAGTTCAACATAAATATTGTGAATACATCTCGCACACGAAATTATCTTAATCCAATCTTTTGATATAGTAAAACTTCGACTTACGTCAACCTTTTTTGTACCTTGTGGGAATCTAATTAATAACAAAGCAACTTTTTTTATATATAGGAAGAGAATGATAATACGTCTCATCTCTACAATACTGGTTTTATATATTTAATCGGAATTACAACTCTTTTTGGCGGTTAGTTCTTAAAGCACCATCGTTCATAAAAGATCAATACAATATGTTTACTTACGGATTTAATATAGTTATAGCGATCATTTTAATATCCGCCGTGCACAGTGATAGTGGTTGTGATAATGTGACATGCAATCGTGTATCAAAACATTATAAAGAACTGGGTTGCACCCCGGTTAAAGAAAATAATGGGTGCTGTGCTACACGGTACGAATGCCCGGATAAGGCGAGCTATGATATGAACAAGTGCTATTGGAATGGGAAATCGTACGATTTAAACGAATTAGTTCCGGATAATGCAACGATTGGAATGTGTGCGGTGTCATGTACTTGTGCCAAGTAATAAGCTTAAGTGCGCTAATCTTGTAAATCTAACGCTAATCTTATAAAATGTGTATGTTTTACAGACGTTATCCAAGGGGGCAGCCAGCTAAATTTACGTGTAAAAGCGTTGTGTGTCCTCACTTTTCACGGGTAGATTTAGAAGGGTGCATTAAGCAGTCCACGTTAGATGGTTGTTGCCCAAAATATTTATGTGACGCCGAAGAAAAGCAATCGGTGGGATCGGGAAGTTGTGTTCTTGCTGGAAAAACATATGAAATTGGTGACATTATTTATCCCGAATCGGAACAGTGCTATAGTTGTATATGTAGCAAAAATTTTGATAACAGAACAATCGTTGATAATCCGTCTTGCAAAGAATACAGCTGTGGTATTGGATTAAGTTACTTCAGTTATATACGTGATGGGTGCATACCAACCTATTATGATACAAATAGCTGTTGTCCCATTGGATGGAGATGTCGTAAGTGCGAATTCTTATGTAAAGAATTTCTCAACCAAATCGCTTAATACTGGTTTTGTCTTTATATTTTAAGCTGAAGACGATGATGCTATCGTACCATCGAGAAGTCGTTCATTAGAACCGGTTGATCCGAAATTTCAATGCCAATATGGTAAATTAACGTTAAATATTGGTGACGAAATTGACGGCGATGATGGTTGTGATGTGTGTAAATGTATTACGCCACCAATGGCGCATTGTGTTAAGAGATCAGATTGTCTGTCTTGATTCTTGAATAACTCTGCCGACTAAATAAATAATTTATGTAATGTTTTGTTTAAATATGTTTTTTTATGATTTTACATATTCTAGATCGACCGTGATGTGTGCGTTGTATATATAAACTTTAGGCCTTGGGCAATATTAAAAAAATATTTATTATTCCTATAAATTACAAAAACACAAATGTTATCATTTAGAATAATTCATTAAAAATTGTTTAACAATTTGGCTTTTTAACACAACTCGCCATTGGTGGTGTTACGCATTTGCATATCTCACATTCATTATTGGTTTTGATTTCGTCATTAACATTTAAGGTTAATTTACCATATTGACATGTTAATTTTGAATCCGTCGTATCGGATCGAATTTCCGCCGGAATCGCAACATCATTGGCTTGAGCTGTAAAAACGACGTTTCTTATTATACAATTCATGCAATGATAAAAATGAAGATAAGAAAAACTTACGACATCTCCATTCAATTGGGCAGCAACTATCTTCACTGTGGTACATCGGTATGCAGCCATCGCGAATAAAATTAAAATTTCCCAATCCAATACCACAATTGACCTCTTTGCACATTGGATTACCGGCAATTGTTTTATTTTTGAACTTCTCATCACAGACACATTTATAACATTTGTTGGAATCTGGAAACATTGCTTCTCCCTCACTATACGTTTTTCCTTCAAGTTCACATTTTTCGGTGCCTACAGTTTTTATTTCCTCATCCGTACAAAGATATTTTGGGCAACATGAATCGAGAGTGGCTTGTTTAAGACATTTACTCAATGTAGGGTTCAAAAAATGAGGACAATCAATATGGGCACATTGAAATTCGGCTGGCCGTCCCTTCGGATATCCCCTAAAAATATATTACACCGTTAGATATGTAAGATAAGATTATGTATAGAGTTAAAATTATAAATAATTACTCAGCGCAGAAACATGATGCGATGCACATTCCAGTTATTTGATTAGTTGGAATCTCCTCATCGATTTTAAACGCACGCCCATTAAAATGACACTTGTCTATAGCATAGCTAGATAAATCCGGGCAATCAAATCTGGATGGGCAACACCCGCCTTTTTCTATGATTGGTTTACAACCAAGTTCTTTATAATGTTTCGGCACAATCGGACACTTTACACAGTCACAGTCACCTTTACCATAAACAACTGTTAACAGACATATCGTTACCAACGTTATCGCAAACATTTTTAATGAACCGTCTCAGACTGAGGTTAACTACTAAGTGAGCGCCAAATGTATATCACTTATTTAAATATATAAGAAGGTGTGACTAACTATTATAACGTAACCTTGGAATATGTCGTTGCCTTTTTTCGTTTTTGATTATGAAAACTAGTATAGGTACGAGTAGACGTATGCATGGGGATAAAGAAGCTTTATTTAACATAAAATTAAAAGTCTTAAGTCTTATGCATATTGTCAATATTTTCAATAATAATAAGCTTCGATCCTGATTGATGCCTTTAACATTGTTTGTGTAGCTTTAATTATATGATAGAATAAAATTGGCCGGGTTGTTAAATAATAACCACACTGATTTGACATATACCAGCTGTCTGGATCTTGATATTCCGACATGAAGTACTATTTGGAATTCGCCTGCGTTATGCCTGTAGCTGTTTGGACACCCGCCGGAATGATGCCATTAGGTTATGCCATACTGGCTGGAAAATGAACGACCATACAATTTTCCTGTTCAATATTGGTTTTGCGAGTTAGAAAAATGCATCTCATTTTACTCGTGGCATTAGTAGCGGTATTTCGGAACAACAACAGTAGACTCTAAGAGGACTTGTAGACAAGAGATCTATCTTAAAGCAGTCGCAGTATGCGCTGTAAGCAGCTTTTATTTTGTTTGTTTTTCTAAGATGTCTTCCAAATTTTTGAATGATTGTTTGAAGTTGTTTCAACTACCGAGAAAGTTAAAGCTTTTTAAACTTTACGAGGGTGACACGTCTGTAACACAATTTTATGAAAGTTTAGGAAAGCTTGTCAACTAGGGCATCAAACTGTTGTATGAATATAAAGGGTACATCCGCACTTCTGAATATCGCATGAAATCATTTCACATCGACGCTTAGGATGATTCAATCTTTCCGGTGTTGAGACTATTTTTAATTATTATTTTGGTGGCGCTATCTCCATCATGCCTCATTTTTACATGAATTGTGATTGAAAAATGTACGGAAAGAGTCTAAACAGAAATAAAAATGTTCTAAATTCATTCGGTTGCTCAGCAATTTTTTTCAGTAAATTGCCTATTGGTTTAAGTGGCCCATTTCTAAGTGGAGTTTAATTTTCAGTTATCTTTACATTGTACTACTTCACATTATTCTAATTGTATTCCAATATTTGTCCGCCTCTATGCCATTCTGAAGTTCACCAAGTAGTCTCATTTGAATATGTATAAGACGAACGAGAGCTAAATTTTTGATTCAGCTAAATTTGGTTGGAGTTGGTGTTTAATTCAATACCTTTCAATGATATGCCACATCATTATATCGGAATGAAAATAAATTTATCTGCTAAGGGTCTTCAGTTAAATTTGTGACATAATTTAAAACTTTTCAATGATATACAATACGTATAGATTCTTTAATATACAAATGATTTGGCACCAACGCCAGAACGATGTATTTATGAACTAAATTTGTTCAAAATTGTTGTCAGTTGCCAAGTCCTTTCAGACGATGTACAATCTGTTTACGATATGTGGGCGTCTTTTAGAGGTGATTTCATAAGACACCTGCCTCCTTGATATTCAGCTCTCAAAAACTATTAAAATTCTTGAATTAGAAATAGACGAAGATTGGCAAAAAATAAGTCCGATCCAGAAGGACGAACACTTTTTTGCCGTTTGGACTAAGGGGGTTTCAAAACTTCGGGTTGAACCTAGATAATTCTTTGTCAGCATTTTAGAACTTTGAACCAAGTTAATTAGTTAATTCAAAGACTATAGTGAAGTTTCTGACAAACTAAAAATGACAAAAAACTTTACAACAGCTCAAAAAAGTGTAAATCATCAAAAAAACGTGTTATGCAAAACGAAATAAATTGTTAAAAAAATAAGTTCACAATCACAAGCTAATCCAACCATGTGTCATAACAATTTTTTATGATTTCTAGGAGCTAACTTATTTATGCGGTGGAGCAGTCATAGACTTTTTTTAATTTTAAAATTTTGCTATAGTAGAAAGTGTGAAGGCGGTTGTCAATGAAAACGTTTACGATGCGTTGTCATTGACAATCGAAGCGCCTTCGTGCTTTCGAAAAATTCAAATATTCGAGGGCCGTTGACAAGGCATCGTAGAGATGTCTAAGTAAATCGAAGTATGCTATCGTGTAGCACTACAGGCTCTTAGAACGTTGGAAGTTACGCTTTTCGTTCATCTAGGTCAACTCCTAGATATCTCAGAGACTTGACCATTTTCATGTTTCGACCGTTTAAAGATATTGTTGGAGGTCGGCAAGAGTCAAATTTGCCTTTTACCTGCAGCATCACTGTTTTCTCTGCAGATAGTGACATTTTATTTTTTTCACACCATTGATTCATTTTGTTAATTGCGATTTGACCCTGACGCTGAAGTTCGAGCCTCGAGTTGCCATGCACCAGAATGACTTTGTCATCCGCGAATGAAATCTCCCCCAAGTCATCAATCTTGCGTGTGTTGAGCACGATATTCCAGACTAGAGGACCTAGGATATAGCCCTGAGTACATCCTTTTGTAATTTATTTAGAAACAGAACCATACATATCTCTGGTTATTGCCGATCGGTTACTGAAGTAGCTCCTAAAACATTTATAGTGTTTCTAGGGAGATTGTAAACCGATAAGGTAGCGATGACAGTAGGCCACGTAAGGTTATCAAATGCTCCGCTGATGTCCAAGAATATACCCATAACATATTTCGAACTTTGGGTTTTGACTGTGTTGATTAGGCGGACTATGGCATCTTCAGTAGACATGTTACGTCGGAAACTGAATTATTTGTCCGAGAATAGTCGGCTCTCTTCAATTCGCGGTGTAATGGGAATTGCTAGTAACCTTTCTAGCAGTTTCCCCATAATCGGTAGTAATATTATTCGTTTTCCAAACTTTAGGGAAGTAACCAAATTTTAAGCAGCTGTTTAATAATTTGACTATGCTAGGCCCTATGATGGGCCATGCCAGCTGGATTATTTCAGCGTTTAAGTTGTCAAGTCTTCAGCATCTGTGGATGGCCATCTTGCGCATTTCTAATTGAGGCTCAGTTTCGTCTGGTGTTTCGTCTGGCAGAAATGAGTTGATTAACTCCATGCGTGTGTCATGTCACATATCAGTGACGACTCCGTTTGTCTTCCTAATGGTATCCAAAACTTCAAGAGGTCTTGCTTTGCCGGCGGCAAATTTGTATACAAGACCCCAGGGGTCTCTAGTACCTTGTTCTGTGACGTACCGTTGGAAAGTACTTTGCTTTGTTTTAAATATTAGCTAAATATAAGCTTATGCATAGAACATCTAAGTTTCCTTAGATTAGAGTTCCACCAACTATTTCGCTTCTTAGCTAATCTCTTGCTAGAAATTGATTTGTTGCAAACACTGGTTAACTGTGTTGAGCTCAGCTCAACGAATGAACTTTTGGAAGTGCTTCTACTCTGTCCTAAGAGCCAACCAAGTGTCTAGCAAATGGACCTCAGTCAGTTATCTTATGGCAAATCCCGGAGTTTTGTTACTTTCAAGCGGACTATTGTGGTGCGTTTGATAATTCAAACGTAATGACTCTATGGTCACTAGAGGTCCAACTTTCTCTTACACACCACCCAACTATCGAGCCCAGCAAGGCTCCGTTAACCATTGTAGACGAGAACGTCGTTGGGTTTCCCTGCTCGTTCACTATGAAAAGGTCTCTTCTGGACATGAAGTTTTCTACTTTTCTTCCGTTTTCATCGGTTAAACGGTCACGCCATATTTCACCCCGCCATGCCACTATGCCTCATCTAGTAGTGGTTTGTTGGTGACAAATACAACTGACTTTTAAACAAATAAAGTACAGCTTTTGGTCGCAGAAGTAGAAAAGTTGTTATTAATTATTAAGGAAAGTGACAGTAACCCATAATAAGATAGTAACTCATCGGCTTTAACGTGGGAAGTAAAATTATTGGTTGACAGTTTGTACTACGCTATAATGATGCATTTGACTTACATCGTAAAATAAATTTTTAAAAATAATTTCGATACAAAATACATTCCGTGTTTTATACTCAAATCTTAAATAAAATGTTTATGATTAAAAAGACGAAAGGAAAATATTTGTGCAGACACTTTTATTACGTCATTAATGTAATTAGAAGCTATGATATCTCGTATATAGGGCATGACAAGCGAGAGTTTTTTTTACGAAATGGCATTATTTCTAATTTTATAGGTGAACTTAAATTATCTAAGATGGCTGTAGCGAATTACCTAATTTTACGTTTCGATTTTGTGAAGAAGGTAATATAGGCTAATTGATATGCTTTAGGAGACGATTAATTTGTTTAGATTCATACATTTTAAGAGATAAAGTATAAAGTAAAAACTTTATGCCAAAGTAATAAAATTCCATTGGTAACTAGTCTTGTGAAGGGTGTCACAACTTGAAGGCGGGATACCAACATCGAGACCAACGTTTTTATTTTTGAATAATTATATTTGTCAAAATTAAAATTTTATTTTGCCATCTCATTCTTTTGCAAATTTTGCCATCTCATTCTTGAAGTTACATAATTAGTTTTAGTTTCGGATTAACGCGTGATTGGTCTATTGAATCCTAGCCATGTCCAATGTTGTGCGTCTACGCGTAATTCGGAATTGTCGACATGTTGGTGTCGAAAAAAGTGTAGATAATTAATTTTGGGGTAGACAATGTCGAAAATTTGTAGAGTATGTAGGATGTTCGTAGACAATGTAGATAATTAGTTGTTTTGTTGGTTTCTCATTATTTTTTCAGTACGAGGTTGTCAACCGAAACTGACAGTTGTACAGTTCAAATTCTAGTAAAAATTATAATTGAATTTTTACAAAACAAATATGTGAGATGGGAGTATGTTTAAAATAATTCAAGTTACCTCAGTTCAATCTCAAATTTTTTATTTGCAATGACATATGTTTTTTTCATCAATAAACTCTAGCGTCACATATTACGCTTTGTAGTTGTCACCATTTGGGATACCATTTCTTTTAGGAAACATGATCATTTCTACAAAATACTCGAACTAAACTAAACTTTTAAAAAATTGATTATGAAATTGTCAACGTGTCCACCTACAAAAAACAGAGACAGGGGCAGATCAAAAACCACCAGATTCATTTGCCTCCGGTAGGTCAAATCAGAACAGTTTAGATCTGCTATTGAGCATCTGCACGTAATATTTTTTGAAATTTACATGGACAACTGTGTGCTAGAGTTTGCTTCTGCCTATTGAAAAACACAAGCTCAAATGGTCACCGATGATACGAGTATACTTAAAATTGTATCTAGCTATATTAGTATACTTCTCGCTGTACATGATCAATTTCTATAATGATTTTAAAGAAGGTGCATTACCCAAGTTTATCCGTGAATTTACGGAATTGAATTATGTTCAAATTTTCGTTTATAATGCAGTATATTAAACAACCTAAATTATTTGTCAAGCCCTGTCTACAGTCTCGAGCAGCACTTTGATTAACCGATTCTTCGCGTAACCGATGCTAATTATATAATTATTAAATATTTGGATTAAGATAAGTTTGTGCGTATTTGTTAGCTTTGGCTCAATAATTATTTATCGCGAATCATTCGGTAAATTAGGGTAAATTAGCAACCGCCATAGAATTAGCAGCTGGTGCCATTTGTACATCAGTAAATAAGCGTATATCAGTACCTCCCTTAACTTTAATCAGAGGTGTTTTACATGGGTCTAGGACTTAATCTTCCTGTATATTAACTCCGAGGACAATACCCTCGCGTTTACCCCAATGCCAGTCGGGGGTACTTCGGGTCCATTAACCCCAGCCTTTACCCCTCGGATATTACCCTCGAACATTAGCTCCTCCTATGGCTTGCTGCTTTCGGCACAGATAAAGGCCTACCTACACATTCGCTCCCTGGTTCCAGTTGGAGAGTCGAACCGTATCTTGCTAATTCGTCTGCTCTGCAATTTTCCTCAACATCGGAATGGTCCGGAACCCAGACCAACTGGATATTCAAGTATTCACTCATCTCGTTGAGAGATGTGCGACAATCCAACGCCATCCTTGATGCCAGGGAAACTGAATCCAGTGAAAGTATGTCCGCCCGACTGTCCACATAAATAGTGATTTCAGTCAACGATATTACATTATGCCTCAACCACATTTAATTCCCCACAAAATACACCAGTTCCCACTCTACCATCGAGCTTGGAGCCGTCGGTGAAAATTTTAGCTGTCCCGGTATCCACAAAGAGACCGCTCTTTTAATCCTCTCTAGAAGAAAGAATTACCTTAAAAAGCTTGCTAAAGCACAACAGGAGTGTTATTTAATCCAAATTCACCAGGCCATACCTCGCAGAATTGACTAGTTGAGTATCCTTTTTAATATCCAACGGAAGAAGGTACAGCATAACCTCTAAGGCATTAGTGGGGGTCGTTTTCAGTGCCCCACTAATGAACAAAGAGGTTGCCCTCTGCACCTTCCCCATCATGTTCCAGTATGATAGTTTCTCCAGAGCTGGCCACCATATACTCATACCACACAGCAGCACAGGCCTTACTACAGCGTGTGGAGCCAGGCACCAGCTCCGGTTTCAGACCCCATTTCAAGTGATTAATTAGCCTGGTTACTGGGTGTTCAATCTCGAGTGGCAATAATCCTTCCCTAATTGCCTCCACCTTCACGTTGTTGATAGCGCCCTCGATATCGAGAAACGCCACCAACGAGATTTCCTGAAAATCCAGTCACTTCGCAATTTCCCGAACCAAAGCATGTAGTGCCGGGTTCACGGACCAACCCTTACGGTATGCATGTTGATACTGTGCCCAGTTTCTGGGTACAATTCTCGAACAAATATAGACATCCAACAGCCTTTCCTTGATTTTCGGCAGAAAGGATGACAGAGATATTGGTATTAAGATCATCCTACCTTGTAGCTGGTACAATCACATTCGGACCAGCTGACTTAAAGGGCTTAAAACTTTTAATTCATTATATCTTCCGTGCATTCTAAATATCCTCTGTAGACAACAGTTGAGGCCCGTAGTCATCCATAGGTTCGCAAGCATTCTCTCCCGCAAACGACGCATCTTCAATTCTCGAGAAGTTAGTTTCCATTAAGAAAATTAAGAGTTTCTCCACTAGAAAACGTCCATTCGCCATTCGATTTAGTCAGATAGCCTGGAACAGCTGGACTGGAAGAGAGAATCTTTTGTAAGCGCGCGGTTTCCGAGACCTCTTCCATTCTATCACAGAAGAGTCACCACGAATTTCTTTGCGCCTTCCTTGTCTCTCTTTTATATTCTCCGAGGTATTCCTTATAGAAGTCCCAGTCTTGGCTTTCTCTAGATCTTTTCGCTCTATTGAAAGCAAACCTGCGGAATTTTCAGCACTTCGAAAGTGTCCAGATCCACCAGGTTTCCGCTTACCCCTCACGTTTGTTAATGGGCAGGCTTCTCTCATAGAGGTACTGCAAGCCCTAGTAAGAGTATCTACTATTGAATCTTCGTGTCGAAGAGGCCTGGAACTCTAGAGGGAATACTACTCTCCAATATATATATATATATCTATATAAGTGCCATACTGCCCTCCTGGGATTTCTGAAAACATACTGATTTGTATTTTGGAGATTAAGCTTAAACGTTAGATACCGATGCCCAGAGAAGGAATGTTCCTTCGCCACCCTCTATTCCCTGGTCATAGGTGAGATAAAATCGGAAACCAAAGTAACATCTAGAACCTCCAGCCTATTTCTAATAATAAAGGCGGGTTCCTGAACTATATTACTAATCATGAGGTTGGTTTTTAG
Organism: Nephrotoma guestfalica; assembly: GCA_963691935.1. Classification (NCBI taxonomy): domain Eukaryota; kingdom Metazoa; phylum Arthropoda; class Insecta; order Diptera; family Tipulidae; genus Nephrotoma; species Nephrotoma guestfalica. The sequence goes on from OY829914.1 coordinate 215,292,692, forward strand.
AATAAATTCGAAGAGTAACTCACCCCTGTCATTGATGTCCGATCTGCCCCAGATGGTATGGTGCATGTTCGCGTCACACCCTAAGATAATTCCGATCTTCCTCCTTTCTGCATCACAAACAAGTGCCCCCAGTATATCCGGCGGTACTGGCTTCTCCCGGTCCATGTATGCGGCTACAAGCCAGAATCACCTACCCTTCATCGTTATGCAGACCGCAGTAATGTTCCCATTGCAGTACTGCGGAACTAGAAAAACATTTATATTATTCTTCACTAGTAACCATGATCTGCTCTTATCCGTCCCACAAGCATATAATAGAATACAACCTTTCGCTCGCAGACCATAGATCTTGTTATTTTTGATGAACTATCTTCTCTCCTGACTTAGCAAGTCTGAGAAGTAGCGCCGCCGAAGCAGCCTTGGTGTGGCGTAAATTTAATTGCACAAACCTGATCATTGTTAACAGTATTCACTTACCTACTTACGACAGCCATGCTACGTCGGGTAGTTGGACCCGACTGAGTCGACAGTCTCCTCCGCCTCACTCCTTCCGCAATGCCTAAATTTAAAGAGGTTCACTTTCCTTCTTAGAGTCCAACGTAAGCCTCTTCTCTATGTTATTGCACGGTGCTCCGTTCAACCCCGACCTTGTCGTTCTTGAACACCTTCAGTGTTACTGATCTGAAGCAGAAATTAATAACCCCTTTAAGTTTTTGTCAGAGGAGTCAAAGATTCTTTATTGATTAACATGATGTAAAATCTAAAGCTACCCGTAGGCTCCTCCTGTATTATAATCTTCCAGTTGCCCGTCGGAAGATCTCCTTAGAGATTTTTCCAGGCTTGTTGACTCCGTGGGAATCCAGACCATTGTTCTAGATCTGCTTGGTATTTCCTCTTTAGGAACTGCTCTGAACTTGACTCCTGGCCATACCTCGCCTAACTCCTCGATCGCCTTCCTGTACAAGAAAGCCGATCTCTGATCAGCGCACGCAGTCAGCTTCAGTCGTCGCTGATACCAACCTACGTTCCTGCAAATTGGTGGAGGTTACATTAAACACCAACCTCCATCTTTCTCCTGTGATGCTACACTCGTCTACAATGGCTAGCACCACCTTCCCTTCCTTCAAGATTTCGCTAGAAAGCTTATGCTCTTTCGGCGATTGTCCCAGATGTGGATCTCTGCATTTTAAACTCAAGGTCCTTCTTGCGTGCATTGCACATATTGGTAATACAGCTATTAGCCCAGTTAGTAGATTTCCTCTGTTCTTCAGTCCATTGCTCCTTCGGGACTGTAGCCAGTCTGGCCAAGATACCGAAGGCCGAACGCCTAGTCCTGTATCTCCGAATCAACGAAGCAATGACTTTCAACTTCTTATTACTACAGCTAGTCCCTGGCTTGCAAGTCTCGGCACCAGTACCAGAAAACCCATAATCTCAGCCCCTAGTTAAAATATCATGAAAAGGCTTTCTGTTCTAAATAGAGGAGGGTCCATAGCATGACCATGTTAAATAACATATTACCGAAGAGTAAGGCGGGGAGGATAATGACCAGAGTGCAATGGCGGAGGGGGGGGGCTAATATCCGGGAGGAAAGGCTAGGAGTAATAGGCCGAGGAATAATTGCCCGGGTGATAATACCAGCGGTATATTGTTCGTGGGGGTAATATCCGGGAAAGAAATATATGTCCTGTTATGGTTTCACACGATCCTGAAACTTTCCGTTTCACACGATCCTGTTATTTCGATCGATAATACACAATCGTCGATGTATTCCACTTCGAGGCTAATGAAGGAACCCGGAAAATATTAACATCTTCAAAGAATTTTTCTGCATCCCGCAAAAAAATGAGAAATTTTAAATTTATGATAGTCAGAATCGAGCTCTTTACATCTTCGAAATGAATTCTGTATCCACTTTCATTATCCAAGGTCAGCATCCTTTTCTTAAGCATAAGGGTCGCATACAGATACGTCATACGAATGGGTTCTGTGTTCAATCAAATTTTTTGCCTGTTGAATTTACATGCTTCACATAAATATTGGGGTATTTGAGTGACTATACCGGATTTTTCATAAAAGGTTATTAATACTTCCATGCGAATTTGTGCTTTAACATTTTATTGAGTAGTAGGGATTTTGGGAGATTTGGGTAAATATTTGGTTCATTGAAGTACCGTGTCTGTAAAGTTCTAATTTTTAACATAGGTTTTAGAATTATTTCGAATATTTTAATTTTTTTTGGTTATTCTAGGTGATAGCTAGATATTATTTTTACATCGAGATGAGGTTACCAAGAAGTTGAAAGTTTGACCATTTACGTCGATGTAAGGATCATATCCGGCTATTACCCAGAATTACCCAAAATTTCATATAGAAATCGCATGTATGCGTTAAATACAATAAAATTCGAGATTGCGAAGGAGTTAACAATTGCGTACCGAAACATTATAATTCGCTAAGGCATCGTGATAATACTTTGTATGTAATCTGATGTAGTCTGATGAGACGGCCGAATTTTTTAATCTAAAATATTCAATGTTTCATCAGTTCGAAAGTAAACTTCCAACGTCTTTGTAACCTCATATCGAACCTCAACTGAACCCCCCCCTCACATTGTATTGAGAGTATAATTTATTTTTTTGCAGGAAAAACAAGTTTATTTCTAATGTCATAGACAGACTACTGGTTCCATAACTATAGTTTCGCGATTGACATGATTTCGTAAATGACAACTCAAGACACACTACAATTTTTGTTGTCTTCTCGTTTGGTTTTAAATAGTAATGGAGTAGGCATTGACAAAAATGTCACGATTAACATTTAACTGACTTTTAAATTGTCAGAAATGACTTTAATATTGACAGAACATAAAAAAAATTTGTTCCCGCCAACTAAATATCACAATGACAAATAGAAAACTCAGAGGAAACTAGATTTGCTTGGTAAACTATTAGTGTCCGGAATTTCTATTTTTGATGTATTCGGCGTTGCGAGCACAACAATTCTTCGGGATGAGAAAAAATATCTCATTCCGAAACTAAGTATAAACCTAGTTGCAAATCATGGTTAGGCATAACACATTACAACGAAATTATCTTCGACTTTCGACCATCTTTTTGGCAATTTATGGATTCCATCGAAAAAAATTGTTTGTCTTTTGATGCAACCCATTCGTCGATCCATTTTTCGATTTCTTCGTGGTTTCTGAAGTGCTGGTCTGGAAGATCGCTTTGAACTGAGCGGAACAAATAGTCTGGTGAATAGGGAGCATGCGGCGTAATTTCCCATTTAAGTACTACCAGCGTATTTTTTACTTGTTTTGCAACAAGTGGTCGAGCATTGTCGTGCATCAAAAACAATTTACGCTGTTTGTTGGCTGAAATCGGACGATTTTTGTTCAATACATGGTTCAAATCTATCAATTGTTGTTCATTACTTTCACCAGTAATAGTTTCGTTCGGTTTTAGCAGCTCATAGTACACCACTCCTTTTTGATCTCGCCAAATGCACAACATAAACTTACTTCCATGAATGTTTTGTTTTGCTGTTGATGGTTCGCCTGAACCTATGATTTTTTGCGTTTAGGGTTAATGTAGTAAATTCATTTTTCATCGCCAGTTACAATTAGAGACAAAAAATGGCATCTTCGGTGACTTGTAAGCAAAAAATTGCAAACCATTAAACGATTTTCAATGTTGGCTTCAGTCAGTTTATGTGGTACCCATTTTCCTTCTTTTTGAATCATTTTCATGGCATGTAAACGTTTGCTTATGGCTACTTGAGTGATATTTAACTGTTCTGCAAGTTCATTTTCTGTGTGAGCTGAGTTTTCCTTCAATAATGCTTCAATTCCTCATCTTTGAATTTTTTTGGTTGACCAGAACTTTTTTTGTCACTGACATCAAAATCACCACTTTTGAATCGTTTAAACCAGTTTTCACAAGTTTGTTGAGTTGGTGTATGTTCACCATAAGTTTCTTGAAGCAAAAGATAACTTTTTTCTTTTGATTAAAGTAAAGTAACGCTTCCCGCAAATGCTGTTTTTTGGTACGAAATTTGACATGTCCCGTTTGATATGAGAATCTCGTTTAAGAATTAAAAAATATGTTGTTTACGCTTTCACATAGGTGTCATTGTAAAATAATATTTAGTACAAAGTCACGCCATCTCTTAGAAAATCCAAAAAACTAAGTAATACACCACCACTAATACAGCTAAGGTATATGCAAGAAATATCCATTTTTTTCTAATCATTCCGTTTCCCGAACATAGCAAAGCTTATTATATACATAGAAGTACGAGTACGTCATTGCTTATAAAAACTTGGTTTACAATTTTTCAAATATCAGGTAGAAATAAATCTCCATCGAGGCGAAATGGGTCCAACAACAAAGAAATCATAGAATTAATTGATTGATTTCTAAGAGGAACCTTCATTTTCGACATTGTTTACATTCTCTACATTGTCGACGTCACTGTTTTAATTGTCTACATACATTCTTTACACATGTAGAATATTAACTATCTACGTGGTGTAGACAATCGGCACAGCGTTGGCCAGGTCCCAGGGTTACTGGAAGGTGTACACTGCTGCTGTATGAGACATACTGGCCATGTCGCTCTCATGCGATCACTCAAATTGTACTAACCGAAGAAAGGGTTTCTTGGTGGGTTGGTGGGTTAAATGTTGGTGGTATAGTTGTAAATAATAATTTATAAAATTGACTTCGAGCAATTTTTACTTCTGGTTATTTAGTAAATAGAAAATTTGTTTGCTTGATTTAAGGAACTTGACATATTTTTAGGTTATTGAACCTCTTTGAGTAAGCCATACTATTGAAGTTTATTTACAGCTTATCCAAACGGTAATCCTGTGTGCTGAGGATATTTAATTTGTAGTAGTTCCACTGCATGTTCATTAACCCTTAATGAAAATTTAATGAAAATGTCAAAAATTACTTTTTCAAATACCTAAATATCTCGTATACGCATACAAATCCGAAATACCATTCAAATGTTAGACAAATAAAATCCTTTTATGTGCCCAAAAATGTAAAGTAGTGGTTTCAGTTTCTTTATATTTTAATGTTACTTTCATGTATCTCATCTCCCTATAGACAAGAAAATTATTATACTTAGGGAAAAATATAATATTTGTCGTCTCGCAATAAAGAAATAATTATGCGGTATGAAACCTTCTAACTTAACAATTAAAATATAGTCAAAAGTTTTTGAAAAAATTAAAAATTCCGGGAGGAACAAAAAAATTCGATTCTTATCTTAGTTTTTTGTTCCGTGGATAGAAAAGTTCATTGTAAAGTTCAATTGAAATAAATATGGCGTTGGGGAATTTTATTTTTTGTGCGATAAAGTCAATATTAAGAATTTTTACGAATCGTAGTTTAAAACTATTACTTTCATAGTTATAAACTAAAATGTTTGAACTGCATACGGGAACAAGTTTTTTGCAAGCACATTTTTACAAATATTTGTTCAAGTGCCGATGAAGCTTTTTACATACACTGCGTGGAATACAAATTAAGCAAGCCAGTTTGAAAAAATATATTTACACAAAATTTGTCGAAATTTACATCTATTACATAAAAGTCTAAAGATGGTTGCGTTTGTTCGTTACACAATTAAAGTTTCGAAAAATAAAAAATTGGTAAAACTAACTCTACGGCTCAAATAGGTTCACTGATCAGATTTAAATATCATAATTAAGCTTATTCCGTAAGTTAACAGAACCGAATAAAGAGGGATGAGAAGGAGCGATTATTTCTGTTCGGTTGGTATTCATTTATGGAAAATTAAAATACTGAAATAAAAATATTCCGAAACATTGAAATTCTGAAACTAAAAATATTTAATAACGAAATCTTTTAAAAATTCGAGAAACTGAAACATATTTTTAAAAATATTACAATCCTAAATGGTTAAAATAATTGGTTATGAACTGTAAAACATAAAAAAAGTTTATTTTTCGACTAAAGTTAAAAATCGAAATTTAAGATACTTAAATTCCTTTATAACAGCTTATTTTTAATATAATTTTAATTAAAGCTACTGAGCCCTTCTAATTAGTGAATTTGGTGTCTTAACAGCCTCAATTCTATATTCTTGGCATGTTTATAGGTCTCCGCTCTTACGTCCTGGAAATTTAAATAAAAATCCCCGCGGAGGACTATATCAAATTTTTCTTGTGCATTGAACGATACTTTTAAGGGTTGGTAGTGATTAGGCGAAAATTTTATAGGCGCAAAAAAATCCCGAAAAGATAATCCAGAAAATAAAATCGCAAAAAACTGGAAAGCAATAATCCTAACAAAAATATTATCGAAAAAAAATTAATCGAAACTCAAATCCCTAAAAATGAAAATCCCTAATTTACAAATCTCAAAAATGCCCATTTATTATGGTCAGTTTTGGAAGGGTTATATTTTCAATTTAGCGCGAAACCTTTCTATAGTTATCGATAATTTTATTCCCCTTATTGAAGTCCACATATTTCTCGTTAGCTGGAGAAACAATAAACGGGTAACTCAGCAAAACAAGTCGGAGCTTGGAGTTACAAAAAAATAAGTAAATGCTGAAACTAGACGATATGATCCAGAGTTCTGGTCGCAATTTGATGCGATAAAAAAGAGCTCAGCAGTCATAAATCGATCGTATGAAATACGTGCAGTTTGATTTTTCAACCTGTTGTGAAGTTTTTGGACACTTTTATAATTTGGACAGAAATTCACGCGAGTGTCCAAAAATAATTTTCTAGACAAAATATGAATTTTAGACAGATATTTGGACAAATGTGCATTTCTAAAAAGTGTAAACAAAAAAAATATTTTCAAAATAGATTAAATTTTTGTATTTCATATTATAATTTTCAGAAATTATTTTAATCATCAGGAATATAGTATACGCATATAAAAGAATGAAAGAATTATAGCTTATGGTAAATCACAAAAATCTCAGAGATTCTTGTAATTTACCATAAGCTACAACGACATCCTTCCATATAAAAATCGCGAGAAGCGTAAATGTTCAAAAATTATATACGAGAGCCCTACGGTTCATTCCGAAATGGCATTAGGTGATTTTAGTTCCTCAATGCATGCCTTTTCAGACCTATTTAGCCACTATGCGAGCCAATCTCTGAGATTTTTGTGATCTTCCATAATATATAATGACATTCTTTTATATGCGTACTATATTCCTGATGATTAATATAATTTCTGCAAATTATAATATGAAATACAAAAATTTAATCTATTTTACAAATTTAATGTAAATTTTTTTTATTTACACATTTTACAAATGCACACTTCCGTCCAAATTATAAAAGTGTCCAAAAATTTCACACCGTTGATTTTTCAGCTGCTATCCCTTTACACAAAGATTACCCAAATTTCGCAAACTCAACCTACAAATTCTATTAAAATGACAAAAATTTAAAATTTCAATGTGCAGTGTGATAAACCGTTTTTTGAGTTCACGAAATACGTGTAGTTTGATTTTGGAGCTGATATCTCTTAACACGAGTACCACTTCAATGTCGCTTTTGATGAACTGTTTTTTGAACTGACGAAATACGTGCAGTTTGATTTATCTAGCTGTTATCCCATATCACCAATACCATTCCTAATTTCTCATACTTAAGCCACGAATTCTTTTAAAAATGCGAAAATTGAATATTTCAATATCCGGTGTGACGAATCGATTTATAAGCTGTTGAAGTGCGTGCAGTGGAGCTGTTACCCCTTAATTTCAACACCGCACCTTCAGTTTCCCGTGCTAAAACCACAAATTCTATTAAATTAAAAGATTTGGTATTTTAATACCGGATGTGAAGGACTGTTTTTGAGTTTAACATTTACGTGCAGATTTTTGAACTGATTCTCAAGCTCAACCACAAAATCTTGTAAAATTGAAACCATTCACGCAATGCATGTATGTAATTTGATTTTTGAGCTGCTAACACTTTACACAGATACCACCCCCCAAATGCAAAAATTTAATATTTTAATGTCGGTTGTAATGTGTTCAAAGAAATAATAATGAAAAAGGGCGATGTAAATAATAGAGGGGGCGAGTCAACGATGACTTAGCCCAAAAACAAAAACTTTAAAAAAAAATTAGGTTAATTTTTCAGCACACCCTTAAAACTTAAAGCAACCCGTAATGAGCTAGTAGCAGCAAACCATCCATATATTGGGCATTTTCAGGTCCCGTATCATGATTATTGCCAATGTGATTTCAAAATTTCAAAGCGCTAATCATTTTTATAACGCTGCAGCGATTTTACTGAACATGTTCTCAGCTGTTGGGTGTCCTAAAAGCGCCATTGTTCCAATACATGTATAAAGTACAAATTCTTTCAAACATTGCAAAAATTCAATGTCAGCAGTGATAAACTGATTTATGAGCTCACGATATACCTGCAGTTTAATTTTAGAGATGCTATCCATTAACAAGAATACCGCCCCAATTACTCCAGCTCAAACTACAACTTTTATTAAAATGACAAGAATTTAATATTTCAATGTGCCGTTTTAGAAGCTCACGAAATACGTGGTTTGACTTTTGTATGGCTACCCACCCCTTAACACGAACGCTACCCCAACTTCTCGACCTGAAACTACAAATTATTTTAAAATTACAAAAATTTACAATGTCAATGTCGAGTGTGATGAATCGATTTATGAGCTCCCGAAATACTCTCAGATAATTAACACGGATAGCACCCCAATTTGAAACTGAAACCACAAATTCTGGTAAAATTCGAACCATTTTCGAAATATTGTACATACAGGGTGGGCCATCAAATTTTTTTTTAACTAGCGGTTATTTTGAGTATGGTAAGGGTTATGTCACTTCTGATTTGACAGAGAGTTAGTTTTATCCTTCCGCTGAACGAAAATGGTTGTGTATTCTCTTGAACAACGCTGGGAAATATTGAAACATTACTTCAATCATGGTAATGTTGCATAACGTGCGCGAAAATTGCGTGCGGTTTTCGGAAGAAACGAAGCGCCTGGAGCTCCATATGTGCGTTATTTTGTGAATAAAATTAAGGAAACAGGCTAACTAATAAACCAACACGAACCAAGCAGCCAACCAAGCGTACACCCGAAAATGTTGATGCTGTAGCCGAGAATGTGCGTGAGTCGCCCGGGAACGTCAACTCGTCACCGTGCTCAAGAATTTAACATTTCAAGCACAACATTGCGACGAATTCTGCATAAAGACCTTGGTATGATACCGTATAAAGTTCAATTGGTTCAGAAATTGAAGCAAAGAGACCAACCATTGCGTTTTCGGTTCGCTGAGTGGGTTTGCGATCGACTTGAAGATATGATTTTGGCAAAAAAATCATCTTTTCGGATGAGGCGCATTTCCATCTTCGCGGCTATGTAAACAAGCAGAATTGTGACATTTGGGGCACGGAGAACCCGCATGTGATCGTAGAGAAGTCGATGCATCCTCAACGAGTGACACTTTGGTGCGGATTTTGGTCCGATGGCATCATTGGGCCATTTTTCTTTGAAAATGAGCAGGGAGCCGCTGTTACTGTCAATGGTGAGTGCTACCGCGCCATGATAAACGATTTTTTGTTCCCGGCACTTGAAGAGGAGGACATAGACAATATTTGGTTCCAACAAGACGGCGCTCCGTGCCACACAGCACACGTTACAATTGATCTTTTGCGCACTGTCTTCGAAGATCGAATTATCAGCCGAAATGCTGATGTGATTTGGCCGCCTCAAAGCTAGGATTTGATGCCATTGGACTATTATCTTTGGAGTGCCGTCAAAGATAAGTGTTACGCCGATAAACCAGCAACGATTGACGCTCTCAAGAACAATATTCGCATTGCCATTGAAGATATAATGCCCCATACCATCGAAAATGTGCTCAAAAATGGGACCGACCGTATGGGGTACGTCAAGGCCAGGCAAGGCAGTCATATGAATGAAATAGTATTCCATAACTAATCGGACGGATTGTTCTTTACAACGAAAAAATAAATTTGAAAAAATATTGAGAACTTTTTGTTTTATTGTATTAAAAGAAAATTATTTGGCCCACCCTATACATGTAGTTTGATTTTTGATCAGTTAGCCCTTAACACAAATACCACCCTCAATTTCTCAAACTCATACAACAAATTCTGCTAAAATTTCAAGCATTCACGAGATACATTCAATTTGATTTTTTAGCTGTTGGCCGTTAACAAGAATACCACCCCTAATTCCTCAAGCTCAAACCACAAAATCTAAAATTGCAAAAATTTAATATTTCAATATTGCATGTGATGAATCGATTTATGAGCTCGCGAGATAAGCGCGGTTTGGTTTTCAGCACGAATTTCACCTCCAATTTCTCAAGCTCAAACCACAAATTCTTTTAAAATTTAATATTTCAATGTTGGGTGTAACGAACCTGTATTGAGCTCATGAAATACGTGCAGTTTGATTTTCGGGCTGCTACCCACCCCTTGGCATGAATACCAATTCTTTAGCTCATTTAGTAAATCCTTTTGATCGTCCCAAAATAATCTGCTTTGATTAACATTTTTTTTATAAATTTTGCGTAAGTTTGATCTCAAAACCTGATCTGTTAAAGATCTGTTAAAGCCGAATCCAGTCAACCCAAAAATGTCGATAAGGATGGTTTATCGAAAATAGATTTTGAAATGCCGAAAAGTACGAAAAAATTTCGAAATTTAAATTACTAAAATTCCTTTACCGCAGGGTTGGCATTTATTTAGAGAAAACTAAAATGCTGAAATAATAAATCCTGAAAATTTGAAATTCTGAAATTAAAAATATTGAATAACAAAATCCTAAAAAATTTCGAAAAACTGAAAAATATTTTTTAAATACTTTTGGTTTAAATAACGGTTTTGAGGTCATAGAGCCCTTCCCCCGCTAACCCTCCAAGGGCTTTTTATTTGGGGTGTAGACGCGGGGTCTATAAACATGACTGGAATATTGAACTAGCGCTGTTGCCAATTCCATGAGCGATATGAAATTCACTAAATGGAAGAGTTCAGTAAATTTAATTGTGATCATCTTAAGAAACAATGAGCGGTTGTAAAAGAATTTAACTATTTTAAATTTAGAGATTTTTGTTTCCAGTAATTTTAAGTTTCGGTATTTTAATACGATCCCTTGCAGCAGCTTGCTGTTTCTTATTAAAATCGTTATTAAATTAGTTAAACTCTTTCAAATAATTATTTTGGTTTTCGCTCAATTTTTTTGTATTTATATTTTTATATTAGAACTGATTTACAAATCATTTAGTAATTTATCTTTCTTAAATAAAGATTCAGATTTGACGGGCAGCAACCCAATGGTTAGTCCCGTTTGAATTTACATAATTTATCATATTTTTAAGTCCTAATTAACTAGAACTACCCAGTTCTTAATATTCTGCCTTTGAAGTCTTTTTACTACATTGGTGGTGTCCAACAATCTTCGTATGTCTGCATTTTGGTGCCGAGATATCCGCTGAATGTGTCTCTTTGCATGATTTTTTATTTCTTGACTTACGTATTCCATGTTTAGGTCCCTATATGTAGGTGTGTTGATAATGCCACGCAGCACTTTATTTTTGAAACATTGTATCGTTTGTGTAGTTATCTTCTTCGTACAACCCCCAAGTTGAATAACATATGTAGGTCCATACGGGTTTAAGTATTTGCCGTCAAAATACCAATTTATTGTGTATTGTAAGTTCAGAATTTCATCCTATTATAGCCAATACATTTCCCTATATTTGATGTTCAGTTCTTCTTTTTCTAAGCTTACAATTTAAAGTCATGCCAAGGTATTTGGCTGTATTTGCATTTGGAACCTGCCTTGAATTAAGTTCCACTGGAATCCAATTAACTTTCTGGTTAGTAAAGTTTACGTGAACCGATTTTGTTTCGTTTAAGCTAATGCGCTATTTCTTTGTCCAGCTACTTACCGAGTTAGTTGCTTGTAGAAGTTTTGTCGTTGCGTCTGATATATACTTTCCAGTTGCCAGAATAGCTGTTATGACAGCACCATCTGTATTTGGCGTATCTCTGGTGTACAGGATATACAATATAGGACCCTGTACGCTATGCTACCGCTACGTGGTATGCCGGCTGCTATTCTCTTTAGTTCAGAGTACTTTCCATTAATATTTTACATGAAAATGCCGATATGCAATGTACGATTTAAGAATTTGATAGAACTGCTTAGGTAGATCTCGATGCAATTTAAATTCAAGTCCTTGGTGGCAAACTATGTCGAAAGCTTGTGCTACATCTAAGAAGATACTGGAGCATATTTTCTTTATCTCAAGAGTGTCTTCTACATATTATGTCTGTTATTATGTGAACTGTTTCTATCGTAGAGTGATTTTCCCTAAATTCAAATTGGTGTGGTGGAATTAAATTTTGTTCTTCTATAATGGGCTTTAGCCTTTTGAGCTGTAATTTTTCAAATAATTTTGAAATGATAGGAAGTAGTGAAATCGGCCTGTACAACTTTTTGTCGTTTGATGGTTTGCTTTGTTTTGAGGAAACTGATACATTTTTATTTTTAGTCTTTGGAGTTATTTGGCTATACTTCAAATCCTCTGTAATTCGCAGGATGATGCCCTTAACAGTTTACGTATTTTGTAGGGTGCTTTTTACTCTTCTTAAACTCTTTCGCGTTGTGCTTTTCAGCACAATTTATGCATCTAGGTTCCCAATCGCAATATTTTTACGTGTGATTGAAACCTTGGCATTTCTTGCATTCATGTATTAGCCTCGTGTTTTTCTTTAAGGGTTCTATTTTAACCCTCATATTTAGAATTGCTTTGATGTTAAAATTGTTATAAACTTTCTCCTTTTTGTTAAAAGTAAGCATATAGAGTGCGAGTTCTCTTTTTTACTTCATTGTTCTCACCTCTCTTTCGTTTTAAGATATTTACTGCATCTTATATTTGCAGATATTTTCCCTTTAGGTCCCCCAATATATTCTTCTTCTTCCACGTTGGATGAAGGCCTCTCGCCACAACTGAACCATTCTTCATTTCACCTTACTCATTGAGCTTTGTGGCTGGTGCTCTATATGTATCGGAATCTGGTGTATTGATTCTCCACACATTATTGTTTAGTGATTCTTAGTGGTCACTGATTTCATTATAGTTTGTATACTAGCAAATCCAGTTATGCCGAATACATTAATTGGTGGAGGAGCCTTTTTTTCGGTGCAACCTTTTGTTGATGATTTTCATGCTGTTGTTTTTGTTGCTGATGTTCTGGACTAGTATTAGTAATGCCAGTTAAAGAAGCGTGGATTTCAGGCGTAATTTCAGGGTTTTTTTTCGTTTCAGTACCCAATCTGTTTCTCAGTACCCAATCAGTACCCATTCAGTACCCAATATGTTTCTCTGTCTCTCTTCTGTTAAAGAAGCATGGATTTCAGGCGTAATTTGAGGGTCTTTTTTTCGTTTCAGTACCCAATCTGTTTCTCTCGCGAGTTCCTCTTCATCAGAATGGAACTCGGTGTTATAACTGGGGTATATACTTGCTTCGTTATAACTATTCACGCTTTCAACGTTTTTGGAAATTTCAATTTCCATTTCTTTGGGCTTCTTTAATTTTTCATTTTTCATTTTTCGTTTGTCAACTTTGCTTCTTAGTTGGGCTATAAGTGTTTCTACTTCAATTAGTTTCCGACAGAGTTCAGCGTTTTCATTTTTCATCTGATTTGCAGAGTTAGTTTGTCTAGTTGGTGATCTTGTCAACTTTGAACTACTTATGAATGGGTATATCAATGATTGGCTCACCCCAGAAACCATTGAGCCTCTCCCAACACTAGTTCCCTGGCAGAACTGAGCCACTGTAAACAGTGCCCAGCCCTCGCGATGTGGACGCGTCTACCAAGAATTGCCTAAGTGCGCACAGTTACTGCCCGAGCCATGAAATTTGACATGAAATTTAAAATATCGCTAAACCTATATTTCAAACATGTATATACAGCTGTATATACAGCTGGAAGCTTTCATCTCATAGAACTGATCTTCTAAGTGTCACGGTAACTGAGATATGACATTTTTAAGTTTTTATAAATTACCCAAAATTTTGTCTTTAAATGGTCATAACTTTATTGTTTGTACAGCTACTGTAACGATTAGTTTAAATTGGTGAATTTAACAACGAGAAGTACACGTTCTGGTTTGAACCGTTAACAAACTCTTGATTTTATTTTATGGGGCAGCAGTATATTGTCGGCTAGATGGCAGTCATCGTGGATGGGATCTTTCCGCTTGTATCAAGAGCTTGTGATAATGCTGCTTTTAATCCGTAATGTATAATATATATATATATATATATATATATATATATATATATATATATATATATATATATATATATATATATATATATATATATATATATATATATATATATATATATATATATATATATGAACACAAGTTCTGTAATGGTTCTCTAGTGCTAAGGTACTAAATCAGCATTCACTGTAGTTTTATTTAAAATACAACTAATATGACCGTTGTTTTCCTTCTAGTCACATTGTCAAAACAAACAAACCATAATGTTTGATTCCGTTGTTAATGAATCCCCCCAATAGTCAATTCTTAATTGTCAATTGTCAATTCTGAATTTTTCATTTCCAAATTTCAATTTTGATTTTTTAATTTTCAATTTTCAATTTTCAATTTTCAATTTTCAATTTTCAATTTTCAATTTTCAATTTTGAATTTTGAATTTTGAATTTTGAATTTTGAATTTTGAATTTTGAATTTTCAATTTTCGATTTTCAATTTTCAATTTTCAATTTTCAATTTTCAATTTTCAATTTTCAATTTTCAATTTTCAATTTTCAATTTTCAATTTTCAATTTTCAATTTAAAATTTTCAATTTTGAATTTTGAATTTTGAATTTTGAATTTTCAGTTTACAATTTTCAATTTTCAATTTTCAATTTTCAATTTTCAATTTTCAATTTTCAATTTTCAATTTTCAATTTTCAATTTTCAATTTTCGATTTTCAATTTTCAATTTTCAATTTTCAATTTTCGATTTTCAATTTTCAATTTTCAATTTTCAATTTTCAATTTTCAATTTTCAATTTTCAATTTTCAATTTTCAATTTTCAATTTTCAATTTTCAATTTTCAATTTGCAATTTTCAATTTGCAATTTTCAATTTTCAATTTTCAATTCAATTTTCAATTTTCAATTTTCAATTTTCAATTTTCAATTTTCAATTTTCAATTTTCAATTTTCAATTGTCAATTTCAATTTCAAAGTAAAAGTCAAGTACTTGAACCTTTGTTAGTATGTACATGCACTTCTATTAGTATTTGTACCTGTGTTAGTACTTGCACCTGCGTTAGTTTTTGTACCTCTGTCAATACTGGCACCTGTGTTAGTACTTGCACCTGTGTTAGTACTTGCACTTGTGTTACTACTTGCATCTGTGCTAGTACTTGCACCTGTGTTAGTATTTTCAGTTGTGTTAGTACTTGCACTTTCACCTGTTTAGTACTTGTATCTGTGTTAGTACTTGCACCTGAGGTAGTACTAGCATTTGTGTTAGTACCTTCATCTCTGTTAGTACTTACACCTGTGTTAGTACTTCCACCTGTGTCAGTACTTGCACCTATGTTAGTATTTGCACCTGTGTCAGTACTTGCAAATTGATGCCTTCGAAGTTTAAGGTTGTTTAGAGAAGCACAATCATGAATATAGAACGATTCAATTGATCTACTATTCAATTCTTGGAGTTTTGACTCAAATAATACCCCGAAATTCTCAAGAGATTTTTTCAAACTACTCAAACAGCTTAAACGAACCAATGTCTATCTAGAAATATCAGCTTAGTGATGCCTTCGTATTCTAAGGTAGTTTAGGAAAGCAAAATTTTGAATTTTTCGTGTTCTAATACAGAATGATTCAATTGAACTACTTAACATTTCAGTTGGTTGGCGTTTTAGTTTGAATAATAATTTTAGAACAAAATTGATGATGTTAATTTTTTATTTATTTGTTTTTATTATTTGGTTGTTTAAGGTTTTTTAACATTGGTTTTAGCACATTATTTCATGTAAATGTTGGCCATGGTTCGTTTTAAGTGGTTCATTTCGGCTGGTATCTCGCTAATGGCACGTTTAATGTTATCTTAAAATTCTGCAACTGTAGTTAGTTTATTGAAATACGCGTTTAAGAGAGACTTCACGTAGCGTCATAAAAAAATTGTCAAGAGGGGTCCTACCGCACGATCCGTCTTGCTGAAACCACATTTCGACTAAATTCAATTCATGCATTTTGGGCAAAAAAAAGTCCGAAATCATCGAACGATACTGGCCATTGACGGATGTACGTTTGTCGCCTTGTACGCATACAATTTGGTGAATGACGTCCATAACGTGAAATTGGTGCGATATTTTGTCACAATGGCTTGAATTGCTTGTCCAGTATGTCAATTATGACGACTATAAAATGGACGAAGTGCAGGAAATACATTTTTCACTGAACACGAATTTTGATAATAAAATTCAATAATTTGTAAATGCTGTTCGGGTGTAAATCTTTACATGATGAAATGGTAATGCTAACTCAAAACAATTGACTTTGACAAATGTCGCTAGTCACGCGTGATGTGTCGAAAACATATATACGAAAAACCAAACAGCATAAAAATCACCCGTTAGAAATCATGAAATTTTTTAAAAGTAAATAAAAGTGATTTTAAATAAAATTCCTGTATGTGTGCGTACGTGACCGTGCCCACTAAATGCCTCTTTGTTCTCTACAGCTCAGACGAATTGACTGATCGGAATGATTTACAATTTTTTGGCTGTTGTAAAGTTTTTTGTTAGATTCCTTGCTACTGACAATTCCCAGTTTAAGAAACAGATAAGGTTCTTTTGTTAAACGTAAATCAGTTTTGGCCCGTTTGATTTGGTCAATCGAGGCTGTCTAATACGTGTAACATCAGAATCATAAACACAAAGTCATTTATCTTTCTTGAAGTAGGTTACTTATTCTAAAATTGGGTAACTACCCTTATAGAATTTGATTTAGGTACGAGACGGGTATTCTTCCTTGTACCGTACATCATGATTGATGAATTCTAAAAGCAATGGAAAAGCAAACTTAGAGGATGCTAACACAAAAATCTCAGTTGAACAATTTTTTTTTACAATATTTTCCTCTTAAATTTATTGCAACCTTCTAAATAAGAGAGTAAATTGCTTTCAATATTTTCTAAAGTATTCACTCGTGTTATTCATTCTGCGGCGTGTTATGAAAATTGAAATTTTATTACCGATAATTTCGGTATTCATCTGCATAAGACGAGCAGCACAACGACAAAAGGTAATATTATTTTAATGACAACATAAACCTGAAAACTTATGGAGACAGGTGAAAATTTTATCAACAATATTCTCGAATGTGCATAATTTAAAATGTGTTCGAAAAGTTTAAGACGTGGTTTTACGGGTAAATATTACGTTGTGTACCTATACGACACCTATAAGTAAATATGCATATATATAGTACGGGTTGGATAAGCCAACAATTTTTATTTGGCTTTAGGGTGAAACACTTAACATTGAACACAATAATTGTTGTACGCACAAATTTATTCAGGGCATGATCATGATTTTCGGAATAAGCTTAGGATTATTAGTTTTACCTTTGCTTCATCAGTTTGGAGTTCATGTGGGATGTTTAGTTGTAGAACAAATATATATGTTTATATGTGTGTGCTGTGTGGGTTTGTGCACTTAAATATCGATGTGCTGTTTATATTGCTGCCATTTGCCACTAACAGAAAATGTATTTTTGTCTACATTTATTGTGAATGGTTGTTTGCAATATACGCATATATAAGCATAATTTAAAACCAATATGTGAAACGTATTTGCTTATGTAAGTAAGAATTCATGGGATGTGTCTGGCGTTAATCTAAACACTTACAGATTTCTGTATATTGCGGTTATAATAATTTGTTTCTATCTGATACTAAAAATTTCCAGTCTTTCGATGCCTTCGATTTCATATAAATTATTAAAATTGAATTACAAAGTTGAATTGAAGTAGAAAATTTCAATACAATGTCTGGTGCATTGAAATTTATGGGCTGTGAAATTGAATAAGCATGTTTTGATAACAGCGCCGTTACTTGGAAAATTATAAATTGCTAAGTTGGCAATCACGAAATTATATATCAAAATACTATAAATTACAAAATTATAAATAGTAAATCTAAAATGCAAAATTTAAAGTGCTGGAACGACAAAAGAAATGTGCTCTCCATACGACTTTGAAAAAATTTGTTTATAGTCACCGTGAAAATCAAACCAGTTTTAAGCTTCTTTTATGATACATAATACTGATTGGCTTGAAACTTTTTTAAGAACATAATTACATTTGAACCAACCCGGAAAATTCACAAAAATGCGATATAGCGTACAAGATCTCGCACATTACAGAATTCGAAATCAGAGAGATTGTCCATAGTGTACTTTCACGAGTGTTTTTGCCTTCTGCCAGCTAGCGCAGAACATGAGCATAGGAAGTGAACAAGAGACTCCTTCTTCTCGTCGTCCTTGCAGGTTCTGCAGAAGTCAGTTGTATTCAGACCTAGCCTTCTCTCATGATCTCTGAACAGGCTGTGTCCGGTAAGTACCCTTACAATTCTAGCTAAATCACGTTTCCTTAGTGTGATAAACATCGTGGAGCGCTTCAAGCTCAGCTCAGGCCATACTTGTTTCGCTACCCTGCTAGTCGGAATGGCGAGCCACCTAGCATTTGCCAAGGCAACTACTTTCCTATGGCTTGCTGCTTTCAGCACATAAATTTTCCTACCTACTCATTCTCTCGCTCTCCACACACTGCATTAATCAGGGAGACGAAAGGATATACCCACATTTAATTCTCCACAAAACACATCAGCTCCCACTTTACCATCGAGCTTTGAACCGTCGGTGAATAATTTAACTGTCCCAGGTTCAACAAAAAGATCACTCTTTCAATTCTCCCTAGAGGGTAGAATCACCTTAAAAAGCTTGCAAAAGTACAACAGGAGTATTATATAATCCAAATTCACCAGGTCATGCCTCACAGAATTGATTATAGTTAAGTGTAATTTTGCCGGACGGCCGTATTAACCGCCATTTGCTTACCAATAATATCCAACGGGAGAAGGTACAGCATAACCTCTAAGACACTATTGGGTATCATTTTCAGTGCCCCACTAATGAGCAAACAGGCTGTCCTTTGCACCTTCCTCATCAAGTTCCTGTATGATAGTTTCTCCAAAGCTGGCCACCACACACTCACACCATATAGCAATAAAGGCTTTACTAATGCCGTGTAGAACCAGTGCACCAGCTCCGGTATCAGAGCCCATTTACTTCCGATGGAATTTTTGCAAGAGTAGAGTGTCACAGTGGCCTTCTTCACTCTTTCTAATGTATTTGGTTTCCAGCTTAGCTTACTATCCGGAAGAATCCTTAGAAATCTCGCCTTATCAGTAAAGGCCTGCATAGTGTCATTCAGACTTGGGGAAACCTCTTCCGGAATTTTATATCTACTAGTGAAAAGAACTAGCTCTATTTTAAATGGGTTGATCTCCAATACCACAATTGCTGGCCCAACCCGCAGCTATTGATAGCGCATTATGTATCACATTCCTAATTATACCAAGGTGCTTTCCCGAGACAACATGTCATCGGCATAAACAACCACACCTATTCCTTCCCCCTCTAGCTCCAATAGTACTCCGTTGATTACTATATTCCAGAGAAAGGGAGAGAGGACACTTCCCTGAGGTATTCCCACAACAACCCGTTTTTTGACGGAGACTTCCCCGAACAAGAATTCCTGAAAATCCAGTGACTTCGTAATTTCCCGAACCAAGGCATGCAGTGTCGTGTCCACGAAATTGCCCTTATGATACGCATGTTAACACTGTGTCCAGTTTCTGGGTATAATTCTCGAACGAATACATCCAGCAGCCTTTCATTGATTTTCAACAGAAAGGATGGATATATTGGTCATAAGTCCTTAGGGTTGTTGTGCGAGCATCTACCGGTTTTCGGGTTGAATATCACTCTAGCCCCATTTCTTCGAGATGTACTATACAGCTTCAGACACCCTTTGAAGATAACCTTCAGCCAGAGAAGTAAAATCTCCGAGTTCTTCTGAATTTCTGCTGGAAGAAGACTGACTTAAAGTGCTTAACACTTTTAATTAGCCCGTTTTATCTTCCGTGTAATCAGAATATCCTCTGCACATACAGTTGGCCCACAGTCATCCATAGGCCCGCAGTCATCCACGGGTTTAATCAGATAGCGTGGAACAGCTGGACTGGTAGGGGGAATATTTCTCAAGCGCTAGGTCTCCGAGACCCCTTCCATTCTATCACAGAAGAGCCTAAACGAATTCCTTTGGGCCTTTCTTGTCCCTCTTTTATATTCTCTGAGGAATTCCTTATAGAAGTGCCAGTCTTGCCTTTTTCTTGATCTTTTCGCTCTACTGAAAGCAAACATTTCGGCATTCCACAAGAACCGAGGTCCTCCAAATAGGTTTCCGCTTTCCTGACCTATATTACTAAAAATGAGCTACTCCAGATGGTACGGTGCGCGTTCGCATCACACTCTAAGCTAACTCCGACCTTCGTCCTTTCTGCATCAACAAGTTTTTATGGTTGGAATAAAAGGAAAATATTCTTAGAATTTTTTACTGACCAATATAGACACATTTGAAAATAAATAGACCAGTTTTAAAGTCGGCACGGCGCGTTGCCTAACGACGTGGCTTTTGGGTTTACGGCTAGTTTGGGAGTGATAGAAGAACGATATGATTTTGTAACTTTTTCAAATGTAATAAAATGATATGTATGTGTCACCAGCGCCAAACAGTTGATTTGTAAACTCACATGCTAAAACAAGATTATCGCTTGGTCCAGAATTTTTTAAACGATTTACGAGGGCGGATTGAAAATGAAGCTACCTAAGTAGGAAAACAAAATTTTTTTTTGCCAAAAACCATTTATTTCTCAACATAGTCTCCATTTAGTTCGACACACTTAGTAAGGCGATATTCCAACTGTTTTATACCATCTGAATAATACGGTTTCGGGAACCCCTCAAAATACGCTTCCACCCATTGTTTCGATTGATTTTTGGTTTCAGGTGTGTAGTGGTGGACCCACGTTTCATCAACAGTAATTAATCGACGCCAAAAATCAACAGGATTACGCTTTATCATGTCCAAACCCGCTGTGAAGTGGTCTGCCGAACTCTTTTTTGTTCGACACTGAGCAAACGCGGCACCCATCTTGCCGATAGCTTTTTCATATGCAAATGTTCATGCAAAATGTTGAACACACGTTCATATGATATGTTTACCATTTCAACAATCTCACGCAACTTGACTCGGCGATCATTCGTAACGATATCGAGGATTTTCTTGATATTTTCTTCAGTAACCTCTTTTGGCCTTCCTGTTGATGGTATTGTTGCAGTGCTTCTTCAGCCGCGTTTAAATTCAGCAATCCAATATTTTACCATGTAATCTGACGGAGCAGACTCACCGTAATGTTTATCGAGCTTTTCTTTTGTCTCTTTCGCCGTTTTCCCTTTCAAATAATAGTGTTTAATCACTGCACGAAATTCGTTTTTTTCCATTTTTCAAGAAACACAAAAGTTGCTTACTTCAAACGACTACAACAAATAAACTATTCGATGAATTTGACAGATCACAATTTCTAAAAAACAAATTTTTGTGTTTGTGCTGCCATCTAGCGCTAGGTAGTTTCATTTTCAATCCGCCCTCGTACCACATGATTATTTTCATGAGGATCTGCATCCATGGCCGAAACGGTTGTGTTTAACTAAATTTCCCACATTTTTCAAGACGTTTTCAATGATGTGCGATACGAATATATTCGATAGCAAAGGAATCATTTGTCAGAAAAATGCATCTGTTATCAGCGCCATTAACGTAATTTGGCCCTTGAGCTAAATTTAAGACATTGTTACAATTTTATAGTAAATGAAAATTGGGTACCAGGACTGTCGGTGGATTTATGAACAATTCACCTAAAACGTCAATTCACCGAAAAACAATTCATCAAAAACAACAATTCACCGAAAAACAATTAACCGAAAATGACAATTCACCGAAAAAACAATTCACCGAAAACGATAATTTAGCGAAAATATTCAAAAGCTTCGCATATTATTAAAGGGTGGGTATTAATTTACTGAAAAGTAAAATACTGAACTTAAAAATCGCGAAACAATGCTCAAAAATGAATCCTTGTGCGTTCTACATATCGTCGCAGTACTAGAAATATTATCGAAAGTACGCTGTCTGTTTTTGTCGGTAATCGATTAGATGGCTCTGGTTCCTTTTCGAGACTAATAATTTGTGCTGGTGTTGTTCTCGTCCTACCAGCCTCATTTCCGGCTATATACATCGTGAACTCATTCTGAAGCATTTGGGTAGCGGATTTCGCATTTTGAGGAGTATAATACCCTCCGATGTTGTAGGTTGTAAGCGGAAATATTAGTGTAGAAAGAGGTATAAGTTGCCTGAAATGTTTTTGGTAGCTACAGGGCTGAAATCATCACAATTTCCAATGAGGACCGGCGCATAGTAAGGAAAAAGAACAACCAAACCGATTTAAATGCAAAAAACTGCTAGCTACTAAATCACTCGTTATCGGATCAATCTATTAGCACTCAATTTGCTTCCTGTGACCATAACTTTTCTTAGAATTTCAGGTCGCGGCGCCCTTACTTCTTCTCGTATATTTTCCTTAAGCTGTTGGATGGTTCTTGGCTTATTGGCATACACCTTACCTTTTCGGTAGCCCCAAAGAGAAAAATCGAGTGCCGTTAAATAGGGCAAACGCGGTGGCCAGTTAAAATCAGAAAAGCGCGATATTATTCGATCGCCAAAAATTTCGCGCAGGAGAGCCATAGTTGGACGAGCTGTGTGAGCTGTAGCTTCATCTTATTGGTTCTGGATTTTCCTCTACCTCTGGCCTTAAAAAACTTTCAGTCATTTCCCAGTATTGAATGCCATTCACATTAACCGCAACTTGTTCGCCGTTTTCGAAAAAATTTGATCCTTTCTGAAGTTATTCCACACCATACTGTGCAATTGTGCATCTAAGTGGATGCATTTAATCTTCAATAATTATTCTTGGATTTTGGGTGTCCCATATGGAATGGGGGAATTTTGTTTATTCACGTGAAACACGTGACACACGTCACATAATTGAGGCGAAAATGGGCCTCGTCGCTCATTATGAGTTTGTGAATCTTATATGGGAAAAGGTGTAAATGTAAAATTCTTTGCAAAGACCGCCTAGAGGTCACCAACTGCTGAGAATGTCGCCTGATGGAAGTTTGAGGGTTTTCCTCAATACTTGCTTACACCCGAGCAATGTTCACATTATTTCGAACTGCACGAGGTTTTCCAGCACGCGGAAAATCACAGGCGGTAAATTGTTGGAGCACTAGGTGCATTTCGAACATGAAAGAAATTACGATATGTTTTTTGTGTCTGAATAATCGAATGTTGACTTTCAAAATTAAATTGAACAATTTTTTTCTTGGTTCTGTGCTGAGTCTTTCCATCATAAATTTTCCAAGTTTTTAAAAGATTCTGAAACAAAACGAGAAAAATTTATTTCCTAATTGAATCATAACGCTTCTATGCGCCATCCTTTAAGTACAGTTTTTTTTTCTCTAAACTCGTCATTTACGATAAAATTAAAAAAATGATCTGAGCTAGTTTTGTTTGAAAATTAATTTACATCGAGTTACTATAATACTTTTCAAAATATTGGATGGAAGGCGATATGTCGATTTTTGTCAAATTTCACTTGGAGCTCCGAATTTATGGAAAAAGCTTAAGTATGAAGTTTCATTCAGAATAATTAATCCGTCTGTGCTATATAGGGGCCGAAATTTTGCACGTACCTGTCACAATATTTTTCAAACACCGAAAAAGCTTCTATGGTAGCTCTCACTTCCGGTTCACCGATTTTGGCTAAAAATCACTTGCATCTCCCAATTTGTAGAAAAAGCCTATGAAGTATCATACCGACCAACCAATCCGTATGGGTTGTACAGGGACCAAATTTTTACTGAAAAAAGTTTGACAAAAATCATAACTTCCGCTTAAATTTTGGAAAACTGATTTGGACCGATATGTTGCAAGATTAGTTTAGAATCTGTTCATAACCGCTTTTCTCCTAAATGATTTACTTTTTAAAATACATGCAAATACCTAAAAAGTTCCTTTTGAATCTGTCACTTCCGGTGGAGAAATGAAAAAGCTCCTATGGAAGCTGACACTTCTGGTGGACCGATTTTGGCCAAAATTCACTGGGAACTCCCAATTTGTGGAAAAGCCTTGTATGAAGTTTCATCCCGAACAATCAGTTCATTTGAGCTAGAGGCCTAATTTTTGTTGAAAAACGGTTTTTTGTTAAAAATTGTAATTTCTGCTTAAATTTTGGAAAACTGATCTAAGTGTTGTTGCAAAACTATTTTCGAGTTTTTAATTCATAAAAATCGTTAAAAATATTTGCAAGAGCTTCCATCGAATCTCTCACTTCCGGTGGACCGATTTCGACCAAAATTCAGTAAATTTTGGAAAACCGATCTAGAATTTTTCTAGAAAAAGTAAAATCCTCCTACACGGAAGCCCTCACTTCCGGTGGATCACTTTTGACCAAAAATCACTAGTTTTACCCCGAACATACAAATCATCTGGGGGCTGTAGAGAGGACATAGCCATTTAATCTGAACGTACACACGCACACACCGTGATTGTATAACAAGTATTTTTTTCACTTCGGCGATGAACTACCCTCTAGTAACAATACCTGCGTTACATAATGCTGGTAATCTTGAATGGAGTAAAATATCCGAAAAATTCATCAAAAGGGTGATAAAAAGCATTAGCCGGCGATTTACATCTAATAATCTATATCTTTTCCATAGTCTCAATAAAACATAACGTAGGCCTTATTGATATGGTTTCGGGATTGAACGACAAAAATCTGTAAGAAAATATTACAAAATACTATCGATTTTATTCTTTAAATTCCATAGACTAACAAATGATACCTATCTACTACAATTTCATAAAATAATAAG
This sequence comes from Nephrotoma guestfalica, assembly GCA_963691935.1. Taxonomy (NCBI): domain Eukaryota; kingdom Metazoa; phylum Arthropoda; class Insecta; order Diptera; family Tipulidae; genus Nephrotoma; species Nephrotoma guestfalica. Next base: position 215,317,876 of record OY829914.1, read on the forward strand.
CTCAATAATATAAGATTAATATACTTGAACCAGACTATTGTAGTCGACTACGTAATCTAAATCTTAACTAACCAATGTCAATATTTTCTTGGCCAAAATATAAAATATTTCATCTCTTTAAGATGGTTTATCAATATTTTGGGATAAACAATTTTTTTTCGTCTTATTACGGTTATCATGAATATAATGCCTATAAGACGAGATGTACGCCTTATCTTAACATTATATTTATGGTTTCTTTTAAGGGGGTTCTTCAATTCACAATAGAAATTCAATAGAAGATTTTTTTTATATATACGGATATTGGGATCTGGTTCTGAAATATCAACGCAGCCATAAACAAATTTATTTAGTTAAAGTTGGGTTCATTGTGTACGTTTATACAACCGATCTAGCCCAAAAAGTCTCTTTAATAAGCTATGGTTTCTTTTCGTTTTTACCCTTACATAAATTGAAAGACGTGCCAACAATCAAATATATCGAACGAATTCGAATCATTAATCAATTGAATGTGAATAACCTATTATATAAAAATAAAATTCAATCATCTTTCAATTGAATTCATTATCGAAAAGTTTTATCACTCATATTCAATTCGTTTAGTATGTCAAATGGTAAAGAAATGTTAACGTAACAGTGTTTGCCAAAGATTAACTTCGATTTTCTTATAATATCAATTCCATGAGGATTTGTTCTTTTGTGTGCTGGGTGTTCGAAATCCAAATCTCCCACGCTATTAATTACCAACTACTTAAAATGTTTCACTAAAATTGTTTACCGATTTGTCACTTATTAGCTAATAATTAACGAAATCCTAATTAGTTTGGGTTCTTATTAATTAAGACAATTTAATCGACATCTTCATCCGACACGGTGATGAAAAACATCAAAATGATTTTCTTTTAATATTTAAGATATTATAGGAATTTTTTTTTAATCCTTGATATTTTTTTTATTACTTAGCTCACAGCTATATTTCCAAAATAGGTGAAAAAAATCTTCTTCTGCCTTTGAACATTTTTTGAGATTCTTCGAACACAAAGCAAATTAAATAATTCATTCTTAAATTCTATTTCAGTAATGTGTATATAACGTTTTTGATTTTGTGTTAAACTTTGAGATTATCTCATAATCACGAACCGAAATATTCGCAATCACAGGGTTAGCTGGTTTAATGTAGCTAACGGCAGTGTTTTAGTTTGTGATTTTGTACGGTTGAGCAGGCCCGGGCCGTAAGATATAATTAAAGTACAAATCTGTAATTTTAATCCTTATTTTAGTTTGATCGCTGTAAATTGTCTAGTAGTTTAGGGATGCGACTGGTACTGATAAATAAATCCCTAATTTATATTTACTGGATGACGCAAAATTATTATTTGATTTAATTTTTTTTTATTCGTGCTCTTTCTAACACATTTTCTTTAACTTCCTCCAAATTGTGTTATGGGCAGGATTTTATTTTGAATATTGTTTTTTAGTTCTGGTATGGTCACTGGTTTATTGATGCACACTTTTTCTTTCAAATAAGCCCAAAGAAAAGAGTCGGGAGTGGTTAAATCTCAAGCGACTAAACTTTTCCGCGAGCGGTTAAACAATCTGAATTTTATATGGGAGTATTCTTAACGTGGACAGAAATCTCTGTACGGACCATGGTGATAGCCCCAATTGTGTAGAACGTTTCCTTGTTGATGTTTCTAGTCTATTCTGCATACTCTTCAGTACATGTAGAATATTATCATACGTGCGTGCTTTTTGCAATCATCTTGTCAGAACCTGGTTCCTTACGGCACCTTCTCTTGCTGGAAATTTGCTATCAGACATTAAAATATCGTCGAAAAGGAACACTGCGTCAAAATAAATGGCCGTTGCTTGTCATTATAAAATCCTATTATTTTAATCCGTTTTTCTGTTGTGTATTGTTCCATTATAAGTTCCTCAAGTCTACTTTACAAAATTCTTAAAATTAAAATAAAAATACAGAACGGACTTTTTGCGCCACCCGGTGTATAAACACTTTTCGATAAAACTTTAACAATGTTTTTTATTTAAACTATTTCAAACACATTTATTATTTTTTTTTATTTTTATTTTAATTCATAAAATTGGGGCTTAGTGTCCACCCACCGTCAAATCACCCTTTATCTACTCTTACTTCTTACTTTCATAAATATTTTTTATTTCATTAAAATTGTTTACGAGAAAAGCGTTTTAATATTTAAATTTGCGCTGAGCTTACACAACAATACACAGCCTTTTTTATCAAAAGAGAAATTTGATCATCATGTTGACTCTCGAAACAAATAATATTTATTTGAATAAATGACATTTAAGCGAATTCTCGAATATTACGAATATTACATTCATATTCGTCATTTTTTAATTCGTGGACGATTTCCTGGAAAGCATTGTTGACAAATAGCTTACGGTGTTTACTCGCTCTAATTTTTGGGCCACATCACTCCCCTACCATTGAGTGCCTAGCAAATGCTAATATTTGAACCTAACTGGACGTTTTATTTGGCCAAGTCTACTGGCTGACTACCAATTACTTCCTTGTTCTGAGGATTTTGTTGAACTAATTTGTCTGGACTATTGAGGTTAATAAAGGTTGATCTACACTCATGAGCAACTAAATCGACTAAAACCTTTAGCACTAACAGAGAGGATAATTTTTTTGAAACGGTTTAACCGATTTTCACAAGACATTATTTTTTAAAAAGCCTGATATCTTAAATTTGAATCAGTCAACCAAAATTTATGATTATGAAAATAAAAATATTGGGGAAATTTAAATTTAAATTACAACAAAAAATCCAAGCAAACCAAAAACAATTTTATTGGTTAATACTTAGTATTGGTCCCTTGCGTGTACAACCTGCGCATCATACTCCTCACCCAACGCAATCTTGAGGTTGTTGATGTTAGATGCGGATTTCTTGCTCGAACCCTCCGTTATAGTTTATTCCATAAATGCTCAATTGGATTCATGTCTAGACTGAGGGCCGGCCACTTCATCGTCTCGAATCCAACTTCATCCATGAACTGTCGAGTGGTTCGAGCTGTGTCACACCGGGGATTATCATGCATCAATATGTCATGCATCTTCCCCTATATATCCCGCGTAGGGCATTACATGATCCAATAGAATGCTCTCGATATATCTTTCAGCGGTTAGACCTCCTCTACGGCCTCCACTAGCTACAAAAAGATCTCTTTTTCCGCAAAACAGAACTGCGAAAATGGCTATGCTTGTCGTTAGTAGATCCGGCCTCTCGTATCACTACCATGGAGATATATTCTGCACTCGTCAGTGAGACCTCTATTGCTCGATTGTCCAATTGATGTGTTGCGAACTAATTCGAGTTGCTCGTTGCGGTGGCATGCTGTCAATTGTTGGTCTCTAGTGGACCGTTTTGGAGTGAGGTTGTCGTCTTTCAAGCGTCTTTTTACTTTCCATTGGCTAACGGCTCCATCTCGAACTTGTCTTAGCTCCTGCTGCACATCGACGCCCTTGATATGGCGATTTTGCAGTGAAGTTAGGACGATAATCCAATCGACTCTCTCAGATCTACACCGATACCGGCTGGTATGTAGTATCCGATTGAAGGTACCAGTTTCCTGAAACCTTTTGGATACTTTTGAGGCAGCAGATTTGCTCATGTTTAGGTGACGAGCGACTTCTCGTTGATTGCGTCTTTCTTGCAATAAAGCAGCAATTTGTGAGGCTTTTCTGGAGTAGTATTCTGATCAAAATTCATTATTGTGACTACTCCCGGATGATGAGGAGATGTCTGTAAAGCGAGCACGTAAAGGTAGCACGATATTTGCGATGGTAACACTCTTGGTTTGAATCGTGAATATTGCATTTTTAGTACAAGATAGCACGAACAATTGTAAAATATGATTTGAATTTATACGGTACATGGAATTGAAAATTAAATTCGTGCCCGACAAATGCTTGTAAGAGGGCAGTTCGAACCATTAGTACTGCCGTCTGATCCACACGATTGCTTTGAAATTTGTCTAAGAAGTTCATTTAAGATTCTTCATCAATACAAAATTAAATTCGTGTCCGACAAATGCTTGGAAGAGGGCAGCTCGAACCATTAATACTGCCGTTTAACCCACACGATTGCTTTGAAATTTGTCTTAGAAATTCTTTAAGGATGCTTCTACAATACAAAATTAAATTCATGCTCTAGGAGGAGACTAAATTTTCTGTCGTGACTCACACAAACTAGGGATATTGCAACATAACGACTTCATTTTAGTCAACACTCGATTTCGCTCCCTATTTAATTTATGTTTCGCTGGCTATATGATAATCAATTCTTAAGGAGTAAACTCCTGCCAGTAACCTGGGATGATAGGAACAAAAATAAAATCCTGGGTTGATTGTACATAAGTTTATAACTATATTTGTTGGATAACTACATGACATCATAGTCCAAGAAATAAACTAGAAGGCAGCTTCACTTACGAAATATTACGTCTCTTAAGCTAGCAGAACACACTACTTAAAAGCTCTATTAAAATTGTTTAGGCTTCATACCTCCTAACTAAAATGCGGGTTCTGCTAGCTTTAGAAAAAGTTTAAAAACAATTGGAAAATTGAAGGTTAATTTTAGGCTAATTAAATGCCCTATTAAATTTTTTAATTCTGCTCGTTCTAGAAAAATCATAAGGCTTTACCACTGTCAAATTAGAATGCAAACCACGATCAACTGACATACCAATAATTTTAGGGTCATTTTGGCCTAATCAAATGTCACAGTAAAAAATTTTGGACTCCACTCGTTCTTGACCAAACTTCAGGTCATTTAATCTAAAACAGAACCCAAATCGAAAATTGGACCAAAACCGAATTAAGAACGAAAAACAAGATCTTCTTTTCGCAAATTTTGGGGGAAGTTTCGGGGAAGTTTTGTTAGTATCGGTATTATCCTTTCCCTTCATTATTAATGGAATATTTTTTTTTATTATAGCAGCCTGTTGCTTTATTCTTGAAATTTTCCTATCTTGGGAAACTCACAAGTTGTTTTCAAATCTTACAAGCTAATTAAACAAGAGAATTTTTTAAGTCTTAACCTATGTTAATTCTTAATATTAATTTAGCTAGATCTAAGGGACCTTCTCTTTTAAGGCGCTGATATCTAGGCCTCCATAATAACGGGTTATCCAATTCGAGGTTGATAAAGTAGAAATCTGTATACCGACATCTGTCAAAGATAAACGTCAAGTACGCTGTCATTTATTTAGTTGACATTCTGCCATTTAAGAATATGGAGCATTTAACAATCGACCAACGCGTTAAAATTATTAAATCTTATTATAAAAATAGTGATTCTGCCGTATCCACATTTCGCGCTTTACGAGCAGATTATGGTCGTCATAATCGTCCTACAAAGCAAACCATATTGAATACAGTGAATAAATTTGAACAAACTGGATCTGTTACTGATATTGTAAGGTCTGTGCATCATCGAAACATTCGCAATGCTGAAAATATCGCTTCTGTAGCTGAAAGCGTGGAAGAAGATCCAAATTTGTCAAGTCCTCGTCGAGTTCAACATTTAGGCCTATCTTATGGCTCATTATGGCGCATTTTGCATCTGGATTTGCATCTTCATCCGTATAAAGTCCATTTGACACAAGAGCTAAAGCCTGCTGACCATGGACAACGAAGAACATACGCAAATTGGGTGTTGGAAAAACAGGCCGTCGATGCTGATTTTTCGAACAAAATTTTCTTCAGTGATGAAGCTCATTTTTCGCTTGGTGGATACGTTAATAAGCAAAACTGTAGAATTTGGGGCTCAGAAAATCCACAATTGATTGTAGAGAAGCCATTACACCCGGAAAAAGTCACTGTTTGGTGCGCATTGTGGTCTGGTGGTGTGATTGGGCCGTATTTTTTTGAGAACAACCATGGACGAACCGTTACCGTCAATTCTGAGCGCTATGGCCGCATGTTAACCGATTATTTTTTTACGAAAATCGAAGATTATGATCTTGACGATATGTGGTTCCAGCAGGATGGAGCAACCAGTCACGTAACACGAGCAAATCGAGATCTTTTGCAAGAGAAATTTGCTGGACGTTTGATTTCGCGATTGGCTGATGTCAATTGGCCTCCAAGATCCTGTGATTTAACGCCTTTGGATTTCTTTTTGTGGGGCTACGCGAAAGATCGTGTTTACGAAAACAATCCTCAAACTCTTGACGAATTGAAAACTAATATTCGTAAGGTAATGGCCGAGATACCGCCCGAAATGTGCCGAAAAGTCATTGAAAATTACCGCAAAAGAATCAAGGCCTGTAAGAAGTCCCGTGGAGGACATTTGAATGATATCTTGTTTATCTAAAAATGGCAAGGATCAATCTGTAAAATGAAATAAAAATTACAATATATTCCGAATATTTTGTGTGTTTTTTTTAAGTTTACTTTATCAAGCTTGAATTGGATAACCTTGTATTTCCCGAGCTAATGTGTTGGGATGTTGTTTTAACTTAGTTTGGTATTTTCTGCTGTACTACTGTGTTGTATTTGCCACTATTTCGATGTTGAGCTGGGGTGTTCGCCGATGTCATATTTGAATTCAGCGACCCGAAAAACTCCCGGGCGCCGAGTTTTTCTCGTTCCCCGCGTGATTTTCTGGAGAGTCTCACGGCGATGAGGTTCATCGGCGTTCCTGAGCTCCAGGTGTTCGGGGGTTCAATTTGAACATCATAATAGTGATCAGCGACCTCGAAAACCCCCGAGTACTCGATTTGAGCCAGTTCTGACTTTTATTTACAAAGTTTTTACTTTTTCCAAAAGGCGTCTCAAAAGATGCATTTTTTGAATGCATTTTTGGCTGCAGCAATGTAATTTCCGATTTGTCAGAGGTACAAAGTAGGTACATTTTTTACAAATAATTTTTGAAAGCGAATGCAAAAAACCGCATTCCGATCCGTCTTTATGGCAAAAATTCCGAACTTTTAGCCTTTTTAGTGCTTCATTGCCTCGACTATATAATAAATTACAAAATATGTCCGAAGAGCCCACTTGATATTTTAATATCAAGCAATATTTTTCCCTTTATCTCCAATTTAGGAGCACAGGGAGTCTTCTGAGCTGGACCATCAAACTCTCCGTTGACTTGTTTGATGTTCTCTGTCGAATAACAAAAATCTCAGAGATTTCCGAGCATGTGGGTTAATAAGATTTATTTCTTACATCAAGTATTAGTTCAGAACCTTTTCGATCATCTCTATGCAGTCCATAGGGGCTGAGCTAAATAATTCCAAATGTTTAAGAATTTTCGGATTACACTCAATGATGTTCTCTCTCGAATTTCTAAATTCTCAGAGATTTCCGAGCATGTGGATACATAAGATTTGTTTCTTACATCAAGTATTAATTCAGAACCACTGCGATCATCTGTGTGCGATCCGAGATAAATTATTGCATATGTTTAAGAATTTTCGGATTACACTCAATGATGATCTCTCTCGAATAACTAAAATCTCAGAGATTTCCGAGCATACAGGTTAATAAGATTTATTTCTTACATCAAGTATTAGTTCAGAACCACTTCGATCATCTCTGTGCGATCCGTACGGGCGAGTTAAATAAGTTCAAATGTTTAAGAATTTTCGGATTACACTCAATGATGTTCTCTCTCGAATAACATAAAACTCAAAGATTTCCGAGCATGTGGGTAAATAAGATTTGTTTCTTACATCAAGTTCTACTTCAGAATCACTACGATCACCTCTGTGCGATTCGTAGTGTGTTTTGTTGTAAAAATTTCTTAATAAAAATTTCACTCAAAACTTTTCACAAAAATTATATATTTTTTATTTATAGTGCAGAAATGTTTGTGTTTATTAAAATTTTTCAAATATTATTTTGAAAGTACAATTTCTGAGTGTTTTTTTAATTCTAGGTACTTATAGGACACAGTGTATATTTTGTTATTTTGGCATAAACTTCACTCCGATTTCCATTAATGCCTCCTTTGCTTTAGCTTTTGTTAATATGCCTGCCCACGCCTTATTCATCGCGTCCAAAGAATGTATTAAGTAATTTCGCTTGTGTTTATTTCACCGCTGTTGTAACTCATGCACTGGGGCCGAGTATTTTGTTTCTATTCTTTCTCTAATTGAAGCTAAGCCATTACGTTTATGTTAGAGTTTTGATGTTTCAGTATCGGATATTTGCCGGGTTGCATTATTTTATTCTATAAATACAGATCAATAAATGATTGCTGATTGAATCCTAGCTAGCCTTGCCAAGCCATGAAAGCTTCTGAGTAAAGTATATTGGCCGGGGGAGGGGGGGGGGGGTAGGATGTTTCATTCCACTTCATTATTCAAATCATCTTCATTATTTTTTCTATAATGTTCCCAAGCGGCCACCCAACCTTATAAAAAATTATAGCAATGGTTGCTTGACGTTGGTGATGAAGTTGATGTTGTTTTATCTATCTCTGCCACTCGCCCCCCAATTTCAAGAAAGATAACTCCAGTGAAAAAGGACCAGATTAAGAAGTGTTGTATTTGTAGTATTTGTCTGGGACAAATGTAATCCTGAGCTAACCTGACCAAACTGGATATCGTTACATTTAAAAAACCACCAGGCAACCATAGCCGAATTTAGCCTCGTAAATCGCTTATGGTTGTACCAATGGCGAGATCGATTGACCTAGATTTGCAATCTCACGTAAATGTTTAAAAAAAAATTGAATTTTAACTGCCAAAATAAAGGTAAAACGCAATTTAAACTAGAAAACTAAAATATGACGCACACCACTGGTCTTACGTTTAAATGTGCAACAATGATGGGATGGTTGAGTACTATGAAATATTTTAGAATCCGTTATTCATAAAACACTAAACATAAAATATGGCTCACAATTAGTTGCCCCTGCGCCTCAATACGTTAACTTACCACACACAACTTTTGTACTGACAATTTAAACGACTACCAATTTTTTCTTGTACGTGCACGATATACAAGATACGAATATTGTTATTGGTATAGGTTTTCATTCATTTTGCTCCCTAACAAGCACAACGAAAAATACAGTTTTATACGAAATTCACCCAATCGAAAATAAAGGAACAACACAAAAAATATTTTTCCACTTTTCAATGTCATGAGGAATTCAGTTGGTTGATAGTCTTTATCACGTTCAAAAGTGAAAGTGGAAAAGAAAGGAAAATTTAATTTTAAACAAAAGCAAAAAAAAAAAAAAAAATACAAAAATTGTTTTATGTGGGAAAATATAAAAGTGAAAATTGTGAAGTAATTTTTTTACGAGTTTTTCCTCGATTTTACTCGCATAATCTGGAATATTTTTTATTTTTTGTAAAGTAGTTTAATCTCTTGGATTTAGTAAAAATTAATTAATTATTTTTCTTTTTTTAATATGTGTTAGTGTTTTAATTAAGAAATTAAACAAATTCGTGTTTGGTGGGTGTGCGTGTGGCGTGAGATAAAAAATAATTTAGAAAATAAATTGTTACCTGTTGAAGAGTGATATTTTTGAAAATATAAATTAAATTGCTTTGTGGTGTTTTTATTTTGTTGACCAAGGAATTACTTTAATTGCTAAGAATTAAATAAATTATTGTGCTTTGTGTAATTAAAGAGTGTCTATATACCAACAAAATATATTTATATATTGGAGAACGTAATTACAAGTACGTGGATAATTTTAATATATTAAGCTTTTTTTAATTAAAATTTATATTGTTCGGTGTACAAATCGAAAGCTTTCTATTTTATCGTTCACATGTTTATCAATTTAGCCAAGTACAAACCAATTATGTGATTTTAATAATGTTGAGTGCGGTTACTTTGCGTTTAGTGGTAACATGATAGCTTATGTGTGTGCGTGTATCTAATATGGAAATGATATTATTGTTTTCATTCCTAACAAACGGTATCAACATACAACGTACATAATACCTGTTGTTGTATTTTTTTTTTTGCTTATGCCGAGTTCTTATAAAATTGATATACCCTTTTCTGGTTCTTAGAATACAGAATGTGTGCGTGTATAAATTATTAACGGCATTTGATTTTGCAGAATACATAAAAAAAGGAATTCTGATTTAGAAAAAGGTGCGAAATATGACAACATTACCATAATACAGGTATTTTATATATCTATTGCTGATTGGCAGTTAGAGATTTCTATCGAGATTCTAAATCTTAAATGTGACGTGAAATCTTTTATCAATCTATACAATTTTCATTTAAAATTTGCAAATTGTCTGTTGTAATTTATGCACATTGTATAATACGTGACTTTTTACCGTTTAGTGTTGTTTTACCGAAACTCCGAATATGGATGTGGAATATTTATGAGGTTTGGGCTTTTTTTTAAGAACCAAGAAAAACTTTTTTAAATTTACGGCAAACCAATTTTTTTTTTTTGTGTTACAAGTCACATCATATCGCTTCACGTATAATTTATGATGTCAGACGTAAAATTCAATGAAATAAAATGAAAACTTTATTTATTGCACATAATTTACAGGTTTTATGTTTAGGTAGATTAAAAGAACAAGATGTTATAATTTTTGTCGTTCGTGTTAACGGTTTCTGCCCGAATTTTTGATTTTACTTTATGCCTGGGTGCGCACTTGGCGACTAACTAGGTGGAAAATCTAATTTTATGATTAATTTTGATTCTAAAAGTTAGAGTATTAAAGTTAAAATTTCAAATCTTTTTAATTTGTTTTCTCACCTTATAAAGTATATAGATTCAAAGGTGCTGCGAAGAAAGGATCACTGTAGAATCAAGCACACGTGTGTGTGTAGTTATGATAAAGCATCAGGCCAGGGAACTGGGTTTCAATCTCACTAGCAGCAAATGTAAAGTGGAATATTTAGTAAGCTATGCCCGTTATTGGCCATTCGCGACTTAGTGTGTTTCTTATACTTCTGTTTTTAGAATTGTTTCTCGATTCTTATTGTATTCGATTTAATGGGGGTGTATGCAAATTACACTCAAAATTGGAGTGAAATTTCGCTATAGAATTGGAAAAAGTAGCGTTTCCCTGTGAGTAAAATTTTAAAAGTAATTAGACAGTTCTCCAACTATTCAAATCTATGGGTTGGGAAAAACGCGAAAGAAAAAGGTAAACGATTTTATAAACAATTTTTTTAAAGCTAGGAGGGCCTTATTAGTTAGGCCTCGCTTCTACAACTAAAAGCGACAATTTAATTTTAAAGTGTCATTGTAATGTTTTTCATTCAATTCAGCCTGTCGAACTGCAAAATGTAAAATTAAATTTACGTTAAACACAGACAAATGAGCTTGTATTGCACTTATTCCAGATATACAGTTTATTTACGGTTACAAGTTTATTAACGCTTAGCTTAAATTATAAAGGGGGAAGGGGTAGTAAATTTCAAATTGAATTGGCTCGGTAATCAAAAAAAGGTATCACGGGTGGTCAAATAATGCAAGATTTTTGGAATAAAATTACATTTGCCGGATTGGGCCAGATATACAATTGTTGAATTCTTCAAACTTACATCGAAGGATGAATGCATTTTTTTATAAGCGACGCTCAGAATTACAACTCCTTAAAAAAGAAACTTAAAATGTAATTTTTTACTATTTGAAGTTTCAAAATGTTTTTTTTAATTATATTCTGCACCAGACAGGTATTGTTGTATTTCAATCAGAACCCATTGCGTAAACTGCTCTTAAAATTTCTATTACTTAGTTGTTTTAGCATTTTCAGAAAATTCGGTGGTGTATGCAAATTACACTCAAAATTGGAGTGAAATTTCGCTACAGAATTGGAAAAAGTAGCAGCTTCAAATGCAATGATTTTGTCATCCTCTGAATTAGTAATACCCGTTTCCCTTAGAGTAAAAATAATTAGACAGTTCTGCAACTATTCAAATCGTTGGGTTGGGAGAAACGCAAAAGTAAAAGGTAATAGATTTTATAAAATCGTTTTTGTAGCTAGGAGGGCCTTACTACTTGGGCGTCACATCTAACGGGTGATTTTTTAAGAGCTTGGGAACTTTTTTTTAAAAAAAAACGCATAAAATTTGCAAAATCTCATCGGTTCTTTATTTGAAACGTTAGATTGGTCCATGACATTTACTTTTTGAAGATAATTTCATTTAAATGTTGACCGCGGCTGCGTCTTAGGTGGTCCATTCGGAAAGTCAAATTTTGGGCAACTTTTTCGAGCATTTCGGCCGGAATAGCCCGAATTTCTTCGGAAATGTTGTCTTCCAAAACTGGAATAGTTGCTGGCTTATTTCTGTAGACTTTAGACTTGACGTAGCCCCACAAAAAATAGTCTAAAGGCGTCAAATCGCATGATCTTGGTGCCCAACTTACCGGGCCATTTCTTGAGATGAATTGTTCTCCGAAGTTTTCCCTCAAAATGGCCATAGAATCGCGAGCTGTGTGGCATGTAGCGCCATCTTGTTGAAACCACATGTCAACTAAGTTCAGTTCTTCCATTTTTGGCAACAAAAAGTTTGTTAGCATCGAACGATAGCGATCGCCATTCACCGTAACGTTGCGTCCAACAGCATCTTTGAAAAAATACGGTCCAATGATTCCACCAGCGTACAAACCACACCAAACAGTGCATTTTTCGGGATGCATGGGCAGTTCTTGAACGGCTTCTGGTTGCTCTTCACTCCAAATGCGGCAATTTTGCTTATTTACGTAGCCATTCAACCAGAAATGAGCCTCATCGCTGAACAAAATTTGTCGATAAAAAAGCGGATTTTCTGCCAACTTTTCTAGGGCCCATTCACTGAAAATTCGACGTTGTGGCAGATCGTTCGGCTTCAGTTCTTGCAGGAGCTGTATTTTATACGGTTTTACACCAAGATCTTTGCGTAAAATCTTCCATGTCGTCGAATAACACAAACCCAATTGCTGCGAACGGCGACGAATCGACATTTCACGGTCTTCAGCAACACTCTCAGAAACAGACGCAATATTCTCTTCTGTACGCACTGTACGCATTCGTGTGGTTGGTTTAATGTCCAATAAAGTAAACTGAGTGCGAAACTTGGTCACAATCGCATTAATTGTTTGCTCACTTGGTCGATTATGTAGACCATAAATCGGACGTAAATCGCGAAACACTTTTCGAACCGAACACTGATTTTTGTAATATAATTCAATTATTTGCAAGCGTTGCTCGTTAGTAAGTCTATTCATTATGAAATGTCAAAGCATACTGAGCATCTTTCTCTTTGACACCTTGTCTGAAATCCCGCGTGATCTGTCAAATACTAATGCATGAAAATCCTAACCACAAAAAAATCACCCTTTACAATTAAGAAGCGACAATTTAATTATTAAGTGTCATCGTAATGGTTTTCATACAATTCAGCCAACTATTTTTTTAGCAAAATATATTTTGTTGTTGGTTATCGTCCGACGGTACTTCTAAGATATCTTCCAAAGAATGGTTATTTAGGGGTTGTATATTTTTTCCTGAATCTGTTAATCTTGTCAATAATTTGTAAATCACAGATATAAGCGGGTTTTTATTTAATTTGGAACTTGCGTTATTCACATCGCAGGAACCAGTATGTAAATACTGAAGAACAGCTGATGACTCCGTTCGCTTTTCATTAATTCGTAATTCTAGTTTCGATTTTATTTCATTTGAAAGAATATTATTTATATTCTGCAGTCTTGATGCACATGAAGGTAATAGCAGCGTTTGCAATAAGAAGATTTGCATCTCTTCAGCACAGAGCCTCTACCGTTAGCTTTATTGGCTCAAGCACATTAATAATCTCTACCAATAATATCCAATCATTTTCACAAAATGAATATTCGGTGTGGTTCAGTTCTACGATCGCCATCTGTAGACTAAACTTTGCAACTAAAGACTAAACTTCTCGTGTTGGAGAAGCTCTAAAATTTCTTACTACTCTACGAATTTTTGTTATCAGGCGGTTTCTGAGCAAATTACTTTGTCAAAAGTATCAGCAATTTCGGATATTTCGTCAACGCCATTGACATTTAGAATATCTATTCATATAAAGCACGTGTAAAGCTGATGTTCTGGCTCAATCTGGCTGTTCTGGCTGATGTTCTGCTCTCAAGTCTTTTCATCGCCGATGCTCCAACAGTGGTTATACTATACAACGTCCTTTTTAACCGTAAAGAGAAATCGTTTAATTTATTTTTAATTGCTCAATCCAATTTTCGGCGAGAGCACTACCGTGAATACGGACCATTTATATTTAAGAATCGACGGTTTCTGATAGAATTCCACTCATCAAAAGTTAAAGTAAATTTAATTTTATTCATTTTCTTGTTAAACAATTTGGATCTTGTTTCCTGTTGAGTTTTTGCAGCATAATCCATTACAATCTTTTTATGGTGCTGGGTAATTTTGGTATTTGATTGCACGTGAATCCTTTGACCGTAAGCAATACCCTGAGATTATTTGAAGTGCAAAACACAAAAAATGCTATACCATCTCTTACAATTAGCCGATATAAAATGGCAGACAAAGAAAATCTTGTATCGCTCGTAAATGGGAATGAAGCGCACTATAGTAGATCCACCGCAACATTTAATTTGTTTTCCACATTTCTTGCATTCAGCATAGAAAATGAGCCCATTACGTGTATGAAATGAATGAACAGAAATGTTGAAATGTCAAACAAACCAACCAAAAAAGTATAATTTGTACGAATATCAAAATAAAAACTGGGCGAAGATCGAAAAAAAAGGCCGAAAGTACATACAGAGTCATCTCTTCGGTTGACCTTAATCGAAAACCCGGGTTGCAACCACTAATCAGAACCCTTTGGGTAAACTGCTCTTAAAGTTTGTATTACTTAGTTGTTTCTCCATTTTCAGCCGGGTCGAATGCTTGATATCAGCAAATTCATTTGGCCAACATTCGAAGTAAGTGCTGAAAATGGCAAAATAATACTTTATCCAGATGGGTCTTTAAATTAGTTAGAAGACACAGGTTACGTTTAGACAGCTGTGTAGTTGCAGTTACATAAAATTAAGGATTTTGGACTACATATTAACTTATTTTATTTTTATAGTTCGAGTGCATCACGTTTGAATTCAAGAATTTTTTAATCAAATTTAACACGCGGCGTTAATAATTAAATTATATATTTTGACGAACTGCGAAAGGTGCGTATAGTCAAAGTAGAGTTCGTATAATGACGATAATCCTAAAACAGTAAAATTAACTTAACAGGCATTCACTAATTAATTGACATATTTCAGTGCAAATTCAGTGGTTTGCAATGGTAGACCAACTAAATAGGTTATTTGCAATCCGCCAATTAATTGCCAGAAATTTCAAAAGTGGTTAGCCTTATACGGGACTTTCGTAGTTCGTGGTCTGTTTACACAATTAGTCAAAAGAATCGCGCAAAGTGTCATTATTTTGCACTTAAACCTCACAAGGTAATCAGAACTTTGGTTCGAAAACTAACTACCAGATAAAATCAAGTGGAACTCATTTCCTAAAATATAATTTTACGTCAATAGGAAAGTTACTCTAGTTTCACCCATTATTCATTAAAACAAGCTAAAAATGCGGAAAATTCGAGGATCAACTTGTTCTTCACTTAAAAAATTCGGCACGTTAACTTAAAATTTGTTTTTTAACATCTGCGATGTTTTGCATTTCCCCGTAGGTATTAAATTTCAGGGAACCAAAATAGTTTTATTTGTTTGATCACCAAGTTTTCTGATGATATGATTTTTTGATTTAATGCCAATTTAGAGATGATGGAAGTTCAATAATATTTTGCAGTATTTTCCAATACAGTTGCAGTAATATGTCATTTATATGTATATTCCATTCTAACGAAATAATTTAGCACGTGCGCCAAAACGATTAAATACTGAGCTGAAATGCTATTAAAATCTTTTTCAAAAGACAATACAGCTACAGAGTTAGCTTTAAATATTCGGACGCGGCCAAATTTGTTGTAACATTCCTCAAGACCTTATACATATTGTATAAAAAATGATAAATAAGCTACCAGCATCAGAACGGTGGATTTTTGAACTAAATCACTGATAACAAAATTGTTGCAATTTCGAAGACCTTTCAAACGATGTATCAAATGATTATTTCGGAATCAGAAAAATGTATTAGTCACCAGCAAAACGACATTTTCAAAGACTAACGTGTTTAACTAAATTTGTGACATTCCGCAATACCTTTTCAATGGTATATGAAACTTATTTATTTTATAATAAATAAGCTCAGCTAAACTTGTGTCATTTACCAATCGTTTGCTACCGCACGTATAATTTTATAATAATGAAAAGTTAGCTACCTGCGCCAAACGTTGGATTTGTGAACTAAATCACTAATAATTAAAATGAAGTTTTTCCAGAATTAGGTTATGGAGGAATGAGAAAAAATGTAACTGACTCCAGCGCCAAAATGGTAGTTTTGGGTATTTAAGCACTTTCAGTCAATCTCGAATTCCTAAGGATTTCTATTTTAATTTCTAATTAAATTTCCGTTTGGAGGGTTGTACCCCTTTGCCTCGTCTCCTTTACCGTTTTATTATATTTTTAGTCAATCCAGATTGGATCTAGTAAATCAGGTCGTTTCTTCCTTCGCAGCCGTCGAGTTTGTATCATCCAACATACGAAGAATCTCAGAATTTGGTTTGCATGTGTTTTCTTCCACGTGTTTGCTCAACAAACTCCACCTTCAGATCTCTATGAAGGTTGTCATTTCTTCTGTACGTAGGATTTTGCTTTGGAATGACTGGATGAGATTGGGATTCGTTTTCTTTGTACAGCCCTAGAGCTGTACACACAGGTTTTAGAATTTTCCGGTATAGTAGCAATTTATTGTATAATTAATTTACATATTCCAATTCGAGCTATTATTTCTCGTACGTTTTTTTTCGGTTCTATTTCATTTGTACTATGATTAATATTTGGTACTTTAAGAAAGCTTGGTTTATATAGCACCTAACCATATAGGTAGCAATCGTATCAGATTATTATGGATATTTGAAAAAATTTAACATTCACTAAACCTCTCACTATCAATAACGAGGAAACTTGTCATTATCTAGTCTTTAAAATAGAATATACTCGTATACTTATCATACTGATTTAGTATCTCTATTTATCACCAGGAACGTGCACGTTGTTTTATCGATTTGTCCGTTTGAGTGCTCAAAAATCGCTAATCACTCAAATTGAAGAATTATAATCTCGCATACACACATTTAAAATCCGAACCCGATGTTAACTACTTTTCTACGTCTGTTTCATGTTTTTTATACGACTTCCACAAAAAAATTGAGTTTCGAGTCGAAAATTGAGTTGGAACAGTTGTACAACTGGGTTCCTCCGTGTGTTTTTATCTGTACCACAGGTAATAACGGGTTATCCAATTCGAGGTTGATAAAGTAGAAATCTGTATACCGACATCTGTCAAAGATAAACGTCAAGTACGCTGTCATTTATTTAGTTGACATTCTGCCATTTAAGAATATGGAGCATTTAACAATCGACCAACGCGTTAAAATTATTAAATCTTATTATAAATATAGTGATTCTGCCGTATCCACATTTCGTGCTTTACGAGCAGATTATGGTCGTCATAATCGTCCTACAAAGCAAACCATATTGAATACAGTGAATAAATTTGAACAAACTGGATCTGTTACTGATATTATAAGGTCTGTGCATCATCGAAACATTCGCAATGCTGAAAATATCGCTTCTGTAGCTGAAAGTGTGGAAGAAGATTCAAATTTGTCAATTCCTCGTCGAGCTCAACATTTAGGCCTATCTTATGGCTCATTATGGCGCATTTTGCATCTGGATTTGCATCTTCATCCGTATAAAGTCAATTTGACACAAGAGCTAAAGCCTGCTGACCATGGACAACGAAGAACATACGCAAATTGGGTGTTGGAAAAACAGGCCGTCGATGCTGATTTTTCGAACAAAATTTTCTTCAGTGATGAAGCTCATTTTTCGCTTGGTGGATACGTTAATAAGCAAAACTGTAGAATTTGGGGCTCAGAAAATCCACAATTGATTGTAGAGAAGCCATTACACCCGGAAAAAGTCACTGTTTGGTGCGCATTGTGGTCTGGTGGTGTGATTGGGCCGTATTTTTTTGAGAACAACCATGGACGAACCGTTACCGTCAATTCTGAGCACTCTGGCCGCATGATAACCGATTATTTTTTTACGAAAATCGAAGATTATGATCTTGACGATATGTGGTTCCAGCAGGATGGAGCATCCAGTCACGTAACACGAGCAAATCGAGATCTTTTGCAAGAGAAATTTCCTGGACGTTTGATTTCGCGATTGGCTGATGTCAATTGGCCTCCAAGATCCTGTGATTTAACGCCTTTGGATTTCTTTTTGTGGGGCTACGCGAAAGATCGTATTTACGCAAACAATCCTCAAACTCTTGACGAATTGAAAACTAATATTCGTAAGGTAATGGCCGAGATACCGCCCGAAATGTGCCGAAAAGTCATTGAAAATTACCGCAAAAGAATCAAGGCCTGTAAGAAGTCCCGTGGAGGACATTTGAATGATATCTTGTTTAACTAAAAATGGCAAGGATCAATCTGTAAAATGAAATAAAAATTACAATACATTCCGAATATTTTGTGTGTTTTTTTTAAGTTTACTTTATCAAGCTTGAATTGGATAACCTTGTGTTAGTTTAGAAATCGCCACTAGATACAATTTCAAAATTGAAATAAAATATAAGATTTACTTGTTAGTAGTGAATAATGATTAATCAATCCTAGGAGTAAATAATGTACACTCCGTTTCAGTTAATTATGACCACTTACTATATTGATTTCAAATGCCAATTCCATATTTGAGAAACGAGAATATTACTTTGCACATGCATTTGAGGGTACATTGTCGCCCATTAAAATAACGATAAAACACATACATTAACAGTATTAAAATATGCGTTTTAAATGCGTTACTTAATTACGAGCATTAGAGAAATCTCTGTAAAAGCTAAAAACGAATTATTTGTGCTAAAAATTTCGAAAAAACCGGCTATGTTATTTATATGCTAATTTATTCTATTTTCATTGCATTTAGCACAAATAATTCGCACAAACAGTTTCAAAAGGTTGTGAAGGCCTCGAATCATTTTATCTTCATATTGCTTGCCTTCTTCATTTACTTACCTTGAAAGCCACTCCACACATATTCCATGGTATTCAAATCAGTTGAATATGAGGACCATGGCAGCAAAGCCATATCTTCTGCTCTTATCCACCTGTAATAATTCTCGCTGTATGAATTAGGGCCTCTTCCAAGATAGTTTTGTACGAAGGTGCAGTCATTGCATTAAATACCAATTCAATTGTTCTGTAGTACAAAATGGCTTCCGAAGCCATTACGCCGCCTTATCTACTATGGTTTCTGTTCAAAAATATATCCTCTTTCCTTAGATCCAATAAAACTAATTTCCATGAGGACCATCCAAATTAAATTTCTTTTCGTCTGAAAATGCAATTTGGTAACATTTTTGCTTCCATGTAAATTCAAGTTGGTTTGCTTTGCGTGATGCATTCAAAGGAAGCTTTTTTGAAGTTTTTTTTAAATTTAAGTTACACAGTATTATTAATCATATGCCGCACCGTTGATAAGCTGGCTTTGACTCCAGTTTTTGCTTAATTTTTGGAGCTGACAAGCATGAATTTGCAGCAGTTAAGCATAATTACCGGTTTATCAGTGGGTGTTGTAGCATAATTTTCAGTAGCATTGATAAAATATCTATTAACAGTTTTTCCTCTAATAAAATGTTTTTGTTTTTGTAATAAGTTTAATTGAAAATAATCAATCAACACAAATAAGATTAACATTTTGTTCTTACCAACTGTAAAAAATACAGAAAACTGTTTTACTGTTGGTATCTGTTTTATCGTTATTTCAATGAGCGACCATGTACCCTTAAATGCATGTGCAAAGTAATATTCTCATTTCACAAATATGGAAGTTTTTGACATTTGAAATAAATATAGTTGGTGGTCGTAATTAACTGAAGCGGAGTGTATATTAATATAATTCAAGGAACTAAAGGATAATGAGTATTTTATACAATAATCCTGTACATAGATAATTTACTAACAGACTGAATTGTTTGTAAAATAGTTCTAAATATTGTTGTTGTTTTAGGATAAATTAGAGCAAACTTCATTTGCAGGTTTTCGCTTAAATTTTAGAAATTCCATTTGGGCAGATTTTGCTATATAAAGTAGTTGTACTTTTCAAGATTTCTGGATAAAACGAAAAAAGCTTTGGAAAACAATTATTTTCTATCTAAAGTTTAATTTTCGCTGAAATTTTTGGGAAAATTACGAAAAAGTTGAAAATTTTTGGACCTTCTTGTTTCAATCGCTTTTTTCGGTAGCGAAAGCAACCACTTGTGGAAGAATCCGATTTCTGCAATTTCACTAAGCCATGCCAATCTATGAAAAGAGAGCTAAACGAATAAAGGTGTGTTTTGGTGAAAAACTGTTATTATCAAATATCGTTATTTCCACATATCGCTACCTCGGAAGAATATGGGCTCAACTCAAAAACCTAAATTTCGAAAAAACGCAATTAAAATCTTTTAATTAAATTTAAATTTAAATATTAAACCCTAAAGGTATTCGAACGGGAAGCGGGTTGACCTTTACGAGTACGGTGGAACATAAACAACTGGTGGATATGAATTTTCATAACTTACAGCTCTTTCTCAGATAATATTAAATAAAACACAATAGATAAGTGTAAAAACTTAAAATTCAAAATAGCAATTAGTATTTTTTAAAAACGGTTTACACATTTTCATAAAATTGAGAATAGTATCTGGGAATTACTGATTTCTCAATTAATTGCAATAACCCTTTTTTTGCTTCAGTGATTCCTGTTTTACTTGTGTAGGCCTTTTTTATTTACAGAGTTCCTGCTTCTTTAGTTTTCTTCAAAGAACTTTGTTCACTATCCGAATTTTTACAAAGTAGCTGGTAAGGTTTGTCTCGTTCTAATTTTAAAACATTGACTTCGCTAATCTTAAAAATTTCTCCATCAGTATTTTTTTTATTACACTCGTTGAAATTCTTAAAATCCAGAAAATCTTGGTTGTTTTTCTCGCTGACCTTACAATACTTACGTACTGATCGGGAACATAAATAGGTGTTGACTTTTCTTTTTTGACTCGTCTTTCAATTACTGAATGGGCAGTCTCCTTTATTTTGACGATGGCTGGTTATTAAATATTTATAGATTCAATTAAATCAGATTTTGAGATCACATGCATATAAAGGGTGTTTTTTTAAGAGGTTGCCGATTTTTTTTTTGAATAAAACACATATAAAATTATGAAATGACCAAAATTTTTTTTTATTTGGTAGATAATTTTTTGGCATTTAACATTTAAACACAATTTCTGGCATATGGCTACCACGACTATTTTTCACAAATGTCATTCTGGAGGTCCAATTTTCCAGCACTTTTTCAAGCATTTGAGGGCGTATGTCAGCAATGACACGTTGAATATTGGTTTCCAAAGCGTCAATCGATTGAGGTTTATCCACATAAACCAATGACTTCACGTATCCCCACAAAAAGTAATCGAGTGGCGTCAAATCGCACGAACGCGGAGGCCAATTCACCGGACCATTTCTCGAAATAATGTTGTCGTTGAAAGTTTCTTTCAATAAGTCGATTGTTTCACGTGCTGTATGGCAAGTGGCACCATCTTGTTGAAACCACATTTCATTCATATCCATATCTTCAAGATTTGACAACAAAAACTCATTTAACATGGTTCTGTATCGATTTCCATTCACGGTAACGCGTCGTCCTTCCTCATTTTTAAAGAAATATGGACCGATGATCCCACCAGCCCATAGACCGCACCAAACAGTACATTTATCAGGATGCATTGGTAATTCTAGAACGGCGTGTGGATTATCTTTGCTCCAAATGCGACAATTTTGTTTGTTGACGTATCCATTTAACCAAAAATGCGCCTCATCACTGAAGAGAATTTTACGGTAAAAAAATGGATCTTCGTTCAATTGATTTAACGACCAATCACTGAATTCACGGCGCAAACGATGGTCGTGTGGCTTTAATTCTTGCACCAATTGAATTTTGTATGGCACCAAACCCAAATCTTTACGTAAAATTTTCCATAAAGTCGATGGACAAAGTCCAATTTGCTGAGCACGATGACGAATCGATAAATTGTCGTTTTCTTCGACACTGGCCTCAACGACAGCAATATTTTCTTCTGTACGAACTCTTCTCATTCTTGTCGGTGGCTTGGCATCCAAAAGAGTGAATGTAGACCGAAATTTGGTAATTACGTTCTTTATGGTGGTCTCTGACGGACGATTATGTGCACCATAAAATTCACGAAGTGCTCTATAAACATTTTTAATTGAACACTGATTTTGAAAATAAATTTCCACGATTTGAAAACGTTGTTCTGGAGTTAACCTATTCATAATGATTTGCCAAACAATACTGAGTAGAAATGCCACTTTGAGCTGTCAAAACAACTGTCATAAAATAAAACGACATCTATCGGAAAAACAAACCTCCTAAAAAAACACCCGTTATTGACATGGCAATAATGTTTTTGTTTTTATTCTGCCCGGCACAGTTGTCTTCATTGACTGATTTTTGAATTTTCTCGAGACATCGCTATACGCATGTAGCTATTTCGTTTGATCCTCTATTGGTTTGTCCTTCGTATCAAATATAACAGCTCACATCATTTGTAATAATGGCGAAAATCGTAAAACTAAATACATTTAATTTTGAGATGTAATAAAATGATGATACGTCCTCCCGGGGACGCAGTAACACAGCTTACAGATCGTATACTGCTGCGAATCTAGCTGAGATTATTGTCGTTTTTTTCGAAACAAGACAAGACTTTTTCTCTCAAATGGGTGACATATTTTTCTTGAATTTTGGCTTATTCAGCCTCATTATAATTTATAAATTGCGAGCAAATTTCACATTGATTCTTTTTAGTAATACATCTGGTAATTGCCATACTCGAAATGTTCCTTTTTACACATATTTTTGTAATATCTGTATAGTTCAATAATTGTTTTATCTCCTTCAATAAATTGTTTCTCAGTACGAGCGCGACAATAGTGACTGTCGATTCTTGGAATTGAATTAATACGATATCAAATGGTCTCTTTCACTTCATCAGGAGCCTTTTAACGGTTTTTATGTTTTCCTCGAAATTCTGTGAAAACTATTCCTGTTTCACTAGTGTTTCGTTTGTCTTGGACTGTTCGAATTACCCTACCACTATGATGCCTGAAGTTATTATAACCACGCTGGCTAGTTTCCAATTGATAACGATGTTTTGGTGTCACGGTTGTCATATTTGCGGCAATGCAATCGCGGTGCCTTTGTAGGTCGAAAATCTTCCAATATTCGTCAAAAATGGTTTATCTTTCTTCCTGTGATATTTTTTGTGAACATTTTAGTCTACTCTTTTCACCACAAGAGGGATCAATTTCCGGGCATTCCTAATTGCTTTTATTTTTTCCAATGTTCCGTCGTTCCCGTTTTCTTTCTCTTTCGATTCTTTTTTCCAACTTGAGAAGCAAATTTTACTTCTCTTTTTACTACCTCGTTCTGATTCTGCTTGAATATTGCCGAGCTCTTCATCGGATGAAGTTTCTGAAAAATACGAGCCACTTGAAGAAGACTTTTCATCGCCATTATGCGAACCCACACTGCTTTGCTTATCATTATCTGAGGTAAGGTGAGTGATTGCATTTTTGTGGTACGTTTGTATAGCATCTTAACGAGAAGAAAATGTTGTTTTAATTTGTAATTGTAATTTTTGTTGATTATGATAACCAAAGAAACCTCGTTCAAAACTGATACAGTGTGGGCTAGTATGTCCACAAGTTAAAGCAACACACGTATTGTAATAATTTGTTTTTTAATTTATACTAATCCCGAAAGTTGTATTGTTCTGTCTCATCTGTAATCCCATTAGATTTCCCATTTGCTCTTGAATATGCCAAACTGTGGTATTTGATCCGATTTCAGCGTCGTGATCATTTGGTTTGGTTTGGACAGAATCGTGGCCGGTTGCATTTTGCATATTACCCGGTAAAAATTGGTACAGTTTCTTCGGCGTCGTGTCCGGTAATAATTGCTTCGGTTTCTTCGGCATCACGTCCCGCGTTATTAATGAGGTTTTATATAAGTCCACTTTTCAGAGAAGATAATTATCTTCATTTGCAATAATTAGTTATAAAACATACATTTATGATAATATAATTATGATATCATTGTTTTACATAGTTTCATGTATAACGACACCCTGTTTTTGAATATGTGAAACGGCAATATTTGATACGATGTCTTCCGAATCGGAAAAATGTGACTGTTTACAAAATTTTAATGTGTGCAGTTTAAACTATGCGAAACAACGAGCTTGTGACGACGTTGAAACAATGTGGAATAAAGTGTGAATTTAATTTGTGCCACAATGCCACATAAAAATATACTCGATTTAGGTTAGTTTCGTGCAAAAAAGTAAAAATCAATTTTTTTAGTTGTGCCGGTATTCTTCCGAGGTACCGATACTTAACATCTTATAGTTTTTGGTTCAAATGGCCTAAAATTCGAAAAAATATATTTTTCAAGAGCTTTAGCCTTTTTGTCCTAAATATCGAAATCTCGAGTTTAACGCAGAATATTATTAGCATCCTATCCATTCTTCCTCTAATGTTCTCTCTGCACCGTCTGATTCATTAGGAGTGAGCTAAGGAGCACTATGACACAATGAATTAATTATCTCTCGAATCCTTTAAAGTTTCTTCCGAATGTAACTGTCGAATTTGGAAATTTTGAACCGTTTAGTAAAATACACATAAGACATGTATTGAAATACTTGAAATTTTTCAGATTAAAATATCAAGCTTAAACGGTTTATCACATACTTGTATTGCCAAAAGACATTTTCCTTTGGTGAAGCAAATTTAATTCGAAAAAAAAAAGTTTTTTGTTTATTTTTTTATTCCATTTATTTTCATATATCCACTTCACAAAATACTTCTAGGAATTTCCACTTAACTAAAAACAAACTCAACAAAATACTTGAAATATTTTTAATTAAATTTTCGAAACAGAAAATTTTCTAAGCCAATTATATTCTGGTCGTAACAAATCTATATACCGCACCCACAATCAACACTGTGCTGTGTACAGTTGATTAAAAAGAAAAACAAAAGTTAATTTCCACTCGTGATGGTAAGGGTACACCAAAACGAAAATATTAAAGAGACAATATGCTGGTGGTAACGCACGAGTACCTAATAACGAAAGGACCAAAAACGCAAATACAAAAGACGTAATTATATACAAATTTGGTGATGTGTCCTTGAAATGAAATAAAAATTTCTTTCCAAACAATAAATCAAATTATTTCAAAACGACAAAAAAGGAAATCTCAATTCAAATTGAATAATAAATCAAATTTGGATTAAATAGCAAAGCAACAAATAAAAAATAGAAAAAGGAAAAGGCATTAAAAACTTTTAATTATTTTTGATATTTCTATTGTCAATGAAAAGCACAATAAAATATGAGTACCGAAATCTGAAGCTTTTTGTATTTTGACGATATGTTAAGCCTATTAAATTTATCCAGCATTGTTATTTCGAACTAGTTTTCGTAATAAACTTAATCCTATGGTAGGTTGATATATGAGATTTTGTATAGATTCATCCAAATGAGTCCTCCTATACATTTTAAGTCGAATCCCTAATATTTTAACCGTGAAGTAAGTAGATGTCTCGATTTACCTATAAAACATGTACTTCGATAATTACGTATTCATCACAGAGCGAATTAAATCGTTTCGCTCGATGTAATTTCGAATAAACAAATGGTGTTCAATCTTCTTCAGAAAGAAATTTCGTTGAACAACAAACTTTTTGCGTGCACCCCACATAAAAATGTAAAAAAGTTTTCCGTGTACAAATTTTATATAAATAAATTTGTCTTCGAAAAGATTATGGTAAAACCACATGCTCCATACATAAACGAGAAATTTATCGAATGGATCCTTCAACAATACAGCACACACATACATGTCTGTGAAGTTAGCCCGGAAACGATCCCGCAAAAATGCGATGGCAACACTAAAGTACATATATCACGACACTTTTCAATGTCATCCCGAAAAAATATTTATATCACGATATTTTTGAATGTCATCCCGGAAAAAATTATGTCATGACAGTTTTTTACTATATCAATCCATAAAAATTTATAAACAATTTGTATTGAAAAACTGATACCAACCCGGAAAAAATTATGTCACTATAATTTTCCTATAGATTGTATAAAGTTGATAAAATAGGCTAATTAAGTACATTCATACCTCGCATTACGGATAGGCATACGTTTCGGAAAAGCAAGCCTTAAACCGAAATTCCGTTTATCGAATCAATATATTTCATATAAATTCGTAGAAATTATAAGCCATCCGTTACCAAGACAGTGCAATAAATATAAACGACAAAAAAATTCATAATAAATCACAACAGTCAGCTGACAACGAAAGGGCGTTCATTTAGCGAGGTATGAGAAGAATATAAAAAAACTAAATATTATAATACAGATGGCAAACAATTCTATGATTTAGAGCTCCGCTATAGTCGTCTGAATTCGTAGTACATGTCCATTACCAGAAACCGGACTATATACGTTTTGTAGTTCAGGGATTGGCCTGTTTAAATAACAAGTGGCAAAAAAATTCTATGATTTAGAGCTCCGCTATAGTCGTCTGAGTTCGTAGTACATGTCCACTACCAGAAACCGGACTATATACGTTTTGTAGTTCCGGGATTGGCCTGTTTAAATAACAAGTGGCAAAAAAATTCTATGATTTAGAGCTCCGCTATAGTCGTCTGAATTCGTAGTACATGTCCATTACCAGAAACCGGACTATATACGTTTTGTAGTTCAGGGATTGGCCTGTTTAAATAACAAGTGGCAAAAAAATTCTATGATTTAGAGCTCCGCTATAGTCGTCTGAATTGGTAGTACATGTCCATTACCAGAAACCGGACTATATACGTTTTGTAGTTCAGGGATTGGCCTGTTTAAATAACAAGTGGCAAAAAAATTCTATGATTTAGAGCTCCGCTATAGTCGTCTGAATTCGTAGTACATGTCCATTACCAGAAACCGGACTATATACGTTTTGTAGTTCAGGGATTGGCCTGTTTAAATAACAAGTGGCAAAAAAATTCTATGATTTAGAGCTCCGCTATAGTCGTCTGAATTCGTAGTACATGTCCATTACCAGAAACCGGACTATATACGTTTTGTAGTTCAGGAATTGGCCTGTTTAAATAACAAGTGGCAACAAAATTCTATGATTTAGAGCTCCGCTATAGTCGTCTGAATTCGTAGTACATGTCCATTACCAGAAACCGGACTATATACGTTTTGTAGTTCGGGGATTGGCCTGTTTAAATAATAAGTGGCAAAAAAATTTTATGATTTAGAGCTCCGCTATAGTCGTCTGAATTCGTAGTACATGTCCATTACCAGAAACCGGACTATATACGTTTTGTAGTTCAGGGATTGGCCTGTTTAAATAACAAGTGGCAAAAAAATTCTATGATTTAGAGCTCCGCTATAGTCGTCTGAATTCGTAGTACATGTCCATTACCAGAAACCGGACTATATACGTTTTGTAGTTCAGGGATTGGCCTGTTTAAATAACAAGTGACAAAAAAATTCTATGATTTAGAGCTCCGCTATAGTCGTCTGAATTCGTAGTACATGTCCATTACCAGAAACCGGACTATATACGTTTTGTAGTTCAGAGATTGGCCTGTTTAAATAACAAGTTGCAAAAAAATTCTATGATTTAGAGCTCCGCTATAGTCGTCTGAATTCGTAGTACATGTCCATTACCAGAAACCGGACTATATACGTTTTGTAGTTCAGGGATTGGCCTGTTTAAATAACAAGTGGCAAAAAAATTCTATGATTTAGAGCTCCGCTATAGTCGTCTGAATTCGTAGTACATGTCCATTACCAGAAACCGGACTATATACGTTTTGTAGTTCAGGGATTGGCCTGTTTAAATAACAAGTGACAAAAAAATTCTATGATTTAGAGCTCCGCTATAGTCGTCTGAATTCGTAGTACATGTCCATTACCAGAAACCGGACTATATACGTTTTGTAGTTCAGGGATTGGCCTGTTTAAATAACAAGTGGCAAAAAAATTCTATGATTTAGAGCTCCGCTATAGTCGTCTGAATTCGTAGTACATGTCCATTACCAGAAACCGGACTATATACGTTTTGTAGTTCAGGGATTGGCCTGTTTAAATAACAAGTTGCAAAAAAATTCTATGATTTAGAGCTCCGCTATAGTCGTCTGAATTCGTAGTACATGTCCATTACCAGAAACCGGACTATATACGTTTTGTAGTTCAGGGATTGGCCTGTTTAAATAACAAGTGGCAAAAAAATTCTATGATTTAGAGCTCCGCTATAGTCGTCTGAATTCGTAGTACATGTCCATTACCAGAAACCGGACTATAAACGTTTTGTAGTTCAGGGATTGGCCTGTTTAAATAACAAGTGACAAAAAAATTCTATGATTTAGAGCTCCGCTATAGTCGTCTGAATTCGTAGTACATGTCCATTACCAGAAACCGGACTATATACGTTTTGTAGTTCAGGGATTGGCCTGTTTAAATAACAAGTGGCAAAAAAATTCTATGATTTAGAGCTCCGCTATAGTCGTCTGAATTCGTAGTAAATGTCCATTACCAGAAACCGGACTATATACGTTTTGTAGTTCAGGGATTGGCCTGTTTAAATAACAAGTGGCAAAAAAATTCTATGATTTAGAGCTCCGCTATAGTCGTCTGAATTCGTAGTACATGTCCATTACCAGAAACCGGACTATATACGTTTTGTAGTTCAGGGATTGGCCTGTTTAAATAACAAGTGACAAAAAAATTCTATGATTTAGAGCTCCGCTATAGTCGTCTGAATTCGTAGTACATGTCCATTACCAGAAACCGGACTATATACGTTTTGTAGTTCAGAGATTGGCCTGTTTAAATAACAAGTTGCAAAAAAATTCTATGATTTAGAGCTCCGCTATAGTCGTCTGAATTCGTAGTACATGTCCATTACCAGAAACCGGACTATATACGTTTTGTAGTTCAGGGATTGGCCTGTTTAAATAACAAGTGGCAAAAAAATTCTATGATTTAGAGCTCCGCTATAGTCGTCTGAATTCGTAGTACATGTCCATTACCAGAAACCGGACTATATACGTTTTGTAGTTCAGGGATTGGCCTGTTTAAATAACAAGTGACAAAAAAATTCTATGATTTAGAGCTCCGCTATAGTCGTCTGAATTCGTAGTACATGTCCATTACCAGAAACCGGACTATATACGTTTTGTAGTTCAGGGATTGGCCTGTTTAAATAACAAGTGGCAAAAAAATTCTATGATTTAGAGCTCCGCTATAGTCGTCTGAATTCGTAGTACATGTCCATTACCAGAAACCGGACTATATACGTTTTGTAGTTCAGGGATTGGCCTGTTTAAATAACAAGTTGCAAAAAAATTCTATGATTTAGAGCTCCGCTATAGTCGTCTGAATTCGTAGTACATGTCCATTACCAGAAACCGGACTATATACGTTTTGTAGTTCAGGGATTGGCCTGTTTAAATAACAAGTGGCAAAAAAATTCTATGATTTAGAGCTCCGCTATAGTCGTCTGAATTCGTAGTACATTTCCATTACCAGAAACCGGACTATATACGTTTTGTAGTTCAGGGATTGGCCTGTTTAAATAACAAGTGACAAAAAAATTCTATGATTTAGAGCTCCGCTATAGTCGTCTGAATTCGTAGTACATGTCCATTACCAGAAACCGGACTATATACGTTTTGTAGTTCAGGGATTGGCCTGTTTAAATAACAAGTGGCAAAAAAATTCTATGATTTAGAGCTCCGCTATAGTCGTCTGAATTCGTAGTACATGTCCATTACCAGAAACCGGACTATATACGTTTTGTAGTTCAGGGATTGGCCTGTTTAAATAACAAGTGGCAAAAAAATTCTATGATTTAGAGCTCCGCTATAGTCGTCTGAATTCGTAGTACATGTCCATTACCAGAAACCGGAC
This sequence comes from Nephrotoma guestfalica, assembly GCA_963691935.1. NCBI lineage: Eukaryota > Metazoa > Arthropoda > Insecta > Diptera > Tipulidae > Nephrotoma > Nephrotoma guestfalica. The sequence continues at coordinate 215,348,097 of OY829914.1, forward strand.
TATATAAGTTTTGTAGTTCAGGGATTGGCCTGTTTAAATAACAAGTTGCAAAAAAAATCTATGATTTAGAGCTCCGCTATAGTCGTCTGAATTCGTAGTACATGTCCATTACCAGAAACCGGACTATATACGTTTTGTAGTTCAGGGATTGGCCTGTTTAAATAACAAGTTGCAAAAAAATTCTATGATTTAGAGCTCCGCTATAGTCGTCTGAATTCGTAGTACATGTCCATTACCAGAAACCGGACTATATACGTTTTGTAGTTCAGGGATTGGCCTGTTTAAATAACAAGTGACAAAAAAATTCTATGATTTAGAGCTCCGCTATAGTCGTCTGAATTCGAAGTACATGTCCATTACCAGAAACCGGACTATATACGTTTTGTAGTTCAGGGATTGGCCTGTTTAAATAACAAGTGACAAAAAAATTCTATGATTTAGAGCTCCGCTATAGTCGTCTGAATTCGTAGTACATGTCCATTACCAGAAACCGGACTATATACGTTTTGTAGTTCAGGGATTGGCCTGTTTAAATAACAAGTGGCAAAAAAATTCTATGATTTAGAGCTCCGCTATAGTCGTCTGAACTCGTAGTACATGTCCATTACCAGAAACCGGACTATATACGTTTTGTAGTTCAGGGATTGGCCTGTTTAAATAACAAGTGGCAAAAAAATTCTATGATTTAGAGCTCCGCTATAGTCGTCTGAATTCGTAGTACATGTCCATTACCAGAAACCGGACTATATACGTTTTGTAGTTCAGGGATTGGCCTGTTTAAATAACAAGTGACAAAAAAATTCTATGATTTAGAGCTCCGCTATAGTCGTCTGAATTCGAAGTACATGTCCATTACCAGAAACCGGACTATATACGTTTTGTAGTTCAGGGATTGGCCTGTTTAAATAACAAGTGACAAAAAAATTCTATGATTTAGAGCTCCGCTATAGTCGTCTGAATTCGTAGTACATGTCCATTACCAGAAACCGGACTATATACGTTTTGTAGTTCAGGGATTGGCCTGTTTAAATAACAAGTGGCAAAAAAATTCTATGATTTAGAGCTCCGCTATAGTCGTCTGAATTCGTAGTACATGTCCATTACCAGAAACCGGACTATATACGTTTTGTAGTTCAGGGATTGGCCTGTTTAAATAACAAGTGGCAAAAAAATTCTATGATTTAGAGCTCCGCTATAGTCGTCTGAATTCGTAGTACATTTCCATTACCAGAAACCGGACTATATACGTTTTGTAGTTCAGGGATTGGCCTGTTTAAATAACAAGTGACAAAAAAATTCTATGATTTAGAGCTCCGCTATAGTCGTCTGAATTCGTAGTACATGTCCATTACCAGAAACCGGACTATATACGTTTTGTAGTTCAGGGATTGGCCTGTTTAAATAACAAGTGGCAAAAAAATTCTATGATTTAGAGCTCCGCTATAGTCGTCTGAATTCGTAGTACATGTCCATTACCAGAAACCGGACTATATACGTTTTGTAGTTCAGGGATTGGCCTGTTTAAATAACAAGTGGCAAAAAAATTCTATGATTTAGAGCTCCGCTATAGTCGTCTGAATTCGTAGTACATGTCCATTACCAGAAACCGGACTATATAAGTTTTGTAGTTCAGGGATTGGCCTGTTTAAATAACAAGTTGCAAAAAAAATCTATGATTTAGAGCTCCGCTATAGTCGTCTGAATTCGTAGTACATGTCCATTACCAGAAACCGGACTATATACGTTTTGTAGTTCAGGGATTGGCCTGTTTAAATAACAAGTTGCAAAAAAATTCTATGATTTAGAGCTCCGCTATAGTCGTCTGAATTCGTAGTACATGTCCATTACCAGAAACCGGACTATATACGTTTTGTAGTTCAGGGATTGGCCTGTTTAAATAACAAGTGACAAAAAAATTCTATGATTTAGAGCTCCGCTATAGTCGTCTGAATTCGAAGTACATGTCCATTACCAGAAACCGGACTATATACGTTTTGTAGTTCAGGGATTGGCCTGTTTAAATAACAAGTGACAAAAAAATTCTATGATTTAGAGCTCCGCTATAGTCGTCTGAATTCGTAGTACATGTCCATTACCAGAAACCGGACTATATACGTTTTGTAGTTCAGGGATTGGCCTGTTTAAATAACAAGTGGCAAAAAAATTCTATGATTTAGAGCTCCGCTATAGTCGTCTGAACTCGTAGTACATGTCCATTACCAGAAACCGGACTATATACGTTTTGTAGTTCAGGGATTGGCCTGTTTAAATAACAAGTGGCAAAAAAATTCTATGATTTAGAGCTCCGCTATAGTCGTCTGAATTCGTAGTACATGTCCATTACCAGAAACCGGACTATATACGTTTTGTAGTTCAGGGATTGGCCTGTTTAAATAACAAGTGACAAAAAAATTCTATGATTTAGAGCTCCGCTATAGTCGTCTGAATTCGAAGTACATGTCCATTACCAGAAACCGGACTATATACGTTTTGTAGTTCAGGGATTGGCCTGTTTAAATAACAAGTGACAAAAAAATTCTATGATTTAGAGCTCCGCTATAGTCGTCTGAATTCGTAGTACATGTCCATTACCAGAAACCGGACTATATACGTTTTGTAGTTCAGGGATTGGCCTGTTTAAATAACAAGTGGCAAAAAAATTCTATGATTTAGAGCTCCGCTATAGTCGTCTGAATTCGTAGTACATGTCCATTACCAGAAACCGGACTATATACGTTTTGTAGTTCAGGGATTGGCCTGTTTAAATAACAAGTGACAAAAAAATTCTATGATTTAGAGCTCCGCTATAGTCGTCTGAATTCGAAGTACATGTCCATTACCAGAAACCGGACTATATACGTTTTGTAGTTCAGGGATTGGCCTGTTTAAATAACAAGTGACAAAAAAATTCTATGATTTAGAGCTCCGCTATAGTCGTCTGAATTCGTAGTACATGTCCATTACCAGAAACCGGACTATATACGTTTTGTAGTTCAGGGATTGGCCTGTTTAAATAACAAGTGGCAAAAAAATTCTATGATTTAGAGCTCCGCTATAGTCGTCTGAATTCGTAGTACATGTCCATTACCAGAAACCGGACTATATACGTTTTGTAGTTCAGGGATTGGCCTGTTTAAATAACAAGTGACAAAAAAATTCTATGATTTAGAGCTCCGCTATAGTCGTCTGAATTCGAAGTACATGTCCATTACCAGAAACCGGACTATATACGTTTTGTAGTTCAGGGATTGGCCTGTTTAAATAACAAGTGACAAAAAAATTCTATGATTTAGAGCTCCGCTATAGTCGTCTGAATTCGTAGTACATGTCCATTACCAGAAACCGGACTATATACGTTTTGTAGTTCAGGGATTGGCCTGTTTAAATAACAAGTGGCAAAAAAATTCTATGATTTAGAGCTCCGCTATAGTCGTCTGAACTCGTAGTACATGTCCATTACCAGAAACCGGACTATATACGTTTTGTAGTTCAGGGATTGGCCTGTTTAAATAACAAGTGGCAAAAAAATTCTATGATTTAGAGCTCCGCTATAGTCGTCTGAATTCGTAGTACATGTCCATTACCAGAAACCGGACTATATACGTTTTGTAGTTCAGGGATTGGCCTGTTTAAATAACAAGTGACAAAAAAATTCTATGATTTAGAGCTCCGCTATAGTCGTCTGAATTCGTAGTACATGTCCATTACCAGAAACCGGACTATATACGTTTTGTAGTTCAGGGATTGGCCTGTTTAAATAACAAGTGACAAAAAAATTCTATGATTTAGAGCTCCGCTATAGTCGTCTGAATTCGTAGTACATGTCCATTACCAGAAACCGGACTATATACGTTTTGTAGTTCAGGGATTGGCCTGTTTAAATAACAAGTGGCAAAAAAATTCTATGATTTAGAGCTCCGCTATAGTCGTCTGAATTCGTAGTACATGTCCATTACCAGAAACCGGACTATATACGTTTTGTAGTTCAGAGATTGGCCTGTTTAAATAACAAGTGGCAAAAAAATTCTATGATTTAGAGCTCCGCTATAGTCGTCTGAATTCGTAGTACATGTCCATTACCAGAAACCGGACTATATAAGTTTTGTAGTTCAGGGATTGGCCTGTTTAAATAACAAGTTGCAAAAAAAATCTATGATTTAGAGCTCCGCTATAGTCGTCTGAATTCGTAGTACATGTCCATTACCAGAAACCGGACTATATACGTTTTGTAGTTCAGGGATTGGCCTGTTTAAATAACAAGTTGCAAAAAAATTCTATGATTTAGAGCTCCGCTATAGTCGTCTGAATTCGTAGTACATGTCCATTACCAGAAACCGGACTATATACGTTTTGTAGTTCAGGGATTGGCCTGTTTAAATAACGAGTGGCAAAAAAATTCTATGATTTAGAGCTCCGCTATAGTCGTCTGAATTCGTAGTACATGTCCATTACCAGAAACCGGACTATATACGTTTTGTAGTTCAGGGATTGGCCTGTTTAAATAACAAGTGGCAAAAAAATTCTATGATTTAGAGCTCCGCTAAGGTCGTCTGAATTCGTAGTACATGTCCATTACCAGAAACCGGACTATATACGTTTTGTAGTTCAGGGATTGGCCTGTTTAAATAACAAGTGGCAAAAAAATTCTATGATTTAGAGCTCTGCTATAGTCGTCTGAATTCGTAGTACATGTCCATTACCAGAAACCGGACTATATACGTTTTGTAGTTCAGGGATTGGCCTGTTTAAATAACAAGTGGCAAAAAAATTCTATGATTTAGAGCTCCGCTAAGGTCGTCTGAATTCGTAGTACATGTCCATTACCAGAAACCGGACTATATACGTTTTGTAGTTCAGGGATTGGCCTGTTTAAATAACAAGTGGCAAAAAAATTCTATGATTTAGAGCTCTGCTATAGTCGTCTGAATTCGTAGTACATGTCCATTACCAGAAACCGGACTATATACGTTTTGTAGTTCAGGGATTGGCCTGTTTAAATAACAAGTGACAAAAAAATTCTATGATTTTGAGATCTGCTATAGTAAAATAACCTTTTTTTTCATACAACTACTAGCTAAACAAGGTGAACCGTTTACGAATCATAAACGAATACTACACTTCATATAATAGTTGGCAAACGAATCGATTTTGCAGCTCAAAAACGATAGTTAACGGTGTTACTATTCTAACATAATTAGACTTTTTATCGAAATATTCGTTCCCATAATGTTCACTTTTAGTGATACGCGAACGTAACATAGGGATGGGCGATTACGCGTCGACTACTAATTTTTACAAGATTTCGTCGACAACGTCGAATACTCGTCGACAACGTCGAATACTCGTCGACAAAGTCGACAACTCTTCAACTACGTCGACAACGTCGAGAACTACTTGATTAATTAATTTACGCCATCTATCGAAACTTATAACAGAACTCAGCTTAAATTGCCTGTACTACTCATTGATAGATGGCATTGTATTTATGAAATATTAAATCATACTGTGCCTAATATTTATGACATAAATTGCGTAATAAATTGATAATTATCCATTATCGATAATAAATTCTTTGCCAATCGTGAAAAGTCTAATTAAATTTGCGAATTTGACTAAAATTTGAGTATACCATTCATGAGTGATTTCGCTTGTATGAAATTTTCATGCTTCTGCTATTCATCACTACGCGGCGTATGAATAGTTAATTTAGATTTATGCAGACGTTTTATTTAATTTTAATAATTTTGCTTTATTGTAGTAATTTCGAATAACATTAATTATTCTTTTACATATAAATTAATAAATAAAAGACACTAGGTAAAAACATTCATTTTAGTGACACCTGTTATTAAATTTCAACAACTTTTTCAAAAATATTAATTTAACAGTGCAGGTAATGTCAAAATATTATGTGTATCATATCTGCTGCGTTTTTTTGAAAAAGCTGCTCTAGACCGCTATATATTATATTTTGATTTTTTAACCAATTCACGAATTATTAAAATATTTATGCTTCGGATTTACTCAATCGAATCCTAAAGAGCTTACGCTAAGTCACTATCTTGCATTATATATACGAATAAAGTTTATGCTTGTTCTCAACAACTCTGAACAACTCTTGATATTATGTAGAGTACAACAGAGTTCATCAAAAATCTTAATAATTCCTGAACTGACGAAACAGGTTAATTTTTTTAGTACACAATTTTTTGATTGTTCCTTACTTCATTTACAACTGGAAATTTGAAAGAATGAAAATACAATGACTGAATTGTATTTTTAATAAGAAAAAATGGTTATCTTAATGTTTGCTGGTGAAATTAATTAATTTATTTTAATATTGGATATTATTGTGTTTAATTATAAACCAAAAATATTTAATTTTAAGTTAAAGTTAGTTAAAATGATTGACTTGAAGTTAGTTCAAGTTGTTGTCCTAAATTTTTTTGTTAAATATCCCTGTATTTTAAACAATATTTTATCGCGGTCTCGAACACCATCCTCAATTTCAATAAAATGTTTTGATCGATTATACTTTCATGGTTTGGTAATTCGAACACTTGGAGTAATACTTGCAATAAGCTTGGCCAAAACGTGAATTAGTTGGGAGTAAACATTAACGGCGTTTCGTCCATAGCATAGCCAATGCTATGGATGAAATTTGTTTGAAAATTTAACAGTTCAATAAAATTTGGTATATTAGGTGGAGATAAATTTAGTACTAGGAACTGTTTTGAAACAGTACCTCAATAGGGTGAAACGAACCCTATTTCTTATGAAACATAGGTTTATTTATTGCAATTAGGATTTGGCAATAAATTTTGGTTTAAGCACTGGAGCATGGCTTTTAACTTGAGTGGAACCACACCACCAATAAAACTAAATTTATTTCAAGAAATTTGAGTCCTAAACTAGTTTGCACATGCGCACTTAAATGGTATTCTGTTCAATCTTCAAGAAGTGGAAGAGCTTGCACAAATGCACAATACATAATTTTCTGTAATTGTTGTACAACATAATTTTCTGGTGGCGTTCGTGTCAGAGGGCTCAAGTCAGAGATTGCATCGTGTTCGATAGAAGGAAATTAGTCAGAAAGGAGCTAAAAAGTTAGCTAAACAATTATTTGCAATTACATTTCTTTTGAGATATACAAATGATTTGTAGACTTCAGACGAGCATATGACATGTCCAATTGAAATAATTTACGTAATGCACCTTGATTATCTAAGAAACAATATAAGATGTAAACATTAAACACAAACAAACACATAGCATTGTAATTTGTGTAAAGTCGAAAACTTACTATGGTGTTCACTTTTACGCATTAACTTTTAGGTTAGAGAATCAGTGTGCTAGAGTAGCTACATAGGGACACCTAAAATATTGGTTCAGCTATTTAAAGACAGTGAGCCAGTCACCATTATGTGTCAAAATTTCGATAATTATTCAAATTATTTTAAAAATTCACGTTTCATGATATAATTTGTTTAAACTTGCTGATCGAATAGCTTTATTATATTCCAAGATTTAATCCCATACCTACTTTTAAATTACGACTTTATAATATAAAGCACATTTTCAATGTGTTAATACTACTATTCGTTCGTGGTCATTTTGCACGAAAAATTCTGTTAGAATCGCGAATCCTTCGCCGAAACCCAAAAATCGGGTCATAAGTTGAGGCCGTTTGTTGACATTACAGATAGCAAAGAAGATAGCGGTCTTAAGAAATTACAATTTTTGAACTCTTCAGGGCAACAATATAAATTACATAGGTATTAAAAATGAATTAAACATTTTTGGATTAGCTTATTTTGTTTTGTTAAATTCTTAAACTTTAGTATTTACAAATTTTTAATTATTTTACATGAGTATTAATATTTGTAAGTTTTTACAATTAATTTTGTACACATAAATATTTCAAAAAAACCTGAAGATCAAAACGTCGGTTAGAAATAAAAATATTATTTAAAAAAAAAACATAACGACATCTTTACTTAATTTGAATTATAAACGCTCAATAACTATATTTTATTATACTCGTATCAACAATTATATCTGATAATGTACTCGTATATCACGGCATAAGAACAATTTTTTATTTTAGGTACGGAAAATGTTTGCTTTCATTCTATTTCATAGAAATTCAAAATTACAAAAACAAAAACCTTGTTTTTATAACACACAGGCACAGCTTGTTTTGGTATATTCTCTACATATATTGTATAGGCTCTTTAAATTTTTTATAAACCAAAACAAACCGATCAACAGAAAAACGAAACGAAGATCGAACCGAATGAAATATAACAAAAAAATATTTTTTTGTACGTATACAGCGGTGAAAGTAAATCTAGTATTTCTGCTTTGAAATATTTTTCATAAATAAAATAAACTATTTCATGCTGTGTCGCGTAATGTGTAGTACCGAAAAGTAATATATTGGAAGCGGCGTTAGCGTCGCACTGGCTCATAAAATGTAATATTTCTTGCTTTCTTATACTTGTTTATTTTATGTTTTGACTTACCTGCATTGGTAAATTAATATTTTTGAAAAAATTTGTTGAAATTTAATAACAGGTGTCACTAAAAAGAAATTTTTAACTAGTGTCTTTTATTTATTAATTTATATGACAACGAATAATTGATCATGTTCGAAGTTATTACAATAAAGGAAAATTATAAAAATTAAATAAAAAGTGATTAAAAATCATAGATTAACTATTCATTTGCCGCATAGTGAGGAATAGCAGAAACTTGAAAATTTCATAACGGGTGATATTAAACTTTAGTCGTTTAAGGCACACATCATTCATTATTATTATTAGTCTAAAATTAACGTTGAAACCCCTAATACTGTGTGCCTGTTCCCTGATACCAGTTTTTTTGGAGTAAATAACAAATTTCAATAGATTATATGCGTCCGCGCCATCTTTTATGAAATAGACTTATTTATCACGCACGATGCAAGATTTTTAACGGCTATGCTATGACAGTATAAAAGTTCGTTATTTTCGCACGTTATTCAATTTCTATTTTACATTTGAAAGTTCAGTATAAAAATGTCGAATTTTCGAGGCGGACGGCCTAAAAACCTTTGAAAAATATAAATTTACATTAGTCGGTTTCTGGTAATGGACATGTACTACGAATTCAGACGACTATAGCGAAGCTCTAAATCATAGATTTTTTTTGCAACTTGTTATTTAAACAGGCCAATCCCTGAACTACAAAACTTATATAGTCCGGTTTCTGGTAATGGACATGTACTACGAATTCAGACGACTATAGCGGAGCTCTAAATCATAGAATATTTTTGCAACTTGTTATTTAAACAGGCCAATCCCTGAACTACAAAACGTATATAGTCCGGTTTCTGGTAATGGACATGTACTACGAATTCAGACGACTATAGCGGAGCTCTAAATCATAGAATTTTTTTGCCACTTGTTATTTAAACAGGCCAATCCCTGAACTACAAAACGTATATAGTCCGGTTTCTGGTAATGGACATGTACTACGAATTCAGACGACTATAGCGGAGCTCTAAATCATAGAATTTTTTTGCCACTTGTTATTTAAACAGGCCAATCCCTGAACTACAAAACGTATATAGTCCCGTTTCTGGTAATGGACATGTACTACGAATTCAGACGACTATAGCGGAGCTCTAAATCATAGAATTTTTTTGCCACTTGTTATTTAAACAGGCCAATCCCTGAACTACAAAACGTATATAGTCCGGTTTCTGGTAATGGACATGTACTACGAATTCAGACGACTATAGCAGAGCTCTAAATCATAGAATTTTTTTGCCACTTGTTATTTAAACAGGCCAATCCCTGAACTACAAAACGTATATAGTCCGGTTTCTGGTAATGGACATGTACTACGAATTCAGACGACCTTAGCGGAGCTCTAAATCATAGAATTTTTTTGCCACTTGTTATTTAAACAGGCCAATCCCTGAACTACAAAACGTATATAGTCCGGTTTCTGGTAATGGACATGTACTACGAATTCAGACGACTATAGCAGAGCTCTAAATCATAGAATTTTTTTGCCACTTGTTATTTAAACAGGCCAATCCCTGAACTACAAAACGTATATAGTCCGGTTTCTGGTAATGGACATGTACTACGAATTCAGACGACTATAGCGGAGCTCTAAATCATAGAATTTTTTTGCCACTTGTTATTTAAACAGGCCAATCCCTGAACTACAAAACGTATATAGTCCGGTTTCTGGTAATGGACATGTACTACGAATTCAGACGACTATAGCGGAGCTCTAAATCATAGAATTTTTTTGCAACTTGTTATTTAAACAGGCCAATCCCTGAACTACAAAACTTATATAGTCCGGTTTCTGGTAATGGACATGTACTACGAATTCAGACGACTATAGCGGAGCTCTAAATCATAGAATTTTTTTGTCACTTGTTATTTAAACAGGCCAATCCCTGAACTACAAAACGTATATAGTCCGGTTTCTGGTAATGGACATGTACTACGAATTCAGACGACTATAGCGGAGCTCTAAATCATAGAATTTTTTTGCCACTTGTTATTTAAACAGGCCAATCCCTGAACTACAAAACGTATATAGTCCGGTTTCTGGTAATGGACATGTACTACGAATTCAGACGACTATAGCGGAGCTCTAAATCATAGAATTTTTTTGTCACTTGTTATTTAAACAGGCCAATCCCTGAACTACAAAACGTATATAGTCCGGTTTCTGGTAATGGACATGTACTACGAATTCAGACGACTATAGCTGAGCTCTAAATCATAGAATTTTTTTGCCACTTGTTATTTAAACAGGCCAATCCCTGAACTACAAAACGTATATAGTCCGGTTTCTGGTAATGGACATGTACTACGAATTCAGACGACTATAGCGGAGCTCTAAATCATAGAATTTTTTTGCAACTTGTTATTTAAACAGGCCAATCCCTGAACTACAAAACTTATATAGTCCGGTTTCTGGTAATGGACATGTACTACGAATTCAGACGACTATAGCGGAGCTCTAAATCATAGAATTTTTTTGCCACTTGTTATTTAAACAGGCCAATCCCTGAACTACAAAACGTATATAGTCCGGTTTCTGGTAATGGACATGTACTACGAATTCAGACGACTATAGCGGAGCTCTAAATCATAGAATTTTTTTGCCACTTGTTATTTAAACAGGCCAATCCCTGAACTACAAAACGTATAAAGTCCGGTTTCTGGTAATGGACATGTACTACGAATTCAGACGACTATAGCGGAGCTCTAAATCATAGAATTTTTTTTGTCACTTGTTATTTAAACAGGCCAATCCCTGAACTACAAAACGTATATAGTCCGGTTTCTGGTAATGGAAATGTACTACGAATTCAGACGACTATAGCGGAGCTCTAAATCATAGAATTTTTTTGCCACTTGTTATTTAAACAGGCCAATCCCTGAACTACAAAACGTATATAGTCCGGTTTCTGGTAATGGACATGTACTACGAATTCAGACGACTATAGCGGAGCTCTAAATCATAGAATTTTTTTGCAACTTGTTATTTAAACAGGCCAATCCCTGAACTACAAAACGTATATAGTCCGGTTTCTGGTAATGGACATGTACTACGAATTCAGACGACTATAGCGGAGCTCTAAATCATAGAATTTTTTTGCCACTTGTTATTTAAACAGGCCAATCCCTGAACTACAAAACGTATATAGTCCGGTTTCTGGTAATGGACATGTACTACGAATTCAGACGACTATAGCGGAGCTCTAAATCATAGAATTTTTTTGTCACTTGTTATTTAAACAGGCCAATCCCTGAACTACAAAACGTATATAGTCCGGTTTCTGGTAATGGACATGTACTACGAATTCAGACGACTATAGCGGAGCTCTAAATCATAGAATTTTTTTGTCACTTGTTATTTAAACAGGCCAATCCCTGAACTACAAAACGTATATAGTCCGGTTTCTGGTAATGGACATGTACTACGAATTCAGACGACTATAGCGGAGCTCTAAATCATAGAATTTTTTTGCCACTTGTTATTTAAACAGGCCAATCTCTGAACTACAAAACGTATATAGTCCGGTTTCTGGTAATGGACATGTACTACGAATTCAGACGACTATAGCGGAGCTCTAAATCATAGAATTTTTTTGTCACTTGTTATTTAAACAGGCCAATCCCTGAACTACAAAACGTATATAGTCCGGTTTCTGGTAATGGACATGTACTACGAATTCAGACGACTATAGCGGAGCTCTAAATCATAGAATTTTTTTGTCACTTGTTATTTAAACAGGCCAATCCCTGAACTACAAAACGTATATAGTCCGGTTTCTGGTAATGGAAATGTACTACGAATTCAGACGACTATAGCGGAGCTCTAAATCATAGAATTTTTTTGCCACTTGTTATTTAAACAGGCCAATCCCTGAACTACAAAACGTATATAGTCCGGTTTCTGGTAATGGACATGTACTACGAATTCAGACGACTATAGCGGAGCTCTAAATCATAGAATTTTTTTGTCACTTGTTATTTAAACAGGCCAATCCCTGAACTACAAAACGTATATAGTCCGGTTTCTGGTAATGGACATGTACTACGAATTCAGACGACTATAGCGGAGCTCTAAATCATAGAATTTTTTTGTCACTTGTTATTTAAACAGGCCAATCCCTGAACTACAAAACGTATATAGTCCGGTTTCTGGTAATGGACATGTACTACGAATTCAGACGACTATAGCGGAGCTCTAAATCATAGAATTTTTTTGCAACTTGTTATTTAAACAGGCCAATCCCTGAACTACAAAACGTATATAGTCCGGTTTCTGGTAATGGACATGTACTACGAATTCAGACGACTATAGCGGAGCTCTAAATCATAGAATTTTTTTGCCACTTGTTATTTAAACAGGCCAATCCCTGAACTACAAAACGTATATAGTCCGGTTTCTGGTAATGGACATGTACTACGAATTCAGACGACTATAGCGGAGCTCTAAATCATAGAATTTTTTTGTCACTTGTTATTTAAACAGGCCAATCCCTGAACTACAAAACGTATATAGTCCGGTTTCTGGTAATGGACATGTACTACGAATTCAGACGACTATAGCGGTGCTCTAAATCATAGAATTTTTTTGTCACTTGTTATTTAAACAGGCCAATCCCTGAACTACAAAACGTATATAGTCCGGTTTCTGGTAATGGACATGTACTACGAATTCAGACGACTATAGCGGAGCTCTAAATCATAGAATTTTTTTGCCACTTGTTATTTAAACAGGCCAATCTCTGAACTACAAAACGTATATAGTCCGGTTTCTGGTAATGGACATGTACTACGAATTCAGACGACTATAGCGGAGCTCTAAATCATAGAATTTTTTTGTCACTTGTTATTTAAACAGGCCAATCCCTGAACTACAAAACGTATATAGTCCGGTTTCTGGTAATGGACATGTACTACGAATTCAGACGACTATAGCGGAGCTCTAAATCATAGATTTTTTTTGTCACTTGTTATTTAAACAGGCCAATCCCTGAACTACAAAACTTATATAGTCCGGTTTCTGGTAATGGACATGTACTACGAATTCAGACGACTATAGCGGAGCTCTAAATCATAGAATTTTTTTGTCACTTGTTATTTAAACAGGCCAATCCCTGAACTACAAAACGTATATAGTCCGGTTTCTGGTAATGGACATGTACTACGAATTCAGACGACTATAGCGGAGCTCTAAATCATAGATTTTTTTTGTCACTTGTTATTTAAACAGGCCAATCCCTGAACTACAAAACGTATATAGTCCGGTTTCTGGTAATGGACATGTACTACGAATTCAGACGACTATAGCGGAGCTCTAAATCATAGAATTTTTTTGTCACTTGTTATTTAAACAGGCCAATCCCTGAACTACAAAACGTATATAGTCCGGTTTCTGGTAATGGACATGTACTACGAATTCAGACGACTATAGCGGAGCTCTAAATCATAGAATTTTTTTGTCACTTGTTATTTAAACAGGCCAATCCCTGAACTACAAAACGTATATAGTCCGGTTTCTGGTAATGGACATGTACTACGAATTCAGACGACTATAGCGGAGCTCTAAATCATAGAATTTTTTTGCCACTTGTTATTTAAACAGGCCAATCCCTGAACTACAAAACGTATATAGTCCGGTTTCTGGTAATGGACATGTACTACGAATTCAGACGACTATAGCGGAGCTCTAAATCATAGAATTTTTTTGCAACTTGTTATTTAAACAGGCCAATCCCTGAACTACAAAACGTATATAGTCCGGTTTCTGGTAATGGACATGTACTACGAATTCAGACGACTATAGCGGAGCTCTAAATCATAGATTTTTTTTGCAACTTGTTATTTAAACAGGCCAATCCCTGAACTACAAAACTTATATAGTCCGGTTTCTGGTAATGGACATGTACTACGAATTCAGACGACTATAGCGGAGCTCTAAATCATAGAATTTTTTTGCCACTTGTTATTTAAACAGGCCAATCCCTGAACTACAAAACGTATATAGTCCGGTTTCTGGTAATGGACATGTACTACGAATTCAGACGACTATAGCGGAGCTCTAAATCATAGAATTTTTTTGCCACTTGTTATTTAAACAGGCCAATCCCTGAACTACAAAACGTATAAAGTCCGGTTTCTGGTAATGGACATGTACTACGAATTCAGACGACTATAGCGGAGCTCTAAATCATAGAATTTTTTTTGTCACTTGTTATTTAAACAGGCCAATCCCTGAACTACAAAACGTATATAGTCCGGTTTCTGGTAATGGAAATGTACTACGAATTCAGACGACTATAGCGGAGCTCTAAATCATAGAATTTTTTTGCCACTTGTTATTTAAACAGGCCAATCCCTGAACTACAAAACGTATATAGTCCGGTTTCTGGTAATGGACATGTACTACGAATTCAGACGACTATAGCGGAGCTCTAAATCATAGAATTTTTTTGTCACTTGTTATTTAAACAGGCCAATCCCTGAACTACAAAACGTATATAGTCCGGTTTCTGGTAATGGACATGTACTACGAATTCAGACGACTATAGCGGAGCTCTAAATCATAGAATTTTTTTGTCACTTGTTATTTAAACAGGCCAATCCCTGAACTACAAAACGTATATAGTCCGGTTTCTGGTAATGGACATGTACTACGAATTCAGACGACTATAGCGGAGCTCTAAATCATAGAATTTTTTTGCAACTTGTTATTTAAACAGGCCAATCCCTGAACTACAAAACGTATATAGTCCGGTTTCTGGTAATGGACATGTACTACGAATTCAGACGACTATAGCGGAGCTCTAAATCATAGAATTTTTTTGCCACTTGTTATTTAAACAGGCCAATCCCTGAACTACAAAACGTATATAGTCCGGTTTCTGGTAATGGACATGTACTACGAATTCAGACGACTATAGCGGAGCTCTAAATCATAGAATTTTTTTGTCACTTGTTATTTAAACAGGCCAATCCCTGAACTACAAAACGTATATAGTCCGGTTTCTGGTAATGGACATGTACTACGAATTCAGACGACTATAGCGGAGCTCTAAATCATAGAATTTTTTTGTCACTTGTTATTTAAACAGGCCAATCCCTGAACTACAAAACGTATATAGTCCGGTTTCTGGTAATGGACATGTACTACGAATTCAGACGACTATAGCGGAGCTCTAAATCATAGAATTTTTTTGCCACTTGTTATTTAAACAGGCCAATCTCTGAACTACAAAACGTATATAGTCCGGTTTCTGGTAATGGACATGTACTACGAATTCAGACGACTATAGCGGAGCTCTAAATCATAGAATTTTTTTGTCACTTGTTATTTAAACAGGCCAATCCCTGAACTACAAAACGTATATAGTCCGGTTTCTGGTAATGGACATGTACTACGAATTCAGACGACTATAGCGGAGCTCTAAATCATAGAATTTTTTTGTCACTTGTTATTTAAACAGGCCAATCCCTGAACTACAAAACGTATATAGTCCGGTTTCTGGTAATGGAAATGTACTACGAATTCAGACGACTATAGCGGAGCTCTAAATCATAGAATTTTTTTGCCACTTGTTATTTAAACAGGCCAATCCCTGAACTACAAAACGTATATAGTCCGGTTTCTGGTAATGGACATGTACTACGAATTCAGACGACTATAGCGGAGCTCTAAATCATAGAATTTTTTTGTCACTTGTTATTTAAACAGGCCAATCCCTGAACTACAAAACGTATATAGTCCGGTTTCTGGTAATGGACATGTACTACGAATTCAGACGACTATAGCGGAGCTCTAAATCATAGAATTTTTTTGTCACTTGTTATTTAAACAGGCCAATCCCTGAACTACAAAACGTATATAGTCCGGTTTCTGGTAATGGACATGTACTACGAATTCAGACGACTATAGCGGAGCTCTAAATCATAGAATTTTTTTGCAACTTGTTATTTAAACAGGCCAATCCCTGAACTACAAAACGTATATAGTCCGGTTTCTGGTAATGGACATGTACTACGAATTCAGACGACTATAGCGGAGCTCTAAATCATAGAATTTTTTTGCCACTTGTTATTTAAACAGGCCAATCCCTGAACTACAAAACGTATATAGTCCGGTTTCTGGTAATGGACATGTACTACGAATTCAGACGACTATAGCGGAGCTCTAAATCATAGAATTTTTTTGTCACTTGTTATTTAAACAGGCCAATCCCTGAACTACAAAACGTATATAGTCCGGTTTCTGGTAATGGACATGTACTACGAATTCAGACGACTATAGCGGTGCTCTAAATCATAGAATTTTTTTGTCACTTGTTATTTAAACAGGCCAATCCCTGAACTACAAAACGTATATAGTCCGGTTTCTGGTAATGGACATGTACTACGAATTCAGACGACTATAGCGGAGCTCTAAATCATAGAATTTTTTTGCCACTTGTTATTTAAACAGGCCAATCTCTGAACTACAAAACGTATATAGTCCGGTTTCTGGTAATGGACATGTACTACGAATTCAGACGACTATAGCGGAGCTCTAAATCATAGAATTTTTTTGTCACTTGTTATTTAAACAGGCCAATCCCTGAACTACAAAACGTATATAGTCCGGTTTCTGGTAATGGACATGTACTACGAATTCAGACGACTATAGCGGAGCTCTAAATCATAGATTTTTTTTGTCACTTGTTATTTAAACAGGCCAATCCCTGAACTACAAAACTTATATAGTCCGGTTTCTGGTAATGGACATGTACTACGAATTCAGACGACTATAGCGGAGCTCTAAATCATAGAATTTTTTTGTCACTTGTTATTTAAACAGGCCAATCCCTGAACTACAAAACGTATATAGTCCGGTTTCTGGTAATGGACATGTACTACGAATTCAGACGACTATAGCGGAGCTCTAAATCATAGAATTTTTTTGTCACTTGTTATTTAAACAGGCCAATCCCTGAACTACAAAACGTATATAGTACGGTTTCTGGTAATGGACATGTACTACGAATTCAGACGACTATAGCGGAGCTCTAAATCATAGAATTTTTTTGTCACTTGTTATTTAAACAGGCCAATCCCTGAACTACAAAACGTATATAGTCCGGTTTCTGGTAATGGAAATGTACTACGAATTCAGACGACTATAGCGGAGCTCTAAATCATAGAATTTTTTTGCCACTTGTTATTTAAACAGGCCAATCCCTGAACTACAAAACGTATATAGTCCGGTTTCTGGTAATGGACATGTACTACGAATTCAGACGACTATAGCGGAGCTCTAAATCATAGAATTTTTTTGTCACTTGTTATTTAAACAGGCCAATCCCTGAACTACAAAACGTATATAGTCCGGTTTCTGGTAATGGACATGTACTACGAATTCAGACGACTATAGCGGAGCTCTAAATCATAGAATTTTTTTGTCACTTGTTATTTAAACAGGCCAATCCCTGAACTACAAAACGTATATAGTCCGGTTTCTGGTAATGGACATGTACTACGAATTCAGACGACTATAGCGGAGCTCTAAATCATAGAATTTTTTTGCAACTTGTTATTTAAACAGGCCAATCCCTGAACTACAAAACGTATATAGTCCGGTTTCTGGTAATGGACATGTACTACGAATTCAGACGACTATAGCGGAGCTCTAAATCATAGAATTTTTTTGCCACTTGTTATTTAAACAGGCCAATCCCTGAACTACAAAACGTATATAGTCCGGTTTCTGGTAATGGACATGTACTACGAATTCAGACGACTATAGCGGAGCTCTAAATCATAGAATTTTTTTGTCACTTGTTATTTAAACAGGCCAATCCCTGAACTACAAAACGTATATAGTCCGGTTTCTGGTAATGGACATGTACTACGAATTCAGACGACTATAGCGGTGCTCTAAATCATAGAATTTTTTTGTCACTTGTTATTTAAACAGGCCAATCCCTGAACTACAAAACGTATATAGTCCGGTTTCTGGTAATGGACATGTACTACGAATTCAGACGACTATAGCGGAGCTCTAAATCATAGAATTTTTTTGCCACTTGTTATTTAAACAGGCCAATCTCTGAACTACAAAACGTATATAGTCCGGTTTCTGGTAATGGACATGTACTACGAATTCAGACGACTATAGCGGAGCTCTAAATCATAGAATTTTTTTGTCACTTGTTATTTAAACAGGCCAATCCCTGAACTACAAAACGTATATAGTCCGGTTTCTGGTAATGGACATGTACTACGAATTCAGACGACTATAGCGGAGCTCTAAATCATAGATTTTTTTTGTCACTTGTTATTTAAACAGGCCAATCCCTGAACTACAAAACTTATATAGTCCGGTTTCTGGTAATGGACATGTACTACGAATTCAGACGACTATAGCGGAGCTCTAAATCATAGAATTTTTTTGTCACTTGTTATTTAAACAGGCCAATCCCTGAACTACAAAACGTATATAGTCCGGTTTCTGGTAATGGACATGTACTACGAATTCAGACGACTATAGCGGAGCTCTAAATCATAGATTTTTTTTGTCACTTGTTATTTAAACAGGCCAATCCCTGAACTACAAAACGTATATAGTCCGGTTTCTGGTAATGGACATGTACTACGAATTCAGACGACTATAGCGGAGCTCTAAATCATAGAATTTTTTTGTCACTTGTTATTTAAACAGGCCAATCCCTGAACTACAAAACGTATATAGTCCGGTTTCTGGTAATGGACATGTACTACGAATTCAGACGACTATAGCGGAGCTCTAAATCATAGAATTTTTTTGTCACTTGTTATTTAAACAGGCCAATCCCTGAACTACAAAACGTATATAGTCCGGTTTCTGGTAATGGACATGTACTACGAATTCAGACGACTATAGCGGAGCTCTAAATCATAGAATTTTTTTGCCACTTGTTATTTAAACAGGCCAATCCCTGAACTACAAAACGTATATAGTCCGGTTTCTGGTAATGGACATGTACTACGAATTCAGACGACTATAGCGGAGCTCTAAATCATAGAATTTTTTTGCAACTTGTTATTTAAACAGGCCAATCCCTGAACTACAAAACGTATATAGTCCGGTTTCTGGTAATGGACATGTACTACGAATTCAGACGACTATAGCGGAGCTCTAAATCATTCAATTTTTTTGCCACTGAACTACTATACTTTTTAGTACACATTAAATTATATTCATAAGTGTATTTATTTAATATTAATTTAACTGTATTATTGACATTTTTTATAAGAAACTAAATTTTTGTGACATTGTTGTTTTTTACAAATTGAATAATTACTTATTATATCAATAAACCCACCTGTTTGTATATAAATTATATAATTTTTTTTTGTGCTATAGTAATTAGCTATAGTACAAGTTAAAAAATGTCAATATGTTTTTATTTATAATGCCCGCCATTTTGTATATTATTTTTCATAATAAAATTTTTCTTACTATCTTTATATTTTTATATCGTGATAGTTGTAGTTTCATAATAATTTCTTAAATATATAAAGGTGTTACCATATTTAACTATAATCATTTTCCGGGCTGAGTTTCCGGGATAACTTCACAAAGGTCACACATACCGACAAGTAAAAGGAAACTAAAATAAATTTTGATTTTATCTTATCCACGTCAACGGTTTTCATTTCTATAACGAACTTTAAAAAATCAATATTTTATGAACACCCTGTCAAATTTAATAAAATAAAGTATGTGCTTGTAATAATTTTGTATAATTCAAAACATAATACTGATAAGAAAGTTTTTTTTTGTTATCTGGTGTATAAAGTATCGTACATTGTATCCTTCCGAAATTGTATATGGAGACTGACATTCAATCGTATACACGCGCACGTCAATCATATGTACGTACGCTGCGACTTATTCTGGGAAGTCGGAAAACAAATTTATTTAATCAAATTAAAACACATCGTTAACTTTTTACTTTTATCATGATAATGAAATTATTTAAAGGAAAGTATCGTATTCATTAAAAGACGTTTGTTACTTGTTTTAACATTTCAATTCAGTGATGGGAAATGATTTTTTATAATTGTGCTGAAATTACACACTAAATTATGCTAAATCAGAAATTCTTCCCTAAATTTAGTTTCCGAATTTTAATTTTTTACAACAAGTTTGAAACGGAAAAACTTCAGCTCAGTTGAAGGCGGATCCGGTTCATAGAAATTGTTCTATATCGATAACTCGTTAGGAAAAGATTTTGTATCCATAATGCCAGCCGGAACCATATCAGCCGAAACCAGACAAGTATAGCACAAGTAGCATGGTGCATTGTGCAACATTGTGCACTATGCGCTTTTTCAGCCGGAACCTTATAATTCCAGCCCGAACCTGATACAGCCAGCTAGAACCATATAACAGCCAAACCAAGCATGGCGCAAGTAGCATGATGCATTGTGCATCTTTGTGCACTATATAATTTTTCAGCTGAAACCTTATAAATTCAGAAACATACGATTTTTCGGAAAAAACCTTACACATTCAGCCGAAACCATACCCTCTACAACCAAACTAACTATGGCACAAGCACTATGTACATCATTGTGCGCTATGCGATTTTTCATCCGGAACCTTATAATTCCAGGCAGAACCTGATAAAGCCAACCAGGACCATACTACAGCCAAACCAACCGGCTGAAAAAGCGCATAGTGCACAATGACTCTTTGCTGTATAGGGTATGGTTCCTGCTGAGTTTGTAAGGTCTTTTTCCGAAAAATCGTATGTTTCTGGATTTATAAGGTTCCGGCTGAAAACCTATATAGTGTACAATGATTCACAATGCATCGTACAACTTGCGCCATAACTTATTTGGCTGTTATATGGTTCTAGCTGGCTTTATTAGGTTCCGGCTGGAATTATAATGTTCCAACTGAAAAAGCGTATATTGCACAATTATGCTAAATGTATCGTGCTACTTGTGCCGTACTTGTTTGGGAACACCAGATTTTGGTTAATAATAGAATGTGAGAAATAATACTATTTTTTAACGTCTTTAATGATGATACACACTTAATGATTTATTCCTTCCATCCATCACTGCACAAGCAAAATTTCCCGCCTATTTAAGGACCTTGCATTTAATATACTTCGGTGTTAGTTTCGTAGCAAATTGATGAGATGCTTTTGAGTCTCATGGTAGATTTTAAATAAAAATTCTGGCTTGTGAGTTACGTTGGCATGGGTTCCCGTAAATTGAGAAACCACCCGGTCAAGATTCTCATCCCAAACACTCTGGTTAGATTTAATGTAAGCTCGCAAGGTGGCAAGTAATATTTGGCAGCGATTACATGGTCGAGAAAAAATTAAAATATTTGCACCATACTCTGAGTAAAGAGATTTTCTAACCTGAAACTCACATTGCCTCCCGTTAATGAGTTTGGTAAAATGATGAACTGCTATGCTTATTGAAATATGTGGTTTACTGCCTTATGTTGCGCCCACAAATGGTACAAGTTCCAACGAAAGATTTTACATAATCAGGACAATGTGCGGACACAAGCACGGCAGATCTCAAAGTTTCAGGAATGATTAATTTCCAATCTGAAATATCAACGTTCGTATCCTATAAGGTTCATGAGGCTTACAGTTTACGTAACCACGATTTCCCAGAATTTTAAGATTCGTTTTGATGCGAGATTGTTCAATATTCCGGACCAAGGTTTGCTTTTCGACCGATTTAAAGGCAGGTGAGTTTAGATCGACTTATATAGGAGTGTCATCATCATATGATACAGAAATCTGGAGAGAGTCTATATCCATCCAAGATAATGAATCTGGAAGTGCATTTTGTGAACTTTGCGATGTTCAATGTCGAAGTTATAGCCTTTTAGCTTGAAACTTCATCGTGCAAGCTCACCAAGTCTTCCACATATGCCCCGAACTTTCTGTTAGTGAGGACTGCGGCAAGAACTCCTGCTCCATGACGCTATAGCTACAGTGTTTTTTGAATTCAATTCGAGGGACATCAAAGCAATTAGCCTATCACGCACCTCTGCAAATTTTTTAAATAAAACAGGGCTAATGCCTAAACTACTGGCATCGCACTGGATGTAGAAGCGTTTGTCGCTCTCGTTAGTTAGTAGGTGAAATATCGAAATATTTCAATAATTTTCCAATTAAATTTATATATATTATAAACGTCTATGTCTCTGACTGACTCACTCGAGAACGCATAGGGTGACCAAAAGAAATTCGTCCGTGTGAATTTTTTTTTTAAATACACAAAATGCATCAACAGTGGCTCAGCAGAGGCTCTGCGCAGGGAAGCGAATAATTTCGACGAGTTCAACCAACCTGTTGATTATCATGATTGTGGAGCATTTGATAAGCTGTGTTAATTTTGTCAATCAAGAAACTTTACTGCATAGAAACCAGCTGACGGATTGTTCACATCCTGTTATTGAAAAGGCAAAGTTATGCTGCCAAATCCAACTGACATTCAAGGACAGATTGTTGAGTATCCTGAATTTCGACAGATCGACACAACAGATCCAAATCGAACTCATTTCCGAAAAAACATTCGATCGTACAACAGCGCCGCATCAATGGATGCTAAAATTGTTGATTTGCCAGGAAAAGGACCATATGTATTCAAGATTCATGGCACCACTTATCACCAAACGCCTCACTTGAAAAATAATCAATGACCAAGCACCTCAATTTGCTCAGCTTTATGTACTTGATAGTACACAAGTTACAGATGTGTTACTGATGTGTGTCACCGTGATATTTAGGACAAGATTGATCGCTTTTTTCGTGTACACAATAGATTAGCACAAAGTTATTAACTGATACGAGATGTTGAAGCACAAGAGACTGCACGCGCTGCTGAAGCAGAAGAAGATCCTCGAATTGGGAGCATGGCATTTATAAGTGATCGTCAATTGGATCAGCAAAGATACAACTTGCCAACATCCAATGAAATTGCGATGATATTCGTAAATGCTGATAGTGAGTCGCCATTTAATCGTGACATCCATATTTACCCGATTAATCCTGAAGATCCCAACCAGCAGTTCATTAACATCAATATTCTTAGTTCAAACTTGGATCCGATGACTTATACAATACTTTTTCTTTATAGAGAGCAAGGTTGGCATCCCAATTGGCAGTGTGGCAGTTACGGTGGTGCAAAATTAAGTCCAGTTCGTAAGAATATCAGTATGCTCCAATATAAGGCTGCATTGACTCACATCTGCAGTTAGAAGGCAATAATTTCAACTACATTCGTCAAAATCAGATACGACTTCGGGCTGAACAGTATCAAGGCCTCGCTGATCACGTCACAAATTTAGCGCAAAATGGATACATTACAGCCGGCGTTTCTGTAATTCTGTCATCAACTTTAGAAGGTTCATCTCGCAGCATGCAAGAGCGGTGCTGTGATGCAATAAGCATTTCCGCAAAATGGGGACCGCCTGACTTTTTCATTACATTTACTGCAAACCCGAGTTGGAAGGGAATCACAGCAAATTTGAGACCAGGAGAAAATGCTTCCGAGCGTCCCGATTTAGTGGCTTGAGTTTGCAAGTTCAAGTTAGATGATCTCATTAATGATTTAGTCAGTCAAATCGAGTTTCAAAAGAGAGGTCTTCCGCACGCACACATATTAGTGACATTGCAAAGTCAAGATAAATTTACAACTGCTCAAAGGATTGATCAATTTATCTTCGCCGAAATTCCACCGACAGCTGATTCATCGATAGCAAGGTCATCGATAGAACGTCCAACACTACGCGAAATTGTACTTAAATGCTTCATAGTCCTTGAGCTGCGGTATAATCAAATTACAAACTTCATCGTTTGCCGATATGTGAGTGCTCCTGAAGCAATGTGGCACCTGCAGAGTCAGCAATGCACGATAGATCACACTCTGTTATGAGACTGCCAGTTCACCTTCCAAATCAACAACGAGTTGTTTTTGAAGTAGGTCATGAAGAAGAAGCAATTTTGGCTGCGCGTACTGGAAAGACCAAGCTTGAATCTTGGTTTCTTCTTAACACGAAAGACGCAACTGTACGAGTTCACCTTTACATCGATATCTAATAAAATAAAATAGAATAAACTAAAGTAAAATAGAATTTAAATAGAAACATTTAAAGCTGCAGCGATGGCAAGAGAACTACTTGAGTCGGATGAAGAATGGAAGCGATGCTTGACAGACAGTAGTAGATTTTATACTCGACCACAAGCGACGACACCGTGAATCTATATCGATTAACTCGGCTCTTCATGAAATCAATTTTGTTCTCAAACAGCACGGAATGTTATGCGGTTCAGTTGGTTTGCCTGTTCCAAGCGTTGGGATCAATCTTCCTTCAAAAAATAAATAAAATAAAAATAAATTTATTGAAGAAAAAGTCAAATAAAGAAAAATTAAATTTAAAAAAATAAAAATAAATCCCACCAAAAATAAAAAATTCTGCACCATTCAATATAAATTTTTTAAAAAACAAACCCACCCGAAGAAGATCAAAATTATCATCAAGAAGAAGAAGAACGATTGGCAGTCGAACAAATTGGAAAGCTGAATGAAGCCCATCTTACGGCATACATCAAAATTATGATTGCATTTTCCCGGTGGCTCAGGCAAGGCCTTCTTATGCACAACTTTAATGACAAACTTTCGAGGTGAAGGTAAAATTGTGTTGCCACTTGCAACAACCGGAACAGCAGCCACTTTGCTTAAGGGAGAACGCACGATGCATAGTAAATTTAAACTTCCAGTGCCACTTCTTGATAATTCAATCTCATCAATGCGAATGACACCACCAGAAGCTGCAGTCTTGCGTAAGGCTGCTCTTATTGTTATCGATGAAATTGCAATGCTTCCTAAGTTTGGTCTCCGCTGCATTGATAAGCTTTTACGAGTGGTGATGGGAAATGACATTAGCTTCGGAGGTAAAGTTTTGGTAGTTGCCGGTGATTTTCGTCAAACGCTACCAGTCGTTCAAAGAGGAACGCGCACTGCATTGAATCAAGCCCATCTCAATAAACCAGCCAGATCGATGCTATAGTTTGTAAGAATGCTTTAGCGGTGGGGGTTAGTCAGCAAGGTGACAATTGACCCAGCCCGATGTCGCTGGCAAATGAATCATTGATGAATTACGCGTTTAATTAGATTTCTGGCTGGAGGGATTAACAATCTTTGGGTGCTGATGCTCATAAGTAGCTTCGGTCCACTATGCAGGTGCTTAATGTGCAGTCCTTTCAGCATTTGCTCGACTGTTGGATGACCTGCCGGCAATATAACGGGATGCTTGGTATCATATGTTAAATTTGCGTGCTCCATTCTTCTTCCAACTCGCATTAGCCCTTGTTTATCGTCATTGTGTATGTCGGAATTATTGGTGTCGGTACTATGCCTTTGTTGCACTCAGAAATCATCTTGGCCTTAATAAAGTTTCGCAATAGCTCTTCAACAATTAAACGCGTTCCATTGCATATAGCTTTCTTAGGATTTAGATTTCGTAGAAGCATTATGATAATACCCTTTTTCAAAAGCAATGCGTGAGGGGACATACCGGATGGATTGTGTTCATTGAGGAATTCAACGGGAATTTTGAGTGCATCGTTAGGATCCTCGCTTAATAACGAATCTGCGCTGTATTAAATTTCTGCATCACCATGAATCAAGCCGATTATTCTTCGATTCATCTCAAGCGTCTGAGCATTCGGTGGAGCAACGATAACTCTTTTTGGGAGCTCATCTGTTGACATTTGCTCAATATTATTAAAAATGACACTGATTAGATCTTGACTTGTGATCTTTTCGGTCGTAGTTTGAATTGTGTCCTCCTCATTAATGCCAGGTGTTGCAAGCAAAGTTCCTGATCTGACTTGCAGAAACTATTCATTTGCTCGTGTTGACCTTCGCTGTGCATGTTGGTGGTTAAAGAAAGTTGTTCAAACTGGTTCCGTAGAGGGCTTGATTTAATGCAGCACTGGTAGCGTCTGACGAAAATCACCGCCAAGGACCAAAACTTTACCTAGCTAATGTCATTTCCCATCTCCTCTCGCAAGTGCTTATCAATGCAGCGGAGACCAAACTTCAATTTCATCGATAACAATAAAAGCAGCCTTACGCAAAACTGCAGCTTCTGGTGATGTCATTCGCATTGATAAGATTGAATTATCAAGAAGTGGCACTGGAAGTTTAAATCCACTATGCATCGTGCGTCCTCCCTTAAGCAAAGTGGCTGCTATTCCGGTTGTTGCAAATGGCAGCACAATTTTTCCTTCACCTCGAAAGTTTGCCAGGAGGTCTTGCCTGAGCCACCGGGATCATCGATACAAAAGAGCTTACATTGTGCGTGATTATTTTCAAATGCAATCATAATTTTGATGTATGCCGCAAGATGGGCTTCATTCAGCTTTCCAATTTGTTCGACTGCCAATCGTGCTTCTTCTTCTTAATCATAAATTTGATCTTCTTCGGGTGGATTACCGCTTGGAACAGGCAAACCAACTGAACCGCATGACATTCCGTGTTATTTGAGATCAAAATGGTATCATGAAGACCCGAGTTGATCGATATAGATTCACTGTGTCGTCGCTTGTAGTCGAGTATAAAATCTCCTAGATGATCCTGCCATAATTTGAGGGGCGCGAACATCTCCCGCAATTGCTTAGGCATCAAGTATGTTCTACCGTCTGTCAAGCATCGCTCCCATTCTTTATACGACTAAAGTAGTTATCTTGCCATCAAATGGTTCGCATACATTTTCATCTACAGTACGCAAAATCTCAAACCTTGTTGCACCGGGAACATGTAGTAGCAGTAATCGAAGATATATTGTCCTTTCGCCTCCTCTATGTCGCTCTTGCCATTGACCTCGCTTATAAAAAAAAAATGCTAAGGGATATCGGTGTAAAGGTAAACTCGTGCAGTTGCGTCTTTCGTGTTAAGCAGAAACCAAGATTCAGCTTGGTCTTTCCAGTACGCGCAGCCAAAAGTGCTTTTTCTTCATCACCTACTTCAAAAATAACTCATTGTTGATTTTGAAGGTGAACTGGCAGTCTCAAAATAGAGTGCGATCTATCATGCATTGCTGACTCACAGGCGCCACATTGCTTCAGGAGCACTCACATATCGGCAAACGATGAAGTTTGTAATCTCATTGTATCGCAGCTCAGGTTGACCATTTGTTTTGATGGCGACAGCGGAACAATCGTATCCCTTGAATATGTATTTGTAAATATAGTTTACGAATCGCAGAGAAGTGGAACATTCCACATTAATGTGAGCGTTATATTTCCAAGTTAGAACCGGATTATACGGCACCACATTACGACTATCCATTAAAACTCACACGCTTACTTGCTCACCACTTCGTCTTCGATAAAAAAGATATCCATTTACGTTGAGTTGAGTTTGCTCATTAAAATCCTTAGGAAATTGTTTCGAACATTTTCCGTCCTTCATGCACGGTGCATTTGGGTGTCCACAAGGACCATGAAGCATGCATTTAAGTACAATTTTGTGTAGTGTTGGCCGTTCTATCGGTGATGGCCAGAAAAAATTGAAAGCAGTCACACGGCTGAACACTTATGAGAGGTTCGTTCAGAAGTAATCTCCGAGTTTGGACATTATCATAAAAGCGGCTGTCAAACTACCCAATATAAACTATATTCTGCGTTATGCATAATTCATACGTCATACACTAAATTTATTATTTAACACGTTTTGTCGTTATAAAGTCAACGAATTCCAACGAAATAAAAATAAAACGAGAAAATTCCTATGGAAGTTCAAAGCAAATAGTATTCATCGGATTAGCATCGGCTTAGACTCAAAATCAAGGTAATCACATATTGTGATTTTGGTCACGCTGGCGTTGGGCGTTTGTCTACCATTAAATACCTTAAAAACAAACGGGCTAACTTTGAAGCCAGCCTAACGGAAACTCAGGGCAACCAACCAAATTCTGTAGAAAAGCAGTGGAACATAATTTAATCAGTCATAATAGATGAAAGAAACCGACTTCTGTTCATGTAGTAGCGCTATTCGCAACGAATTTGGAGATTTACTAATGAATTCTCGTTACTCTGAAAAATGCAGACGTTATCCTCAAACGAGCAACCAACATCATTGCATCAGCCTGATATGAATATGGAAATGACAACACTAGCCGGACGATGAAGACGAGCTGACGAGTTATTAATTTACAGCTAGCGCATTTTACGTGACTACCAGTGCGGGTTTCGTCCAGACATGTCGACCACCGATCAAATTTTTCTGTGAGGATTTTGTTGAAAAGTGCTATACGAAAAGGACCTATTTTGGCACATTTAGGCACTCCTAGAAAATTGATAACCTTGTAATTCGTTGTTGGTAACTCGGGCTCCGTAAAGAAATTCAGCTCCCGGAAACAACGCCTGGAGAATTATTAGCCGGCGACACACAGGTTAATGAGTATAAATACTTGGAATCGATGTGCAAAATTCAGTCTCTGCAGTCACAACTTTATGAAATTTTTAGGTCTCGCAATATATCGCGCAAAACAAAATTAAATATCTATAAAGCGTGAACATCTTGGGCGCTAACAACTCGGGACAGCCCAAAGTTTACTTTTCGAGGGCGAATTAGTACGTATGACGCAAGGTTGCAATGCACTCTTGTTACGGATCGAGTAGCGTTAGCAGGTAATAAGAAGCTGCGACTTCCGGTTGCCTAATTTCCGCTCCCGGTGGCCTAATTTCCATTTTTGTAAAAAGAAGTAAGAAATTTCATCAAATCAGTCATTGATGATGATTGAGTTGCAGAGAGAACACAAACAGACATACTGGAAAATAGACAGACACCACCACGAAAACCTTTTTTTGTATTTCGGCCTTATAGCAAATGGTAAATCTGCAAGAATTACAAAGTTGAAATTTTTTATGATAACTATACTTACCTTAACTTTGTATTTGGTGTATAACTTAGTTTTTTGGATTTTCTAAGAGATGGCGTAGCATTAGTACTAAAAATTCTTTTATAATGACGCCTACGGCGTTTTAAAGTATTAACATTCCACATTAAAATTTACTTTGTTATTCGTGAAAGCGTAAACAACATATTGTTTAATCCCGTTTAAATATGTCGAATTTCGTACCAACCAAACAGCATTTGCGGGAAGCATTACTTTTTTGCTGTAATCAAAAGAAAAAAGCTGCTGAAAGTTTTCGTTTGCTTCAAGAAACTTATGGTGAACATTCACCAACTTAACAGACTTGCGAAAACTGGTTTAAAAGATTCAAAAGTGGTGATTTTGATGTCAGTGACAAAGAACGTTCTTGAACATTATTGAAGCAAAACTCAGCTCAACCAGAAAAAGAACTTGCAGTACAGTTAAATGTCACTCAAGCAGCCATAAGCAAACGTTTACATGCGTGAAGCCAACATTGAAAATCGTTTAATGGTTTGCAATTCTCAATCGTTTGCAAAAATCATGGGTTCATCCAGGCGAACCATTCACATCAACAGCAAAACGCAACATTCATTTTTTATTTATTATGAGCTGCTAGAATCGAACGAAACTATTACTGGTGAACGTTACCAACAACAATTGATAGATTTGGACCGTGCGTTGAATCAAAACCGACGGATTCCAGCCTACAAATAGTGTGAAGTGATTTTGGTGCACGACAATGTTCGACCACATATCGCAAAACAAGTAAAAAAATACGCTGGAAGTACTTAAATGTGGAATTCTACCGCATGTTCCCTATCACCTGATCGTGCCCCATCAGATTAGTATTTGTTCCGATTAATGCAAAGCGATTTTCAAGACCAGCACTTCAAAAACCACGAAGACATCAAAACATGACTCAACCAATGGATCGCATCAAAAGATAAAATTTTTTTTTCGATGGAATCCATAAATTGCCAGAAAGATGGTCGAAAGTCATAGATAACGATGGAAAATGTTTTGATTAAAATAAAATTTAGCATGCGTGTTTTTTCTGCAAAAAAATAAGTTATACTCCCAATAAAAAAAGTAATAGTTTGATAGTGGCTTGCAAAAAAAACTAAGTATAAAATCGTATTTTAGGGTTATAAATAACTTTGAAGACTTTAGAACCTTTCAGAAAAAACCAAAAGTATCAAAATCGTATTTTGAGTTCTATACGTTGAGGTGTGGGTGGGGGGGGGGGGGCTGGTTCTCACCGTTCTTTATTTTTACTAAAAATTAATCGTGCTAATGAACTACCAGATAAGATTTCTTACCGTCCAAATTGGGCCTCTTTAAAGCTTTGACATTTCGATTGTAATGCATTGGGTCGAATACCTATAGAGTCAGGAAGCAAAAGAGTATTATACTGTAGGTTGGCATGGAATTATGTAATGTGCAGATGGTTCTACTCGGCAGAACGTGAAACGCGATCATTGAAAGGGTTGCGAATGCTTCGCCCCTAGAACAGATTGCAATCAAACAAAGGTTTCTTATGTACACGAGAAACAAATTGGGATGTGGAGAGAGTGTTTGGAAACAAAAACATGTTTCTTTTAATGAGGTTGACGAGGCAAACAAACGTCAACAGCAACTGAAATCTATCCTTAATCAAATCCAATCTTTATATTCACGAGAACGTTGTGTCTTGATTAATTAAAATCCACTCGTAGAACGATTAAAATAGAAAGATGATACTTCCCCGCTTACGTTAAATGGATTTCAATTAATAAATATGATTAAGTATTTCCTCTTTCTGATCTATACAGATTCATAAAATAACAATAAATTTTATCTCATAACAACCAGCATACATTTTTTGTTGAACTTAAGCCAACAACTCCTGGCACAGACTTTATTAATAATGACAACATGATAGGCATTCAAAAAAAAAAATTTTTTTTGTTCAACAAGAATTTTATTCTGGTGACAGGATTCAAAACAGTAAAATTTATGGCATTTGTAAAATAAAGAAAATAGTTGTCTCTCCTTATTTATCACGACAATAATAAGAATTAATTATCAAAATATTAATATTTTTGAAATGGTATTGAAAATTATTAATTTTACTCCATTTACAAAAAATTTTTTTTGCTTAATCCATTAATTTTTAAAATTTTTTTAAAAGGATATTTCCAAATAATTAAAATCAACTTATCACCTTTTTTTGTCATTTTTTTTAATTTAATTTATCATACACATCCAAATTCGCAAACACTCACAACGCACACACACACACAATAAGATAAGAAAAGTTTACGATAAGACGAGATAAAAGTTGGTGGTAACAAAACAAAAAAATTATGATAAATTAGAACTTTTGTCAAATTTTGTGTCGTTCCTCTGTGTTATGTTTATGTATAATAAAGCGCGTTTTACTTATTCTTATATCAATTCAACTTTATTTTAGCTTTTAGTGTGTATAAAGAGCTTTTATACTTTTGTATACACATTTTGCACAAAAGAAATTGAATGGGATTCATAAAAATAAGATTAAATTTTTACTTAAATTACGCACGTATATGTGTGGGTGTGTAGAGGGTTTTGTTTTGTTACACACACACACACACACACACGTACGCACAGAGAAAAAAGCTGTTATAAGTTTTCTAGAAATATTAATGTGTTGTTGTGTGTTACTAAATAAAATATGTAATTCATTTTTAAAATTTTGGTCTATCCAATGCCATGTAAAATACTTTTCCCGCAGTACCGAGAAGTAAAATCATTAAAATATGTCGAGAATTAATGATGTTAGAGGATGAAAAGCCCGTGTTGTGCTTTTACTCGAGGTTTTGAATTTTCTCGTGGTTTTAATATTACAGAAAATATCATTAGTTGATTTTGGCATAACATAGACAATGTCGAAAATTTTAGAGAGAACAATTTTTACAAACGATAAAAGTTTCTATTTCTTATCCTTTTCATACAAATCGTCAAAAAACTTTATGACTAGTCACACACACACACACTAGTCATTTCTCAAATGGCTCACCCAAAAGCTAGACGACAAGTGAGAGACATAAACCTCAATTCTTTCATGAAAATGCTCTAGGTTAGGTTGGGTTAGGTTAGAGTGGCTACTATCGCACACTTAGGCCATAGTGGCTCATTGTGATACCACAGGATCCTATCTCCCCTTTACTCCCGTTAAAACCATCCAGAGCTACTTATTTAGCGTAAAATATCTCGCACTCTGCCGGATATCTGCCGGACACGAGCATAGGAAGTGATCTAAAGTCTCTTCCTCCTCTTCGTTCATACAACTTCTTCAAAAGTCATTCGTCGATAGACCCAGCCTTCTTGCATCTTCCCCAAAAAGGCAGTGTCCTGTCAGTATCCCTACGACCAATCCTACCTCTTGTTTCCCCAGGGATGCTAGTGCTTTGGAGCGCCGCGAGTTTAATTTTGACCATACCTGTTTCGCCATCCTGCACGTGAGAGTGTTGGTCCATCTCTCATTTGCCGAGGCGTTTCCCTTTTTAATGAGCGCCAATTTAAGCACTGCTATAGGTCTCTCCAGACCTGCCGTTTCCGGCTAGTTCGTCTGCTCTGTAGTTTCCCGTGCCGTCCGAGTTACCAGGGACTCAGCATATTTTGATTCTGAAATACTCGCTCATCTCATTAAGAGATGATATGCAATCCAGCGCCACCTGTGACTTCAGACAAACCGCCTCTAGTGACCTGACCCTCGCCTGGATAGTCTTATAATAGTTCATGTGGATAGTCACATAAATTATGTATATCGCTTTACGGTATGATTTCAACCATGTCACGGCTTCCCCGATCACCACCACTTCAGCCTGGTACACGCTACAGTAGTCACATTAAGCTTCTCACAGAAGACTCCGGCTCCTACCTTACCGTACGTGAAAAATTGCACTGTCTCGTTTTTCAGTATTGATCCGTTCCTCCAGGATTCCCTCGACGGGCATATGGTCCGGAAACCTTTATCGAAGCACAACGTTGGTTTAATATAATCTAGTTTAGCCAATTCTTCCCTTAGCGATCGAAAAATCGTTGAGTGCCCCGCCTGAAGACACTTTCACTGAGAGCCAGCCGAGAGTCTCGTAACCACATTGGCTGTCATCTGCTTACCAAAAAGTTCGATTGGAATAAGGTGGAGCATAACCACTAGGCCGTTTTTTGCGCCTTCTCCATCATCTCTATATATGTTACCTTATTCAGAGCTGGCCACCACACGCCGACCCGTACATCAGCATAGGTCTTACCACTGCGGTATAGAGCCAGTGTACCAGCTCTGGTTTCAAACCCCATCTTTTACCTATGGGGTTCCTACACGAGTAAATTACTATAGTAGCCTTATTCACCCTTTCCATATTAGGCTTCCAGCTGAGCTTACTGTCCAAGATTATGCCCAAAAATCTCGCTCTGTCAGCAAAAACCAGTCTAATGCCGTTCATGGTAGGAGGGCTAACTACCGGAATTTTGCATTTCTTAATAAATAGTACCAGCTTCGTCTTGTAAGGGTTGACCCCTAATCCACATTTGCTGACCCATTTCGTAACGATCAGGAGTTCATTCTGCTTAACATCCCTAATCGTATCCAGACATTTGCCTGAGATAGCTACCGCTACATCATCTGCATAAGCTACCACTCCTGTTCCCTCTCTCTCCAGTTCCAACAGCAATCCATTCAGCACTACAGTTCCGAGGTAATAATCCGGCTTACCAGCATCTGGTTTATCAACCTACTTATAGGGTAATCCACTTTCAAAAATTACAATCCTTCCATGATCGCCTCCGTTTTTACATTATTAAAAGCATCCTCAATGTCCGGAAATGCTACCATACAAAACTCTTGCTAGTAAATTGACTTCTCAATCGTGCGTAATAGATCGTGCAAAGCTGTGTCTACAGACTTTCCTTTACGCATGCTGCGACATTGCCCAATTTCTTGGCTCAATTTTTGTTCGAATAACTACATCTACCAGCTTTTCCAAGGTTTTCAACGGAAAGGATGATAGAGTTACAGGCCTCAGGCCGTTTGGACAAGCATGTGAGCTCTTTCCCGATTTCGGGACAAAGACAACTTTGACCTCCTTCGATGCTCCGAAGATAACCTCCAGCCAGGGGAAGATAACTTCCGAGTTCCTTTGGATCTCTGCTGGTGTAATCCAATTCGGGCCCGCCGATTTATAAGACTTAAAACCGTTCAGCGCCCACAGGATTCGTTCCCTGTCCACGATGCCCTCCATATCTATTGAAAGTGTTCCTCGATGAGCTACATCGTGTGATCAGAGGTTCCCGGAAAATTGGTCTCCATGAGAAGCTCCAATGATGTCGCACTTGAAGCTGTCAATCACCTGTCCGGTCTAATCAAATAACTAGGACTGGCTGGGTTAGTAGATAAAATTTTTCTAAGTCGAAAAGTGTAAGAGACCGCCTCCACTCTACAACAAGAGAGTCTGCAAGACCCCCTTTGTGCCTTCCTCAACTCTGTTTTGTACTTTCTTAGGTTCTCCTTATAGGAGTCCTAATGCCGAGCCTTCCTTGTGTTATTGGCTTTATTAACGGCTGTCCTATACGCCATACGATAGATTCTCAGCTCCGTGGTGCACCATGTCGGTTTCTGCCTGTCCTTGGGCTTTATCAGAGGGCACGCAGCATCAAATTGCATGTTTTTGTGACAATATCAACCATACAATCTAATTCGTCTACTGTCGCCGGAAGGGGACAGGAACCTCCAACGGCAATAATTCGTCCAATACTTCCCCATATTTGTTCTAGTTTGTCTTTCTGAGATTTCTGAAGGCTTCCCGGATAACAGGTTTATCGTTGAGGTTATATGTTACATATCGATGATTAGAGATTGAGTGCTCTCTCAACCCCTTGATCATATGAAAAATTCTTTCTGGCGCAAAGATTTCTGACGCCATCTAAAACCTCCTGTCGATTTTTAACAACAAATGTTGGTTCTCGCGTAATATTGCCAACTTAAAGGTTAGTGTTTAGTAAGTAATCAAAAAATAGTTCACCCCTTTCGTTCACCCCGTATGTCTGTGCTTCCCCGGATTGTGTGATGCGCGTTTGCATCACATCCAAGTATAACACCTACCCTTTTTTGACCTGCTTCGCGATCAATATAGGCTGAGGCTAGCCAACTTTTACCGCTGTAATATCGCCCCTACTAAACTGAGGAAGAAGAAAAATATTCAAATTACTTTTCACTAAAATTTACGATCTGATCTTCTCAGAGTTACTTTAGTATAATAATTTATACCCCTTCGATCTGAGGCCACAGATCCTGTTATTGTTAATCCAAAGTTCTGGGATTCACACCAAGTCCTCATCTGACTTAGTCAGTCTGAGAACGAGAGGCAACTTTCGTGTGATGCAGGTTTATTTGTACAATATTAATCATTGCAATCTACTTTACTCATCTCTTCCTGCATTCCCTGCATCGGGATAGTACCATCTGGCTCGTTGCTTCAGACGCCATCTGCCTCTCGTCGAGAGTTCGACAGGATGTCCCGATCACACTCAAGAGACGTCTCCTCACCAAAGTCTTCGCATCCGAAACATCCCGCCTAAATGACCATCTTCCGCTGGGTCTCTTTGCCGTCGCACCCAGGCTGGTCTTCCGCGCTCGTATCGACCTCATCTTTCTTATATACTTTAAGAGTGATCGACCGGAACCCGAGGTTGATCACTCCCTTTGATTTTGCAAGCTAAGCCCGGAATTCTTTATTGATTAGGATGATTGTCAATCTAAAGCCCCCTTAGCTTCCTCCTGCTTTACAATCCTTCAATATTCCATTGGAAGATTGGAATTACTCGCCCGAATGATCTCAAGGATCTTCTCTGGCTTGTCCGGCTCGGTTGGTAACCAGACGCGTGCCTTCGGCTTGCTCGGGATTTCCCCTTTGCAGACTGCCTCAAGCCTCGCGTCCTGCCACACCTCACCTACTTCGGTCACTGCCCTTTTATAGAGGTCGACCGCATCTCCATAGGACGGGGGGATCCCGGATTTTCTCTCAGGACCCTCAACATGGAGTTTAGTGTATTATACACCACTTTCCACTTCTTCGGCGTGATGCCCCCATCTTCCTAACTTCTGTCAATGACGGCTAGCATCAACACGTGAACCTTTATGATCTCACTGAATATAGCTTCGGTTTTTGATCCTTAGGAGCACCCGACATCATGTCTGTTTGAACCATGCTTCGTTTGCTGCCGCCCGCTTCAAGCTCGTCCTGGGACCTCTGCCTTTTAGACCCAAGGACCCTTTCCCAACTATCGAAGCCGACAGTTTTCTTAGCCCATGCCTGAGATTCTTTCTGTTCTACTGTAAGCTGCCCCTCAGGGGTCGTAGCCAGTTTCTCTAATATTCTATACGCCGACCGTCTCTCCCTGTACCGTCGCTTCGCCGGAGAGATCTCTTTCAATCCCCCACTATTTTGTTTGGTGGTCCCGCTTCCTCCTGGCTTCGATGCCATGGTGTCGTTTTCCCTTGCCACTGATGAGAGTGTCCCACTTTTGTTGTTAGAGCTACTCTCCTTCTTTGTACTTTCCGGTTTTTAGAGGGTCCCGGCCCCTTTATTTTTATTTTTTTCTTGATCGTTTATTTTCTCACGAGTGCCGGAGAAATACAGGTCCATCTGCGCAGAGATCCGTATACGCAGGTTAGGCTAAATACAACTTGAGGTAGCTTGGTATCACGACTGGGCTTTCTTAAATGAGTCCTCAGCCTAGTTGACCATCTGTGAACCCCCCCCCCCATAGCTGCAGCCCGCCACGGGTGACAATGCCCTAAATGAAACATATATGACTATTCATCATATTTTCTCATTCCATCACGTACGAGTACATATCCCAAAATACGATGTTCATACTTTCTTTTTTTGCAGGCCAATATCAAACTATTACCTTTTTACAAAGTTAAAGTAAGTATAGTAATCATAAAAATATTCGGACTCGTGTTTCTTTTAAAAATATAGGAAGGTTAGTAATCAAAAAATGTGACCTCTTCCCCAAACTCATATGTAAGGAGGAACCCAACCCCCATGTGGTCACTGTTCTGCCAAATTTATAAAGAAGAGCCCCAGAAATATTTTACAATAATGGAAAGGTGGGACTTCACCACCAATTTCTGAGATATATGTTCGCAACAACAGACGTTTCGAGACGTTTCCTACCAGATATCCGAAGATACAACTCTTGCTGTCAGCTGCCATCATTCGGTACAACTTTAATTGTAGATACACCAGGTTCCATGCCCACATTCAAAGCCCAGGATCAAATTTATCACCGAATAGCCTCAATTCTCCATTACTCAAATTAAACGCAAAAGATCTTGTCAATTTATATAACAAACTACAATAACAATAGCCACGTCATTAATTTGAGCGGCATTAAAACTACTCGAGCATAGTTGCGAATCTACTAATCTCGCAACTATGCTCGAGTAGTTTTAATGCCGCTCAAATTAATGACGTGGCTATTGTTATTGTAGATGGGGCGGGATATTATTATTCAGCAGCCTGGCGAACCACTGACATGGTGATCTCTGAAATATATCGATTCTACGATGCCCCTACTATACATGTTGATGATACGGCGAAGTAAGAATTGTTACTATTTTAACGCGATGCAAATCAACTATTATACACAGACCAACAAAACAACAAGAAATTTTCTGCGATGGGCAACTCCTACAGAAAAATGATACGTGAAGAATGGTATGGCTGAATCGAATTGGCTGAATCGAATGAAGCTTCTTGCGGTTGATTACACCAAATTGTGAGATGCCGTGGCCAACGATAGAAATATAGCTGCTATTGGCAAACTGATGATTTTACCTGCCACTTTCATAGGGAGCCTATAAAGAAATATGCCCAATAAGCCATTACAAACATTAGAGCTCATCCGAGCTTATGGGTCCGGACCTCTTTATAACATTCACTTGTAATTCCACTTATCCTGAGATTAAAGAAGAAGCTCGTACTTGTGACTTATTTGGAGAAGCTCGCTATTGAATTTACTTTATCCAGTGGCAAACAAAAGGACTGCGACATGCTTATATACATACTTGTGGTTAAATAATAAATTTCTTCTAACACAAATTGAGTTATCTGTGCGCATAGTTTTCCAATGTACAGCAAGATCCCATCGCGAATGAGTTGCACGATATGGCTGTGTATAGGTTGGAAAATGGAAACAGACTTATCGAGATCACAAGCTATCAAATTGGTGGGTAATACATCACTAGAAATGAGTCGCTTTGACGTATTTTAAACTTCCATAGTCATTAGTGACACCCAACAGTTTCCCAGCTAAGTGTTCACATGCAAAATGAGCGGCGAGTCTATTTCAAAACCAATACAGCGCAACGAGTTAGCTCTACACCAACGAACAAAGCGCTAACAGCATCTCTTTCAACTCTTTCCACAAAATCCCTTTGCAAGGACATTAACGTATCCATAAATTCCAAAGTATTATTGTCAAACATTGTTGTTGTTGTCAAAATTAACATGGCCGATACTAATTCATTAAATACTTATAAGGACTAGATGTCTACATATAATTGCTGAATTCGTATTTAAATTTGTTCGAATTGGGATTAATATTGAATTATATTTAAATCTTAGTCAATATTTCGTTTTTGTCAAACATTGTTGTTGTTGTCAAAATAAACATGGCCGATAATAACTCATTAAATACTTATAAGGACTAGATGTCTATATATAATTGTTAAATTCGCATTTAAATTGGTTCGAATTGGGATCAGAGGATAGTCAATATTTTATTTTTGTCAAACATTGTTGTTGTTGTCAAAATTAACATGGCCGATAATAATTCATTAAATACTTATAAGGACTAGATGTCTATATATAATTGCTGGATTCGTATTTAAATTTGTTCGAATTGGGATTAATATTGAATTATATTTAAATCTTAGTCAATATTTCGTTTTTGTCAAACATTGTTGTTGTTGTCAAAATAAACATGGCCGATAATAACTCATTAAATACTTATAAGGACTAGATGTCTATATATAATTGTTAAATTCGCATTTAAATTGGTTCGAATTGGGATCAGAGGATAGTCAATATTTTATTTTTGTCAAACATTGTTGTTGTTGTCAAAATTAACATGGCCGATAATAATTCATTAAATACTTATAAGGACTAGATGTCTATATATAATTGCT
This sequence comes from Nephrotoma guestfalica, assembly GCA_963691935.1. Classification (NCBI taxonomy): domain Eukaryota; kingdom Metazoa; phylum Arthropoda; class Insecta; order Diptera; family Tipulidae; genus Nephrotoma; species Nephrotoma guestfalica. The sequence continues at coordinate 215,387,818 of OY829914.1, forward strand.
GGATTCGTATTTAAATTTGTTCGAATTGGGATTAATATTGAATTATATTTAAATCTTAGTCAATATTTCGTTTTTGTCAAACATTGTTGTTGTTGTCAAAATAAACATGGCCGATAATAACTCATTAAATACTTATAAGGACTAGATGTCTATATATAATTGCTGGATTCGTATTTAAATTTGTTCGAATTGGGATTAATATTGAATTATATTTAAATCTTAGTCAATATTTCGTTTTTGTCAAACATTGTTGTTGTTGTCAAAATAAACATGGCCGATAATAACTCATTAAATACTTATAAGGACTAGATGTCTATATATAATTGTTAAATTCGCATTTAAATTGGTTCGAATTGGGATTAGGGGTTAGTCAATATTTCGTTTTTGTCAAACATTGTTGTTGTTGTCAAAATACACTTGGCCGATAATAACACATTAAGTATACAAGCGTGAATTTGACAAGTCCTTGCTCTCTCATGGCCAGTTGTATGTTGAATACTTAAGAATAGAAACCTCAACAAATTTGTATGCTTTAGCTCGGGTAAGAAAATCAAAAAATGCGGTTTACGGCAAGCACTGCTGCAACCCCAATAAATTTTATTTTGTATTGATTTAATTCAATTCACTTGAGAAATTGTATTCAAATGCGTTTTGGTGTAAATACACCAACAGTAGAAATTTACTGGAGTAATGGAGCCTGTACCCTAACTGTACTTTAGCTATATAGCCTTTATAATCAGAATTTAAATATGTAAAACATTCGATCCGAGCGAATTTAATTTTGAGTGTGATTGTACAAAAGTTTCTTTATGCGTATTTTTACTTTAAATTTTCTTAAGTACCATTATTGTGCTCAAACGTGAACGTAATCATACCCGCTCAAATTTTTGGTTTATACCAGTGTTGGTACTATTGGCAATTGATTAGTAGGCTCGAACTATAATAAGGTAACAAACGAGATGCATTTGACATTTCATGTATTCTAGAAAACTCTGGAAAATACAAATTTGACTTCGGATTACATTAAACACACAAAAGAAAGAAATTTGAATTGAATTTAAAAATTGCAAATACTCTACCAAAACTACTGGCACAAAATTGCTTCAATCTACGTTTAAAATCTGCGTGCTCAAACAAAAATTCAAACAAATGTTGAATTTTAAGGCTTGTTCACGATTGCAAATGAAAATAAATTTCGAGATAGTAGGTGAATTTTATGAACGTGTAATCATTTGGATTGTTAAATCTGCGTATCAGTAACGTAAACGATTAATAATTTATAAGAGCAGTCGGGTCGTTTTTGTTTCAGAGCGAATCCTTTTTAGAAATATGTCATGTAAGGGTATCCACTTCCTCCAAATTATGTAAGTTTTAAAAATTATATGAAAAGGTCGAGACACCAGATACCGTAATTTAAAATGATTAACTTAAAAATTTCAGAGAGTCCGAGGTGTTGGTAAAATACTCCAAAGGAAACAAAAAAATTAACAAAAGATCTGGCAAGCAAAATACTTCTTTTTTGTTTTGCTTACTTCTAAAAAATGGTTTACTACCAAATACTTCTAAATAAGTTCATTACATAATTTATCAAAAGTTGAACACAAACAATTTTAAACCTCTTTTCTTACAGAAAAATCTAATAATTTTATGAAAAAAACCCAGACATGCAAAATAAATTCGTTCATGCAAAATAAATTTAAAATACTCTTGGTGAGTAGAGTTAGCACTCCCAAATCCGAACTTTAAGAAGTGAGTTATGTCAATGTTTTGTCCAGTTTTGCACCCATTAATAAAGTTTTGCCCACTCCAAAAGCACTAATTAAATGAGCGAACTTTGAGCAAGCACTCCGAAACTCAGCGAATTTTTTATATCGAAATTTTTTCGAGTTCTACCCACCCTTTTAAAAAGAGCTAACCGAAATGAGTGGTTTGAGCCAGCACACGCAAAAGGCAATTGAGTTATAGTGTTAAATACATGAAAGATGTGCAAAGCAATCTCAAACGTCATTTTAAATAAATTAGTTATATTTAAAAATTTTACCTATTATGCGGGACAAATTTTACCCACCAAATAATTAATTTTATGTACGGGATAAAAAAAATTACGTACATTTTTGAATTACGCACAGAAAAATAAAATGTGAGCTAAATTATAGTAATGTTTGAAAACCATTATTTATTGTCAATTTAAGTAAATCAGTTATAATTTAGAATTACAACCTGTAGATGGATTTTGTCCACTCAATTATTAGTTTAGCCCGATCTCATAAATCTATATCCGGAATATTAAATTTTCACGTAATCTTTTGTCAATTTAAATCAATGAGTTGATGAATTTTACGAAACCTCGTTTATTTAAGCGGGAAAGTAGTATGGAATATTAACCTTTTAACGTATACTTTGGAACTAAATTATAAGGACCACTATTTGTTATCAACCAACATAAATGAATTATGTTTTAGAACTGAACACGTTTATATCAGTTTCCCAAACTTAATATAAATTTTTTTTCGGGATGGATTCTAATTTTCTGTTGTTTTGTATTATTTTTCGGGCTGAAAGGCTTTTTTAATTATGCGAGCACGCAAACATCTCTATTAAAAGGCTTTTTTCGCGATGGTTTTCGGGCCACATACGTACTGTCTTTATACTTTTATGTTAGAATACTAATGGGCTCATGCAATACCAACAATAATGGCAGCTGACCTTAGGCAGGAACCGATTTTACTAGGCTACTAATCATGAGAAATTTGAAAATGAACGTTCGTAAAATACATACAACAATCACCTTGGGGATATACAACCGAAAGGGGGGAAATTTGAAAATGTATGTGAAAAAACACCATTGCCATCTTGACAAAACTAAGTTGAACAATTTACAATTATTTACAAAATTTAGCTAATGTTAAGTTATACAAATGCCTCTAAATAACAGCAAGAGCAAATTTGTCTAGCAAGAACAAAGAAAAAGCCTAAATACCGGTTGCCTAAATACCAATGAACTATTCAAATGGTTTTAACTATCCGTTATTAACCGTCAAATATTTTCAAAGCACAATTTTTAAAGGTTAGGTGTTAACACAATGGAGCACCAACTTTCAGGTGTCTAGATCCATTTGATTACCATAAAGTTTTTAATGTTTTATTCTTTAAATGAGCTTTGATCCAAATCAGAAATTTTTCTGGACCCGCATAATAGAAATTTTACGAGTAAATATGAGTCTTTCATTAAAGCTAAATTTAAGTCGGTGATTTCCGAACTAATCTGTCAGTTTCATTTTCGTCTTGTTACCCTGTGTAATTTAAACTGTTATGCTAATTGAACTAAACACTACCTTCAATCAATAAATAGTGGTGACATTGTATTAGCTAATCAGTAACATAAAAATGACTGTGTTTAATGCTTTGCTTAAAACCTTTTACACCTTTACCCGTTGCCAATTTATACACAAAACTATTAAAACTTGTGTAAAACAAAGACGTAAATTTTGCTTCAGCACTTAATACTTTGTAAAACCTCAAAATTAACAATTTTATGACAGGTAACATCTTGAATTTTCGATTTGTTGTTGCCTGTTGTAGGATAAGTAATTTAATATGTACGTAGATCCATTTCCAGTACGTGAATTAATAAACACCAAACCAAAAAAAAAAATATCAGCCCACAAAATTAAGATGTGATAACCTCATCTGCTACCGTAATTTCTATACCAAAAAATGTAATATTCATAAAATGAATATCAACTCAAGTTAGAAAAGCGTCCTTTTAATTTTCCTACCGTGGTATACACAGTCCACAATAACATTATTAAGTAAACTGGCAAAAGAAACCCATGGGACGGGCAGTTGATAAAATAAACAGAAAACTCATCTTCTTTAATTCAGGTCACTTCATTATTTGATTTGGTTCATATCATCCTAGAGTCAACGCCCTAAATCTTAATTTCCACATGCTGCTGTGTAGAGTAGTCAAGTAGTGTAATGAACTCGTTAATTCTTGTAAAAATTTGTAGCGTATCAAAAATATATTTACACAAAAGAAAATTATCATAGATTGGGCTGGTGAGCATTTGGAAAAGAGAATATTTAATATTTCTGAATAAATAAAGATTAAAACTTCAAAATACCTCACTCCACAAGTTGCGATTATTTTAACGAAGGTCACGTATACGAAACGTTTCAAGAAAAAGGTACTCGCGTATACCAAACGGGAGGAAAATGTGGAAAATTAATAATTTATTTCAATATCACAGCGTTCTATAGCGTTATAAATATTTATATCGAGACCATTATGGGCTAAATAATTGTTGTAATGCTGGTGTTGTTGTCTATTGGTAGGGAACTCTTAAAAAGGCAGATTAAAATTTACGACCTGCCTGACGGTATTTTGTATAAATTTTAATCCTTTTTATGTTTTAATAAAATATTTTGGTTTCTTGTTTAATTTTCAGCTCACCGGAGGTGATTTTTCTTTAAAATTAATTTATTGTTCGCTAATATACAGTTGTATAGTACATTAGACAACGAATTTTTCTTTGGTCATAGTCTATTTAATTTAATTGCCTTGCAAGCTGCCAACAATTTTAATTTTAAGTATTATTTTGAATTTAGCCATATCAATTCGTCTTCTGCATGCACTCTTCAATCAGGCAACCACATTTGCAGTACCTAAATGCAGCAAGCAGAAACGAATATATTTTTATTTTTTGGGTTGATGTACTAGTGGTATAACAATGGACGGGTGAATATGTTGTGATGAACACCCGACTTTCTTTTACCATGATGTATACATAGATCTCGAATACAACATACTTGATTTCTAAAGCGAAAAATTAATCGTACCGGACTTTTGGCAAAACTGTCTTGTATATGATCAAAAAACATTATTCGTGCTTAAATTTCGGAAACCCAACTTTCGCAGGGATCTCCGAATTGCATAGAGACCGATTTTTTTTTGAAAAACAGTTTTTCGTCAAAAATCCGTATTCCCGCTTAAATTTTGGAAAACTGATTTGAACCGTTATTATTGAAAATCTAATTTAGAATCTCTTAGTTCAAAACCGTTTTTCCCGTAAATGATATACTTTTCAAAATATTTTCAAAAGAAGGTGCAGTAGAAGCTGTTACTTCCGGTGGACCGATGTCGGTCCAAATTCACACTTTTTAAAAACTAATTATTTTGGCTTCGGGGATATTGCAAATGATAAATCTGTAAAAATCGCGAGGCCGAAATTTTTTTATGATCACTATAGTTTACGTTACTACGTAAAAGAAAGTAAAACGATTCGCTCTTCTCTGAAAAAATATATTTATAACCTAATATGCATATTTTTCTTCTTCCATGTAAATTTTGTTTTGGAAATTGTTGAAAAGTTGTAAAAATTAGGTTGTTTCATTTCAAATACCATGCATTTTCGTTTTTCACCACAAGCTCGAACAAATTGAAACCAATCACACGGGCGGTGTATTTTCGCCAAAGTTGCCATCTTCTTTCTAACGATTATCGCGTGATCACTGTCACACTCCATATTAGTGTGACCAGCAACTAAAAATTTATGGCCAATTTCATCTAAGTTTAAACTTTTAACAGCGATCGAAAAGAAGGGGGTTACAAATGAATTTTTATTTTGATCGGCACATATAGCATATTGGCTGACCACTAACACAATCGTGGACCGTTAAATTAAACGTCCATAATGGACGTTTATAAAAGGACACCGACGTTTTCATATATGGTGTCGGCAGGCATTGTGGCAAATCAAAAGTTAATACTTTAATTGATTTACGAGTAGAAGATTCGTAACTGTACATAACTTCGGAAATAATAAAAAGCATCACACTCTATGCCCTGCTCTTGCTAGTTCCACACTCGAGTTGAAATATTTTTAACTTTGTTGTTGTTTAACTTTGTTGTCTGTGCCATACCATGGTATTTGTGCCATACTAACTCCCGCAGGTATGTAAAATATTTCCACTCGAGCGTCGAACTAGTAAGCGAGACATAAAGCATTTCAAGAAATTTGATTGATTTTTAGTTCAGGAGCGGGTGTGATGCTTTTTATTTCCGCAGGTATGTCCTGAGCGTTACATTTTCAGAAGGAGGAAAAACGAGACTGCATTAGCATTCATTTTTCTACACATCAACAATAATTTGAATGCTATAGCAGTGCACCGTTTTTAATTGAATATTTATATGTAAAGTTGTATTTACGGATGAAGGAATTACGTTTTTTTCAAATGGTCCAAGCCAAAGTGATGAAAATTTATTTCTTCGAACCTCATTTTTGAGTAGAACAAGATTACCGATATTAAATTTTTTAATGTTAGTAGTAGCATTGTAATAATCTTTAGCCTTCTGTTTCTGTGTGATCAAATTTTTTCTTGCTAAATCGAACGAATTTTGCATACGACTTTTCATTTCGAAAAGATAGTCATCATAATTTTAAACAACTTCAGGCTCGCGAATTAATGAATGAGGAATGTATGGTTTATATCCGAATAAAAGTTCAAAAGGCATACATTTAGTTGCAGTGTGTGGAGTAGTGTTGAAAGTGAAAATAGCAAATGGGAGCCAGGCGTCCCAATTTTGTTCGTCTGATTGTGTAAAATTTCGTAAATATACAGTCCAAGTACGATGAGAACGCTCCAATGAACCATTTGTTTCTGGGTGATACGCCGTTGAGTTTAATTTTTGTCGCCGTTGAGTTCAAATTGCACATATTTACAAATAAATCACTCATGAAATTTGCCCCTTAATCTGATAATATTTGTTGTGGAACTCCGAAAGTACAAATTAGTTTTTCAACAAATACACAGCGTTAAGTTTCTTCGAAACATGTACACGATAGGATGCTCCGCTTCATCACCATCCTTTTGTATAACAATACACAACTCATATAGTGCTGGCATCGCATTGAATACAAAATTGGCGTTCATAGTCCGCATTCTGTAGCACGGGCGCAGAAGTCATTGCGTGCTTTAATAGCTCTGATAGAGGAGCTGCTAAAGTAGAATAATTACTAATAAAGCGCCGATAGTATGTCCGCCCTAAAAACCTCTGAACTTGTTTCGTTGATTTTGGTGCCGGGTACTCTGTTATTGCTGTAATATTTTCTGGATTCACACGAATTGCTCCATCTTGCACAATAAACCCAATATATTTCACTCACTAACAACGATAAGTGCTACTCCAGTGTACCAGATGTTATGAGAAGGTCGTCGAGATAAACGAAGACCCGATCATGGAGCTGGTATGGAATCACCCTGTCCATTAGTCGACACATTCGCTGCGGGGCACTGCATAACCCGAAATGCATTACCCTTGACCGGTTATCCAAAGGAATTTGGCAAAACGCGTCTTTTAACTCCAGTGTGGAGATATATAACGTGTTTTATCATGACAGCGTAGCAATCCTTCGATTGGTAAAGGATAAGCGTCTTTCGCAGTGGCCTCGCCTACCTTTCTTGCGTCCAAGCACAGCCGGATTTTTTCAAGTTCACAAATTAATGTGACAGGAGAATTCCATGCACTCTCACGAGATTCTTCGATTACCCCGAGACTGAGCATTATATCTATTTCGGAGTACAAGTCTGCTTGCACAGCTGGGGAGCCCGGATAATACCGTCCGTTGTTTAATGCATATGGCGGAGCCGACATCAATATGATGACTGGTAAGAGTATAGTTTTGCCTAAGCCCAATTTTTTTGAATTTGGAAAAGAATTGACTATGGTTGCCAATTTTTGTTTCTGTTCAGAAGTCTATACCAAGGTATATAGAATATCGGTTAAATCGGGAGCGTCGTGTGTAAGGTGAGTTGTGTGCTTGCGCGTCGTCTTAAAATTATAACGTCATATACATAATATTGTGGGCAAAAAATAGTAAGACTTTGTTCATAATTTTAAAATTCCTTATTTATTTCTCCACATATATTTCGTCCCCCTGAAAGTAATACCCTCGGCCTCAATACACTTGTGTCAACGTTTTTTCCAATCCTCGAAACAGTTGTTAAGTTATAGCACAGTTGGTATAGCGTCGGCGGGTGATTATCTCATGTCGAGCTAGTGGAGCTTGTAGAATCTCTGACGCTTTTGTCGAGGTTTCTATATAGCTATATGCTTTTATCGAGCACATAACGGTTTGGTATATCGTGATAAAGAAAAGCATTCGCATTTACATCTATTCAATTTAATTTATAAAAGCAGTTAGCATTGTGTCTCTATTATTACCTTTTATTCTTTCTTATTTATTCTTTCTTGGATATTTTCTCCGCAAATATAACAGTTTGTTTATCTGGTAGTTAGATTTCCAGTGCTTGTTGAGACTGAACAGGCGCCTGTCAGCTTCAGCAGCGTTAACATACCCGGAGTCCATATATGTTTTAACTTCATTATGGTTGGGCTTACCAAGTTCAGCAGTTGTTATATTACCACAGTCAGGCATTTGGTAAACATATTTGAATAAGAAGATGACTCAAAGTGTCATAGATTCACAACTCTCAGCATTATTATGACAATTATATTTTAGACTTCAAATGGATTTGATAATGTATATGAAGCTAGCCCGATACTCAGCCAGAAAAAACGCGATGGTTACACTAAACTATCACTATCGTGAGAGTTTACTATCCCAGCCTGAAAAAATGTCACTGTCGTGACAGTAAAAAGTATCATGATATAATGTCATGACATTTATAACATTTTTCAGCCCGAAATTTTAAAATTACTATTATGTATTTTTAAGATATATTAATATGCTTGGTGGCATAGTCAGACTCTTCATTTATATGAAGCTAGCCCAGTATTCAGTTGAAAAGCCCGTTAGCAATACTAAACTATAACTATCGAGGACATGTTATATCCCAGCCCGAAAAAATGTGGCATAATAATCTGTAATGATATTTAGAGCATTTAGCCTGAAATTATAAATATAACTTTTAAATATTTTTAAATTATCTCTTCAATTATTGGACAACCTAGACAGCCCAAACCTAACCTGAAAGCGGCAATGCGGAAACTTAAATAGCATTAAGTGATTGACCACTATGAGCCTAGCAAGAATTTTCAGCGCGAAATTTAACATTGATGCTTATGGATATAGTCGTTTGAATCTCGACTCACAGGCGATTCACGAGTACTTGGCATATACCGCCGGATTCGTTGAAGTATTGACTACAAACAAAGAGATATGTTGAAAATTTCTATCTGGAATTATCTGGATATAGTCGTTTGAAACTCGACTCATAGGCGATTTACGAGCACTTGGCATATACCACTCGACTCATTGGCGATTCACTAGCACTTGGCATATACTGCCGGATTCGTTGAAATTTTGTCTAGGATCGTCATTATGGTCGGCCTGTACGCCTCTTATCATATCATACCTGTTTTCTCGGCTCCTGTTTTAGTACTAATTTTTCCTCGTGAGTACTAATCATCATAAATTGGCTGGAACGCTTCAGAACACTGAACACATTTTCTGAATGATTCATATTATAATAATTTCAAACAGTTTCAATTTTTGAGTAAAAAATTTTTAGAATCCTGAAGAGAAGCCTTTTCAAATGTCTCATAACCGAATTCAAATAATTTTTTTAGTGCGGGAAAATTTGTTACTTATCGTAATTACTCATTAGTAGTACGATTTTGGTTTTTGAGTTGCACAATTTTAAGCGTATCAAGATACTTAAAAGAAAAACACCGTACACATTAATTTCAATTGAGCCGATTAATCTATTCAAAACGTTGTAAATCATTTTAATACGTACGTACGTTATATTGTCGCATATAAAAATAATTTAATTTATACGGTTTAACAATATTTCCCTAACAAATTTTTTTTAATACGATTTTCGTAATTTTTTATCGCATTTTTTATCCATTTCCACCAATCAATTAAAATGTTTTCCCAATTTATCGTTATAAATCTATCATGCCGTATTATCGCACGGTATCGTCTACACGGCCATATTAAAAGCTCTTTTTATGTACCATACGAGGATATGAGCGAGGGTAACAAAAATCAAATTTATCATAAAATATAAACGCCAAAAGTACAATGTTATATGGCTGTGTATCTAAAATATAATTTGTTGCCATTATTTTGTCTGTTTTTTTTATTATTATTGTTGTTTAGGTACTTGCGATGAGAAAATGTAATTTTCCTTCCACTTAACAATAGCAAACGATTTATACTTTTTTTTTTGTTTATCCGAGTATATTGCCGTGCGTATGTATACACATTACATCCACACAGGTTCATATGGTACAAACACACAGCATGGAGAGATTTTTTTTTTGTTTTTTTGTTTTTTTGCTAAACAAAGTCAAAAGTTTCTCGCACAAGCTTTTCCATTTTTTGTTTTGTATGCGCTATTAACTTTTCATTTTTTGAAAAGCAGCGAGAAAGGAAACACGGTGAAAATAGAATATGGTTTTAAGTTTTGTATACTTTTGCTGGTTTTGTAAGAATCTAGCAACAAAAACGTGAACTTCTACCGAAGCCAAGTAAACATGAATGAATATTAATGGAAATGATAATAAAAAATAGAAAAGCTCGACATTAAAATCTTTTTTTTTATTTGGTTACGTTGCCATTGTTGGTATACTTGGAATTACAAAATAACAGAGATAGGGCGAGAGGATGTAAAACACCGTGACTCGTAATTTGGAGATCGTGCATAAACAATTATATATTTTTTGCTGGTGAATATACGTGGTAATACAGTTTAACAAAGGGTTCTTTCTTTATTTTGTTGTACTTGAAAATTTTGTGTATAAATTTCGCAGAATTCCACGCCATTTACTTTAAAATCGTACTGGGAGTTTTCAGATTCAATTACGTGAGAATTTCTATTTGAACTTTATTTACTTAATTTTGTTATTTGATTCGTAGAAATGGATCAGACGGTTCCTCCGTTTGCTCCATGTGCACCATGATGACAAAGGATTTGTTTTTCGTTTTTTCTATACGTTTTTAACAAAATATGTTTAATTAACATATTCTCATTTTACTATATAAAGATATCAGGAACAATTATTTATTCCAGACAAAATGTAAAAAGAAACCACACGTTTACAGAAAATGAAGCTTACTCGTACATAAAAAGTTCACGACTCTGAAAATAAATTATTTTTAATAATCTTTATCGGTCGTAATGCCGCTCTACTTCCGATTCGTTCAATTTATGATCCCACCCCTAAATGTTGATTATGTAAAATTTGTTGTTCGAATTAGAAAAGAGTAGGTGAAAAAATATACTTTTTAGAAATCTATTCTTATGGGAGGAATCATATCGGTTCATCCCATCTCTGTCAAGAAACCACTAATTTTTAAGGCTTTGTTATTTTTAGGCGCTTCGGTCCATTGGTGCGATCCAGCGGGTTCCGCAGCTCTTCGTTGTCATGCTGCTGCAGTTGCAGTACATGACTGCTTGCACATTTTTGTATTTCATCGCTGACGTATCCCATGTTTAAGTCTCGATGTTTAAGTCTCGATGTTTTTAAGTCTCCATGATTATGTCTCGATGTAGATTGTCATTTCTAATGTACCAAAAAGCATTCACTATGCTACATAGTGATTTGTTTTGAAATGTTTAGAGATGGTCTTAATTGTAGTTTTCTTTGGGCGGTCCCAAAGCTGAATACCATACGCCCAGATAGGTTTTAGGATTTGTTTATATTGTATAACAGCAGTTTGCTGCATTTGTCTGAATTTAAATTCAGTTTCACCTTAGTGTTCGACGTCATGCCGAAATATTGAATTTATTACGAATTCAGTCTAACCGGATTATATTCTAATTGCCTATAGTTTATACGTGTTGATTTTGATCCGTTTAGTGTTATTCCCGTTTTTTGTCCAGTTATTCGGCGTTCTGCCGTTTTTTGTTGATTCAATAATACTAGCATCAGTGGTTATAACAGCAGTGTCAATCGAAAATGTTCCTATTCTAGCTTCTACGATGTTTGGTAGATCATTTGTAGGTATACAGTAGGTATAATACAGGGCTCAGAACGCTACCTTCTAGCATCCGTACCAATAGTTTCTTTAGTTTTGAGTATTCCCCTTTAAGATTTTAGCAATTCAAAATATTGTTTTGGCAAATCTCGTTGGAGCTTAAATTTCAGACCACGATGCTAGATCTTATCAAATATTTGGACTACGTTTATGAATATTGCTGAACATACTTCCTTTTTTCCAGCACCTCTTCACTTGTATCTGTGATCCTATTTACCTGTTCTATGGTTGAGTACCTTTCTCGGAACACAAATTGATGTGCTGGTATAAGGCTTCTGTCCTCTAATAATTGGCTTTAATCCCTTGAGAAGCAGTCTTTCGAAAACCTTTGATGTTGTTGTTAGTAAAGAAATTGGCCTCTACGATATTTTGTCGTTTAGTTCTGCTACTTTCCACTCTCTCGGAACATATTTTAGTCAAATGATAGCATTGATTATGTGCTGTAGATTCCTTTCACGTCGTATCTAGGGGTGTTTTATCTTTGAGGTTTTTACTTCTTGTTTGATTTCTTTCAGACTAACTGGTAGCACAGATACCTCAACTATTTTGATTATAGCTGTTAAATATTCATTATCCGCTTGTGGTTTGAGGGTATCTTATAGGCGTTTGGCAAACAGATCACCTTTTTATTTATCCCTCCGACCCCAGGTTCCATCAACCTTTTTTATGGGTGGAACTTGCATTTTAGGTCTTTTTAAACCATTGGTGGCTTTCCACAGAGGATAATCCATGCTAGCAACTGACTCATTCTTAATCTCTTTTATAAGTACAAGGATTGTCTGAAACGTTTCCAACCCAACAAAGATTCGTCCAATTGAGCTTTATTTCTCTGCATAGTCTCCTTGTAAGTCTATACACTACTCCCATGGTGGTCCCATCTCTTCAATCCGTTCAAGTAGTACTCGGCGTCTTGCATTGCAAAATAGTTGTTTACGAAGGTGGTGGCCTCCTTAGGGAACAGAAAAAAGTAACTTGGGGCTCGATCTGGTGTGGATTTTTGTAATGGCAATCACTGAGGTGTGAGACGGCGCGTTATATTGGTGGAAAAAGATTCTTTTTTTATGCAAATGTGACCGTTTCCTCGAACTTCTGCTTGTCAAGTAAAAATGCGTAGTATGCTCCTGTAATTGTTTTCCCTTTTTGAAGATAATAGATTAAGAAACTATGACCGTTCAAGAAAACGGTCGACATCACTTTCTCAGCCGAAGGAGCAGCCTTTGCCTTTTTTGGAGCCGATTTCCTTTGGCAGTACAGTGTTTGTACTGTATTTTTGATTCTGGTGTATCCAAGTTTCATCAACTCAACAGTAATTAGTCATTGTTCATTCACACGTTTCTGGTCCAAAGTGAGCCAATGCGGCACCCAACATGCGGATAGCTTCCTAATTCCTCAAGGACATATTCATAGCCTATTCTATCTCTCTAACTTTTTCGACGGTTGTCTAGCACCATTTGGTTTACTTGAGCGTTGTTATCGTCAGTGGTTGCAGTTTTTGGACGTTCCGAACGTTCATCGTCATCCAAACTAGTACGGCCACGTTTAAATTCAGCTGCGCAACGACTAATGTTTCGGTAAATACGTTTCAACGAATGCGCAAACACACTCCCCACTTTTGTTGGCGATTGCTGCCAACTTCATATTGAGGTCGGAAACTTCGTAGACAACCCTCGTAGTTTAAGTTTGTTACATATGTTGTTTATATGATTGTTTTGTCTTCAAGGGTTCTAGTTCTTTGCCAAATCTTACGAGCTCTTCTTTTTTCTTTAACCCTCTTTAAGCCCTCTGGCCAGAAGTTTTTGGTTGCTCAGCTTTGTTTTTATAGGTCTGCCATTCGATGTTTTGAGATGTTGCATTGCATTTGATAACATTCCGTAGGTATCCGGGTCAAGTGCATTCATTACAGGTGAACAAAATTACAGGAGGTGGTATCTCTTTATGTATTGGTTGATTTTCCTGCACTTGCACTTGGTTAATTACGTTGGGTGTATTGACTGGTTGCGTGTATGACTGATCAGGGGCTAATTGTTTGAGAAAATTTGATTACTACAAAGGAATTACTAACCACCTCTTTCCATAATCTTTAATATTTAAAACTAACCTTACGAATAAATTGGATGCCTATTGTCCGCATCTGATAATAAATTGTCTGGAAGCAAATTTTATTATTCCGTTATTATTGCGGTTTCGGTCATTAAATATTTTACAAAATAAAACGCAAAATTACCAATTCGACTCGAAATAACAATTTTAATTACCCGAATAAATATCCTATTGATGCAAATAAATTATTCCAAAAATATTTTCATAGGCCTAGGCGTTTCGTATGTTTACTATATGTGACGTATTTTATTCATTTCATTCCCTTTATTCATCTAACGCGGCAAACATTTTTTCTAATTTTTCTCGTCTACATACCATACAAGTAGGTGAAATTTGGGACAATCTTTCTATTAATTCTACTATAGCTGACATCTTGATTTTGACAAAAGCGTACACAACTTTCTTTGAGCTTATTCTTGTGGTTTATACACCTACATTGCTTGAAATTATTCATGTGGATGATCCAAATCGAAATAAAAAATTTCGTAATCGTTACACGGTTCAATTGCTATATTGACATTAATGTGTCACGTAACAAAATTATTTGACTGTAGAAGCTTATCAATAAATGTCTTAAGCGAGATACGTTTCTTCAAGATAAATCGATAAGATGATGTAAAATTTAGAAGAATTTATTGAAGGGCTCAACAATGATATACGTAACTCCTACAATAATAAATTTATTGATGCACTATGGAGAGTCAGACGTATGTTCTATACCTGAATCTAAAATTAGTATTAAAGCTGCACTGTAGTGTTTTCTTGATAGAACCACGCTTCATGTTGTTTCCTGATTGGGTATAGGATACAGCTCCGGCAGTTTGCTGAAATAGTCCATTATCAGTAATACATACCTATTGCCGCTTTCGTTAATATGGAATGGTCCGCCACATTCATCGCAATTCTCTCGAATAATGCGTGTATCTCCTTTCACTGTTGCATATTGATCACATTTTTACAGCACCATCGATTGTCTACATCCGGATCAATAATGCCGGTGAAGAATATTTGTGAGTGTTTTTTTAATTTTGAGATGACCCCCACTTACTTTTTCATGATAATCCTCAAGTATTTGATTAATTTTGTTTTTCGTCATCAATTTTAAAAATTGTTGAACTTTGCCATCCGAATTGTCCCACGGATTGCTTCATCCGTCCTGTTTACATCGGATAGCAATTTCATAAGCCGTGAATCAATTACAAATATTTTCCTTCCATTTGCCTGCACTGTTTACATTTAACTTAACATGGCTGTCTTGATAATATGTCAGCATCCCCATGTGTGCTACCTTTTCGATGCTCGATGTCAAAATCGTAGCTTCGCAAACGTTCGATCCAGCGTGCCGTCTATCCCTTCGGATTCTTAACAATTGTAGTAGCCATCGCACCGCCTCATGGTCTATTCGTAAATGGTATTTTTAGCCATTGAGGTTCTATTCGCGTCACACGATAGGTATGGTTCGATTTCGATAGGATTTTGTGTTATACGCAATGTCTGGGTGCCAACCATCGATTTCTTGTGACATGATTGCTTGCATCGTAATCGAAAATAAATTTCACGTTGGGTGTATGGTACGCAAGTATTGGTGCTGTGCATAATCGTTGCCATAATTCAACGAATGATTCTTCTTCTTTCTTCAGATTGGCAAGCCCCGGCACGAATCGTCTTATAATATGTACATAATCCAAGAGAGCTTCAAAATTCATGTAAAGTTTTGGTTCTTTACTGTTGAAATTTTAGTTCTTCTGAAATCCAGTGGCGGTTACTTTGTGACCCGAATAATTTACCGCTATTCTGAAGAGTGAACATTTTTTAGGACTTTAGCCCGGCGGATTGTATTCGATCGAGTACTTTAACTAGATTTCTCACATGCTCTTCGAAAGTTTTTCACGTGCCGATAATATCGTCTAAATATACAAACTACACAAGACCCGTTCTACAATGCAATCGTTTTAGTCCGTGCTCCACTAATCGTTCAAAAATCGATGGTTAGTCGCAATTTCCTTTTGAGATCTTCCTTTGATTTCTGAATAAGTTGTCCTATTATTTCCTTATGTTCGGCTGTGTTCTTTTATCGCCGGATTTTCCCGTTCTTACCTCTTCACATTTTCCGATGATTGTCCCTTTCTTGATTGTTTTCGACTTATTCTAGATACTTAGAGCTCTAATTAAAACTCTATCGTCGCTATTTGGTATTACTATTTGTATTTTGTATTAATATGGCTTAACAGATCATTACTTCTCTAATTCCTTGTTCCGGTTTAGCTTCTACAACCCACAACTTGGGTAACCCAGAACCTCTCTTCAATCTTCTCCAAATAATTGTTTCTGTATTTGGTGACAATTTTTCTCGGTGGTCAATTATTACTCGAGTGAAGGTTGTTACATTTGAACCACTGAGTCGAAGTTGCATCTTGACATTACCGTAGCTCAGAACCCCTCGTCCAACGTCCAATAAGAAGCCATTCGTTCTCATAAAATCTCTACCTAGAATCGTGTTGAAAACTTATGTGCCAAATTTTTATCTTCTCTACTTTCTCACATAGAATAAATGCATTGTCACCAGTCGCGGTGTGCAATTTCGACCGGTGGCCTAATTATGTGCTTCAACCACTTCGTGCTAATATAGGGATGGAGGTTATGAGGCAACCAGTTGTGGGAAGCAGCTTCTGCCCTTTTATTATGGCTCGTTGGAGTTTAACAACCCTTTACTTGGGTCCTTATGCTTTGCCTTTCTTTGATTTCCACTTCATTGGAGATGATGACCTACCCCGCTGTCATTGTAATCCATACAACGAATAATTCTACTGTCACGGATTCTGGGTGTCGCTCGCGCGACAGAGACAAACTCTACGATATCCAGAACTTATCATAAATTAAAACTATTCAAACCAATAAAATCGATTATCCCTTAGATATGGAAATGGCTCTTAATTTATTTGATTGGGTCAACCTAAAGCTAACATTTGCACATGGTGGAATTTTCCAACAAACTCTACGATATCCAGAATTTATCTAAATTAAAACTACTCAAACCAATAAAATCGATTAGATTTGCAAAAACGAAAAATGTTTCCTATCCCCTAGAGTTGGAAATGGCTCTTAATTTATTTGACTGGATCAACGGAAAGCTAGCATATGCACATGGTGGAATTTTCCGATAAACTCTACGATATCCAGAATTTATCTAAATTAAAACTACTCAAACCAATAAAATCTATTAGATTTTCGAGAACGCAAAATAGTAACTATCCCTTAGATATGGAAATGGCTCTTAATTTATTTGACTGGATCAACGGAAAGCTAGCATATGCACATGGTGGATTTTTCCGATAAACTCTACGATATCCAGAATTTATCTAAATTAAAACTACTCAAACCAATAAAATCGATTAGATTTGCGAGAACGCAAAATGTTAATTATCCCTTAGATATGGAAATGGCTCTTAATTTATTTGATTGGGTCAACCTAAAGCTAACATTTGCACATGGTGGAATTTTCCAACAAACTCTACGATATCCAAAATTTATCTAAATTAAAACTACTCAAACCAATAAAATCTATTAGATTTTCGAGAACGCAAAATAGTAACTATCCCTTAGATATGGAAATGGCTCTTAATTTATTAAATTGGGTCAACCTAAAGCTAACATTTGCACATGGTGGAATTTTCCGACAAACTCTACGATATCCAAAATTTATCTAAATTAAAACTACTCAAACCAATAAAATCGATTAGATTTGCGAGAACGCAAAATGTTAATTATCCCTTAGATATGGAAATGGCTCTTAATTTATTTGATTGGGTCAACCTAAAGCTAACATTTGCACATGGTGGAATTTTCCAACAAACTCCACGATATCCAAAATTTATCTAAATTAAAACTACTCAAACCAATAAAATCTATTAGATTTTCGAGAACGCAAAATAGTAACTATCCCTTAGATATGGAAATGGCTCTTAATTTATTTGATTGGGTCAACCTAAAGCTAACATTTGCACATGGTGGAATTTTCCGATAAACTCTACGATATCCAAAATTTATCTAAATTAAAACTACTCAAACCAATAAAATCGATTAGATTTGCAAAAACGAAAAATGTTTCCTATCCCCTAGAGTTGGAAATGGCTCTTAATTTATTTGATTGTGTCAACCTAAAGCTAACTTTTCCACATGGTGGAGTTTTCCGACAAACTCTACGATATCCAAAATTTATCTAAATTAAAACTACTCAAACCAATATTAATCGATTAGAATTGCGAGAACGAAAAATGGTAGCTATCCCTTAGATATGGAAATGGCTCTTGATTTATTTGATTGGGTCAACCTAAAGCTAACATTTGCACATGGTGGAATTTTCCGACAATCTCTACGATATCCAGAATTTATCTAAATTAAAACTACTCAAACCAATAAAATCGATTAGATTTTCGAGAACGCAAAATAGTAACTATCCCTTAGATATGGAAATGGCTCTTAATTTATTTGACTGGATCAACGGAAAGCTAGCATATGTACATGGTGGAATTTTCCGATAAACTCTACGATATCCAGAATTTATCTAAATTAAAACTATTCAAACCAATAAAATCTATTAGATTTGCGAGTGCGAAAAATGGTAACTATCCCTTAGATTTGGAAATGGCTCTTTACTTATTTGATTGTGTCAACCTAAAGCTAACTTTTCCACATGGTGGAGTTTTCCGACAAACTCTACGATATCCAAAATTTATCTAAATTAAAACTACTCAAACCAATAAAATCGATTAGATTTGCAAAAACGAAAAATGTTTCCTATCCCCTAGAGTTGGAAATGGCGATTAATTTATTTGATTGGATCAACCTAAAGCTAGCATATGTACATGGTGGAATTTTCCGATAAACTCTACGATATCCAAAATTTATGTAAATTAAAACTACTCAAACCAATAAAATCGATTAGATTTGCAAAAACGAAAAATGTTTCCTATCCCCTAGAGTTGGAAATGGCTCTTGATTTATTTGATTGGGTCAAGCGAAAGCTAACATTTGCACATGGTGGAATTTTCCGACAATCTCTACGATATCCAGAATTTATCATCAACTAAAACTACTCAAATACATAAAATCAATTTAATTTACGAGAAAAACAATCTATACCTGTCCTCTAGATATGGAAATGGCTCTTGATTCATTTGATTCTGTCAACGTAAGGCTAGCAGTTGCATATAGGAATTATCCAAATAACCCCTTGATATCCAGAATTAATCAAGACAAATTTTATTTAAACCAATAAAATCGTCTTCATTTACCACAACTAACTAGGATATCCCAACTCTCTGTTTGGAAATGGCAGTTAACTTATTTGATTTTGTCAACTAAGGCTATTCATAGATACATTTTCCGACAAAGTTTACGTTATCTAGAATTTATTTTAACAAAAATACAAAAATTATGCAAACTATAAAATCGACTTTACTTAGCAGAACTAAAAAGGATATCCCTCTCTCAATTTGGAAACTTAATTCATTTGATTGTGTTACCTTACAGGCACAAACTACACGATTTTAGTTATTTCTTTAAACTAAAACCACCCATACCGAACGAATTGACTTAATTTACCAGAAGAAAATTCAGAAGTATCCCATGTTTATGGAAAGGTCCGTTAGCTCACTTGATTGTCTTATCTGGCTTCTGGATGTCGTCTTATCGTCTAATTTCCACATAGTGGCATTGCACACAAATGTTCTATACTCTGCAGGAATTGAAATGTTATCTTTTCCGTGTTATCATGAAGATTGTAAAATAAACCCATTTGAGTTTATTTTCTAGATTTCACTCAAAATTCTTATAAGAATTTTTTTAACAGTGTATTTACTAATACTTGTTTATTTTTGTTATTTGGGACATACTTCACTGCCATTTTCCCAATTTAACGAGTAAATTGGTTATGAGCCTGACCTTTCCGTTTTCATCAACAAACAAACAACTAATGATTCCATATTGAAATATTTCATTGATTTGTCTTTTGATGCTTCAAATATATTCTCCTCTACTTACTCCATTACAACAAAGTTTCTCTAACACCCTGTATAAAAGTACTATCGGAAGATCTTCATTGGCACAAAAAAATAAAAATCGATACCAGAATGGGTGTAGCTTCCTGTCTATACATTTCGAATAAATTGGATTTAAAAAAACTGATTGGTTTTTGACTATTTCCCATTGGTCTATACCGTTACACCTTCTACCTGAGAATCTGAAATGTCTGTAAAATATTAACCTGCAAATGGGTTCTTTTACAACACTACATTTCTGTATACCAAAGTGCTTGCAGCTGGCTAAACTACGTCGATTATTTTTCGGTTGGATACTGGATTTAGTAATTATCTACCGTGGATTGAATATTGAAAATGCTCGTACATCTATTATCATTTCTGAATTCCGATATCGTTTTACGAGGCAATCACAATTTTGCGGCATGCACACAGTTAACCTGTATTTCCAATCGATAATATATTATACAAGGCTATTAAAATTCGCAAACCTTGTAGCACATATACTTCCTTCACATTCATTACTAAGTAGAAAGTTTGGAAGCGTAGGCAGTTTATGTCGTTTATCTAAACCAAATCTTATCTATATAAGTATATTTCCTCTCCTTATATACACCTATCAACCTATTATAAGAATTTTCGTCTTATGTATGTTTGCAGATAACAAGCAGCAATCCATGTATAAATTTTGATTCAATGTGAATCACGATTTCCACAAGGGAAATATAATGCGTATATACACAGACAGGCAGGTAGATAAGAAGGAACAGCAGCAAAAGGAAAAAAAATCAATTTCTGTTATTTCCACGTATTGACACTTGATCATAATTTACATTTCAATGTATCCAATCTACACCAATGAGATTATTACTTTATAAAAGCTTGTCGGTTTTCTAAAACGGTTCGGTATTCAAATGAATTTGTCATGTCATGAATCATGTTAATCCCACAAAAAAAGAATCCTCTGGAATTGTACAACATAACCAACTGTCTATTATTCGTGAATTGCTATTTATGTGGCCGTTAATTAAGTCGATTGAAAGCTAATCAAAACTAAATAATCAATAATGGTGTAGTCACGTCCTTTCAAATACCAAACAAAAAACGTTGAAGGGTATACAATTTAATATTGGGATAAGTTACGTATTGTGTTATAACAGCATTCAGCCAGTATATAAATTTATAGTAAGGATATTATATCGATTTTGATCTGGGATTTGTGTATACCTTAAGGACATAAAGTGATGACTGAATAATTAAATTATTCTCGATAGAAAATCGTTTAAATAAATTTGTTGTACTAAAAAGGACATCATTCATGATGTTATTTAACATTGACGGCTTAATATAATAAAATGTAATTGGGTTGTAGAATCCATGGGCATAGCAAGATTTTAACACTCTAGTTTAATGCTCCGCTCATAATAAATTGCATTTCCAGCTATTTCCGGTGGGCCAATTTCGACAAAACATCACTGAGGCCGCTCAATTTATGGAAAAAGCTTTATGAAGTTTTGTCACGGTCGGCCCATTCGTTTGGTTGTACAAATGTCGAATTTTTGATGAACAAGTAGTTTTTAATTAGTTCAGTCTTTTTTCTCATGCATGATATACTTTTCAAATTGCACAGATTGCACCAGATAACTCTAGTCTTGGTAGAGTGATTTGTTGAATAGCTGTCACTTTACTCCTTGAATATACAATATTTGTGGTAATGTTTTCATTCTCGCCAATTACTCTTAGATATATTACGCAGCCATATGCCGCTGCAGAAGTGTCACAAACCCATGCAACTGCAAACGATTCTAGTGATTCGTAGATCCTTAGCCACGAATTTGTGATGCAGTCTGGTAAACTGGCATCACATTCTATTTTAAGCAACCTCAGTTGATGCAAGCCACCCTAAAGGATCATAAACTTTAGCTGCTGTGGACAGTATTTTTCGCTTGGTCCAATTTACGTTGCTATTAATCTGGTGTACTTCGGAAGAGAATGTATACGTTTCTGCGTTCCATATAATTCCCATTGTTTTAATGCACGGGTCGTCTTCGATTAGTTTCGGAATGTTTTCGACTTCATACTTAGAAAACAATTTCAAAAATAACGATGAATTCGATTTTCATTTTCTGAGGTGGAATCCGCTTTGTTGTAGGATTTTCGTTACTTGATCTTTGAGCAACACCGCTTCGGCCACGCTATCACGCTCGGTAAGCATTTCATCTACATAAAAATCGTAGTTGATCACATGAGTAGCCTTTGGATATAAATCTTGAAAAGCCGTACTGGATTGTGTTAGACTTTTAACTGTTAAGTAAGGTGCGCAAGCAGTCTCATACGTCATGGTGTTCAATTTGTACCATTTGACCTGATCGGCCGGTCTTTCTCGCCACAATATAATTTGAGAATTTGCATCATCATAATTTATCCGAATTTCGGTACATTTTTCCATAATGGGCACAAGGCCAATCCTATGCTTCCGAAATCTTAAAATAATCGTTGACAAGTCAGTCTGAATATTAAGTTCAATTTGCAGAATATCATTTAAAGACACTTGATTGCGGGTTTTGCACGAAACGTCAAACACAACTCGCAACTTCGTGGTACTTCGTGGTACTTGATAACAGCATGATGTGGTTAAAAGTATCTTGCATCGTTTTGAGCTGGGACCTTCTCCCTTGGTAAATATGAAATATGTCCTAAAGCAATGTATTCGTCCATAAATAATTTATAAGCGTCCAATTCCTTTCCATTGCTCGTAATCTCTGATGTGCTATTTCAAATGATCG
Organism: Nephrotoma guestfalica; assembly: GCA_963691935.1. Lineage (NCBI taxonomy): Eukaryota > Metazoa > Arthropoda > Insecta > Diptera > Tipulidae > Nephrotoma > Nephrotoma guestfalica. The sequence continues at coordinate 215,410,756 of OY829914.1, forward strand.
CCCCAGCTAAGTCCTAGGCTCCTTGAACGGTAGTTTGACAATGAATCGGCCGCTTGCGTCAATACACGTTCGTTCATAATGTATTTCGCAAAGATGTTTCGGTGCATCGATGTTGACTTGGAGAACTACCACCTCAGCCTCCCAAAATTTATTAAGTAGTTGTTGAAGGTCATCATTGGTGATTTGAGTAATGAGGTCGTTTGTGATATATAAATTAATAGCGACTAATCTTTGCTGTATACCCCTGCTATGAACCAGTTAAATTTTGTAGACTGTAGCTTTGGAAATCCGTCTACTACCCGTTGCTTTGGACGATACTAGGCCGTAGATGAACCTGAAAGGGGCACTTCGCTTAAGACCTCGGCGCCGAATCTAGTAGTACGCGTACTGACTGGAGTTCTTCGGTACGTGACTGCCCATATACGACTGCTGTTGGTAGTACCGTGGTTGGCGAATAATAAATTGTGTATACTTGTGTATTGTTCTGGCTTTCGTCTGGTGGTGTTTGTTCATTGGTGGATTTAGAAGTAATTCAGTCTCAATCGTTTTGGTTACTTGGTTGTTCGTAAGGACGTGATGATTCGTTCACGCTCGACTTTACTTTAGCTGCGTATCAACTTGATGAAGCAGTGTGTGGTGGCGGTTAGAGCAGATGAGGCATGAAAACTTTGTGTGACATTTGGTGCTCAAAGGGTCACCTTTCAAACAATTGCGACATATACCTCATTCATTTACCATTCGTATTCTTTCATCCACATTCTTATTTTTAAAAAGCGGCCATTTAAATAAAGGATGATTTTGCTCACAACTTATACACTTCAATGCGGAATTAGAATTTGCGGAAAAAAACGATTGGGTTGGAACATTTGCAAATATTTTTGTGAGAATTCCTTATCTACCGATTCATTTGTGAATAATTGTTTTGATTCATAATCAATTTTGCCCAATAAAATGTGAATTAACCACGGATCACGAGTTCAGCATTCGATCTCAATGCGCGAAGTCCACGTATAATCTCGTCGGTAGTTTCGGTGATACGACGTAATTCACACCCTGTGAAGGTTTTTGGTCGCAAAACCAAATGTGGGGAGCCATTTTATTATATCTACTGCATAATTTGTCCAATGTCTCTGGATACTTATTTTCTGTAATATCAATATGCCGTATAAGCGCGGCTGTTTCTCTCGACCGAAGGTCTTTAACCATTTGGAATTTGTGGACATCACTAGTAGATCGTGGTTGGGGTGTATGCTTGAAGAGTGGTAATTTCGTTTGTCATCCACTCTATGTGCATACACACAAATTTTGCTCTGTTTATTGTACGGTGATCGACGGATTAGGGGCGTCCTAGCGGAGAATGGTGAAGTTCTGAATGAGGAATGACTTGAAAATGAAAGGTATATTTTATCGGGATTGCGGGTATAGATGGGCATAGTTTATGTGCACGCCGCATCTACGAGATATGGATGGATGGGGTCGGGAAGATCTTAACTGAAGGGAATTTCCATGGCATTTGTATGCAGATCTTGACCGTGTTTTTTGTTCGCCTTCTACTCGGCCGCATTTTGATCTCAGAGATTGGCTTAATACATTATTATATTTATTAGATTTTAGTTTGATTGGCAGCAGAGTTATCGAGGTTTATCAGGTGTGCATTACTATTATTCATTGCAGTTCCTGATTAAGCCAATTTATTTAGTTCTAATGAAAATTTTTGATTTCCGTAGATCTTTGAATACGAAGTCAATCAATGCGGCTGCAATTAGTTGTAATTAGTAATAATAATTAATTTAATTCTTTTAACTAGATTGATTGATTGATTGATTGATTTTGAATGTACGACCAAGTTCTTAGGCTTGAGTTCCCGGATGACGCCGGGTCCACCGTACACCCTTTTTTACACATAACAAAACCGAAGGATTGGATAGGTTAGTTAAGTGGGACAGAATCGGCCCGGTTACAGACACCTAGGTATAGCCGATAGTTAGTAACACAAAGACAACACAATTCTAATCTACTAGATGAAGGATAAAGGCTTAATAGGTTAATGGATAACGACGGTATTGGTCTTCAACAATTGCTTCTTTAAAACGGCAACCTAAGAAAAAATATTATTATTTCACATGCATCTGGAATTTTCCTGAAATTTAATTCTATTAATACTTTTCGGCTACCTAACCAAAATTGGTGACTCGACCCGTTACAGACACCTATGTAAAGTCGTTAGTAATAAAATGACAACACAATTCTAAACTACACAATCAGCAATTACAATGAAGCATTAATTCACAAGCATCTGTAAATTTCCTGAAATTTAATTCTGCAACTCCGCAACTTACAGTAGAATTTCCTGAAACCAAAGTTATTTGAACTATATTCAAAATAACTCTAAAATTCATTAGTATATTTAGGACAATATATATACAATATAATAAAATTATACTTGAATAAAATAAATGTAAAGTAACGATTAGTATTAACTAAATTATTTTGGTTCTCATAAAACAAATAAAATAAATCGAATCCAGGAAAGGCACGCACGGCCTTCCTAACTTCTAAGTCTGTTGATTTGATGGATTTATTTATAAAAACAAATATTTATGAAAGTCACTTGTCCTTGTCATCCCTAATCTAATACAAATATGTTTATTTATAAAAATAGAAAATGACCAAACGAAAACTGGTTCCAAAAACAGCTAATCTGGAATCTGTAAGGTAATGTATTAATAATGAATGTTTTTCACAGCTTTAGAATCCCCAATACCTAAACAAATTCAACCAAAATTAAATAAAACTATTAAAGTAATCAGGAATCTGTAAGATAACAGAATTAATAATAAGTAGCTAGCACATCTGTAGGATCCATGATAATCAAATAACCCAATTATATGGTTCAATGCTTTAATTATAAAATAAATAAATCAGAAAAAAATTACATACATACATATATATATATACATACACACACACATACACACACATATACATACACACACACACATATATATATCTACAACAGCATTAAATAAATTATAAATTATATAATCGACATACGTCGATAATTATTTGTCTAACCTAGAACAAGTTAACCAAAACCTTTACCAATTTACAGTCTTCCAAATAATCTAGAAAAAATTTAATTAAAAAGTGCATGATCCCGAAAAACTATCTACATATAGCAAATTTGACTGCATTTCAAATGTACTCCGTAGCTTCCATGTAATTCCAAATATTCAAATATTCGCAGAAATAGCAAAGTTATAAAGTTAAGCCAACAATTCCAATTCGGTCACAGCCGCCTACCTCTACATGTCCTAAACTAGAGTTCCAAAATTCGTTAAATTATTATTTTCACGTTCAAAACAAGAATAATAAGAAATTTAAGAAATTTAATTAAATTTTACACTAAAACCTAAAATTCAAATTAATAAATTATTAATTTATAATTCTACAAGGATCTGTATATATGAATGCGATAATACGTTTTCCGCGGAACCAATCTACCGTGTAAATCGGAGGATGGGTGTATATGAATGAATGAATTCATCTGTCAAGGAGAAAACGAAAAGTACAGAATAACCACGATCATGCTTGTTTAGTTTCTATCCAATTTCGTCATATATTTATCCCCTCAAAATTTTGTTTTATGTATTTTATTTGTCTATTTCCTGTTTATTCGTTTTTAGTTGAAACTTGGAAGGGATAAATTATAAAACACTAAGCATGATCATAATAATCTATTCTCAGTTCTCACTCACGCAACAAGCGCAAAAACAAAAAATAGAAATGTATGTATCTATTTAATATACTAAACCAAAACATATAAATGAAATGGTATTTCATTTTACGCTCCTCTCTTAACACGTTTACGCAAATAGAAACAGTTAAATACATATTTTATATAATTAAAATTTATTTCGGAAAAATATGAATTAAAATAATGAAAAACACTTATCTTAGGCATCCATTGGAATCAAAAAAGTCATACATATTGAAGATTTACATACACTGCGTACGTTGCGTTCAAGCAACGGTATCAAAATACATATAAACGAAAACGTTATGTATATATTTTATACCATCACAAGCGCACCGTACACAGATTAAAATAAATATACAATACGTATAACTATTCACTTCTCTTATTAAATTCACGCAAATTATTATTGAAATTATTATTTATTAAAATTATCAACTATATCAATATTATACTTTTTATTAGTTAATTAAAATACATTTAAAATAAATTATTTATTTATTTAAAGGAGAGACAAAAACACGTCCTTCCTCTACGACGATCAATCGCCGACCCAAATTTAATTCTTTTAACTAGATTTAATAAAATTATTTTAATATAGAGCAAACGAATATGATTGTATGGAAAATTGAAATATCGGAGAAGGGAAATTTTGTAAAGTTACATAACAGTGGTGTTGCCCGATTCCTGTTTAAATTAAATTTTAATTCTAATTAATATTTTTTAGGAATTTTTTTATTACTATTTTTTGGTTAGCTTGTTCTAAGTTGGTTAAATAGTTATGGCTGGTTGTCAATTGTATGGGTGGAGTAAATAGTTAATCACTCATAATAATGAAGTTTTATTTCAGGTAATTTACCAATTAAACATTTTTTAGGATCTTGATTGCTAATTATTTATATCCAGGAAACAAAAATTATTGTGCCGTCTTGTGCTTTACTAACTATTGACTACGTAGGTGTCTGTAACAGAGTCAAGTCTATCATATCTAATAACCGTTCTTATCCCTCCATCTTGTTATATATAATAGGGGTGTACGGTAGACCCGGCGTATCCGGGATCCCTGTTTAGTCTTAGCCGTACATTCTAATCAATCAAATCAATCAAATGATATAATTTTCAAACTAATCACAAAAAATGAAACAGCTTATGTGGAAGTTGCCATTTCCGGCGAACCAATGTCGGTAAAAAATCACTGCCATATCCCTCTTTAAGGAAAAAACTTAAGTCTAGTAACGACTAAATTAAACAAGATTATTTATTTAGGTTTACTACTTTATTTCGATTTATAACAAAATTATGAGGTGGACAGACAAGCACCGAACAATACGGCGAAACAAGTCACTCGCTTGGAAGGAATACGATGGTTGGAAAAGAGAGAGGTGGTATTCCCCACAAAATGTTGAATGGCATGACTGCCTTCGCATTCTTTCCATCTCGTCTTTTCGAGCTTTCGAAGTAAACGAATGCAAGGTTGTAAAGGTTGAGGTAAACAGAAATATTGTGCAATTGCTTGGTCAGGTGGAAGTGTGGAGTTTTCACACCTTGTATCATAAATTCACCATTAAAATTAACTAAATTGGCTAGCACTACCTCTGTAAATTTTTAGAATCATAATAAGCTATAGAAATCAACAAAATTAATTTAGTTTTAGTTTTTTTCGTTCTCTGTAACGAAGAACAAGAACATTATTAGTCTTGGAATAATAATTATATATTTAACGAAATAATAATAAAATAAATATCGACAACAACAAACGCAATTTTTTTTTAATTACCAAAAACTGGTGACCTCGAGAAAGAACGAATTTGGACATATAACGCTTCCAACATCGTCGGCCACATTAATTAAACCGGCCGTGTTCAACACATCATCAGAGACCGAGGTGACAACTTAATTATTGACATCAACATCAGGCAGCGTTTTAACGGATGAGACCAATATATCGATAACGGCCACTCAACTGGCTGGACTCATCAATGATGCTGTTGCCAGAGCTGTCACTTCACACAAGAGGTTGCACCAGTCAGTTGAAATGGTACTCGCACCATTTGAAAACGATGTCTCTCTGTCAGTCCTGACAGACGGGCTTACCGCGTTCATGCAACTATGACTCAAGCATAAATAAATTCTATTGAGACTTCTGCTTCCTGACGACTAATCCAACTTCAACTCTTTCGCTGGATAAAAAACTTTCGGAAGTCAAAAAAACATTCTTTAATCAAAATTCTAGAACACGATCCAATTCAAATTCTACGGCTTCGTGAATCAAAGAATTCTCGATCAAACTCTAAAACTCGCAATTCTCGGAAAAATCGTCAATCCTTTTTATGATGAACCTGTCTCTATCATTATCATTTCGGCACAAAGGCGTTTAAATGTAAACCAAATTGCAAATTTGTATCAAATAATTTAGCCAATGACAATGTTCCAAATCAATAAACAGTCATTCATAATTGGCGGTGTGCAATGGCGTAACTAAAACTAATCGCCTTTTAATCTTCGAAATTTTTCTTCAGACTCATTTTTTAATAGAGACAAGTGCAGATGTCTCGAGGGAGGGGGAATATAGGGGCTCGAACCACCTTTCAGGTAGTTTGCAGCAAACGGTTCTTCAGTAAACGCGTATGGGTCTAAATTCTTAAGACTTGATATCGGACCGCGCAGTGAATTCTACTGGGGGTTCATCGTTGCTGACGTGTCGATGCCTATCATTGGTGCGGATTTTTTGACGAAAACTGGGTTGCTAGTTGATATGAAGAGACAGAGGCTCATAGACCCGTTAACCTCTCTGTATACAAATGGTACCCGTTCCTCCTACGATATTACTACTGTTTCTAGGATCGAGAGGTCAGCAACAGATCCGGGAGCTTTCAACGTGATCTCAAAATTTTTAACTAACATTGACAATACAAAACATAGCGTGACTCACAAAATTGAAACGTACGCACCACCGGTTGCATGCAAACCACGACGACTAGCACCGGACAAATTCATCATTGCGAAGACAGAATTCGAAGGCATGATGAAACTCGGGATTGGTTGACCTAGTAGCAGTCTCTGGTCCAGTCCGTTACACTTAGTAGCTAAAAATAATTGAGAGTGTCACGGTCTACACTCTCACGGAGACTTTCGGGCATTAAATAAAGTCACGATTCCAGACAGGTATCCGATTTCACACCTTCAGGACTTTACATAACAACTCGTGGGCTGCACTATATTCTCAACGATAGACCCTGTCCAGGCCTACCACCAAATTCTTATTGAACCGACGGACATTCCAAAAATAGCAATTTCAACACCTTTTGAACTTTTTGAATTTAGTAGAATGACTTTCGGCCTCATAGGAATACAGCACAGTCGTTCCAACGTCCTATGCATTCAGTACGACGCGGACTTGACTTCTGTTTTGTATATTAGGACGACGTGCTCATCGCCTCTCAAAATTACGACGAACATCTCGAACATATTAAAATTATTTTTACTAAATTAGATGAACATGGACTTGTTGTAAACGTTGATAAATGCGTTTTCGCAAAAACCGAATTTATCATAATAGACCGTTTGGTAATTGGACAAGGTATATTACAGTCGCATGAACGGGTTTAAGTCATCAACAATTTCGAATGACCTCAGACTGTTAAACAACTGCAATGTTTTTAAGCCATGATAAGCTTTTATCGACGCTTGATTCCAGATGCTGCTGCTGACCAGGAATTGTTGAACGATTTCCTAAAAGGTTACACTAAGAACAGTCGAGTTCCAATACAATGGCCAACTGAGTCTATCGAACCGTTCGATAACTACTTTACTTATTCATCCATCATCATCAGCACCTCTGGCCATCATGGTTGATGTTTCTGATACGGCGATCGGAGCGATGGTTCAGCAATTCATATCAGACACTTGGCAACCAGTAGGTTTCTTTTCAGTACGACTCAATGATACGCAAAAAAGATACAGTGCTTATGATCGTGAACTTCTCGCGGCTTATTCGGGGATCAGTCACTTTTTGGTCAACTCACGACTGGTATTCAGCACATCTCTGGACGGGATAACGTTGTCGAAAATGCTCTTTCACGTATTAATCAAATTTCTATTACCGAAAGTATTGATTATGCTATCATCGCAGATGCTCAGACCAATGACGAAGAACTTAAAATTTCTTGAAGTTGTCGTAAATTTTCTTGAAACTCTGTTCTCAAATTTAAGAAATTTTCCGTTTCGTTCAATTCGAAAAAAATAATTTATTACGATATTTCTACCACTACACCTAGGCCATTCATATAAACTTCCGAAAGCAAGTTTTCGAGGCTTTTCATAATATTTTTCATCCTGGCGTCAAAGCTTCCATCAAACTTTTGACTCAGAATGTCATCTAGTCATCGATTAAAAACGACGTTCAGAAGATGGCTCAAAGTTGTGTAGCTTGCCAAAAGGCTAAAATCTCTCGACATACAAAATCTTCGCTTGGTATAAATTAACTTCCTAACGCTTTTCGATTATTCATTTCGATATCGTTGGTCCTTTACCAGTTTCTGATAATTAGCGCTATTGCGTTACATTGATTGATTGATACACTCACTGGTCCGAGGCAGTAACAGTTCCGGATATCACTGCTGCAACCGTTGCTTTCGCGAATAGCTCACTTTGGTGTGCCATAGTTCATGTCATGGACCAAGGCATGCAATTCGAATCACAACTTTTTCGCGAACTGGCTAACTTATTTGGTTTTGAACACGTTGGAGAACAACTAGTTACAATCCAAAATGTAATGGCTTGACCGCAGATGGTATCGGGTCGTTCTACCTGCCATCTTACTTGGACTACGAACGACTTACAGTAACGAACTAAAAGCTACTCCAGCCGAATTTGTTTACGGATGTACGACTCGAGTTCCTGGAACATTTTTAGATACTACGAACGACCGATTCAAACCGTGTTACTCGGACAATTAATCCCAAATTATGGACGCACCAACTACACAGACTGGATTACTTTTACCAACTCACGAACCAGAAATCATTATTTCAGCTGACGGACCAAAATTACCTACCGTGCAGCCGAAAGTTCGTAAACATGTTTGTTTTGATCTTTCACTTAAGTCTTCAACAATTACAAGGACGGGTTGTGTATCCAGACCTCCTACTAGATTCTTGTAGTCGATAGATCTTCGATCTCTCTGGGAGTCTCGTTGGGAGACCAACGATAATTTGGTTTTTAATTACCGAAGAAGCACATAGTTGGTGAAGTAATCATTCAGTAGCCCAAGAATCAAAGTCCTCCTCGATAATCAGAAGATATTGGTATCGAGCTTCTTTAACAAATTTAGCTAAACACTTTTGAACCCTCCAATGATGGGCGCTTGGATGGGCGTTTCAAACCATGTACATATAAATACCGCCGATTATGACTTATGAACCCAGGCTTTCTCATAGTTCTTTTACAATAGCGACGTCTACTCTAATTTCACGCACATACTGATCAAATAGATCGTGAGCCGTTTACAATAATTAACAGTTAGCCGTAAAACGGTTGCCAATTACATAATTGACAAAATCCCCAAGACATATCCAGTGCTCAATGTGTCAATTATAGTCTCAGGTTTTGTTTGGTACTCCAATATATAATGTTTTTCTTGCCGATATTTTATAGCTCTAATCCGTAGCACACCTGGACTGGACGAGTTTGCCTACTTTCATCACTTCTAGATGGTGTGGATAACTTTATTTCGCTGAATTTTCTAGTGGCTCCTGTTAGTTGCCCATAATTCATAAACGAACTAAGTTTTCCTCCCCTAAGTTACTTCTTTCAAATACGTTCATCTTACTAATGGCTATAAGTGTGCTAATTGTGATAATATTCTAGATTTTAATAAACACATTATTTCCAACCTTTGAAAACTTCAACCAGTCCTGGGTTTCCTAATTCTTTCACCTGTCAAATAATTAAATTGCAGCCCCTACAGGGGTAGAGATACTGAGCATGGAGCAGCTTTAACTTTTGCCTCGAAGCAGCTTCACCGAGGGATTCCAATTGCAAGCTTCGGCTGGTCACCATCATCACGAACATAGACGTATCTGGGAGGAATAACGATGGACTGGTCCTGAAGGTCAGATGCGTATTTTTGTGTATGGCTCTCTGTGGTGGCATTCATGATCGGGGTGAACTTACTTTTAAAAGTATGTATATTAAAGAAATTTGACGACCGCAATGATTTCTGGTTGTAATCAGCCAAGTGGAAGTGACAACTTCCATAGGAGAACTTTCGGCTTTTGCAACTATTTTGAAATTGTATCATGTACGAGAAAAACAACCCAGAACCAAAAATCTGAAAATTAAATTTTCAACAATATTGGCTCACTCCCGCCCATGACGGACTTACTAATTTCATTGAAACTTCGTACTTTAGCTTTATACATAAATTGAGATATCTCAGTGAAATGAACCGGAAGCGGTATAGGTCCCAGGTCAGTGGTCCAAAACTTAGTCGAAAGCGTATTTTAATACGGACTTTTATTCCATCAAAGTTACGGTTTAGACTGATGAAATTTCATATTAAGCTTTTAATGTGGGAAATATTAGTTTAGTTTAGCGGAATTCCGTGTACCGGAAGTGAGATTGTACGCAGGAATTTTTGCAGTATTATTAAAAAATATACAATCTACGTGTGAATACACTACCAAGAATTGGAAGATTCTAAAAAACCTGCTAAGTTTTGTAATTCGCTTTAGAAATCATGTATGGTATATTTGAGATCAACATCCATTTGTGCTACAATAAAGTCAGGTGTTAGCCACAACATATATTTCGATCTTCACCAGGAGCTTTGTTGCTTTTAAATTTATGACAATCAGTCTTGTCATTTTAGTCCGGTTGTAGGATTGGTGTAAGGGGAATAAGTGTTCTTCATTGCGGTGCTGCTACGAGATTATTGCGATATTCTATCTCCCAGTTATTTTTGGTCCTGGCTGTTTGCCCAATTGGTGATGATGATTTTGGAGTACCCCAAAAGGTGTTTTTGTAATTGGTTCGGGTAACATGGTTGTTTTATGATTGTGAAATACATGCCAAAAATAATACCAAAAATGTACACTGTTAAATTCAAAAATATTCCAATTGGATTTGTTTTGTAGTGAAATTAACATTTTTAGATAATCTTTAACATTTATACTAGAGAAGTCCCTGAATCCTTAATAGTGTCGTTGTAAAGATCAAATAATTTACTAAAAATTTTAGATAAACACGAGAAAATTGTGATACAATTTACTAAAGTTTTTTAATTCTAAAGAAGGTTATTTTAGGACTATTCGCTCACAAAACATCATTGCATTGGCCGTCGCATCTTCTGACGTCAGCAGCTCTTTTGGGTGGAGATAGAAATGCAATTTACTGAGACACCCATATGCAATACAAAAAAGAATTCACACTGTCTCTACTTTTATATCTTCGAATCTAGAGATGTTCACGGGGTCTCACCTATATGGCTAAACAGCTAAGTCAAAACCTCAAATATGATGATTTTTAACTTGTCCAACGTATTTTAAACAATAGTGGTTTTTGATTTCAATCTATTTTCAAATTTTTCTGTTACCCCTTCTTAAGAGGATAGCACAGACAAAGTTCTAACATTGAAATGAACATGGTTAATTTATGAGAATATTTACTGTGCCATACAGACTACTTAGGAGTTCCATGAATTTAAATTAACTTTCAAACTTTATTTCACCGATCATAGAGATCTTCACGGGGTCTCACCTACATGGACAGATAGATCAGTCAAAACCCTACGTGGATAATCAACGGGATCTAATTATGATGATTTTTAACTAGTCCAGAGACTTTTCTATGTTTACGGTTATATCGCCCATCCCAGAAATGTTCACGGGATCTCTTTCATATATTCGAATAGGTCAGAAAATTTCATATCAATATTGTGAAAATGAGATAAGAATTATGATTTTCATCATGTTTTCCAAAATTTACAATTTCTTCGTTTACAATTTTACTCTCAATTGGAAATTTTGGTATTTTCTCCAATAGGACTTTTGTCCAATTGACATTCCCAAGTAAGCTACGAATCCGATTTATTATGAAAACAATCAAATAACAAAAATCCTATGGATGTTCACAAGGTCACGTTTATACTTTAAGATAGTTCAAAGTTTCGTCTTTCGATAGTTCCGAACAGGGTCCAATTGTGATGATATTTACTGGGTCATATACGACTTAGAAGTTTCATGAATTTGAATAAATTTCCAAATTTTATTTCACCGATCCTTAGATGTTCAAGGGGTCTCACCTACATGGTCAGATAGATCAGTCAAATCCCTATGTGGGTAATGAACCGGATCTAATTATGATGACTTTTATCTAGTCTAGAGATTTGTTTACGTTTACGGTTATATCGCCCGTAGCGAATGGGACGAAAATGGGACACGAATGATGATTTTCATCATGTTTTCCAAAATTTAAAACCTTTTCATTTTCAATTGTACTCTCAATTGGAAATTTTGGTATTTTATCCAATAGGAGAGCAGCACAGAGGGCAGCATTAATTCAAACAAATCTGGAAAAACTGACGATACAACAACACAGGCTTATAACCGCATTTGTTTTTGCTCAATGCTCCCGGTGGAATAGACAAAACATTTCTGGTATCATTGATTTTGGCGACTATTCGCTCACAAAACATCATTGCATTGGCCGTCGCATCTTCTGACGGCAGCAGCTTTTTTGGGTGGAGGTAGAAATGCAATTTACTGAGACACTCACATGCAATACAAAAAAGAATTCAGGAGTGGGAAAAGTTTAGCAAACGTATAAACTAGTAGCATGGGATGAATGCACAATGGCCCACAAAAAAATTTCAGAAGCAATCAATCGGACGCTCCAAGATTTACGAGATAATAAAGAGCCATTAGGAGGTACACTCATTTTGCTGACATACCACATTCCGCACCTGCCGATGAACTAATCGCATGTCTCAAATCATCTGTTCTTTGACAAAATGCTTCAAAATATCGATCCGCCACTATTGTGCAATGGCACCAGACTTGAATATTACTTCACTTGACTATTACTATCGCTAAATAAGATGAAGCTGAGGCCTCCGAAGAAGTGGTTCTCCTTCTTTAGTTGACGAAGCCGTGAGGCGATGGCGCATAACATCTCGCGTAGTACTATAGAAATCGCATCAAAAAAGACATACAATATCTTTCCATTGTTGTTTCGTCGTCTTACTAGTTTCCAGTCAAAAACGGCATGCTGCCGGTAATTGCTTCGTCCTTATGCAGCTGTTGCTGTGCAAGATTGTTTGCAAGGTGCCTTCACGACTTATCTTCCAAAGCAGCGGTTGACCTGTTTCTTTAGAGCTTTAACGGTGAAAGTCTTGTAGGATTTTGCTCCGCCGATGGAGAACAGTCTGATGCGGTTTGTGCAACCATTCAATTTCTCCTGAGCTGCGCGTTACTGTTGTGAACAGCTTTTGTTGTTTGATATTCATTACTGCACAAGCTTACTGGAAGTGGTCCTCAGTCATCGCGTGATCCTTAATTACTTTCTCGAGTTCCTCCTCTACGTAATCTAAAGGTTGTTTGAGAATACTGAATACATGAGCTTGAGTGATCGAAAACTCAAGCTGTTCTTCTATCGTTCGGATGGAATACCTCTCTAGCTTTGATGTATTCCTCTATGAGCTTGCTTATCTTCTCAAAAGCTTGGTACTGTGGGAGGGCAATGTAGTAATACATTTTCTTCTATGGTGTGGCTCCTCCGACTAATCAGCTTCGATGCTCTCTTTAGTGTTGTCATGCTATACTTTTCGTAGAAAGTTTCGAACAATATCACGAATTCCATCAGGTACATATCCTTGAAGTTGTAATCTGGATGACCCTTCGGTCGCTTCTCATACCGTATACAAATGTTAGAACAAGCAACCGTTGCTTGATTTCCTTCAAACCACAGAACACGGTATTGCTGTGTAGGCTTGCGTGTGTTTAAGAATGCACACTTTCGTGAAGGCAGATGTTTGACATTCGTATATCCTGTACCATTTTCGTGAGATATCAGAATTCCTATAGACAAATTTGTCTGATGGCCTATGCGACGCTCCCTCGATCTCATATCAGGCGACTTGAAACCGGCCTTTGTAATGTAGTAGACGATCGTCTCATTCTGTCTGCATGACCGGATGTTGTGAGTTGCTTTTCACACGCCCATAACTAGGTTACCTTTACTTAGTCTCTTCAAAATGAAAATAATTTCGGACGAATACGTAATATGATGTCTAGGAAACGAGTTTGTTGGCGTGGCCGACGAGGGAAGCTAAAAGACACACTTGCTAGTTGTCGTTGTAGCAAGTGTGTGTGTGAGTGTGCATTCGTTTTCGCTTCACCAATATGTATCCTTCCGAATCATTGTTTTCCTCGGGAATTGGCATGAGATCACATGGTCAAAAACATCAATTCCCTCCTGTGGAGTATTCTCATTCTTCTTCCGTTTTGCCCCGCGAGTACTTCATTTCTTCGAGAAGTGTCGACTGACTTCTACTACATAGAGCTCAATCAAGCATTTGTCTGATATATACTGATGCTTTTGTAATTCTCTTTAGGTCGGCCACTGTTAAAGAGCTGAACTTCGCGCTTGTCATGTCAGTTAATGCCCTGCAGGGGAGTTATTTAGAGGGGTTCTCCAGTATGACGTGGAAGCATGCAAATTCCGCAAGTAGAGGTTAAGATCCTCAACCACACCAACTTAGTCTCTTACTTTCTTGCACACTGCATAAATAGTTGATTGAACTCGCTTCAATTCAAACTTCGCGATCGCATAGAAAAGGTAGTTCGTTCGTTAAAAATCCTCGATGACTGGACGCTCTTCATGTATTTCATTCCTTTCATAGGGCAGCAAATTCTACAAAGCGTATTCCTCCGCTTTCTTTTCATGCTTCACTTTCACGATATTGTCTTTAGTATTGCGCCTAATCTCATCACTCATCACTAAAGTTGATCAAAAGAACGCCTGTAAACGTGTATGGTCTAACGAGTGTTATCGATATTATTCGATATTTGCTCTCTATTAAATTAAAGACATTCTATCAATCGTCATGAACTGAAAGCGGAGGAACTTGTGAGGCATTATTTCTTTTCACATGGCATCAATGTTTACAAGCAAAATTTGTTCAGTCACGATTTCATCGCTTGATTACTTTTAACAGCAAAGACATGAAAGTCTACTCCCAATGTTTGAGTATCGTCGTATTTAAAGGTGGAAAGCCTTTATCTATATCTAAAGAACTGGCTAGACTTGATAGCATTGAAGGTGCTCAAGAACAACGTCAATACCACGGCGTGCCACAAGAACGAATTTGTACATAGAATTTCGTCTAAACTTCCCAACATGTTAGCTGTTGGAATGCTAGAAATGAAATGAGCAACATAAACATATGTACAACCGTGCTGTAATAGCGAATACATTTCTATGACCGAGACAAAGTACTGCTCAAAGACCAAGCCGGCCGAGCTGTGTTTAGGTTTTCGAGAAGCCATATAGATGTGGTCGGGTTTTGCAGAAATATCATTGGTATAACGTATAACTTCGAAAAACTGTAGCTGATGGAGTATGCTATGCTGTTGGAACCTAACCCAAAATGAATGTTGACGAAACTTGAATCTAAGATCTCCAGTCTACTGACTCTGTTGGTCACCACTGAAATTAAAATTAGATGGTGCTCTGCTTTCGTTCGAGTGAGCTCCTCACAATAGCTAGCGATCCCAAGAACTTGAAGACACCTGGACCGACATCAGAAAAATTCGATTAGTCATGCTAACGTTTTCATTTAGGCCTATCTCGTTATTATTGATGATAGTTTCGAGAAGCTACTGGCCGTTTCGTCAAAAGGCTTGAAAATGTGTATTACTGGCAACACTAGAATTTCGGCTAGGTTTTCGGCTAATCGGATTTTTGATAGCATTCATAATTTCTGTCATAAAGCAATGGCGCAATCCAAAGTTTGTTATTATTGACGAAATTTCCATAATTCCTTTGGAAGCAGCAATCTTTTCAACCAAACGACTTTTGTTACCAACCTCCTGAATGAATTACGAATTGGTAAACGAAATGCAGATCGAATAATGGTTCGATTAAGGTCTCGTGAACGGTATGATGAGATGTTCGAAAAAACTAGGCCACTCCTTGGTGAAAATATCAAAATCATCCGGCTCACATCATCGAGCCGCGGGTTTTTGAATCTCCTATAAAACTCTCAGAAGGAACTGTATAACGTCGAATGCCACCTCTAAATCTGTGTTGATCTGTAACTATTTACAAGATGCAGAGACCAACGGTGTACCATGTATAGGTATCAACTTAGGCTCGAAATCTTGGCCGTACACTCCAAAGAATAAATCACTTGAATCACGTTAAAATACTTTGTGAGTGAAGTAAAGTGTGTGAAGTTATCCCAGTATTTCATCCAAGAAAAATAAAAAATGTTCATCAGGCAATACTAGTTATATCCCATCGCAGGATTTTTAAATTCATCCCAGAAAATTTTAAAAATACACAAACCAAGATAAAACTTAATCTAAAGTGTAAGATAAGAAGACAAGAATTATGTTGAGATTGACGCTAAAGCATCCTGAGATTGCCCATTTTAAATAAAATATACATTTTAGATTTAAACGAATGGTACGCTGGAATCTAAAGTGTCGTAACCTATCTTATTTGATATCGATTGGATATAATCTGCAAATAAAATTACAAGACCATCCGTATGTTAGGATTGGCGCTATGGGGTCATATGTGTAATTGGCCGAATCATTTTTAAGACCAAAACTCGGATTTAAAATACTGGTTCCCAGGAACCTGAAATGTCGTCACCGATCTCTTCTGATTTCGATACAAAATCATCACCTCTATCCACAAACAAAATTACAAGACCAACCGTATGTTGAGATTGGCGCAATAGGCCCATGTATGAATGTCCCTTGTGGACGTATTTTAAATTCGAATTTTGGCCTTAAAAATGATTCGGCCATTTACACATATGACCCCATAGCGCCAATCCTAACATACGGATGGTCTTGTAATTTTATTTGCAGATTATATCCAATCGATATCAAATAAGATAGGTTACGACACTTTAGATTCCAGCGTACCATTCGTTTAAATCTAAAATGTATATTTTATTTAAAATGGGCAATCTCAGGATGCTTTAGCGTCAATCTCAACATAATTCTTGTCTTCTTATCTTACACTTTAGATTAAGTTTTATCTTGGTTTGTGTATTTTTAAAATTTTCTGGGATGAATTTAAAAATCCTGCGATGGGATATAACTAATATTGCCTGATGAATATTTTTTATTTTTCTGGGATGAAGTACTGGGAGAACTACACACACTTAGTGAAGTAGCCAACTGATATAAAATGTCGCTTAATCCTTTTGTTTCGTAGCTTTAATAACAATATTAAAGGTCCGATTTTATTGAATCATAGGCCAAGGCAGTATATCAAATCCCTTTATACGGCTTAAATTTTTGCGTTGGACGTACATCGTAAACCGTCTTGTGTTGAACCTAAATTTTAACCCTGTATATAACATAAAATTTATTATTCTAATTAAATCTGAATATAAGCTTCAATATTAGGTGGATTTTACGGTTGGTTTATTTCTTATAGCATTTAAGTATTATTAATTGAGGCTAGAAAATTCGTTTCATCTATTTTTCGTATACTTTGTGTATACACAGTTATCCGGCATCTTGGGTTTTGAACCGAAAACTGAAATTCATCTTATTTCCTCTAAGGCCATGGACTGATGAAAAAATAATAAAGAAATTGAAAAAAAGATAATCTGGGAAAATGTAAGGTTCATTCTTTTATCGATGGCATCATTATACCTAAAAGATATCAAAACGCGCTGTTTATCGGAAAATCTTTAGAAACAAAATGGGATTGCAGGCAAACACGAAACGGTAAACAACAAAGTAATTTTACATATTTTGCTCGTATCATGCCCGGTTAATTTCAAAATCAGTTAACGAGCAACATATAGGTACCTAATTGATTTCCACTTAAATCTCGTACAATACATACCAGAGCCATCAATTATATTTGATCGATGTGCTTTATAATCGACCGCAGGGTGATTATAAATATCGAACTCGGTCATTATATTTTGTATCACATTTTATCGCACTTTATGCTCGATTGCGTGAAATCACGTTTGTATGTATGATGTTTACACGGCCACACCTAATCATGTTTTGAATTTGATTTTCCGCACGTTTTCCTAATATATACGCGGAACCAACATAAAAAAATATTATTGTATCGTGCGAGGGTGGTTTGGTTAAATGTGCGCCTAATGATACTAAAAATTGAATTTTTTTTTTGTGTGGAAATTACACGACAGCATCAATCATGAAATCATTAACTGTCTTTTTCGTCTATGGTTCGGGAAATGAATTTTCATGTTTTATTCATTACACGTCAACTCATCATCTGCCGTGGTGGGATTCAAATTTTACTATTGAAACGCGCTCGTTTCTGATTTAATGGTGTTGGTTATGGACTAAATAGCTTTTTGTTGTCTTGTATTTTCTATAGCCCTATATATAAATATCTAGAGATTGATTTGAAGTGAATAAAAGGCATTTAGAATGTCGAGTCTGTTCTGGTTTATTTTATCTGTAAACTGTGTCCTGCAAACAAATTGATGAGTATAAATTATTTAACTTAACAATAACATTAGGGTAGTAAGTATTTGGGTCGATATTTGTATAGCAGATATTGGACATTTCTATATATTATGTGTGTGAACATTTTATTGAATTTGTACAATTCCAAGCCACACCTAAAATTGGTTTTTCTGGTTGACGAAAACTTTATTGTTGATATTTATGATGAAAATGGCAGAAGACACCTATAATACAGTTTAGACTGTTCAAACTATTTAGGATCAATACATAAGAATTCACAATAAAGATTTATAGTCAAGGTAACTTCGATTTGTAGCTCACCTTGAAAACCTTAAACCAACACAAACCAACATAAACATTCAACCATATTGAAAAGTCAGGCTTCTGCTCTAATTTTGTTGTATGATTATTTGGATTATCACTGATGAGGTTTTTTTTAAGGGAGTCGCGCTCGATCTGGCAACCCCTAGTCAAACTTTCTTTTATTTAGAACTCATCGCAATCGATTGCTTAGCTTTTAAACCCTTTCTTATTGATTTCTCAAAGATAAGACTCAACATAATTGATTCCTGGCACACGAAACCTCCTCCTTCTAAACGGGTTTTTCCAAAATCAGGACTAATCGCACTACATACTAAGCATAAGCAAACCCTTGCAAAATTTAATTAATTTAATTTTATTAATTAAAAGATTTTATAGTGCTATTATGGCCTAAATGAGTTTTCTGATACACGGAAATGCCATTTCATCAATTTTTATAACTAACGTGTCATGGTAACGAAATCAATACAATGAGATGCACCAAGGCGAACTATTCCGGAATATGATGGAGCATACTGCCAGTCGCTGATGATGTTAGTTAGAAGTGTTTTGCGTTAACGCAAGGCCCAACCCGAAGCAGCATTATACAAAAGTGCGCAACATCGTGCACAAGTGGAACATCATACGACATCCCTCAACAAGATACAATATCGAGCAACATGGTGCAACATCACGCAACATAATATAATATGATGCAACATAGTGCAACGTAATGTAACATTGTGCAACACCACGCAGCGTAGTGCAACATCCCTCACCATAGTGCAATATTGCAAACATAATGCCAGTCACTGATGATGTTAATTAGATGTGTTACAAGACCCAACACGAAGCAATATGATACACAATTGCGCAACATCGCGCACATCATCCCACAACATGGTGTAACAGTGTGCAACATGATGCAGCACAGGGGAACATCATTCCACTTCCCTCAACAAGACGCAACATCAAGTAACATGGTGCAACATCACGCAACATAATATATATGATGCAAAATAATGCAACGTAATGTAATATTGTGCAACACTACGCAGCATACCGCAGCATAGTGCAACATCATTCAACATAGTGCAATATGATGCAGCATGCCGTACATTGCTGTATCGTAACGGCCCATTCGAAGGACTCCTTAATGAATTTTTCGGAAATCATAACTCGTAGTAATCGATTCGTTGTAATTGAAAACCCGTCTCGCAAAATTTTATCAAAATAATTCAAGCCAATTACGATGCTGGAAGGCCCCATTGAAGCACCCCATTGAAAACGGATCTATCGGAATCAATTAACACCCCCTTAAACAATTATAATTGAAATTGTTCTGGTTACGATTAAAAAATATGGCCCCAGACCGCACCTGAGGAGCTACTAAACAGATTTTTATGAAATTACCATCGCAACGCCTCATGGCACGCGAACATTCCCTAACCAATTTTTATAAAAATCATGCGAGCCGAAATATACAGAACATGGAGCATCCGAACAACCTCGTTAACGATTTTTTCCGAAGACCGGACCAAGTGCAATTAAATTTTGGCATTTGAAAATTCCGCTTCGACAATTTTTAAAAATAAAAGTGAGGATTGTGGTTATATCGAAGGACCCTTTAAAACATTTGTGTGAAATAATTGAACATAAAATTCGATTCCTGACACTTGAAATTTCATCTTTACCAACTTTTATTAAAATCGCGAGAAAAAATTAAATAACAAAACCTGAATCGCGATGGCCCCCCAAATTATTTTTTCTGAAATCAGGGCCCATTGCAATCAGTGGTGCAATCATCACTCGAAAATGCCAGTTTAGCAATATTTATAGAAATCGAGTGGACCAACGAAAACACGTTCTAAACGGGTTTTTCCGAAATCAGCACTCATCGCACTACATTCTAAGCATAAGCAAACCCTTAAAAAATTTAATTAATTTAATTTTTTTAGATTTTATAGTGCTATTATAACAAACGTGTCACCGTAGCGCAATAAATACAATAAGGTGCACCAATGCTCACCATTCCGCAATATGATGGAATATAATGCCACTCGCTGATGATGTTAATTAGTTGTGTTTTGCGTTAACACAAGACCCAACACGAAGCAAGATGATACACAATTGCGCAACATCACGCACAACATCCCACAATATGGTGTAACAGTGTGCCACATGACGCACCACAGTGGAACATCACACGTCACCCCTCAACAAGACGCAACATCAAGCAACATTGTGCAACATCACGCAACATAATATAATATGATGCAACATGGTGCAATGTAATGTAACATTGTGCAACAATACGCAGCATAGTGTAACTTCACTCAACATAGTGCAACATGTGCTGTAATATAACGGCCCATTCGAAGAACTCCTTAATGAATTTTCCGGAAATCATAACTCGTAGTAATCGAAAACCCGTCTCGCCAAAATTTATCAAAATCATTCAAGCTAATTAAGATGTCGATGCCCCCTATTGAATACGGATCTATATCGGAATCAAAACCCTCTTCACCAATTTTAATTGAAATTGTTCTAGTTACGGTTAAAAAAAATATGGCCCAGACCACACCTGAGGAGCTTCTAAACAGATTTCCATGAAGGTTAAAAGTCACAGGTCGAAGGACAAAGTCACTTCAGGTGCATGCATCAGGTCAACAAAGGTACAACACGATTATGCGTTCAACTATAGTGCTCCTACTACATCGCAATCGCCTCGTGGCACGCGAACCCTCCCTCACCAATTATTATAAAAATTATGAAAAAACATGGAGCCACCCGTCAACCCCAATAACGATTTTTTCCGCTTCAACAATTTTTAAAAATAAAAATGAGGCCCGTGCTTCACGAAGAACCCCTTAAAAACATTTGTGTGAAATTATCGCCCATAAAAATCACACAAACTTGAAATTTCCTCCACACCAATTTATATTAAAATCGCGAGAAAAAAATTAAATAACAAAACCAGAATCGCGATGACCAAATGAATTGTTCGGAAATCAGGACCAATTGCAATCGGTTTCAGATACTCGAAAATGCCTGGTTAGCAATTTTTTTTTATAGAAAAACATTAATTAGATACCGAATGCTACAAATCAATATTAGTTCTAATAACAAGCAACCACTCAACATGTTATCGTAA
Source organism: Nephrotoma guestfalica (assembly GCA_963691935.1). Lineage (NCBI taxonomy): Eukaryota > Metazoa > Arthropoda > Insecta > Diptera > Tipulidae > Nephrotoma > Nephrotoma guestfalica. The sequence continues at coordinate 215,432,666 of OY829914.1, forward strand.
CGCAACCAACACAACATAGTGCAACATGGCGTAACGTTGCCATATTATGGAACATATCGCTTGACATCTAGTTAACGCAAAACGAAATATCAAATATGAAGCAACATGTCGCACCATGATAAAAAATCGTGCAACATGGTAGAACATGACATGGTGAAAGAGATACTGTTAAAGTTAGCCGAAAGTTTCCAGCCGAAAGGAAATGCAGATAGTGTCTTTACTATCCCAGCCGAAAGGTAATGCAGATAGTGTCTTAGCTAGATATTGTTTTTCCTATCCAAGCAATGCATCCATTGCTATCCAATTTGCATCCATTTAGCATCCATTTTGTTGAGAAATTCTGAAGGGGATGCAGGGGTGTAATTTTGCAAAAATTCTCTATTTCAATATATCGAAAATGCACTATCAATTTTCAAAGCACGATAATCTTGAGCGACAGGCCATTCAATGCATTTTCAATATATTGAATTAGCGATGAATTAGCGAAATTGTGCTAAATTACACCCCTGCATCCTCTTCAGAATTTCTCCACAATTAGGCCAAAGTTGACCAACATTATGGCCTATCAAATAACCATAGTGGCATCAATGACAAAGCACGTTAATCTTGAGCGACAGGCTATTCAATGAATTTTTGTTATCTTGAATTACCGAATTTTTGCAAAATTACACCTCTGCATCCCCATCGGGAATTTCTCCATGATTAGGCCGAAGTTGGCCAACATTATGGTCTATCAAATAACCATAGTGGCATCAATGACAAAGCCCGATAATCTTGAACGACAGGCCATTCAATGCATTTTCGATATATTGAAATAGAGAATTTTAGCAAAATTACACCCCTGCATCCCCTTCTCAAATTTCTCAATAGAATGGATGCTAAATTAATGCAAATTGGGTGGCAATGGATGCATTACTTGGATAGCAAAATTAATATCTGCATTATCATCTTTCGGCTGGGCTAGCGAAAACACTATAGTCATTACCTTTCGGCTGGGATAGCAAAGACACTATCTGCATTACCTTTCGGCTGGAAACTTTAGGCTAACTTTAATAAGGTGTGAAAGAGCATGTTGCATTCCACAACATAATGCAACGTCACGCAACATGGTGGCGGAAAAAATTAAATAGTGGTATCTGACCCTCACCGGATGATCCCCTTGGAAATGTTCTTGAAAATCTTTTTATAAAATTGCAGAACCCAGGTTTGCCCGAAATTAGCACCAATCGCAGTCAAGTCCACTAGAAAATCCAGCATAATCATTTTTTCGCCAACAGGTGACCTTTTGAAAGAATTTTCGTGAAATATGGACCATTTGCAATTGATTCCTGAAGAACTGTGAGGAATGTCAGGCCCTGGAAAGTCTGTTAGGATTTTCAAGCATATGATTAGAAGTAGAATTTTTGGTTTTATTAAATTTTCTTTCAAGTTTATTTCAAGATAATAAGTTGTTGTAGTGAGTTGATGTGGTTTCTTGATGCGGTTTTGAAGAAAAAATTTCTGGGCTAGCCTGTTTACAAGAATGAAGGATTTGGTTTGGATCTTTCCTAATTTTATGTTTATGTACAGTTAATTTGTTGGTTATTAACGTGATGTTTCTGTCTTTGGTAACTCTATGTCGAATATATTTGGATTTATGTTTACGTATGGACTAGGGAAATTGCATTTTTGAGTGTTTTTGGTTTTAGACAGGTTATTTAGCTTAGCTATGTGTTGTGCTGTAGCTAAATATTGGCGATTCATACCGGTGTGACGAACTTAACAAAATTTGTTATTTCAAAATTTACGCGAGTGTGCATTCAATATTTTAACAATTTAATTCAACAAAAAAGTGAACAGAAATAATTGAAAATCGCACTAAAATAGTTATAAGTAAACTCATTTAGTTTTTTGTGTTGCTGAATATATTTTACGAGTCCGATTATAGATAGTTCCACGCATTTACATTTCATACTTTTAATAGTTTAACCAATGTGCTTTGAAAATACAATGATAAGATTAAGGGCTAACGACTCATTCAATATTTTGTGTTGGAACGGTTGTCTGTTTCATTATATACGTTAAATCGTCTAACTAATTGGCTTTCAAAATTTCATGGCAAGGATTAGAACTAGTGAGATACACTATGAATTTACAACCTTTCAATGGGAATTCTTAACTCATTCAATTTTTTGTGTTGGCCCCTTTGTGTAGTTCGATGTACGGGGCTAATGCTAGAGGTTTCCACGTGATTTCTTTATAAACGTTAAACCACCTAACTGATAGGCCTTCAAAATGTCATTGTAAGATTTAGGGCTAGTGGGATGCACTATGAATTAACATCCACTTGAATTGAATGATTTAAGATTTCCCATTGAAAGCTTGTTATTTTGCCATGATATTTTGAAAGCCTATTCCCAATTAACATTTTCATTTTTTAGTATAATCGGAGGTATATTCCACAGAACGTCTCATTGGGTTTGCGATAACCCGCCTTATGTTACAGCTTCTATTCCCAGCGAACGCCGTGTCCACTCGCAAGGAATTCTATGGGATAGCCTGCTTAGATATGTATTATGGAAACATTATCTCAAACATATTCTAATAGTTTATCGCAAAACATGTCGTGATAATTAAGAGTTTCATTTTTTGGTATATACGCCGGTATATTCTATAGAACGTCATTTTTGGGATTACGATAATCCGCCTTACATACCAGTTTCTATTCCCAGCGGGTACCGTGTCCGATCGGAAGGAAATCTATAGAATAGCCTGCGTTGAAATGAATTAAGGTATCCTTTACTCAAATATATTCTGACTATTTGCCGTAAAACGTCTCTGGATAATTAACTGCTTCCATTTTTGTATATACGCCCGTATATATAACAGAGAGCCAATTTGGGTTTACGATAAAATATTCTAAAGGTTCACATTAGAGTACCCTGAGGTAATTAACTTCTATGTACTATTTGTTTTTCCTACTCTGTAAATCTATAAATATTCTTTCTCTTCTAATACACAACATACAATTATTGCACAAAAATGAATTTAAAAAATTTATTTTCACAAATTAATTAATATAAATAATATATAAATGTATTCAAAAAAATTAGTGTAAAAGTTGTTAAAATTATTGAAAGGTACAATTAATTTAATAAGTAAATTTTTAGGTTCAGTACATTTTACTTATATATAATTAAATATAACATAAAAAATTATAAAGCTTCTTGCTGCTAAATTGGTAAAACTATTACAGTAAAACTTATCCTATTAAGAACTCAGTTCTTAAATAAACATATTGTACTTAATATAAAAAGGCACAGGTAATTTTTAATTCAGTACATACTTTTTACTTATTTACTAAATTTTAATTTTCTTTACGAGCCTTATTTCTCGCTAGCCGCTCTTCGGTATGTCTTATCCAGCTTTTTATGTTTTTGTCTAGCGTTGTGATAGTGTATCCCGTGAATTTTTTTTTAATAATTTCAAACATTAAATTTTTTAAATTTGTAAGTGCTCGGAATTCCAATTTTGTAGTGGTCCCAGCCCAGCTAAAATCAATCAAGCATTCGTCAGTTGCTATTAACTTCAAAATAACGGAGTGAGCCTTGCTCTCGTCATTAAATCCGTAATCATTAATTTTGTCAGCCTGAAATACGAGTACTATACACAATTGAACAAGTTTGCGTTAATCAATTCCGGTTTTAAAACTTACCAATTGCTTTTTGTATCCATCTATTGCCACTAGATTTTCATCCATAGTTTGAAGCTGAACACCTGTTTTTAAAGGTAAGTCAGGTATGACATTTATTACATTTATACCTGAAGCCGGTGATGGCGCATTCGCTATCTGATTAAGGCTCTTTTTAATCCAGTCCAATTTTACGGCAGTTTGTGTATTTTGATTCAAAATATTCGTTTCGAGGAACTCTATTTGTTTATTTTTTTCTTCTATAGTGTTTTCCAAAAAAATTATTTTGTCCTTCAAACAATTGTATTGCACTTCCAATAGCTCCAGTCCTAATAACAGTTAATCATAATTAGAATTAGTTCCATTTAGTATAATCCGATCAGTATATTGAAAACTTACTCTGTTTATAATGTAGGTTATTATTATCTAACACACTATTTTGATCGTCCTGTTGAATGGAGTCTGAAAGGAAAAGTCATATTAGTGTGACTGTTGTGACATAAGATGTGCTGCAAATTTTTGTAAACAGAATGAGTTAGATTAACGAACTCAGCAAAATTTATTCTGATGTCACAATTGTTATACATACTAATCTCAAATTAAGAAACCAAAATATACATCCCATATGGTAGTCATGTCTAAAACGACTATATTAAAATGCATACTAAATTCATTAATTATCCTGGCCGATGACATGTTGGTCCATGATATATATAGCATTAGGCCAATCTTTTGGGTTTAAAAAATTTATTGAAAATATGATTATTTTGTAATTTTAATGCGGTAGCTCTATGAAGTCGTTTGTCTAATATCATGGTAATGGAGATTAATCCAAATATATTAAAACAACCCTAATGAAGGCTAAAACATATTAAAATGCAAAGTCTTGAACTGAATAGTCAAAACTAAACGAAAAATTTTCTATATAGACAAACATCATCAGTAAAATGAACTCTGTTAGCAAACAAGCAATTTGCAATCCGAAATTCTGGGTATCCAATCAATTTTACCACGGAAACCCAAATTCCACACCAAATTTTTGATAATTTTTACTTTCTTTTACGTAGTAAAATAAAGTATAGTAATCACGAAAAATTTCGAACTCGAGATTTTTGCTAATTTACACTTCGCTATATCAGCGAAGTCGAAAAACGTGTTTTTTAAAAACTGACATCAATTAGATTATTTTACTACTCACTTTCCAAATTTTGATTTTCCAACTGGATAGAATTTACGTTATTAGAAGGAAAATAGCTCTTAATTTTCTCGGTTAATTGCGCGTCATCCGGCAAAGATGAAGGCTCAGGCCCTTCCTCTAGCTCCGATGTCATTCTCAGTAAATCGTTTTCCTGTTGCACCGCTTCATAATAGCTCGCTAAAATGAAATGAAATTTGTTAAATTTGGTTCAGGTATATATTTTGTAATAATATGCTTACGTATATTGCGAACCAAAATTTGGAATTGGTTCGTTTTGCTCCAATTACTGGTTGGTTCTGCTCTAGACTTTATTGCTATAATAAGCGATGTTGACGACAATTTTTCGGGCCAGTGCAGTGTTTCATTTTTGACCCAATTGGAAGGGCAACGGAATACTTGTTTTTTCCCTTCTTCTATCGTTTTTATTATGAAATACATGGTCGTATAAGTCTGTGGCTATTGAAATTGTGATAGGAATATATTAATTCTGTTCTATACTATTCTGATCGTTGTGTGTGTAATAATTTATAGAAATATTGTTGATCTGCGTTTTTCTTAATGGAAAACAATTTGTATTTTACACTTTGTGCGTTTAAACATTCGAATGTTTTGGCCAGTTTTCCGTTTGAATAATAAATGTTTATATTCCCAGAGTCGAATGGTGTATCAAAAGCCGAATTGATTTGTATTACTTTGTTGGCATATATCTTAATTTCATTCTTGTCATAAATACTGAAGAGATATTTATATATATAATTATCATTTGTTAAAAACCATTGATTCTTTATGTTATTTTTTAGAGAATAATTTTCAAACACGATTTCAGTAAATTCCCCTCTATTATTTTTACATTTTAAAAATGGGAATACTTTATCGTCGTTGCACGTTTTACAATAGTTCTGCATTTCAATGGTTCTATTTACAACTTGTTGGAGCTGACGATGCCCTTTTTTGATCATTCGTTTTATTTGAAACATGAAATTCTCAAAGGGAAAATTGCTGAATTCGTCTAGACTACCATAGAGTATTACGTCGTCCGGCAAATGGATTAAATTATGTACATTATATGAAATGTAACTCAAGCCATATATACTTTTAAATCCAGTTAGAAAGTGCACAATGAGGTCTTTTGCCAGGTTAATATGTTCTTGGCACATTACTTTGTCACATAAAATTCGTATTGCACAACTTAAGGTCAAAAAATTTTGATATACTTTATCCTTAAAAATATTTTTTAAACATGCAGATCCCGTGTACAGCAGAAAAGTTCGAAATTCGGTAGCTTTCCACATTTTATATTGTTCGAGTTTTCTAATTTTCCTCACTATCTCCTTTGGTCTTCCATATTCAGCTATCCCTAACATCTCGTTTATTTCGTTGCAGTTTGCTGTAATTAATCGAAATGTTAATGGACCTTGGAGCCATAAATCAATTAATTTTTTGGTTACTCCTAATAGCACTAAATGCATGTAGTCTAACGGGAATTGTGTTACCATTCCAATGTTCAACTCTTCTAAAATTGAATCAAATTTATGATGTTCCTCCTGATGTCTCTTTCGAAAATTATCGTCAGTTCGTAATGTACAATTGAACTCCGGAAAACAAATTCTCCTGTTTTTAAATTTCCCTTCTATAGTACATTTTGTACATCCAAAATAACCAGAATGGCCCTTTGTGCCTTTGATGAATGAAAGTGCAAGAGCATCACAAGTAAAAGCTCTCAAGGCAATATGTTTCTCCGTTCCGGCAACAACAATATCGGAATTATTGAGTACTTTCATTTCATCTACAAAAGGTTTCAAAAATTCATTAGCACACTCAGGTTTAGATTCTCCAAAATATAGACCGATCAGAAACGGTGTAACATTCTCTAAATTTCGAATTAAACCAAGAATTGGCCAAAATCCTACGTTTGTACTTTTACTAATTGGAAGACCGTCAATACAAATGTCAATTAAAATTGTCGTTTGTGGTACCTCTGTATATTGAGATAATTGATATTTTAACGATTCCAATAAACCTATATGAGAGTATGTGCCTTTCGATAAAACTGCTATATCAGTATTTTTTGGAGTTTCTAATAAAGTTCGGCTATCTTTAGGTAACTGAATACCTTTAGTTCTTAGTATTACTAGAAGTTCATTCATTGCAGTTGCTGTAATGACATGTTTTATTTTCCATTTCGCAAGAAGTGTTTGCCACGACTCGCTGAAAACATCAATTTCATCAGAAACATCACTGGAACTATTGTCGAAATCATCAAATTCATCAGATACGTAACTAGCATTATTATTGGTAGTTTCTTCTAAACTAAAATCAAAGTTTTCTTCAACTACATCAACTGAATTATTAATAATGACAGGCACAGAAACGCACGTTTCAGACAAATTATCATTAATTCTTTGATAGCTATTCTCATTTAATTTACAAATTTTTCTTTTAAATGTTCTTTTCGATACCCCCCAAGTTTTCGCGAATTCACTCATAGCCTCTATGAATTAATAAAATTAGGCAAAATAAGAAAAAGGCAAATAACTCTTTATTACACACACAAAAACAAATATTTTTTGACTTTTAGAAAATAATTATATACGTACCAAGGGTTTTAATTACTTTATTAAATATTCAAAATTAATAAAATTTCAAACTAAAATATAAATCCACACAATGTTGTAAACGGATTAATTAGAATTATGATGTATATATTACACTTTTTATATATATAAACGTCACACGTACACGTTACTCTTTGCAATTTATGCCAATTTTATTTAACTATTAACAAACAATAACTTTTTATTTTTTAATTTTGAAGATATATGAAAGCAGGTCTATCTTCTTTAAAATATCGATAAGGACTAATTATTTTATAAAAATGCAATACAAAATAACCAAAATTCCTGAAATATATCGCAATGTGACCTATTTGCGATAAGCAAATACAATCAAAATTAAAAATATTCCCGAATTATTACCGCGCTAGGACATCAAACTGGATAAAAAAGCAAACCTTGTCGCAGTATTAACCAAAGTCGGAATAAATAAAGGGCATACTTTATCAACAATTCTGTGGGCTACATTGTTTCGTACATTAATCGGAATATAATAATTTTCTAGCTATATTCGCAAGCTTTGTCGCAAACCGTTACCCTGGTACATCATTGCGATATATTTAAAGAGATCTTTATCCTTTAACGTTAGGTTTACCTTTTGATAGTACAGCACAGTAAAACATACAGTAAATAGTTGAAAATATTCTGTAGAATATACGAACCTGAAATGTCATAAGCATATTCAAGAAAAAATATGTTATAACATACATTGTATTTATTCTCTTAGGAATTGCTTTCCACCTTCCTTGGGATAGCCTTTCGATAAATTTAAAGGTATATCTTCCGTGTATCCAGAACAGCAAACCAAATTTTATAAGAATGAGAACACACTATAGTGTGTACGAAAGAAACTTGTACTAGGGTAGACGATGTAGTATAATCTAAAGAGTTTCCCATTTTTATAAGTTATCTCAAAATGTTTATTGGGATTAGTTAGGTGATTTAACTTATGGAATGAAATTACGTGGACATCTCTAGGATTAGTCCCTTGTAACAAACAACAAACGCGTGCCAACACAACAAATTGAATGAGTTTACTTTTAACTATTTTAATGCGATTTTCAATTGTTGTTCCATTTTTTGTTGAATTATACTGCTAAAATATTGAATGCAGAGTCGCGTAAATTTTAATATAACAAATTTTGTTAAGTTCGTCACATCGGTGCATTGGATGCTTTAGATATATTGATCTCCGCTTTTCGGTAGGTTCAACGAAACGAGTCTTATTACAATAAGACCTCTGTGAAGCTCGAATGACGTTAATTTTGTACAAGTACGTATAGTGTGATCTTACGCGAAAATTGCTTCATCCATCATTTGGGTTAATCACCGATGTGAAGTTTCTAACAAAAAATAACAAAAAAACCAAATTATATATGTGTTGGTACCACTCAATATTAAATTCTTATTAGAATAAATTGAGCGTGATTTATTACACTGTAAAATTATTCTCCGAATCAAGTATATTTAAAAATTAAAATTTTTAAAATAAAATTTATGCAACAATACAAAATATTAATGAAATACAATAATTATTAAAAACAAAAAAATAAAAATAAAAGCTTTAACAGAACAAATATCAGAATTATTTATTGAAATTTTTAGATCAAAATAATGTGTATTTTATCAATTACAAGTCACTTCCAGAGATTAGGGCAAGATACCACTATAAAGGTCGTATTAGTCTATCGATAGAGAACATTTCCCGGTATAAGGTTATTCCTAGCGGAGAAAATGCAACCTTGTTAATGGCAATTTTCCATCTTAAATTTTGAGTATTTTATCAATCTGGGCCAATAACAAGCCACTTCCACTGACTACATCTAAATAACATTTTCCGGTATAAGGTTTTTCCTAATTCAATTTATTATGAAAAATGTATCTGAAAAACTCCTTTTAAAAGGAGGACCAAAACATTTTGTGTAGTAAATATACGGGGCTGGGCATACAAATAATTAGTTTTATTATACATTAGAAGTAATTTTTACCTTTATTTTGAAAAATTGAAGCTACAGTTAAAAACAAAAGATTATTTTAGGTATAAATTAAGAACTTATTAGGTATATCGATAATTTTATATCGAGAAATAGAGCAGCTCATGATATTAAAATCGTGTTGTGCAAGAAAATTGAGAAAAACCCAGTTTGGTGGCCATTTTGAAAAGGAAAAAGTTAAAGATGATACTATTTTTGTAATATTTTCCTAATCCTTATTCTTTTACCTTTAAAATAAGCCCTATTTTATATTTTTCGGATAAATACTTTGTTTTATATTTGTATAAATGCATCACCATTTTCAACAAATTCTTAAATTTTTGACCGACTGTATCTTATGCAACAACAACAACTAAAAAATCGTGTTCTACAGTATTGTTTTTTACCCAGTACTACACATTCAAACCATAAAAATCCCAAAATTTAAACATGACTTCCGGTCCCATATATTGAATTTTTAATTTCACGAATTTTTCACCGAGTATACTTTTGTTTCCCAGCTTGGGTGTTGACATAATACTGTGGGCAAAAAATAGTAAGACTTTGTTCATAATTTTAAAATTCTTTATTTATTTCTCCAAATCTATTTCGTCCCCCTCAAAGTAATCTCCCCCGGCCTCAATACGCTTGTGCCAACGTTTTTTCCAATCCTCGAAACAGTTGTTAAAGTCAATTTCCGGAATATCCTCCAATGCGCGTAGCGATTCACGTTTAATGTTTTCAATTGACTCAAAACGGTTTTCCCGGAGCGGTCGTTTGAGTTTGCTGAACAGCCAGACGTCACACGGAGCTAAATCAGGCGAATACGGGAATTTTTGGCGAAAAAATCACGTAAAACCAATGCAGTATGAGAAGGTGCATTATCATGGGGCAAAAACCAAGAGTTGTCGATCCATAATTCCGGCCCCTTTTTACGAATAGCTTCGCGCAAACGACGCATAACACTCAAATAGCATTCCTTGTTAACAGTTTGGCTGGTCCGAAGGTACTCGGAGTGGACCACACCTCGTTAATCGAAGAAAATTGTCAACATCATCTTGATTTTTGACTTGGTTTGACGTGGTTTTTTCGGCTTCGGCTCACCTTTGGCACGATATTCGGCCGATTGATTGTCTGTTTCCGGGTCGTAAGCATAGATCCAAGACTCATCGCCAGTTATAATACGTTTCATGACATCCTGGTAGTCGGAAAGCTTTGTTTCACAGACGTCAACGCGACGCTGGTTTTCCAAAAAAATTGATGATTTTGGAACCAATCGTGCTTTCACTTTTCACTGATCCTTCCGATATTTCAACGATGCCAGTAAGGTCTCTGGCTGTTAATCGTCGATTCTCGAGCACCAATTCCTTGATTTTATTAACGTGTTGATCATCATGGTGATAACCGTCCTAGACGTGGTTCGTCGTCAACACGTTCTCGACCCTCTTTGAACAATTTGTACCAATCAAAAACACTTGCTCGCGGCATACAATTATCACCAAAGGCCTTTTGCAACATTCTGAACGTTTCGGCACCACAAAATTGATTCCGCACACAAAATTTAATGGAACTTTTTTGTTGAATAATTTCACTCATTGTAAAAATCGCCGAATGAACTTTTTGTGCTCCAGAAAGCGTATACTAAACACTAATGACTATTTTGATGTGGCATTTGGCACAGATGTCACTGACAGTCATACCAACATAGAAAAAAAATATTTCGACGAATGGTTTTCCGCGCGACATTTAAATTAAAAAGTTTTACTACTTTTTGCCCACAGTAGTACATCCAAACAGCTCGACAAATAATCTTTCAAGAGGTTAATAAACTTTCTCTTCATAAATATTTGCGTTATTATTATTAATAATATGGAGTACCGTTAGTTTGGGCCATGCTAACCGGAACTCAGCCTTTTCTTAATTTAAATATTTTAAACTTCTAGTTTGATGGCAATAAAATTTGTATTAATAAGTAATTTTTAAATATTTCAGAAAAATTGTGGCCAACTTCTATCATATGGTACTATTAAGTCAACTCGAATCGCTTTCCGGATAAAATGTAAGTACAACAATTTATTATATGCAATTTTAGAGTTATTAGAAACGTAGGACAACGGTATTTAGAAAGAAATATAAATTTCGCCCATTTGAAATCTGAAAACCTTCGGTCGCCTATATCATTTAAAAAATTTGATATTTTCGCTTCATAACAAAGCGGATAGTTTACAGAATCGATTGGCTATAAATGAGACACATTTATGGTACATTGGCCATGCTAAAGGCCGCTGATCAACTGTTTTTAAAGTCCTACAAGAGAACTAAAATATTTCTTAACCAATTTTTCCTCAAATTATCGGTATTGAGATTCAAAAATAAATCGTTATTGAGTCTTGGGCATATTTCTATTTTGTTATGTGTGACAGAATTCAGATATTTGTCAACAAATTTTGACCACATTCGGTTAAGGTATTGAAATTCAGCCATGAAAAGAATTTCTCTGCCGCCGATATAATTTATGAAAATTTCGCAAACAATTTTTTCAAAAAAAAAAAATTAGGTAAACTTGATTTGAAATGAAAATTTAAAAGTAACTTGATTAAAAATCAAAAACATAGTTCCACAGACTAAAAATAATAATTTTGTAACCACAAAATTTTGGAAACTCTTGGACATTTAATAAATTTCGGGATGAATTTTGAATTTTCTTTCTATAAATAAATACTTCCCAAAATTTGACGTTTAGTGATATTTTGTTCCTTATGAAGTATACCAGCATCATTTATAGTGACCTGGTATAGTAGATATTGAGTGATCACTTACTTGAAGATGTTTGGTCATCGCACTATTTGACGAAACATAATCATGGGTGGCCTCAATATTATGCTGGTACACCGTCATCTATAAATTTTGTTTGGTTGAACATTTGTATTTATAGTTTACATTTGGATGCAAAACTTTTGAAATTTCGTCTTTTAATATGATAAATAAAATCATGTCGATGGACAAACCAAACTTTGTCAAATGCTTGTGCTATATCCATCAAGACAGCAGAACAGTGTATTGCTTTACGTTCCTCAACGGACTGTCTGATTGCATTTACAATTCTATGCACTTGTTCTACGATACCATGTTGGTTTCGGAACCCAAATTGATGGTCTGGAATGATTTGGCTTTCTTCTAATACTGGTTTCAGTTTTGTTATTAACATTTTTTTAAACAGCTTTGAGATTGTGGGAAGCATGCTTATTGGGCGATACGACGAGATTTGAGTTTCGTTTTTTCTAGGCTTATGTATCATTGTGATCAAAGACATCTTCCACATTTGAGGAATATATGACTAGTTCGCATGATCGCATTAAAAATGTAGGTTATTAGTTGTATGCATTTGTCTGGTAATTCTCTTATCATTTTTTCAGTAATAAGGTTATATCCTGGCTCCATTTTCGGGCTAATGCAAGTTTTGATTGTGTTCTTAACTTTCTTCCATTCAAACTTTATAGGTTTAAAGGAAGAATCATCATCTATCTGATGAGGCAGCACGATATTATTAGTTCCTTCGTGTGTTGAAAACACCGTCTTTAGATGTGAAGCGAAAGTATTGGCTTTTTCTTCATCGCTTCTCGCCCAATTTCTAGTTGGTAGTCGAAACGGTGGTTCGACTTTGTAGGCCTTTTAGATTTTTTATTGCCTTCCACAGAAGAATAATCAGTCTTCTCTGTTGCCGACAGTTCACTTAAATACTTCTGGACACATTAGTTTTCTTGTTCCTGCAGTGCAAATTTCAGGGTTTTGATAGATCGATTTAATTTGCATTTCAGCAATGGTGGGCCATTAGTGACTGGATATTATGTGATAATTTATTAATTTTTTCAGAATTGTTGATGATTGGTGATTCCTTTCCAGCTGGCGGTATATCAAGATGACAATTTTGTTCGACTAGTCTCCTATATTGATTCCTATCAGTTCGTTTGTTTTTCAGACGTTTCGTTGCTTCTGATTTTAAGACAACAGTATTCATGGGTACTATTATTGGTGAATGATCAGACGACAGACCATAGCAATCGGTGGTCTTAACATACGTATACGCGAAATGCCTTTGGTTACGCAGAAATCAATTAGGTCAGGTACTTTCATTTTATCCGTGGGCCAGTAAGTAGGATGACCGGCAGATAAAAAATCCAGGGACTGTGCCTCTATAGCTTCATAAAGTTATTTGTCTATAAACGTTGTTAGTGTTGAACCCCATTGAGTATGTTTGACGTTGTAATCACCCCCGCGAGAAATTTATTACCCAGCTGGCCAAAATAATCAATAAACTGCAACTTTTTATCGCGTGTTTTGGAGGGCAGTATACTGCTGATATCACACAATTTCCAAACCATTCTTGCAGGCAGATGCTCTTCGATTGGATATGATCTGTTTGCATTCCATATTGCTATTTTGAGGAGAGTCATTTTTGATTTTTAACAACTATCTGCATCAGCGTGTTCATATTCTGCATTATTAGATCCGTAGTTCTCTCCATCATCTCCATGAAGCTTTGCATCATACCGAGTAGCTTGTTTAAAGCGGATGAGATGTTTCCTTCCTCACTTGCCCCCACTTTTGGAACGGTACCATTAAGTACACTTGCGTGCGAAACCCCGTGATGCACACTACTTTTTACAATTATATTCTAGTTTCCATTTGCGCCCCGATGTAGTAGGTCACCATTGTAACGATGATGATTACCACAATTCCGGCTGTGCAGCTACTTAAAATTGAGTTAGATAAAGTTCTTTCTTGTAATAGTTGAATTTGATCTCTGTTTTTGCTTGTCCAATCCGTTATCTTCGGTATGGACAGCGATGGAATTAGTTGATGACTTTAGACATCGTGTTATGGCAATATGATTGTTTCGTCTTCTTCATAGACATATTTGTTACCATCGTATGTCATGCCTTAAATATTGACTTGACAGTTGTTGAATTCCATTAGAAATTGACCTTGGATGGATTTTACTCGTTGATGGCATGTTGATGTAAATTGTAGCTTTTCCATTGTAGCTATGTAGAGTTTTCCATTTGTAAGCTCGCTAATTTCGTCTTCTGGATCGACGTTCGTGTGGTTTGGGCCTGGCCGGTTGTTGAAGTATTATGTTCGATATACAAGAGTGCGATGTTGGTCGTAGTGCTTGTTTGTTGCAATAGTATATGTTTTCCACCTCGTTGCAGGATGATATTGGTTGAGGGAATAGAAGTGATCGTTAGGTTTTTTGAGGAGATAGGTTTAGTGTTGTAATAACTAAATGTTGATTGTAAGAACTTTGGTACCTGAATACTGAGTACAATTTTGGATTGGCTATAGTATTCTTGTAAATTTAGTAGATCGTACTCGTATATATTATTCAGATGTAAAATTTCTATGTGGTCGTTGGATAATATGTCGTCAATGAAATATATTTCTTTATTGGTTAGTAAATGTCGTGAAATCCGGTCGGTGTTTGGCTGAGGTGAGGGCGTCTACTATGTCGTCAATATGCTGTGACAGTGTGTCTATTGTGTTGATTAATTTCGATATATATATTGATGTATTTTGAACATGTGTAGTCCCACTTCGGTTGCGTTAGCCAGTCGGATTAATTCGAATGTGATCTTCTTGTAACTATTTTTAACGTATCTTTGTATGTAGTTAAATCTATCGATCATACCCTGATTGATTGCAATTTGAGCGTTGTTTTGCTCATTTAATTTGACTTGTTTTCGTGAAGATTGTGGATTGCACTGCTTATTTCTTCTAAATCGTGTATTGATCTAGATTTAGGTAGGTGTAGGTTTCAAAAGGTTGATGTTTCCGTGTAACTCCCTAGTTTTATGTTCGAGGATTTCTAGTTTGTTTTTAAAGGCGTAAAAATACTCCTTATTATTGGTTATGGATTTTTCAACTAGATTGACATTTTCCTGGATTATTCTAAAATTTTCTACGTAATTCTGGATGCCAATTAAATGGATGATTCGTGTATATAGCTACTGATTACTCGGGCCTGGCCTAGCTTGATCGGTATAAGCCTCTTGTTGTTCTCTAGGTTGGTCACCTTGAGTGTTTGGCTCCAGATTTGAGATCACCTGAAATGGTTGTTTAATCAGTTTTTTATAGTGTTTACCGTCTTTAGTTACGACAATGACGATATTATTATTAAGAACTTTCTTTACGACATAACCGGGTTTAATTTTGTTATGAACATGGATTATTTGGTTTGTTTTTAAGACAGGAGGTTCAACCCGATCAATATTGAGTTTATTGATTAGTTCGGTTTTCCTAGCATTTTCTCATAAATTTTCTCATAAAATTTCTCATAAATCTTCCTCGGTGGTGATTTTCCTCATGCCTTTTCTTGATCATTGCGTTTTGATCTTGAGGTTATAACACGTCTGTTAGGAGGACATATGTTCTCACCAGGTGTTTTTTTGAAGTGGTTCCAAATTTTTCTTTATCAGCCTCTTTGGCTATTTCGAAGAGTATTTATCATCGCACATATTCCCAGTAACTCGGTATTTTGTTACTAGTGTTCTGATGTTAAGTCTTATAGTTGGTAAGTGATAGTTAGGCATATATATGATAACCCTGTGTTTTCCGAATGGGTATTCGTGGAGGATATTTGATCCCTCCATTTCGGGATCGATTGTTACTATCAGTTGTGAGCCGAAATCATTAATCGGGGAACCGCTTGTTGGTACAATGCTTCTGGAGTCACTTTAGATTTCTGTTTCCGTAGAGGAATCGGATATGTCTAAAGTGTTAATATTATTAACAGTAGGAGGTTCTAGATCAAGGCTAGAAGCTCGTTCTCTATAGTAGATTAGTTTTGCTCCGCGACCATTAAGGTTATGGATGCGTAACACATAGGCTTATCTTTACCTAAAGGTCCTTGTGAAAGGACGGCCCCAATGGCTACATTGCTCGCGTCCGTTGTAAGGATAAATTCCTTAGAGAAATCTGGATATTGCATGATAGGTTCATTACATAACAATTTCTTATAATATTCAAAAGATTCGAGATATCTAGTATCGAGGGTGATCTTTTGATCTTTTCTCAAGCATTCCGTTAAGGTCTTGGTAATTTCCGAGAAGTTCTTAATGAACTTGTGATAGTATCCCAACAATCCTAAAAAGCTTTTAATTTCTTTCTCCGTTTTAGGAATTGGAAAATCTTTAATTGCTTTTATCTTATCAGGATTTAGTTTGACTCCATTACTTGTAAAAATATTGCCTAGAAAGGCAGTTTCTCTGTGGATAAATTCCGACTTATCCATTTGAACTTTTAAGTTAGCTTTTCAAAGTTTGTTGCAATCTTGCTTAAGGTTTTCTATGTGCTCTTGGAGCGATGTCGAGAAGACAATTATATCGTCCATACAGCACAAGCACGATTTGCCTTGTAACACCAAGGACATTGTCCATGTCTCGCTGGAAGGTCGATGGTGCGTTTTTAAGAGCAAAACGCATCCTTACGTATTCGTAGTGCCCATGGTCTACAGAAAAAAGGCGTTTTCGGAATATCTTTCTTCCTAGCTTCGATCTGGTGAAAGCCAGATGCTAGATCTAACGTTGAAATGTACATGAACTTGCCCAATTTGTCAAGGATGTCTGTAATATTCGGTAGCGAATACCGATTGTCTAATCTTTCCACTTCACATCGGCCTTTTTGGGCACGATCCATATGGGTGAGGACCGAGGAGAGAAGCTGGGTCGGATAATTCCATCCTCTAACATTTTATCTATTTCCTTCTCTACTCCCTCCTTATGGACGAAAATATAGCGGTAACTTTTAGTGAAGACTGGTGTATCGTCTTTTAGATTTATTTCATGCTTGACGTCATTGGTAAATGACAAACGTTGCTCTGTTTTACAGAATAGATCTTGGCATTGGTGACAGAGTTTAGTGATAGCCAATTTTTTCTCAAGATTCAGATGTTGGATTCTAATAAGCATCGAAATATCTTCATCGTGTGTTTCATCCAATTCTTGTATATGACTCGATACGATTTTTTGAACAGGTCGACTTTGATCGGTTGTTCAATTACGAACGTGCGTGTTCTTTATTGCCATAGTTCACGATCTCTAGAGGAGTATACCAATTTCTACGGTGCTATATTCCTTCGGGGATAATTAGATTACCATCGATTGTAGTTGGCATCAAATATATATATCACCATTTTCTACATCTACCGGGAGCTCAGCAATTACTTCCCGGTAATATAAGATTTGAAGGCTTAAACAATAAAGGGATCTCTACTTTAGCCGTTTTCAGGATTGAATTGCCGAGATCTAATGTAATACCAAGCTGTTGCATTGTTTCAAGTCCCAATATACCGTCAAAATATTCGTGGAATTTGAACAAAAGGAATTCCATAGGGTCCCTCGTTTTAAACTACATAAGACCCTTACAACTATACGTATCCAACTCCGATTGGGAGGCGTCGGTATGAAAATTGTCATCGTCTACCTCACTTTTTTCCAGATCGGGGAAGTATAGTTGCGGCTGATCTTTGTATTCCTCTACTTTTACTTCCACTTCCTGCTGGTCTTCAATAGTGAATAATTCTTGCGAACGGATCTTTGGTTGACCCATCGGCGGGAATTGATAATTTTGTCTTGGTAACTGGTTTCCGTTCGAATATTGTTTATATAGGTTGTGGTTGGGATTAATACTCGAATATTGTTTATATTGGTTTCGGTTGAAACTAAACCTGTTGCTAGTGGCTGTAAACTAAACCAGTTGTTATTTTGATCGTTTCCGTTTGTCATTGGATTTTGCTTGGTGAATGGCTTGTGTTTGTAGTAATGTGGTGTTGGTTTATAACTATAGGTCGGCAAATACCGCATCTGCTGAAGAATCGGCGGACCACTGAGATAAGAATTCCGCGTAGGATTTCCGTTCAGGAATTTCGGGGTTGTTCTCTGTGGAACAGGTACTACGTGAATATTAGTCCCTTTTTCATATTTTTATATTAACTGAGAAAATATACTTATGATAGACGTTCGAATATTTGATTGATTGATTGTTTGGTTAGAATGTACGGCCAAGACTAAGCAGAGATCCCGGATACGCCGCGCCTACCGTACACCCCTTTTATATATAACAAGATGGAGGGATAGGAAAGGTTATTAGATATGATAGACTTGACTCGGTTACAGATATCTAAGTAGTCCATAGTTAGTAAAGCACAAGACGGCACAATAATTGTTGTTTCCTCCACCCAAAAAAACCCACACATACATACATGCACACATACCCACACATACATACATTTATATACACACACACATACACACATACATACACGCACATATACCTACATACAAACCGGACGAAAAATTTCTTGAATTGTTAAATTTATTTCCTCTTCCTTGATCTCCAGTGTTACCGTCGCGATTAGAACCTCCAGGTCGCCTTGAGAATAAATCAAGACCACCAGAAGTTCTATTAAATAGGCCTCTATTCGGCGATTTCGTATTCTGGTCGATCAGATCTGATTGGTAGATCAATTCGAGGACGGAATCGATTACGCGTCTCAAATCTGTTTAGTGAATCTGATAGAATGTTTGATTTCAATGGAGGATTTTTTCCTTGTGACTGAGGCTCCTTAGGTTTAAATATAACCTTTCATAATTTGTAGCAAACTTTAGAATTTAGACCCTTTATTTTTTCGAATGATGATTTATCCAATTTTAAGGTTAATTGAACTGGTGTACCTTCAATTAATCGGTTCAGTATTTTCCATTGTTTGGTTACAAAGCCATCGTTTTGGACTTCGATAAAACTAAGTATCGCCTTGCTAGTGTCATCTAAGCTGTTAGGGAAATTAGCAACTACGACAAAGGGGTCAATTCTATCTATATCCTCAGTGACAACTTTTAAACTTGGGGCTGACCATGACCATGAATTGGATTAATAATTTTTCTTAACCAAGTGAGTGTCGATTGGTTGGCGCAGGTGAGAACCATCGACCTAGCTCTGAATGATTGGCCAAGGAATTTTGGTTTTACACCAGCTCCCTTAAATTCAACATTTTTTTCAAAATACCTTCAAAATACCAGTGACCCCCGGTTTCGAAACTTTGACGGCAACACGTATAATTGAATCTCTATTAACGCCATCACCAGATGTCTTGCAAGGATTTCCACCACCAACGCGAGTGGTGGACGGCCAGTTTACGAGCTTCCTCCAATGAATGCTCTTATTTTCTCAAATATTTAAAACGTTTCCGCCCAGCCTGACTCAACTGATCACGATTATCAGTCTTTTCTGTGGCTTGATTGTCAATCGATTTTTCTTGAGTAACTTTTTCAGTAGAAGCGGTGGTCTTTCCAGAAGTTGTAGCATTTTGAACTGCATCGCCTTTTGAATTAGTACCTTTTGTCGCACCTTCAGCTTTTGATGCATTTGCAGGCGCATCAGCCTGTTTTGATGCTGTTAAAGAAGCATCACTTTCATTTGTTTTGTTTGTTTGTTTATTTTTAGGTTCCTTGTTTATTTCCACGAGTAGCACGAGAAATGACGGTCGATTTAAAACCGAATGTCGTCTAATTCGGAGTGAGTTTGCATACTAAAGTGACTGAAGCAGCTTGATACAATCAATCACAAAAAATAATTGATTTCATTTGTAAGCTAACCCCTCAGCCTTGCCCCAGAGCTTCTTCTGTTGTCCAAAGAATTACTCATTTTCTTGACTTTTGTTTTTGTCGTTCGTTTTTGTTTTCTAATCTGTTTACGCAACGTAGCGAGCGCTGCGAGTATCGATTTGGGTGTGTTTTGAAATGCATATGTCAAAACCAATATATGTGGCCATCGATTTTATCTAGCGCACAGTCGATTAGTGAACTTATACTTTTTTTTGTTTTTAAATTTTTGAATTTTATCTTGTTGGATTAAAATTAATTTGTAACCACTACTTTAGTTGGCTTTATGTTGAAAAATACGAAATCATTGATATTACGAGTATTTTATTTGTGTCCTTGATTAACACTGTAAATGAATAACAAAAAAAAACATTTTGATTCCCGTATGCAAATCAGTGCGTAAAATAGCTGTCGACACACCACGTTGGAAAAAAACTCCTTTATTTTGTTAAATGCTTTTGTGAAAGATAAAAAGATATAAAAATCGTCTTCCTAATTTTTGACAACTTGACATAAATTACTTAAAGTGCCAATACACGAGTGTGAACTTTTTGAAGAATTCTGTTAAATATCTCACCCTAAAATTACGAATGGAAACAAATTTGTCAACATTTGTCACCCAAATTAAATAATTTTTGATTGTGTGTTTAAGCAACAATATTAAATTCACCGTCATTATTGTGATATTTGACATTTGAGTTGTGAAATCGTACAAATTGATTTCCAATTGAAATGTAAATCAATTTTTTGCCGTTCCTTACATTTAAATTTCAATTAAAAAATCGCTCAAATATTTTGTGTACTCCCCTCGCTAATTTTGGAACCAGTTGAGTGGAACACTAAATAAAATAAGAAACAATGGCCCCCCCGATTGTAAATACATAAATATTTTGAAATACAACAAAAAAGCGACTCGCTATAAACATAATGTTGTGCTTATGTTTTGGGCACAATTCAATGCTGCCCACACATAATTTTACAATTATTTCATGATTTAATATTAATACGACAATAATAATGTTGTTGCTGTGTAAATAATAAATTTTAAGGTTCCATCCATCCATTACCAATTTATTTGGCATGTATATACATCGTCGTACGTATTCTGAATATTTTTTTTAATTTTGCCAAATATTTAAAGCTCAATGGAGCAATACCAAATTTGTAAAAAATGTGCTTGGAAGAGGGGGAGCGGAGCGCCGAAAGAATATTTTAATACAATTTTATCGTGGTCTTTTGTTATTTCGTGGAAGCTGGAGCAATGCAAAAATAATTTTATTATGTTGACATGTTTTTATTTCACAATCAATTATGTTGAGTTATAATGGGTGTGGGATTCGAAAACTCGAATATAAATATTGGGCTAACACAAAAACTGGTACGGCATGGTGTTTGGATTCCTCATAAAATGAAATTTTTTATATAAATAACGCTCAATCTTGTAATATTTTTATATGTTCACAATCCACATACTAAATTCGTCTTGAACATGATGTTGGAAAATAATGGCAAAAACTTTTTTGCTCCCCTTGTCATGATTGGTGTTGTCGTAGTGTTCGCAAATAGGCCCAAATAATTTAAATACATTTTATGATTATTGACAATTTTTTGCGACTTGGGAAATCCTTTTAAATTAATATTGTGCGGTCCCAATTTAATGTTTGTTGATGTTATTTAAATGATTTGACCTTTTTATATAAAAAAAACTGTCATATGCTTTATACATTCCCGACTGAAAGGGATAAATGATTTGGAAAATTTGATCTGTGTTGCATATGATGGGACCATTTTGGCTATTTTATAATTTTTTTTTTCTACCATAGGACTAAATAATTGCCGATTATTCTGACATATTAATGCTTTAATGTCCGTTTTTGCCAAAAAATAATTGAGACAGGCTATTTATTTAAAAAGGTTGTTAACCCAAACATAAAAATATGTTGAGTGATTATAAGGGCGTGTGTTATTGTTACAAGTAGAATAAATTGACCTGAAATTTATTAAGCCTATGAGTGACTCCTTGTCCGGCCTTAGATGTATTGCCGGGTGCCTTTGCTCTGATATTGTTTAATACTGATTATTTAAATTACCACTGGAGGGGTTTAAATAATCAGATTGAGAACTATACACGGTTGTAATTTAGTTTTAATTCTAACTTTTTGTTACATTAAAATTCTTTTTTATATAAAACTTACTGCTGCCTAAGCAATTTAAACGCACAAAGAAATACAAAAATACGTGAATATGAGTACCAACAGTGTTTATATGCAAATAAGTTATATCCGGTAGTGTACGGTATCCGGATGTGGAGCAGACTGATTTTTTGCATATTGTGTTTTCAACAAATACCCGGACTTTAATGATGTCGCACATCCGCTAAACGCTGGTTCCTTCTGGCCGCACTAATAAAGACGGGTGCCTGTGAGTGGCGATATATTTCCCCCTTAATTTGTTTACGAGCCAAATGGCTCCTATTACTACGACGCTCCAAAATAAAATGTGGCTCATCGCGTAATGGTGAATGTGATGAACGTTTTGGAGATGAAAAGTAACGTCCTCATCATCTTTCAATGTTTCTAATTGTTTGTCCAATCCTGTTGTTTCTGGAGTGGTTAAAAACTTCAATTCGTCATCTCTCCTTATCTTATTATTGACAAACGCACTAAGTGACTAACAATAAGTTGTTGGCACCTTGCATTAGTTGATTGGATTGGCGCGAGAATGTGTTGACGTTGTGTTTAGTTATACCTACAGCAATTATTTGAACATTGGAATCTCTGATGTGTGCTCAGAATAAGATTGGCTCGTAGACCCACATATGACATCGACTACGAGTTGATTGGGTATCACCAAAATCCATTGGTGTGTGGCGTGCAGTTTGATCCAGTGATTAGTAGAGTTGATTGCCCTTGTGCTGCATACGGTATTTAGTACCTCCTTTCGTTGTAGTATCGCTACCTTGCATTACGTTTGCTTAACGGGAGCGTTTATAATTTGTGGTACCTCGCATAAGAAGTGAACAGGCTTGAAGACTTAACATTGTTGCAAATCTTCTCTGGTTAATAATGCGAAGTGTTCACGCCGCTTGGCCATTGCTATATAATCGGTGGAACTAATGATTTGTGACTGAGTGCTTCCATGGTTGATATTGTGAACGGGTACTATAGATAATAGTGTATAGTCCCTTACGAATTAAAGTGGCAAGATAATCTCAATTATTACGTTTTTCTGGGTGCGAAGCTGCGAATTTGCATGCTCTCATACACGTGATGGAGGTCGTGGATATTGTGTCCTGGTAAAGTAATGGTTACAGGCACGAGTTGACGAATAAATTGTAACTTTTCCTCCAATTGACTTGGTGTGAGTATGGATGGATGTAGCACGTCTGGATGAGCATGATACAGCACGTTAAGCAAGCCTAGATGTGTATCCTGAAGGCTCTTTATACTAGCATCATTTCGAAAATGCTCATTAACGTTGATTGTGTTCTGTCTTCGTATGTTCTGTATTCTTGTAATTGCAGCATTTCCTGTTGCACGCGATGTTGGTCCTTTATCAAGTTGTTTATCGATTCTGCAGTTAGGTCTGTGTTATATGTTTTACTACATTGATGGTGCTATCGATTATAGTTGTTTGATTTTTGATGAGCGCCAACAGATAATTCTCATCATCATTAATGTTTTCAAAGTGGGATTCATACTTTTCAGCTTCTCTGTGTGGGCTTTTTCAAAATTGTCAATTTCCTCCCAACAAGAGGTTAAGTTGTAATGAACGACTAATGTCCATTTCGTCGCTACTATTTCAAGCTTGCCTAATTCCTCAAAGTGTATACCGGTAGACTTCGGAAGAACGGATTTATTTGGATGGTGGCTTGTGCAAGTCCAAAAATGCGGCACATAGAGAATATTGCTAGTGCCATTTAATTTATTCTCCCTACTTGTTTTGATCGTCTATGTGATTGTTGTCTAGAGACCGATCTGTTGTTATCATTTGAATTTCTTTCACCAGTATTGCGTTGTAATGGAGGCAGTG
Source organism: Nephrotoma guestfalica (assembly GCA_963691935.1). Classification (NCBI taxonomy): domain Eukaryota; kingdom Metazoa; phylum Arthropoda; class Insecta; order Diptera; family Tipulidae; genus Nephrotoma; species Nephrotoma guestfalica. The sequence goes on from OY829914.1 coordinate 215,456,809, forward strand.
CTTCCTTCAATCCATCTTCGATCGGTAGCTTGCATAATTTTGTAATTAGCCTTTTATATGTCATGTCCTGACATTTTACTGTGGCGACTCGAACCAAGCCATCCTCCCCAGTATAAGTTTCAAGAACCCGTCCCAATTTCCACCGCGTAGCTGGATGGTTCCTTCAATAGCTAACATAGCTGCAATGTCGCTCGGTTATGTTGTCATAGCCGTGCGATAGCTATTTTTTAATACAGCGTTTGCTCCGACAAAATAAGTTCCAATGTCAGAGAAAATATCGGTACACAATCCTCTCTTGGAAACGAAAGGCTTGTAGGCAGCAATGAAGGATTCCGTTGTAAGACTGCTTACTACTTCGATATGGATCGCCTTAGTTACCTTACATACGAAGAGAGCTATATATCCTTTATAGGCCTTGGATGGGAATTGGATGGAACCAGCATAATCGATTCCTGTTTTGGCAAATGCTCTTCCTGGTTGTACTCTGGCAGCTGCCAAGGTTCCCATTAGTTGTTCTGACATATGTTGCTTGTGGCGGAAACATTTTAGTCATTTTTGAATCACGCTTCGCACCACCCGCTTACCGTCAATAATCCAGTATTTCTTCCATAAATGTGACAGGGTTAATTGAATGCCACCGTGCATAGTGCTGTGGTGAATATCTTCGATTATTCGCAGCGTTAATATGTTGTGCTTGTCCAAGATTATTGGGCTTCGGCTGGGAGGCGTAAGGTTTACATTTTGTAGCCGACCATTCACTCTTAGTATTCCATTATTATTTATAAATGGATTCAAAGATAAAAGTCTTTTTCTTTTTCCTAAATACCTAAAGGATTTGAGGCACTGAATTTCGGTATTGAAGTCTTGTTCCTAGATCATTTTCAGAATTGTAATTATTGAAGCTCTTTATTCGATAGAATTTTTGGCTTGTTGACTCTGGGCGGTTTGTGGTAAATAAATCTTCTGCAATACGCGAGGATGCGTTTTAGTTTGTTGAAGCTCGAATGCCGCTCAAATAATTGTAAGAACGGGTCGACTTCTTTTGTGCCAGCCAGATTGACTATTGAGTTTTCTTTTAATTCCTCCAGATGTACGTCATTAGGAATGTTGTTTGGTGTGGGTATATCAAGGTCCCACTGTAATTGATCGTGAAGAAAATCTGGAACCCTCTACCATAATTTGCTATTAGCGAGAGCTAACGGGGTTGTTCCACGTGACGCTATGTCTGCCGGATTTTCAATTGACCTTACATGATGCCATGTAGTTGTGGGCAGCATACTTTTTATTGCAGAAATCCTATTTGCCACAAACGTTTTAAATCGGTTTGGCTCCCATCTAAGCCAGCATAATGTAATAGTTGAGTCAGTCTAGGCGTAATTCTTGATGTCATTGAGTTTCAGGGCACATTGAGTATGGCTTATGAGTTTCGCTAGTAGCAAGGGTGCGTTAATAATTGGCTGCGTGATAATTTAGTTTAGATAGAAGCGACTCGTGTCTTCGCTGTGAGTAGGTGTATTGTAATGTGGCCCATATTGTCAGTTGTTCAACAGTATATTGGATATATTTGAATGCGCCGGAAAATCCATGCAGCTCAATTGATGATTCTGTTGTTGTATCAATCCACCGAGGAATCATTATCTGCTTCATTATAGACATTTTTTGATTGTAGTTCATTCCTCTAGCGTTTAGTGTCACTGGTAGGCAATCATCTCATCGTACTCCAATTGTCCATGCTTCTTGCATCATTAGTTTGGCCGTGATGGTTATTGGTGACAGCCACCCTATGGGGTCGAATAATTTGTATGAATCTGACAACAATGATCGCTTGGTTTGTTCACCGTGTGATAGTTGCAATCTTGAGACATCGAACTCAAACGCATCTGTAGAGGAATGATACACGATCCCCAAGGTTTTTACACTGTCGGATAGTTTGATTTGTACGTTGCCTTTATGATGTAATTCACCTGGGATATGTTCCAAAATTTCCTCGGAATTGGAAGTCCTCGGTTTCTCAAGTTCAAACCACCTTCCTCTGTGAGTTCCCTTAATTCCTTTATAGTTGAAAATGCTTCCGCTAGAGTATCACTTCCAGTTAGCATGTTATCAACGTAAAAATTGGATAACAGGATCTTGGATGCTGTTGGATAAGTGCTGCTACCATCTTGTACCAGTTGCAACAAAGCTCGTACTGTTAGGAAACTGGCTGCGGTAGTTCCATAGGTAATCGTGTTCAATCTGTAGGTAGTCATAGGTTTAGCGGGATCGTCTCTTACTTGTCTGCACATTTTTTCCTATTGCCTTACTACATTAAAATCAACTGCCGTAGCTTTCTGTTATTTTTTTGGGTCTTTCGCTGCCTTTAACAAAATTTGCTGCTTTGAAACATGCCATATTGAATATCGTTCTGTTAATAATTCAAAAACACGAACTAACCGCTTTAAACAAACTCTCCTGGCATATCCGTGAATGTCGCAATTATGTCAAACATTAACAAAATTTCATAGTGACCTAAATAAATTTATAGTCGAAATAGAAAATACTCATGAAGTGAATGAAGATAAAAAATTTCAATTGTTGCAACAACTACGAATAAAGTTTGACGAATATATTAGTTTTGTTAATGCAAATTTTGATAGTTTTCAACCAATAAAACAAAGAAACTTAGTTAGGCAAAAGACATTAAACGAAATTAAATGCAAGCGATGTGTTGAATATTTGGGATTCGATTATGAAACAGACTTTATTTTTGGGCTTGAACTTGATGAAAGTATAAAGGGTGAATCAATAATTTTGCCTGGCCAATTTAGTACATCAATACCAATTCGAAAAAGTTATTCTGATACTAATTTGTATAATCCAGTTTCGTTTAATATTATAAAGGATAAATGTTGTTCTGATCAAATTATTTTCAATAATTCTAATTCGGTTGTTTCATTAATCATGGCCGAATCATTTGACCTAAAATTGGCTAATTCATTAATCCCAGATTTTGACGGTAATCCAAGAAATGTGGAAGACTTCCTTGATAAATGCGATTTTTATCACAGCCAATTAAAAGCTAACGATAAAGAACAATTTTTAAATTTTTATTAAAAGTTAAAATTCTACGTGATGTAAAGGCTAAGTTTAATATTGAAGCTAAACCGAGTACGTTTGAAGACTTCAAAAAAATCATTATTAATCGTTTCTCAAACAAAATTACTAAAGAAAAAAAGTTGGAGGAGTTAGAAAATTTAAGGCAAACTGGTAACCTCACAGATTACGCAACAAGATTGGAAAATATTTGTGCTGAACTGATAAAATTAAAAATGAAAGATAAAAAAGAAAGTGAAAAAACTACAATTAGGAACGAAGTTGAAGAAAACGCTATTAGAATTTTTACAAGAGGTTTACGAAAAGTTGAGATCAGGCAAGCACTAATATTTAAAGAGCCGAAATCGCTTGACACTGCTATACAATTCGCATTGGAAGCTGAAGCAAAGCTTGCCACCACCCAACAGGCAACAATAAATCGATTTAATCAACGGAATTACAATAATAATAAAACACCTAATCATCGTTTTCAAACGCGACCTACAAATGCGCAACCGAACCGAGGATACTATCGTAGGCCGTTCAACAACAATAATAATAATAACTATGGAACTTATTACAATAAAAATTTACAACAGTCTAATGGAAATAATAATCGAAATTGTAATCAAAATTTTAAACATCCAAATCGTTCGATTACAAACAGCAACTTCCGTGCAAATTCAAAACCCAGTTCATCATCAAAATATTTTAATTCGAAATATTACCATCAACAGTTAAACTCAAATCGTCAAAATAACAATAACAATCCCAATAGATCAAAGATTCATTTACTCAACATTGATAGCGGGGAATCGGAAAACGAATATCGCCCTCAACAACAACCACAACAACAACAAACTACGAAGTTGAGGGCGCAGCACAATTAAAAATACATTCATTTAATGATCTTTCTGAGTGTGATTTTATAAAAGTTAGAATAGGTGTATATAGAAAAACTGAATGCTGTTTAATGATAGATAGCGGAGCTGGGATTTCAATACTTAAAGAATCTAAATTAGAATCAAATATAACTATACATACCAACGATAAATGTATAATTACCGGTGTAACATCAGGAAAAATAGAAACATTAGGTAAAATAAATTGTCAATTAATTTTTGAAAATTCATTCATACTCGAACACGAAGTGCAAATAGTTCCTCATAATTTTCCAGAATTTTAGGACGAGACTTTCTAAAAAAGCATAAAGCCAACATAAATTATTCCACTTCTATTAGAAATTCCAACTAGATGTGAAACAATTTCCATTCCACTTCATGACCGTATTGGAGATTATTTTTTAGTACCAGCTAGAACTGAAGTAGTACGTCGACTAAAATTCGAAGTTAAAGAACCATCCCTTGTAATATCCCAAGAAATTCAACCAGGTGTTTTTGTTGCTAACTCTTTAATTAATGATGTGCCATACGTGAAAATTCTCAACACATCATTAGAAGATAAAAAGATTAAAGAATTTGTTCCGGAATTGGTCTCATTAAAACACTACCACATACGTACATTAACAAGTGGAATTCATTCTAAAGGGTGATTTTTTTGTGGTTAGGATTTTCATGCATTAGTATTTGACAGATCACGCGGGATTTCAGACAAGGTGTCAAAGAGAAAGATGCTCAGTATGCTTTGACATTTCATAATGAATAGACTTACTAACGAGCAACGCTTGCAAATAATTGAATTATATTACAAAAATCAGTGTTCGGTTCGAAAAGTGTTTCGCGATTTACGTCCGATTTATGGTCTACATAATCGACCAAGTGAGCAAATAATTAATGCGATTGTGACCAAGTTTCGCACTCAGTTTACTTTATTGGACATTAAACCAACCACACGAATGCGTACAGTGCCTACAGAAGAGAATATTGCGTCTGTTTCTGAGAGTGTTGCTGAAGACCGTGAAATGTCGATTCGTCGCCGTTCGCAGCAATTGGGTTTGTGTTATTCGACGACATGGAAGATTTTACGCAAAGATCTTGGTGTAAAACCGTATAAAATACAGCTCCTGCAAGAACTGAAGCCGAACGATCTGCCACAACGTCGAATTTTCAGTGAATGGGCCCTAGAAAAGTTGGCAGAAAATCCGCTTTTTTATCGACAAATTTTGTTCAGCGATGAGGCTCATTTCTGGTTGAATGGCTACGTAAATAAGCAAAATTGCCGCATTTGGAGTGAAGAGCAACCAGAAGCCGTTCAAGAACTGCCCATGCATCCCGAAAAATGCACTGTTTGGTGTGGTTTGTACGCTGGTGGAATCATTGGACCGTATTTTTTCAAAGATGCTGTTGGACGCAACGTTACGGTGAATGGCGATCGCTATCGTTCGATGCTAACAAACTTTTTGTTGCCAAAAATGGAAGAACTGAACTTAGTTGACATGTGGTTTCAACAAGATGGCGCTACATGCCACACAGCTCGCGATTCTATGGCCATTTTGAGGGAAAACTTCGGAGAACAATTCATCTCAAGAAATGGCCCGGTAAGTTGGGCACCAAGATCATGCGATTTGACGCCTTTAGACTATTTTTTGTGGGGCTACGTCAAGTCTAAAGTCTACAGAAATAAGCCAGCAACTATTCCAGTTTTGGAAGACAACATTTCCGAAGAAATTCGGGCTATTCCGGCCGAAATGCTCGAAAAAGTTGCCCAAAATTGGACTTTCCGAATGGACCACCTAAGACGCAGCCGCGGTCAACATTTAAATGAAATTATCTTCAAAAAGTAAATGTCATGGACCAATCTAACGTTTCAAATAAAGAACCGATGAGATTTTGCAAATTTTATGCGTTTTTTTTTAAAAAAAAGTTCTCAAGCTCTTAAAAAATCACCCGTTACAATAACTGACGACCAAAATCGATTTCAAAAACTACAAAATGAAATCCAGTTTGATTCAGTATCTGAGTTTGGGAAAGAATCAATTTTAAAAATTTGCCAACAATATAGTGACATTTTTCATCTGGAAGGTGAATACTTGACGAAGAATTCATTCTACGAGCAAACAATTAATTTATCGGACAATGATCCCGTATATGTAAAAAATTATCGGATTCCACAAGTGCATAAACAAATAATTGAAGACCAAGTGCAAAATATGTTAAAAAATAATATAATTGAAGATTCATTTTCCCCGTACAATTCACCTCTGCTGTTGGTACCTAAGAAACATTGTAAAGATAAGAAAGATTGGCGTGTCGTAGTCGATTACAGACGAAAAAAGTGGTTTCAGATACATTTCCGCTGCCTAGAATTGACGAAATTCTAGATCAATTAGGTCGTGCTAAATTTTTCACCATATTGGATTTAAAATCGGGATTCCACCAAATTGAAATCGAGCGTAACTCACGGAATTTAACTGCGTTTAGTACAGCATCAGGACACTATCAATTTAAAAGATTACCCTTTGGGTTAAAAATCTCACCTAATAGCTTTTAACGTATGATGGCAATCGCTATGTCAGGACTAACACCAGAAGCTGCATTTTTATATGTTGATGATCTTGTTGTTTTTGGTTGTTCATTACGACACCACAATTTAAATCTTATAAAAGTATTTGAACGTTTGCGTAAGTTTAATCTCAAGTTAAATCCACAAAAATGCAAATTTTTGCAAACAACAGTAACTTATCTTGGGCACCAGATATCAGATAAAGGAATTTTGCCAGATTCGACTAAACTTTCTGTAATCCAGAACTATCCCATACCTACAAATTCAGATGAAGTACGAAGGTTCGTTGCATTCTGTAACTATTATCGTCGCTTCGTAAACAATTTTGCGGAAATCGCTAATCCATTAAACGCATTGCTTAAAAAAAATGTTAAATTTTTATGGAATGAAAAGTGTCAAAATTCGTTTGAAAAATTGAACGATATTTTAATGAACCCGCCTTTATTACAGTACCCAGATTTTGCTTTGCCATTTAACTTAACCACAGATGCTTCAGACGTCGCTTGCGGTGCTATTTTATCACAAGTTAAAGATGGAAAAGACTTACCAGTAGCGTATGCTTCTCGAACATTTACAAAAGGTGAAAAACACAAAGAACCTTCAGTTAAAGGATGTATGGCAATATACATTGGGCAGTATCGTATTTTAAACCATATTAGTCGATCTGTTTGGAATGGAGGACCCCTCCTCAAAACTTACCAGAATGCGGTTGGATTTAGAAGAATACGACTTTGAAATAGGATATATTAAAGGGAAGAGTAACGTAGGCGCTGATGCTCTATCCCGTATTACTATAGACAGTGATGAATTAAAGAAAATTGCAATTCATGCTGTTACCACACGGAGCAAATCAAAAGCTGAAACACAGTATAATCAATCGTTCTCAAAGCCTGATCAACTTTTGGAACATAAAGATTTGAGTGTTTACACAGCTATGTCACAAAAGGAAACAAAATATTATCATAAATTGGAAATCGCTGTTGAAGATGGCCATCAACGCATATCCGCAATCGTTAACAACAAATCTAAAAATAAAACCATTTTAATAATATATGTAAAATCCAAAGCAAATGTTAGGGTCGCATTAGAGCGATCACTCGCATTATTGGAAGACATTATGTTTGAAAATAGGATCCGAAATTTGAAAATGATTTCAACTGACCAAATTTTTAAAATAATTAGTATTGAACAATTTACAGCTATAGCTAATTCTATATTAAAACGGATAAAAATAGCAATATTACCGGCGCGCACATACATTAATGACCAACAAATAATAACAGAGTTAATTCGAAACAACCATACAAGTCCTATAGGTGGGCACATTGGTGTAACTAGATTATATCACAAGTTATCAGAAAAGTATTACTTCACGAAAATGAAAAATTAATTCAAAATTTTGACACTGTTGGCCCATTAATAATTTCAAATAGGGGCAACAGATATGTGCTCACAATTCAGGATGAGCTAACAAAATATGTAATACTTCAACCAATTCAAAATAAGGAAAGTGGAACGATCGCAAAAGCATTTATAAAAAAGTTTATTCTGGTGTATGGAGCCCCGAGAAAAATTAAATCTGATATGGGAACAGAGTATTTAAATTCTCTCTTTAATAACATAACTAAGATTTTAAACATTGAACATAAGCATTCAACACCTTATCACCCCCAAACAATCGGCGGATTGGAAAGGAATCACCAAAACTTGAATGAATTTCTGCGATCTTACATAAATTCCGATTTAACAGATTGGAATGATTGGATAATGTATTACGAGTTTTGTTACAACACTACCCCAAATGTGATTCATGGATATACCCCGTTTGAATTGGTTTTTGGAAAAAAGGCAAATCTTCCTTCCGATTTATCAAGTGGAGTAGATCCTTTATATAATATTGATGACTACAGTAAAGAGTTTAAATTTAGAGTGCAAATGGCACACTCTAGGGCTCACAACTTATTATTGAAAGAAAAGCAAAAACGTAAAATATACTTAGACAACCAAAACAAATTAAATTTTTTCGAATTTAAAGTAAATGATAAAGTTTTGTTAAGAAAACCTAATCAAAACAAACTAGAGGCTATTAAAGAAGGTCCTTATAAAATAATAAATCTTGGTGCAAGTAACGCAATGATTGAAAATGTAGAGACAAAAATTATTAAGGAAGTTCATAAAAATTTACTGACTAAATACTAAATTAGGAACATTTATATTATGTGTTAGTATCTATGTATTTATAAATAAGACTTGTTAAATTATATCATTTACATAAGTAAAAGCACGCAGTTCCTGATATCTTAATTCGAACCGAGCGATAGCGGTATAACTATTCAGGGGATGGCTTCCTTTGTCTAGGAAATGAGACATAAACCCTTAACCCTAATTCGCGTGCAAAAATGATAAAAAAGTAATAAAAAAAAAATTTAAAATTCTCTAAATTTTAATTTTTTTTTTCTCAAGGAGGGAGGTGTTATACATCCCTGCAAATTTAATGTGACTATGTATATTAATATTAATCGCTATGTATTTGTATGTATATGGAAATGAAAGCCCTAGTATTTAGTATATAAAATCATAATCATAAAGATGTATTTTTGTATATAACAACCGAAGGTAATTTAAAGAAGATAATTGTAAATATATAGTCAGTGTCTCATTTATTGTGTAATAATAAACATTATTTAAATTGTTAATTTAAGTTTATTAATTAAAATATATATGTATTCCTAAATTATAATTAAGTTGTTTAATTTATAAATTTAATGAAAAGTTATCACTACATGTGAATGTTGGTGCAAAATCTTCGCTTTGAGCTAAATCTCAGAAAGGCGGTTTTCTGTTGTGAGATCTACATGAATCCTTATCATCCAAACTCAGGCGCAACAGTTTCTTTGATGATGATCGGCGATGATTGCTGGTATATATGGTAATCTTAAATGATAATCGGCGATGTATTTTGTGTTGGGTTTTAAATATATTTATTTTAATATACCGCCGCCGCTGACTCGCGAGGCCCAAATTTCGGTACCGTTGGGCGGCCTTAACAAGATGATCCTTGTAAGTTGATCGACTCCAGGGTGAAGTTCACTGATTCTGGCGAGTGGCCATTAGGTTGATGGTAAATTTTGGTTATGCAGCAAAACTAGGTCTCCCTGGTTGTACTGATTGGTTTTCGTATGCCTCTTATAATATTTGTTCAGGGAAGTAACATACTCCTGTGACAACCATTTCTTCCAAAATCCTGGAATCAATTGTTTGATTTGTTGCCATCGACAGTGCTTACGGCTGCATAATGAGGAGGTATGCTGGAGTAAGCGTGTGCCATTTGTCGTCTTGGAGTTCTCCCAATGGTTGGGAATTTAATAGCGCCTCAATTTGTTTTGTGATCGTCAGGAACTCTTCATAGGTAAATATGATTGCTCCGACGTAAATGGTATTTACATGACTTAACACCGGCTTCTCATATTTCACCAAAGAGAGGAGTAGCGGGAGGAATAAAATACCATTGGATGAGGTTCTCGGTTACCATGCTTCAATCTGCCAACTAAATTCCTACCGTTATCACAGTATATATGTTACGGACGGCAATAAGGGGATTGTTTCAGGGATGAGACGAAGGTATGTCTGATGTCACCTCTGTGACAATTTCCTGCGATGTTGTCTTGGTTGCCGTACATACAAATATGACAATCAGCTATGTTTTGAAGGGTTTGGCGCCTCTGGGGGGCGCCTTTATGGGTTATAAAAAATCGAAAAGGAATATCAGAATTTCTCTACTTGAGTAGGAAAACTTGTAATGATGAATGTCATGGTGGTTCATTTCTGTTTGCATTCGTTCATTTGACGTTATTTATCCATTTGACTCCGTTTATCATATTAGATAATTTATGAAACGATTTATTACAGGGTGGCTGACACGAAGTGTTAACAAAACTAAACGCCACAGAATTTTTATTTTTTGATGATTTTTATTGAGTCAAAGTAAAAAATGTTCATAGATATTTAAATTTTCGAATTTCATTAGCAATTTTCGATTTGGCCACCTTTAGCCGCGATTATGGCCTTCAAACGGCCGACAAAGCTATTGCATGCAGCACGAAAGTGGCTCTGTGGTATTTTGGCCCATTCCCGGCGAAGCGCTTGCTTGAGATGATCGACACTTTGGTATTTTTTTGTCCCAACCTTGCTCTTCAAAATACCCCAAACCGAGAAATCTAGCGGATTTGCATCCTGTGAATTTGGTGGCCATTGGTCCCGATAAATTTGAGCATTTATCTTGATGCCACGATCTAAAAAAACGAGCGGTATCATATTGCTCAATAAAAAACGGTGACTCATCGGAGAAAACCAAATTCGGGAAATCGCCACTTTTGTGCAAGCGTAACAACTCCTTTGCTCTTTCCACTCTCATTTTCTTTTAGCATCGGTGAGACCATGCGTTTATGGAATTTCAAGGCCTTTAGTCCAAGATGATCTTTCAATATGTGTTGCATCCGTTCGAGCGAAATGTTCGCCTTGCGAGTCAATTTGGCGTTCACCTTCCGAGAATGATATCCCGCGATGTTGACGTGCGTTTCGGTCCACCACCATGGCGTTTTGCAATGCTGCCAGTATCGTTATAACGATTTATGGTGCGATACACAAACATTTCCAAAACTAAAATGCTTTTCTACGCTTGTAAACAATGGAATGAACTGTTATTAGTGTAAGTTTGATCGCTCTGTCATCACTGTTTCGACAGCAATGACAGTCTGAAGTTGGTAACACTTTGTGTCATTCACCCGCTATATGTTGCGAAACACATTGTTGGGTAACATTCAACTCTACTGCGAATTGTTTTCCGGCCTGACTATGGTCGTCATCAAGTAATTCTTCCAATTCTGTTTCTTCAATTTTTCTTGGTCCGCCTCACGTTCTTTGTCTCCTACGTCAAAATCACCAACTTTGAATCGTTGAAACCACTCTTTGCATGTTGTATTCGATGGAGCATGTTCACCGTAAACTTCTACAAGCAAACGATTTGTTTCCGGTGCACTTTTCTTCAACAAAAAACAATGAAGTAAAAATTCCCGCAAATGCTGTTTTTTTGGCACAAAATTCGACATTTTCAATTACATGAAAATAATTGTTGTTTACGCTTTGAATAATATACAAGCAGTGATACTAACGACACCTCTGTAAAAAGGTCGGAAATACATTTGTACACCCAATACAATTTCAATAAAATCTAATTCAACCAATAGTCTGTCAAATTTAGGTTATATTAGGTACATATCTGAGCTACCTACACCACTGGCCTAAATTAAAATTCTACCGGCAACACATTCCAAATCATACGTTCCGTTGGATAGAAAAATATTAAGATTTGTTCGCAATTGAATTTTAATGAATTTTTTGCGCACGCACAACATTCAGGAATACAAAAAAAATGTAATGTTCGAATTGTAAAATCATAATAACTTGATACCTAACTATTATAACGTTTGAAGGGAAGTAGATTTGTGTAGAAAAGAAAATAGAAAATTGCTGCCAAAATCCTTTTTTTTGCTATTTCGTTTTGCCTCTTTAATCTTCAGACCATAATCATTTTCAGTAAATTATTTGAAGGATAAAATTACAAATTTATGTTTCAACCTTTTTACGATTTCAATTTGAAATACGATCGATAGCCAAAACAAAGGTATAAAATGAATTCAACAATTTTAACGGGTGAATAGACCTTTTACAAAAAATTAAAAAAAAATCATTAAAAAATATTTAAAAAATTAATAGACAAGACAACAACAATACGTGACAATGAAAACTCATCAATTAAACCCATTAGACAGAATAATGTTAAAAGTTCATTTTATTACTGGAAAATTTGAAAAAGGATATTATGAGCTGTTATAACGACCTCTCTACAACCTTAAACCCCAATGAATATTATATCGTTATTATGAAATTAAAATAACGTCCTAAAATACTATGAATAAAAATTTATTTTAATCGAAATATTTTTTGTGTTACCAAGTCTGTCTATATCTAGTCAGAATTGGGGTAGGGTATATTCGGATCCTTAAAATGATAATGACATTAATCCAATAAAAGAAGCAATGATAATGAAAGGCGAAAATTTTATGTTTCTGTATCTTAATCATCTTAATCTTAATCATCAGTATGCAATAGAACAATAAACATAATTTTTGTGAAGTGTTTTTGTATTTTTGTAGCCATCGAGGATAAAACCTGGAACTCTTTAATATTTTTTATGTATTTTTGGTTCATTCTAATTGTTATTTCGTTTGTTTTACATAAATAATACAAACCCCTATTGGATTTTATTTTAAAACGATTCGGGGGGGGCAATATAAATCACAGAAAGCATCCCTCTGCGTCGATTTTCCTATGTCAATCGCAATTAGTTCACAAAAGGATATAAAATAATAATAACAATAATCTAGATTGTAATTGAATTAAATTAAATTTTTATTTGAGCTTAATAAAAATTCTACAACAGGCGAAAGGATTAAAATATTTTGGTATATGGTAAAAAAAATTATCATTTTTATGTTTTGTTGTTCTTTTTTACAAAACCAAACATTTTCATAAGAGGGGCACGCACAGTAGAAAAGAAAATAGATTTGTATCTCTATTATGCTACCAAATACAGTTATATGAAAATTTACATTACAAAAGAATTCGTATATGATTTTTAAAATTCATTTAAAATTATAAATTTTAGTGTCGCATGATTTGAATATGTAAGAATGTCTCGTATGCTGTCGGAGTGCTTTCATCGATAGAAAACTTTTCATTATGTAAATAACTTTTGAATAATCTTTTGGGAGTAATCAATCATTTTAAAGGAGCATGTGTGACGCATAATAAGTATGAGTTTTATCTGTCAATCTTACATTCAGCTCAGTTTTTGTGTTGGTAGGAACTTTACAAATATGCACGTTCTTATCGACATTCTTAAATTATATTTATAAACAGTTTCAAAATTAAAATATTAAGTAGGGTCTGCTCAAATGGACGAAGCGTGTACGCAACCACAACAATCTTCGACAAAATAATTTTATTTTTTGAGCCGATAACTGACATTCATGACCTTGTAGCGGATCAAAATCCTTTTCACTTCGTGGCATCCATCGTAGCAAAACTATTTATACACCATATTACGAGGCACAGCTCGCATTGCTGAATAGAGCTATTTCGCCATTAACATTCGCGAATCTCGATATTTATCGATTATCGATAAATATTGAAAATTTAAATATTTACACGAGAAAATAAATGAAAAACGAAAACGGACAGTCGGGTTTGTGAAGTTCAAGAGACACAGTCTCATACACACACACACACACGAGGGAAATTAAAAGTGAAAACCAAAGTGCCGAACAATCGTCCACCATTAAGGTTATGGAGTTATATTAAAATTAATAATTTTAATAAATAATAAATTAATAATTTATAACAATAAATATAGTGAGCGTTAATCATTTATTTAATAAAACACAGTAATACCACTATAACCTCAGTTTAGTAAATTACCATTTTGTTCAAGAACATCGTATAAAATGCACATTATAATTTATGTTTCTTCAGTTAGATTTAAATACATTAGTCACTAACGTCTCTAAATCTTACAGAACCCATCAAGCCGAACTCATCCTAATTAAATGATCTAATGTTGTACACCATGTAAATTTATTAAATTTTATTTATTAGAAGTCCATTTAATTTATTTGGTTTTAAACATTTATTATTGTCCGATCTATCCACTTTTTAATTTCAAAATCATCTCTCCCTCTTTTCAAAATTTCAAACCCTTAACATTATGTAAATATGAGGTCGACTAATACATTATATAGAAATATTATACTTATTCAAAAGTAATTAAGTATTTATAATAATATTAACAATTATATATGTTTATGTACTAAAAGCGAGTTACAGAATTTAAATATACAGTTCTACACTGATAATACATAACACCTTTCCCCTAAGATTTAAATAATTGTATTAATTATTTAACAACTTTATAACTTAACTAATAAATTTAACTAATTAGATATGCATAATTTTTTATTATTTTTTAATATTTTTTTTTTTTTAATAAATTTTAAAATTTTATTTTATTTTATTTAGAATCCATACATAATAAATTATAATAATTATAATATAAATTAATTTCCAAAGCATTTCATTACTCTCAACATGGAAAAATAATTATTTATTAAACATTACGGATTTATTTTTGAAATAGTTTAATTCGATTGTTGTGAACCATTTTTAATTTATTATTAATAATTAAAGTGGTATTTACAGGTGAAATGATTTCTTTGATTTCGAACGGTCCAAGCCAAAGAGGTGAAAATTTATTTCTTCGTAATTCATTTTTTAGTAATACAAAATCACCAATATTAAGATTTTTAACTTCGGTCTTCGAATCATATATAGCTTTAGATCTTTGTTTCTGAATGATACGATTTTTTCTGGCAACGTCGAACGAATTTTGCATCCGATTTTTCACTTCAAACATATAATCGTCGTAGTTGTAAGCAATTTCAGGCTCGCGCATTAAAGAAATAGGTATATAGATGGTTTATATCCGAACAGTAATTCGTATGGCATAAATTTAAACGTAAAAATAGCAAATGGAAGCCAAGTGTCCCAATTTTGATCATCGGCCTGAGTGTAAATTCTCAGATATTCTGAGTACCCAGGTACGGTGAGAACGTTCTACAGCCCCATTTGTTTCTGGGTGATAAGCAGATGAATTTAATTTTTTAATTTTTAACAATTTGCAGACGTTAGCAAATATTTCGCTCATAAAATTCGCTCCCTGATCTGATAGTATTTGTTGGTCAACGCCAAAGATACATATTAACTATTCTACAAATACACATGCTATAGTATTTGCTTCTTGATTAGACATCGGAAAAGCCATGGAAAATTTAGTCAAATCCTCTTGAACAGTTAGAATGTATTTATTTTCTTCATACGATATAGGCAGAGGACCCACAATGTCCAAAAATTTTTTTTTTTCAAATGGAGCTGAGGAAGTAGAAGTGATCTGCATCGGTACTTTATTTATTTTGTTACATTTATTTTTTTTTTGGCATAACTCACAAGAGCGTATACATTTTTTATTTCTCGAATATAAATTTTTGAAATAATAATATCTTTTCAGTCTTTTGGCGGTACGAAATATTCCTTGATGACCTTCGACTAGACTTGAATGAAACTCTTGAATTATTTAGTCTATTTCAGCATCATCGGTTAATTGTATTATTTTAGTATTGTCATTGTCAAGTTTGATATTAGGATTGAGAGTTAATTGATCTAATTGCAGATCCTTGCTTTTATTGTGATCGACTAACAACATGCAATTCTGGATCGGTGTTATTAATTTTAATCCTGCTGAGCGCGTCCGCGTTTAGATTCATATCCCCAGGTTTATGGATTATCTTGTAATCGAAATCATCTAATCTAATCCCTCATCAAGCGGGATGATGAATTTTTTAAATTATTAAGCCATATTAATGGCTTATGGTCCGTTACGATTGTGAATGGTCGACCGTAAACGTATGGCCGGAAATGTTCAACAGCCCATACCATCGCCAAAAGTTCTTTCTCAATTGTCGGATAGATATTTTCTGCCTTGTTCAGCACCCTACTAGCATACGCAATAGGTAAATCGAAATTATTTTTTTGTTGGGAAAGTACAGCCCCTATGGCCGTATCGCTTGCATCCATGGTTATAATAAACTGTTCGGAAAAATCTGGGTACTGGAGTATTGGCGGATTTATTAATGCTTTTTTTAATTTAGAAAAGGATTCCTCACAAAAAGCATCCCAAATGAATAGTTGTTCCTTTTTTAATAAATGGTTTAATGGCTTTGCGATTTCTGAGTACTTATTGATGAATAGCCTGTAATATCCAGTTAAACCCAGGAAGGATTTAATTTGTTTTTGATTTTCAGGTTGAGGATAACTTCGAATGGCAGTAACCTTAGATGGGTCGGGTTTAATTCCATGTTCGGTTACATGATGCCCAAGATAAACAATTTCCTTAGACAAAAACTGACATTTTCCTAAATTAATTTTTAAATTATTATCCTTAAAACAAGCAAAAACAGATTCTAAACATTTAATACCATTTAGTCCACTTAGTATACGGTTCATACAGCGTTGAAATGTTGCTGGCGCGCCTTTCAACCCGAACGGCATTCGCTTGAACTGGAAATGGCCTAAAGACGTGCTAAATGCAGTTTTTTCTTTGTCAGATTCATCTAGGTATATCTGGTGATAACCATTTGCGAGATCTATCGTAGAAAAATATTTTGATTTTCCGAGATGGTCCAAAATGTCTGAGATATTGGGTAACGGAAAAACATCGTTTACCGTGACATTATTTAGCCTCCGAAAGTCAACAACAATTCGCCATTTTATTTTCCGTCGTTAGTTTTCTTGGTACTACTATGAGAGGAAAATTCCACGGATTTCGATTATATCGTCATCTAGCATTTGAGCAATCTGATTGTTGATTTCACTTTTGGTTGATTCTGGCAAGCGATATTGCTTAATGTATATAGGATGTTGATTAGGTTCTACTCGAATTTTATGACGAGTAACATCCGTTGCGATAAGTTTATCACTCGGCAAATAAAATATAACGTCGTATTATTGCGGCAAATGTTAAAGATCGATTTCTTTTCCTCCGAGTTAAGGTGATCTATAGACTAAGCGATATGATTGAATTATTTTCAACCGATTACTAATATTATTGGACCATGATCGTAAATGAAAAACTTCAAATTCATCTAAATTTTGTAGCAATAAATCTAAATTTTCTATTTCCACGTCGTAATCGTTCGTATTAACAAGACTTAGAGTAGTTAAATTATTTTTAGCAACCACAAGCCGAGTCGATAACCGACATTCATGACCTCATTAAATTATAATTATCTTTCTTCAGTTATATTGAATTACATTAGTCACTAACTTCCCTAAATGCAGCGGAACCCATTCAGCAAAACATTACAAGATACTATGGATAATTATATAGGCTAATAATAGACTAACTAAATGCTGTATTAAACATTTTGGGCTCCGTTCCTTCCAACTAAAATGATGGGCTCTGCTAGCTTTAGAAAACGCTAGCAGAACCCATATCAAAAAAATATTTAAAAACAATTGAAATATTATTGCCATAATAAAAGTTTTTTGATCTACTCGTTCTACTTCAAAGCTAGCAGAACCCAATCAACAAACAAATAATTTTAGGCTCGTTATTTAAAGCTAGCAGAACCCGTTATAGCCCGTTAATCAGATGTCCTATTAAATAGTTTTAGGCCCCAACCATCCTTGACCAAGCTTAAAGTCATTTAATTTAAAACTAGCAGGACCCAAATCCAAAATCGGACCAACACTGAAAATAGAACGCAAAACAAGATCAGTTGACCTTCAAATAATTTTAGGCTTATTTTGGCCATTAAACAAATTTTGGCTCCACTAGGATAACTGGTTAGTTTGGGTACCATCTGGAGTAAAAATTCCGTTTTGTTGAAAACTGTTTGCTTTCAGGACTGATTATTGAAGCAGCTACCGACCTAACCAGTGAAATTGGCAGTGGGTCAGTGGAGATAACATTATGTGCTACGTTCTCAGCGTTCCGTTATCCTGCCGTTTCTCCGTCGCCATAACCTGGTCGGTTGATTCGCAGGCAGCACCACATGCAGGTGAGGTCGACATGTGTGCTGGTATTTTGACCTAGAACGACGGCGCTTGCCCCTCGAGTTTCTAGTATAGTGTCATTGTAAAGATCAAAAAATTTTCTAACGATTTGAGATGAACACGAGAAATTTTTTATACAATTTAGAAATGTTCACAGGGTCTCACCTATATGGCCAAATAGATAACAAACTCACACAAGAAGAATTATCTAAAAAGCTATATAAGTGGCCAAGCAGAAAAGTTATTGAATCATTTGCAACCACCGGGAAAAAAATATGAAGCTGCTTGGGAAATTTTACAAATCAGATTCAAGAGTAAAAAGTCTATATGGCCACTATCGTATGTTTGTACGCAATAAGAAATACAGTATCAACATTGAAACGTGGAGTCCATTCATAATTCTAACAATATCGATAAAAATGGACCATGAATCAAGGCGACTTTACGAGAATTCACTCGAGAAGTATAAGCGAATTATTAAAATTTTTGGAACACGTAATAGAGCAGTGCTAATACAGCAATCAAGATTTCAACTAGAAATAAGGCCCTGCACAACAACAACTACCACGTCACATAACCACGAAGCAGACGGAGAATATACACGATTTAGGGTCGAAGCTTGATCGAGTTAACCAGGCCCAAGTTACAAATGATTTAATTATCACTGGGATCGCAGATGATGAAATGTAAGCTAGCATCATAGTTAAAAGGGTGTTTGAAGTCCTTGGCTGTGTCGAGTCATCTGCCAATATATCGTTAATTGAATCTATTCCAAACTACAATCGGGCGAAACAATTATCAAATATGACAGGTATGAGAAACATTTTAATAACATTTGAAACTCCTGAAGCAAAACATAAAGTATTTGAAAAGAAAAAAGGAAAACTAATTCATCTCAGTCAAATTGGCTTTACGTTGGCTGAAGATAAACAAATATTCTTTCGTGTCCATCTCACTCCTTACCGAATAATTGTATCGGGGTGCACGAAAGTTAAATAAATTTATTAAATACAAGTATCTGTGGATCAGCAAATCCAATATATTTTTTCGTAGACAAGAAAAAGTAAAGGTGGTCAAAATCGCTACAGCAACCGATCTTACCAGGCTTATGGAAGCTAACCACATCACATTGGAACAACTTAACGAAATATAAACACAGCTTTTTTCATATCATCATATATATCACACTATTTTTTTATCCATACTTGTTTCCCACAGAGTTAAATTTTTGTTGTTTTGTACGAAGCATTAATGGTTCACCTAAAATTAGAATAAACAACGAGTGTATTGATTACACGGTTGTTATGCACAAAATGTTAACAAAATCGCTTTCGCTGTTTAATTACAGTATATATTCCAGCACAGTTTAATGGGCACGGTCACGGATAATTTTTTGATATTTCTTTACACTCTGTCAATATCGTTGACGGTTTAGATGACATAAATTTAATAGTCAATAATGCAGATTTCAGATTTTGTACTTGAATGCACCCTATTAAAGTTACCCGAAAGTTTCCAGCCGAAAGCGGATAATGCAGATTGTGTCTTCGCTATCACAGACAAAAAAAAATATTTTATAGCCGCAAGAAATATTACTTGATATACCTAGTTCTACTATCACCTCTAAATAACCAGAATACAGCAAAAATCTTGAAATAAATAATTTTACAAATGTGGACCAAATCCTAAATGTTAATTACAATAAATTTAAAAAATATCGAACAAAAATAATAAAACGTTCTGTATTTTCTAGGTTACCCACTTTCCCATCGATCCTACTATGACCATTAGATACTGAATTCAATGGAATATATCTCGAACACTAAACATACAAAAATTCCCAAATAATTATTTCAAATACATACATACTATACATACATACATAATTTTTAGAGATTTTTTGAATGTTTAGTATTCGAGATTCGTCCGTTGAACTCAGAAATTATTCGCTGATTGATTTCCAGATTTTTTTTTCTGTATTCTGGTTATTTCGAGGTGATAGTAGAACTAAGTTAATCAGGCAATATAATTTTCGGCTATAAAATATTTTTTCGGCTGGGATAGCAAAAACAATATCTGCATTATCATGTTTCGGCTGGGATAGCAAAGGCACTATCTGCATTACCTTTCGGCTGGAAACTTTCGGCTAACTTTAACAGTATCTTGAATGGGCAGAGTATGAGGAATAAATTACACTATATTGATGTGTTTGTCAATAACTTTGTATGTAATATTGATGTTGTGGTGAAAACTGAAATCTCGATAATGGAAGAAGAAAATAAATTCTTTAATATAAAGGGATTTAATTCTTTTTTCGCGAACCGATTAGGAGGTTATGGTGGAACCGCTATGTACGTTAAACAATTAATTGAAGCACTTAAATTGTTTGCAATATATATATATATATATATATATATATATATATATATATATATATATATATATATATATATATATATATATATATATATATATATCGATTACTGTCAAATTCTTGGAATCAAGCGAATCGATAAAGATATAAATTTAATCTCAATATTTAAGGATACATCCCCGATCCTTAGTGTTTGGTGACTGCAATATTAATTTATTGGATTCATATGACTCTGACGTAAAGAAATATCAATAAACTGTGCAATCTCTATAGGGTACCTCTTTATAAATAAATTAGATAAGAAATATGCTACCCGAACTAGGAACTCGATTGGCACGATTATAGACCACATTTTATCCGACATGTTTATTTACAAGTACGATTTAAATATTTCTGATACGGAACCATCTGTACCATAAGTTACTCTTTTTGCAGGTGACGAAAACAAAGATATCAAAAAAGCTGGAATCTTGTAATTTTCGAGTACTAAATTATGACAGCGTGATTTCGGATCCAGCTTGGGCACACCTATTAACTAATTTAAATTGTAATGATTTCTTACGCCAGCTCTCCGGAGTTATATCTCGAAATATAAAACATTACAAAAATACCCCATAAACGGACATGAAACCGGGTTAACTAGGGACATCAAATGATTAATGAATGAAAGAAACAAAATGTTTAAATTAAAGAAAAGGTACCCTACAGATAATTACATGGCCCAGAAACATACATCTATTAGTGTTGTTATAGCACTGAAGGTCAAATGGATTAGAAGAAAACATTGCAACGACTTTATCACTAAGCATATAGATAAACCAAAGGAAATGTGGAATTATTTCAAAGAAATTATTTACAACAAAAGTCAGAGTAAATCCACAAAAATGTATCTACAAATTGGTGTTGACGTAATATCCAATCAACAGGAAGTGGCTGACCGATTTAAAACATATTTTGTAAACACCACGGCTGACATTGAAGGACATCTCCCAATTCCAACAATTGAAGATTTTAGATACTTAAAGTATCATGCATCATTTCCACTTTCACTGCACCCGACTTGTGACAATGAAGTTAAAAATATATTGCTCGATCTTAAAGAAAACACTGCAAGTGGAATAAATAAAATCTCTATAAAATTTCTAAAGAATACGTCAAATTATGTCATACGAGTGATTACAAAATTTATTAATGAATCGCTTGCTTTAGGTAGCTTCCCCAGTTCCTTGAAACAGGCGCGGGTCACACCTATTTACAAGTTTGGTAATGAGATGGATTTGTCTAACTTTCGCCCAGTTTCCGTACTTTCAAATGTTTCAAAATCTTCGAAAAAGTTGTACTAGGAATACTCCATAACTTTCTAGTTATTAATAGAATTATTGCGAACACCCAATTTGGATTCACTCAGAACTCCAGACTGCAGCTGCTTGTCTAAATTTGACTCACTACATAAGTAGACCCTTTGAAAAACGTCAGTTCTGTAGTTGCTTATTTCTAGATATACGCATAGCATTCGACTCTGTCAATCCAGACATCTTGATTAAACTGCGAAAACTAGGCCTCACCGATGTCCAATTGAAATGGTTTCACAGCTACTCGTATATTTCAAACAGGGAGCAGATAGTAAAAATATGCGATTGGAGCAGTAAATCTGGTAGGTTAAATAGGGGTGCTCCCCAGGGAGCTGGTTTTGCACCTTATACCTGTTTATTATATATATCAATTATATAACTTCTCTTAATGTTCAAGGGCAGATTCAGTTATTTGCAGATGATGGTCTACTTATGTACTCCTCGGAAGATATGACAGATTTATTGAGCAAAGTGAATTCAGATCTGCTTATTCTTAAAAACTGGCTCGATCTCAATCACTTGGCACTAAACCGCAATAAAACAAAATACATGCTGTTCGAAAACAAAACTTTGGATGAAAATTTATTAATGGGAATTCCCATTACTTACGACTCTTTCGTAATTGAAAGAGTTAATAAGTATAATTATTTGGGCTTGACGATTGATAGAAAACTTAGTTGGTTTGAACACACTGAAAAAATAAAAAAGGACATTTTGCCATATGTTTTGCTATCAATCGGACAAAACATATTTTGCCGAAAAAGTTCCTGTTTCTACTGTACTATGCATACATTCAGTCGCGCTTAATATACCTAAGCTCGATTTGGAGTGGTTGTGCATCGTACCAGCTAGATGAATTAGAGACAATGCAAGAATGTTTTAATTAATAAGTAGGTAAAATAAGTAATGTAATTTAACTAAAATCTATTAAATAAAAAAAGCACTGCTTTGCAACAGCCATCCCAGTACTCGATTTGAAAAGATTAGGTATCACACATTATTGCTTCAAAGACAATAGCAAGAAAGCAGTACCAGCTATATAAAGCTAACCGTCAAAATGAGAAATATATATGGTGGCTTCGATTAACTACGAGCACTAATCGAGTGAGGTTCGTAAGCCACATTTGTGATGTAACAAGCATCAAAACAACTAGGACTCCCCAAAAGGAAAGTCACATGAACAAATATCAATCAACATAATCCCTATAGAATTCCATCTACATTCAACGTAGATGCACAGGCTAATCACGAAACACTATCAGACCTCAAAATAGTGGACTTAGACATTCAAATACAGAATGGAGTAATATTAGCCGATCCTACCTTCGACACTCCTGGACCCATCGGACTACTAATAGGTGCCGACACATATGGTGAAATAATGTTGGAAGGGATAAAGAAGGATCCTCGTCCAATCGGTTGGAACCAATCGGTTGGATAATATCTGAGCGCCTCAAACACAACAACAGTCTCGTCACATTAATTAATGTGAAAGTTTTCGAATTCAGAAGAACTACATCCAAAACGGAGTTTTACCATTGAAGAAATAAATTGCGTGTCCCTTTTTCAAAGGGACATACAAAAATTGGAAAGTGGACGGTACCAAGTGAAAATCTTAGACTTCAGGATTAGGCGAATCAAAATGAAAAACAGCAGCCAGATTGATTCACATGAAGAGACGATTCAATAGAGACGAGGAACTCAAAATTTCCTTTCACCAATTCATGAACGAGTACATTAAAGTCGGTCACATGGAATTAGTATCAGATGACAGTTTACGTTTGATACTTAGAGCAAACTTAAAGCGGTGTTTGAAGCTTCTTGTAAAACAACAGCTACAAACCTCTCTCTCTCAACCAGATCATGTTGGATGATGGAGAAATATAGTTACGCATTTACAGCTGGCATCGAAAAGATGTTTCGCCAAATAATGATAGCAGAAGAAGATTGTAATTTCCAACTAATATTATGGCATTCATCCCAGACCAAACGAATCCGAACCTATAACTTAGAAACTATGTAACATATGGTACAGCATCGACAACATATCTAGCAACAAAAACTCTTCTACAACTATAGCAGAAGACGATGCAGCCAAATATCCGATCGGAACACAATTAGCTCTAAATGACTTTTATGTGGACGATATGCTATCGGGTGCGAACACCTTAAAAGCCACAACAATCGTGCAAGACCAATTATACTCGCTGCTTTCTGAACTATGCTTCAGCTTAAGAAAGTGGAACAGTAATAATAAGGCAATTAAATTCAACAATATTTGCCAAAGAACTACAAAGAGACTGGAATACATGCGATCCACTTTAATGAAACAGTAAAGAGTTTCGACCTGTATTGGAACTCATCAGCCGACATATTCCAGATAAAGGTAGACATTCCGAAAATGGATGTAACAATTACTAACCGAAATATACTATCAGAGGTTCAAATATATTTGATCCTCTAGGCTTTCTGGCTCCAGTAGTAATTAGAGTAAAACTACTACTTCAAATTTATGGGCATCAGGGATAGACTGGAACACAGAGATACATACCTATGTAGATGCTGGCTCAGCTATACACGTAAATTACCAAACCTATAAAATATTAAAATTGACAACTGGGCAAATTACAAGAAACAGTCGCATATCAAAATACATGGATTTTGTGACGAATCAATAGACAATCATATGCAGTAGTAGTTTATACAAAATATTGAAGGCGTGCTGCGGATTATTATTGCGAAAACTAAAGTAGCACCATTAAATCAAACAATCTCACTACCACTGCTAGAACTAAATACTGTGGTCCTATACTATCAAAATTGTTCCTCAAAATAAAAACTGCCTTGTAGTTAAGCAGAGTCAAACATTCCTCTAGACTGATTCTATGGCAGCATTGGGATGGATAAAAGAAACCACACAACTACAAAACATTTGTAGCCCACAGGATAACTGAAGTACAATCAAATACCAATCCAAGTAAATGGCACTATGTAGAATCAAGTGAAAATTGAGCAGATTATGCATCGGCATATTGTCACCGATACATGTCCAACTTAAAACCAAAAATCAGGCATACATCTCAGCTCCAACTTCACGAATTGAAGGTGGTAGCCATTAAAGCAAGCATTTGAGATCAATTACTTAATTAGAAAACAGCCATTTTTCAACAGCCAGTGGCCTACGTAAGGCGGAAATACTGAGTAGTACATGCTAAGAACTCCATTCGGCACATAATACACAAGTGCATAAAGTGTGCTACATACAAACAGTAAACCTCACAACAATTAATGGATATTTATTTTACCACCTGAAAGAGTACTGACGGCAGCCCCATTTAAAAACAGCGGGGTCAACTATGCCGGTGCCATTAACTTAAACTTATACAAAGGACCTTGCAACAAAATCTGCAAAGAATACATTGCCATTTTTATATGCATGACAATAAAGGCAATTCTTCTTGAACTCGTAAGCGATCTAACAACCGAAGCCTTCCTAGCTGTCTTCAAGCGTTTCACATCTCGAAGAGGTTCCTGTCTAAAAATATTCGGCAATTGCGGGACAAATTTTGTGGGAGCCAGCGAACAGCTTAAAATTCAAGCTCAACAACAACAGTAAAAGCGAGTGGCATTTCATCCCCCGGGAAGTCCTCACTTTGGAGTTTATGGGAAGCAGGGGTGCAAATACATAATACCATCTTCAAAAAATTCTTGGAGGCAACATATTGATAGTTGAGGAATTTTCCATGCTTTATTAGCCCAAATCGAAGCCTGCCTAAACTCTAGACCACACTAGAGCAAACTGTCCAACTACATCGACGACAACATGACTCTAACGCCAACCCATTCTCTAAAATAGCAATCCTAGAACCTGATATCACAAACGTATAGGTCATCACAAAATTGGAATTTACTAACTAAAATATCCAACAGTTCTGGGAAAAATGGACTTCTGAGATTGATGATTTTGTTATGATGATATTTATTATGCCAGGCACAACTTAGATGTATGATGGATTTATATAAATTTTCAAATTTTATTTTAACGAACCTAGAGGTGTTCGCTGCGTCCCACAGATTCAGGTATTTGATTAGTTTTACTACAAATCGGTTTCGTAGCTTATTTGTGAATGTCAATTGCGTAGAAATTCCAGACGAAAACACCAAAATTTCCAATTGAGAATAAAACGGAAATAATTAGAATTTAGAATATCTAAATTTTGGAAGCTATGGTGAAAATCATCATATGTGCTTTCCACAATATTGATCGGAAATTTGCTGTAAACGCAAAAATGTCTTTAGAAGTTAAAAATCAAAAGACCCTGCGAACATTTGAAAATAATAATAGGGATTTAGGCACATTTCTTAGATAAGAATTAAAAATACTATCAACATATTTGAATTCCTACAATACTGTGTTTCCATTTGTAGGAAGTAAGATTGCACGTTCAACTCAATTGGAAATTTCTTACGCATGTTTGTTGTACGAGACGCTTTAAGGCAGACATAGAAATTAATAGCGGGTGCTGATCGCGGAATTACTTTCAAAGTTTCACGAACATCATAAGCGCTCCTCCTACGCAAATCGCACAAATCACGATCAAGCACTTCAACTACTTTTTTGTACTTATCGTTTTTTGCATTTATCCCAAATAATAATTTTGCATTTGCAATTTTTGCAAATTAAACTTACCGGACTTCTGATAAAATTGTCTTGTTTAATAAAAAATAATTATTCCTGCTTAAATTTCAAAAAACCAAACAGGCCAATCCTGAGTGTTAAACTTTTCATCATCTTTTCAAAAAAAATTAATGCTCCCGTGGAAGCAGATTTCCATAAATATCGCAAAAAATTTCGAATCAATGGAAAAAGTTTAAGTATAAAGTTTCATTCCGAATAGTCAATCCGTCTGGGCCGTAAAGATACCGAGGTGAAATCAAGTTTTTTTTATCAAAACTCATCATTTGCGGTAAAATTTAAAAAATGTTCTGAACTAACTACTTAATTTAAAATAGGAGTATTTTTATTTTTAAGCGTTTTTTCGTAATCGCCACATAATTTTCAAAAGATTTGCAAAAACATAAAAGTTCCTATGGAGTCTGCCATTTACAAGGGACCGATTTCAGCCAAAATTCATTGGGGTTTATGAAAAAAAAATTATGTATAAGGCCTCGATCAGTCAATCTAGGCTGAAGAGAAGCTACAGACATTTTAGTCTGCACAACATCGCACAAGGCGACACATAATCAAACACACGTAGATTTTTTAAAGAGACCTTTTTCGACTTCGGCGATATAGCAAATAATAAATCTTCAAAAATCTTGATGTCTTTACTAAATAAAAGAGAAAAAAAATTGAGTGGGATTATCAACATCTTTTCTGGGGCCGAAGCACTTCCTGCTCTTTCACGATTCATTTTCTCGTCTTACTTTACGCTGGCAAATCGAAGACAGCATTGCTATAGTTCTGGACATGGAGCCTGATAGAGGGTCGCAGTTGTGTTCCCTTTAATCAAAGATCGCACTCCGTTGATGAAAATTTCCTGTTGTATCCTGCCTCTATCAGGATTCGAACCCGGTACCTCCAGATCCAAACGCTAGAGCTTTAATCACTGTGCCATTTGGTCGGTATTAATCGGAATAACACTTCATACTAAAGCTTTTACCATAAATTGTAAGGTTTGGCCGAAATCGGTCCGCCGAAGTTGACATCCATCCAGCTTCAAACACGCTTTCCCATTTCTTTGCAAATATTTTGAAAAGTATACCATTTGTGAGAAAAAAGGCTATGAACTAAACGAACGTAAATTAATTTTGCAACTCAATGCCGGTCCAGATCTATTTTCCAAGATTTAAGGGGAAAGGACGATTTTTGACAAAAAAAACTGACTATCAACAAAAATTTGATTGATCATTAAACCGGGAATGGCAGCTTCCAAAGTATTTGACATTTGCGAAAAAACGGTTATAAATAAAAAGATTGAACTTGAATTTCAAACAAAATTAGGTCACATAATTTTTTTAACTTTTATCGGAAATGGCCAGTTTTGATAAAAAAAACTTTAATTCACTAAAATTCGGCATTTCTAGAGTCCAGGTGGATTGATTATTCAGAATAACGCCTCATACTTGAACATTTTTCATTAATTGGAAGATCTTTGTGAAATTTGGTGGAAATATTTGTAGTGGAAGAGATTTTTAAGTGTTACAATGATGTTGAAAAGTTAGAACTAAACAGGAAACAACAAAGAATTAAATAAATTTAAATATTAGAGTTTCAACCAATAAGTAGGGGTTGACCTTTTTGGTTTTCTGAAATTTAACCCGGAATAATGTTTTTTTACTATACAAGACCTGTTTACCAAACCTTCGGTAAGTTTAATTTTTCTCTTTAGAAATCAAGGGTGGTGTATTCGAGGTCTAGTGTTGAGCACAACATATTTACATATTTACATTTGAAAATCATTTTTATCTCTACTAAAGGAATAATTGAATTTGTAAACTAACCTACTGTTAATAAAATTGCTGCTTAGTCCAAGGCATTTGAAAAGTTATGCCACATGATTGTATTGAAACGAGAAAAATACTAGCTTTCTCTACCATTGTATCTGTACTTTTGAGTATACTAAGCCGCTTCAACTATTATTATTAAAGTAGGCTAGAACCCGAGGAAGTTCCGCATTCAATGCCACACTGGGCCCATGGTTCAAACTGAGAATTCTATTCCAATTTGCAATTGCACTCAATACAATAAAAAAGTAAAAATAAATAATAAAAGCCTGGAACTAACAAAAGCAGAATTGATAATGTCAACCGAGAGAGTGAACTGAAAGCGGTAACTTGACAATTTCCCTATTGGAACAGGTCAGCCTGCCATCAGGAAGTCGCATTACATCAACTTTCGATTCTACTATTAATTTATTCACAACAGCTAATCCTAGGAATCCTGCGAGCGGATCATAGAATTTTTATATTATTTTTGTGCTGCAAAAAGTTATCCCAATTAACCTGAAGGCTCGAAATGGCTTGTTCTGTGTCCTTTGTTTGGTAATAAGCTGTCAAAATTGTTGACTGATCCACAAACTTAATTTAATTTACCTATAGATTAAAATTTTACAACAGAACTTTTTTTTCCCCCCTGCTATCTGTTCTGGGGCCAAGGCTCTCCCAACTCTTTCGCGGGTTACCTTATTTACGTCCTTACCTTTACGTCTGTATTGGCCAATTCGAGGACGTACGGCAGTACGGTATCTGCACATTACACAGCTCCATGCCAGCCTATACTGGCATGGAAGATGGGTCGGCCCATGAGTTTTGCACTCCGACAGGGGTCATGGATGTGTTCCTTTTCATCACAAATCGTAATTTGTTGATGAAAACTCCCTTTGCATCCTGCCCCTATGGGGATTCGAACCCGATACTTCCTGATCCAAACGCCAAAGCTTTAACCACTATATGCCATTTGATCTGTAACAGAACTTTATGGAGGGAACCGAAACATGATACGATGTGGATCAGAATTGCTACATAATGGCTCGCTCCCACTCATCCCCTTGGCTAGTCGTTACAGTGTCGCAGTGACTGGTTCACCATACGTGTTGTTCATTCGCAGATGGCTGTAAAAACTATAGACTCTCGTCGTAGCACTGTGAATGTTTGGGCAAGCTGACAGAGTATTTAATATGGGAGATCTTTAGTGATCTCGCCATAGCTTTAAGATTGGTCAAATAATTCTATTTCTTCAAATTCCGATACTTATAACCACATAGATCTTTGATGTTGTGTCTATCAACGGAGCCTTCGAGTTTCGTTACAGCCTTACAATCTGATTTTAGAGAAGTGAACGTAAATAAGAGAGGTTTAATTTTAAAAAATGTTCACGATTTTGTTGCGAAATGCAAGAGCGCATTAAAGCAAATAAATATGTTGCAGAATATTAAAATTGTCACAATAACTGCTACTTCAACGGATGGGGAAGAGCTCGTTGCTCAATGACTGCAGCAGCAGTGGGCCCATTTTCTAGTTAGATGTGTGAATTCTTTAATTTTTATTTTGATTGAACTGACTTTTGATTTGTCCCCCATTTACGCAACAGTATTTGAACTAAAGATGGAACGGACGAGTCTCATACTGAAAGTAGATATTATTCTAAATTCATTAGAAGTTATGGTCTAGCTCTTGCTTCCGAAAGCCAGCACAAGTCTTATGAGTGTCTTATAAAGTACGATCTTGGAAGTAGGTTTACCGTAGTACAGATCATCGTTTGTGCTTAACTCTCTATTCCCAACTTTGATATCTATACTTCCTGGGTGGAAACCGTTAGTAAAATGCCAGGCGTTAGTAAAACAGTATCTTGAATTTTCTTGCTCTCCTTTGAAACTGATGTTTTCGATGAATTTTCTCATAAGTTTGCGCTTGCCGGAAGTATTTAGTTGTCGCTTTTCTAGCTCGGATTATAGCAGAATATCTTGCTAGGGTGCTTCTAGTGTTACGAGCCAACAATTTTCACGAGGGTTTTGTTTATTATTACAACAAGGCGGCATTGATCAACCAACTAATCATTGCGAGATATCGATGGTTTTCGTTGGATAGAAGTTGGCGCCGCGGTATTTATGGATGACTGTACAGCTAGCCACTGCTCGTGGATGTTTAGTGGAGATCCTTCGTTATTACTGTGTCGTTCTAGATAGTCAATGACAGCTGATTGGTAACTCTACAGTGATGCTTGATCTTTTAAAGCATCGACATTCCATTGAACGGATTTTTGTACTTGTCAATTGCATGTATGGATGACGGTTTCCAGTTACAAGTATATTCACTCAGAGATCATGACGGGATCGATTTAGTTTTTCGTTGTTACATCATTCGGTCGTCACGATACTTTGTCGATTCTCTTATGTGGGAAAATGTACTTGATACAACTAAATCGTACATTGTTACCAGGTCCGCGCATATTTGCATGTTAATAGGATGTAAGTCGATGATATGGTGTTTCACACATTTATAGATGAAAAAGTGAACACAAAATACCCATCAAATACTGATGGCCGTTGTAATGAAGTATGAAACCATTGGTAGTGTACTGGATCCCAATCTTAGAACATTGACGCTCTTGCAGTGCGAGAACATCTGTAGTGCGAGATCTCTCCAGGTTTTAGAAGGCTTAGCACGTTTCAGGTTCCCATTTTTAAAGCGTTGTCCGTGTTCAGTTTTCGAGGTCGTGTTTGTGATGAATCCACACAAAATAATTTATCATTTACAAGCTAATTATTTACGATTATCAGTATGCCTCATCCAGCAGCGCTGGAACCTACAGGGTGGCTGACACGAAATGTTACCAAAACAAAACGCTATAGAATTGGCGAGAACTAGGAGGAGGTTTGCGAGGCGATTATCATTTATCGTTTTTATTATCTGTAAATATGGGTTTGCTTGCCTTATTAAGAAATACAATTTCAAAGTCATTAACCGAAATATATACGACCAATGTGCAGAGAGTAAGGCCCAAAGGCATGGCCACAAAGAACTGATGAGAGCCAAACGAAAAACGAGTCAAGGTTGCTAACTTTTCTTTTCGCCAATCGAATATTGCAACACGCATGCATCCTAAGGATCACTTTCAACTTCTTATCCAAGCTCATTGGTTTGGTGCGATTTCAAATTAGCAGATTTCAATAACAAGTGCAAAACAACAAACACCTTGATATAATCCAACACACTTTACTAAAGTACGGATTTTTATGGTCGTTAAAAACTTATCATAAATTATTATCGTTTGAAAACAAATTTTGTTCTACAAATTTGTTAAGAATGCACGTATTGAAACAATTTGGAAAGATTACGTTTGAATTGATAACGTTGTATGAGCAGACAAAACAATTTTCTCCACATCAATTAGTTCGTTCATCAAATATGTAGCAGCATTATGAATCCTCATACAATTTTTTTTGCTGTGTTTTCCAAACAGTAATTTCATGTCATGAATATTAAATTAGATGGAAACTGTTATTGTCTCAAGCATTTCCATTTTCGTGTTGTTCGAGAATTATTTTTTTTCTCAAATCATATTTGTAGCAGATAGAACACAAAAGACGTTCTTGTAGAATAAATTATTGTCCTTTTGTTTAACAGATTTTTGAAAGATATTGAATTTTGATCATGAAGCTGTAAGAAATCATATTTTGCAAAGTTGTTTAAAATGGGACTGAAGAGGAAAATTTAATTTGCGGTAAAAAATATTTGAATGTTGGTAGTAAATAAAAAATGTTATCCTGCTCGGGGTTGGTGTTTTTAATATTTTTCTAGGGTATTTTCCTTAAAATATCAACACCCAGTTGTAAATATTCCAGACGACGGGAACATAATTAAAAAAAAAATCTAGTTATTTGAGTATTCAGGTTTGGAATTAAATAAAAGTTACAATTTTATATTTGCAAAATATCATAATGAAATCTGAAAGAAAGCTTATCAAACAAACTGGAGAATGTTTGCACTATTGATATACTATTTAACTATAGATAGTTCTTTAAACAAATTCCCAAATCTAACGAGCGCAGATATTTGGAAACCTTTAATTAAGAGTTTGTCACTATCTGTTTTCATATGGTTATCACCTACATCTGTAAGTACTACCCTTTATAGTTAGAAGCTCATATGGAAATCGCCGTCTGTGAGCCACAAGATCGAAAATAACTAAAACTACCACCTAAACTACGACTAACCTAATGATTCTTATGGTTCTTATGATTCTTATGATTCTTATGATTCTTATGATTCTTATGATTCTTATGATTCTTATGATTCTTATGATTCTTATGATTCTTATGATTCTTATGATTCTTATGATTCTTATGATTCTTATGATTCTTATGATTCTTATGATTCTTATGATTCTTATGATTCTTATGATTCTTATGATTCTTATGATTCTTATGATTCCTATGATTCTTATGATTCTTATGATTCTTATGATTCTTATGATTCTTATGATTCTTATGATTCTTATGATTCTTATGATTCTTATGATTCTTATGATTCTTATGATTCTTATGATTCCTATGATTCTTATGATTCTTATGATTCTTATGATTCTTATGATTCTTATGATTCTTATGATTCTTATGATTCTTATGATTCTTATGATTCTTATGATTCTTATGATTCTTATGATTCTTATGATTCTTATGATTCTTATGATTCTTATGATTCTTATGATTCTTATGATTCTTATGATTCTTATGATTCTTATGATTCTTATGATTCTTATGATTCTTATGATTCTTATGATTCTTATGATTCTTATGATTCTTATGATTCTTATGATTCTTATGATTCTTATGATTCTTATGATTCTTATGATTCTTATGATTCTTATGATTCTTATGATTCTTATGATTCTTATGATTCTTATGATTCTTATGATTCTTATGATTCTTATGATTCTTATGATTCTTATGATTCTTATGATTCTTATGATTCTTATGATTCTTATGATTCTTATGATTCTTATGATTCTTATGATTCTTATGATTCTTATGATTCTTATGATTCTTATGATTCTTATGATTCTTATGATTCTTATGATTCTTATGATTCTTATGATTCTTATGATTCTTATGATTCTTATGATTCTTATGATTCTTATGATTCTTATGATTCTTATGATTCTTATGATTCTTATGATTCTTATGATTCTTATGATTCTTATGATTCTTATGATTCTTATGATTCTTATGATTCTTATGATTCTTATGATTCTTATGATTCTTATGATTCTTATGATTCTTATGATTCTTATGATTCTTATGATTCTTATGATTCTTATGATTCTTATGATTCTTATGATTCTTATGATTCTTATGATTCTTATGATTCTTATGATTCTTATGATTCTTATGATTCTTATGATTCTTATGATTCTTATGATTCTTATGATTCTTATGATTCTTATGATTCTTATGATTCTTATGATTCTTATGATTCTTATGATTCTTATGATTCTTATGATTCTTTTGATTCTTATGATTCTTTTGATTCTTATGATTCTTATGATTCTTATGATTCTTATGATTCTTATGATTCTTATGATTCTTATGATTCTTATGATTCTTATGATTCTTATGATTCTTATGATTCTTATTATTCTTATTATTCTTATGATTCTTATGATTCTTATGATTCTTATGATTCTTATTATTCTTATGATTCTTATGATTCTTATGATTCTTATGATTCTTATGATTCTTATGATTCTTATGATTCTTATGATTCTTATGATTCTTATGATTCTTATGATTTTTATGATTCTTATGATTCTTATGATTCTTATGATTCTTATGATTCTTATGATTCTTATGATTCTTATGATTCTTACGATTCTTATGATTCTTATGATTCTTATGATTCTTATGATTCTTTTGATTCTTATGATTCTTATGACTTTTATGATTCTTATGATTCTTATGATTCTTATGATTCTTATGATTCTTATGATTCTTATGATTCTTATGATTCTTATGATTCTTATGATTCTTATGATTCTTATGATTCTTATGATTCTTATGATTCTTATGATTCTTATGATTCTTATGATTCTTATGATTCTTATGATTCTTATGATTCTTATGATTCTTATGATTCTTATGATTCTTATGATTCTTATGAATCTTATGGTTAGGTTAGATTAGGTTTCAGTGGTTGCTACGGCACACTTAGGCCGGTTTTGGTATATTATGCCGGTATATTTACCCAAGTGATCATTTCTTTTGTCAGCAAGCGCGGGTCATGAGCATAGGAAGTGGACTAAAGTCTCCTCCTCCTCGTCGTTGCAGCTTCTGCAGAAGTCATTTGCATCCAGACCCAGCCTTCTCGTATGATCTCCGAAAAGGCAGTGTCCGGCAAGTACCCTTATAATGCTACCTTAGCCACGCTTTCTTAGTGCGATCAAGATCTCGGATCGCTTCAAGCTCTGCTCATGCCATACTTGAATCGCTACCCCGCCAGTCAGACTGCCGCGAGCCACCTAGCATTTGCCAAGGCAACTTCTTTCGTATGACTTGCTGCTTTCAGCCCAGACATAGGCCTTCCTACACATTCTCTCTCTGGTTCCAATTGGAGAGTCGTGCCGTACCTTGTTAATTCGTGTGCCCTGCAATTTCCATCAACGTCAGAGTGGCCCGGAACCCAGACCAACTGGATATTGAACTGTTCACTCATCTCGTTAAGAGCTTGGAACTGTCAGAAGAATTTAACTCTCCCGGTTTCCATAATGAGACCATTCTTCCAATCTTCCCTAGAGGGGAGAATAACCTTAAAACGCTTGTCAAAGCACAACAGGATGTTATATAATCCAAATTCATCAGGTCATCCCTTACAGAATTGGCTATAATTGAGTGCTCTTTTGCAGGTACTATCACCCCTAAATCGCTGATAGCTGGGTAGCCGTATTGACCGCCATTTGCTTACCGATACTATTCAACGGGAGAAGGTACAGCATAACCTCTAAGGAACTAGTGGGAGCCCACTAATGAGTAAGCAGGCTGCCGTCCGCAACTTCCCCAACATGTTCCTTTATGATAATTTCTCCAGAGCTGGCCACCATACACTCACACCACAGGGTACGAGCCTTACTACTTCCATATAAAGCCAGTGCACCGCTTCGGTTTCAGACTCCATTTCCTTCTGGTGGCATTTTTACAAGAATAGAGTGCACAGTAGCCTTCTTCACTCTTTCTGTCGTGTTTGGTCTCAAACTGAGCTTACTGTCGAGAAGTATCCCCAGGAATCTCGCTCTATCAGTAACGGTTAGCCTAGTATCATTTAAACTTGGTGGAACCATTACCGGAATTTTATATTTCCTAGTGTAAAGGACCAGCTCCTTTTTAGATGGGTTAATCTCCAATCCACATCTTCTGGCCCAACCCGCAGTAATTGATAACGCATACTGCATCACATCCCTGATTGTACCCAAGTGCTTTCCCGAAACAACTATCGCTACGTCATCGGCATATACCACCACACCTATTCCTTTACCCTCCAGTTCCAATAATACTCCATTGATTACTATATTCCAAAGAACGGGGTAAAGGGCATCTCCCAAGGGTTGTTCCCCGAACAACCCGCGTTCTAACGGAGACTTCCCCCATTCCCGCTATAACCCCTGTGCTACCTAGCAAGTGATTAATTAGCCTGGTTATAGGGTATTCAATCTCGGGTGGCAACAATCCTTCTCTGATTGTCTCCACCTTCACGTTAATGAAAGCGCCCTCGATATCGAGAAACGCCACCAACGAGTATTCTTAATAATCCAGTGACGTCTCAATTTCCCTAACCAACCAGAACCTAACCCCTAACCAACCAACCAGAAATGATATTTCGGGTTGCTGTGCGAGCTTCTACCCGCCTTCGGGATGAAGATCATCCTAGCCTCTCTCCATTTCTTCGGGATGGACCCCAACCTCAGACAACCTTTGAAGATAACCTCCAGCCAAGGACGTAAGACCTCCGAGTTCTTCTCAATATCTGCTGGCACAATCCCATCCGCACCAGCTGATTTAAAGGGCTTAAAACTGTTAATAGCCCATTTTGTCTTACGTGTGTTCAGAATATACTCTATACACAACAGTTGGGCCCCGCAGTCATTCATAGACCCGCAGTCATCCAAAGGCCCCGCAATTGACGCATCCTCACTACCCGGAAAGTGAGTTTCCACCAAAACATTAAGAGTTTCTACATTTGAAAACGTCCATTCGCCATCCGATTTTTTCAGATAGCCTGGAACAGCTCGACTAGTAGAGCGAAGATTTTCGCTTTTCCCTCAGCTTTGTTAATGGGTAAACTTTCCTCATAGAGGTATTGCAAGCGCTAGTAAGAGTGTCCACCATTGAATCCAGATCACTACCCGTGTCGGGGAGTGCTGGGACTCTAGTTGGAATCCTACCCTCCAATACCTCCCTATATACACGCCATACTGTTCTTCTAGGATTTCTGAACACGCAGTGATTTGTAATTTGGAGATTGAGCTTGAACATTAGGCACCGATGGTCGGGGAAGGAATGCTCCTTCGCCATCCTCCATTCCCTGATCATAGCTGAAATAAAACCGGAGACCAGAGTAACATCCAGAACCTCCTGTCTATTGCTAATAATAAATGTGAGCTCCCGACCTATATTACTAATAATGAGGTTAGTCAGTTCTTAAAAGAAATTCTTAAAGTAACTCACTCCTGTCATTGATGTCCGAGCTACCACAAATGGTATGATGCGCGTTCGCGTCACTCCCTAGGATAACTCCCACCTTCCTCCTTTCCGCGTGATTCATATCATTCTTATTATTTTTATCATTCTTCTCTTTTTTGTCATTCTTATCATTCTTATCATTCTTATCATTCTTACTATTCTTATCATTCTTATCATTCTTATCATTCTTATAATTCTTATCATTCTTATCATTCTTACCATTCTTATCATTCTTATCATTCTTATCATTCTTATCATTCTTATCATTCTTATCATTTTTATCATTCTTATCATTCTTATCCTTATCATTCTTATCATTCTTATCATTCTTATCATTCTTATCATTCTTATCATTCTTATCATTCTTATCATTCTTATCATTCTTATCATTCTCGACATTCTTACCATTTCTATTAAGACGTAACGGCGGCAATTCAAGACTGAGTATTCCGGAGAAAGCGCAGAACGCCATAGATATAGGATGGTTAATTGGTGCAAAGAGCAACAAAATGAAGCTGTCCTCTTCCAAAACCGTTATGATCCAACTCAAAGGTGTTATGATGCACTCAAATCCAACCTGTGGTGAATGTTAGTAGAAAAAGGATATATATATGGTATCATCGGTTAAGTATAACTCGGTATAAGCTCGCACTCCAAAAGACTTGCAGGGACTAGTTAACAAGTGGTCTTTGTGTTGAAAACGTTAGCTTAAGAAAGGTCGGCTTTGAAACCAAATACTTTGGAGAAGATGTTCGACGGCTCAGTGGTTGTGTTCATGACTTATGGCTGTACTGGATGAGCATATAAAATAAACTACCGCCATTAAGAACACTTGTGAGCTCGCAAAGAGCAATTTACCTTGGTATAACTTAAGCCTATAGAACAGTCTCAACCGAAGCGATTATTATCTTAGCTGGTCAGTCACTCCAATCGATATAATGTTGAGTGAATGATTGACTAGTTACAAAATATGGAAACGGCAAGATTTTAGTAATAAAAGGAAATGTTCAATTCCAGGCAATCAGATAAGGCCGAATATTCTGAGTAAGCTCAAAAAGATCATTCGAAGAGCGTCCATAGCAACTTGGCAATAAAGATGGGGCCAATCGAGTGACGGAACTACTTATAGTTACATAATGTTTCTTTAAGTACCTCACTTATGCAAGTGCTTTCGAGGTAGGAAAAATTCGCAGTCTACTTAGATTTGGTCTATCTGATACAAGCAGTTCGAATGTGATATATAGCTCGGAAACGG
The DNA here is from genome assembly GCA_963691935.1 of Nephrotoma guestfalica. Taxonomy (NCBI): domain Eukaryota; kingdom Metazoa; phylum Arthropoda; class Insecta; order Diptera; family Tipulidae; genus Nephrotoma; species Nephrotoma guestfalica. The sequence goes on from OY829914.1 coordinate 215,495,284, forward strand.
CTGTCCATAAAATATTTGACTGTGATCCCGCCGACAATGCTAGAGATCATAAAGTTACTATGGTCAAGCAAGATGGTACTTAACTAAAAGGAAGGAATTCTCTAACAATATTTCAAGACCGAGACGGACGGACACGATACCGATTTTAAGGTATACTCAGGCTTTTATCCCGAACAATCTCGTAATTTTTAAAAGTTTTTATTATTTTAATTTACATGACGCTGTCGAATTAAACATAGAACGGTTAAGTAGATAGTTGACGTGTATTCGCTTCCAAGTGATTAAGTCGGAAACAGATTTTAAACTGGTCAATCAAGCATACCGAACTCGGGACACGAAAGTGGTGAACTAGAAAGATTTAAAGTATTTTATGTGATTTTTTCAGAATTTTTCTAAATGTGGAATTGAGTCTAGAACTCAAGAACTGTTCGTTGGTCGTACTAGCGTCTTGTGATAGAGATAGTAGTAATGTGATTTTTGTGATTCTTTTTGTGATTATTGAGATTCTGAGTCAATCACAGATATTACAATAATTTAAATCTTCCTATATCACAAGACGCGAGATGGGTAAAGAAATATAAGTTTTTTCATCCAGCAGCGAAAACTGTTATGTGCGATTGAATTGATGTCTCACCAAACCGCTATAATTTTACTCTCAGCCCCGAAGAGTTATTGTGTCTTGAAAGCAATAACTATTAGGATAGTATCCATTTTCGTGGCTGATAGTAAACATGTCACAATAAAAATAGTTAGTGATGTCATTGAATTTGCCATTCTAGTTTTTTCCAGAATCTTTGACACAGAAACTGTGTCTAATATGTTTGAAAACTGATCTAACGGTGCCAATTTAATTGATCATTATCATTGGCAGAACTTAGTTATGAGGTTATAATGGTGAAAATGGGGGGTTTCAGGTATTATTATGTATAGGATGATCAGATCGGTGGGTAACTGGTAAAATCTAGATTTATTAAAGTATGTTAAACATCGGAAAAATCAACAATACAGTCCATCAACAAACCAACTCCAAATCCAATATTTAATTGAAATTGAACCTAGTGTGATGTATCATTGAATTGATTGTATTGATCTAACTAATCGATGCCCATTCCGCAAAATCGGGAATTTTTTCCAGCTCAAACGGCTTCGATAATAATTCTAGAAAGAGATTTTCGAGTACATGGAGTCGTTTCCGATAGGAACTGATTTCGAAAATATGGTTTAGAGGTGCATCTCTTCCTCTTTAGTTCAAGCGGGTATACCATGAATCAATAGCAATGGGTTTTGCTTTCGTGAACAATCGTTTAGCGGATCCTTCAGTGAGATGCGGATTCTATTGTTTAATCGATTGCTTATAGAGTATCGGGGATTGATTCCGCCCAATCCTAATTTGGAAGAAATTGGTTAAGGTCCTGCGTTGGGTCAGGTTCTTTTCTTATTAAATTTTCCCAGTTCAAACAAGTTTAATTAGTACAGGGGTTTATTAGGTGGGGTGCCGGCTCCATTTGTAATTTTGTTCAGTTTAAACAATCATAGTCAATTGCAGTAGGTGCGGGTTTCCGAAAAATCGCTTCTCAAAGTACCACGAAAGACGCGGATCCCTTTTAAAAATATCGATTCGGAGTTTTTCCTTAAAATTTTGTGGGTATCGTTTCTAGTAACAGGAATCGATTGTGATGAGTTCTAATTTAGGGAAAATTCGTTTAGTCAGTACTTTTTTTGATGCGGGGATTCTCTTTTTCAGATTTTCAGAAAATTCGTTCAGGCATCCTCCGATGGAGTCCAGGAACAGATTTGCAACAGAATAGAACCGATTTCGAAAAACTTAAATTTGGGGAGGAGCATTTCCATTTAAAATATTATTCGAATTAACAACATATTGCTTTATGTTTTAACATGTTTAATCGTGGTTAATCATGTGGCGATAATTATATGTAATTTTGGCGTTATGTAGCCTGATATCTAACGTTTTTCGATCTACACCATAAAATAATCATTTGTGAACCTTGGAGCTCGTTTTTTCATTTTATTTTCACCTTGAACGGTGAAAACACGACGGGTTTCTATTGTGGTAGGAATCGATAGCGATGAGTTTCAATATCAAGTAAAACCGCTTAGAAGATTCTTTAATGAGACTTAGACCTTTGAAAGACACATTTTTTCGAAGGACGTTTTTAAATGTCAGAAAGGGATTGTCACGGGCCATGTTTTCAGGAAATTCGTATAGCGTTCCTTCGGGTTGGCCGTCATAATGCATCTTGTTCCACAATAGAAATAGGCCATTTCTTTACGGATTAAGATAGAACATAAATTGTAGGCCCTATATATCAGAGGATTGAGACGGAACTCGGCTGCTACCATTAAAATTTGAAATACGAGATATCAAGGCCAATCAATTAATAATAATTAACTTATCCGACTTTTGATCCCCGTTTATAATTGTGTTTCGTATTGAATTTTAAAATTTATATTTTATCAAATTAAGCACAATCGATAAATATTTTTTAGCAATAACAAGCAAGATTTATCAGGATTTTTAGAATTTATTGTTTCTGTAATATAGTAATCTGCAGATTTTCGAAAGATAATTTTTTTGTTAAATGTTGTGGAAAAACAATAAATTTTCAATGATGTTATCCGTTTCTTTAGTATGTAGCCCAACAATACAAAAATTATTTCATATTCCATCCATCACGTTGACATAAATATTCCGACAAGCAACAATTTTGTAACTTAGACTTTTTTAGGGTTCCACTTCCAAACTTTATCTTTGAACATATAGACATGCCAATTATTTTCATTTTCTATTGTGTAATACTGTATACACCACCCAAATTCGAGTAAAAAAAAATATTTGATATTTTATCCTAATCTCAATTTAGTTTTTATATCTTTAGTCAAAATCACACAAATTTTTGGACTATAAGAGAAATTCGTATTATCCCTTTTATATTTTAATATAGTCAAGTTCTACTAGAAAAGCACAAACAATTTTTTTCTAATATAGCAAAGAGGCTTAGGAAACAGAACATGTTTATAATTTCAGACCGATCCATAAAGTACAAAATTATCTTATTAGCATAAACACAAAAACACTTGATGTTGGAAAACTAATAAAATCGGGATTCTGAAAAGCATTGTAATGTCTATTACAAAAAGGTATCAAGCCCAAAAATATGACTAATTCGTAAAACACTCAAGAGAGTACATGGAACGAAAATGGTTTTGTAAAATTTTCCAAAAACAAATTTAAAGTACAATTTAAACAAGAAAATTATCGTTAATTGCTATTTTCGGAAACTTTATTTTCCTAATTTTATTTTTTGTCATGTTTACTAAAGCAACAAAAACCGAAAAACATAATTGCTTAAATGCCCCATCCCGCAAAGACGAAATTAAAAGGAACAAACCTAAAAAACATTTAATTTCGTTTACTATTTCCAATTAGAAATTTCTAATTATTTTCCTCGTACACAAAACCAAAACGAAGATTTTCCTTGTTGACAACAAATTGTATGCGGTCATGGTCCAAATTTAATCGGATACAAATTGGGTTGTGTGGAATATGGTTTTAATTAGGACTGATCATGATTATTTAACGATGTGATTTTAGGTAAAATTATGGTTTAAGGTTTGGTGGCGTTTTATACGAATCGATTCTTACGTTTTGAGGAAACCGTTCACGGTTGGCAACAACAATAAAATATGCGAGGCAAAAATACCATATTCAGTTGTCAAAACAGAGAGAATTATTACCCAAGGTGGTACTCCAATCAAACAGATGGACAACCCACCCTCTTCGGATGATACCAGTGTAATGATTATATTCTAGTGAAAGGATTATATACCTAGAAAAAGAAATCATCGATTTATGTGGGAGGCTACAGCATATGGAGGTATTATTTGCTAAGCTATAGGCAAATAAATTAAATTTCCCACTCTTACTAGCTGGAGTCGAGCTGTAAAACAAATGATTAAAAGAGAGGTTAGTGCAACAGATAAAATCAACTGTTATACGAATAATGATGAATTAAATAGGGAGACGGACTCGTTCGTAAAAGATATCCCGGAACAAAAACCGATTAAGGATATTAAGATACATCAAAAAATATGATTGTGAAATACATACCAAAAATAATACCAAAAATGTACACTGTTAAATTCAAAAATATTCCTATTGGATTTGTTTTGTAGTGAAATTGAAACACTTTTAGATAATCTTTAACATTTATACTAGAGAAGTCCCTGAATCCCTAATAGTGTCGCTGTAAAGATCAAATAATTTTCTAACAATTTCAGATAAACACGAGAAAATTGTAATATAATTCACTAAAGTTTTTTCAATTCTAAAGAAGGTTTTTTTAGACAATGTTTCTACTTTTATATCTCCGAATCTAGAGATGTTCACGGGGTCTCACCTACATGGTCAGATAGATCAGTCAAACCCCTATGTGGGTAATGAACGGTAACTAATTATGATGATTTTTAACTAGTCCAGAGACATTTTTACGTTTCCGGTTATATCGCTCATCCCAGAAATGTTCACGGGATCTCTTTCATATATTCGAATAGGTCAGACAATTTTCTATCAATATTGTGAAAATGGGACACGAATGATGATTTTCATCATGTTTTCCATAATTTACAACTTCTTCGTTTGCAATTTTACTCTCAATTGGAAATTTTGGTATTTTCTCCAATAGGATTTTTACCCAGTTGACATTCCCAAATAAGCTACGAACCCGATTTATTGTGAAAACAATCAAATAACAAAAATCCTATGGATGTTCACAAGGTCACGTTTATACTTTTAGATAGTTCAAAGTTTCGACTATCGATAGTTCCGAACAGGGTTCAATTGTGATGATATTTACTGGACCATATATGACTTAGAAGTTTCATGAATTTCAATAAATTTTCAAATTTTATTTCACCGATCCTAGAGATGTTGATGGGGTCTCACCTACATGGTCAGATCGATCAGTCAAACCCCTATGTGGGTAATGAACGGGATCTAATTATGATGATTTTTAACTAGTCCAGAGACATTTTTACGTGCTCACAAACTAAAAATAACTTATATGGCCGCAGAAAATCGAAAAATTATAGTGAGAATTCTAATCCATCAATTTTCCCCAGATTTTCCTGGTAGTCTCAGTATGACCTGAGCTATTAGATAACAATCGAAAGTATTGGGTACTAGTGGAAGTTTTTGAGATATTGGCCAAAAACTGAAAATAAACTAATAAAAAAATTTAAATTTTCAAAAGTATTGGAAATGAGATGGCCTAGTTTAGTCCAACATGAACAGATCCTAGAATTTTGTCCTAAGGTTTGGACCCCTGATCAATACTTTTATCCAAATTTCATCGTAAAAGACGGAATGTTGTTAAATTTCAAGATTTAATTTACCGTGTTCTTTTACTTCGGAGATCAATCAATTTGTCATTTTAAGGATCATTTTTAATATTTTATTCCGCTGGGATGTTTTATTTAGTGAAAAAAGAGATACAAAAGGAATAAGAAATTTCTAATTGTATAACAAAATAAATTCTCTATTGTGATTGAGCTGCCACTTGCGGCGAGTAACAAAAACTCTTATTTTCCGCTGCGAAATGTCCGCTAACTTAAAAAGCATATGAAAATCATCATTCGTGTTCCATTTTCACAATATTGATAGAAAATTGTCTGACCTATTCGAATATATGAAAGAGATCCCGTGAACATTTCTGGGATGGGCGATATAACCGTAAACGTAAAAATGTCTCCGGACTAGTTGAAAATCATCATAATTAGATACGGTTCATTACCCACATAGGGGTTTGACTGATCTATCTGACCATGTAGGTGAGACCCCGTGAACATCTCTAGGATCGGTGAAATAAAATTTGAAAATTTATTCAAATTCATGAAACTTCTAAGTCGTATATGGCACAGTAAATATTTTCATAAAATAACCATGTTTATTGCAATGTTAGAATTTTATCTATGCTATCCCAAAATACATTAAAAAAATTATGAACATCTCAAGGAGCGGCAACAGAAAAATTTGAAAATAGATATAAATCAAAAACCACTACTGTTTAAAATACGCTGGATAATTTAGAAATCATCATATCTCAACCTTATTCACCACACACGTGAGGTTTTGACTTAGCTATTCAGCCGTATACGTGAGACCCCGTGAACATCTCTAGATTCGGAGATATAAAAGTAGAAACATTGTCTAAAAAAACCTTCTTTAGAATTGAAAAAACTTTAGTGAATTATATTACAATTTTCTCGTGTTTATCTGAAATTGTTAGAAAATTATTTGATCTTTACAGCGACACTATTAGGGATTCAGGGACTTCTCTAGTATAAATGTTAAAGATTATCTAAAAGTGTTTCAATTTCACTACAAAACAAATCCAATTGGAATATTTTTGAATTTAACAGTGTACATTTTTGGTATTATTTTTGGTATGTATTTCACAATCATCAAAAAATATGTAGAATCGAAATCTGGAATGCGAATGGGCTTGCGCAACATCATTTCATTTTTGGGTTAGGGAAAATTTCGGGATAATAGAAGTTCGGTAAGATTTTGCGAAATATTATGCAGGTATATATTTTTTACCAAATAAATAATTTATCACTAGCACCAAATGGTGGTTTAGTGAGCGAAATTGGTTTTAACAAAATTATTACTTAACCCATTCAATCGTACATTAGTCTCAACCATAGAAAAAATTATTTCAATTATTAAATATCTTAAAAATCTTAAGATAATTACAGCTAGTCACAAAAGTCTATATACACCACTAAAGTTTGTAAAAACTAGATAAATGAAACGAACTAAATATTGAGTATTAATTAAACAATTAAACAAAGAAAATTATTATTGGACAAAAAAAAAAAATAATTTTCAAAAAATTCATAAAAGTAAATAAAACCAAAATGATCATGTTCAGACATATTTAAGAACTAAAATTAATATTTAGTTGGGCCACCATATTAGACTCAATAACAGTGCTAAGTTGCCTGCGCATTAATAAAACCAGGTTCTCAGTAACCGCTGACGAAATTTCAGCCCGAGCACTTTTCAATGAATCCTATTGGTAATTCTATATTTTCGAACCCTTGGTTCCAGTTCATACCAGATATGCTCTTTTGCATTCAGATCCGGTGACTGGGGAGGCGAATAAATTGATATAAGATCCACTGGCTGCCTAGTCCTAAGCATTCGACGGACGGTTGTAAATTGCTATGCAGTATGTTCAAATTCATTTGGTCATCCATATTACCTTCTATGAATACCAATTTTTCGACACCAGCTGCAGCCATAGATCCCCAAACCATTACATTGCCACCGCCGTGTTTAATGGCGGGAAACAAATTTTTTGGAGCCATATCTTGGCTATATCCTGGTTAATTTTTCCCCTTCCATCTGATCCGAATATAGGGTGGGCCAAATATTTTTTTTAAATGCAATAAAACAAAACGTTCTCAATATTTTTTCAAATTTATTTTTTCATTGTAAAGAACAATCCTTCCGATTAGTTATGGAACACTGTGTCATTCATATGACTGCCTCGGCTGGCCTTGACGTATCCCATGCGGTTGGTCCAATTTTTGAACAAATTTTCGATGGTATGCGGCATTATGTCTTCAATGGTAATGCGAATATTGTTCTTGAGAGCGTCAATCGTTGCTGGTTTATCGGCGCAACATTTATCTTTGACGGCACCACAATGATAATAGTCCAACGGCAGCAAATCACAGCTCCGAGGCGGCCAAATCACATCAGCGTTTCGGCTGATAATTCGATCTTCGAAGGCAGTGCGCAAAAGATCAATTGAAACGTATGCTGTGTGGCACGGAGCGCCATCTTGTTGAAACCAAATGTTGCCTATGTCCTCTTCTTCAAGTGCCGGGAACAAAAAATTGTTTTAATGGCGCGGTAGCACTCACCATTGACAGTAACGGCGGCTCCTTGCTCATTTTCAAAGATAAATGGCCCAATGATGCCACCGGTCCAAAATCCGCACCAAAGAGTCACTCGTTGAGGATGCATCGGCTTCTCTACGAACACGTGCGGGTTCTCCGTGCCCTAAATGCGACAATTCTGCTTGTTTACATGGCCGCCAAGATGAAAATGTGCCTCATCCGAAAAGATAATTGTTTTGCCAAAATCGGCATCTTGTTCAAGTCGATCGCAAACCCACTCAGCGAACCGAATACACCACCATTTTCGTTCAGCGGATGGATAAAACTAACTTTCTGTCAACTAAGAAGTGACATAACCCTTACCATACTCAAAATAACCGCTAGTTCACAGGAATAAAATTATTTGGCCAACCCTGTATATTGAATTTACTTTCGTCAGTGAAAAACACTTCTCTCCAAAATTATGAGCCTTAATTTTTTTGCAAATACAGGCTTTTTCTGCTATTTACTAGGCGTATAAATAGATTTTGCCTTGACATTCTTCCATTAAACCTTTCCAGTCGTAAAATTCGACATACTGTTTTGGGATGGACATCCTTACCAGTGCTATTCCGAATCTCAACCGATATTTTTAGAGCACTAATCCTCGGATTGGGTGCCACATTTTTAATTATGCTTCGAACATTCCGTGCGTTAAGTTTTTTAGGATTTTAAATACTTCCTCTGTTATCAATATTTCGCACTATTGTTTATATGGTTGTTCGACTTTTATCAATAATTTTAGATATTCCATTCTAACTCTTATTCTGCTCCAGTAACTTTATTATTTAATTTCGTATTTCGATTGCCACTTCCCTTCGACGCACCGTTTTTTAATGTCAAAGACGAAAAATATTTCTCACTCAAGACGAATGCAAAGTTAATACTGAAAGTGTCGATAGACGCGCCTAGGAATTTAAATAAAAACAGATATCGGTACTTTACAATAATTCGAGAGTAACGTGCAAGTCTTTTAACTTTAAGATAATTTTTTTTTTGTCCAATAATAATTTATTCGTTTAAATATATTGTTTAGTTAATATTTCTATATTTAGTTCGTTACATTTATCTCGATTTTGCAAATTTTAGTGGTGTATGTAGACTTTTGTGACTGACTGTATTTGCAAATATTAAACATTTAAATTATTTCCTTTGCTTTTTTGTAAACGAAATGTAACTTTGACGTACATCTTTGCAATTTACAGCGCAGTGGTAGTGGTTTCTGATTATGCTCTGGTAGCTGGTCTACCCGACGCCCACGTTTTCGAATAGTGCTCATACTGATGATTGCTAGTTACGATACCCAATCAACGCAGCACAGACTGCAAAGTCTATAAAATATCCAACTACGCGCAATGTTCAATTTATTAGATTTTATGAATGCTCCATGAATGATTAATAGTGACTTACTTTTTTGCAATTTATCTCACCGCTTCTCAGTACTCTTCGTTCCAATACCAATAAAATTTGATGGTGCATGAACTGATTTATTTGCCCGCCATTTGACAACCGCAACGTTTTGGTCACGACTATGTACTTCAGCGCTAGACCCTGTTTTTGTAAGATGTATATAAGGAAGGGTTTTGAACCGGTTTATGTGATAGCATTAATACTTTTAGCTTTTAAAATTTAAAAAGTTGATAAGACGGAAAGTAGTTATCAAAATATAACTTGTGTCCAGGCGATGTTAACCGTTTGGACAAATGAAGAACGCAGCAGCACCAAATCCAAATTTGTTTGCTTGTGCCTGAGAAATTTCAGTTGTTTTACTTAATACAAAAAAAGGGCAATCCACTTGACGTATTGTTTGGCGTGAAATTTTCCTCTGAACGAGATGATTTGTTCATCTATGGATATATTATCTTCCAAGAAGTATTCCTTACACTATCAATAATCGGTCTCACCTTTTGAAATGTGTCCGAGGAGTGGTTTGTGGCATTTAGGTAAATCTATCACTGCTCATACAATTAATAACAGAATCTATTCCGAGGTAACTGTTCCTTTACACTATGCGCCTTGGAAATTTTAAGCGCCCCATAAGAACGTGAAGACCAAATAATTGTTTTAATTCGCTAACATTAGTCGGCCTATATCCTCGGACATCGTTTTTTTCCACACAGAAGTTAGTAAAAATGCAGTGGTTTCAAAGAGATCCTGTGGGAAATATTTTTCGAAAACTTGTAGTGGTGTTAAATCATTATTGGACTCAGAAAACTCATTCAAACAAAACGGAATTTCGTTTGTTTCAAACGGTCGAGTACCATGACGCCAATTGCAATATTGTATTTTTCTGTGTCAGAAATATTTTAAGTATTGGCTTCATCTAGAAATTTGACTTAACATTTTCACATATTGAAATATCACCATCAGTTGTCAAAACAACATAGCTTTGGTTAATACCACAGTTACATGTCTAATATTCTCAACATCATGTAAGGATACCGACCAAATGGCACAGTGGCTAAAGCTTTGGCGTTTGGATCGGTAGATACCGGGTTCGAATTCCGATAGGGGCAGGATGCAAAATTAAATTTTCATCAACATAAAGAAACACAACTACGACCCTGTATTGGCGTGCCAAACTCATGGGTCGAGCCATCTTCCATGTCCAGTACTATAGCTGGCAGGGAGCTATGAATTTCGCAGATGGTATAACTTAAATCGGTCCTATAGCCATACGTCTTCGATTTGGCAGTAATTACGTAAATTAAGAAGGAAAAATGAATCGTTAAAGAGCAGGCAGTGCTTCGGCCTCAGAAAAGATGACATGGATTAAAATATAATGTGGAAATTGTGTGCTGGAAGCGTGTTCTTCTATGCCTTCTTCCAAATCATCGAAATAATCATCATCGGAATCATCACCGTTAGAGTAAAGTGTTTCTTTGCTGTCAAAGCTGCCTTGCGGCTTTCTAATGGTCCATTCCCAAAAAATAAACGCGAACTTATTAAATTTATACCAAAAATATTTTTTAGGTTAAAAATTAATAAAACTATTGCTAAAAACTATTTAATATATAATTAAAAAAGATGTTTTTTACCTTTTTGTGCAACAATTCCTGAGATAAAAAGGAAACGTAAACGAAAAAATTTCGATGTATTTTCTGTCACTATATTTCGTAAAACTGCATTTAAACGTGATGGGTTGATTTTGGCTCATTACGTTTTAATGAGTTAAACCGGGACGTTTCAAACAAGATGCCGCATGACTATATGAAAATGAGCAGACTGTAACTGCTTCCAGCAACACAGAGGTTGATTTGATTACAACTTTACCTTACTTAAATTTGCGTCATTGTTCAAGATGTTTTTAATCATTTGAGACACTTACGTATACTTAATAAGTTTTTTGAGCACCGAGCGTTGCTCGATAAATTTAAAAACTTATTTAAAATTCAATTTCCATCCGAACCGTGCCAAATTTCATCATAATTGGCTAATAAAAGGCCTAATTTCAAAATCATTTGAGACGGAAGAAATATGAAAAGAGATCACGGTTAAAACAAATATAAACCGAATGCTACAAACAGTGTTGTGCAATTACGCGTAAAAATTATTTTTTACATTTTTTACGTAAATAATGTAAATAATGAATAATTACGGTAAACAATTGTAATAAACGTAAAAAGTGTAATTAATTGGTGACACCTGCATGATACTTGATTTAGTAGATAATACAATCATTACAAGCAGCGACATCTATTGGAATTTTTAAATTAATATATAAAATAGATTATTTTGGAATTAATAATAAATATTTTGTGGATCTGCGCTACTACAATAATTTAATGTATGTATAATTTATTATTTAAAAGCGTAATAGCAGATCCATGTATGATTCACAGGAAGAAATATATTGTTAACCGCTTATCCAAATTTCATTAGATTTCGGGAAGCGTCAAATAATTATTATGTGGACGGTGGAATTGTCACTTTTTTATAGACTAAATATTATTTAAAATTACATCTACAATGTTTATGACTTGTTAGTCATTGGAAACAAAGAGACCACAATATATCTACCACAAAATGTAGAAAATTCACTTCCCCCATTTTTAACCCCAGAGTACTTGTGTAAAGATACACAATCTTACTTCCACAAGTTCTTGCTTGACAGTTTGGTTTCGTACTGATAAAATGTTGGTCTACTCATCAGGTGGCAAAGACCAAACTGCAAAAATTCAACTCTTGCAACACAAAAACATATCGATTCGGCGAATTATATCACCAAATCAAAACTTCTGAAAATTCTCATTGTGTGTGTAAAAGTTCTGAAAATGCTCCACAATATTCTCTGGTATTATCTGCAGATGCCGTTAACTCCTTGTGCTACCAGGACAAACGTGGATTTAAACCATTGCCATCATATTCAGTCAGATGTTGGATTGTGTGTTGATACGATAATAATTCCGCATTCGCGTGCAGTTGTAAGTGTTCCCGATTCTTCGGAAATTCCAATTGCTTCTAGTAGTTAATCTATAAGAGTATCTACTGATCGAGTATCCCCTTCTGTGTTCAGTGTTGATAATAACCATAGAACTACTGGATTGTCCTCTGAAACGCTCAGTACTCCACAATCAAGTGCATCTTTTCCTCCATTTGCTCCGAGCGGGAATTATACTACGGTGGATTCTACTTCTTGTGGCAATATTACTGCAATTTTCCAAATCAACCGTCTGGATAGTCAACAAATTCGTGATAACGGACAAATTTGTGGTACTAGGGATCTACAATTTGATTTTGGAATAAAACCTTTCGTTCCAATGCATGGCTTCATATCTCTAGGTTCGATTCATCAGTTACTGATGAAAATATGTCTACGCTTGTTAAAACATGTTTAGGCGTTACCCTAAAAAATCGAAATCTTGATTCGTTGGACTACGTGTGTTTTAAAATTGGCATTAGTTCGGAACTAAGTAGTAAAGCAATTGATCCTTATACCTGGCCTACTGGTGTGCTTATTGGGCTGTTCAAATGGAGAAGTTTTCAATGGTCAAAAAGGTCAAAGGTTCAAAGAGATCTGGTTTACAGAATGACCTTGTTTCATTAAAATATTTTAGAAATAAAACAAACAATGCTGTTAGGAAGGCTTATTTTTATTTTGGTAATGTTAATAATTCTAAAGTATTATGGAATAAATTAAATTCACTGGGGGTTTCATGTAAATCGAGTGAAACACTTATTGAGTTTTCTGCTGAAGAAATTTTGATTGGGATCCGTAAATTAACTGACTGTAAGGGTATTCTACCTTTACCTCATTCTGAATTTGTTGGGACTGGTAATGATACTTTAGCGTTGTCAAATCTGTCAAATCGGATCTGATTGCGTTTGATAAGGTTAATTTCAAATTATTAAAATTATTGATTAATTTTTTCTTACCTCATATAACTTTCATGATGAACCAGTGTTTGACGAAATCTGCTTTTCCTAATTTGTGGAAGGTAGCTTCTATCATTCCTCTTCCTAAGAAAGATGAAATTGGCAGTACTGATGGTATTAGGCCGATTAATATATCACCTGCTTTATCGAAAGTTCTTGAAAAGATAATGTAAATTCAAATCAATGAACACCTACACAGGTTTAATTTTTTAAACATATTCCAATCGGGTTACAAATCTAATCATAGCACTACTACCGCTCTTGGGCATATTGTTGATGATTTATCAACAATTTTGGACAAGGGAAATTCATTTATTATTTTAGTCCTTTTAGATTTTTCAAGGCATTTGATTGTGTGAATCACATCCTCTTGCTTCAAAAATTATATTTATATTATAAATTTTCGGGTTCTGCTATTAGTTTACTTCATTCTTATTTCAGCAATCGTAAACAATTTGTTAAGCGTGGTGATGATGTTTCTAATATGTATGGGGTAATCAGTGGTGTACCTCAGGGAACTATGTGGGAGCCTTTACTTTTTTCTATTTATATTAATGATCTTTCAACGCATATTCTAAATTGTCAAATTCATCTTTATGCTGATGATTTGCAATTTTATATTGGTGGCGACTTTTTAAGGTTAAATGAGATTGTTATGCTACTTAATGCTGACCTTAAAAGAACACGAGATGTTCATGATCTCTGCAAGTTTGATCATATTTCGGCTTTTAAAGATTCTATTTTGGGATGTGACTTGTTTGAATTTTACTGTTACAGAATTGCTTTTGTATATTTCGTATTATTAAATCGGGGCTTCCGACATATTTATATGAAAATCTAAATTTTTCTACGGGTTTACGTACAAAAAATATCAACTTGCTTCGTCCTATTCATAGACGAATATTTATAACCACTCAAGTTTGGGACACTGGAACTAAAAAATGTTGGTTCAGTTAATGTTTTTACATTTTTTACGTAAATAATGATTAATTACAGTAAAGAATTGTAATAAATGTAAAAATTTAATTAATTGGCGACATCTGCATGATACTTGATTAAGTAAAATAATTTAAAATATATTTTGCTATAGTAGATAATTCAACCATTACAAGCAGCTACATCTATTGGAATTTTTAAATTAATAATTAATATTTTGTAATTTAATTTAATGTATAAATTAATTGTATAAATTAAGTGGCAAATTTGGCTGAATTCGTCAGGTAGATTGTGTGGTATGGTTGCTGACTAATAATGATTTCGAATTAAAAAAAATAAAAATCACTCAATTAGAATGGTAGCGTGTATGTGTTTACAGTTTTGCACTAAATACATGTATTTAAAAAACTTCGAAAAACTCGGATTTAGGATTATTGGTATGCAAATCAAATTAGTAACACAAAAAATTATTTTGCCAACAATAAATATAAGATTCAAATGTCAAAATTTCAATAGATGTAGGTGCATGAACTGGTTGTATTATCGACTAGATAACTTATTTCATTTTATTTTACTAATTTTAGTATTTTCTTGCAGAGGTCGCTAATTAATTACAACATTTTTTCATTTTTTACGCCATGTAACGTAAAAAATTCGCGTAATTTATGTAACGTAATTAATCTCCACAACACTGGCTACAATCGTCAAAATGACGCGATCAACGCAACAATTCATTATATCACCCAACATAGTGTGTGCAACATCACCAAACATAGTGTTTACAGGGCAACATATAGCACCATCGCGAAACTTGATGCCACCTTTTGCAACATTGTGCAACTTGACGCAACATAGTGGAACAATTCGCAAGAATTTTGTCCTAAATTTCCGTTAAAAAAATTTAAGACAAATTTCACTATTCTGCTCAAAATAGTGAAACTTGTCTTAAATCCTAAAACATTTGAATGCGGTAGTTAGTATAATAAACCATTGATTGATTCGTTTTTACGTAATAATGTAAGATCGAACTTGCTACAAATTATCTAATATTCTGGGAAACAAATTGGAAATGGCAACAGAAATTAAATAAATTTTGGTGTAAATTTATGTTCAAAAATACTTAATACCAATTCGATTAAGATGAAACTGGAGTTTTTTGTGTGTTAGGTCAGCCAAATTTGTTTGAAGTACTATAAATCGAACATAAAACGTCATGAATTTTTCCTAGAACTCCTATTAACCAGCATGTTATGTGACGGATATTCTGAGATGTTACTGGACCCCATCTAATAAAAAAATTCGTTTATTTTGATTAAATTGGAAGTTTAGCGAGTTAAGGCTAAATTTTTCTTGGCGTACTATAAATCGAGCGTATAATTCTCAGAATATTTCCTAGAACTCCTATAAACCATCATGCTATGTGACCTATATTCTGAGATGCTGCTAAGCCTCATCTAATAAAAAAACTTGTTTATTTTCCCGGAAAATTTAGGAAAACCGTACATGTGATTTATAGAAGATCGATCCAAATTTGGCTGACACTGAATTCGCAGTTTTGCCAAAATAAATGTGTTTTTCAATTATACAGGTCCTAGAAATTAGATTGTTAAATCTTATAAAACACCCTGCCAAACCAGTTAACACTCATGTTTAAAACAGTCCAACAACACCACTGAATTTGGTGCTGAAAAGCTTTGAAAATACTTTGAATGACTCTGATATGTACATTAGGTCTATTAACAATCTCTAACCCATTACAAATAAGAACAATTAACATACAACATTACTGAAACTGAAGCTAAATGTTTGGAAAATAATTAAATTGATTTTGGAAGGTAACCAATCCTTGTTCAAAATACATATTCTTCAATTTAAAAATCATGTCTCTGCCCCAGGACACGTCTAAAAATCTAAGCAGTCCAGCATCAACACTGAAGTGAACGATAATCGCCTGAAAAATACTTAGACCACCCCGCTTGGCCCATGCGAAAATCATGTAACTTTCTTAGGCCATTCCTTTCGGTTTAAACAATCTGGCTTCGCCACTAAAGTTTATTTTTAATGAATGGAAAATAATTAGAATGTTGTAATTTTTGGGACATTTAATTATTTCACATTCATGGAAATGTTTTGGATTAGTTTGGACACATTTCATTAGTATTAGTCTAAGATTCGAACGAAGTGAAATGAAACACCTTCATGTTATCAAGTGGAAGCTACGCAATTCGATTCGAAGCATTCTTTGAGACATTTTCATTTATATGAGACACTTACATATATCATCAGTCGCTTTAGCACCAAGCGTTGCTCGATAAAGTGTTTTCAGAACTTCAACCAAAAATCGTTTTAAACATCAATTTTTGTCCAAACCAATTTATTTATGATTTGTTAATAAAAGGCCTAGTTCCATTCCAGTGGCAATATTTCAAAACTTTCTTAAACACCGAAATTAAAACTAATCGCATTCGATTCCTGTAACAAAATATATAACTCACTCATCACTCTACATGGCGCACATGGGGCAGCAGCTAGCACTATCCCAGAACATGATTCCACATGCTGCAAAATGTGCAACATGAGGCAAAATAATGGAACATCACGAAACATCCTTCAATAAAGTTGAACGTTAAACATGGTGCAACATGACGCAATACAATACACCACGCCACTACATTGTGCAAAACGGAGCAACATAACTCAACATTATGCAACATGGCACAACATCGTGTTCCATGAGATTTAATAGTATCACTATTGCATAAGATTTTGGTACATCCCAAAACCATTCTAGGTATTTTCCTGAAACTTAGATTGATCTTCTTTAGATTAAAAATATTACGTTTAATTTCAAATATGAATTTTCCGGCACAAATGACTCTGATGAAAATTGCTGAGAGATGTTCTAATACTTAAAGTGGCTTTAAAATTTACCTCATTCTTTAACCATATTGTTAAATCTTATAGAACACCCGGTCAAGCCTGTTAAAATTTATGTTACTGCCTAAGGGCATTCTTTAAATTTTATACAGTCTAGCAACACCACTGATGCTAAATGCCTAGAAAATACTTACGGCCCGGAACATGTGAACAATTGTAAGTTGCTGTAAGTTAAAAAAAATTAGTCACAGAGACAAAAATAAACTGTTCTAAAAAATAATTCACGATTGAATTCACCGCTGTAACCGAATGTCAAACAACATATTAGTACAGTTGACAATATTCGTTTTTATACCTTAGCAATAATACTATCTCCGTGCATATCGTAGACAAACTATTTGTTGCGACTGTACGCGTGCACTTGTTACATTATCAACATTTAGGCGCATATAAGAAACTAAAGTCTTAAACAAATAAATTTTAACTAAAAGCTCAAAAACTGCAACTGGTATTAGCTTCAACTTTTGTTGGTATAGAGATGCTATTGGTAACAACATATAAATGCGACGACCATTTTAGAAAACGACAATTGTTCGAGTTGTTCGCTATCGAAATCTTGATGTGTAACTTTTCGCCAGCAAATTTGGCGTTGTAAAATTACATAACAAAACTTACGTTTAAGGAGCCGAATTACATTTTACGAATATCATTTTAATACATATCGGAAATTTTACAGTTACAGAGCTTACATACAGTTTGTGAATTAGGCCATTAGATTTATTTATGAATATGCTCAAGTCTCATTCAAAAATCATATTGTTTATTCTAACACTAAGGACATTTCTAAAAGTTTAAGCAGTCCAGCAACACCAATGAAGTGGATGCTAATCGTCTGGGAAGTACTTAGAATATAGTGAGGCCCATCAGAACAACATGTAACTGCCTAAGAAATTTCACAGTCAAAGAAATGTTAAAAATTCGCCTGAATGATTACTTCGAGTAATACAATTACAATTAGATTATTGGTGCTGTGTTTCTGGATCAGTTTGGAAATAAAACGTGTTTCACCTTCCTATTATCAAATGGAAAATGAGCAATTCGATTCGAAGAAATGCTATTTGTATGGTAAATTACAATTTGTACATTACCAAAGTATTTTGTAGTAGTTTGAATTTTAATGAATTTAAATTCATGGTTGCAAACTGGAGTTGGGTAAACTACTCCTACTCATTGTTGAATATGGTTCGATTGTTTTGTCTGCATATACAGCTTCTTTATCAATTCAAAAGCCATTACTATTATTTTTTTGTTTAAGTACGTGCATTCTCAGAAATCATAAGACTTTACCGTGCGAAGGATTACATTTTTGCCAGAATTTTTTTACCTTCAATTTCACATCGTGTGTCGTTCTAACAAATGTGTGTTTATGTAAAAAGTTCATCACTATACTCGTATGTAAAGTCTATATAGGTAGACATAATCGAGTCGCGACTAAGCGTATACATTACATTATTTGTACTACATGTGGTGGCGTGGGTGTAGGTTTTTTGCGTTCAAGACAATGCTGTCGTGTATATCATAACAAATTTGATTTTTCGTAGCTTTCGGTAGACGATTTTTTCATAATGAAAAATAAATAGGTAAACAAACGTGAACATTGTAAACAATAAATATTTATTTATTACCTTTCAAAGTTAGTTTTCGTTCTTGGATACTAATGATTAATTTGACGAAAATGCGACATGTCAACACATCAAATTCGCTTGTTTATTGTCATATTTGTATCGTGCAGTTTATTATTAATTTTGGCTATGATGATAATCGAAACCATTATTTGAACTTAAATCTCAACGACGTCGTTATTTACATTGGAAAAATTGTTTCGGTGTATCATGATCCATTCATCATTAATGCTTCGGCACTGGATCCGAGTGGTGCTAGGTTCGGATACCACGAGAAACCTTATTTAAAATTTCAGGTTTAACATCTGATTTCGGCTTATTTGGTGGGTTGGATGAAACTGATTTTTGGAACCAGTTCTGAATTTTACCAAAAATATTACCAAGGAAGAGTTTCATGAATGACTTTCAGCCGTGACAATATGGCGAGCCGAGCTTTTTTATTAAAAATTTTGAATCATGGTAATAAATCGAGGCACCGGTGTAAAGTACTTAACGTTAATAAAAAGTGTAGCTACACATTTTAACGAAAAGTGTAAACTCAAAAAGTGTAGCTGCAAAAGAAAAAGTTTGGAATTTGGAATACGTGGTTTAATTAAAATTATTAAAAATAAACCAAAAATATTGAGAATCACAATACTACAATAGCAAGTTTTAGGAACAATAAGTACCGAGTGTAGAATTTAGTTTTCTCAACTTGTGATGGTGTCTGAATTCTTAACTTGGCATAGTCTAAAATTTGTCTAAAAAAGTTCAAGACAATTTGCATATTGTGATTGGCGATATGGCGCTGTTAAGTTTGTTAACATTCAAATAAATATCAAGACTACACCAATACTGTTATTAACAATTAAGTTCTATATTTGTACGTTAGATGATGCTTTATCGAATGTGTTGTACCTATCATTTTTAGATTAAATGTGATGCCAAGAAGTGATTTGTGTGTGTGTATACAAAATGATTTTTGTTGCCAAGTCAAATGAATTTGTGTATGTATACGTGTGTACAATCATCATTACATTCCTCCTCGTCAAAATGGACAACTATGGTGAGAATCTAACTGTAGGTCTCCGGACACGAGATGATCGTCGAGGCGCGAAACAGTTTTCAGTATCTGATATTCTACGCAGCAAGATCGATCTCGGTTGTCTTCCTGTTACCTCCACTTCGCTGTTATAGTTCAAACTTAGGGTTAGTATATCCGCTTCATCAAAATGATCCATCTCCGCTTGTCGCGCACTAATTTGATTTTGATGTCTCTTCATCAGCCCTCGTTCTGTGTTGACCATGTGTAACATTCGACCTATCACTTTCTCACCTATACCTGCCAACCATTTGAAACCTCTTGAATAATTCTTAACATAAACTAGTTGCTCGAAACCTCCTCGAGGCCATAAGAATGAGTTGTGTTTTGGGCTGTCTACCGTGTAAAAGTTCGCTTGATCAGCTGTGCATAACATAATCATTTGTCATCTTTTAATACTTTGGTTAGAGCGGTCTCAAAAGTTCTAACGAACCTTTCGGCTTCACCGTTTGACGCTGGATGAAAAGGTGTGGTAGTCAGGTGTTCGATACCATTAGACTCGCAAAACTCAGCGCACTGTTGTGATGTAAAGGCAGGACCATTGTCGCTGACTATTGCATCAGGTATGGCCTCTAATGCAAAAATACCTGTCAACACTCGAACCGTCAACTGCGTAGTAATATCTCCTGCATTAACGACATAAGGGTACTTTGAATAGATATCCACACAAATTAAGCACATATACAATTACGAAAAGGTCCAGCAAACTCTATGTGTATACGTTCCCATGGCTTTGTTGCACTAGGCTAGTTTTGGTGGGTTGAAAAGCTCTTCTTGACATAACTTGCAAGACTTGACTACAAGCTCAATGTCTTTATCAATGTTTCATTCTTACTATGCCCAATGTCCCACATGGAGCAACTTTAATACATCAGCACGCAAATTTCTTGCAATAACCACTCTAGTGTGTTCAGTCTGCAATAACAAAATGTAAAAACATGTAAATGCATTTTTTTTTTCACCGTGAACAGCTGCAATTTGTGATCCACATTCTCTGGCCATCCGTTCTTTGTAAACTCCAAAACTTGAAACAATTGTTAGTCTGTTTTCGTTGCTTCACTGATTTTCTGGCTGTCAATCGGGAAGTGTGACACTTTCTCTTCTTACATGTCATCAAATTCGAAAGAACTTTTCTCCTCTTGATCGAATTGCTTGTCTGGACCCATTGGTAAACGCGAAAGAGCATCGGCATTTCCATGCTTCTCGGTGGGCGGTGGGCTTATATTATATTGTATATACGTAACCCATTAGAAAAATATCCCACCTCACTGTCATCACTGATAAGCCTTTTTCTGGGTGGAATAGTGAAACCTGAGGTTTATGATCTGTGACCAGAACAAACTTACGGCCATACAGGTATTGATGAAATTTCCGACATCCAAAGATAATAGATAGCGCTTCCTTCCCGATCTGACTATACCTGCGTTGATGTTCATCAAGTGTCTTTGACGAAAATGCTATTGCACGCTCAGAACCATCTGAATACACATGACTAGATGCATCTGTTGTCAGAACCATCGGGTAATCTGGGTGATAATGTACCAACCTCGTAGCATCTACCAAACACTTCTTTCTCAACGCATTTAAGAGTGATGCGATTTGAGAAAAGTTGTTGATAAACCTGTTGTATAAATTTACTTTCCCCAAAAATGTAGGTTAGCTCTTTGATATTCTTTCATAGGCATATTTCTAATAGCCGTGATACGAGAATCAGCTGGTCGGATACCATTTTCATCCAAAGTATATCCGAGGTACGGAACTCCACGCTGAAAAAATTTACACTTCGCTCGATTACATCGAAGGTTGGACTCGGCCAATCGCTTTAAAACTTCTTCCAAGTTAGCCACGTGTTCTTCTTTGGTTCTGAAACAGATCCACCACTCAAGGAATCGGATATTGCTCAATATTGAGATGACGATTTACTGTGACTTTGAAGTCATCATACAGTCTGTTTTTATTCTGAGGTTTGCCAACTAATGAGCGTTGCCCACTCGCTAAATGTAACTGCTTTCAGTACACCAACTGACACGAGTCTTGTAATTTCTTCTTTAACTATCGATTGTTATTCAAACGGTATTGGCCGAGATTTGAACGCTCGAGGCTGATTATTTTCCTTTAGTGATATAAATGCACCTTAAAATTCGTACGATGCCCCAGGGTGCTCTCAAAAATGATGCTATACCTGGAACACAAGGCATCGATTTGTGCATTATACTCATCCGATAATTTGAATACGTTTACGTTTAACTTCCCACGTATCGGCACTCTAACATCACCATACGTCTTCAAGGTAGTTGTAACTGAACTTAACTTTGGTTTGCAAAGTTCAAAATATCCCGCGTTTCCAACTAATGAGAAGGTAGCTCCCGTATGACAAAAATTTTCTTACCGACGTGTTCAACCGATTCATTTAATGTTCCCACATAGTTAAATGAATACCATAAATGCACACTTGAAACTTCTGATGAAGTACTCTTATATTCGCCTATTTGTCCATTCACCATTAATTCAACTGTCGGTTGCTCGTTTGACAATCATTCGACCTTGACAATTCGTAGTGCTCCAATACATTAACGTTGGGGGTTCATATAATGTTGGGCTTCTATGACGACTACATGACCCTCTGAAAACGATGGTTTACCGTTTTCCGTTGACTTTGGAATGAAGTTCTACTTCTGCAAACTGGAGCAATATGTCCTGTTTTCCCACAATTACGATAATTGCGGTTAAAAATTTGCATTTCTCTAATTCATGGTAGCTGAAATACCCAGGACATGATCACAGTTTTGGACGTGATGATGTCGGATTCCGTAGGAACTGTGTACGACTCCGGCTCCTTGCACCATAATCGACCTTGTTAGGTATTTACGTCCTTCGAATTTTGTGACTGTTGTCTATTTTCAAAACATCGATTGCGGTTTGCATGCTCTCATAGGTTGCACCAGCATAATAACAGCATCTAACTTCGGATTTCCCAGTTGTAAAATCGCTGTTCTTACGGAATCGTGAACTGTAATGCGAATGGATGTATCTGTGTACGATTTCTTACATTCGCATTTAAACTCGCAATTTACAGCAGCATAGCGCAAATTTGCAATCCACGACGCATATGAATCACCTGGCTTCATTTTAACTTAACTTCTTAACAATGGCGTTGAAACTTTCACCATAAAATTAGTTTCCACCATAAACTTTCCTTATTGTGTGATATGCATCCACACCTACCCGCGAAAAAAAACACGATTTCTGTCTCCCTGCATCCGTTATATCAATTTCGCTACGTACTCTTCCAAAATTTCTTTCACCTGATCGAATGACCGAAAAGCTGTTATAGCTGTTGTTGTCGTTATATTTACATTTTTGTTTGCAGCTAATTGTGTCACTATTTTCAATTGATTCTCCGCTAGCTGTTCTAGGACCTTCTTGAGGCTTTCTTCCATTCTTTTCGGAATTATTACGCACGGTTCACGGAATGCGCTCAAAAACAAAACGTAAATCATAAAATTACATGGCACTGTAATATTTAGCACGAACGTACGAAAAACCAAATGTTTATCCTCGTCGCCGAAATGTTAAGTTTGTTAACATTCAAACAAATATCAAAACAGATGAAACCTATCGTTTTTATATTAAATGTGATGCCAACAAGTGACTTGTGTGTGTGCGTTTGTTTTTTTATGGGCGGAGGAGCGGAACCTTCGATAGGCTTCACGCGTGAACCCATATATCAAACTCGTGATAATGTCGGATCCTTACCGACCAAACCACCACCCCAGATAAACCAAACCGTTCGGCCCCGTGGAACTACCGTTAGGTATTACTTCGCGAGGCAGGCTCAGTTTACGCTCCTCGGCTTGAATTGACTCCTCACTGAATTTTTGCTTCTTTCGAGGCGTCTCAACTCTCTCATTATCCGTGAGACACTTCTGCTTACGGCGTTCCACCCATCTTGAGATGCCAGCATAAACTCCACTATATTTTCCGGCGTTCGTTGGACCCCACGTATACAGATACTCCTTCTCTCCTCAGCAAAACGTGGACACTCGAATAATACGTGCTCTACATTCTCCGTCATTCCGTTGCATAAAGTGCAATCTGATGACTCTTCGTGTTTGAATTTGAACAGGTATGATCTAAAGCAACCATGACCCGTCAGAAACTGCGTCAGATGATAATCCACTTCACCATGTCGCCTGTTTAGCCACGCCTCGATGTAGGGGATCAGGCAATGGGTCCGTCTACCATTCGTGGACTCACTCCATCTTCTCTGCCATACAGTGATCGTCTCAGCACGTGCTAATCGGTAATTATCCGCGTTTGTTCCTTGACCACGACGCAGGTAAGTGGTTTGGCGCAACTTGGCAAGTAGTGCCGCATTAACTCTCCTTGCTCGCTCGCTGGTGGTAATGAGACGTGTCTTACATGACAATCTGACATCGATCATTACTCCTAGGTACCTGATGGATGGTTGACTAACAATTTGTTGTACTCCAATCTCTAAGGTTACGTTCTCCATTACTTTTCGGCTAGTAATAAGGACAGCTTCTGTTTAATGTTCTGCTAGATGCAGCCCAGCAGATGTTAACCACTGTTGAATAAGTCTGACCGTCCTATTACAGATGTCAACAATCTCCTCTCTGTGTTTTGCAACAACTATAATCGCGATGTCGTCCGCAAATCCAATCACCTGTGCACCTCGTAAGTTTTCTTTCCTTCCTCCGTAACATACATCAAGATACTATCGCTAAAGTAGCTGGAACCTAGTCTCAGGATGTACTTCGGTACGTTCATCAGCGTCAGTGCGTTAAATATGCAGCTTCAATTCGCCGTGTTGAATGCGTTTTTCATGTCCAATGTAACTATGGCACAGTATTTTTACTACCACGTAGCCACCGAGAACCGGATATCGCCTGGTGTGCCGTATCTACAACCTCTTTAATCGCATCCACTGTTGAGCGCGCCTTTCGAAAGCCATACTGCTGCTCTGCCAGATTTCCTGATCTAACTATAGCCTCTTGTAACCGGTCACATACAACTCTCTCTAGGGTTTTGCCTGCCGTATCCAACAGACAGATTAGACGTCAGGACGGCGGCTCCCCTGGTTACTAGGGAACCCCCCTCAACTAAGCATGCTGTATATACTTCCGTGAATAAGTTTGGGTATGCTTTAACCGCCGACTTTAATGCAATATTCGGAATGTTATCTGGGCCAGGAGCTTTATTGTTACCCACTTTGCCACATGTCTTCAGAACCTCCTCCTCAGTAACTGGTGGTATATCATCCTCCTCGTTGCCTAATACTTCTAACACACAATCAGGTTGCTGCGGGAACAGGTGACTCACTATGTCAGACAGCATTGCCGGGCATGTGGGAGCAGTGGCGTAATTGCTTCTGAGTTTCTTCATCACCAATCGGTAGGGTACACCCCAGAGATCGCGGTCGACCTCCTCGCACAGTTCGCGAAAGCACTTTCGCTTACTTGCTTTAATGGCATGTTTAAGCTCCAAACGAGCTTTACAGTATTGTTGTCGAAGGGGAGAGTTTTCGACATGTCTAGCACTCTGGCATCGCCTTCTTGCGTTCAGGCACCTTTTACGCAATTTAGAAATCTCGTCGTCCCACCAGAAGACTGGTTTTCTACGATTATCCACCATCCTTCTTGGCATTGCTGCATCACAGGTTCTTGTAACATGTCTCATAAGCTTGACGGCTTTGTTATTTGCGGTACCAGATAGGGTAAGATCCTCCATCATGAGACGGAAAATGTTCTCATCGAACGCTGCGGACTTCCATCCTATTCTCTTCTTGTGTCTAACTATAGTCCTTTGGGGTTTACTATCCGCCAGTTCATACACAATAGCGTGCTGATCACTATGCGTATATAGATCACTCACTCTCCACGCTACTCCTCTATCGGCAAGACAATGGCTCACAAACGTTAGGTCAACTATCGAGGTTGCATTTCCTCTACAGAAAGTAGGTGTATTTCCTGTATTCAATAATACGACCGGCAATGATGCGAAGGCTTCTAACAATGCGGTTCCTCTGCTACTGGTTTCTCTACTTCCCCACCCTCCGGCCCATGCATTAAAATTCCCGGCTATGAGCACTGGATTGTGGCTCCGTGCATCATCCGTTAATTGATGATTAGAAATGTTTTAAATTCTTCAATCGATGCACTAGGAGGTGCGTAGCAACTGTAAGTATGAACGCCGTTCACTTTGGCTCTGCCAAACCCGAATACAGAACTCACACCAACTTTACTGTAGGGGTAGGTACCACAAAACCATACAGCAGCTCGATTCGATCTATCTGAAGCCCAACACCGTCTATCAAGGTTCCTATATTGCTCACACACAATTACAATGTCCGCTTTCACTTCCTGTATAGATTGCTGCAGCAGGTCCTTGGCAGCCACACAGTGGCTAAGATTGACTTGGATGACTTTCATTTCCAACGCTCTTTTTGCAGCGGTTTCTGGTATACCGGGCATCTGCCACTACCAGTTACGTGTTTGCTACAGCCTTTGGCCGTTTCGTCGCATAACATGCATTTTGAATCTTTTTGGCATGTCTTAGCAAAGTGCCCTTCTATACCACATCTCCTGCAGAGCTTTGATCTATCCACTTCGCTTCTACAGTTCCATGACCGATGCCCATATCCGTGGCATTTAAAGCATCTAGTCAGCTATATTTTTTCCGGGATTCGGCAAGAAACCCAGCCGATTCTAACTTTACCCACTTCTAGCACTTTCCAAACCATAGTGTTAGGGAGGCTAACAACCGCTGTCTGCGTTCCTCGGTAGGTTAACTACCGACGCGATTTCGTGAGAGACTTAACAATATAGACACCTTTCACCTCTTCAAACTGTGCTTCCAGAGCCTCTATCACCTCTTCAGACGTGGTAACCTCGTCAATGTCTTTGATCACCAGTAGCGCCTCCTGGGTCAAAGTTTTAACCGCCGCCTTGCCCCGATCGCTTTCGCTAATTGCTCTCGAAATATTGCGGTCTTCGGCTAGTCTCCTGTAGTTTGTTGCTCCAACAATAGGTCTACACTATAAGTTTGACGTGTGTTTGATACCCTTTCACCCAGACTATTTAGCGTCGGGTCCACCTTAACTTTCCGCAGCAGATCGGCAAATGAGATTTCATCACTCTTCTTTATTAGCAACGCATCCGAGCGAGCCGTTTTCGCATTCTCCAATTGATTTGAGCTCGTAGTGTTTATATCTCCATTATCCGAAATAGATTCTGTGGTCTTTTGCTTCTTGTTTCCGTCCTCCTCATTAATAAGAGTCTCCGACATTCGAAGTGCTTGCGGAGGACCTTGCGGATCAGCCTTAGTATTCCTTCTCTTACTTTGCTTTCTTTCATCACTCTTAGGTGGCGTGGACAACTTCCTCTTACTGGGCTCCACAAGTGGTATATCTTCGTTAGTCGCCGTCTTCAGCTCCTCTTTCCTGCTCACAGTTCGTAGACGACCTAAATTCTCCTTCCCATCATTAATGATCGGTGAAGTTTGGCACTGCCTTTCCGAAGCACTCCTCTTACCTATAGCTGAGCCATAAAGCGTGCTAATGGTGGTTATCATCTTTTTAATCTCGCTATGAACATTATTTCGAGGTCTTACGAACTCTACCAGTTCCTAAATTGTTTCCCCAAGCCTGGCTAGCTTTATTTCTTGGGTTTCCTCCTTGTAACTCCCCAAAGAAGGCGATGAAAAACATCTCTCCAATGTACTGGTCATCGCTCCCTTCTTAGGGGACCTCTGCATTAACGCACTCTTGCCAAACGGGTTACCAGGGGTTCTGTTCCCATGCACGACGGATGTAGTGCTTCCTCTCTCTTCGCTTGTTGAAATATCTGTTACATCGGCCAAGGTCGCCACCGTTGTAACATTGCAGTAGCTGGATTCCGACTGTTGGGAGCCTGACAATCTAACAAATGGTTAGATCCTAGTAAATTTAGGTCGAAATCGGTCCACCGTAAGTGACAGCTTCCATACGGAGGTATATGAACTTATCCCAGTTTTTGACCAGGGATTTACATCCATCCCAATTTTTTCATTTTATACCACTATGAGACGATTTTTATAATAAACAGAACCACAAAATACCCCATCCCAGTTTTTTTTTCGTTTAATGGTTGTTTATGTAAAACAAATAAAAACAAATATATTGAGATGCTGTAATGTGGTTTGGCGAAAATATTAAGAGGGACAAAGTAAACTATTCAATGCCACCCATTTAATAGGGTTGGCACAATCTTCGAGCTCCTGGGCTGGAAATGGCAATTAATGTTTTGGAACCATTTGAACGTAATCGGGTAAGAGGCTTATGTGGCAGCGCCAGCCTTATGTTCAAACTTGAGTAGATGGCCAACTTCCAAAATCTCAGGTGAAGTTAAATAAAAACTATCACTTAACAACTTCGTAAGTTCCACAATGACAGCCGTATGTTAGGATTGCCACCATTAACCCCATATAATTTTGTTTGAAAATTTCCAACATTGTCCTAGACCGGAAATAATGATTGTAGTTTCAAAAATAATGCTCAAGTGGCCAGCACTAACCGTATATTCAAATTTGAATAGAACCCAAAATCTCAGATTAAGTTAAAGAGTTGGGCTCTTCAGTGCCAGTCGTATGTTATGGCTGACCCAAGCTTCCTGCTTTAATATGGTGCCATATAAATTTATGAGGCCACCAAAAATTGGTCTTATCATTTATAACTCAAAACATAAAGAAACATTTCCGGCCGAATAAGTGATTAAGAGGAGTATCTGGATATTTACTCAAATTTGAACATATGGTTGGTTCTAAATACTTGACCCAGGAAGGTCTTGTAAGTTATAGGCGATTTTCATATAAATTTATATGGGACCATATCGAAACTGGAAAACAGTGTCAATCCTAACGTACTGCTGTCACTGGAGAGTCCACCATAGTTGGCGCGTATTATTACCAACTCAAAACAAAAACAACCATTTTCGGCCTAATAAGTTCTTAAGGGATACAAAATTTTATTTAAATTAACCTGAGATTTTGCAATTTATTTAAATTTGGCCACTTGGCCAGCACCAACCGTATGTTCAAATTTATGTTCAATTTTGATTGATTAGGTTGTAGGTTATGAATTGGCGAAATATATTGACGCAAATATCCATAAATTTTAAATTGAATGTTGAAGTTATTCGTCAGTTAGAAGAGCCTAACGATGTAGATTTACTACTAGGCATTCTGTTGTTCCCATTATTAGGTGGAATTCGCCATTTGCAACAATGAATGGTGACAATGAAATAATCTGACTTTTACGATCATTAAGTTCTCCGATCATAAGTGTTTAACTTCCTTGATGAGAAATGACTCGGCCTTTCGAATCAAATCAATAAAACACAGGTTTGCAACAATCGTTTTCACCTTGTTAAATGATGAAAACTTGTTCAATAAAACTGAAGCAATTTCACTGCATTCAACATGATGATGTGTTACGATTGGTGAAATTTGACGTTCTTCGCTCATTGTATCGAACTGTTGTGGGCTGCTGGACGGCCAATTTTGTTCTCGACTAATCAACCACTTAGGGCCGGACCACCATTAATCGAATTCTTGAAGTAGTTCTGGACTAATCCCTCGTGATGCAATGACAGCAGGATTTTTTGTAGATGATACATAATGCCATTGACTTTTAGGCACTACTTCCATGATTTGACATGTGCGATTACCAATGAACGTGTTCCATCTTCGCGGATGTTCTGATAACAAGGCCAATACAATTTTTGAGTCAGTCCAAGCAAACACTTGAACCTGGTGTTCTCGGGAAATTTTACAAGAGAATTCGATTAGCTTCTTCAAAATAAAGGCTCCACATAGCTCGAGTCGTGGAATCGAGATTTGTTCGATTGGTGCCACGCGAGTTTGGCTATGATGAATGATGTTTTAATATAACCTGCTACATCTTCAATGCGTAGATAACTACGGCTGCATACGCCAGCTCAGACGCATCACAAAATGCATGTAATTGGATCGGTTTCGTAGTTGAAGAAATGAAAAAATATTGAGGAATTTGAATGGTTTCAAGTTTAGTCAACTTCAATTTTATACCCTCCCATTGTTAACTGATATTTACCCCGATTTCATCATCCCATTTAACGTTTCGAATCCATAATTTTTGGAAAAGTATCTTCATAGCTATAACCGATGGTAATACTCAGCCTAAAGGATCAACAATTTTGAAAATCTCAAAGAGTAAATGTCGCTTGGAATACGTCGTGCTTGAAGATATGTTGAACACCGAGAGTTTTGATGGTCGCGGCATCGTCGTCAATGGTTAACTTGGTTGGTTCCTTAAGCCCATCTCGAAAAAAAAACTGATGAGTTTGATTTCCATTTCTTTAGACAGAAGCCAGCTCCCTCCATGACATGATATAGTTTTTCAAACAAGTTGTTGGCGATATTAGGATTTTTACATCCAGAAAGTAGATCATCGATATAAAAATCCCGTTTTATGATTGTGGTAATTACCGGATGATTTTGTTTGTTATCATCAGCTATTTTTTGAAGTTTTCGGACAGCCAGAAATGGTGCACACGACATTCCATATGTGACTGTGTTGATTCGGCAAGTTTTAATTTCTTCGGTAGGATTGTTTCTCCAGACTATTCTGGATTCATTTTTTTCAAAATCTGCTGAACACAACTCGAAGTTTGGTGGTCGAGCTATCTATCTTTTGAACAGCATGGTATGGAAGATAAAACACGTCTTCATCAAGTCTGGCTATTTATATGGTCCAAATTCAAATATTGGTTCATGCATTTTTTATATTCAACTGCCAGCTGAGGATTTCTATTGAAACAACTTCCCATTGTTATAAGTCGGCACACAGCTGCAAACCTTGTATGTCCCAATTTGTCGTACGGTGTGATCAATGGGAATCGTACAATGTATCTTCCAGCCTTGTTCCGTTGGACTGACTGGGTGAAATATGATTCACACAATTGATCATCTGGCTTGTGTGTCGATGCTGTTGGAAGTTCCTCAAGCTCCCAAAACCGTTGAAGAGTTTTGTTCACATCATCAGCAGTGACTAAATAAAACATCAATTTCTCTCGAGATTTGGATTAGCCAGCTCGAGTGAGAGCAACTGTTCCCCAAACAATTTACCATGATCGGCAGTTTGACGATGAAAACCTTGACGACGCGTTGATGTTAACTACACCTCGGGCCTTAGCAGCTTGTATATCAGCCAGGCCAATTACAGCGTTTTATTTTGATAAGTATTTCGCATTTATGAAACAATTCTAAGATTCTAAATTCAATTTCAAATAAAATTAGTTCAGATCATTTTTAAAGTTTCCGGGAATAACGAATATTGATATTTGATTTCACCAACAATTGGCATCTCTATACAGTCCAGGCGGATTGACTATTCGGAATAAAACTGTATACCTAAATTTTTTTCATTAATAAGGAGAGGAGATGGTTGCGAAATTTGGTGCAAATCTGTGTACCGGAAATGGCAACTACAGTGAGAGCTTTTAAATTTTTGAAATGATGTTGAAAAGTTTAGACCTTGTTGGTTTTCTCAAATTTAAGCAATCTAAGCAGGAATAATGTTTTTTGATTATACAACAGTTTTACCAACAGTCATGTAACACGTGGCCTGTTCCACAAAGAAGACACAATTTTTGTGGGAAAAATACATTTCAGTGATCAACTTCTAGAGCAATACAATCAATCCAATGCTTCCCTAACATTTCGATGCCTTTTTTGTAGAACGATTTATCTTTGTCTTTAAAATAAGCTTCAGTTTCTGCAACCAGTTCTTCATTGGAGCCAAATCTCTTACCGTGGAGCTTTGTTTTTGAGGTCTGCATACAAGTAATACTTGCTGCAATTTTACCATTGTTGCGATCGACTTCTAACATGGTATTTAATCCCTTTATAGCAAGCAAATTTATTGGTTCTATCCACTGCAGGTATAATATCTAATATGTGTACGACATAGGGGATATCGTTCAATTTGTCACATGGGAATTATACTGTAACGTTTATCATGTATTCGACATAAACTAACGCATAAAATCGTGTATATATTCCCTACTAACGTATCAGATAATTTTCGTATACATCTCAAACGAAATCATGTTAAATAAACTTTAATACCATCCGGTGGCACACGAGTGCGAAAATATAACTTTTACTCCCTGCCTGCATAGATACACACAAGGATGTGTGTTACTGTTAAGGAAACATTGATTTATAGCGTGGAAAATAAATTGGATGGAAATTTGTCTAGTGAACTAAACGTATCCGTCTATAGCTATATACAAGCAACACTCGCTGTTCTGTTTGTTAATAATATTTATAGATGTTTATGCTTTTAAAATCGAAACGTATATGATTCGAAAGCACAATGATGATTAAACAGTCGACTCGATTTATTCCGTACAACGCGATGTAACGAATAAATTATACCAGGCAATATTTTTCATCAGCGAATATACAAACAGCACAACATACAAAACCGTACGATATAATAGTTTTATTGATTATCGATGAACATTCAAGCACAAAGTGTGGATTTAATTTTCCTTTCTATATACGAGTATATCAGTTCGAATGTTCTTAATAGCGTATTTTTATATTAAACTAACGGGAAGTAGACGGGGTTGAACCATACTCGTATATAAGAAAATAGTTTTTCATCTTAATACTGTACAAATTTTTTTTAAAATGCAGTTCATACCTCGTATGTGCGAAGTCAATATATTGACATTACTGCAGAATGCTGTTGGCAATTGAGCTTTTACGTTTTTTTTCGATTATTTTCAAATTTTCTAATAAAACATCAATATAAATAATAATACATCGTAAATAGTGGTACTTTAACCAAACATCATTTTTAATGGCGGTTATTGACACTTTTGGAATTATTTATCGATCAGACGAATTTGTGAGATTTGTTTGCGATGGGAGAAACAAATCCGCAAATTTTAATGATGTATTATCTTTGAGGCGAACGACACCAGACTCGTTAAGGCAATATAATGTCACGTGTATTGCAAACACTCGACTTTTCGTGGTACCTTAGCATAAAAACTAATCAACATATCTATCACACGAGTATCAAGTATCTGACAACTTTCTGGCAAACCTTATATAAATCCTATTAAACTTCTAACAAATGTAAATAACGTAACAATCGCGAATAACCTCCCTCCCCCTCTCTAAAATAATCTAAATAAAATAAACTACTAACAAATAATTTAATATCAAGACTGCTGTTCTATTCGTGATTTATTCTTTGTGGAGACTGAGGGAATACCCCCATTTTCATTTCCATGCACACACCACTCAATCACACAATTACAGTTTACCACCTGCACATTGCAAGCTCCATGTCAACTTGTACACTGACATGAACGGTTGGTGGACGCTGAATTATGCACTCCAACAGAGGGTCCTAGTTATGTTTATTAACATCATCGATCATAATCGATGACTTCATTCGAACCCAGTACCTGTCGGTCCAAGTGCCAAAGCTTTAACCACTGCACCACTTGTCGGGTAAAGTAACCAATAAGCCTCCTGTCGGCTAGACTTTTTGTAGACATAACTCATCAACTGGTAAACTGGTAACTCATCAAAATAATTGAAGCAAGTTTCCAATAAGTCTATTCGTCTGGAGACTTATTGAAGACTTTCAAATAAGTCAGTCTCCACAAATAAGCCCCGAATTGGACCGCAGTCTAAGCATGTACAAAAATTCTCACATTAAGATAAAAATTTAATGATTTAACATACCACGCTACTGCACCGTATCACTTGATTTTCATTGCTGACACCCAAAATGAAATGATGATTGAACTTATAAAGCACCCAGTTTGTAGTTCTAAAGTTTAAGGTTCCTTAATTTTAGATGGATCGAAATTTAAGGAAAAGGAAATATAACGGTGGTTAGACCATTGATTGATATGTGTTTGCTTATGAAACAGCCTTCATAACCTTTGGGATAATGATGAAGCTCCGATTCATATGTAAAGTAAGCAGAGGTTACTAAGACGTGACGCATTATTCCCTTTGCCTCCATGAACGATGGTTCTTATAATCAAAAAGATGTATTTTGCAAGTACACTGTTGCAGGTTTTCAAGTGCTATTTCAAAAGGTATGAAACCCTTTTGAGAGCTGCAAATTTATTACGATTTCTGTCTTTGTTTAGAATCGGATATCTGTGATTGGTCGTTATATCTTAGTTCCCAGATTAATCACGAAAATAGTCCTCTCTTCCTGTAAAACTGTAATTTGCCATTGTTGTGGCGATTCTTGTTCTTTTCGGAACAACGCCTATATCGTTTGAGGTGGACCAGGCACGTTTTACAATCCGCCTTTTGTTTGTTGTTTCTCTGATGAAGATTCCGATGTTCCTACCAAATTGAAGTTTATATTCCCACTGTGCTTCACATTTTCCAACTCCCTCGATCGAGGTGGTCCTACAAACAAAGATGTTAATTGTTTCCGATTTTCCATTTTGAATAATGTTTTAATTTTAGCACGAATGATTGGCGACGACTTCAACCATAGTTTTTTGTTATTTTCTACAGGGTTTGGTAGTTGTCAAAATAACCGTTGTATTTATTTATTATATTGCTGGCACTACATTCCTTGAAGGAAGTTGGTGAGCCTAATAATCCTTGGATCCGGGATAAGTAGATCATAGTTCTCCTTTACCTTCTTTGCGTAAAAACTCAGGCTTCAATTACAAGTGCGGATTGAGTCTATAGTCTCAATCACATTTGATCCTCTCATTCTCTCTCTCTCTTTCTCTTTCTCTATAGATTATACATCAAATGAAACGATTTTTCCGCCTATTCGGTGGCCCTCCAACTATCTTGGCTGATCGCTCTCTGCCTTTAGTTTCTATTATTCTTACATCTTGATCGACGGCGTCGAAATTTCGATGCAATAAACGTATTTTTCTGCGATGAACATCGACTGGTTGGATGGAACCCTTTCTGTCGTTCGTTGTGTCCTCAATCTTTCAACGTTAGATGGCTCTTGGTTGGGTTCAATTAATCCGGTATTATCACGTTCTTCAAGGAGATGTTTAATTTAGTCATTCATTCGAATCCGATATTCGTTGTTCGAACCTTAACTGGACAAATCATCTGATCTTTCTCTTAAAGGGACAGATAGAAATATACAATCATTGGTAATCATAAGGGGTCAACTTTCGTTTGCGAAAGTTAGCATAAATCTTATTACGACTGCGAAAGATATTTTCATCGCCACTACCTGCCTGCGCGTAGAACACTCGATGTCCGGGCATCATTTGTTGATGTTATAACTGACCCGAGATATGTAAAGCTAACACGTTGCCAATATTATGGCTGGCTGCCACTTCCAAAACCAGTAGTTTCGCTTGACGGATAAGTGGAGTTAAACGTATACTGAGCTTATTTCAAACTTTAGTATGTAGCTAGTAGCTATGTAGCTTACCATGAGCTTTTATGCTTTTTATTTGAAACCATTGGGTTACACTTATGAAAACAGAAATAATTTAAATGATAAACAAATCGTGCGGATCGTTTTAAAACTCTGAATTTTTTCAACTGGTGCCAATGCATCTTCAAATCATTAACCTTGCAGGTGGAAGCTAACGCGGAAAATTGCCTTATTTTTGATGCCGGACTTCACGCAGGAGAATATTCTAGCTTATTCTTACTGCTTTAACCTATCGAAAATAAATGATTTGAAATTAAAGTTTTCTTTTTAATAGCCTTCGGAATCGCGACATAGATGGCAATATTCAAAAGCTCATAATCAATTACGGCAGATGTATCTTTTTCGCTCAGGCCGAAGTTAGGACTTCTTAAAGGTTATAATAACTTTGAGGCAAAACAAAGTGGAATAATATTTTGCTGAACAAAATATCCAAGGCTAAAGAGGAGGATTCAGAGAATCGAGAAACAAGACAAAGCTTTCACCAAAAATCACGAACAGCCGTAAAAAACAGTTTATAAAAATAAAATCTTTTCGGAATACGTAAATTCGGTAACAAATGAAATGAAATTTTGCCCGTGCTTGAAACAAAGTAAACATTTAGGGATGTCTATGTGTGGCCAACACCCGATTTTATTCTGCAAATCTATAAGTCGTAAAGGGTGGTTAAAGTTTACGGGCCGACGTTGAATGTGAACCACACCTAAACGTCAAGTTTTTTTCTGCATTTAATTTGACATTTCTCAATTTCAGACTAACTCAATTTGAACCATGGAAAGATACAGAATCGAGCAACGCGTTAAAGTTATTCAGGCATATTATGAAAATGGGCGTTCAAATCAAAACTTCGTGATTTTTTCGGTCAATTTAATCGTCCAAATGTGCGTACAATCGGAAAAATCGTGCAAAAATTTGTGCAAACCGGGTCTGTAGGAGATTTTAAAACACCAGTGCATGCTCGTACAGCTCGTACAGCAGAAGATATTGTTGCTGTTCGCGATAGTGTGGCTGAAGAGCCGTCCACCTCAACTCGTCGTTGATGAACATTATGCATAAAGACTTGCATTTACACGCTTATAAGGTGCAATTGACTCAAGAACTAAAGCCTCTTGACCATTCCAAACGTCGTCAATGGTCAGAATGGTGGCAAGAAATATGGGATTCTACTAGCAAAAATTCAGAAGAACTCGGAGGTATTGCTCCCTTGGCTGGATGTTATTTTCAAAGGGTGTCTGAAGTTGGGGTACATCACGAAGAAATGGAGAGAGGCTAGGGTGATTCTCATCCCGAAAGCGGGTACAAGCTCGCTCAGCAACAGTGTGGTTGTTGCCGATGACGTAGCGATAGTTTTCTGGAGAAAGCACTTGGGTACGATCGACAATTAAGGATGTGATGCAGTATGCGTTATCAATCACTGCCGGTTGGACCAGAAGATGTGGATTGGGGATCAACCCACCTAAAATAAAGCTGGTCCTTTTCACTAGGAGGTATACAATTCCGGAAGTGGTTCCACTAAGTTTGAATGGTTCCATGCGAGCCTATACTGATAAGGCGAGCTTCCTAGGGAATCTTCTAAACAGTAAGCTCAATTGGAACCAAATAGGATAAAAAAAAATCCATCGGAAGGAAATAGGGTCTGAAACCGGAGCTGATGCACTGGCTTTACACAGCAATGGTAAGGCCCGTACTAATGTATGGTGTGAGTGTATGAAGGTGCAGAGGGCAGCCTGCTTGCTCATTAGTGGAACGTTGAAAACGACACCCACTAGTGCTTTAGAGGGCATGCTGTACCTTCTCTCGTAGGTTATTATCGGTAAGCAAATGGCGGTCAATACGGCCGCCCGGTTATCAGCAGTTTTGGAGTGGAATTGTCTGCAAAAATGGCACTCAAATATAGTGAATTCTATGGGGCGTGACCTGGTGAATTTAGATTATATAACACCTCTTTTGTGCTTTTGTAAGCGTTTTAAGGTGACTCTCCTCTAGGGAGGATTGGAAGAGTGGTCTCATCATGAAGACAGGAACAGTCAAATTCTTCATCGCCGTCTCCAATCTCAATGGTAGAGTAGGAGCTGTTGTGTTCTGTGGGGAATTAAATATGAGCCTATCCTTTCATCTGCCTGATTACTGCAGTGTGTACCAGGCTGAATTTATAGCGATTGAAGAGGTCATGAACTGGTTGAATCATAGTGTAGTTACCAGAATAACGTTTCATCATTTTGATCAGAATTTCAATAAGTTGGTCTTGCAGACCAAAGTTAAATCTTTAATTGTGTTGAAAAATTTTATATCAAAGAATGGAACATCAGCAATCAACAAACAATGAACCAAATAGAAGATATTTAATATCCATGCAATGAGAGGGCTCGTTTCATATCTTCAATACCAATTTTAGTGATCCATGCAAGAGAAATGAGATCGATAAAGACAGTTTTGAGAAATAAGCCGATATTTCGAAGGAATTTCCCAAAAATCTCTCTCTACAACAGGTACTCTCTGCTGCGACGGATAGCATCGTTATAACAATGACAACAATTCCTGTACAATGACAAATTTTATTATCCGAGTTGCTTAAAGAAGACAAGATTCAACTTTGAATCTGCACATTTTCTTCAAATGTCCCTTAATTTTACATTTTTGACACTTGACATTAAATGTCGGACAACTTTTTCTACCGTGTTGGGTACTACATCTTTGCAATCAAAATCTTCATTTGTCTCGAATTTTGACTTGCTTTTATTTGCAATTTCACATAGTGCTACCATGCCATTTTCTTGTATGCCATCAAACTGTTTTGAAGTTCACTAGCATGATACATTTTTATAGGCACCTCCAACGACAGTTCATCTTCCGATCAAACAACAAGCTGCTATTGATCAAATTTACAATTCTTACTTTACAACAATTACAAAGAACTTAAAGAACAGGCTGTGTGCCAAACTTAAGGTAAAAGTCAATTGTAGGTAAATTTTTAAGTAAATTCAATTATTTTTCAAAAACTCTATGGCAAACTGATTGAACAATTTATCCTAAAGCCGGTTTTACCTGTAGTTATCGATTTACCTTGAGTTTCGCACACAACCAAAATTAACAATTACAAAGAAGACATAAGGAAATACAAAACAGTTTTACGGATGTGGGTAAACTCCAACACTCCAATCATTTTAGTTACCTATTACGGCAAGCAATGGATGCTGTGGTATACGTTATAGACGGATTTATTGTGAGTATATCGTGAACAATTTATCGTAGAACAATTTATTGTATAACAGTTTATCGTATATCACAATTAATGTCTTGGATTTGAGGTATCTTAAAACATAATTTTTTTTTCATAATGTATTTCGTATAAGAATTCGTCCATTTGGTTTTTGGAAGAACACATGGAATATTGCCGACTGGTGATAGATGTTAAGGCATCCAGTCTTATCAGAAACTTGTTTACATCATGAGCCCAAGATAGACGCCTGTTTACGTCGCCCTACCCTGGAGAGCAGAAGCTGATGAGGTATTGGTTTTTCGGGATCAATAACTTGCCCTGACATATATAGTGTCAATAATCAGAAGCAGAATTTCTCTTGAAACCGGTCTATTGACCTCCTAATTCATTTAGAATTAGCTAGCGAGCGTATTAATCAAGAAATTTTCGCCCTCATATTACATTCAAATACAATTTAAATAGATTGACGATATAGAACTGGAAATCTTACAATTTTATAAAAATAAAGAATTGGCAAAATGTAATGCGATTGCTATCAAATCATTCTCATTTTTAATAAAGTCCGAAAACTTCGTAACGAACAAAAAGTTTTGTTTTCTTTGAACATTCTAAAATGAAGCAACTAAAACGGAAAATGTCCACCCACAGTTTGAACAAGAATTTCAATAAAAATTTGATATTTTGGCACTAGAGGAAAAATTGGCAATATCTTCGTCGAGTATAACCGGAACACACGGAATGCACTTTATTTCCACAATAGCGAACAAGCCCGAATTTTGAGTTGGGTTACTCATCACTAACATCATCAATTCGTAATTAACTTCATACCTGTTAGCCTTCATATTTTCGTACTCAAGTTCCTTGGGCTTCACTTTGACATTTCGTTGGTAAATATCCAAGCACCACGTGAAGATAAACTCGATTAAATCAAATATGCTTTCTACAAACAACATCATGGAAACGTGAGTAAAATACTACGATACCGCATCAAAATATTACTGGGTGATTTAAATGTTCAAATCAGGGGCGCCGTGCGTTTTGTTTTTAAATAACAAAGGGACATGAACCATTCTACTATTTATGTTCTACAATCCGTTGGTTGCAAGCACGTAGATTTTATATAATCGCATTCATAAATGATTGACATTGCACTAGAACTATATATATATATCATTAAAAAACGTGGTGCCAAGTAGTTACGAAAAACGTTTATAATATACATATATACAACGTACAGGAACCCTTTTATCATTATATACGTTCAAACTGTCCGTTAGAATATTGATTCACTTCATAATCATGTTAACTGCGAATATTTCGATAATAATGATTCAGAAAATTCTTAATTTCGTCGGCTAGCAAGTGGTAAGGTGGCCTTATTCCAGAACTTCTTCCAAAAATCATTTGAGCACTCCATGTCCATCCAAAATACTCAATTCCACCATGCCATTGGTTAAGAATAAGCCAAGTTTCTACGCAGATGGTCATATTCAAGAACTTCTTCCAGAAATCATTGTAGAATTTCACTCCCATTTAAAATACACAATCCCATAAATATCAATTTTTCCACAAATTATTTAAGAATCCCAATCCCAACATAATTGGTTAAGAAATTGCCGAATTCCGTTCCAGGTAGCCATATTCCAGAACTTCTTCCAAAAATCATTTGAGCACTCCATTTCCATCCAACATACTCAATTCCATCATAATTGGATAAGAAATTAACGAGTTCCTTCCCAAGCGGCCATATTCCAGAACTTCTTCCAAAAATCATTCTAGAATACCATTTCCATCCAACGTCCAAGCTATTATCAATATCGGTTAAGAAATTATCGAGTTCCGTCCCAAGTAGCCATAATCCAGAACTTCTTTCAAAAATCATTTAAAAATCCAATTTCCGTCCAACATACCCAATCCCAACATTAACGGTTAAGAAATTACCGAATTCCGTCCCAGGTGGACATAATCCAGAACTTGTTCCAGAAATCATTTGAGCATCCCATTTCCATCCAACATACTCAATCCCGATTAACGAGTTCCGTCCAAGCGGGCCATATTCCAGAACATCTTCCAAAAACCGTTCTAGAATACCATTTCCATCCAACGTCCAAGCTATTATCAATATCGGTTAAGAAATAACCAAGTTCCTGCCCATGTGGCCATATTCTAGAATTTCGTACAAACATCATTTCGAATCTCATTTACATCCAACATACTTAATCCCATCATAATTGGTTAAGAAATTAACTAATTTATCCCCCATATTCCAGAACTTCTTCCAGAAATCATTCTAGAATTCGATTTCCATCCAACGTACCCAATCGGTTAAGAATAGACCAAGTAGTCCAAAAACTGTTTTAAATTCCTATTTCCGTTCAAAATTCAAAATCCCATCAATATCG
Source organism: Nephrotoma guestfalica (assembly GCA_963691935.1). Lineage (NCBI taxonomy): Eukaryota > Metazoa > Arthropoda > Insecta > Diptera > Tipulidae > Nephrotoma > Nephrotoma guestfalica. The sequence continues at coordinate 215,536,328 of OY829914.1, forward strand.
GTTAAGAAATGGGCGAGTTCCATTCCAGGTGGCCATATTTTAGAGCTTCTTCCAAAAATCATTTCAGAATCCCAATTCTACCCAACATATTCAATCCCATTTTAATCGATATAAACCGAAGACACTTTAATTTTTTATTTACACATAATTTTGTTATACGGTCAAATTTAAACTACGATAAACTGGCATACGATAAATTGTCCACTCGAAAAATTGTGTCCGCGGTAAATGGTGTTCAAGAAAACTATCCTACGGTAAAATGGTCACGTTAAATTGAAATACTATAAACTGTTTAAGATAAAACTACACCACCACCCTCAACCACATGGGTTAACGTTTAGTTCAGAAGTTTCTCCTAACGCCGTATCCAAATCGAGGACATATCGTTCGTTTCAGTTTTTAAATTACTTTTGCATCATGCTCCTGTTGCGATTCTAGCCCGATACCTCTCAAAAACAAAACTAATTATATTTTTTTCTATTTTTCACACAAGGTGTACGAGTGACAATTTGCCAACCTCTTCAACTTAAATGCAACCCAGTAACTATTATTATATCGCAAACGGTGCGTGAGGTAAGTAAATAAAAAGTATTTTACATAAAAATATGATTGGTACGGTGATATATCGACCGACCTTAAAAATAGTAAATTTACACGTCCTTGATCGGGATTGATACCAAAAATTGATTTTCTTAAGCCTTCGTGCCATTTCGACGCGTAATCAGTTACGACAACGCCTCATACCAGTTGTTTATATTAAATGAACGCGGTTATTGGCGTATTCCATGCTAGTAACGAACTAATTTCTATGGAGATTTTTTACCGACATTAATTCAATATACAGCAATTGTTGTGGTTAAATTTAAATACCGAAGAACGTGTTGTTGGTAAACACCGAAATATGATTTATGGTCGGTTCAATTTTTGCTTCACTTGAATACATCACAAATTTACGGATCTAACAAAATTTTTCCATGAACATCGTCATCATCTGAATCAAATCGTATAATTGGATATTGATCATTATTTGGCAAATTGAAAGTTTTTTGTTTTAAATCCCAGACAGAAGACGAGGATGGAACGAACTCTATATATACGAATGATACAAAAGGAATGTCTTAATTAATCGAATAACATGGCATACAGATTGGAAAATATAAAATAAAATCATAGAAAAGTAATTTTGATTTTCATCCTTTTCTTAGGAAAATTTTTTATTTTCCCCCTCTTATCGGTTCGGTATGTATACGAGTCGAGTTAATAAACATCAATCATGCAAATAAATTTACAATAATTTTCGTTTTGTTCAATTACACTGATATTAGGGTATGTGTCCATAAATTAACTGATCGTAGCCAAAACAAGGGGGTGTGAATTTGCAATTCATCACTGCAGCGTCATGTGGTTTTTTTATTATGTTGTGAAAGCTCATATCTGATATATTTTGTTGCCTCTGCGGGATTTTATATAAATGATGATTTCTAGTTCCCAGGCTGCGCATATAAATACATAATTTAATCGGTTTGTTAGTTTCACTTTCTCAAAACTTACATCATAGACATATACGACATAATAGAATGTGTCAAGAATGTATACTATACAAAAAATGAACTTTTACCTGGGTGGATTGCTGTCATCAAATGGCAGATTTTTATTGTTTCGTTTTGTTCGCCAGAATTTTTTATTTAGCCGCATCTCTTGATTCTAATCTAGTTTATCTTGTTAGAAAATATTTTGTTCTTTTTTGGGCAAAGATAAAAATGCTTGACACATTTATATTTTTCTTGAAACTAAAAAAGTCGTCTGGACGTTCTCATATACATACATACATATAATATTCTTGAAGATAAATTATTTTTATAAAGCAAGAGTACGTCAACTCATATTTTGCATTGTGTGTGATACGTTGCGAGCTTTGCATTTTAAATTGTTTCCGTTCATGAACCTTTCAAACAAAAACGGAAACTTTTATAATTAAGTTCGACTGGTATAAACCATTTCGGGGAATTTTAGCAGTAATTCAATAAAATTCACACCCGTCTTTAATATCCCCCCTTGGTAATATAACCAATCGAGCTTTACTATTTTCATTTTCCTAATTGAGGAGTTGGAGAAATTTCGATTTTATTTTTTCGATTAACCAGACTAAGAATAAAAGTTCTGCGTTGCTGATTGGAAACTTTGGAAAAATTAAAGTTTTCAAGAGCTTTTCGATTGATTGAAATCGGGATTTATAAGCACGTATATCTTCCTACACATATATTTTTTATAAATGTTAAATACAAGGTGTTCATTTTACTCGTATAAGGTAACCATGCTGATGTACGCTGGTGTTCACGTTAATAAATAAAGAGATAAACGTTTAAAGTGGTGCTGAATCAATTTCGATAAAGTAATGAAATTTCTCTATTCCATAATAGTCGCCAAGTCCAACAATTATAAGCTGGCGTTATTCTCAGCAGATTTCGCCTTCTTGTTGGTCTTAACCACCAAATTAGGTAACTGCAAACGTAATGATCACTCGGATAATAACGGGTTACTTCCATAGTTTCAATGGTTGAACGTCTGTCGATTTTTGAATTAGTCTACGAGTTTCGCCGTGTTCGGCAACTGTTACTTAAATTTAATTAAAAACTCCGCCAAATAATCTATTTATTTATTTATTTATTAAAGAAATCTATTTTGTGATTTAATTGTATGATTTCAGATTTAAGAATCAAAATTCAGTTTAAAACAAAAATTAAATAAAAACACAAAAAACTAAAAACAAGTCAAAATTTTGATTTAACATTTAAATATTTAAAAATAATACGTCAGATTTTTTTGAAGTTATGACCCTAATGCTGCACCACCTGTTAATTACAACATATTGGCATAGATAGTTCAACCTCCCAAAAACTATCGCTCAGGAGTGCAATTGTTCAAAAACTATATTTTTCGTTAAACCATACTTTTGACATTTCAGTTAATATTTGTTGTATCTTACTGAGGGTGGTACTGGAAGTTTTTACAAAGTAATTACGAGAAAATGGCATAATTAAACCCCTAGAAATGTACCCCAAATGGGAGCAACCGTTTGACATCATTGTATCGTACTGGAGGTGATACTAGAAATGTTTACAAAACAACATAGAAATAGCTATCCCTGAATTTATTAGAACAGCCGACACCCACAAAAATCGATCATAATGCATCGAACTTACTTCCTGTGCATTAAATAGGTATACCTGAATTTATTGTTTTGTTTTATTTTTATTTTATTCCTCAATTTCCAATCTTGTGGAAATTTCAATTTCCAATCATCCGATGTATTGGTATCACTACAAACATTTACCTCGAGGTAAAAAAATGTTTTAAACCATGCAGTTCTGTTGAAGTCAACTCAATAATTACGAAATTGGAAACACGTTAGGCACCGTACTTCAGGACTTTCCGATTCACAAACTAAACTTCAATTTTTAGTTGACACCGGTGCTGAGGTTTCTGTGGTTCCACCAACAGATTTGAAACTAGCCAAACCATTGACCTTCAAAAATTATCTGCGGCAAATGTTCAAAAGTTCAAAAAAGACAAGTCATTAATTCCATGGAATGATGAGTCAATCATCTACGCTAAATTGGTGAATTGGACACGACTAGCGAATTATTAGGGGCTTATTCGGCTATTAAGCATTTCAAAATTGTCATTTTCATTCCAAAACTTTTACTTTTAACTTTGGCTTTGCAAATATCATTATCAATTTACATCAAATATTCAACATATTTCAAGAAATTGTGGCTGATACACTTTCAAGTGTTGAACAAGTCTACATCGGGAGCATAATTGATTACGGTTCAATATCTGAAGCCCAATGCTTGATTTAGAACTCACAGCAGCGCTAATCGAATGAAATGCAATTTTGGCAAACATTTGATAAATTTATTTTGTATTGGCACTCAGCGCCTGTTCATACCAAAATCATTCCGAAAGTAAATTTTGAAAAACCCAAAACAAATTGGAAAAAAAAATGATTTGAACCGAGAAATAAGATCTCGGGCAAAGAATTGCATATCTAATCAAAAATGTAAAGTGGTAAAGCAAGTTAAGAGCAAGGCTGGTACATATATGAAGCAACCAACAAAAATATTTGACGCACTTTCACATCAACTAATAGGGCCTTTATTGTCGTCACAAACACTGTTTTAACGTTACACTCGGAGAACCTTTCACCGAACATAAAAAACCGCTACACTTGCAATATTTAACATGAAAGTGTACGGGTAGATTGTTGGCTATAATCAAGTAATTCTAGAAACTTCTTCTCAAATCTGTGAACGCCCTCGAATTGTGTTTATTCTTATGGATTAATTTTGATAATCTATATATTATTGCGACCCTCGGGAAATTTCTCACTTATATTAGAATACCACTCCACTTGCGATATTTAATATGAAAGTGTAGGGGTAGATTGTTGGCTATAATCAAGTAATTTAAGAGATTTCTATTCAGATCTGTGAAGACCTTATATTGTGTGTATTCTTGTGGATTAATTTCGATAACCTCCATATTATCGCGACTCTCGGGGAAATTCTCACCGATATTAGAATACCACTCCACTTGCGATATTTAATAGGAAAGTGTACGGGTAAATTGTAGACTATAATCAAGTAATTTTAGAAATGTCTATTCAGATCTGTGAACTCCTTCGGAGTGTGTGTATTCTTATGGATTAATTTTGATAACCACCAGATTAATGCAACTTTCGGGGAATTTCTCACTGATTTTAGAATACCCCCATTGGGCTGTTATAGACAGTCCAATGGGATTCACAAATTATAATATTTATCTACCTATTAACAACTATGATTGAACTACATTCAGCTACATTTTCTTCTGTGTATAACTACATTTTTGATTAAATTGTGTAAATACAATATTGAAAAATGATTATTTGTGTATCTACACTCTTGATTATTGATTAAAACTTCACACCGGTGAAGAAGAAAAACACCATTTCGCGAAAATTTTCAAAGTACGTCAGCTGCACTGTATGAACAGAATTGATGAATATCCACAGATCACATAGTACCGAGAAAACATACTTGTCAATCTGGATTCGTTACACAATTATGAAAGCAGTTCAATAAGATTCAGCCTTCAACAACTTCTCGACATATCAAAGAACAAGTATTTGTATTTAAAGAATTAACCTGCGAATTTGTTTCTGGTGCAAGAGATGCTCGACCTTCGCTACAACCTCCGTACGAGGGACCTTTCCCCGTCATTAGACGAAACGAAAAATATTTCACTCTCATGGTCAAAAGCGTTGAATCAACGGTATCGATAAATCGACTCAAACCTTGTTTTATTGAGGCGTCGCTAACTGACTATTCCACAGGTGCCAGTTATTCAGTTATTCAAATATTGGCAAACACCGAAAAAGCGCCTATGGAAGTTGCAACCTCCGGTGCACCGGTTTCGGCCAAAAATCACTAGGATTCACCCCGCTTAGTCGATCAGAGTTTGGTCAGAGCCAACATTCATCAACATTTTGTGGATATGAAAAATAATAATTTTACTATTTGGATCTGATTCGAGTCGAATAAATGTTTAACGGGTGGGTTGTTCTATATCGCACATATTGGAAATAGAAATTTTCAATAAATTCTTATGAATTAAATTCTTTCGATTATTAATAAACCAGAATTCGAGTCTTGTAATAAGCCTACATATAACATCAGTAGATTGGGTTTTACACACATACATCGAGTTATTAAGCATGGATGCTCACAATGATTACAAGCCATTATTCCCATAACTGACGGCACAACAAACGATTACAAAGCCAACAAAGTAGAATAACAATAGACGTAAGATAAAATATTAAATATTTTCGAATTCCGACCCTCATAAGCTGTTGGCATTTCTTGTTATCATATTTTTCCTTTATGTTCATAGACTAGAAAGCTGGAGAATGAATTTTAAATAAGAGTGTTTTTTTAAGAGGTTGCCGATTTTTTTTTTGAATAAAACACATATAAAATTATGAAATGACCAAAATTTTTTTTTATTTGGTAGATAATTTTTTGGCATTTAACATTTAAACACAATTTCTGGCATATGGCTACCACGACTATTTTTCACAAATGTCATTCTGGAGGTCCAATTTTCCAGCACTTTTTCAAGCATTTGAGGGCGTATGTCAGCAATGACACGTTGAATATTGGTTTCCAAAGCGTCAATCGATTGAGGTTTATCCACATAAACCAATGACTTCACGTATCCCCACAAAAAGTAATCGAGTGGCGTCAAATCGCACGAACGCGGAGGCCAATTCACCGGACCATTTCTCGAAATAATGTTGTCGTTGAAAGTTTCTTTCAATAAGTCGATTGTTTCACGTGCTGTATGGCAAGTGGCACCATCTTGTTGAAACCACATTTCATTCATATCCATATCTTCAAGATTTGACAACAAAAACTCATTTAACATGGTTCTGTATCGATTTCCATTCACGGTAACGCGTCGTCCTTCCTCATTTTTAAAGAAATATGGACCGATGATCCCACCAGCCCATAGACCGCACCAAACAGTACATTTATCAGGATGCATTGGTAATTCTAGAACGGCGTGTGGATTATCTTTGCTCCAAATGCGACTATTTTGTTTGTTGACGTATCCATTTAACCAAAAATGCGCCTCATCACTGAAGAGAATTTTACGGTAAAAAAATGGATCTTCGTTCAATTGATTTAACGACCAATCACTGAATTCACGGCGCAAACGATGGTCGTGTGGCTTTAATTCTTGCACCAATTGAATTTTGTATGGCACCAAACCCAAATCTTTACGTAAAATTTTCCATAAAGTCGATGGACAAAGTCCAATTTGCTGAGCACGACGACGAATCGATAAATTGTCGTTTTCTTCGACACTGGCCTCAACGACAGCAATATTTTCTTCTGTACGAACTCTTCTCATTCTTGTCGGTGGCTTGGCACCCAAAAGAGTGAATGTAGACCGAAATTTGGTAATTACGTTCTTTATGGTGGTCTCTGACGGACGATTATGTGCACCATAAAATTCACGAAGTGCTCTATAAACATTTTTAATTGAACACTGATTTTGAAAATAAATTTCCACGATTTGAAAACGTTGTTCTGGAGTTAACCTATTCATAATGATTTGCCAAACAATACTGAGTAGAAATGCCACTTTGAGCTGTCAAAACAACTGTCATAAAATAAAACGACATCTATCGGAAAAACAAACCTCCTAAAAAAACACCCGTTATAAACATTTTTATGAATCTCACTCCTAAATATAAGTTTACACATCTTCTTAATAATTTTTGGTTCTGGCTTTAAAATAATTAGAATAAAAAATTATTAAGAATTAATTATTTGTCTTTGCTGTGCCTTCATAAGATTTAAATTTTAGAAAACCGTAAAAATATTCAGATGGGTCGGAAAAGTTGGGAATTGGTTTTGTGTTGTCTTGCTTACACATAGAGACATAAAAAAATTCGGTCATCTGGTTTTTTACGTTTATATGGATTTTTACGATTTTTGAATGCCAGAAACTCTTTGAAGTCGTATAAATTTGATTGGTAACGTGCTATATTGAAACATTTATTCTGGTTAAAAGCAAAATCAAAATTCTGAATGCGTGCACAAATAAAAATTTAATGGTATGTGGCAAAATTTTAACATTTTCGTTTCAATGAAGGATACGTACATCCATACAGCTTTATTGTTATCGGTACTATACGATTTCACAATCAGATTATGCGTATCCTTGTATTAAAATCGTACATAAACAAGGTATACGCAAGATAAAACCAAAACCCTTCTGCGGAACGCTGTTCATTGAAAAATATGTGGTTTTTTTGGTAAATGTCTTGATTGACAGTACTTAAAGAATTCTGAGCCGAACACGTATTTAAATGCAATATAAAGACTTCTAAATTATTTTATCTAAATTTGTCTATTTGTTTCGTTCACGTTCTCAGCCTCCAACTTATTTTAATTAAAACTTTTATGATACGAGACAAAATTTAATTTCGCCACCTTCGTTTGGAATCATCCTAGAAATAAAACGACTGCTGAGCACACACCATAGATTGCGTTTAGCAGAAGAAATATTTACCTATCCCAATGTTAAACGAAAATCTAGACGAATATTATTTTTGGAAAGACTATTCAAATTCATAATATGAGTATCTTAATTGAATTAGAAGAGATTTTCTACCTTAAATCGTACTTGTTCTTAAAATACATAAATGGTGGAATACTGCAATATGTGTTGTTGGCATTTTATTGGGTTTCCCTCATATTTTGTCTCGCATGTAGGGTCGGAGTAAAATTTTATATTCAGATGGAAAAATTCAAGGTGGGTTTAGACTAATATTTTAGTATTGATTCGAAATAATTGGTTGCAGTAGACTCCTTTATCGATTGTATATTTATGTAACGATACGTTCATTTTTATGTGCGGAGCTTTCGCAAAACTAAAATCAAAAGTGCCACTGGATCAAATCTTATGGAATTTTCACTGTAAGCCAATATCTTCCCAACGCCTACTATAATATTCAAAAATTATTATTTAAACGAGTTAACAATTATTTATTTATCCACTAAACTCCATTTACAATTATTTTAAAAACACCTCCTCTTTCCGCTACTCCTTTTCACCTTTACTCCATCGCCCACCGCGCCTTTATTATGTATCTCGAATAACTTACTCAAGACTACTGATTGCGTTCATCGCATCCGTATTTAGATACCGCGTTGAATATTCCCGATTGACCAGGAGCAACGTCTCTTAAGCTATTATCAGCTAATAATAGGCAAATTAAATGCTCTGATTAAAAAATTTGGGCTCCACCCCTTCCAACTATAACGATGGGTTCTGCTAGCCTTAGGAAAAATGAGCAGAACCCATACCAAAAAATGATTTTAAAACAATTGGAAAATTAAAGGTTAATTTTAGGCTAAATGCCTTATTTAAATTTTTTATTCTGTTCATTCTAAAAAACGCCTAAGGCTTTATCACTTCAAAGCTAGCAGAACCCAAATCGAAAATCGGACCAAAATCGAAATTAGAACCCAAAACAAGATCAATTGACAGACAAATAATTTTAGGCTCATTATGGCCTAATCAAACGCTCCATTAAAAAAAATTCGGCTTTACTCATTTTTGACCAAACTTGAGGTCTTGTTTTGGGTTCTAATTTCGTTTTTGGTCCGATTTTCGATTTGGGATCTGCTAGGTTCAGATTAAATGACCTGAAGTTTAGTCAAAAAGGAGTAGAGTCCAAAATTTGTAACGAGGCATTTGATTAGGCCATAATGAGCCTAAAATTATTTGATTGTTAATTGATCTTGTTTTGTGTTCTAATTTCGGTTTTGGACCGATTTTCGATTTGGGTTCTGCTAGAGTGCTAGCTTTAGATTAATTGACCTGAAATTTGGTCAAAAAGGAGTAGAGCCCAAAAATTTTAATGGGGCATTTAATTAGGTCATGATGAGCCTAAAATTATTTGTATGTCAATTGATCTTGTTTTGGGTTCTAATTTCGGCTTTGGTTCGATTTTCCATCTGGGTTCTGCTAGTTTTAGATTCAATGACCTGAAGTTTGGTCAATAAGGAGTGAAGCCCAAAATTTTTAATGTGACATTTGATTAGACCGTAATGAGCTTAAACTTATTTGTATGTCAATTGATCTTGTTTTTTTTCTAATTTCGGTTTTGGTTCGATTTTCGATTTGAGTTCTGCTAACTTTAGATTAAATGGCCTGAAATTTGGTCAATAAGGAGTGGAGCCCATAATTTGTAATGAGGCGATTTGATTAAACCATAATTAGCCTAAAATTATTTCATTGTTAATTGATCTTCTTTTTGGTTCTAATTTCGGTGTTGGTCCGATTTTCGATTTGGGGTCTGCTAGCTTTAGATTAACTGACCTGAAGTTTGGTCAAAAAGGAGTAGAGTCCAAAAATTTTTAATGGGGCATTTAATGAGCCTAAAATTAACCTTTAATTTTCCAATTGTTTAAAAATCATTTTATGATATGGGTTCTGCTAACTTTTTCTAAAGCTAGCAGAACCCATCGTTTTATTTGGAATGGGTGGATCCCAAATTTTTTAATTAGAGCATTTAATTAGCCTATTATTAGGCTATCTTATAATGTTCTGCTGTATGGGTTCTGCTAGCTTAAGGGACATAACGAGCAAATGTAATGGTTCTATTCAAGACTAACTGCTGTAACGTGCTACTAAACTAAACTGGCATAAAATTACTTCTAATGCCTAAACCAAGATGTCACTTAAATCTAATTCTAGAATTAAGGTCTCGTCCAAGAAACATATCCACGCGGAAAATGATGCCAACCAAAAAAATTAGCGACATCATAATATTACCACCGCTACCCCCACCCAAGCATTTTCGTCCTGAACAGGATCCGAAGCACCTTCTCTACAGTTCAGTCTCCGTATAGCACAAAAAATTCAACTTCCCTCGTCAATTACACCTCAGCTTCATCCTTGATGATAATTCGATTCGAATCTGTTGGAAAGTCAGCCATGCCACGCAACTCTTTCATACCACCTGCCTTCCTCAACGCTCCTTTTGACCAGCATTTCATAAATGATCTTTTCCGCCTTCGTCTAAACCTTTCAAATTTTAGCGATATAGGGTCTAGTCCGTTCCATGTAATATCGCTGTCACTCCTTTAAATTCCTGGTCGTTTGTGCATCTCTTGCGTAAGTCGCTCTTCATTTCGATCACCCTCCATGTAGCTCTTGCTTGCCATTACTTTCCAGGTGGTCCCGCAACCATCTTGTTAGATAGGTTTTACACATTTCCATTAAATTCATGGGCCTTTGCAAAACACACCGAACACGCTGGCCAACCTCGTCTTAGCCGGTATCTCTGCCAAATATCTTCCAATACCCTATTCATCGGACTTCCATCCAGTCCTAAGTATACCACTCCATCAGTCTCAATGCTGGCCGGTGTTTGATCATGTTATGACTTACTATGCCGTCCACTCGGATCTGCCATGATTGCTCTTCGGAATCATCACCGGCAACGGGTTTCTCATTTACTACAAGTCAAAATTAACTACATCATCCATGCGTTGCTACCCTTTTTCATTTCTCCGCCACCTCAGCAGCACACTGTCGTTCTCCTTTACATAAATATTCCTTGTACCAAAACCATCGAAACCATCTTTGTTAGGTGGTTCGTTTTCATCCTCATTCACTATGAACACCGCCTTTCCTAGCTTCCGTTGACCAAAAAATGGTTCTCTATGAAACGTTGATTTTGCATACGGTTGAACATCCAAAATTCCGAGTAGCCCGTTTTCTTCTTCTTGTACTGAGACAATATCATAGTTGAATTTTGCAACATCGTCGAGCTGGTTTAGCTGAATTCCTATATCTGTTGTCTCCTAGACATCAGTCGACCCCACAAGGCCCAGTGGTTCCCCCCGACCAATGGCATCCATTCCATGATCATCATTCATCATTCCATTCCACATTAGTAGCTACAGCCATTTCTGTCATCTGATCCCGACCGTTATCTGAATACTATACCAGCATTTCTATTATCAACTGTTTTACCTCTTGTTGGTCCAATTTTTGAACGTTGTTTTGAATTGAATGCCTGAATTCTTCCACACTATGCTCGAACTTTTGATTTTGTTGATCAAACCTTTTTGATTCATTTCACATGTTTATCATCTAGTTCACCAATTGTTACGAATTTGCCGTGTTAAATCCTTTGTATCATTGATTGTGAATTCACGGTTTACAAGACCTGTTCTTGTAATTTACACAGCTTCCGGAATATTCTCGAACATAGCAGAAATAATCTCCCAATAATTTCTTAATATTTAGTGATCACATACCTTTACTCGAATATCCCGGAAAATACGAGAAATATTCCCACAATATTTTTTTCGCTATTATCCACAAACACTAAACCACTTATAAGTGATTCCAAATTTTCTAAATAAATTTCATTAATTTGCAATGAATGTCAAAACAACGACGCGCTTGAAACTATTGAAACAATAGTATCGCTTTTAACTTCTTTGTGGTAGTGAAGGTGAATGAAAGTATTGTTAGTAATTCAAGAACAGGTTGAATAAAGTAGACAAGTTTTGTGAATCACAATTTGATACGATTTGATACGATTTCCGAATCGATATCAAATCTAATAGTGGAGTTTGGCACATCAATGATAGTAAGTTTATCGATATTAAATCGAATTTTGCAGAATAGAAAACATCGACATGTTAGTGACCCAAAAAGTGACCCAACGACACAATAACTTCCTGAGCCTGTTTATTCATCTTCTACATCGTCACTACAAAACAGTAGCCATTATGGCCATCAAATGTCGCCATCATCGTCTGTTTCATCCACCGATACTGTAGAAAATGGGCGTTAACTCGAACTTAACTCGAACACTGGCCCTTCTTCCTTAAAGCAGCTCCAACTCCAAAACACATTTTTGTTTCAAGGCTCGTGAATAATACAACCCACAAGTAAATTCTTGCTTATAAAACCAACCTTAAAGTTTACAATTCTCATGATGCAGAAATCTGTCACGTTTTAATGGCAATGTGGCGGCATCTTTCAAAATCATGGTTCCTGAGTCCATGTTCGCAAACCTGACTTTAACAAACTCAAAAGCACACTTTTACTCTGCAATCTTGAGTGTTGTACGAAAGTAGTATTTTACATTGTCAAGAAAAATAGTATGTCATCGCCACCATGGTGTAGTAGCGAACTCCGCTCTCCGAAATCTCCGAAACAAACGATGGCAGACATTTTTAAAAACTCAGTACCAACCAAGATGGCTATTCTAATTACTCGATGGCCTACAATGAATTCAGCAGATTCAACGAACTTCACAATGATTATATATAAGCGTGATACCAGTAGATCTCATCGCAAACCCAATCTAAAGAAGAAATCAGATGGGTGGCCGCCAACTTTAAATTATGAGAATCGTCGTTCTAACGACCCAAAATTATTACGAATATTTTTGCACAATTTTTCAAACTACTTTAGTTGTGATTTTGAGCCTGACGTGAATTATTTTAAATATTTGGAAAAATGCACTCAAACATCATTAGAATCCGTTGACGTTGATTCTAACACAGTTATTAGTTAAAATGAACAATCTGATTGACGATTTTTCGTTCGGTTTAGACGGCTTGCCGGTAGTGGTTGTAAAAATATGTGCTGGCCAGTTTGCTTAATTAAGACTTAAATACTAATCTGATTATGATAATGTAGAGACTCTGGTCCTGATGATGACGAGGAAGAGACCATATAGTAAATGTTGAACGAATTGTTAAATTCTTCAAAAACTCTCTTCAATAAAGAATTCCATTCTTTAAAAATACATGGTCGAGCAACACGGGCGAGAGCCGACGCCAACATTGGATACTGAGTATAGCCGGTGATGTGGAACAGTATCGTGGAAATATTTGAGGTTTTTTTTAAATTTAAAGAATTTATTACCAAGGCACATTGATTTATTACATTATTATAGAACTGGTCTAATTAACCACTTTGAAGAAATTGTGAACGTGCCACACCTTATAAGATAGAAGCACTTCGGCGAAGCAATCTGATGACAAATCTGATAATAATTGAGGAGATTTAAAAATATTTGTTCGATAGTTTATTAGAATTGAATTCTGCGTGATTAACAAGAAATGTTAAACCGAATTAGGCGTAATGAAATTGCAATTCGAGAATCGGAACCGAATTTAATCCAACTATTAGTTGACGATGACGACCAAATTAGAAAATGAAATTTATGAAACTTTGAAAACCTGCGGAATTCGTAGTGACTTGGAAACATCGGTACAAAAGTAATAATCAATATTTACATTGCGACATTGCAAAGGAAATCGTCGGTAGACGAAGTACGGCACTTCATAGAACACCACCATCAACTTCACCGCCAGAGAGGACCGCAATGTGCGAACGTAACAATGAGAAGGAAAATACCGCTTCTATCAAGCATACAAATTTCGAGCCAACTTCTGAAGCCACGCCCAGTGCACAAACAGTTATCATAAACAAAGCGAAGTTAATAAAGAAATTTGAACAAATGGAAAAATTAATCGCGCAGCTGAACAATGAAGGTACCGTGCTAAAGAAAGAAAACCTTATGCTAAAGGAAACAGTAAATAAAAATAACAACGCAGGAAACTCATTATTGGACAACCAATTTCAAGTACTCACAGATCTAGACGAATATCACACGGATGAAGATGAGCCTGAAAGGGAAACCAATTGGAGACTACAGAAATCCAAGAGAGCAAATAGCAAACCAAGAAAATAAACCAACCCAAGCAAGAGGAAAGCTGAATCATCACCAGAAGTTGAGCCAATTCAAACCCACATTAAAACTGCCAATGCAATCACTGCACCAAAAGTGCATGAGCCAGAAAAGAAGAAACAGGTTCCACCGCCGATAAATATTCTAGCAATAACAAATCACTGTAGTATTCAGAAACTGATGCAAGAAGTAGTACGAAACACAACAGAGACTGAAGATTATAAAGCTCTAGCTAGCAAATTAAATTATGTTGGTCACCAGTGGTATACCTACGAGGATAAAAATGATCGATCAATTAAAGTAATAGCAAGAGGTATCCATCCAACTTGTTCAAAAGATGAAATTATTGAGGACCTGCAAAACAATAAGGCATTAAAATAATCGATGCAGAAACAACTAAAATGCGAGTTTCACTCAGGCGGTACACCAACCTATTGGCCTACGGATATTAGTAAGACTGCAGACCTTATAGACTTCTTTATTACAAGAGAGATTTCAGATAATTATATTCATGTATAGAGAACAGTGAAAGCCTAGCATCAAATCATTCACCAGTTGTTATGATACTTAGTATTTTGCTAATGTTATGAAAGAGAGCAACCCGAAATTAACGAGCTCCAAAACCAATTGGGATCTCTTCCAAACACATTTAATAGAAAGAATTGCATGCGGGAAAGCACTCCTAATAATAGTAAAGAAATGAAACGCAATGCTAGCTATCCAGATGAAGTGAGAGAACTTCTTAAAAATAAAAGAAAAGCACGGAAGAAATGGTAAAACCATCGAAACCCGGAAAATAAGAGGGTATTTAACCATTTGTGCAACAAATTAAAATACCTAATAAAAGTCATTACAAATCAGTCAGTTAATAAATACCTCAGCACTCTAATTGGGCAAAAAGATACTGATTATTCATTATGGAAAGCAACTAAGAATCTTAAAAGATCCAAACTTCAGGGTCCTCCAATCAAAAATAAAGAAAATTGGGCTCGAAATGCTAAACAAAAAGCAGATTTGTTTGCAAATCGCCTTGAAGAAACATTTCAACCTTACCCCAAACAACCGGAAGAGGAAAATATCACCCCGGTAAATAAACAGGATGAAATGAAAATTACACCTGTAACCAGATAATAAAAGTGTTACCGGAGAAACCGTTGAGGAAACGAGTGTATGTAATTAATGCAGCATTTCGACTAAGATATGTACCAAAACAATGGAAAATTGCAGAAGCAATTATGATACTTAAGCCGCGAGCAGGGAGTGCTTCGGGCCCTGAAAAATTTTGCTTGGACTAAAAAAAAATAAAAAAGTATCCTATAATTTTATAGTAAAACTTATTTCACAAAATAGACTTGAACACGCTGTTAGAACAACAAGAAGCTGTACAGCAAACAAACTTCAACAGCTTCATACTAACTGTAACTACAAAATGCAGGTGCAGAACAACGAAAAACTATCCGTTACCTCGAATCAAAAATCGCCACATTGAAGAGTCTATATGTAGAACACAAAAGCTACAGACCAAATATTAATATCGTCGACTAATCCGCAACTCGGGCAAAGTCCAATAACACTTTCGAGTCCAGGAAAAATACCGGTAAAACTTACGAAGCCTTCATTGAGGAAATGCTCCAACGACTCAACAGCGGTGCACCAAACACTCCGGATGGACAGCAACAAGGAAAATCATTCCACTTTTCGTCAATCGAAACAGAAAAGGGATCTACTCCAAGGTAGGTATCAAATTGGAAAACCTATGGAAAAAATGGAAGCCACGCAAAAAATGGTCCAAAACGGAAGTTCGCAGCATGCGCTAAAACTGGTCCTGATTCAAATGGAAAGGCAGATGAATCAGATCTCTGATCTGAACGAAACAATCAATATATTAGGAGGCTCGCGAAGGCGAAGAGAACAAACACATTAGACTACTTCACTGAGAGGCATTACGATGACATATCACAATCCTATGACCGCATAGTAGTAATAGAAAACTTGTTCTATTGTTCTTTGATCTCTTCCAAAAGTCATGTTTTAATTTTTCCAGCAGCTGCCACCTTGACAGTCTATTAATGTTTGAATTCGTTAGATCACCTTCGGGCACTGTCGTGATTGATGAGCATATTAGAAAGTGACTTGGTGTGAGTACCTCTAGATCATTTATGTCATTTGTTATTGCCTCTATTTGATTTAAAACGGTTGTCAATTCTTCGTAGGTTAGTGTGGTATTTCCCAAAATCTTCTTCAGCTGGGTTTTGGCTGACTTCACGCCAGCTTCCCATAATCCTCCAAAATGAGATGATGCTGGTGGTTGGAAATCCCATGTTAGTAAGTATACCTTCTGAAGCTAGCTCTTCTGATCCGATTTTGTTAAAGTCAACTGGAGCTTATTTTTTCATTTTTTTCAGCTGGTTGTTGGCTCCAATGAAATTTGTTGCGTTATCGCTGTATATGTCACTGCATAATTCTCGGCAAGAGCTGAATCTCTTAAAAGCTGCAATGAATGTTTCAGTAGTGACATCTGTTACGACCTCTATGTGAATTGCTTTGGTAGCATGACAGATGAAAATCGCTATATAGCCTTTATAAGTTTTATATCCTCTACTTCTGATCGTTTTTAACTATAGTGGACCTGCATAATCAGATGGCAGGAGATAGCAGATTTTCCATTAGTTGGTTACTCCCTTGACGAGCTCCAAATCTGTGACACGTGACACATTTTGAAATTAACGTTTTAGTGACGTTTTCTGCGCGTAATTGATTATTGCTCTAGTGAGTTGATGATTAGAAGGAAATATCGCAGGATGTTTTTTCTAAAATCATACATACCAGAGAGACACTTTCGAGCAAAGTATGAGAATGAATACTTCCAACTAAAAAGGATAACAGCAGGAGTATCACAAGGGAGTGTTCTTGTGCCAATCCTTTTTCTCCTTTATACTCGAGATATACCAAATACAGAAGCAACTATAGCGACTTTATCCGACGACACGGCAATACTTGCAACAGCAAAGAACATCAATCACTCCATTAGTAAATTACAGTAGACTACTAACTTGATTTGTAATTGGACAAAGAAATGGTGAATTAAATTAAATGAAGCAAAATCAATCCAAGTGAAGGAGTTACACGTAACCGCGGATAATCACTTGATTACGCCAACTAAACAAATACTTTATTATGCAACATAAATTACTAAATGGGTACAAGACTCAGTCGTATAATATAAATAAATACAAAAAAAAATATTCACGAGCACTCAGCAGAGTTGGCTTAAATTTGCAAAAGTTGTTTCAAACCATCAAATTTATTAAAGTTACATCCACTGATAGTGAGCGAGCCTTTTCAATTTCAGAATCATTTTGCAACAAAAGAGAGCATCACTAAGCGATAATTTTTTTTCACTTTTCATTTGCTTATTAGCTGAGTTAACAAAATATGTCTTATAAATTGGATTAATTTTCTTGGTAGTTTGCTTTCTTCTCTAAAGACTTAAGCACATCTACGATCGCGAATGTTTCTCAGACTCGAAATAACAATTTAAATTTTTTGTATAAATGGTGGCTCGCGGTACGACTCTTGTCCATCACTGATTTTTAGTTACGTCTGTTTGTTTTTCAAAGAGCTTTACGTTGCATCTGTTTGTTATAATATTGTTCTACTGCTCATTCCGTGTACGACGAATTAAGAGTACATAGATGATTTATGTATTGACTAAATACGTTGCTATTCTTAT
Source organism: Nephrotoma guestfalica (assembly GCA_963691935.1). NCBI lineage: Eukaryota > Metazoa > Arthropoda > Insecta > Diptera > Tipulidae > Nephrotoma > Nephrotoma guestfalica. The sequence goes on from OY829914.1 coordinate 215,554,408, forward strand.
CATAATTATGCTCCATGTAAATTCTTGAGATGGTATTTGTGTTCGTGCGCTTAACGAAGATTACTGTAAAATAAAAAATAATAAATTCGTTGCGCATGTCTTTGTACCTGATTTTCAATGTAAATGCATTGTTATGGTCAGTTGGGCTTGATTTTTGAGATAAACGCATCTAAATTGTCTAAACGCCAATTAAGTCAGATAATTGAATTAAAACATTTTCTTAGATTTCTTGTATTGTGTTTTGTGGTTTTAGTGCGGGATTAAATTTAAATTTATTCTAATTAAGGTGTAAATAAAACTTTGTTTAGTGAATTCTAACAAATAAATTGTGAATTACTTTAAAATTGGTGTAAAGGTGCTATCGAAATATAACGGTCTACATTTAATTTACATATGGAAGTGGTAACCAAATTAAACTACAAATAATTGCATACTAACGCTCATGGTAAGCTTTATTATTTTAAGGAAAAAACTTTCGTCTCGGTATTTCCGAGTTGATTTTTGCTTGATTAAGATTTAATGGTAAACGAGTAGGTAATGGTAACACAATCTCTCCATCTGCGCGATATCTCCTAATTGTTTCATCATCAGATAGTCATTCCCATGGTTTATTTTACGATATCCAAACAATGAGAAATGTGGGAAATTTCTTAGAGTTTGATGAACGCCATTCCGTAGAGCAGAAGCAAATTCAAATACATTATATATTTCTCCCCACGTATACGTTTATTAGCTGTTATATATAATCTGATAGAAGCCTAAATATAACTGTTTATCCATTCTGATGAATTTGATTTTGGTGATTAAATTGCACTTTTCGATGTTCATTGCTTTTAAATTGAGATCCATTATCCGAGTGACTTGTTAGGGATACACGATGAACACAAAACACGGCTGTTTTGAGAAACTCTATTTGTTGAGCAATACGAATTTTGTTAAATGGTTTAGCACAATTATAGGACCATCGTTTTACCTTCCGACGAGGATATTTTTGACACAAGCAGATCTCGGTGGACTGATTGCCATGGTCGTTCAATAGAATAGCGTTTGTCATTGGCGGTCAAGTACACTTGTTAAGAGCTTTAGTGTACTTATTTAGCCATCGATGGCCAATAATAGTGACTCATTAATCTTTCCAACATTTTCGCGACTCCTCCATGAGCTGCCCAAAGAACTCTGTATTTCCACACTGTCGTGTCAAACAGCAAAGTATCTTTTCTTGTTTCTTATTTAATAAAAACTGACATTATCATGGCCTTTGAAAGCAGGCTAACTGTTAGGACTGTTTATATTGCCTAACTTATCGTATTCGGGATTCTTGCATTTCGCCACATCCAAAATGTTTGCATAATCGATTTATGAAATATTAGAGTGAGTTCATCAACTCCTTCGCAATAGACTTTCACTGTATATCTGGAACTATATGCTCATTAACTTTTTGATATATGACATCAAATAAATTGGGGCTCTAAACTTGTATACCGCTAATATTGCTGCTAGACTAAAAGAAACTTTGGAATTAATCGCTCATTTTCCTCCTCATATTTTTGATCAAGAACCTGACATTCGTTGGTGTAGGCCAGATTAAATATCGCGTCGATCTTCTGTGGGTCTGCTCGAAGCCTGTTTTAACCTGCCAAATGTCCCATATAACGTATTTGTTTCAATTCAAAGCTATTTTAATCAACATTTATTGTCCGCTGTCCGCAATAAGTCTGAAACTAACTCTAACATTCTCTAGGGATCTTCCAATGCACCGCTGTTGTTATTCATAAGGCGGCACAATTGACATTACAAATTGATAAAGTGGCCTCCTTGGTACTGTAAAGGCCACAACCTGATAGAATGTGTTTAAAAGACTAAAGGTGTTATGTAACTTGTTTCGGTTAGCTGACCGCAAAAGTACGATTATAAAAAATAAAGTTTATGCGTCCTTCTTCGTCGCGAATTTAATCTTCTTACCTAGCCCATTCGTAGTGAAGGATAATTACTCATATTTTTCATTGACATCTAATATATGGCATTTGCGTTCGTCCTCGTCTACAGAAAGATCGGCAACTTGACATTTTTGAGATAATTCCAATTATTCGCTAAAAGTTGAAGCCTAAGTAAATTGATGATTGGAGGGTTGGTACAATACAAAATTAAATATTTTTATTTCTTCAATTTATGATATTTTACGTTTAATTCAATAAAACATTTAATATAATTTTCACCAGTTAACAGATGCACCACTGACATGCAGTCCAGTATGGTTTTCTGAGCTCATTATTACCTCAGCGTATGGGCGTGGCTCGGTAGAAGATTTACATTGGATTATTGAAGTTATCCAATTTTTTAATAGATTTCACCTATTTTTAAAGTATTTAATTCATCGAAAAATAATTTGTTATTTATACATTTGGGGATTGCGCCGTGCCCGTGACTTTTATAAATATTTATTTGTTTTGGTTTTTCGTTTTGTAATTGTGCTTTTTTAAGGGTACGGATTGGTCGTCTGCCTCATTAGCAACATTTGATTAATTCCTCCAGAGCATGATCTCTGTCATCACACTCGATTTTCAGCATAAGATTGCGAAACCTGTGGTCAATATCTTGCCAATTACTAACATACAAGATGCAACTATCTATATCTTCTCCTCTGAATTTTCAGTTGCTAAACTTTTCCGGATGACATGTTATTACAAAAATATGTGCTTCCTCGTCAAAATTCCGTTCCACCATTTTGTACATGAGAAAACTGCATTGGTTGTTCATTTATTTGGAAGTCCTCAATATCCAAGTTCAATCCTCCTATTTCTTGGCGGCTAACGCGTGTATTTAAATCCTTTCGTGGGGCATACCCTGAATCATATTTTCTTGTAGCATTGAGGCAATCACAAACGGCAATCTCTACGTATTTTAAGAAAGCTTGATAAGGAGTAGTTACGTATTTTAAGGCCGAATGCATCAAAACCGATAGATAGATAATTTGCACCTCATGGTCAAAGCTGTTTAAGTAAGTTCGCATGGCTGTTTTCACTGCAGATCAGGATGGATCTTGGTGATTGGACTTATAGACCCAAAACCAGTTTCAGCAGGTTTGCTGAGGAACAGACGAATAATTTCGCGTAAGCCTACTCTTGGAAAGCCATCATCATCGACCATTTGCTCGAGGCTATGGATAAAATCATGGACATGTTGACGCGAATTTTACGTGTTATGAAATGAGCAAATCAATAAGCTATGATCGAGCTTGATTGATCTCGGACGCAACTCATGACTGAAGTTAACCGAGCATTTGTTAATAAATCATTTGTTTGTACATTCTGATAGTTATCTATAATACTAAAAAAATCGGCCATATTTCCTTTTAAATTTTGTAGTTTTGGTTGCTTTCGCTTTTTTTTTTGTAACTATTGCCAAAGGCTTTATTCTTGAATCTTTCTTTATACGAAACTAACAAGAAGTATGAAATTCTTAAAAACTGTATATTTTTTTTTACTTAAGCCTTAACCTACGAGTATGTTAGTACTTAATATTAGTATGCAATGTTATTTTTAAATTATTATTAATTACTTAATTTAAGTGTGTTAGGTCAACATGCGTGTAATTATTAAATATTTCAGTTGATTAAATCTAGAGGATCTGCTCTGCGAAGCCGTTTGTATTTCGGTTGCCTTAGTAGTTCTCTAGCTAATTCGTTAGGGTGTGATTCCGGTTTCAGATGGTATTTTAGACTGCATGATTTTATTGTCTCTTTAACCGTTTTAATTCCTAGGTCTCTATGGATGTTGCTGTTTCGAATATACCAGGGCGCATTTGTAATGCTACGAAGTATCTTTGCTTGCGTTCTTTGTACAATATCTATATTTGAGGCACTAGTTGAGCCCCATAGTTGGATACCATATGTCCATATGGGGATTAGGATCGCTTTGTATAGTAGAACCTTGCAGTCTAGAGAGAGTTTCGATTTTATTCCGATCAACCAGTACATCTTAGAAAATTTTATTTTTAGTTGATTACGTTTTGTTTCAATGTGCTTTTTCCATGTCAATCTTCTATCGAGATGAAGACCGAAATATTTGACGTTTGTTTGTTGAGGAATTGTGATATTGTTTAATTTTACTGCCGGACATGTGCGTTTATTCAGGGTGAATGTTACATGTGTTGATTTACATTCATTCGTCCTTATCCGCCAAGTTTTTAGCCAATCTTCTATTTTGTGCAGATGTTCTTGTAATTCTCTCGATGCTGTTTGAGGATTTTTGTGTGAAAACAATATAGCTGTGTCATCAGCAAAAGTTGAAGTGATTATGTTTTCAGTTAAGTCAGCTGTGAACAACAAGTATAGCACAGGTCCCAATACACTACCTTGCGGTACTCCTGCCTTTATCTCGGTTAAATCAGTAGTGGCCGCACCTTGTTTCACCTGGAACATCCTTTGGGCTAAGTAGTTTTCAAGAATTGCATGAAATTGTCTAGGCAGAAGAGTTTTAATTTTGTAATTTAATCCTTCATGCCATACTTTGTCGAAAGCTTGCGCAATATCCAAGAAAACTGCCGAGCAATATTTCTTTTCTTCTAAGGAGAGCTTAATTGTGTTTACAATTCTGTGCACCTGTTCTATTGTGCCGTGCTGCTCTCTAAATCCAAATTGGTGATCTGGTATAATGCGACCTACAGTTAATATAGGTATTAGTTCTTCTAGTAGCATCTTTTCAAAAAGCTTTGAAATTATCGGAAGTAGACTTATTGGCCTGTACGACGAGACTTGGGTTTCGTCTTTACCTGGCTTAGGAATCATGATAATTTGAGATATTTTCCATTTTTGGGGAAAGTATCCACATCTCATAATCGCATTAAAAATATATGTTATATATTTTATGCATCTATCGGGTAATTCTTTGATCATTTTGCCAGTTATTAGATCATGGCCTGGAGCTTTCTTAGGATTTATCCTGCTTTTGATAACCGTTTTGACGCATTTCCATTTAAATTTTACTGGATTTGGGTTCGACTCGTCCCTCGTAAACTGTGGTAGTGCGCAGTCATTATTTTTTTCGTTTGAAGTGAACACTTTTTGTAGATAGTTAGAGAAAGCGATAGCCTTTTCTAAATCACTTCTGGCCCAATGATCATCTGGTTTCCTTACCAGTGGGTTCGATAGCTCTGGCCTTTTTAAATTACTTGCTGCCTTCCACAGTGAGTAATCTGTTTTCTCTGTTGCTGTGAGCTCACTTAGGTAATTCTGCATTCCAAGATTGTGTTCTTCCCGTATTGCTTCTCTTAGAGCTTTAATAGCTCAATTTAATTTCCATTTATGAAGAGGAGATTGGTGCAGCTGCCATAGCCGCCGAGTCGCCCGCTTATCTGCCACTAACTTTTGAATGTTACTTGAAAGCTTACTATTTGTTTCCGAATTTTTGTACTCCGGAGTAGCTTTTTTTGCAGCCATTTCCATTATTTGTCTTAAGTTTTCTATCGCGGCATCGATATCTTCTGGTGTTTGCAGTGGGACATCCAGATGACAATTTACGTCTACTATGTTTCTATACAGAACCCATTTCGTTAGTTTGTTTGTTAAACGTTGGGGTGGTTCAGTTTTTAATATGCTTTCGTACTTAGTGCTACGATTATTGGTGAGTGGTCTGATGATAAATCATAACAGTCAACGACTTGAGCATTGGTGCGTGCTATTCCTCGTATTACACAGAAATCTATTAAATCAGGAATTTTCTTTCCATCGGTAGGCCAATAACATGCACATGTTTAGCGTTGTAATCACCTCCTGCTAGAAATTTGATTCCCAACTGATTAAAGTAGTCGATAAATTGCTGTTTTTTAATTGCATGTTTCGGTGGACAGTAAACAGCCGATATTACAAATTTCCCAGACCATTCGTCCAAACAAATAGTTGTTGCTTGGATGTGATCTGTAGCATATTTCTGGCGCTCGTAGTGCTTTAACCTTCTTTTTATCAAGACTACGGTGCCGCCGTGTGCTTTTCCATCCGGATGTTTGGTGTCATAAACGGAATAGCCGGTAATATTAAAAAAATTGTGTTTGGTGAAGTGTGTTTCAGATATTAACATGATGTCTATATTTTGTTCGATAAGAAAGGTCTGTAGTTCAGCTTTATGTTGCGGAAGCCCGTTCGCATTCCAAATAGCTATTTTTAGAACTGTCATTTTTGATTTTTAACTATTATTTGCATAAGCGTATTCATATTTTGAATCATCATGCTCATTTGCCTTTCCATCATCGTCATGAAACTGTGGATGGTCTCGGTTAATTTATTTAGCGTGGTATGAATATTTAGGTCCTCTTCATTAAAACGAACTTTGGGTTTCGGTTTGTTACCTTTTAGGATGTTTGCATAAGAAACACCTGGCTGAGCAAAACTGCTGTCAAACGTCTCCAAGTTATCATTTTGTGTGTTTGCACTCGCAGGTTTGGTGACTATTGTATTTTTTGGTAACATGGCCCTCTGATTAAATTGCATATTGAGCATTCGTTGCTCAGCTCTCATTTTAGGGTTTATTTTCCGTTTTAAGTCCAGATTGCTGTATGATTTTTACCGTAGTTACTGCAACGTTTCACAGATGGGTCATTGCGAGATTTGTCACACTGTTTGGAGTCGTGAAGTTCACCACAAATAACACAAACATCATTTAAGGTGCAGTATGCTTTCGTGTGTCCGTATTCTTGGCACTTTATGCATTGTACTGGTCCTGACCTCTTCCTAGGTTCTTCAATTACCATTTTGTGATGTAGCAAATATTTTAGGTTGTAAATCTTGTGAACTCCTTTTGACTTTTCTTCCTCTGGCTCTAGTTCCAAACGGAACATTGGTTGGGGTACCTTCTCACGGTTTACTATATTACCAGCTTTCGCTTTTGTGCATAAGAAATTACATTCGCAAGGGGTTCATTAGTTCCAAGTGAGTTAGCCGTACCAGGGAAAGGGCTAGAAGAATATTCTTTATCGATTCTCAATCAATGTTTGGCTATAAAGTACGAGGCTAAAATTCAAAATAAGTGCACGTGATTCTACTTTTTTGTTATAAAATGGACTTTGGAACCAGAAAAAATATAAAAACTGGTTTTTACAGCGCTTTTTTCAAAAGTTTAATTTTAAGTTTGGAACACCATAAAACTTGATTAATGAGCATTTGATTAGGTTTTTTTTATTCGTACTCCGTACTAATTTAATTTTGATTGGTTAAATTGAATTCTAAGCAGTCGACACATGTCGCGTTCGAACCAAGCCTGATACGAATAAGCTGTTTTGAAAGAATCCATGACCCGTTAGAAACGTATCGAGGACTCTTAGTACGGGTCCATCTTTAAGGAAATCGCATATTTAGCTAAGCCTAGGTTAGGTTCAGTGACAAAATATATGCGACAGTTGCAATGCTGGCACGTACATAAGCTTTACACAGTTAGACCGACACACAAGGTTGATGAAATGTTTCAATGTTTGTCACTCTCTATCAAGATTTGAATCAACCAAAATGTTAATATTTTGAGCAGTCAGCGTAAAAAGTGATGTAAAAGGTGAAGCTTTAGGCATCAAACAAGAAAAAATTAAAACGAGAGCTCAGCTATACCGTACAGAACAGGCATAACATCCTTGATGATCTGAGATCAATCAATTTGTCATTTTAAGGATCACTTTTAATATTTTATTGCGCTGGAAGGTTTTATTTTGTGAAAACAGAGGAACATAATGAATAAAAAATTTTCGCTGGTAACACTGTGCTAGTTGAAAAAAGTGACAAGCTGGGCACCCAGAGGGTAAACTTAATTCGAGTACGCTGAACTCAATGGTACTAGTCCCATTTCATAGTTAGTCACCATTTTTGAGATATTGCTTTCGACATGTTTTGGCTCTGAGTCAAAAATTGTCAAAATATACACTCATTTTCACGTTGATAGATCTTGAACCCATTAAGATTTTCGTTTTACTTGTTCAGCAAAATTGTTCCTATTATTCCGGCCAAATGATTGCACCCAGTGGATTTTTTATTCAAAATGTCGTAATAAACAGGCATTTCTTTCGTTGTTCACCAATAGTATTAGGCCAAGGTTAGGTTAGGTTAGGTTGGAGTGGCTGCTTCCGCACACTTAGACCAGTAGTGGCCCGTTCAAAACTATTCGGAGCTATGTATGCAGCACAAAATATCTCGCACTCCACAGTGAGCGAGATATGAACGGCTGGCCATACTGTACACGCCCAAATAGCTATGCCTTCTATATGATAGCGCCGGACACGAGCATAGGAAGTTATCTAAAGTCTCTTCCTCCTCTTCGTCCATGCAACTACTACAAAGTCATTCGTCTTCCCGCATGTTCACCAAAAAGGCATGATTGTAGTTCTTTGCAAAATATTTGTTAAAAACGACAAAACTCCTATGAAAGTTGCCACTTTCAAGTTCCTCACCAAAATCCAGCGGGAGATATTTTATCTGACTCCTACTCTACGATTTTAGTCGGTGAACATTGGCTATCACCTCGGCTGACAACTTTCGCTAACACTTGTTTGAAAGATATAAAAATCCAAACATTTAAGTAAAATTGGCCTTATAACACTTACATTTTAATGATTTTTTTACTCTCGTACAAAAGACAAAAGCAAAATTTTCCAATTATTGGAAATTTATTACTCCGGCATGAAAGTTTATCTCATCTTTATAATAAACATAAACATTTATCGCAAACAGTTTTAAATTTAGATTAGAGATTTCATGTAAGCGCACATTAAAGAGTTCTTAACTTTATTTGTGAGACTTTTGTTTAAGAAGTTTAATAAAATTGTTATTGTTACGATAAAAATTTTTGTTGCCGTCATGTTCAATTATTATGGTTGTTAAACGCTATAATTATGTATGTACTCGTAGCTTATAAGCACATAACCTTAATAGCAGATAATTAACAATTTGTATAGAATAGTATTAAGTTTTTAATTAGTTTGAGCAGTAAATTTTCATGGCACCGCTAGTCAAATTGGGTATGAAATTAATCTGATTTGAGTTGAAATATTTTATCATGAAATTTCGAAACTGATTAGCATATTAACGCCTAAAGTTTGGTTTTGCTGATTTTCGTAACAACAAACTTTTTCTGGCACAGAAAATGTGGGAACTGATACAAATAAAAACCATCTCGATATATCGAACAAAAACAAGTTAAATAAATTTTCTTAAATAAAAAGTTTAATCATTGCCATGTTGTAGCTTTTGCCAATCAGACAAAAAGCATATCCAAACTTTTCAAACAATTATTTAAATGGCGAGTTTTGCTTCAAATTGAATAAAATAAGTTGTGTGTGTGTAATTTTATAGCTCATCAAATACCAATAAAATCCCTTTAAAATTCAGTTGGTATTGTATATTGTTAGAAAGCATTCATTACCATAATACATGTTTACAAAATAGTACTTACGTTTTTTTTGCCGTCGAACGTCTAAGAAATGCTGTGTCTGATGAACTTCAAAACAGTACAAATATTTAATAGGATTGGATTGGATATACGAATGTCTGTAAAACAATTGGATCGAATTGAAAACAATATCATTTACAATTTGGATGGGGGATACTGTGAAAAATAATTTTAAACCCGAATCAGTCACACGGTATGAGATGAATCGTTTCAGCTGTAGATAAATTTATACTTGGGATATTTATCTCTTTGGCGTCAAAAGCAAACAAGGTTGCATCTTTCAAGGTTATCAACATTTTGATTAAATTTTTATTCAAAGCGAATAATGTGCGTAGAAAACAATTATTATTATAATTTCGTGCAAGATACAGCGAGATAAATTTCGAAAACCGGGCTCAGCGTAAAGTACAATGGACTTCCGAGAAATAATTTAACTGAAATTGAAATTTGTAATTTAATATCAAAACAACGAGATAATTTAAGAAAGACAACAATTGTTATTATGTTTTACAAAACGATGGGATGCCCTAAAGGAGATAAACGAATTGCGATTTTCCTTAAAAATATGAAATCGGTATATATCAGTGAAACAGATTGGAATGAGTATACACTCAACGAAATAATTATAATGCCATTTTCTTTTCTTGAATAACAACAAAATATCAGGCAATAACAAACGCAAAAATTCAATTTATAAATTTCAGTTTCCTTACACAAAATATTTAATAAAATAAAATTAGTCCATTGGAATTATTCATAATGCCAAAGTCACTGCGAGTTTTTCGAACTGAGACTAAGTCCTCAAAAGCACCGAAAATTTATTAATCGAAACCATTTCTAGTTATTAGATTTACGTCTTGTTATGGCGGGACGTGCTAGTTTTACCAATGGTTTTTTGCCTTGGGTTAATTTTTAATCTTTGTAAAATGTATGGGTTAATCTTAAGGATCGGTAACGAGTAGGAGGTGATACATCTTGTTTGACCTTAGTGCTAGTTAAAAGTTAATTTTAATGCATAATATAGTTAAATTTTGTACTCATTCATTATTGTTCTAAATTCGTCCTAACTATCGATTTCTCAAGCACATGATTATTAAATAGACTAGATCTAAAGCATTGTAAGATCTTAAAAATTGTTGAGAGCTATTAGTGCCTTTAAATCAAATATTAAACATTTCCATTTTCTGAAATTTGCTAATGATAAAGTAAAATATTACGAGGGCACATCAAGTGCTTTGAAAGCTTTACTTGTTATGTGGAGAACTAATCCATTAGATGTTGCCAAATTCAGACACTTGATACACTTGACTTTTATATTTGAAAATTGAGCAACTAAACTGGCTTTTGTAGTAATCCACAGACCATCTTGTTTTAAGATATTCTACTCCTTAAGTCTCCTTTCTTCTAATATAAACAGGCAATTTATTTATTTCCTAAGACTGGAGATAAAACTATCAAAGGTATATGTAGGAGTGAAGACGATCGCGTAAAATATTCGAATGTTTGACTTTACTGAAATAATTTTTTAATTCTAACGATAACTGCCCATTTTTATAAGTTTCAGTTATAAGTTTTTCTAAATTAAAATAATGTTATTACTTTTTTATGTAACCTATGGCAGTTAATTAAATTGTTAGAGCTTGAGCTTTTTTAATTCTAAAATAAAACTCAAAAAATTTCAAACTTTTTTTTGTGACAAGCTAGGCACCCACGGGCTAACCCTAATTCAAGTATGCTGAATTCATTAGTGCTAGTCCCATTTCAAAGTTAGTCCCCATTTTTGAGATATCGCTTTGGCAGAGACATGTTTTGGCTCTGAGTCAAAAATTTGTCAAAATATACACTCATTTTCACGTTGATAGCCCTTGAACCATTAAGATTTTCGTTTTGCTTTCTTCAGCAAAGTTGTTGTGCAAGCCAAGACAAACAACTTTGCCGAACATATCAAGGTACCGAAAAACCACATCTACATTCACATTTTTGTAATTTTTTTTTCTTTTCATTTCGACGAAAAACATTTTTTTTATCATTTTTGTCCAAATATAAATACAATAGAAACTATTTAAACGAAAATTAAATCGATTCAGTTGATTTTATGGTGGTTTTTCTTAACTTTTTAAATTTTAATTTTCTGATTCGTTCGTGTCGTCTTCGGGATCTTCTTCCTCCTGCCAATTCCAACCAATGTCACCCAAGAGTGCATGTAGCTTTTTGCCGCTGTACCAATGTTCGAGCCTTGACGTCACTTGGTGAAAACGCTGCTCATCGGATTCGGCTTGTGATTGTTCGGCGAATTTTTCCACATGTAATACATGAAAAATGTATTTTCAATGACATTCGACCGTTTATATTATGAAAAGCGTTTAGCATATTTTCAATATATTTGCGCCAATCATCGGATCGATTAATTCCGAGAACATTCTTAAAAACTTCTTTTACACATTTCCATGCCACAAGCGCTCGTTTACTGAGAGCATTTTCGAATGCAGCATCGTTCATCAAACGACGAATATCTGGTCCATCAAGTATTCCAGTAATAAAAAACAAGATGCGAAATGAAATTTCGTTTGATCAAAACTTAGATTCGAATAGATTCAAACACCAACCTTCTTTTATTTTTATTCCACTTAACCGTGGAAAAATGCGACGCAATTCGAAGTACGCATTTCCATCTGGATTGGAGTGGTGGTAACAATATTTTTTCAATTGGCACAAGTAGTGCCCCAACGATGTTGTCGTATCGCAATCTAATGTTCTCACGTAAAGCCCAGTAGCCCAGTATTCCATAAGCACATAAAACACTTGTTTTTAGTGTAAACTTTCGTAATTAATCAAATCAATGAATTTTTTCATTGATGTATACGTCTCCTTTGTGCTGAGTGCAATTGGAATGTAATTTTTTGAGTTGATAACGTGAAGAAGAATTGCCTTCAAACTGCTTTTGGAGGAATCGATAAACAATCGCCAATCTTCGGGATTATCTGCGTTGTGCATTGTGGACACCAAACCACGGATATCAGTGCAAAAATCGACGATGACGATTTATTGCTCCATATATCCGAAGATTTGGATCTAAAATGTTCACTTGTTTTAAATCCTTTGACAAAATAATGGCTTGCCGCTGCTATAGTTGCAAGCATCGTACCGTAATATCCAACCCATTTTGCGAGATTTTAATGTGATTGCATGGCGCAGTGACATTTGATGGGTGATTTATCGATGCAGATGATTGGTGGTATAGGTATATTCTTCAGTTGGGTTTGATCTTTCCGAAACAGGAATTTGATCTAAATGCAGCAGCGCTAGTTGAGAATTTGTCGTTGTTGTGTATATCAAAGAACCTGTAATGGAATGAACTGGATCATGTCCTTGTGGATCTATCCATACCATCGGGACACCAAATGGCATTGCGGCTCCAGTGTTTTGCCATCTATGCAGATGGAAAATGCATGCCGTACAAACAAAAGACGGCGTCATTTACAATACTAACAACATTTTGTGAAAAGTATAGTCGATATAAATCAGCGGTTTCATCACTTATTTTGAGGCGATTGCTCGTAATTGTAAATTTTCCACACACATAACAAAAGCACTTGAGTTTAAGACACCTATCCATATTATTTATTTCACCAGCTTTCACAAATCGGGTTTCACTTTATTTTTTGTGTTCTTTTGTCACTTTGCATATTTAAATGAAAAACTTTTTATTTTAGTTCTTACTTGTTGTGCCAATTTTTTAACTTTTTTAGAAATATCGATTTCGAGTATAATCTTTTCTTCTCGGTTTTTGTGTTGGTTTTGTCGTTAAGTAAATTGTTGGTGTTTTTGTTTTTGTGTATTTTCAGGATGTGAATTTTGTCCGCAATTTGACTCATGACTCATGACTCAAGAGAGATTTGTATACACACAGTATACAAATGTCTCATGACTCATGAGTCAAATTGTGTGTAAAATTTATACCAAGATCTTCTTACCTAACTAATTTTGGTCCTTTTTTGATTCTGTGAAAAATGGTTAAGCGAAAAGCTTTTGCCAAAACTGACAAGACCTTGCCTTTTTGGGGAACGTGAGAGAAGGCTGGGTATACAGACGAATGACTTTGTAGAAGTTGCATGGACGAAGAGGAGAAAGTGACTTTAGATAAGTTCCTTTGGTCGTGCCGGCACTTTGATACTGAAGGCATAGGTATTTGGGCGTGTACAGGATGGCCAGCCTTTCAGATTTCGCGGACTTTGGAGTGCGAGATATGTTGCGCTACATAGGTAGCTCCGTATGGTTTTGAACAAGGGTAAATAGGAAATAGGATCCTGTATCACAAAGAGCCACTACTCGATCAATACTTCGATTCCATAAATCATATTCCAACACGGGTCATCCATGTGGCTAATATTTTTAGGAAGAGCTAGGTCTAGTTAATCCTTAGCGAAAGTAAGGGCGAGTTCTATTGGGGATATCGGAGATAAACATGACGCGGAAAACCATTGCCACCATAACTCCAATAAGTTCATCAGTTTGACAAAAATACTTTAGAAGTAGTTCTTAATTGGGCGTGTTCTAGGTCCCAAAACATTTATTGTAAATAAAACTCTAATATTTTGTTATTCATTTAAATTCTGTATTTACTCTTTAAGCATTAATATCAATATTTCCATACGACATGTCAGTTTACCAACGATCACTAAATGGTAGCTAACGAAAGAACAAATATTTTTTCTGAAGCTTGTCATCGCAAATTACAATTGAGCTTTGGCGGTGGTATTGCTCAATGCAAAACAATTTGAATGTTGTGATTGGCGATATGGCGCTACACGTGGAAGCGAATTTGGCCAAATTCACTTAATTCTGTCATAATTCAAAAAATCTCCGGAACAATGTGTGCTAAGTGTGGAATTTAGTGTTCTCAACTTGGCATGGTGTCTAAAATGTGTACAAAGAATTTCAAGACAATTTGCGTGTTGTGATTGGCGATATGGCGCTACGCGTGGAAGCGTTTTTGGCCAAATTCACTTAATTCTTTCATAATTCAAAAAATCGCCGGAACAATGTGTGCTAAGTGTGGAATTTAGTGTTCTCAACTTGGCATGGTGTCTAAAATGTGTACAAAAAATTTCAAGACAATTTGCATGTTGTGATTGGCGATATGGCGCTACACGTGGAAGCGTCTTTGGCCAAATTCGCTTAATTCTTTCATAATTCAAAAAATCATCGGAACAAAGAATCCAGTATGTGGAATTTAGTGTTTTCAACTTGACATGGTGTCTAAAATGTGTACAAAAAATTTCAAGACAATTTGCATGTTGTGATTGGCGATATGGCGCTACGCGTGGAAGCGTCTTTGGCCAAATTCACTTAATTATTTCATAATTCAAAAAATCTCCGGAACAATGTGTGCCAAGTGTGGAATTTAGTGTTCTCAACTTGGCATGGTGTCTAAAATGTGTACAAAAAATTTCAAGACAATTTGCATGTTGTGATTGGCGATATGGCGCTACACGTGGAAGCGTCTTTGGCCAAATTCACTTAATTCTTTCATAATTCAAAAAATCTCCGGAACAATGTGTGCCGAGTGTGAAATTTAGTGTTTTCAACTTGACATGGTGTCTAAAATGTGTACAAAAAATTTCAAGACAATTTGCATGTTGTGATTGGCGATATGGCGCTACACGTGGAAGCGTCTTTGGCCAAATTCACTTAATTCTTTCATAATTCAAAAAATCATCGGAACAAAGAGTCCAGAGTGTGGAGTTTAGTGTTCTCAACTTGGCATGGTGTCTAAAATGTGTACAAAAAATTTCAAGACAATTTGCATGTTGTGATTGGCGATATGGCGCTACACGTGGAAGCGTCTTAGGACAAATTCCAAACCACGCATTTCGGATTCCAAACTTTTTTCTTTTGCAGCTTCACTATTGATGATTTGTGTATCTACACTCTTTCAGTCTACACTTTTCGTTAAAATGTGTAGCTACACTTTTCATTAACGTTAAGTACTTCACACCCGTCTATATCATTGGCAATTCAGAAAAACCACTTATGTTACTACCCGAGATAAATTGTTTTTCTGAATTGCCACAGATACATATACATACATACATTTCATTCATACATATGTAAAATCTAGCATCCGTGCACTATCATCAGTCCAATATCGATGCATGTCCGCTACATTTGTGCATGTTTCTCGCACTTCGGTCGGTAATACTTTTATCCTTCACATCTGATCTTATTATTACACTGGGTTCCGTTTGTTAAATTCATTTGCACTAGCTGGTCACCTATATCTGAAATATTGAATCCATTAGCTAAATCGCAAAAATTGTTACTGGAATATCGACTATCGAATAAAAATTTATTCGGTAAAATTTACATACTGATACTGGGACAAAATCCACCTGCAAAAATTGGCAATTGCTATTTGATTATGCAACTAGAATTTATTGTGTGCTACTATTATATCTATTCCACAAAGCACTATTTTTAATTAAACACACACAAACTAAACATGCACACCTCGAAGATGTACCTGCACCATATTTTGTTTACACTTTGTGGCGACCAACAATCAGCGATCCCGCAATTAGTCCATTTTTATCTCCATTTTTGATTGTTTTCAATTTTTTCCCGACGCCGAGTTCACCGTCACAGAGTTGTCCATCGACGGGTTGTCCGTCAACGAGTTGGTCATCGCTGAGTTGTCCGTCTCCGAGTTGGCCGTCGCCGAGTTGTCCGTCTCCGAGTTGGCCGTCGCCCAGTTGACCGTCGCCGAGTCTGTCGTCGCCGAGTTGGTTTCGCCGAGTTGACCGTCGCCGAGTTGGTCGTCGCCGAGTTGGTTTCGCCGAGTTGACCTATTTCGATCTGATCTACTCAAAAATAACGTCCTCACAGATTACGTTAGTATTCAAGATTCAATAAGTCTCTTGTAATACAAAATCAATGGGTAAAATAAATTACGAGAATACAGAATAAAATGAAAAGAAAAAGAATTTATTAATGTCGCCTATTCTGCTAATTAGGTGAAATTCACTAAAAATAGAACAATAAAACAATCGAAATATTAAGTTTCAGATAATAATTGACATCCCATTTATAACAGTAGAAAAATAATTATAACAACAATTGTAATACGATATAGGTAATGTAATAAAACTTAACAGTCGATATAAACAAATATATGGAAAAAAACCTCACTTGGCAGACGATGTCGACTGACCCGTTGCCCTTGTTAAACGTCGTCCCAATAATGCTTTCGTTGTATGTTGATTATTGTTGTTTGTTATCAATGCCTTATCATCAGTTCTGTTTCCAATTACCGTTTCAATATCGTGCATGGTTTTTAATTGTACTGGATGTGATGATGACGTTTTAGTAGCATATACTGAGCCACCTCTTATAAACACTTTGTATATCAATCCAGCTTTTTGTGCTTCTTTAGCTTCATGATGTAAATAGGTATTTTGCGACGTTAGTCCGCAATTTATGTAGATGCGTGAAGTAGAACCACTAAAACCAATATCGCCCAAATTTAACGTTTTCCTAGCTCTATACTTATTAAAGCCCTCGATAGCCGAAAATTTGGTAGGAAATTTCAAAATAATCGGTGGAGCATTGCGTGTTTTAGCTGATTTATTATTTACTCGAAAAACTTGGCTTAACTTGCGATTTATGTCAAAATTTATTGCTTCACCAATCTTATCTACAATATTCGCAACATCTTCGTCTGGTAAAATTGGTATTCCAGTTACAACGAGATCACACAATCTCTTTTCCTTGTCAAAAGATTCAATACGGGTTTCAAGTTCCATCACATGCCTTTCCACTCCATTAAGTTGTTTAACTAACTCATTAATTTCACATTTAAGGCTCTTGAGGTTGTCGTCCAAGCATGATATTAAATCATTTTTGATTTTTGTGGCAAAATCATTAAATTTATTTTCAAGTTTAGACATCATAAAACTGACTTGTGCACTTTCAACTGGAACCGTAAATGCACACAATTATTAACTTGAGCACAATTTTAAGTAATGTTTAGATTCTTCTTAAGACCGATAACTATGAGATTTGCACAATAAATGATTTGAATTTGAGACACATAGATACAACAAATTTACAACGTCTGTATTCGTTCACTTATTTTAATTTATTTTTATTTTTATGTTTGCATGTACCTATTCGAACCACTCTTATTAAATAATTAGAACATAGTTAAACAATGTTAATTATTCATAGTTAGGTTAGCACAATTTATTAATCCATTACAGTAACTAATTAGAATTTATTATTAGAGACTTAAACACGTCTATCCACTTGCGGACATCTTTGTTTTGTGTTTACTACACCCGTTTACCACGGGTGAGTGCGATTAGTATATGTTTAAAATAATTCTAATTATCTAAGATATTCTAATTTATTTTCAATTATTTTATTTGTCAGGCCCTGTCTATCGTCTTGGCCGGCACTTTGGTTAACCGATGCTTTTAATATTGGGACAACCATAAGCGATTCCAGTGCCGTCCGTAAAATGAAAATTTTTTATTTTTATTTTTTGTTATTATTACAATAAATGTTTGGATTACCGTGAGTAAATGCATTCAAACTTTCGAATTTCAAAATGAAACTTTGCATACCGATTAAGCCCAATTTGTGCTAATTAGTGCTCACGGAAAAAAATTAGTACTCAGGAAAAGAAAATTTCAAATTTCGCCTAAAAGACGGAATAAATAAAACCCGATTTCTAGAAAAAACCAGAAATAATTTAAGCCTGATTTTAAAACTTTCTAAATGCCGCTAAACTGATGAAATTTGTGCTTACCATAGAAATATAACTTTCATAAATTTTCATTTATAAATCGAGGAAAACCAAACCTGCCCCTGAAAGATACTATATTAAAAACACAGAGATACAGTGCTGGGGAAAAAATTGGGCAAACATATTTTATTGCAAATTGGAGTCTTTTTTTGCTAAAATTACAAAACTTTTGAAAGCAATTGGCTTATTGTTTCATTTTAAATACATGTATGACGTAGTTTTTTGAAAAAAATAGATTACCTGCAATTTAGGGGCAAAACCCCGAAAAATGCCAAAATATTCAAAATATGTTGATTGGAGTTAAAGTAATGGAATAAATTAAGCACGTATTTTTTAATTTTTGTTTTGTTTTTATTGATTTATAGAAGTTCTATCTTTAATATTAATATTTCGTTGGACCGCCATTTGCTTTTATTACAGCGATACACCTCCGATTCATTGAATTTTATAAATTTTTCAAAGTCGTAGGAGGTATGGATTCCCAAATCGTCACCAAAAAACTTTTTAAAGCTTGAATCGCTTCTGGGCGTTTTCTTGCTACTTCTAGCTTCATTATAGACCAAATATTTTCAATGGGAGTTAAGTCTGGACTATATGGGGGCCAGCTCAACTCATTGATACTTCTTTCTTACTGTAGTTGTGTGAATAGGTGAAGTAGGTGGGTTAATGATGTTTAGTGAATGGAAAGTGTGCAGTAAGCAACCACTGAAACCTAAAAAAAAAACCCTAACCTACTTCTTTCTTCGAAGTACATTTTTACTTTTAAATGAAGAGCTAAGAAAAAAGGCAAGTTTTTAACAAATTATTTATGTTGATCTGAAAGGCAATTTTTCTATCTACAATTCAATATTAATAACTCACAACTTTGACGGTATGGCACGGAGCGTTGTCCTGTTGAAAAATGAATTTGCAAGTCCCGCCAAAAAGCTTTAAGACAGAAGTCTGAAATTCGTTGTGTAGGACCTGCAGATAAACAGCTGCTGTAATGCTGGAACTAAGGAAGTACAATCGACCGGTTTCATTTCCAGAAAAGCATACCCAGACCATAACTCCTTCATTTTTCGGTGGAAGTTTTAAAAGACATTCGTTGCTAAGCCTCTCGCCCGGTTTTCTTCTTACGAGAATTCTTCCATCTCCAACATGTTGCTTGTTGGAATGATTGAATTTTGATTCATCGGAGAAAATCACATCATTCCACATCTCTGGAGTCCAAGAAACATGCTCCTGGGTCCATAGAAAATGTTTTTTTTCACTTAACAAGTCACTTAACAAGTCTTTTTCTCACTAAGCTAGCTAAAATTTGTTTTCCCGTTGCTCGCTCAATATCCCGTCTTATGTCCGATGAAGTTTTAAAACGGTTCCGACGACGTTGTAAATTATGAAACGATCTTCCACTGGCGTTGTCTTTCTGGGCCTTCCAGAGCCTATCTTTCTTTGTGTACTGCCCATCTCTAGCACATTTTTAATATTCCACGTGTCAGTACTTTTAGGAATGTTTAATCTTTCGGCTATTTCACTCGTGGTTAAATTTTCTCGCGCCAAAATCAACATATGGCTTTTACACTGCTCACTAACTTTTCCCATTTTTTTAAAATCAAATTGCCCTTTATTCTTTATTTGACTAGGATTACTTACAGAATAACTTAATCTTACAAAAAATGCACTACATCTGCACCCTAATGACGGCCAAGAACGGTAGGCGTAAAATAAAAAATTTGCTTGACCATTTTCTTTGAACATCAGTTGCGGGGTTGTAGCGGTGTAATAAAAACAAATGGCGGTCTAACAAAATATTAATATTAAAGATAGAACTTCTATAAATCAATAAAAAACCAAACTAAAATTAAAAAATAGGTGTTTAATTTATTCCATTACTTTAACTCCAATCAACGTATTTTGAATATTTTGACATTTGTCGGGGTTTTGCCCCTAAATTGCAGATAATTTTTTTTTCAAAAAATTACGTCATACATGTATTTAAAATGAAACAATAAGCCAATTGCTTTCAAAAGTTTTGTAATTTTAGCAAAAAAAGACTCCAATTTGCAATAAAATATGTTTGCCCAATCTTTTTTCCCAGCACTGTATCTCTGTTTTTTAATATAGTATCTTTCAGGGGCTGGTTTGGTTTTCCTCGATTTATGAATGAAAATTTATGAAAGTTATACTTCTATGGTAAGCACAAATTTCATCAGTTTAGCGGCATTTAGAAAGTTTTAAAATCAGGCTTAAATTATTTCTGGTTTTTTCTAGAAATCGGGTTTTATTTATTCCGTCTTTTAGGCGAAATGTTGAAATTTTTGAAATTTTCTTTTTCCGTTTTTCCGGCTCCTGGACTAGCACTAATTTTTTCCGTGAGCACTAATTAGCACAAATTGGGCATAATCAGTATGCAAAGTGTCATTTCGAAATTCGAAAGTTTCCCTGCTGCAGTTACCCACGTTTTGGATTAACATTAGGATTTGGTTCAAAAATAGTTTTTCGTGTATCTTTCGGTAAATAAGCGTACATCAGTAGCTCCATTAACTTTAATTCCAGGGATTTAACACGATGCTGGTTCATACGTTATTTTTATGGTACCGATATTAAACAATAGATGCATGTGAAGTTAGACCTATCCAGTAGAGAACTAACTTTAGGACTAGTTTAGCACAAACTTCACACTCTTGTACACGCGTTTGAAGTTAGACCTAACTTAATCCTAAATCAGGATGTCATTTAGACGAAATTTTTGAATTTGTGAACTAATTCAAATTTCAATTTATAATAAATAATTAGGTTCAACATTTATTAGGATGGGATATAAGAATTTAGGATTTTCTTAAAAAAATATCTCGAGACCTTTTCGAATGGCTTGGAATTTAGATAGCTCTAATCTAGACCTATCAGAAAAACATAATAACATTCTTGATAAACATTAGGTCTCGAAATATTCAATTTTTTAAGAAAATCCTAAATTCTTGTATCCGACCCTAATAAATGTTGAACCTAATTATTTATTATAAATTGTAATTTGAATTATTTTGCAAATTCAATATTTCGCCTAAATGACAGCCTTGTTTTACTTTTTAACCAATACATACAAATTTTCGTTTGTTTTTGTTGTTTTAGGATTAAGTTAGGTCTAACTTCAAATGCGTAAACAATAGTCTATGTAATCCAGTAATTAGCTAAGGAAGCCGGCAAATAGGAACATCTACAACAAATTTGCCCGCATCTAGTGCTGCATTAAAGAAATTATAAATTTCATTTCTAGTCGAAATTGAGTTCATCAAGAATAAAACGTTGTGACGTATTGGCTTCATCGCGGTAATCATAACCCCGTTCGAGACTAAATTCGCGACTATAAACTAAATTCCCCGTGCAATACCGCCTGTTATGTACATCTTGGAAATGAATACTGTATCCATCTTCACTAAGTTAAACCTAAGTTTTGCGTACAACCGTTTTTCCTTCCTTTTGATGGATGCGGTGCAGCTTTCGTTTGAAGCTTTATATAAATATTGAGGTATTTGAGAGATTTTACCGGAATAAAATGTCTACTGTTTGATAACTGTTATAAATCCTTTCATTAATTTGTGCTTAACATTTCATTGCGTATTAATGATTTTGTTAATTGAAGTATATGGCTCGAAGTAGTTAATTTTGACAGCTCGTTAAAATACATAGGTTTTTGACTTTTTCGAATATATTTATAATTTTACTAACGCAGCTAAAGCATATGCAAGAAATCCATTTTATTCTTATTTATTTAAAAAAGATTTCATCTAAATGACTGCCTCACGTTTTTCTTTTAAATTCGCGTCTGGAACACCAATTTTTGGCCATTTTTTCACAAAAATCTGCACTTATTTCACCAATAACACGAATAATGTTGGTTTTAAGACCCTTGAGTGTTTGTGGTTTATTCGGGTAAACCAATGATTTAACATAACCCCAAAGAAAAAAATCTAATGGAGTTATATCGCATGCTTCTCGGAACTTTTGGAGATTACAAGGCCATTAAACTTTTCTCTAAATAAATTGAGTATGTCATGAGATGTATGGCATATTATACCATCATTTTGAAACCACATATACCCTTCAAGTCGAAATCATTTAATTCATGTCACAAAGAATCAGTAATCATGTGTCTGCAATAAAATATGGTCCAATTACACCTCCAGACGATAAACCATACCAAACTGTTAAATTTTGTACGTCAACGTATTTCATGAACAGATTTATTATTTTCGTAATAATTTTTAACAATTCCTAAACGCTGCGCAACTGTGAATCTTTCCATGGTGGTTTGCCAACCAACACAGAATACAAATGTCAATTTTGTTTTGACGGGAATCTGAAAAAAATACAATCCGGATAGATGTGATGATGTTGCGGTGATAAGGGTTTTCCAATTACAGAAATGGATTACGATGGGTCTTAATTTTGGGAAAATTCGATTAGAAGGTTCTTTGGTGGGAGATTTTGTTAAATAACGTTGAGGGGGTTTTCGAGTGCCAGGAATCGATTACAAGGAGTTAGGATTTCTTGATAATTCGTATAATTTTTCATGTTGCACAGTGTTTCAACATGTTGTGCCATATTGCATGATGTTGCACGATGTTACGTTAAATAGCGCTTTGTTGTGTGGAGATGTTGCAATATTTTGTGGGATGTTACATCATGTTGCGTCATATTGCATCATGTTGAGATGTTTTTTTTCTGAAAAATATCCTTTAGAAATCCTACACCATGTTGCTTAATGTTGCTTCATGATGCGTGATCTTTCACAATGTTGCGTTATGTTGCACGATAATGTAGAATGTTACTTCATGTTGCACCATGTTGCTTAATGGCATCTTGTTGAGGATGTTTTTTGATGTGCCACTATGTTGCGTCATGTATGGGATGTTACGTTGCGTCATATGTACCATGTTGCACGATAGTGCGTAATATTTCAGCTTGTACCCTGATTTCGCATGACCTTGGTGGCCAGTTCACATCGGAATTTTTGGAGATTACCAGGCCATTGATTTTTTCTCTAAATAAATTGATTGTATCATGAGATGTACCGCATATTGCACCACCTTGTTGAAACCACATATATCCTTCAAGTTGACATCATTTAATTCAGGTCACAAAGAATCAGTAATCATGTGCCTGCATTGTCATTTTTATTCTTTAAAAATATGGCCCAATTATACTTTCAGACCATAAACCATACCAAACTGTTACATTTTGTACGTCAACGTGTTTCATGAACAGCATGTGGGTTTTTTCACTCCAACTCGTGATTTAATTATTTTTGTAATAATTTTTAACAATTTTTAAATGCCGTGCAAATGTGAATCTTTCCATGATGGTTTTGAAGGGAATCTGAAAAAATTACCATCCTGATAGAGCCGAGTTCCATTTTTTGAGCTCGCACAATTTTGATAAAAATTGGCGAATAAGGGATTTCAAATAACATGAATCCTTTTCGATTGGCTCTAATTCCGGAAACATTCGCTTAGGACCCATTCAGTGAATCCCCTTTAATTAGTTTTTTCCGCTCAATCGACCTTGCGGTGATAAGGGTTTTCTAATTACAGGAATGGATTACGATGGGTCCTAGTTTTGGGAAAATTCCATTAGAAGCTCCTTTGGTGGGAGATTTTGTTAAATAACGTTGAGGGGTTTTCGAGTGCCAGGAATCGATTACAAGGAGTTAGGATTTCTTGATAATTCGTATAATTTTTCATGTTTCACAGTGTTTCAACATGTTATGACATGTTGCATGATGTTGCACGATGTTAGGTTATGTGGCGCTTTGTTGTGTGGAGATGTTGTAATATTTTGTGGGATGTTACATCTTGTTGCGTCATATTGCATCATGTTGAGATGTTCTGTTTTCTGAATATTTTGAGATGTTCTGTTTTCTGAATAATTCCTTTAGAAATCCTACACCATGTTGCATACTGTTGCTTCATGTTGCGTGATCCTTCACAATGTTGTGTTATGTTGTACCATAATGTAGAATGTTACTTCATGTTGCACTATGTTGCTTGTTGAGAATGTTGTTTGATGTGCCACTAAGTTTGCGTATACGCCATTACGTTACGTCACATGTACCATGTTGCACGATAGTGCGTAACATTGTTATATACCGCGATTTTGTACCATGTTGATTCGTGTTGCGTCTTTTGTTTTTCTCTACTTAAATATCGTGCGTTATGTTACATCATAGTTAGGAATGTTGCGTTACGACCATACTTTGTATGGTAGCACTAATAGCGTACTTTTGAAATTGTTGTTTGATATGAGTAACAATAAATGATTGGTAGCTTTATTGAGTAACAATAATGATTGCACGATTTTCTCGATCTTTCTGTGGTTCACTCAATTTTGATACAAATTTGGTGAAAGCGGGATTTCAATTGTCACGTATCGATTGCGATGGGATCTGGTTTTTAAAAAACGTTTAGTGGTTCTAGGGTGTGCCTGTTCTTTTCCTTTAATTTTTCTTCGGCTCAGACAATTTTTATAGAAATAGGAAAGATAGGGTTTTCGTTTGTAAGGCATCGATTGTGATAGGTCCTTATATTTAAGGGTTATTTGTGTGGTTGCTCTCTTTTAATATTTCATGTTATTTCAAACATTTAGTTACAATCTATCGGGACTCGATTCTCTAATATAGGGTGTCGCAGCAAGAGCGCCGGATTTAAATTTGCCGCCGTTTTATTAATACTAGTTGTACGGTGATTTTTTTAACAGTTGTCACGTACAGACCACGCGGCTTAAGAATATGGAGAAGTATTCAAACCAACAACGATTAATTATTGTAAAAGCACAATACAAAAATGCTCGCATAAATATGGCTGTATTTCACCAATAACGCGCCGTATTTCTTCTTTAAGATATTCAACTGTTTCAGGCTTATTCGCTACACCTTTTCCTTCACATATCCTCAAAGAAAAAAGTCCATCGGTGTTAGATCGCATGATCTTGGTGACCAATGTTGATCGCCAAATCGAGAAATGACACGGCCTGGAAATTTAGTCTGCAATAACACAATTGTTTCACGTGTTGTGCGGCAGGTCGCACCGTCTTGTTTGAAAAACATGTCCTCGATATCAATTATATCCAATTCGGGCTACAAAAACTCCGTTAACATTTCGCTATACCGCACTCCCAAGTTTCTGGATTCTCGGCCACAGATTCCCTTACTGCAGCTATATTTTTGAGTGACCGACAAGGACGACGACGAACAATGATCTTCTGATCCATCAGCGTAATTTTGGTCTCTATTTTTGTAATTAAACGCCTCACTGTCGGTTCATTTGGCGCACCGAAAACTTGACGAAATTGACGAACTGTTTTCGCAAAACTTTCACCATTTTTGTAATGTGTTTTCACAACAATTGCACGTTGTTAGTTTGAATACTTCTTCATATTCTTAAATCGCGTAGTCTGTACGTATCAACTGTAAAAAAAATCACCGTACAACTCGTATTAACAAAATGGCGGCAAATTTAAATCCGGCGCTCTTGCTGAGACACCCTATAGAAAGAAACTATTACAAGGAGTTCTGCTATTTCTGGGTAAATACTTTTTGAGCCCTCCGGACGGACCGTCGTGTTCCACCATGTTGCATGAAGTTGCACAATGTTGCGTTAGGTTGCATCATATTGTGTGGTGTTCACCATGTTGCATGTTGTTGCATCACGTTGGTTGTTGTTTCCTCTTGTTGAAGGATGTTGTGTGATATTTCACATTGTGTCATGTTGCATCATGTTGTGGAATGTTGCTAGATGTTTTGCACCATATTGCTTCATTTATACCATGTTGTGTTTTTTTGTACCATGTTGCGTTATGTTGCTTCGAGTTGGATCTTTGGATTCGGATCAGACGATATTTATTAAAATTGGTGAAAAAGATTTAGACAGCAATCTAATTGGGGTGGATTTGATGAGGTTATAGGTTAGGATATTGGGTTGGATGTTAAATTCGTGGAATTGTGATTTTCCCTACCTTTTGTCGATAAAGTCGTTCGTCATTCGAGATTTTGCCAAATAGACTCAAATCTGACTATGCCAATTCGATTATCTCTGACTAGCTAGATGTTGATTACAGGTTTGGAGGGGGGAGGGGGGTTAAAGAGGTTATATCCATGATATAGCCAGACAGATACAAATTTGACTGTGCCAATTCGATCACCCTAGACCCTAAACAGATTTTAATTATAGGTTTGGGATATTGTAACTGAACAGCTTTGAACTAATTCTAAATTTATAACAAATTTTCAGCTTTAAATTTAAATTTAAATTAGATTTTTTCTTTAAATTAGAAATGCCACCTCTGCAATTTATAAAAAATTATATTTTACTAATTATAAATTTTTTTAGGATATCATGGTATCAAAAGCAGTCACAGAATATTAAATAATAATGTGAAATATTTAATTTTGAATTGCGTTGGCATTTTGTTACAAGGATTAGGTCTATCACAACAAACAATCCTATACCATCCCTCGGTTATGTTATCTGTAAAAAATGTACAGTGAATCCAGCATATTCCGGGAGATACTGGTCAATCCTCGACCGTACACCTCAATCATTCAAATTCATCTTAAAAGAAAGTCGGGTATTGGCCTTACCCAATTTACCAATAAAATTTATAAAATCAACTCCCGCTTATCGTATGAATATTGATGTGACACACAACGTCAAAATAATTAAGTTATAGCGTAATTATGTTCATTTAATTAACAAAAACTAATTAGGGTTTAATTCTTAAATCATATTAACGTTATAATGTGTATGGATACACATAAAATATGTAGAGCAAAAGAAGCACCGAAAAAAGGATCTCTTCTAATTTATAATGACTTAAGGAGTAAAAAAAATTTATTTACGACATTTTGAATGACTCTATAATGTATATAACATAACCCTAACCCTAACCGAAAAATACCTAGAGCGATTAAGTTGTCTAACTTTGGTATTAATTACACACGCAAAAACATTATTAATCAGATGAAAATCATAAATTACAAACGAGCATAAAATTACAAGGCTAAATGTTATGTTGGGAACATGTACAGCAGTTTTTGTGCCAGATCGATAATTTATATTAGTAAACATCACACATTATTTAATTTCGATTCCAGAAGGAAATTCATTTTAAATTATATCTGTGTAAATTAATATTGAAATATTGAAGAGATAATTCCTCTGCGGTATTATAGCACATACAACCTTGAATAATAAAAGTAAAATTAAAAATTATGAGGAGTACGAGTAACACAGCCCCCACGATGCTACTTCAAATCTACTAACATAATCGTTTTTTAATCATCTACGTATAGTAGATATGATTTTAATATTCAGGTGGGACAGATAATTTGGTAGATAATATCGACGGCCTTAATACAAATTATTCGTCCCGATTCCATGATGGCCAAAGTAGATTCGAACAAAACTTCTTACAATTTAATTTATTTCGTATTTATTAAAGTGTTAGATAGCGTCACCAACAAAACAGTTTTTTTCAGTGTAACAGAATTCTAGATACAAGTACAAATGGGAAACCTAACAAAAAGGCAAAAAATGAATAAATTATATGTTATGCCTTCAGTTGTAAAATATTCAGGCCCAACAAAAATAAATGCTAATTCTAAAATAAAAGATATCACGTTACAAACACTTTAATACAGCATATATAACGATCCCAAAACGCTAATTTAAACGAAATTGAATTAGACAAAAACGGTCTGTGTAGCAAATTATGAATATCCTCATATTTTTGTGTTGGCAGAAATATAAAAAACCGTTTAGAAGTTAAATGGTTGCGTGTGATATCTATCATTTTATATTTTGTGTGCCTAGCTTAGCCCAAACATTAATCGGCTTAGCTCAAAAAATTTTTATTTGATGGACTCAAGTTTAGCATTATTCTGCTAAGGTTTCCGGTGGATGACTTTATTACGTTATATATACTTCGTGCACAGCATTAAGGAATTTCACTTAAACGTGGAAATGTAAACGACAGTTGCAAAAACAAAATTTACTGTCGCATAGTAAAAATATCTAAACGAAACGAATGTAATAAAAAGTTAATTTTGCCTTTTACACAGTTTAGTTTAAGAGTATATATAACAAGCACATAAGGCTTACAACCATAAAATTATGCAATAAAATATGTTGTATAACTTGTGGACAAACATATATTCAACAAATATTTTCAAGGACAAGTTCATTTTATGTATTATGTATTGTTGGATATGAACATAGTTAGGTCGAACAACGCCTCTCTTTATAAAGCTTTATCGTTATAAGGATCCACCTATATTTGGAACGACTGGAAAAGGGTATGTTTAATTTCTATAGATGTTGAGGCGTAATAATATTGGAAAGATCCCAAAATCTGCATAACTTTAAACTTTCAATTTTTGGATTTTCGAATGCGTAGTAAAAAAGGTCTCTTACGAGGATTTTATTGAAAATAATTTGTATTATTCTTCTGGTAAATAATAAAATATAATGGTTGGAGACTTTTTAAACCCTTTGGAAAGTACTGTAATCTGGTGATGAAAAATCAATTTGTTATTTGTCCCTAAAGAATTAAACCAATCAAACAGTTTATGTTCTAAAACGATTATTTTGCTTTCTTCTTAAGGGCGGCCAAAATCCTTTCATTAATTTTCATTTTTTCAGAACAAGAATAACAATGTCTAACATTGGAATGCTGCACTCCGACAAGAGATCATATATGTGTTAATAGTCATCACCGATCGTAATCAGGTGATAAAAAATCCCTTTCGCATTCTGCCCCTATCGGAATTCGGATCCGGTACCGCCCGATCAAAGCTTTAACCAACCACTGTGCCGTTTGGTCGGAGTAGTATTTACTTGACACCAATTATGTGCAAGTATGGAATGTTGTTGTTCATCATTAATGGTAATCTAACTCTTCCCGAGGGTATTGAAATGGCGTCCTTGTATGCAAAAAATAGTAAGACTTTGTTCATAATTTTAAAATTCTTTATTTATTTCTCCAAATCTATTTCGACCCCCTCAAAGTAATCCCCCCGGCCTCAATACACTTGTGCCGACGTTTTTTACAATCCTCGAAACAGTTGTTAAAGTCAATTTCCGGAATAGCTTACAATGCTCGTAGCGATTCACGTTTAATGTCTTCAATTGACCCAAAACGGTTTCCCCGGAGCGGTCGTTTGAGTTTGCTGAACAGCCAGAAGACACACGGAGCTAAATCAGGCGAACACGGTGGTTTGCGGAACGATATGGGTGGAATTTTTGGCGAAAAAATCTGGAACCAATCGTGCTTTCACTATTCTTAGGCCCAAATGATCTTTCAAAATGGTTTCCACTGATCCTTCCGATGTTTCGATACCAGTAAGGTCTCTGACTGTTAATCGTCGATTCTCGAGCACCAATTCCTTGATTTTATTAACGTGTTGATCACCAGTTGATGTTGATGGCCGTCCTAGACGTGGTTCGTCGTCAACACGATCTCAATCCTCTTTGAACAATTTGTTCAATCAAAAAGACTTGCTCGCGACATACAATTATCAGCGAAGGCCTTTTGCAACATTCTGAACGTTTCGACACCACAAAATTGATTCTGCACACAAAATTTAATGGAACTTCTTTGTTGAATAATTTCACTCGTCGTAAAAATCGCCGAATGCATTTTTTGTACTTCAGAAATATAAGCGTATACTAAACACTAATGAACACTACTAATGGCATTTAGCACAGATGTCATTGACTCATACCAACATAGCAGAAAAAATATTTCGACGAATGGTTTTCCGCGCGAAATTTAAATTAAAAAGTCTTACTACTTTTTGCCCACAGTAATACAATATTTTTGCTATTCAAACGATTACTAATCGAGATTTTGGCCGGTTTTCATCGATCCCGTTATGTTTCCCAAGAAGATCTATTAAATGCCAATGCACACGAGGATTTTTAGAGTTCTGGCATGGGCAAATAAGGCTCCGAAACGTGTGAGTTCTGAATTACAATATTTTTGCTATTCAAACGATTACTAATCGAGATTTTGGCCGGTTCTCATCGATCTCGTTATATTTTCCAGGAGGATCAATTAAATGCCAATGCACACGAGGATTTTTAGAGTTTTGTCACAGTTGTGACATGGGCAAATATGTCCCCGAAACGTGTGAGTTGTGCTTTAAAATATTTTTGCTACTCAAACGATTACTAATCGAGATTTTGGCCGGTTCTCATCGATCCCGTTATGTTTCCCAGGAAGATCTATTAAATGCCAATGCACACGAGGATTTTTAGAGTTCTGGCATGGGCAAATAAGGCTCCGAAACGTGTGAGTTCTGAATTACAATATTTTTGCTATTCAAACGATTACTAATCGAGATTTTGGCCGGTTCTCATCGATCTCGTTATATTTTCCAGGAGGATCAATTAAATGCCAATGCACACGAGGATTTTTAGAGTTTTGTCACAGTTGTGACATGGGCAAATATGTCTCCGAAACGTGTGAGTTGTGCTTTAAAATATTTTTGCTACTCAAACGATTACTATTTGAGATTTTGGCCGGTTCTCATCGATCCCGTTATGTTTCCCAGGAAGATCTATTAAATGCCAATGCACACGAGGATTTTTAGAATTTTGTCATAGTTCTGGCATGGGCAAATATGGCCCGGAAACGTGTGCGTTTTGATGTACAATATTTTTGCTATTCAAACGATTACTAATCGAGATTTGGCCGGTTCTCATCGATCCCGTTATGTTTCCCAGGAAGATCTATTAAATGCTAATGCACACGAGGATTTTTAGAATTTTGTCATAGTTCTGGCATAGGAAAATATGGCCCCGAATCGTGTGAGTTTTGATTTATACTGTTTTTGCTATTCAAACGATATTTGCCCATGCCAGAACTATGACAAACTTCTAAAAATCCTCGTTTAATATTGCTAATCAGTGGTAAGTTCTGATTTAGAGGAATGGTGTGAATTCTGTCTAAATACAATCGAATCTTATATCTGGGACAACTTTTACTTTAGATCCTCTTGTTCAGGGCTAACCGAGAACATAGTGGAATTGATGAGTGCTTGGCAAAATCTCCTGCTGAGTTTACTTGAAGATGGTTTTTATGTTTGACTTTAATTTAAATTTTTTAATTCGTTTGTAACTTCTAATTTTCATATTTTTGTTTAGATAGGAGTTTCGTTAAAATATCGCTTCGCCTAAATGTTTGCTTTTATGTTGACATTACTAACACTAGCATACTTAGGATTTTTTTAGGAAATATTTCACGACTGTGTGCAGGAGTGTGACATATTTCCGAAACCTTTCCTAAAAATATGTTACACTTAGGGTAGGTTTAGGAAATATTTCACGCACATTGTTATATATATATGTGAAATGTAGACATTTAGGCGAATACACAAAAATAATCGCTTGATTAAATTAAATTTTAGATTGTGTAATGTAATGCTAAAAACTTGAACTTAAATAAATAACAAAATATGGTTTAATTGAATAAAAATAAATCATATTATAAAATTGCAATTGACAATTAGCTTTTTAAATGAAATGGCATTATTCTCATTTTACATATATTTTTATTGTTAACATATTTTATGTTTATGTGAATTTAAGTCTTAAATCGCTTAGGGGTGCCATTTGAGGGCAATACTAAATAGGGTTACAGGTTATTTGTAACCCTATTTACTATTACTCTAAATTGGCACCTCTACGTGATCTAAGAGATATAAATTCACATAAACGTCTGCCTCACTAAGTGAGCTCCATAATAAATCTAACTGATGTGAAGTTCTTGGACAAAAGTTTTTGGACAAAAATTTATGCGAGTGTTCATTGTGAAGTTTTCGGACACAATTCTTGGACAAAAATTTATGGAAGTGTCAGTAGTTTCATAATAGGCCCTCAGAGTGTACCTTTTCTTGATGGTAACCATCTGCTAAATCAAGGGTAGTAAAATAAGTTACTTTACCCAACTGCTCCAATATTTCAGTTATATTTGGAAGTGGATAGAATTGATCAATTGTAATATTATTGCATGAAACCCGCTACAAGTCCCCATTTTTTTTATTATCGGATTTTTTTGGTACTATCAAAAGCGGTGAATACTAAGGGCTTGTACTCGGTTCAATTGTCTTATTATTTAACATTTGACTGACTTAGAAGCTCCAATCGCAACATAACCGCAGAATAACACAAAAACACTACTGTATACAATGTACAGCGCTAGAAACCTGTTAAATCGAAATCTCAGACACATGTGGGTTAAGTAATATTTGGAAACGAAGAAGCGGAAATTAATGTGATCCAAAATTAAAATAAAGCCACAGTTTTACGATCTTTTCAAGATGGCCTCGACAAGTCGATCTCTATTATTGTAAGAGCTTGTCGTTTGATAAAATTAAAAGAAGCAATAGTTAAAGCTGTGGAAGGGGAAATATCGAATAAGCCAAGAAACTATATTCAAAAAAATATTATTATATGTCAAATGTGTAATAAATATGGGCATACCGCTATTAATTGTTTTGAGTACTTGCCTAATCTGTCTAACTCAGCCTTGCCGCAAAAATCGCATATATTAATTAATTAATTCAAAGCGATATCGAACATAAGTCGGCCCTAAGGCCACTTAGTTGTGTTTTCAGAAAGCACGGAATATATTAGAGTCGCCAAAATTAAATAATGCTATTTCACGCACCCCCTCTCCTCCTCCACCCGCCACCAATTTTGATTATTTAATCAAGTTATTTTTGATGCTAAATATTCGATCAAGTTTTGCAACAGATTAAATAGTTTAAAGTGGAAAAATAATCATACTCGCGAAGTAAAAGTAGTAACAAATGATAATATTTCGAATTATAAAAATCCGGCCAGGTGCTAGTATTATAAAAAATTAGGTCACATGCTAACGGATTGCCGAAAACGATTATTCAATAATCAAGAGAGAGGGAATCAAGATGCTTATTATATTCCACAGTCTACGACAAATAGTGTTCATCTTGCGGAAAACTCCAGAGAACTCGTGATCATCTAAATTTAAGCATGTATTCCAAGATTAAAACAAATATTTCACAAAATTACCAAATCTATTCAAATTAGCATCTGTTGATAGATTTCTGCAAAACTCTGAAAAATAATTAAAAGTCGAAATTGTGTTTTTTCTAATTCCGTTCAAAATTTGGTTTCATCTAATTTCAATTTGTCATGCTGTTGTGCTTCCATTTGTCGTGCTTCTTGGCCGAAGATCTAGCGATATCAAGGACAGTTTCATACCGCTCGATCGCTGCACAACAAGACTTGGTTTGGAGATGAACAGTAGAAAAACCAAATTTTTAGCAACACCCAGGAACATCTCCATGGCAAATCTCCTTTTGAACGTATATAGTCACTGTGCGAGCCTGAGATATTTGCTATTAGGTGTACCATTTTATACTGTATGGTATGTGATATATTTATTTATTTAAATATTTATAATAATGAGCATATTACATTTTTTAATTCGAAACAATTTCTTTTATTTTATCAATATTTATTATAATAATTGTTAAAATTGCACACTTCCATATATTTATGTCCAAGAAATAAAATTGTGTCCAAAAACTTAACAATGAACACTCGCATAAATTTTTGCCCAAAAACTTTTGTCCAACAACGTTTGTTACAAATGAAACCGATGAGAATAACTTGTAACCCTATTTAGAATTACCCTAAATTGGCACCCCTAAGCGATTTAAAAGACATAAATTCACATAATAGTCTGTATGCTTTATGGCAAATTTATAAAACTTTTAAACTTCATTAGTTGTTTGTGATATGTTTATATTCGTATTTCATAATTATTTAAAGCAGTTAGAGCAAGTTGTTAATTATAGTTTTGTTTATTGGTAAAGTTACCAACTTTAATTAAATGTTCCTCATTGTTTCTTTTAAACATAAAAACTAAAGGTGTTAAATTTCTACTAACAATTTAAATATGTGACCGCCTAAATGTTTACACTTCACAAATACAAACAAACAAATTTTATATTGTTTTTGTTGGTTTAGGACAAACTTAGTACAAACTTCACATCGGTGTCCTTGTCCTTGGTTTCGATCCCTAATTTTGTCAGTATAGTTTTAAACATCGTATGTCTTCATTTTTATTGAAACAGTTACATATTTTTTGGTTTGTATCAAGGTTCATTGTTCTTGTGATATTTTGACCAACCTTGATGTAAGCATATAGTGCTGTGAGTTGAGCGTGTCGACTATTCGTAGACAATGTCCTACTGCACCAAAAATTTGAAGGTCCTGTTCAACGTCAGCCATCCATCGAATAGAAGGTCTTCCGCGAGGCCCTGTATTAATTGGTGCTGACTCCTGGGGCTTTTAATGATACAATTTTTGGAACGTTGGACGCACCAGGGCCATCCCACGTGTTTGTCTTCTCGCAATAGCAATGTATTTGGTTTGCGCTTCATTGATATGAAGGCCGGTGCAGACGGGAGTGAATTTTTAACAAATAACAAATAATACAAGAAGATTCTGTGCGAACAAACACAAAAGATCATTAAACGAGGGCACAAGCGTAAAGGGCATAATCAAAAAAAAATTGGTGAAAATTGGCTAAAATTAGTGAGAATAAAGTTTCTTTTTATGATTTAAATACTTGCAACTCATAATTAACGCAGCCGTGCGGTGGAAGTGAAAATAAGTGTAGTGTTAAAAGTGAAAGAATCAGTGAATACAAACCGATTCATAAGAGATTCCGGTTTAGAAAATAATTATATGTGGTACAACAAGTAAGAACGGTACAACCCGAGAATACTATCATAGGGAGTAGAATATCGCCGGGAGTAGAATATATACTCGCTCCATCTATATAAATCTTTTCTGGTAATTTTTGTTTTACCATAAATAGCAACCTTACGTACTTCTAGATAGCCACAAATCCGCTATTTGTCTACTGGCAATAGACACAAAATCAAAATATCCATTTCTAAGCGTGCATGAGGCGAAAATCAGTTGATAGATTAATAAATAATCGAAATATAGATTTAGAAGAACTATCTGGAACTGATACCCACGAAATGGATCAAATTGCCACGCATCTGTCGGAGCAAATGAAGCGCGTGTAGTGAACAACTTCAGAGATTGACTCAGAGACAGGAAGAACACGATCGTGCTCTCATATTCATCAATAATAAAATTGAGAATGAAAAACCTGTGGAAACAAAGCCATTTCCTACAGGAAACCAAATAAAGATCCTTTTAGATTTCCAGTCCCAATAAAATCGATTCTTCTAGTGCCAGAACCACATTACAAACTTTACTTACAAGCGATAAGTAACAAAATAAAAGGGAAAGCCAAGGACGCTTTCCAGGAGATAAAAGAAATTCTAAGTCGCAGCTATGGGCGACAAAACAAAACGAAAATACGACAGTACACTCGTACTTTAATAAAATTAAAGAAAATGTACGACAAATAAAAACGTTAGCAAACCAAAATGCTGTATATAACCACTCATGGTCAGCAATAAGTGCATTCATCGATGAAGATGCTTTAGTTACGTTTATATCAGGACTTACGAAGCCATATTTCGTATATGTGAAACCCGTGAGGCCAAAAACTATAGAAGACGCATATGCGTTTCTGTGTAAATTTAACTCCAACGAGATAATCTCGGGGAATTCTCACAAACCGAATAGCAACATCCAACCTGTGCAAAATAGAAACAATCAATTCATGCAGAAAAATAATAAATTTGGTCAAAATATTCAAAATTATAAGAAAACAAGTTCGGTCAAAGAATATCCCACTCCAATGGATATCGATATCTCCATGAGATCAAGAAACTCGTCCAATAAGAAAGCGATTGACACGCACGAGTTGTATTCGAAGGACGGAGAACAAGAGATAGAAAACTCGGATGATCTATACGCGGAAGACGAAACAGAATAATCAAATTTTCTGGAGGACCTAGGGACATGTGGAAGATTAAATTTCCTCCCATACCTAATATGTAATTACGATAATAAAAAAATTAAATTATTAATTGACACTGGAGCCAACAAGGACATATTAAAGCCCGGTATCATCCCCGTTATCATCGCGAAATCCCAGAGCAAACTTTTCACGAGCTTTAATTCCACAAATTCTTTGATGGAATCGTAGGCTCCGAATCAATGGCGAAATTGAATGCCAAAATAGTTTATCCATCAAACGCAATATTGTTGAATAACAAAGAGTATTCAAATTAAATCGGTATTACCCCATCGAGAACCTCTATAACTATATACAATTTCGTGTGAACCATCCCAGGAAGGTGAATGGTTCGTGCTTAAGTATGAGGCACTAAATAAGGAAACATCATTCAACCGGGACTATATAAAGCCAGCAACCATAAATCAACGGTCAGCATTCTCACAAATGATCCAAACCCACCGGTAAAAACTCCAAAACATAAAATAAACAACTTTGAGACAATCAACCCCATTCCAAATTCACGAAATAAGTCAATCGACAGAAAAACTATCGCGATGCTTATTAGAATGGAACAGCTTAGTGAGCAAGAAAAAACAGTGTTAATCGAGACAATTTTTCAAAATCAGACGATCCTACTAAAACAAACTGAAAAGTTATCAGCAACAGCAATGACGAAACTTAAAATAATAACGACAGACGACAATCCAGTTTACACAAAGTTCTATCGGTACCCTCACGCGTATAAAAAGACGTCGAACTTGTTCAGGAACTTCTAGATAATGGTATCATATAGATGATGAAGTATTCGAAAAGTGCGAGTGGTGATGGACTACCGCAAATTAAACGAAAAAGCTAGAGAAGATAAATTCCCAATACCACAAATCGAAGATATCCTCGACAATTTAGACAAATCAGTCTACTTTTCAACATTAGACCTAAAATCTGGGTTTCATCAGATCCCGATGGGCAGAAATTACCAAGAGAAAATAGCATTCTCGACAGATAAAAGTCACTACGAGTTTACTCGGATGCCGTTTGGCCTCAAAAATGAGCCCGCCACCTTCCAGCGGTCTAATAGGTAAAATATGTTATGTTTACTTAGACGACATTATAATCGTAGCAAGTACCTGGAGGATCACATAACAAACCTAGAAACCGTATTTAACAGATTGTCACAGTTCAATTTGAAAATCCAGCTAGACAAATGCGAATTTTTAAAACGGGAAACCGAGTTCTTAGGACACACGGTCACTCAAGATGGGGTAAAACCAAACTCGGATAAAATCATGGAAAATCATGGATTGGGCATTACCCAAGATAACGAAAGAGATTAAACAATTTCTGGGACTGTCGGGGTACTAGCGGAGGTTCATTAAGGACTGTTCAAAAATTTCCAAGCATATGACGAAATATGTAAAGAATATCTAAAAAAAGATATAGCTATATCAATCTAACTGATCCCGAATATATAAAATCTTTCGAAACTCTAAAAAAACAATATCAACGGATCAAATTCTGGCATACCCAGATTTTTCAAAGAACTTCATCTTAACCACAGACGCATCAGATTTCGCATCTTGATTTCGTCTTGTCCCAATTCCAGGAAGGAGTAGAAAGACCCGTCGCATTCGCATCAAGAACCTTAAACACAACAGAGTCAAGGTACACCACAAACGAAAAGGAAGCCTTAGCTATTATATGGGCTGTCAAAAATATCAACCTTGCCTCTACGGTACGAAATTCACCTTGGTTACAGACCACAAATTTTTAACGTTCATTAAAACATCAGACAAAAAATGCAAAGATCCTAAGATGGCGACTCAAATTAGAAAACTACGAGTCATCAAGTCAATAAAATAGTTTCAAGTGAGCGCCGAATTTATAATTTTGTATTTACTTACCGAGAATGCATATTGATTTCACCTGTTTGAGTAGTTTATATGTCGACTAATATTTTGAGGATCACAGGAATTCTCAGTGTTGTGCGTCTACGTGTATTTCAGAATTGTCTACATGTTGGTGTCGAAAATAGCGTAAACAATTGACTTTTGAGTATATATTGTCGATAATTGAAGATTACTGCGCTTTTGTTGTATTTTCCATTGTTTTTCTGTACGAAGTCGGCATCGTACATAGTTTTCCAGCTAAAATTGGGGTTTACCTATATTTTAGAAGTAAATAATGGAGAACGACTCATCGACATCTGTGTCACAAACCAGCTATACATATAAGGCAATAAATTACCCACCACACAAAAATATGCAAATGGACATTAGCTAATGCCAGATCAACGACCCAACTAGATTACGTAATGTATCAACAGGAAATGTCAAAGCCAATGAATGGTGCGCAGACATTTACAGTGACTGCCCCAACTGGTAATATCACACAGTTCCAAATTAAGCCTGTTAGGTGCAACAAGACAATCGGAATAAAATTTAACATCGACCGATAAGCCTATATCGAAACGCTACCAACACACTCGTGTGCCAAGAATTCAAACGCAAGGCCGCCTGTAATAAAACTTAGGAGAAAATTCAACAATTCCTCTAGATGCAAATTTTCCATGCGCGTGATATACTATTCTAAATAAAATAAAATTAGGAATGGTTTAGGAAAAATTTCATGCTCATGACATATTTCCTAAAAAAATCCTAAGTAAAAATTGTGTGTTTGTAGTAGTGATACACACCAAAAATACATTTAGGCGAAACTACTTTAAAAACGTAAAATATTTAAAAAAAATTGGTATAAATTATTAATCAATAATTAAATAACAAACATATTTTATATTTTATTTTAAAATTAATAATATAAAGTAAATTCAATGTACGTGATAAAATTAACCTTAAAATAAAACTATGGTTTAAATAGCTTTTGCGAATTCATCAGCATACTACTACTACTGGCGAAGTGATCATCGATCTCACCATGTATTTATATTAGATCTATCAAATGCCCATATCCACGACGATTTTCAGAATTTTTCCATAGTTGTGGAACGGCCAAGCATGGCCCAGAAGCGTATGACTACCGCTGTTTGAGTTTTTTCGACTTCAACGGAATAGCGGTCGAGATTTTGCGGGGTGATCATCAATCTCACTATGTTTTTAAAAACTATGTAAAAAACTCAAACAGCGCTAGTTATATGTTTATGGGCCATGTTTGGCCATTCCGCGACTAAGACAAAATTCTGAAAATTGTCGTGGATATGGGCATTTCATAGATCTAACATAAAATCATAGTGAGATCGATGATCACCTCGCAAAATCTCGGCTGCTATTCCGTTGAAGTCACGCGTTTGAAGTTAGACCTAACTTAATCCTAACCAATAAAAACAAACGAAAATTGGTATGTATTGAATTTATGAACTAATTTCAATTGCAATTTATAATAAATAATTAGGTTCAACATTTATTAGGATGGGATATAAGAATTTAATATTTTCTTAAGAAATTGAATATTTGAATATTTCGAAACCTAATATCAAAAATATTATTATTATTTTTTTGATAGGTCTAGATTAGGACTATCTATATTCCAAGCTATTTGAAAAGCTAATAATTTTTTAATAATATTAGGTCTTGAGATTTCATTTCGCAAAATCTCGACTGCTATTCCGTTGAAGTCGAAAAAACTCAAACAGCGGTAGTTATATGCTTCTGGGCCATGTTTGGCCATTCCACAACTATGACAAAACTCTGAAAATCGTCGTGAATAAGGGCATTTAGTAGATCTAACATAAAAGCATAGTGAGATCGATGATCACTTCGCCAGTAATAGTAGTATTCTGATGAATTCGCAAAAACTATTTAA
This sequence comes from Nephrotoma guestfalica, assembly GCA_963691935.1. Lineage (NCBI taxonomy): Eukaryota > Metazoa > Arthropoda > Insecta > Diptera > Tipulidae > Nephrotoma > Nephrotoma guestfalica. Next base: position 215,594,425 of record OY829914.1, read on the forward strand.
ACCATATTTTTATTTTAAGGTTAATTTTATCACGTACATTGAATTTACTTTATATTATTAATTTTAAAATAAAATATAAAATATGTTTGTTATTTAATTATTGATTAATAATTTATACCAATTTTTTTTAAATATTTTACGTTTTTAAAGTAGTTTCGCCTAAATGTTTTTGGTGTGTTTCACTAATACAAACACACAATTTTTACTTAGGATTTTTTTAGGAAATATTTCACTCCGGTAATTTTCCAACAAAATAAAATAACGTCAATACTTGTTAACGCTTGGCTTCCTGCCTTATTATTAACATTTGATTTGAAATATCCCATTTTCGATATTTGAAAGTGTGACCTGATGCATCACCTCTATCATTAATGGATTACCAACTTTTACATTCACAATGAATGTTAGACACTAGAATAAACTGTAGAAATTGTAGAGAAATGTTACAACATATACATTTCAATCTTTCCGTCCAAAATAGTTAAGAACAGCTTAAAATCAAATGACTACATATAATAGTTTTCATAAAACTAAACACGCCTAAAAGCAATGAAAAAACATAACCAACAATAGATTAATCTAAACTTATTTTACGAGTAGTAATGTTTTTTCAGAGCTCTAGGCATCAAGATTTTTGAAAACCACCGAAAATGGTATTTTTCATCATACGGAGATAATAAGAACATGTTTATTAAATGTTCCACTCAAACCTAAAATTTAAGAGACAAGGGTTAAAATTCCAAATCACAATACACTATAAAAAATATCATACGCGATAGTCTGGTTGTGGCGTAATTTTATTTTTGTAGTTTAGATTACATATTATACAGCAGTTGTACACGAAGAAAATCCCAGAAACATATTATCACGTTTCATAATAAAATCTGAGATGAGCATCCTTTGCTTGTCTATTGCATTTGATATACATTCAACTGAAAACAGCGATATCTTGTTTGTCTAAAATAGCAATTTCGAATTTTCGAAATATTTCTTAGACCTGTAGGCTTCTTGATGTATAATTTTATATTCTACACTAAACAGGCTAATAACCATCGAAGTTTCACTTAATAGTAAGAGTTATTAAACTTTATTGGTCTTGACTCTTAATTTTCTAAAGATTTCAATCTTTTGTTCATCACTAACAATGATATCCTCAGGCACAATCTGTGTAATCGAGATGTACTCGTAGACTAATCCATAGTACAATTTTCAAAACAGTTGTCTCGGTTTCAGACACCTGTTTCATGCCACAGCATAACAAAAATTTCAAGTCAACTGCCATTATTTGAATGTGAATATGAATTGAGATTGAATTGAATATGAATTGAATATGAATTGAATATGAATTGAATATGAATTGAATATGAATTGAATATGAATTGAATATGAATTGAATATGAATTGAATATGAATTGAATATGAATTGAATATGAATTGAATATGAATTGAATATGAATTGAATATGAATTGAATATGAATTGAATATGAATTGAATATGAATTGAATATGAATTGAATATGAATTGAATATGAATTGAATATGAATTGAATATGAATTGAATATGAATTGAATATGAATTGAATATGAATTGAATATGAATTGAATATGAATTGAAAATGAATTGAATATGAATTGAATGTGAATTGGATATGAATTAGATATAATATGAATTAATTATGAATTGTATATGAATTCATTGCGAAATGACTATGAATTGAATATGAATTGAATATGAATTGAATATGAATTGAATATGAATTGAATATGAATTGAATATGAATTGAATATGAATTGAATATGAATTGAATATGAATTTAATATGAATTGAATATGAATTGAATATGAATTGAATATGAATTGAATATGAATTGAATATGAATTGAATATGAATTGAATATGAATTGAATATGAATTGAATATGAATTGAATATGAATTGAATATGAATGGAATATGAATTGAATTTGAATTGAATATGAATTGAATATGAATTGAATATGAATTAAATATAAATTGAATATGAATTGAGATTGAATTGAATATGAATTGAATATGAATTAAATATGAATTGAATATGAATTGAATATGAAATCAATATGAACTGAATATAAAATGAATATGAATTGGATGTGAATTGGATGTGAATTGAATATGAATTGAATATGAATTGAATATGAATTGAATATGAATTGAATATAAATTGTATATGAATTGAATATGAATTGAATATGATTTGAATATGAATTGAATATAAATTGAATATGAATTGAATGAATTGAATATGGATTGAATATGAATTGAATGAGAATTGAATATGAATTGAAAATTAATTGAATTCAATTAAATATGAGTTGAATGTGAATTGATTGTGAATTGAATATGAATTGAATATGAATGGAATATGAATGGAATATGAATGGAATGTGAATTGAATATGAATTGAATATAAATTGAATTTGAATTGAATATAAATTGAATAGGAATTGAATATGAATTGAATATGAATTGAATAAGAATTGAATATGAATTGAATACGAATTGAATACGAATTTAATTTGGTTTGACTATGAATGCTACATGAATGGAACATGAATTGAATATAAATTTAATTTGAATTGAATACGAATTGAATATGAATTAAATATGAATTGAATATGAATTGAATATGAATTGAATATGAATTGAATATGAATTGAATAAGAATTGAATATGAATTGAATGTGAATTGGATATGAATTAGATATAATATGAATTAATTATGAATTGTATATGAATTCATTGTGAAATGTTGTGAAATGACTATGAATTGAATATGAATTGAATATGAATTGAATATGAATTGAATATGAATTGAATATGAATTGAATATGAATTGAATATGAATTGAATGTGAAGTGAATATGAATTGAATATGAATTTTTTTTTTTTTTTTTTTTTTTACTTTATTTACTTAAAAGTTAGATACAATAATTAATTTGGTTACCAAACACTTAGTGTTGTAGGTAACAAAGGAACATACTTAATGAAGCAGCGCGCTGTTTATGTTTTATAATTTTAAAATATATACTTATATAAAAAAAAGGGAAGTTAAAAATTAAATAGACTATGGTTGAAAAAAAAAAAAAATTTATAATATATTATATACTACTAAAGAAAAATTTACGTTAAACAATAAAGAGCACAAAAATTGCAGAAAAAGCAAAAAAGCACTATAAAATAAAATTAAAATCAAAATTAAAATTCGCACCGTAAAGATTTTAATGATTATTTATTTAGACATTTTAAGTCCGATTGTTTATTTTAGGTTGTTCTTAAATACATTTTTAGGCATTTCTTAAACAAGCTAATACTTTCAATTTCTTTTAGTTCGGTTGGTATAGTGTTGTACATTTTCAGACCTTTGTACAGTATATTGTTGTTTTTTGAGTTTGTTGCAAAAAATTGCAAGTGGAAGTTGGCTCGCTGTCTCGTACCATATGAATGAATATCACTCGCATGAATCAGAGGTCGGTGAAATTTAATTAAACCTCTTCGAATTTTAAATATTGTCATTATGAGTTCGAAATCAATTGTATTATGGAAGCTGAGTTGAGATATATTTTTAAAAAGTTCGATTGTTGAAAATCTTAGTGGCAGGCGGTATATGTTTTTTAGGGTTTTGTTTTGTAGAATTGCGATCTCATCACAACGGAAACCAGCGCATCCACTCCACACTGGGTTTAAATATATTAATTGTGGTAAGATAAGGGAATTGTAGATTAGTAACAGGGAACTTTGCGGCAAAATATGCTTCAGTTTTTTGATCGAGAATACAAAAGGTCGTATTTTAGCCTTAACCATATCGATATGGGCGCTCCATTTCAATTTTTCATCTATCAGTAGACCCAGGTACTTAAATTGATCCGTACGCTCTATCTGAATTCCCGCATAACTAATCCTGTACTCTCTTATAACTTCCTCTGGTATTTTTTTATTTGTAAATATCATATACTTAGTCTTTTTGGCATTTAATTGAAGTTTGTTTTCATTGAGCCACAGGTTTAGCAATGTCAAATCCATCTGCATATCTTCAAAAAGATCTTTAAGATTTGTATTTTCATACTTAATAACAGCATCATCAGCATATAGCTGAAATGTGCCCTTAAAGTTTTGTCTGCATATGTCGTTAATGTAAATGTTAAAAAGGACCGGCCCAAGAATGGATCCTTGCGGTACACCCCTTGCGAGACACATCACATCACTTTCTGTTTGATTGACAACTACAACCTGAGGACGAGCTTTAAGATATGATCGGAACCACGACAAATGCATCGGCTCAAACTTCAATCCCTGAAGTTTGGCGAGCAATATATTATGGTCTACCGAATCAAACGCTTTCCGTAGATCCAAAAATAAGCAATTGAGTATGAATTGAATATGACTTGGATATGAATTGAATATGCATTGAATGTGAATATGAATTAAACAAAAATGGAATATGAATTGATTGTGAAATGAATGTGAATTGAATATGAATGGAATATGAATTGAATATGAATTCATTCCTCTTCAATAAACTGAATTTATACTGAGTATGAATTGAATATGAATTGAATATGAATTGAATATGAATTTAATATGAATTGAATATGAATTGAATATGAATTGAATATGAATTGAATATGAATTGAATATGAATTGAATATGAATTGAATATTTATTGAATGTGAATTGAATACGAATTGAATATGAATTGAATATGAATTGAATATGAATTGAATGTGAATTGAATATGAATGGAATATGAATTGAATATGAATTGAATATGAATTGAATATGAATTGAATATGAATTGAATATGAATTGAATATGAATTGATTTTGAATTGTTTGTGAATTGAATATAATTTTAATATGAATTGATTATGAATTGAATGTGAATTGAATATGAATTGAATGTGAATTGAATATGAATTGAATATGAATTGAATATGAATTGAATATGAATTGAATATGAATTGAATATGAATTGAATATGAATTGAATATGAATTGAATATGAATTGAATATGAATTGAATATGAATTGAATATGAATTGAATATGAATTGAATATGAATTGAATATGAATTGAATATGAATTGAATATGAATTGAATATGAATTGAATATGAATTGAATATGAATTGAATATGAATTGAATATGAATTGAATATGAATTGAATATGAATTGAATATGAATTGAATATGAATTGAATATGAATTGAATATGAATTGAATATGAATTGAATATGAATTGAATATGAATTGAATATGAATTGAATATGAATTGAATATGAATTGAATATGAATTGAATATGAATTGAATATGAATTGAATATGAATTGAATATGAATTGAATATGAATTGAATATGAATTGAATATGAATTGAATATAATTTCTATACGAATTGATTATGAATTGATTGTGAATTGAATATGAATTGAATATGAATTGATTATGAATTGGATGTGAATTTAATTGACAAGCAACTATGTTGTTGTTTAGTGGCATTCGAACCTTATTTCGCTCGTTCTTTAATTTCTTGTGGTTTTGCTTGTAGTGCTCTTCACTATATTGCGCTTCAACGATAATGCTCCTACGCGCTTCAACAGTAATGTTATCGCAGGGTGTTTTTCTTCGGCTTGAATAACCAGAATACCAGAATATGAATTGGATGATTAATTTTTGAGCTATGCACTTATGGTGCGGATCTTTCTCTATTCCATCTAATAATATTTCTACATAAATGTCAGCGCCTATCAAAAAATCAATAAGACCGGGAGTGTCGAAGGTAGGGTCGGCTAACATGTTTGTACCTGGAAGCGGTTTAGTAGTAAAACTAGAACTGGGGCTAATGTCTTTTATTATCTACTGGTGAGATCATCCTTTTGTTGCTGAAATTACGGAACATTCATGCTTGTTTAGTGCTTGTGCGTGATATCTGGGTTGTCGTGTTGGTATTGCTCGGTTACTACCGATTGATTATAAAGATAGAAACCGCCTTTCTTGAAATCTCTTGGTATTTCCAAAGAACATCCAAATAAACACCGATCTTTCAATTTTTTTAATTAGGTGTAGATAAAGAATGGGTCGATTCTGAAGCATGTACTCCTTTTGGCTTATAGATATACCCGGTTGTTGGATCGCATGAGCTTTAGATCGCAGCAGCGGATTCCGTGTTGCTAGTTAGCAGACTTAATAAAGTGCTCAGTAAATTAGGTTAGATACGAGTAGTCTTTTGTTGTTATACCGATTTTCTAAGATTTTCCAAACTGCATTGTAGTTTTCTGCCAAATGTTCCAAATGGCTCACTAATATTTCAGCTGACTCGTGAACGTGACGCTTTAACTGTTTAGATGTGTCTACGAAACCAACCCGCAAATGTGGCAGTTTTACTCTTGATAGACGAATTTCAAACGGGTTCTCTTTGTATTGTGCTTCTTCTTCTAACAATATTTTAGTGATCATACGATTTGTGTGTTATTGTACGAAGTATTTTAAATTATATTTCTATTCTTCGGAAGCTTTTATGCAGATTTTTTCATGCAGGTCCATGATCTACATCGCCATTCTCTCCATAGTTCTTAATTTGTGCCGAAAAGCTGGTCTGTATCTATTATTGCTAACCAGAATATCCTCAGAAACGCGGATTTCTCGATACAAACCTCGTATTCGGACGCCTTGTTGGTTTAATTATTGGCAGTTGGTTATGCTGAAACTCAACATTTAATTCGTCCGTTTATGTCTCGGATGTTTGACTGTGAGTAGGTTTGTTGAATGGTGCACTCTCATTTTCTTCGTCGTTTTTGTTTGATGCCTCAGAATGTGCGAAGTTAAATTTTGAAATGGTATTGGATGCATCTCGGTTTTCCCATACCGTTTGCCGATCTTTGTAGTATTGGTGCGTCACTTCAAGTTGTGATACTCGATGTACGCCTTTTTAAGAGATATCGTGAGTATCAGATATTCCTTGGTTTCCCGGGCTGCTGACTTTTTCTAATTTCATTAGATCTGTTCTATCTCTCCTGCCTTGTCTTTATGCTGCTGCATTAACTACCCCATGTCTGTGTTTGTGATTGATTGAGCTAGATTGCTTTGTATGCCGGTTTTTGTCTGGCTGTTTTTGATAGGTGGCGATTCTTTCTGATGGCTCGAAAGACAAATGTATACCTAGGGTGAACTCAACAACAGGTATTTTCCAGTCTTGGTTGTGCGCTCTAATCAATCAATCTCTGGTTATTTTGAGGAGTCTTTCTAGTATTTCTCAAATAAAATCCGGAAATTCGTCAAATCCGAAATTTGTATTAAAATTACCGTCACCGATTTGGCACTCCAACCACTTCCATTTCTAAATTGAAAGTAAAAAAACTAACCTAAATACATTTCCAGCTTGCAGGTGCTCTTATTCCAATAAAATTATCTTCCACAATTTTGATTTTATTCTCGATTTTCATTACTCAAATTATGTTTTCAAACTTAGAAGAAATCTAGAAAGTAGGAATATTGATTAAAATTATTCTTTCAGCATCAGTAATGTTAAAAAGAATTTTGATTAAATTAATCAAAATTCTAAATTACTCAAATAATTGAACCAGTTCTTACGAGATTTGAGGAAGGATTTGGAAAATAATTTGCGTAATGAAAATAAAGAAGAAATTCCAAACAAAAAATCTTTTGGTGTTCCAAATTTAATTACGTTGGATCGTTTATCTTGTTACAAAAAATGTTATATAAGGAAATGGCAGATGTAACATGTTGGTATTCTCATACAGCAAAACTCGGTTGTTTATAAGGATGGTGTTTATAATAATTTCCACTTGAATTTTGTAAGTCAATTATGGTCTGATATAAAATTCTATTTCTATTTTATTTATAGATAAAAGCGATAGAAAACCAACCAATACAATTATGTCTTTGCAATACAACAATATGATGGAAAATTTTAACGATGATTTTAATTTATTTTTAACAAATCAACCGCCAATGTACGATAATTATTTTATAACAACCACAATAAATTCGGTAATAACAGGATCGGCGACTACGACCACAACCCAAACCACACCAATTAGATCGGCCACCACAACAAATTTAGTATTTCTAAAAAATTTCACAACAATAATAACAACAATTACGAATAATGAGAACATGAATAGCAATAGCAATTTGAGTTTTACTGAACCATTTTTTGAGGATCCGGGTTACATTCTACGTTATGGCGTTTTTATAACTACAATTTTAAGGTAAGCCACATAAAAATTATTTTATTATATTTTCGTCTCTTAAATCATCATAAAACAAATTTGGGCGCTGGATGTAATGCGAGTGTATTAAACGAGGGCGGCAGGGGATGTCGTATCGCTGTTATCTCTAAATATAATAAATTCATCACTTACTCGTATAATACATAGAACGGTATTTAATGTGCGACAATAGATGTGCGGGAGTGCGGTTTATTCCAGTATTATTAACAGATTCATAAATCTCGTTTAAATATACTCCGTACAGGGTATCGCCATAATTTGCACACACAAATAATTCTAAGATGATTTATTCAAATTGTTATACCGTGGGTTCATTTAAAAACTGACACCATTTACTGCAGTTCTTATGATATTCCAGCTGATGTTCTAGAATTCCTGATGGAGTATTCTGGTAAATGGTTTGGATAACGTGGTTGCTAAAAACTTTGTTCCAACGATCGATTCGTTGTGATTTAATGCAATATTCATGATTGGAGTAATACCGTTTAGATACAATGATGTGGGCAATTTTATTAACCACATTCTCATCATTTAATTTCCAAGTTGCTTTAAAATCCGTTTTCGTAAGAAGTATGTGCTGGTTACAATTAAATTATGCTGTACAGCTAATTTGGTGCATGTTTCGTTGATGTTTGAAATAAGCTAAAAGAGTCTGGGCCGTTGATTCTATACGATGTATTCAACTAGCAAGCACTAGTTTAATTTGCGAGCGTGATGACAAAGACGGAATTTGCCATTGGATTTTTTGACAAGACTTACAGGGGAGCTCCATTGGCTTTAGCTCACCTCTATCATTTTCAATGCCAAAATTCTGTCTATTCTGTCTAATTCTGCGAAAAGGTCTTTGTGCATCACAGGTGACACCGGGTAATCCTGTTTTTGATTGGTGTATATCATTCTAAAATTTCTATGTCGTGTGCATATAAAGGGTAATCCAATAAGAGGTTCCGGAATTTTTTTTGAAATAAAACGCATTAAAATCAATTTAATAATCAAAAATTGTATTTGTGACGTATATAAGTTCGGTTTATAACATTTAATGTTTGAAAATAGTTTCTTTCAAATGTTGTCCGCGACTGACTCTTAGATAATCCATTCTATGGGTCTAATTATCGAGCGCTCTTTCGAGCATTTCGGCCGATATTTTGTTAATTATAAGTGATTACAGATACCCTGTAAAAAGTAATCTACCGGCGTTAGATCACAAGATCTTGGAGGCCAATTCACGGATCCGTTTCTTGATATGATGTTCTCATTAAAATTTTCTTTCAATAAATCGATGGTTTGGTCTGCTGTGTGGCACCATCCTGTTGAAACCACAAGTCGGCTACACCAATATTTTGAATTTTTAGCGATAAAAATCCATTGATCATTGCTCTGTAGTTTGCGCCGTTGATGTTTACATACTGTCATTCCGCATTTTTAAAGAAATCCGGCCGATGATGACGCACCAAACAGTGCATTTTTCAGAATGCATTGGAATCTCTTGAATCTCTTCTGGCTGTTCATCAGCCCAAATACAATAATTTTGTTTGTGGACGTATCCATGAATCCCAATGAGAATCCAAATTTGAAAAAGTACCTGCTATTGGATCAGTCCGACCTAGATCTACTTTTGAAAACGACGGAAACGATTTTATAATACCCTCAAGCTCTTTTCTCTGTGAATAACTCAAATCGTGTTTATTAGAGGAAACTGTTTCAGACTCCTCGGATAGTTCGAGAAGGTTTAATTTGCGGAATGAGATTGAATTGTAACCATAAATCGATCCCTATGTAGACGGGTGATTTTAAATTAGGAACGATACAAAATTGTATGCTCTCCGTCTGGTTGCCAAACACGACTGGTAACGAAACGTAACCCTCAATAGTATTCTTCGTGCCATCTGCTGTTGTAATGCTAGATTGAATTTTTTTATATTTAACCCCAAGTTCTTCCAATAACTCAATAGCTCCTCTATCCAAAACACTAACAGTGGCACCACTGTCCAAAAGGCCAGTTAAAGTTTTTGAGTTGATAGTAATTGTGGTAAGCAGGATAGTAATTAGCAGGTAAATATAATATGTTATCTGTTTGTAAATCAGATACGTTAAGTGACTCAGAATTTTCAAGCTCTAGTACGACAAGATTTTCTTGTCCTTTGAGACTCGTACTCACGATCGAAAACGGTTTGGTTGTGTGAATCAGATACCTTACTTGAATTCGTCGTAATGGAAGCTATTCCTGTTGGGAGGTGAACTGGTTCCGGTTTGAAGCGTCCGATATTTGATTCACTTTCTTTTGTTGTGGATGTGGACCTGTCGAAGTAGTTACATCCATCTTCGCGTTGTTTCAATTTACAAAATTGACAATGAATTTGCTTTACTTTTGACGTGCCACACCCCATGCAGTATAATTTTTCCATGGAGCAGGACACATGTCGTACTTATGGTTTGGTTGCCAACAATTCCAGCACCTATCCCAAGGACCAAGTTTAGGAGGTTGTTGGTTTTGAAAAACATTAACATATTTTGGATAGTTATTGAACGCTTCAACCAGTAGAGAGGAGTTCATTAGACCATCCGAAGGATCATAATTTACACTGGAATAAGGTAACGCAAAGTTAGAGTTTGACGAGTATGATAAAGAATTTAGATTTATTTCATTAACTCTTTGTAGGACGTCTTCTGTTTACTTCGTAAAATCTTCTCCGATCATGTCCAGTTTGTTCCCATAATCGCTGATAACGTTGACACAGAATCCTCAATTCATTCCCGGTTTTGATTGAACTTTGACAAGAAAACGTAACGTTCCTCAAGCCTGGGCTCATAGTTTGGAATAGGCGATATATCAATTCGCTTCCCAAAAGCCACCACAGAAGTCTTTAATTTAATTTCTGTACGCTAAGGGCAAATTCCGCAAAGGTATCTTTATTTGACTCACCTTTCTGATAATTTGCTCTATTATCTCATTTTCATAATCAGCGCAACTGAAGTAGAACAGCATGGCAGTTTTAAAAACACTCCAAGGAATGTTTTAGTTTTCCTTTCTATAAATCCAAAACCAATCTTCTGCACGTTTGGAAAGAAATGGTAGGCCGACGTAGGCGTTCTTCTGGATACCCATCGTTATGTGCCATTTGTTATATTCGGTAAACGAAGTCATGTATATTACTAGAATCTATTCCATCAAAATAAACAATCCAATTCTATTTGAGTTGGTATGCTTGCCCCAATCTAAGTTGTTGGTTTGGTTGAGATATATCATTAAAACTTACATCGTTCATATACATATTTTGATGCATTGGTGTTGGATTCGTTCCACCGTCTTAGCAAATTCACTTGCAAAGCGAAGTTCAATGAAAGACATATCGTGAAGCCGTGGTGGATCAATTTTGTAATTATTATTTGATACTCTGACGTTAGCAAAAAAGTTTTCAACTGCGTTTTAGTTTAGGATCCCTGTACCAAACGGGGTATAATTACTTCCAGTGATAACCCAACTTCGACAGTTATTATGGTTTTCCCTAGTTCTTCGCTTTTAGTCCGACATATGTTGAATTCGATTATTGGATTTTCACTGATACGGAATTTTTTGTGGTTTAAAAGTTTTATCAAGATTTTCCGATGCCAATGCATTTAATAGCATATTTCGCGCCTCTCACTTGGTATTCTACATCCAGTTCATGAAGCGGAATATTTTGAATATAAGTATCTGGATCCATTTGAAAGTACGTTTGGAAGTAATTAAGTTAATAATAGGATTTGGAAGGACCTGTGCAATAAAAATTACACTAGATGTTATACGTAATAAATAAATAGATAAATAAATAAATTAAAAATAGTTAAATAACAAATAATTATCTAAACTCAAAAAGTTATATAAAGGTTGATTTTATCAAATTAATACGGTGATGATTTTTCAACCGAAGTTGCTGTTTGGCAGCGAGCGGTGATATGTAACGTAACCTTCTCAGTAAAATACCAAGTAAAATTCCGATTACAGAAATCTTTCAAATTTCGTTATCCGAGCAGCCATTGGTCCGCCAGCTGAAGTCTGCGTAGGAGTGGGTTTAAATACCTTGACGAATTTTTTAAATCTGCTTTTCTGAATTCTGAGGCAAAGATTTTACAAAAACAAAAACAAATGTATGCAATCATGGCATCTAAGCCGTTTTCTGTTGAGACCCTCCACATAGGATGAGACCCTTCATACACATGATTTATTTATCTAAATTAATTAAAAATCGACGAAAAGAAATCATATTGGATACGAATTTTAAACTGATTAATTTTAATTGGTGGTGAAATGCATTAAAATTACATGGGGGTAAGGAACTAAGTGAACGACCTTCAACCAAATGGATTGCAATCGACGCTAATCAGGTTATTTAAGCGCATTTTTCAGCGCGCGTCAATTTTATTGGACGGTGGTGGATGATCTATCACTATCACACAATCGCACCACCGTCGCTGTCCTGGAGTAGTTAAATTCAATTGATATATATATATAAAGCCAGTTGATCAAATCTAATCCAAGAGAAAATTTTCGTTTGGACACACCGCAGCTAACCGACGGTTGTACCACTATCCTCGATACTGGTCAATGCTCACTATAGAAACTGATGGACATAAATACAGAAATCGGCATTAGTAATGATAAGAAAATCACAAGTAACATTGAAGTGTTTACCTTAATAGTTTTTGTTAGATGATGTATGATGCATTTGGAATAGGATAGAATTTATACTCGTACCACCTAAATTCCAATTAAAATATGGTATAAATCTTCCAAGTTAATTGTCTATACAATTTGGCACTAAATTTCACCAACACAGTATTTAATAATATTAAATTTATCTTCACTTAGAAAATAATTAGAGTTTAAATTATGTTTACAAAACAAATGCTCTTACTCGAATGTAAATTTGCAAGTAACTTCCTTTCTAAACAGCCTTATCTGTTGAGAGCGGCTCCTAAACACAAATTAATCTTTGTATCGAGACTCGACAATGCTACTACTCTATCGGATGTTATTTTCATATCAAATCAATATTAAAATTGCTAACCCTAAACACTTGTAACATGGCCGGTGGTCATGAATATGGAAATAACTCATACCCTGAATCAGTTAACAAAAAATAGTTATTTAATTATCTAGGCGGCCGTCATTGGTCGGCTAAGCTTAGGGTTGGAGGTGGGTAAATTTGAATAACTAACTAATTATAGATTCAGAGGTAGTGAAGGAACAGAAGACCAGCAAGCAACTCATCTTGTTTTAACTCTACTTACCTAGATTTCATTCGACATATTAACTTGTGTTTCACTCCATGTTGAAATCAATAATAAGAAATAAATATAATTCGATACCAGGCAAAAGAAAATGAAAAATCACAAAATATTGGCAGAGAAGGTGAACAATGAAAATTTTTTAAGTTTTCAATGAAATTATCAAAAAATATTAAATGTTTTTGAAAATTAAAACTATTGCAAATGAAAATAAAATAATGTGATCCATTTCCTTTAACTATTATGCAAGTGGTTAATGACCAGAACAATTATTTCCTCGCTCTTTGTTGCAATCAAACCGTCGTCGACATAAATGGGAAAAATACATGAATCCGATTCACGAGCCTTAAAGTTCTTGTTAGCTTGCACACTCGTCCGCTGCCATGGTCATATCCAATCGGTTGAGTCATATAAACATTCTCCTCTAAAGCATCGTTCAGAAAAGCTGTCTTTATTTCGAACTACTGCAATCACATTTATTTTGATGCCGCTAGTACCAGAATTGTTCAGACCTAGTTTTAGTATAATCGGTGCATCCATTTGGTCATTGCTTTATTTTGCATAGTCCCAATGATTATCAATCACATTTGATATTTTAGTAGATTGACCAAGTTCCATTGCCTGCTCTCTTTCTTGTGATCATCCAATCCAATTGCCTGCTGGTACATCCTTGGTTCTTCGCTGCTGATTTCCTACATAGTAACGTGATCTGCTGATGCTTAATACGCTAATCGCCTCGCCGCTGTAATTTTTTTTTCTGATTAATTATCTGTCACGTTCCACACTCGATACGACTTCGAAAGATTATCATATCCGACGAAGAAAGTTGTTTGTCTTTGGATCCAGTTTTTGTCCATTTTCGCTTTTTCACTGTGTCGTAATTCATTCAAGGTGATGTCTCACATTACATGCACTGCCAAATTGATAACCTCTGCCCAGAATTTGTAGCCCGTCAGCATCGCACGGTTCATTGTTCGAGCAGATTATTCAATTGAACGATTGTCACAGTTCGCTCATATAACGGGTGTTTTTTTAGGAGGTTTGTTTTTCCGATAGATGTCGTTTTATTTTATGACAGTTGTTTTGACAGCTCAAAGTGGCATTTCTACTCAGTATTGTTTGGCAAATCATTATGAATAGGTTAACTCCAGAACAACGTTTTCAAATCGTGGAAATTTATTTTCAAAATCAGTGTTCAATTAAAAATGTTTATAGAGCACTTCGTGAATTTTATGGTGCACATAATCGTCCGTCAGAGACCACCATAAAGAACGTAATTACCAAATTTCGGTCTACATTCACTCTTTTGGATGCCAAGCCACCGACAAGAATGAGAAGAGTTCGTACAGAAGAAAATATTGCTGTCGTTGAGGCCAGTGTCGAAGAAAACGACAATTTATCGATTCGTCGTCGTGCTCAGCAAATTGGACTTTGTCCATCGACTTTATGGAAAATTTTACGTAAAGATTTGGGTTTGGTGCCATACAAAATTCAATTGGTGCAAGAATTAAAGCCACACGACCATCGTTTGCGCCGTGAATTCAGTGATTGGTCGTTAAATCAATTGAACGAAGATCCATTTTTTTACCGTAAAATTCTCTTCAGTGATGAGGCGCATTTTTGGTTAAATGGATACGTCAACAAACAAAATTGTCGCATTTGGAGCAAAGATAATCCACACGCCGTTCTAGAATTACCAATGCATCCTGATAAATGTACTGTTTGGTGCGGTCTATGGGCTGGTGGGATCATCGGTCCATATTTCTTTAAAAATGAGGAAGGACGACGCGTTACCGTGAATGGAAATCGATACAGAACCATGTTAAATGAGTTTTTGTTGTCAAATCTTGAAGATATGGATATGGATGAAATGTGGTTTCAACAAGATGGTGCCACTTGCCATACAGCACGTGAAACAATCGACTTATTGAAAGAAACTTTCAACGACAACATTATTTCGAGAAATGGTCCGGTGAATTGGCCTCCGCGTTCGTGCGATTTGACGCCACTCGATTACTTTTTGTGGGGATACGTGAAGTCATTGGTTTATGTGGATAAACCTCAATCGATTGACGCTTTGGAAACCAATATTCAACGTGTCATTGCTGACATACGCCCTCAAATGCTTGAAAAAGTGCTGGAAAATTGGACCTCCAGAATGACATTTGTGAAAAATAGTCGTGGTAGCCATATGCCAGAAATTGTGTTTAAATGTTAAATGCCAAAAAATTATCTACCAAATAAAAAAAAATTTTGGTCATTTCATAATTTTATATGTGTTTTATTCAAAAAAAAAATCGGCAACCTCTTAAAAAAACACCATTATGCCTGTCTCATTGAAAAACTATTCTAATTCCGCATTGACGACCTCTGTTCCGTTGTTTGATCGAAAATGGTGCACCTTGTGTTCGTTCACTTGCTGCACTCGCATTACCGCGAATTTGATCTTTACTGCCACCTCCGACTTTTGCTTTTAAAAATATGTAAAGTAAAATGTAAAAAATCGTCCTTTAAAAGCAAAAAACACCTCGAACCGCCAATCTAATTCGTTTTGGATTGGCTCATAAATGTCTGCATGAATAATTTTTCCAAATTTCTTTGACTTCTCTTCACGAAGTTTATAACTGTCATGAAGATGCTTTCTAGATGATGCTTTCTTACATAGATGCACGCTTCGCACGCAACATCGTTCATGCCTTGCGTGAAGTGAAATGTTGCCACATGTTTCCATTCTTCAGTAGTTTGCAGCGCTTGCTATTCGGTTGCAATCCATGATCCATAACCTTTCATCTTAATATCGCCTTTTCATCAAGTCAAGACGCTTTCACCATTCTCGAACAATTTACATCGATGACAGTTGCGTTTGTTATGACTACTCTCGCCATACAACGTAAATCATTACCTTTTGGCTTGCTACTATCGCCCTTAGCTTTCTTTTGTTGTTCTGTTCCGATGAATGACCCTGTTTTGGACTGAAATACTTCTCCGAATAATTGCGTTGTGCCAATAACACTTCCGTTCAGTAAATCTGATCTTGCGACTTCAATTGAAGCATTGAAGCTCCTCTGCCTCAAACCACCCACGTAAATTTAACACAGATTGTTTATACAAATTGTTCGACTCCCATGAGTTTTGACATATTCGTTGCAATATCATCACCCGGCTCCTTTGTGAAACTGTTGCAGGCACATAATGTTTGGCTTCGATATTTGCTCATACACACTTTTGGGCATCGCCCACATTGAAGCTTTTTGCAAGTCTTGCCTTAGAATCAATCTGTTTTCATATCTTAATATGCATCGCATAGTCTGCATCCTAAATCTTTAGTTTTTCAGGTTTCAGGTTTTTCAGCAGTGGGTTAGGTTAGTTTAGGTTAGAGAGGCTGACTAAGGCTAATAGTGGCCCATTACGATACCACATGACCCTGTCTCCCCTTTACTTTCGTTGAAACCATCCAGAGCTACTTATGTAGCGTAAAATATCTCGCACTCCACAGTCCGCGAGTTCCAAAAGGCTGTGGATCCAAAGTCTCTTCCTCCTCTTCGTCCATATAACTTCTACAAAAGTCATTTGTCTGTAAACCTGTTTTGCTACCCTGCACGTGAGAGTGTTGGTCCTTCTCTCATTTGTCGAGGCGATTGCCTTTTTACTGAGCGCTGGAGAGTCGTACCGTACCTAGCTAGTTCGTCTGCCCTGCAGTTTCCCGTGACGTGAAAGTGACTATAGACCAGCATATCTGGATTCTGAAATACTCGCTCATCTCATTAAGAGATGATCGGCAATCCTACGCCATCTGTGACTTCAGACAAACCGCCTCTAGTGACCTGACCGCCGCCTGACTGTTCACATAAATTGTGATATTCCTCACGGATACCACGTTATGCTTCAACCATGTCACGACTTCCTCGATCGTCACCTTTTCAGCCTGGTACACGCTGCAGGCAAACGAAGAGATATATTAACATTAAGCTTCTCACAGAAGACTCCGGCTCCTGCCCTGCCGTCTAGCTTAGAGTCATCCGTGAAAAATTGCACTGCCTCGTTTTACAGTATTGATCCGTTCCTCCAGGATTCTCTCAAAGGACAGATGGTCCGGAAACCTTTATCGAAGCGCACCGTTGGTTTGATATAATCTAGATTCGCCAGTTCTTCCCTTAGCGATCTAACTATCATCGAGTGCTCCGTCTGAAGACACTTCCACTGAAAGACAACCAAGAGTCTCGTAGCCACATTGGCTGCCATCTGCTTACCAAAAAATTCCTTTGAAATAAGGTTGAACATAACCTCTGAAGTGCGTGTAGGTGTTTTCCTAAGCACCCTGCTTATAAGCATGCTGGCCGTTCCTTGCACCTTCTCCATCATCCCTATATATGTTACCTTATCCAAAGCTGGCCACCACACGCCCACCCCGTATATCAGCACAGGTCTTACTACTGCGGTATAGAGCCAGTGTGCCTGCTCTGGTTTCAACTTATCTATGGCGTTCCTACACGAGTACATGGCTACATTATTATTTATCCTTTCCGTAATGTTAGGCTTCCAGCTGAGCTTACTGTCCAAGATTATGCCCAAAAATCTCGCTCTGTCAGCAAAAGCAAGTCTAATGCTATTCATGGTAGGAGCGTTAACTACCGGAATTTTATATGTGTTAGTTAATAGTACCAGCTTCATCTTGGAAGGATTGACCCCTAACCCACATTTGCTAACTTATTTCGTAACGATCAGGAGTGCGTTCTTCATAACATCCTTAATTGTATCCAGATATTTGCCTGAGACAGCTATCTGCATCATCTGCATTCGCTACCACTCCTGTCCCCACTCTCTCTAATTCCAATAGTAATCCATTGCGGGTTCCTCTAACCACCTGTCTTCTAATGGTGGACTTCCCCAGTTCCGAGGTAATAATCCTGCTTACTTACCAGCATCTGGCTTATCAACCTACTCCATTTTTACATTATTAAAGGCACCCTCAATGTCCAGAAATGCTACCATACAAAACTCTTGCGAGTAAATTGACTTCTCAATCGTGTGCACTAGATCGTGCAAAGCTGTGTCTATACCAACACGCAGTAGAACGAATAAAATAACTGTTTCACGGTGTGTCTTGTTCGCTTTCAAAAATACAACCAGTCTCTTACAATTGAGTACACCGGCCGAGTCTTCAACCACGGTGCACACTTTCATAAACATATATGTACATCAAACCTGTCACAACTTTAAGTAAATTACACCAGAGAGTGCGTTCACCAATTTCTATAATTGGTCCAAACCTGTAACGCCAATCAAGACGGTACGATTGACTTGAAATGTTTGTACCATACAACGAATTTTTGCAATAAATCGTTTCTTGAAGGTGGCGAAATAAAATCATCGATAATTCCTCAATGACGGATGACCAAACAACTCCGATCGTTGCGAAAAAGTATTAGATGTAGGAAAGATACTTTAGCACTTTACGAACACCAAAGAAATGGAATTTAATTGGGTTTCAACTTTACATGTAAACATTTGCAAAATGCAACGAAAAAATTTTTCCAAGCAACGAATCCGGTTTTATTGAGTTGATTTCGGTGGAAGATTTCAAATGGCCTCTCGGTATCAAGAAAATCGATGTAAAATTTTATCGCCATCACTACCGGTGTAATATATTATGTAGAATACATGAAGTAGCATGGTACACAGATATTTTATGACCTCCGAAAGATTTTAGATGAAAAACTTATTAGGTATTCAATTGGTCAAAGCACAACACTCGTAAAATTAAATTAAATACGCGTCGAATTGCTGGTGTTGTGCCTGTATACAACAACATGTTCGATATATTTTTGTGACGGTACACGAGCAATTTGCCATTTAATTTTTATTATTTTAATTGGATCAATGTTTCTCCCGCTTTAGGGTGTTGCAATTAATCGTCCGTGAAAGGTCGCAAAAATGTCACTTAAATAACATGATACTTATAAAATGCTAATGCTGCAAAGATATTTGGGGTTTATGGCTCTGGGAGAAAACACAAATAACAAAAAATCAATTATTTTCCGTGGTGTGGAGCAAAATAAAAAAAAATCAATTAAAATTTAATTACAGCGAAGCTGGTAAAATGATAATACTTTTATTAACCGATTATAGGTACTTTTTTGCGTCCGCTTACTGTCTATCAGCGTAGAATGTTGAAGAGGATTTAATTAGATTTTTATGTTTACCATCCAAATTTAAGCTCAGTAAAGAACCGCACAGCTTAAAATTAAACGTTTTGTCATTTATTTTGCATATTTATTTTTGTATTGCACGAGTAAAGCTCTTTCCTTATGGCTCTTTATCTATTATCTGAAGCATAATCTGCTGGGTTTAAATTATAACAATGTAATGCTGATTCAACTCAAATTTTGTTTAGTCGAGAGTGCTTTTTTCCTAAATATGAAGGAAAGAAGCATTTTTCTAGTAAAAGCTCGATATTCGACTTGCTATTTACGTATTTGGAGAATTTCGTAGTAATTTTTTTATTACCCAATTTGATTTCATCCCATGTACCCTGACGACTTATAATAACCGGTCCCACGATCTACTCCACACTCTCGAATAATACTACCTTGCTCTGATATGTCAAATTTTACCAGTACACCAAGTGTCGTACATACCCAATGGTTAATCCCAAAATTAATCAAACCTATTTAGAATGCTAATTTCAATTTTGTATGTTTACTAGGTGTGGCCTCGTCCTTTGAAATCTTCTTTCAACGACGGATTTATCTATCATATGTCGAATATAGGGGTTTCCATGTTCCTGGAGTCTTATTTCGTGTTTGGCGGCATCCTTTTTTATTTCATCTTTGATGTATTCCATCTGTAAGTCTCTGTGATGGTCTTCATTTATTGTGTACCACGGAGCATTTACTATCCTAAAGAGAACCTTGTTTTGACATATCTGTGTCAGTTTGGCGTTTGTTTGCTTAGTACATCCCCAGAGTTAAATACCGTCGGTCCATACGGCTTCAGTATTTGCCGATATAGCAGCAGCTTGTTGTATATTGTAAGCTCAGAGCCTCTACCTATCAGCCAATACACTTTTCTGAACTTAATATTAAGTTCTTCTTTTTTCTGTTTGGCATGCTCTCTTTACTTGAGCTTGACATCGAGTGTCATGCCAAGATATTAAGCTTTGTTTGCATATAGCGCCGTGCGTGAGTTAATTTCTATCGATAGATGGGAAGCCTTTTGATATGTACAGTTAATATGCGTGGATTAAGCGTCTCATTAAGCTTGGTTCTCCAGCGCTTAGTCCAGTTACAAACCGCATTGGTAAAATTCTGGAGTTTGCTCGTTGCATCAGCGACCTTACTTCCAATCGCCATGACTACTGAGTTATCTGAAAAGATGGCTATGGTTCCTTCATTTGTTGTCAGAATATCCCTTGAATATAATAAATACAGATTGATCCTAAGACACTCCCCTGCGGGACACCGGCAGAGATTTTTTTATTTCCTAGTGTTCATCCTCCTTCACCGGTAGATCTCTATGCAGCTTGAATTCCAGTTCACTGTGCCAGACTTTATCATATGCTTGGGCAACGTCCAGTAATATGCTGGAGCATACTTTTTTACGTTCTAATGTTCTATCAATAACGTTGGTGATTCTATGCACCTGTTCAATTGTGGAATTTTCCTCGTAGTCTCAGTATGCGGTCTTTATAGTGAAAATTCTAATGCATACATTTTCCCCAAATTTTCTTCGTAGTCTCAGTATGTCCTAATCTATTAGAAAAAGCAATTATCCTGATTTTTAATTCACCAGTATTACCGGAATATGTGAGAGCAGGCTTTATACAACTAAGCATTCGGTTGTACATTCCAAATTCGTTGAAGTGCACCGAATGCCACAAATTTGTTCACACCAAAAAGAGATGCACAAGTGATCCTAAGTGCTACAAATGTAGTGAAGTAACACCACACAACCAGCCGTGCACTACACTAAAATGCATAAATTGTGGAGAGGCACACACCAGCAACAGTAAGGAATGTTGAGTATATAAACGAGAAGTAGAAATAGTGAAAATTAAAACTGTTGATAGATTAACATTTCCCGAGGCGAAAGCCAAATATTTTCGATTATATGCAAACACCACACCATCTAACGAGACAACATATGCAGATACACTAAAAACCGCCTTTAACCCACCAAACACACCACAAAAGCCGTAAAACAAAGAAAACCAACTAGAACAGACAAAACCACAATCATATCAAAAACCTATTTCAACTTCAAGGCAACAACAGACACAATTAAACCAACCACAACAACAACAGCAACAAAAAGATCAAGTACAACAACAACAAAACCAACAACAGCCACATCAACCAAAACAACTACTAGAAACGAACAAACTACAACAACAAATACAGCAAGTACAACAACAACAAGAAAGATTACAACAACAACCGCAATCAAAACAACAAACAACTTGTAGTACAACAATGAACATAGAGACAATAAAAAAATGAAGCATGGCTAGCAATGAGACATTCTAATTTAACTCCAAAAGAATTAACACTATTTGGAAATAACCATGTAAGTATGATTGATGATGAATGAGGGAAGGAGGAGAGAGAACGCATTTGCATTTATAAATGCCCTATCCTTTCTTCATTTCTTTGAATGGTAGAGCGAATGCTGAGATCCAATGAATGCATGAAAATTGGTCAGATAAATATTCGCAGTATATATGCCAATGGCGATATGTTGCGAAATTATCTGACCAATAACGATGTGAATGTGATGATTTTGTGTGAATCTTGGGAGCGTGAGGGTAAGACGTTTCGGGTGAAAGGATACAATTATCTGTCCAGACCGAGGGCTGATGGCTTCGGAGGGGTGGCGATATTGGCACGTGCCAATATTAGCCTGGTCCTGTGTGACATACCGCGTTTCGAGCACATCGAAGTCATCGGAGCCAAAACTCGGAATCAGGACAGAAACTTCTTATTTGTTAATATCTATGCAACTCCAGTGTTGTCTACGTCTGACAGAGAGAGAGATATAAGCCAACGAGATTTTCAAATTTTGTTTGAATGGGTGGAAGGCAAAAGTGTCGTAATTCTAGCGGGTGATATGAATGCGCATTCGAGAATATGGGGGAGTGAAAGAACTGATGCTAGAGGTAACTGGTTGACCCGCCTCATTCTGGATTCCGATCTCGTAGTCCTGAATGATGGATGGACGACTAGACTGTCGAGAGTGGGGTCGACAGCCAGCGCGATAGATTTAACTTTAATATCTAGCGGGCTGGCGGGCCAAGTCACTTGGAATGTCACAGATGAGAATTTGGGTAGTGATCATTATTTGATCAGGATATGCTTAGGTGGTATAAATGTTGATATAGACCGTAAGATCATTATGAATGGTAAGAAATGGCTCGAACGTATGAATGAGACTCTCATAATGAAAGAAGTAAATGAGGTTAACCAACTTGAGGATGGAATAGAGAGAGTGCATGAAATGTGCACTATAAATGTCAGAGGGAATGAACACAATGTGAATGGTTGGTGGAACAATGAAATCCAGTATTGGTATGAAGGGAAACGGATAGCATTGAGAGAGCTCAATAGGTGTATACGAGTTTGTTGAATGCAGAATAAATTATGGTAGGATGTATGCAAGATTGAGAAAGGCTATCCGTAGGTCCGAAAAGGAAAAGTTGGCGGGACTATGTATCAAAAATGACACATAGAACCACAACTAAGGATGTATGGGATAAATTTAATAGAGTGAGAGGATACAGAGCGCAAGGCAGAAATGCAGTGTTAGATGACAGAGAGAATGGAGGTGTCTTTTTACAAATGATTACGGACGTACATAACAATTTGAGCGATAGGTATGAAGTTTTGTTACCTGATAATGAAAATGAATTTATGTGTAAGGAGTTTGAAAGTGAAAAGTTCCGAGGGGTTTTAGAAATATCAAAATCTACTACACCCGGAACTAACAGAGTGAGTTATAAAATGATTGGTAGATTAGAATTCGAAGCCAAGGCGGACTTGCTTCGAATTCTCAATCAAGTATGGATGAGTATTCAGATACCGGAAAAATGGAAGGTAAGCAGAGTGGTACCTATTCCTAAAAGGGATTGGGATAGGAATCTGGAAACAAAAAACAGGGGAATATGTATGTTGAATGTATTTGTTAAAATTGTGAATGGTATGATGAAAGGTCGTATAGATAAATTTGTGAATGAGGGAAATTTGTTGCCGGAAACCACCTTTGGGTTTCGTCAGAACCACTCTGCTAATGAGTGTGTAGAAAAGTTTGTGTGGGAAGTACAAAAGGAAAATAAGTATGTTGTGGCGGTATTTTTGGATATAGAAAGGGCATATGATTACGTGGTTCCAGGGTAACTTCATCAGATCCTTATGGACTTGGGTTTTCCTTGGAAAATTTACAAATGGGTGTATGAGTTCATGAATGAGAGAAAGTTAGTTTTGTGTGGTAGAGGGTATAGGGTGGAAGGAGCGGTGACAATGAGCCTCCCCCAAGGCAGTAAAATCTCACCGACTCTCTTCAACCTGTAGACGAGCTCGATACATAGGTGTAACTCCTCGGGCAAAATCATTTTGCAATTTGCAGATGACTTTGTCCTGATGTGCAAGGGGAGTACCATCGAGGAGGCCTTGAGTCGGGCTCAAGAATGTGTGAATCAGGTAACCGAATGTTTGAGTGAACTGAATTTGAGAGTAAATTCGAGTAAATGTTATAGTATGGCTTTTAGAACTAATCGGATGGTTGGTGTGCGAATATATAATGAGAGAATTGAGTGTGTGAAATTGACTAGGTATTTGGGAATCTGGATCGACAGAAGAATGAGTTTCAAAGTGCATATGGAAAAATTGTCTAATAATTGTAAGAGTAGATTGAAGGTGATCAAAATGGTGAGCAAACCGAAATGGGGAGCTCATCCGGGTGTGACTGATATGTTACGAAAGGCGCTAGTGTCTACTAAAATCGCGTATGGAATGAGTATATATGGTGATGGGTCCAAGGTTGGGTTTAAAAATTTGATGCTTGTGGAAAATGCGTGTGCTAGAGTGGTATTGGGAGCGATCAATTCGACACCAATACACACTCTGTGGTTTCAACTAGGTGATTCGCTTCTCAATTATAGGAGGGAATGGATCACCATGCGAGAGACTGTGCGAATGTTAACTAAGGACAATAAATTGGTGAATGAAATGAAACAGATTGCAAAGGGGGACGGTTTACAAAAAGACAACAAGATCACTGGTAATCTTGGAAAATATTAACATAATCTACAAGATTCCTCCGACAAATCCGAAAGTCCTTCCGAGCAATCTAATAGTGCGGTTTGGTGACACAACAAAAGCAATGAGGAATGAGTTATCGTTTAAGAGTGAATTTTGCAAAATGCGAATGAATTATGTTGCACATATGGAAGTGTATATAGATGCAAGTGTAAATGAAGATCGCGTAGGTGTGGGAATTTATATTCCTTCAATGAGGAAGGGAAAATGGTAAGAGTGCATGACAGTATCTGAATAATGAATGCAGAAATGATAGGGATTATGGAAGGGATCAAGTTGGCAATGACACAAGGGAGAAGGAGAATAATGTTATTCTCTGACTCCCGGAGTGGGTTGGAATTAATTAGTAAGAGTGGGGGAACTCATGGCAATGTGTATGTGGAAATGCTATATAAGTATCTTCAATCTTGTGAGAGTACTTCGCATGTTTCAGGTGAATCTGTGGAGAAAATGGGAGAGAGAGAGTTTGTTGAAAAATGTCAGGTGAAAGGTAAGAAGTACTTTAAGTTGGTTAGGTCTCCTTTGAGGCAACCGTTCTTTAAGGTGCTCAAAGGAGATACCATAATGTTACGAACTATGGAACGAGTGAGATTGAATCATGGAAATTGGAAAGAATGTTAAGAAACGCAATTTGGTTGTGCGTGAATTATGAAAAAGCTGTTTGGTTGTGAAAGACATCGAACATTTGATTCTGAAATGTTCTGCATTTAACCAGAGCAGACAAATGTTCGATGTTCTATTGAGTGCAAGTAGTTTGACTGAATTATCACGAATGGGAATGAACGTATATAAGAATGTGTATGAATTTATTAGAATAAATCAGATAGAAGTGTGAAAGGGGATCGATGTGTGCTAGGTGTATGAAAAGAAATTTAAATTAAATTATGATTGTAAAAGATATGGCATATGGCACCAAATTTTTGGAGCTAGTGCCAAATAAAAAAAAAAGAATTACACTATATGCTCGTTGAGCTCGTGACTCCATTTGAATGGGTCTGGGCCTGAACGTAACCTATTTAGTACTTTAAAGATTACTCAGCGTGAACCAAAACGTCTCAACAATATTTATCCGAGCCGTTATACCTATCTCGTAATGTACCTATACGTACACGATACTTTTCTTAGCTTTAAGATAATTTTAAAGTTAAATATTTTATAATTACACGGTTATGAAGTTGGATCTCAAACATTGCTTTTAATGTAAGAAACTTTTAAAAAAAATTCATAAAAAGTTATAATGATTATTACAGTAACCCTAAATTCTAATCATCTCCTTCTTAAATATTACTTCCTATGGTAATTTGTTCTGTATGGAGTAGAAAGGTATGGTTTTTCGAATGTAAATGGTTTGGTGTGAAAATCGCCGTTTTCACTTAAAGCACACAAGAAAGTTTTTTTTATAACACACGAGATGCCTACCCTAAATGCTACGCGCCTATAATTTCCATTCATGAGTGTTCAACACAGTTATTTTCCCGTCTAATGCGTAACTGGGTGGTATAGGGCTATACTTTCATGAATTATAATTGTTTTCATTACAATGAAGAAGTTTTCTTTGCGTTATTTTGGCATTGTTCCACATTTAATTAATTACGCAGTTGGAATTTACTTGGCAAAATATAAATGTGTGCGAATCAGTTCATTTTCATTTCTTGTTTAATAAACTTTTACTGTGTTTTAGGGTCAAACACGCTTTCAAAAAAGTTGAAATTTATCTACCTATACATTTCTATTATTGCGAGCTGTTACGAAAGTTATTTTAAGCGTACAAATAAAAAGCACGAGAACAATCAGTTTTTTCTTTATTGGAATTAATTATATGAGTAGAAGCTGGACACAGGGGTGATTTGTGCCTATGCCATTTAGGTGTTCATAATTTTGAACCATAACGCACCATTAATGATAATGGCCGATGGTATTTCGAACGTTCGTTGTTGTAAAAAAATTTCTCACTGGTTGAAATATATTTTACATTACTAACAATCTTTTTTCAAAGTGTGACTAGGCGAACTTATAGTATGTCGTTAAAAATGGGCTATTTAAATTGAGTTGAATCCCAAAACATTTGCCAATTCTCATTTGATAGCAGAATTTTGATTAAAATGTATTTTAGGGTATAAAGTTACGTAAACATGATAGGTTTTAAGGTTAGAATTTAGTTATGGAAATATGACAATCGAAAATCATTTGACCCAACTTTCTTTTACTAATATAAACCAACATAGACCTTGAATACACCACACTTATTTCCTATAAAGCGAAAAATCGAACCTAGTTTTAAAATTCAGTTTTCATTGGAGAAATTGAACAGCTCCTGCGGAAGCTGCTACTTCTGGTACACGGATGCCCACCACATTTCGCATGGATCTCCCAAATTATGGAAAAGCTTTAATATGGCGTTTTATTCCGGATAGTCAATGCGTCTGGACTGTAGAGATGTCAAACTTTGATGAAATATAAATTTTTTTTATCAAAATTCGTCATTTCCGGTAAAATTTAAAAAAATTATCTGAACAAATTTTGTTTAATCGTTTACAGTTTTTGCAGCTTTACCACTCGGTAAACTGAAGAAGTTAAAGAAAGTCATTTTAACTGTGCGTAC
This sequence comes from Nephrotoma guestfalica, assembly GCA_963691935.1. Taxonomy (NCBI): domain Eukaryota; kingdom Metazoa; phylum Arthropoda; class Insecta; order Diptera; family Tipulidae; genus Nephrotoma; species Nephrotoma guestfalica. Next base: position 215,621,884 of record OY829914.1, read on the forward strand.
AGATTAAATGTTTGTGTTCTTCTATACAGCCCAAACGGTTTGTCTCTAAACAGTTATGAAACCTTATATCTAAGCTTTGTTCGTTAATTCGGAGATCCCAGTAATTTTTGGCTGAAAGTGTCAGCTTCCATAGGAGCTTTCTGCTTTTTGGAAATATTTTGAAAGGGATAGCATTTACGAGAAAAACGATTATAAACCAAAAGATTCTAAATAAAATTTGCAACCAAACCATTCCAGATAAGTTTTCCAAAATTTTTAACAACAATTCGGGCCCTGTACAGGCCAGGTGGACTGATTGATAAGGATAAAACTTCATATTTAAACTGTTTTCATAAATTTAGAGATCCCATTAAATTTTCGCTGAAACCATTGTAACGCCTACGCACCGTTTCTATTGAGGGTTAAAAAGGGTCTAGGGTCTAGTCAGGCCAGTGACAACCGCCCGGGTGTTAAACATTCAAAGGATTTTTCTATTTGGGGAGGTCGATGTGCAGAATGTCCATCGTTTCGTCTGCTGTATGGTATGTAGCTCCGTCTTGCTGGAAACACATACCAGCTACCTCCATATCGTTCAATTTGGGCCAAAAGACATGAGTAAGCATCGCTTTGTAGCGCTCGCCGTTCATGGGGATGGCCCCACTCGTGGTGAAGACCACCGTTCATGGTGAAGACTTGACTGCCTCGGGTTCTCTTGTACACTTTCACGGACGGCGGCAATGTTCTCGGCCGATCTAGCCATACTTTGACTTACGAGAGTACTGTTTACCTGTTTACCGAACAGGTTGTCTCGAATTTGGTCACCAAACGCTGCAGTCGACTTTGAAGAACCATCGCGTCTGCCGTAAAATTGTCGCAATGCATGCAACGTTTGTACTAATGAACACACATTTTAATAATAAAGTTTTATCATTTGGACATGCTGCTCAATCGTGTAACTTGTCATGGTGATTTGGCATCAGTGACTGCAAAAAAATTACCAAATTAGACAGACGCCACCACAACATGGCCGCCATAGGCTACCAACATCGACCCGCTCAAATATAATAACCTTATAGAATTTAATGTTGTTACAACCTAGCACAACAGAGCCTGAGGGAACGAAATGCGATTGTATCCCTTGGTTTACTATTATGTTTGAAATATCGATTGAATGATGGATAAATAGATTGTATTATAAATATTTATTTATGGTCACAAGATTCGTGGCGTTGTCACTATACATATTTGCAACGTTACCCGTTCGCTATGAAACGTTTGAGAGCAGCGAGAAATCTTTGTGTTGTTAAATCACTAACCAGTTCTATATGCATCCCTTTCGTTGTTAAATCGATGAAAATGGCGATGTACCCCTTCTAACTCTTTGTTCCGTGGCCCTTGGACATTCGAAAATTTATGGGCCCAGTATAGTATACTCCCGGTGGGTAAATGCTCTAGGCTTCCCATCAGTTGAGTTGCTCTATTAGCATTGAACCTAAACCACTTCTGGAATTGGTGATTATGTTGTTTTGTTGCTCTGTTACCTTGGAGAATCCAAAATTATTTCCTTATGAATACGAGCGTTAAGTACAAACCTTCATGCAGAGTACTTTTACGTTCCCAATCAACGATCATCCTGGTGAGATGACCCTTACATGGTAGAATGATCGTGTGTTTCTCGTTGTACTTCAAAATTAAATGTTGGAATCGTCCTCTTTTTTAAAGTATTCCGTTCGTGTATAGAAATGGATGTAAGGAGAAAATCTTACTTTTGGAGCCCATTGGTCCTTTTCTTTTAATTTTCTTATATCGTCTTTAAATGAAGAAGCTTGTGCGATCTTCCCAAACTTAATTTTAACTGTTAGCGCCCCCTTCAGTTTTTCTCATTTAAGGAGGTTATTCCAATAGAAACGCCAAATATATGCGAGTACTCGAATTGGTTGTTTTTGTAATAGATGAAAACCTTTCTAATATCTCCGGTTTTTCTGTAGTTGTGCGTATGTTATAAAAATTATCTTGCCATTTTTATTTCTAACTTGGCCGGGATTTTCCTTTGATTTTATATGTTTCCATTGTATAGGGCTGAGAAAAATGAATCTGTGACGGTTTACTTGTTACGAAGGTTTTTGACATACTAGGGTATCCTTGCAGCCAGGCCAAACAGTTGTAAAGTCAGTCTAGGCTTGTATTTTAATGTTCGAGGTTTCCATTGCCTCTGAAACTTGCCTTAGTCTTGGAAGATTTTTACTTTCTGCTTTATTGGAGTCACCTTAATTTTCCTGGGCATACGTGTAATTGTTCATTATTCTGCTCCCGTTAAGATCACCGTTCTCCGAAATGGGATTAGTGGTTTTCAAATTTTGATCAAATTGAAGCCTTCAAGACTAGTACTGCACCCTCTCGAGAGTACAATAACACGAATGTTTGACCTACCACGCTAATTAAATGTTGAAATTATCAACGTCTGGGCCGTTTATTCACCGATTGCGACATTCCACCACAAAGAATTTTCTGGTTGGAGTTTGGAACCATTGACTTTTTAAAACCTCATTGCTTCTCTTGGAATAATAAATTGGGAAACAAATTGACGGAGATGAGAACCAATGAGACGACCCATCTCCGAAATTTAAATCAGATTGGAAATCTACCCACTTCAAATTTAGTGGAACAAAACCCACGCGAATCTTAAATGTTTGCCACTTACCTGAACAAACCCCTAAAACAAACTCGTGTACTATTTCTCCTAAATGGGCCAGTGCACATAAGTTGCGTTCAATCATGTTGGAGTCAGTAATCACATCTTCCCAAAACTCTCCCAATAATGTTCGCCCTTACGTATTGATCGAAATAGAAGGGGTTCCTTTACATGGTCTCCTCGACAGCGGAGCAACCATTAGCGCGTTAGGTAAGCATGGGGAATACCATCGAGTTTGGGATGAAAACTTTAGTGGTGTCACCCATGCCCTACAATCTACCGTTCATGACAGTACCAAATTTGCTCATTTTGCTTGATAAGTTAATTCATCTTTACTTATCGGTTCGAAGCCACTTAAGAGAAGCCGCAGAAAGCAAAGCCATAGATAAGTACACGGCAAAACTAACCTCAAATGTTGTTAAAGGCACCATTAGTAAGCTGATTGGAAATGTAACGTGTGAGGTTGCTGATGGTCTAGGTAACTCTTTAATTAGCTCGGCTGTGAGATATCCCCTGGGTGTGCGGCGTCCCCACGATTGTAACATCAACGCTCCTATTGAGGGTTGAAAAGCTTTACTGCAATTTTATTTCTGTTTTGTCATGCGGCAATAATCTGGAGGGGAAATCGATATAAATTAGTTGGTTTTTTCGTAGATCGAATTAGATGGTAACTTGGCGATGGTAACTTAAAATCGCTCTTATAGCCGTACGTCTTCGAGTTGGCAGAAATTGCGTAAAAGTAAGACGGAAAAATTAACCGCAAAAGAGCAGGGAATGCTCCGGCCTTAGGAAAAGATTGCATGGATTAATAAAAAAAATAAAAAAAATAATAAAATAAAGAAGGAACCAAAAAAATGTTGGTGTCTAATCATAGACATTTTATTTTTAAAATAAATTATTATATTACAATGTTTGTGACTGCCTAAGCACGCGCATTGTGTTCCTTTTCTCGTAACTGTTGAATCCAATGTTTGCATAAGTTGAGCAAGCAACAAATACAACTTAGAATTTAACCGATTCTAATTTATTGTTTCGTGTGTATATAGCAGCATACGGCCAACTTTCAAAAAATTATTATAACTTAACGTTAAAAGTATTATGTATGGAAAAAGTCTCGTTTAAAGAGGTTTGTATCCGGGAATAACTTGAGAAAGTATAGTAATACAAAAACTGCCATATCTGTTTCATACAGACGAAAATTGCCGATAAAGAAGTTTACAAATTTCCAAGCTTTGAATGGTTTATGATTGTCGTTAAAGTGGTCTGCAATCCAAGACTATGACAGGCATACACCGATCAGACGTCAATTCGATGGGCCGGGGCCACAGGCAGATTTAAAATATAGGTTTAATAATGGTTTCTCATGAGATTTTAGAGGTGAAATTGTGATTTTTAAACTTAACCAGATAGACACTAATCTGACTATGCCGATTCGATAGCCCATGATCATAGGTAGATTTTGATTATAGGTTAGAGGTGATTCTGATGGGGTTATGGGGGTGAAATTATTATTTTATTCTGACGATAAAAACGTCCAACATTCGGGATTTTGCCACATGGACTAATCTAACTAGGCCGATTCGATACCCATGGCCATAGGTAGATTTTGATTACTGGTTACGAGTGAGTTTGAATAGGTTATAGAGGCGAAGTTTTTATTTTTCCTTTCTTCTGACGATAAAATGGACACCAATCTGACTAGGCCAATTCGATAGCCCATTACCCTAGGTAGAATTTGATTATAGAGTAGGGGTCAGTCTGTGGGGTTATTGGGGTGAAATTTTTATGTTTCTTTTCTTTTGACGATAAAATCGTCCATCAGTCGAGATTTTGCCACATGGACACCAATATGACTAGGCCGATTCGATAGCCCATAATCATAGGTAGATTTCAATCATAGATTAGAGACGAGTCTGATGAGGTTAGAGGGGTGAAATTTTTATGTTTTCCTTCTTCTGACGATAAAAACGTCCAGCTTTCTAGATTTTGTCACATGGACACCAATCTGATTAGACCGATTTGATTGCCCATGACCATAGGTAGATTTTGATTTTAGTTTAGAAGTGAGTCTGGTGAAGTTCTAGGGGAGAAATTTTTATTTTTCCTTTCTTCTGACGATAAAATCGTCTATCATTCGAGATTTTGCTAGATGGACACCAATCTGATTAGGCCGATTTTAAAGCCCATGACCATAGGTAGATTTTGATTATAGTTTATGGGGTGATTCCCATGGGGTTATAGGGTTCAAACTTTTATTTTTTCTTCTGACGATAAAATCGTTCATCATTCAAGATTTTGCCGCATGGGTACAAATCTTTCTGTGCCGATTCGATAGCCCATGACCATAGGTAGATTTTGATTATAGGTCCAGGGGTGAGTCTGATGTGGCTATAGAGGTAAAATTTTTATGTTTTCCTTTTTCTGACGATAAAAACGTCCATCATTCGATATTTTGCCACACGGGTACAAATCTATGATGGGATTATGGGGGTGAAACTTTTATTTTTCCCTTCTGACGATAAAATCGTCCATCATTCAATATTTTGCAACATGGACACCAATCTGACTAGGCCAATTCGATAGCCCATAATCATAGGTAGATTTTAATTATAGGTTAGGGGTGAGTCTGATGAGGTTATAGGGGTGTAGCTTTTATTTTTCCCTTATTTTGTTTTCGAGATTTTGTCAGATGGACACCAATCAGACTATGTTAATTCGATGGTACTTGATCATAGGAAAATTTTGATTATAGGTTAGGGGTGGGTCTGATCAGGTTATAAGGGTGAAATTTTTATTTGTCCCTTCTTCTGATGATAAAATCTTTCTTTATTCGAGATTTTGCCACGTGGCCGCTAATCTAACTATGCCGATTCGATAGCCTATGACCATAGATAGATTTTGATTTTAGGCTGGGGGTGAGTCTGATGAGGTTATAGGGGTGAAATTTTCATTTTTCCCTTATTCTGACGATAAAATCGTCCATCCTTTGAGATATTGTCAGATAGACACCAATCTGGGTGTGTTAATTCGATGGCACTTGATCATAGGTTGATTTTGATTTTAGGCTGAGGGTGAGTCTGATTCGATAGGTTATAGGGGTGAAATTTTAATTTTTCCCTTCTGCTGACGATAAAATCGTCCATCGCTCGAGATTTTTCCACATGGACACCAATATGACTAAGCCGATTCGATAGCCCATGACCGTAGGTAGATTTTGATTATCGGTTAAGGGTCAGTTTGATGAGGTTATAGGGGTGAAATTTTTATTTATCCATTCTTCTGACGATAAAAATCATTCATCATGAATGATTGTATCGACAAAACTTGGGGAAAATAAAATTTTTACTCATAATTATTTTTCAGCCTAAACTTAGAATTTAAATCTTAGGTCGTATTTTATAGAGTTTTCATATTAAGACAGACACATGGTTATTTGGCAAAAGCGCGATAGGTGAACAGTTTAATCGCCGAAACAATTGAAAATGGAACATTTCACCAATATAGCCTCATCAAATCCACTCCTATCGTAGAAATGTCTGTTAGCGGCATTTTCTTTTAGAAAATTGATGATTCATTTGTTACTTTTAAATCTGTATTGCCGGCATTTTTCGGTCGGCTATTGAAGCTAAACTTCTTGATCGATATAATCTGAATTATCGACATATTATAATATTTTCGGTTTGGGGCGGAAACATAATATCTACATTACCATTTTTTACCTGTGTAGCAAAGACACTATCTTCATTACCGTCTTTCGGCTGGAATTTTTTGGCTAACTTTAACAGTATTCGTTTGATAGATTACACCCGTAGGAGTGATTCTAGTATGGTTTCATTGTGGTCATTCATTAATATTAATCTCCGATTAAGGGAATTTAGAAAACTATAGATTATTAAAATTGAAGATTGAACAATATTACCATATACACATAAGTCTAATAAGATTCTAAGTTTGACTATTTTTCTCGCTCAACTTTATACTTGACAGTGTAGAAACTAACAAATACCTATTTTTATCAGAGTTGGTGGCCACCATGAGCATTTTCTTTAAATTTCATATATGGCAATCCATATATGTACTTGTGCTTGCCACATTAATTTTTTGTTATTTATTAGTTCTAGACCTCTCCTAGTACTTTTAACTAAAATCGTCACAACCTTTGACGAGACATTTTCTTAGCGGTCCTAATTAATTGGATGGTTTTAAAAATCCTTGGATGGGATGAAATTAGTATTACCTGAATGAAAAATTGGGATAGCTTCAAACAATATTAAAAAAATGGAGAAGTTCGATACCACAATTAGAGTCAAGCAAAATTTTAAAGTGTGTTACTATATAGATTCATCTCCTGAAGTTCAATCTTATTTGCAAAATCCAACCCATTAACCACAAATTAATGCCATTGTAAAATTGTTTGTGGTACAAAATACCAGTCGCTTGAAGTGATGACCGAACTATTCAAAAACATTATTTATACAATTTTAACAACTCAGAGTTATAGATATACCAGAACATCCAGTCCCGAGGGTGTACCGATGTTTTTTTTTGTAAATAATTGAAAACCTATTCAGATTTTTTTTAGAAAAGCAAACCTATTTGGGAGAATAAAATGGTAAAACCAACATCGTAACTATAAAAAACTAATCAAATTTATTTTACACAACTTTCAACAGGGTACAATAAAATATTATTTTAGAGAAAGATAACCGAAAATCGTACCCGTCACACCTAAATCTCCTTAACTCAACTGTTAATGTGTTCAGTGCTCCCCAAAAAGGACCAAAACCAAAATAATATTGTTGAATTAGGGTTGTAGCAGCAGGATTCTAAAAAATATTAATTAATTGATTTCTCATGTAAATCTGTAAATTTGTGTAAACATTAAGGTATTTCTCATATATATATATATATATATATATATATATATATATATATATTCGGATACTGGAATTGCTTGTTTACTTTGCATACCTTTAAGGGAAAATTCGTACCTAAAAATGTCTTACGTTTTCATTAAAAATTCAAATTCTATACTTTTGTCTAAAACGAAATAAATAGAAAAAGTTTTAATATAAATTTTAATTAGATCGGAAAATGCTAAATAATTTTATTAGGATGCTATAATATTTTATATATAGCGTTGGGTAGCAAGAGAGGGGGGGGGGGCGATAAAATGAATGGTTATCTTAAACAGAATGGATAGGACAATAAATTTGGTGTTTCGTTGTGGTGTAACAATCCGTGGGAACATTTTTGGTATCCGCCGTTCGCTTTTAAATAATTTGTTAGGCATCCAAATAACGGCTCCCCGCGAGTACCAAGTAGATGGCGTTCATATAAATTTATTTCGTACACGTACGTACGACTCGTTAAATAAACGAGACGTACTGCTGTGTTGTACAATATATAAGTACAATTTACGTCATCTCATAAGATACGGTTATGCCGATAAATATTTAAATCCGTCTTGTCTGGATTTTTGAAATAAAATTGATACTCGAAAATTAAAATTATTTTTTGAATCATCTGTTCGGTATAACGAATCTTAATTATAATTTGATATAACTTTGTAATTTATTTAAAAATCTAATTTTTAATTTCCAATCACAAAACAGTCAAAATCTTGTTAAAAGCTATATATCTACAAGAGTAACAACAAAAATACCAACAAAAAAAATGTCCAAGGTGGAAAACAAACAAACACCGGAGACAAAGAAAATTCTTAATTACATTTTTGGAGAATAAATTTAATTGTGTTTTGTTTGCCAAGAATGCCATAAAAAGGGGTTCTGTCTTTTGTGATGATAATTAGATTTATTACCTTACACCTACATTTCCCCCAAATTGAATTTTAACCAAGTGGAAAATGACAATTTACCGACAAGAAAATCTCGTAGACCCATATTGTGTTTGTTGTACATGCGAGATTATTTTTCTTACGGTTATTTCTGTTGTGCTGGGCAATAATAAATTATTTTTTAACAAAACGATTTGTTGATTGTTGTTAAATACTGCTTATTGGGGGAAACAATGGAAATATTATGTCTCCGATGAAATCACTTTCTGATGTTACCCTCAATCTAAGACTATTGGTGTAATATTTGATAGTATCCTTTTTAGGCTTCAGTATTGGGTTCTCTATGTCGAAAGGTCAGATCAATTTGAGTTTATGGTGTTTCAAGTAGGCGTAATTAAAAGTCGCTGTTTATGTATCTAAATTTGGCTCAAATTATACTGGAAGGATGATTAATCGATGCGTTTGCGATTAGTACTAAGACATAGTTGATAACTAGACATAAATTCGAACCGAGTTTTAGTGTGAAACCTTAAAAAAATAGTTCAACATGAATTTCGAAGCGTTTGCGAAAGCGTTGAAAATGTTAATCGTGTGGAATAATGATGACACAACAAAAAAGTTTATAAAAAACAATTTTCGATAAAACATTGACCCTATTAAAGTTAGCCGATACTTTCCAGCCGAAAGTAAAAATATCAATATTGCAGATAGTGTCTTTGCTATCTCAGCCGAAAATACAATATGTTATGTCAAATATTAATATGCATCAGCCGATATTTTACAGCCGAAAGTGTTTTTTTTTTTACCAAAAATATTTGTTTTCTACAACAACAAAAAATCAACTGAAACCATTAAAAAAAATTAATCGGGAAAATTCATTTTGCTTTTGGGAAATTGCAAATAAACATAAAAATACAAAATTTGAATATTTCTAAATATTGACCGTTTCAAATGTCATGGTTGGAAATAGATTCAAATGAAAGGTCTTAATGATGCTCGCACCTGGAAAAATTTCAGCACAAGTTTCATGTGGGGAGTCGGAGAAAACGTGATTGAATATATCGCACACACAACATTTGAAAATGTCTAAATATTGACCGTTTAAAGTGTCATGGTTGGAAATAGATTCATATGAAAGGTCTTAATGATGCTCGCATCTGGAAATAATTTCAGGTCAATTTTCATGTGGGTAGTCCGGGAAAACATGATTGAATATATCGCACACACAAAATTTGAAAATTTCTAAATATTGACCGTTTAAAGTGTCATGGTTAGAAATAGATTCAAATGAAAGGCCTTAATGATGCTCGCACCTGGAAAAAATTTCAAGTCATTTTACATGTGGGGAGTCCGGGAAAACTTGATTGAATATATCGCACACAGAAATTTTTAAAATTTCTAAATATTCACCGTTTAAAGTGTCATGGTTGAAAATAGATTCAAATGAAAGGTCTTATGACGCTCGCATCTGGAAAAAATTGCACGTCAATTTTCATTTGGGGAGTCCGGGAAAACATGATTGAATATATCGCACACACAAAATTTGAAAATTTCTAAATATTGACCGTTTAAAGTGTCATGGTTGGAAACGGATTCAAATGAAAGGTCTTAATGATGCTCGCATCTGGAAAAAATTTCAGCTCAATTTTCATGTTGGGAGTCCGCGGAAACGATTCATTTGAATCTATTTCCAACCATGACACTTTAAACGGTCAATATTTTGAAATATTCAAATTTTGTATTTTTATGTTTATTTGCAATTTCCCAATAGTAAAATGAATTTTTCCGAATAAATTTTTTTAATGGTTTCAGTTGATTTTTTTTTTGTTGTAGAAAACAAATGTTTTTGGTAAAAAAAAACACTTTCGGCTGAAAAATATCGGCTGAGAAATATCGGCTGAAAAATGTCGGCTGAGAAATGTCGGCTGAAAAATATCGGCTGATGCATATTAATATTCGACATAACATATTGTATCTTCGGCTGCGATAGCAAAGACACTATCTGCATTATCGATTTTTTTTTAACTTTTGGTTGGTAACTATCGGCTAACTTTAATAGTATAAAACATTGTCCGGTTTTTCCGGGTTTTCCTGAGTTTCGATCGGTCGGATCAGACACATTTAACGATTTGCATAAACTGTATAATGGTAGAATTCTGTACAAGACCAACATATGAAGGAGATTTTCGAAGCAAACTTTCATGTATGGGTAGCGAATTGTAATTTTTACAGCACTACCACAGAATATATACAGAAGCAACATAACTCCATGGCGAATTTCCATGGAATCTCTTTCGACTCGAATAATTGATCTTCTATATCAAAATAGGAGTGGTAATAATAGTTTTGATAGGCAGATAATAGATAGCGCTAGTAGTTTTCAAAAAATTAAAACCGTTTATAATGTCACTTTATGTCACTTTGACTTTGGCTGCATAAACCGTATTGCTGTTATTGGTAAAATTAAGACATTGCTGCTGTACGATTTAGAAATATCTGTCTGTGTAAACGGTATAAATAGTGATATTCAATGTGAACGAATACGTCTTGGACGCGATCCTCAATAATACCGAAGTATTTAACAAATAAGATTGTCTAGGATGTGGCATTTCCATTCTCTCAATATTCTCGTCAAAGGCTGTTGAAACCGTAATTGGCGTTGATAATCCTGATAATATTTATCAGGACATGGATATTATACGACGAAATAAATTTATTAAATTGGTGAAAGATCGGGTCGGATTGGTGATTGTGAACTTCCTATAGATAAAGTTGATGTATGATGTAATTGTGTCGGAGTGGATGGGATATTTATTACTGTTCGAGGGGATGCCCGACAGCGTAATTTATGCGTGAAAACGGCATTTAAAAGACGGTAAAATTCTGCTGCTGAATAGATGTGACATTAGTATTGTGAGATACGGTGATACAAATCGATACAAATAATTTATCGATTATTGGCTCATGTTTACTCCTTTGAGGCGACCATATAAATCTGTAAATCACAATATGTTCCTACCTCATTGAATGTTATAGCGGATTTTTATTTATGTTACTATGGGTGGAAAATTAACCGTAATAGTTGGATATTTTGATACATTTTATGAGTTACCGAAGCTTTCCACATCGCTCGCATGCAAACAAATCATATTCTATATGAAGGAAGTGATTGAGGTGAACGAAGGGGATTCCACCACTGGGAAATGTAAATGCCAGCGAAATATTTGGATTTTCGGTCACTTGCAATTACTATTGAAATGTTGGGGCACGTTTTAAAACAAAATTTAATTTAAAAATTTAAATTTGTTCGTTGGTCCAACTAGCAGTGCATATCGTTTGATAGGTGAATGTTTAAGGAGCACGTGTGATTTTTTTTTAATTTTTCTATCTCTAGGGCTGAGATATAGTTCATAAAAGTCAGGTACTATTCGCTGGCCCAACTAGCGGCGCACATCGTTTGATAGGTGAATGTTTAAGCAGAACGTACGATTTTTTTAGAATTTTTCTATATCTAAGAGTTGAGATATACTCCATAGAAGTCAGGAACAATTCGTTTGCCCAACTAGCGGTGCATATTGTTTGATAGGTGAATGTTTAAGGAGCACAGACATAGAAAAATTAAAAAAAAATCGCACGTGCTGCTTAAACAGTCACTTACCAAACGATGTGCGCCGTTAGTTGAGCCAACGAATAGTTCCTGATTTCTATGAACATCTAAACTCATTTTAAATTCAAATAAGCATAGAAATTATGATCAAAAAATCCCCGACACTTTTATGTCTTTAGTATAGTTGACAGTAACTTTTTTATTTTATATAATTTATTTAAGAGCTCAAAACGTTGTACTTGTTTTGAATAACGAGTCTAGCTTTATTTATAGAATTTCGTATGCAAACTTTTATCACATGTTTTTAAATTTTTTAAAAAGGTTCTTAAAATTTTTATTTATTAAATTTTTGTCGTATAAATAGTAATAAGGATATAGCTATAATTATAATGAAATGTCGTAATAGTATAAATAGAATTAAATAGTATTGCCATACGCACCTTTTTTATTTTCGGGGCTGGAGTTTTGGGCTATCTTCCCAAAGGTGTGATGTGGGATGAGGTGGTGGTAGGATAGGTGGCGTATTATGGATACTATTACTCCCCATTAGATTTGCATGTTGGGGATTCCCAATCAGAGTAGGAGTTATCGTGCTAGATGAGAGTTTTGATCTTGGTGAATGTATATCATTCATATGATTTACTGGCATTGCTTAGTTCATTTGATGCTGCTGTTGCATTAAGTTTGGTGAAGTCGACTATGTCTAGTCGACATGGCGCACCATGCTAGGCTCAGATAATTTTTTATATTTGGTATGGAACGTCTTGATATAATTGGCTTTATAACGGGATTTGTAGTCGATGCCGTTGTAGTATTTAGTGGAATGTATCCAATGCGATTTACTCGATTCGCATTTGTATACCGATTAGGATTATTTACACTAATACTCACAAATGGCTCTAGCTGGTATTCTTCATAACGACCGAGCACTCTGCGATGTGTTTGTTCCACAACGTATGGTTTTTTTCCAGTATCCCGCCGAATGTGATGTGTTAAATCATCTGATTGGGTAAAAGCTTGATTCCAATGTGTACACTTATATGGCCGAACGCCGGTATGAATACGCATTTGATATCATTAATAACGTATCGGAGTAAAGATCACCTTCGGTTTGGTATAATTTTGGTCAAATCGAGTAAAAAGTTTCTCGTGCAGATTCATAATTTGAAACAAAATTATATCCGTATGGCTCTGCAAATGTATTTGAAGTGGTGTAATTTGGGTAAAAATTGTATCACTTATTTTGCGTAATGCATATTTTTCCGACAAATTATCATTAATGTCATTTTCCTGGTCGTCAGTGGTGCTGATTCGCTCACTGTTTGACAAATAATGACACAAACAATTTGACAGATAGTCGAAGAGAGAGAATTTAGTTTTACACTTCTAAAAAATTTGATTTTTTTTTTCAAATTTAGAGCCATCTATTGGCGTACGTGGGAACTACTTTAGGGGTATTATCAAAAATCTATGGTTTCTAACTGTCGTTTCTGTAGTATATTCTGTGACAATACTATGTGCCCTACTAAAACGTATTCGGAATGAATGGCTCGATGAACAAGTGAACCGTACATTTCTTCGAAGAACAGTTATGGAAAATCACATCGGATTCCGCAATCCGGGATCTTATATTTATGACGTTCGTACTACTTGACTTCAGAAGGAAAACCAGACATTGGAAGACCTATTCAAACCTGCAACAATCAATTATTTATATTCGACAATTATGTGATGTTCTTTTGAAAATAAATCAATTATTGTTTGACGTACATCAAAGCGCCAGGAAGTGGCGTTTAGTTTTTCTTAAATTTTACCCCTCCGTACTAATACTGACAAATGAAAAATTACAATTTGGCGTTTATGTTCTTTTGTCTATAGAAATAGACGTATGTCATTTTTGGCATCACAATCTGATTGAACAAAACAAAATCAAATTACTACCACAAGGAAAAACACATCAAATTTATTTTCCATGTTCTATTGAGGGTCGTATCGACATGTCGCATATCACAAATAAATCATGCAAGCAACCCTAAAACGCTAGAATATTCATATTTTTCTAGACATCTCTAGAATTATGTGACAACGACCATCAAACACCCACACGATTCAGCGTATACACTTTCCGATATTCTCAATTATTGTAAAATTGATAGCGAATTTTCCGACCTTTGTATTTCACATAATTTTTTCGTAAATGCTATGTACGAGGGAAGTTTGATAAGTTAGTGACTTTTGAATAAAATTTATTTTTTCGGCGAAAAAGCGGTTTATTTCTAGACATATAGTCTCCTCTAAGCTCGATACCTTTAGTCCAGCGTTTTTCCAATTTTTTTATTCCTTCCAACTAATAGATTTTCTCAAGACGATGGTTTCAGTGATGACCTCTTCGTTAGACACAAATTGCTTACCACCCAGCCATTTCTTCATGTTTGGAAACAGGAAATAGTCGCAGGGACTAAGTTTGGAGAATATACTGAATGGAGTAGCAGTTTGTAGCGCAATCTATGTATTTTTACCATGGTGAGTACACACTTGTGGCCATGACCTTGATGGCCGACCTTGGCTTTCTTTGGTGCACATTCACCTGGAGAAACCCACCGAGTTGACTGTTCTTTGGTCTCTGGTGTGTTGTGTTAGATCCCTATTTCGTCGACCGAATACGAAACGGTGCAAAAACTCATTCGGATTGCGGCTGAACATCGCCAAACACTCGAGTGTGAGCAATCGTAGCACCTATCGCGCGGATTGCTTTTTCATATCCAAATACTCATGTAAAATGTGATGTAGTTGCTCAGTTGAGATGCATACAGCTGCTGCCACCTCACACACTTTCATTCTCCGATCGTCCAATATTATTCCTTGGATTTTATCGACTATTTCTGACTACCTGAACGTTCGGCGTTAATTGTGCTGGTACGACCACAACGGAACTCAGTAAACCACTTCTGAACCATTGCAATTATCAAGCCTTTCTTTGGCTTCGGTAATGGTTTTTTACGCAAAAAGTAATGCTTAACCAGCACACGAAATTCACTTGTTTTCTGTTTCGTTAAAATTCAAGAGGTTGTCTGCTGTCAATGGCTGTCAAACACAACCTAAATGATGCAGCTTGCTCAAAATTTGACAGTGGTCTAGTAATAGATGTCACTTGACGATAATAGTGTTGCATTTAAAGTTACTGCGCGGAAAATTCAAATAGTCAATGACTTATCAAATTGTCGTAATTTTCAAAATATTTGCAAAAAACGTAATAGCTCCTATTAAAGCTGTCACTTCTGGTGGAAAAACTTAAAAGCTCCTAAGTAAGCTGTCACTTCCAAAGAACCGATTTCGGTCAAAATTCAATTGGGTCTTCCAGTTTGTGGAAAAAGCTTAAGTATGAAGTTTCACCCCAGACAACCCAGTCTGGGCTGTAAACAGTCGAAGTTTTGTTGAAAAACGTTTGTTGTCAAAAAACCTCATTTTCGCTTAAATTTGGGAAAACTGATCTAGACCGGAGATAGGTGCAAAATTAATTTAAAATGTCCTAGTTCTTAATCATTTTTCTTGTAAATGAAAAATTTTTCAAAATATTTGATAAAAACGACAACCGATTTCGGCCGCTGCGTGGTCTTTACACACAGAGATTTTATAAAAAGTCCTTTTTTGCCTTTGGTGATATAGCGAATGGTAAATCAGCAAAATTCTCGGGGTCAATATTTTTCATGATTCATTTTGTTCATGACTGTAAAAGCAAATAACATTTTTTTTTTGGAAATTGAAGAATCTTTTAATTCATAATCGATTTGCTCATAATTCTCTCAGCTCCTATTAAAGCTGTCACTTCCTGTTGAAAAAGTAAAAAGCTCCTATGGAAGCTACAGTTCCGGTGGACCGATTTCGGTCAAACCTCACTGGTATCTCTCAATTTTTGGTAAAAGCATATAGGTATAAAGTTTTATCCCGATTATTCAGTCCATCTGGTTTGTGCATGGACCGAATTTTTATATCAAAACTGCGTTTTGTCAAAAATTATCATTTTCGGTTAAAATTTTGATAAACTCATCTAGAACGGTATTGTTGCAAAAATAATTTAGAATTTTTAAGTTGATAATGGTTTTTCTTGTAAATGATATACTTACAATGTTGAGAAACTGTTTTTTGCCAAAAATAGTCATTTTCACTTAAATTTTGAAAAACTGATCTGGGCTTTATTGTTGCAAAATTAATTATAAATCTATTCTGAAAAATCTCCCTTGGAAGCGGCTACTTTCAATGGACCGATTTCAGGCAAAAATCACTAGTTTTTCGCCGCCATCCAACAATGTATATGAAGTTGGTCCAAATTCTAACCCAACAAAAATCTATGGCAACACCAAAATATACAAACTTCGACTATACACAAGTGTCAGCCCAAACATGTGTAGAAAGACTCAATTTTTTATATATCAACCCAAAAATTGTTATGACAATGAAAGAAAAACCGCCATGTGTTGTCAGTCCTAAAAATAATCTGTCGTGATGCTATCATGAAAGAAAAAATTACTTAACCCAAATAAGTAAAATAAAAGGAAACCTGTATTTAATTGTAATTTTGTATCGGACTAAATTGTGTATGACCTCTGAATATCAATGGCATTTATGGTATATTAAAGTAAACATCAGATCATTATACGACATCAATATTTGTTGGGGAATCGGAGATTTAAGAACTCCCTGTAGCCATTATTCCGATGATAGTATCATTCAACGAAATATGTAATTGGTTTTAATGTTGTATCTGATTAATTTGAGTATGACCCCTCACTTTGAATGAAATGGAACACATCTATGACCCCCTCTCGGAGTACAAAACTCATGGACCGACCCATCTTCCATGTCAATATAGGCTGGCATGGAGCTATGCAATGTGCAGATGGTGATAAAATAGGACAATCAGGACCTATAACCGTTCTTCGAATGAGTTGAAACTGGCGCAAAAGTAAGGACGGAAAAAGCAAACCGTGAAAGAGTTGGAGAGCCTTGGCCCCAGAACAGATTTCAGCGGTAATAAAAATAAAAAATAAAACTATTAAGTATGGCCCCTCTTTGAGCATGACATTTATACTAAAGCATGCATCAGAGAATTATACGAGGCAAACATTTGTTAAAATGCTCTGATGCACACTTTAATATAAATGTCATTCTCAAAGTGAGGAGTCATACTCAAATTAATCAGATACAGATTTAACATCAATTACATATTTCGTTGAATGGTGATATCATCAGAATAATGACTACGGGGCGCCCGTAAGCTTCCGATTCCCCAACATGTCATTTTCAAAGTCAGGGGCCATACTCAAATTAATCAGAAACAGAACTAAAACCAATTGCATATTTCTTTGGATGATACTACTCATATCATCGGAATAATGACTACAGGGAGCCCTTAAGCTCCCGATTATCGAACAAACGTTTATGTCATATAATCTCTGATGTATACTTTGAGTTTAGATTTGAGAGAAGTGTTTTATCTATCATGCGGGTTTGATAGTTTCAGGACAGATTTATTTTTGTTCTGACAGTAAAATATAGCGGTTTTTCTATACGTACACCCGAGATTTCAGGTCGGTTCGTTGTAAGACTTTCCTTTGCCAACGATTCCAAACGATTGGGAAGCTCGCTTCCACAAGCAACGTCGCGATTTATGTTTCTTGAAGCAAAATTGCAACGGCAAACAGAACTAAAAAACACGTATACATCATTTATGAAAGAATATCAGAAGCTTAATCAAGAACCTCGATTTCACTGCTGAGCATTTCTGCCTTCCGCACCATCCAATAGTAAAGCCAGATAGTACAACCACAAAGGTTCATGTGGTTTTCGATGGATCAGCAGCTTCGCCAGGTTAGAGTTGACCCACGTGACTGTGAATACCAACGCATCGTGTGGCGTAATAGTCCTAATGAACCACTAAAACACTATCGTCTGCAAACGGTCACATACGGAACATCGGCTTCTCACTTTTTAGTGACACGAGCGCTTCATCAGCTGGGAAACGAATCAAAGATAGAACATCCAGAGGAATCTAACGCGATATTATAAGATTTTTATGTGGATGACCTGCTGAGTGGTGGGATTGACGTACCATCAACACTCATACTATCAACACTCATCAGTGGTAAATATAGATGAATCAGTCGAACATAAAATGTTGGAACTATGGTGGGATACAAAGGCAGACATATTTAAGTTTAAAGTAAACAAACCACCAGAATCGAATGCGTACACGAAAAGATCCTTTCTCTCTGGCTGAGTCCAGTAATCGTGTCGATCAAATCATTATTCCAACAATTGGGGCTATTGCAAATTGGATGTGATGATACACTGCCACTTTCAACAGCACGTGCCTGTTCAAATATTAGAAACGACTTTAAACAGTTGGAACGAATAACTATTCCTCGTTTCATACAAATCACGTCACCAGCCTTAAGTGAACTTAAGGCTGGTAGGTAGAACAGTAAATAAAATTGGGAATGTACACATCTATATTATTGCAGCGAAGACAAGAGTAGCACCGATTAAAACAATTTCGATTCCTCGCCTGGAACTATGTGGTGCTTTGGTACTCGCAACACCAACAAAACCCGTTATTGAAGCCATGAAACTACATTCTATTCCGGTATATTCTTGGATGGATTCAGAAGTAGTACTACACTGGCTGTCTCAACAACCATCCAAATGGAAGGTTTTTATCTCAAACCGAACTACTAAAATATTGGAAGCAATGCCGACAACGAAGAAAACTTCATGATGCAGAGATCCCGGATAAAAACGTTTTGGAAGCACGCCCCGTTTCCGTTATCAAAATTACAGTTGATACAGATCTAGTATCCATGATTGCGAGCCGAAACTCCTAATATACAGCGTTGGTTAGAATCTTAGTGCATCACAAACGATTCATCACTCTGTGTCAGCGGAAACAGTCGAACACTAGGAAACCTGCAGCTCATAGGGGCATAATCACAGCTGAAGAATATAAGTGGGCCATGAAGCAATTAGCAAAACTTGTGCAACAACAATATTCCGCAAGTGAAATAAGCTCCTCAAATCAAACAACCAAGTTACGAAGGGAAGCCTAGCATCGCTATTACCTTTCTTAGACGATGAAGGTCTGCTGCGCTTGTAGGAGGACGCTTAAAAAATGTTGATTCTTCGTATAATCAAAGACATCCAATTATTCTACCTAATCATCACATATTAAGTAGAATGATACTATCCTATTTTCACCTATCTTACCTTCACCCTGGTCCACCCCTTCACCCTCCCACCTCTCACGCCTATCAAACTGGATCATCACCGTTTGCAAGTTAGCTCGAAAGGTTACCAACGATTGTGTTATTTGTCTTAGGCTTAACGCTCGTCCGGTCAATCAGATTATGGGGAACTTACCAGTCGAGAGGGTAACACCAACGAAATCGTTTACGCACACTGGGATTGACATGTCCGGATCAATAAAAATTGCAACAAAAACGAGCAGAGAAGCTAAATTTGTTAAATCATACATCGTGGTCCTTGTGTATATTGCGATCAAAGCAATTCACTTGGAGTTGGGGGACAATTTATCAACGGACGCTTTTTCAGCCGCGCTCAAGCGATTCGTCAGCAGAAGGGGTTTGCCCGCGACAATATCATGCGACAACGGAGTCAATTTCGTAGGCGCAAGGCGTAGGCTTAGCCAAGCACGCCAACAACTATATGCCAGCACATCAGGCGCAGCGATTCATAAATTCACAACAGAACATGGAATTGTTTGGAAATTCAAACCACCAGCATTTCCTTACGGCGGTCTTTGGGAGGCCGCGGTTCGTTCAGCAAAGCATCATGTTTCATGGATGAATCGGCAGTCAAAACTCACCTGAAGATTGCGATACCATTTTTGCAGTAACGCCAGCTCATTTGTTGACCACTGCACCACTTCTATGGTGCCATTTTGTTGACGTTTTGACAGTGAATTGCGCATTTCTCTCTTGGATTTTATGGGTTGATTTACTTTTTGAGTGGTAGTATAGGTTTGAGCTCTCATTAAAAGTGAGTGTAGTCTATCATTAGCCACTGGTGAAAAATATCTAAAGGATTGTGTGTGTCTTGAAATTGCAACTATGTCCCCCAACCCCACGGCACACTATCGTGAGGTTAATGCTTGTGCTCCATGGATAGCCATGACTTTACTAGATTCTGGTATCTTAAACTGGGAGATTAATTCTTTATCAGGTTTGGTAAAAGTTAGATAGAATGTGTTGTCAAACAGAGGTATCGACGACAATGCTGACTAATAATGTTAAGGTAGTATTCTGTTAGAGCAAAAGTAACATCAGCTGGGCATCTATATGTCACAATCAAGTATTCCGTCTTTGTCACGAATGCGCTTGCATCGGAAATTTACATGTTGACATGATGTAATCTGTCAATATATGGTATTTGGTTTTTATCACCTAGAAAATATATTTTAGAACATTTTTATTTATTTATTTATTTATTTATTTACCAACAGTATTAATTTACATCTGGTATTTTTAAAATTAGGTTTATTTATATAAATCAAATTTGAATAAAAAAAGTTTTTAGAATTCTTTTAAATTCATCTCTGGACAAATTAAAATCGAACACGGTAGATACATTATTAAATACACGGCTAGAATTACAAACCGGGTCCGACATACCAAAATTAGACCCATGGAAGTGCAGATTAATCACTAAGCCTCGGTGTCTGAGTGATCTCACTGGGGCACGTATTGAAAACAAGGAAAGTAGTTGTGGACAATCAATTCGGCCCATTATAACGTCGCGCACAAACACTGCGGAAGAAATTTGTCTTCGAACGAACAATGGTTCAATATTCAATATCAAACAACGGCCTAGATACGGCGGAAGCACATACTTAGGAGCGTTTACCTCTCGAGGAAGTCGCCTTAAGGCAAACAGCATAAATCGCTTCTGGATTGATTCTATACGGTTAGAGGAATTGATATAGTACGGATTCCAGATAATTGACGCATACTCCAAGTGCGATCGAACAAATGAAGCAAAGAGGACTTTTAGAGTATATGGATCATGAAAGTCTTTGGAGAAACGGATTAAAAACCCTAACATTGAATTAGCCTTATTAATACATCTGTCAATATGGTCCTTAAACGATAAATCCCGTGAAAACAAAACCCCTAAATCTAGAAAAGAATGAACTCGCTCTATCATAACGCCATTTAAGAATAAACTATTATCATGTCCATTACGTCCATAACGTCTTCTAGAAAAGTTCATAACTTTACATTTCGAAACGTTCAGGCAAAGCTTATTCAAGCTACACCAGTCGCAGAAAACGTTTAATTCCTGTTGTAGATTTAGCAGATCGCGATCATTTCTAATCTTACAAAAGATTTTTACATCATCAGCGTAAATCAGAAACTTACAATGTTTGAAGCACCGCTTCACATCATCTATGAATGCAATAAATAATAGAGGTCCAATGTGGCTACCTTGTGGGACGCCAGACAAAACATTGATGTCTCTAGATAAAATATTATTTAAAAAAATTTTTTGAGTTCTGTTCGTCAAATATGAAAAAATCCACTTTAAAGGAAGGGCATCACACTTGTTGAGCTGTCCCAGTTTCTTTACCAATAAAACATGATCAATTTTATCAAAAGCTTTGCTAAAATCAGTAAACACTACCTCAACACCATCACCACCTTCTAATGCTAGCGTCAAAAAATTTGTAAACAAAGCAAGATTTGTCACAGTTGACCGTCCGGGGTAAAACCCATGCTGGTTTACTGAGATGGAATTTTTAATTAAGAAAAAGATGCGGTCCTTGACCATCGATTCAAATAATTTAGGAATAGCCGATAAGATAGAAATACCGCGGTAATTTTCGATATCCGTTCTCCGTCCACTCTTGAAAATTGGTTTAATGAAACTGGATTTCCAAATTGAAGGGAAAACCCCACTTTTCAAACTCAAATTGAAGATGTTCGTCAGCGGCTGAACTAAGACCGAAGCACACTTTTTCAACACAAGCGGGTGAATTTTGTCCGGGCCACAACTCATATTCACATTTACATTCAAAAGAGCGTGCAGAACGTCATCGGTAGTAAATTGAAATTGAATGTTTGGATTATTATTAAAAACAAGATCGTCATTCCCTCTCGAAGATACACATTTTCAAAAAATGCTGCAAACATGTCAGTGATAATTTGTGGATCACTAGCCGTCAAAGAATTGAAAGACATTTGCGAGGGTATACCTCTACAATTCCGTTTCGAATCAACATAACTCCAGAAACATTTAGGGTTGTTTCTAATATTCGATTCGATCTCGACAATATATAAATTATACAAGAAACGATTTAAAATTTTAAATTGAGATCTGAGAGCGCTAAATATTTCATAATTTACGGCGGATGGGTTTAATTTATATTTTTTATGAGCTTTAGATTTCCGATTTTTTAATCCTGAGAGGCGACTATTAAACCATGGCTCGCGCATCGACGAAACTACAGGTGAACGGGGAATAAATTGTTCAATTGCCAAGTTCATTATTTTATAAAACTGATCAATATAAGCGTCTAAACTACCCGTTATATATTGATCCCAATTAATATTGTCCAGAAACTCATTTAAAGCATTATAATTTCCCTTATTAAAATTGAAAGACTCACTAGAATTAAAATTTACGTTAACATTAACACAATTTTCAAATATTAATTGGATATGTAGTGGTATGTGAAAAATACTTGAAGAACCGCCGAGATCATTACAAGCAATGATTGTGCCATGTACTTCTACTGGACGAACACCAGATCGAGGATATTGCTGCACTGGTTCTCGATGTTATTAATCTGTCTTAGCCCGAGTGAACAGATTGAGTCCATCACCAGATCTGAAGTTAGATCACCATTGAATGGCAGAAGTTCATCATCTACTGTAAGCCATTTTATTTTCGGTAAGTTCAGATCTCCCAAAATCATCACACAATCAAAATCAGGAGATGCAGCTGCTAGTTGGTTTGAGAAAAATAAAGATAGCTCACCATATATATTAACTGAGGATCCGTATGGTATGTAAACAGCAACTATCAACACCAGCTTTCCATTGAAAGCAAATTTAACAGCCAAAATTTCCAACTCGTTACTCCCAAGGTCAATAATATCCGCACGTATATCTTTCGTGACCGCTAGCAGAACTCCGCCACCTCTCGCTGTCGATCCAAGATCCGTATAACGATCGCGTCTGAAAACATAGTAGTCTGGAGGGAAGTACTCTGCAGAATTGTGCGAGCTTGTTAGCCATGTTTCCGTGATGCAGATGACATCATATTCATTTTCCAACACTGATAGGTACGTTTCACGCGTTTTTGATCGTATTCCGCTAGCGTTGTGATAATAAATAGACAATGTGTTGGTTTCATCTGAGAGTGGCAGTGTCAGTTGAGCGATAGGTGCAGACAGCGGCATCGGATTTGAAGAAGGTATAAAATCAGTTGAGGTCGCAGTAGATATTGTTACAACGTCGTTAGAGCTGAGCGTGGGACTAAAAAATTATTATTCATTGATTTCCGACGTGAATTTAAAAATTCTTTAATCAACACTCCAGAAGGCCACGCCGATGAATCCAGCATTTGGTTAAATTTGCTTACAGGAATACCGATTTTAAATGATACATAATCGCGCTCATCATTACGTCGAAAGAAATATAATACAGGTTTCTCGACTTCAAATTTGTTTTTGATATACATCATAAGATCATCATCAGTAACGTCCTTGCATAATCGAGAAATAAAAATCCATCGTAGCGGTTCAACGTTACGCAAAGTAGAGTTCAAGTCACCACTACCAATAAAAATTTTTTTAGGCGAGTCCATATTATCGTCTAACGATTTAGCAGTTGAATCCGTTGTTATGCCATTATTCACACTACTCTTTGATCTTGTAAGTATTGGTGTAGCAAATTCCATATCAGTTTGTGTTGTTTTTTTTTTAATTTTACAGACGACGACTGTTGAGATGGTGTTGGTTTTAACAAACTTTCCACGTTATTACTAATAACGGCTGATGTTTTATTTAGCAATGACAAGGACGCTGATATAGCATTGATCGAATTACTCATATGATCGTTCGTTTCCTTGAGAATTTTATAAACATCGATACAAACACCACATCGCCATGAAAATTATAAATAAGTTTATTACATTCACCAGCACAAGTAAAAAAGTTTTCAGACACTTTGGCACTACATTCACAGCACGCAGACATTATTATTCAATTTAGAAAAAAAAAATATTTAATAAAATCACAGTTATGTATTTATATCACAGATATTGATAATTTTATGAATTTATGATTTTTAGCCGTTTCACAGTTATTAGAAAAAATAGTTAATTTAACTGAAAACTAAATAACAAATTTATTAAAATTAATCACAAAATGTAGATAAATTATTTAACCATTTATATATATTAAATTTTTTATTTTACGAGCAAATTGTACACGTGTGATCACATCGACCACCAAAATTGATATTACTAAGGATAACCACGAGTCCTATATATCCTCAATCGTAGGTCCGATTTCCATTTATTAGATACGAGGCAATCGTTTTGAAAATTAATTCGATTTTATTAAAATCGATGTTTTCGTGCTTGCAACGAGATTTTACCTTTGATTTAATATCAGCAAGTCCTTCTTTTGTAGCACATAAAACAGATCACTGCCCAGTTTATGCTTGTTTATAATCCAGGTAGATTTTCCGCATCCAGGTACACCCTGAATATTTGTAATGTCCGGCATCTTTATGTTTTCCTTAAGATAGATGTTGTTCATCGAGCGCGAGTCTGGTGATCTAACATAATTTCCGTGCTCGATGAAGAAAAAATATATCTGTTTGAGGATAATAAATGTATTAGTATCTGCACACAGTCGCACCAGATTATTCCCTTCAATTGTCGTAACGAAAATGCAGAGAAAGGCAGTAGATGGATGTTATTGATGTAGTGGTAGAATTTTTATAGCTGGACTCTGCAGACAACACTTTGTAAAATGCCAGAGTTGTAGTTGGGAAAGTTACTATCTGAAAACTTCGAGGGATCACCAGTAATCCAACGGGAAGATAGCGCCCTTTCATATACCCTTCATAATCCAATACCGTCATAAGTTTATTGACATGTGGCAAGTAACCTGTTAAGGTTTCTAGATCATAGATTAGATCACTGCAATCAGGTTTAGATGGATGATTAACCACAATAACGTATTTATTCTCAATTTTATAAACTTTTGTAACTGCATTGACGGATTTAATGTAGAAGTTTTGTAGTTTAAGTCCGTTCCGCGACAGGTGTTTCTAAGATTACAATTTTCCAATTTTTCATCTAAGGCAAGTGTTTACCATTTATCCAGGTTGAAATCTGAGGTTGAACAAGCAAGAATTTTTTAGAAGGAATATTTTTCACAAACTCATATCCGTTAATTTTCATGATGGTTGTTTTTTACGCCTCTTGTTAACATAAGTTTAAATGCTGGTTTAATAACAATTTCAGTTTGAGTTTCGCAATGTTTAGGTGCGTAGATGTTAGTCAGTCTTGGAGTCTTAGAGTAGTTTTCGGAAGATGAAAAATACAATAAGCCACCGTTTGAATCGCACATTGCGCATCTCTGATTTAAATGGTTTTTACTCTCGCTGACTTTATGAGGTTTCCGGAACGCGAAAAGTACATGAGCAGCATTGACATCACCAACCTCACCCGTAGTACGTATTTTGAGACCATCATTGAAGTTATATATCGAGTCGCTCAGTTTAGACGTTTTTAAGTTATTTGACTGTCATTTCTTGTATTCCGAAAAAACGATTGATTTTTTAGGAACTCAAATTCCTTTGGCCAAATGCCAGAATTTATCATTGAATCAAATTGTAAATCATTGACACTGATCTGGTAAGAGACGTAGTCATTTACTATCGGAATGATTCGAACCGCGTTTAAATTTACGATTTGAAATTTATTTTCCACAAATCTCTTGAATTGTTCAGCAGTTACAGATTAATGGGTTCCGCTGATAAATATCCATCTTCGTGGTTTCATCACTCTAATTGTTTCAAAGTCATTTGTCAAAACAGCGGGAGATGTTTGGATACAGTTGAGAAAGAGGTACCGCGGCTTCTACATTAGTTTCGTTTCGTTTTGATTGTAGCTCAGATAAGTCGGGCTCGAAGTTGGCACTGGTACTGGTGAACAAGCTACAGTCATTCCTGATGGAGATGGCGATAGATTTCTCATACTGGATGTTTCGTTATCTATAGTACGGGTATTCATTTGTTTATTGTTCTGGACAAAAAATTCATGTTCATATTGAGTAGGTGAGCGAGTGGCAGGTCGGGTAGTAATAAATGACACGGATAATTCGTTTGGTTTATTTATCGGAGCCTCCGTATTGCTTAATAACTATATATTTGCAGGTTTCACCAGTCCTTGGATTTAGCTGACTGTTTTTCCGTACTATAAACATTTTAGATGACCTTGAACATTTTTACAGCGATTTAAATTTCTGTTGCGCTTTTCTTCACGCGTGTCGTTTACCTATCATTAAATGCTACGCAAAATTAGACCGTCTGGGTTTTCTGTGTGGTCCAAATTTATAGGAAAATATCATTTGGGTACATCAAATTTAATACAATTATAATTCGGGACGAGCAATAAATTTTTCGTTCGTTATATTGAATTATCTTTGGAAAACAAATTTAAATTTTTATATAATTTCTCCCACGAATTCATCATCGAAACTGCTCCAACGATCAGACAAATCTTAGAATTTCAACTTGAAAAACGATGAAAAGAAGGTTTTCTTGTATTTACTTTGTTTGCGAGGCAAATAAAACTAATTGAGATGGTGGCGAAGGTGGTTACAATTAAAAATTTCGATTTTATATGCAAACAATTTTTTGGAAGCTCAATAACAAACAAAAATTTTATTACTTTCACATAAAATATTTAAATTATTTTCTAAATAATTTGTGTTCTTATCTATTTTCAGCATAGCATACGGTTTAGTATTCATTATTGGCGTGTTAGGCAATATAGCTGTTGTTCTCGTTATCTTCAAAACAACACGGATGCGTTCACCGACAAATCAATTTATAGCCAATTTAGCTATAGCGGATCTACTCGTTAATTTTTTATGTCTTCCGTTTACACTTATCGGTAATCTGTTTCCAGGTAAATGATTTATATTTAATATTATTAATTTATGTAAACACACACACACACACGCATACATACAAAAAAATTTAATCGAAAATCGTATTTTCTTTTTTCCTTTAATGTTAACCAATAAAAATAGCTACTCGTATAAGTACAAAGTACACAACATGACGAGTATGTACATACATGGAGTACATTAAAATATGTTTCCATATCATAACTCAGTATTTGATGTATGAGCAGATTTATGGTGTCTTTGGTATACACATGCCTCTGCATTAAGACGTAATTAACATTTTTTTATAGGGATAGCCTAATTTGAATTTAAATTTATTTAAAACAAGAAATCGTAATAAGATCACGTACTCTAAATCCTCTAAACTCTGGTTGATTATCTTAGAACACGGATAATGTGTTTAACGATAATAAAATTTTAAAATTATTAGGTGTGCAAGTAGAAACTGCTTTTTTTGGTCAAATTCAACTTTATTGAAAATGTAAGTGTTAGATGATGTTAGATGATGAATGCCTTCACGAAAGAAATTTGGTGGTTTCGAAGCAAAATAGTATTCGAACCAGTTTTGCAACTATGATAGTTTTTCAACTATCGATCTGAGTAAGTGGTATTCAGAGGCCAAGTCTGGAGAATACGCCGCATTCTGTGAAACTTTCCAGCCTAAGGAGAAGATGAGCTCCTGGGTTGCTGTATGTGGTCGAGCGTTGTCAAGCAGTAATATCACCTTCCGCCGTGAATGGCATTTTTTTCTCCAGAGCATCACTTAATTTGATCAATTGGGCCTGGTAACGTAGAACTGTAACAGGTTGACCAGGTTCCAGCAGTGTTGGTAGTATTTGAATCCTTTCCAATTCCACCAGACACACTGTAACACTTTCGTGGCATGAATGCTAATTTTTGTAACTGATGTTGTTGCCTGGACTGGATCAACCCGTGGTTATCGTACAAAATCCACTTTTCATCACCCAATTTTTTGTTTGTATCGAGAAGGCGAGGTAGATTACAAAATGTAATCTACACAGTTTTCCACACGTAGTCTACCACGTAGATTGTATAGCAATTTTCTGTATCCCTGACGGCGACAATATTGACAACGTCCACAACCTAAGAATTGATATTAAAATCTAAATTTTCTCATTATTTTCACTTTATTTTACGTAAGTTAGTCTGGCATACATGCTGTCCATGTAATAGGTAATCGTCTTATCATCTAAGGAGCAAAATAAGTTTATAATTTGGTATTAAGACACGTAACTTATTAGTTAGGTTAGGTTAAGTTAAGTTTCAGGGATTGCTATCGCACACTTAGACCAGGTTTGGCCCATTGTAATACCACAGAATCCGGCATCATTAAACTCCCTTTAAACCCATCCACTAGATGGGTCAGATCACATAACGTAAAAGATCTCGCCCATTACAGCTTTCTCGCATGATCTCCGAAAAGGCAGTGTCCGGTAAGTACCCTTATAATGCTACCTAAGTCACGCTTCCTTAGTGTGATCAAGATCATGGATCGCTTCAAGCTCAGCTCAGGCCATACTTGCCTTGCTGGGGCACCAGTCGGACTGCCGAGCCACCTAGCATTTGCCAAAACAACTGCTTTCCTATGCCTGGAGAGTCGCACCGTACCTTGCTAATTCGTCTGCCCTGCAATTTCCGTCTTCCCCCTATTCGAGTGGCCCGGAACCCAGATTAACTGGACATTGAAGTGTTCACTCATCTCTTTAAGAGATGTGGGACAATCTAACACCACCCTTGATGCCAGAGAAACTGAATCAAGTGAAAAAATGGCCACAGAACACACCAGCACTCACTCGAGCTCATCGAGCTTGGAGCCGGCGGTCAAGAATTTAACTACCCCAGTCTCCATAATGAGACCATTCTTCCAATCTTCCCTAGAGGGGAGAATCACCTTAAAACGCTTTCAAAAGCACAAAAGGAGTGTTATATAATCCTAAATTCACCAGGTCATCCCTCACAGAATTGGCTATAGTTGAGTGCCCTTTTGGCAGGAAATTCCACCCCGGATTCCACCGAAGATAGCCATTTGCTTACCAATAATACCCAATGGAAGAAGGTACAGCATAACCTCTAAGGCACTAGTGGGTGTCGTTTTCACAGCCCCACTTATGAGCAAACAGACTGCTCTCTGCAGCTTCTCCATCATATTCGTGTATGATAGTTTCTCCAGAGCTGGCTACCATACACTCACACCATACAGCAGTACAGGCCATTCTACAGCCGTGTAGGGCCAGTGCACCAGCACCGGTTTCAGATCCCATTTCCATCCGATGGAATTTTTTCAACAGTCGAGTGCCACAGTGGCGTTCTTCACTCTTTCTATCGTATTTCGTTTCCAACTGAGTTTACTGCCCAGAAGAATCCCTAGAAATCTCGCCTTATCTGTAAAGGCCAACATAGTACCATTCAGACTTGGTGGAACTACTTCCGAAGTTTTATATCTCCTAGTGAACAGAACCAGCTCTGTTTTAGAAGGGTTGATCCCCAAACCACATCTGCTGGCCCAACTCGCAGTGATTGATATCGCATTGTGCATCACATCTCTGATTGTACATAGCTACTTTCTCGAGACAGCTATCGCTTCGTCATCGGCATAAGCAACCAGACCTATTCCTTTCCCCTCCAGTTCCAGAGAAGAGAGAGGACACCTCTCTGGAGTGTTCCCCGAACAATCCGTTTTATAACGGAGACTTCCCCATCCATCTCCGCTATAACTCTTCTGCTTAGCAGCAAGTGATTAATTAGCCTATTTACTGGGTGTTCAATCTCGAGTGGCAGCAATCCTTCTCTAATTGCCTCCACCTTCACGTTGTGCAAAGCGCCCTCGATATCGAGAAACGCCACCAACGAGTAATCTTGAAAATCCAGCGACTTCTCAATTTCCCGAACCAAGGTTGTAATGCCATGTCCTCGAACTTACCCTTATGGTACGCATGTTGAGACTGTGCCCAGTTTCTGGGAACATTTCTCGAACGAATATGGACATCCAGCAACCTTTCCGTGGTTTTCAGCAGAAAAAATGATAGAGATATTGGTCTTAAGTCCTTAGGATTGTTGTGCGAGCTTCCACCCGCTTTCGGGACGCCCTTTGAAGATATCCTCCAGCCAGATAAGTAAAACCTTCGAGTTCTTCTGAATTCTGCTGGTACAATCTCATTTGGACCAGCTGACTTAAAGGGCTTAAAACTTTTAATAGCCCATTTAATCTTCCGTGTATTCAGAAGTATTCTCTGTACTCAACAATTAGGCGCCGCAGTCATCCCCACTACTCGGGAAGTGAGTTTCCTTCAGAAGATTAAGAATCTCGTCACTTGAAACCGTCCATTCGCCATCCGGTATTTTCAGATAGCCAGGCACAGCTGGACTAGTAGAGGGTCTCTTTATTAAGCGCGAGGTATCCGAGACCCCTTCCATTCTATCACAGAAGAGCTTCACGAATTCCTTTGCGACTTCCTTGTTTTCAGTCTTGACTTTCTCTTGATCTTCCCGCTCTATTGAAAGCAGACCCACAGACTCTTTTTCACTCCGCAAATGCCGAGGTTCACCAAACAGGATTTCACCGAACAGCGATAAGCTTTCCCTTCAGCTTTTTTAATGGGCAAGCTTTTCTCATAGAGGTATTGCAAGCCCTAGTAAGTGTTTCCACCATTGAATCTAGATCACTACTCGTGTTGGGGAGTCCTGGGACTCTAGGTGGAATCCTGCCCTCCAATACCTTCCTATATACGCGCCATACTGTTCTCCGGAGATTTCTGAACACGCACTAATTTGTAATTTGTAGATTGAGCTTAAACGTTAGGTACCGATGGTCAGAGAAGGAATGCTCCGGCGCCACCCTCCATTCCCTGTTCATAGGTGAAATAAAATCGGAGACGAGAGTAACATCCAGAACCTCCTTTCTATTGCTAATAATAAAGATGGGTTCTCGACCTATGTTACTAATAATGAGGTTAGTTCTTAAAATAAATTCGAAAAGTAACTCACTCCTGTCATTGATGTCCGAGCTACTCATCATGTATACTGATGGAAAGTTATATTAATGTTTTTCTACTTCCGCAGTATTGCTATGAGGACATCACTATGGTTTGTATAGAGGCGAAAGGGAGGAGATTCTAGCTTGCAGCCATATACTTGGGCCGGGAGAAGCCAGTGCCGCCAGATTTACTGGAGGCACTTGTTTGTGATGCGGGAAGAAGGAAGATGGGAGTTATCCTAGGGAAGCGCCGCGTTCCGACCTTCCCTTACTTTTTTACTGTGTACGGGTTTTACTGTTAGTTTTGTTATAGTCGTTTTTCGTTTTTCAAGAAATTGGAATTGCAATTTCAATTTTCGAAAACCATCAAAAACTAGGAAATCGACTAATTCTAGAGCGGGTGTCAATATATGGCATTGTTGTTGCAATTTGACAAAAAAACGGTAGCCTTTTTTTTCTAGTAAATTTTTGGGCAAGATATCTTATTTTTATGTTAAAATATTATTAGTCCGGCCGTCCCGAATTGATAATAAATATTTTTTTCAAAATCTAGACGTTAGAAGTAAAGGAAAAGAAAATCGGGATATTGAAAAACGGGATTTCGTAGTACACTCGTTCTAATTTGAGTAAATGGCCAAGTTCCAAAATCTCAGGTTAGGTTAAATAAAAATTTGTATCTTTTAAGAACTTTCTAGGCCGGAAATGATTCCTTAGGTTTTGAGTTGGTAATGATAAGGGCAAACTATGGTGAGCACCCCAGTGCCAGCCTTATGGTAGAATTGGCACAATCTTTCAGCTGCCAGTTACAAATTTTTGTTTAAGTTAACCTTAGATTTTGGAACTTGGCCATTTACTCAAATTTGAATATACGGCTGGTGCTGGTCACTTTGACATGGATTTTTATTAAGTACAATTTTAAGTTGTTGACTAAGCTACATACATTCAAAATGGCGGGCGATTTGGATGCGTTCAAGTATATTTTAATGCAACCAACCTTAGAGCCGAGTTTCCACTTGCACACCTAATACTTTACTATTTTGTTTGCGACGATTTAAAGGGATTAGATTAGCATGAATATTAGACAACTGGAAATTGGATATGACCATGATATTATACATAACACACTTAACTCTAGAATTGTGTTTGCTAATGTGGCAAATGAGACACTTCTTATTTGTTAATTTAAAAGAGCAAGATAAAATACCATTTCCTAATATCTGGTAATTTATTTATAGAGATTACATAAATTAGGTACACATTAAATTGAATACGTATATATAATATTTAAACAAGGGTACGTACGTAGATGTACCCGTTTTGTATTTTAATTCAAATTTATTCAAATCCAAAAACATAAATTAACAAAATTATCTTTTTATTATTTTTTTGATAAAAATTATTATTTTTTGTACAGGGAGTTATAATTTGATTAAAATTTGTTTAAATTCTATTTTCCGAAAACTCGCCTAATAATACAAGTTTACCTTTTTACGATTAGAAATATTTTATTGAACGTGGGTTGTTTGCTATACGTAAAGTGATATAGATAAGCCAACTGGTATGGTAAATGATGATCTGTGAAAGTAAATTAAAATTTGTACCCGAAATATTCGGAATAGATTAACCCTTTAATTCACCTAATATTAGGATGAATACATTATTGATGATAGGTCAAAAGTGACGATTCTAACTTTGGGATAATTTTCTTAAACAATTTATATATGGACCGCTGTCATATCGCTAACTCCAAAAAATAATTGAAATTTGTATGTCCCATTGGTCTCTAGCGACCTCAATTGATAATACGAGGAGTTTGACTACTAAAGAGCATCCATCTGTTGTTTGTTTTAAGCTCAAAAACAATATTTTTTGTGCAGTGTTAACCCGAATTTCTTGACAACAACAACGCGTTTTGGTTATCCAAACTTATTACGAAAATGGTCGTTCTGGAAAAATACGTGATCAAGTTGGTCAACATGAACGTCTTAAAGAGCCTGGAAGTATCTCTTTGAGGTATCATTTACAACAATTAAAGTTGGCGTTAACCACTTTACATCGAATTTTACACGTGAATTTACACAAGACTGTGCCACATGTCATACAAATCGTGAAACACTCGACATATTGGCAACCAAGTTCGATGACCGCATAATTTCAAGAAATTGGCCACCAAGACCATGCGATTTGACACAATTGGATTATTTTCTTTGGGGTTTTTTTAAAAGTAAAGTGTATAGCAATGATCCAACATTCGAGCTGATACTGCGACCATTGAACTGCTTTTATTTGAAAAATCATCAAAAATGTTGATGTTCGGATGCAGATGGCCAAAAATTTGAATTTTCAATATTTTTTTAATATAAAAAACTGACAAATGGAACACCCTTTATTTTCTTATATATTTCTGATATTCTTCGTATCTTCGTTTTCTCTAACTCTTAAAATCAAGGCTTTAAAATAACAATAACTGAAGTCTCCACAAGAGTAATTTGGGAGCGGCTCAAAATCCCTTTTTTCAGAACCTCGTAATTTTAAAATCCCGTATTTTGTCAGGTGTGCAACTAAATTTCCGGGTTTCACACATAGATGGTGCTAGCGACATATTTAGTTGTCATTTATGTCAGAAATAATGTGTTTTCTTCATAGTGTAGACAATAACGATAACCAGTTGTAACACAAGCACATATCGCATCGCAAAAATATTTTTTTAAGTTTAAGAACGAAAATATCGAGTTTTATGCCAAACGAACAGCATTTGCGAAAATCATTGCTTTTCAGCGTCAACTTGAAAAAAATGCAACTGAAGCACGTCATTTGCTTGAGGAGGCATTCGACAAACATTCACCATCAAAAAGTGTGTCACCTTCGAGAATTCGTATTATGTTTTCATTCAATGTTTCTCGTAATTGATATTCATGCGGTTGAAATATATTTTCAAGATGATTATCCTTCAGCTTTTTCTTTGTTTTTCCTTGCCCATGTTCCATCCATTTTCCTGATAGAATGAATCGGCATTATTGGCCTTTTCAGAGTTTTAGTTGCGTTCCAGAGCGAATAATAAGAATTACTGTCATTCGTCAACTTACTTAAGTAGAAATTAACTGACTCATTTTTAGTTTCTGAATTTCTCTTGTTAATTGTTGAGTAAGATTATTTAGTCTTTTTTTGTCTTGTGGAGCTCTAGTTTGATCCCCCTTTTTTCTGGATTTTCGTTTATCCCTAAGGAGATTTCTAATTTCTATTGGATAGTTATTTCTTTTTAGCCTTGATTTGATTTCTGGAATACTTTCCCGTGCTGATTGTTGAATATCCGTTATGAACTTTTCTACTTCTTTGTCTAGTTGATCCATAGTTTTTAAATGAACTTTCAAGAGTATTCATTGTTCAAGGTGTACTTTGAAACTTTTCCAGTCCGTATGTTTGTTGGTTGGTACTGGACTATTTCCTTTTTGAATGGTATACTCGCTTAGGGTTAGGACTATCGGAGAATGATCTGAGCTATCTTGGCATTGTTCAACTTTCATAAAATTATTAGAAATATTTTTGGTTATAAAAAAATCGATCGTTAAAATTCCAACATAACATCTATGTCTTGCAATACTTGCAATTTGAAAGTTAATAGAGATTTGGACAAAATAATCTCTTGCGACATGTGTAATTTTTTAGAATCAATATGTAGTGAAATAAGACAGCTCAGAAATGAATCCACACAAAATTTCAAAACATTGGTTGAAAAAATTGAAAATTTAGTAAACAAATGTCATGGAGGAAAATACGAACTTAAAAGAGAAAGTTACTGCGATGCAGAAGAGAAACGATACAATCGATCTGGTTGGAGTTCCATTTGTTAAAAATGAAAACACCGAAGAAGTTGTGATGCACATCATAAACGATGGCTTGGGCTTGCAAACTCATTCCACAGATATAAATCATTCATATCGTTTGAAACATAGATATTCTAGCTCAGGAAGTGGAAAAATTTCTGTCAAGTCATCGCATCATCAAAGTTGAAGTGATGCAAAGAAAATTTAAAAATAAAAAACATCTTAAGGCGTCGGACTGTGGCTTTCAATCAAACAACGCTATTTATATCAACAAAACTCTAAGCCTCAAATTGCGTGAATTACATTTTTTAGCTAAAACCGCAAAACGGGAGCAGAATTATAAACATCGGTGGGTACGGAATGCGAAGATATTCATGAGGAAAACTGATGGGAGTGATAGACAGGAAATCAGAGACACGGAAGACCTTCACAAATTATAAATTTTAGTTTTGCTTAACATTTTTTCTTTGTTTTAGATATCTAATGTAAATTGTGATGGTCCAACGAATATTTGTTCTACTTCCAAAGATGAAAACTCCTTGTGTATAATTTACCAAAATTCTCGTAGTTTACGAAAAAATCGTGATAAAATCGTTGCACATCTCAGTTTCTATACCACCTTGCCTGATATTGTGTTTTTTTCAGTGGTTTAGATTGGTAATGATGAAGTTTCTAGTTAAAGCATTCCTAATTTTAACTTGTCTGCCGGCTGTAACAATAGTTACTCAGCCGGAGGTATTCTAGCATATGTGAGGTTAGGTTTAAGATTCACTTTTGTTAGAAAAACGCTAGAAACTGCTAATATATTAAGGATTAATTTTGCAATCGATTCTGAGAGCTTGTACGTCGTTGAAGTATATCGTCTTCATTCTAGTAGAACAAACCCAATTCAAGCATTCAATAAATTTCTCGACACTTTTCCAGCTCATATTACCGAATGCACTATAGTTCAGCAAGCTCGAGTTAAACAAAAAACTAAAAAAATCCGTCCACGGATTTCTTTTTCTCTGTCTAAAATTATTGATTTGAAAAATAAACTCAAGTCCATACGGAAGCATCCCAGAAACATTAAATTAATGCATAGGATAAAGATCTTAGAGACAAAAATAAATTCAGCTATTCCGATACAAAAAGGAGCTTTATTATTACCGACGTTTTAACGGCTGTAAAAAAGACTTCAAAACTCAATGGCGTCTTGTAAACGAATTTTTAAGCTGTAATAGAGAAAAAGTCCCTATTGCGTCCATAATGACCGAGAATAATAAAAATTCTGGAAGAGGAGCTAAAAATTTAACTAGTTATTTTGTTAACGTCATTGAGGATCTTAAAGATAATATCGCGCGTAGAATTCTAACTGCATTAGAAGAATCGTAGTATTTGTTCCCTATAGTACAGCAGAAATGGTTTTTCTTTAATCCAGCTGATAACATTGCGATACACGATATCATTACCTCATCCAATGGCTTGAGGTTATGATAACATAAGTAATTCTCTGATCAAATCTGTTGGGCCGCTCGTTTCACCCGTTTTATCCTTTATTTGTAATATTAGCATGTCAAGCGGTGTTTTTCCTGAGGTTCTCAAGAAAGCTGTTGTGGTACTCTATAAAAAAGGTCATTCCCTCAAATTGGGTAATTTTCGTCCAAATTCGTTACGTTCAGTTTTCTCTAAACTTTTGGAGAAAATAATCAAAAATCGTTTACTTTCATTTCTTGCAAAATGCATTTTTTTTTTTCAACTAGTCCATTTGGTTTTAGGCAGGGTAAAAGTACTGAGGATGCGCTGCTAGAGCTGAATAATGATCAATCTGCTGCAGTAAATTTTATAGACATTACAAAAGCATTTGACACTGTGGATCATGACTTATTATTAATAAAGTTAGATAAAGCTGGAATCGTGGCATTGCGAATGGCTTATTTCGTTCTTATCTTTTAGATAGAGATAGAGAACAAGGGGTCAAAATTTAGAGCTGTATTGGCAATTATAGAAAAGTCAAGTGCCGGAGGAGTACCGCAGGGTCCAGTTTTAGGACCAATCCTATTTTTATTTTATATTAATTCAATTTTCCAATTGAAATTAGAATTCATAGTTGGCTTTGCTAATGATGTGGGATTTTTTTATAGCTCCAAGACTAGTGATGTTAATACTCAGAAGATTAACAATGATCTTCGCATTCTTAGACGCTTGTTTGACCTACATTATATGGTCCTTAGTTCTAAAATGAATATTCTGTTAATATTCAACAGAACAGCTATCCTGGAATAGCACCAAACATATAGATAATGTTATATATCACTCCTCTGACTGTTTTTATAATAATTTTACATGTTCTGATTCTCGTAATGTGCTTGACGTTGTTGACTCAACCACTTAGGAGTAACGATTGATAATCAATTTAGTTTTAAAAGTTATGTGGAATTATTGCAAAAGTACTTATTATCTTGTAATCGACAACAGTATCACCTATTGCGCGATATTTGTCGCGAAGCGGTTCTTAGATCTTTTGGTCTTGTGGTTTAAAAGTCGAGGTGGTATAAATTTTTCCAACTTAAAGCCCTTAATAGTAGCTCAAAACTTTATTGTAAGAACAATTTGCCGCCAAATTTGCCTTCGTTTCAGCCAATTCGAGAACGTACGGTTATAGGTCAATCCGAATATTGCATAGCTCCATGCCAACTTATACTGGCATGGAAGAGGAGTCGGCCCGTGAGTTTTGCACTCCGACAGGGGGTCATAGATGTGCATCCTGAATCTATCGAGATTCGAACCCGGTACATCCCGATCCAAACGCCAAAGCTTTAACCACTGTGCCATTATTTAAAAATTCTTCCTTTGAAATATTGATACGTATCTAAAGTTCTAAAAGTTTTCTTTATACGTAGTGGTCACAGAGATCTAAAAGTAACTAGTTATTCATTACGTAACTCTAATCACGTTAACTATCCACCAGCTAGAATTTTAAGCGATTTTTTACCTCTGGGGCACCTAAAATTTATAATCAGTTACCTAAGAGTATAAAACAAATTGCCGATCGTTCATCCTTTTTGAGGGGTGTAATATCATGGCTTAAGGAAATAACTAGATGATATTGAAATTCTTTTTTTCACTTTGAAATGAATGTGCTTACAGATATCATCTAATTCTCTTCTTGAGTATACAATTCCGGTATAATAAAAGTAAACAACATTAACAACAATCTAATTCAGGATAAGAGATTGCAACTGTAAAATAACCTCAAATTTTTAATAAAAAAACATATAAAAAATATCTTGTAATGTTTGACTAATGTCTACATCTATCGATTTTTGCTGTGATTTATTGACTACGCCTCTCAATGCTTCGGCCTATAACAACTTCAGTTCTTAGACAGCGACCGAATGGTTGCCTATTGCCTTGTTTTGTCTGCCTCTCGTATCGATTTGTCTGGCCATACATTTAAGTTTTATTCATCCTTTGGATTAACTGTACACACTTTAGATGTGCTTACGGATTGTCGCATTCTCTAGTAAGGTGGTGTCCGGTACATTTAACACACCTTGGAAGTTTGCCACAATATTTTTGCGTGTGTCTATATGCTGGATATCTTGGGCATGTATTGCGGAATTAGTTTAGACTTTCATGAAAGGTTGAATTTATTGCAACCCAATAACCTAGTGATCTTATAAATTTTAGTTATATTTTCGCCACATTGAATGTTAGTACACACATGTCTAGTTTCTTTTTATTTCTCCAGCTAATTTTGTTCATTACGCTGATTATTTTAAATTGTTTTGAGGATAATTCATCTTTTATTTGTTCTGGGCTACAAGTTCCTTTCCATGA
Organism: Nephrotoma guestfalica; assembly: GCA_963691935.1. Taxonomy (NCBI): domain Eukaryota; kingdom Metazoa; phylum Arthropoda; class Insecta; order Diptera; family Tipulidae; genus Nephrotoma; species Nephrotoma guestfalica. Next base: position 215,660,822 of record OY829914.1, read on the forward strand.
CTCTGATTGGCCTTTCTTGTTTATTTGCATGCGTGTGAAAGATAAATGTGCCTTCGCTCAAAGTTTTCACTGCGTTTCTATATGCGTCTCCTTTTTTACGTTGATGCTTATTTGAATCTTCTGAAACACTCGCGCTAATTATATCATAGAACTCGTGATAATTTTGACGTTTGTCTCAACCTTTTTTAATGGCTGAGTATTTTCATCCAACGTTTATTGTTATTGTGGTGGTGACGGTGTATCATTTAACCTTCTCTTTTTAATTTTCCTAGACTTAGCACGAATCCATTCTGTTTCTTTAGCTAAGCCTTCCGCGCCGTTTTGATATTCAACGTTTTTATTAACATTATAATTGGTGTTTTGATTCTGATTCATTGCATTAATTGCATCATTTCTTTTTTTAGTTCGTCAATTTGTTCAACGTTCGCTCCTTTTCTGTGGCACAACTTTCAAGAACAGATGTTTCACCATAACTATATGAGGTTGTTATACCTGCTTGTTGGGGTTCCATTGTTGCGCCCATATTATTTTGGAATTGCTCCACGTTAAGATTTTCAAATGAGAAATTAAAAGTTTTCTCGATTTAGTAACCCTTCCTCGCCTTTGGAACGGGCTGCTTATTATTTAAATATTCTTGTTATTTTGTGTATGCAAGGATCTTTCCAGAATCCTTAGAGCCAGTCTCCTCAGAGAGTGGATTACCCAATGTTTATATTGGTGTATCACCTGGGGTATTTCTTCCTTCTGTTTTAATCATTTTGTGAGATTTTAAAGAAATTGGACATGTTGGATGGAAATGGGGTTTTAAAATGAATTTTGGAAGAAGTTCTGGAATATGGCCACCTGGGACGGAACTCATAAATTTCTTAACCGAATATAATAGGATTAGGTCTGATGGATAAAAATGTGATTATAAATTAATTTTTGGAGGGAGTTCTGAAATATGGCCACCTGAGACGGAACTCAGCTTTTAGAAGAATTTCTGCAATACGGCCATTTGGGGCGCAACTCAGCCATCTGTTAAAACATTATAATGGGTTTCGGTACCCAAGTAACAATTTTGCTTTATATTGGCTGTAAAAGCGCTCTTACTTATATTTACAGAACCGGTTGCTCTACTTTTTCTCTACTAACACTTTTAAAATTCCAAAAAATTGTTTTCGTGTTCTGTAAGAGTAGCATATTCCACGAAATTCAATTAAATATATCCTTAATTTTTTTGATATGAAAGTAAGGCTTAGAGTTTGAACTTGATCTTTTATCAGGTTTCAATTGGTATGTCAATATACACATTTTAAGGCAGTTAGTACAAGGTTATCCAATTCAAGCTTGATAAAGTAAACTTAAAAAAAACACACAAAATATTCGGAATGTATTGTAATTTTTATTTCATTTTACAGATTGATCCTTGCCATTTTTAGTTAAACAAGATATCATTCAAATGTCCTCCACGGGACTTCTTACAGGCCTTGATTCTTTTGCGGTAATTTTCAATGACTTTTCGGCACATTTCGGGCGGTATCTCGGCCATTACCTTACGAATATTAGTTTTCAATTCGTCAAGAGTTTGAGGATTGTTTGCGTAAACACGATCTTTCGCGTAGCCCCACAAAAAGAAATCCAAAGGCGTTAAATCACAGGATCTTGGAGGCCAATTGACATCAGCCAATCGCGAAATCAAACGTCCAGGAAATTTCTCTTGCAAAAGATCTCGATTTGCTCGTGTTACGTGACTGGTTGCTCCATCCTGCTGGAACCACATATCGTCAAGATCATAATCTTCGATTTTCGTAAAAAAATAATCGGTTAACATGCGGCCATAGCGCTCAGAATTGACGGTAACGGTTCGTCCATGGTTGTTCTAAAAAAAATACGGCCCAATCACACCACCAGACCACAATGCGCACCAAACAGTGACTTTTTCCGGGTGTAATGGCTTCTCTACAATCAATTGTGGATTTTCTGAGCCCCAAATTCTACAGTTTTGCTTATTAACGTATCCACCAAGCGAAAAATGAGCTTCATCACTGAAGAAAATTTTGTTCGAAAAATCAGCATCGACGGCCTGTTTTTCCAACACCCAATTTGCGTATGTGCTTCGTTGTCCATGGTCAGCAGGCTTTAGCTCTTGTGTCAAATGGACTTTATACGGATGCAAAATGCGCCATAATGAGCCATAAGATAGGCCTAAATGTTGAGCTCGACGAGGAATTGACAAATTTGGATCTTCTTCCACACTTTCAGCTACAGAAGCGATATTTTCAGCATTGCGAATGTTTCGATGATGCACAGACCTTACAATATCAGTAACAGATCCAGTTTGTTCAAATTTATTCACTGTATTCAATATGGTTTGCTTTGTAGGACGATTATGACGACCATAATCTGCTCGTAAAGCGCGAAATGTGGATACGGCAGAATCACTATTTTTATAATAAGATTTAATAATTTTAACGCGTTGGTCGATTGTTAAATGCTCCATATTCTTAAATGGCAGAATGTCAACTAAATAAATGACAGCGTACTTGACGTTTATCTTTGACAGATGTCGGTATACAGATTTCTACTTTATCAACCTCGAATTGGATAACCCGTTATATCTTGATGAAGGCGTTTGATTTAAATAATTCTGAAAATTTTGATAAAAATGAGCAAATGATAAACACTAACAACCATAGAAATAGCATTCCAATCGTTAAATCGCTATAAATTTAGGCAGATCACAAACGGCCATCAATAATTTTTCGAATGAAAATGAGAATTGGAATGGAAAAAATCGAAAAAATAAAAATAATCAAAACCTTTCACTGCACCAGACAACACAAATCCTATAAGAATTGTGATTACAGGGAAATGATCTGCCAGTTGGTATCCACCGCATACAACAACTTTCCCATCAGAGCCACCGTGTTAAATGGCTCAAAAGTTTAATAAAACCAGTTTTAACGGAAACACATGAATCAATAGATACGGGTGTGAAGTATGTCCTAACTTTGTCCTAACCTTTTGAAATGTGTATGTATTGGTTAAACTCTCGTTATAACGAATTTTAAGATTTAAAATAAATTTATATGTAAATTGGGCGTAAACGTATAGTTGTAAAATCGTATAATTCCTTTTAAATTACAGAGAAGTATTTAATGGCCAAGAGATGATATTGCACGTAAAATTAAAATAAATTACAAATAAATTTCGCGAACCATCCACCATAATCGTATATTACCATAGAAACACTTGATATGGACAAATAAATAAGAACTTTTTAAAAATGAAATTTAGGACATTGCCAAAGATTTTAAGCGAAATTCTAAAACGAAATCTTTCCAACACGCAGAAAAATGTCATAATACTTATCGAAAATACAGTGGGTCAATTAAGTATTTGAACACCTTTATTTCTCTTAAATTATAAAGACTGGGTAGAGAAATAAAAATGTTTTCGTACTCAACATAATTAGCAAGCAGTAATAAATGATTAATTACCTCCAATACAGTTTTTGTACACTGGAATTTTCCCGCTTTACTAATGAATTTGTATCGAACATACATTCTGTTAAATAAAAACCTTTGAAAAGTGTGGATGTACAGTCGAAGTTTTTAAAAATATCTCCTAAAAAGGCGGAATTAAGCCAAAGTGTAAAAAAATACTAATTTACCATTATAAAGAAGGAAAAAGTTTGAGTCAAATTGAAGATTTGGTAAAAATGGGACACACCACCGTACGATATGTTACTAAGAAATATGAAGAAAGCAATAGTGTTAAAAATAAGGAACGAGCGGAATAACCAAAAGTGCTTAGCGTGCGTCAAGAAAGGGACATATTAAGGGCAGTGCGGGCGGATCCTCATATTAGTTCACAAAGTTTGGCGTCAAATATCGCAACAACTTCTTCACAAAATGTATACGTTGAAACTGTAAGAAAAGTAATCCGTTCCGCAGGATATCATGGACGGGCGGGCAGCCCGTAAAAAACCATTTACTAATGCGATAAATGCAAAGAAAAGGATAGATTTTGCCAATTGCCATATTAACAAGGATATTACTTTTTGGAGATATGTAATTTTTTCTGATGAAAGTAAGTTTAATTTATTTGGTTCAGACGGACGACGAAATGTATGGCGAAAAAAATACAGAATTAGGTAAAGAAAATATATGCCAAACCATAAAGCAAGGAGGAGGCAATGTGATGGTTTGGTGTTGTTTTTCTTACAATGGAGTAGGAAAATTTCATTTTATAGACGGTAAAATGAGCGCACGTATGTATTTGGAAATATTGCGGAATAATTTAGGAGGCAGTGCTCAGTAGCTTGGGATCGAGGATAGCTTTCTATTTCAACACGACAACGATACAAAGCATACAGCGCGTATTGTGAAGGAATATATACTGACCAGATCTAAACCCGATTGAGAATCTGTGAGAATTTAGATCGACAAATCAGAAATTACAACATTAAAAACAAAGCACGCCTGATAAATGCACTCAAAATGGAGTGAGCAAACATTTCTGTCGAAATGACAAAAAATTTGGCGGAATCCATGCCAAGGCGATTGCGGGTTGTAATAGATGCAAAAGGGATGCATACAAAATATTAAATGGGGAAATATAAAAGAGAATTAAAAAAATAAAAATAAAAATGTTCAAATAAAAATGTTCAAGTGTTCAAATAATTTATGGGGCTTCATTTTTGTCTAATTGTTGAATAAACTCAACTACAGGGTGGCTGAGACCAAATGTTACTGACTTCACTCTGCTGTCATCTGTGTAGTTGTCATTTTCGCGCGTCAATTTTTTGGCAGATTGAAGTTTGGTTAGTTGTTTACATGTGGTCAACAAATAATTGTTCTAAATTAATATCTTCATAAAAAAATCGTAATGAAATTCAAACGTAATAGTGTAACTGCACTGTATTTGGGTGGAAATTCACAAACAGCAATAGTTCGTCAGCTCCAGCATTTTAATGTGAATAAAATGTTTGTGTATCGAACCATAACTCGATACAACTAAACTGGTAGCATCGCTAAACGCAACAGAGGCGGTCCTGAAAAGACAGCAACATCAAAAGAAATGATACGAAATGTGAAGAAACGAATCCAACGAAGTCCTCGTCAAAGTGCCAATCAATTAGCCGCACGTCTACATGTTTCACGATACAGCATTCAAACCATATTGAAAAATGAACTACACTTGAAGCCCTACAAGATACAAAAAGTTCAAGATCTTACGGAGTCACAAAAAAAAGTAAGGCTTGAAAGAACACGAGCATTGAAGGCCTTGGCCGAACGTGATGAGATTCCAAAAATTGTCTTTTCTGATGAGAAAATTTTCACCATTCAACAGTATGTGAATAAACAAAATGATCGTGTTTGGTTAGAGCACAAGTCCAACGATAATTTGGACACAAGAGTTGCCATGCCAAGCAATCACCAGCTTATGTTATGGTTTGGGCTGCAGTGACTGCAGATGGACGCACTCCTCTGGTTTTCATCGAACATGGAGTCAAGGTAAACCAAGAGGTGTACCGCCAAAAGATCCTAAACGATGCTTTGCTACCTTGGGCACGTAAACACTTTGGTACGAACCGTTGGACATTCCAACAGGACTCGGCACCGTCACACAAAGCTCGAGCGACACAGCAATTTTTACAAAATTGCGTTCCGCGGCTGATTTCGTCGAAAGAATGGCCACCATATTCACCAGACTTGAATCCCATGGATTTCTCCAAATGGTCCATTTTGGAGAGTAAGGTGTCCACTAAAAAATACGAAAGTGTTGATGCATTTAAGTCAGTCTCTTGTTTGAGAATGGAATAAAATTCCGCAAGCTCACGTTCGGTCAGTATGCAATGCTTTCTATGGAAGACTGAATCAAATAATCAGAGCCAAAGAAGGTCATATGGAGCAGTAACATGTTTTTCATAAAATGTAATATGTTTCAACATATTCCACGAAATTTCAATAAAAAATAATCAAAATTAAAAAAATTACAGCGTTTTCATTTGGTAACACTTGGTCTCAGCCACCCTGTATAATTTTATGTTTTATCCACACGCTATAATAAAATCGTTTATTTGTTAGAATATGTTTTAGTAACTTAAATATCTAGAATTTGTTTGGTGTTCAAATACTTAATTGCCCCACTGTATCTATTTTTGAGTAAAACCATCCATGCGATTTACGAGGGGTGCTGATATTTATGTTAATAGCCATTAATGGTACCGTAACGTATATCGTTGGATTCAACAGGTAAACAAATATAAATTAATGTTAATAAAATTAATGTAATGGAATGGCCAGCTCAATCTCCTGATATAAACCCAATAGAAAACCTGTGGGGGAGTTCAAACGTGCGGTTTAAGTAAATTGCCGGGGCCAAAAAATAAAAACGATGTTAGGGAAAATGTTCAAAACACTTGGGGGAGCCTCTCAGTTGAAAGGTGACTGGTAGATTCTATGGGGCGGCGATGTTATGCGGTGCTTAAAAACAATGGGTACAACACCAAATATTAAATCTTTATGTAAAAATAATTATTTCCGAGGAGTAATTATTTTTAAACAAGATTGCTTAAATTTTCCTATTTTTTGGTCAGATGGAGTAAATGAAGTGATATTCTAATAAAGGTTTTTAGAAGAGACTGACAATTAAAAAAACCATCGTTTCAATTTTTGATATTGTTGATTTTGTAAAAAACGCGTATTATTTGAACATTTCATAAAATTGCCTATTATATCACCAGTGTATGTCACTAAAGCCGTCTAGCGAATAAATAATGGGTTTCGTTTTCCCCAACCCATTATTTGTTTCAATAAACAAAAAGAGGGCCACTTCAAGTGAAGCAATTTCGGCCAAAAATCACAGAGACCTTTAATTTATGGGAAAAGCTTAAGTCCGCAATTTCAAACCGATCCGTACGACAGTTCTGAGTCTATCCGTACGACAGACTCACAGAGAACTTTTGCAAGAGCAAATTTTCGACCATCGCCGATAAAACGAATCGTTCTCGGTCGCAGTCTTGTTAATCACCCGAAAAATTGAAGCTGAAGGAAATTCTGATTAATCGCACTTTTGTTTTAGATACACACGATCAGTGTGCGAGGGTGTGAGATTTTTAGAGATAATTCATCTGGTGTTGTTTTTAATATCTTGCTACTCCGAATTAAAAAAATTTAAAAAAAAAAATTGGGAATCAATCGCAATACTACGAGGGCGGAGCGAGAAGTCTGGTAAAAATGAAACGAGGAATAATATTTTTGGCCAAAAAATTAATTATTTTTCAACGTTGTCGCCTTTTAGCTTGATACACTTACGATCTGGCGTTTGTTGCATCGATGATCTCCTCATTAGAGCCGAATCTCTTTCCGCCGAGCCATTTTTTCAAGTTCAGAAAGAGGAAATAGTCACAGAGGGCTGAGTATGGAGAATATGACGGATATGGAAGCAATTCGAAGCGAACTGGCAACTACACACGTGCGCACCCGTGCATTGTCTTGTTGGAAGAGAACTTGTTTCTTCGAAAAATGCGGTCGTTTATCTTTCAAAACGTCGTTGAAACGGTCCAATAAGTTGCAGTAATATTCGCCGTCGACTGTTCTCCCCTGTTCAAGGTAATCGATGTGGATTATGCCGCGTGCATTCCAAAAAAACTGTGGCCATGACCTTGTTGTGCCATGATCAGTTGTGCTTGTACGACCACAACGAAAATCAGTAAACCACTTGTGAAACATTTTATTCGATGGTGAAGAGTCCCCATAATATTTATCAAGCTTTGTTTTGGTTGGTTTTTCCACGCAAAAAATAATGTTTAATCAACACAAGAAATTCATTTTTTTACATGTTTGCAAAAACTGAACTAAATGACAGATCTAGCTGAAAATTTTAATTTGGTCTAGTGACAGATGGTATTTACTCATGACATCTGGGATTTGCGATTGTTGCGCCCTCTGTTGCAATTTTACCAGATTTCTAACTACGCCCTCGTTTTTTCAATTGCTTGGGGTGTGTTTATTTAAGACAGCAAAGATTTCATCAAGATATGACAATTATTTGTGAATTACGTCTAACTGTTAAATCAAGAACTAATTTCTATTCATCAACATAATTTCCTTCTAGAATCGGTCCAACGACGCTCTAACATTTTGATGCCTTTTTTGTAGAACGATTTATCTTTGGCTTCAAAATAAGCTTCGGTTTCGGCAATCACTTCTTCATTGGAGCCAAATCTCTTTCTCTAGAGCTGTTTTTGAGGTCTGCGCAAACAAGTAATAATTGTTGGGGGCCAAATCTGGCGAGTACTTTGCCATTGTTGTGATCGACTTGTGACATGGTGCATTGCCTTGGTGAATTTTCTTCTTTATTTGAGATCGTTTATCAGCGATTTCTTCCTTCAAACGCACCAATAACCCGATAAAATATTCGCTATTGAACTTTTTTCCTTTCACTAGGTAGTCAACGAATATTATACAGACGCCATAACCTTTCCAGTCGACAGTTGTGCTTTTGGTCGCTTCGGACAAGGTTCACTGACCTCTTGCGATTCAGCTGATTGTCGATTTGACTCTGGTATATAGTGGTGGATCCGTCTTTCATCCATTGTTCCATACCGCATAAAAAATCTTATATATTGCGCTCAAATAGCTTCAAACAGTTCACGGAACCATCGACGCGTTGTCGTTTTTGATCTATTGGGAGCAAACGAGGTACCCACTTCGAACACAGCTTTTTCATGGACAAATGTTATTGCAAAATATGACCAACACGTCCCATTGGTATCTTTACAATGTCAGCTATCTCACGTAACTTCACTTTACGGTCGTTAAAAACACTTTCGTGGATTTTTTTGTCCAGAGCGTGGTGCATCATCGGTGGTTGTACGACCACGTTTAAATTCAGCATACCAGTCAATGATGGTTGATTTTCTTGGTACAGAGTCCGGATAACACTTAGCAAGACCCTGCTTTACTTGAACGGTATTCGTGAGTTACGTATATATTCTTTAGAAACGTAAAACAATTTACACTTTTAAGTTTCGACTTTTTCGAATACCACACTTTTTAACCTTAGAAACTTCGCAAAGGTTCGGTTAAAACTGGCCCAGATCCATACCATGTGATCATATTCCAGAACTTCTTCTAAAAATCATTTTTAATAACATTTCCATTTCATATACCCAATCCCATCATAACCTGTTAGGAAATGGATTAGTGTCGTCCCAGGTGGCCATATTCCAAAACTACCTCCAAAAATCAATTAAGAATCCAATTTTTAAGGAAGTAAAAATGACTGAGTTCCGCCCCGGATGACCATATTCCAGAACTTCTGACATGAATCATTTCATAATCACACCTCCATCCAACATACCCAATCCCATCGTAATCAGGTGGTGATCCAGAACTTTTTCCAAAATTCATTTTAGAATTCCATCTCCAACCAACGAACCCAATACCATCATAATCGACTAATACGTGGCTGGGTTCCGGTCCAGTAAACCAAATTTAAGAACTTCTTCCAAAAATCATTTTAAAACACCATTTCGATTCAACATGACTAATTCCATCACTTCCGATGATGAGTGTAACTTACCGTCCTTGAACCTTCATTAATAATTTTCCTAAAATTGCGGGTGGGATGATCCTCCCCTCATCTTGCGTAAGGTAACTCATCTTAGCTACTAATACCACCAGTAAGTTATGGTTAAAATTACCCGATGTAAAACGTCCATCTGTCAACAACATAACCTTAAAATATTAGCGATTTTGTATCAGCAATAACAAAATTTTTTTTGTGAAAATGTCGAGTTTGAGCCGAGTAAGCGATATATGCGACAACTTTTGCTTTATGTATTTTTTCAATTTGAAGAAATCTACAGCTGAAGCACATCGATTGCTTGTAGAAGCATATGGTAAAGCCGCTTTAAGTGAGAGATGTTGTTGAGACTAGTTTCAAAAGTTTATGAACGGTGAATTTGATGTCAAAGACAAAGAACGTAGCCGATGGTCGAAAGTGTACGAAGACGCGGAATTAGAAGCATTATAATTTTACATCGTTTAAAACCATTGGGAATGATTCAAAAGCAAGACATTCAATTAGGTTCCATATGAACTAAAGCCGAGAGATGTTGAAGGCAGATTTTTACATGTGAAATGCTGTTTGGGAGCCAAAAATGAAATCGTTTATTGCATCGCATAGCCAACAAAGAAGAATTCTTGGGAACCACCTAGTCATTCTTCAGGGTCAACAACCAAGCCGAATATTCATGGAAAAACTCATGTTATGTATTTGGTGGGATGAGCTTGGAGTTGTGTATTATGAGTTTCTAAATCCGAACGAAACCATTACTGGGGTTTCTACCGATCACAATTGATGAGATTGAGCAGCCGAGCACTCAAAGAAAAATTCGCCCACTACTATTTTCGACACGACAAGAATCATTTCATAATCACACCTCCATCCAACATACCTAATCCCATCGTAATCGGTTAAAAAGCTTTCCAGATCCAGCTCAGGTGGTGAGTTCTAGTTTCAATCCAGAACTTTTTCCAATACCTTCATAATCGGTTAATTCAACATGACTAATTTCTTCACTTCTGATGATGAGTGTAACTTACCCAAGAAAGGTAAGAAAGGAAGGAAAACCTTCATTAATAATTTTCCTAAAATTGCGGATAGGATGATCCTCCTCTCATCTTGTGCAAGGTAACTCATATTAGCAATATTATTGGGTATACAAATAAGTCTCCACCGTTCGACAAAATATGGTGCCACCAGTAAGTTATGGTTAAAATTGTCAGATGTAAAACGTCATATTCTAAGGTTGGAAAAATTATAATGCTGGTTGTATCAGCATTATATTTTTTTAGTGTAATTCTCGAGTTTTGAGCCGAATAAGCGACATATGTGGGAACTTTGATTTACTTCTTTAATTTGAAGAAATCTGCAGCTGAAGCGCATCAATTGCTTGTAGAAATCTGGAACTGGAAGGATTATTGTATGAAAATGTGTGCCAAACACAAGAAAAACTTGCACTTATATTAGACGTGGCTCAACAAGCAATTTTACATCGTTTAAAATCATTGGGGATAATTCAAAAGCAAGGCATTCAATTTGGTTCCATATGAACTAAAGCCGAGACATGTTGAACGCCGATATTTTTCATCTGAAATGCTGTTTGCGAGCCAAAAACGAAAGGGTCTATTGTATCGCATACCCAAAAAATAATAAATCATGGCAACCACCTAGCCATTCTTCAACATCGACAACCAAGACGAATATTCATGAAAAAAACTCATGTTGTGTATTTGGTGGGATGAGCTTGGAGTTGTGTATTAAGATTTTCTAAATCCGAACAAAACCATTACTGGGGCGCTCTACCGAACGGTGACGCATAGCTTGCCTGAGATGCCTTCACATCATCTGAAAATACCAAAAAATTAGGTTGATTCATGGGTAGCATCAAACGTTGAGGCGTTCTGCCGACGTGGTATTCGTATGCTGCCGAAAAGATGGATAATACTTCGAATAAAACATAACCTACCGTTCTTTCACACCAAATGCCCAATTTTTGATAAAAACGGCGGAGATTTATTTGTATACCCAATACGATTTTCACAATCAATCTCAATGCTAGCCGTAGTTATGCCAGCGTCGCTATATTTATTTAGCAAAATCACGGCTAGGTTTTATGGCGATAACTCCAAGGCAACTAGCCGCAAGTATTTTCCGGGGATGCCGAATACGGATTTTAACATAAATAATTTTTGGATATCGGAGCTAAATCATCAGACCCGTCAAACTCCACATTTCATTGTACTGGTTAACAGCGATTTGCTTTTCAATGTATACGAGTATATTAAGTCGTAGCGGCTGCTTCGTAATAAAGGGTAATCCAATAAGAGTTCCCGGAGGTTTTTAAAAATTTTATTTGTGACGTAACTTTGGTTTATGACATTAAATATTTGAAAATAGTTTATTTTAAATGTTGTCCGCAACTGACTCTTAGATGATCCATTCTATGGGTCCGATTTTCGAGCACTATTTCGAGCATTTCGGCCGTTATTTTGTTAATTACGAATGTTATGTTCCCTTCTAATGCAGGAATCGATTGTGGTTTATCGATATAAATAAGTGATTTCAGATACCCCCATAAAAATTAATCTAACGGCGTTTCACAAGATCTTGGAGGCCAATTCACGAGTCCGTTTCTTGATATGATGTATTCGCTACACAAATATCTTGAATTTTTGGCAATAAAAATTCATTGAACTTTGCTCTGTAGTTTGCGCCATTGACATTTACACGCTGCCCTTTCGCATGTTTAAATAAATACGGTCCGATGATGTCACCTACCCATAAACCGCACCAAACATGGCATTTTTCAGAACGCATTGGAATCTCTTGAATCTCTTCTGGCTGTTCATCAGCCCAAATACGACAATTTTGTTTGTTGACGTATCCATGCAGCCAATAAAATGGTCGAAAACCACGAAACCAATTTTTCACTGAACACTGAATTTTTAAATAAATTTCCACAATTTGTAAACGTTGTTCTCGCGTAAGTCGAATACGACCTGTAGTGTTACCACAAAATCTTAATCCATTCTCACTCTACTAAAATCATTTAAGCTACTGATTTAAAGTGAAATATCCTGCGAATTACAGGTTTCGAGATCGGAGATGTTGGCCATTGTGTATCATTAATCGCGTATTTGTGTCTTTTGTGTGCTGATATCGGAAAATAACTGAGAAGTTTATGTAAGCTCCCTTCTCCGTCTTGGTAAGATTAATAAAAGTCACCAGATTACAAACACAAAGTCAAGGTATCCGCCAAGTAACCGTAATAATTTTTTTAAATCTCGTTTTCAAGGAAAGTTAAAGTACATATTTTGAGGTATTGGTTGAACTGATTCCACTGACTTTATTCAACAATCTTAAGAGAAGATTGCTATTCATACTCTACTATCTAGCTTGAAACTATTTTTAAAATTTTTGCACAGCTTCGGGCCTCAAGACTTCATTTAACAGCTTCGGCTCTCGATCCTGGATCGTCTGCCTTTTCCCCTATCTTGTCACTGGCAATGGTTTTCCTAGCAACCAATTTATTTAGGCCCAACTCAGGCATCCTTTCCTCGCCATCATCAACCCCAGATATTTTTTCATAATCTTACGGCGATGCGGTTTCGGTTAAAGCTTTATTATAAGGTTCAGTCATTCTAGTGTTATGCTAATAATTTTCAAAAACTGGTTGCTGCTGAAATTTGTTTAAAAGTGATTTCTCGTATAAAAAAGATTTTAAGCCCGCAAATAAATATCTCTCTAAATCATTATATTATGACGCAAATGACCTAGAATCTTCTACTATGAGGTTATTTAACCCCAAATGATTTTCATCAGTACAACATTTCCAAAAATAAAATATAATTCAAAAAGTTTTCTTTTCTATATGCTTTGACCAGGTACATGGTAATTCTCAGATGATAAAAATTAATTAAAATTTTACAGTTTACATTAGAAATTTTAAATTAATTAGAACATATTATCCAGATCTAATTGTACCTTACATCTAAATAATGACCAAAGTTGGTTTTAGTTTTCTTTGGCCATGTAAATACGCAAGTGTTACAAAGAAATTATAAGAGGAGACTTACACAGAAAACTGTAGAACGCCCGGATTAAATTTTTTTCTCTGCAGCACGTGCAGAAAAAGTTCAGCGGGGGATAAACTAGGAAACAACTTTCTGCAGAATCTAAAACCGTTTCTAATATTATTTTCGTACATCTAAATCCAGCCACTTAAAGTATTACAAAAATTTCGTCCCACGCCATTAATTTTTGATAATTTCCGTCTTCGAAACTAATTTCATTTTAGGTCCAACAACAAAATCCAACTGTAAGAGGTAGTACGATTAAAATCTTCTAAAACTTTATCCTCGTACTATATACTTTTATATGTACATCTTGAATTACTACCATTAAAGTTTATTCAGTCTACTGAAAACCAATTTTTTTAGCTACACAACACGAATGTAAGCTTTTCTAGATAATCATTATCAGTTTTATTTTTTTTTTGTATACGATTTTATTTGTGTGTGTGTGCGAGCTTTTACTTTTATTTTCTTCAATTTAAAATCAAATTTTTTTATATAAAAAATTTTTTTTCTACTTTGTAGCTTGGATATTGGGCGAATTTTTTTGTAAATTTGTATCGTATTCCCAAGGAGTTTCCGTATCGGCATCTGTTAATACCCTAATGGCGATTTCAATAGAGAGATGTGCAGCAATTTCATTTCCATTATCTGGCATCATGACCCCAAGGTATGTACAAACGATAATAATCATAAATAGTACACGGTTTGATGATTTCTTCTGATTTTCTTTTATGTACCTCAATGTATATTTGGCGCACAGGCAATACAAACTCGTCGTATCGATTATTTGGTTAATTGCGTTAACAATCAATTTGCCATGGCTCTTTGTATTCACGCTGGAACCGCTTGGCATTAAAGGAAGTCATGCGGTAGTTTGTACGGAATTATGGCCATCGGAGGAATCGGGAAATGCATACTTTATAACAGCAAATTTAACAATATGCTATCTAGGCCCATTAACAGTTATTACATTTTGTTATATCATAATATGGCGCAAGGTAGCCACGCGAAGTGTACCGGGCGAACAAAATATTTGCAATAAACGGAATGCGGCTGTAAATCGAATAAAAATTAAAGTAATCAAAATGGTGTTTGTGGTTGTGATAACATTTGCAATATCTTGGTTTCCGCTCTACACGATATTTTGTATTGTCAAATTTACTGATTTACTATCAAATGAGAATGGTAAGAAAACATTCAGTGACCCGATTTATAGTCTCGCTTTAAAAATACTTTTAACATTTCAGTTCAGACAGTGATTATACTGATACTGCCAGTTGCACAATGGTTAGGCGCATCCAATTCCTGTATAAATCCAATTTTATACGCGTTTATGAATCACAAATTTAGAATAGGATTTAAGGTAAAAGCCTAAACCCTGTTATGCGAATGCTTTAACTTGTAAAATTTAAATTTCAGAATTTAATACAAAAATCACGATCGCATACCTCAACAGTTGCCTGGGATAACGAACTAAATAATGTTAATTTAAAAATTTATCGCTCCGATAATTTTTCGAACCGCAAAAAGAACCTTGTGGTAAAAACTGAATCAACGCGACTATCATCGAGCATACAAAACATTGAATATAATCCGTCGAACATATCTAGCGAATTAGATGATGACATCTTATACAAGTTGCGATAGGAAATGTCCGGGAACATCATAATAACGACAGCTTTTTACTGGTAATATTTGTTGGTGTATAAGAAATTTAAAAAAAGTACAAAAGAATTAAATAAACTCAAAACATAAAATAAAAATTATTAATTTTACTAAATTATTTTGACAAATTGTGTGATTTTATTGTGTAATTTTTTCTTAATAAAAAAAATCTAACCTTTTTGAAAATTTATTTTCTTTGTACGGATACCTGTTTTATAACATGGGCGTGTATGTGATGAACCGTAATCTACCCTACAGAAAAATGAGGTAAGATTTTTTTTTTTATAAAACGTAAACTTATTTTACACACAAATTAAAAACTTTGTTTTGAACAAAATTGAAAATGTTCGCACTCTAAAACAGCAAAATATTGGTTTTAAAAGAGCCATAATTTGTTTTTCCATAAAAAAGAACGTCCTACGACACACAATATTAAAAGAGTGCCCGGGGGACTCCACACTGGTTTACAAAAATAAACTTTAATTTTATATAACAACATTAGGTATATGGGAATGGATCCTTAACTTAAAAGCGCGGATATTCGTTACGCATGGATTCCTGTTTCGATTTTTTCAGCCGTAATGATACAGCAAATGTAACGAAATTAATTAAAAGCATCTTATACAAGATTTTGTAGTCGATTTTAAACCTGGAAAAACAAAAAGCCAACAGAAGTCAGAATTTAACCAGATGGACCCCTCTGAATCTTTGTATTTACGAAAGTTGTGCAGAATTAAAGATTTTAGCTAAACTAAAACAAAAGTCAGCCGGAAGCACTATATTGCAGCAAAATGGTTATAACATTCATACTTATGAAATTAAACTTTTTTCACAGTCTAATCCAGCCCATTCGATATGACTAATTTGCCGCAATAGTCCTTCGATTGTGATCAATTTGCGATGTTCATATTACGGATGGAGAGATTGAAATTCAGCAGACGAAAACATACATTAATCAAATTACAAAATACGACATTTCCAACAACCTCGCTTACCAAACGTAACCAAACCGTTAACTTCTTACCAATACATTATTGTCACTACCTATAATCATTTTGAACCGGAATTTCAACAACGAAATATTTTCAATTTTTTTGCAAAAATCCCTGATGGTTAGCCTTACTTATTTTGAACGGATAAAATTTATTGTCGCAGATTCCGATGGTTTCGGTTATTTTGCGTTAATGATGTAATTTTGAGTAAATCAGCGTTTAAGGAGCTGCAATATGTCGTCTCATTCGCCCGTAATCTTGGTTCGATGACATAATATAACCGGATGTCAAAATACGAAATGTGCAACAACCACGCTTACCAAACGCAACCAAACCGTTAATTTATTACTCAATATATTATTGTCACTACCTATAATCATTTTGAACCGGAATTTCAACAATAAAATATTTTCAATTTTTTTGCCTTACTTATTTTGGACGGATAAAATTTATTGTCACAGATTCTGTATGTTGCGGTTGTTTCTGTCCGTTATGCCAGCCGGATCGGCGTTTTCGGTTGAAACCTTATAATTCCAGTCGGAACCATCCTCTCTTTAGCCAAACTAGCTATGGCACAAGAAGCACAATGGATTGTGCATTTTTGTGCACTATATGGTTTCCGCTCGTTGTGGAAATTCCTAATGGTTCTGGCTGATACAACTCTGGTTCCAGCTGGCTTAGTAGTGGTTCTAGCTGTAAAATTAGAAAGCGTACAATAATACACAATACATCGTGCTTCTTGTGTCATAGTTGGTTTGGCTGTAGAGAGTATGATTTCGGCTAGTTTTATATGGTTCTGGCTGCTATTGTAGTGGTTCCGGCTGACCTTGTTATGTTTCCGGCTGACCGCTTACATGTTTTACAACACTATTTAAGTACATTGTGCTTATTGTGAAAACTCCTAATGGTCCTCATTGATAAAACTCTGGTTATGGCTGGCTTTAAACGGTTCCGGTTGGCTTAATATGTGTTTCGGCTGAAAAATCAGACAATACACAATGATGCACAATACACTATGCTTCTTGTGCCACAGCTGATTTTGCTGTAGAGGTTATGGTTCTGGCCGGCTTAATAAGGTTCCGGCTGGCCTATAATAAGGTTAAGGCTGGAATTATAAGATGTCGGCAGAAAAATCATATAGTCCACAATGATGCACAATGCAGGGTGCTACTTGTGCCATAGTTGGTTTGGTTCCGGTGCCATGGTTATGGAGATTATGTATGGAGAGTTCGAATTTCATCTGACGAGTACATTAAAACTTCAATCGTCGATTACAGGAAAACTGGACGATGTTTTGAGCGCAAAACAATTTAAGCATAAATTGCTGCTTAAACTGTTTTGCGCTCAAAAAATCGATAAACGCCTCTTTATCCAAAATTAGCTAACCATTCACAATTGACTAAACATTGTATGAACTGAAACCAATATTTTTTATTTCTTTTCTGGTGAAAAAACAGCAAGGTACTACCTCTTGCTTAATTTGTAAAAATTGATTAAAAAATTTTTCTACCGCAACTGGACGACATATAGTTTTCCTGGTTTGACTGTCAACCTTGCAGACAAATTATGAACAAATTGTGTATGGGAGGTGTGATATTTCATAATATGTGCGGGGAGTGAAAACTTCGTTGCTAACAATCGTCGATTACAGGAAAACTGAACGAGGTTTTGATCCATTTTAAACGCCGTATTCATAATTACCTAACCAGTCACAATTGAGTAATTATTCCAAGTATTTTTTAAAAATTTTTTTGTATTTTGCCGGATCAACGTGTCAAGCGTCCTTTTTTGATTCATTTTCAAAACATAATGTGCAAGTTGGATAGCACGTCTTAGAGTTTTGTAACACCTCTGTTAACAATTTAATATACTTTAAAATTGAAGGGCATTTAAATGATAAAATTTAAAGCGTTTACCAGTTTTTATGTGCAAAAACACAGAAAGAGTAAATATAAATCTAACATATGTATATTTGCACAAAAACTTGTTACCGTAAAATGGAAAAGGCACCGAATGGAAATAAATGTATTTCTCCCAACAGATTTTTCCTATATATAACTTTGACTTCCGTGACAACAAATAAAAAAAACTTGAAGATAAATCATTCTGAACCATTCTCTGTTCTACAAAAAAAATATTCTTCATTCAAGAGGACAAAAACTCAAAAGCATTCAACATCAATAAATATCACACCGCTGAAATTCAGATTTATAAGGTTGTGCTAATTAAGTTTCTTGCGAATTTCCGATACAGAATGTATCGATCGAATCAATTTGGGGTGCAAATCGAGAAATTAAGATTTATCTCACGTACCGAAAACGTGTATCCCTCCTCATGAGTACATTTATATACGAATAATTCAAATTTAATCGAATTATGTAAATTCTACTTCTTATTGCAATTATTTAGTCAAAGACATTTGAACGAGTATACGAAATCCTTGACAAGGAAATTTTAACGAGTGTTTAGTAATAAACAACATTTGGATTACATTATATTTCCAAGGATAAGGATATTTTTTCATAAAACCTAAACATGGTAAAATGGTATTCAAGTTCTATGGAAATTTTATTACATTCCAGTAAAAGTACTCCGGGGACTCGCAAAATGACTTAAAATAGCGAGTGTAAGGTAGCTATTTATGTACCGTAAAAATTATTATCCTTGTACGGTGCCTTAGATAAAATAACACTTCAATTTTTATGCAAGTACGTGCAAAGTATTGGTTTGGTAGACATGTGGAAATATACTTCCTTATATTTCGAAGGTAGGTTTTCCTCTTTGACGAGGTTTTCGTTGATTCTTAACCAATTTGGTAGTTGCTGTAGGCGGGAAAGGTATTCCGTCGGCAAAATTCTCCAGAAGTGGTGATACATTCCCTGAAGCTGGTAACGATTGAGATGGAGCGTTTTCAGATAGAGTAATTATATTTCAGGCGTCATGATTGGTGTCATGAAAACTGCCCTGGGCTGATGATTTTGCAGTCACCTGAGTCATTCGACATGGTACAAAATGGCCGCGAGTTTAAGCACGCTTCGATGTGGCATAGCAGTGTCATAATAATTCCTCGAATGTGAGTAGAGTTGTGCCCATGAAATAAAGTAAATAACGTTTCACTGATTTTACCACTGCTTCTCACCCGTCCCCGAAATGTAGAGAAGCAGAAGGACTAAAGTTCCAGCTGGTACCGCCTT
The DNA here is from genome assembly GCA_963691935.1 of Nephrotoma guestfalica. Lineage (NCBI taxonomy): Eukaryota > Metazoa > Arthropoda > Insecta > Diptera > Tipulidae > Nephrotoma > Nephrotoma guestfalica. The sequence goes on from OY829914.1 coordinate 215,680,310, forward strand.
GAGCCATCACAGGATTTACATCTCTAGTGGTATGCTGATCCAGGAATGCCAGTTGACGACTAGATTGACTCTTCGTGTGGTGAACCTCTTTAACGATACGATGAATGTATTTATGGTGATCTCGAACACCAGCTTCAAATGTAGTACTGTCGTAAATAAATAGGGAAATGCATATGTAATTCTTTATCGATGCACCGCCACGACCTTTGTGTAGTTTGATGGTGATTTGGCCTGCATAATTCAGGCCACTGTGCAAGAACGGTCCCGAAGAAGTAACATGATGCGATGGAAGATGGTAAGGTAGTTTGGGAAAGATAATCGGATTGCAAATTCGATTAGTTTTAAACTGTTCTCCAACTCGTAGTATAATATCACTGCCGACGAAAGGGTTCCAAGATCGAAATAAGCTGTTGTCTAATAGATGTTCCCCGGATTGACATCTTAATAACTAAAAATGTGTATCTTGAACCGGCTTGATCCAGAACTAGAATGACCAATTGGGCTAAGGTACGGTGATGAAGCCTTTCTAGCGCGATTGCTGTACTGAGATGTCGATGTTGGATGAAGCGTCTGTAAAAAGCCATGATTTTTTGAGCGAAGGACATCGAGCCAGTAGGTAGTATAGGTTGTTGTGAGACGTCACGTTTTCTGCATGTGTGACCATAGACTTTATTTTCTTCCAAAGAGTACCCAAAATTCTTCTTGAAGTATGATTTTGGCGAAACAATCGGCCGTGGGAGACCAATGTCGAACGGTACCTAATTGAGAAGCTGTTGGCTGTTCGAGGACCTTTTCCGTAGTTTGAAGTCACCCTATCGAGGCAGTTTCATAATTTGTCTCTGGACTTCGATTAAATTGACTGTGTCGTCTAAGCCAGTCATCATGTGGTCGACGTAAAAGTTTCCCGATGCAACTTTGAATGGAATTGGGAATTTCTTCTATACGTCTCGTGCTGGCAATACCGTAAGCGACAGTGCACAAACGATAATATCTAAAGGTACATCTCGAGAAGGAAGCCGTTAGATGCGCTCATGGTGTATGTGTTCGGGCGTCATCAGGATCTGTCGATACATTTGCTTGATATCTGTAACAAAGAAGAATTTATGTTTGCGAAAATGGATTAGTATTGATCCGGCCAGTTGTTGTGGTCTTTTAGCACTTCCTCCATATGAATCGACTAGTAGTCTCGAACAACTGCATCCTCTCGTGATCTTCCAAGGGGTAATAAGTTGTCATTTATTGGTATGAAAATGGTGTATCTTCCGTCTTCTTTGCGAAAGTGTACCGATTCGTAGTACCTTTTGCATTCTGACTCAACGTGATTTAGGTCTCGAGATAAACAAACATCCTTGAGTTCTTAAAATGACCTCAGTTTGATGTAGATGGCGCCATAATCTTCGACACCTTGCAGAAGAGGATATAACCGAGATTCGTATTTTGAGCGAAAGATGAACCGCTAATACAGCTGATACAACCATCCTTTTGAAACAACCCAATGACATCAGCTCCCAGTAAAATGCCAATGTTGTTGGAAAAAGAGTACAGTGGATCAGCATATGTAAATTGGTTGGGATCGCAGCGTGCCTGTGATCTGGGGGGGGGGGTGCCTCGTTCGCACAGATTTAACCGATTGTGACTGTTGCTGGTCTCCTTGCAACCCAATGCAATTTGCTGTACTCTTAGATATGAAACTGACTTGTGATCCCGAATCCAACAGAGCTTGAGAAGAAGTATTGTGTAGTAACGTGTGGTGTCTTTTATTGTAATCCCGTCACATGCCGGAAGTGCCGTCGAAATGGTGTGGAACTGGCGCAGACAGTTGAAGCACAACCACTTTCCTCGGACGAGATTTAACCTATCCTCGATTGTAAGAGGCTTGAATTGTTCCCATTGGAATACGTTGTGTTTTCCAGCACAAACTAGGCACGTGATGATACGAGAGTCTGACGTGATAACGAGTGAACGACTTCGAGCATACAGGAAATCGTTAAGATCCTGGTAAGAAGGATACTGTGCTCGAGTTATTGACATCTCCCTTTGTCGATGGGTTTCTGGATCCAACTTATCGGCGATGATATGAATTAAAATGATATCCCATGTGGTGACTGGCACTCCTAAAAGTTTTAGACAGGGAACGGTGTTGGTCGATGTATCAACGATCTTGCGCATTCCTACGACTGATTCAACTTGTAGTGCAGGCATGGTTCTAAACTGTCACAGATGACTGTTGAAGATGAACCGACTGATTGTATCGATCTCGAAGAATCTGTGTTACGTAACGTTTCTTGAGCCCATTTTTATTTATATCTAAACGCGGTTAATGGTGGATGGATTCCTGTGTATTTCTTTCTGTTTGGTTGGTAGTGATTGGTTGGTGTAAAGGCTGGACTATAGATAGAATAAAAAGAACAAAAAGAATAACGTAAGAAACGAAGACAAAAAATTATTATTCCAATTTGACGTTACGGCCATAGATGACTTGAAATATTAAGTTCATTCATATATTTTTGTGATATATTTCCTACAATTATGAATGAAACTACAATATTTTTCAGTATAAACGTATTTATATAAACAAATATGTTTTTAAAATTATAAAAATTATTTATATGCGATTTAAATCACCACAATTCGATAAATTATTTTTTTTAGGTTAGGTTTAGAAAAATACAATTCTACAGTGTATTGAAAATTATTTTTGATATTATATTCATATTAGTATATATATACATGAATATTTCATAAATAGAAAAGATAAAACACACGAATAATATAAAATCCCCTTATATAAAATAATAAACATGCATATTATATTCAACGCACTAAAATTTATTTGGGTTTTGTTGTTGTAGTTATTAAGTTTTTTATTCTTGGGCGAAAATTATCGCTCGGTTATTCTTTTAAAGTGACAGCAAAAATGAAAAAAAATTAAACGCAATTTCTGTTATTCTTTTTATATTCATTATTCTCAGTATAGTCGATTGAATGTAAATCCTCTCTTTCGCTCTCTTACGTTATTTTTTTTATTCCATCTATAGTTCCCACTTAAAGCAAAACATTTCATAAGAATGTTTTTTTATATGCCTCTCGTTTACATCAATGCGAATTTATGTAAACGAGAGACAGAGAAGAAAGACAATTCTTCTGGAATGTTTTGCGCGTCGTTTGTGCGGGGTAAGAGTTTTTTGGATCGGGCAGTCGAGTTTGAAATTTTGTAAAGAGTGTGTGGTTTTCCAAATAGAAAAAATTGTCAGAAATTCTAGAAAAGCAAAATAAAGAATTTTCCAATGTTTTTGTATTTATATAATTAAAGAATCTTTAATAATAATAATTATTATTTAAATATAACGAAGTTCAAAATAATCTAAGAAATAAATGAGATTTATGCGAATGTTGTGAAGTGTTTTAAATTTAAGAACAAATTTTTTTTGTGTTAAACGAAAAAAAAATCGACATTTTCTTGTGCAAGTTGCTAAATTATATTCCTCATTTTTTATATAAAGAAACTAGAAGTAAATTGATTTACTCAGACACACCAATTGTACCAAGTTTATTTGATTGCCTTTCACTTGGATTACGTAATTCAAAACAACATTTAAAATAATTCCCCTTTGTTTACGGGGTGCACAATTTAACTGAGGAAACTGTCTTTAAGTTTACTACGCAAAATACAACGAACGTACGGGTGGCCAACTGGCTCGTCGTGATTTTGTTTGGCTTATCGGTGAAAACGATAGACAACGCAACGGGTGGCCAATCGCAAGGCCAGTCGTAAATTTATCGTGTATAACGGCGGACGGGCAGCATCGTGGCAGCAAATTTTACGGGTGGCCAATCGAGGCCGTTCAAACAAGGTTGAGTTTTTGCGTGTACCGGCGGACGGCCCAACATTTACGGTGGCCTATCGAGGCAAATTTATTACGGCGGAAAGACGCCCAACATTGTACGGTTACGGGTGGCCAACCACAAGGCTATCCGCATTTTTTGGTCTAACCGGCTGTCCTTCGAGTTTTGTGTAACGGTGAAAGGCACCGCAACGGTCCGGGTGTGGCACATCACCTGTGGCATGACGGCCGCGCAAGGCCGCACCAGTATTTTTAATATATATATTAAGGTACCGTTTATTTATTTATATTTTTTAATTTTTTTTTTTTGATTTTATTGTTTTTTATATTTTATTATAATATTAAATTCAAAATATTTTGTAATCGAGCGCCGCACAGCGGGTGCACGCTCGGTGCGTATCGTTCTCTCTCTCTCTCGTTTTCTCCTGGTGCGGGTGGAGGGGGAAGTTGTTTTCTGTTGTTGTTTTCTTTATAAATAAAATGAATTATTAAATTTTTTTTTTCGGTGTGGTGTGATGGGAGCGGAAACTTCCTCTGTGTCGGCGTAGTGTTTGCGGTCCCTTGGTGCCCGCATCCGATTCCGGAACCAGGGCTTGTCCCCGTTTGAATTCGGATGGATGCGCGCACCAAGGCACCGCTCTCGGTTTATAATTTTGTTGTGTTCGTTCCTCAGGTTTCGGCGGAACTCCGGGTACATTTTATTATTATTTGCGTTCCCCCTAAATTTCTGTAACATCACGGTGTAAGCCAGGAGCCCTGTATGCCTCAAACCCCACGACCTTAGCACTTCTCCCTGAGAACGTAGCCGGCAAAAATCACCGTGGAGGCCTCTGCAGGTGCTTAGTGATATCTGCAGGTTGGCAGTAGCCAGCCTGTAACATCTGTTGCTCACAGACTTGAGCAATACGCTGAAAACTGAAACCTTGATTCGAACAGTTGTGCATCGTACGGCTGCCTTGCATGCGCTGATTTGACGTCACCGCCAGTTCTCGACAGTGGCTAATAATTGGCTTATTACGGTTTTGAAGTTCGTTCCTCCCATAGAGCCCCTTGCTCTTCCTTACTGCTTTTTCGAGAACTCGCTGTTGTCATATTGCACCGAATTATGTTAGTTCTAGTAAAATGTTTCAGAGAATTGCCCATCACAGGATTGCGATTGTGAAATGCGAACACGATTGCAAACTGGCCGACACAGGAGTACTCCTAAAAGCCGACAGCCACGGAAGGAACCAATACTCATACCCATTTCTATATAATATGAGACAAGAATGGAGAAAACAACCCAGCTCTTAAAACACGGAATCCTTAGACCCTTTAAGAGTCCATATAACTTACCGATCTGGGTTGTCGACAAGAAGTTAGATACCTCACAAACAAACAAAATGGTTGGTTATAAATTTCAATAAGCTATCACAACATCACACGCATATTCAAATCTCGGAAACTGTAAATTTTTTCCAGCAATCGAAAAAACTTCAGGATTTCCACAGATTAAAATGAAAGAGCGGACATAACAAAAACCTCGTTTTCCACAATGGTGTTCGGCCTAAACGTTCTAGCCATCTTTCAGCCAGAAGTGGAACATTTACAAAGCATTACGAAAATTGTCTCAAAATTAGATAAAGCCAACTTAAGAGTCTTAAGGGTACCTCATCACAAACAAGGGTATCAAGCCTGATCCTCAAAATATTTCGGTCATATAAAACATCAAAAACTTCCGGAACCTAATGGATTTAGGTACGAGAGGAAAGGCCCTTGAGGAAGAGGAAATTGGATTAGAAGCGCATGGAAATGGATTGCAGGCTCATCTGACGCAACAGACATAAAAACATAATAACACAAAATTTTTGATTAATTAGCTAGAAGTGCTTGTGAGTACTTTGCTAATGCCACTGAAACCAGGCTATCAGGCTATCATCAACAATGTAGGTAATCGCAGACAGGTACATTGAAAATTTGATGGGAGATAACAAGGAATTTCTCATATGTTGTATGAAGGAAATAGAAAAATTTTTTGGTTAGTTTTGTACCACCAGTATGCAATATACCTCAGTAAATTCTTGGCCCGTTCGTTTCAACAAGAAAAGTTCGGGTGAATATCGTTAAATGTTTCGGTTCCTGACATTGTAGGTACACAGAAGGCGCAATTAGTTGCATTCTACCGTGTTGACATCAAGTCGTGTATCGATTTTTCATAACCGAAATGGTTGTGCTCGTTATACGGTTACGATGCGTGCTCTAAGAATGTTATGATTTTATTTCTCTTTTGACGGCGCATCCAACAAATTAGCGCTCCATCTATAATTTTAAGAGAAAGGTTTACTCTTAAGGTTTTATTTTCAAAATTAATCCAATAAATGGGTTAAAATCCCAAAAATTGGCATGGTGGACAATTGTTGGATTAGTTTTAATAAGAAGTAAGAAGAAGACTTCCTTTTATAGAATAAACTTTCTTTTATAGAGTAGGAGTAAGTGTGGGCGCAGTTTTCGATGTGGTGTCTGTCTATATGTCCGGCTGTATCCACTCTGCAGCCCAAGTGAATTGACTTATTTTAATGAAGCTTTCTACTTGGACATTTTTCACGTGTTGGGGGATCCAAGTGGGGTTTTGGCGGGGATCGGCCCACCGGATGTGCCAGCTTATCTTATCTTATCTTGGCTAACGTTTTCTCCTTTTTGATGTTTTTTCAATTATTTTGGTAGCATCTGCGATGGAGTCGTTTGAGAGCGAAAGGAATTTGGATTGGATATGTAATAGGGCTAGTCAGGATCATTTTCCACAATTTAGGCAGAAGTGTCGATTTTGGTATTAAACTGTTATTTCGTAATAGTTCAGCCGCTCTGCGTCCCATGTTGGTTAACTGCTCTGGATATAACTTCATACTTGGATGTTTTTGTTTAGGTTGGGGGACAACTTCCTTTGGAGCTTTTTCGTTTTTGGCAGTATTTTGGTATAGCATTTGCGAAGGAGTTGGTTAGGAATGGATCGATTATAGGTTAAAGTTGTAGCTGGTCCTGATTATTTTCCGCAAACGGCTATTTTTGATACAAACCTATTTTTATGGGAGCTTGTTCTTGTATCCATATGTTTTGGGAGATGCAGGATTTGCAAAAGGCCTGATAGCCGCGGGAAAGTTCTAGATTGAATTTGGTAGAAGGATGATTCCTGGTGATTTTCTGTTGGTTGGGTGGATGTGCCGGTTTTTGTTGCGATACTTTTTCGTAGGAACTTTCTTGTTTTTTGCTAGTGTTTTGTATTCTATGGGATTTACGAAGAGGCCAGGCGGATTCTAAATTGACTTAACATGCTAATTGGTCCAGTATATTTTTCTGAAATTTTGAATGCGCAGCATACACACACAAACATAACACTCGACGTTTTCTCCTTAGCTGGAGAGAACAGGGAAAGCAATGCGATATCAGAGGTATGGACGTCGGTATGAAAATGTTGTACAGGGTTTTAGCATGGGAGCTTTATGAGAGTCAGATACTGGGAATTCTTTAGTTGCCTTAGTCAGCTTAGTGTTCAAGTGTTGCGATTAGGGTATATTCGAGGTGGGGGAGAGTCGTATGTTCGCCAAAACATCAATGAACAATTGTTTTTAGTAAGCGACAAAACGTATCTTTTATACGTTTTGTCTTGTGGACATTTTATACTGCCATTCATTAGTTAGAAGCAATGTCAAGCTTAAGTCTTAAGCATACCATTACGTAACAAATCTTTATATTGCGGATAACAAAGTCGCAGATTTCAAAAATTTATTTAATGTAGCATATCGTTCGGAGCGGCCAAGAGAACTGATTGAACATTTTTAAATACTTGTAAATTTAAATGTACAAAGCATAAAAATGTAAATAATATTGATCGTTTTCCGGGTATTTCTCTGTATCTCATTTCATATTTTTGAATTAGGCTATTTTGCAAATTGGTTGTGAGAAAACGGGTATAATACCCCAGAAAGGGGTACGTCTAGCCACCCTATAATACACCTTCCGGTTTCCTCTTTCGACCATCGATAATTCACATGTATAGGCTAACGTATGTGCCAAACAGAAATGAATAATTCAATGTGACGACAAAATTGCATGCCCCAATGCAGTCGACAATCACACATCGGGATTCCGATTGAAAGTATAGTCTTGAGTGGAATCGATTTAAATACCTAATTTGTCTTTAGCACTGATTACACAACTCTACTGAAGAAATAAAAAAATTAGAGATAGCCTAAAACAAAGATGGCCAAAGGAACATTGCAACGAGGCAGCATAAAACTTTTGTTCTTTTCCTTGCAGAGATAATGATAATTAGATATGAATACCACCAATCAGTGCAGGAACCTCAACAATAGACTTAAGTGCCCAAAATTTAAGTACGCTTGAAACTTATTGGCAAGCAACGCAATATGGAAGAGATAAAGGTACGGAGAAAAAAGCTATCAAGCCAATATGTAAACTGAAGCACGTACACAACATCTCCTGTATCAGTTTTTTATTATCTCTGCAATCTGTTCTGGGGCCAAGGCTCTCCCAACTCTTTCTCGGTTAGCTTTTTCCGTCCTTACTTTTACGCCAGTGTGTAGGCCAATTCGAGGACGTACGGTCATAGGTCCGATTTTGTTACCATCTGCACATTGCATAGTTCCATGCCAGCCTATACTTGCATGAAAGATGGGTCGGCCCATGAGCTTTGCACTCCGACAGGGGGTCATAGATGTGTTCCATTTCATCACAGATCGTAATCTGTTGATGAAAATTCACTTTTGCATCCTGCCCCTATCGGGATTCTAACCCAGTACCTCCCGATCCAAACGCCAAAGCTTTAACCACTGTGCCAATTGGTCGGTAACACAAATTTTATCAAAAATTTAGCACGGATTAATAAACGGTTGATATTTTATTGTGCCGTTTTACCCCAAGGGTTTCAGGAGCATATTACGACCGTTAGGCAAGCAATAATTAGTTACCATATCGCTTAGAAGTACAGGAGAAAATCGAAAAACAAATAAGTTGCAGTCGCAGATTCAAGCGTTTTTAGTCTTGCCAAAAATCAAGTTATATGATTTGAACGTAATAACAGATTTTATCGGGAACGATTAGTGGCAGAATAATCTCGACGAAAAACGTTCTTCGTAGTCATGTAGTTAGTTACTAACAACACTAAAATAATTGCAGATAATTATTGTATGACCTTAAACCTCTGTAATTGTCAGGTCCAGTATTCTGTTACTAATGAATAAAACATAGCATTTGAAAATTGAAATGCTTGCAATATAAATTTTATTGTTATTTAAAGTTGTATGTAATAAACGTCTGAGACGGGCAAATAATTTCCCATTCTTAATTTAAATTTATTTACATTAAAAATTGTTAATTAAATTGTGTGTTAACACATATAAACTGCCCGCAGCTCAACGATTTATGTTGACATGGCATCGATTAAACTAGCTCGCAACTTATCCGTAACGGCTGTAGGCCGTCCATCGTTAAGTTTAAATATACTTTCAACAACTGAAATCTCTGTGGACAGGGTACTCATACCACAAAACGCACACCAATCATTTACGACAAGACCGGCCCCAATAGTATCACAACCCCGATTTACTGTACCTGAAACAAGCGGTACCTGGAGCAGTGAAGATAATTCATCCTGATCTTGAATTGTAGTCTTTGGGTGTACCATACCACCCTGATTACTGAGCACTGAATATGAACCAACCAAAACATTATTTGCGATTGTTTGCCGAAAAACTTCCACTTGTAGGACATCGCCTAAAATTTCTTCGGTTTCCTTATCTAAATCGGGATGCACAAGCGCCACATAATCATTACATGAAATGACATTTCCAAGTGCTGATAAACGCTCCTCGACACGCTGTATTTTTACTTCATCCGGTAAACTGTTTCGCAAATGCTGCAATTCGGTATCTGTTGTTGTATTCGGAACTAGCAATCCATTTTTATTGCCCACAGTTAAACGACCAATAATTCGGCATCCGGCTATTGAGGCATGCACAACAGGAATCGTATCGGACAATTCAGCTTCGTAAACACTAAAATATCATAGAATTTCACAACATTATCACGTTGTATTGTTAGTATCACATAACCTCAAAATGTTTACCTGTAAAAACTTTCTGCCCCACCAATCCCAATTAAACAGTATTTATTTGTTAATTTACTGAATACACCAATATCATCATTGTTTTCATATTGAACACGTAGTGCCATTATTATTTTTATGAAACAAAATATCTTTAATTCACAAAATTACACAAAGAATTCAGTAGAGCAAAATGAAAATGCCGCAGTTTAATTTGCCTGTCAAATACAAATGTCAAATTCTGTGCAATGTGCGAGATTAATAACCGTAAACGTTAATTGTATTATGGAAGAGAATTGATTATTAGTGACATCTTACAAAAACATTTATATATCAATTTTAATTTGGAAATTAGCTTAATAGTAATGTGGGAACTATAGATAGAATAAAAAGAATAAAAAGAATAACGTAAGAAACGAAGACAAAAAATTATTATTCCAATTTGACGTTACGGCCATAGATGACTTGAAATATTAAGTTCATTCATATATTTTTGTGATATATTTCCTACAATTATGAATGAAACTACAATATTTTTGAGTATAAACGTATTTATATAAACAAATATATGTTTTTAAAATTATAAAAATTATTTATATGCGATTTAAATCACCACAAGTCGATAAATTATTTTTTTAGGTTAGGTTTAGAAAAATACAATTCTACAGTGTATTGCAAATTATTTCTGATATTATATTCATATTAGCATATGCATACATGAATATTTTATAAATAGAAAAGATAAAACACACGAATAATTTAAAATTCCCTTATATAAAAAAGTAAATATGCATATTATATTCAACGCACTAAAATTTATCTGAGTTTTGTTGTTGTAGTTATTAAGTTTTTTATTCTTGGGCGAAAATTATCGCTCGGTTATTCTTTTTAAGTGACAGCAAAAATGAAAAAAAATTAAACGCAATTTCTGTTATTCTTTTTATATTTATTATTCTCAGTATAGTCGATTGCATGTAAATCCTCTCTTTCGCTCTCTTACGTTATTCTTTTTATTCTTTTTATTCCATCTATAGTCCAGCCATAATTTTGATTACAGCGTGTTCCAATTGAGTGGCACACATACAAATTTACATAATTTTTTAAATTTATGATTTGCCATCCCGATGAACAATTCCGTTATTATTAGCTTCATTATGTGTTTATTTGTCAAGGTCAAACAGCTGATTCGATATTTTCCATACAAAAACCGCAAATTAAAATTTATTTCCTTTGTATTATTCCGTCGTTCCACACTTTAATTCTTTCGTCGTAATTCTTTCCTCGTTTCCTTTCCCTTCACCCACAAACTGTTGGTAGTTTCTTGAAGGAGAAGGAAAAGTGGAAAGAATCAAAGTGTGGAATGGCGGATTCGCTTTGACTGATTATTTCAAACTCGTTGCGAATCACTTGCGGTTAGCAGCGTGCCACTGTTTGAACCGCGAACTAGGTTATTCTTATTTAGTGCGTTAATTGTTTTATTGCCTTAACGCCTTTTTATTTCCTGTGGCGTTGTCACAAATTAAGGTTTAACGAGATAATTAGCTTGTTGCGCTCATGAATTTCGACAAAATTGGAAAGCTGTAAAATTGTGGAGGATTACGTGACAACTATAATCAACACAGCTCATAAATTAAATTCCATTCAATAAAATGTATCAGAGGAATGGATCGGCATAATTCTTATGACAGGACTGCCAGAGTCTATGATTATTGGAATTAAGATTGCCATATATGGCCAGATATTGCTATATATGGAAAAGGTTTATTGAATGGCATTAATAAACACCGCAATAACGGTAAAAGTAAACAGGAGCATCTGCTGATCCATGTTGTTTCAATTGTAGCAACTATCGGCATATTGTAAAAACCAACCAAAACTAAAATTGTTAGCCAAGAGAAACGATTGCCTCACAGAGGTCACTGCTGCAGCCTACAATGACGTTGTGGTTGCAAATAGCTCAAAATTCAAAGTATCTTCAGTTGGTTGTGCTGAAGTTGATGTGATAGTAAAAGACAAAATCCAGAATGTAATATTAAAAACATTTTGTGCATCACAGGTTTATGTGCAAATCTCTTATTCTTCAGTCAAACAGTTAAGAATGGGAATAATGCTTAGTTTGACAAGACGATGGCAACGAAGACTTTAGACACTTAAGTTCCAGCGGCATGAAAATATTAAGTGGTATTGCATCTAATGTTAAACTTAATCATACTGACAGCAACTGTTTGACGTGCATAAGAGGTACGCAGACACAAAAAGATCCGGAACTTGCTTCATTGATGATTTTTACTCACAAATAGTTCGTTTTTTTGTTAAAATCAAAATCCGAAGCAGCAGCAATGTTTCAAGAATTCAAGAATTTCGTGGAGAACCACACCGAGAGGACTATAAAATGTTTGCGAACCCACAATGGAGACAAATACATTAACCACCGACCTGAATAGAGGCCGAATGACAGATTTACGTTGTAAACGTCACCCTGACGTTTTTGGCAACAATTGTGCAACGGAGAGCTGCCGCCGCTCGAAGAGTTTCTTCCACAATTTTCCTCTGTGCTCGTTGGTCATGTTCTGGACTTATATGGCAGATAAAATTAAAATCAGGTGCGAATATGGCTTTCTACCGCCTGTACCGTATGCATCCGCACAAGCTATTCAAGACCAGTTGAGGAGATTGCTGTTTTTAGGAGTAATTCTTCCAATAGAGTGATGAATGTGCCTCCCACCTTCTAATGTGTTAAGTGAATTGGTTGCAGTCCAGAGTGAAAATATCGTCCAGCATTTTCCAACAGCTGATGGACACAATATTGAAGGGGATGTGCATAGTTGCTGCAAATCTTGAGGATATCATTGAGACTGAGAAGGGCGAGCAGGATCACCGACAGATGCTTTTCTCTGTCCTCAACCGCGTTCAGGATTACGGTTTCATCACTTGACATTTCATAGTTGCGTGCTTCTTGAAAACCGTAAATTGCTATATGGCAAACCCATCAAAGGGCTGAACGATCTGCGAAAGATTTTGGATGAAATATTGCGGGAAGACGTCATATACGAATGGATCCCTGAAAGGAAGAAGCAAATCAGAAATGAGACGGTGGTAGTGTATTTCTAACTCCAAACATCGCTGTCATTGAATCAACAATGTATTTTTTATGGCAAGCCAGAAAAATTACATACAACGATAGGTTCATCGGAACTTCATTTAGCAACTATAGACCGAGGTTTTCAAGATGAGCGGTATGACACTGAAAAGACCATTGAAAAATTATTGGAACCATTCGCAGTTCTAGTCTGACTGTGTCAGGAAGATGTGTGTTACGAGCGGCATCGAATGCACTGAAATTAACGTACAAACAAATGACTGGGCATCATATGAAGTTCAAGTTTGATTTGATTAAGGCCCCGAAAAGCAACTATGCATGAGAGAAAATGGAGCAACAGTCCAACGGCCATCACTGAGCAGGTTGGAAGGAGTTCTATGTTAGTAATGCCGTTTATTTTAAGTTCATGATTCGCAATAGTACTTTTGAGTTTTTATTAGCGAACATCGAGATGCTAGTACAAGCTTAATTTTCATTGACTAATTTTTTTCTCTGTGTTACTGTGTTACATTACCACAATGAATATTTTGAAGGAGTTCAAAACGAGATCGTAAAAATTGAGGAACATGCGATTTCTATACTCTGGAAAATGAGTACATCTGGTCACCTTAAATACCACCGGCTTGAGTACCTTTTATCCAGATGGTCTAGGAGTTGGAGAGGACATTGACTTGTCGTAATTGTATACGAAACTCTATATAAACACATTTGACCAATTCCGTTGAAAGAGAAATATGTAGTCATTTTCTCGTCAGCTACTCTTACGGGCAGATCAGAAAGATTCGATAATCAGACTTTTTTGAACTTCGATTATATTGAGGAAATAATTACTAAACACTTAGTTTCGCAAATTTACATGTACAATCTAACAAAGCTGCACCAGTTTTAGCGGTTGTCGAAGGATGCTTCACCTCATAATAAAATTTAAATACAATTTGTTACAAAATATTTTTATTAAAACTTAAAAATCACAATAATTATTTTACTTACAACTAAATTACCAATAATTGTCAGACGCAGCCACGCTTATATTTATGCATTCCCAACTACTTTACGTCATTATCCTGTCCAGTCTTCAAACTAGTTTCCATCCCTGCCCCATTATTTTCTAATTTCTTAATACTCATGTCTAATAATTCTTCAGTGCGACCATTCTTCTCATCACTTTTTTGAATATCAACCAGCTGTCGTTTTGTATTATATGGTCTTGGGCCAACTAAACTAAGTATCACAGGTAGAAACACCACCCCGTGAAAAAGTCCAAACATTATAACTAGTAAAAATATTTTAAAAAACGATTTAAATGTATAAGCGTCAGAAGTAGAGAGCATTGATAGTGCTAAAATTGTTGAACCACCCCCATATAACACGGCTGATCCAATATGTAATACAGTTTCGAAGGCACGTTCGGTGCGTGATCCATCGGTAATAGTTAAAAATGTGTGCCCAATATGGGCCGCATAATCGACACATAAACCAACGGCCAATTGTAATCCGATGCATGAAACCAAATCTATTGTTAAACCCCACATATGCATGTAACCACCTACATTGACCAGCGTTAGTACAACACACACAAAAATCCAAAAGCAAACTTGAAAATTTACAATTAAAATAATGGTGCAGCCCATCACACAAATCAGGGCCAAACAAATATTTCGCAACACCTCTTCGTCAATAATTTCGTCTGTGATCCAATTACCGAACACTTTGCCCCATACCGTTGAATAATTATTCGGGCCACTTTTATGATCATTATTCGTTATATTCGCTTCAGCTAAAATATGTTCAATTGTTTTCATCGCGGGTAGATATTCGGCCCGATTTTTAAACTGTTTAAATTTAAATTGTAAATAGGCAACATTTATGTCGGGGGCATTTTTACCGCATGTCAATGGTTCGACAAATCGTATGTTTGCCTGATATTTACCACCATCGTTGCTGTATAAAAATTTAGTTAAGTACAAACGCCATTTGGAATCCGAAATATCATCCGTTGCCATGTCTGTAAAATTAAAACTTTATAATCAAGCAACTATTAATACTAATGGTTTAAATCATAACTTACCGATGTCGTAATAAACGTTTACAAAATCATAAAATTCATCAACCCACGAGGTATAATGATGCAGGATACCTGTTTCATTTTTCAGTTTTTCCGATATCTCGATCAATTCGGGCATATGCGCACTGTAATTTAAATTCCCCATATAAATCCCACCTTCGTAGCCCATTTCCGGATAATATTCCTTCTTTATTGCAAAAAATCTACTCAAGTACGTCGATTCTGGTATGAACCAGGTCGGATCAAATTTTTGTTCTAATTGAAGTAATCCGGTTATTCCAAATCCTGTGTAACCCACCACCAGCAACAGCACTATAATTTTACCAGGCAATGTCAATATTAATTTTGAGTATATGAACGTCAGTGATTTTTTCATTAGATTTCCCTTAAAATAATATTTCACTCTATTCTGGTCGTGTACAATGCACGGTATTAAAGCGTTTCGTCGAGCTTCGATACGTCGTTCATCCAATGCAAAAACCGCAACAAACATGGTTATTGCAAGTAAATACGTAAACAAAACTCCAATTCCGGCGTACAAACAAAACGATTGCAGCGAGGGTAGAACAGTTGTAGCACCGACCATAAATGCAACCAAATCGGTTATTGATGTCACGGTTATAGATACACCAGCATGTTTTAACATCCAGCCGATTCGTATCGGAATACTTTCCTTGAATTGTACGGACTTTTGCACTTTACGCCAACACGCCATCATAACAAATATATCGTCCACTCCTAGTCCCATCAATAGAAAAGGAAGTGATGTATGTACGGGTCCATAAAATATTCCAATAAGAGAGCAAAATCCACAACTTGCCAAAAATGCTAAACCAACAGATAACAATCCTAAGCTACCAAGTATTATACGAAGTTCCACCCAATTAAATTTAGATAAGACGATTTGCATATAAATAAACATTAATACGCCGCCCAATAAAAGTTTATCTATATCCTGAAACATGACGGCCGCACTAATGTCACCGTAACTTCGCCCGGCCGAATAATAAAATTTAAAATCATCGTCCTCCAATTCTACTTTTAATTGGTGCATTACTTCTAAAAATCCTTCCTCCCATTTGAGCACACTATCGGTGGCCCAGTCTTCAGTACCGGCCATATTTCCAATTGCACCGTGGTCGATATCAGAAAAATTTAAGTACACATACCAGTTCTCCATAAGAGTATTAGCCGAAGTAATGTAACCCGAAGAATTTCGTACAATACCGCTTAAAAGTGGCTCAACTTTAAGTTGGTGGCCTGTAACGGGGCTAAAAAAATATTTTAAAATTTTGTTTTAATCAGAATTTCATAATTTACCTATTTCTCGTTCTATTTAGTCCCCGCAAAATATCATCCAAACTTAAATTTTCCACATTTGCCGCATCATTTTCCCAAATTTCAAGCAGATTATCTTGCATACAGCCCTCCTTAAGCGAGTTAACGATCGTACAAAAAACGAGCGAATTTAAATTAACACTCGGATTAAACGTTTTTTTCTTTTCGATAATTTTAACTTTTTTCACTGTTGCGTTCGTCGTGTTTTTCGGTTTAGACGAAAAAATATCCATGAAATCAAAGAGATCTCGTTTCTTTCGTTCCTTGCTTACATAGGCGGCAATCAATGGTATTTTGAAACAAACATCGTTCCAACCGATCTCGGTGCCGTTTCCACCTTTAACTCGAAAATTTTCAATTGCCTTATTAATTTTTATAATTTTTAGTAAATTATTCGGTTCGAGAATATTTCCTCCATTCGGTGCATGAAATATAATGGTTTGTTCCCGGTGGCCTTCTTCAAAATTTTTCATTAACCATTCGGTGTCGTATAAAAATTTGGAATTTTTCGGTATCCATAACTTGATGGGATTGCGTTCATTGTAAAATTTTAAAAATCCTAAACAGCATAATGCTACACATAATAATGAGATGGCTATCGTCCGCCATGGATTTGACGCGATGAGCACGCCTAATCTGTAATGAAATATAAATGAGACAAATTAATTCAACGAGTAAATTTGGGACTTGAGGCTAACCATAAATTTAAAAGTTGTGATGTCGGAAGTCACTTATAATTAAATGGTAACGTTAACCGATCTGCCGTATCTAGGCACCGCATAAATCTACGTATTTTTCATATATTTGCATGCAGAAATCAAGGATTAATGTACATTTAGTAATAAGTGCTTCAGTTAAATATATGGCATTCATTCTTCAAAAACTACTAACAATTTGGAACCAGCGCTGTAACGAGAGATTTGTGAACTAGAGAGTTGACAAAAATTTTTTTGCTCAAATCGTACAAAGCTGCGTCAGCTAACTTCGTGGCATTCTTCAAAACCTTTTCAAAGATATACAAGTATATATTCTAATTGATACCTTCGACAGACACATAAACTATTGCGATATTCACTGATCAGAATTTTAATTTAAATTTTTGCGATCGCGATCTTCAAATATTAGTGATACACCCAAACGTGATTTTTAAATTTCACCAAACTTCTCTCGACATAACGTTTCCTGTATTTAAAATATGTCACAGTATTTAGAAGGTTCAGAAATTGTAAAACTTATAATGACATTTGAAATAAAATTCCTGGCACACTCGATTGTGTATCGTTGTCTTTCTTTTGCATTTCATAGTTATTGAGTTCTTACAACTAGATTACTAGGTTATGAAACGCAGTAATCCTGTTTTGCCAAAATCGCGTGCTGATAGACCGAAAAAATTACTACATAATCACTCGCAATTAGCTAGTTTGTGTCTGTCGAGGGTAACTATAATAAACGAGTAATTTGCCAACAGCACGGATAGGGTGGATTATGAACTCAAGTAGTATTTCCAAAATTATTGTCTGATCCAAGACCTTTCAAACGATATACTACACGAGTATATGGGAAAAATAAAAAAGGCGAGAAAGTCGTAGTGTTAGGTTGTTTTAGTGACTGCTGTCAGGTAACCGATCCCCTTGATATACAGGCCTCAATATAGCTATTCAGTTCTCCGAATTAAAAATAGAAAAAGATTGATGAAATAACATGAAATCAAACAAGCCATTCTTGAGATATCATCGGACAACAATGCAGACATTCAAACGAACAGAAAATATTTTTGTTTGGCTCAGGAAGTCCAAGACACCCCAAAACGTCGAGAAAGTGGTTGAACCCAAGTCACTTTTATCGGAATTTAGCAACTTAATAATCAATAATTTGGTGAGAAATAATATGTCATTTTTCTGTTACACTTACACTTACACCTTACACCTTACACCTTACACCTTACACCTTACATCTTACACCTTACACCTTACACCTTACACCTTACACCTTACACGTTACACCTTAAACCTTACACCTTACACCTTACACCTTACACCTTACACCTTACACCTTACACCTTACATCTTACACCTTACACCTTACACCTTACACCTTACACCTTACACCTTACACCTTACACCATACACCTTACACCTTACACCTTACACCTTACACCTTACACCTTACACCTTACACCTTACACATTACACCTTACACCTTACACCTTACACCTTACACCTTACACCTTACACCTTACACTTACACTTACACTTACACTTACACTTACACTCACACTTACACTTACATTTACATTTACATTTACATTTACATTTACACGATTACACGTAATTGAAACGATATTAATATTTTTAAAATTTATACTAGCGAATTAAAAAATGTACATGATCTTGTGAGTTATACCAAAAAAATAAATGTAGAATAAGCAGCACCATTTGAAAAAATATTTTTGAACATCGTCGGTCCTCTTCTTATATCATACCAAGAGAATAAATACATTGTTTCAGTTCAAGATGATTTAACGAAATTTTCCATGGCATTTCCGATATCTAATCAAGAAGCAAATTAAATTCCATAGCACGTGTATTTGTCGAGAAGGTAAAATGTATCTATGGCGTTCCTCAACAAATACTTTACGATCAAGGAGCAAATTTCATGAGCGAAATATTTACTAACATCTGCAAATTGTTAAAAATTAAAAAAATAAATTCATCTGCTTATCACCAATAAATAAATGAGGCTTTAGAGCGAAGCGTTCTCATCGAACCAGGGCTGAATATCTGAGAACCTACACTTAGGCCGATGATAAAAATTGAAACACTGAAGCCCTAATGTACTTCTTATTTTGTATTAGTGCACTTCAAATGTAAATAATATTTATATACTCTTCAGAGTTAAGAGGGTTTGGAGTTTAAAAGTGGATAGACTAATATCAGAACCGACAAGTGTTTTGTCTAGTAAATTAAATAAAATTATTAAATTTACTATGTGTATGATAAAATCATCGTAATCGCAGATTTCATTACTCTTTGCACAAGAATTAATTTTCGTCCCTATAAAGGGTGTTCCATCTGTTGCTTTTTTAAGCCCAAATAAATTTTTTATGCGGTGGCAATCGGAAATTTTGTTGACAAATGAAAAATCAAAACTATGTCATTTGAAGAACCCATGACGTTTACACACAACACAATAATGCGTTTTGGTTATCCAAACTTATTACGAAAATGGTCGTTCTGTAAAAAATACATTTCGTAAATTACGTTATGATTTTGGTCAACATGGACCTCCTACAGAGCCAAGAGTTCGCAAAATTGTTGAACGTATTGAAGAAACTGGTTCAGTTGAAGGTCGTAGAGCATATGGATACCATCGTCCAGTTCGTATTCGTGAAACAGTAACAGCTGTAAGTGACGATGTAGGAAAAGCCAAGCATCTCTTTGAGGCGTCGTTCACAATAATTAAACGTTTCATTAACCACTTTACATGGAATTTTATACAATAATCGCGAAGCACTCGACTTATTGGCAATCAAGTTCGATCAATTGACAGGATTATGCGATTTGACACCGTTAAATTATTTTCTTTGCGGTTTTATTGAAGAGTAAACTGTGTAGCAATGATCCACAAATAATTAAAGATCTTAAGAAAAACATTCGAGCTGAAATTGAGGCCAACTGCTTTTATTGGAAAAAGTCTTCAACAATGTTGATGATCGGACGCAGCCTGTAACAGGAGCCGTGGTGGTCACATAAACGATGATGTATTTGATACATAAACGGCATAGAATCTTTTTTAATATAAAAAGGCTAGCACTATGTAAGTCACTAGCACTATGTTTAAAATACGAGTATTTGTCACTATCCACACACTTTTATTTACCAAATTTAGTTCACGCGATGACACTTATATAGAATTTATGTTTAAAATATATGTCAATCGTATGTAAATCACGTTTAACAATTAAAATTGCTGACTATTTTAAACTTATTAGTTTTTATAAAAACACTAAAATGGAAATTATAAAATAAAATTGAAAAATAACAAAAATAAATTATTTATTAGCTAACACAAAGTAGGTTACCTTACAAGTTCATTAGGTAGTGAATCTTTTACGGTAATCGAAATCATTATAGACGACAACTTTTGGCTTTAATGGTTTAATAACTTGAACACCTCGTCTTGCTGGAGTTCGGGATTGACAGCGTCCACGAAGTATTCATAAATGGATACGGGCGTACTCTGGGCAATGTTCCGTAGAACGAAAAGTTGTGGTACCCAATCAATTCGTAGTAGTGAAGCAGAATAGCTAATTAGCGAATCAGAACTACGTAATGGTACTAACAAAAGGAAATAATACCCCATGCGATACACCAATATCAACATTGGTAAATCCACCCTCTGTGGAGACTGGCCCTATGGATTCTGGGGAGGGCTATCAATCGCATTATCAGGAAACATCACCGATAAGGAAAAATAGAAGCAACTCGGTAGCTGACCAAGCCGATGCTTTTTCTAACGTTATAACTAGATGTACAGGACAAGCATTACACGAAATATGTAATGCCGCTGGAAATTTTACTTTGCAAATAGCTGAATCTTGTAAAACAACTATTGACCTAGAAATGAAGAATATTGTTCTCTTGGCGCGACTATAGCATAAGTAGCAATTATTTGCCAAGCTAAGGAAAGAAATTGAGTATCTAAAGCGAGAAAATGAAAACCTAAAACTGAATCGGGATTCAAAAGTAGATTGCGATATAGGAAGCATTGAACCAGACAAACTCATCTATCCCTCTGATAAAGATGAATTACAAAGAGAGATGGATCCTAAAGAAGAAAAAAAAGTCCAGGAAGAGTAAGAAAAGAAAAGTTGAATCGTCACCTGAGGCTCAGCAATCAAATGGTAGGGGACAATCTAGTTCAGATTCAAAAGATGTTCTACCCAAAGCCAAACAACCAAAATGTGATTTACTATGTCTTAATCACCAAAAACATACCACTAAATTTGGTGCAACCGAATGTAAAATCACCCCCACCAATAAATATTGTGGGTGTAGCCAGTTACCCAAAAATGCAGTCACTGACGAAATCGGTTACTGACAAAGACTATAAGGCAACAGCGCTAAACAATGACGTTTGGAAAACTAATACTCTGGACTCAGATACTTATAGAACCTTCACTTACGAGAACAAACAGGCCCGGTCTATAAAAGTCATGCCAAGAGGTTTGCATCACACTTGCTCAAGCAAAGAAATAATGGAAGACTTATACGAAATAAACGTCTTAAAATACAGATGCTGTGAATATTATTAAACAAGAAGAACAGAAATCCAGGAAGGAAACCAAAATATCAGTAAAAGGGGACACCCTCCTTTTATGCTGCGGTATTTGACAACAAAGAGAAAGTTCAAAACATTTATGGAATAAAAGGAATCCTTCACATGAAGGTGAAAATCGATCTAATGAGGAAAACGACTTTTAATCACACCCAAAGATATTGCAGCCGGGGTCCAAGATGTGTAAAATGCTCAGGTAATAAAAATACCCAGGCATGTACAATAGAGAGAGATGTGCCAGCCAAGGGTACAAATTGTAAAGGCCAACATCCGGCTAATTATCGAGTCTGTGAGGTTGCTAAACAACTACAAAAATTAAGAGATAAAACAAGAAATCGACCGCTCTGCACAACCCCATTTCATTTCTGTAAATGTTAAAAATGTTAACCTTTCTTTTTTGATAAAGTGCTTTTCACACTACTAAATTGTATAATGAAGCTCATCTCAGACGGCTCAACTTGAATACAAACGTTGAAAGGTTCTGTATTTTATTTGATACTTGAAGTAAAGTAGAATTAATTTGAATTCAAGTGCCACGCTCATATTGATCAAGTAGTTCAGGTTACTTGAAATCAAGTAGCTTGACTAATGAAAACGAGGCTGTAAAGAATGATTTTAAAATTGTGAAATTTAAAATTTGGTGTAGAAGTATGGTATACAGCAATACACATCGTAATCTAACTCGTAATGAAATGGACAAAGAAGTAGGAATGCTTCGAAGTGAAGGAAGCCAAGCAAAGGACCTAACTTTAACTGCCCGACAATTATAGTCAAGTTTGTGGACCACTGAAAACATTTATGTCAGGGACCAAACCATCAGGAATAGACTACACGAAGATAATTTCCACGCTCGCTGCCCGTTCAGATGTCCACCGATATGACATGGAAGTCGAGAGTTTAAAATGATTGGTGTGAAAATCATAGAAATTGGACAGAAGGGCAATGGTTCAAAGTTTTGTCCACTGATGAGTTAAGATTCGGATTTCACCGAGATACTAGGAGAATAAGAATATGGAGACAACCAGGTAACGCCGAAAGACTAAGAGTTGTGCAAGAAGTCCACAGGTACAGTGGAGGCACTGTTATGGTATGGGCTGGAATTATGAGTGATGAAAGAACTGATCTCGTTTTTCCAAAAGGTAACTTATCGGCAGCCAGTGTCATCAATAAGATACTGGAACCTGTCTTGCTTCCATTAACAATATAAATCGGATCAGAATTCATCTTAATGCATGACAATGCCAGGCGACATACAGCAAGAATCTCACACACTGGTTGGGAGCACAATCCCCGGATCAAAATCCACATTCACATTTAGCATCAATAACAACGGAAGTGCAACTAGGCAATCGCCTTCAAGATCACTGCAGACAAATTCCATAAGACAGCTTCGATCCGCTGATTAGCTCCATGTCCAGAAGATGCCAATCTGTAATAAATGCAAGAGCAGGCAACACCACTTATTAGGAAACAAAATAACTGTACTACAAGTAATTAAATACATTAAAAAAAAATTAAAAAAATCTGATTTGGGCAAAACTCGTAAATTTGTGGTTTTCTTCCGTTATAATAATACAATGACCGTTTCTACCACCGACGAAATGGCACAGTGGTTAAAGCTTTGGCGTTTGGATCGCCAAGGATGGGATCGGGGATTGGATCGGGGCAGGATGCAAAAGGAAATTTTCATCAACAGATTGCGATCTGTGATAAGGAACACAACTACAACGCCCTATCGGCGTGCAAAACTCAAGGGCCGACCCATCTTCCATATACAGAACTATAGGCTGACATGGAGCTATGCAATGCGCAGATGGTAAATTTAATCAGGAAAATCAACCGCGAAAGAGCAGGGAGTGCTTCGGCCCCAGAAAAGTTGGTATGGATTAAAAAAACAAAGTTTTTACCGTTTTTCCTGAAATTTTTTTGATATTGTATGTGCAATCGAAATATCTTCTAGAAGCAAAAAATAAAACAAAAATCAACACTAGAAACTAGCTTTATTGGATAGATAATTTTATGCCATTACTGCTAGAATATGTTGTGTTCCAAGTGTTCAGTCGTCTCTGGTATATCGGCGTAGACAAGTGCCTTAACATATCCCCAAAGAAAACAATCTAATGGAGTTAGATCACACGATCTCAGTGACCAATTAATAGGACCATTACGTGAAATTAGTCATTCATAAAATATTGCTCTGAGTAAATTAGTTGTATCCCCCGCTGTGTGGTATGTGGCACCGTCCTGTTGGAACCACATATTAGCAAGATTTATGCCAGCCAATTGGGGTACAAAAAAGTAAGAAATCATGTCTCTATACCGTTCACCGTTGTCTGTAACGCCCATCATCGTTTATAAAGATATATGTACCAATTATTCAGCCGACCCATAAGACGCATCAAACATTAATTTTCTCTGGATGCAATGGTGTTTCGGCAAAGGCTTACCACTCTAAATACGAAAATTCTGTTTATCGTACCCATACAAGAAAAAGTGAGCGCCATCGCTGAACAAAATTTTGTTTGGAAAATCAACACCAATATCAATTTGTGCTTCAACCTATTGGCCGAATTGGTGGCGTGTGCGATGATCGGATGGCTTTAATTCCTGCACAAGTTGAATTTTTTGTAAGCCCATAAACCAATATCCTTAGATAAAATCTTCCATAAAGTGGATGAACACATCTCTATCGCTTGTTCTGTACGCACTTTTGACGTCTTACTGCATACGTATTATCATTTAAAGAGTGGTGCGAAAACGATCCACATAGTTAATCGAACTACTCGCTTGATGGACGTAATGCACGATTAGTTTGGCGAACAGAACCACCATTTCGATAAAAAATTCAAGTCTATTCATTATGAAATGGCAAATCAAACTAATGACAAAGCAAATGACAGCTGCCAAATCGGTTGCAAACAAAACAGTGTTGCCAATTTAAGGATGTGAACCTCTAAAAACACCCTTTACTTCTAAATCAATTATTTAAAAAAACGGAAAAAACGAGTGGTTATCTAGTTATGGAGCACACTGTATATTGTTCAAGAGTACTTGTCTATTTTGGAGTGGAGCATCACTTCACGAGAAACCATATCCTAGTTAAAATATCATAAGACAGCTTACTGTTCTAGATGAAGGAAGGACCATAGCATGACTATGTTAAATAACATTTATGTGAATTATCTGGAACTTCACTGATTTTTAAAAAATGGGCGATCAAATCGACGCGTGACAGATAATCTGAATTTTTTAGCGATTTATATAGTGTTTTTTTGCAAACTGTTTCATGTTTTGATTTTTTTTTCGATTTTTTTGTCAATCATCATGTTTCTGGAAGGAATGGTATCAGACGATTCCTCGATGAATATTCATGTTTTTATATAATTTGGTATTTGGGACCAACCGCTTCGTTCCTTAGTTCCCGGAATGTTCGAATTATTATAGCAATTGAAATTGTTTCGAATAAATTATGCACGTCATAATAATTGTATTTCGAGACCTGAAAAATGTGCAAAAGCGAATTGTAAGATACAAAATAATGGAAATTATTCATAATGGTTGAGGAAGGAGAGAAATAAGGAGGGAATAACGGAGGGAAAATGACCGAGGAGAATAATGGCGAGAGGATAATGACCGGGGAGTGGGTAATAATGAGGTAGTGATCAGGGGTGTCTAATAACCGGAGGTAATGGCCGAGGGGTAATAACTGGGGGTAATGGACCAGGAGATGATTGGCCTAGGGGTAATAGTAGGGGTTTTGGTCCGATCTAAATCAATTTAATGTTTCTTCTTTTGAAATTAGTTCAATTAAACGGAAACGCTTCTATAGCTTCTATAGTTCTATTTGCTGTTTACTGATTTCGCTAAACATCACTGGGATCTCCAAATTTATGCGGAAAATTCTTAAATTTTAAGTGTGGGTTATAGGGAGGCCACAATCCAAATCTGCGCGGAACTTTGTTCATGCGTAGATAACAACAGAGAACTTTTTGTAAAAAAAATGTAATAAAATATTGCGAAAATAAAAATCCAATTGTATCCAATCGCTTATTCAACTTATTCTATATAAAAGACGCGGTTTCATTGAAATAGCAACACTGGTATAGTGTTGTATCTTGAAAATTTTGCGAATTTCGTTCGGTTCGCAAGGTTATTAGAAAGTAATTTGGCCAGATGAAAATGTTATTGCAACCGGGCCTCCATTATTGATTACCTGAGTACACCCGGAACTATTATTTCACATGCAGAGCGTTTGCGTATGCAATGCATTTTAAAATTTAAATAGTAATTCATTAAATGACAACAATCATTACCTTCGAAGGAACAGGTTTCTGTTATTACCTGTTTATTGAGGAATTAACTAAACCTAGAGATTAACAAACCAATAATAATAAACAATTTAACAATGGAATTTTGTAATAAGGTAATTAAATTGAAATTTAATTATAGAGTTCAAAGTCAGCATTTCCGCTACAAACATGCATCCAAACATCTAAGCATATATACTCAAGTAAACGGACATTAATTACATGTATTGTGAAACGTACTTTAATTTTAATTAGCGTTTAATTAAATATTTTAGTGCTTGTGTACGAGTAAATAAAAACGCTTAAAATTAACAAGTTAAGTACTAAGATAGACTGGCACGTTTTGGTGAGGTAAATATTTAAAATGTCCACTGGGTAGCAAACGAGTAGTCATCGTACGATGCCAGATTTGTTGTATGTATAACATATTTGCATATTTATTTATCTTGTGCTACTCTCTAATTTCAAGAATTTTTTTTATGACTTGCGTCATAAAAAATTCACGTAGTACCTGGAAATCTAATTGTGGATTAATGTTCAATTTAAGATATAGTACTTACACTTACATATGGGATGTGTAATGCATAAGGTGCGTGGTTTGAAACTAGTTTAAGTAAGATGATTTAGATTAAATCACTTAAAAACCAGTTGAAAATCTGTGTTTGGTCTCCAGAGTTATTATGTACTCGTATACAGGGCCAAAAAGTTAATATACGTCACTGAGCGTAATGTGTTGTGAGAATTACCCACAATCGTATAGTGTTAATAATCAATTACAAATCAATACACTGTTATTGGCGCTAATAACTCAAAAAAACATTATTAAGTAGCATTTTAATTTTTATAGCTATTGACCAGGTATTTTTCGTGACCTTTAATAATTGGAAATTCTAATCATGTTTAGTTATTGTAGACTTCTGATATTTGGGGTTTCCATTCGTGATGAGTACCCAGTGTTGTGCGACTACGCGTATCTCCGAATTGTCTACATGTTGGTGTCGAAAATAGCATAGACAAATGATTTTTAAGTAGATAATGCCGATAATTGGTAGAGTATGTAGGCAATCCGTAGACAATGTATATATTGCTTTTTGTTGTTTTTTTCCATTGTGTTAAATTGGGAAATTAAAATTAATTTATTTAATAAAAATGGTCTGATTGAAATATCTTGGTCAATCGATGTCTTCGATATTGGCGTTGTTGTAAACCTTCGAAAAGGAATCCGGAAAATGAGAGAATTTTTAAGATTTTTTCAGATTGTTTGCAGCGGGCTTCAAAAAAATAAATTTAACGTTTTTATCGAGATCAAATAAAATGTCGATAGGTAATGTATTTTAATGAACTTAATCGACTATCATAACGCGGTCGTTCGCTATTTTGTTTTATAGTATATATATATATATATATATATATATATATATATATATATATATATATATATATATATATATATATATATATATATATATATATATACATGCATACATACACATATTATATATATATATATATATATATATATATATATATATATATATATATATATATATATATATATATATATATATATATATATATATATATATATATATATATATATATATATATATATATATATATATATATATATATATATATATATATATATATATATAAGTGGAGATTAACGAAGAATTAATCTTGAAAAAAATCTTTTTTGTTTGGACTAACTTAATTTACATTACAAAATATTATTTCTGAAGAAAATACTTATCCTAAGAATTATATGGAAAATTACAAATGATATTTGATGATACAACTGGAATTTGGATGATCGGCGATTTTACTGCGTGTTTTGAGGTGAACTAGAAACATGTGGAACGGATGTTGAGGTATTGTGTTCTTAACCCTTCCACCTCTAAAAATCCGTGTCCCGTGGATTAAAAATTCAGCTTAATCGGCTGTATCCCGAGTGACTCAGCATGTTGATTGGTCAGTTCATTGTTCTTGAGCACGACTACCCCTTTATGCTTCCTTGCTCTTATTATCTATGGTGAATATGACGGTAGTGTCCGTGATGTTATTTATCTGATGGTATGTTGTTAACCTTCGGTGTTTTCCTATGTTGTTGACATGTAGGTCGTGTAGGTATTCCAGGTTAAGCCTTATACCCTGTTCTGTAATATTTGGTTGCAATAATGGCGGCAATATCTGAGATGTTCTTATTTTGGTATTGCAATAAATAATTGTTTTCTAGATGTTTGGTCGAATTGTCATATGTTATCGCACCGTGAAAGTTACTTAGGAAAATAATATTGTCGGTTACGGGTTCTATTATTTCTTTTTCATTAAACGTGAGTTCGCATTCTGTATTTAATCCTTTCAGCAGCTGATTGATACAATGGTTGTCTTTCAATTTTTGTAGTTGGTTGAGGACACATATAACGGTTTATCTCCTCATTTGGCAGCTGTCGGTAATCCCGTATATGCTGTGTTGGTTTATAAAGATTCCTTTGTGTTCCAAATCAACTTGTTTCTTATTTTTTTTTATTGTAGACCTTATTTTGACGTGGTGGATGGTTTTGGGGATCGCAATGACGTACATGATTGTTGTGTTTTTGATGATCATAGTTGGTTCGACTTATTCGATAGCTTCAATTTCGTTTGAATAGGATAAGGTTTCGATCTCTGTTAATAGGGGTGCAATTTTGTTCTTGCCCAACAAGTTAGAGTTGATTATCCCTTCCTTCACTATTTGCAGTCGCTTGAACATCAAGTTCTAGCCAACAAGTTGGAAACTTTCATTTGCAATGTGATCTATGTAGATGTAATAAAATTTCATTATGTTGACTGTGGATCTTCTGGACCTTACCCGTTATGGCAGTATTTATTTTGTACTGTTCATTGTTGTTTTCGATGATCCGTTTCTCGCTTTTAAGGATCTCGCCCCAATCGGTTGCGTCTGGAGAGCCTGCAACCCATTTCCGAGCAGATCCTATCCAATTGATTGATCGCTTTATTCTCGATTGTTGCCCCTGAAGTTCTCCTACTAGTTTCTCTGTTTCATCGATTTGGTATGGTAATTGGGATTTCATGATGTTTGAATCGATTCCCTTTAGTTCCGACTTGATGTTTGCCAATATCTCGGAATAAGCGCGCAGGTCCATCCGATGTAAAATTTTGAATTGTCCACTTAGGATGTTTCCATTACCTTGTTTGATAGACACGATTGGAGTATCGTACTCGTGTATGTTTAGAGATGTCGTTATGCTCCATAGGCATGAACTAGAAGGAAAAACATAAGTGATTATGTTGTATGAGACCGTTGTCACGGTAACTTTATTATCTTTTGTGACGATCTCTTTCGTATGTTTTGGGAATATCCTCATTCACCTTTTCCTTGAAGTCTAATAAATTTTGATAATTAACTCGTTGTTCTCTTCCAAAAAATATGTCGCTGGGCTTCTTCCCAGTGACTGAATGAATGATGTTGCTGTACCTATCTACGGCTAATATTAACCACCTCCTTAGCTGTGAAAACTTTATATTCGTTTTGAAGGCATCGAACTAGGTCAATTATAGTGCAGTGGACCCTCTATACTGCTCCGTTCACTTCACTTTTCTGTGAGGGTGTCAGATATACTTGGATGCCCAAAGTCCTTAGGTAGTCCGCTACAATAGGACTGACGAAACTGGATTCGTTGTCCATTACCATTATTCTGGGTGTTGTAAAATAATGTAGGACTTTGATTATCTTGTCCCTGATTTGACTGCTGTCCTATCCTTTACACTGAAAAGTTTCACGAATAGTGATCGAGAATTTGTCGATACATGCTACAAATTTCTCGCCTTTAATATCGATGAGGTCGATGTGTAGAATTTCGGTTGGTTGGTCTCCAATGGCTCCGAAGATTGGTTGATATTTATTTACCATAGCCTTTAGCTTAAACTTTATTTCCTCGTTTAGATGATCATTTCTTATTTCGATGGTATTTACTTGAATTTGACGTCTTGGGCTTCAAAAGAACTTTGATGCCTAGTTCTATCGTGAGTGTTGTTTTTATCGTCGATTAAAGCTTCCAGTTGTTTCAGCGTGTCATCCCCAATTATTCCGTCAAACGTTGTTAGTCCCGGCAGAATATAAAAATTCAGTTGATTATCATTACCAAGATTTTTGAAGAGCTGTGTTGATATTTTGTGTTGGATTTTGATGTTGCCCCCCGCTGATTCTTGGAAATTTCTGATCTTACAAAGTTTTTGTCGCTCCGGTATCGACAAGGAATTTTAGGGTGTTGTTATTCTTCGTTCGACATTTTAAGTAAGGAATGCCGAAGAGGCATTCATTGTAAAATTTATCTTCATTTTCTTTCCGCCTCTTCATTTTCTTCCTCCATGTCGCTGTAGTTATTAATATATTCCTGGTACCCTGATGTATCTTCTTATTGTTCCATGTGTAATACCTGTTGTTGCTTGTGTTGGTTTAGACCGGTATCAAGGCTTCTGTCTCTCTTTGGCTTAACATTAAGATTCTTTGGCCGATTCATATAGTTCACTGTTTTAGTATTGCCTGACTCGTCTATTGACATTGGTGTGGGTGGTTTCGGTTGCGTTGGCCTTGCTGGTAATGTTGCATATTAATTTTGATGTTGTTGATTAGGTTGTTGTTGGTATTGCATATTGTATCCTACATTTCTCTGTTGCACTGACAGTCTAGGTGGTTGCATTGGTTTAGGTGCATATTGGTGGTGTTCGCCCGCATTGATTTGATTTACAGGGACTATGATTGTATTTTTAAAATTTTTACTGTTTCACTACGGAATGCGATTCAAACGATCACGAGACAAACGAAAACTTGCCGACACGTAATATTTCAATTCAACCTACAATGTTAGAACCTAACAAGGGTCAAAAGCAATCTCCATCGGGTAGCAAGCGCACGTTTCACTTTCAGTTTGAGCCGAACTTGGTTACAACGCGAACGGGACGGACAACTAAACTTTCCGCGAGTTTTTGGTAATGCGTTCATGGACATTCACTGGCAAGGGAGTAGTGTGTCTGCCTCTATCAAATCTTGATTCTGTGTTAGGGGTTTCTTGGGTTCCTTGTTAAGCGACTTATTTCACAATAAAGAATCGGGCAACATTTTGCTGTATTAAAAATGAGAACGAAAGTCGAAATGAGATCGTATGTTTTCGATGGAAGAGACGAAATAAGGTAGAGAAGGAAATGAAGGCATTCCGTGATAATTCTAGAAACAAGAGGTAGTAAAATTGTATCGGGTAAAAAAAAATTAAATAAAATGTTGCGTACATACGAGGGCGGATTGAAAATGAAGCTACCTAAGTAGGAAAACAAAATTTTTTTTTGCCAAAAACCATTTATTTCTCAACATAGTCTCCATTTAGTTCGACACACTTAGTAAGACGATATTCCAGCTTTTTTATACCATCTGAATAATACGATTTCTGGAACCCCTCAAAATACGCTTCCATCCATTGTTTCGATTGATTTTTGGTTTCAAGTGTGTAGTGGTGGACCCACATTTCATCAACAGTAATTAATCGACGCCAAAAATCAACAGGATTATGCTTTATCATGTCCAAACACCGCTGTGAAGTGGTCTGTCGAACTCGTTTTTGTTCGACACTGAGTAAACGCGCACCCATCTTGCCGATAGCTTTTTCATATGCAAATGTTTATGCAAAATGTTGAACACACAATGAACAATTGAAATTTTAACAGCTGACGTTTGACAGATCGTAAAAATTTTTGTGTTTGTGCTGCCATCTAGCGCTAGGTAGTTTCATTTTCAATCCGCCCTCGTATATGGCGGACAGACGACGAGTTTGTGCACCAGCGAAAACGTTTGAGTGTTCCCGAAATGCCAGTACACTCAGATTTTTGGTGTCATCTCTAGAATTAAGTGTTAATGGCCCTTAAACATCCACAAGATCAGGTTTACACTTTTTCATTATTATTTCCATTTAGACTAAATAAAAAATATACCCCGAAGGTTGCAGTGATATGCCGCGGATTAGATTAGATTAGATTTAGTGCCATAATTTTTTTTATGTAATTCTACACTTTTGTTAAATTGTGTATCAACATTTTTTTTTTGTTAATTTGTGTAGCTACACTTTTGATAAATGTTGAAAACTTCACACCGACTCAACAAGTAATTTCACATCGTTTAAGATGATTGGGAATGATTTAAAAGCAAGAAAATTTGGTCCCGTAAGGACCGAAGCCGAGAGATGTTGATTGCCGATTTTTCATGTGAAATGATGCTTGCCAAAAAATGATAAATCATGGGGACCTCATGGCCATGCTTCAACATCGACTATCAAGCCGAATATTCATGGAAAAAACTTATGTTCTACATGTTGTGAGATCAGATTGGTGTCGTGTATTATGAGATGCTAACTTCGAACGACACCATTACCACATGTTGCGGCGCCGGTCGAAACCTACTTGGAAATACTCAATTGTGAAGTTTTACCCTACCCGCTGTATTCACCAGACATTTCTCCGTCTGATTACCATTTGTTTCGATCGATGACGTAGGGCTATTGATTCATGCATAATCTCAAAAGATGAAGCGTTCTTCCGACATGGTGTTCGTATGCTGCCAGAAACATGGGAAAAAGTAGTGGCTAGCGATATACAATACGAATAAAATAAAACGTAGAACGGAAGGTTCACAATAAATGCCAAATTTTTGATAAAAACGGCGAAGACTTATTTGTATACCCAATATTTGTGTTCTTTTGCCGCAGATCAGCTGCTCGAGAAAAATTTTCTTGAGATGGAAACATTTTCAAAGGTCGAATAATTTAAAAGTCTTAACCCTTACTTTTTTTTTAATGATCTGCAAACGCAAGCAATGTGTGACGCGTAATACGACTATGAATTATAAAAATAAAAACACATTGCGAAAGCGAAACTGAGAACATTAACATACTCGTATCATTAATAGTTTTAAAGGTTAATTGGTGTAACCTTGAATTTTGAAATTAGCTATTGTTGTTAATTTGTTTAAAATTTATGTGAAATTTTTCCGTTTTAACGCTCAAAACTATTAATCTAGATATAAGAATTATGTTATAAATATTTAATGGACTTATGTAATAACAAATTAAATATTTACCTGTAAAAGCAGTCACCTATTTTATCCGATACCGATGATGAAAATCTTTGGCAAGTTCCTTCCGATTCGTCGTTTTCTGTTTCCTTATCATCATTGGTGTACTGGTTGGTTGGTACTTTGGCAAACGAAATACGTTTTCTATCCATAATCTTGGTCGTTGTAAATCATTCAAATTTGGATGAAACTCATTGTCACATTGAAACTGCCGAAAAATAGACAAAAACACTTTAATTTATAAAAAGGCACTTGTTTATTGTTGTTATTGTGGTTAATAGATCAATGATAATATGCACTTGAGGCGTTAAACAGCAAAAAACGTTGACAAAAATTTGAGTATTGCTTGATAATTTAGTTTGACGTGTGTAATGCAAATAAGAAACAGACAGCAGTGCGACTTGTGCGCATGTTCAAAATCTATCCTTATTATGTGGGAAAATCATTTGTTTATGAACAGTCGGTTACAAAAATTGTCGGACTATAAGTGATATAACATAATAATTGTTGGTCTCATGTTTCAAATTTTGAATGGTTCCCTAATTTGAAGACGTCTCACTGATAACATTTCAAGAGTGTCCACTGTAATTCTCGTAAAACGAGGTTCAAACCTGTTACGTCTGTTAATCCAATAAAATATCACTTAAAACTTGTGGCATGCACTGTTTAGTGGTCATAATTAAAATGTCATCCATTATGACAAACGGAAATGTTTTATCGTATGAAAGGAATTAGTTAGTTACGATATCATCAACAAGAAGAAAGTAAGATAAAAATAAACACAAACACATAACAGATTTTTGAATATTCAAGTTCTAATGAAATTAATGTCCACCAATGACTGTAGAGTAGTGGCACTAGGATTGCCGGATAAAACTTGTTTAAAATTCGTATATTTCATGATAAACCTTCGACTATAATTGGGATTTACCCGGTAAGACGAATCAGGAGTAGGATCAGGTACTGCTTTTTTATTTGGAGAAGGAACAGCAATTTGGCTGGTTTTATTGTGTTGTCTTAAATAAGTCGTAATCAAAAAAATAAGTCGTCTGTAGTATTTTTTGGTTGTTTAAACAAAACTTATCGATGCATCGAAGGAAGAATGCTGTTGTCTCTTTCAAAACGTAATTTCATAGAACTGAAACCCTGGAAAACGATCAGTGTAAAAATTATACGTTTTTGTTGTTGACTATCGTGGTAATCCGAAAACAACATTAAAAATATCGGCGAACACATTCGTGTAAATGAAGCTTTACGCATCAGACATCCCATAAAGACAGTTTGCATACAAATGTTTCAATGTTCATTCGCTGATTGAAAAAAAATTGTAAAGAAATATCGCATGGGTTTTTGTTCTGAAAACGGTAAATTGTATGGTAATGAACATTTTACTAAATTTTACTAAGTGACGTCATTTTTATTTAGTAATGTTTTAGTAAAAACTTCATTCGTGTATATAGGCGATGGAAGTATTTACTAAACCTTACTAATTTTTTTGTAGATTGAATGTGTCGTAAATTGAACGATATTGATCAATTAATAAAAACGAATATTTTATTTTGTGTAAAGAAATATGTTGGCCTGCAAAATAAATTAAAAATATAAAAGAAATTTAAAAAATAACAAAAATCATTGAAAATTGTTTATGGTAAAACTTACAATATAACTTTGTTTGTGTGACACCGAACTAGAATTCAATCTATTCATATCCGATCAATATAATCGCTGTTACACTACAATACAATTTAGCCGTCCACGAATGGATACATTTGAATGAGTATGATGCTCAAATTATTTACCTGGCAAGTTTTAGAAATTTGTCACATCCGTGGCCTGACATAGATAAACGGTTTTGATGTACTGAAAAGTTTAAAAAATTTCTCATAATTGTGGCCTCATATAGAGGGGTGGTTTTGATTGATGCCCAAATTGTTTAGACTTGAACTATTTCATCGCTTACTAAGCTACCATAAACTATTTGCCCGTTCACAATGAGTTTTGATGTGAAGGATGGCCAACTGAACTAATAGGCAATTTTGACCACTTTCTCATACTTGTGGTCTGATATAGAGGGGTGGTTTTGATTGATGCCCAAATTGTTTAGACTTGAACTATTTCATCGCTTACTAAACTGCCATAAACTATTTGCCCGTTTACAAACGAATGAGTTTTGATGTGAAGGGTGGCCAACTGAACTAATAGGCAATTTTGACCACTTTCTCATAATTGTGGCCTGATATAGAGGGGTGGTTTTGATTGATGCTCAAACCGTTTAGATTTGAACTAATTAATCGCTTACTAAACTGCTAAAAACTATTTGCGCGTCCACAAACGAATAAATTTTGATGAGAGGGATGGCCAACTGAACTAATAGACAAGTTTGACCACTTTCACATACTTGTGACCTAATATAGAGGGGTGGTTTTGATTGACGCTCAAATTGTTTAGACTTGAACTATTTCATCGCTTACTAACTGCCATAAACTATTTGCCCGTTCACAAACGAATAAATTTTGATGAGAGGGATGGCCAACTGAACTAATAGACAAGTTTGACCACTTTATCATTCTTGTGGCCTGATATCCTAGTCGAAAGTGACTAACCGACTTAACCAGCAGAAAACATTTGTTGCAACCGATAATAATTTATTGTTTCATGTGGATATAGCAGCATACGTCAAATTTCAAAAATTTATTATGACTTCACGTTAAAAGTATTATGATTGGAAAAGTCTCATTTAAAGAGATTTGTAAGGGTAATAAATTGAGAAAGTATAGTAATAAAAAGGGTGTCATATCTGTTTCATACAGCCGAAAACTGCCGTTAAAGAAGTTTAAAAATTATCAAGCTTTAAATGGTTCATAATTATCGTTAATGGTTTGCCATTCAAGACTATGCCAGACATACACCAATCTGACTACGTCAATTCAATGGGCCGTAACCATAGGTAGATTTTGTTCATATTTTGTAAATCTGGTGAGGTTCTAGGTGTGAAATGCCATATATGTTTTATACAGCCGAATAATGTCGTTAAAGAAGTTTATTGTTTACCAAGCAAGGTCGTCCATCATTCGCGATTTTGCAACATGGACACCAATCTGACTAGGCTGATTCGATAGCCTATGACCATAGGTAGGTTTTGATCGTAGGTTCGGGGTCAGGCTAATGAGGTTATAGGGGTGAAATTTTTATTTTCCCCTTCTTCTGACGATAAAATCGTCCATCATTCGAGATTTTGCAACATTGGACACCAATCTGACTAAGCCGATAGCCTTTGACCATAGGTAGATTTTAGATAGATAGGTAGATAGGTAGACAGGCCGCAAGCATGAGAAAGCGGTCATACTTGTCTATTAGTTCAGTTGGCCATCCTTCACATCAAAACTCATTCATTTGTGAACGGGCAAATGGTTTATGGCAGTTTAGTAAGCGATTAAATAGTTCAAATCTAAACGGTTTGAGCATCAATCAAAACCACCCCTCTATATTAGGCCACAAGTATGAGAAAGTGGTCAAACTTGTCTATTAGTTCAGTTGGTCATCCCTCCCATCGAAACTCATTTGTTTGTTACGGATAAATATTTGTTATTAGTTAAACAGAAGACTACTCTGTCGAATTAAAATTACTGAATGTTAACTTACTATTAATCTAAAATACTATTTATCATTATTTATTGCTTTTTTATTAATTAAGTTATAATTGTTGCATTTTAAATTACATGAATGTGTAAAATAAATTTTAAAAGATTTTTGATCAATTTATTATTATCATTCAATTTACCTCACGATCATTCAACAATAAAAATTTAGTAAGATTTAGTAAATTCTTCCAAAGCGTGGAGATTCCAGGTGTTCTACACAATCTGTAAGTAACACGCCAACTTATTTCAGAACTTAATATTGACGAAGTAGCACAAGTTAATATCGAAAATAGGAAACAACTTCAACACGTTTACCTAAAACAATGGAACCATCAACTATGGATATGGTCATTATTAGGCGGTAAATCTATTTCATCAATCGGACTTGTGATATTACTTATTTATATTTCAATCCAGAAGCACACGAAAATTGTAAAAGTAAAAGCTTCATTAAAGGACCAATCGACGACGATGCCGAACCTCGAGAGGTGAAATGGTGTTCAAAACTATTGGAGAAATTTGGAATTAACCCAAAGGTCGAGGACGCCCTTTCTTCACCCTCGGGAGGAATTATAACATAACCAAAATGCTGAGTATAAAACTTCACCGGATGTTCTCATTCATTAACATACAATTAATACATCATCCCAGCAACCTGATTCCATTATTTTGTAAATGCAGCAAAATAAATTATTATATCTATATGAAGGTAACATTTAGTTTTTAAGTGATCGCATTGAAATTAAGTTTATTTTTTAAATTTTGTGAAATACATTTTTTTTATGAACCGTGAATACTTGAACTCCTAATTATATATATATATATATATATATATATATATATATATATATATATATATATATATATATATATATATATATATATATATATATATATATATATATATATATATATATATATATATATATATATATATGTATATACGAGTATATATATAATTCGCACACCGCATGCAATAAAACGACAAGTCAAAAACATCATTTTTCAGGAAAAAGCTTTTTACGATTTTCCACCAACAATTTTTTCGACACATGCATAATTAAATATTTTCTTTACGACACATGCTTCATGTATGCGTAAAGCTTCACTTCAGATCTAATTCACAAAATCTAATAAATTTAGTATAAATCGGTAAACGCGCGATTCGTCTGGCATCATTTTTTCGTAGCAACATCATAAGTACTACTTAACTACTTATAGTTTTATTGACGGGAAAATTTTTTATGTTCTTATGTTTTAATTAGAGTATTATTGTGAAATATGTTAAAATTCTATACCATTGTAAGTTTACTTAACGCAATTTTGCAATAGAGCTAAATTCTATGAAAAATAAAACACGTATGTTAGTAATTCAACATAACATAAATAACATTATTAGTACAATATAACATATACTCAGCGATTATCGCCCAAGAAATGATCGGAAAACTATTCATCTGAATTTTCAATTTCATGAATACTGTGTGGTAAATTCTCATAAAATGCTTTATATAAACCGGGTATAAAATTATTTTTGCATAAGTACATTAAATCCCCATACTTGCGCTCATTAATCGGACACTTTTCGTTGTATAATTTATCAACAGTGGTACGGTTAACTAGTTTTCGTTTCCTCCCGGGGCATTTGGAAGTCGATGCTGAATCAAAATATACAATTATTTCTTTAAATTGTTCATCAAACTCATATTTGTATAATAATTTATTTGGTTGTTGTTTTGATACAAATATTTCCCGGATTTTATTTATTTGAATTATCTCGTTTTCCGTATTTTTGGCAAAGAAGTTTGCGGTTGATAATGTCTTGAAATTTAAAATATCGATTTGTTCCATTTCATGCACGACATAAGATGATCCACTTACTTTTGCATTTCTGATAAGGCTGTAGTACTGAGCTGCTGGAACATAAATCGTTTTCGTTTTACGGGTTTTCTCGATGGTCGAGTGCATTGAATCCCCCTCGTTTTGAGTGTGCCCT
This sequence comes from Nephrotoma guestfalica, assembly GCA_963691935.1. Lineage (NCBI taxonomy): Eukaryota > Metazoa > Arthropoda > Insecta > Diptera > Tipulidae > Nephrotoma > Nephrotoma guestfalica. Next base: position 215,719,159 of record OY829914.1, read on the forward strand.
TTTTCCAAAAACTTATGACTTGTATCAACTTTAAGTTGATTGCACGCCCACGAATAAAATGAAAACAAAATTTTATTTTTATTTTGTCCAGGGCAATATCGGCCCAAAAGGTGAATTTATGAATATCTTTTTAATTTTTTCTTCCAACATAAATTTATATAAACTGCTAGCTAGTTCCGAAACACCATCGCCAGCAATTGTTTCGTCCCACAAATAGCAATGTCCTTGATGACTAGCCAAATTATATACTGTAAAGTTATGTAAATTAAGTTTTCTTTTGTAGAAAAAAATGCTAGTTTCGCCAAAAGGGCACTGTAAGATCTTCTGAAAATCAAAACAACAGGTTACAATATTTGTATGAACTATAGCGGCTGCTTTGTCAATATTCTTGATTCGCCTTGCTTCATTTTTCATATTTTTATGTTTGTTAAACGTTTCTTTAAACTTTCCTTGGTCTGACTCAGACATATTTGCATAGCTCGTACAGTTGTTGCATTGATCTTTTTTTGGTGTAAAAAAACTCAAATTAAAATTAAAATTAAAAATATCTCTATACTGCCGTTCTGTAACGGGCTGTGTACTAATATTATTTTCATTAATCCATTGCAGATATAATCTATGCATTTTTGCTATGTTAAGATCACTATCGAGATATAATTTTGCGGTTTGAGCGCGTAAATAGTGTGATTCGACAGTGGGAAATGACGAGATATGCCGTATAACATGTTTCTTTGTCATTTCCTTGAGTTCATTAACTTCCCGAACATATTTTCCTAACAAAAAATTGAAATATAGATAATTTTTATCCTAATAAATTTCAAATATCAATTTTACTAGTTCTATGATTTTAATGTCATGATTCCACTAGAATGGAAATATTTTGCAAGTTAGATCAGTACAAATATTGACCTCTAAGTAATTTTTGACGAAAAAATTAATTAAGTCAATTTATTAAGATTTAAATTTCCCCTTACCTCGAATATCGTTTCCAGCATTTACAGTTTTTGAAAGGGCTGTATCTACCGTTTGGTTAGAAATTACAAGTGTGTCTACAAAATTTTTTAAACACACTCGAGTTTGGTTGTCCTCGTGTGGAAGATTCAGGTGATACAACCGCGAAGATTTTCTTCGACTCACTCTATTTGAAATTTTGGTTACCTTTTTGTCAATCACCTGAACGGACTTTGCAATAAAATTCCATTGACGCTCTTTGTTGCCGATTTTATAGTAAAATTCCATTATGTTTTTTCTGTGTTTTTCTGATACTCTGTCACGGCATTTTAATCGACATTTCAATGAGCACCCAGTTCTTAATGATTTTGCTGGAATTTCATATCCCGCTGCATTTTGTTATGCCTCGCCCAAATTTTTCTAACGTTTAGACTTAACCCTTTTCCAAGCATCGGTGTTTCTTTTCTTCTTTCTAGTTTGTACTTTATTCACGTTATAAGATTCGATTAATGTCCAGTGAAATCCTTTTTTATTGAAACCGGTACTTACCAGGACCATTTTCCTCTAAACGTTTGCAAAAAGATTCGTCCATTTATAATTAAATTTTTTGGATCTAAAATTGCAAAAAACTATGAGCCTGATTTGCAATTTTTTAGTTAACAACTGACTCTTGAAAAACTGAATCTTTTGTTTAACCCAAGTAAGAAAAATGTAACGAGTCATACGACGCCCACTGAAAAATTTTTCCCAGCTGAAAAATACAGTAAATAGTACTTATAATTATCGAAATGTAAAATATATTACATCATAAATGGCGATAACTTTTATGAAAACGATAATTGAAAATACGATATTGAGAATAGAATTTGTTGCAACCATAAAAACTATAAGTCAAGTTATCGTTTTCTTAACGGGAATAAAAAATAAAAATTGATTTATCATATTATTAGAAAGTAACACAGCATCCGCAGGAGGAATTTTCTTGAAAAACTGGTAAAACAGGCAGAATCTCCTAGTTTTGAAGCATTAGAAAATGTAATCATGCAATAAGACGATAAGTGGTAGTTATCGTTTTATTGCATGCGGTGTGCGATATATATATATATATATATATATATATATATATATATATATATATATATATATATATATATATATATATATCTTCGAATATATAAATATTTCTTAGAAGAGCAGCTTACGCCAGATACATAATACAAACTAGAAAACCTTGATTAATCTAGTATTTTAGTAGATTTGTAGCACCACATTAAAGGGCAAAGTATTATGATTATAAACTTTCATCAAAGATTTATAAATTTGCAATTAAGCGGAACATTTTATTTTTTGGGGTTTTCTCTCCACATGATTACCGTATTATCATGTATCAACCAAATCTTCTTAATTTCTGTCAATATTCAGAGATGACATCATTTGTTTTGCTCTTGTGTATTATAATCAAATTATTCAAAATTACTGACCTATCTCAAATTATACACTTGCGTGCTTATCATCCAAACGCGAGAAATAAAATGTTCTCGACGCGATGTATTTCCGATAATTAGTAGAGAGACTTCATTCACAATTAGCACTTGAAACTTTATTTATCAATATTTAGGATCACATTAGGTCATTCTAATTTGCACTACAGAAATATGATATTTCGGTCATATTGTGCTGCTATTTAGTTTTCATTTAATACTCGTAATAACAACTTCTAGTATTATTGAATCACATCGCTCAATATAACAATTCCTTTAAGTCCCTGGAGCACCGAGACTCGCTCGGTCCAAGATGGCTAATTTTGATGTTTTTTGTGCCATTATTATATAAACATTTCGAAATTAGTGCGTTATAGTTTTTAATTGGAATATCGTGACAAAATCGAGACTATTCATTGTACAAAGTCGAAACAAATATAAGTTGCTTATTTAACTCTGACGTGGAGTCGTTATTCCTTTCAAACTAGTTTGCTGGATCTGAACCTATCGATGGCCTAACGTAGTTGTATTACTAGATAAGTTTTATTACCAGCATAGTTAATTAAAAATGGGGGACCACAATGGACATATTCTGGACAACATCGTACTGTCTTGTGGAATTTTATTGTCATGAGCTCATATTTCAAAATTATATATGATCAAAGACGCGATATCAAAAATATGGAAGTTGACAAATTTTTGATATCACGTCGTTTATTTGTTCTCTTTAGTTATGGAGAAAAAAAACCTTAACCATCTTTCGGTTAGTTAATTCCAAAAATCAATGTGTGGATGTGTTGCCGACACTTATATGTGTATGTTTCATAATCTCCTAATCTCAAACCGTAGTTGTCGAATTTTCTGTAAAATAACTTAAAATGTGTTCGAAAACAAATTTTTCTAAAAATAAAATTACCACTTAGCCGAATTTTGATAAAAAAATGGTTTTTTTAACATGGCTACAATCATTCGTTTTGGCTCAAATATGTGCCGTTTTTTTGATAACTCGTTGCCATTTAGAAGGCAATTTTAATATGCCGCTTGACCAAAACGCCTTGTCCCTATTTAAGCAAAAAACTGAGACCGCCAGTTTTCACAAGACTCTCTTGAGGTCATTTTACACCACCAAGAATGTTTGTTATGAACAAAAAGAGATGATAATCGCTTGCTATCAGTTCCAAGCTCCCGTAGCTTCTGGTGGATCATCATGGAGGTGTGAGTGCGTTGTCCTGGTGGAACACGACACCTCTCCTATTGGCTAATGCTGGCCGCTTCTGGTCGATTACTGGCTTCAACCGGTCCATTTGCTGGCAATAGAGGTCCGAATTGAGTGTTTGGACATTGGACAGCAGCTCATAGTAGATGATTCCCTTCCAACCCCACCAGATACACAGAAAACCTTCCTGTGACACTATTCTGGTAATTCCTCGGGAATAGGGAAAGAATTTATATTTAATTAACTATGTAATTTCTGTTCAAATATTATTTTTCCAGCCTACTGCGGAGATATATAAAATATAAGTTTGATGAAAATATTTACAAATTGGAAGTAATTTTCCCATATCAAAATTGGCAGGACAAATTATTCCCCATCTAATTTTGTTTTCAAAAAAATTAACACTAACTTTTTACCTCAGCATGCCAGAAACAAAATGTTTAAATAAAATGTTTATATGTAAAATCTTTCTCCAGTTCTCTATCCCCAGGGAATTACGAGAATAGTGCCACTGGCCGGTAATCCTAGTTTGGCCACCCATTTATCGTCTCCACTCACCATCCGCTTCAGAAATGACACGACTTCATTCAATTTGACCACCAAGGATTTGTAGATGGAAACACGGACCATCAAGTTTGTTTGCGTCAACTCGTGCGGCAGCCAAATATCGAGATTCCTTTTGAGGCTAGTCTTATGCAAATGGATTAAAACTGTTTTGTGGTCGATTTTCAGCTCCTGGGCGATGCTACGACAACTTGCATGCCAGTCTACTTCGATAATTTCTAATATTTTATCGGCATTTTTGACGATAGGCCTTCCAGTGCGTGGAATCTATCGATATCTTTCATATCGAAATTACCGGAACGGACTGAGTATAAGTATGGCCTACTGCGATATAAACATCACGAGATATATGTCACTAAATACTTATAAAACAGGATTTTTTCAATATTGGTCATTTCCAAATTCATTTTCCGAATTTGCCAATTTATCACCCATCAAGCTTAAGTGTGAAGTTCTATGCTGATCACTCAACCTGTTTGGGCTGTAGAGTAGCCGAATTATGGCGAAATAACAGTTTATTATCAAAAGTCGTTATTAAGTTTAAATTTTGGAGGAATGATTTAAACCAGTTTTGTTACAAATTTAATTTAGAAGCCTTTTGTTCTTAATCGATTGTTTTTATTGGCAGATGCTATATACATTTCCGGTGGACCGATTTCCACCAAAATTCAATGGGACCTCCCAATTTAAAAAAAATTAAATACAAAGTTTCATCCAAATTAGTAAATCCAGACCAGACCCGCAGAAAGAAAACAGAGAGACAGACATCACCTCGGAAATCACTTTTAGGACATCGGCAGTATAGCGTTTCATTTCGATGTCGAAAATTATTTAAAGAACCCACAGATTTGTTTCAATCAGATCGGATATTTTCATAGTATCAACCGAGTTACACACTATTCGTTTGAGAAAGGTCTTCGTTCCATCCAATTTACTATTTTCAAAATAACATCCAGAACTTATTTCGGATAAGAAATGGCTTAGGTTTATTTAAATTGACAATGTCCCAGAGGCATGTCCAAAATTTATATTATATTAACATTTTCATCATTAATCTGAGTTTTATCCCCTTCGGAGAAGATGGCAAAGTGGGCATATTGTGGACAAGACACAACATAGCGGCTACACCTGAGTACTTCTATACAGATTTTCCATAATCTAGCTCAATTGCAAATTTTTAGCAAAACCGTTCGAGCCGATCTTTTAAGAACCGCTAAACAAATTTTCCCAAATTTAGAACTCATCACAATCGAATCTTAGCACTCGAAAACCCATCTCATCCATTTGTATTAAAGTTGTTCGACACAAAAACCCTAATTGGATTTTCCCCAAATTAGGACTCATCGCAATTCATTCCTGGCATTGGTAAACCTTTATCATCGCAATTTTTGTGCAAATCGTTGAAGCCGAACAAATTTTAAAAAGGGTTCCGAGCCCCACCGAAGGTCCTCCATTTAAGGTGGGATGAAAATCAAAAAACGATGTATTCGAATCGGTTCTTAACCGGACTGCAAAATTTAATTCGCGTTCTAATTCATCTTTGATTCATATTTGTTATGACGGAGCTTGGTAAGACGGGGAATTTGGAAGATGCAGTTATTATTGAATATTGTATGAATTACTGAGGATGAACACAATAAGGTTGGATTGTATGGTGCTGTGAGTATATATGAGTTTAAAGAAAAACTGAAAATTTATGAAAAAGTTTGACTCAAAGCAAAGAAGTGAGATACGCCGAGCACCAATTCATTAAGCCAGCAAGGTCAGAACTTTACGGTCACAACCAAACGTGGACCGAGGTGTTATGATTGTGGGGTCAGAAGGCATAGAGGAAGGCATAATGAAAATAAATTTAAAGGACCAAAATGTTACAAAATGTTACAAATTTAATAAAAAGGAATTCCAATACATTTGCTTGAAGCAGATGCTGGTTTGACTTTAACTGAAAAAGATGTTCCGTCATTGTTGTTCAAAGCCGTGAAGTGTTATTGTTTGGGAGAGAAACATACGTATTAAAAATGTTGGTATCAAGCAAACAAAGAGGAAATTTGTCGCTGAGTTAGTTATTGTGGATGGAATATTACCGGTGGATTTTATATTGAGGAGAGATTAAGATGTTGATTTGATGTTGATGCTGAAGATTGTGCATTTTTGCTTGGACATGGTGATGTGTTTCTTGATCTCGGTCATATTGCCAACAGAAACATCGCAAGCCATATAAGAAGAATGCTGATTAATTACAACCCAAACAAATGCAAGTCAGTAGCAAACATAAAAATGCAAATAGTGGTACTAGACAAGAAACTTATAGAACAAAGACTGAGACGATTTTCTCTGCTAGAAACAGACATCAGTAATTCTGAGTACGTGAGTCCAATCGTATTAGCAAATAAGAAAGACAGCACAAAACGAATGTGCATGGGCTACCGGAAACTAAACGAATCATATGTAAAGGTCGCTTCCCGCTTCCACTTATTGATGATCAAGTAGATAAACTACAGCATGCAGATTATTTTTCTACACTTGATCTACGCAACGGGTTTTTTCACGTTCCTATAGCAAAAAACTCAATTAAGTATACGTGTTTTAAAATTTGTGTATCGAAGGAGTAGTGCGCCACTACATCGATGACCTGGTGATATCAGCAAAAAATGAAATGGAAGCTTTAGAAAAGTTAGAGAAACTTGTAACTTCAGTTGAGCTCAACGGACTAGACATAAAATGAAGTAAGTACCAATTTTTAAGAAAACAAATATAGTTTCTAAGGTACGAAATCGGACGAGGGCAGATTAAGTCGTCAAAATCTAAATCATTATCCATTGCCAAGTCTCCCGAACCGGATAGCGTGAAACAAGTACGACGCTTCTTAGGATTGTTGGATATTTATTTGGAGAACTAAGCAACTATACCAAGACCATTGACGGATCTTTTGAGAAACGGTGAGATTTTTATATTTCACTGACTATGTAGTAATGATGTACAGCTACAGTAAAAAGATATCTAAGAGTCAAGAAATCTACAGCAGCCACGAACTGGAGGTTCCACCTATAGTAGGGATTACTGGATGAGCATGTCAATTACAGGAGTTTGATGCGCATAGAAGACAATGTCATCAATCGCATAAAAGCCCCACTGAAAAATGATCCTGAAGGCAATTTCGATAGAAGAAAGACAAACGCCAATTTTTCATTACTAAGATGGCAGAGAAAGTGAAGAACTATTTAAAAAACTGTATGGAGGAAAATGGGCATGCAAGAGGGGTTTTTGAATCCATATCTCGATAGGTGATCTTCCATTAGTAACTTACCACATCGATCGTTTAGGCATGTTGGCTTCAATTAAGAACTAATATAAATACATTTTTGGTGTATCGACGCATTTCCCACATTCATCTGGCTTTGTCCAACTAAAACAACGGGTGCTAAAGGAGTCGTACAGAGGCTGGAGCGCAAAAATCAGGTTTCGGAAAACCATATAGTATATAATCGCAAACAGACTTGGTTCATTCAGATTTGCAGCATTTCAGGAGTATTGTAACAGCAAGAGATTATTATTGCATATATAACAACAGGTGAAGCAACCGGTAATGATCAAATCGAAAGGGGTTTTCTAATAATAATCCCCACCCTAACAAAATTATCAATAGACAAGCCAGAGGAATAGTTCAAGGATATCAACTCATTACAACGGAATCTCAATAATTCAGATCAACAAAGTATTAGCAGGACACCTTTCGAGCTGTTAATGGGTGTAGAAATGCGCTGTCCAGAATACGCCAACATCTCAGAAGTCGTTAAAGAAGGGAGGAAAACCGTCGCACTTATAGAAAAAACGGAAAGTTACGACCAAATATTACGTTGGTGTAAAGTAAAGCGGCACGACCGTTTCGAAGACGCCTTCATCAACTAAAGAAGAGGATGATGACATACAAATAAGTGAAGCAAATGGTCAAAATCGAAGCATAGTAGCATCCGGGCCGAATGATTGAGCGGGACTCAAGTAGAGTATACTCAAGTAGAGATTATATTGGTAATGTTTTACTCTCACCATAAAAGATGTTGTTAGTAGTTTTGGTTACAGCTAGTAATTATGAGTCCAAATTTGCAATTGAATTGAATGCGCCAACGTGTTACTAGGTTCAATTATTTAAACAATTCTTGTTTTGGACATCGTTTCCGCATCAAAATAAATTCTCGGTGATAGTAGAGGCACTGAGGCTGGATACATCAAGCCGAAATATACTAGATTAAACCGAAACGAGAATGCACTGTAAAACGATGAAAAATATTTTCTACTTCATAACAAATTACATAGCAATGCTTAAAATGCATGAGTCTTGCCCACTTCAAGGTGGAATCGATTATTTCGAAAATAAATAAACTTGGTAATTGCTACCTTATCAATGTACAATTAGCTATGTACTTTTATAGTCAATTAGACATTTTCATAATGTTATTTAGATGAAATTTACTAAACATTGATTAAGATTGATATATTCATATTAACTATTTGGATTTGTTTCAGGGCCGTTTTAAAGGCCGTTTTAGGCATGTGCCTAAAGTATGTAAAATATAAAAGATGGGAATCTTATTGAAATTCCCATTTCTTATCTCCAAAATAAACTTTAGCTAACTTATTTATGATAGGGTCTTTGTGAATTCATCCACCAATTGACAAATAATTATTTGGTTAAAAATGCAAGTGGTTCGAACTGGTGAGGTAAAATGATATGCATTTTCCACTTCAGTGAGATATACAGTTTGATACGGAACTTGCAATAAGCACTGGTATTATGGAGCTTATTATTCTAAGCTCTTTTTTTATCTCCAATTTAGGAGCATATGGCTTCTACTAGGCTGGACCATCTAACTCTGTTGCGTGCTACTGCTTTGATTTCCACTAATGGCTTGCCGATATTGTTTTGCTTCTGCTAGCATCGCTCGTCCCACATTATTTTCCCTTATAGTAATTCGATGTCTTCCTCAACGTGTGATCAATCCATCTCTATCGCTTTCTTATTTAGGCCCAATGATTGATTGGTCCTTCGTTATTCTAAAGAGCTCACAATTTTTATTTTGTTGGCTCAGAAGCACCTCAGTTTTTCCTGAGACATTTGCTTACAAACACCTGTAGCTTATTGTTGCTCTGATGTGTACTCTTCTTAGATTCTTGCAACCCTGGTCTGAATCCAGCTTGTTCTATCTTAATTTCGAGTTAATTGCAGAGCTCTAAACCACTGTGATTTTTTCAGTCGTTTGGTTTTTGTATCAGACGGAAAAATATTTTCGTTATCGTTGAAATTGCCTACTAAATTTTATTTTTGCTTTGAATTTCATTTGAGTCAGTAGATGTCAGACACTTTGTTTTGAAAGGTGAGTAGCAATTATGACATTTATGCTGAAAATATATTGTTGTTCAGTGACGATTGTCAAAGGATAAAATAAAATAGAGGAATCAAGCATCAATTTTACAATTCAATCGATAAAATTGTGTAGTAAATGTATTAAATTTGATAATTTAAGGCTTTTTCAAATAAAATCATGAAACAATTAATAATTCTTGTGGTTTCAGTAATCCTTGTTATTTTTAAAATGTTATTTTGGTTATTTAGTTATAGTTTGGGATTTATGGTATGGTGCAATATTGCTAAAATTGAACGTTTCTCACGAGAGATATTTTTGCATTCTTCCGCAGTTCACCTTTCTCGGGAATCGTTATAGTTTAGATATTATTTTCTACCTCCTATTTTCTACTGGAATTCCATAATTCTATTAATACTAGTATTAGAGTTCTTACAGTTGTCGATATGTCTGCTTTGAACTGGCTCCGACGTACTTTGTCGACACATTTGCAACTTGAGTTTTCGGCGTTCGTCAATTTTCTTCCGAGTATAATCACTGATCCAGGGTTTGCGTCTGTATTTTTGCTGCGTCTGTATTCATAGTGGAATGGTAGCTGTTTCGATATAGGTTTATTTCACTTATTTCTACTGTTGCTCAACACTGATGATCTTGAGCTCTTTACAGAATGTAATTCTTCTATCGGTATCGGTCTTAAATTAGGCAAGCTTAATTTGAAACTGTGATATTACCAGTTGGTGCGGTCACTGTTATTGTGTGCACCTCTCATTGTCCTGACAACTTGTAATGACGTGAGAATATTCTTGATGATCATTTTGGTTCCTTGTTCTGACATCACGCGATGTGCATGTGTATTTGTATATGTTTTTGTGTGGAAATCTACTCATACGAGTAGGAAGCTATATGAATATAGCTAGTTCGTTCTCTGATCGTCCTCCATTATTATTACGCACATAATCGAATAATTCTTTATCCATGATGGTTGTTAGATCGATGATGTCAGTCCCAAATTTTGCATTGAAATCACCTTGTGTTTTCTGTGTATCCTTGCTATTGTGGATTGTGGTTGTTCATAAAAGTTATCCTTGGTTGTTTCTGTTGAGGCATAACACTGAGTTATAGTTGAGTTTCAAATTTTTTAATGAAATCGTGGCACGATTATTCTGCTATTAACTGGTATTCATTCCATTAGTGCCTGCTTTCTGCTGTTAATGTGAAATTTACTTATCGGTGTTGGAAAATGAGTATGTGTCATTTGTATCACCTAAACATGGTCGACAAGCTCGCACGGTTTTGCAGAGTATTTCCCTTCGAACTACTATGTTTTCAGACGCGATCGTTCTTCGGATCTTGAATTGATGGCGAGAGATGGCGGACTTCTGATAGATTCTGCGAAAGATATACGTATAATTGACATGGAGAGTGACGAGTTGAAGATTTTAGTTGTTAAACTTGCGTTCAATGGACTTCCGTATTGACTCTCGGCTGTTATATTCGGAGACCATTTCTGCATTTTTCTTAAACCAACTAGCAGGGGGCTGCTTTCGATTACGTGATGATCTTGGGAGATCTTAACCTGTGTAAAGTGAAATGGCTTACTGTTGGACTAAATCTGTTCACTCGAACTAAGACACACTAACGAGAACCAGAGCAGCAATATACTCGATCTGGTGTTCATACGAGTGAAATTGCATGGTACAATCATCGCTTGTGATGATCATGGTGGATAATTTTTGAAAATTGTGTAAATGTTAACGTAAATTTTAATTCTAGTGAGTCTTTCAACTTTAAAAAAGGAGACTATGAGGCTTTAAATGAGTTTCTCACAATATTAATTGGGATCGATAGAAAACGGTTAGTTTAAACACTTATACCGATCAGTTTTATAAAATACTGAACTTGGCAAGTGAACAATTTATTCCTCATTCGCCTGTGGTTTTGTCGACACGCGAGCCATGGTTTAATCGTCGCTTGTATGGTCTAAAAAATCGTAAATCTAAAGCTCATAAAAAATACAAATTGAATCCATCCATGTAAATGTTTCTGGAGGTGTATGTTGATTGGAAACGGAACTGTATAGAGGTATACCCTCGCAAATGTCTCTGAATTCTGACATGTTTGCAGCATTTTTTGAAAATGTGCATGTCCCTTCTTCGAGAGAGAATGACGATTTTGATTTTAATAAAAATTCAAACTTTCAATTTCAGTTTACTACTGATGACATTCTGCATGCTTTGTTGAATGTAAATCTAAATATGTGTTGTGGCTCGGACAAAATTCATCCGTTTGTGTTAAAAGAGTGTGCTTGTGTCTTAGTTGAACCGATGACGTACATCTGCAATTTGAATTTGCCGTGTGGAATATTTCCCTCAATTTGAAAATCCAGTTTCATTAAGGCAATTTTCAATAGACAACTTTTCGACTATTCCTAAATTATTTGGATCGAGGGGTTCAACGCCGGCCGGTCAACTGTGGTAAATCTGGTTTTGTTCACAAATCTTTTCACTTTAGCATTAGAATGTGGTGATACGTTGAAGTGGTGTTTACTAATTTTAAGGGATATAAATGTTTTGTCTGGCGTCTCATAAGGTCAGGCCATCTTGGACCTCTCTTGTTTATTGTATTCACATAGATGATGTAAAACGGTGCTTCAAACATTGTGAGTTTTTGGTTTATACTGTTGATGTTAAGACCTTTTGCAAGATTCGAAATGGTGGCGATCTATTTAATCTCCAACCGCGATTAAATATTTCTGGTGAATGGTGTACCTTGAATAAGCTCTGTCTCAACGTTTCTAAATGTAAAGTTATGCATTTTTCTAGAAGTCGTAATGGTCTTCATAATAGATTATTTTAAAATGAACTTTTCTATTTTTACTATTTAAAGTCCATATTGACAGATGTATCAACACGGCTATTTCAATATTATGGTTTTTAATCCATTTCTCCAAAGATTTTCATGATCCATATACTCTAAAGGTGGTCTTCGTTTCATTTGTTCGTTCGCACTTGGAATATGGCCTTAATTGTCTGGAATCCATGCTATAACAATTCCTGTAGACCGATGTGAAGAATTCAACATTTATCAATAGTGTAGCTACACAAATTAACAAATAACAAAAGTGTAGTTACACAATAAAATAAAAAGTGTAGCTACACTCAGTAAAAACCAATTTTACACGAAAATGAAAAACGATTATACAAATAAAACTAAAAACAATTGGCTTTTATTCATCGAACATTATAGAACTATACACCGGGTCTCGAAGATATTTGATGGCCGTTAACACGTGAAGCTAGAGATATCTACTCAAATCTAAATTTTCGATATTTTCGAGAATATTTAGTGACTTGCGGTATATCGATGCGACTATCGATTAATTTTTTTATCGAATTTAGAGGAAAACAAAATTACGAAAAGTGTACGTACACTCTTGTGAATGTTTGATGACCATTACCACAAAATTCTAGAGACGTGTGCGCAAATCTGGCTATACCGGCATTTTGGGGATACTTTTGGCAATTTTTAATGATATGCAGTATATCGATGCGACCCTCGGGGAATTTTTTTCGAATTTATAAAAAAACAAAATTATGAAAAGTGTGCGTACAGTCTTGTGGATGTTTGATGACAATTGGACCGGTGTTTGCGCCAAAATTATCATTTTGCCATATTTTTTCAGACAAAACGAAACAGTCAATGGAAATCGATATCAGTGGATGTTGGCTCATTATATCTGCCCGCAAATGCGTGAAAATGGTCTTGACGGTTACTGGTTTCAACAAGACAGTGCGACATGCCACACTGCAAATCAAATAATTCAGTTTCTGCAATGAAAATTCCATGGACGTCTGATGTCGAAAAGAGACGACATTGACTGGCCATCCAGATTTTTAGATTTGATGCCACCGGACTTCTTTTTGTGGGGTTATTTGAAAAGCAAAGTGTACGCCAGCAAGCCTCAGACCATTGACGAGCGCAAGGTAAACATTTGTGCCGAAATCATCGCTATACCGCCCGAAGATGATCGAAAAGGTAATGGAAAACGCAGCAACAAGGGCACATTTTGCTTTGGCTTAAAGGTGACCACTTAATTGATGTTGTATTCAAAAACTAGTCCAAATAAATTGTAAATCGCCAAATTGTATAAAAATACCTCATACAGAAATCGGTTGTTTTTTTTTTTCAAAGGTATTCAATATTTACATACTGACATAAAAGATGGCGCACCAGTTACTATTACCTTTTATGTATAAATTATTTCTAAAGAAACTAATATGTTGGACCAAGTCAATTCAGAGCAGTTTAGAGCCGTTCAGAGCATGAAACGCCGAGCTGTAATTGAATTAATAAAAAAATTTATTTAAAATAAATAATAATTTCGGTGCTGGTTGTTGAGCTGCTGCACCTTCCCAAAATCCAAAACTGAATGAAAAACATAAAATTTTGTAATGCAATCTGGATTGTAAAAATTGGATTGATCCAGTATTGTCTTGTTTACCAAATGCATCGCCCTGGAGACAGACACCATCAACACAGGAAACTTTCATTCGCAAACGCACCCAACAATCGCTAAGATTCCAATTTCCGCACAACTGGTGTTGGTATCACGACAAATTTGGCCACGCAGCCATCAAAATGCACTTTTGTTAAACAACAAAGGGGATCCGCAAATCGATTCCCCAAACCAATAAGTCTTAAAGTCGCAGCGGCAGACTTAAGACAAACAAAACACAGTCGTATTTATACGGGATTCGGAAATAAGATTACGTTTCTGAATGATACTGGCGCTGACTTAAGCGTAATCCCGTATTACAAATACTATCGCTATGGGACAAATCGCAATCCCGATTTAGTTCTGTCAGCAGCAAACGGAACCATAACAAACACTTTTGCTACCAAATTACTCAACGTTGGCATTGGATTAAAACGTTCTTTCTAACATACATTCATTCTTGCCAATGTCAACCGCCTCATCATCGGCGCGGATTAACTAATAAAATTCGGTTTGTTAGTGGATCTGAAAAATCACAAATTGATTGATCCATCCACTAAGCTTACTATCAACGCAACATCAGCACTCGTTGATACACAAACACCACTGTTCCACTTAAGCAACAATGGCTATGGAGCATTGTTAAAAAAATTTCCTTCTTTAACAGCATTTACCATTTGCGAGACCACGTAGACTTGATCCAATTCGGCACAAAGCATCATTCCTAGAACTCCAACACATGGTAGAACTAAGAATCTACCGACCTTCTTCTTCAGCAATATCATGTCCATTACACATGGTGAAGAAGAAGAAGGACAACGACTGGCGACCAAGTGGGGACTATAGAAGGCTTAACGCTGTCACAATTCCTGACCGTTACCCTATTCCCCACATCCAAAACTTTTCCATGCAATTACATGGATGCTCATTTTTTTCAAAAATCGATCTCGTCGGAGCGTACCATTTAATACCAATTGCGCCTGACGACATATACTATGTGGGCAAAAAGTAGTAAGACTTTTTAATTTAAATTTCGCGCGGAAAACCATTCGTCGAAATATTTTTTTTCTATGTTGGTATGATTGTCAGTGACATCTGTGTCAAATGTCACAACAAAATAATCATTAGTGTTTAGTATACGCTTGTCTTTATGAAGTGCAAAAAGTACATTCGGTGATTTTTACAATGAGTGAAATTATTCAACAAAAAAGTTCCATTAAATTTTATGTGCGGAATCAATTTTGTGGTGTCGAAACGTTCAGAATGTTGCAAAAGGCCTTCGGTGATAATTGTGTGTCGCGAGCAAGTGTTTTTGATTGGCACAAATTGTTCAAAGAGGGTCGAGAACGTGTGGACGACGAACCACGTATAGGACGGCCATCAACATCAACTGATGATCAACACGTTAATAAAATCAAGGAATTGGTGCTCAAGAATCGACGATTAACAGTCAGAGATCTTACTGGCATCGTTGAAATATCGGAAGGATCAGTGAAAACCATTTTGATAGATCATTTGTGCCTAAGAAAAGTGAAAGCACGATTGGATCCAAAATCGCTCAATTTTTTTGGAAAAACAGCGTCGCGTTGACGTTTGTGAAACAATGCTTTCCGACTACCAGGATGTCATGAAACGTATTATAACTGGCGATGACTCTTGGATCTATGCTTACGACCGGGAAACAGACGATCAATCGGCCGAATATCGTGCCAAAGGTGAGCCGTTGCCGAAAAAACCACGTCAAAGCAAGTCAAAAATCAAGGTGATGTTGACAGTTTTCTTCGATTATCGAGGTGTGGCGCACTCCGAATTCCTTCCGACCAGCTGAACTGTCAACAAGGAATACTATTTGAGTATTATGCGTCGTTTGTGCGAAGCTATTCGTAAAAAGTGGCCAGAATTATGGGTCGACAACTCTTGGTTGTTGCACCACGATAATGCACCTTCTCATACCTCATTGGTTTTACGTGATGTTTTCGCCAAAAATTCCACCCATATCGTGATATACCGTGATTTCTGGCTGTTCAACTGAAGACATTAAACGTGAATCGCTACGCGCATTGGAGGCTATTCCGGAAATTGATTAACAACTGTTTCGAGGATTGGAAAAAACGTTGGCACAAGTGTATGGGACGAAATAGATTTGGAGAAATAAATAAAGAATTTTAAAATTATGAACAAAACAAAATGGTCTTACTATTTTTTCCCCACAGTATTATAAAACCGCAATTACCACACCATTTGGCTTATTCAAATTCAAGTGAATGCCATTTGGACTCAGAAATGCTGCACAAACATTCCAGCGTTTCATCAACGAAATTGTGAGAGATCTCGATTTCGTTTATGTTTATATTGGCGACACTCTCGTAGCATCAGAGACGAAAAGCAACACTTACCCCATTTAGAACAACTCTTCCACAAACTATCAAATTATAGCGATAATATTAACACAGCAAAATGTGTGTTTGGGACAAGCAACCTTGACTTTCTCAGTCACAAAATTACTCCTAATGGCATTCTGCCGTCTGAAGGACGAATTAAGGCAATTAAAAAATTCCCAGCATCACATAGCGTTAATTAAATTCAGCAATTTGTCGGTTACGGTAAACTACTACCACCGATTCATTGAATGCATTCCAAATATAGCATTACGACTGATGCATCTAACACAGCTATATGCACAGTCTTACAGCAATTAAATATGGAGACTTGGGCACCTCTTGGATTTTTCTCCAAGAAATTATCAGAAAATATTCCGCATTTGATCGCGAATTGCTTGCAATTTTTCAAGTAATTAAACACTTTCACTATTTTGTCGAAGGTCGGGAATTCACTATTTTCACCGACCATAAACCGCTTACTAGAGCAATTACCTCTAAAGCGGAACACGTTTTTCATTATTTTTTAAATGGTCTTTCTGTATTTTTAAACTCTTTAAACTCATTAGAGCAGTATAGAGCACTTTAGAGGACAATTTTAGTAAAATTTTGTCTCGTCAAATGAATTTTTTATGTTTTGGAACAAAATCACTGTCGTTTTAGATGAAGTCGTTTTAAGCACTTAACATGCTCACGTCTGAAGATTAGAAGCTAGATCAGAAGCTACTCATAAAGATTTCAGGTTGAAACAAAATTACGGCCAAACTATCAAATTTAGCTGACGATCTAAATCATAAAACTACTAACAGGGCAATGACTGGCTTACATTTCGTAACAAGTACTTTTGAAATATCATTCTAAAAAAACAATAACATAATATACAACGTTCAACTGCTACCACTTTAACTATCGCAAACGGCAGAACCAGACGATAAGATAAAGTGTTTATCCATAAAAAATGTTGGTGCGCGTCGCTTCTTGTTTATCGTTTTATTAAGAAACATATTTTGAAATATTGCTGATTTATAAATAACTTTCGTAAAATCGGTGAGAAAAAATAGCGCGACACTCGAATTTCTGATATCAAATATAATGGAATGCTCACCTTAGTGTTAGCACAATTAATCCCTAACCTACGTCTATATTATTGAGCAAGTTCGGTCTCTACAAGTTCAATGTCTTTATATTTTATTTATACAAAACGAATCACACACTATAAACTCGCACACAATTTTTTATTCGATTTTAAAAACCTAAATTTTTAAATCACATTGAACTTTACACAGGTTGCATAAGTAGCAAACTAATCACACACACATTTTTCACAAATTTTAAAATTATAATCAAACACCAAAAATTGTTTGAATAAGCACTTTTTGTGAGCACCGTCACAATACAAATAATTTACGACCGCTCTGAATGCAGCACAAACACTAACTGATTTACTTTACAGCGTTTTATTATTAAACATTTTCGTTGTTCTTTTTTAAAAAAAAAAAATTAATATCAGTTCTTTATATATCAAACACACTTACACAATAAAAAAAATTTCATTCAGCAATTTTAACGATCACTTTAGTTTGATCAACTTGGCATATATGTAATTTATACATACTATGCTAATCATATGTTGGTGTTTAAAATGCACACGCGATTGTAATCCCGGCGTCATGACGAATCTGCTCTCGTTTTTTAATTAATCATTAAAAAAGTATTTGATGCGTTAATAATGACTGTTTGCCAGTACAGAAAAGTAAACTGAAAATTAATTCAGCTGTCCAATGTATAATACGGATACAGTGAAAACAAATATTTTGGCCAATAATTTATTGGATAATTATAACATGTACAGTGAAAGAAGTCGTAAACTGTAGTTCAGATGAATTGAAATGACCGTTTGGTTTAGAATATTTCTTCCCAGGATTTTAGAATATTAGCATCCCAGGATCTTTGTGCAGATAGTCCAAAATTGGAGCTCCGGAAATAAAAAAATTGCGTATGGCAAATCTGTTTAATTTTATTTAAACTATTATGACATTTCATAATAACCCTCCTACAACACGGTATCTTATAACACGGTTACGCTCTAAGACGATTGAAAAATTGCGGAAAACCTCCTACAACACAGTATTCTACGATTTTACTATAAAACAACATCTCTCTGTATTACGTGCTATAATACACAATATAAAATACATACAAACATATTGACAAAATGCGATTGGGGAATACCCATTAAATACAATTAAGTGAATATGCAAATTTTATTTATTTTCTATAAATTTAGGCAACAGTCCGCACCATTAGGTTAGGTTAGGTTAGGTTTCAGTGGCTGCCATCGCACACTTAGGCCAGTTATGGCCCATTGTGATACCACAGGATCCGACATCATCAAACTCCTTAAACCCATTTAGTGCTATTAATATAGCGTAAAAGATCTCGCACATTGTAGCTTTCGAGATCAGAGAGGCTGTCCATGGTGTATTTGCCCAAGTGATCATGTCTTCTGCCAGCTAGCGCAGGGCATGAGCATAGAAAGTGAACAAGAGTCTGCTCCTCCTCCTCGTCCCTGCAGCTTCTGCAGAAATCATTTGAATCTAGACCCAGCCTTCTCGCATGATCTCCGAAAAGGCAGTGTCCGGTAAGTACCCTTACAATTCTACCTAAATCACGCTTCCCTAGTGTGATTAAGATCTTAGAGCGATTCAAGTTCAGCACAGGCCATACTTGCTTCGTTATCCTACCGGTTGGACTCTCAAGCCACCTAGCATTCGCCAAGGCAACTGCTTTCCTATGGCTTGCCGTTTTCAGCATAGACATAGGTCTCCCTAAACATTCTCTCCCTGATTCCAGTTGGAGAGTTGTACCGTACCTTGCTAACTCGTCTGCCCTGCAATTCCCCTCAACGTCAGAGTGACCCGGAACCCAGACCAACTGGATATTGAAATGCTCACTCATCTCGTTAAGAGATGTGTGACAATTCAATGCCACCCGTGACGCCAGGGAAACTGAATCCAGCGAAAGAATGGCCGCCCGACTGTCCACATAAATAGTGATATCAATGCACGATATCACATTATGCTTCAACCAGTTCATGACCTCTTCGATCGCTATAACTTCAGCCTGGTACACGCTGCAGTAATCAGGTAGATGAAAAGATAAATTGACATTTAATTCCCCACAGAACACACCCGCTCCCACTCTACCATCGAGCTTGGAGCCGTTGGTGAAGAAATTAACTGTCCCGGTCTCGATAAGGAGACCTCTGTTCCAATCCTCCCGAGAGGGGAGAATCACCTTAAAACGCTTGTCGAAGCACAACATGGGTATTTTATAATCTAAATTCTCCAAGTCATGCCTCACCGAATTGACTATAGTTGTGTGCCCCTTTTGCAGGCACTTCCAACCAGAGGTCGCTGTTAGCCGGGCGGCCGTATTAACCGCCATTTGCTTACCGATAATATCCAACGGGAGAAGATGCAGTATGACCTCTAAGGCACTAGTGGGGGTGGTTTTCAGAGCCCCACTAATGAGCAAACAGGCTGCCCTCTGCACCTTCGCCATCATGTTAGTATATGATGATTTCTCCTGAGCTGGCCACCACACACTCACACCATACAGCAGTATGGGCCTTACAACTGCCGTGTAAAGCCAGTGCAAAAGCTCCGGTTTCAGGCCCCATTTCCTTCCAATGGCGTTTTTACAAGAGTAGAGTGCCACAGGGGCCTTCTTTACTCTTTCCATCGTGTTTGGCTTCCAACTGAGCTTACTGTCCAGGAGAATCCCTAGGAATCTCGCCTTATCAGTAAGGACCAGCGTAGTTCCATTCAGGCTCGGTGGAACCATTGCCGGAATTTTGTATCTCCTAGTGAAAAGGAGATCTCTCCAGTACCAATAGTAGTCCATTGATTACTAAGTTCCATAGAAGGGGGAAGAGGACCCCTCCCTGAGGGGTTCCCCGAACGACCCGTCTTCTGACGGAAACTTCCCCCTATGACTCTTCTGCTACCCAGCAGATGAGTAATTAGCCTGGTTACAGGGTCTACAATCTCAAGTGGCAGCAATCCTTCCAAAATTGCTTCCATCTTTACGTTATTGAATGTGCCCTCGATATCGAGAAACGCAACCAGCGAGAATTCCTGAAAATCCAGTGACTTCTCAATTCTCCGAACCAGGGTATGTAATGCCGTATCCACGGACTTACCCTTATGATATGCATGTTGCGACTGAGCCCAGTTACTGGGTCCAATTTTCGAACGAACATATACATCCAGCATCCTTTCCATGATTTTCAGCAGAAAAGATGACAAAGATATAGGTCTAAGGTCCTTAGGGTTGCTGTGCGAGCTTCTTCCCGCCTTCGGGATGAAGATCACCCTAGCCTCCCTCCATTTCTTGGGAGTGTACCCCAGCTTCAGACACCCTTTGAAGATAGCTTCCAGCCAGGGAAGCAAGATCTCCGAGTTCTTCTGAATTTCTGCTGGTACAATCCCATCCGGACCAGCTGACTTAAACGGCGTGAACCCATTAATGGCCCATTTTAGCTTTCGCGTGTTCAGAATAGCCTCTGTACACAACGGTTGGACCCCGCCATGATCCCCTGACCCACGGTCATCCAGAGGATTCGCAGTCATCACGTCCTCACTTCCCGGGAAGTGTGTTTTCATCAAGAGATCAAGTGTCTCTTCACTAGAAACCGTCCATTCGCCATCCGTGTTTAACAGATAGCCTGGAACAGTTGGATTGGTAGACAGAATTTTTCTTAAGCGCGAAGTTTCCGAGACCCCTTCCATTCTCTCACAGAAGCGCCTCCATGAATTTCTTTGCGCCTTCCTTATTTCCCTTTTGTACACTCTGAGGCTTTCTTTATAGAAGTCCCAGTCTTGACTGTCTCTAGATCTTTTCGCTCTATTAAAGGCAGACCCACCGGCACTCCGCAAGTGCCGGGTTCCACCAAACAGGTTTTCGCTTCCTCCTAAGCTTTGTTAAAGGGCCCTCATAGAGGTATTGCAAGCCCTAGTTAGAGTGTCCACCATTAAAAAAGTGAAAATAAAATTGGAAGTGCTGTTGTTGCAGGTTCTTTGATATCCGCAAAATATGCAGCTTGTCCCCGTGCGCTGATTATTGAAAAAATGGAAAAAGCTTTTAGCATTTGGAATGAAGATAGCTGTCAAAAACGAATTCCATTGGACGGTAATATAAATAAGCAAAAGTGTATAACCACCTTAAGGAAAATGGAGAATCATCTTGGTACCCAGATTTTGTAGCACCCAGATTTTCAAGAAGTTCGGAAAAAAAAATTAAAAAATTATTGCAGATCAAGGATACGGCCCCTCACGTTTTCCTCACATTAAACCGGGCTTTGGTGGAATTTGGTGGAAGATCGTTGAACTTTACTTTTGTGTAGTAATACAATACTTCGGGGGAATGTTTAAGAAAAACCTATATTATTTTATAGATCTTTCAATCCCCGTGCACTAAAAGGCATAAATTAAAACATATTATCGATATATTGACCAGCAAATTCAAAAGCTTGGGTAACTGCTGATTTATTTAGAAATTGGTTTCTAAATTGTTTTGTGCCAGAGGTGGAAACTATTTTAAAGCAAACAAAATTAGACTTCATCCATTAGCCAGATCATCCACACAACTTAAATCATCCTAACGTCCAAATAGTGTTTCTACCTCCTAACACGACTTCTTTGCTCCAGCCATTGGATCAAACTATTATTTATACTTATAAGACTTATTACATCAATAGATCATTATAATATATTTTAGACGCATAATTAAAATCTATTGACGTAACTGTAGCTTGGAAGCAAGTTTTAATTAATCACTTTATCGAAATCATATCCTTATCGCCAAACGACCTAAAAACTACAACATTAAATGTATGCTGGAAAAAAAGTTATGGCCAGCGCATCAGATGAAATAGAAAACGTGCAAAAATCAGCAGGAAATGAAATTGGTTGCATATTAAAACTTGCTAGATCGGTCGGAGAAGGTTTTGTGGATATGGGTAATGAGGACGTTCAAGATTTACTAGTGGAAAAAGAAGTTGAAGAAACAGATTTTGTAGAAATGGTATCCCTAACCCATGTAAATCAAATCGATTCTAGATCTGAAGAAGATAGTTGTGTTAATAATTATATAGGGTGAGCCAAATAATTTTCAATAGTTCTCAATACTTTTTCAAAGTTGTTTTTTCATTGTAAAGAACAATCCTTCCGATTAATTACCCCATACGGTTGGTCCAATTTTTGAGCACATTTTCGATGGTATGCGGCATTATGTCTTCAATGGCAATGCGAATATTGTTCTTGAGAGCGTCAATCGTTTTTGGTTTATCGGCGTAACACTTATCTTTGACGGCACTCCAAAGATAATAGTTCAACGGCGTCAAATCACAGTTCCGAGGCGACCAAATCACATCAGCATTTCGGCTGATAATTCGATCTTCGAAGACAGTGTGCAAATGCTCAATTGAAACGTGTGCTGTGTGGCACGGAGCGCCGTCTTGTTGAAACCAAATGTTGCCTATGTCCTCCTCTTCAAGTGCCGGGAACAAAAAATCGTGTATCGAGGCGCGGTAGCGCTCACCATTGACAGTAACCCAAGGCCCAATAATGTCACCGGACCAAAATCCGCACCAAACAGTCACTCGTTGAGGATGCATCGGCTTCTCACTTCTGCACTTCTCAGCAACAATTCTGCTTGTTTACATAGCCGTCAAGATGGAAATGCGCCTCATCCGAAAAGATAATTATTTTGCCAAAATCGGCATCTTCTTCAATTCGATCGCAAACCCACTCAGCTAACGAATACACAACCATTTTCGTTCAGCGGAAGGATAAAACTAACTTTCTGTCAAATCAGAAGTGACATAACCCTTACCATACTCAAAAAAACCGCTAGTTCAAAAAAAAATTATTTGGCCCACCCTGTATACTAAAAACACTACAAGGTTTAAACTTAGTCGAAAAGTTGAAATCCTGTTTGCTTAAATACAGAACCTCCCACAGAAAGAAGTCGAAAATTCAAATTGGAACTCCAAAAGTGCTTATCACCATACATGAAATTACAACGGCCTTATAAGGACACAGAGACAAAGCAAGATTGTAGATTTTTTAAAAATTGCAGAAGGTGTGCAAAATCTAACTACAAAAAAAATCTGAAAGTGAAGATGAGGTCGTTGAACCAATTAAACGTTTTAATAAAGTTTAGAACCTAACCTCCCTTTTTATACTAACTTCTAGTCTCTTATAACACGATTTCACATAAGACGCCATATTATAGGAACCTATCTACCGTGTTATAGGAGGGTTACCTGTAATTATAGCTCTCTGCTTATATACAGGGTGTCCACCCCAAAGGTTTATTAATGTTTGCCTATAAATTTTTTTTACATAAAAGAAAATAGATTTAATGGTTACAGATCGTTTATTTAATGTTTAGAATTATGTTTAGAGTACGGGATTGACAGCCTCCACGAAGTATTCATAAATGGATATGGGCGTACTCTGGACAATGTTTTATAGAACGAACGGTTGTCGTACCCAATCCCTTCGTAGTAGTGAAGCAGAATAGCTAATTAGTCAATCAAAACTATGCAATGGTACTAACAAAAGGAAGTAATACTCCAAGTGGTACACCAATATCAACATATGGACTCTGGGGAGGGCCATCTATTGCATTACCAGGGAACATCAAATCCGTTCCAGAGAACATCAAATTTACTTTTACTAACGTTATAACTAGATGTACTGGACAAACATTACACGAAATAAGTGATGCCGCCGGTAATTTTACTTTGCAAATAGCCGAATCTAGTAAAACAACTATTGACCAAGAAAAGGAGAATATGGAGATGTACTGGATGTGGATCTCTTGGCGAGACTAGAGCATACGGAGTAATTATTTGCCAAGCTAAGTGAAGAAATTGAGTATCTAAAGTGAGAAAATGAAAATTTAAAAATGAATCGGAATTCAAAAGATGTTCTACCCAAAGCCAAACAACCAAAATGTGATGTACTATGCCTGTAATCACCAAGAACATACCACTAAATTTGGTGCAACCGAAAGAAAAATCACCCCCACCAATAAATATTGTGGGTGTAGCCAGGTACCCAAAAATTCAGTCACTGCTGAAATCGATAACTGACAAAGACTATAACGTAACAGCGCTAAACAATGACGTTTGGAAAATTAGTACTCTGGACTCAGATACTTATAGAACCTTCACTTACGAGAACAAACAGGCCCGACCTATAAAATGCATGCCAAGAGGTTTGCATCACACTTGCTCAAGCAAAGAAATAATGGAAGACTTACAGAATAAAGGTCTTAAAATACTAGATGCTGTGAATATTGTTAAAAAAGAGAGAACAGAAATCCAGGAAGGAAACCAAATTATCAGTAAATGGAGATCCCTCTTATTATGCTAGGGAGGGATGTGTCAGCCAAGTGTACAAATTGTAAGGGCCAACATTCGGCTAATTATCGAGGCTGTGACGTTGCTAAACAACTACAAAAATTACGAGATAAAACAAGAAATTAACCAAAATCACGAAAATCGAAGGGCTCAAATATCAAATCAGATGGATCAAAACCCACAACCAAGCAACACAGGGCAAAGAAGTTAATTTGCCCAGGTAGTGAAAGTTTTGGGTTCAACCAAATATATGGGCCCGGAAAACAACCAAAGTATGGAAAACATTATGAAAAACATTGCAGCATTACAAAGCGGTTAGATGACCAAAGTAATCTGAACAACATGATACTTGATCAGCTGAAGAGGTGTGTACCAGTGAAATGGTAATTCAACGACAGAGTGTACCCAGATTAACAAATTCAAAAAGAAACTGGGATCTCTTTCGTGAAGTAATGGAGAAAAAAATCAATATTTAGGTACCGATAAGGAATTCTCACCAGTTGGAAGATGAATTAGAACAACTCAATGAAACAATTCACTATGCTGCTTTGGCAAGTAAACCTGGCAAATAACTAGAACACCGGAGAACAAAACAATTCTTAATAAATTATGTAACAGTCTCAAATCTCTTCTTAAAGAAGTTAAAAATGCATCAATCAACAGATAACTAGATAGCCTAACTGATGAAAAAAAATCTGATTATTCACTGTGGAAGGCGACCAGGGACTCAAAAGATACAAAGCCACTTGCTCCACTTTAAAAGGAGGATGGAACCTGGGCAAGAGGTCCTAAAGAGAAGGCTGATCTGTTTGCGGAGTATCTCGAGGATACCTTCCAACCACTACCAAGACAAACGGGCAATGAAAATATAATTTCTATCCACAAGCTAGATAATTTTGGTATACGCCCAGTAACTCTCAAATTAAAAGAAGAAGTAAAAAGCAACATGAATGTTGAAAAAGCCCCAGGGTATGACTTGATTACTTGCCAAATAATCAAGGCTCTACCAAGTAAAGGATTTTGTAAGCTATTACATATAATCAATGCAAGTTTTCGGTTAAAATATGTTCCGTGGCAATGGAAAGTAGCAGAAGTAATCATGACAGCAAAACCTGATAAACCACCTAACGATAAAAAATCATACAGGCCAAGTTCATTGCTGCCAATTATGTCAAAACTCTTTGAAAAATTATTACTAAAAAGACTTAAACCAATAATTGAGGACTGACAACTAGGTGCATAGAATCACCAACATTATTGAAAGAACGTTAGAGCGTAAAAAAGTATGTTTCAGCATATTTCTGGACGTCGCCCAAGCATGTGATAAAGTCTGGCACAGTGGACTGGAATTCAAGCTGCATAGAGATCTGGAGAGGTAATTCTATAAATACTAAGATCTTATTTATCCAATGGACATTTTCGTGTGAAATAAGAAAATGAATACTCCGAACTAAAGAAATGACACTCGATGCCAAGCTGAAGTGGAGAGAGCATGTCAAAAAGAAAAAAGAAGAACATAATATTAAGTTCAGACAGAATGTATTGGCTCATAGGTAGAGGCTCTGAGCTTACAATACACAACAAGCTGCTGCTATATCGGCAAATCGGTAGCATCGTAAAGGCTCCGTGGTACACAAGAAATGAAGACCTTCACAGGGACTTACAGATGGAATACATTAAAGATGAAATAAAACAGCATGCCGCCAAACACGAAATAAGGCTCCAGGAACATGGAAACCCCTATATTTTGTAACAAATTTTGGTTTTACACATCTGTTCGATTTCGTACGCGGTGGTAAGTTGTACTACCCTTCCCTGGTATTGCCCGGTTTACTTTTTTAAAACGTCAACTCCTATACTTGCGTAAACAATATTAAACTTGAGAAAAAAAAATCAAATCAGCGGTAAAACGGGAAATTGCGGATAAATTAAACCGGGAATCTGAAAGAGTATAAATGAACGAGCCAAACAAAATGTAAGGGGGATTTGAGATTAAAATTTTGGATAGAAAAAAAACGCATGAAAGTGAAAGTGGAACGTAGAAAGAAAAACAAATTCTAATTAAATTTAATTTGAATCAATTATTTATATTGTATTATAAGAAAATAAGAAAATAAAAAAAAAAATAATGTTAAACTAAGGATAAATAAAACTAAAATTGTTGGTTGCTAAACCTTGTGAAAAAAAAGGTCGTGAAAATTATAAGAAATTATTGTGTTTGATTTCCGACTACTCGGAGTGGGATTTTCACCTTGGCTGATTGTATAAGGGTGTATGCTAAAAATTATTCGCAGAAAACGAACTTTATATCCATTGGGATAAAATTGTGGCGGTATATTGTGCAGTGTGTCGACTTAATCTAGACAACACAATCCAGATATTATTCGAATCGGTTGTGTTCTGATATATATATTACGAGTCGCATGTTCATGTACATCGGGCGATCCAAAAGTGACGCTAAAATATTCGCGATTAGTGGTTTAGTACTGTGGATTACTGTTTATTGATCCTGTCCCTGCGAATACACACAATTTTCCAGTATATCTAAATCGAACTCGAGGCAACGTAAGTGCAACATATTTAATCCATCCAGAGCCTTAGTGGAAAATTGGCATGCCACTTGAGTCATCAGCTGCAATCATAGAATGAGATGTAGGACACCATCATATATTCATCATTCAAAATCGGTGACGTAGATATTTTTTTTATGTATAACCATTTCGTTTATTTGTTTTAGGTCGTTTATAACGTTTCATATTTATAAATCATATATATATATATATAATTTTTCATATTATTTATTTCCATATTTGACTGTATGTTAAAGTTCTTTCCATTTAAATTTTTTTAAATTCATTTTGCTATAGTATTTTAAGTTCATTTTTGTGAAGAAATTGTTTTTTTTTCATGGTTGCTTATTTCATTATTTTTATTAGAAGTTACAGTCTGGTAAATAAGAACTTTGCATTTGGTTTGATTCGGAAGTTTTTTTTTTTGGTTGATTTTTTTGTTTGTTTGGTGTAATACGAGAAAGATGCTAAACTAAACGTTTTTTTTTTGGGGGTAGATGATTACAGTCGATGTTATGTTAGGGGGCCTTCTATAGTCAATTCGGATTTTTATTTTTATTTTTTTTTGCACACTTGAATATATTTTTGTAATGATGGCGGCTTGCATGGGGTTTAACGGGACTCACCCATATCCGACTAGAGACTACCTTAAACAGAGTGTGCGACCACGTGCAAGGTCAGTGACCGAACCATCAAGTTACAAATGGCGCCGAAACAGAGACAAAAACGGTCTCATGATAGTAAAGTAATATAATGTGGAAATTTTATTTTGAGGTTATTTAAACTGGTGGCCCTAAGAAGGCATCCAGGTAGCTTCACTACCCAACATTGACAGTTAGAGCTTAAAAAACCGCTTAGCTTACACGCGGTTGGCCTACCATTTTTTTTAAATTTTGCCCTTCCGGTTTTTGTAGGAGCACATTTGTGTGACTTCACAGTTATAATTTTTTCTTCTTAATTTTTGTTCTTGAGTAAAATTTTAATACCGGTTTATTAATTACCATTCTCCCGTTTATCTATGTTTAGTTTTACGAATTGACGGTTCTTTTACTTGCTCCTCATTCTGATGGTTCATGAATTGGATTCCGTGTGGCGCAGTAAAGGAATTCCTTCTTAAAACTAAACATGGCATCTGTTTCTGTTTTTTTCCATCTTAAATTTTAGTTACAGTTCTAAACCAATTTTTTTTGTGAAACAGCAATAATTGATTAGTGATTGACAAAGAGTTTAATGCTGGCTCGTTTGACGGTTCGGAGAGTCCGGATTCCACGACTAACTTAAATTACTTTTCTTATTAACTAAATTATTTTCATCCTATAGCCATATTTTTCATCTTATTAACTTTTTACCAAGAAATTTTTTTTTCGTTACAATTTTTGGAAAATATTTTTTTTTTGTATTTTTTGTTAAACGATTATAGAGGAGCCTAATGGCTCAGCAAGCTATTGTTTTTATAAATATTATCTGCAGCGAGTTGTTAGCTAAATCAACATATCAGACTGTGATCATTTATACCCCATTGTTTATGAATACATACACCTATCTACTATTTTAACAAATTAAATTATTATTTTTATAAAAATTGGTTATTTTTTTTCTTATTTTTTGGTTTTGTTTACGTATCTGTTAGTGGCATTATTTCACTACAAGTTGAACATTTTACTTTGATCGAATTTTTCTTGTTTTCGGAATCTACACAACATATCACGGGAGAAGAGTAGT
This sequence comes from Nephrotoma guestfalica, assembly GCA_963691935.1. Taxonomy (NCBI): domain Eukaryota; kingdom Metazoa; phylum Arthropoda; class Insecta; order Diptera; family Tipulidae; genus Nephrotoma; species Nephrotoma guestfalica. The sequence goes on from OY829914.1 coordinate 215,748,330, forward strand.
ATTATAACTCTGCCTATTTTCGTCTAAATTATTCACTGATAAATTTTAAGGTCGGGTATCAATTTCGTTTTATCAATTTTTAACCGTAATTATTATTCAGTTTCGCTTGGGTTTCGAAATTTTTTTCGTGTAAAGCTATAATGGATTTTGGGTTGATCGAGAAAAGTTTAAGTCCTGAGGAACTCAGTGTTGAATATTATGTTCGCGGACTAAATCCTAAACAAGTTGGAGCAGAGAAAACTTTTATGGAAATGCTGAAAAAGGAATGGCAAAATCCTAGTCAAAGAGAAAAAGTGTCACATGTCACCGAATCACCGGACGACGAATTAAATGCGATTAATCAAAAATTTTTGGAGATTGATGAATCTTTAGAGCGTATTGAAGAAAGCTCATCACTAAATGATAAACATAAATTATTGATTAAGACCGTTCACTGGAGAGACCGAGCGCAAAGATTAGGCAATTCCTTCACTATTACGGGAATAAACATTTTAATCGGGTCCTTAGAACGAGTAGTACGATCGATAAAACGAGACATCACTCGAACAGAAGTTAATGTTAAAGCATCCCATCAACCTTCCACCTCAAACTCAAGGAAAAAGCCAACGGAAAAATCAGATAGAGACACAGATGGTAATGTAGAGGAAACGCAAAGTACAGAGACTGACCTAGAAATCACGCTTGAGAGAAGGTTTGCTCAGAAATTGGATGAATTGTCGCGAGACTTTCAGAACAAACTATCTGAATCTTTTAACAATCATCAAAAATCGTCTAGTAAAGGAGCGAAGGGGAGGCATTCGAAAGTCAATTCATCACGTCGCGAAGAATCCTATTCCGAGAGAAGTTCCTCGAGTTCTGAAACACGTCCGAGATCTACTAATTCAAGAACTCCTCGACATAATTACAGAAAGAGATCTGATCCAACTCGATGGAAAATTTCATTCTCTGGACGGGAAAGCAGACGAAGTGACGAGAATGTTCAAGATTTTATAATGAAAATGGAAGAGCACGCATATCAAGATGGAATCCCGAAACAAGAATTGGTCACGTTGATGCGTAATTTCGTCATAGATAAGGCGGATAAATGGTATTACACCTTCATACGCAAAAACAAGGATGCCTCATGGAGATATTTGAAAGAATCCCTTATCGAACGGTTCAGTAGTATTGAAGGAGACAGAGAAGCTCGCAGATACATTCGAGGGCGACAGCAATATCCTAAAGAGAATTTCAATGATTTCTTGACTGAAATCGAAAGTGCTAATTATCGCCTGAAAAAACCGCTACCCTCAGATGAAATTTTGGAAATCTTATTGGATAACATGAATCCAGCTTTAAAGAACGCGATTAGCAACAAACATTTTCGGTCGATAGAAAAATTAAGACGGGTTTGTGATAATTACGAAAAAATCTGGAATACCTCTGGTTTCGACCCTCGCCGCCTAATTGAGTCACGCACCCGAAGACCGCCAGTCGTAGCCGAATTATCCGAACAAGGAGGAATGCTAACAGCTTATCATTCTAGAGGAAACCATACCGAGAAACGTGAATCTGATGAAGGAGATTGCACCGAAAATAATTACTCGCGAGAAGTTAGTGCATTAGACCGGCAAACTTTCGTAGTTTGCTGGAATTGTAAAGACCTTGGCCACAAATTCCAGGCTTGTAAATTGGAGAAAACTCACCAGTTTTGCGACGGTTGCGGAATGGCGGGGATGGACAAGGTAAATTGCATGAGATGCCAGAGAAAACGAATCCAGGGAAATGTACAACCGAACGCGTCACATACTGGGGTACCACGTTCGGGAAACATAACGAGCCCCAGACTTCAATTAACACATCGACCAACAACTCCAAAATAGTATTTACCGATAATTCTATACCAACTGATAATACTATTGTTAACCGGCTGCGACGTATTCAAAATTATTGGAAAAATCGGAAAAATTTTCATAATTTATGTGCTATATCCATCATTACCAATTTAGTAGAAAACGATCCTCGTCCATACGCGGAAATTTCCATTCTCGGGAAAATAAAATTTGGTTTGCTCGATAGTGGTGCGAGTGTTAGCATTCTGGGGAAAAATTGCGAACAATTAATAAGTTCGTTAGGATTAAAAGTAACTAAAATTAACACCTACATCAAAACTGCAGATGGTTCTCATAATCCTGTCATTGGGTACGTTTATCTACCTGTTACTTTCCGCAAAAAAACCGAAAATTTAAAGTTTTGTGTAGTACCAACACTAAAATCTGAAGTTTATCTAGGCATAAATTTCTGGAAAATTTTCAACATTGCTCCAGACATAATTAGTGAAGTAACGGATGCCACTATTGAGACGAGCGTGGAAACTAACAATCATCATGTTTTGAGCAACAAACTTAGTACGATACTAACTGAAATTATCAGCAGCTTTCCTTCCTTCGAGACTAAGGGTCTGGGAAGAACTGACCTTGTTAAACATCACATTGATGTTGGCGACCACACTCCTATAAAACAACGACATTACCCAGTGTCTCCCGCAATACAAGATCTGATTTTTAACGAAATAGACCGGATGCTCTCGCTTGGAGTAATAGAAGAGAGTACAAGTCCGTGGAGTTCCCCCGTAGTACTGGTGCGCAAAGCGAATGGAAAATCACGTCTGTGTTTGGACTCGAGGAAGATAAACGCCGTAACAAAAAAGGACGCCTATCCACTTCCGATCATTGATGGTCTTCTAGGCAGGTTACAAGAAACCAAATACATAACGAGCTTGGACCTCAAAGATGCGTTCTGGCAGATACCTCTTTCCTTGAGCGCGAAAGAGATAACGGCTTTCACAGTTCCAGGCCGTCCTCTCTATCAGTTCTGTGTCATGCCGTTTGGGTTGTGTAATGCACCCCAAACCATGTGCAGGCTGATGGATCGAGTGATACCACACCAGTTACGAGATCGGGTATTCGTCTATTTAGACGATTTACTGATAATCTCAGCTGGTATCGACGATCACCTGGACATATTAAAAACTGTATCCGATTTATTGTCCAAAGCAGGGTTGACAATAAACATCGAGAAAAGCCGTTTCGTGCTCAAGGAAACGAGGTATCTGGGGTTTTTGATCGGTGAACATGGATTGAGAACAGATCCAACCAAGGTGGAGTCCATAACTAATTTTCCAGCACCAAAATCCGTAAAGCAGACGCGTCGCCTATTAGGAATGGCCGGCTGGTATCGTCGTTTCATTTGCAATTATTCCGAGGTGACCGCTCCAATTACAAACTTACTTAAAAAGGGAGTAAAATTTAAATGGACAGATGAAGCAGAAGTGGCGTTCACACGATTAAAAATGTTGTTATCTACCGCGCCAGTCTTGCATAACCCCGACTTCACACAAAGTTTTTTTATTCGGTGTGATGCAAGCACCCAGGGCATAGGAGGCGTGTTATTCCAAAAGGATGTTGAAGGGAACGAAAAACCAATCGCGTTCATTTCACAAAAATTAAACGCCGCACAACGCAACTATACGGTGACGGAACTCGAATGTCTAGCAGCCATTGTTAGTATAAAAAAATTCAGACCTTATATTGAAGGCTATAGGTTTACGCTGATTACGGATCATGCTAGCTTGCAATGGCTAATGTCTCAAAAAGAGCTAAGTGGACGCTTGGCGAGGTGGAGCCTAAAGTTGCAAGGGTTTGATTTTAGTATAGTTCACCAAAAAGGACGTGAAAATATTGTGCCTGATGCATTATCTAGAATACACTGCGACACGCTTGCTGAACTAGAACACGATTTAAAATTACACGAGGTGGGAACCGAATTTACTAATACACGTGACCAATCTTTTCTTAACCTTCGCTCCAAGATAGAACAGGATCCTCAATTGTACCCGAATTTTAGGGTGCTGAGTGGCCAAATACTTATTAGAATTGAACCAAAATCCACCAGTCAATTGACAGATATTCCATGCTGGAAGATGTGGGTGCCGAACGAATTTCGTAATCATCTGATCAAGGAGGAACATGACACACCGAGCGGTTCGCACGGAGGTATATTTAAGACGCTGGATCGCCTAAGACGACTCTATTATTGGCCTAAGATGAATTCCCACTTACACCAGTACATTAATAATTGTATCATATGCAAGCAATCCAAATCGTCAAATCAATGTTTACGGCCACCACTAGGGAAACATACAGTATCTGAAAGACCTTGGCAGAAGATCTTTGTAGATTTGTTGGGGCCGTATCCGAGAACATCAAGCGGAAAAACAACAATTCTAATTGTCATGGATCATCTAACAAAATTCGTCTATTTAAAAACGCTAACAAAAGCTACCGCCAGTAAGATAGTTGAATTCCTTAGAGATGAGCTGTTTCCATTATTTAGTGTCCCTGAAACTATCCATAGCGACAACGGTGTTCAGTTTATTGGAAAGGAGTTTGCAGCTCTATTGAAAGATTTTGGAATCCATCATCTAAAGACAGCGTATTATTCACCCCAAAGCAATGCATCTGAAAGGGTAAACCGATCGATTGTAGCAGCGTTAAGGGCCTATGTGAGTGAGAAACATGCACTTTGGGACAAATTTTTGCCCGAAGTAGGAAGTGCTCTTAGAAATGCCATTCACCAGTCCACGAATTATTCACCTCATTTCCTGGTATTTGGCTATCACAAAATATTACATGCCAAGGATTACAAGATGCTTCGTGAAGTGAATCTAGTAGGCGAAAACTACTTAGACTGGATGAAGACACCGGATCGATTAGCAATAGTACATGAAGAGGTAAAAACCAATTTGACCAAAGCTTATCATAACTACGCAAGCCATTACAATTTACGAACAAAACAACGAGCTTCCCTAATCATAGGACAACAGGTATACGTTAAACAACACCCGATGAGTGATGCTGCGAATAAATTTACTGCCAAATTCGCTTATCCGTATTTAAAAGCTTTCGTTAAAGAAAAGCGCGGCGATCTATATTATGTTCTTGTGGATCAAAATAATAAAGATATTGGCACATTCCACTTAATGGATATAAAAACTTGAGCTTATTCTGTGAGAAGAACTTCAGTGATTTTAAATTCAAAATTTCCTTTCAGCTTCAAAACATTCCTTTAGCTAGTACTGATTTCGAACCTGCCCTGTAACAAATTTTGGTTTTACACATCTGTTCGATTTCGTACGCGGTGGTAAGTTGTACTACCCTTCCCTGGTATTGCCCGGTTTACTTTTTTAAAACGTCAACTCCTATACTTGCGTAAACAATATTAAACTTGAGAAAAAAAAATCAAATCAGCGGTAAAACGGGAAATTGCGGATAAATTAAACCGGGAATCTGAAAGAGTATAAATGAACGAGCCAAACAAAATGTAAGGGGGATTTGAGATTAAAATTTTGGATAGAAAAAAAACGCATGAAAGTGAAAGTGGAACGTAGAAAGAAAAACAAATTCTAATTAAATTTAATTTGAATCAATTATTTATATTGTATTATAAGAAAATAAGAAAATAAAAAAAAAAATAATGTTAAACTAAGGATAAATAAAACTAAAATTGTTGGTTGCTAAACCTTGTGAAAAAAAAGGTCGTGAAAATTATAAGAAATTATTGTGTTTGATTTCCGACTACTCGGAGTGGGATTTTCACCTTGGCTGATTGTATAAGGGTGTATGCTAAAAATTATTCGCAGAAAACGAACTTTATATCCATTGGGATAAAATTGTGGCGGTATATTGTGCAGTGTGTCGACTTAATCTAGACAACACAATCCAGATATTATTCGAATCGGTTGTGTTCTGATATATATATTACGAGTCGCATGTTCATGTACATCGGGCGATCCAAAAGTGACGCTAAAATATTCGCGATTAGTGGTTTAGTACTGTGGATTACTGTTTATTGATCCTGTCCCTGCGAATACACACAATTTTCCAGTATATCTAAATCGAACTCGAGGCAACGTAAGTGCAACATATTTAATCCATCCAGAGCCTTAGTGGAAAATTGGCATGCCACTTGAGTCATCAGCTGCAATCATAGAATGAGATGTAGGACACCATCATATATTCATCATTCAAAATCGGTGACGTAGATATTTTTTTTATGTATAACCATTTCGTTTATTTGTTTTAGGTCGTTTATAACGTTTCATATTTATAAATCATATATATATATATATAATTTTTCATATTATTTATTTCCATATTTGACTGTATGTTAAAGTTCTTTCCATTTAAATTTTTTTAAATTCATTTTGCTATAGTATTTTAAGTTCATTTTTGTGAAGAAATTGTTTTTTTTTCATGGTTGCTTATTTCATTATTTTTATTAGAAGTTACAGTCTGGTAAATAAGAACTTTGCATTTGGTTTGATTCGGAAGTTTTTTTTTTTGGTTGATTTTTTTGTTTGTTTGGTGTAATACGAGAAAGATGCTAAACTAAACGTTTTTTTTTTGGGGGTAGATGATTACAGTCGATGTTATGTTAGGGGGCCTTCTATAGTCAATTCGGATTTTTATTTTTATTTTTTTTTGCACACTTGAATATATTTTTGTAATGATGGCGGCTTGCATGGGGTTTAACGGGACTCACCCATATCCGACTAGAGACTACCTTAAACAGAGTGTGCGACCACGTGCAAGGTCAGTGACCGAACCATCAAGTTACAATTTGCCATATGATAGATAACCCTGTCATTGAAAGAAGACTTCAAAGAACGAGGCCACTTGACCTAGTAAACATATCAAATTAAAGTTAGTATTTTAAATAGGTTTAATTAATTTTAAGACTAACCATTGGGTTTCATCCTAATAAATCAGAAATGTAAAATTTGTAAATTTGAAAGATAAATTGCTAGATGAGCTCAGTCTCAGTTGTAATTAATAAAGGAAAAAAAATATGTTTGAAAACAATGTCTGCGAAATGTCCACCTCTATTGTATCATGTTATTTTCGTTCTAATATTCCTTTTAAGTAGATCAGTATTATTTGGTCTATTTGCATAAACCTTACTTTTAAGATAACCCCATAAAAAGAAGTCAGGAGAAGTTAAATCGCGTGACCGTGGAGGCCAACCCTCATCACCAGATTACAGATTTTGTTCGAAAACTGAGACTAGAAAGTTGGGAGTTTTGCTGCTGTTTCACCAATATACTAGATGCACAAAATTAATATTATTGGGTCTCTCAAGAGATTGGTGTTCATTCTGCAGTCAAACCCGTATTGCAATGTGCCATGTGTCATGAAAAGTTTCATTCGATCTTCCAATACAAAGAGTTTCATGCATTAAATACCGAAAGTAATTCGTTAAACGACCCATTCGATATTTGAACCGCTTGAGCTACAATCATCCGAAATTTCAGTTTACGTCTAAAAGACGATGCCAAAAATGCGATAAGAAACACAACACGTTATTACACTAAGAAGTAGTCTCCAGTGAATCACAACCAGCTATGCAAGATATCATTGTCAAAACAACGCCATTTTGGCGATACTACTCCTAACGGTGATAGTTAATATCATTGACCATACCGGAAGCAAAACAACTTGCAGGACTTTGTTGGACACAGAGCCGCAAGCCAGTTTCGTAACAGAGGGTTATGTACAACGCCTTCGCTAAACGAAGAGAAACACTCGCATAACATTGAGTGTATTGCATCAATCCAACCCTGGAACCTCTAAATCTTGGTGAACATGCAAACTAAACTAGAGTCACAATCCAAATGGCCCATCAATGCTCTCGAAATATCTAAAATTACAAGCAAGCTCCCACCGCAAGACATTAAAGTCCGTTTAACAACATAATCAGACATCAAACTAGGCTTATTATCAAGCCAATCGTTTACTACGGTAAAAACCGGTTTAAGACAGATTTTTCGATCAGTTTACGAAGAGAGTTTATGAAAAAAAAGAAAAATAATTGAATTCACCTAAAAATTGGCTTAAAGTTAACTTTTATTCGACTATTGGTTTGCAGCCTTAGTCAAAAATTAAAATTCTCAAGCTTCCACAAAAAGCATGGAAAACAAATTAGAATATCTCCTAAGATAAGATCAGCTGTCAACTTGCATAGTGATTAAAGGCAAAAAGTACCAATTGCATATGAACTACGAGCTCAGAAATCATCTCTCTGTCATCGATATAACACAATTAAATCGTCAAAGCTTATGCGGCTAGGACACATACTCGGTTTTCAAAATCGTACCATAACAAAGAACCCAATCCACACCTACGGAAGTAATAATTTTAATCAATGTCTCTACCTACGTATAGTGTGAGATAGGCGAGCTAAACACTACTGTTCGAAAAAGAGCAAAATATTACAATATGAATAAAAATCGAATTCAAGATGCAAAATATCTGATATTATGATTAACGCATATTAACATGAAAAACGGTATGGAATAAATAAAGGTGGCGTTTATTTTTCTATTTGTTCATAGAGGCGCTGATTTATTGTAAAATATAGGATAAAGTAGATAGACAGGGGAATGACATTAATTCGTTATGAAGGGGACACGTAAAATAGGGGAAAACATTTATTCTCAAAAGTTATGAAATATATATTTTTGCTAAATAAATTATAAATAATCGTTCGTCCGAAAATTTTCATCATTTTCATGTTTCAATAAAGTTATTGCAATATACATAGTTAATAAAAATTAAAAAAATTTAAATTTCCATAAAAAACCCAATTTTGGCTTCTCAATTAAATGGGCGCCTCTATCGCACTTTTTGTAAAACATAAACCATTTCTTGTACAAGACAAAATGTGTTATAATTATTAGAACACTATTTTACCTAAAGCCATATTTAGTGTCTTCGATATTTCCTTTAATTCTGTTATACCATAATATTAATTTTAGTGGTTACACTAGATTTATTTTCGAAATTATCGAAAAATTTATACTTAAATTTCGATGGTTTGCTTCTGTAATGTAATTAATAAAATAAAAATTCGAACAATTAATAATGGTTCCGTAATGTAACGTGTATGGCGTGCCGAACTGTATACAACATGACTTTGCATAAGTTTTCATAATTTTTGTTGTTGGTTACGGTATTTTATGTTATGAAATTAAGGTCCGATGTGTTCTGAGAAGTAATTAAGTTTTTTTATGGAATGTATCAAGTAGGCTGCGAGCCAATAGCCGGTTAAAAGTCTATTTTAACGAAAAATTTCGGTAAATCCATTTATTTTTTGGAAAACTCTATGGCAAACTGATCGAAATTTCTGTTCTAAATCCGATTTTTACCATAGTAAATGATTTACCCGGCTATTGGCCCGCAGCCGTAGTATTAAGGCCCGACTAGAATCAATGCCATAGGCATTTTTAATAATAGGCCGGTGTACGCAAACACCACGATCAATTAGGCAATTACTAGGCGCAACTAAATTTCTGGGTATTTTTGAAAAATGGAAAATTTCAATAGAAATATAAAAAATTGTCTATTCAAAGTATTTTCCTTCGCTATCTACACATTTTTGCCATTACTCTGGCAATTCATGAATACTACGACATCCAACCAATTTTGCACTTCTTCGAAACTGTATGAAATGACGATTAAAGTTCGCCCAGAAGTATGTTAATGCCCTTAAGTTATTGGAAAAAAATTGTATGGAGTACCTTAAGACATCTGTCGATAACGAAACCGAAAGTATGGAGAAATCCAGGTGAAGAATTCAAATTGAGCTGTACCCGAGCTACTGTAAAACATGGTGGTGGCAACATTATGGGGTGGGGCTCCATGACATGGAACGGAGTTGGAAATCTACAATTTATTGATTTGAAAATGAATTATGTGCTGTATATTGACATTTAAAATAATAATTAAAATCATCAGCTTGGAAACTACGTTTTGGAAACAGCTATATATTTATGCAAGACAACGATGCCAAGCATCGTTCAAAGGCAACAACAGAATTTTTGGAAAAATCTCACGTAAATTTGCTGGAATGGCCCTACCAGAGCCCGCACCTCAATCCAATAGAGCATCTATGGTAGTATCTAAGTCAGGTCCGCTTAAAGAAGTAATGGTCTAGGGCTGGGAGCAAATTGATGCCAAAAACATTAAAAGTTTAGTTGTGTCCATGTCTAAACGTCTGCAGACTATCATTCACGTCAAAGGACGCTCGACGAAATACTATTTTCATCGCCGCAACATAAAATATTTAAGTGTATACTTATTTTTTTTGTCGCTTGGTTTTATAACATATTTAGGCTGCGTGCCAATAGTCGGGTAAAAGTCAATTTTAAGTAAATTTTTCGGTAAATCCAATCATTTTTGAAAAACTCTATGGTACTGATCGAAAAATCTGTACTAAAATCAATTTTTACCGTAGTACCCGATTTACACGACTATTGGTACGCAGCCTTAGAAATGAATTTTTTGTGATTTGTAAAGTTGTCCAATACCTGTAAAATAAAGGTCTTCTTTTAGAAAACTAACCAATGAACATATTTCGCTAATATGAAAATAGATTCCCAAATTTAAAGTATACTTTTTTTGGATCACTGTTCCTTAGACATTACGATGGGGGCGGTTCATTTAGATCTTCGCATGCTCCCTGATAACCAGACAGAAGTTAAGACTCTCAGTTGCAGAACCTTTTTCAAAAGAGCGAGATCAAGAAGTTACTTTGTTAAGTAATTTACAGAAGCCCCACGCACGCAATAGTTTCATGGAAGGCTAAGATGAAGCAATGGTTGAACATTGTACTTATGATGAATTCAAGTAAGGAACCTCATGTGTGCAATTTGTTTACAAGAAAACAATGCGCGGATCATCTATGGACTATGCTTTGCATGCGCTAGGAATTTATCCAAAACCGATTTGGAACGAAGCGTATCACATGAAATGTGCATCCAAATTTTATTCAGATTTTAAAATTTTTAGTTGTATTGAATGCCAAACTTAAAATTGAAAAATGGTATTCCTTTTGACATGCTCCCCCCACTTGTGCTTGGCATCAAGTGTCATGCCAAGATATTTAGCTTCGTTTGCATATGGCACCGGTCGTGAGTTAATTTCTATCGGTAGATGGGAAGCCTTTTGATATGTAAACTTATTATGCGTGGATTTCGTCTCATTCAGCTCGATTCTCCAGCGCTTAGTCCAGTTACAAATTGCATTGGTAATCTTCTGGAGTTTGCTCGTTGCGTCAGCGACATTACTTCCAATTGCCATGATTGCTGTGCCATCTGCAAAGGTAGCTATGGTTCCTTCATCAGTTTTTGGAAAATCCCTTGTATATAATAAATACAGAATTGGTCCTAAGATACGCCCCTGTGGGACACCGGCAGAGATTTTCTTTAGTTCGGAGTATTCATCCTCATATTTCACACGAAAATGTCTATTGGATAAATTAGATCTTAGTATGGCATAGAATTGCCTCGGCAGATCTCTGTGCAGCTTGTATTCCAGTCCACTGTGCCCAACTTTATCGAATGCTTGGGTGGCGTCCAGAAATATGCTGCAGCATATTTTTTTGCGTTCTAACGTTCTTTCAATAACGTTGGTGGTTCTATGCACCTGTTCAATTGTGGAGTGCTTTACCCTTAATCCAAATTGATGTGGAGGAATTAGTTGTCGGTTCTCAATTATTGGTTTAAGTCTTTTTAGTAATAATTTTTCAAAAAGAGTTTTGACATAATTGGCAGCAATGAAATTGGCCTGTATGATTTTTTATCGTTTGGTGGTTTATCAGGTTTTGCTGTCATGATTACTTCTGCCACTTTCCATTGTCAAGGAACATATTTTAATCGAGAGCTTTTATTGATTATGTGTTGATTATTTGGCAAGTAATCAAGTCGTACGCTGGCGCTTTTTTAACATTCATGGTGCTTTTTACTTCTTCTTTTAATTCTTTGTTAGTTACTGAGTCATCTAGTTTGTGGATTCACATTATATTTTCATTGGCCATTTGTCTTGACTCTCGGTAGTGGTTAAGGTATCCTCAAGATAATCCGCAAACAGATCAGCCTTCTCTTTAGGACCTCTTGCCCAGGTTCGATCCTCCTTTTTAAGTGGTGGCACTTGCATTTTGGGCCTTTTGAATCCCTCGTCGCCTTCCACAGTGAATCATTAGAATTTTTTTCATCGGTTAGGCTAACTAAATATCAGTTGATTGATGCATTTTTAACTTTTTTAAGAAGAGGTTTGAGACGCTTACCTAAATTGTTAAGAATTGTTTGGTTCTCCGGTGGTTTAGTTATTTGCCAGGTTTTAGGTACCCGTCGTTTTTCTCTTACCAAGTCTCTAATTTTCATTGGGTAAGATATGTTAAGCTTCTTCTTATTTTGTATAATGGGGGTACTAGCCAAAGTTTCATTGAGTTGTTCTAATTCATCTTCCAACTGGTGAGAATTTCTTATCGGTACCTGAAAATTGATTTTTCCCTTCATTACTTCACTAAAGAGATCCAAGTTTATTTTTGAATTGATTAATTTGGGTGCACTCTCCCTTTGAATTACCATTTCACTGACTGTCATGATAACCGGGGAATGATGCGATACTAGAGAATTACTGCCTTCAATGTGAGTGTAGTTCTGAGATATACCTCTTGCTACATAAAAGTCTATTAGGTCAGGTATCTTCGTTCCGTCACTGGCCCAGTATGTTGAGGAACCACCAGAGTAAAATTCACATTTTAATGTCTGCCCTGCTTGAAGCAATTCAGCTAGATCCCAAGCGATTTAAACAGATTAAGGTAGTCCTCCCTTTCCAAGTTATGCCGGGGAGGATAATATATTTCCGAGAGAGTAAGCTGTCTGTGTTTAATTTGGATCCTTACAGTAGTGACTTGCATTGTTTCTTTTTCGATATTTGATTCTCAATGGTGTTTACTTTATCTTTTATTAGTAATGCCGAACCACCTCTTGCTCTTGTAACCGTTCTATTATAAGGATTATAGGGATCGAAGGTTATAATACGAGGAATATTTGCTATACACCGCAGTCAGATTTTTACGCACTTGGTCGTGCAAAGCCCGTATCCGTTCAGGTAATGCATCAACCTCAACTTCATTTTCTTCGATACAATTTATATTACGAAGAAGTGCATACTCATTTGCGTGGCCTATCCGGTGGTACCCAAATAACAGAATATGCGGCGAGAAACCGGCCGATTCATGAATCGCATTCCGTAAAGCGCTTGCAATGGCTCCCAGTTGTTGATCCCACGATCGGTGATCAAGCTTGACATAAGCTCGGATTGCCGCGATAATGGAGCGATCTACCCGCTCAGAAGCATTAAATTGAGGCGAGTAGATGCCTGTTTTAACATGTTTAATGCCGAATTCACTAAGTAATTTTTGAAATTCTTTGCTAACGAACTGTACCCCATTATCACTATGTATTACTTCTGGTACCCCATATGTAAAGAACACTTTGTTTCGGAGAAATTTGATAAATTTACTAGGCATCCCTCTGTTAACAGTTTTAAGAAGGCAATATTTAGTGAGGCGATCTAAAATAATTAGTATCACCGTTTTACCATCTTTTAATCTTCGGTACGGTCCGAGCAGGTCTATATAAATTTTTCGAAAAGGGCATTCTGGGAATTTGACACCCTTCATTTGAGGACGTAATATCCTGTTGGAAGCTTTCGTGGTTTGGCATATCTCGCGCGATTTAATGAACTTTAACGATTTAATGAATTTTTTTCAGTCCACCATGTGCAGCTGTAGGGCTTTCGTGTTCTTGGCGAATAAATTCATCAGTCATGGAGTCAGGAATTAGTAATTTCCAAACAGGAAGATCTGTCAAAGCTTTATTCGCGTGAGGCTCGAATCGAATATAAATTCTATCATTGTGTATACGATGATTAGGAAAATTTTTAGGATAATCTACAAAATTGTCCTTAATGCTGGTGTAATCATCCTCTAAGAAATGAGGAGAGTTAATGTCTAACGAATGAATTTAGCAGAAAAGGAAGATTTTGATGGAGTTCAGATAAGGAATCAAAATATATCCTTATGCCTGCAATTTTAGGCTCCACCTTGCCAGTCGACCACCGAGGTCCTTTTGGGACCTCAGCCATTTCAGGCTAGCGTGGTCCGTAAGCACTGTGAACCGAAATCCTTCGATGTAGGGACGGAATCTGTGAATGCATAACAGGGCGGCCAGACACTCGAGCTCGGTTACACTGTAATTTTTCTGGGCCCGATTAGAATTTTGTGAAAAAAAGCAATAGGTCGTTTGTCATTAGTTTCATTCTTCAGGTAGAGAACACCTCCCACTCCTCCCGTGCTACCGTCACAGTGGATAAAGAAAGGTTTTTTGAAGTCAGCGTTAATCAACACTGGAGCTGACGAAAGGAAAGATTTTAACTGCCGAAATGCTAATTGCGCCTCCAAATTCCACTGAAACTTAACCCCTTTTTTCAACAGATCCGTGGGGGATGCATAGTTGGGGATGAACATCCTGTGCCGCCCCGCCATACCCAGAAACCACCTTGTTTGTTTAACCGTTGTAGGGCTTGGAAAGTTGCAGATAACTTTTTCTGGGTCAGTACGAAGGCCATCTTCACCCACACGATAACCCAGGTATTTAATTTCACGCATTACGAAATGGCTCTTCGCAAGATTTATGGTTAGACCAGATTCAATTAAAAGTTTCGCCACAGTTTGTAATAGAGAAAGGTGCTCGTCAAGACTAGGAGGGATTACGAGCAGATCATCCAAGTACACAAATACTCTATCGTGGTATTGGTGTAGTATGACGCGGTCCAGTAGGCAGGCGACATAGAGTTTGAGGCGCGTTACATAAACCAAACGGCATCACGGTAAACTGGTAGAGAGGTCTACCAGACACCGTGAATGCTGTTTTGCCTCTGGAGTTTTAGGCCAAGGGGATTTGTCAGAAAGCATCCTTGAGGTCAATGGAACTAATGTACTTCGTATCATGCAATCTTCCTAATAAACGATCAATGAGAGATAGTGGGTACGCGTCTTTGCGAGTTACGAGATTCAACTTTCGCGAATCCAAAAAAATTCTTGATTTACTATTTGGTTTTGCTACGCGTACGATTGGGGAGCTCCATGCACTACTACTCTCCCCTATCACTTCCAACTGGAGTATTCGATCGAGTTCTTCATAGATAAGATATTGTATAGTCGGGGAGACATTATAATGTCCTTGTTTGATAGGAGGTTCCTCTCCTAAGTCAATGACATGTTCTAATAGATGAGTTTTCTCCAGACCGTTAACCTCGAAAGACGGAAAGGAGCTTATAATTACTTGGAGAGCTTTATTTTGTGAGTCAGTTAGTTGATGGTGTTTCAGTTCGATTGGGGAACCAGACAGAGAAGATACCACTGCCGGGGCCAAGTTAAGTTTAGACCAGAAGTCAATCCCGAGATAGAGTTCACCCTCTAAACTAGGAACCACATAAAATCGAATAACTTCTGATTTCCCCTCATATTTTAGTAATACGTCTACAAAGCCAAAAATGGTATTTGGAGCGACGACTTAGCTTTCCTAAAGGGTAACTTTAATCTGTTAATCAGACTTAAACCTTTTTTGCCTAAAATGCTAATCGAAGCTCCACTACCTAATAATCTAATTATTTCATTGTCAATAATAATTATGCACACTTGCGATCGAGGATCATTGCCTTGTCTAATCATCGCTGCACTACAAAGCTTATTTAGATATGTTCGTTCCTTCCAATAATTAAAACATCGAGATTTTTGTTTGCTCGCGTAACTGCCACTCCCAACCCTTTCGATTTTAGCTATGTTCGAGTTTTGACTATATGAATTGTACCAGCGGGTGTTGTTTAACGAAATAAGACTGGATTGGGTTAGTTGATCTTGCTTTAGCCAGATTGTTATGAGGTTTCCGCTATGTAAGCTTTACAATTTGAACAATTACGTTTCCTAGTCTCAGATCTACCACATCCAAAACAGAAGATACCATTGAAATCTTGTAAACAATCGTGATACCGATGTCCTAGATTCATGCAATTCCAGCATATTAGATGATTGGAATTGTTAGCGTCTTGACTATTATTTGTGCGAATAGCTGAGATGTTTGAGTGATCCTCGGAATCTTGCTCATCGATCTTAAGAGCCTCTAATGGAATACTATCAATGTGCGAGTCTAATCTAACGCTGTCCTCTGGGATCATAACCGGTTTTTAACCAAACTCGCTCAACTTTGTGACAGTCCAGCCTAAGTTCTTCGATTGTTTTGTAACGAAATTTCAGTACAGCACATTGTAGCGAGGGATTCATATTATCACGCATTATGTCAATCAGTTCATCTTCTGAAAATTTGTTTGTCAATCTACCATTAAGCATTTGAATTTCGAGAGCAAAATCACTAAACGCGTTTGTTTCTGAGTCAATTTCTGTATTAATCTACGAGTCTCCTTCTCGGATTCATGGCTTGAAAACCTCGATAAGAAAGCACTTCGCATTTGTCTTCAATTAGAGTCGGGGTTATCCATGGTATGTACCCAAAACCATTTCTCAGCTACCCCAGAGAGAAAATAAAAGTCATGGACATCAAGTCCTTGCCCACTGCCATCAAAGGACAATCTCCATTTTGGATAATAAGGTCTTTGTAATTTTTACCACGGAACTTGTAGTGTAGGGTCAGGGACATTAAATGAGTGTAATTCATGTGGACGTGATTGGATCGCGCCAGGCTGGGAAAGAGATCCAGTCGAACCACTAGTACCCGTTGGCAAAGGTTGTTGGTATTCTGACCCGCCGATACTAGCTTGGCTTCCTTGTGAAATGAACGATGTCGCCTGCGCTTGCTGTTGTGGGATATTGATCTTAGGAGTCGTATCCAAGGGCGTGTTAGTGTACATCGGTACCAAAGACGACTCGAACTCTTTGATATTCTCCCTTGTGGGAATTACCGCAGTCAGTCCCATAGGATCGGTCTTAGTATTTGGTGTTTCTTTGGGGATCGTATCTTCCAGCATAGATTGGACAAATTGTATGTAATTCAGACGTATAGAATTTAGTGATGATGTTTGATATGTTACCAATATCACCGAAGATGTGACTTTCTCAGCATCATCGATCGGTACCGGGGCTTTGGCCGGACTAGTACATCCACTATAATTAGTTTCATATGGTGAGATGGAACGTGGTAGATTTGGTTTAGAGATAGAGTCATGAACATCACCCGTTATAGGGGTGATACCTGTACGGACGTATAGATTACCGTAGATTCAATGATATTTTTTCCCGGTGTTTTCTTGGTTTAAGGGCACATGATAACTTAAATGTAATTCGTTACCTGTATTATTGCCAACTCTACATGCACCGCCCTAGCTGAAGCTCCCGGTAAAACCTAGCAGCATGTGTGTGCAGGCAGTAATAGAACGGTTACACTCTTTCCGCTGGATGAATGGAGTGATATAAGTTATAACCTCGTATTTTAACAAACGAAGATTTAACTAGATGGCTTTAAGATATTACGAAAATGTCGATTTTTTTTAATTTAAAAATATTTCCATTTCTGGAATATGCTGCATAATCCCATTAGCATTCCAGATTGCTATTTTGAAAGTTGTGTTCTTACTTAACATTATTTTGTTGGATTGCGTTGAGGGAGTTGGATTTTCTTCAGTTGATCAACTGTTGTTCAGATTACTTTGGTCATCGAACCGCTTTGTAATGCTGCGATGCTGTTCATAATGTTTTCCATAATTTAGTTATTTTCCGAGCCCATATATGTTTGGTTGAACCCAAATCTTTCACTACCTGGGCAAGCGAACTTCTATTCTGTGTTGCTTGGTTGGGGGTTTTGATCCATCTGATTTGATATTTGAACCCTTCGATTTTCGTGGTTTTGCGGTTTATTTCTAGTTGTATGTCTTAATTTTTGTAGTTGTTTAGCAACCTCACAGCCTCGATAGTTAGCCAGTTGTTGGTCCTTACAATTTGTACACTTGACTAGCACATCTCTCCCTAAAGTACATGCCTGGGTAGTAGGATTACCCGAGCATTTTACACATATTGGGTTCCGGCCGCAATATCCTTGGGTGTGATTAAATGCTTGACAATTCTTGCATTGGGATATGTGTGTTGTGGTTCTCTTCATTGGTTCGATTTTCACCTTCATGTGTCTCTTGTACTGATAATTCGGTTTCCTTCCTGAATTTCTGTTCTCTCTTTTTTAACAATATTCACAGCATCTAGAATTTTAAGACCTTTATTATGTAAGTCTTCCATTATTTCTTTGCTTGTGCAAGTGTAATGTAAAACATAACAACACATATCTGTTAAGTGGGCTCATGACGGGAAAGTTTACCCTAGTTACTTTTGCCGTATTCTGTCTTAAAAGGGGTTGAGAACAGCGATCAATTGAACATCGCATAAAACTTAATAGTACGCCGTCAACAAACTCCTAAAAATAATTTAATTGTTTTCCTCTACGTTTATGTTCTAGCGAAATCACAATTATATGTCACAAACCGAAAAACATGCAAATTTAATTATTCAGCAGACGATGCTGAAACATCATTGTGCTGTCGTGGCTTATACGGATGCAGGATGGTAAAGTTAACGCAACAACAATACATCCACATCCAGTCTAAATATATCAACACACTGGACAATCTGGACCTGTTTTTTAATAATGAACATACAACAGACGCATATCGAGTATAAATGTAATGTGGTTGTGCGGTTGCTTCAACCATCCATAACTTTCCGCATCACAATTGTGGTTAAACCATTCGGGCGCGTACATCATGATATACAATGGGCAACTTTCATATAAATCATTTCAATCACGTAACGTAAACTGAATTTTTTTTTATTATGCGATGGTTTGGTTTTGGCTTTAAGACGAAAGATTTAATATGTTCAGGTTGGATTACTATGAAGCAAAAAAGTATTAAAGAAATTGTTGGATGTGTTGTAAACACATGAAGATTTTATACCTCTACCTATAGCCATCTACCTGTTGCTGCGTATAAATTTTTTATATTTTACGACTTTATATTGTGTGTCACGATTTGTAGGCTCAACGGGGATATAAATAAGCGAAATATAACTTCTTTTATTTATTTAGCTATGTGTAAGACAATTCACTGAATTATTATCAGGCGATTCGTCGGCTGCTGATTGCTGGTATAATTTTAATCATTGTTTACATCTACACAATTGGTGTATGGTGAAATATCTCTGTAAACGAGATAAATCTATTCGCACACGTTATGGCTTACAAGAATTAGTATTCCGAATACGTTCGGCAAAACACATAAAAGTCAAACTATTTATTAGTAAAAAAATATATTGTTAATAAACTGGCATTCCGTGAGTATCATGCAAATGACATCACTATAGTCAGCAAAATTAATCAACCCCTTTCCATAATTTTCATTAAGTCGGTAACGTTTGGTTATACGAAATTTTGTATTTGTATAAAAACACGGTAATCTAATTAACGGCAAATCAAGACACATTATTAACAGTATAGAAAGTCGATTGCGCCAGCTGATCAATACATTGAGTTCAATACACTGAATCGTAATCTTTAAAACCAAGTCTGATGTCCCAGGTGCAACCTCGCCCCTATCCTAAAACTAATTGTAAACTTCTTTACATTTCATCAAAGCTGCTTCGCTCTTTCGCCCTATTTGATCAAATCCAAAGTTGGTTCGGTTGAGTAAGGTTTCCACGACTTCGTCTAAACAATATTAGAATCGTTTTCATGTATTGACCTAATGTCATCTTTATCCGTTAAAAATCAAGTTAAACTCCTGGTTTCGGTTCAGTGGATTAATTATACAGGATGACTCTTAAGTAAGTTCAATAAATTCGGGACTGAACAAAAAATTATTTCACATCCCATATTCTTATAGAGATAATCAAGGTTCTACTGTAAAATGTGTCACTTTGAATTTCACTCATAACTTAAAATCTACTACTAACAATTTCTCAAATAAACGTTTAAAAAATGCATTAAAGTAATTTTTTTTCATATTCTCAAAATATTTGGAAAATTTACTGTGAAATTTTGAGGTATTAGTCGTATCGACCAGTTACATATTTTCCGGACAAATGCAATTATAACATCAAGCTTCGTTTGTTTTATACGTAAAATGGAAGACCAACGAGAAAAACTAAAGGGTGTTTTTTAGAGGTTCACAATTTTAAATTTAACTAGAACAATGAAAGTAAGAGTCACGCCAAAAATCCCATTTTGAAAATCCCACGGTTTTCTTATTTTGTCGAGTAGTATTTGATTGTGTGCATAATGTAATTTGGGAAATAATGTGGAATTTCTGACGTGTTATCACACCAGAAATCCTATAGATCCCATAATCATTAGAGCATATGTTTTGCTTTGGTTTAATTGTGCAAAAATGTACTTGTCAAAATCAGTTTAGTTCTGCTCCAGAATTGGTCAGGATTTTTTCCTAGAACGGCTTCATCTGCCCATTCACTAAATCTGTTTCACTAAATCTGTTAATGTAGATCAACTATGTAAGAAAAATTCGTAGTTTTCTAGTCACAATGTTTAGACTAGATGT
This sequence comes from Nephrotoma guestfalica, assembly GCA_963691935.1. Classification (NCBI taxonomy): domain Eukaryota; kingdom Metazoa; phylum Arthropoda; class Insecta; order Diptera; family Tipulidae; genus Nephrotoma; species Nephrotoma guestfalica. The sequence continues at coordinate 215,768,825 of OY829914.1, forward strand.
ATATAACCTGATAAGATCAGGATACACTGGTGGGACGGAGTATCAGCCAGAATTGGGAATAGAATACCGTTAATCCAACTCTATATTTAAAACTTAAATTTATGAAATACACTTTTTTTTATTATTATCCCTGCAATCTGTTCTGGGGCCAAGCCTCTCCCAACTTTTTCGCGGTTTGCTTTTTCCGTCCTTACTTTTACGCCAGTATCAGCCAATTTGAGGATGTACGGTTATAGGTCCGATTTTATCACCATTTGCACATTGCATAGCTCCATGCCAGCCTATACTGGATGGAAGGGACAGGATGGTCTTCCCAAGAGTTTTGCATTCCGACAGGCGGTCGTAGATGTGTTCCATTTCACCACAGATCGTAATCTGTTGATGAAAATCAACAATCGCACATTTTATTAATGAAAATCGCACATTTTATTAATGAAATCGCTTAAATTGATTGTACTGAACATATTGATCAAGTTTCATGATTGTGTCTACTCCCCATCAGCCAGAATCACCCATAGGAAACCCCGTTTCAACCCTAGTTTCAAAAGATTATTTTTGTAAACTTGTACTGTAATATATTGGTGATTTCTGGAAATCCCACCTTTTATTAATGAAATCACTTAAACTAGTTGAAAGGAACATTCAAATCAAATTTCATGATTCTACCTACTCCCCATCAGCGGAAATAAAAGATGGGACTTCCAGAAATCACCAATAATTTTTTTTCCAAAATAAACGTTTGAATTTAGGATTGAAGGCAAAGTCTTGTATGTGGGATTCTGGCTAATGGTTGAAGGAAGAGCCGTGTATGTGAGATTCTGGCTGATGGGGAGAAGGGCATAATCATGAAATTTAATCTGAATGTTCATTTCAACTATACCTTTACAACTTCAAATTGGGACTAAACAATTTCAAATTGGGACTCTCAAATTATGAATTAAACAGTCATATCATTTATATTTATCGCGTCCGGTATAAATTTTAAAATTTGAGCGACATGCCGGTTACAATTAGGAACAATAATCTTCGTAGTTATGTTTTCGCGAATTATAATACTGTGGGCAAAAAATAGTAAGACTTTGTTCATAATTTTAAAATTCTTTATTTATTTCTCCAAATGTATTTCGTCCCCCTCAAAGTAATCCCCCCCGGCCTCAATACACTTGTGCCAACGTTTTTTCCAATCCTCGACACAGTTGTTAAAGCCAATTTCCGGAATAGCCTCCAATGCGCGTAGCGATTCACGTTTACTGTATTCAATTGACTCAAAACGGTTTCCTCGGAGCGGTCGTTTGAGTTTGCTGAACAGCCAAAAGTCACACGGAGCTAAACCAGGCGAATACGGTGGTTGCGGAACGATATGGGTGGAATTTTTGGCGAGAAAATCACGTAAAACCAATGAGGTATGAGAAGGTGCATTATCGTGGTGCAAAAACCAAGAGTTGTAGGTGTAGCTCGCGCAAACTACGCATAACACTCAAATAGTATTCCTTGTTGACAGTTTGGCCGGTCAGAAGGAATTCGGAGTGCACCACACCTCGACAATCGAAGAAAACTGTCAACATCACCTTGATTTTTGACTTGCTTTGACGTGGTTTTTTCGGGTTCGGCTCATCTGTGGCACGATATTCGGCCGATTGATCGTCTGTTTCCGGGTCGTAAGCATAGATCCAAGACTCATCGCCAGTTATAATACGTTTCATGACATCCTGGTAGTCGGAAAGCATTGTTTCACAGACGTCAACGCGACACTGTTTTTCCAAAAAATTGATTGATTTTGGAACCAATCGTGCTGTCACTTTTCTTAGGCCCAAATGATCTTTCAAAATGGTTTTCACTGATCCTTCCGATATTTCAACGATGCCAGTAAGGTCTCTGACTGTTAATCGTCGATTCTCGAGCACCAATTCCTTGTTTTTATTAACGTGTTGATCATCAGTTGATGTTGATGGCCGTCCTAGACGTGGTTCGTTGTCAACACGTTCTCGAACCTCTTTGAACAATTTGTACCAATCAAAAGCACTTGCTCGCAATATACAATTATCACCGAAGGCATTTTGCAACATTCTGAACGTTTCGGCACCGCAAAATTGTTTCTGCACACAAAATTTAATGGAACTTCTCTGTTGAATAATTTCACTCATTGTAAAAATCGCCGAATGCACTTTTTGTACTTCAGAAAGACAAGCGTATACTAAACACTAATGATTATTTTGATGTGACATTTGGCACAGATGTCACTGACAGTCATACCAACATAGAAATATTTCGACGAATGGTTTTCCGCGCGAAATTAAAATTAAAATGTCTTACTACTTTTTGCCCACAGTAGTATGTACAATGTTCTAGCCGTAGTACACGGAACTCTGTTTGTGTTAAATTTGATCTACCATCATTAGCTAGGATTTGCGGTAATTGATAGTTAAATCGCTTTTGACTCCAGATTTTTAGTTTGACCAAACATATTCAATTGCATTTAACATTGGACTACATGGTGCGAGTCTTAGTAGGTGATTATTAAGAAATTCTTCTTCTAGGAATACTTCCTCAATGGCAGCATGACATGGTGCATTATCAATCACCATTACGATTGATGTTCTCTATATATTTTAAGTATTCCGAAGACAACGACGTATGAATTATTTTGCTTCTGGTTTCTTAAATGCTCCTGTTCTAATTTCATGATGAATCAAACCCATATACCTATACATTCAATTACGTGTATATTGTATCCTCGACTGCCTGCTGTAATGTGAGTGCAACGAGTTCCTTTTTTGGAACGACCTTTGGTTCTCGATATATATATAAGTTGAAATTAGTTTCATCCATGTAGAGTATGGGTGTATTGTTTGATTGATGTTCTAAAAGTTTGTGAACGTACTCACATCGTTTTATTTTATTGCTTTCAATGTTTGCTCTTTCTGGCTCCCTTCGAATGTCTTTCAACGTATACAGTAATCCATCTAAGTGTTTTCTCAAACATTCTGTAGAAACAACAATTTGATGATTATTTTGGAACTTATCTCTTGGTTGGTTTAAAGTTATTCTAGGATTTTCCTCAATATACATTTCAATAAATACTCGACGTTCATTAATTATTTTTATTTTCCGCTTACCACCATGTTGCTCTGCGGGTAATTGTTGGTTATTCACCCATCGATAGGCAGTTGATTTCTTTACGCCTAAAGTTTTTCCAACTATTCTCCAATACTCGTTTTTATTATACAATGCACATATTTGCTTCCTTATATTATCTGCATCAACTTTCTTGATGTAAGACATGATTAAGGATGAATTAATTAAGAATGAAACTAATGATAAAAATGCTATCTTTAATTTTTCAAAAGTTTGCTCAAATTTAAAATTGTTATAATTCTTGTTGAATAAAATATTTAGTCCCAATTTGAAATTGTTGAGTCCCAATTTGAAGTTGTAAAGGTATAGTTTAAGTGATTTCGTTAATAAAATGTGCGATTTTCAAAAATCGTCATTAAGTATATTTCAAGAATTTAAGTTTTAAATATAGAGTTGGATTAAGGGTATTCTATTCCCAATTCTGGCTGATACTCCGTCCCACCAGTGAATCCTGATCTTATCAGGTTATATACATCTAGTCTAAACATTGTGACTAGAAAACTACGACCTTTTCTTAAATAGTTGATCTACTTTAACAGATTTAGTGAATAACGCATTTAAATGGGCAGATAAAGCCGTTCTAGGAAAAAACCTGTCCAATTCTGGAGAAGAACATAATTGATTTTGGCATGCACAGTTTTGCACAATTAAACCAAAGCAAAACATATGCTTTATTGATTATGGGATTTCTGGTGTGATAATCACGTCAGTAACGCACAAAATTACACAATCAAATACGACTCGACAAAATAAACCGTGGGATTTCCAAAATGGGATTTCTGGCGTGACCCACACCAAAGAAAAACATTTTGAATATCAGTGAATCTAGTTTTATTGGATAGATAATTTTATGCCATTAATGCTTGAATATGATTTCTGCTATGTGGCCACCGGGGGCTGGCAAGTACATGGCATAATCTGGAGGTCTGATTTTCGATCATTCCTCGCAGCAATTGCGGCCGTATCTTGCTAATAATTCGCCGAATGTTGTGTTCCAAGTGTACAATCGTCTCTGGTTTATCGGCGTAAACAAGAGACTTAATAAATCCCTAAATAAAATAATCTAATGGAGTTAGATCACACGATATCGGTGGTCAATTAACAGGACCGTTACGTTAAATTAGTCTTATATCAAATGTTTCTTTGAGTAAATTAATTATATCCCGCGCTGTGTGGCATATGTCACCGTTCTGTTGGAACCACATATTAGCAAGATTTATGCCAGCCACACAAACAAAAAAGGGTACGAAAAAGTTAGAAATCTTTTCTCTATACCGTTCACCGTCGACTGTAACATTCCGCCCAACATCGTTTTTGAAGACATATGAACCAATGATTCCGCCGGCCCATAAAGCGCACCAAACAAAGATTTTCACTGGATGTAATAGTGTTTCGGCAAAGACTTGTGGATTATCTTCACTCCAAATCCGACAATTCTACGTTTATTAACGTACCCATTCCATCAAAAGTGAGGCTCATCGCTGAACAACATTTTGTTTGGAAAATCAACACCAATATCAATTTGTGCTTCAACCCATTGGCCGAATAGGCGGCGTGTGCGATGGTCGGATGGCTTTAATTTAACCAAAAGCCTTAGATAAAATCTTCCATAAAGTGGACGGACACATCTCCAGTTGCTGAGAATGACGTCGAATTGATTGATGTATTTTGATACAAAATGTGCAGACGTAGCTCTCGCGTGAGTCTATTCATTATGACATGACAAATCAAACTAATGACAAAGCAAATGTCAGCTGTAAAATAGGTTGTCAAACAAAACCGTGTTGCCAACTTAAAGATGTGAACCTCTAAAATAAACACCATTTGTTTTCTAAATTAAAAATATATACCCTTTAATATTTAAAATTAGATCTTCTACAAGAAATACCCTTATGTACAAAATATTGTACTTGTAAAATTGACTCAGTTTAAGCTTATTTTTTTTAAATACATCTTCTACAAGAAATATCCTTCAGTACAAAATATTATACGTGTAAGATTGGCTTAGTTTGAAAAATGCCTTTTGTTTTTTGAAATGTCATTTTCAAACACCGTTCGCAGTGAAAAGTATAAAGTGGAAGTATTTTTTAATTGGAACCATTATTTCTGATTACTTAGGCACATTGGACTAAAATAATTGTTGGTAACTATTTTTCAGATATTAAATATTGTTTCAAGGAGAATATACATTCTTATTAGATTAATGTTTTCAGTTTATAAATGTGCAAATCTATGATTATTTTTCGGTTAGTAAGACAAAATTAATTGAGCAGATTAAAGCAATGAAGATTTGAGCCACTTACGATATAGTCAATTAATAGAAAACTCAGAGCTGTTTTAAAGTGATTCTACAAATGGATGATATTTGAGTGCTTTGCCACGCTTTAAAGTTAATTTGCCACCTATCCACCTGAACCTATTCTAGCTTACTTCTCCGGAACTACTTAGTTATCCAGAAAATATCTAGCAAATCGAATTGTTAACGATGGGGTTTTTGCCCACGTCTATAATATAAGGACAAGTTTATCCCTTTATAGTGGGATCTACTTCATCTCTCCCGAAAAACGACTCCAAGTTTTTACAAATTCACTTCATAGGCTACAAGGAAAAGGAGACTAATCGATGTTGTCCCGGAACAAAACGTGAAATAATATCAAGTTTACCGGGTTTATTCGACATCGTCTGGTGGATATGAAAGACGCTTCGACACTTCAACGATCAAATAAGTTGCCGGAATTGATTTCGATCATTCTGATATTATTATTCAAAGGCAAAATGAAAGTCTAAAACGTGTTACTGCAACACATAGATCGTATGATGCTCTTCAATTCCCAACACTATTTTAGCAAGGAGAAGGTGGATATCATTTTAGCGTGATTCAAAGTAATTCAGCAACAGATGAAAAACACAAAGGGTTTCCCTTAGAGGGGTTAGAGCCCAACGATCAAACACGTCCTGAAGTGCCATTAACGTTTTCATCAATTCATTGTTGATATGTATGCAAAATCGAAAGTGAGCGACATTTCGTAACAATCTTTGCTCTCAAGAACAATCACTTGCGAAATGCAATGGCGAATGATGGAAACGTTATACGAGAAGACCAAGATACATGCACGGATATTCTCACAACGCCACGGCGTCTGCCCCACGATTTGGACGTCCGGATATTTTATAACGATCATCGTCCCATCGGCAGGATCTTACTTACAGGTAGAGTTTTTAAACAGAAACTCATAAACCTTATATATCTCATAACTAAATATTACATTTACGAAGAAACTCGTTGCTGCATGTATTCTATAATAGAAAAGCAGAGGTCTACCACACGCTCACATTTTAATTTTGTTAACACGGGCCATGTATAGTATTGATTACAATTCATCTCGCATGAAAAATGGAAAGTTCTCGAAAAATATCCCTGAAAGATGAATCAGGACACCCACGGATGACACTCAGCCACTATGTCTTGATGTCCTAATAGCTGGGTTATTCCATACACCCCGTTATTAGGACGTTACGCCAGCAGTAATGAAGCTGTTTGGTGAATTCTGAGTTTTAGTACTCACGAGCGAAATATAACAGTTGCACATTTTAGCGTGTACTTAGATAATGGAAAACGAGTGTTCTTTACGGTAGAAAATCAGCAGAGAGCTGTGCAACACATTGTGCAATCCGCAGTGTTCTGGAATGCGTGGTTCTGATGCCTTTGGTTGAGTTTATAATATTCACTCTAATAATACTGAGTGAAATTGTTTTGAGAATGCTGCTTTATGAAGTAAGGGACCAACATATTTTCAAACACTGTAAACTATCGATGGCGAACTATGTCAGACCTGCAGATAGGAAAGTTATTAAACTGGGCTTACTTAAATATTATCAACGCTGGGATAGAACACTAACAGAATCATCTCTTAGTGTCGTCCACAACCAATACACAAGCTATTTGCAATCAAATTAACAACTTACACACCTTCGAATCTAACATTCTTTGGGAAAAACACAAAGAGAGCCTTAGTGAAGACACATTTCGACAATCACGTAAAATAAATGTCGAAGAAGATTCAGTTTGCAGCAGACATTTTTAACCATGCAGTCATTTTACTTGAGGATGCATGCTTATTCATTATTAACAAAGTTTGTCAACTGGAAAAAAGCCAAAAAAGTCTCTTATTGGATGATAAAAAATAGACATTGAGGCACTGAAAAATCATTTCTTAACTTGATACTCGTCGAAATGAGACGGCAGAACGAAATCGGACTGCCTGTGGCACTTATGGAATTGTATCAACTTTACTCAATGGATGAATGGATGACGCACAGCACATACAACCATTATACTACCATTGAATTGAATCAAACAGTTAATTTTTCTTGTAACATGATTCGATTGATTGATTTGCGAAAAAAATAATCAACCAATGAGAAGAGCTCTTATCTTGGTACTAGGCGGTTTTAGTTAAACTTCGCCCGCCATTCCACGATCAATATTCGCTGATGAACTCAAGGCCTGCCTGAAAGCATCCCATCTTTTGAAACTTGTTACGAAAATCACACAATCTATAAACATGCGTGTGGATTTACAACAGAGCGTTACTACCAAAACATTTGATTTACAATTAATCCCACAACATCTGATATATCGTCCCACCTCTGTTTTGCCAAACGCAGCCTCAAATCAGTACGTTCACGTTGTAATGAAAATTTTTCCAAAAATTTCATTCAACTTTAAAAATCATGATTTGCTTTGTGAACGTGCAATATTATCTCCCGAGAATGACGGCGTCAGGAAAATAAATAATGAAATACAAATCTATTGACACAGTTATTGATGAGAATCCAGCTGTCCGTTATTAAATAGAGTTTTTTAATACTTTGGAGGCATTTAGAATATCGCACATACTATTTTTGATAATGGATTCACAAATAATACTTGGCCGTATAAGAATTCGGCTTTGTGTAAAGAGACTGTTGCTGAAGCTGATTGAAGTTACGATTATTACTCGTAAAAGCAAAAGGATTGTGCTAAGAGATGTGTCTTGCTTTCGCAATACCAATCAATAAAGCTTCGGGGCAATCACTGAAAATTTGTTGGTGTGAATTTGTAATATCCATGTTTTTCACACGGTCAACTATGTGTTGCGGATAATTATTTGAAAATGAGTAAGAAGTGCAAAAAGAAATGAATCTATCTCCACAAATAGGATGTCAATTAATATCACAGAATGATTTATAATATCTCCATGCTGTCAAGTGGTCAGTTTTCTGCAATAATTGGAAGGTGATGTTTTCATTACTGAATTTGACGTCTGATGTTTCACGTCATATAGGATTGAGATTACAGCGACATCGAGAGGGTCCCTTCAAAATATCCGATGTTCAAAATAATTATAATTTCTTCCGTATGCAATTAGCTAAAATAAATCTCAATTTATGCATAAAGCTTAACTACGAAGTTTCACCCCGATCAGTAAATTCGTCTAGGCTATAAGGAGGACACAGACATTTAGTCTGCACGGCATCACACACAGTTAAAAATAACATTTTGAAACCCGCTTTTGTGGAGTTCGGCGATATAGTGAAAGGTGAATCTGTAATAATCGCGAGATCAAAATTTTTAACTAAAACTTTACTACGTAAATGAAAGTAATAAAATAATCCCGTTAGATAAAACGTATAGTAAAAGAATTGGTATATGTGGTTTCCACCATATGATCAATGCGACGATGCAATTTTGGTACTGTATATATACACCAACATATCTACATCAATTAAACATTGCTACATATAAGAAAATCATACTCGGATTGACGAACCATCGACATCGTGACTTTTTTATTTCAATTAGTGATCGGACGAATAAACTCTAAAAGTTTTAGTCTAATTATAATTTTTACGCAAAGTGGTTCTAATACTCAATTCTAGTTATTTGCATGCCGTAGAATAAGTGTTTGTAAATTAGCGTTTTTTATTATTAGTGAATCAGTAATTTGAGTGGTGTGAACGGTAGATAACTGTAACAAAAATTAAAATAGTTAGATAGCTAGTGAAGTGGAGTCTGTATGTTCATAAAATATCATTTCTGCCCAAATTATTCTGCACTACACATACGAGCGATTCCGTGGAACGTGGCATCTGGTGAGTACTTTTATATATCAAATCTTTAATTTTTGTTTTCCGCCATAAATTAAATTCTATTAGGTATCCATATTTTTATATCTAAAGCACTTTATATTTTTACTGAGTTAACTTACACCGCTTGCGTTACATCCCATGAAGGGAATAGCCGGCTCCCCAAATAGTATTTGGCTTGCAACAAGGGGACGCCAATATCGATAACCGATTGATACTAGGTATTCTAGAACGTCAACCATCCATGGGTTTGACTCCAGATTCTCATGGTGGTTCGATCAGTGTTTTGTTGTAATATGTAGTAATAATTTTGGCTTTGATTTATTGAATAGTATATCTAGTTTTTCGAGGTGATTTTGAATTTAGTGATTTACCCCAAGCTTCTGTGTTTACCACTTTCTTTTGAAAAGACAAGTCAATATATTCCTCTGTTATGTATGCCATATGCATTTTGAAAATATGTAACCAGACTGAGGACAGGAAAGGCCTGATCGTACATCAATTTGAACGAAATCTCAACTGGTGCTTAGAATCATCTATATCAGCAAAAATAAAGTCCTGTCACATTTAACTATAGATGGAAATGTGCAACATGGAAAACAAGGATTAGTTAATTAACTGAAGTAATCTTTGCTGTCATACATATGTTAACAAATTGTAGAAGTGAAATAAACACTGCGTATGCTAAATTAGGGCCGCATTTCTGAACTTCCAAAATATAAATTTATTTGTGAGAAACATACAACACCAAATTCCAGCTCTGATCGGATCGATTACGTTTTAACACAAAGCGAAACGTTTTTTGCAAAACAAAAATTCTAGATTATATTGTTGGCGCTAAGTGAACACCCATGTCAAAAATCAGGGTAAATTTTATGTAGCACCATGGTCAAATCAATTAAAAGTTGGACGCATGTTTAATGGTAATTTGGACTGTGTGAAGTTAGATTAATTCGTCGTGTCTAATTGGCCTAACTTCACACTCAGTCCATATTACCTTTAAACATGCAACTAGATTTTAATTTATTTGGCTATAGTGCTATGTAAAATATTCCCGCGCGATAATCTGATACTTAATTATTTGTCCGCAAAAAGTCAAATTATTATTTAGCGAATCCTACGATATCTCCCTTAATTTTCTTAGTAGATTCACAAGTTTCCCATAACTCAAAATGCAAAAACAACCCTGTAAGTTTATTTTTATATTTACTTGTAAAGAAGAGGACAAGAATCATCCATCATTGACTCATTTCAGAACCTGGTTCAAAATACATATTAAAATTAAAATTTGTACCTGCGATGCAAATTTCACAATTATTGATTAAGAAATAGCCGTGTTCTCTCCAGCTCAAAATCACTCTAAAAACCAAATTTCACAAGGATTGGTCTTGACATGGCCAAGTTTAGTCCATCATGACAGATCCTAGAATTTTGTACAAAGCTACTTTAAAATTCTTAACCAATACTACTAACCAAATCTCATCATAATTTGTTGAGAAATGGAGATGATTTCCAAGATGGAACATTGTAAAATTTCATATACCGAGTTTCTTTACTTCGGGCTTCAATCAACAGAAGATTTTATTCCACCGGAATGTTTTAATTTGTGGAATAGCGGTAGAAAATGAAAAAAAAAATCCGCTGGTTATAATAATAACAAAAATTCTCTTTTGTGATAGTGCTGCCACTTGTGGCGAGTGGCATACATTCATATTTTCCGCTGTCCAATATACAGCATTAATTCAATATGTATTTAACTGTTGGCACCCTCGTGTGCTGCGATTTCTTTCTGGTTTTTCGTTTTCTGCAACCTGTCTCCAATTACGAACCCATTTTTTGGGGTAATTTTTACATTTCAATACCCTTTTCAATTCGCGTGTATGAACTGTTCAACTTCTATATCCAATTGTTCCTTCTTTGTAAGAGTCAATTCATAATTTAACCTTATTCTATTATTTAGTTCTTCTTTGATTTGGATATTATTTTGTCGCTGAGAGTGAGCAGTATAGACGAGTGGTCAGAGCTAGAGTCGAAATCTTCTGCGATGCTTTTTATTGACATCTGTGGGCCAGAAAGTTGATTTTTCAGTAGAGTGCCAATTACAACCACATTTTATCACTGCTCCGAGAAGGTCTTTACCTCTAGTGGAAACTAGTCTTGATCCCCAATACGTATGTTTTGCATTAAAGTCTTCTCCAATAATAAGGTATTCTTTTAAAACTTTTGAGGAACTTGTCATATGTCTTTAGGCCATATCGTAGTGGGTAATAAACTGCAGATCCGGTTAGTGAATAATATTTTGCCTTGATGCTGATGCTGGATGATTGTATTTTTTTTTTTTGTTGCATAGCGCTTTCCCCTCTTGCAGTGGCATCTGGGTGTATTGTGTGATATACTGGGTAACCTGTAAATTTTATACGTGATTGTTTTGTGACGTGTGTTTCGGATATGAGACAAACATCAGTTTTTTGGTGATTTTTTCTGATATTGGGTTTCCATGCTAATATTCTAATGTCGTTCATTTTTTTACTTTTAATGCAGGAGGATGCTGACGCTGTTTTCTGAGTCTTTCATTCAATAGCTTTATCTTGTTTCTGCTCTTGTTCAACCATCTGCCTAAAATTGTATGCAACAGTTGAACGGGCACAGCCGTTATTTATTTGCGTTTCAGTTTTAGCAACTTCGGAATATTGTAAGCCTATACTTTGATGTCTTTGGTATGTGGGTTTGTTTTCCGTTTCATTTGGATTTCTTGACTCTATACGTTTATCTTTTATGACTTCTTTTTCATTTCGCATCTTCTGAAGTTCTTTGGAAAATATAGCGACTCTGTAGCTTACGGCTACAGCTTTTTTTACATTCCTTGGTAAGATGTTTAGCTGCGCACTTGACGCATCTTGTGTCTCTATTGCAATAGTTAAGAGTGTCTCTATGTAACTGATCAGCCTTTATTTTCTTAGAACTTACATCTCTAACTTCATATTTAAGATATATTTCTTGTCAAAAATATTTTTTATAACTTGTTCTTTATCGAATGTTAGTATAAACAAGAGCAGAGGGGTTTATCTGGCCTCTTCACAAATTGAGTAACTTCTTTAATTTTTAGAATTTTCGGAAGTAATTCTTCTTTTATTTCCGCTGGCTGGCAGGATGGATGCAGCTTTTTGGCTATAACTTTTATTGCTCGAGATTGTTTGTCCTCGTTCGAGAAAGAGTAAATTTTCTGTAGTTATCTGTGCCTGGAACATTCACTTTGAGATCTTCACTGTTCAACAATGCTATTGTTTGATATTGTATCTGATTTGAGTCCAAGAACTATCTGATATCCTAATATATCCTAATAGTTGTCAACTTGTTTGTGGCGCCTATTTACGGTCATCAGTATTTTTGTGAGTTTTATCAAATTGTTGAGATTGCTCTTTTTTGGTTGTGTTTAGGAGACACAATTTGTGATTTGCTGATTTCGCTGTTTTCCTCATTTATTTCTACGCAATATTCATTAATTTCATTCATTCAATTCGTCTGAGTTCGTTGTATACTATTTCTGGCTGTTTACCGGTTCGGCAAGTCTGTTGGACTCATGCCTCTGGACGCACAATCCGCAGGGTTTTCCTTTGAATTTACGTATCGCCATTGGTTTGGGCATGACTTTCCTTGAATTTTCGAAATTCTATTAGCGACAAATGTTTTGTATTTGTGAGGTCACCCTTAAATCCTGGCTAGAGTGATCATAGAATCTGTCCAAAAGCTTGATTCTAAGTTTGGTGTTCGTAGAGCTTCCACTACCTTTTCCATTAGTTTTGTGAGTAGCAGAGCTCCGCATACTTCAAGAGGCAGAGAACAAACAGTTTTGATTGGTGCTCCCTTTATTTTGGCTGAAAGTAGCGTTACTTCGACTTTATTCTCCGGAGTAGTGCAGTGTAGACTGATTGATCATGGTATGTGATAATTGATCCATCTGGGTATGGTGATTTTTTCTAGTGACGGTAGAGAGTTCCTAAATTTCCATCACTGCGCGGTTATAGCCGGAGGTAGTGATTGATATCATAGGATAGCCCTGTTAATCAAAGATCTTGCATCATCAACTTGGCCACTACTGTAACTGGTGCTAACCATCCTGGAGAGTCTAAAAGCTTAGCACAACGGATAGAATGGTGCGTTTGGTAGGTGCCTTATTAGATAATATGAGCGTAATACGGAATCCAAAACTATCTGTTACTGGATTCCAATGTATGCCGAAAGTTTTAACTGTGTCATCAAGTTTGAATTCAGCTATTCCAATAGTTCGAAGGTTCATGGGTATGGCTTGCATCAGGGCGATGTGATTGGTAGCCCATTTACGTAAATTGAATCCACCAGTTTTGAGTAATGCTATTATTTGTTTCTGAGCACCTAATGCGTCCTCGAGTGTGTTATTCCCAAAGATGAGGTCATCTATACACAAATCATGTGAGAGCTTCATTTCTGGATAACTGTTGTAATGTCCTCACGGCTAGGTACGAGGCTGATGCTGTATCGTAGGTCATTGTAGTTAGCTTGTATTATGTTATTGGCTGCTCTGGTGATTTCCTCCACCAAATCCGTTGATAATCCTGTTTGTCTTCATGAACCGACATTTGACGGAACATCTTTTCAATGTCACCGGTGTATACATATCTATATTTCCGCCATCAGAACAATATGCTTGTTAGACAATAGAAGTGTAGGCCGGTTTAGCATGATATCATTTAAAAATATCCTTGTGGATGTTTTGGCTGATGATGCATCGAAAACGACCCGAAGCTTGGTTGTTGTGCTCGAGTCTTTCAGTATTGCATGGTGTGGTAAGTGATAGTGCTGGACCTCTTCAGCTTCGGCTTCTTTCACATGTTAGTCCCAAATCTGGATTCCTTACAAGCCGTTTTTCGACTTGCAATAGACGTACAACGGCTGTCTTCTTTGAACAGCCTAAAGTATTTAAGACCTGTTGCTCCCTGTCAAATGAAATCCTTACTTTGTATCTTCCTTCAGCCTGACGTGTAAGGGTTTTTGTGTATAAATCTTCACATTCCCTTTCGTCTTTTGTTAGCTCCCTTTTCCTTGTTACTTCTCAAAGTTGTTGAGTTTCCAAAATTGTTTTAGCTTAGCCATGGTTATGTAGCTGTAGTAATCGGTTCCTTACAGTATGTCAACCGGACCGGGTTTATTAAATGTTGGATCTGCTCATATCAGGTTTTTAGTGTGATTCCAACTTGGATTGGTTGCTACTTCAGGTAGATTTCCGGTTATGTTTTTAAAAATCTTGGCCTTTATTTTTAACTTGGGGTTGATGTGAATCTGGGACTAATTGTGAATTCTGTAGTAGAAATCGCTGTTCCGTCTGTTGTTATTCCCTTGCCAGAACAGCATTCGAACTAAATGTTGTCCGTTGTCGGTTGTTATTCTGGCCATGACGGTTGTCAGTAAAACTCCGCCTTTTAGCGTATTGACTGCAACGATGTCTTTGTTGGAGTTTCCGGTTTCTTTGCCTTTTCCTTTTGAATGTGGTAAAGTTTGGCGAGCTCCGTGATACTTTTAACATTTATTATGACATTCGTGGTCAAGATATTTTTGCAAACACCTTCTACATAAATCCTTTTCCTTAGAAGCCGTGGTCCTCTGTTACCGTTAATTCTTGGAACTTCCTGCAAGTGAACAGCTCGTGATCACTACTACACTGAGCAGAACAAGATGATGGAAGCGTCTGTGCTACGCGAGTTGCTTTTTTCTAGATATTTTGTTGTGGTAATTCCTTGTTCTTAATGATCCTATCTCTAGCAACTGTAGCTAGAAAATGAAATTTTTATTCAAGAAATTAAAAAAAATCATCGTTTTAATCGGTTTCGTACAAACGGCGTGTTTCTGCGTCCAACTTCCTTGAGAATATGGTTATTACAAAGGCACTCACTCCAGTGCTCTGTCTGGCCAGTCCAGTGGCTGATTCTTTACCATTAAGGCAGGTGAATCCATTACTGTGTTAATGTGATTGCTGACCAACAACTTTTTCTCTTTATATCTATTGACGAGGGTACTCCATGCGGTGTTATAATTTTCTCCTGACAATGCTAAATGGCTGAATGGCTTCGCTGCTTGTCTTCGTACCACTGTAAGTAGGTAATTCATTTTTCCTTCGTTGGCTAGCTCTTCATTGGAATGAACAGTTCTATTGAATAGACTATATAAGGCTGTCCATTGCCTATAGTCCCCGTAAAATAAGGGAATTTCCAATTTTGATAATTTTATTTTGGGGATCTTCTTTATGTTGTCATTACAAGTGTTTGAGCTGCAATAACAATTGTTTCGTATTTGGTTTGAATGTAGTCGAAAACGTTGTTCACGAAATACTCTTCAGCCAAATCCTCCTTTTCGGCTCCGGCAATATTATTTTCGTGATTATTGTAGAATGAGTTCCATGCGTCTGTTAGCTGCTTTAATTTCAGCTTGCAATAGACTCTGCTAGGTTTTAGCGTTGAAACGTAATCCTCCATTTTGTTTAGGTTTTGTTTCAACATTTCAGCTTTGGCTGCTTGCGATTTGTAATGTTTGTTCTGTTTTTTTGGGGTAGATGATCCAGTGGTTTTCTCATCTTCTTCAAATATATAGGAGGCGGCATCGGCTACTTCATCTTCTCCGGCCTTTTGCTTATCTTTTTTAGATTGGGTTGCTGTTAATTCTTCTTTGATTTTGGGAAGCATGAATTACGTCTCTTTAAATACCATCTGGACTTGCTTATGATATTCTTGTTTGCGATATGGATGATCATTGGGTAATGTGTACATCAATTCTGCGCTTGTTGTGCAGAATTTGTCGTACAGAAGTGGACGGTGGTTGAGGCGTTCTTCGCAGTATTTTATAGTTGTTATGTGAGGCCAATCTTTTTTATATTGATTTTGATTTGGTTGATTAATTTTCTTCTAGTAGTTTGTTGGCACAAGATTTTAGCAGAATTCATGATGTTCGTGTTCGAGCAATTCTTGAATTTCCAACCTGCCGTTCGTTTTGTTACTCGAAGGACCAATGCTTCTTCTAGTGTCTTCAATGGAAAAATAATTTTGTTGATTATTTGAATTTAATGGTCAGGTCCTATTAATTATTAGAGGTAATATTTTATGGAATATTGTAAAAGTAATTCTGATTTATTTAATCATTCTATTGACTTTTTATATAAAAATAACGCTATATCAGCATAAAATTATAATGCATAAATTCATATAAAAAAAGTGAATCAACTTATGCTAAAAATGTGTAATATGCAAAATGAATTATGCTAATTCGTTCACCTTGTATTAACATGTTTAAGTAAATTGATTCACGTTGTTCAGCATATTAAATTACAACAAATTATATGTTAAATAAACTGTTCGACTGAACAACAGTTGCTTCCTCCTTACGACCTTTCATTATTTACATCACTTTATAGCACTGGAAAACTAATCAGGTTTATAACATCACTACCGGTAGAAGGTTAGCCGATTTTTAGTTTAATCCGTTTTAAACTTTTACGACCGTCTAGAAACGGAGTATGAACACCCGCCTGTTCTTGCAAGTAAATTCGAAGTAGTATTCGTCAGAAATCGTTTTCGGTTTATGCGATACAAGAACAAAAACTCCAATCTTTCGAATTTTTGAAAACTGACAAGTTCCGCTGATAGTAGAATTGCCACTTATGTACATTTGAGAAAATACACTAATCGTTAAGAAGTCGATTTTTACATGGTGAGAATTCAATCAATCAGCGGAATTTTTTTTACAGAACATACAATCTCATGAATTGGCCTTCTTAAAGCTTGAACGAACATTTTATTTTGCCTATAGACCAGTAAAGGAGAAGGGCGGATACAATTTCAGTTAGTTCAAAGTTCAATGGTCAACACGAGAAGACTCAATGACCAACTTCATATCCTAGCCAAACCTGAATTACGATACATCATTACACGCAAAAGTTCATAATTCGTAGCAAACAACCTGAAGTCGTGCATTTTTAACACATGGTGGTTTTATTTAGGCGATTCAATGACCAACTAAACTTTCTATGTGTACTGATGTCATTTTTACTCAAATTTGGATGACCATCATCGTCCTGGAGGTCGTGATTGAGCCTTCTTATGTTATTTTAACTCAAGTTTTAATTTTAATATTTTCACTACTGTTAAAGTTTTATTACAATCCTTTTAAAGTCCTCATCTGTTTAAATAAAAATTCATTATTTCGACACAATACGAGGTTGAGTTATTGAATTTCAGAAAATATGATTATTTTTTATTTAAATTCAGGTTGGAGTCATTTTCTAAAGAAAACTCAAACGTATAAGATTATACTAAATTTTCCAATAAGATTTATTTTTTCCTATTTGAATTTTGTGTAACACCGTGCTACTCTTAAAAACATGCAATCTATTGAAAGTCGTGAATAAATCACATCCGCAAGGTCAGTAAAAGGGCCATTTGTTTTGGAGGCTAAATTAAATTAGGAATAACTTACCCTGCCAGTTTAGATATGGAAAAATTATTCCTAATTTATAAAAATTAACATCTAGCTTTTACCACAGTAGTCCAGAAAAAAATTTCCTATTCCTAGGGAATTACCAGAATAGTGGTAAAGACATCACCTTTAAATAAGAATTTGTAATAATGACTATCGGATTATTTTTGCTTAAACTTAAAGCCCAATTCGAAAATTGAATAAACATCATAAAGTTTTTAAAGTACGTGCGAACCAAACTATTTCAAAATAATAAAAGTGGGGTACAATAAATTATCCCAATCCGGTTTCTGGTACAACATCTGTTCCAAATAATCCAAATGATATATAAATCCTAAAATATTGATTAAGTTTTCGTAGAAAAAAATGAAATTTCAAACCCACGTATTTAACAAACTGCTTGAAATGGATTTTTAAATTTTGACGGCGTTCATAAGATAAAATCTGTAAGTGTTTTGGAGTGCTTGAAGCGTAATGAATACAAAACAAAAAATCTGACAACAACTGACAAAATAACCACAACAAATGTGTTACAGATAGTGGATATAACGAAAGCAGATGTTGTTGTAAAGTTTTTCCTGTTATTTATGATACCTCGTACTTTTGTCTGGTGGACATAAAAAAAATAAAAACTTTTTCTTGAATATTTGCACGAAAGTAAGTTAAAGTCATAAATCTCTAAGGTTCCAAATATTTTTAACGGTTTTTAGAGGTGGAATTTCGGTTGATTTAAAGTTGTAATTTTATATTTTATTTAAAAGGGTGCTACTCGTATGTTAAGGAAAATTCAGTCATGTTTATGTTTAAAATGATAAATTCATGACATGGGATAACCATAACGTCGAGATACACTGGATATATATTTTCGTAGACAAAAACATATTTTTTTCAGAAAATGTTAGAATTTTTGATTACAAGACAGATATTATTCCATATTAAATCCCAAGGAAATGGAAAATTGTAATTGTTTTTATCTTTACGAATTTAACGTTCTACAAATTAATGTTTATAATCTTAAAGCTTCTCAATATAAAATCCATCTATGTTACTAAAAGAAGAACTTCATGTCTGTTTGTGACGAATGGGCGCTTCAGTTTTCCCCATGTATGATTTGCATGCCGAAAATAAACCTAAGTAATTATTTTCCTCAAAATTTCATTTCCTTCGGGTCGGTGTTGTTCAATGGAATTGGACCAATTCTGGATTAGCACAAATTCCACAAGTAGAAGTTTCATAAGTGGCAACTTCATTAGTTTCTAGAACAGTTTTTGTTAGAAAATTGTTGATTCAACGGTCGTTGTTGTTCGTTCAATGGAGTTGGGTCAATTCTGGTTAGGCACAAATTCAGACACTATATTTTTCGGATGACAATCAACATGTCTGATAGGAATATACGAGTACTGTCTGAATTGCTTATGACTTGGATTTTAGAACATTTTATTTTTATTGTTTAATTTGTTGTTCAACACAAATATTATTGAACGATATATCGCTGTATTTTGTTTTTAAATAAAGTATCTTTCAGGGGCTAGTTTGGTTTTCCTCGATTTATGAATGAACATTTATGAAAATCATATTTCTATGATGAGCACAAATTTCATCAGTTTAGCGGCCTTTAGAAAGTTTTAAAATTAGGCTTAAATTATTTCTGATTTTTTCTAGAAATCGGGTTTTATTTATTTCGTCTTTCTTTCATAAATCGGGATAGTATTATTCGTCATAAAGACTGTAAAGGGAATGAAACTTGTTGCGTTGTTTCTCGAACAGCATCAACTCGGTATTATACCATGGCTACCGAAAGCCGGATTTATTATTGATAACCCGCGGAACGTGTCTCTCGATACCACTCCCGAGAAGCTCGTTGAAGCTGTGCACCGTGTCATTCAAATCCGCACCGCGCTGTCCAGTGAAGTCCAAGCACGGAGCAACATCGGCATGCAAGACGTGGTTGGCAAATAGCAGGTCCAGGAATTTCCCTCGACTGTTGCTAAAGCGGTTAAGCTGCGTTGTGGATATGGAAGCGAAGTAATCGATGATAGTCAATGCTTTCTCGTCGGTTGAGGATGAAGAGAACACACCGTCGACATCGTTCCAAGATATACCGGGTAAGTTAAAGTCACCCACGTTGATAATTTGATCACAAGGGCGAACTGAAGGTATAACGGCTGAGTCGATGTAGTTGTTAAACGTGTTGTAGACATCGCGGTCGGATCCGAACGGAATATAAACGGCGACGGCGACAATCGAGGTATTGTAGCTAGTCTGATGCGAACGGCGATGACATCTAGGCAGGATTGGCAGGCGATCACTTCATTGGAGATTGAATTATTTACAGAAATTAAAACACCACCGCCTCTACAACTAGTGTCAAAATCGTATCTGTCCTTTCTATGAACGACATAGTCTGATGGAAAGTACTCTTCGGATAACGTATTGATCATAAGCCAGGTCTCGCTGATTATTATAACATCGAAATCATTGTCAAGTATGCTTAAGCGGAAATCCCCGGTTTTACCGCGGATACTGAAGGCATTGTGATAGTAATAGAAGTGAAGGCGTTGGTGGTATTGGATGAAGCGACGGTCGTTGATAAATTAAACTGGCTGGTTAACGCAGTAGTTACTTCGGCTGTTGAAACGTGGTCACGGTCCTGTTTTTTGATATACGTGAATAATTTGTAAATGGGTGGATTAAAGCACCAGCAGGCCAAACGTCAGAAGTGTTTCTGTTGTTTGTTGTTAAGTAGGTTAAAATCAGCCTCCTGCAAACCAATTTTAAATGAGACGAACGTTAGTGAGCTGTCCAAAATGCGGTCTTTGGGTAATAATAGTCTACAATTTACGTCGAAACTGAACGATAACTGTACGGATGCTTAAAATAAAATAAATAATTATGTAAAATGCACGACTATACAAGACGACGGTCGAAATTGAACTGAAATTAACAGTTAAAAATGTAATGGAACGAATTTCTACGAACTTTTTCCTTAACCCTAATTATGACCTGCTATGGCCAATATGTTTCATTGTATCATATAACAAAACAATGAAACATAGCAAGTTATTATTAATGCCGTAGGCTGATTTCACACAACTATGTTAAGTCCTTATGACTCATACGGTTTTTATGACATGATTTATTTTATTGTAATTTTGAATATAAAAGCCAGGATTAAAACAAGCGATTTTCGATATCTTTGATGTTTTGGAAAGATAATTATATATTCTATTCACCACAATTTTGATTTAGGCTGAACAAATTGTAAATCATTGTTCTGTTCGTTTGAACTTCGCACTCCAGTCGCGACCTCTAAACCATCTTCGATTGATCCAATATTTTTCTATTAAGGTATTTTCCGCCCCATTCAAACTAGCACCACCCTATTGAAGATACGTAGGTTAATGCTAAGAAAAAAAGCAAGGAGAGAGTTATGAGTTAGCTCATCTCGTTCATTGGTATCAGTGTTTCCCCAAATTGATGTGAATTTGCAACACTTCCCAGGATGACTCCAGTTTTTCGATTTGGAGCCTCCTTTAATGAATTTCTTAAATAACAAGTGGAATAATTTCCTCATTATGTGGAAGGAAGCTGATATTAGCCATCTTCTCCTCCTTTCCGATGCACCGGATGTACGAAATTCAATTAAAATGAAGATTGTCAGTAGACAGCTAAGGAATCATGGCTTCCTTCACTTATATAAATAAACACAGAACTCACTAAGGTGGGGGTTTCAAAAAATTGATAATTTTCCTGTCCCTCCAGTAATTTTATTGTTACTATTTTTTATATTTAAAATTTTCAAGACTTATTTCAAGGTTGATTTTCTTTAACGAATGAAATTCATCTCTGAATTTATGCTTCTACAACTTTCTATTATGCTTGTGCGAGGACATTGTACTAATATTGTCGAACATTGTTCTCCTTTAATAAGAGAGGAAACAACTGAATTCTGAACTATTGAAAGATAGAATCATTGTGTTTAAAAAGAAAATATTTTAATTTATTAAACATAAACAGTAAGGAGGGTGGAAAGGATGTCCAAATTATATTGTTCATTTCTTAAAATGTACGAGAGTTTAGATAAGATTTCTTTTATTTTGAAACATACGTCGACGACGTTGTGAAATTTGTATCCTTGTAGAGAGGTACTGGGTTTATACAAAACTTGTAGCAAATATTTAAAAGTTCAAAAAATAATAATGGCAATTACAAAAAAATATTATTTTTAATTAAACAGTTTACCAAGATGGTATCAACTGTTGACAGTATTACATATTTTCATGTACATTCTTTAAGATCAATAAAACCTTTTTCTTGTTGAAAAACACAATTTCGGTGGAGGGGTATATTATCAACAGTAACTCTTTTTGGCACTATCTTATGTACATATAATAGTTTACGGTTGAAGAATTTTTCAAAAGGTTATATTAAATTTTGTGTTTATAAACAAATAGTTTTGGTTTCCTTAAAAAATATACCTTAAACATAGATTAAAGATTAATGTATGGGATAACTAAATAACAGTATTAGTAAATATAGGTTTGTATCAAGTGATGTATCTTTATTAAGGGTTCAGTTTAATAAATTGAATTGGGTTAAGTTTTAAATTATTATTGATTAAGTGATTCGTATGAATGTGTCAACTGTTACATGACACCATTCAAATGGTTTAACATTTCTTCATTAAACAACAAGAGAGGGAATAAAAAAATTTGAATGATCTAAGGGTCGATTTTGTTTAAAATCCAAGCCACGAGACATGATGTTTTCGTATACACATAAGGAGTACAGTAATTATTTGCAGCAATCAAGCGAAGCAGAAAACAAGCGAATGTAAGCATCAAAAATTATGAATCGGTACAAATCGGTTCAGTTTTTTTAGTATTTGTGTCGATTTGTTATCTCGCTTTTTTGACTTCTCCCTTGCTTTTGAAAAGGCGAGTTACTAGTTACTATATAGCAGACATACAATGTTTTCGTTTTTTAACACGTTCGCTCAAACAATTTTAATTTGTTAAGGAATAACTCTACATAGTTTTCATTTCTCAACAATACATTTCTTTCCGCGACGAAATATCATTGCAATTACAAAAGTTATCAAATATGTGTTCCTGATACAGATTTAGAAAGTGTGCGTCAATGTATTAAGAAAAAAAAATTAACTACATATATAACGCATATAACGTTTTTAATTTTTTTTTTCAATGCGATGTCGAATAAATGACGTATGTGAAGCTAGCCCGAAAATCTTCCCGAAAACGGTTATGAAATTTAAGTGTGTTTCTCCGCTAAATTCATTGAAAGGCCCTTCAGGCCGAAAAATTAAAAAAAATATGGAGAAAATCGAATTCCATCCCGAAAAAGTAAAAACAATCTCACGTAGATTAGATATCGGAATTATGCTCATATGCGACCATAAATTTATCTGTTCACAGAGTTTGGCAGATATAACGGTATGCGCCTAACTAATGCACTGACCATCATAATTAAGCACACAAATGCTCGTTACCTTACAGTGGGAATAAAGGACCTCCCCAGCTGATATAATATTCGTTTCTGTTAGATTAAGTATCAGAACTATGCTCATACGTCACCATAAATTTCTCCGTTAAAGCCGGATTAATTAAATTAATTAAGAATGAATGGCATTATAAATCACAAATAATCTTTAACTGATGATAACAGATGAGATTTTATCATTCGTTTAAACATAAAAATATGTACAGCGCTCCTAATATTTTCAGGTAAGTTAATATAAATATATGGCCCAATAAATGTTAATGATTTTCTACCAAATTCAGTTCTAATTTGGGGGCACTTCAACTGGCTAGAATTTCTGGTTGAATAGCCGTGACCTAGGAATTCGAATTGTATAGTCGAAATTAATGATGTGTATAGACACTTAAACATGTAGATCGACACATACATCTCAAAAATTGCGCTAATTGGGTGAAGGCCTATAGCAACAGTTCGATAGAGCTTCGCAGTATGAAATAGGTGAGGCAGTTTATACATTGCTTTACAGCACCTATTTGGTAAAATCTGCAATTTATTCAGTTTCTCTTTAACAGCTGCGCCAAAGGTAGAAGAAGCGTATGAGAATCGGGTATGAATAAATGAGAAATTAATTTTTTTTAACACATGCAGTGGAACAAATTCAGCCAATTTTCTAATCAAGCAAATAAATGGGCAAACTTTAGTACAAATAGAGTTAATATGGTCCTCCCACGTCATATGCTTGTCGAATATCACTCCAAGGTACTTGAATTTGTCCACACGCTTTATGGTGCAATTTGCTACTTAAAGTGGTGGTAAACCAGTGTGTGGGGCGTGGGGAGTGAAAAATTATATATTTCGCTTTATTAAAATTAACTGATATTTTGTTTAAATGAAGAAAATCCAAAAGTAAAATAATATCATCTCTCATGTGTGACATTGTTACCTGACAATTTCTGTATTCATAGAACAGGGCCGTATCGTCAGCAAACATTCTAACATGACCCGTGAGCGATAAATTGGCCATATCATTTACGTACATTAGAAATAATAAAGGGCCAAGGACATTCCCTTGAGGAACACAACAGTTCACACCTAAAGTGGAGCGTTTTACACCATTTAGAATCACAAACTGCTTTCGATTACTAAGGTAGCTTGCTAACAGTTTGTATGATAGGCCACGGAAGCCATAAATTTGTAATTTTTGAAGAAGTAAACTGTGATTGATCTATGCAATCTAAAGCTATACGAAGATCAACGAATAAGTCAGAGATATAGTTTTGCCTGTCAAAATTACGATAGATCAAGTCAGTAATGTCTGTTAGGGCCAAATCTGTACCAGAACCTTGTCGAAATCCATACTGGCGAGAAAAAATTAGATTTATTTAGGATATTGATCATCAGGTTAGCAATAATTTTTTCTAAAATTTTGTCAAATACCGACAAAACTGAAAATAGACGATACTTAATAACTAGTTTAGAATTTCCAGACTTAAAGGTATAAGTGTCACGTTAGCAATTTTAAGGCAATCGGAGTAAACACCGGTTTCCAAAACCACATTAAATAGATCAACTAGTAATTGTGAAAAAACGGCGAATAATTCTTCAGAACCACAATACGAATGTTATCATCACCATCACCCTTTGTAATACTGAGATTTGAAATTAAATTCGATATTTCGCTGCAGGAAGTGGGCAAAAGGAAACACGAATTAATACTAGGCACCATAGTATGAACTAAATTTAAATCATCTGATCCTGGACTAGAACTACTTGCTGATACAGAAGAATCGACAGAATTAACAAAACTGCGATTAAATATATTAATAATAGCAATAGGATCATGATACTCAACATCATTACACATAACGGAGCGGATCTTATTATTACAGTTGTTTACCATGAACTGATTTAACCGTTTTCATATCTCTTTTGGCTCAAGTTAGTATTAAATCAGCTGGGGGAGGCTCTTTATTCCCACTGTAAGGTAATGAACATTTGTGTGCTTAATGCTGACGGTCAGTGCATTAATTAGGCATATACCGTTATTCCTGTCAAACTCTGTGAACGGAGAAATTTATGGTGACGTATGAGCATAGTTCTGATAACTAATCAGACAATAGCGAATATTAAATTAGCTGGGGAGGCCCCTTAGTCCCGCTGAAATTTGATGAAATTTGATTTTCTCCATATTTTTTTTAATTTTTCGGGCTGAAGCGTCTTTTAATGAATTTGGCGGAGGAACACACCTAAATTTTAAAGGCTTTTCGGGCTCGCTTCACATACGTGAATAAATGTTTTTTTCGCAGAAACACAAAATTTGCAAGTATTTTAAAACAAAAATTAAATAATTAAACAAATTTAATTTTATTTAAAGCATATTTGCACTTACAAATTTTAAATTATAAATGGAAATGTTATCTAGAAATGTCATATCCAAAAAATTTAAATGAGGCGCCTTCGCATTAACACAAACACACATACCACTACTATATAATACTGTGGGAAAAAAATAGTAAGACTTTGTTCATAATTTTAAAATTCTTTATTTATTTCTCCAAATCTATTTCGTCCCCCTCAAAGTAATCCCCCCCGGTCTCAATACACTTATGCCAACGTTGTTCCCAATCCTCGAAACAGTTGTTAAAGTCAAGTCCGGAATAGCCTCCAATGCGCATAGCGATTCACGTTTAATGTCTTCAATTGACTCCCCGGAGCGGTCGTTTGAGTTTGCTGGACAACCAGAAGTCACACGGAGCTAAATCAGGCGAATACGGTGATTGCGGAACGATATGGGTGGAATTTTTGGCGAAAAATCACGTAAAACCAATGCAATATGAGAAGGTGCATAATCGTGGTGCAAAAACCAAGAGTTGTCGACCCATAATAACACTCAAAAAGTATTCCTTCTTGACAGATTGGCCGGTCAGAAGGAATTCGAAGTGCACCACACCTCGATAATCGAAGAAAACTGTCAACATCACCTTGATTTTTGACTTGCTTTGACGTGGTTTTTTCGGATTCGGCTCACCTTTGGCACGATATTCGGCCGATTGATCGTCTGTTTCCCGGTCGTAAGCATAGATCCAAGACTCATCGCCAGTTATAATACGTTTCATGACATCCTGGTAGTCGGAAAGGATTGTTTCACAGACGTCAACGCAACGCTGTTTTTCCAAAAAATTGAGTGATTTTGGTCCAAATGATCTTTCAAAATGGTTTTCACTGATCCTTCCGATATTTCAACGATGCCAGTAAGATCTCTGACTATTAATCGTCGATTCTGGAGCACCAATTTCTTGATTTTATTAACATGTTGATCATCAGTTGATGTTGATGGCCGTCCTAGACGTGGTTCGTTGTCAACACGTTCTCGACCCTCTTTGAACAATTTATACCAATCAAAAACATCTTCTCGCGACATACAATTATCACCGAAGGCCTTATGCAACATTTTGAACGTTTCGGCACCACAAAATTGATTCCGCACACAAAATTTAATGGAACTTCTTTGTTGAATAATTTCACTCATTGTAAAAATCACCGAATACACTTTTTGTACTTCAGAAAGACAAGCGTATACTAAACACTAATAAAAATGTTGATGTGACATTTGGCACAGATGTCACTGACAGTCATACCAACATAGAAAAACAAATATTTCTACGAAAAAGTCTTACTACTTTTTGCCCACAGTAGTACTTACGGTTGTTTTTGTCGTCATGTCTCGGATTTTGAATAAAATCGACCCCTGGATGACCATAAAGTTAGACATTTTCTTTCAAATTTAAAATTAACTCAGTAGGTAAAATTTTCATCTGCGCCTATTGAAAATGGTGCGCTCCAGATACCCATTCAAATGTCGCATGCCGTGGACATCTGGAATTGAAATATACCATAACAATATCAAAATATGATTGTTTGGGAAAGTTAAATAAATTTACTTTATAAGTCAATATTCCGAGTTTTGCCATAATAAATTTCATATTAATTCTTTCGTATCCTTATTCTTTAGTCTAGACATATTTAAACATGTTATATGCTTGAAAAGAATATCAATATTGCCAGCACAATTGAAGCATATGTTTCCAAATTCAACTTTTTTGTATAGTCACACAGATGTATACAAAGCACATATCTATCCGTTCGGTCAAATAATTCAAAATTATTTATCTTAAATTTTCTAGTAGATTTTTTGCTCACCAAGCATAGTTTTGAAATTAAAATTTAATCAGGTCTAGAGACGAAACATTTAAGAATATATTGGGGTACAAATAAGTTTTGAGGTATTTTTATAACTTCGAAGCTTTATTTAGAGAAATTGGTACAATGTATTTTATTCAAAGTATTGTCCATCGTTAGCTGAATTCATCAGTAAAATAATTAATGGATAGAAAAACATCATCAAGTTGATGTAGCGTACACGGATTCCAGTAAAGCATTTGATTCCATCTGCCATCAAAAAGCACTGCAGAGTTTATTCGCATTTGGGTTTTCACTCGATTGCATAAATTGGATCAAGTCTTATCTAGCAAATCGGCGACAATTTGTAATAATGGGAAACGATAAATCAAACGTTATTAAAATTACATCTGGTGTTCTGCAAGGAGCTCACATCGGGCCGTGGATATTTATTATTTTCATAGATCAAATAACCGAGATAATCAAAATCCGAAACGTGCTTAAATTTGCTAATGACGTGAAAATTTTTCGAACTGTTATAATGGAATGGTAGATACGAAGAAACTTCAAGAAGATATCGATAGATTAAATGAGTGGTGTACGATCGAAGAAATTCGTTAATTACTTCATACAAAGTACACAACGAAGTATTTCAAAGAGTCAATGAGATTATAGATTTAGGTGTTACATTTGAAGTGTGTGAAGTTATCCCAGTTTTTCATCCCAGGAAAAATAAAAATGTTCATCAGGTAACACTTATTTCATCCCATCCCAGGATTTTTAAAATCAAACCATTCAATGATTTTTAATTTATACAATTAATTAGGACTGCTATACTTGTTAAAGGTAGCGAACATCTTAGTTTCCGACTATGCAGAACCCTCAAATTAATTTAAATCAAAATTATATATATGAGTACAAACTGTAATTCATATTACGAAAAAAATACTCAATAAAATAATTAATATTGCTCTCAAACCTATAGAGTGCCTAAAGATTTGACTTCTGGTTATGACTCGTCATGGTGTCCACTAGCTCTGATGACAATTTGGATATCAGCCGTATGTTAGGATTTTCGCTATATGCACATTTGTATATAGCCCAACATTTGAAATTTGAAAAAAAACTCAATAAAATAATTAATATTGCTCTCAAATCTATAGAGTGCCTAAAGATTTGACTTCTGGTTATGACTCGTCATGGTGTCCACTAGCTCTGATAACAATTTGGATATCAGCCGTATGTTAGGATTTTCGCTATATGCTCATTTGCATATGGCTCGCCGCCATATGAAATTTGAAGAAATTTGCATATAGCGAAAATCCTAACATACGGCTGATATCCAAATTGTCATCAGAGCTAGTGGACGCCATGACGAGTCATAACCAGAAGTCAAATCTTTAGGCACTCTATAGATTTGAGAGCAATATTAATTATTTTATTGAGTATTTTTTTCGTAATATGAATTACAGTTTGTACTCATATATATAATTTTGATTTAAATTAATTTTAGCGTTCTGCATAGTCGAAAGCTAAGATGTTCGCTATCGTTAACAAGTATAACAGTCCTAATTAATTGTATAAATTAAAAATCCTGGGATGGTATGATTTTAAAAATCCTGGGATGGGATGAAATATTTGTTACCTGATGAACATTTTTATTTTTCCTGGGATGAAAAACTGGGATAACTTCACACACTTTTACATTTGGCGAAAATTCCAGTTGCATTATTCATATTGAAAAGTGTATTGCCAAAGCGAATGCCATGTTTGGATTTGTTAAAATATGAGCAACCCTTACCTTAGCCCCCCCTATTCAAACCTTATGCTCACTCTATTTCTCCTACGATCGATCTCAACTGGAATAAGCTGTATCGATCTGGAATCCATACTATGCTGTACATATTAAAAGAGTTGAAAGCATTCAAAAGAAGTTTCTAATTTTCTTGTTAAAGAAAAGTGACTGGGATTACGACCACAATTTACCATTCCATGAAAATGTGGGTCAGTTATCTCCGTACTCAACAAGATGCGCGGATTACAAAATATGCACGCTTGGAAATAAACGACTTCTCTTAGGCGAAAACATATCAATTCATGTGCCTTGCAGAACTTTTCGAAAGCATGAGTTTTTAGCACTAGAACACCATTCCACAAACTATGGGGAAAATAACCCCATTAATACGTTGTCTAGATCATCTAAAGAAATATTTTTTAAATTTTTAATTGTTAAATCAAAATTTGATTTGAATTTTTATATTTTAATATTTTCGTTTTAAATTAAATGATCTGATTGTATATCTAATCATATTTTAAATAAATAAATAAAACGACTTTTCCAATCTTTCAGGCAGCATGTGGCCGAGAGTTCGTGCTGAAAGATAACTTTGCCATGTTTTTTGGCATATTGTGGGTGTTTGAGCTTCAATGCTTGGCTTAATTACATCAATTGTTGTTGAGAACGTTCTCCTGTGATGGTTTCGTTAGGCTATAGTAGCTCATAGTAGATCGCTCCGAACTGATCCCACCTGATGTACAGCATTAGCTTCTTGCCATGGATATTCGGTTTGACACGGTTGAAGTTTATACCTGACCGGGCTTATTCCACGATTTTCTGCGCTTTGGGTTGTCGTAGTGGATCCACTCGATGCAGAAAACTCTTCCGATTTTGCCTTTGGGGCAGTTATTCACACGTAAAAAACGGTATTCGACGTCTCTTGGTTTGAATTCATATGGAACCCAATTTCCTTGTTTTTGCACCATAACCATGGTCTTGCAATATCCATAACGCCTTCAACTTAGTGTCTTCAAACTTTACTGGTCTCCCTTCGCGTTCTTTGTCACTGGTGTCAAAATCGCCACAACAAGGTGAACAAACAAGCAGTGCTTCACGAAAATTGTGTTTTGTTGGCACAAAGGTTGACATGGTTAGAGCAAAAATATGTTGTTTACACTTCTTTTTTAAAGGGAAATGATGACGCTTTAACGCCATCTTTTGTAAATCCCTTAAAGTTTATATGTAACCCATATATTAAATTAATACACGTATGTTACTGGTACATAGATACTTTTTTACAACACAATGGTAAGAAATTTATTTTGTGAATCCTTAATAAGAACACCTGATCTACGTATCAAAAATAAGAACAAATGCTCTTGATTGTTTATTTATCTGTTAGTGAAGTTAGCCGAAAATTTCGTCGAGAAAACCTGCATTATCGACATATTTTGTATCAGATGGTAGTATAAAATTCTATGATATTAGCCGAAAATTACGTGTTATTGAAGTTAGCAGTAATTTTTTGCAGAAAAAAATTTGAAAAATCAATATCACATAATTCGAATGTTTAAAGATCATATGAACTGGGTGAAGTTAGACCAATTCGTAAACTACTCGATCCCGTATTTATAATTTCTCGTGTTAGTGGCCTATTAATTTGAGTTGTGGTACTAACAGTGAACACCCGCGCCAAAAATCAGGCCATATTTATATTTGTATTTATAATTTGTCGTATTAGGGGCAGTGTTGGCCATTTTACATGTAAATACGTTTACATATATCTACATTTTTATGTAAATAACGTAAATTACATTAAAATTTGTGTAATTTACATAAAATAATTGGAAAATATTGTATAAATGTAATAAATGTTTGTTTATAAGGGTTATACGCAGCATAAATATCAATCAAACAGTTCATTCAAACGATCAATCATAATTATTTTAGACTTTTAGTTATCTACAATCACAAAAAGAAATTCATTTATGTATCTACACTGCCATCTGTGTTTGTCTTAAACAAGCTCTAAAAACGATTACTGATAGGTAGTTTGCTACATATGAGAAAGATAATAATTTAACACATTCTAAAATGAAAAAGCCACGAAAGTTGCAAATAATTCCGTCTGTTGGTGGAGACGTGCTTTTTATGAGGTATGACTGGTCAGGATGGTAAAATAATTTTGGTTGAGTTTTGTGAAGAATTTAATGAACCATGTAGGAATGTGTTTGAAACTTAGAAATTATAAACGAAAAAGTTTCAGGTCCTTCAGAGTTTAAATATGATGAACTTGCGTTTGTTCACACAAGCTTCTTTTTGGGAATACTTCATCCTGGACAGGCTGTTGAAAAAAACGTATCGAGCACCTATTTATCCGCATTAAATTTTTCAGTGAGATTTTCACTTATTCGTAAAAGGAGGGGCTACAATGTTCGGGAGATTGATGTGATGTTTACGGCTGGACAAGAAGAATCCCCTCGATAAGAAGTTCCACGACCAAATTCAAAACGGGCCAATAATTTTGTTGGAGTTTTTTTGTAAGTTTTACAGGAAATTACTGTTGCCCTTGGTCAAGGTGAAAGATTAGTAAGTAAACCACCGGTTGCTCAACAACAACCATCTACTTCGCTATTGGTAAATATTTTTTAGACCAAGTTTCTTATCTAACGTGCTAACCAACATTGTTTTTAGTTCCCATTGTACACGGCAATGATGATAGCCAGCAACCGACCGAAGCTATGGAATAACAAAGTGAACTTGCATTTTATACTCAACCACAAGACGAACCAGTCGATGTAGATCCAAATTATGCATACTGTGCTCTCTATATTTTATATACGATCATCAAATTAAAGACAATCATCAAATTCTGTCGCATTTACGAGATAAACAAAGTCAAAAACAATTTACAAATAAATTGCATGAACATACATACTTTCTCACAAGCGAACGAAATTAACGTTACGTAATATGAGCATACGAATAGCCTACTAAATGAGCCATATTTATCCGTATTGGCTTATGTAAAGCCTAAACTAGTGGCACTATTCTAGCTTTCCCTAGGAAAAGAGAATTGGGAAAAATATGTTCATAGCATTTTTGTCTAAATTTTATTTTTCTGGCCTATTGAGGGAATAAGTTTGGTGTAAATATTTTCGAAACAAAGTTAAATGGGAAAATATTTTTAAAATAAACATCCAAACGATGTTATGAAGCACAAAAAAACTAATAACCTCAAATTATATGACATATTAAATTTAACTTTTTATTTTCAACGTTACACAGTCAATTTTTATAATAATTAAATAACTATAAAATTATATAACAGATAGCGCGCTTGTCATGAAAAAGTCGTTATTTACTTTACATAATGTAGAAAATAAGCTATGTAATTTATATGTAAATAACCGCGTAAACTACATCGTATAATTTACGCGCCCAGCACTGATTAGGAGGCTATGAACTTTAGTTGTGGCAGTACCAGTGAACACCTCCGCCAACAATCAGGGCTTATTTTATGTCGCATCATAGTGTAATAAATTAAAAGCTGGACGCATGTTTAGTGATAATTTGGACTGGGTGAAGTTAGACCAATTCGTAAATAGCTGGATCCCGTATTTATAATTTGTCTTATTGGGGGCTTTGTATTTTAGTTGTGGCAGTAATAGTGAACACCTTTGCCAAAAAGCAGGCCATATATTATATCGCACCATAGCGAAATATGTAAATTAAAAGCTGGATGCATGTTTAGTGATAGTTTATCATTATGATGCTACATAAAATATGCCCTGATTTTTGGCACAGGTGTTCACTGTAAGTGTCCCAACTCAAATTCATTGGCCCCTAACACGACATATTATAAATATGGAATCCAGCAGATATTCAAATTGGTCTTACTTCACCCAGTTCATATGACCTTTAAACATTCGAATTATGTGATATTGATTTCAATTTTTTTTCTGTGAAAATTTACTGCTAACTTCAATAACATGTAATTTACGGCTAATATCATCAGAATTATGTACTAGCAGCTGATACAAAATATGCTGATAATGCAGTAGATCAGTGGTGCATTAACTATTCCACGTAGGACTTTACTTTGAAAGTTAAGTTAAGGAAATTAAGTTTTAAGTTTACACAGGTCTTAAAAGTTGGCGGTATATAGTAGCAAGTTATTATGTAAAGTTAGCTCAGAATTTCTCCCTAAGAGCCAATCCATCTTTTTGTATTTAATGTTTAATTCTTCTTGTTTTGACATGCACTTTCCATTTTAATTTCGTGTCTAGTCATGTCTAGATATTTTGCCTGAGAGTTCAGTTCTACTGGTATCCAGTTGCCCTTTCTGTTGGTGAATTTTACTTGAACAGATTTTGTATCATTAAGTTTTATTCGACATCCCTTGATCCAGGTACTGATAAAATTAGTACCTCTTAGCAACTTGGTTATGTATTCTTCTATGTTATCAGAGACCTATCATCCGCAAACGTTACCATGTTTGTATCCTCTATCGTTGGCAAACCCGAGGTATAATGAATATATAAAGTTGATCCCAGAACGCTATATGGTACCAAAGTGTCGGTTAGATATCTAAGATTTTAGTATTTCATAAAAATGTTGTGGTAAGTTATTTGTAATTTATATTCCAAGTATTTATGCCATACTCTGTCAAAGACCAGTGCTACATCCAAGAAGCTAATTGAACATACTTCCTTATTTCCAAGTACATTATGTTTGTAATTCGATGTATTATTCTATTGTTGAATGGTTTTCTGTGAAGCCAATTTATATGGAGGAATACGATTTCTTTCTTCTATTATTGGTCTAAAATTATTGAAAAATCGGCGAATTTTTTGTCATTTAGTGGTTTGTTGGGTTTAGGTGTCATAATTACTGCAGCGACTTTCCATTGATCTGGAACGTGTTTAAGTCTAAATACTGCTTTAATTTTTTGCAGTGGTTTATGTTTTCAGAGAGAGCTTTTATTATTTGTCCTGTAGCTAAGTCATATCCTGGAGGTTTCTTTGCATTTAGGTTAAGATTGTCTTTCTCTTTTAGTTCTTGTAATGTGACAGGAGATTTATTGTGGTTTTCTACTTGGCTGGGATGTTTTCATCTGCTTTTTATCTAGGTCAAGGGTTGAACGTGTTCTCAAGGTGAGTTGCAAGCATAGAAACTTTTTGCTTTACATTTATAACCCAAGTTGAAGTTTAGGTCATTTTAATATTATTGTTGCTTAAAGGGAATACTCCGTATCTTTTTCCTTAGTAAGGTCACTTAAGTTAAGGGTTATCCAATAATAGTATATAAAGTGTAGTATATAGTTTTGAAATTAATAAAACTTATTATCAAAATCAGTGTTCTGTTCGCCAACTTATCGTGCACTTCATATTATTTATGGTGTATAAAATCGTCCTCCTGAACGTACTATTCGTCGAATTGTTGATTGATTTGAAATTTATATAAATAAGACAAAGAAATACACGAAGTGAAGAAAACATTACTTCCGTAGAAGAAAGTGTATGAGGGGACCGAAATTTATCAAATCCACGACGTTCACAACAAGTAGGACTTTCATATGGCAACACATGGCGTATTTTACGTAAAGACTTGGGTTTAAAGGCATATATAAAATCCAACTAGTCCAGGAACTGAAGCCATTAGACCATCATAAGCGTCGTTTATTTGCGAATTTTACCTTAGCAAATTGGAGAATGATCAACCTTTTTACCGGATGTAAACCGGTTGTTCAATAAAAAACAAAATTGCAGAATATGAAGCGAGAACAATGCATAAGTCATTCATCAAAGTCAATTTCATCCCAAAAAATAACTGTATGGTGTACTTTTCATGCTGGTGGTGTCATCGGTCCTTATTTTGTCCGAAATTAGCAAGGGCGGCATGTCACCGTTAATGGAGCACGTAACAGATCGATGATTAGTGATTATTTGTTCGAAAACATGGAAAACATCAATATCAATGAAATTTGGTTTCAGAAAGTCAAAATTTAATGAAAGAATTATCTGAAGAAATGGATCCTAGATGCGTAGATGTGTAGTTTTCGTCTATGCTCAGCTGATAAAGAAGTCTATGAGATGCTACTCTATGAGTATTTTTTTTTTTTATCCGTAGGCCATCAAGTTCGTTGATCTCTAGATTGAAAATCGAAACTGAATAATGGTCCTCCGATTATATGAAACTTGATCCAGGTGATTTAGATAATGTGCAATAGTCTTCCATAATTAGTACGTATGTGAAGTTATCCCAGAATTCTATTCCAGAAAATAAAAATATTTAATCAGGCAACACAACATATCAATAACCGATTTACTCTTGTGTGAAGTTAGCCCAGCCCAGACATTTTATCAATAATAGTGAAAAAATGAAAAATTATCAAATTTATTAAATTCGATTTGCTTTTCATATAATTAAAAAAATTCAAATCTTAAGTATCAATAAACTGTAAAATTCTGAGTTGCATATAGTAATGGGAAAATTACAAACAATGTAATCCTTCCGTGGCAAGTTCTAAAAAATGAACTCTGGGCTTGAGATTTGATTGATTTTTATATAAATTTCGCCCCGGATCAGGGTTACATGATATTGAAATGTATACACTAGTAGCTAATTTTAATCTGAATTAGCGGAAAGTCGTCCCGTGGCAAGTTCCTGAAAATCTACTCTGGGCTATACATTTCATTTTCTAGTGTATACATTTCAAAATCATATAGCCCTGATCCGAGGCATTTTTCGATTTGGCGAAATAATTTTAGATTTATCGAGCAGTGGCACTATTCTGGTAATTCCCCGGGAATAGGGAACTGGGCAATGATTTTATATGAAATTTTTATTGAAACATTTTTTTCTGACATGCCGAGGTAAACAGTTAGTGTAATTGGTTTTTGGAAACAAAATTAAATGGGGAATAATTTTGCCTGCCAATTTAGATATGGAAAAATTATTCCTAATTTGTAAATATTACATCAAACTTTTCTCCTCAGTAGGCCGCAAAAAAATATTTGAACAGAAATTACATATAAATTCTTTCTCCAGTTCCCTATTCCCGAGGAATTACCAGAATAGTGCCACAGGACGACAATTGTTATAAAAATCAATGAAATTCCTGGACCTGGGGTAATTTTCGGGAACTTGCCACAGAACGATTTTCTTCTTGTGCTTTGCAAAAAAGGCGAAATATTTATTAGTTTCGAGCAGCATTATTGTTATATGCTCGTTCTGACCTTAGGCCGTTCTGTGGGGAGCAATTCTATAAGGAGGTACCATTCTCAAAGCGAGCATTTACATTAAGAGTTATCTTTTCGAGTAGAGCTAAAGAATCTACCCTACCAGATAAAAGTTGATGAATGAAAACGATGTCTGCAACAGATCGTCGCTTACTGAGTGGCTTTAAATTAATAAGCTTCAAGCGATAACGATAAGAGGCAAGTTGTTAATGTCCATGTCCCGTGGAAACCCGCGCAGAGCAAAACGCAGAAATCTACGTTGTTCAGTTTCAATTATTCGTATGTGTACTTCTTGGTATGGGAACCAATCCTTGCTAGCATACTCGAGCAAATGCCGAACAAATGTCATAAAAAATTCTTCAGACCAGCGTTTGACAAATGCAAGTGAAGAGTTTGTTCAGGTTACAACAAACTCGATGTGATATCTAAAGTTCAGTTTGCGATCAAAGGTTATTCCTAAGTCCCGTATAGCTAGAACTAGCTAGCGTTGATGGTATACTCTGGACTAATTTAATTTGCGCGTTTACTCACAATCAGATCAAAATTATTTTTAGCACACCAAGTTATGAAGTTATTAAGGTCATTTTGTAATGGGTTAACATCGATGGTACTTGAAACTTTTCGGTAAATTTTCATATCGTTTGCATAAATGAAAATTGACGAGTTCTTATAATCACGAGAAAAAATTGGCCCAAGGTGACTGCTTTGCGGTACCCCGAAAGTAGCTATAAGTGGAGCAGATATTGATGACCTAAAGATCACCTGATACCTATGTTACCTAAGATAAGGGTCCACCCATAAGTGTTGAGTTGTGAAACCAAGAGCCCTAAGTTTAAACAAAATTATCTTAACTCTCTCAAATGTCTTGCTGAAGTTCGTGGTAGTAACGTCAACTTCGTTTCCATCCTCCAAAACGCTCAAAGTATATATGAGATGCAAATTCGGTTAATTTGGTTGTCTATCGTAGATCTTTCATACTTCCAAATAACTAAAACTGACTGGCCTATAATTGGAGACATCTCATTTACATCCCCTCTTATGAGTCGGAAATATAAATGAGTATTTCGTTATTGATGGAAATATTCCGTGCGAGATCGTGATTTGGAACAGCGTAGTAAGTGGCTGAGCTAAGTTGCCAACACAATTTTTTGTTTGTTAATACTCCTTACTAAAGTATCAAAATCAATTTGAATATAGAAAATAGAGATGCTAGAGCGCCGCTGTAACTGAAGAGTACGCGTATTAAAAAAAACAGCAATGGTTTTGCAGCAAATCAGCAATGGTTTTGGGATCACCAGAACAATAACCACTGAACTATATCGTACAAGGATATCCATCTTATTTCTTCTTTGAATTTATGTATTGCTAAAAATGCGTTGGGTCAGCGATTATTTTCGACTGCATTTTCCGAGGTTCTCATTGTTCAAGGGACAAGTTCGAAGTCATTGTAAGCGTTCACATAATTTAAGTTATCCGAAACCAACCTCGCCTTTAAAAATTGTTACCAGTTTTTATTTCTTTGATTCTGCAGTGAATACATTTCCTTGTTGTACCATGGTGGAACTGCCAGTTTGTTTCTTTGTACGGTACAAGGAATGGACTGTTGAGAGCATTCAACCATCACGGCACAAAAACTGAAAGTTTGGGTTTGCTGGTTGTAATTATTGCTGAGAATTGCTTTCAAATCGATTTTAGCTAATAATTTATTAAGCTTCTTAAAATCGGCCTTACGAAAATTAAATCTAGGTGAAGTTTTACAGTTAATGTTAACTCTACAATATTCGCTGGAACATGTAATTAAAATGGGTGGATGATATAAGTCAATTGTACTGAGAACCAAATTTGTTTCCGAAACTCTGCAATTATTTGCAACAGAAGCGAATACTAAGTCAAGCTGCCTGTTTAGATTGTTCTAGACGTTACTGATCTGCATCAAACCGATTATATTGCAGATCGTGCATTCGCAGCAACATTCCCATTATGTTGTTATTATTCTCAGATTGTTTCCATATAAGATCCGGGAGGTTAAAATAGCCAAAGAAAAATAGAAATCGACAGCATCTATGAGGAGCTGGTAGGTTTCCACATGACTATTAGGGCGTATATAGCAATATTGTTGGTATTCGGACAATCCCGAACCCCACTACTGAGCAGTCAAAGTTAGCATGTACCGCAATAAGAGCGCCTCTACCGTTCAGTACACCATCAGAAACTGAACCATCTGTGCGGAAAACATTATAATCTGACGTAAAATATTCATTACTATTGAAGTAGTTAGTTAAATTGGTTTTGAAGTACAAAAATATCATAAAAATGGGCTTGAGTTTGTAAAAATATTTCGCAGGATTTTGGTCGCAGTCCCATTACATTCTGGTAATAAAGAGACCAATAATTCAGTTTGTTGGTTTGCATTGGTTTAAGTATGCTGTACAGGGATGATATTGTCGATACTATAGTACTTTTTTCCATACTTTCGAGTGAGTTTAGTACTTTTGAGAAAATGCTAGAAATGTCACTTGTAATTTGATTCGAGCCAACTTCTGTAGACAAAAAGAATATAAATAACGCAAATCCAATGGGTTTCATCTAGAGATAGGGATATCAACAACTCTAAGTTCTATGACTAAGCTATTTAATCAGTTTTTGGTTAAAGTTACTAACATAGTTTAATATTTGGAGCTAAGTGTAAAGGGTCTCTTGAATTGGATATGACGCCCAGTACATTGGTCTGAACGATCACTAAATTTTTGTCACTTTCAATTAAAACTGTTGGTGTCAGACTTCCATTCTAAATGATCTGATCTAACCAAAGTTTGTGTTTAAGCGGTTAGTTATTTTTGCTCATAGCACTTCAGTATTTCTTACATAAAAAAATCACAAAATCTCCTTTCTTTTCAGTAATACCTAAACAAACCCAAATTCCTTATATTTTTGCATCGTTATTTTTCGGAAAATTCAAAAATATAAACAATTTTACGAGACGAGATTTTTCGATCCCAATGTTTAGTTGCCAAAGTCGAGTAGACACAAGGAATTAACGGCCTTAGGCCATATATTTAAGTAATTATGAATGCAACAACGGTGATTTGTGCGTTACTGTCTTGAAAGAGGTTATATGCCATTGCATCAGCTGATTTATGATTCGCCATTAAAATAACCACTCCAATGTAAACCGCTCAAATAAAGCCAATGGGTGTTTGAACTATGCAGTGAGTGTTCAAAGAGATCTAATAATTATTTTCGATTTATTTAACTTTGCAATTTCCAGTTCCAAGTTCCAAGATTAGCAATAATAATTTCTGAAATGACGATAAGATCTTTAACGTGAAGCAATAAAAAGGTTTAATTACAAACAAGCAATACTCATGGTCTACAACGCCAACCGCATTTAATTAAATGATTACAGTGGTAGGTGAAGGCTAAGATTAATTAGCTCAGTTTTAATGCTTTTCCTGAAATGTTTCTCTGTTACCAGAGGCACTCAACAACTGTTGCTGGGCAAACAAAAATGTTTGATCATTAAATACTTCTTTTAAATTGGGGTTGTTGGTTGCTTATGGTTTATATTGAAATAAACTCGTAGAATCCAAATTAATTAACATTACGCTAGGATTTGCAAGAACTTGCTCGAATATTGATTTAACTCGCAATATGCCAATTGCTACTGTGTAAATATTAAGAACAAAGCCGTAAATACTATGGCTGAAATCTGAAAATGGACGGACATATATAAATAATATATGACAAGTTAAAACACCAAGTCGCAACTTTTTTTACTGGTCACCAGCAATCGAACCCGAGAACCCCGAATAACAGAGCAAGCTCTCTACTTACTAAGCTAACGAGGGCCACTAGGGAATGTAAGAAGGCATTAATTAAAATTGCGGTCCTGCAAAATGATATTTTGTTGTGAGTCCAGTGCAAAAGTACTTTCAATCTGGATTCAGTACTCTGCTTCTCGAAAATTCAGTACTCTTAATATCATGCCAATATCATCCCTGATGCTGTATAAGATAGCGGACATTTGACAACGGAAAATATGAGATTACACTACTCGCCACAAGAACAAGCAACATCACAAACGAGAATTTATTTTGTTATATAATTACCAGCGGAAATGTTGCCAAAACCGAAAATAACTTATGTGGCCGCAGAAAATCAAAACACTATAATGAAAATTCTAACGCATAAATTTTCCTCAATTTTTCCTTGTAGTCTCAATATAACCTAAGCTATTAGAAAAACAACCGGAAGTATTGGTTACTAGTGGAAGTTTCTGATATATTGGCCGAAAACTGAAAATGAATACATAAAAAAATTTAAATTTTCAAAAGGATTGGTTATGAAATGGTTAAGTTTCGTCCAGCATGAACAGATCCTAGAATTTTTTCCAAAACTTACTTTAAAATCCCTGATCAATACTATTATCCAAATTTCATCGTGATTCTTTAAAAAATGGCGAAATAACGGAATATTGTGAAATTTCAAGATTTCATTTACCGAGTTCCTTTACTTCAGAGATCAATCGGTTTGTCATTTTAAGGATCACTATTAATATTTTATTTCGCTGGTAGGTTTTATTTAGTGAAAAAATAGATGCAAAATGAATAAAACATTTCCGCTGGTAATTATATAACAAACACAAATTCTCTTTTGTGCTGGTGCTGCCACTTGCGGCGAGTAGTGTAATCTCTTATTTTCCTTTGTCAAATTTCCGCTATCTTATACAGCATGGTTTGAGTGTGTTTATTCTTGGACCGGAGATCAACAAATGCTTGCAGGTACGTTGGCTCAGGCCATAATGCTAGAGAGATTAGTAAGTCAAACATAGTTTTCGGGGCCATCACTTTAATGGAGGCAACATAGCGAGATATATTTCTACATTGAACTAGGTCCGAATCAACTCTAATATCAGGCGGGCTCAAAATGGAATTAACGTGTGCAAAAATATCTGCGTTTGTCGTCGAGGTGGAAGTGGGGGTGGGGTCTAATGTTACTGATATTTCCGGGGTTAACGGAGTTATTATAGCATTCAGAAACCACTGGTGTTGTAGGTGTAAGATGGCCGTTGATTGACTGAATGTTCGTTGATAAAAGTTCGTGCTGAAGGGAGATGGCATTTGGAATAGCTTCCCAGTTGCTATAGGTTGGTTAGTTAACACACAATTTATCAACTCGTTACTGGTGTCCCTCGTAGTTATAAGTTCATTCTCAAAACAGGAGATAGATTATTGTAAATGGGCGGAGATGTTGATGTTGTTTTTCTTAAAGCCATTACTAAGAGTGCAGCTAAAACCATCGAAGGTACAGGAAAGCTCTGCAATACCGTCCGAGTACGATAATAAATGTTGATTAGTGCTTCATAAATTTAGTTGTAAGTTGATAATTGTGTTATTTGAATTGTTGCACTTGAAAGATTTTATTCTGCTGGAGTGTTTTATTTTGTGAAAAGTTTGGTATAAAACGGATAAAAAATCCGTATCTTTTGTGATAGTGTTACCACTTGTGACGAGTAGTGTAATCTCTTATTTTCCCCTATAAAGCATAAAAATTGGATGATAATTACTACCTCTTCCATTGATGTCTGCAACAAAGACCATATACCAAGTTACGATAAATATCCTTTATTTATCAATAACTCAAATTATAATAAACTAGAATTTTATTTGCGTAGTTTAACCATTACTGGCCATAACTTGAAATCCGACTAATACACCCCACAATATAATAATTTACAACACATACCCACTGAATATGATAATATTTATTTTTACCACAGATTATTTTCCTCATTATCGAGCGACTATAACAATTTCTCCACATATTCCGTCCACCCACCACCCGCATTTTAATTCCACCAACAATTGAAAATTTATTTAAAAAATACAATCGGTTTATTATTATGCCACCATTCACCATATAAACTCGCACAAAATTACAATAACAACAAACGGTACAAAAAACAATTATGTTATAAATAATTAATAAATTTATAATAAAATATAATTAAAATAAAAATGAAATAATTAAAATTTATTTTATTCGCATTTGATGGTGATGTTGATTTTACATTGTTTGTTGTTTTCTCGTAGTACGACGACGACGATAACGATGCAAGCGATACTTGGGGTGGTGAGCCAGAATTTGTTTCGCTTAATAGGGCCTCCTCATTAGAATTGTAATCTACAATTTCGGTTGTGTAATTAGGAATTTCGACTGTGGATAAATAAATCCGTATATATCAACGAATTAATTATGTAAAATAATTTTACTTACCTTCACCGTTTGTAATGAATCGGATAATGTTACTGTTATCACTCCATCCGTATCGATTTTTTGCGCGTACCGTAACCTCGTATGAATGAGCTGGCCATAATCCGGTCAAGGAATAAAATATTGTGTGTACCGGGCCCTCTGAATTATC
Source organism: Nephrotoma guestfalica (assembly GCA_963691935.1). Lineage (NCBI taxonomy): Eukaryota > Metazoa > Arthropoda > Insecta > Diptera > Tipulidae > Nephrotoma > Nephrotoma guestfalica. Next base: position 215,811,711 of record OY829914.1, read on the forward strand.
ACTGGGCACTGTAATATTTCTCCAATCGATGTTATCAAAACGATTCGTTGATAGCATGTATCGGGATGGTACCTGTCGAAATTTTAATTCGTACATAAATATGGGGGATATGCTCTCCGTGTACCACACCAAATTATAACTTGAATTGTCGACTGAAGGTGGAGATGTTTTAAAATTGGGTGCTAAAGGACGTCCCGTCAGTTCGACGTGTGCTCCGTTATATCCAATTTTATTTTCTGCCCGACATTCGTACGTGCCTAAATCGGTGTCTTGCACATATTTAATCGTAAGTGTATGTTTTGATACATGGACTAATGGTCGTGAACTCGATTCGTTTGTGGTCTGAAACTGAATCATTTACTTAATATCACAATATTTTGAACACTTTACATTAATATTTTACACATACAATCTCATGGTCACGTCGGACTATACGGTAGTCGGTAATCAATGGTGAACCACGTCGAAACCAATGAACCGCTGCTGGTGGATTTGATGTTGATATGCATTCAATATCGGCCCGTAACCCAATCTTTGTATGAACCACATTTTTTGTTGCATTTATTTCTGGTGCGACTGGAATCATTCATAAATTTATTATATGAAATTTTGAACATCAACACAACTTACATAAGACGATTAGAATAATTCCAGCGACGGCCGGTGAATTAACACCATTATTAGCGATGCATTCAATAGACCCGGCTTGCGTGCGATTTTTAACTTCAACAAAATAAGAATTTTGGCTTGTATACAATTCCGTCACCATTTCATCGTTAACGCGCCATGTTATTATTGGATTTGGAACGCCATGCGCCTCACAAACAATTTCAAATACACTGCCGAGCTTTGCATCGATGTAGCCGCTTGGATTAGATTTAATTGTTGGTGGATCTGAAATATATAATGCGTGCGTATAATAAACCAATTATAATAGCCAACCAACTTATTTTACTTACATAGTACTTCAATTGCATGAAATTGTCTTGCGATTAATCCATTTGCTGTTTCTATTTCACAGTAGTAGTCACCGGTGTCTTCCATACTAACGAAACTGAACTGTATACTACCATTAGGAAACAGCTCTACACGTTCGAGTGGTAATAGTTCAGGATCGCCAGTGTCCGCTAGAATATCGCCATCTCGATACCACCGGATATGGTTAAATGGAGCTGGAAGTAGAAAATAAAATAATAATTTTATAATAGTCGCCGGCAATAATAATTTTAAATTAACTAATGAAACAATTTTGCTTTGGAACAATGTTAAATTTATTTCCAATCAATTATACAAATAATGTGGATCTTGTTTATTGGATTCATGGTGACTAGTGTAATATTCCACCATTTTGATCATTACAAAAAATTTAAATATCAGGAGGAATAATAAAATCGTTAAAGCTAAGAAGACCACCAGCAACAATGGGGTGCGCACACAATGAGCTTCATGATTTTCTTCGGAACTCAAAACTAATTGAACGCTGTCGGGAACATCTACAATATGTGGATTGGTTTTGATCGCCTCGCTGTATATTGGAGGTGGAGCCTGAGTCTATATTCAAGTATATTTTATTAAAATAGTTTAGCCCATGTAATTAAATAATTTACCATTATATGCATCTCGTCTTTGTTAAAAATCCCTTCTTGTACAATATTTAAAACGAAACTGTGCTTTAAAATTTTAATAGTTTGTAAAACTATACCTACTTAATTTGAGATAAGAAATTTATCAAACAATTTGTAACTCGGAAGTTGAGAATTTTTTTTTATAATGTATCGCGATAATATTTCCCTTTAGCCACATTAAAGTTAGCGAATAACTAATTCATTTAAATGTATGTGCTTGAATGTTGTTACTATTTTAAAATTTTAAGCCGCCCTTGGAAAGTCAAGTCTAATTAGTATCTATAATAGAACAAAATTCTATAGCCATACTTTGGAACCGGAAAACTTTGATAATAGATCATGCCACACGAAAGTCAGATACACGAATTATGAATTCAAAAATATCAGTATCGTTATCGTTATTTGAAATTATGTCGAATGACTGTTCGGTGTGAGCATGAAGTTTCTGGCAACTTTCTGGCATATTTTCCGTTGAATTGCTAAAAAAATAATCATTATAATCGAAACTACCCAAAACTAATTTAATATCAATATCGTGTAAAAAAATTATAACGTTAAAGTAAAAATTTGATGATTAATTATGTCATTAAAAACACATTAATAATGCCATTTAGGTAAGTTTACACAAACAGCCACCCTATACAAATTAACCATAAAAGTCTAGGCAAAAAACGAAACTCTTTAGGTTTTGGAAATATAGAGAAGGCCACGTGGCTTAATGGTTAATTTGTATAGGGTGGCTGTTTGTGTAAACTTTCCTAAATGGTAATTAAGAAGCTGTTAGTGACGTCATTTCACTCTACATCTGACTTATTTGAAACCACGTGGCCGCTTCCTTTCTCTATATTTCCAAAACCTAAAGTGTTTATTTTTTGGCCTAGACTCTTATGGTTAATTTGTATAGGGTGGCTGTTTGAGACAACTTTCCTAAATGGTAATTAAGAAGCTGTTAGTGACGTCATTTCAAGCAATATCTGACTTATTTGAAGCCACGCAGCCGCTAATATTTCAAATTGGAATTTTATAAAAAAGGTAGTAAAAAATCCACATAAGTCTAAATTTATAACAATGAGTAAATTATTGTAACTTTCTTTATCTTTAGATTACAGCTGTTTAACTATATAAAATTTTGACTATTACCAAAAAGGTACCAAGGATTCTTCTAAGATGTGACAAACAAGAAAAAAGCGATAGTATTAATCTGTTCATTTGCCATGTCCGTGCGGTTTCCCCAATTTTCTATTTTTTTATAAAATTTGTATGCTATGCCGATTTCACCTGTTATGAGAAATTTATATTTCGGCAAATAACGACTAACTTCGACTAGAGGTTACAATAGCCCCATGTATTAAGTATTAAACTGTATATATGCCATGTCTCAGCGGTCTCCCCAATTTTCAATTTTTTATTTAATTTGTATGGCCTACCGATTCACCTGTTTGTGTAGTTTATATGTCGACTAAGATTATAAAAATCACAGGGATTCATCTAAGGCGTCATCAAGAGTTTACCATAGCTACATGTACTAAGTAATAAACTGCTTATATGAAACGTCCCAGCGGTCTCCCCAATTTTTCAAGTTTTACTTAATTTATATGGCATACTGATTTCATCTGTTTGAGTAGTTTTTATGTCGACTAAGATTATGAGGACCAAAAGGATTCTTTTAAGACGTCATCAGGAGATTACAATAGCCCCATGTACTAAGTAATTAAATCTCCATAAGCCTTGTCGTCGAGAGACGTCATCAAGAGGTTGCAATGCTCCATGTACTAAGTATTAAACTGTCTATATGCCATGTCTCAGCGGTCTCCCCATTTTCAATTTTTTATTTAATTTGTATGGCCTACCGATTTTACCTATTTGAGTAGTTTATATGTCGACTAAAATTATGAGGATCACAGAAATTGTTCTTAGACGTCATCAAGAAATTACAATAGTATGTACTAAGTATTAACTCTTCATATGCCTTGTCTCAACCTCCTGCTAACGTCTTAGAAGAATCCACGTGATCCTCATAATCTTAGTCGACTCAAACAGGTGAAATTAGTATACCATACAAATTGAATAACAATCTGAAATTGGGGAGACCGCTGGGACATGACATATGGACAGTTTATTACTTAGTACATGGGGCTATTGTAACCTTGTTATCTCCTGATGACGTCTTAGAAGAATTCTCGATACGCGTATGGTATTAGTCGAAATATAAGCTACTCAAATGGTAGAAATCTTCATGTTATGTATGTGCCATATGGGCCTATTCGCATTTATCGCTTGAAACTATTTTATTGACTTAATGGCATATTATAACAATCCTTTAAACCAAACCATGTTTTTTTTAAATTCCCACTCAAAATTCTTATTAGAAATTAGGTTAACAGTGTAACACTAATACAATGATATATTTGTTATTTGACAAAAACTTCACGCCCGTAATTTTATATATTTTCTACTTTGATAATAAAATCACTGAGGTCATCTTTCGGAGAGTAGTGTAAATTGTATTTCCATGACTTTATAAAACTATCGTGACCATAATAATAATAAAAAATAAATTTAAAAAAATATTAAATATTAACAAAGTTTGTACAAGCGCTGGAAAGTAATTAGGAATAGTAAAGAACTTAATAACACTCATCCCTCTGAAATCATTTCTGACACAACCAACGTTACCAAAGATGTAATCGAACCGATCATAAGAGACGGTCCACACGGATTCAATCTCTGAGTACTCATATTGAGATTACGCCATCTTCAATAACAACATTGCAGCTTATAACCGGCGAACCAATGATGTACGTCATTTTAAATTGATTGAGTTTTCCTCATTGCAGGAATTTCATTCAAACCATAGCGGAATCGTTAAATGAACCAGCAATTGTTGCCACAGAAGTTCCTAAGACTGTATAATCAAGTGAAGTTTGTCCTAAACTGTCTTAGCACTCTCAACGTAATTTAACAATGTAAATTATTATAAAATGTTGCACAGAGTGGGCCATTGGTTTGTATTTAAATTATAGGCTATGGTAACATTTTTTTTGAACGATTTACTTGAAATTTTGACAGCTCGTCAGTCTGATATTCCGCGTCATGAAACAATCATGTTTTCTCTTGAGTAGCATTTCGAAATATTGAAAACTTATTTTCAAAGTCAGTGTTGCATTGCCGAAACCGTGCAAATTTTGAATAAAGAAAAGTCCCAATAAATATGGGTCGTGAAAGAGCGCCAAGCGGAACCGGTGTAGTGAAATTGGTGAAGAAAGTTCATGAGAAAGGCTTTTTATTGGACGACAGAAGTGTCCGGAATACTCCAGATAACTGGTCATTAGTCGCACTAGCTTGAAAAGAATACTGCACAAACACTTCGAAATATTCGCCTACAAGGTCCCGATGACTCAGCAGTTGAAAGCTAATGACCAGCCGCTTTTATATCAGTTTTCTGTGTGAGCCATGAACCAGCTTCATAATGATGGTTGTTCGATTTTGGTCGCTCATTTCCCTCTCGGGCGCTATGTAAGCAAGCAGAACTGCCGGATTTGGGGTTCGGAACAGTTGCACGTAGTCGTAGAGAAGTCGCGCTAAGGATAGATGTTGTGCGGATAATCCAGGGACAACTTGAGCTTTAAAATATAACATTGCGACAGTTATTCGCTAAATAGGCGCCGAAATCATCGAGAAAGTTCTTAAAAACTGGACTCACAGAATGCCTTACTGTAAGGCCAGGAGAGGGAGCCACATGAACGAAGTTGTTTTTTATTCTTAAATTAGACACTCCAACCTACACAAAAATAAAGTTTCCACAAAATAAAGATTTATACTCATTTTATACCGTTTTTAAAAACAAAGTTGTAAATGGCCCACCCTTTATATTAGCGGTTCAATTTGGAACAAAATGATCTGCATCAGTTAGATTACATTTTAAATTAAAAAATATCACACATATCTACATATACACCGAGAAGATATTTCTAAGTGGTTACTATGGCTGGAAAGGAAGTGTTCACTTTGAACTAGATGCAATCCTGAATGTAACTTTCAAAAGTTGCATAGCTCAATATCACTTTAAAAGTGCTTTGTCATAAGATATTTCTAAGGGGTTACTGTGGCTGGAATAGATGCTTTCACTTCGTACTAGACCTAATCCAATTAAAAAACAAAATTTTCTGGAGCTGTACAGGTACAACCTTTGAATATTACACCCAGTGTTCCCCTAGAACTTCCGGAAACTTTCTGTTTTTAATTGGATTGGGTCTAGTACATCCATTCCGCAGCTGTAATAACCTCTCCAAGTGAAAACATCCGTTTCAGCCATAATAATCCCTTAGAAATATCTTAGATTAAACATTTGAATATTACACGCTGCGTGTTCCACCAGATTTTCCGAAAAATGTTTGTTTTCTAATTGAGTTGGGTCTAGTACAAAGTGAAAATACCCATTCCAGCGTAGTAACCTCTTAGAAATATCTTAGGACAAAGTACTTTTTATGCGCTTTTGAGATAAACAAAATACTTTGCCAAATTTAATTATAAACGTTGTTTCGGAAGTTACTACATACAACACAAAGAATCACCCCCAGTATTGTAATCGAATGAAATAAGATTATTTATCGTATTCTCGGAAAAACGTTTGACTCTGATCTAGGCTTGTTTATCTGCTTGGAAAATAATTTGAATGGTGCCAGAGGCAGGATTTTTTACTAACCACTGGCGCCGAACCACCTTCTCCGGCAAGGAATATACACAATTTGCACGACACAAAGTTATTAAAGTTTGGAGACTCAATTTGTGAAGTAAATGGTAAATTCCACTTGATAGAATTTATTTAAATCAATTACTGGGAATTGATTTAAATAAATAAATTCTGGGAAGAATTTATCTAAATCAATTATTCAAAAACTTTAGTTTGAAAATATTTAAGTTCAAACCCCAAAAGCACCACATACATAAAATCCAGTCAAACATAAAATCTGTCAAGTATCATTTCTACAATGGAGGCCACACTGCATCAAATCGTTTATTCACATGGTAACACGTTTAAAATCGCGTTTATATCAATCTGAAAACCAAAATGTCAATCAAATAGTTTTAACACGACTACATTCCACAATCACACTGGGTTATAGAGCGAATTCAAGAAGTCCACATCGATAAAGATGGTCACGTACGATTCCCCACAATAAAGACAAGTAAAAGTTTCACTAAAAGGCCAATTGTAAAATTAATACCGCTATCTATTGATGATGACAACAACATCGAATCCCCAGATAATTCACCGTAAAACAGTCCTGTTGAAAATAAATATGAAATACATACAAAATATAAACAAAAGGAAGATGTTGGGAAAAGAAACACCTAATACCTCATTTCGGAGCTTTCAAGCTGAAAATGGGGTGGCTGGTTTGCAAAATTTCAGTAAATTATAATTAAATAAACCAATTACATAACTTTTTTTTAACGAAAAGTGTAGCTACACAAATTAACGAAAAGTGGAACTACTAAAAAGTGTAGCATAAATAAAACAGACCATCAAAATTGTATATTAGATGCAGGTATTAGGAACAAGTAGGATCATAATAATTCTAGTCTATTAGATTGAGTGGCTCCGCATAAGTTTTAATGCGTCAAATTTTAGTAAAAGTGAAATATTTAAAATATGTACTTTCTACACTATGGCCGATTCTAGGAATATCCGAGATGGTACCAATTGTTGGCATGTGTCGTTTAAAAGAGAACGAACTTAACTATTTAACACAGTAAACCACATTAAAGAAGAAAATTTTGGGGTGTCTCCAAATAAGTTTTAATTCGTGCAATTTCATAAAAACTCAAATATTCGAAAAATACTTGCTACTTGGCGTTTGTCGTCTAATAGTGGATGAATAAGCGATTCAAAACCATAACCAAAAATGCTTGCATCGCTATGGCCGATTTTACAAATCTCAGAGATGTTTTAAACATCTCAACTCGTTAGATAACATATGGCAACGCTTGGTAATATTTCTGAGATTCCTGGAATTGGCCCTTGTGTTGCAATTGTTTTGACGAATATTTGATTTTTTCAAAAATATAGCGCCTTAAACTTTTGAGGAGCCACACATATGCCACACTTGGTGACATCTCGGAGATTCTTGGAATCGGTCATATTATAGTGTAGCAAGTATTTCTCGAATATTTTTATGAAATTTCACGAATGTGGTTAATAGTTCGTCCACTATTAGGCAACACATGACAACATTTATGGTAACTTCTCAGAGATCCCTACAATCGGTCATAGTGTAGGTATAGTGTATAGGGAATAGCGCTATGTCCGCTCCTGGTAACATCTCTACATATTATGACGAATATTTGACTTTTTCATAACATCCGAAACATTTTTATATAAATGTGGTTAACTGTTTAGAACACTTGAATTTGTTCACTATTAAGCGACACATGTCCACACTTGGTAGCATTTCTGAGAATCCTGAAATCGACCATAGTGTAGCTAGTATTTTGGAGAGTATGTCAATTTTTCAAGAATTTGACGATGTGGTTAACTGTAAATGTGGTTAACTGTTCCGAACAGCTGCATCCGTCCACTATGAAGCGATTTATGTCCACTCTTGGTAACATCTCTGAGATTCCTGGAATTTACCATAGTGCAGCAAGTATTTTGACAAATATTATGCATTTTCAAATATTTGACGAGTTAAAACTTGTGTGGAGCCACTACAAATTTTTTTATTTTATTGGTCAATCGTTTTGAAGAGCTCAAGTCGTTCACTATTAGAGGACCTATGCCCACACTTCGTGATCTGAGATCCATTTAATCGGCCATCATTAAAGTCTTGTTATTTACACTTTTCGTTAGTTTATGTAGCTACACTTTTCGTTAAAATGTTCACTTCGGTTTCAATTCTTTGTAGACTATATTAAATTAAAGAGGTAAACGGGACCTGTAGTTTACAGGTATATTGTGTAACCGGCAGATATGGTACTGTTTCTATTTATGGGTTTATGATGGATTATTCCTGCAGGACTATTAGTGCTAGTAGTTCTGCTAAGTGAATGTTAATATGTTTATTCTGGGGGATGAGAACCAAATACTTTATCGATCGACTGGACCGCGTCAACATGCACTATTTTGATGCCAATAAATGTACAACCAATTCTAAAAATCTTAAACAACCTTTAGATGTCCCGTTAATCTCATACATAACATGTACTTTACAGCCTCTATACCATGATTTCTTTAACACCAATACCTTCACAAACCCCGTGACTTTCCATCAAATTCTTTCAATCCCCGATAGTCCAGTAGTACCGAACACACCAAAAACATTTAACATGTAAACTGAAGTTATAAGGCACAAGGTTCAACATTGGCTAACGTATTCTGTGTGTGGTTGCAGGATTTAGAAATGCAAGTTTTAGAAAGTATACCTCATGCTTAACGAGACACATCATAAATTTAGCCCCAGTGGAAGGCTACCAACTGTAATAAAGTTTACGAACGGCCAGTAAAGCTTCCCAATAATATCCAAGATATAGCTTTGCTACAGTAGGCTTCTGACCACCGCGTGAAATAATCTACGCAAGTTGAAATGTACGTGAACCCATTATATGGTGGAACACCACCATACAATATCTAACTGGAAGTGCTCAAATCTACATGGTGGAGTCTAGAGTGAGGGGATTTGGCTCGGTCCACTTTGCATTTTTGGCAGGATAAACAATATTTCCCCCACAGGGTTAAATCTTTGTTCATATTAGGCCAAAAAAATCTTGAAGGGACGAGCTCGAGTTGCTCGAACACTTGGATGTGAAATATTATGCAGAGTGTCGAAGATAGTTCAACGTAATATCTTTGGAATGTAGGGGCGATTGTTGCCTGTAATTTTTTCAAAATAAATTGCCGGTTGTTGGAACTAGAGAGTAAGTTTGTTAGTTCTGAATCGCAAGCTTTTGCTTACGTAATATTTATCAAATCATATCACTCTTATTGGAAAACCCTATATTAAATGTGCAAGAGGCGTGAAACCACGTCGCACAGAACTTCCGTATATTAATTCAAACGAAATGAGCAATGAAACAAGAGACACTGGGATCATATCAACTTTGCAACTTTACAAGAAATTCCATTCCCATAAAATATTTTGGATATGCAATGTTAAACCCAATCGATATTTAGACGCTGATAACAGTTTGACAAGTAACACACCTGTTTTTTACCTACAAACCCACATAAGCTGCGATATACATAGATATTCTTTATGCTGGTAACTTATTCAATTTGTATGCCAATTGCATATTTAAATTCTGTATCGAAAATAAGCTGTACGCATAAGGTTAAACTAATAATTTTACCCTCGAATAAACCAAAGAAATCACCCCGTCAAAAAGCACCCAGGACGCCCTGTATACTTACCCAAACAGCTGTAGATTTTTTGACATATAGCAGTACAACCACAAGTCATCAACTTTCCAACAGCTTTCCTAGTATATACATTCTATAAATATCAATCACCGTGCTCATCCTCAAAAGTTGTATTCCAAAAAGTATTTGTGGATCTACAAACAACTAAATCAGGCAAAATAATTTATTTAAACAAACACAACAACAACAAAAAAACAATTAAAAATTAAATCAATTTCAAAAAATATAAATTTTTTTGACATTTTACCAAATTATTATGAGGATGAAGAATGATGAATCTTTTGTTAAAATATTCCTCTCGCTCTACGAACACACCCACAACATATCAGAATTTCGTTGGAAAAGGAAAATGCTTAAGGATAACAAATTATTGAGTGGTTTCTACCTTTTTGAATTGTTTTGTTTGTAATTTTTTTTTTTTTTTTTTTTTCAAAAATTTGAGTTTGGAATGGTACCCCAGAGGTGCGGAGTTGATTTGATACGGCAATGATGATGAACTTAAAATATTAAAATAAAGATGAGTGATTATGTGTTTGATTTTCATAAATATTTAAATTTTGGTAAATTCATCTTGATGAAACGTCTTACAAGTATATTAGAATTTATTATACTTGTATAATATTATAGATTACATGACAACTTAATATTTTGAAGGAAAGGAAACAAATCATTTAATGTTGCTGGTTTAGATATGACGTGCTCGCTACAGGTGGAAATTAAAGGTGCATGCATGGAAACGTAATTTTTTGAAGTTTGCAACTCTTAGAGCAACTAGATTTCTCTGTAACTCAGTTGTTGGTATTTTTCGGCTTCAATTATAATTGAACGGTTTGAAGTTTTCGAAACAATTAACAAAAATAAATATTTATTAGTGAGTACACTGTTAAAGTATTTTTTATAAGAGTTTTGAGTGAAATAAAAATAAAATCATGAGAACAAAAATTGGTTTCCTTATGATAATTAAATGCAGCTCATCGTCCATTTCTGACTATCTTCGTGTCCAACAACTAGCTAAAATAAGATTAAATTAAACAATTTAAAAGAAACTAAAAAATAAAAAACTTAATATCTGTACAAAAAAATAAAATGTAAGAATACATAATTCGATGTAAATAAACAGAATTTTTCGGTAATAAATTTAGGACCTATGATCAACAAATCATAAAGTAAAACTACCAGTAGTTTACTTTTAATAGCCAATAATAAGACATCGCAGGGTTTGATCCAAAATGTCACTATTATCGGATGATTTCTATAGGCATAACCTGGCAAATAAAATAGGTTTGATTTCCAAACGGCATGGTTTTCGTCCCAACCGATCAACCACTGACCAGCGCTTAACCGTGGGAAGGACTTTGAAAAAATATTGGGAGTACAATATAATCATACATCAACTATATAGACTTCTGGCAGGCATAGTATCAATCGCGAGAACCTACGGATAAACTCCCTTCGCTGTGTAAATTAACAAAGTCTGAGTCTGTTGGATTCTGACCTCTAATGACTGAAGAATGCTAGCTGTGGTCTTTCGTTTCATCTTTAGTCAAATTATAATTACGCACAGCAAATATTATTCGCATACAATACGAGGTAAAATTCTCGGAGGTTCGATTTAAATGGCATCAACAACTAGCCGGAGGGCGGCGTAGAGGAAGACCCGGATTGCGCTGGTGTGACAACGTCACCAAAAACAACGCCAAAAATATAGAAGCCCACTGAAAGCTAGAGAGAGAGATTGAAATTCAACGAGGTCGATAAATGCGAGATACACTCAAAAAAATACTTTTTTTTTATCCAAAAATTTGGTGCCATATGGCTCGTTTCAAAATTTACAATTTTAATTTCTTTTCATACACCTAGCACACATCGATCCTCTTTCACACTTCTATCTGATTTGTTCTATTAAATTCATACAAATTCTTATATACGTTCATTCCCATTCGTAATAATTCGGTGAAACTACTTGCACTCAATAGAACATCGAACATTTGTCTGCTTTGGTTAAATGCAGAACATTTCAGAATCAAATGTTCGATGTCCTCCACAACCAAACAGCTTTTACATAATTCACATACAACCAACTTGCGTTTCTTCAAACATTTTTTCCAATTTCCATGACTCAATCTCACTCGTTCCATAGTTCGTAACATTCTAGTATCTCCTTTGAGCAAGCACCTTAAAGAACGGTTGCCTCAAAGGAGACCTAACCAACTTAAAGTACTTCTTACCTTTCACCTGACATTTTTCAACAAACTCTCTCTCCTATTTTCTCCACGGATTCACCTAATACATGCGAAGTACGTCTCTGGCATCCATGAATTCATATTCATTTACATCCTTAATCAAACAACCCCGTTTCGTAAGCATATCGGCGCTTTCATTACCTTAAATCTGTAGGTGTGAAGGTATCCATTGAAGGATGACCTCCCTCCCACAAGATTGAAGATACTTAGACAGCATTTCCACATACCCATTGCCATGAGTTACCTCACCATTACTAATTAATTCCAACCCACTCCGGGAGTCAGAGAATAATACTATTCTCCTTCTCCCTTGTGTCATTGCCAACTTGATCCCTTCCATAATCCCTATCAATTCTACATTCATTATACAGATACTGTCATGCACTCTTACCATTTTCTCTTTGCTCATTGAAGGAATACAAATTCCCACACCTACTCGATCATCATTTACACTTGCATCTGTATACACTTCCACATGTGCAACAAAACTCATTCGCATTTTGTAAAAATCATTCTTAACCGATAACTCATTCATCATTGCTTTTGTTGTGTCACCAAACTTCAAGCGCACTATTAGATTGCTCGGAGGGACTTTCGGATTTGCCGGACGAATCTTGGAGAATATGTTAGTTAATATTTTCCAAGATTACCAGTGATCTTGTTGTCTTTTTGTAAACCGTCCCCCTTTGCAATCTCTTTCATTTCATTCACCAATTTATTGTCCTTAGTTAGCATTCGCACAGTCTCTCGCACGGTGATCCATTCCCTCTTATAATTAAGAGACGAATCACCCAATTCAGACCACAGAGTGTGTATTGGTGTTGAATTGATCGCTCCCAATACCACTCTGGCACACGCATTCGCCACAAGCATCAACTTTTTAAACCCAACCTTGACCCATCACCATATATACTCATTCCATACGCAATTTTAGTTGACACTATCGCCTTTCGTAACATATCAGTCACACCCGGATAAGCTCCCCATTTCGGTTTGCTCACCCTTTTAATCACGTTCAATCTACTCTTACAATTATTGGCCAATTTTTTCATATGCACTTTGAAACTCTTTCTTCTGTAAATCCAGATTCCCAAATACCTATAGTCAACTTCACACACTCAATTCGCTCATTATATACTCGCACATCAACCATCCGATTCGTTCTAAAAGCCAAACTACAACATTTACTCGAATTTACCCTCAAATTCAATTCACTCAAACATTTGGTTACCTGATTCACACAGTCTTGAGCCCGACTCAAGGCCTCCTTGATGGTCCTTCCCTTGCCCATCAGGAAATCTGCAAATTGCAAAATGACTTTGCCCAAGGAGTTACACCTATGTATCGAGCTCGTGTACAGGTTGAAGAGAGTCGGTGAGATTTTACTGCCTTGGGAGAGGCCCATAGTCACCGCTCCTTCTAACCTACACCCTCTACCACACAAAACTAACTTTCTCTCATTCATGAACTTATACACCCATTTGCAAATTTTCCAAGGAAACCCAAAGTCCATAAGGATCTGATGAAGTTTCCGTAGAGCTACGTAATCATATGCCCTTTCTATTTCCAAAAATACCGCCACAACATACTTATTTTCCTTTTGTACTTCCCACACGAAGTTTTCTACACATTCATTAGCAAAGTGATTGTGACGGAACCCAAAGGTGGTTTCCGGCTACAAATTTCCCTCATTCACAAATTTATTTTAACAAATACATTCGACATACATATTCCCCTATAATTTGTTGCCAGATTTCTATCCCGATCCCTTTTAGGAGTGGGTACCATTCTGATTTCCTTCCATTTTTCCGATATCTGAATACTCATCCATACTTGATTGAGGATTGAAAGCAAGACCGCCTTGGCTTCGAATTATAATCTACCAATCATTTTATAACTCACTCTGTTAGTTCCGGGTGTAGTAGATTTGGATATTTCTAAAACCCTTCGGAACTTTTCCCATTCAAACTCCTTACACATATAAATGAACGATATTATCAGGTAACAAAACTTCATATCTATCACTCAAATTGTTACGTACGTCCGTAATCATTTGTGAAAAGACACCTCCATTCTCTCTGTCATCTAACACTGCATTTCTGCCTTACGCTCTATATCATCTCACTCTATTAAATTTATCCCATACATCCTTAGTTGTGGTTCTATATGTCATTTTGGACACATAGTCCCGCCAACTTTTCCTTTTCGGCTCTACGGATAGCCTTTTTCAATCTTGCATTCATCCTTCCATAATTTATTCTGCATTCATGACATATACATCTATTGAACTGTCTCAATGCTATCCGTTTCCTTTCATACCAATACTGGATTTCATTGTTCCACCAACCATTGATTCCCTGTGACATTTATAGTGCACATTTCATTCACTCTCTCTATTTACTTCTTTCATTATGAGAGTCTCATTCATACGTTCGACCCATTTCTAACCATTCATAATGACCTTACGGTGTATGTCAACATTTATACCAGCTAAGCATATCCTGATCAAATAATGGCCCGCCAGCCCGCGAGATATTAAAGTTAAATCTATCGCGCTGGCTGTCGACAGAACTCTCGCCATTCTAGTCGACCCACCATCATTCAGGACTACGAGATCAGAATCCAGAATGAGGCGGGCAACCAGTTACCTCTAGCATCAGTTCTTTCATTCCCCCATATTCTCGAATGCGCATTCATATCACCCGCTAGAATGACGTCATTTTTGCCTTGCATCGATTCAAACAAAATTTTAAAATCTCATTGGCTTCTCTCTCTGTCAGACGTAGACAACACTGGGGTTGCATAGATACTAACAAATAACAAGTTTCTGTCCAGATTCCGAGTTTTGGTTGCGATTACTTCGCTGTGCTCGAAACGCAGTATGTCACACAGGACCATCCGCCCTCGGTCTGGACAGATAATTGTATCTTTTCGCACGAAACGTTTTATCCTCACGCTCGCAAGTTTCACACAAAATCATCACATTCACACCGTTATTGGTCAGATAATTCCGCAACATATCGCCATTGGCATATATACTGCGAATATTTATCTGGCCAATTTTCACGCAAATAGTGTTAATTCATTTGGAGTTAAATTAGAATATCTCATTGCTAGCCATGCTTCATTTTTTTGATTGTCTCTATGTCCATTGCTGTATTACAAGTTGCTTGTTGATTTGATTGCGGTTGTTGTTGTAATCTTTCTTGTTGTCGCTGTATTTGCTGTATTTGTTGTTGTAGTATGTTCGTTTCTAGTAGTTGTTTTGGTTATTGCGGCTGTTGTTGGTTTTGTTGTTGTTGTACTTCATCTTTTTGTTCCTGTTTTGTTGTGGTTGGTTTAATTTTGTCTGTTGTTGCGTTGAAGTTGAAATGGTTTTTTGATTTGATTGTGGTTTTGTCTGTTCTAGTTGGTTTTCTTTGTTTTGCGGCTTTGTGGTGTGTTTGGTGGGTTAAAGGCGGTTTTTAGTGTATCTGCATATGTTGTCTAGTTAGCTGGTGTGTTGTTTGCATACAATCGAAAATATTTGGCTTTCGTCTCGGGAAATGTTAATCTACCTACAGTTTTAATTTTCACTATTTCTACTTCTCGTTTCTAGGTATACTCGGCATTCCTTACTGTTGCTGGTGTGTGCCTCTCCACAATTTATGCATTTTAGTGTAGTGCACGGCTGGTTGTGTGGTGTTGCTTCACTACATTTGTAGCACTTAGGATCGCTTGTGCATCTCTTTTAGATGTGACCAAATTTGTGACATTCGGTGCACTTCAGCGGATTTGGAATGTACAACCGAATACTTAGTTGTAGAAAGCCTGCCCTCACATATTCGAATTAAAAGCCAGGATAGTTGCTGCTATGTCCGTTAACTTGTTTTCCACCCATTTCTTTATTTTATATACCTCTATGACGCCTTGGTCCTTAAGCCCTTCTTTGATTTCCTCCTCAGTTAATATTTTTAGGTCGTGGCAGAAAATGATGCCTTTGGAACTGTTTAATATTGGGTGTTCCATCACTTTTATTTTGGCCAATTGCCCCAGAGATATGGCCTTCAGTATTGCATTCGTCGCTGCCTGATTTTTTGTCAAAACCAGCAGTTCTCCAGCTCTCGAGCGTTGCGTTTTAATGATACCTTTGGTTATCATATCCAGCGCTTTTTGTATTCCAAAGGTGAAAAATTTGACAGGTTTTGTCCCTCCTACTCGTGCTTGATTATTAGATATTTTTCATTCACTCCATTGCAATCCATTATATCTGCACCAAATTCTAATTTCTTTGTTCGCATTTCTTCGATCTTTTTCCTTTTGGTGGGTTGGGTATTATTTCCCAACATCCTCAACGGTGCAAATCTATTTGGGCTTTCAAATATCGCCCTTTTTGGGGCCGAAGCCCTCCTTTTGCTCACACCTGATTTTGCTTGATGTCTAAAATCACTCGGCTTAAATATAAACAAACCCTTTTTGTTGTTGCCACCAAACAATAAGTCACTTAAAATACTATATAATTCAGAAAATCTTTTCTGAACAAGCAGAAATGTTAATCTTAAAAGATTTACCTAATAAAAGTAGCATTTTGGTAAAAATAGTGCAATGTTCTGTTATTGGTTGATTAAATATTTCCACTAACCAACGTCTATGACTGAGTTTTACTCCAAAGAATCCTGCGCTGTGAATTGGTTTGGAAAGTTGGTAATGTCATTTGAAAGGTTAAGTCTATAGGTGTCATCCGTATATAACAAAATTTAGGAACAAACTCAGCGATGTCTTTTTATTGAACGTTAAAAGCATGACAGGTAGATTCCATGAGTGCACTGCATAAGTTCTACTCAAAAATCTTCCGACGTCAACCCGGTTTGGAATATCACTGATATCATTTGAAAGGTTAAGTCCATAGGTGTCATCAGTATATAATGAAATTTTGGTACAAACTCTATGATGTCCTGTTATTGGTCATTTTTGTTTTGCCACTAAACGAATTCAATGAACGAAATTTACTCAAAAAATTTATCGTGACTAATCCTGTGCCAAATGTCACATCACAACAATCATTAGCGTTTAATATACGATTGTCTTTCTGAAGTACAAACAGTGCATTCGACGATTTTTACAATGAGTGAAATTATTCAACGAAGAAGTTCCATTAAATTTTGTGTGCGGAATCAATTTTGTGGTGCCAAAACGTTCAGAACGTTGCAAAAGGCCTTCGGTAATAATTGTATGTCGCGAGCAAGTGTTTTTGATTGGTACAAATTGTTCAAAGAGGGTCGAGAACGTGTTGACGACGAACCACGTCTAGGACGGCCATCAACATCAACTGATGATCAACACATTAATAAAATCAAGAAATTAGTGCTCGAGAATCGATGATTAACAGTCAGAGACCTTACTGGCATCGTTGAAATATCGGAAAGATCAGTGAAAACCCTTTTGAAAGAACATTTGGGCCTAAGAAAAGTGAAAGCACGATTGATTCAAAAATCACTCAAATTTTTTGGAAAAACTGCGTCGCGTTGATGTTTGCGAAACAATGCTTTCCGACTACCAGGATGTCATGAAATATATTATAACTGGCAATGATTCTTGGATATATGCTTACGACCCGGAAACAATCGATCAATCGGCCGAATATCGTGCCAAAGATGAGGCGAAGCCGAAAAAACCACGTGAAAGCAAGTCAAAAATCAAGGTGATGTTGACAGATTTCTTCGATTATCGAGGTGTGGTGCACTCCGAACTCCTTCCGACCGGCCAAACTGTCAACAAAGAATACTATTTGAGTGTTATGCGTCGTTTGCGAGAAGCTATTCGTAAAAGGAGGCCGGAATTATGGGTCGACAACTCTTGGTTTTTGCACCACGATAATGCATCTTTTCATACTGAATTGGTTTTACGTGATTTTTTCGCCAAAAGTTCCACCAATATCGTCCCGTAACCACCATAATCGCCTGATTTAGCTCCGTATGACTTCTGGCTATTCAGCAAACTCAAACGACCGCTCCGTGGAAACCGTTTTGAGTCAATTGAAGACATTAAACGTGAATCGCTACGCGCATTGGAGGCTATTTCGGAAATTGACTTTAACAACTGTTTCGAGGATTGGAAAAAGCGTTGGCACAAGTGCACTGAGGTATTATAAATCGGAATCCAATATGAGTTATAATAGAGAAAGAGACGAAATGAATTTTTAATTTAAAAAACATGGCGAGTGTTTCACCTCTTTCTAATATCGTAGAACTGTCTCTTTCAACAATTTGTTTAACAGTGTAGAAACTAACACATTACACATGCAATTTCCTAGAATATTCTTATTGGATTCGTATACATATTGTTGTTATTTTTCTGTTAAAAACTTCACACTCATCAAAATTAAATTAACTAAAATACGAGTTTTGTTTATCCAGCAATAAAATTAGCGCACACATTTGATATACTCGTAAGATATCGCGCGGCACATAGATTAAAAATAAAACATGTATCACAATTTAAAATGTTTAATAAATTAATTGAAAATTTATTGTGGGATTACGACGATATCAAATAAATAACTAGAGCTGCTAATAAATGGACCACGCCATAGAAAATAGCGACTCCAATTACAACTGTAACAAGAAAACATATAATCACTTGAGTATCCCAAACACTGCTGTCTTTCGTTGGTTCGGTGGCTTCAGATGGTGCAATGTATGAATCCTTTGGTGTTTGGTCTTCGATCACAATTGTTCTACTATTTGCTTCCGCCGGTGCAACGGTTGATGTTGATTGAAGATTCACTCGCTCGAATTCGACTTGCTGGGTTGTTGGTTCCTATTATGAATTGATATGATTGTACAATAGTCTTCAAAATATTTTAAGCTTTACCATATTGTTGAAAATGTTCGATAACTATACAACTTTCAAATTTAAATTTCTGTATAAAACTGAGGCTACATACGAGTATAAATCTATGTACATTATAATGTTATCTATGTAGACGGGTATTTCGTAATATCGCAGTTTATTGGTGAACAACAGGCACAAATTTTATAGTGTCATATTTATAGTTTAATTAACTTTATACTTCGTGCTCTAATTATGAATTGGGATTGTGATGTTGGCGTCGAAAATAGCCCATCATGTCGTGTTAGTCACGCCAGTAATCCCATTAGTATTTGAGTAGTATTTGATTTTGCAATTTTGTGCGTCTAACGGTAAAATTTGTGCATAATGTATTTTGGGAGATAATGTGGAATTTCTGACGTGATTATCACCCCAGAAATCCCATAGATCCGTTTAAGCCTTAGAGCAGGTGTCTTGCTTTAGTTTAAATGTGCAACACTGTGCATGCCAAAATTTAGTTCTCCTCCAGAATTGGTCAGGATTTTTCCTAGAACGGCTTTAGCTGCCCATTTACTTGCGTTATGCACCTGATAAGCAGAATTCACTGGTGGCAAGCTCCATATCAGCCAGAATTGGGAATAGAAAACCCTTAATTCAACCCTATATTACCAACTTAAATTTTTCAAATACACATTTCAAAAGATCAATTTCGAAACATTTTATATGGATGATTTCTGGAAGTCCCACCTTTTATTAATGAAATCACTTAAACTACTTGAAATGATCATTCAGATCAAATTTTACGATTGTGCCTACTCTCCGTCAGCCAGAATCGCACATACAAGGCCCTTTCTTGTACACTTGTTTCTGTGAGGACTAGTTCGCTATTTTGGTCATCGTACAGATGGTAATGTTCGTCTGTCCTGTATATGTAGGTCACAAAATGCGAACACTCTATAATAAACGGGCTACAACGGAGGATTCCTTTTCTGGCTGAAGGGGAGTAGGCACAATCATGAAATTTGATCTGCATGTTCCTTTCAACTAGTTTACGTGTTTTCATTAATAAAAGGTGGGATTTCCAGAAACGAAACAGGTCAACTCGGCGACGGTCAACTCGGCGACGGTTAACTCGGCAACGGTCAGCTCGGCGACCTTCAATTCGGCGACAGACATCTTGGGGATGACCAACTCGGCGACGGGCAACTCAGCGACGGGAAATTTATTTTAAAAATTCAAAAATGATGACTAATTTCGGGATTGTACACCATTGGTTCGAGTGACGTCAGTTTTTTAAAAACTGTTTTAAATAAAATATTAAAATGAATGGTTCATGAAATTTTACTAAACTCGGCCATGTCCTAACCGATTATAATAGGATTGAGTATGTTGGATGGAAATAGAATTGTACAATAAGTTTTGAAAGAGGTTCTGGAATATAGCCACCTGCGACGGAACTCGGTCATTCCTTACCGATTATGATGGGATTTGGTATGTTGGAAGGAATGGGATTTTAACATGAGTTTTGAAAAGAGTTCTGGAATATGACCAGGAACTTTTAACGAAACTCGAAAATATTCATTTAAATGTACCTGCACATATAGACTGCCAAGCAAACATAAGTTCACTACTTTAAACATATGCACACGACTTTTCCCACACACCGCACCGTTTTATATAAACTATTGTAGAATGTTAGTTAGTAGACACGATAGAAATAATTATATTTCGTCTTCTTTTTGTCGCCACAAAGTGTAAATAAAATATGGTGCAAGTACACTTTCGAGGTGTGAAGGTTTTGTTTGTCAGTGTTTAATTAAAAATAGTGTTTGCTGGAATAAATATAATATTAGAATACAATAAATTCTTGTAGCATAATTAAATTGTAAATATTAATATGTTTAATAACCTCTAAATAACCTCTATTAATATGTTTAATAACCATATTCCAGAACTTCTTTCAAACTTCCATCCAACATACTCAATCCCATTGTAATCGGTTAATAAATGATCGAGTTCCCAGGTGGCCATATTCCAGTACTACTTTCAAAACTCATTTTAGAATCCCATTTCCATCCACATTCCAAATCTTATCTTAACCGATTAAGGCATGGCCGAGTTTAATAAAATTTCATGAACCAAAGTCACTTTAATATTTTATTTAAAACAGTTTTTAAAAAACTGACGGCACTCGAACCAATTGTGTACAATCCCGAAATCATTCAATTTTTATCTTCATTTTTGATTTCTTTAAATTTTTGTCTCGTCGCCGGGCTTGTCGACGCGGAGTTGGTTTCGCCGAGTAGCCCGTTGCCGAGTTGACACATATAAATCACATATACACAATTTTTCAAAAATGATCTTCTGAAATTAGGGTTGAAGGAAGGGCGATTCCCGCAGATGGGGAGTAGGTACAATTATGTAATTTGATCTGAATGTTCATTTCAACTAGTTTAAGTGATTTCATTAATTAAAGGTGGGATTTCCAGAAATCAGCCATATACAAATTTTCAGAAAATGATATTTTCAAATTAGGGTTGAAGGAAGGGTCTTGTATGTGGGATTCTGGCTGATGAGAAGTAGACATAGTCATGAAATTTGATCTGAATGTTCATTTCAACTAGTTTAAGTGATTTCATTAATAAAAGGTGGGATTTCCAGAAATCAGCCATATACAAATTTTCAGAAAATGATATTTTCAAATTAGGGTTGAAGGAAGGATCTTGTATGTGGGATTCTGGCTGATGGGAAGTAGGCATAGTCATGAAATTTGATCTGAATGTTCATTTCAACTAGTTTAAGTGATTTCATTAATTAAAGGTGGGATTTCCAGAATTCACCCATACAATTGACATTTAATCTGACTCGACGTTATAAAGTACAATTCAGCTTGCTACGTTTTCAATTTGTAAAATAAGAAAAAATTTCCGTTTTGAAATTTCCCAACAATTAGAAACGAGCGCCCGATAGCGGCTTCGAATAAGTATGTGGAACTAAATAAATTTTTAACTCTCCTTTTCTTTATTTTGGATTGACAGTTGAATTAAAAAATGCAGTTTAGTCAGTCGACAATAGTCGAGAATTGGTAGAGTATGTAGTCAATTCGTAGCCAATGTAAAGTATTGTTTCTTTTGTTGGTTTTTCGGTACAAAGTCGTCATCTTATAGTTTTCCAGTTTAAACTGGGGTCTACCTAAATTTTTGAAGTTAAAATTAAATTTTTATAAAACTAATAGGTGAAATTTAAAGATATTGGTCAATCGATGTCTTCGATACTTGTACATCCATAAGCGATTCCATTTTCAGGTTTAATAAAATAAATAGTTGCCATTTCTTACTGGTAGCTCCCTTAACCTGCACACCAGATGTTTACACGATCCTGTAACAATTGCTAAATCCGGAAAATTGGAGAACCTTCTAAGAATATTTCAGTAACCAGCTCTGACCTTGATGCGTGATTACCCTAGGGATAATCTAGCGCTCTCTCACGTAAATCACGGGGGAACTTGCATGACAGGAGTCTATTGTTCCTCTGTAAGGTCATTACCATTACAGTTAAAATCTGGAATTGTATTAAAATCGGCTTGTTTACCGATTAAATAAAGTTGAAGTCTGTCCGTATAGACTGTATTGTTTGATATATTAAGCGGTTCTTAATAAAATTTCCGCTGCTTGAGGTGTTTCGATGTTAAATTTAATAAACAGTTAGTCAGACGATTAGTTATAGCGATCGCGCTGCAACCTGTCGTATTTACAATGATGTTATTTGATAACAAATATTCTAAAGGTTGTTTACCTCTTAAGTTGATGCCAGACTTTGTGGTGTAATTTCTCATCACACCAGGTGAAATTTTTTTCATGATTTACTTTACAATGATTGATGAAGCTCAACACGATAACAAGCGTTCAATCAAAAATAGGATGCGACAAATTTTACGGTATTCCTGCCAGCCTTTGGATGATGAGTCCATAAACAGATTACGGTTAAATCTGAGAAGAGATAGTTTACGGGTAAGATATGGTGAGAAAATTGGCCATGACTTGCTGTCCTTATCTTCTTTCTTGTTTGAAATTCAACAATACTCCTAAAGGTGAGCAGTTGCTGTCTCTAACCTATGCAGGTTAGTCTGAAAGCAGATCAATCGGAAATATGCTGACTCGGAAAGCCAATTACTTTGTAGTTTGAGCCTTTAAAGTTCGTTGCTGTTTGGTTAGTTCGCCATTTTCCCTATCTTCCTTCGACAAAATTCTCTACCTCACTTACCGTAGCTCCTAATTTTGTACCAGAAAGGAACGGTTTATTTTCTAAATCCCATTACCACAGTTAAAGATTAAAAACTATTTCTCATTCTACAACCCAAATGAAAATTTTAGACTTACACCGCTCGTATGGAAAGGTCTGCTACTGCATCAATCATGCGGTAGTTTTGAATTGCTAATATTTAAGTCTTTTCTAGAAAGATTTCGAAAGAACCTGACCGCTTTCAATTCATCACTGTAACAAGGCTGTTGGCTGTCTTTGGTTCTACCAGCTGCTTCACAACGTCAGCCTCAACCTTTTATAATCTGTGATCCTCTGACCAGGAAAGATACGATTGTGTATCCCGTTTAAGTGACTTTTAGACCTTTAGTCATATACGATCTGCTTCGTTGGCCCTTTATTTTAGACCGTGTCAAGGCGCCATTTTGAAAAGGACCAGATTGTTGGATGATGGAGGTTGTAGTAAACATTTTGTGTGAACATGTTATTCACGCATATTGGGGCGTTAGCGCCTTATGCAACGCTTTCCACGAAAACTGTGTTATAGGAGTCAGGGACCCACCTTCTTTGATGTAGGCGATGATATCTCTTGTAAAGCTTGATATTATGAAACCGATATCAAAGATCTATAACTTCATTTTGTCTACCAGGCCGATTTAAAATTTCAATAATCTGCCACAAAAATTTCGAAGAAACCATGATGAAATCAGTGGCCCTTAAGGTAGGATGACTATTTGATGCGGTTCATATTCAGA
The DNA here is from genome assembly GCA_963691935.1 of Nephrotoma guestfalica. Taxonomy (NCBI): domain Eukaryota; kingdom Metazoa; phylum Arthropoda; class Insecta; order Diptera; family Tipulidae; genus Nephrotoma; species Nephrotoma guestfalica. The sequence goes on from OY829914.1 coordinate 215,835,823, forward strand.
GATTCATACAGTTTCAACGTCAGCTGCTTTAAGAATTGCAAAAGTGTATGTCTGAAAGAATTACTGTCAAATTCACTAGCTAGACCAACACTATCTAACCCAACCCCCATCGAAGATAATCACTATGATCTGCCGAAATATGAGACAGAAGATTATATTTTTGTTCCTCATATAATCAGTATACGTATTTTGGCTCGTATTAATCACCAAATCTATCCTTACCCTCCAAGTAAATGTTACTAGTTTCCTTCCTTAGTCTCTATTTATATTTTCCAAAATTCTTCGTCTCGTCTAGGCAAGACACCACTTGAGAGGTGACAAAAACCTTGCTAGCCGTCACAGTAGTCATATCGCAATCAAAGTGGTTATTTTCCAGGACCTATGGCATCCCACCTAATAGCATTCCCTTAATATCAAAAATTTCTGTGTTGTTCGCCGGCGAGATCTACCACTTTATCATTTTGTTAAAAAGTTTTTTAGTCTAGGATGAATTGAAAAGGAATCCAATTCATAGAAAAGAATAGACTTTTTGGCTGAACACCATCGCCAATATTTTCATACCTCGGTTTTCTGAGAAGCAGATAAATAGTCCAAAAGAGCGGTGACTAATTGATAGATTTCTGAGCTATTCCAGCCCAGTGTGTGCGTATATATTGTGTGCGTTTGCATCACATCCTACAATTTGTTATAGTCCAAAAGGCATATACATGATTGGGGTTTGCATGAGCAACGACCGTTATGAACTTCTGAGGATGGAGCTCTGAGTCATACGGAAAGTAAGCAAGGATTTCTAGAACCACACATCTTACTCCTTTTTCTTTTAACACAACTGTGGCAGCTATCGTTATGGCTATCGTTAAGCTCATTAAATTCATAATTTCCTAATATAACTACAGTGACCATATAGCCCGCATTTTACAGAACTATCCCACATTTGAAGGTCCTGTCCCGCAGAAAAATTTATCTAAAAAGTAATAGCCCGCAAATCCCGCATTCGTATTTTGCTAAGAAGCAGAAGTACAATATTCTCGTATTCTTGAAAGCTGCAGAACACGTTGGCTAGTAACTCTTATCAGCAATAGAGCGTATATTACAAATGTTCGAAGCTCTGAAATGCTCTTTTCTGTCGCTCGATAACTGCCCAGAATATTAAGTAATAATAATACTAAAATAAAATATTAAGAACGAAACATCTGAAACGTATCTTAAATTTATGGATAACCTGGCCGCAATATTCCATTTTACGGTGAAATCTATCGTAGGTGATAAACACGTTTATGCAAGTCGGACAAGCACTGATTGATATCAGGCTTAAATTTCATGAACGTTATATGTTGAACTATATACTAATTTTAGTAAGATCCTACTTAAACATATTAGTTGAAAATGGAAGCTGTAATGAAAGTAATTTTGAATCTGAAATGCAGCAATTGTATATGAATTTCTGTACTTGGGTCGTTACACTTCACAGTTCGTTAGCATCAATTGTTCTTCATGTATGACGTTAAAAGAGAATGTTACATCGGAAAATATGGAGAAGCCATTTGAATAAGTCACGAATAATGAATTTTTCGATGAAACGGTTTGATGTAATACTGCTGAAAAAATTGAAAATTGGAATAACAATGGAGTGATAAGCGATATCAATTATCAATTAATTGATATCATTAATTGATTAATTATCAATTAATAAATGCTTCTACAGAACGAATATTTGTCTTGGCTAACAATTTATGGACAGCTGAAACAATACAAATGCAAACAGAAACCATCAAAGCCATGCTATTGATTAAAAGAAACCACGAAAGTTGCGAAAACTTTTACGAAGATATTTCGAAAAATGATAAAATGTTGAAAGTATTCATAGCTCCGAGAAATACAACTAGAAGAACTAGTACAAATTGCTGTTAATTCAATTGTACTGATTATTTAGCACTGAAGCACTCCCAACTCTTTCGCAGTTTGTTTTTCACGTCCTTACCTCACGCAGTCGCCTGCCAAATCGAGGACGTACGGCTATAGGGCCGATTTTATCACCATCTGCACATTGCATAGCTCCATGGCAGCCTATATCCGACAGAGGCTCATAGTTGTGTTCCATTTCTTCACAGATCGTAATCTCTTGATGAAAATTCGCGTTTGCACCCTGCCCCTATCGGGATTCGAACTCATTACCTCCCGATCCAAACACGAAAGCTTTAACCACTGTGCCGTTTGGTCGGTAAAATAATAATTTTATGTATGTTGGCGTGTTATTATTAGCAAACAAACGAAGGCATGAAAAAGGTATATTTAGTTTTGAAAAATACAAAAATGAGCAGAAAAATTTTTGTTTTCTCTTTTATATTTTTTACCTGTCCTGTATTGGCGGCGGACAATTCTGGTCACCGTAAATATAACGCATACAGGATTTTGATCATACGCAGGTCTGACTAGACACGGCAGTGCCTGAGTTGTTCCCTGGATTAAGTCACACGATTTCACACCTATGAAATTCCTTCGTTCTTATGAAAAAAAAAAAAAACGTATTTTGAAAGTATTGTGTTGCAGGTTCTCATGTGCCATTCCATGATGGCGCTTTTGAGTGCCGAAAGTTTGTCTATATACTCTGAATATTAGCCATTCCAGTTAAGATGGTATCGTGGAATACACCTTCTCCTGAATTTTTTCCTGGGTTATTTGACACACGTTTATAGCGACAAAACTAAGCGAGAAAAAGTTTTAAACCCAACAGCTACTAGATTTGGGATAAATGGTTCATCTAGGCCAGTATGCAGAATAACACCTTACGGGTCTTGATTTTGACTAAAGATGATCCATGTGTCGGTTCTTAGTCTAGTGTTTTTATTTTCCAGCCCCTTCAGATTCTCTGAAGGGTGTGGAATTATGCCTGGAACGAAAAATTGTTCCAACTACAGGTCCGGGAAGGTCATTGAATTTGATGCATTCAAGTTCATTATGCAGCGCTTATATCTGTCACTGTTTTAGCAATTATCTCGCAAACTGATGAATGGTGCCCCTTCGAGATTACGGTTTCTATCGTTGACTAGAATCGGATATTCGTGATTGACAATCTCATTATAAATTAATTTCGGTGTGGATTCGGAAACAAGCTTCTGCGGTTCAGCAGTGTTCTTGTGCTTGTTTCTCAGGAAATCGTTTAGAGACGTTTTAGTTCACACCGTTTCTTTCTCTGAGTACCGGGTGGCACATTTTTTATTTACTTGATGGTAATACTGTCTTGCATAATGCTGATGCCGCCTGTATTGATAAGGCTACTTAGTCTCAGAGGTTGGATAAGAGGATCATTTTGAGTAGAGTGTGATTTACACCACGTATGATGGCCCGCCATCAGCAAAGACTAAGAAGGAATGCGCATAATTTATAGCTGGAACTATCTAACCTATAAATTGCAAATTAATGCTTTCATAAAGATTTTGGAGCGAAGTTGTGAAATGATCGTAAAACACTGCTCAATGACAATTTGTACTTGTTGCACTAATTACTATTACATTTCTTTTGTTTTGTTTTAATCCATGCGATCTTTTCTGGAGCCGAAACACTGCACTCCCTGTTCTTTCGCGGTTGATTTTTCCGTCTTATTTTACGCAATTCCTGCCAAATCGAAGACTTACGGCTATAGAACCGATTTAAGTTACCATCTGCGCGTTGCATAGCTCCATGCCAGCCTATAGTACTGGACATGGAAGATGGGTCGGGCCAGAGTTTTGCACGCCGATAGGGGGTCGTGGTTGTGTTCCTTTTAATCACAGATTGTAATCTGTTGATGAAAATTCCCTTTTGCATCCTGCCTCTATCGGGATTCGAACCCGGTACCTCTCGATCCAAACAACAAAACTTTAACCACTGTGCCATTTGGTCGATAATTACTATTACTAACTACTACTATTGAAATAAACGAGTTGTGTCTTATTATTTACCAATGTGTTGATTAGTTTTGCCCGACAGGCATTTAGAACTGGTTGACGCATGTATTTTATTTAGCCAACAAAAATCTTACTAAAAGTCTTATTTCCAACGCATAGCGTTATGGGTAGGAAAATTTTATATATATGTGTTGACGACCATAAGGTAAAAGTAATTCATTTAAATTAACACTTAGTGGTGTTTTGCGCCCCATGAAGAGCAACCCCCCTCATGGGGCACAAAACACCTCTAAGTGCCAATTTAAATGAAGAAAGATTTTTTAATTTAACTCATACAAATAACAATAATAAATACATTGCTATCCAGAGGTGGGCAAAACTTATTAATGGGTGGACATAAATTAAGAATACGAAGACAATCATAAGGCTTGGCGTATTTGCATAATGAAAGGCTTAATATTCCAAATGCTATACTTGGGGACTAGAGAACATATAGTGCACCTCAAGATTTTAATTTTCAATCATATCGTATTGGGAAACATTTTCCGAATTCTATTAAAAACAAAATAAAATATTTTTCAGATCTAGATTTAAGAATTTAACGATGTTCGTGAATTAATTAAATATTTATGTTTGTGCTTTTGGGTCGTTTTGAAGGTCGATAAAGTAGATTTGTAATATCTAATCCACATAGCTATGATATAAAATTAAATAAGGACAGAATTTTAATGTATATATTTCGATTATTATTGCGTGACTCAATATCTTATCGTATGTTTGTATTTTTGATTGGAATTTGTTTAAGTGTTTCTGTATGGAAGTATTTATTATGTGTGTGTTTTCACTGGAATTAGATTTCATCTAATTGTTGGTATTAAATTGGGATCACTAATAATTGTTTAAGGTTACTGTCGCAAAAAGGGTGTGTTTGATATAATCGTATACATATTTTGAAAATATACAGAATTTTTGGCACGTGTCTAAAGATTTGTAGAACCTCATCGCCCCTCCCAACATTATTCGCGTGTTATTTTACGGAGAATATGATTGCGTCAAAAACTGGTGGTAACATAAATTCCAAAACTAGGATTGATAAAAAATATTGTATAAAAATATTTAATAATTATAACGCGAATCTTAACACTCATTACGAATTAACAGTTATTAAATTTTTAAATACAATTTTCATAACAAGGGCTAAACGTCTTTTCATTTTTCTTAAACTTTTTTCTCACTTTCATATCACAGTATTTTTGTTAACAGAAATTGTACTCGCCAAATTTTTTACTGTGTGGAAAATGAAATGAGTGGAATTTTCTAATAGAAGAGTATCCTATTTTACGGTTTAAACTTCCAGCAAGATAAATAAAAAATCCACGTTACGCGAAACACGAGTAACAAACAAAAAGCTTGAAAAATGTTTAAGTAGTTGAAAATCCACGTTTAATTGAAAGGGATGGATGAAGAGTAACAACAAAAAAGTTTTTTTTTGTTTTCACTCGTTTCTTATTTATTTTATGTACCTGACTTTCTAGCTATTTTTGGTCTTAAAGATGCTTGTTTAAATAATACGAAATGCTGTAAAAGTAGAATGTGTAAAACAACTGTAAATTATGTATGTAGATTTGTAAAACTTCTGTTGCATAATAATAAAAATAATAAATGTCTTAAAACTCATCTTCATGTTTAATATTCATCCTGTTTGCCTTATTATTTGATAAGAAAAGTAGGAGAATATAAAATTGAAATATATGCTGCTATCACATTAGAAATTAAATAAAAAAAAATTTTATAACAATTTCTGGTATTTTATTGCCGTCTAAAAGTTTTTTATTTGATTTAGGGTTTAATAAAATGTGAATGAATTAATGATTAGAGGGTGGAATTATGAATTATTTTACTTTGAAGTAATAAAATTGTTTTGTCGTGCGGAAAATTCTCTAACGATATTTTTTACACGTTTTGGTCGAGCCAATGGAGCTTGGAAGTTTGGGTTCGAACTAATGGGATTAGGAATTCTTTACATTAAATTTCATATGTATTTGCGAATAAATAATTTAAAGATACGAAGAGATTAACAGGTGCTTAGGGAACTTATAATAATTCCCTTAATCATTGTGTATATACTTGAAAATTATGTTCAAAGAATTGTTCATATTTTTACAGTTTGGCCACACAGTGTGATGAAGTAACTGTAAAAATTTAAAGAATTCATAATATTATTATTGATAATAACTTTCAGAGTTCTTAGTAATCTTATCTCGATGAAAGAGAAATATCGCCACAGCTATAACCCAGAACAACTCAAAATGTTCGTTAATTTATGTATTCTAAAAAATTCCCAGAACAACAACCGCTTTACTATTACATTATTATTTTACTTGAACTTTATTATTGGGACCGTAGTCTGTTACTCTCACAGTGTGTGTGTTTTTTTTATTAGGGCGGAGGACGGGAACCTTCTATAGACTCTCCGTTATTCCGATGCATAAAAGGTAATCTGGTGACTGCGTAAGATGATAATCCACTTCTCCGTGTCGCCTGTTAAGCCACGCTTCGATGTAGGGGATCAGGCGATGGGTCCATCTACCTCTCGTCGACTCACTCCATCTTCTCTGCCATACAGTAATCGTCTCAGCCCGTGCTAATCGGTGGTTCTCTGCCTTTACCACGACGCAGCTACGTGGTTTGGCGCTCCTTGGCCAGTAGATCTATTGAAGGCATTCCCGCAAGAACACAGGCAGCGTCTTCTGACACCGTCCGAAAAGCGCACAATACTCTCAGAGCGCTTAGCCTCTGAACTGTTGCTACTCTTCTCCTATAAGTATTCTTCTCCAATGAGTTGACCGAAATTGGTGCCCTATAAAACATTATAGATGTAACGACGTTGGCAGGTAGAACTTCCTGCTCATCCGCGCCTCTCTTGTATTCGGCGTTATTCGTGCTAGTGCCGCATTAACTCTCCTTGCTTGCTCGCTGAAGGTCGAGGATCGATAATTACCCCTAGGTACCTGATGGATGGTTGACTAATAATTTGTTGGGTTCCAACCTCTAAGGTTACGCTCTCAACAACAACTATAATCGCGATGTCGTCCGCAAATCCAATTATCCGTGCAACACTTGGTATGGGCAGTCGAAGTACACCATCGTACATCACATTCCAGAGTATAGGACCTAACACTGATCCTTGAGGAACTCCACCAGTCACCTCGTAAATTTTCTTACCCTCCTCAGTACCATAAAACAAGATCCTCTCGCTAAAGTAGCTGGAAACTAGTCTCAGCAGGTAATTCGTTATGTTGAATTCGTTTTCACGTCCAATGTAACTACGGCACAGTATTTTTTTACTACCACGTAGCACATCGAGAACCGAATATCGCCTGGTGTGCCATATCTACAACCTCTTTAACCGCATCCACTGTTGAGCGCGTCCTTCGAAAGCCATACTGATGCTCTGAAAGGTTTCCTGCTCTAGCAATAGCCTCTTATAACCGCTCACATACAATTCTCTCTATGGTTTAATCTGCCGTATCCAACAGGCAAACTGGATGCCAGGAGGACGGCTCACCTGGTGGTTTGTCTCCTTTTGGCAACAATAACAACCTCTGTTCCTTTCATTTACTAGGGAACACCCCCTCAACTAAGCATGCAGTATATACTTCCGTGAATATGTTTGGGTATGCTTTAAGCGCCGATTTCAACGCAATATTCGGAATGGTATCCGGGCCAGAGGCTTTATTGTTACCCACTCTGCCACATGCCTTCAGAACCTCCTCCTCAGTAATTGGTGATACATCATAAGCCTCGTTGCCTAATACTTCTAATACACAATCGGGTTGCTGCGGGAACAGGTGACTCACTATGTCAGACAACATTGCCGGGCATGTGGGAGCAGTGGCGTAATTGCGTCTGAGTTTTTTCATCACCAATCGGTAGGGTCTACCCTAGGGATCACGGTCGACCTCCTCGCACGGTTCGCGAAAGCACTTTCGCTTAATTAATTTGATGGCATGCTTGACCTCCGATCGAGCATTACAATATCGTTGTCGAAGGGGAAAGTTTTCGACGTTTCTAGCGCGCTGGTATTGTCTTCTTGGGTTCAGACATCCTTCTTTGCATTACCGGATCTTGTAACATGTCTCATAAGTTGGACGGCTTTATTATTTGCGGTACCAGATAGGGTAAGATCCTTCCTCATGAGACGGAATATATTCTGATCGAACGCTGTGGACTTCCATCCTGCTTTCTTCCTGTGTCTTACTATAGTTTTTTGGGGTCCACTGTCTGCCAGTTCATACACAATAGCTAAATGATTACTAGCGTATATAAATTGCTCACTCTTCATGCTACTCCTTTATCGGCAAGACAATGGCTCATATACACGTTAGGTCAACTATCGAGGTTGCATTTCCTCTACAGAAAGTAGGTGTATTTCCTGTATTCAATAATACGACCGGTAATGATCGAAGGCTACTAACAATGCGGTACCTCTGCTACTGGTTTCTCTGCTTCCCCACTCTATGGCCCATGCATTAAAATCCCCGGCTATGAGCACCGGGTTGTGGTTCCGTGCATCATCCGTTAATTGATCGAGAAATGTTTTAAATTCTTCAATCGATGTACTAGGAGGTGCATAGCAGCTATAAATATGAACGCCGTTCACTTTGGCTCTGACAAATCCGGGTATACAATACTCTCCCCAATTTCCTGTAGGGGCTAGGTACCGCAAACCCATACAGCAGCTCGATTCGATCTATTTGAAGCCCAATACCGTCTATCAAGGATCATATATTGCTTACACACAGGATTGCTGCAGCAGGTCCTGGGCAGCCTCACAGTGGTTACGATTGACTTAGATGACTTTCATTTCCAACGCTCTATTTGCAGCGCTTTCTGGACATCTAACGCTACCAGTTACGTATTTGCTACAGTCTTTGGCCGTTTTGTCGCATAACATGCATTATGAATTTTTTTTGCATGTCTTAGCAAAGTGCCCTTCTTCACTACATCTCCGCAGTACTTTGATCTATCGGTTTCACTTCTACAGTTCCATAACCGATGCCCTTAACCGTGGTATTTAAAGCATCTAATCAGCTCTATTTTTTCCCGGATTCGACAGAAAACCCAGCCGATTCTAACTTTACCCACTTCTAGCACTTTCCCAACTATAGTGTTAGGTAGGCTAACAACCGCTGTCTGCGTTCCCCGATAGGCCTTTGTGATTGATTTAACAATACAGACACCTTTCACACCTTCAAACTGTGCTTCCAGAGCCTCTCTCATCTCTTCTGATGTAGTAACCTCGTCCATGTCTTTGATCACCAGTAATGCCTCCTGGGTCAAAGTTTTAACTGATGCATTGCCTCGATCACTTTTGCTAGTTGCTCTCGAAATATTGCGGTCTTCGGCTGGTCTTCTGTAGTTTGTAGCTCCAGCAAAATGTCTCCACTATAAGTTTGACGTATATGTTCGATACACTTTCACCAACAGTATTTAGCGTCGGGTCCATCTTAACTTTCCGCAGTAGATCGGCGAATGAAATCTCGTCACTCTTCTTTACAAGGAGCGCATCCGGGCGAACACGTTTCCTTCGCGGACTTGTTCGTTTTTTGGGGTCTTGTAATTTAGAACCTCGGTTCCTGTCAAATTTTTCAGTACAAATAAAGGCGTTAGGTGGTGGTAGGCAATGGAAACACATCAATGATTTGGTATGGGCGGACCCAAACTTCAATCGACCTGGAAAAATTGACATACTTTTGGGAGCAGACTTATATCCCATGATAATGCTAAACGAAATAGCTAAAGGGCAAAGCGGAGATCCGATCGCACAACGAATGGAATTTGGATGGATAATATTCGGTTCAACAAATCGCGAGACTATAAAAATTCATTCATTGATAACACCAAAATATAAAAAATTCTGGGGATTACGAGTAAAAGAAATCGCAGATCAAAAGTGAATGAACCAGGAAGAGCAACTATAGCAGAAGAACATTATAAAACAACGCATCGCAGAGAATTAACAGGAAGATATCTGGTTAGACTGCCTTTCACACAAAATTACACGCCATTAGGCCATTCTAGACATCAAGCCATAGCCAGATTTTTGCAATTGGAGAGGAAACTAAACAAATAAGAGAAGATAGCAGTTGACTATAAGAAATGTGTGCAAGAATACATAGATTTGAGTCACATCAAACCCTGTGAAGAAAGTGGGTCCAATGTAGACGAATATTATATTCCTCACCATGCAGGAATAAAAGATGACAGTTTAACACACAACTTAGAGTAGTTTTTAACGCCTCCGCAAAAACGTCCAATGGAACAAGTCTCAAAGATACTCAGCTTGTGGGTCCGACACTACAAGATGACTTCATGTCAATTATATTGCGATTTAGAAAATATAAATTCGCATTCACTGCCGACATCGAGAAGATGTATCGGCAAATCAAGATATGTGAAGACATCAACGCTTTCAAAAAAGTGTACTCATCAACAATGCCTATCAAGGATTACCAATTAACAACTATAACAATTGGTACAGCATCAGCGCCATATTTAGCAATAAGAACTTTAAAACAATTGGCTCAAGATGAGGCAAAGACACACCATCTAGCTGCAAAAATATTAGTAAAAGACTTTTATGTGGACGATGTAATATCAGTGGAAGATAATTTGGATGAAGTATTAAAACCACAAAGGGAACTCATTCAAATACTTCAAGGGGCTGGTTTTAAACTATATAAGTGAGAAAGTAATTATTCCAGCATCTTGACAAACATTCCTAAAAATATACGGAATAATGATAAACTACAGATTTCACCAGACAATACTATAAAAACGCTTGGTATATATTGGAACCCCACTAGCGACCATTTTGAATTCAAGGTAAACGCTCCCCAGGACAGGACAGTCACAACAAAAAGACAATTACTATCAGAAGCGGCAAAATTATTTGATCCTTTCGGATGGCTTTCTCCAATAGTAATTGTAGCAAAATTATTAATGCAGGAATTATGGCTGGCAGGATGGTCATGGGATGAAGTACTACTAACAGAAATAAAAGAAAAATGGAACAAATACAAGAAGGCACTCCACAAAATAGAACAAATTAGGATCCCACGTTGGATAAAACACACTAACCAGCACCACTATCCGATTTATGGATGTACATGGTAACATTACCACAACCTTACTGATAGCAGCAAAAACAAAGGTGGCTCCCATCAAAACCAAGGTATCATTACCATGACTAGAATTATATGGTGCTCTACTCCTGTCCAAATTGATTATAATAATTTCTAAATAGAAGGCAAGAGATTCCCTACAATTTTTTTAACAAACTTCGATTTTTACAAGTTTGAGTAGTTTTAGTATTAAGTTGTAATAAAAATGTTGGAAACAAAAATCTTGGGTCTTAGAGTTTCTTATAAAATGCCTCAGACATATTGCTGTCTGTTTAAATAGGCCATAGGTTTTTTCCAAATAGAGGGAAGGGATTTCCTTCAATTGTTTCAATAAAATTCGAATTGTATTTGTTTGAGTAGTTTTAGTATTTAGTTATAACAAAAGGCTCAGAGGTTCTTCTAAAGTATCTCACTATAGAAATGGTGACTGTATGGCTGTCTAATCAAATGGGTCATACGTTTATTTAAATAAAAAAAACTTTTCTAAACATTTTATGAATAAACTTCGAAACTTACTTGTTTGAGTAGTTTTAGTATTTTGTTATATTAAAAGTCTCAAGGTTTCTTCTAAAATGTCTCCCTATGGAAATGACGGCCGTATGTCTGCCTAATCAAATGAAAATAAAGATCCAATTAATATCTAAATAGATTGGAGATTTTCTACATTTTTCTGAATAAAACTCGAATCTTACTTGTTTGAGTAGCTTTCGTATTTACTAAAACCTAAGTGTTTTTCCTAATGTCAGATGGGCTATGCGCAATTCTAAATGTATGGTATGATATTTCCAACAATTTTCTGAATACCCCTTGAATTCTACTCGTTTGCAAAGTTTTAATATTTAGTTATAAAATAAACAAAATTCGATGTTTATTAACAGACTTGTAGGAAATCCCCTGCCCCCCATTTCGAGAAGGCGTATGCCTAATTTCATTAGACAGCCATCTGGCCACCATTTCCATAGAGAGGCCTTTTAAAATAAACCCTCAGTTTTTTATCTCAGAAACTACTCAAACAAATAAAATTTGAAGATTGAAGTGATTTCCATAGAGGCATTTTAGAGCAATCCTTGTGATTCTTATTATAATATTCGTTTACTTCTTTCACATCTTACAATAATTCTTAAACTTTTTTTTATCACTTAAGCATTAATCTACACTGAAGTAGAAACATTTTTAATTGGCCTTATTCAAAAGTATTCCCGCCTTTCGTTCGGCTGTGGCATACATATGACTCAAACGTGCTGGCTTATGCGACTATTTATTTCATATTGCTGTATTTTAGAACAATTACTCAAACTTTTGTTAGAACTAAAATTTATCTTGTTGTTTATTCCAAACTCCGTGTGATTTAATAAATTCGGGCATGCCCCGGAATCTTGATTTTTATTCAAATAAAAACCTACATTAATAAACAATTTTTGTTTGTTTGAGTTAAAGTCCAAATAGTTGGCAACCCATCTAATTTTATATATTTATCGCATTCAAATTTGAACTTTAACAGTGTAACTGAAAGACACACAAAAGTTTGAATTTGAGTGTTATTTTTTGTTACATATTTGACAGGCACCTACAAACTGTTTTTTTTGTTTGAATTGAGTTGGCGAACTTTTTTCTAATATTATATATTTGCCTCAATAATAGTTTAACAGTGTAACATAAATGTTCTAAAGTCCAATGGGAATATTTTATTTGTGTGATTTTTTTTGGTTACTTGTTAGATATTTTACCACGGTATTCTTTTCTATTTTTAAAATATATTTTAATTGAGTTTAATTTGAGCAAAAAAAATTAACAATTATTTAAGGAGTATTTCGTGAAGTCTATTTGTTTATTTCACGCCGTTCAAAGGTTCCAACTATGATCAGCAGATTGTGCTTATCGTCGAGGCAATGAAGCACTAAAAAGGCTAAAAGTTCGGAATTTTTGCCATAAAGACGGATCGGAATGCGGTTTTTGCATTCGCTTCCAAAAATTATTTGTAAAAAATGTACCTACTTTGTACCTCTGACAAATCGGAAATTGCATTGCTGCAGCCGAAAATGCATTCAAAAAATGCATCATTTGAAACGCCTTTTGGAAAATGCAAAAACTTTGTAAATAAGAGTCAGAACTGGCTCAAATCGGGTACTCGGGGGTTTATGAGGTCGCTGATCACTATTATGATGTTCAAATTGACCCTCCGAACACCTGGAGCTCAGGAACGCCGATGAACCTCATCCCCGTGGGACTCTCCAGAAAATCACGCGGGGAACGAGAAAAACTCGGCGCCCGGGGGTTTTTCGGGTCGCTGGATTCAAATATGGCATCGTCAAACACCCTCCGGACACCTGGTGCGCCCGAACCTGGACGTGGGCGTCATCTTCGAGAATTTTCCTGACAATATCGCCCCCGAAAATTATTCGAGGGGTGTTTTTTGGGGCGTTGAATCAGAATTTCACATCGAAAAAAGTGGAGATTGGCAACTACAGTTAGATACTATTGAACGAATGTTACCTTTTTTCCATGCAACTGGGCATTTTCCATATGCAAAATCTGCTCAAGTTTATTTAGAAGACATGAAAGCTCTCAAAGAGCGTATGGTTGAGTCTGATTACAAAAAATTTACCACGGAAGGGTACTGGACAATTCGCAGAAGCAAACATTTTTTTAGTGGGATCTTTACGGACCAAACTATTGAGCAAACACTTATGAGGTTACTGAAGTTTGAAGAAGGCTTATTTCGTAGAGGTGTAACTTAAAGTGTTGCGTATCAATGGATCAGAACTTTCTTGTTCACCAAAGATCTTATCGAGGGCATAGAGGCTTTCACGAACTGTGAATCTGCAAACATAAGGATTCAACAGATCCCAGGATAAAGGCAGATTTGAAATCTTTGGAATTGATTGAGAACTTCTTTCAGCAGTACGATACATTCCCTGAATTCATATCATGTCTCATAAACATAGCTAATGGAATGAGTGGATGCCCAGAAAGCAATCGCCACAATGCTTTCGAAGAAGATGTCAAAGTTATGCAAGATATTGCGGGATCAAATTTCAAGGATCTAAAATTGTCGCGAACTAGAATCGTTAAAACTATCGCATCTGCAACTCTAAAATAAAAGTCAACGATAAAGAGATAGAAAATGACCCCGATGTTCCGTTTCATAGAATATGGGCATTGAAAAAAGTTGGGAAAGAAATGACAGACTACTTAAAGTGGGAGTTGTCTCCATTCCCTCAGAGATACTTCAATAGTTTTGAAATGCTGAAGAATACGAGTTTTTCTCGTTCCCCGCGTGATTTTCTGGAGAGCCCCATGGAGATGAGGTTTATCGGCTTTCCTGAGCTCCAGGTGTTCGGGGGTCAATTTGAACATCATAATAGTGATCAGCGACCTCGAAGACCTCCGAGTACCCGATTTGAGCCAGTTCTGACTCTTATATACAAAGTTATAACATTTTCCAAAAGGCGTCTCAAATGATGCATTTTTTGAATGCATTTCAGAGGTACAAAGTACGTACATTTTTTACAAATAATTTTTGGAAGCGAATGCAAAAAACCGCATTCCGATCCGTCTTTATGGCAAAAATTCCGAACTTTTAGCCTTTTTAGTGCTTCATTGCCTCGACTATTAACACAACATTAAAGCTTAATGTTGTATTTAAAACAAAGTGATGTCCTCGATTTTTGCAGCCACCTAATTTGTGGAATTTTGCGAAGAAATGTTTTTTTCTACTTTCTCCGAAATCGCCTGTAACACAACGAGAACGGTAGAGTTGCTCTTGTCTGGCATTGCTTAATTAAATATTTGGTGGAAGAGTAAATACTTGCCACCAAAGAAGAGAAATTCTATTTTGATACCGAATTTACGCTATTAGGTTTTCCTTGAAGTAAAAATAACGTTATCCGATTTGTTTATACGGAGACATGTGATAAAAGAAATTCACAAAATGGAATTTATATTAAATTTTTGTGATATACGTCCTTACAACACGAGATAACATCTATCCTCAATTAAATATAAAATTGTGTACACACTAACACGCACACAATAATTAATTCCTTTTTAATTATCGCTACTGTGTATAGATGTAAATTATTAATTAATAGGAAAATCAATTACTTTAACACTATATAATTCTTCTTTATAGTAGTAATAAATCAAACGAGAATTTTGAATGTTATTTTTTATTAATTATAAAATTTATAAAGCTGATATTTTGATAAGATAATCTGAAAAATCCCTAATTTATATCTACTCAGAAATATATTCAGGCCCTCGACGAGAGACACGTACAGCCACACACGCATAAATTATCAATTGTTAAACAACAGCTATCAATCAAGGTATCATTATCGTTTGTACACTCAACACTGTTATCATCCTCAAACAATCTTATTGAAACGATGTATCTAAGAAATCACCATTTTCCACTTCCATCATTTAAATTTCTTTTAATTTTCGTCTGTGGTGTTATGTGTGCCGGAGACGACAAGTATCAGCGCAGGTAAACGTATATTAATTTACTGATGCACGTCTATAAGCACGCATAGAAATATACTCTTTAATACATAAAAGGATATTTTCATATACGGTTTACGTACGGATAATAAACATAAAAGTAAATAATAAATGTAAGGCAAAAAAAACTGTTTAGCAATGAAGACGATAGAATTGAATAAATTATCTAAGATGATTAAATGAAATGAAGATAAAAATAATAATAATAATAGTAAAGCACAGTAGAGATATGCACGTTTACTTTAAGGAACGTTAAGATTATTTTCATTTAGAATCTTGTTTATTCTTCATTAAAATTGGTATCGTGTTTTATCGGTAGGCAAAAACATGGCACACAAGGAAAACAAGTAAAAACAACGCAAGGAAAGTTATGTATGGCATATTAGATATAAATAAAGCGGGCGATGGGTGGTGGCAGTGGGTGGGTAAACGATATTTCTTTTTCGGATGGGGGCCCTCGGTTTTTAGTGATTAATTATTATCACTTTCAATATAAAACACATACATATTTTGTGTTTATACAAGAGTATATGTATTGTGTAGTGTTTGAAGAGCAAGGAACAAGAAACAATAAATTTTATTGTGGTAGGTAATTGTGATTTATTATGTAAGAAAGTAAATATACTCGTAGCACAAAAGTAGTATGATATTTTTCGTGACATTGAAATTATTACAATTAATGGTTATGGTTGAGAAAAATGAAGAACGTACTTATAAACTTTCATGAAGAAAGTTTAACATGAAAATGTTTGTCACTTTTAAGGTTTTAAAAATATATATTATAATGGCTCTTTCCACTTTTTTGTTCGGGATTCGAGATTTTGAAATCAATCTTAATTGTTTTTGGAGTAAATGATTGGGTCCAAAGTTGAATTGTCAGTTAATTATTGAAATATAAATAAAACAGATTGATACTATATCCGACCTTTCGCACTCACAGAGCTCATTTATTTTTGTGGTCACAATATTTTTGGTTGCCTCTATGTTCTACTACTATTTTAGAATACTATACATTAAGTTAACCAGCTCTATGAAGTTATCTCGGAAAATGTTCCCGAAAAATCATTATAGTTGATGGTCCGATTCTGAAATTGCAAAACTTCTGTAGCTGAAACTGATTGATTGATTGCAATGTATGACCAGGCAATTTAGCCTGGTGCTGTATGTAGAAGGGTATGATGTTTCTTGTTGCATTGACGACATCGAACTCGAGGTTTACAATTATATAAGTCTTGTGACTGAAATTGAGGCAATTAAAACATCGCTTTTCTTGGCGTATTAGTTCCCATCTTTTATTAGCATCCATTTCCTTGAAACTAGCACATTCAAAAAGTTTATGGTCATCTGAATTGCAAATTGGGCACGACGGCCGACAAATTGTTGTAAATGCTCTGGAACTATCAAGCTTTAAATTTTGAGAAAGATTTAATTTCTTCACGACGCTTGTGCTAACGGATTCCAATGCATCTGTTCTTTTCCCAAAAACGTAGGAAAATCCTTTTCTACAGAATGTTGGGCCCACAAATTTTTTGGATTTATTCAAAATTAGGTGAATCAACCAAGGACCCCAGTGCTCTGCATTTGTTGCGAGAGCTTTAAGTCCTCTACCGACTTCGTCCGAGGTATCCCATAGTTTTCGGATTGACGCTGCGCTGACATGATTTATATGAGGTTGCTCCAAGAATTGTTTAATAAATGCGTTGACCGTATGCCGCTTTCTATCATAACGCTGGATCAATTTCTGGAAAGCTTCGACATAATTCACCTCAGTAGCGCCGAAATGCCGCAAAAGTGATGCTGCTTCACCCCTCAAAAGACTCTTTAGGTACTGGAACTTTTGCGAGAAAGTTAAATAGTCTTTTTCATATATAGTGGTGCAATACAAGTTATAGAATGACTATACCATTCGACGTAATCCCCAGAAAACGAAGGGATATTAATTTTAGGTAGGTTAATTGACGATGGGGATGAATGTATTTCTGACGTATTTACCGTATGATCCGCCATAGACTTAAAAAAAACCTTCCTGTGTATTGCGCCTTCTCATCAGACCGCTCATCTCGGTCACAATCGAGAAATAGTGCTACTTCTGATAATATGGATGTTTCCTCTATATCGGTAAATTGATCGAATAAAGTTTGAGCGCGTTTTAACCGAACTTGAAGCGCGTTGACGATTCATCTGTGTTTTCCGCCAACCCCCAAACGTACGTAAGTAACCTCGTTATGCTGCCTTTCAGGCTTGACCGAATCTTCTTTATCGATGCTAAATGCTAACTTTGTCATGATTCACTACCGCTACTTTATTCTGACACTCGTACGCTAATTGATAATTCTTCACTAATATAGCACCGCACTGTAAGCGAATAATTTTCGTCAGAAAGAAAATTTTCAGTAATGAGCGCTTTAATAACTGATCGCTAAATATTCTCATGTAAGCTTCGTATTTAAAAACGTATAGGAAAAACCAAAGTAAATAAGAGAAAACCTACTCCAGAAAAATCAAAAAGTAAAAGAAGTATGACTAACTTAATTGTGAAGAGAATAGATAAAACCACTCTTCTCTTTTTTATGTTAACATTTGATAGAGAAGAAGATAAAAACATATGAATGAGATTAGATTTATATTAAATATGATTCAAGCCCTATGAAAATCATTTCACTTATATGGACAAACTCATAACTATTGCAATAGAGAACCAAGATGTATCAAGTACAAAGCTAAACATCTTATAATGTAAAAGAACCAGAGAAAGTGGATCAAAGTGTGTGCCTCTATAGTTGCCAAAGAACTTCAGAAAATGTGAAACCCAAAGGAAACGGAAATCAAATCTACATATGCCAAAGACATCAAAGTACAGAATCATAATTTAAAATTGTTTAATGAGCTTTTCATTATAAATTAAAGTTAACAGTAATTAGCTCAATTTTAAAAACTAACTTTATTATTTTTCTAGCTTTCGGAACCTTTTCGGTTTATTCCGAAGATATTAAAACTGGAACACAGATAAATAACGGCTCTGACCGTTGCCAAAAAAATGTAGGCCAAATGGATGAACAAGAACAGAAACAAAATAAGACAAAGCTATTTGATCAATTATCCAAAATACTATTGGGTATACAAATAAGTCTCTGCAGTTTTTATCAAAAATTGAGCATTTATTGTGAAAGAACGGTAGGTTATGTTTTATCCAAAGTATTGTCCATCGCTAGCCACTACTTTTTCCCATCGATCGAAACAAGTGGTAATCAGACGGGTAAGAATGGTTTTGATTGGCGCCGCAACACGTGAACGAGCATTATCATGTAGAAGGAGAACTTTGTCGTGTCTGTGCTCGGCTCAATCTCATCAATTGCATTCGGTAGAGATCCCAGTACTGGTTTCGTTCGGATTTAGCAACTTATAATACACGACACCAAGCTGATCCCACCAAATACACAACATGAGCTTTTTTCATGAATATTCGGTTGGTTGACGATGCATAGCCAGGTGGTCGCATGATTTTTTTCTTTTTAAGGTTATCGTAGTGGAACCATTTTCATCACCATGGACTATGCGAAGCAAAAAACCCTTTCGTTTATGCCAGGCAAGCGCGTTCAACATCTCCCGACGTTAGTTCATGTGGAAGCAATTTTCAATTATTCCCAATGATTTTAAACGATGTGAAATTGCTTGCAAGTTTTTCTTACTTTTAGCACGAGTCTTCATCCAATAATACTTCCAATTCCGCGTCTTCGTACACAATCGGCCTTCCGCTACGTTATTTATTTCGACAACTTCTCTCACTTAAGGCAGCCTCATCATATGCTTCTACAAGCAATCGATGCACCTCAGCTGCAGATTTCTTCAGAAGTAAATCAAAAGTTTCCGCAAATGCCGCTTGTTGCTCAAAACACGACATTTTCACAAGAAAAAAATATATGATACAAAATCACTAATATTTTGAGGTTATGTTGTTGACAGATATCCAATCTTAGAATGTGCTTTTTTACAGCGGGCAATGTTAACCATATAACTTACTGGTGGTACCATCTTTTATCGAACGGCGGCGACTTATTTGTATACTCAATATTAAAATACGCCGAAATGATCCAGTCGATAACGCTCGATAATTGAGATTCTGTCCTAACAACTAAATTTCGGAGGCGGATAAATGTCGATAATTAAGATTCAAAACAATCAACAAAGAATGACAGCTGACAAATGTTTGAAAGGCAGATTCGCAGAAATAGGCAGCCGAATAATTTGGTTGTAGCAGGGGAATAATTGGGTTGTTAAAAGTAATTTTTTTTAATCAGAAATGTTTGTTCAGGGGAGGAAGGAAGGGAAGGAAAGATTCTAAAAATAAAACTTTTATAGTGTCATGGCTGAAAAGTAGCTGAAATAAAAGGTGTTAGTGATAGTTACCTCTTGAACAATTTTCAGGTCATATTTCTTGTAGGAAGCCTGGGAAACTCGTTTGAATATATCATACACACAAAGCTTGAAAATGTCTAAAAATTGTACGTTTAAAGTCTTGTAGAATGATTAAACCAACCGGCCAAACGGCACAGTGGTTAAAGCTTTGACGTTTGGATCGGGAGATAGACCAACGTTTAAATATAGACCCACATGTGGTCGTTTATTAAGCTCCCTTCCTTTCTGTTGACCTCGCTAGAATACCACTATCATTTTACTAACACTACCCCCTACTAGGGCCTATGGGCCAATTTAAGTTAGTTATGTTAGGACAAAAAAAATGTTTGTCTAAACACTTAACATTTACAACCTCGGTCTATTCTGCCCAAGTGATGGATTGATAGGTTAGTCCTCTATTCCGGGGTCTGATGCACCATTCATATCCTTCCCCATTTTTTCTCTTTTTAATTATCGTTTTTCCTATTTATTGCGGTAAATGATAGACTGTTATCAGGGTACCTCAAAACCTACACCATTCCTCTCTATTTGACTGAGCTGCGGGAACCAATGCCACATAGGGTACCAGGCAGATGATGGCAAATCGTTTTAGCAGTAGCTAAAGTTTAACCTCTTTCAAACGTTAGATTTTTTACTTTATATCTTGTTCTATTAGAAAATAGAACCACCCATAAGTATGGTTGCAATTTAAATGTAATTTTGGTCTCTCTTTCTTACTATAAATGTAGTTGCTTGGTAGAGACTCCCGGATGACGCCGGGTCGGCCGTACATCTTTATTACATTTAACAAGATGTAAGGATAGGATAGGCTAGTAAATTGTTAGTTATAATACAATGTAAGGCGGTTAGCATAGGACAGCACAATTATTTAAGATTTTTGTAATATAAATATTCAGCAATCAGCATACTAAAAACAAAATTTACAATTGATTAAGCTGCCACTATAATGGTAAGTTACAACCTCAAACCAACTAATCAAAACCTTTACCAGCCCCTAATATTATCAGCCCACACCATTTTAAAACACTATCCCTAGACACGATTCGTTTCCTTCGTCAAGACATTCACTGGAATCAGCCTCCTCTTCAAGATACACTTCCTCAGTTGCTTTTCGCAGCTCACCCCGAATTGGTAGAAGTAATTCCCATTCAGATGGTGTTCTGCCAAAGTATCTTAGATCTTGGCTCAATAAGTCGTTCCAAGTGAAGCATGGCCGTCCCAATTTTTTCGGTCCAGTACTGTAAGTTGATGCGACATTCAAAATATGAGATGGCCCGCGGCGATGATGTGTCCCAAAAAATTGATTCGATGAACTTTTACTCGTTAGTGGTTGTCTTCCCTCTCAATACTTGTTTTACTTTCATTCGGGCTGGCTTATTAGTACTGAATTCAATTAATTTCTTTAAAATAATTAACTCATATTTCATAAGTGCGAGCTTTTAAACCATAGGTCAGTACTGGAATTAAAACGATGTTATACGTAGTAAGAACTGTATTAAATGGAACTTTTTTTTCTTAATGAAGTTTTGCATTTGACGGGTGAGACCCATTGCTTGATGACACCGGGTACATATAGTTAAGGGTCGATTTAAGTTTGAAGTTAAATATGTTCCGAGGTACCGAACTGTATCGACTCGACTGAAAGTAATATGGTGGTAGGAGACTGATATGATGCATCTGGATCTCTTATCAAAACGGTACATTTTCGAGCATTTATTTATAGGCCGGCATATTATAATACAGTTATTAATTCTTTAAGTGCAGGTTCCAAGGAGGTAGTGTTTCGAGTGATGATTATAACATCGTTGTCATAAGCAAGTATAAATGGTAGTTGAATTTCTTCTCTTCAACAACTGATTAACAACCGTCAATTCGGCCGGTCAATTCCGCGGTTCATTTCCAGTGGCCCAATGGCCACCAAATTCACCGGATGCAAATCCGCTAAATTTCTCGATTTGGGGTATTTTGAAGAGCACGGTTGGGACAAAAAAATACCAAAGTGTCGATCATCTCAAGCAAGCGCTTCGCCGGGAATGAGCCAAAATACCGCAGAGCCATTTTCGTGCTGCGTGCAATAGCGTTGTCGGTCGTTTGAAGACCATAATCGCAGCTAAGGGTGGCCAAATCGAAAACTGCTAATGCAATTCGAAAATATTTGTGAACATTTTTTACTTTGATTCAATAAAATTCATCAAAAAATAAAAATTCTGTGGCGTTTTGATTTGGTAACACTTCGGGTCAGCCTCCCTGTAGTATCACAAAATTTCCGTTATGAATAACATTTCACTGGTAAATGTTAATTAACAGAGCAAAGTTGGTATGGAGTTTGCAGATCTTTCAAATGCAAAAATTTCAAAATGAATCTATGAGTCAAAGAGAGCTGATAGCTTATACATTGAACAACCAATAAAGCGGCTTGTGCCCATTCTTCAAGCTGCTATTGGTTCCGACTAATAAAATTTTGACTCCGGCTAGCTTTAAATTGTTCAGGCTGGATTAATATTAACCGACGATATATATCGGGCTCTAAGATCTTTTGTGAATGTATGAGTTGCAGACCTACTTGCTTCTATATCAAAATCTATGAAAATCTATGAAATCTTGATGCTGCATGATATACAATCAAACATTAAAAAAATGGGAAAATATCCGATCGTTTTATGAGGCAGCCTGTTTCCTGAGTGAGATGACATGAAAACTGGTTGAAGAAGCAGAGACTGGGAGTACGGAAAATCACGAAGGATTCAAGAAACTACCAGGGTCAAAGGAAATGCTTAGCCCAGAACGGAAAATTGAAAGATTGCGTGAAAAGAGTGCATGACCAGCTAAAACTGGGAACGAATTGGCTTACCAAGAAGTAGAAAGATCCTTGGGTGAGCTATCCCCAGAAATCAGAAGGCAGAAGATGCCAGTACGATTATTAAAGGTAGAAGGCCCCTCGGAAGGTCACGTCAGAGAAACGTGCCAAGGTGGCATGCAATGGGGTTGAGGAAGAGGAGTGCTGGAATGTGACGAGGCATGGAATGGATTAACAACAGGATGAGCCGGCAGGGAACAGCTTTCAAAAAGACGAGTCCAACCAATGAATTAACATGATAGAATAAGGATGTAACTGCAACATAGAGCATCTACGACGAAGATTGCATAACGATCGGTCCGCAGTATAGAGAGCAACATCACAAGCACCCGGGATACAACTTTGACGCAATAAGACCAGTATAGGAGTTATGGCGATTTTTGACTAGGTGATTTAGTGTAACTGTCCAATTGGAGTGGAAAGGCAAATCTGAAGAAGCAAAACGTAATTGGAAAGGCCCATACAAAAGTGTTAAGAGGATCGGCACCGATGTGTATCGAATATAATAAAACCTGGGAGGTGGACGAATAGTCCTGCAGGGCGATAGACTAAAGCAATACGACACGGGCTGTGTGTGTTCGGAACGAACAGATTTAAGGTGAGGGTAGTGTTACGAATTCTATTTTACACAGATATAACACTTGGTGGTCTAGTAGTTAAGGTATGCACCACCAGGTGTTATCATCCCAATGGTTGTGATTGCGAGTTCATTCAGAGTAAACAACGGCGATAGTGATGACTGCGAATATTCGCGAATACTACTACATAAAGTTGAAAGACTTGGTATTCTTTCTGAGCAGGAACTAGTCGGAAGCTGATTTGGTAGCTACGATACCAGCAAAGAAGTGGTCTCGCATCATCATCTACGATGTACATAAAGATGTTTCAATCGACGACCGTAAAGCGTAGATAGTCAATCAGAACAGTAAAACAATAAAAGATGAGGGTTTGAAACACAGTTTAGACACTGCGATAGTCAATTGGGTCATTGAATCGACACTGGCCACACGAAATATCTTAATAAAAACTGCAGATTATATAATTGTTGGTCCTCATGCAGAGCGCAAGATTTTATTAGGGTCACAAGGTGCTTGAAATAAGATGCATTTTGGCTCATTGCAAAATTTTGTTAAGAGAAAGATCAAATATGTGGACACTGCTGTGATTCTGGACCAGAGGCGCCAAAGTGTGGCTGCTGCAAAAATTCTAAAAAGCATTTAACCACTTACCACGGGTAGCGCCTATAAAATATCATTGAACCTAATGATGGGAAAGACATTTTATGCCAGCTAACTCATCAAGCATCCGCAAATTGAGGATTATACAACTAAATATGCCAAATGCTAAAGTGATCGGACACGACGAGATTAGGCAATGTTCAGCACTCCATAACATTGACCTCTTTTGTATGCAAGAACCCTAGGGGTAAAAGATAGAGTAGATTACATGGCTTCGTGGGCACGTATTTCATCGAATCGAAGATAATTCACAAGCTAAAGCTAAATAGCTAAATTTTACCAGTAAAAAGCATATTTCCAGTATCCTGGATCGTCCGGGTACTGATGATATATGTAAACATACTACAAAATAGTTTGAATGCCCTAAAACACCATACAATAATAATCACGGGTGATTTTAATGCAAAGTCACGATTATGGTACAATAATGACACCAATGATTGGGGAACCGTCTTTGAAGAATTCATCGCAAGAAATAACCTTTTCATTGTGAATGAAGTTGACATTAGGAGACCAGTTTCACTTTCTATTAGTATAAGGGGAATACAGATAACTTCGCACGTCAAAACAGTTGCATAGTGTTACAAAAATGTTTTACTCGTGTTGGAAAAACTACCTAAAGAAACGTGTGGCGTTTGAAACAAAATACCTTGGCTAAGACATACGAAGGCTTAGTGATTACATCCATAACGTCTCAACCGAAGTCTTAGCTTAACTCATTCCAATTGATATAATGTTGAGTGAACGATTGGCTATTGACAAAATAAGGAAATAGGACACAAGATGTTAATTTCTTACGCAAATGCTATTGAGGCACGGAAAATTCGCAGTCTATATACAGAGGTTCGGTCTACCTGATTCATGCAGTTGCGAACGTGCTAATAGATCGGAAACAGCTGATCATACATTATTCGATTGTGATCTCGCCGACAATGCTAGACATCAGTTATTTAGTGAAACTAATTTAGTCTGACCAGCTAGCAAGCTGATACTTATGTTATCCATTCACTGCGACAATATTTTAAGCGCGAGATGGGCGGCCGTGATATTAATTTTAAAGTAAACTCAGGATTTACTCTCGAATAATATCGAAATATTTCTTTAAAAGTTTTTAATTTTAACACCAGGTTTATAACCAATCGAAAGTTTCATTCATTTTAAATATTTTGACATTTTAAATTTTGACGTAAGAGGTCTATCCTACAACATTTAAAAGGGGAAAGGACGAATATGCGCCAGTAAGCAACAGGGGCGGAAACAGGTTTCAACGACCTGGCCAAGCATTTCGAACTCAGATCAACAGTCCGAGAACAAGTAAGCAAGCGTAATCATATCACAGCAATATAACTAAAAAGTGATAAATAGTCAATTAGTGAATTATTAAAGAAGTAGTAATAGAAGTAGAAGAATATCTTATATACCAACACCTTTATGGTATATAAAGTTTATCTTTGTACATTTTATACGCTGAGTAATAAATAATACACTCAAATCCATTACGAATCCTGTCGACCGAAATTCACGTCCCGATAACTAGCAGAACTGCAGAACATTGCAAGATACTATAGATAATTAAAAGCAAATAATAGGCTAATTATTAGCCTCTATAGGCTCTATTAAAAAATTTTGGACTCCGTCCCTTCCAACTAAAACGATGGGTTCTACTAGCTTTAGAAAAAGTTAGCAGAGCCCATATCAAAAATCGGACCATAACCGAAATTAGAAAGCAAAACAAGATCAATCGACCTAACAAAATGTCAGATTAAACAAATTTAGGCTCTACTCATTCTTGAACTAAACTTTAGGTCATTTAATTTAAAGCTAGCAGAACTCAATACGAAAATCGAGCCAGAATCGAGCGATAACTGAAATTAGATCACAAACCAAGATCTTTTGACATAGCAATAATTAAAGGTTCATTATGGTATAATCGAATGCTCCATTAAAAGATTTTTGATTTGGGTTCTGCGTGCTTTAAATTTAATTATCTTACCTTTGTCAAAAACGAGTTAAAATGATTTTTTTGTCAATAATCGTCAACAAATCTTGTTTTGCGTTCTAAATTCGTATATCATCCGATTTTTGATTTGAGTTCCGCTAACTTTAATTAGAATAACTAAAAGCATTTCTCAATGAGGCATTTCATTAGTCCCTCATGAGCCTAAATTTATTTGTATGTCAATTGATTTTGTTTTCCGATCTAATTTCGGTTTTGGACCGATTTGGGATTTGAGATCTCCTACCTTTAAATGAAATAACCCAAAGCTTGGTCAAGAACGGGTAGAGCCCAATAATCAATGTCAATTCATCTTGGTTTGCGTTCTAATTGCTGTTTGGTGTTATTTTCGACCTAACGATTTTTCTAGAACGAGCGGACCAAACAAAATTTAGGGCTAAAGGCCCTAACCTAAAATTAGCCTTTAACTTTCCAATTGTTTTTAAACCATTTTTTGATGCGGGTTCTGCTAACATTTTCTAAAGCTGGCATCAGCTCCCATCGTTTCAGTTGGAAGGGGTGGAGTTCAAATTTTTTTGATATCTCATTTAATTACCCTATTATTTGCTTATAATTATCCACATCCACTACATTATAAACACCCTATGTTTACCCTGAAATGTACACTAATAACAAAACGTTTATTCCTTATTGATTCTTCACTTTCCACAAACTTATACCAACTTTTCAAATTCAAGTTCGATTTTAAGTTTAAACACAAATAAGCTACCAGTTGCTTGTGTTTATAAAAAATCGTATCATAGTTTTAATGAAACCGCCAGCTGCATTTTATCGATATTTCAATTTTATTACAGAGATGTTATTCAACTTATTTATCGTCGTCATAAACCTCATCTTTTGTTGATTGGCAAGCAAAAAAAATAAAGTTGTATATACACCACACGTAACATATTCAACTTGAGCAAAGCGTGAACACAAATTATTATCGATAACACAAAGCACATAACAATTTAAAAAGAAAATGGGTCCTAACATAAAATGGGGTCACAGCACCATACAAAAAACCGCTTATTGTCCATCATAAACCAAATAACAAAAACTGTAGAAAAACCACTGTAAAAATAGGAGAATGAAAATTCGTTTGTTCGGTTTAGTAACAAGTATTATAATAATATTTGTGTAACACTTGGAAAACTTTATTATGTCATTAAAATTGATACATGTAAATATGTGGCCACCGAACAACAAAATGTTCGTGGTTGTGGAATATTTTTTGGCTATTTTCTCGCCAAGTATTTATAATATATTAGTGACTTGAACCAGACCCATCTAGATTAATAGAGCCTTCCTGTTCAAGCTTTTTCCACTAAACTTAAAATATTTGGTAAACAAATTTATATTTCCCATTGAAAATAACGAAAAACGGTCAATTTTATTATTGTTTATAAATAATGACATTCGGTCAGTCACCACTTAAATGTGGTTTAGAAAGCACGCGAGTAGCAATGTTTTTAAATCACAGATAACTATAAATACGTGATTAAAAAATTACATTGGTTTCTTTGTAGAAGGATACATGTAGAAACAAATTGGGCCGCGTAATAAAATCTATAAAATGTTCAAATACAGTATGTACTTGATTCTGTAACATCGTTCGAACACCGTAGCTGCCCCGAAAAGACATAAGGAAAATACAGAGCAAAATTTTTCTTAGTCATTTACCAAAAGAATTTTTTCTTTACTAATGTGGGGTCATTTTCTGATCTGATAAACGATGAAACACACGAACGACTTGATTTTAATGGCTTGTAGAGAAAATATAACTTGTTTAACCTTCTTTCTGTATATAGTAAAGTGAAACATTATTTGTGCATGGGGTAAAAAATACCCCAATGTATTTGATGCGCGTGAACTTTTTCCTAAATCTTTCCTAAAAACAAAAACAAAAAATTAGGAAAAGTTTAGGAAATACTTCACAAGCCTATATAGTAAAGTGAATTTTTTCCTAAAACTGATAATATGTCTAAGTATTAGTGAATGTGCTATACGAAAAAAAGATGAACTGCACGATCAAATAATTGATTCAATGTTGATCAATAAAAAATTATCAGCGCGATTTCTTTTCTCTTTATAATCTATCTTATTAATTTAATTTATATCTAAGGTATTAATATGAACAACAAATACAATTACTGTTTTTATGTTTTGCATTTGAATTTTGAAAACCACTCGAACGATTTTCTGGCAAAAAATTTATCAAAGTGGCTCATCGAGCGACAGGAATCGATTGCGATTGTATATTTGTTCCCGCCAGAAATACTTTAATTGAAAATTGGAGGGGTTTTTTCGAGAGTCAGAAAGTGAGAACAATGAGTCCTAATTTTTGGAAAAATTTCTTGACGGATTTCTCATTGGTGCGTGGTTCCCTTTTATAAACATATTTTTCGACTTACACGCTTTTGATGAATAAAGTGTGGAGGCTTAGTCATATCGCAATGGTTTGCGTAATACTTGATCGTTAATTAAATCCTTGTTGTGTTAGTAATTATTACTTGCAGCTGCGTTTTGGGTGCAACGACCAGGCAATATATCATGAGTAAAACCAAACATTAAACGATAATTTATTCACTAAAGCGCGATCAATACTTCGATTCCATAAATCTTAATCCAGCACGGGTCATCCATGTGGCTATTATTTTTAGGAAGAATTAGGTCTAGTTAATCCTTAGAGGAAGTATGAGCGAATTCTATTGGGGATATCTGGGATAAATATGACGAGGAAAATCAGACATAGAACGTTTATTTATTCACATGAGCGCGATCAATATTTCGATTCCATAAATCTTATTCCAGCGCAGGTCATCCATGTGGCTAATATTTTTAGGGAGAACTAGGTCTAGTTAATCCTTAGTGGAAGTATGAGAAAATCCTATTGGGGGTATTTGAAACTATGAAAATCATACATAGAACGTTTATTTATTCACATGAATGCGATCAAAACTTCGATTCCATAAATCTTAATCCAGCACGGGTCATCTATGTGGCTACTATTTTTAGGAAGAGCTTGGTCTAGTTAATCCTTAGTGAAAGTATGAGCGAATTCTATTGGGGATATCGGAGATAAATATGACGAGGAAAATCATACGTATAACGCTGATTTATTCACATGAGCGCGATCAATACTACGATTCCATAAATCTTAATCCAGCACGGGTCATCCATGTAATCGAAATATTGATCGCGCTCGTGTTAATAAATAAGCGTTCTATGTATGATTTTCCTCGTCACATTTATCCCCGATATCCCCAATAGAATTCGCTCATACTTTCGCTATGGATTAACTAAACCAAGCTCTTCCCAAAAATAGTAGCCGCATGGATGACCCACGCTGGAATAAGATTTATGGAATCGAAGTATTGATCGCGCACATGTGAATAAATCAGCGTTCTACGTATTATTTTCCTCGTCATATTTATCCTCGATATCCCCAATAGAATTTTCTCATACTTTCGCTATTGACTAACTAGACCTAGTACTTCCTAAAAATAGTAGCCACATGGATTGCCCGTGCTGGATTACGATTAATGGAATCGAAGTATTGATCGCGCTCATATGAATAAATATAAATAGATTTTTGGAATGGGAAAAGCGAACCGTTTGCTTTTATAATTGATGCGAATAGAAGTTTTATGTTAGATTTTTTGTTTGTAAATTTTTATTTATTTAGATTTTTGGAACTGACATTTTTCTGTTGTCATGTTTCTATATATTATTATCAAATCATTATTGATGTTTATTTTCAATAATTTGATTGGCTACCTATTTGAAATCAATTGTTGAATGATTTACTAATACTATCAAAGGTTTCAGTTTTAGAAATGTTTTAGGAAATATTTTGTACTTAAAAATTATTTTCTATAACAAAAATTATCCTTTTTCCTTACTTATAATTTATTAAAAATACAAAACGTCAATGTACATGATAACAAAAGATACTGATAGTTAATTCATTAAATTTTGATTATTAAAATTATTAAAAGGAAGAGTCATCAACTTCTTCATGTTGTTCAATTTCATCATCAACTATTTCTAAATTAATGGAACACACGGTTTGATGATGCCTTTTGCATGTTCGTTTATCGCAGAAATGGCAAGTTACGTTTGTTTTCACGTCAACACTCCGTTGACATAAATTGCATCTTTGTGTTTTACGACTTTTACGCTTTACGTTTTTTACGCTTTTTTTAAGGCCCTGGGAGTGGCAAGTCGCTTCTTGATTTTATTGTCCACCAGCTGCAATGTCAATTTCTTGAGAAATTATTTTCGTTCTGAAGAAACCGATGAGTCATAGAGATGCTGGTTTGCTAATTTATGCAAATTATACGCGGCAAAACCCGCTTCATCTAACATGTTGAACAAGAGTATACCATTGGCCATCTTTTAATTTTTCGCATGCAGTCATATGTTTTAACCAATTTATCAAAAGTATCCACACCGCCTTTAGTTTGGTTATAATCGATTATGATGTTCGGTTTACCAGTGGTTTCGCTTATGGTGTTGTTGTGTAACGTAGATGTAGACAGTAATAATACGTTTTTTGCCGCTTTGGGAATATAGCTAACTAATGTCGTGTTTCCATCAAAACAGAAAAGTGATGACCCAATATCTCTAGTTTTATTTCATCAATTTTTGTGAATTTCGCAGGCAGATCAGGTTCGATCGATGTTTTTTCTCCATCATTTGTTCTGCTAGATATGGCAAAGCCAAACGGTGCGCCAAGCTAACAACAAAGTTTGAAAGTTTCACTTCATTCGGTTGACGTCCAACATATATTTCTCCTTTCAGAGGATAGGCGTTTTCTGAGTCAAACACCCAGAACATTTTTATACCGCGTTCCCCAGGTTTACTGGAAATATATTGTCGGAAACTACATCGGCCTCGTGTTGCAACTAGCTGCTCGTCAATTGAGAGATTAGCTGATGGCTTATATGGTTGTCTTAAACTATCTAGAAACATGTTCCAAATATTTCTAAAGGCTGCCAATTTGTCCTTTTTCCGTGTATATCTAATTGAAGAAGGTGTATCTAAATGGATTTTCGATCATGTTTAGCAATTAGTTTTTTATTTACATTTTTGTAGGTGTGAGGTAGTTTTTTACCCCAATGTACAGAGTGAAGGTTAAAGTAGCGGCAATGATAGTATACCAGCAATGTACGAATTTATCACCACGTGTCTGTGATAAGCCGAGAAGTCTCTTGTAATATTGTAAGCCATTCTTTCACCATAAGAAATTCGTGCCGTTTTCGTGTGTAAAGGACGCGTCGAATCCAAAAGCTGAATAGCCATCGTTTGGTTTCTCATTGGCCACTCCTTTATTTTCGAATCACGGCAATGGTTATTTATCATTCCTCCCCCGAGTACATTCATTGCAGTGTTTTTAAAACGATTTCAAATGAATGTTTCTATTTATCTACTTATTTCCAATCAACTAAGCCTCGAATAAACTTTTCACAAATTTCGTAATTATGCGCGGTGTTATATGCAACACGTTGCGTACCAAGTATTTCGATTCCAACATTTAATTGATGCGAACGAATATGTGAATAATATAAAAGGTGTCCCCGGGATTGTGTGCGGATCTATTTCGGCAATGGTTGCTTCAATATTGGCTTTCAAATGCTCAATTGTTTGTGAATTGTCCGTATAACACTTATCCGTCACGACACTCCACAAATAAAAATCCAAAGGCGTCAAATCACAGCTCCTTGCCGGCCAATTCACGTCACCATTTCGATTGATAATGCGGCCATCGAA
This sequence comes from Nephrotoma guestfalica, assembly GCA_963691935.1. Classification (NCBI taxonomy): domain Eukaryota; kingdom Metazoa; phylum Arthropoda; class Insecta; order Diptera; family Tipulidae; genus Nephrotoma; species Nephrotoma guestfalica. The sequence continues at coordinate 215,867,682 of OY829914.1, forward strand.
TTTTTGACGCAGTTTCGCTATTGTAACGCCCGATGTGTGGTATGGCGCACCATCTTGCTGGAACCAAAGGTCGTCCAAACCAATATCTTCAAGATATGGCCACAAAAAAGATGGTAACATGTGGTGGTCTTCATCTTCGAAGAAATACAATCCAATAATGCTGCCACGCCACAAGCCGCACCAAACAGTATCACGCAATGGATGCATTGGCTTCTCCACATATCCTTGTGGATTTTACGATCCCCAAATTCGACAATTTTGTTTGTTTACGAACCCACCGAGATGGAAATGCGCCTCGTCCGAAAAGATGATTTTTTGAGCAAAATCCTCATCAATTTCGAGTTTGTCGCAGGTCCACACAGCGAATCGATATCGAAGCGGATGGTCACGGGGCTTCAATTGCTGGGCCAATTGAACTTTATTGGGCCACAAATCAAGATCTTTACGCAGAATTCGTTGCATGGAAGACCGGCAGATGTTCATTTCCGATGCACGATGACGAATTGATGTTCTCGGCCGTTGGCGTACATTTTCGGTCACCGTGCGTATTACGCACTTTATGCACAAACTTCTTGATACCGTTCGGTGTGACTCCCGTGTTTTGACCTAATTTTGTACGTCATTTTCTTGCGATTTCGAACCAATTGTCTTTGTTGTGGAAGTAAATTTCCCACTTTTGTTGAAGCGTTAAGCGACTCATTTCGTCAACTAGAAATAATATACTCAGTTTCTGTCAAAGAAAGAATGGCATTAGTATTGCCAGAACCAAAATAACCGATATGTTAAATCTGAACCGGTTATTGTGACACCCTATACATGCATGATCAACGGACTATATAGTGATAATGTGATAATAATCGCGTTCTGGTAAGCAAGTTAGTCATCTTTGCCACCTAATTCACTACCAGGTTTAACAATTTGCACCAATAGTCTTAAATAACGTTTTCGTGGAACAACATCAGTCTCGGGACATTCAAGTAGCATATCTATCATAGCGCCAACAGGTCATTATTTTGGACACTCGACTTAAGTATAGCTCCCACATTCTCATTGGACTTGTTTCGCAGCGTAGTAAATTATTTTCGATTTTAACATTAAACGTATTCAGGCTCAGTAGTTCGGTACGAATAATCGTAATCATATGTCCCCTTATGTCGCTTCCAGCGCTGTCAAATTTGATGATTTGACGGAAAAAAGGAGATTTCAAATATTTTTGTCCAATGGAGCTCCTTTATAACTGTGTTTGTTGATACTCTTGTTCAGTATTTTTAACGGATATAAAATAAGAATGATGCGAAACAAATGATGCGAAAAACAAAACACTCATATTGGCGTAACTACACGGTAGGTATAACTCAACCACGTCTAAACTAAGTCTGGGGGAGCTCTAAAATATAGTAGAGTTTACTACTTTGCGTTCCAGCTAATTATGAAATGACTGCTTACAAGGGAGTCTTTCGATATTTTTAGAACAAATTTTCGTTGAAGCTTGGGATCGATCACTTGGCTCTATCAGTAGTAAGCTGTCATCAAGGCCTTCCCGAAACCAATTGTCTTTATTTGGCGGCCACAATTGGCGTATTTTACTAAGTATATTGAGTGATACTGAAGGTAGTGATATAAATAAATTTCACTCTGTTTCTGAAAATAAGAGGTGATAAAATTTAAATCAATAATAATAATTTTGTCTAACATACTGCACCACATCATTAATTATGTATTCTGGCTCAAAATCTTTATTTCTGTTAAAGCTACCTACAATTCTTTCGGCAATCTTGAAACGTCATTGGGCCATTTAAACGATTCGCATTATGGTTAGCCCATGTTAAACGCGCACACGGTTCATTATTGCGTTTATGAAATAAAATCACAAACTATAAGTTAAACAATTTAGATTATAAATTAGATTTATTTGCAAACTTATATCAGCAGAATGATCCACAACTATAAATGTAGCGGAACTTCATCCCGCAAACTGACAAACTGAATAATTCTAATTACACTTTCTACGACGATTGTGATACACTGGGATCTAGTGAACCTTTGACGAATCCATTAGGTGATCCATATAGCATAATAGTATTATCGTATGATAATTTATAGTTTGATTACGGATGGTCCGATTTCAGATGATATGTGGCGATCATATATTTATTGATACTTGCATGCACACAACAGCGTTTAATAATAAAATTTTAAGCAGTATGCTATAGAATATTATTGATGTATGTATATGTTACGTTTAAATAACTAAATATTAGCTGTAGAGAGGTTCCATTTCCTGACCTTGCCAACATTCTAGACTCCTTTGGAGTCTGTGGAACGAGAGGCAAAGTTTCATACGGGCGCCCGTGAGAGTTATCATTCCGCTTAGCTATGATACTACGTACCATAAAAATTGTTCGTCGGTACTATTTCTGGAACATAGGACTCTCATTTCATAAATTATGTTCCAGTTAAACACTTCACACGTAACTTATATAATTCCAATTCATACTAAATCTCCGCCAATTTTGAAATGATGTTAGATTTTCATTTTAACTATTTTAAAACATAATTATTAGGCGATTCTCGAGTAGGAGCTTTAATTTTAGGCTCAACATTTAAGTGTTATACTCGTAACAGAAATTTAAAGAAGGAACCGAAACGAAATAGAACGATGAATTGCACCGTTTGAAAATTGCGTTCCGGTTACAGTTAACGTTCAATCTATAATTCTGTTTGACTCTCTGCATGCGAGTGAGTTCAAACTGTAACATTGCATGAAGTAAACAGACATCAAGACCAGGAGCAAAATTGTATACGTTTTCGAATCTGGCAGATATTGAAACGGGGCGGTCATTCCTGCATGATCATATCGAAGTAGAAGAACAAAACTACTCAGAATCGAAAATCGAACATACTTTTCAACAACCGGTTCGCATATGCAAAAGTATGTAAAAAAATACTTTAATTGTTCTAATTAAAGTGTTGTTACTACTATTGTTCATTATATAGAATGATACGGAAGCCTAGTTAAAAATTGTAGCATGGTTCCATAAAAGTTGATATAAGACTTAAACATTATAAAACCGATAATCAATCCATAAAGTATAATATTACGATTCATTTACGATTTTTGTTCGTACGTAGTAGAGAAACAGTATAGCAGACAGTTAACAAAAAAAATGGAATGTCGGGTATAAACAATAACATACACCAGGTGGGTCTGAACTCAGATTGTAAATCCCACCCCGATTTATCTAGCTGCTCCACGGATTCTGGAGGGAGCAACACGACATTGCAAAGAAAATTTTCGGTAGGCAACCAGGCTGATCCTGTTTCTAGTACTACTGGAAGCACGGAACAAGCGTTAAATGAATGTGGCCGTTTGGTAGAAGAAGTGCGGCACCTCATATAACACCACGATCAACTCCACCGCCAGAGAGCACCGCACTGTGTGAACGTAACAATGAGAAGGAAAATACCTCTTCTATCAAGCATAAAAATTTCGAGCCAACTTCTGAAGCCACGTCCAGTGCACAAACAGTTATAATAAACAACGCGGAGTTAATAAATACATTTAAACAAATGGAGAAATTAATCGCGCAGCTGAACAATGAAGTTGTCGTGCTAAAGAAAGCAAACCTTATGCTAAATGAAACAGCAAATAAAACTAGCAACACAGAAAACTCAGCATTATTGAACAACCAATTTCAAGTACTCACAGATCTAGACGAATATCACACGGATGAAGATGAGCTTGAAATGGAAACCAATTGGAGAGTACAGAAATCCAAGCAAGCAAATAAGAAACCAAAAAAAGAAACCAACCCAATCAAGAGGAAAGCTGAATCATCATCTGAAGTTGAGCCAATTCAAACCCACATTAAAACTGTCAATGCAATTACTGCACCAAAAGTGCATGAGCCAGAAAAGAAGAAACAGGTTCCACCCCCCATCAATATTCTAAGAATAAGAAATCACGGTAGTATTCAGAAACAGATGAAAGAAGTAGTACGAAATAGTCGCATATTTTTCGCTCTAAAATTTATTTCATTCACTTTACTAATTATTAAAATCTATAACATTGTATGCTTGTGAGAGAAATTGTTACAACTACCAATGGAGGCAAAGCAAAGTAGTTGCTGCTGTATTTCAACCGGTACAATTTCCAAATATTTTTTAATGTTCAGCAATTGAAGTGCCGTAATGTATCTATTGCCAGGCTCAGCCACAAAACCGGCAACAATTATACTTTTATTTGACGGAGATTTCTTGTAAATATTTTTGTTTTTCTAAATTATTTGATCTACACCACGCCATGCACTCCATTAGAATGAGCAGCTGCTGCTCAAAATGGGGCGTGTGGATGGAGGCAGGATTGAAGAGAACAAAATTAGTTATATGTTATGTGTGTGTGTAATAAATAAATAAATAAATAAATAGAAATGACTACAAAGTAATATCGCTCAGTAATAATATTTGGAAAATAAACACAACAGAGCCTGAAGATTATAAAGCTCTAGCTAGCAAATTTAATTCTGTTGGTCACCAGTGGTATACCTACGAGGATAAAAATGATCAATCAATTAAAGTAATGGCAAGAGGTCTCCATTCAACTTGTTCAAAAGATGAAATTATTGAGGACCTGCAAAACAAAGGCCTGATTTAATCGATGCAGTTAACATCATCAGAAAAGAGAGTCGTAAAAATAGGGAAGGAAATGTTGAAATCATGAGAAGAGGACTTCCACTTTTCATGCTAACCTTCGACAATCAAGAAAAAATATTTATAATATTAAGGCTATCGTCAACCTCAGAGTTGAAATAGAAACACCGAGAAAGGTCAGACGACTAATACCTCAATGTAAAAACTGCCAATATTATAATCATACACAAAAGTAACAAAACACAAACCACGCTGGAAACGACTGCACAGTTCCCCGAAATACAACACCGAAGTGTATCAACTGTAAAGACCAGCATCCAGCCAACTACAGAGGATGTGAAGTAGCAGTACAACTACAGAAAATGAGAGATAAATCACGCAAACCTATAAAAAAAATCACTCATCATTTTTTTTATAGGTTTGCGTGTCGTCAACTCCTAATCTCAACATACAAAGAGGAGAAGTAAATGAAAACATTACCCATTTCACAAAAACTTCATTCTGAAAAATAAAAGGATATAATTGCTACCATGCATTACATCCAGAGAACAGAGCTAGAGGTGGATCAGCTATCCTCATAAAATATAATGTAAAACATAACGAAGAACTTAAAGTCGAGAAGCTCTCCATGCAAGTCACAACAATCAAAATACAATTAAACAATATTAAAACTTGTAGTATCTCAGCAGTATACTGCCCTCCAAGATACAATCTCAAACAAGTGGATTATACTAATCTTCTCAAAATACTACGAAGTGTCTTCCATTGGAGGAGACTATAATGCAAAAAATATCTATTGGGAATCACGGTTAACGACTGATAAAGGAAAAGAACTGTTCACAGCAGGCAAACAACTAAAATGCGAATTTCACTCAGGCGGTACACCAACCTATTGGCATATGAATATCAGTAAAACTCCAGATCTTTTAGACTTCTTTATTACAAGAGGAATTTCAGATAATTATATCCATGTAGAGAACAGTGAACGTTTAACGTCAAATCATTCACCAGTTCTTAGCCAAACAATGATTATGAAAGAGAGCAACTCGAAATTAACGAGCTCCAAAACCAATTGGGATCTCTTCCAAACACATTTTATAGAAAGAATTAGTCTGCAGAACCCAATACAGGGACCAGCCCAAATAGAAGACGAACTAGATAAGTTCATCCATAATATCCAAAGTGCTGCGTGGGAAAGCACTCCTAATAATAGTAAGGAAATGAAACGCAGCGCTAGCTATCCAGAGGAAGTGAGAGAACTTCTTAAAAATAAAAGAAAAGCACGGAAGAAATGGCAAAAACATCGAAACCCGGAAAATAAGAGGGTATTTAACTATTTGTGCAACAAATTAAAATACCTAATAAAAGACATTAAAAATCTTTGGCAAAAAGATACTGATTATTCATTATGGAAACCAACTAAGAATCTTAAAAGACCCAAACTTCAGATTCCTCCAATTAAAAATAAAGAAAATTGGGCTCGAAATGCTAAACAAAAAGCAGATTTGTTTGCAAATTACCTTGAAAAAACATTCAAACATTCCGGGTTACCGGAGAAAGCGTTGAGGAAACTAGTAGTGTATATAATTAATGCAGCATTTCGACTTATATATGTATCAAGACAATGGTGAAGTTGCAGAAGTAATTATGATTCTTAAGCCGAACAAACCTCCGAACGATAAAGCTTCATATAGGCCAAGACTAAAACCAATTATCAAAGAAAGGAATTTTATCCCCCCACATCAGTTTGGATTTAGGGAAAAACATTCTACGATAGAACAAGTCGAATTACTGATGTAACATCGAATTACTGATGTAACCGAGAAATCACTAGAAAGCAAACAAATTTGCTCAACTATATTCCTTGATGTAGCGCAAGCATTCGACAAAGTATGGCACCAGGGGTTAGAATTCAAACTGTACCCAGATCTTCCGAAGCAATTTTTTCAAATTCTAAAATGATACATATGAGAGAGGCACTTCCGAGTAAAGTTTGAGAATGAATACTCCCAACTAAAAATGATAACAGCAGGAGTACCACAAGGGAGTGTTCTTTGGTCAATCGTTTATCTCCTATATTCTAGAGATATACCAATTACAGAAGCAACTCCACTAGTAAATTACAGAAGGCTACTAATCTGATATGTAATTGGACAAAGGAATGGCGAATTAAATTAAATGAAGCAAAATCAATCCAAGTGAACTTTACAAATCTAAATGTTAACATATACCAATAAAGATAAACTCGATAGTAATACCACATGCAAACTCTGCTAAATATCTCAGCATGACTTTAGATGATAAACTTAGATGGAAGGAACACATAAACAAGAAGAGAGACAATCTGAACTAGCGATCCATAATAAACTGCTGTTATACAAACACATCCTGAAACCTGTATGGAGATATAGTAGCCAACTCTGGGGTTGTGCCAAGAAGACAAATATCAAAATCATACAAACAGTTCAAAATAAAATCCTGCGATGCATTGTTAATGCACCGTAGTATATTCGAAACGACAACCTCCATCGAGATTTAAAGATCGAGCTTATCTCGAATGAAATCAAGCATCATGCAACAAAACACCTACAACGTCCGCACCAGCATGACAATCTGGACATACGCTGTATGCTGACTACTACACCAACAAGAAAACTGCAGAGAACCAAACCACTGGCCTTATCGATTCGGTTTGGTTTCCGGAACTCCTTACTTCCAGGAGTTATTGAAGCAAATCCTCGTCAAATGTATTGGTTCATTCAAATATGAGCCTGTAGCGCTTGAAATTCTCAAGGTCAGTAACGGACATCATTATAAGTGGGTACTACCATTTTTGGTTTTCGGAACTTGCGGTTTCTGGAAACCAAGAAGTAAAACAATTCATATGTTGAGCCAAACACGTGGGCGCCTGTAGCGCCAATCAGAATTGTACGATTTTCTTCAAATTTGTATGTTACGTAGCCAGTATAATGATAAGTTGTTACTATTAGGTTTAGTTTCCGGAACTCTTTACTTCCAGGAGTTATTGAAGCAAATCCCTTTCAAATGCATTGGCCCAATCAATTATGAGCCTGTAGCGTCAATCACATCGGTAGGATTATCTTGAAATTTTCAAGGTCAGTAATGGACATCATTATAAGTGGGTACTACCAGGTTTGGTTTCCGGAACTTGCGGTTTCTGGGAACCAATAAGTAAAACAATTCATATGTTGGGCCCAACACGTAGCGCCAATCAGAACTGTACGATTTTCTTGAAATTTGTATGGTACGTAGGCAGCATTACAGCATCACAAGTTGTTACTATTAGGTTTGATTTCCGGAACTCTTTGTTTCAAGGAGTCATTGATGCAAATCCTTTTCAAATGTATTGGCCCATTCAATTATGAGCCTGTAGGGCCAATCACATCGGTAGGATTATCGCTACAGGCGCACACGTGTTGGGCTCAACATATGAATTGTTTTACTTCATGGTTTCCAGAAACCGCAAGTTCCGGAAACCAAACCTGATAGTACCCAATTATAATGATGTCCTTTAACGACCTTGAAAATTTGAAGATAATCCTACCGATGTGATTGGTGCTACAGGCTCATATTTGAATGGACCAATACATTTGAGGGGGATTTGCTTCAATAACTCCTGGAAGTAAAGAGTTCCGGAAACCAAACCTAATAGTAACAACTCGTCAGTATACTCGTCATTATTAAACCTGTTTTTAACCACTTGTCATTATGTCTTTTACAAACCATACAAATTGCAAGCCAATACTTCCGTTGTGACTAGCACTATTAACTGTATCTATCATGTATATTTAGTTTAATGTAATTAAATTTGAAAATTGTTCGTTTAATACATATGTCTGGGTTCTGAATATATTTTTTGCTTTCCGTGCAATATGTTTTATTACGAGGTTTTAATATTTATTCGGCTGAAGAAAATATTAAAACCCAATTTAAATAATTTTAGTGAAATCCTGCGCTTGTATAAACATATAACTTTAGTGTTGCCAGATGCAAAAATTTATTTTTCTGGGATGACTTTCTAGGCTAACTTCACATACATATAAACTTCTCGTTTGTCGCAATTTTTTGATCGATAAATATTTGTAAACTAAATTTTACATTATCTCCGTCATTTCAAGACTAATCTTGATAATCATGTATTAATCCCTCAATTATACAGCTAAGTTCATGCTAAAGAAAGAATTAGATCAATTGGTAATATTTTATGGCCAAAAACTGATTTTTACTAAACATCGTTTTTGACAATTTGAGTACCATACAGCCTAAATAGGCAGGCTTGATTTATATAGATTGGCTTTGCTTGAACATAACTTTACGGCGAAGCTGCTGAAACATCGAACAATAGAAATTATTACAATTAATATTTTTATTTATTTTTAGGATGCACGTTACTCTAACGGTAACGAACAATATTTAGGGAGTATTGTCAAAAAGTATGCCTGCACCCAATTAAATTAGGTAAGTTTTAAAAATGATCGTTAAAAATGATAAATAAAAAATCAAATAAATTTCAAGAACATGCTGAAGTGAGTTTTCATTAAAGTTTCGTTTTTATCTCTCACTCATTTTCATTACGTTATCTTAACTGCCGTAGAAAGTTTAACCAATTTATAGTAATTACATAATCTAATTAATTTAAATTTTATCGTGTGCGATAACGCAACGAAAATGTTTTGAGCCGCTATATATTTAGAATGTGTAAATTGTTTCTTTATTAAAATAAAATAAAACACTTGTGCCAACCCTGTCCTATTAAATATTTTTCAATACGTTTGCAACATGTGGTTTTGTCCACAAAACGTTGTCGTGCTGAAAAATTAATTTGTTATGCCATTCACTCATTCTGGTCGTTTTTCCTCTTTAGCCTGCTTCAAACGTGTTAGTTGTCATCGGTATAGACATCGCCATTGATAGTTTCACGTGAGTTCAGCAGTTTACAATATACCACACCTTTTTGATCCCACCAGATACATAAGATAGCCTTATTGCAAGAGGAGGTATTCACGCTTTGGTTGCGATGGACCAGCTTCATCAGGTTCACCAGTAACTATTCGGTGCGAAAAAAATTTTCTTTGTTGTCTTTGAAGTAGTATTCCACAAGTGGTTTCTCGACGTTCGAGGTTTCTTTCAGTTGATCGAACAGTTGAACATTTAATGCTACAGCCAATTCTGGTTTTGTTTGAAAAGAATCTTCAGCTAATAACGTTTCCAATTAGCATATACAAATTTGTTGGGTGGTTTTCCATGCTCTTTATCTTCAATGCCAAAATCATCATTTTTAAATCGTCGAAACCATTATTTGCACGTTGTATACGATGGAGCTTGCTCACCGTAAATTTACACAAGCAAACCATAAGTTTTCACTGCACTTTTCTTTGCAGCAAAATAATGTAATGAATCTTCCCGCAAATGATGTTTATTTGGAATAAAATTCGACATTTTCAAGGAGTTAAAAGTACTAGACCAAAATTTTACTTTGGTTCTATTGTAAGAATTTCGATCTTATTAATTACATGTCTTAGTACATTTGTTGCTGTTTCAGCAATTACGATACGCGGACTAAGCCGTCGTTGCCACAAATAACATCTATAATCCGACCACAATTAAAAGTACCAATATAGACCAATCTTAATCTGGTTTGATTCTATTATCCAGTTGTAAATTATTCAAGTATTATTTTGACCAGCGTTGCCAAATACGTTGAACAATATGTCGTAAACGTTATAATCTAGTCAGCCTATTAAAACCAAGGAGGTGTAAGAGGTCGGGAATTCAAGTATGGCTAGATGTAAAAACTTTTGGTGATTTCCATGTGTTGTTGTTTTCAAATTTCTAATTACAATTTTCTGGTGGTTAACTTTGCGCCAGATAAAATTTTTCTAATTTTCCTATGATATAAAAAGGAAATTTATATTAGCATTTTAATTTCGGCAACTCTATTTATTATGGCGGTATGATTCCTTACAAGGGCCCCCAATTGATGTTGATTATTATTGATGGCTTCGTTGATCGTCTTGACGGCCCGTTTTGATCTGCGTACTTCCTTATTGCTCGTTATAATAATATTTCTTTATCCGCATTCAGATTGTTAAGCTGCCATTGAAGTTGTTGAAGTATTAATTTGCAATTTATTTTAACCGGACATCTACGCATGCCGTCTTCAGTTGGTTTTGTGTCGTCTTGAATGCTTCAATTTCTTTCCAATAATTAATCATGTGTAATAAACTATTACCGTCCATTTCATGGCTACCACCTCGAGTCAGCCTGTTGATTCAAAGTGTATGCCCATAGAGTGGTTGAATGGGGTGATCTGTATGTTAGTCTGGTTAAGTCCGCAACATATAGGTAGAGGACGATTCAAGTTAGATCCCGTAAATTAATCTCAATTGGTAGTTTCCACAATTTCACAATTGGCTGATTGAAGATATTAGTCTCGCACTTCACGGTTGCTATTCGAACTCAGTCCTAAATGGGTCTCGATAATTGTCCCTAGCTTCCACCATGTGGTCGGTTGCTGATCGCCCTTTTGTAAACCAATTCGTTGACCCTTAGGTTCGGTTGGTTAAATTTCCATTTAGTTCGTTGTTGTAGTTAGTGAAGTAATTCTGAGGAGCATATTTTCCAGAAGTCTTGAACCATTTTCTCCACAACGTGCCACCTGTTTTTTAATGATATGTGGTTTATCTGCAGTTGGCAGTGCCTTGAGAGAATATCGTATCAAAAACTGTCCCGTTATTAATACTGGCAGATTTTCTGGTAAGTGAAGTTAGCGTTTGAGAATTTAGGCGGGTCTCTATTTGGGTTGTTACTGTATAGAGCTCCTCAAACGTGAGTGTTGCTTCTCCTATGATTATTCCCTGCTTCCCATATACCGCCCTCGGTTGTTAAATCGCTTATGATTTCAATATGTATAGCCTTTGTCTCCATGCAGATAAATAAGGCGACATAGCATCTGTAAGTGTCGTGACCTCTTCCTTTGGTAGTTCTTACTTGAATGGGACCAACATAATCGATTCCCGTTTTCGCGAATGGTAATCCCGGCCGCACTCTGGCAGAAGCTAAATTGCCCATTTGTTGTTCTGGAAGGTTTTGTTTATGGCGGAAGCATATAATGCATTTATGAATTACTTGCTTAACAGCACATTTAGTCAATAATTCAATATTTATTTCTTAAATGCGGCAACGTGAATTGTGCACTCCGATGTAAAGTACTGATAAGGGTCTCTTCAATAATTATTTGCGTCACTAGGTTGTGCTTACCCAAGTTTTTTGCTGAAACTAAATAGCGCCAAATTGTGAAGTCGATTTAATTGTAGCACTCAATTTCGTCTACTAGTGAGTTTAGTGATAAAAGTTTGTTTTTTGTTAATTACTGCTTACAGGTGCCCTCTCCTATGACTGGTGTTGGTAATGACGCGACTCTGCCTTAATTCGCGGTAGTATTTGAACATCGCAAAACAGTGGTCTTCTGTGCTTATTGTCATCATTTTTTGAGTTTTCTCTTCCAATTCTTCACGATTATGCGTATTAATTGCCATACAACTGATGATTTCCTTCCATCTAGATACATTTTTCCGTTGAAAATCTGGCCCCTCCGATGGTGATGAGCCGCGTGAAGTTATATCCGCTGGGTTGTCACCTCATTTCATGTGGTACCATGCTGCTTGGCTCACGTGTAGGCCTACACAGCGCAATGTTAGTGTCCGACCACGCGGACTTCCTACGATTATTTATTTTTAAAGCTCTTAGTGTGTGTTTAAGTAATTTTTCTAATTATAACGTTTCATTTAGCTGTAGTCGGGGAATAGACAACATTAATTTGGTTGGAGTGACTCGTGTCTGTGACGTTAGCAATTTTGTTGTCATTGTTTCGTCCTTTTTTGTTGTTCGACAGTACATAGCAGCAGCATGTGCGTATTCCGAAGCGTCAGAAGCAGGAGCATGGAGATCGGTATTAAAATCTATTGTTGTATTGATCCACCTTTGAATTTTTATGTTTTTAATGTCGTCTAATTCTGCTTTATATGTTACCCACTTTGTATTGATATTTTCTGGTAGAGGTTCATCCCATTTTATTCCACTTAACCATGTTTCTTCATCCAACTGGATGAAATAGCTTAGATGATTCGGATGATAATGATCGTTTTGTTGCTTGTGGATAACGGTAGTCCTGCGACCTCAAATTTAAACAAAGATGTAAGACTTTGCAAGTAAAATTACAAAAAATCCCACATACGAGATTTGGATTGTTAATATGAGGATAGAATTCTGTTCATACCAGATATGCCACTTAGGGGCTCATTTAATCAAAGAGCAGATTTCTTCGCCGACGCCGAAAAGGCAGTAAGACAAGATGGCTTCTCAGCAAAAGCATTTAATTTGACCGCTGGTAGTCACCCGCATCGATTAATTATTGTGATTAACAGATAATAGACGGCAGGAACATTCCCCTCACGGTGGACCGTATGGCTTGTCTAGTACTGATTGTGAAATGTAAAGGTAGTGACACCAACTCTCTGTCCATACAGACATTTCAGTAAACTAGATACGATGGGAAAGTTACTGAAACCTAGATGAAAGTCAGCCAATCACTGCTGAAAGTGCTTATATCATGTTGGTGTTGGGCCTATGATGTTGGATGTGCGGAATGCCTTCAATTCGGCCAAAAGATCGATTATATGCCATGATCTTTGGTACATTTTGCATTAGAGCCTGTTTCGGTTTGAGAAGGCAGACGAAATAACCCTGGTCGGATGCACAAACGATGTTGCCGACGTGATCACAACTTGCAGCCCAGCTTTGGCTCGTCACATGCTGAATCAGTGAGTTGATTAGGAACCTTGGTTCTTGGATTGGTCGTAGTCACAGAAAATTGGGGTTTTCCTGCGAAATATTCTTACGGCTACCTATTCATCGGGGCCTATCTTCATAGGTGCGAAAGATCTCAATGTCAATACTGTCCCTAAAGCAACACGAAGATGTGTGTTACACATTATTTTGGTGTGGTACGTCCATTGGCGAAAGGAGACAACCCACTTCTATAGCGGGGGAGGTTACATTCGACACCATAATTGAGTGATTATGTGGCCTGATGAAGAGAGAACCAGAGGTCAAATCTGAAAATTTGCGTTCGTTTGGGGAGGTTGAACATGACGAAAATAAACCGTCCATCAACTTTTATTTCAAAGTCCTCTCCAATTTGGACACACAATGTTGAACGCTCGAATAACAAACCAAGAAACCAAGTACTATACAAGTCCACTTCATCTGGTCGCGAATAAAACGGAGAATAGAGGCCTTACGATGACTACCAAACTCTTAATAATAAAACCCAACCTACCGAGTCAACCATCAAATATGAATTGAGATGCGTGACATCCGAACTCTTTGAGTTTACAAGGATGAAGTTTGGTCCGCGAAATGCAGCCCAATCGTTCCAACGATTTTTGCAATCCTTCCTTCCTGGTTGCTTCGTGTACACTTAAAGATCATCAAGAATACCTAAGAGTTATATGTCAACGGTACTAGGCCGACGGCTTAAAGAGTTGGTGCAATAAAGATTTACGATCGACCTGACACCATTAAGCAGTTCTGGTGATTTTTGGACATGCTGAATTATTACAGACAATTTCTGTCACATGCCGGTGGTAATTAAGCTATCTTAAAAATTCTAAAAAATCTATTATCCAACGATAGAACTATTATCTGTGAAATCTCAACAGATATAAATCGCTCTTTTGAAAGTTAGGTTCACGCGGGATGTTTCGCAACCGCAAAAATGTTTGCTGAGAAATGTATTTGGCCCGCAGTTAACAAAGAAGCGTGTAGAATGGCATAATGCTGTTTAGAGTGCCAAAAATCATAGACTCAACATACAAATAGTGCTCTAGGCATTTTCCCGCTCATACAACAAATATTTACACAGGTTCATTTAGACATAATAGGGCCACTTCCCGTCCACGGTGGTCAACGCGACTGTGTTACAATGATTGATCGCATCACACGATGGCCGGCAGATATACAAGCCGAAACGGTCGCATTATCGGTATTAAATGGGTGGATTGCTCGTTTCGGTGTTCCTGAGTCAATTGTTAATGACCAAGGTTCCCAGTTTCAATCGGGATTGTTCTGGGAACTATACCCAAATTATTAGGTTTCGAAAGGAGAAGGCAAATTGGTTTATTGAGAGATAACACAGAACCATTAAATCGGCGATAGTGAGCAATACGAGTAAAAGGCTGGACTATGGACACGTTCTCTACCCATAGTGTGGTTGAAATTTCGCACGGTGTTTCGCGAAGACCACCTCTCTTCCACCTACTCGTCGAATGATTTGTCTTTAAAAATTTTAATAAATGTTCTCGTGTTCTATTACGTTGTGATGGAGTATGTAAATCGTTACAACTTCCATACGAAGGCCCATAACTTGTAGGTGTTCATGTCACAAGGTAAATCTTTTGAATTAACTACACTAATCTTAAAATTCTAAGCAAAATAGTTGAGAAATTGTCTGCAGCTTTCAAAGATATACCTCTGTGTAGGAAATCAATTTATTTATTTATCATTGAACATAATACAGCCACGGTCGCTTTTAAACACGAAAAGCAATTAAGCGAAAACATTGTCGGGTTCTAGTGATAACAAAGAAGTTATAAAGGGTGTTTTTTTAAGAGGTTGCCGATTTTTTTTTTGAATAAAACACATATAAAATTATGAAATGACCAAAATTTTTTTTTATTTGGTAGATAATTTTTTGGCATTTAACATTTAAACACAATTTCTGGCATATGGCTACCACGACTATTTTTCACAAATGTCATTCTGGAGGTCCAATTTTCCAGCACTTTTTCAAGCATTTGAGGGCGTATGTCAGCAATGACACGTTGAATATTGGTTTCCAAAGCGTCAATCGATTGAGGTTTATCCACATAAACCAATGACTTCACGTATCCCCACAAAAAGTAATCGAGTGGCGTCAAATCGCACGAACGCGGAGGCCAATTCACCGGACCATTTCTCGAAATAATGTTGTCGTTGAAAGTTTCTTTCAATAAGTCGATTGTTTCACGTGCTGTATGGCAAGTGGCACCATCTTGTTGAAACCACATTTCATTCATATCCATATCTTCAAGATTTGACAACAAAAACTCATTTAACATGGTTCTGTATCGATTTCCATTCACGGTAACGCGTCGTCCTTCCTCATTTTTAAAGAAATATGGACCGATGATCCCACCAGCCCATAGACCGCACCAAACAGTACATTTATCAGGATGCATTGGTAATTCTAGAACGGCGTGTGGATTATCTTTGCTCCAAATGCGACAATTTTGTTTGTTGACGTATCCATTTAACCAAAAATGCGCCTCATCACTGAAGAGAATTTTACGGTAAAAAAATGGATCTTCGTTCAATTGATTTAACGACCAATCACTGAATTCACGGCGCAAACGATGGTCGTGTGGCTTTAATTCTTGCACCAATTGAATTTTGTATGGCACCAAACCCAAATCTTTACGTAAAATTTTCCATAAAGTCGATGGACAAAGTCCAATTTGCTGAGCACGACGACGAATCGATAAATTGTCGTTTTCTTCGACACTGGCCTCAACGACAGCAATATTTTCTTCTGTACGAACTCTTCTCATTCTTGTCGGTGGCTTGGCATCCAAACGAGTGAATGTAGACCGAAATTTGGTAATTACGTTCTTTATGGTGGTCTCTGACGGACGATTATGTGCACCATAAAATTCACGAAGTGCTCTATAAACATTTTTAATTGAACACTGATTTTGAAAATAAATTTCCACGATTTGAAAACGTTGTTCTGGAGTTAACCTATTCATAATGATTTGCCAAACAATACTGAGTAGAAATGCCACTTTGAGCTGTCAAAACAACTGTCATAAAATAAAACGACATCTATCGGAAAAACAAACCTCCTAAAAAAACACCCGTTACTTTGCTGGAAGAATAGTTCAATTAATCCGATAGTCATCATTACAAATTGACAATGGATTCAAGATTATGGTCTGTCTCTAACTATAAAATAATTCTTCGTATATCAATTCTTTGAAGAAAAAAACAGGATGTTGAGGACCGTGACTTTTTCACAAGGAGCCAGTTGTCAAAGAATTATTTTGTGAAAAAATTATTTTCGAAGAATTTTCCGTAAATCATCAAATGGCTATTTTGGTGATATTTCTTCGAGGTACATACAACATAGTTCCTACCCTCAGATTCCTCAGACATGTTCCACTGCTACGTTAGATAAACAAGATTACTTAACTTCAATAAACACAAACAATGGAAACTTTCAGTACAAAACGGAAAACGTTCGTTTTGATATGTGACCATTAACTCACAATTCAGGAGTTGTAATAATCATTGAAAACTGAAACAACAATGTATATTCTTTAAACCAAAAATGTATATTTTGTCATTGCCAGATTACCAAGATCTCATCACGCCCACAACCTATTCTCCTTGTGCTTTTAACTTATTCTCTGTCGGTTGTAACAATTCCTCAACGGTATGCTTAACCATATCATTGATGGTCGCTCGTATGGCTGCATAATCTTTACTTCCCGGTTTACCAGCCAATTCAGCATAATATTTAATTTTTGGTTCGGTTCCACTTGTCCGGAGTGTAATTATAGCATTATTTTCAAATGTAAACGTAATCATATGACTTTTTTCGTCTACTGGTAAAACGGGTTTCCCATCACTCTTCGATGTATCAATGCCAACGGTTAAATCTCGAACAGATTTAATTTTATAACTGCCTATTGAATCGGGGTAATTTATCAATTTATTATGCCAATTACGAATCCGGTAAAAGATTTTGTCAATTGTGTTATGATTATCACACAAGAAGTACGATTGGGGCGAACAATGAAAACCATATTTTTCAAATAAATCACTTAATTTTCCGTTTAAAGTTTTATTCTCCTCGTGGTCTAGATGAGATACCAATGTTGCTACGTGTACAGCTGCACTAATCCCATCTTTGTCTAATACAGTTGGTGAAATCATATATCCAATAGATTCTTCAAACGCAAATAGAAAATGCCAATTACAGCAGTCGCACTCGATTAGTTCATGCGCTCGATTAGCCATCCATTTGAAACCCGTAAGAGTCTCCTCGAATCGAAAACCTTCAATTGCTGCCATTGCTTTCAACATTTTTGAACTCACAGTACTAGCTAACATGTAACAATTTTTTAAGGTCGATTTCGGATTTTGTTCTTGGAAACATTTTATCGCCCACCACCCAAGTAATGCTCCAATTTCATTACCAGTAAATATTTTCCAATCCCCACCAAATTGTCTCTCAGCCACTGCAAGCCGGTCAGCATCCGGGTCATTAACCACAATGACAGTTGAGCCGTTATCGTTCGCTAATTGAATTGCCAAATTGAAACACGATTTACCTTCTTCAGGATTAGGATATGTAACTGTTGGAAAGTCAGGATTTGGATCCTTTTGCTCTAAAACTGGCGTAAAGTATTTTATATTGAACAACTCCATGCCCCGAGCTGCATATGGATAGCCAACCCCATGCATTGCTGAATACACAAATTTAATTGGACAGAATTGATTTAACTGTCGAAATTTACATGGAATATTAGACTTAAGCTCGCTAAAATATAACTTCGAAATATCTTCCAAAGGATCAGTTAAAAGTGGTGAACTAGTCATCGATGATGTATCCCAAGAATATCCACACGGCTCCAAATTTTTCAGTATGTAATCCTGAATATTTTCTACATGGGGCGATAGTATTGAGGCCGAGTTCGACCAGTAAACTTTGTAACCGTTATCCTCCTTTGGATTATGTGATGCGGTTAGCATAATTCCGGCAAGACATTTTTTCACTTTAACACAATATGATAGAAATGGTGTTGGAACGGTTGTACTGAAGAAATTTACCGGAATATTAGCATTAAGAAAAATTGTTGCGGTTAACATGGCGAAACGCTCACTTTGATGCCTTCCATCATATCCTATGGCTACACCTCGGCACAATTCATCTGGATACGTGTCCATTATGTATATGGCAAGGCCTTGAGTTGTTTGAATTACTACTAGTTCGTTTATTGCATTGAAACCCGCCTGCATTTTGCCCCGTAGCCCGGAAGTTCCAAATTGTAACCGATTCACAAGACGGTTTGATAGCTCTTTCCATTTTTTATCTTTAATTAAATTATTAATTTCGCGTGTGGTGGCCGAACACCTGTCCCAGGCGAGCCAATCAATTAGTTTATCGTTTAACATTTCGTTACCAGTGTTGAGACCGCAAACAAATTGCTGGATTTTCTCAAGCGGTTGATTCATTTTGGATGCCCGACGATATAAAATATTAAATAAATTTCGATTAAATCTGAGGAGCGAAATTTTTGGAAAACTTAAACTGAAATTTTACAAAAAAATTTACAAAAACTGAATATTAAACATAAAAATTTTAGACGTCCGTTGACTTTAAACAACAACAACTGACAATATTCGCATGATACATTTTCAAAACAATGTAATGCGTACGCCACTTCGATTGCAGGAAATTGATTCAGATATTTCCTCCATAAGTAACTTTGGGATTGAGCACTGAGATCTTGACTAGGTATTGAGGATTAGACTAGGCAGCAATTATTTTGAACATTCCCAAGATTGTTTCCTTATTCCCGATTTAAAAGTATTCACGCTTATTCAATGAGCTCAGTTTACCGTACGTCTATGGTTGATTTGGGACCGAAATTAGAAATTAAGTAATGAATTAAGAAAGGAGCTTGTTGGCATTTAATTGATAGGGTTCTTTTGACTTGCCACACGACCACAGTTACCTTGCGGCAGCCACACGTTCTGCATACAATTTTCAACGTTTTTTAGCTAATTGGTCTTTACAGAAACCATTTCGGCAACTGTACACCCTTTTTATCGAAATGACTGAAACCCAAACAAGCAGAGACTCCACCAGAATGTAGACATTAAATAAGTGGCATCTGATCCTGTCAAAAGCTGGACAGTTACATACATAAAGGCTCAAACACGGCAAGCGCGTCGCAACATATTCTACCAAATCCCCATGGAAAACATTTTTTCCGAAAACATTCTATTAAAATTATAAAATAGCCGAAAATGCCTGGTTTATGCTTTTAAACTGAGTTTTGTTTGTCCTTCCTCAAGATAGACGTGGATTTAGTCAAAAAAGGATTCGGTTAAGCATAAATTGTTTCGGATATGGTCATCCACTGACCCTTTAACAAACGCAGGAAGACACATTTAATTGCAATTTTTTTCACTTAAAGAATAAATGAATAGGTTCTTATAAATACAGAGCGAGAACGAGCTTTGGTCATAAAATTGGCAATCTCTACTAATTTGTACGTGACCACGTTGACAACTTGTCGACAACATCGACTTAGGATAGTTGAACTTTCCGCTTCGGGCGATTCGGTATAAACTTCCGGCGCTTTTTAAGAAGTACCTGGAAGGGTCCTTCATACGATGGCGATATGCAGATGGTTTAATTGCGTCTGTGCGAATGAAGACATGGCTACAGGTATGTAGATCCTTACTGGTATAAGAGGTTGGTTTAATGTGGAATGCTGTATTATTCGAACTTAGATTTGCCTTTAATGTCGTATCACAGACTTATTTAGCTGGCGTTGTAAACAGGTCTTTATTAAACGATACTCGTAAACCCATCATTATTATATTGGCAAGTTGTCAACCCATTAATGATTTGAGCGCTCTATGCCACCTTTCTATTAGTCCGTTTGATTGCGGATGATAAGGCATTGTTCAAATCCGATCAGCTCCAATGACGTTATAAAGTTCTCGTATCAGGAAGACTGACCTGGTTGCTTGTGATATATTCTGGTCATCCAAAACGTGCGATTTAAGAGCCCAAAAGTGCACGTGCGACTGATTCTGCTGACATATCACTTAAGGGAATCGCTTCTGTATAGCGAATAAAACGGTCGATTACGGTTAAACAATAGCGATAACCATGTTATAATGGTAATGCTCTAATGAGATCTATGTTGATGTGTCTAAATCATCGAACTGGCAGTTTGTATATTTTGTTTATCGATGTTTTCGTATAACGACATACCTTGGAGAATTGGTATTGATCACAACTTCGCATGAAATTTGTAACATCTTTTCGTACGTTTGGCCACATATATCGTTCGGTTACAAGTCTAATAGTAGGTTTTATGCCAGGATGTGAAAGCTATGAGTCAATGCTATCACTTATTGACGGAATTTCCAATGTATTACACCACACCATGTCGATAGAACCTGGGGTAGAAACTATCTAAACAATTAAGAAAGTTGAATTACCTTGGCCGATTTTGGTGAATTCATCGACAATTTTTTGTTCCGTGAATAATTTAACGGATTCAAATGTCTCGATTGATTGCGAAAACAAGCGGTTTATGATCCATATAAATTCGGCATACTCTTTCTTCCAACATGTATCGAAAATATTAGAAACTTTAATATATTGTCAAAAGTTGAGTTCTGCGTTTCTTCACGGTAAAGCGAGTAATGTGGCTGATGTAAATTGATTTTTGTATTTCTCGTAGGCTTCGTTTGCTTCATCGGTTCAGGTCAGTGTTGTTTTGTCGTTTTTACCATTCCCTTTTATCATCGAATGATGTGCGATTTTGGGCATCTAATACATTTGGTATAAATTTTCGATAATAATTTATCATTGCCAAGAAGGATTTAGTTCCATTGCCAAAACAAGGTTAGAAAATTTTTTAATGGACTTTTTGCTGGGAAGAGGTTAAATATATCTCGAAATGGCAGGTCCCATAAGTTGGCCTATTTTACACTTGGCCACATTGATAGTTAGTTTATATTTTCGGAGGCATTCGAATACTAATCGTAGGTGTTTCTCGTGCTTGGCAGTGTTTTCGGTTGCGATTAAAACATCATCCATAATTCTTCATGTATTAATCGATGAGACGTTTGAGGCGCATTGCGCAAACCAAATGTCACAAAAATAAACTCGTACAAACCAAATTGAGTAATGATGGTTGTTTTTGGAATGTCTTTCGGATGAATTGGAAACCTGATGAAATGCTTTTCGTAAATCTACTTTGGTGAATATTGCTTTTCCCCTAAGAATACTCGTCCAATCATAAATATAAGGTATTGGATACCTATTAGGCATACCTGAGTCTAATCTTCGAGGTCGAGCGAATGATGGTTGTCCAGCACAACGTGATTGTGGATTGAAAGTTTCAATTTCCACTATTCGGAAAAGATGAGGGTCACCGCAACTTGTCGATAATTTGGTTATATTATTTACTAAGGGGGGCATCTTAAATCAATCAGCAGGTCGAAAGTACCTATAAAATCTGCTCCAATAATCGGTGTTTTGACGTCAGCAATAAAAAATTCCCACTCGAAATGTCGTCGAAATCGTTTATCATCGTTTCATTTGCTGCGAAGAGTTTATACTTGATTGGATTCTTTTTTCACTTGGCGGTAGCGGTATGCTGACGTAGTCGATTTTTTCTCCACTATGGACAGACGATATAAGTTGACCCAAGAATTTGAGGTTTCGCCTAAACTCGTGTCAACAGTCGGCTCGGTTCTTTCGGACAAATTACCTCTCATCGTAGCCTGTTTCTGATAACGAAAGAGCCTACGGTATTTAAATGATTTTGGCCGATTTTTCGATGATACCGACATTCGTCAGTGTGGCCGCTTGTTACAACATTTCGTTTGAGACCATAATTAAAGACTCGTCGGTTGTAACGATTCTTGGTTCGTTTCGTTATATAGGGTTCGATTGAATCGATAGTACGCATTTGTATAACCTTGATAATTGCATCGGATATCTTAGTAAATTATTCGACTGATCCGGATGAAGCAGCTACGGCCGCTCGTGCATGATCGGGTAAACGTTGAATCCATAATCTCTTAACAGCTGAGTCGTTGATTGAATTCCTGTCTAATCGGCTCATTTCATGCAAAAGTTGACTAGGTTTGATGTCACTCAATGACATTTCGGATAATAACCGGTTGAGCCGTCGCTACTAGCTTTCAACAAAATATCCAATTAATTTCTGCTTGATATATTCGTATTTTCGTAAATCTGGCGTTTCTAGGCTGGCGTTGAAATACCCATGTCGTAAAGTTCGTATTTCTAGGTGGTGGGGTGGATTGAGAATTCGTGGTAGGTGGTTCGATGGTTGTCACTTTATTTATTTATACGTGTACTGTGCCCGATGTTAAATGTACGCCCGTGTTAATAAAAATGTACAGCACAAATGTTTAGGTTAATTAAATTTAATCACGTCGGGCTCGCCATATATTTAATAAATATACGAATTAATTACCACGTGAATTTAATAAAACAAAAGTTTGCGATCGAATTTTACGTCTTTATTCTCTCGAGGTCTCATCTACTGCACAGTGTTCAATGCGTAATCTTCTATTTTCCAATCTACAAGACAACTGCAGAAAGCCGGAAGTTATTTTTGTAACTTTTTCTATTTCATCAGTGATAGGGTTGAACAATAACCCTAGATACCACAATCGTCCCTCTTAAAGTTACCCTTAACTCATACAAAATTCAATTAAAATTATTACAATTTGTTTTTAAGAATACATCATAGACCTAGTTTAAAAGGTTTTACTATTTTACCTATGTCTCTTAATCTATTTAAATTAACGTTTCTGATGAGAACCTTCGTTTTTATCGCACCGTACGTTGCCCTTCGAACTGTATGGTTGTTTGGTTCTACTTCTTATTTGATATATGTGACGCTTTAAAATTCTCCCGTTCGTCAGTCGAAATAAATAACTCTTCGGTACTAAAACTTTAATTACCTGAGCATTAACGATTCTTGGCTTGTTCACTACCATGTAGTCCCTTACAATTACTTCCTGTTCTATAGTAGACTTTCTTCCTGATGTTTCAGTTAAACTAGCTTCTATGTCAAATTCTTGTAAATCATTGTTCTTATGTTTCAACAGAACAAACCTCAATCTAGAATTATATTTCACTTGTGTTAATGATTAACTTGTGTTTAGTT
Source organism: Nephrotoma guestfalica (assembly GCA_963691935.1). Taxonomy (NCBI): domain Eukaryota; kingdom Metazoa; phylum Arthropoda; class Insecta; order Diptera; family Tipulidae; genus Nephrotoma; species Nephrotoma guestfalica. Next base: position 215,891,408 of record OY829914.1, read on the forward strand.
TTGACTTGTGTTGATGGTTTGATGCCAGTTGTACAGTGATCTATATTTCTATAATCAATGAGCAAATTATTTATAACCTCCTCTAAGTCTATACTACCGCCTCCGTTTCTTTTAAAAACAACCGACTTGCTGGCCTTTTTCACCGTTTTGACAGCGTTTTCTGCCGCCTCGTGCGATGATGGAAATCCAGGTGCCGTATATGTTATTTAGTCGCAATTTTTATAAATATCTCGGCGGTAAACTGAGTATACCATTGTCTGAAACTAAATGTATCGAATATCTAAATCTAGCTATCACGTCTTTAAGTTTCTTCTTTATTTATTTGTACCAATTTTTTAAATTTTGTGAGCCGCACACCTCATTTTGAGAGTTTCACCTCATTTACAAGAAAGTGTGCGTTTAGTTAAAGTTTGGCCCAAAATTTTGGCTTAACATTATTTTGTGCAAGCCGTTTCATTTTATCATTGTCCGGTTTTAATCATCCGATACATGTTTCACGTATTTTTCCGCACATAGAATTAAATGTTTTCGGAATTATTACATTTGCCGGAATTTGCAATGCTATTTTCCTCGTAATATATGTCCAACGGCCTCCAATTTGTTTTGTAGAGAACTTTTCGTACAAGAATAAAAAATATAATTTAATTTAACGTACGAATAAAAAAACAATAACCACTCGACACAAAATTCAAAGCCTTAACCAATTCTTAAGTGTAAATTCCGCCATTGCGTGCCGTGTGACAAAAACTTCTAGCCATTTTGACTTTGTGTCTATTATAATTAATAAATATTTGTCATTAATTGACAAATGCAGTCTTATCCGGATTGTGCCATAAAATACAATCCGATTTCTTTAGATTCGGCAATACCGAAAGACAAGCATTACAACCTTTGATTAAATTTTTTATTTCCATGTCCGTCGATGGCCACCAAACATATGATCGCAATAGACTCTTTGTTTTAACAATACCCAAATGACTTATGTGAGCTTCCCATAAAATATGCCTCCTCATCAAAATTTCATTATCTACCGTTAGTTGGACCGCTTTTATAACAGCCGTCAATAATTGATCCTTCACGGCTTCTACATAAAGCGTTTCGTACTGAATTGGAATATCTGTATTTTGACTGATAAAATACAAGTAACTAGTACGAGGGCGGAGTGAGAAGTCGGGTAAAAATGAAACAAGAAATAATAATTTTGGCCAAAAAAAATTTATTTTTCAACGTAGTCGCCTTTTACCTCGATACACTTAGTTCAACGTGTTTCCAATTTTTCGAACCCTTCCGAATAATACGATTTTGCACCCCTTCAAAATAGGCGTTTGTTGCATCGATGATCTCCTCATTAGAGCCGAATCTCTTTCCGCCGAACCATTTCTTCAAGTTCGGAAACAGGAAAAAATCGCAGGGCGCTAAGTTTGGAGATTATGGCGGTTGTGGAAGCAATTCGAAGCGTAATTCATGGATTTTGGCCATGACAACTACACACATGTGCACCCGTGCAGTCTTGATCGAAGAGAACTTTTTCTTCACCAAATGCGGTTGTTTTTCTTACGGTACGTCTTTTCTTGCAGTAATATTCGCCGTTGACTGTTCTCCCCTTTTGAAGGTAATCGATGTGGATTACGCCACGTGCATCCCAAAACACTGTGGCCATGACCTTGTTGGCCGATAAAACTGCTTTAGCTTCTTCGGCGCAGATTTGCCAGTAGAAATCCACTGTTTAGGCTGTTCTTTGGTCTCCGTTGTATAGTGTGGATTCATGTTTCATCCACAGTTATGAAACGAAGGAAAAACTCCTTTTTATTTTGCTTGAACATCGCCAAACCTGCCTCTTAAGATGTCACACGTTTTTGGTCGATTGTAAGCAAACGCGGCACCTAACGCGCGGATAGCCTTTTCATATTCAAATGTTCGTGTAATATATTGCGCACACGCGCATCTGAGATGCGTATTATCTCAGCTATCTCGCGCACTTTCACTCTGCGGTCTTGCAATACTGTATCATGGACTTTATCAACCATTTTTGGTGTGGTGACTTTATTTGGGCGTCCTGAACGTTCGGCATCAGTTGTGCTTGTACGACCACAATGAAGATCAGTAAACTACTTGTGAATCATATTAATCGATGGTGAAGAGTCCCCAAAATATTTATCAAGCTTTGTTTTGGTTTGCGTAATGGTTTTTCCACGCAAATAAAAATGTTTAATTAACACAAGAAATTCACTTTTTTCCATGTTTGCAAAAAAACTGCAACGCACTGTTTTCAGTGGCTGTCAAAACTGAACTAAATGATAGATCTGTCTGAAAGGTTTAATTTGGTGTAGTGACAGATGGTATTGACACATGACATCTGGGATTTGCGATTGTGGCGCCCTCTGTTGCAATCGGAGTTCTAGATAAAAGATCCGCTTGATTTTTATCAGAATTAACATACTTTATCGTGAAATTAAAAGCTGATAAATGAACCGCCCATCGTTGCAATCTACTGGCAGACAATTGAGGAATACCGTTATTTTCCCCAAAAATTCCCAATAATGGCTTATGATCTGCCTGGGTCAACATACACGAAGCAAACTCAATAGGTCGTTCTTTGCCGTCTAGATACAAATGTAAGATTACTGCACCAATTCCGATATTAGAAGCATCACAACGAATGGACCAACACAACGTCCGACATTAGCTCTTCTTTCATGTCTTGAAAAGCGTTTATCTTTCTTAAGTAGCTCGTAAAGTGGAGCCATCTTTGTTGCTAAATCATCAATAAATTTTCCGATAATTAATGAACCCACAAAACGATTTTAATTCTGTTACATTTTCCGGTACCCTCATTTCTAATATTTTGCTCCTATCATCAATTTTCCTAAACTCCTCACACCATATGGCAGTCTGTTCATCACGTAATTACCGACATGCGTACTTCATGTTACCTTTTTTTTTGATTCGCCGTCTAGTTCAATCTGGTTATATGCTCGTGACAAATCTAATTTGGAAAAGTATTTGTTGCCATGAAGTTTTGCCATAATTTCGAAGATTATTGGTAATGGATATCAAATATTGGTTGATTGTAACCTTGTTATATGCACGGCGGACACTTTTCGAATCGGATAGATCTCAGTGGGAATACGGGGGATCATTGTCGACATACTTATTCGAGACACCACAAACCTATGTATCATCACAATTCACAAAAAACATTAGCAACCTTTCTATATACTTCCCGATCCAAAACAACACCATTGACCACAACATTATAAATACAACATTATTTATTTAAAGAAAATTAAAACATACAAGAAATAAATCATAACGACGACGAAATTGACTTTTAATTATACAAAAAAAATTACAGGAAATCTCGCGAACGTTATACTTTATAAGCAAAACACAAAATTTAAAAAATGAATGAAAAACTTCTTCGCCTCTTAAAACTAAACTAACCCGTCTTTCCGTAGAGTACTCTGCACAAACGGCGATGATGAAAGCTGTATAGGAAACACTACAATTATCCTAGTACCTTTTCATTCACTTTTCACATTAACAATAATATTTAAATATGTAATTAAATAATTATCTTTAAACATATTTTTCCATTGAATAATACTAAATAGTTTTAAAAATATATTTTTTCTTATTTCCTTTTTTATGTAAATTTCCTTTCGGAATCACTTGCACCAATATTGATTTTTTCCGTAGAATATACAAAAATATAAATTCAAAATTTTTTTTGTTATTGTTATTTTAACTATAAACTTTTAAATCGGTCGGTTTGACCAAAATATGCAGTATGCGCACACATGTGCAAGATAGCAGGAGGTAGAAGGTAGAAATGTCTCGCCCAAGTTAGGAAACAAATAAAAATTAAGGCGTGATACCAAGGCATGTGGGATCCAATTCATTAGCCTCGCAAGCCAAACAAAATATTCCTTTGGTTGACGGTTGTTCGGTGGTTTAATTAATTGCACATTAACTAGAAATTCGTTATGTAACCAATCTAGAGTTGTAATGTATAAGAGAACGTATATAACTGTCGTGAACTCAACACAGATATTGTCAAAACTTACCCTTTTAAAGGATGTAAAAAAATTATTATCGTGTATAAAATATTATAATAAGAATATTATTATTTATTTATCACTTAAAGAATTTAATTAGTCTCTCGACTGATTTTTTTTATTTATTTTTTTATTCAAAACCACTTAGAATTAAACAATTATTGCTGTTTGCAATCGCCTTGATGTCTCACGTATAAATGATAGCTGAAATATGGTGTTCGAGACCGCGATAAAATATAGGGAAAATACAGGAGACAAAAAAATTTAGAACAACAACTTTAACTAACTTCAAGTCAATCATTTTGACATTTAATTTTTGGCTTATAATTAAACACAATACTATCCAATATTAAAATAAATTAATTAATTTCACCAGCAAACATTAAGATATCAATTTTTTCTTATTAAAAACACAATTCAGTCATTTCATTTTCATTTTTTCAAATTTCCATTTGTAAATGAAGTAAGGAACAATCAAACAATTGTGTACTAAAAAAATTTCCTTGGTCCGTCAGTTCAGCAATTATTAAATTTTTTGATGAACTCGGTTGTACTCCAGAGTTGTTCAGAGTTGTTGAGAACAAGCATAAATAAACCTTTGTATAACCTATTTAGGATTCGATTGAATAAATCCGAAGCACAAATATTTTAATAATATGTGAATTGTTTAAAAAATTAAAATATAATTTATCACGGTCTAGAGCAGCTGTTTCAAAAAACGCAGCAGATATTCAAAAATCATGGAAATATAAAGTAGAGTTATAGAGGGTGGGCCAAATAATTTTTTTTTTTAATGCAATAACACAAAAAGTTCTTAATATTTTTTAATTAAATTTATTTTTTCATTGTAAAGAACAATCCTTCCGATTAATTATGCAATACCATTTCATTCATATGGCTACATCGGCTGGCCTTGACAATACCCCATACGGTCGGTCCAATTTTTGAGCACATTTTCGATGGTATGCGGCATTATGTCTTCAATGGCAATGCGAATATTGTTCTTGAGAGCTTCAATCGTTGCTGGTTTTCGAAGACAGTGCGCAAAAGATCACTTGAAACGTGTGCCGTGTGGCACGGAGCGCCATCTTCAATTGCCGGGACCAAAAAATCGTTTATCATGGCGCGGTAGCACTCACCATTGACAGTAACGGCGGCTCCTTGCTCATTTTCAAAGAAAAATAGCCCAATGATGCCACTGGACCAAAATTCGCACCAAACAGTCACTCGTTGAGGATGCATCGGCTTCTCTACGATCACGTGCGGGTTCTCCGTGCCCCAAATACGACAATTCTGCTTGCTTACATAGCCGCCAAGATGGAAATGCGTCTCATCCGAAAAGATGATTTTTTGGCCAAAATCGGCATCTTGCTCAAGTCGATCGCAAACCCACTCAGCAAACCGAAAACGCAATGGGTGGTCTCTTTGATTCAATTCCTGAACCAATTGAACTTTATACGGTGTCATACCAAGATCTTTATGCAGAATTCGTCGCAATGTTGTACGTGAAATGTTCAATTCTTGAGCACGATGACGAGTTAACGTTCCCAGCGACTCACGTACATTCCCGGCTACAGCATCAACATTTTCGGGTGTACGCTTGGTTGGCTGCTTGGTTCGTGTTGGTTTATTAATTAGCAAGCCTGTTTCTTTAACTTTATTCACAAAATAACGCACATATGGAGCTCCCGGCGCTTTGTTTCTTCCGAAAACCGCACGCAATTTTCGCACACGTTCTGCAACATTACCATGATTTTCGAAGTAATGTTTCAATATTTCCCAGCGTTGTTCAAGCGAATACATAACCATTTTCGTTCAGAGGAAGGATAAAAAGTAACTTTCTATCTAATCAGAAGTAACATAACCCTTACCATACTCAAAATAACCGCTAGTTCAAAAAAAGTTAAATGGCTCACCCTGTATAGAACAAAGTATATAACGTAAAATAGACCATGGTCCAAGTATATAAAAGTAAAATCGTATGATCTCAAATTTCCAATCGCTATAGCAATAACGATCTATTTGTGGGTGGATTCCTGTGTGTCCACTTTTTATGATACATAATTATTTTGACTGCTAATACAATCGATAGCGAAGTATATACAAATGCGCTAATTAGTCATCGAATATTTTATATTTTTTTTAAATCGAAATATACGGAGGTTTATAACCTTCGACTCTATAAAGTTGTATGCACTCGCCATCATAAACTTTAGATCATAAAATTTGTGTTCAAACAAATGCTTATCAATAGTGATTCGATAGCCGTAACAACCTTATAATCCGCTCAAATTAGTATCTGTGCGTCTTCTTTTAAAATAGGTATCAAGGGCGAACCCCATTATGTACTATCTGTTTTCGTAATTATCCCTTCTTTCTGTAATTCTAGCAACTGCTTCTCTATTGCTTCTCTAAAAGGAAATGGAACAGGCTTCTCCTTCACAAATATAGAACTTATTTGTTCATTAAATTCTGGCCTAACCGTAATGTCTTTCAGTTTACCTACTAAAGTACCAAACAAATTTGAAACAGACGAAATTCTTCATGATTTACATTATTCAATTTAATCTCCTTAACAATAAACAAATTAAAAAAAATTTCGGATATGGAGAACTTACATTCTCTATCTAAATTATTATAATTAATATTACATTTAAATATGCCTCTTATGTCTAATTGTGCTCCACCGTAACCCGTAATGGCTGAGCCATCTGGCTCTAACAAACTAACATTAAAATATTGCATTTAACAGCTGCACCTGTGCCTATCATAAATTTTAATTTAACATTAAATCTATTACTAATTTATTATTTTTATCCAACTTGTTAATAAATGTCCGGTTATTTATTCCATGAATTTCGTTTCCAGAGTTGCTTTCTGCACCACTCACCTTCTGGATATATGTAGTATTTCTAGCCTGGCTCACGGATGTTTCTTTACACACTGACGCCATGTGACCTTTGATTTTACATTTATTGCAAATAAAATATTTGTACTTACAATTTTTCTACAAATGATTGTTATAGCCGCAATGACTCCAACCTCTACATCTTGTAGTGTCGTAGATTTTCGCAACAAATATCTTTTCGCTAGACCAACTAATATCTCCAAATCTTGCTTCTCGTCTTCTTCACACAATCTGTCGAACAATTTACCACTAATTCCGGTTACAAACTTGTCCACTATACTATCTAGTCTATCCCAAATTTACACTGCTATGCACCATCTCGAATTCTTACTACCCATTCATGAATTGATTCACTTCATTTTTGTGTAATTCCATAAATATTCTCCTTGCTTGCCAAACTAATGTTTATTTCGAGCAATATTTGTCTAGAAGTTCGTTAAACGCTCCAACGTTTCACTGGATGGATCTGATGGCGACGTTAACTTACATATACTCGTATATCAATGTGTAAGTCGATTCGTGTAGAGCTGACAGCAATGTAGCTTTTTTGCTCCTCCGTTTCAATTTTTAAAGACGTAAAACTATTTATTAATTGGCCCTAGTAAATCTTAAATTGTCTTTTTGGTGGTAAAAAATCGGCTCCCTTAAAAATTGCGTATTTATTATTAACAGCACTATTTGCAATTAAGTAATTAATAAATTTTATGGTTGATCCTCGTTGCCATTGTTATGTTTCGTTTATAGGAATAAAATAAATAATAGAACAGTGTTAACCCTTTCAGCCCTGATTTAAAACTGGGCCAAAGAGATTTTTTTTATGACATGTTTTGGGTTGCTTGGGTACCATTTTAAGTAAAAATAAGAAAAAAATTAAAAAATAAGTCTTAGTAGGTTTTACTTAATGTACAAACTTATGGAGTTGGAAAAAGTGTATAAACTTATCATTTAAAATTCAAACTTAAAAATGTGTATTTAGAATGCAAAAATAATTAAAAATGCATACTCACAGTTTTTAAAGTTACGTTCATTTTTTATGGAATTTTAAAAAAACTTTCTTTTAGTAGACAAACATGTATAGAACATTTTCCACAGTAAACGTGCGTGCGATACAGCTTTCCAACTTTCATCTTGTTGCCTCTTTATTTCCGCTAAATTCATGGAAATGATCAATACAATCATACCGAATATCCGAGATTGGACGAATTTCGCTCTGTGTTACGTTTTGGTAACAGTGGTAACTGGTATGTTTTGTTTTTGCATCGTAGTTTATACTCAATCCAACTTGCGCTGATCGCAAAATCTGAAAAATTCGTCATTACTCACAATGGCCATTTGTTGGATCTGATAAACGTCCTATAATATTGGATTAGTTGTTCTAAAAGATCGACTCCTCCCACCGGTGTTATAAAAATTTACAATTTCCGGTTGTGAAGCATCAACATATCGCTTTAGGGGTGTGCTCTATCTTTTTATTCTGTTTGTATCACTCTTTCCCGTAAAATTGGACGCTAATAAACAGGTTTGGTATCAAACCATTTGGCCACAATAATGTTGTCATCCTTGCTGACACATTGCTGTAAATAACCGTGGTCCTTTTTTTAAATTGGCGGTCTTCCGAAAAATCTGGCTTGTCAAATCGGTTAATTCGAGCGGCCTCAATTGCATTAATCCCTCTACTTTTTAATATTTCCTATAAATTGGAAGTCGTAAAAAAATTATCGAAATACAGTTTGTGCCCCGGCACATCAATTTTTTTAATTAAATAGAGGACGATTGCTGCACCGATCTCAATTTTTTGTTGACGGAAATCAGAAATTTCAGTTCTTGAGCCTTGATAAATAATAAAATCAAACGGTTGCTCTGATTTTCCTCATAGAACAAACAATTTCAAGCCCCAAGGTGATGGTTTACTTTTCATATATTGTTTCGCGGATAATGTCCCTCTTAAATGGAATCATTTGTTCGTCGATGCAATGGTTCCGCTCCAAGTAAATATCTGAACATCTTTGTCTAACAGAATTAAGTATGGGACAACCTGTAACGAACCGTAACGGATTCGAAAATTCGTTATTTGGGTAGCGAGGGATATCGAAAAGAATCGTTTCCATAATAGTACCGTTCCTCACTGAAAAATGTGTTCATCTATTTAGAGTATTGGCGTGGTCATGTTTTTCCCAGCTAGGTTTCAGGGTTGGGGTGGGCTTTGTCAAAGATAAATAGATGCTAGTGGACCACAAGAAGGAAATTTAGACACAGGAAAGGAACCGGATTCAGGCATGGCTCAACTTACCATGATAGAAATTATACCTTACCTACTCATTCTCATAAAACGTCTTAGTTTTTCATAATAAAAGCGTATCGAGCGAAATTAAAAAAAAAGTAAAGGAAAATTCAAATAAAGACAAAAACAAAACTAGAAAATTGAGATTACAATAAAATTTTAATGGTAAAATTATTTACAAGAGTGAGTTATCGAATGTTCTTTTTTTTCCACGTTTTATTTAATTAAACTAAAAAAAATATTTAATTTCGACCGAACAGCTTTTTTTCTAAACAACACGACTTTCACGACCGTCTGCAATTAAATTTCAGACCTAACGGACTATGTTTACCGCCTAGCTTGACTTCTAAATTTGTTTCTCCTCCTTCCTCGATTTTCATCCGATTATATAACAATAATTACCACGAGCGAAATATTGAACGGGTTTATCCAGTTACACTTCCAAAAATAAATCAGTCTGTTGAGGTGTGGTGTTAAGTAAGGGGTATGCAACCACTAAAACCTGGAACTATTTGCATATTAAATCGTGACCAATCGTGGGGACGTCCCACACCCATGAGAAGTATCTTTAAGCCGGGCTACAAATAAGTATGTTTGTTTGATTTTGCGAGGAATGTAAACGAAATAGGAAATCTTTTAAAAGAATTGAAATCCTAAAGTAAGTTTTAATTAGAAGTAAGCCTGGAGAGAAAAAAAAATGAAGTTCCGATAATTTGTTTAGGTTAGGACTTCAAAATTATTTTTACGACAACCATTACGATTTAATGTCTTTTAGATGGTACGTTTCCAAATAAGATCCATTTTCATCGGAAAGCGTGTACGTTATCAACTGGTTCTTTTATAAAAGCTTTGAAAAGTTACGAACGAAGACTGGCTGACCTGAGTACAGCTTTCGATTGCAACTTCTTAGATTATACGTGTGCGCATTGCGTTGAATTGACTTCCGCAAATTATCTAGTACGTGGACTTCATGATCTTCGATACTGTTCAATTGACGAAGTAGTTTGTAATGCTACACATGAGAAATGAAACGATGCCCCAAAACCAGGAAATGTGAAGATCTATCCGTACTGTCGTGAGTCACGTTGCGCAGCGCCGATGCTATAGTATGTACATGTATATCCCAAGTAGTGTGATCATTATTGATGTATGAACGAATGGCCGATAATACGCTACGGTTTACACGTTCCGAAACATTCGCCTGAGGTGAATACTTTTGAGTTAAGATCTAATACCAAGTCTCTTCAAGAAAATTTGAAAATATTCGACGTGAACTGCTTCGCATTATCACTCAGAATTTTCTCTGGAACTGAGTACATATTCAGAACCCGGTTTTCAAGAAATTACACCACATTTTTGCATCACGCATGGGCTCTAGAAGGACTGTTTTGATCTCGGATAAGGTCCCATAAAATCAATATAGAGTTTCTGAAAACTTCGTGAAACGTCAGATGACTGACTTATGGGTGGGCGAATGACTGTGTTTGCGGCTTTATTTGCTTTACATATTTCACAATTTATAACGAATTGGTGAACATCACCAGCCATATTAGGCCAATGGTAGTATCTTTTTAAAATATCAAGAGTTATTCGGATTCCCAGATGTGCAGCGTTAGGTGGCAAATGAGCTTTTTCAATCAATGTTGGAACAATCGGTTTCGGAACATACATTTTCCAGGAAGGAATATCCGAAGATAAATCAAAATCAGCATTGGGGAGAATAAATATTCTACCATTACTAATTCGGTGGTTGGAATTAATTGTAGGATTTGTTTGGATATGACTTAACAAAGAGCGAAAATCGGGATCTTGAAAGTGAACAGAAACAAAATCCATGCACAAAAATGAATTATCCCCATCTCCATTTAATGTTAATGCCTCAGACTGTCGTGATAGTGCGTCTGGCACAATGTTATCCTTTCCTTTGCGGTATTCAAATGTGAAATTAAAACCCTGCAATTTAAGGCTCCAGCGAGCGAGACGCCCAGAAAGCTCCCTTTGTCCAATCAACCAATTTAAACTTGCTTGATCCGTGATGATGGTTAGCGGGTAACCTTCTACATATTGCCTGAATTTCTCAATACTTAATACAGTTGCGTAACATTCAACTCAGTTACGCAGTAGTTACGCTGAGCTGTATTAAGTTTTTGAGAAACAAAAGTAATAGGGTGTTAATCGCCGCTGGATGACCTCTGGAACAAGACGGCTCCCACGCCAGTCATAGAAGCATCGCATTGAATGAAGAATGGTTTGGTCCAATCGGGGTTACAGATGACGGGGGCTGAGGAAACCGCTAGTTTCAACAAGTCAAAAGATTTCTGAGCATCATCGTTCCATTTGAATTTCTGATTCTTCCTCAGCTATCACTAATATGAGTAGAGTTGCCAAGTCTGAATATTGGTGGATGAATCGCCGGTACCAACCTGACATACCCAGAAATCTCTTGAGTTGTTGAACTGTCTTAGGACTAGGATAAGAAGTAATTGCAGAAACTTTGGAGGGGTCTACCTTGAGTACACCGTCGCCAACAATGTAACCAAGGTAGCGAATTTCTTTTAAAAGGAATTTGCTCTTAGCCAAATTGATCGTTAAGCCAGCTTTTTTCAATAATTCGGCCACTTTTCTCATCAACGACAGGTGTTCGTTGAATGTTTCAGCAGCAATCAATAGGTCGTCGAGGTATACGAATATCGAATATCATCAGTGATAGGGTTGAACAATAATGCTAGATACCATTGCTCTAAAAATTGTAAAATGTTTGAACATAAATAAAAATGAATGCAATGCATGAACAAAAACAATAAAACGAACTTCTACGTTAATAATCCTGAACTATCTGTAGTGCCACCATAACAAAATTAAATTCTTTATTTTCTATATGATGAGGACACCACAGAAAAAGGTAATCGCTCTCTACGAATTTTGGCCAATTACTGGTTTGTTTGGGGTATTTAGATTTCTTAATCCACTATCCAATGATTTGGAACGTGTTTAAGTAAAAGAAAGTAAAAATGTTTTCTAAAGTTTCTTGTTTTAGCTGTGGGGTTGGCTGAGTCGGCGGCCAGTCCAAAATGTTCTTTTTCATTTTTAACACTGATAAGTTGATGCACGAGTTCGGGATTTCCTCCATAATTCACAACGGCATGTGTTATTCATCTTTAAAAATAATTAATAAATTTACATTTTGTTAAGTTTTTCAAAATGTAAAGCAAAAAACAATAAATTATGGGTTTGAGGTCGCATTCACTGCCATTTACTTTCCTAGCTACACGAAAGAAGGAAAGATTCTTTATGGTTAACACAAAACAAAATATAAAGAACCGAAAAAAAACTTTGAAACTTTATAATCATCAATGTAATTAGGGCAAGTATTATTTTAAGGCGATAGAAAAGTTAACTTGTTCTTTTCGGGTTTTTGTTATGTTAAACTCGTGTATATTTTTTAATATTTCCATAAGGCATATATCCATTATCCTGTTCACACACGAAAAGCAACAAAAAACTGAAAGGATTTTTTGGTTTTTGTCAGCTAGATTTTGATCATCGGATAAAGATAAAATATGATTACGTTTTATTTTGAGTGTATTTTGGCAAAACTCGATATATAAAGGAGTATGTTGTTATTATAAATAGATTTTTTATATACCTAACCTAACTTACTAAAAAGGAAAATATTCAAATCTCTTAATATGGAATATTTTAGAATCAATACGCTTGAGATGATATTCATGAGAAGCAAGAAAATATAAAAGATTATCAAAAGAATGAATAAAAATGAAATTTACAAAAAACAATTTTCTTTTTATACAATATTTTTTTTTACTTTATTTAATAACAATTAATATTAAAAATCACAAAAATAAATTTTTGAATATTTTTTATTAGCATGGAGACCACAAATCGGTAGTTGCTTGTTTTAAATAAACGAAAATTTTAATTTTCACTAAAACAAAAGATTACATTAAAAATTTGAAACAAAAAAAATGTTGTTTTTGTTTGTTTTGTGTAAGTTTGTCAAAACAAAGGAAATTTTAATTTGTACCCTAATCAAAGCTGCTTTTCACCGTCTCTTGATAAATTTTAATGAATAACTCGGTTGCAAAAATAAAACTACACCTATAGTAATACATAGTAAGAAAACTAATTTGGTTTTAAGATTGATTGTCATATAAGGGTTAGAAGGCTCTGTAAAAATTTTAAAGTATACGACCCTCCATATTATTGCTATTTTTGACAGAATTTCACTACAGAACTTATTCTACAATCGTATGTTAAAAGCAATTTTTCATATACGAATCGTTTTCATAGAATTATTCTTGTCTTTGTCCATCTACCACTATTATGTTTCATAATACTGTGGACAAAAAATAGTAAGACTTTGTTCATAATTTTTAAATTCTTTATTTATTTCTCCAAATCTATTTCGTCCCCCTCAAAGTAGTCCCCTCCCCCCCCGGCCTCAATACACTTGTGCCAACGTTTTTTCCAATCCTCGAAACAGTTGTTAAAGTCAATTTCCGGAATAGCCCCCAATGCGCGTAGCGATTCACGTTTAATGTCTTCAATTGGCTCAAAACGGTTTCCCCGGAGCGGTCGTTTGAGTTTTCTGAACAGCCAGAAGTCACAAGGAGCTAAATCAGGCGAATACGGTGGTTGCGGAACGATATGGGTGCAATTTTTGCCGAAAAAATCACGTAAAACCAATGCAGTTTGAGAAGGTGCATTATCGTGGTGCAAAAACCAAGAGTTGTCGACCCATAATTCCGGCCTTTTATTACGAATAGCTTCGCGTAAACGACGCATAATACTGAAATAGTATTCCTTGTTGACAGTGTGGCTGGTCGGAAGGAATTCGGAGTGCACTAAACCTCGATAATCGAAGAAAACTGTCAACATCACCTTGATTTTTGACTTGCTTGTCGTGGTTTTTTCGGCTTCGGTTCACCTTTGGCACGATATTCGGCCGATTGATCGTCTGTTTCCGAGTCGTAAGCATAGATCCAAAGCTCATCGCCATGATACGTTTCATGACATCCTGGTAATCGGAAAGCATTGTTTCACAGACGTCAAAACGACGCTGTTTTTCCAAAAAATTAAGTGTTTTTGGAACCAATCGTGCTTTCACTTTTCTTAGGCCCAAATGATCTTTCAAAATATTTTTCACTGATCCTTCCGATATTTCAACGATGCCAGTAAGGTCTCTGACTGTTAATCGTCGATTCTCGAGCACCAATTCCTTGTTTTTATTAACGTGTTGATCATCAGTTGATGCTGATAGACGTGGTTTGTCGTCAACACGTCCTCGGCCCTCTTTGAACAATTTGTACCAATCAAAACACTTGCTCGCGACATACAGTTATCACCGAAGGCCTTTTGTAACATTCTGAACGTTTCGGCACCACAAAATTGATTCCGCACACAAAATTTAATGGAACTTCTTTGTTGAATAATTTCACTCATTGTAAAAATCGCCGAATGCACTTTTTGTACTTCAGAAAGACAAGCGTATACTAAACACTAATGATTATTTTGATGTGACATTTGGTACAGATGTCACTAACAGTCATACCAACATAGAAAAAAAATATTTCGACGAATGGTTTTCCGCGCGAAATTTAAATTAAAAAGTCTTACTACTTTTTGCCCACAGCAAAAGGTTTTCTTTAAAGGCCGTTTTTAGTCTCTGGACAAAATTTTAGCTCTAACTTAATAAATTGACTAATTAATTTAAAAATTCATTGGTTTATCTATGTCACATTTTTTGTCATCGACGTTTTGTCTATCTCATACAAAATGTTGTTTACGTCCTTAACACACAATGTTTTGTGTTGGTTGCCTATATCAGTAGACCTAGAAACTAATGGCCTTATTGATTTAAAAATGTTGCTGTATGACGCCAGTTTATGTCAACGGTTCCAATCTTTGACTATAGATGGCAGTATAATCAAATAAATGATATGATTTTTTTAAAAGCATCGAGAATGTTGACAAGTTCGTATATCTTGGTACTATAGCGAAAACAGACGGAACTGAGGAGAGTATCAACCAACGCGTCAACAGAGCAAGAAATACATTCAATATGCTCACAAGATTTGGAATGTGTCCGTCATGTCTGTCACGAACTCCAAAGCCACGAATGATCAATGCCTGTGTAAAATCACTACTGCTGTATGAATGTGAAACATGGAAACAGACGTAAATTATCACTAGAAGACTCCAGGTATTTGTGAATGGCTTAGGCGTCGTGTAATAAAATAGTATAGTCTAGTAGACGCCCTATGCTCCTAAATTCGAGGTAGAGGAAAAAAACGAAAATCAATACCTTAAGAAACGAAATATCTGAACGTTAAACCAGGTTTAAAACGCACGTCCACTCACGCTTCATTCTAGCTGATGCGAATCGCCCAGTGATTGGGCCGATTTTGTCCATAAAATCGCTCTTTTAGTGGATATCAAACGTAAACGGCTGATTGATTCAGCGACTCAGCTATCAATCAAAGTGTCCGGCGGATTCGGCAATTCACAATTGACGGCGATTGTGGACTAAAGAAGTTTCTTTCCCTAACAAACGAACCAAATTACAATTCATCAATCACGGATTCCGTAGAAAATCATATCGCGATAATAGGTTATTTACCTGTATCTCGACCACGATGAGTAGATCCGATTCGCCAGAATGGTGCGTGTATCGAATTTCCGTCTCTTATTCACTCCATTTGGTTAGAAAGAAAGATCTAGACTGGAGACCGTGTAGATACTTTCGACGACTTAATTCGGTAACAGTACTGGTTCGGTATCCGATACCCCACATTCAAAACTTCTCCATACATTTGCATGGTTGTTTAATCTTCTCCAATATATGCAGATCTTGTCTGAGTATATTACTTAATTCCCGTCACACCCACTGATGTACACAAAACGGAAATCACGACACCATTTGGGCTTTTCGAAGTTACACGTATGCCACTTGGTATTCGAACTCGATTTGTCAACGAAGTCGTACGAGAATTAGACGCATTCGCGTACATCGTCAACATTCTTGTGGCATCGGAAAGTAAGGAACAACATAAACTTCACTTGGAACAACGGTTCCAAAAACTTGATGAGTTTGGTGTAAATTTCAAAATGCGTTTACGGTTCGAACCCTCTCGATTTCCTCAGTCATAAAAATAAAATCACTTCGGTATTCTGCCTTTACCTGAACGATTTCATGCCATGGAATTCCGTTCCAGCTAAAAGCACAAATAAACGAATTCAGTAGCTTATCGCCATGGTAAATTACTACCATCGCTTTAAACCAAAATTCATTCTCCTCAATCCACAAATACTTGTCCAGTCTGCTATATAAAACCCAAAACACTCAAAAACTTCATTTTCTAAATTAAATACTAATACATCCGCTGAACGACACTAAGATTAGTCCCACGACTTAGTCATCGAGTACCGCTGTTGGAGCTGCTTTATAGCAATACGATAAAAATTGTTGGGAGCCTGTCTGTGAAACATTTTAGATATTTCGTCCAATGGTCTTCATGATTTACATCGATCACAAGCTTCTGGTCAGAGCAATTCAATCTAAAACTGAACTTAAACCGAGACAAGCAAGTACCACGGATATCCGACATTTCAACGGTAAAGATAACGTCGTTGCTGAAACGTTATCCCGCCGACCACTAATACAAGCATAGAAAGCAGACCTAGGATTTCAGAATTTATTTGCTCTCTCCGAATTTTGCGCTACATCACCGAGCCGTTACGAAGAAAAATCTTCGATGTTTTACTTACACAACCTTTCATTCTTTCAACCTTTCAACCTCTCCTGACGATTCGGTGTTTCAATATTCAATATTGCGATTGATCAAGAAACGCAATTTGAGTCCAAATTATTCACCGAATTAACGAAACTTCTTGGCACATATCGGATACGAACGACATCATTTCATTCACAAGTGAATGGCATGGTCGAACGTTTTCATCACGTGTAAAGCTACTCTGAGAGCTCGAGGTGATACAATAAATTGAAGCTCAGAAATTCTTAAGAAGATCTTAAGTGATAACCAGCGGAAATGATTTATGGACGAATCATCAAGCTGCTCGATGGACTCTTTATCGAAAATCCTCTTTCTCCTCATCAACCGACACAGTGATCGACTAATTAAGCACCACCATGCAAAATCTTATCCCAACGAACACATGACACAACAATCACGACAATACGATATTTTTGTCTCAATGATAATTTCGGTTTCGTTTTTGGAAGATTTTTGGATTTCGTTTGTACTGGATTACAACCTCCATACGAAGGCGAAAGTCATTTGCCGGTTACGTAGATATTTTGACATCTCAATTAAAAACAATCAGAATCTATCGATCGATTAAAAGCGGCCTATGAAATACCTTGTTCTGCAGAGAGAATTCCTGCATATAAAGAGTTTTCCAATAAAAGGTTTCATTTTGATATTTAAAAAACGAGTATTTTTTAAGCGAAATCAATGAATGTTTATTTCATTGTAAAGAGAAAGGTATGCCATTAACATTTGAAAATCAATTCGTACATTTGCGGCTGTATGTCCTCGATAACTTTACGAATTTCATCTTTAAGGTCTTGAATCGATTGTGGAGCATTGGCATAGACCTTATGTTTCATGTGGCCCCAAAGAAAAAAGTCTAAAGGTGTTAAATCACAAGATCTCGGTGGCCAATTGTGATATCCTCTTCGAGAAATAACACGGTTACGAAACTTTTCGTTGCTTGTGTGGCATATACCGCCGTCTTGCTGAAAATAATCGTCGTCCACATCAATATCTTCCAATTCCGGCCTTACAAAATCATTAATCATAGCTCGGTTGTCGCAATCCATTCATCGTAACAGTTGCACCAGCCTCATTTTCGAATAAGTAATGTCCAATCACACCGCCAGCCCACGTTGAGGATGGAGAGGCTTTTCAACAATCACTCTTGGATTTTCTGAGCCCTAAATGCTACAATTCTGCTTATCAACGTAGCCTCCGAGGTGGAAATGGGCCTCATCACAGAAGATGATTTTTCGATGAAAATCCGGATCATTTTGATGCATTTGAAGGATCCAATCAGCGAAGATACGATGTTTATGGTGATCGACCGGCTTGAGTTCTTGTGTTAACTGAACTTTAAAAGTCTTAAGACCTAAGTGTTTATGCAAAATATGGTGTAGTGTCGTTTGTGGAAGGTCTAATTCCAAAGATCAACGAGGAATCGACAAACCTGGGTTTTCGTTAACACTACGGGCTACAGTAGTAATATTCTCAGTTGTTCTTGAGCGACGCATACGGTTTCGGTTCTTCACATCAATAACTTGTCCCAACAGGTCAAATTTTTCCACCAGTTTCACTATTGCCGACCGAGAAGTTGCATCAGTTTTGGGAACTGTGACTGCAAAACTTTCACCATTTTTGTAATGAACTTTAACAATTGCAATGCGTTGTTGAAGCGTGAATCGTACCATTTTTAGTAATGGCGTAGTTTTTGCTTGTCAAATATCAAAAGATGACAGCTGCCCAAATAGCAGGCTATTCAAAATGAAACCTCTTACTAGAAAACCCATTAGAACACGTAAGTCTCAAATCAACGCCTAAAGGATCCACTCCTGACTTTTAATCGATTTTTAATCGTAAAATAGGAGGGGTACTGTAGCAGTCTAATTTTTTAAATAATAATTGAAACTGCATTCCGAACGATTTATTAAAATAAAATTGAACGACCGTAATAATTCAAGACACAACACCCAAGACACAACCCGGCACATAAAATATTCCTTGTTCAACCTTGCCACATCTCGACAATTTTTTAAAATTGTAATTTAAATATTTTCTACACCAAAACAAATAAAGAAATAATTCAATGATAAATTATACGAGTACTAAATCGAATTAATTTTCTTGTCTTCGTTGAAAGTCTATTAAAAAGTGAGATAACAATCAATTGACAAGCGCCTATTAACAGTAATGATAGTAAAAGAATTATATTGGAAAGCGATTAAAGTGTAATTTATATTTATTATCACACCATTTTCAGCCTCTCATGCATGGGCGAAATTATCGGTTTCTAATTTTAACCTCAATAAATTTATATACCTTGACCTTCCTCAACGGTCCATCGGTTAGATAGCTCGTTTTATACACACATATGTATATGTCGGTAGGGATTGGTACAGAAAGTTTATCTATCCGCACATCCTTCTGTGTTTACGTACCCGTTTCACTTGGAAATCGAAAATGAAATAATTTTTATGGAGATCCCATCGTTGATAAGAATATGATAAAAATTTCATTAATTTTACTGATGTGTACGGTAGAATCTACCGAAATATTTTATATAGAAATATGAATTTTCTTTTGTTCCATCTAAATGAGCTGTAGAATTTAAATTGCTGCTATCTCAATATTACTTTTGGTGGCAAATATTGCAATCGTTTGATCTCTTAATAAATTAGAAGAATCGTTTTATAATATAAATATTTTTTATTTCACACCCTGTATTTTATACACCTGTGTATCATCTCATTGTAATGACTAATTTGCTTATTTTCATTAAAGGTAAAATAAATTTCTTGGAAAAGAGAAATAAATTTTATTCTGATTTAAATTGATTTATTTGGTAGGTATAGGTGCTATGTAATTTCAAATCAATTTTTTGAGGGCGCTGTAATTGTTTTTTATGTAACAAAAACGATTTTCTTATATCCACAGTACCAATAAAATATAATTAAAGATGTTAGATTACTATCCGTTGACGGGACCATAAATATTTGTATTAATTTGTGCATTGGTTCATGATTTTCCACCCAATTCCACCCACTGTCAAAATATATGTACTTCGGCAGTGTAATGAATTCAGTATTATTATAGACTACGATTATTAACTATGAGTACCTCATATTTTAGAGTTCCATTTCTCACTGGATCGCCCAATTTATGGAAAAAGCTTAAATATGAAATTTCGCTCCAATCAATTAATTCCTATGTGCCTGTAAAGGGACCAAATTTTGAGTGAAAAACAGTTATGTGATGTGGACCGAATTTGTCACTACCATAACAACCTCAAAACGCCAATAGGGGTCGTAGTTGTGTTCCTTTTAATCACAGATCGTAATCTGTTTATGAAAATTTCCTTTGGCATCCTGCCCCTATCGGGATTCGAACGCAGTACCTCCTTTAACCACTGTGTTATTTGGTCGGTTCGTATTCATCCCGATCGATCAGTCAATCTGGGCTGTGCAGGAGACATATGAAGTTAGCCTAGTTTTTCATCCCAGAAAAAAAAAATTTACTCAACAATACTATTTCAACTCATCCCAGTTTTTTCTATTTAAACCTTATAACTCCTTCTTATACGGAAACTTGTTTAAGTTGAGTAAAACAACACAATATACATCTCAGATTTTTCCATTTACTTGTTGTTTTTGTACTCTACGTATGAATAAATGATGATAAATAGTTTCTATAAGTAATATGATTTATAGATAATAATTGTTTGTTTTGATAATGATTAATACTGTTTTGAGTTGGTAATAGTACGAGCTTACAATGACCAAGAGAGTCATCAGCCGTATGATAGTATTGACACAAATGTCCAAGTTCCATATGGGCTAATATGGAACTTGTCCATTTGAGTCAATACTACCATACAGCTGGTACTGCCCCCTTAGTCATTATAATCCCTTACTAACTATTACCAACTCAGAACAATACCAATCTTTTCCGGCAAATCGTATTGCTAGGAGAACGTCAATTCTTTTAACACTATGCGCCGTAGGCCCTTGGCGAAACACATTAACACTTAATAAACACATAATACACTTGTTTAATTATTTCGGAACACAAAAAAATTTTTTTTTAAATTTGTTCAAAATGTTTAAAAATTTACTCGATCGATTTCGACTTGTTAGGTCATCATCAGGAGCATCTAATATAGTAGAAATAAGCAAAAGTGTTGTTCCGTGTTGTTTACACAGAAAAATTACTAATAAAAAAAGGGAGTGTAATAGCGAATTAGTCATCGGCTGCGTAACAAAATTCAAGGAATAATTACCCGACGTATTAGTCATATTATTAAGAGCGTGAGAATAAAACAGGGCGGGATCTGTAATTGGTGAGAAATGGATTTCTCTCTGTTCGTTAAGGATATTTTGGTTAAGGAATATGGATTATCGAATTTCATAAGATTCTAAGGTATCTAAACGTCTGCTTTTGGGTTGTAATATGTCTAAATTGTTTAAGCTAGCTGTATGATTTTCTAAAGTTAAATGATTATGGAATGTAGATTGATTGCAACTAGATAAATGTTCGTTAGCTCTAACTCTAAAATTGCGCCCAGTCTGTCCAATATAGGAGAAACTACAATCATTGCAATTAATCCTATAAACACCAGACCTGGAAAGGCGATCAACTCCAGGTTTATTGTTTAAAACCATTTTATTTATTGATTGATTGATTTTGAATGTACGACCAAGTTCTTAGGCTTGAGTTCCCGGATGACGCCGGGTCCACCGTACACCCTTTTTTACACATAACAAAACCGAAGGATTGGATAGGTTAGTTAAGTGGGACAGAATCGGCCCGGTTACAGACACCTAGGTATAGCCGATAGTTAGTAACACAAAGACAACACAATTCTAATCTACTAGATGAAGGATAAAGGCTTAATAGGTTAATGGATAACGATGGTATTGGTCTTCAACAATTGCTTCTTTAAAACGGCAACCTAAGAAAAAATATTATTATTTCACATGCATCTGGAGTTTTCCTGAAATTTAATTCTATTAATACTTTTCGGCTTCCTAACCAAAATTGGTTGACTCGACCCGTTACAGACACCTATGTAAAGTCGTTAGTAATAAAATGACAACACAATTCTAAACTACACAATCAGCAATTACAATGAAGCATTAATTCACAAGCATCTGTAAATTTCCTGAAATTTAATTCTAAATTCATATTTTCCGGCTTCCTAAATAATTGAAACATTTATTAATTTAATCATTCTGCAACTCCGCAACTTACAGTAGAATTTCCTGAAACCAAAGTTATTTGAACTATATTCAAAATAACTCTAAAATTCATTAGTCTTTAACCGTTGAATTGGGCGAACACGAAACAGCAAAAAAAAAATAAAAAATAAAAAATAAAAAAAAACAGATTAACTAGATTAACTACCGGATTGCATTCAAATATCCCTTAAAATATCCATCCATTAAAATATCCTAAATAATTTAGAATTCGCAAAAATTTCGTATGTTTACTAAAATTTTTTTATAAAACTGATGAATTTTTCCCGACGCCCATCCTTTTTCACAAGGAAACAAATACTTTTATCACTACTTTTGCACTAGTTCTGGAACTTCTTCTACGTTTGCTGGGGATATATCACATACAATTAATCTCAGACATGACACATGCGACTCGTCTATGACTTGTCACCTCGTATTAGACTGTCATAAACGATTCATCTCAGACTGGTAACAAACGTAAATTAGTAATTAGTGTGTCGTCAATGGCTTTCCTGCTGGAAGGTAATATTTAAGTAAAGGCAAGTAGATAAAATTTGAAGAAATTATTCTAAAATGAATGATAAATAAGTTTATTTTATAATTTTTATAATTAAATATAAACCGTACCAGTATCTTAAAAGAGGGATAATATGTACTCGTATATTAAATATATTTGAATGAGATTTCCTGAGAACCGAATAATTTTAATATAATAGCTCGGCACTGTACATGTAGATTAATATTTAGGGTTGATTTGAAATTGGGAATTAATAATTATAATTCTTGTACTAAAACAGTCAAGATTGGCAACGTTGCATTTTATGACAAACATCCAGTCGTTGGTGTATTGAAGTAATCAAACCTTCTCTTTCTTTTGAATAATTATATTAATTATATCAAATATTTCTAGCTTTTCAGTTACATAGATATAACGAAGTTGCCGATAAACAATTCTTTATGTTAAGATTGTTAAAATCCCAAATCCAATGCGAATAATATTTCTTTTTATAAAGCAAAAATATCGCTAATAAGCTGTGAGAAAATACTAGTAACCCATTGAGTGTCACAAAAAGGCAATTTTGCGGTAAATAATAGGATTCGTTACCAACTCCAACATAGTTGCAATTAATCTTGCAAAAATGATGGATTATGAAGGAAATACAATATAGAAAACAGCTAATCATAAATTACCTACACTATAATCTCAATGCACAGAAGAAATACGGAAACGGAAAATTCTATCGCTAATCAAACCAAAATAAAAATATAACAATTTATTACACAAACGCTGAATAATAGGATGAAGGAACATCACCAAAATAGCTCTCTCCGAAAATCTCCGAAATCAAAGCGTGGAAGAAACCACCTCTACAAACAATCGTAGTAAAATGTACCAAGAGAATTATGCAATGTCCATCCAGGAGCTAAAATTACCTCGAAACGATCCCAACAGAAGGCATGAATCTTCCCACCATGAAACCACTACCATCCACCAAGCGACCTCCTGCCAACACCACCATTCAACAAAAACCACGCTTCACAAAGCCGTGACGAATCCATGATAGATCACAAACGAACCATGGCAACCCTACAGCCCAAAAACTTCAGCGTACGACCGATCATACCAAAACTCCCAAAATGATTCAGCCCCCGCCAAATCGACGGCAAACTCCAACAAAAACACCCGAAGCATTCAGCAAAGAAACCAATTTGGACATACAAATCCAACATTCAGGCAATGATTCAATACAAAACTGCAAATCCGCCCTCATACACTAACAAATGAGAACTACCTCAAGTCCTAAACAAAACAACTCAAAACAGTCAAAAATACCTTATAAATACAGGTAACGATAGAACACACATGAACACAACTCTCCGCAAGTTGAGAAACACAACGTTCAACGAACAACCACCACAAACCGCAGACACCGAGCCATTACTCACCATGAACGAAACCCATTCAAATCACTCCAAATATCAAAAAAGATTCACTGCAATACAGCTGCAGCACATCCTCGCCGCACATCCTGTGTAAACCAATCACACACATACACCACTCGTCAAAATCTAATCCAGTTTTCGCACCACAGAGAAAAAGTATAACCCCCTCCCAATCGCCAAAAATATACATTCCTTTATATGTACAATATTCATTTTGCGCGATCTCAACCTGCGACAACATCCACCCCTTGCCGATGACGCCAACCTAGGTCGACAAGGAGAGGTCAACGTCAGCCGCCTCTCCACAACGACGGCAAAAAATCTCACAAAGTTAACAAAAGTCTAAATTATTATACATATAACAAATCAACAAATTATGAACAATTAAAGTCTAATCGACTTTCCCAATTCACAAATTGAATCATCCACATTCAAGAACATTTAGTGCAAATCCAAAGAAATTCGCCCATTTAGACAACGTAATACGAAGTTTTAGTGTAATCCACTACAAAAATATAAATACAACCGTGAGAGAGCAGAGAATATTATACGATCATTTTGTTTATATTTTGCGCATCCCATATACCATATTTTCACTTATATGTATATCCTTAAATAAAAAAATTAAAAGAAATAAGGATTTCAGTACAACATGCAATAAAGACTTGATATCCAAATTTTAAATTAGCTTTTTGGTCGTGATTTGTTCAACTTTTCCAAGAAAATACCATCTACTCATATAACGAAATTCAACAAAATCACTGTGTACATAAAAAACTATAAACAATACGTATGCGAGAGAAAAACCAAAATTATAAAAATTAGAGACCACGACAGAATTTTTCATAGAAACAGATTACATAGAATGAATGCTAGCAACTGTCGTCACAAACTGTTTCATACCACAACAACACAAATAACTCGTCCATACGATTCATTGATTATTATGTAATAAAATATAATGTATAATGTAAAATAAAGTAATAAAAATAACACTTATCTTAAGCATCCTTTGTAACCAAAAAAGTCCTACAAATTGAATATTAACATACAATGCGTACGATGCATTCAAACAACGGTGTCGAAATAGTTGTAGTTGGAGGAATAACGAGCTACGTAAATTGTATGCTACCAGGAACAAAACATTTCGTACAGAGGTATCCGAAATTTCACATATTCAATATGTGAAACAAAAAGCTAAGCTGGATGTGTTGCGAGATAAGGCTTATCTATTTAACCGTAGAGGTAATAGTTTTTAGTCTGATTTCCAATTTCATCCACGTTTTAAGAACTTGTCCTCAATCGGTTTCAGTAGGGCAGAGATTCAAATGCTGAGTAATGGAGATAATTATGCTCCTACGCCAAATAACATCAGCCTTCAGTCATTCGAGAATCTTGCTGTAGATGCTGAAACTGCCTTATTTGACCAGCCGACCCAACTACAATCAGTATGTGCACTACAAATAAAGAAAGGTATTGATAACTCTTCTTCTCCTTCTAACTCTTATTCTGCTGCTTCTGTCGCTCTTGCTTCTCAAAGGCAAGGCAATACAATTACTGTGCTCGAAAAAGCCGATTACTGTAATAAAATTTCTGATTTTATTACAGAAAGCAAAGCAATAGCGCAATAGCTAGCAATAGGGATCCAAGTAGGTATTTTAAGACTTCTGTCAGTAAGTGTATGAACCAATACCAAAAGTTGTTTAATGGAACTGGTTGGACGTACTCTGTCATGAATCCATCTGCTCGGATTCTTTATTTTTAAAAATCCATAAGGAGGGCATCCCGATTAGACCAATAGTCGCGTATTGCAATGTTCCTGCCTACAAGCTATGTAAGGGTTTCATAAACTTTGTCAATGATCATACTAATTTCTTTTCGGCTTACTCGATTCAGAACTCGGTAGAATTGATTAGCAAAATTCAAGACGTCAAAGACGTTCAAGACGTTGCCAGTCTTTTCACTTCTATTTCAATTAAAACTTTAACTCAAACAGTTTGTAATTACTTATATAGGAAGGGATGTTGTAGATGAGGCCTTACGTCGCGAACTGAAGTTGGTGTTTGAGACTTGTATTAAACAAAACTATTTCTGTTTTTATAATACATACTTCAAATTCGTTGATGATCTATCCATGGGCTCACCTTTGTCACCCTTGTTAGCTGAAATTTTCATGAATTTCTTCGCACAAATGATTTTATCAAATAAGAATCCTTATTTTCGTCATATAATCTTCTGGTACAGATATGTTGATTACATACTATGCCTATGGAACGGAACTGATAGACTGTTAAACTCATTCCTTACTTGGTTAAATTCTCAGTATCCCACCATTGATTTTACGTTGGAAAGAGAAGAAGATAAATGTATTAATTTTCTAGATATAACAATAACCAGGATTAATTCTTCTTTAGACTTCAAAATTTATCGGAAACCCACGTATATAGACGCTATTATCTTTAGTTCTTCAAACCATCCCCATAATATTTAAATGTCGGCTTTCCACTCACTTATAGATAGACTAATAAACATTCCTTTGGCAAATTCAAATTATGACATAGAGCTTAATATAATTCTACAAATAGCAACGAATAACGGATATGCAACTAAGACTATATTAAAGTTATTAAATAAAAAGCTAAAGCATAAAGCTCTAACGGGTATTTATCCACCGGATAATACAACACAGAAAAATTGGCGTCGCTTAGAGTATAAAGGAAAAACTAGCCAACGGATTAGCAACATCGTGTCCGATTATACCAATATTAGTTTTGCTTTTTTTAATAATAACACAATAAATAAAATGGTTTTAAACAATAAACCTGGAGTTGATCGCCTTTCCAAGTCTGGTGTTTATAGGATTAATTGCAATGATTGTAGTTTCTCATATATTGGACAGACTGGGCGCAATTTTGGAGTTAGAGCTAACGAACATTTATCTGGTTGCGATCAATCAACATTCCATAATCATTTAACTTTAGAAAATCATACAGCTAACTTAAACAATTTAGACACATTACATATACAACCCAAAAGCAGACTTTAGATACCTTAGAATCTTACGAAATTCGAAAAATATCCAATATAAATAACCAAAATATCCTTAACGAACAGAGATAAATCCGTTTCTCACCAATTACGAATCCCGCCCTGTTCTATTCTCACGCTCTTAATAATATGACTAATACGTCGGATAATTAAATTTACTTCAATATACCTTGAATTTTGTTACTCAGTCGATGACTAATTCGCTTACATGCTATTCACCCCCTTTTTTATTAGTAATTTTTCCGTGTAAACAACAGATGGTTGGAACGGTCAATAGATTAATTTTTATTGCCTATTTTTTGCCCCTCCTTCTTTATTTCCTTTTGCTTATTTTGAAGACGAACTTAATTATTTATTTAAAAAATTGTTCATGTAAGTAATGTTGTTTAAGTGCGCCACGATTCGCGATGTCCACCGTAAGTATGTATTTCTTTTCCCTCCATTTTACTTAAATCCATGCCTCGGACTAGGTCCAATTTGCTTAATGTGGTTAGTTTAAACGCCCAGAGTCTTATTTTAAATATTGACGAACTTCGTCATACTTTTAATGGGGTTCCAATTGATGTCATTTGCTTATCGGAAACGTTTCTATCGTCCGATATTCCCGGTTCCGCGTTGGCCATTAGTGGTTATAATTTGTTCAGGCGTGATAGAGCTAATCCACTGGTTAATTATGGCGGAGTATGCCTATATGTTAACGAGCATATTAAATGTAATGTTGTATCGGTACCCCTCTCAATTTCTCAAAGGCTCGTTCCTGACTTTGAGTTTCTTTTTCTAAATGTCTTCGTCAATAAGCGGAAATTCCTTTTTGGTGTAGTTTATAATCCTCCTAAAACGAACAAGAGGTCTTATGCTCAATTTAAAAAATCGCTTTTAGACATTGAGTGTCTTTTTAGTTATTTTTCCTGTCGGTATGATGAGGTTTTCATTTCGGGTGATTTCAATTTTGATATTTCTCAAGAGACTTTATTTTCTCGTAGCTATTTAAATATCTTAAATAGCATTAATCTTTCAGTTTATAACACTGAAGCGCCCACATACTCTTATGCAACCGCAAGTGGTGGTTCTTATTCTTTCATTGATCATGTTGTCGCTTCTGCTGATAATTCCATTTGTTTTTTCAATCAATTGTCTCTTGGTATTGGTTCTCATCACGATCTCCTTGTTTTTTCTGTTAATTATTACTCTCGTCCTAAACCTAAAAGTTTCAACTTTAGGGGTTTTTCGAAAATTGATGAATCTCACCTTTCATCAATTTGTGGCTCTATTCGTTATGCTATTAATTATGTATTTAATAATTGCGTTCCTCTCACTACTGTTTATTTTAGACCTCCCTAAACCTTCCCTAACCTTTATCCCCCCCTTGGATGACGCAAGAGATTTCGAATCCTATTTCTGTTCGTTTTTCCAAATATCGTCTTTGGAAAATGAGCCCTAATTCTATTTCTTATCTAGCTTATAAGCAATCTCGAAATAGAGTGGTAAGTTTAATTCGTATCGCTAAGCAAAATTTTTTCAAGGATAAGCTAGACCCCTCACTTCCCTTTAAGATATTTTGGCGTAACGTTCGCAATTTGGGCCTTGGTAGTTGCAAAGGGGGTGCTTCGGTAAATTTTAAAGCTAATGATTTTAACCATTACCTAAGTAATTCTAGTTCCACCCATGATATTTCCAATATTGATTTAGTATCTGTAGAATCCCTAAATTCTTTTTCGTTTGCAAATATATCTATTGCCGATTTGCATTCTGCAATTTTGGAAGTTAAATCGCAATCCACTGGTCTAGATATGGTTAGTTTAAAATTTGTTAAGCGTATTTATCCTAATGTATCAAGATACTTGTTACATATTTTTAATTTTATTTTAACGACCTCTTTTTACCCCGCTCACTGGAAGTTGAGTAAAATTATTCCTGTTTCTAAAATTAGCATTCGATTCGCCATTCTTAGATAACGATTCCATTAACTCTAATATTTCTCTTATTAATGAAGATTTGGTAAGAATTTATAATTGATCACCGCTTAAATTTTAAAAAACTTTTCTGGACAGGTATTGTTGCAAATTTAATCTAGAATATTTTAGTTAATAACCGTTTTTCTCGTAAATGATCAGACGTCAAAAACTCGAAGTCAAAATGATTACCGCTTAAGTCTTGAAGAATTGTCCTGACCTGATATTATTGCAAATTTAATTTAAATTCTTTAAGATTATAGACAATTTTCTCATAATTGTCATACTTTCCAATATATTTGCAAAAGCTCCTATGTGGGAGTTGTCACGTTTGGTAGTCCTATTTTGGCCAAAATTCACTGGGAACTCGCAATTTATGGAAAAAGGTTAAGTATGAAGTTTCATTCTAATCAATCACTCCGTCTAGAGGCTGTACAGGATTTTATCACAAATCGTCATTTCCGGTTAAATTTTAGAAAAATGATCTGAGTACCTATTTCGCGCGGAAATTGAGAGACGAGACTACAAGTTTGTGTATACGTATACGACGTATAATACACAATTTTGAATAAGTGTGCTGTCGTTTGTTACATAAGTATGTGTGTTTTTTTGGTGCTTCCACTCCTGTTTTCACATTTTTCCATGGTATTGAGATGGGGAATTCGACTTTTCAGTTTAAATTTTAATATTTCAGTGTTTTGGGCTCATCGGTAAAGGAAAATGCTAAGTTTAAAAGAAAGTGAATTTTTTTTACGTGATGTGTTGTTTAACACGTAACGTTTTACGCATTTTTTTTTTGTATAAAATATAAAATTTGTTAATTTATAAAATACAAAATTATTAACCTAAAATCAAAACATTGCGAATGGTGCGGCACTAATTAGACGTGTTTGTTATTAACACAAACAGGGAATTCTTCTCTGTCATTATTTTTGGGCCAAAATACGCGTACTTTGTTGCAAATTTAATTTAGAATCTTTAAGTGCATCTAACTCCTATGGACGATGTTACATTCGGTGGACCGATTTTGATCAAATACCAGTGGAATCCCCAAATTTACTGGAAAAGCTTAACTATGAGTTTCATTCCGATAAATCAATCCATCTGGGCTGTTCCTTTCAAAATATTTTGCAAAATTTGAAAAAGCTCCTATGGAAGTAGACACGTCCGGTAGACCGATTTCAGCCAAAAGTTATTGGGATCCAATTTGTGGAAAAGTATCATTTTTATCCCCGCTTAGATGATGTTTTTGTTTATACAAGACAGTTTTTCTTAAAGTCCGGTAAGTTTAATTTTTCGAGAAATCAACATATCCACCCCTCCTTTTTTAATTTTAAATTTATTTATTTTTGTATTGATATCTTCATGAAATTTGACAATATTTAAAGTTTGTTAAATATATTTTTCGACAGAGTCTGAGTAACTTGGTTTCTACATTTCATACAAACTATAACTTAATTCTTGTATTAACAAATGTGAAATATTTTGTAGGTGTATGTAACCAGGTCAAGTCTATCATATTTAACAACCTTTCCTATCCCTTCATCTTGTTATGTGTAAAAGGGTGCAAGGTAAGCTTAGTCTTGGTCGTACATTCTAATCAATCAACCAATTTCCAATGCAACGCTTTATATGCTAAAGGCCGCGAATAAACATGTTTCATAACTAAAATTATTTGATCGTTTAATATCGAAACGTCCAAAACGTATTTCTAAAGGCACTGGTAGTTTTGAGACCGAGGAACCACTATTGAAATTACCGCCCCAATCAATAATAACCCAATAGAACAGTTAAAATAATAAATCAGAATCAGAAGAATCAATTAGCATAAAAACTGAGAGAGAATATTTTATGGACAACACTCAACTTTCTTGATTTCTATAGTGGAAACATAAACTTATCGGACTTTTGGTAAAATTGTCTCGTATAATCAAAAATCATTATTCCTGCTTCAATTTCAGAAAACCAACAATGGCAACCCTTAACTTAATCTTTAAATTTAGTATAACTGAACAAAATTTTTGGGTCCATCTTATTGGAAGCGAAACTCAAAATATAAATAAATATCTAAAAATTATTTTAAACGATACTTTTGAATTACTTTTGGGGCCAACAATAGTATGAAGCTAGATAGATAATTCATTGGGCACATTTTAGTTTCGCAATGAAAAATTTTAAGATATAAGTTACCAAACAACCATAGATGACATGAAAAATTTATTTTGTTGAAACGAAACTTGGTTGTTTTATTTTCTATTGAAAATAGAATATCAGCGAATGTTGATTACCCTCACCAGGATAAATTAGAATTTCTAATTCCGTTTCAATAAGCTTTAGTTCTTATTAATGTCCCTATAAAATATATACATACGAGTCCCTACAACTTTTGCGCACGTAATGAAACATTTGATCAAATAACATTTACATGAATAATTTAAACACGTTTAGATAAGCACAACACAAATTTCTCGCACCAAATAATCTTTCATCTTTCGAATTGTGGTCTGAATCAAATCAAAAATAACAATTTTCAATCATACATAGGTAATCCATAAACATTTTTGATTCGAATTAATATTCGTGCCGCAACCGCAAAATATTAATTCGTTTTGGAGATAAACCGAAATTGAATTAAACATGAATGTTTTTTAAATGGTTCCTTAAACATTCACTCAAATTATTACGTAAATCTCACTCATTTTTATCGTATTGAAATGTTGCATGCAACATTTATGATTGATTAGGAGAAAAAAAATATGTGTTATATTTCCCTGCAACAAAATTTACTGTCACGCCAGTAAGGACACGGATATATTTCCCTACCATCTATATTTTAATAGATAAACTAAATCCTTTACAACACGATTATTTGTGTCCAAACTAAATTTATAGCACAATTACGTTCTTCAAATTTACGTTAACAATTTAATTAAATAAAAATAAATTTTAATTTAAATAAGAAATAAATAAAAACAAACACTTACAATTGGTGTGACACGGTAATAGCACTGTATCATTTTCATGCACTTTAACTGTGGTTGGAAGGCTCTCAAAATTTTTATCACTTAACGTTGTTGGCGATAACGATGATGATTGATAATATATCGGTGTGTAATCACATCGATATAAATTAATTTGATAAAACACTATTGCCAAAATTATGGTCACGTATTGCAATTTTAACATTTTCACCACACAATTTTTTAATAAAATATTTCAAACACTTTTAACTAAATTCTAAATCAACAATTTAGTAACGTATTTCACATGATTATTAACTGTACGTAGAACAAATTAATTAATTGATTAATTAATTAATGATGAAAGATGCTTCTATTACAAAAATACACTGTACTAATTAATTTTATAAACGAGGACACCAAAAAGTTATGAAATATTTTTGTACTCGCAAGAACAAATTCTACAGAATGAATTTGATGTGTACGTAACGAAAAGTTAACTAAAAATGATCACAAATAAATTTAAGTAAGGGAGTCGCGCGGAGTTATTGAGAAAATATTATTTACGAAAGATGTTGCTTTAATACAATTAACCATAATGTGTGTATATATACGAAATGTTAGTGTATTTTATGATCCAACTTTTTTTAAGTGGTTAATTCTATAAAGTCAGAGATCAACAGCATAAGTAGAAGTATGTATTGTGTAAATAAAAATTGTTTTGACTTTTTATGTGTTTGATGACAATTTTCAACGGTTGTTTGGAAAATTGATGGTTTGTTCACTTTCAAACACTCAAATAGAAGTTTTGTTTAAAACTATTGTAAACATACTTAATTTATTGACCTTTATGTCTCGGTGTAAAAGGATAGATTTGTTCAGTTCAGAAACGTAATCTGTCAGATATTATGTTTGAATGGATGGTTAATGCTGTATGTTTCTAAACCTAACATTTCAAAACGTTAAGCTCTGAACATATTATAATTCCAACATGGGATCCTTAATGTGCCAACTTCTCCTAAAAGGGCCACCAATATCGTCGCCATAGTTCTATCTTGGTGTAAGTCCAAAATTACGTTGTGGTATGCTATGTAATTTTTTCCGCTCATTTCAAAAATGTAATCAAAATCGTTCTAAGTGCCATAGTTTTTGAATTACACAGGGTACATTTTAGTTTAAGTTCGCACAAGTGCTTATATGAAACGTTCATTAATGTTGTATGTCCTGTACTCGAGTGTAAAATGTACGTATTAGAACATTTTAAACGTATTTTTAACATTTTGTTTTGCATAATTCTACTTTGTTCTAAGTTCATACAATTTTCCAGTTTGGTGTAACTCCAATATCTAAAAATTGTATTCTTATTTGCCGTAATTCCAAATATCAGCCAATGAAAAATGTTTGTTTTACAATCACGTGATATTTTTATGTAAATAGGAAACTTTTTCGCAATTTGATTTATTCTAGCTTCGTACGCATATGTGAAAGGATGTACTTTTAAATTTTTAAATAAAATTAAATAACTCACTGGCTGCCACGTGGCATGGGTTAAGAAAACTGTTGGCTGCGATAGCTCGGACAGGGCCCCTGGGTCTAAAAGATAGACGTCCCAGGTGGAACTTGAGGCGAGTGGCAGCAAGCGAAGCCAGGTGCAAACAGACATGATGTCGGGTGCTCCTAAGGATCAAAAACCAATGCTATTCAGTGAGATCGTATTTAACAGAAGTCTGGAAGTTGGGAGCATCACGCCGGAGAAGTAAGTGGTGTATAATGCACTAGACTAGATATTTTTCAGGGCCCTGTGAGAAAATCCGGGATCCTCCCGTCCTGTAGAGATGCGGGATGGTACCAGAGGCGCGTGAAGTCAACTGCGTGCTCGAGCCAAAGATCGGTCGACTTCTATAAGAGAACAGTGACCGAAGTATGCGAGGTATGGCAGGGCACGAGGCTTGAGGCATTCCGCAAAGCAAAAATCCCGAGCAGGCCGAGGGCATGCATCTGGTTATCAACCGAGCCGGACAAGCCGGAGGAGATCCTTGAGATCATTCGGGCCAGTAATTCCGATCTTCCAACGATCTTCCAAAATCAAAGGGAGTGATCAACTTCGGGTTTGGGTAGATCACTCTTAAAGTATATAAGAAAGATGAGGTCGATACGGGCGTCGAAGACCAGCCTGGAAGCGACGGTGGACGGACCCAGCGGGTGACGATCAAGTGGGCGGGGGACGACTGTGCGAGTGATGTTTCGGGCGAGGAGAGTTTGGGGAGTAGAGGTAGTCTCCTCTCTCTTGAGTCTGATGGGGACATCCTGTCGAACTCTCGACGAGAGGCGGATGGCGTCCGAAGCAACGAGCCAGATGGTACTATCCCGATACCTCGGCAGCTCTCGTTCTCAGACTGACTAAGTCAGATGAGAACTTGGTGTTAATCCAAGAACCCCGGATTAACAATAACATGATCTGTGGCCTTAGAACAAAGGGGTATAAATTATTATACTCAAGTAACTCTAAGAAGATCAGATCGTGTATTTTAGTGAACAGTAATTTGAATATTTTTCTTCTTCCTTAATTTAGTAGCGGCGATGTTACAGCGATGAGCGTTGAGATTGGCTGCGAAAAATTATAGCTAGCCTCAGCCTCTATGGATTGCGAGAAGGATTTTCCAAATGTCAGAAACAACCTTTGTGTCAGAAACAATTTTTCATATGACCATGGGATGGAGCGTGGCAAGGGAGCACCCATTCTCTGATCACCGATATATAACATCAACGTTGAACCTGATATCCGGAAAGCCTTGAGGAATCCCAGAAAGACAAACTGGAACAAATATGGAGAGGTGTTGGAGGAATAATTGCCGTTGAAGGTCCCTAGACTTCCGGCAACAGTAGAAGAATTAGATTACATGGTTGATATTGTCACAAAGGCATGCAATCTTTCATTTAATGCTGCGTACCCCCTGATAAAGCCTAGGGCCAGGCAGAAACCGACATAGTGGACCACGGAGCTGGGAACCTATCGGAGGGCGTGCAGGACAGCCGTTAATAAAGCTAAGAACACAAGGGAAGTTCGGGTTCTTGAAAAGCTTGTTTTATTTATGATTATTATGTAGGGAATTTTTCTTATATTTAGCAATTTACAAGTTAAATTTTTATCGTTTCGCTAATTCTATACATTTTTTTTATATATTTATTTATTACAACTGATTTACAAATCATCTAGTAATTTATCTTTCATAATTTATATTCTTGTTTGGAGGGTTGTAGCCCTTTGGCTAGTCCCCTTTACAATTTCCATGTGGTTTCTTCCTTCGCAGCCGTCTTACTGGGTTTGAATCATCCAACATATGACGTATCTCAGCATTTTGGTGTAGACTAATACGTTGCATGTGTTTTGTCGCGTGTTTCCTTATTTCTTCACTAACGAAATCCATCTTCAGATCTCTATAGAGGTTGTCATTTCTTATGTACCACGGTGCATTAACTATTCCACGAAGGACTTTGCTTTGGAAGGACTGGATGATATTGACGTTGGTTTTCTTTGTACAGCCCCAGCAGAGCTGAATACCGTAAGTCCACACATGTTTTAGGATTTTCCGGTATAGGAGCAATTTATTATGTAGAGTTAGCTCAGAATTTCTTCCTAAGAGGCAATTCATCTCTCTGTATTTGATGTTTAACTCTTCTTTTTTCTTTTTCACATGCTCTTCCATTTTAATTTCGCGTCTAGAGTCATTCCTAGATATTTTGCCGTGTTTGCATAGGGAATTTGCTGGGAGTTCAGTTCTACTGGTATCCAGTTGACCTTCTTGTTAGGGTAAAGTTTACGTGAACAGATTTTGTTTCATTAAGTTTTATTCGCCATCTCTTGGTCCAGGTACTGATAATATTAGTAGCTCTTTGCAATTTGCTTGTAGATTCTTCTATGCAATTAGCAACTGCTAAGATGGCCGTATCATCCGCAAACGTATAGAACATATAAAGTTGGTCCCAGAACGCTACCTCGTGGTACCCCTGCTGATATTTTCTTTATTTCTGAGTATTCGCCATCTAATTTAACTCGAAAGTGTCGGTTAGATATGTAAGATTTTAGAATTTCATAAAACTGCTTTGATAAGTCTCTTTGTAATTTTATCCAAACCTTTATGCCATACTCTGTCAAAGGCCTGTGCTACATCCAAGAAAACGCTTGAACATACTTTCTTTTTTTCAAGTACGTCTTCAATTATGTTTGTAATTCGGTGTACTTGTTCTATTGTCGAATGGGTTTCTCTGAAGCTAAATTGATGTGGAAGAATAAGATTTCCTTCTGCTATTATTGGTTTGAGTCTTTTTAGGAGTAGTTACTCGAATAATTTTGAAATTATTGGAAGTAAGGAAATCGGCCTATACGAATTTTTGTCATTAAGTAGTTTGTTTGGTTTAGGTATCATAATTACTTCTGCTACTTTCCATTGACTTGGAACGTGTTTAAGTCTGAACACTGCATTAATTATTTGGAGTAGTTTATGTAGTCCTTTTTCAGGAAGAGCTTTTACTATTTCACATATCCTGGAGATTTCTTTGTATTTAGGTTAAGATAGATTTCCTCTTTTATTTCTTGTAATGTGACAGGAGATATATTGCAGTTGTGGTATGTTTTCCTCTGCAGTTTGTCTAGGTAGAGGCTGGAACGTGCCCTCGAGGTGGGTTGCGAAGGTTTTTGCTTTGCACTTATAGTCCATGTGCCATCTTCATTTTTTACTGGTGGAATTTGTAGTTTAGGTCGTTTTAAGCTTTTTGTCGTTTTCCAAAGGGAGTACTCGGTATCTTTTTCCCCAGTAAGGCCACTCAAGTATTTATTAATAGATTCGTTTTTGATTTCTTTAATTAGAAACTTTAGTTTATTGGATAAAAAATTTAGATTTGTTTCATATTCTGGCGCTCGACTTCTTTGCCAGGCCTTTCTTGCTTTTCGTTTTGCTGCAATCAGTTCTCTAACTTCTAGAGGATAAATAGTATTTCGGCGCATTTCCTTTGAACTTGAGGGGGTACTACTCCACACCGCTTCTTGTATGCTGTTCTTGAGTTTTCTAGTTCTTCTTCTAGCTGTATCGGGTTTTTAATTGGCACCTGAAGATCAATATTATCCTCAACAAGTTTCTGGAATTTCTCCCAGCAGGTTTTTTTGTTCGTTAGCGAAGGTGGACTAGTCTTTTTAACAATCGTTGCACTGATTGTCATAATAACAGGCGTGTGATCCGACATAATCCCCTCGCTGCTTTCTAGGTATATATAGTTTTCGTCTATGCGTTTGGTGATAAATAAGTCAATAATATCGAGTATTTTGTTTCTATCCGTAGGCCAATAAGTTGGTTGATCTCCAGAATGAAAATCGCATTTGCATAGTCTTCCTGCTGCAAACAGCTCTCTTCCTTTTTTAGAGGTTACTCTTGATCCCAGTAGGTGTTTTTTGCATTAAAATTACCTCCGATTATGAAACTTCATCCAAGTAATTTAAATAACGTGCAATAGTCTTCTTTAATTAAATTATATCTGGGGGGGGGGCAATATATTGACGATATACTTTATTCCCGACGATCCTCCCCTTGCCCTTCTTGCTGGATGAATGTCGTGGTAACAATTGTATCCAAATATTTTAAGATATGAAGTTGAAGTAAAATTGGTTTCCGATAGTAGGCGTATATCTATTTTTCGGTATTTAGGAAAATTTCTAATTCTGGAATATGTTGCATTAGCCCATTTGCACTCCAGGTTACTATTCTTAATGTTTTATTTGTGGTTGTTTGCTTCATTTTAATAGAGCATGGATTTCATTTCATTTAGAGAATTTTGCTTATCTAACCTGTTGCTTAGAGCTTGAGGCATTTCTCTTGTTTATCTAGACGAATGTTAAGAACTTCCATGCTTCTTAGTACCTTTTGGAGCATTGCTGTACCTTCAGTAGTGCCCTCCAAAATTACTGGTTTTGTCATGACTACTTGCGAGTACAGTTTTGGTTTTGTTTCTCCTGTTTTACTAGCATGAGGTTTAGGTCCCTCTTTGGTGGAAGTTTGATAATTTTTTACCGATGTTCCTGGATTTTGTTTTCGCGTTTTATTTCTTATTTTTTGTAGCTCCTTAGCTATTTCACATCCCCGGCAGTTTGCGGGATGTGACTTATTGCAATTGACACATTCTGCATCCGGCACATTTCAGGCATCTTGTCTCTCTTTGGCAATATTTCTGCGTATGATTAATAAAACCTTGACATTTTTTGCACTGCGGTATTAATCCGCTATTTTTTTCAATGGCTCTATTTTAACTCTCATGCTAAGTATTACCTTGATATTATACACATCTTCCATTTTTTGTTTGTTATTAAAAGTGAGGATAAATAGTGGAAGTCCTTTTTCGTTAACTTGAATTCCTTGATCAGTTTCGATTTTTTCTTTCTTAATAATGTTTACGGCCTTTTCTATTTGATAACCCTTTTGCTTGAGATCCTCAATAATTTCCTCTTTTGCACAGGTTGGGTGAAGACCTCTAGTCATAAAGTTATGGCAGAAATGAATGAAAGAATTGGGCGATCATTCTTATCCTCATAGGTAAACCACGGATGCCCCTCGGAATTAAGCTTTGTAGCCAATGCTATATAAGTTTTAGAGTCTATATCATTAATTTTCCAGACGCCGTTGTTTAGAGATACGAGTTTGTACTCGGCTATCGTAATCGATTTCATAATCGATTGTATAGTGCAGAAATTTGATTTCCCGACGACATTTATTGGTGGAGGTGATTTTTCTTTTGGTTTAGCTGGTTGTTGTTCTAGAGCTAGTTGTTTCTTGATGATTAACTGTTTTACAGAAACCTCTATTGAAGTTGATGGTAAAGTTACTGCCATTTCTGGTGAGTGTTGCGCTTTCCTTTTCTTGCTTGCAAATCCAATTTGTTTCTCTTTCTAATTCTTCTTCATCCGTATGATTCCTACACATTTTTATAAATTTTATTATTTTTATTTTTTATCTTCTTTACTTTTCCATTTAAGATTTCTATCGACTACTTTATAAAAAATTTATATTTCTTTATATTCGTATTTTATTATTTATTTATTTTTTATAAAAAAAAAATTTGAAGTAGTACAGGTAAATTTTGAGAAATATTTAAATAAAAATATCACTTACAGCAATATGACATAGGAATACAGGACGTTAATCCCCTTGAGTTGAAATCTGTTATAGATGGCACACGTTACCCCGTGGATAGTCCTAACGTGTTGGGACCGAGTCGTCGTCTTCCTTCTTACGGAATGCACGGGCGGCTGTCTTAATGCTTTGTTGGACGCAATTAAGACTTCGTTTTGCTGGTTTCTGCTACTCCGGGGCCTCGTGTCCCGTAACTTTATCCGGAAGGTTTTGCAAATGTTTAGGTCGCTACTTGCGACTGGTTCGTAACTTGAATATTTTTGTTTGATGTAGACTTAGAGAAATATGTAAACTCGTAAATCAAACTAGCGTTTTTTCTGCTCTGGCGCCAGTTTAATCTGTTTAGATCGTTGAAATCAAAAAAAATTATTTTTAACTCTGTTCTTCTTATTCTAGATTTTTACATAAGGTAAATTGTGTTTTGTGATAACGAAATTGCTTATTATGCTTATTAAGAAAAAATACGTTATACTGGAAAATTTCCACTTGCGAGTTGCAACGTGCTAAAAAAGTAAAATTACCTGACAGGAATGTCTGTCTGGAATTGCGGAATATGAGTAGGCATGTTTAATGCGCGTGATAAATGTTAGAATCTTAAGTTGTACGCATAACATGTCCTAGCCATCTCAGGCTGTTTAATTTTATGAATCATGTCAATTTTTCCGGGATACTTTCATAGCTCGTAATTCATTCAACTTATGCTCAAATATTTAAGCTCTTACTTTCTCATATTATAAATCTCCGGTAATTTGGCTTTTTACGTTAACCACATACCATATATGTATATAACTATGGATTTCTTTTATTTTACTTTTATTTATTTTTATGTTACACTTTTAAAAATCTACATAAGACTAACTTAATTATTCTTTATTTGTTTTATTCATGAGTTTTCTTAGCGGAATCTAATTACAAGCTAAACCAAGTGGAAGATTACTGACACAGTTTGATTAGTTTGCATAGCTCACGACTCGCTTTATCGTTGAACAACACATTGAGTCCACACGTTATGCTCATACTGTCTTTCGATGGAGGGGAGAAAGAGCGTCCTCGACCTTGATCCAGGAACAGTTTCATGTGGGCTGTTAGTAAATGTAAATTATTTATACGATTATGCAAGTAGTGGAGAATGGTATATTCCGGTAAACGTCCATATACATGCTTGATAATTAATTTGCTTTAGGTAAACATTATTTAGCCGTTTTCTGTTCTGGATATTTTCCTGGTTGATTGTGGCAATGTCTGGGCTTGTTATTATTTGGCGCGTCTCTTGAGGATTATGAAAGTACTCCTCGAATTTCTTCATTCGCCCTTTACCGCTCGTACGATTGAAATTCTTCAAAGTTAACTGTAACTGTACAATACCAGAATGTTATGATAAAATTTCCCGTGAATCTTCGGTTTTCGGGTCCCTATACAGTTGGATGAATCTCTGTGTTATAATGATTTAATTCTCCAAATCTTATTCTTGTAACTCTTATT
This sequence comes from Nephrotoma guestfalica, assembly GCA_963691935.1. NCBI lineage: Eukaryota > Metazoa > Arthropoda > Insecta > Diptera > Tipulidae > Nephrotoma > Nephrotoma guestfalica. Next base: position 215,932,246 of record OY829914.1, read on the forward strand.
TTTTTATTTTCTTTGTGGGTTAGGTTGCATTTTAGTCTGAATATTTGGTTTAAGGAACACCGTTTGGTTTTCTACCAGTGTTGGTAGTTCTTCTTTTCTATTGTATCAATTTCCATTCTTTGAATAGTTTCTTCTAGTTTTAAGTTTACGTTGTTAAATAACTCATTCGCTTCTCTTTGGATTTCATTTGGGTTAAACGTGTTATTTTGGTTGAAAATGATTTCGTTTGGTGTCAAGCCAATAGCTGAATGAACTGTGTTATTATAAAGTGCAACTGACCGTTCTATGCCAGATTGGATGCTTGGATTAAGAAGTTTGCATTTGTTAGTATTAAGGATTTCGATTATTGTCGAAAAAAATAATTCTATTTGTCCGTTTGTTAAGTTTTCTTAGATACTCTTTAAACTGGAGGAACGGGAGGTCTTACGTGTCAATTTGGATCATTTGTAGGTGTTTTAAGAAATAATATATAAGGTTTTCCAATAAGAGTGAAATGATTTCTTTAAAAAACACACTAATTGTTAAGGTAATTGAAATGTTTTTTATTTAATGTGAAGTACAATCGACACAATTAAGTTCTGAATAAAATGTCATTCAAATGGCCTCCACGACTTCTTCTGCAGGAACGAATTCGATGAACCCAATTTTCGAGCACTTTTTCCACTAAATCAAAACGTATGTCATGAATAGCACGTTCAATATTAACTTGCAAAGCTTGAAGAGAGTTTCGTTCATTGCTAAAGACCAATGACTTCAAATAACCCCACAAGAAATAGTCTAATAGTGTTAAATCACAACTTCTCGGAGGCCATTCAAAATCACAATTTCTTGAAATAATCGAATCTCCAAACTTTTCTCGCAATAATTCTATTGTTGCACTTGCTGTGTGGCACGTAGCCCCGTCTTATTGGAACCAAATGTTGTCAAGATCAACTTCTTCCAATTTCGGCCATACAAATTTGGTTATCATCGATCTATACCGATCTCCATTGACAGTAACGGTATTATCAGCTTCATTTCGAAAAAAATACGGACCGATGATTCCACCAGACCAAAAACCACGCCAAACTGTCCATTTAGGTGAATGTAATGGTTTTTCATGAATAATTTGTGGATTTTCTTCGCACCAGAATTGACAGTTTTGTTTATTTACCGCACCACTCAGATGAAAGTGAGCCTCATCAGAGGAGATGATTTTCTTAAAAAAATCGTTATCGTTTTCAAATTGTTCCAAGGCAAAATCAGCAAATTCACGACGTTTACGGTGGTCCAATGGCTTTAGTTCTTGAGTGAGAACGGATGCAAACCCAAATCCTTTCTCAAAATCCGCCAGGTTGTGGTTTGAGACACCCAATTCTTGAGAACGGCTTGGAATCGACAAATTGCGGTCTTCAGCAACACTTGCCTGAACGGCAGCAATATTTGCATTACTTCGAGCGAATCTTTGTCTTATTGGCACATCAACATTATGTAAAGAAAACGTACGCTCAAAATTTTCAACAATTCGACGAATAGCGAGCACACTTGGACGATTATTACGACTATAAAATGGCAAAAGCGCACGACAAGTTGCAATTGGAGAACGATTATTTTGATAATAAAACTGAATAATTTGTAAACGTTGTTCATGCGTATATCTCACCATGATGAAATTGTAAACATTACTGAATGCAATGAAACAAAAAATGACAGATCATGACATATTACAAATGGCCGAAACGTCACTTAAAAATAATATCGTTCCTATTGGAAAACCATATATTATGGGAAGGAAATCATTGTGGTTGATGTTGAATAATACTGCGGACAAAAAATAGTAAGACTTTGTTCATAATTTTTAAATTCTTTATTTATTTCTCCAAATCTATTTCGTCCCCCTCAAAGTAATCCCCCCCCCCCCCGGCCTCAATACACTTGTGCCAACGTTTTTTCCCATCATCGAAACAGTTGTTAAAGTCAATTTCCGGAATAGCCCCCAATGCGCGTAGCGATTCACGTTTAATGTCTTCAATTGACTCAAAACTGTTTCTCCGCAGCGGTCGTTTGAGTTTGCTGAACATCCAGAAGCCACACGGAGCTAAATCAGGCGAATACGGTGATTGCGGAACGATATGGGTGGAATTTTTGGAAAAAAAAATCACGTAAAACCAATGCAGTATGAGAAGGTGCATTATCGTGGTGCAAAAACCAAGAGTTGTCGACCCATAATTCCGGCCTCTTTTTACGAATAGCTTCGCGCAAACGACACATAACACTCAAATAGTATTCCTTGTTAACAGTTTGGCTGGTCGGAAGGAATTCGGAGTGCGCCACACCTCGATACTCGAAGAAAACTGTCAACATCACCTTGATTCGTATCATCCTGGTAGTCGGAAAGCATTGTTTCACAGACGTCAACGCGACGCTGTTTTTCCAAAGAATTGATTGATTTTGGAACCAATCGTGCTTTCACTTTTCTTAGGCCCAAATGATCTTTCAAAATGGTTTTCACTGGTCCTTCCGATATTTCAACGATGCCAGTAAGGTCTCTGGCTGCTAATCGTCGATTCTCGAGCACCAATTTCTTGATTTTATTAACGTGTTGATCATCAGTTGATGTTGATGGCCGTCCTAGACGTGGTTCGTCGTCAACACGTGCTCGACTCTCTTTGAACAGTTTGTACCAATCAAAAACACTTGCTCGCGACGTACAATTATCACCGAAGGCCTTTTGCAACATTCTGAACGTTTCGGCACCACGAAATTGATTCCGCACACAAAATTTAATGGAACTTCTTTGTTGAATAATTTCACTCATTGTAAAAATCGCCGAATGCACTTTTTGTACTTGAGAAAGACATGCGTGATGCGTATACTAAACACTAATGATTATTTTGATGTGATATTTGGCACAGATGTCACTGACAGTCATACCAACATAGAAAAAAATATATTTCGACGAATGGTTTTCCGCGCGAAATTTAAATTAAAAAGTCTTACTACTTTTTGTCCACAGATATCAATATGTACCCTCTCTAATGACTTTTTCGTGCTAGGCTTTGGGGAAATTTTGATATTGTACGGTTTTCGTTCGTACTTATGTGTGGTGCAGGTGTTGCATGCGTTTATGACGCAGTACACTACTCTGGGGTTACACCAGCCAGAACAATTTTCGATAGTTATGCACAAGAAGATGTTAGTTAAGACGCGGTACGAGATGATTGAGTGGCGTTTAAAATGAAAATAGTTGGGTGATTTAAAATAATTGTAAATGGTGTAAGTGAGAAGAACTAGATTTGACTGAGCAAATTTGTAACAATAATAAAATGGTTATGTCGGGATAGTGCACCTTTTATAGCCCCATTCAAATATAGTTTTAATTTTTTGTAGTGTTTTCAATTCATTCATAAATATTACGATATACCCTCAAGTAATTGAATTTACAATAAAATTAAGATAACCATCCGCGTTGTGCTAAACACTATAATTAATTTTGTAATATTTTGAAAACGTAATTTGCACTCGAAAATTTTGTACAACAGATGAAATGTTTGGATGTTTGGATTTAATAAACACCAAAACGACTTTCTTTTCATCTCGCGATCAATTTAATGATATAATCTCACAGTTCCGAGAGACATGCATATATATGTATGTACGATACAAGATGTCCCAAAAATAGTTCGTGCGATGACAACAATTATTATGACGACATCAAACAATTTTCATTCTAAGAAAATTGTCTAATTCATTTAAACTGACTTAATTCTTCTTATATTTATCTCTATATTTAACCGTTCTATTGTTGATATATGAAATTTTGTGTGTGCCTAAAGTGGTTTTTAATAGGCACCCGACTTTAACTAAATAAATTTAAGTAGCACAATGTTTTTTTTTTACACACACAGAAGAATGATGTGATCAATGGACCTAATTGTATACTGCGTGCTCTTTGCTGATTATTGTTATTATTATTCTTGTTATGATTAAGTAATTTAGAAAAAAAATACTTCTCGTTCCGAGTACTCGTATGTGTATCTATGAATGTGTGACATAAACTTATAATTTTGAAGTTATTAATAAGCGACACCAGGCATACGTTATGTTTCACGATCAAATTATGAATGTTCAAATCTTTGTATAAAAATCTCAAATCAAATTCAAATAATGAGCCCTTATTATTCAACAATTAGGGGATTTTGTGATCATATACGTAATGTAGCCAGAGTGTTAAATGCACCCATATGGTGTAAATGATCGTGTGAGCAGAGGAAATAAAATCAAAAATTAATTGGTACATCGCCGTTGTTATACTATGGGCATCATTCATCAACGGTTGATATAAATTTTTGTTACGTTCTGTCTCAAATTGTGTACGTAGAATTTTATGTCTTATACTCGTTCATAAATTACGTTTCAAAATATTTTAATCGGAAATACGTATGTACATGTGTATTCATTGATATGTTCTTAATGTTGCTTACGATATAAATACAAACAGGTATATAATAAATAAGTGGACAAGAAGGTAATTGGTATTTTGATACTATGGGAAAATTACTTTTAATTAATTTTCACTTCCGTCGGCCATTGGCAAGAACATTTTGTAGTTAGCTATAATCATGTTTAATCGGTTCAAACTCGAACCTGTATAGATTCTGGAATACTCTGATATATTTAGATTGATATTGCAAACTGTCTGCTTAAAGACCCAAGGAAATTTTGCATACGTTTAAAAGAAACCAAAAATTTTAAAAACTGTGGCTCTAATACAAATAACTTTTTAGGGTTAAGAACCTAACTTGGATTTTTCTCGGTCTTTCGTGCCTCTCTCATTTCAACGCCGATTAAATAATGAACTAACCCAAACTTCTCAAGGTAATCCTACCTAGCAAAATTTAACAGATATAGAGGAAAACCACCATAAAACAATTCTCAATCCTCTTATCTCAGCAAGAGGCTCCACCGTCGCAAACCTTCCTTCCTCAAAAAATACTACTTGTTTTCACAGTAAAATTATGAGATCTTTGTTCTCAAAACGCAATTCCGGAGGTTATGCACCCCGTACGCCCTCCAAGAGCAATTACGACACTACGAACTATGAAACTCTGACTCGTCTGGTACAATCATCGTGGATTATGTTCCGCAGCGCACAAACCCTACATATACCAACTTGCGAATATATGTAAAATATATAAATCTATCTTATAAATCTTCCGAAGAAGACTGGACTGTCCAAATAAATTACAATGTACATCAGAAGTATACTGCCCTAAAAACCAAGGATTACAAAAGAAGGGCTGGAGCTTCTGGTGGACGTTGTATCCCAAATTTTCTTCACCTCGGAGTAAAAAATGGTTGATTCATCGTTAATTGATTGAAAACACTGTGCCATGTCGCGAACGATGTTCCGACGTTAAAACCCCTTTGATGTTTACCAGTCTCACTGAAGTAACGAAAGTTAAACTTCTTAAACTCCCAACATCATTTTTGGGAATAGCCAATCTTAAAAAAACAAAATCTGAAGTTTCGTAACAATCTGTCAAGTAGTCGGTGTTCTCAGTGGTTTTGTAAAGAACGGAAAAAACGAATTTCGTATTCTCATTAAACGTTATTATTTAGGGGGCAAAACGGCTAAAGAAACAACAGAAAAGCTTGATAAGTATTACGGCACATCTGCTCGAGAGAGTTTAAGATAGGTCGAATACGAGCACAAATGACGAGCATTGTTCAGGAAGGCCTTTTGACGTGACTCCGCCAGAAATGATCAAAAAATTTTACGTTTGGTGACTGATAACCATACATAGAACGTGTGTTCACCGACCAAAAAAAATTAGAAATATTTTATGAAACATGTATACATCACTAAACACCAGAGACTAAGAAAGAGAAGAAGCAAACCAATAGATGGAAGCTGGTGTAAGTGCACCAGAGCTCTTGAAAACGCAAAAATCGGATGGCAAGGTTATGGCGACTGATTTAGGAATGTGCATGGTATGATTCATATTGATCATCTGGAATATGGAAAAACAATGACTGCGCATTTTTACAGTGAACTATTGGATCGATCACAACAAGGTTTAGCTGCCACGTTTAGCAGAGTAAAATTCCTGATAACCAAATTGACCGAATTGGACTATGAATTGCTTATCTAGATTCCTTACATTCTCCACATTTAGCATCCTGCGATTATTATCTGTTCCAAAGCTGGAAGAGGTAGTTAGCTGGCCGAAGATTTTACTCAAATGAAGATGTTATTGGAATTGAAGATGTAGTTGACTCCCAAAACAACAAACAAAACCTTGCAAATCACTAAATAAAATTCAGAGGCTAATCTACCTAAGTGAAGGGAGAGTGGAAGAAATATATAGATAGGACAACAACAACTTCATCATCAACGTCAAGCAACCATTGCTTGTGAAGATACAAATTATGGTGCTCGCTGGGGAACATCATAGAAGAAAGTGAAATATGGAACGAAACCTACCAGCCCCCGGCATACTCGTATGCCTTACTCAGTAGCGATTGGGAGCTGGCTAGGGATCAATCATTCATTTCCCCGAAATTCAAAAATGATTATAGAAACCGGATACTGGAAAAAATAATTAAGGGACAGCTAACATTTGCTTTGTCATTAAAAAATTGTTGAAATTTGTTATCAAAATAATGGTTCTGTTCGCCAAATTCATCGTGCATTACGTTCATTTTACGAATCGTCCATCAGAGCGGGTAAGTCGATTAATTATTGATCGTTTTTCCACCACGTATACTCTAAATGATAATACGCATCCAGTAAGACGTCAAACAATGCGTACTGAACCAGCGATAGACACTGTACAGCGTAGCATTGAGGAAGACCCAAATCAATCAATTTAACTTTTTTCTCAGCAACTGGAGATGTTTCCATCCACTTTATGTAAGATTTTATCTAAGGATATTGGTATACGTGCTTACAAAATTCAACCTGGGCAGAAATTAAAGCCATCCGACCATCGCACACGCCTCCAATTCGGCCAATGAGCTGAAGCACAAATTGATATTGATGTTGATTTTTCAAACAAAACTTGTTCAGTGATGAAACTCACTTTTGGTTGAATGGGTACGTTAATAAACATAATTGTCGGATTTGGAGTGAAGATAATCCACAAGCCTTTGCCGAAACCCCATTATATTCAGAGAAAATCACTGTTTGGTGCAAATTTCGGGCAACGATGATGGGAATGTTACTGTCAACGGCGAACGGTATAGAGACATGATTTCTAACTTTTTGTACCCTACTTGGCTGGCATCTTGCTGATATGTGGTTCCAACAGGACTGTGCCACATGCCACACAGAGCGGGATACAATTAATTTACTCAAAGAAACATTTGATTAAAAACTAATTTCACGTAATGGTCCTGTTAATTGGCCACCGAGATCGTGTGATCTAACTCCATTAGATTATTTTCTTTAGGAATATGTTAAGTCACTTGTCTACACCGATAATCCAGGGACGATTGAACACTTGGAACACAGCATTCGACGAGTTATTAGCGAGATACGGCCAGATTACGCCATGTATGCGCCAGCCGCGGCGGCCACCTGGCCGAAATCGTATTCAAGCATTAATGGCATAAAATTTTCTGTCCTATAAAGCTAGGACTGGTATTCAAAATGTTTTTCTTTGTTCTATTTTAATTTAAAATTGTGAACCTTTAAAAAACACTCTTTACAACCCAGCAAGCACAAACACCGAGGTAAGTTGTAAATGATATTCTCTGAATGAGATGCGCTTATTAACAACAGCTAAAGCAAAGAAGGCACTAATGGAATGAAAACTAGTTAATAGCAGAATAATCATAGCTAGATTCCAATACGAAACAAAACCATAATTCAGACGCAGGTTGAGTTCTGAACAGCTTGCAATCCACAATAACAATAACTTGAAGAAATCATGTTAAGATAAAATACAAAGAGGTTTCAGTTCATGAAAACCATCCTTGGATTTAAACAAACATTAGACTCTGTGCGTAATAAACTAGATATATTCATAGAAGAAGTAGTAGACTTCCACACAAATACATATGAACATCACCAGACAACGAAGCTCACCAGAAGCGATAACACCATCGTAGCGATAACAGAACAAGGAACAATGAGGTGCAGACATTCACAGTGACCATCAGACTGGTAATATGACAGCTCCATAATAAAATCGGAAAAAATTTAATACCAACAGATTAAAAGATGTCGACGCCATGAAACACATTATGTAAAATGCTTAAGCTCAGCCTCCAAACCAACGAAGCAGCCATCAGAAGAGGCCTTACTGAAGGCCAGGTACCAACACATATGGCTACCAAAACGCCGATATCTCAAGTTACCCGGAACATGCGGGAACAGACGCGCACTATACCAATATACATATCAGTGGCATTCGATGGACAACAGGAAAATGCACCAATATATACCACCAATATTAGATGCATCTGTAGTACTTGTAAAAAGGAATATTTTGGAGAGAGCGAAATGGTTAACGAAATTTAGCAGCGACATATTGCTCAAATCAAGAATAACAAAGCTTCTTGGACAGACAATATATCCGGAAGAAGAATACCGAAAATGGAAGCACGGCTTGACTTATAACGATTCCCAAGAAAGGTGAACTGAGATAATGCAAACCATGGCGAGGTACATCGCTGCCCAACACAAGCATGAAGTTTTTAGCAAAGATCATACTAGATAGAATTTTACCACCAATTAATTCGAAATTAAAGAAGGATCAAGCTGGTTTCAGAACCGGAATGAAGTTGACCGATCATATCAACATAACACGCATCTTCGTTGAGCAGTCTAACGAATACAATTCGCTACTATCCCTACTCTTCGTGGACTTCGGAGGTACCTTCGAACCAATGGAAACGCAATATGGAAGACATTTTGTGAAATTGGCATCCCAAAGAAATTAATCGAACTTATAAGATAATCGAGAACAATATAAAGGAAAACAAAGTGAATCACTTCTCAGCCATGAGAAAACTAAATAGTGCATCCCCCAACGCCATTCAGTGGGGATTAATGGAGAAACTCAATGATCTGGACTACGCAGATCACATATGCCAGCCGCAAACTCTAAGATGTGTAATATTGGCCATTCAAAGTGTACCACTCAATCAATTCAATGAAGAAGTTTCGCTCAAAAAACTTTCACCAATCCGTTTGGAATTCAAACATATCATTTGAAAGGGTAATCCTGAAAAAATCATCCAGTAATAGTGACATTTTGGTACAAACTCTATACGATGTCTTGTTATTGGCCGATAAATGAAAACACTCAAACTCTATGAGTGAACTCAATAAGTAGTACTTAAAAATCTTTTGGTACCAATCCTTTTGGAATTGCCAACGATGTCATTTGAAAGGCTAAGTCCATAGGAGTCATCTGTATATAAAGAAATGTTGGTACAAACTCTACGACGTTCTGTTATTGGCCAATCAAAGTGCCACTCAATCAATTCAATGAATTAGTTTTACTCAAAAAAATCTGTCACTGCCAATCCGTTCGGAATTCAAACCTATGTTATTTGAAAGGTTAAGCCTCAAATCATCCGATAAAAGTGGCATTTTGGAACAAACTCTATTACCTGTTAAACGTAAACCATCCGAACGCTAAGAGTGCGCTGAATAAGTTTCACTCAAAAATATTCTACTATCAATCGGTTTTGGAAAGCCATCGATGTCATTTGAAAGGTTAGGTCCATATGTGTTATCTGTATATAATGGAATTTTGGTACAAAGTCTACGATATCCTGTCATTGGCTAGTCAAGCAAGGTGTGCCATTCAACTAATTCATTGAACGAGAACTATTTAAAAAAATCTATCGCTATCAATCCGTTTATAAATCTAACATATGTAATTTGAAAGATCAAGCCTATAGAAATCATCCGGTAATAGTAGCATTTTGGTACAAAATCTTCGATGTCTTGTTATTGGCCAGTCAAAGTGTGTCACTCAACCTGTTCAATGAACGAGTTTTACTCAAAAAAATTTATCGGTGTGTCAGGGTGCTACAGTTCGTTGGGCAATGTCTATATTCAAATTTGAGCTACAGGAGTAGCTTGTATTCTAGGTCAATGGTTGAATATTTTACTATTTTCCCATCAACCCGTGCATTTTATCCACTTTTAAGTGATATGGTCTCGTTTCATTTCAATATGTTTTCGCCAAGTGAACCGGCGGTCTAGATAGACGCCTAGGTATTTTGCTCAATTTGCTTGAGAGATTTGTATTCTGTTCATTATGACAGGCGGACTCAGTAAGCTTATTTAAAATGAATGTTATGTGGTTCGATTTCTCTTCATTGACCTTTATCTTCCTTTTCCTTAACCTGATTTCGATGTCATACTCGTATATAGGGTGGGCTAAATATTTTTTTTTTTTTCAAAATGTTATAAAACAAAAAGTTCTTAATATTTTTTCAAATTTGTTTTTCATTGTAAAGAACAATCCTTCCGATTAATTATGGAATACTATTTCATTCATATGACTGCCTCGGCTGGCCTTGACGTACCCCATACGGTCGGTCCAATTTTTGAGCACATTTTCGTGGTATGCGGCTTTATGTCTTCAATGGCAATGTGAATATTGTTCTTGAGAGCGTCAATCGTTGCTGGTTTATCGGCGTAACACTTATCTTTGACGGCACCCTAAAGATAATAGTCCAACGGCGTCAAATCACAGCTCCGAGGCGGCCAAATCACATCAGCATTTCGGCTGATAATTCGGTCTTCGAAGACAGTGCGCAAAAGATCAATTGAAACGTGTGCTGTGTGGCACGGAGCACCGTCTTGTTGAAACCAAATGTTGCCTATGTCCTCCTCTTCAAGTGCCGGGAACAAAAAATCGTTTATCATGGCGTGGTAGCGCTCACCATTGACAGTAAGGCTACTTGCTCATTTTCAAAGAAAAATGGCCCAATGATGCCACCGGACCAAAATCCGCACCAAACAGTCACTCGTTGAGGATGCATCGGCTTCTCTACGAGCACGTGCGGGTTCTCCGTGCCTCAAATGCGACAATTCTGCTTGTTTACATAGCGGCCAAGATGGAAATGCGCCTCATCCGAAAAGATGATTTTTTTGCCAAAATCGGCATCTTCAGCGATCAAATCGATCGCAAACCCACTCGATACCACTTCATAAATTGATAAATTTCATTAAGATTTATTTAAGAATTTAAAATTAATGGTCTATATGACGAGACTTTGGTAGGATCCTTGCCAGGTGTTGGGATCATTTTTATAGTTGACAGTTTCCAGCACTCAGGGATATATCCTGATTCATAAATTGAACTGAATATTTGAGCCAGTCCTCCAAAGGCACACCCAGGCAGTTCTATAAGCATTTCACCTGCAATTCGATCATATCAAGGGGATTTCTTTAATTTAATTTAATTATGACGTTAGTCGTCTGCAGTGTAGACGTCAAATCCATATGCTAACTGATGTGTGATGTACATTTTGGATTTCAACCAGTTAATGAAGGTGTTCGTTAGGTGGTTGTTTGTAGAACATGGCTATTGGTCAGTCCAGTAATGTAGTAAGACCAGAGGACGGACAGGAGGTTTCTCGATTTATTTTATTTGTGACTGCAAAATCAAGGACGTCAGGAATTTTTCGTAGAACAGTAGGCCACTAAGTTGGATGGCCACACGATGCAATATCGCAGCAATTTTCTTGAAAAACATTCATTAATTGATGTCCCCTTGGAGTAGTTAATCTTGAAATACAATAGTTATGTTTGGCATTAAAGTTACCGGCGACCATAAAACATTGACCCAGAGTTGCAAAAACCTTTTTGTGGATATCTGACGAAACGTTGTTATTTGGACAGCAATATTGTTACGAATTTTGGGCGTTCACTATAGATTCGTACTTGATTTTGCAAATAAAACACTCAGCGATTTAAGTTTCAAACTTTATTTTCCAACACCTTTTAATAACTACACAAATTCGCTTGTTTCACTTATTTACTGCTCACTAATTCGCTTTTACTGTTCACTTTTTAACTTGTTCACTGGTTAATCGCTGGTCTATCGCTGTTCGAGATTATTATTTTTATTGCATCTGGCGATGTATGTGTATTGCAATCGTAAATTATTTCTATGTAGTTGTGTTTACGTATATTCCACGTCATCATTTGCCCTGTCTGATGATTAATCCCCGTTGTCAATTCCAGCATGCTCGATGATGATTATCGCCGCCGTTTACCATTGCTTTCGTTAGTTCTATATTCCCCTCTAATTGGAATGCCGTTCCAAATCTCAATCATTATTGGAGCACTACTTGATCTGACAACATCGATAGACTTAAAAATAATATTCGCCTCAATAAAAATTATGGACTCTGACTGGGTTACAGGGGGGTTAACACATACAGAGGTTGACTGCTTGTTTTATACTGCCGCCTGAGACGTGATAATTGAATAATATTTCTGTAGACTCGACATCACCGGTAGTTTGCAGTGTGGTTTCCACCGTAATAGCTGCATTTCTTTTCTGTTATATGCTTTTCAGCTTTTGGTTTGGAGCGTAGTTCACCGCATCGACAGTGTGCGTTGACTGTTATCAACTAGCAATACGGCCTTGAGTGACCATATTCTTGGCAGTTTAAATACTGTATTGGTCCGGACCTTTTCTTTGATTCTTCAACAGTTATGCGTCTGTGTATGAGATGCTTTAGTTTGTATATTGCAAGAATTTCTTCCTTTTTCAAAATGCTTTGGACCCTCTAGATTTTATCGTTTGGTCACTTACGATTAAATGTTAAATAAATAATGAGAAATTCAAAAAAAAAATTTACGAGTAGCACCTCATTAAAAGAAAATCATACCGTTTGTATCAACTTTCGTTAGGTAATCGTTGAGTCAGGTTTCGCCAACACATTTTGGCGTTTGGTCACCAATGGGTCATAAACATAATCAAAATTATATTAATTCAATAAAATCAGGTTCTTCGCTTATTTGGGAATTTCATTTCACAAAATTAATAATAACTCCAAACAATAAAATCATTTCAATTTTTTGGTTCTTAATAACTTGTTGAGGACTAATCACTAGTTGATTTCGTTTGGTCACCCCTACATAATGAATTATTGCGAAAATTCGTTAAAAATTCATCATTTCCATGCGGTTTGAAGTATATGACGCTGGATACTTGACCAATACTAATAACTATATAAATCCAACGAATAGGATTAATTGGTCAACTGTCATTGAGGATTGGTCACTAGTTATCGATCGATTTATAAAATTATTAGTAATTGTCATGTTTACAGCACCAAACACTTGGAATCGTGCAGAAATGGTGATTTTTTAACGAATTTTCGAAGTACCTGACCAAATAGGGATGACCAAACGAAAAGAACTAGTGGTCAATACTCAATACCAGTCGACCAAACGATTACAATCGTTGGATTTATAAAATTATTAGTATTGGTCATGTTTCCAGACTCGAACACTTCGAATCGTGCGGCAATGGTCAGTTTTTAACAAATTTTCGCAATAAATCATTATGTAGGGATGAGCAAACGAAATCAACTAGTGACCAATCCTCAACGGGTTATGAAGAACCAAACAATTGAATTGATTTTATCTTATGTCTTTCACTATTGATACAATTCTTTGAAAAAAGATATATTTTTATCTAAATGGTTTATTCCAACTGGATTTGTTATTAATTTTGTAAAATGAAATTCCCGAATAAGCGACGAACCTAATTTTATTGAATTAATACAATTTCGATTTTGTTTTTTCGCAATAAAAAATGACCCATTGGTGACCAAACGCTAGAATGTCTTGACCAATCCTGACCTAACGATTTCCTTTTCCTTTTCATTATTTATTTACCGTTTAATCGTAAGTGACCAAGGTTTTGTCAAAACCTTTAAATGGGGTGCTAAAAAGGCGGAGCCCTTGCTTTTGGGCAAAATTGATGTTTATTATTAGTTTTGTGGTGCCCATAATTGGAAAATGAACCTTGCTGAAAATTTTGACTAAAATCGATTCATTTTTTTTATTTCCAAATCATAATTGTTGATTGATTTAACACTCATAAGTTCCATAGTTAATCCTTTCGCTATAACATAGGTGTCGATGTATTAATTGCTTAGTTAGAAACGACACTACCATTGAAGTCTATATATTTCACGGTATTATAATTACAAGCGGGCGACGCTCGTTGTCCCAGGGACTTATTAATTAATACACAAAATGAAAATTAAACATATTTTACGTTTGGACAACCCAAAATACGTTTAAATTTATCGAGTTTACATGATATACTCGTACATCCATTTATTTGTAATTAATCAATTAAATGCGGGTTTTTATGGATTCAACACCATACATATATCGATTAAATTATAAATTAACTTTATTTCGCTTGTCCTCCTATTTGTACATATAACGATATGCTGTGTGAGGGCATTTTTCAGAATACAATTTTTTTTAGACCGAATCATATCAATGCTGTTTATATCATAATAATTGGTAAATAAAAGATTATTATTAGATTATACCCATCCTATATTGATGTTCAGTGTTTGTCGCGGCATTAAATAATCTTATCAAATTAAATTAAATTAAATAACAATAAAAAAATATATTTCTTATATAAATTAAATAAAAATGAAACACTTTTGTTATGTTTGTATATGAAAAACACTGCTCAAGGGAAATTCTGTTAACAAAAGACGTTTGCTTTTGATTTCACATTATGCGCCTTAGTGAAACATAACGAGTTAACTAATTTTCATTCATTTCAATTTAATTATGTATTTGGGATTAAAAAATATGAACTCGATGTTGCGTCTATAAAGCTATACTCGTATGTTGATTAATTTAATAATGGTTATTAACATGATGAAAGTTATTTATTTGCTTACTCGTCGGACGAGTGATTGACATTTCTGTACAACGACATTTTATTAACGTGATTGACATTTCATGAAATTCGATAAATATTTCAAAATAAGCGTTTAAAATTTTAAAAATAGCTGGCATGTCAAATTAATTAGCTTAATTAGCTAAATAAGTATATTCAATTGGAAACGTCATCGTGGGTTGTCCATTAAACGGAAATCATCAATTTGTTTTTGTAAAGTTTTTAATTGTTATGCTTAACAATCAAAATATTAGGTAATTGCTTAGGGCCCCAAGAATACAAACAGAAACAAACCGCAAAAATTTTAAACCAGGATATACAAATATGAATTTAAGAATGTCTGAGAATTTGGCCTAAAAAGTATTTTCGGGGCAAATTTACAGATATGTTATACACTAGAGCATTCCGAGACACTTTTTAGAAACCGGGATTTCGGTAGTATAGAGAACCAGATTCCCGGTTCTGGACCCGGTGCTGAAAATGCAAATATAATATAAAAAAACTAACCGACCCGTCAAACGTTGTTCTGCCATATCAATTATTTCTAGCGAATATTTTGGTTGTGCGGGGATGGGATCTATGAGAGAAAGAGGAATGGAGCGCTGTAGACGATGACCGCCGATAAAAACAAAAAACACCAACCATTCATTTTCTCAATTCAATGTAACACATTAACGTAACATAAAAAATGCATTGTTTGATCTCTTAAAAGTTAAATATAAAGTGAAAAAAATTGTATCCTAAAGTAGGTGAAATAAAGAAAATCAATATTAATATCGAAGGGCAATTGTAAGTGTTGATCTCATCAGCGTACGTTGAACGTAGACGAGAAGAGTTTGTCTGAAATCATCTGAAAGGAGCAACAGAATGCCGCCGAATAGTTTGTCGTTGTTTTTTATAACTTTGAGTGTTCTGTTAAACGCCTCAAGAGAATGTTTGTGTGACATAGTGCATTCATCCCAGATGATAAATTTGCATTGTTTCAGCAGTGTGGCCATGAGCGATTGATTTTTTATGTTTCACACTGCGTCTGAGTTATTTTGAAATTCAGTGGCAGCTTAAATGCTGAAGGAGCTATTCTACCTTTATCCAATAAAGTTGCTACAATACCAGATGATGCAACGGCCAATGCGATGCCATTATTTGATCGTATTTCAGCGAGAATTAGCGAAATTAGAAATGTTTTGCCAGTTCCATCTGGTGCATCCATAAAAAAGAATCCACCTTGTCCCGCCGAAAACGATTTTTTGTTCATGAGTCAGTAGTGGGACATTGCGAGTAACAACCGCTGCCATTTCTGCAGTATCATACCGCAGTTCACGATTCATTTCGGTGTCCATTAAATCAGATGCACTTCGATTTGGCGAACTCATACCGAAATGACTGAGTGGTAAATTGGCAATGAAAAAACACAGATCCTCGATAGCAATCAATGATTCATTGTACATAGCGTATTCGATGCTATATATCGTCAGTCATTGAATCTTTGTGCTTATCCCACAACGTGTCAGCTCGACCCGGGAAACATGTACAGTCAACACTATAGCGCATAGCAGACGAATTTGTATTGCTGTACAGCCCAATGCTGCTTCAGCAAGCATATCGTCCCAGTGCTTGTCATCTTCGAGCAAGCCGAGTGCAAGGTATGCATCTTTAATTGTTGGATACAGTTGTCCATTCACTTTGCGTATATCTTGAAATGAGAATGAGCCGGTGACATTAACCAACAAAAGACGCAGATGGAAGTACTCAATCTGCGTTGGAGTGACTTTATATGTATAATCGGCCCAAAGCGTTTGATTTGAATAGGCCGGGGCACGCATCAATTGATGTGCCTTGCTTGCGGGGCATCCAAGGCACCGAAAGTATCTGCACGATCGCACAATCAAAAATTTCTGTGAGTATAGTTTTTGGTGCATTTATGGCACGCTCAATTGTTGTCTCGTTGTTGAAAAATACGCGCTGGCCGTTTTCAAGATGGACGGCTAAATGTATAACTGCTGGGTCCCGTTCATGAATTTGAAAATCAAAGATACGCCGGACAGCTTCATTGGAGCTGATGTACCGGCCAATTAGATAGCGCATTACTTCGTCGTTGTTATTCAATCGAGGAGCATTCACATCGGTATTTTCAATTTGAAACACAGCCATATATCACTGACTTTATTCACATACTTGCAAATGTGTTTGATGCTTCTCACCGAACTGCAGAACTCAACATTAATATGAGCATTGAATGTTTTGCTCAGCAGAGGTGAATATGGTACCACCCAACGATTGTCAATGTCATTGTCCGCGCTGTTGATATTTAGCGTAAATGATTGGCCGCTATTTTTAGTATTTCCTCGACGATATATTGAAAATCCATCGAAATTTGTGATCGTGTCGTTGGTGAAATGTTTGGGAAAACACTTTGTACATTTTCCATCTACCATGCAAGATGATAGACAATTCGGATCACCGCCTGGGCCATGAATCATGTTTCAGCTGATCAGTAGATGAACCTGGAATTTCCCTGGAAATTACACTATCGATTTCCTCAGAGCGTATTTTGTCGACTAACCAAATCAAAAGGTGTGCATGAGGTAATCCTTGTTTTTGCCATTCAAGCGAATACATCCAGCAACGTGTGGGACCGAATACGTGTAATTTGGTAATGGAGCTCATTAAAGACTTCAATTTTTGTTTGAATACACGTGCTGTAATACTATGACGATGTATTTGGCCTGGCAATAGCAAAGATGTAATCTCCAGCTTGGATTACATGTAAACGTGATAAATAAACACGGTCGTCCGTACTCGCGCACAAAAGTCATAGCATCGATCAATAGGGCGTCCAGTTCGCCGACGATGCGCCTGGCATTAGGCTAATTGAGATTATTGTAGCCGCAACGTGCATCCACACGATTGATGTCCTCACCGCCCATGAAGTAGATTTGTAAAATTTGGTTTGGCATTGGCAGCAATGACCCTATACGTTGTGGTACACTTGGCCTTTGATTTTGAACGTTGAATTGAATTGTTGACCATTTGCCGCAGTATTGTGAACTATTTCTGTTGCTCCGAACGAAGTCATTTAGAAGCATGAATTGAATGTCTGAATGGACTTCAGGAACAGGATTGAATCTGGATCCGCGCCGATGAGCAAGCCGTGCAATGGTTCTGGTGGTGTCTCAATTTCTGGTAGTTGCACTTTTCCTGATGTGCAACACATCTTGGCTGACTCATGTTTGAATTTGAGCGCATGACAATGGGGACATTCTTCGTCCATAGCACCAATCAGCACTTTCGGATGAGCGGAATATTCAATATCTGGCTCATACTCGAATGAGAGACGAAGGAACGAAGCCGATGTAAATGATCGATGTACTTGTTGGCATTGTCGGTCATTTGCTCTGCGTGTCATTTGTTCGGCTCGTGTCTCTTGTGATTGAGGTGCACGCAATTGCGACATGCTCACATGCACATTTTCGTTATCTTTTTGGATTTGTTCGTTTTTTCTTTCTGCTCTACTATTTCGCATGTTTGTTGCTTTATTCGTTCGACGGCCCAAATGGGCCCCTTTGCGTCTTGCTGGCATTTTTCACTGTAATGCACACACACACACACACACACACACACACACACACACACACACACACACACACACACACACACACACACACACACACACACACACACATGTAATACAAAACTTGCACGCACTGCGTTTTGATACAAAACAAATGCATAATGAAATGACGCGACGCTTCGCGTGAATGACTTGCGCATATGTGGGGATAGTTCGATGGGCGGAGTAGCGCGAGGGTGAGGGTAGGAGAGTGAAAATTTTGGGTTGTAGATATTCGAATAAAAAAAAATACGAAAAAATTATTGTCAAATATTAAAATTTCTGGACACCCTAATCACCTGGCGATATCAAATATTCTTTACGACCTATTCTCATACCTACCAAACATACATAAAAAATTCATAAAAATCGGTCGAGCCATTTCGGAGGAGTGCTAGCACAAACACCGTGACACGAGATTTTTATATATTAGATTAAGGGTTAAAAATTGGTTATAAAATTAGTTTGTATTCCAGAACTGGAAAACACGCGTTCTGATTCTACGCTCGTTGGTGGTATTGATTGCAGGTTTTCATAGCATGTCTCGAGATGCTTTCCACGATTACCCTCCAGTTCGAAAATAGCCAACTCTTTTTTTATAATGTTGGTTATATCCTTTATAGTATTTTTTAGTGAGGTGATCGTAGAATTAACCTCTCTGGTAATGGTCCGGTTGAGCTGTTCTTCCAGCGACAATTCTTTGGAAATTTCAAAAACATCATCAGGTCTTATATGAGTGGTTTATAAAGTGCGAGCTTGCGACGCGATAGATGTTTAGATGTTTAGATCGTAATAATTTTGATTGGGCGTTGAAAACTCGTTATCCGGCAGCGATTCAAGCTTTATATCTGCCTGCATATCATTCAACTAACTGACCCAAGGCATTTAACGTTTTCAACGCTATAGTTATTGCCGCCAATTCCGAGATTTGCCATGCAGATGTTCTTGGTTGTTGCTAAAAAATTTGGATTCACTACTGTTCACCTCTAAACCAAGTCTTCTTGTGCAGCGATCGAGCGGTATGAAACTGTCCTTGATATCGCCAGGTCTTCGACCAAGAAGCACGATATCATCTGCATATCCAAGAATTAGCCTAATTTATTAAATATACAACGTGAACTTTCGATGTTGCTTTTCCTCACTATGTACTCAAGCGCCAAATTGAATAGCACAGGCGCCAGTGCGTCTGCCTGTCGAACAAAAAGAAACGAGTTTGTTTACACAGAGAAACGAATTTAACGAACACAAGGCGTAATCATATTTAGTACTATACAGGTTGTACAGAAGTGAAGGATCAAACGTCAAATTTTATCGAATTGTTGATTAAACAAGACAGTTGTCGAAATTATTCCACTTTCAGTGTTCTTCGTAAAATTGCAGCGGACCCACCATAAAATTAATTTAGAAAAAATCAAAAATTCTGTTGGTTTTAAATAATAAAATAACAGAAGTTTCGTGAAGTCTTCTTGTTTCCAAAAAATTTAAGTTTATTTTTAAGTGTCACTGTTGGAAAAACAATGTGCTACAGACAGTTGACCATCAGAGAAATATGCGACATGCAAATTTTAAAGTGTTATAAAGTAAGGCGTGTTTGCAATAAAATTTCGAGGGCTAAAATAACCGCTTTCTCAGAAAT
The DNA here is from genome assembly GCA_963691935.1 of Nephrotoma guestfalica. Classification (NCBI taxonomy): domain Eukaryota; kingdom Metazoa; phylum Arthropoda; class Insecta; order Diptera; family Tipulidae; genus Nephrotoma; species Nephrotoma guestfalica. Next base: position 215,952,392 of record OY829914.1, read on the forward strand.
AAAACAAACAGATTAAAATATGATTAAAATTGTAACAAGCTTTCGAAGTCTCCGCCATCCTAGGCATCGCCGTGTAACATTTATCTTCATCCGCTGAAACGCACGTTCGTTTCTTTAATAATATTTGTAACTTCGTTTGATTACTCGTTTCAATATCTCCTGGCCGGTCCGGTTTTTTCTTACATAAACAAGCCCTTCATAATAACCCCACAGAAAAAATTCTAAAATATTTAGATTTGGAGGCTGCGGTGACCATGGAATGGTTAAAGTAGGAATGAATTTCGACCTTAAAGCAAAAGCTTTACCAAACGAATGCTGGCCTAATGATATATTCATCCGTCCGAGCACACTAAATTCACATAAATCTCCAATCACCAACTTTCAATACCCACGTATGGGTGTTCTAGAAAATGGCTACGATGATAAAATTATTCCCAAACCTGGTTGATGTTAAGAATTAACTCCGAAGAATATTTTCCATCAACTATATCGTGTATAGAAATAACAGGTAATCTTAAAGGTGGAGGAGGATTGATTGCCATAAACAATGCCGTTCCAAGTGAAAGGATTGCTCGTCATCCTGATATTGACATTATCGCAGTACGTGTTAATGTGGCAAGAAACTCTGTTGTTCTCGTCGGAGTATATATTCTACATGGCTTCAATATCGACTATAATAATGCAATTATAAGTTTTATCGACTCAACTGTGATCACTTTTGTTTGACGTTGTCTTTACTTCTTATTCGACAGACGAATAGGTAAATACCATTGTTGATTATAGCGCTGGCATTCCAACCACACAACTAAACCGGATAAGTAACAATCATTGTAAATTGCTGAACCTGTTATTTGCTAACAAGGTGTTCTTTTCCGAAGACTCATCCTGTGAGGATTTCACCGGCGAATCGTCACACTATATTACGATAAAAATTTTTCCTAAAAATTGCTACACTAATTAATTTTCTAATAATTGTTATTTTAATTTCAGTAACTCAGCCCACTACATTTCTTTAGACGAATTTCTGGTTACGAATTGCGATTGGGACTTACTATAACGCGGAGGTAAGTTAAATGACGCTGTTTCATTATGAAACATGTTGCTCAAGACTGGCAATCGACAGAACTGTTCCTTCAAGGTTAGCGAGGGAACTCACTAACCTTGAGAAACACCTTCAATTCCGCCCGAGAGTTTAAAAATTTTAACTGACTCCTGTATAACAACTATATTTTACGGATTGAAGAGGCACAGGACTCTTCTGCAAACTTGCTTTCTGACATAATATGTGATCGATCTACCTGATGTTTTGCTTCAGTTTACGAACTAGCGACACCGATCATAAGTATATACTTCCAATAATTTCCGTAAGATTTCAGATTTTAACTTCATTAACTTTACTGAGGAAGAAGTTCGCGATCGCCTGCACCATCTAGACTTGTCAAAAGGCGCTGGCACAATGGCCTTCCCACCCAACTTGATCAAAAATTGTGTAAACGTTTGGCCCGCCCGTTTACTTTCATATTTAATGACTGTCTTTGGTGTGGTGTTTTACCTGATCCCTGGAAGATTTGTGGGGTTCATCCGTTTTTTAAATTGGGTAAAATAAACGAGATTGGAAATTAACTTGGTGATACCATCTTATCTGTCATGGTCCAGAACATCGTGTGTTTCCGTTAAAAATCATTTATTATTACTGAGCAACATGGATTTTATCCCGGTAGGTCAACTGTTACAAATTTAGTTTCAATTTGTGGCAACTTGAAAATATGAAAAATATGAATTCTTCGATAAAATTCATCTCATAATTATTATTGATAAGTTGGAGAATTTAAATTACGAGTTTGTCCACAGCAAATGGTTGTAACCTTATTTTTCCAACCGCTGGCAATTCGTGATCATTTTTTATTCATCTTAGCATTTATTTCGAGTGACATCTGGAGTGTCTTAAGGAAGTCATATCGGTCCACTGTTATTCTCAATATTCATTAACGATGTTATTGACGGTTTCGAGTTTGCGAATTGCCTACTTTTTGTCAATGACATGAATATATTTGACGCTATCACAAATTGTATTAGATTGTCTGAAGTTTTAAGCGGATCTAAAAATGATTTTGTAACTGGTCAACTAGCAACAACATTTTTTGAATGTAGGTTAGTGTAGGACTCGTCCATTTTACTGAATTCGATCTCCGATATTTCAACAATATTTCTTGCATGATCTCTTAGTAGAATTGAGTTCGCGTCCGACATGGGTCTAATTTTTTCTTCCAATGCTACTCGAATGGAATAGAGAGAGAGAGGTTTCAGAAACAGTTGATTCTGTTTGCATTTCGACGTTTATCTTGTGTGCGGATTCATCAATTCGCTCTTCCAACTTATCAGGATCGTTGTGATTTGTTGAAGTTGCAGAAGTTGCAGATCATCGACGAGATGTGGCTGCCGTAATTCTCGTATGGTATGGTTCTCGTAATGCTCCAAAACATCTTATGCATCGGCGTGTTGCTTTTCTACATAATGTCTCTGTGCCCGCCAATATTTGAAATGCCGACTTTACTTTGTCGAAAGATTCGTTTTGGAAGGCCTTGCATATATTATATTAGTGTTTGATTAATTTTTAAAATTTCTCAATTACTGTTGCTCTTGGTCTTGACATATTACCGATGATTGTATTATGCTGTAGGTAATAAATAAATGTTAATTAATAAATTCACGACGTAAAACGCAACTAAAATAGGTGTCCCCAATGGTTGATGCGGTATTGAATTATAAAAATATTATAGGTTTGTACATAAAATTGCAGATTTGATTATTGAATTTCGTTATTCATTTAAATAAACATAAAGTAAATTTTAAAATGTTGGCATTCAAGCAAGAATATCTAAAATTAACAATGAAAATAGTATTCTGTAGAGTATAGCATTTCTGATTAAAATTCACATTCTCTGTAAATGTAAAACTATTTTAATTATTTTTCAATTTCAATTAAAGTTTAATTGATAATCATTTAAACTAACGACAATTTAGTAAACGAAGCTGCAATTTTGTTGTACAAATTTGTAATATTTTGTCTGTTTAATTTCGTAACAACAACGGAGACATCAACTTTATTGTGTTTCACACCGCGATCTCAAATTGTAAAATAATTAAAATGTACATATACATTTGATTTATCTAATATTTTAAAAATTAATAGTCATAATAGGTATTTTTTTAATTTTTAACATTCATTAATAATTAATAAATAAAAATTACTTGTTTCTTGATAAATTTTCGACGTTTAATTTATTTCTATATTAACGTTCACTCGCTATGTAAATTTGACTGTGTTAACATTTCAATGCCTCAACAACCAACAGCGCCACTCTTTTAGTACTTTTTTTAATATCGCGTATATGTACATACTAATCTAATTTCGTCAATAAAATTTTAATCCGAAATTTAGAATATTACATCTACAAAATTAGTTTAATTATAAAATTGTATAAAAGGTTATGCGTATGCGTAACTGATCGAATTATTAAACACCCGCCGATTGCCTACGTACTAACCTACATTAAATTTTTTTATAAAAAAGGAAATCAATTAACCTTTCGCAACCTCTTTGCGAATTTGTTGTTTTTCTATATAATAATAATATGTATACCAACATTCAATTATCAATTAAATACCAATTAAAATAATAATTTCATAAAATTAAATATTTTCAAAATGGGAAATAAATTTTTAACGATAGTGTATTTCATTTCGAATGAAGTATTGCCATATTTGTGAGTAAAATGGAACATGCGCGTTGGGCACGCAAATTATTTTGAGAATTAGAATCCATCTACGTATACGTCAAAAAATTGTTTATATATAAGCGCCATAACCTACAAATAAAAAATCTCAATAAAACGACTCAATAATAATCTAAAACATTTCTATAAAATAAAATGGCTATAATAGATCAGGTAAGTAACTTGTTTATGTGGTAAATTCATGTTTTCTTTATTGTTGTGTGTTATTTAGAAATTGAAGTCAAACATCGACGCGGCTTGTCGAACAGCCGAGGAATTCACCAAGCTCTATTATGAAAGTGTTGACAAAAGGCGGCATGTAAGTAATATATTACTTCCGTTTTTCCTTCTGTAATTACTCACTGATTTACGTATGTTAATATTGTAGCAAATGGCACGATTATATCTCGATAACGGTATACTGGCTTGGAACGGGAATGGCTCAACAGGCAAGGAAAATATACAGAAATTTTTCCAAGAACTTCCTACGTCCGAACACACTATGGTTACGTTGGACGCACAACCAATTGTTGATGATTCAGTATCGAGCCAATTGACATTTTTAATTCATGTAGCTGGAACCGTAAAATTTCAAGATAACTATCCAAAACCATTTCAACAAACTTTTATGATTACCGCCCAAGGAGATAAATGGAAAATTGCCAGTGATTGTTTCCGTTTACAAGACATGATGTGTACAGAGACCAAATCATAATTTTATTAAAATAAAGCTACAATTTTATATAAATGAATTGCAAATATGTTCAACAATTGTTTCGACCGCGGCCATAGCACCTAGACCCGTATCACCACAGATTAACGTTTTTGAAATTACCGGGATTTCTTTGTATCCCCAACTCTTTAGAGTGGCGATTTGTTGACTGGTTATTGGATGTTCCCACATTTTTGTGTTCATAGCTGGACAAAAAATTAGCGGTTTGTGCAGATCCCAAGCGCGAACTGTACACAACAGCAGATTATCACATATTCCACCTGCAATTTTTGCAAGGGTATTCGCATCCAGCGGGGCTATAACAAGTAAATCTGCCCATTTCACCAAGTCAATGTGTAATACAGGATCTCCACGACCTTTCCAGCTGGCCCACTCAACGCTATCATCTAATATAAGAACATTTTCAGGAATATCATCACGATTAAAAAAATGTTTCGAGTTTTCTGTTACGACCACTTTAACATTAAATTTAAAACGTTCCACAGCTAATAAGAGCTCAATCAAAATAGGAAGCTTGATTGTTGCAACGCTTCCGGTCACACAAATTAAAATATTTTTACTAGACATTACGTTAAATTTTATTTATTTTTTACGTTCTTCACTGACAATAGGTTCGTCTTCCTTAAATCCCAGTTTAGTCCACTCCTCTTTAGCCATTAAATTATGGTCCATACGACACTGCAAATAGTCTTTGACTTGTGATCTACAGTCTGAAGTGTTGTCTCGGTTATCATTTAAGCACTTCATGTATTTCAACATTAATTTTTTGCACTGGCCCTCGTGATCCAATGGGAAACTGCCTTTTTCTGGTGGTGTTGGCGTAAATACCTTTTGGTTGAATGTCATCGATGCCATTTTAATAATTATTGTAAAATAACTTAAATATGTTTATAGTTTTATTGCATAACCTTAAAATTATTAATGTTACCCGCTAAACAAGGTGAACCGGTTACGGTTCATAAGCGAAGACTACACCATACCATGGTTTGCCCAAGAATACCCTACAGACGTGTCTTAAGTAACAAACTCAAGACTAACTGAGTAACAAGCACAAGATATCCAGAAGATAACTCCGTGTAATTGGGACAATAAGTCTTCAGAGATCTGTCTAGTGTTTTTAGTGGTAATATAAGTAGTGGTTGTCTTTGGTAACATATCAGGGGCGTGTCTTGCGTAATATAATTTATGATTTCACTTGACCAAAGATTATTAGGTTGTGTTAAATAACAGGTTTACTATTGGTCTATAGAAACCTGTCTGTTGTTTGTCGATCGTAACAGATTGTTAACTTGTCTTAAGTGACATGTCTGGAGTTCTTCTTTAATCACATGGGTAGTGCTTGTCTTGCACAACACGTTTCTAAGTCGTCATACATTACAAATCTAGTGTTTGACTTTCGTAACGCCGTTGGTGTTTGTCTTTGGTAACATGATTAGTGTTTGTCTTTGGTAACATAGTCGGTGTTCGTCTTGGTAACAAATCTTTTTGTTAACATTAAAGTAGTATGGTGAGGTAATACGTCCTAGGTAACTGATATGATAGTTATTTCAAGTAACACGCTAATTGTATTAAAGGAATTAAGTTTATATATATATATATATATATATATATATATATATATATATATATATATATATATATATATATATATATATATATATATATATATAATTAATCGAAATTACAACAATTAAATTTTCGCCTTGTTTATATAGAGCTCATTGTTTCCAGTTTAATTAAAATAGCTCTATTTATTTATAACAACAAATCATTAATAATAAACTTTAGCATATTTGGCAAACTTTAAATTTTTGTTTTTCATAAAATAGTGTTTGTCATTTTAAACTTAAATAGTTCTGCTTATCACAATTTAGCATGTTTTATTTCATTCATGCAAATAAAAATATGTAATTAAAAAGATTAAATAAAATCTAAAATAAAATAAAATAACTATAAATAGCTTATTTTTAGTTACTTGTCTGGCTCGGCTTTTTAATATATTATGTCTGTTGTGTGCGTCTAAAATTTGCTTCTTTATTGAAGCCTCATAATCCTTATATAAACCAAATTTGACCTTCCATACATCTACAATATGAGTTTAAAAATATTATTAAAAGTATTTACTTATTTATAATTAATTTAACTACCAAATAAAATTTTGTTGTATATAATCATTTGTTTTAGAGGGAGTTTCAAATGTATTACATCCCAGTTATATTCGCTCAACAACTCTTCAGATACAATTTTACTCAGGCCTGCCGAATGATGTTTTCCTTCTTGCGGAGCATAAATGGTCAAGTGCTTCGTCTAGAAAATTGAAATATACTCCTATTAATTATTTTAAATACAAAATAGATAAATTATATAATAGTTTAATTACCAAATTTGTTGAATATTCAGCGTCTTCTCCAATTTTTCTATTAATTTCCTCTAACTGATTGTCGATGTTCAACATTATTCGCGATAATTTATTCGTTTTATCTAGCTTAGCTTGGTTTAATTTTGGTTTTAAATATAATTAAATTAATTAAATTAAATAATTAAATTAAATTTTAAAAATAATTTAGTTTTAAAACCAAAATTTTGTTCTTCACAACCTAATAAGTGTGAATATTTTCAATGATGAAGATCAATATAGTCATTCTCTAGAACACTTTAATTTTTTAGCTCATTCTATCATAGAAAAATATTATGACATCCGGTTGAATTATTTTTGTAACCAAAGGCCATATAAATTAACAAAAAGAAACAAGTTTGTTTCTTTATTACATTTTAAAAGAATGTAAAATAAATAAGCGAAGTGGTTTTATAATTACTATTTTTATATACATAATATTATATTTAAATAAAATAAATTAATGTACTTTTATTAAAGAAATAAAAACGTAATTAAATTTAAATAATTGTTTAATTTTAACTTCCTAACTTCATTCCATTCGGTCGAAAAAATGCTAAATACGACCCTCTTAATTTATATGCTTTCTCTTTTACCCTCCGAATTTGACTCACTCTTGAATGACTGTAATGAGCTGTCAATCATTACAGTCATTCTAATCTATTTCTATGGTTCGTATACTCGTATGTACCGCATTTTGTGAATTCGCTTTTTTGTTTAGAGGGTTTTTTCATATAATTATGTTTAGTTTGTCAACAGCCATCTATGATCTACTAGCCCAATCATGTGTAATTATAATGCTGCTATTTTGCCAACCAACCATTGCTAATGATTTTGATTGAAAAACCTCTTCATTATCGCCTGGGGGAGAATTATGTAGGATTACCATTTACGACAAATGACGTCAAAAGGTTTTTTATTTAAAGCATTTTGGGTTGTAATTATGACTGTTTGTTGTTATTTTAGTACACGTCTATAAATAAAAGACAAAAGTCGAAATTTTTGTTTTTCAAGTTTTCATTGGAAATTTATCACAATTAGTTTGAGTTTAAATATTTAAATATTTTGTTTTGTGAATAATCTTGCTTTTTTCGAAAAATTATTTTTAGAAAAATTACTTTAATTCATTATTTCAGTCTGAACAAAAATCGTAAAACGAAACAATGTGGTTATTTAAATAATGAAACAGGCGTTTTTACATACATATGTAAGAATTAACAAGAATATTTAAGGTTTACCTAAGTAGATTTATGTATTACCGTGTTTTTTTATTGCGCCCGATAGCTGTATCCGGAGCACGCAATTTTCTATGTCAAAACTTATATTTAGCGCGCTATTTTTGCATATAATTAATTTATTTAATTCTAAACTAAGATTTTTCATTCAACTTTTTAGTTAAAAATTGATAAAAAAATATCTTGCTCTACCTATTTATCGGGAGCCGCTATCGGGAGCGCTATCCATTTCAAAGGGAAATTTACAATTTCCTTTGTTTTGTACAACCCTTAAACCATTAGAAAATTATTCTTACAATAAAAATTTAAAACGCCGCAAGATGATTTATTTTTTATAACGTCATGCCAAAATAAATGTTAATTGGTAACACTTCAGGTCGTTAAATGTTTGTTTTGTGGATGAATTTATTTTTTCATTTTTATTCTATAGTGACACCAGTGAATAAATAGCTACAGTCTCAGTAGAAATTTCCCTTCGGCGCCGGATAGTGCTCCAATATTAAAACGGCTTATATGTCTCTTTGGTTGCCCAAAATGCTTTGGAGTGCTAATATTTAAACAGAGATGTCAGATATTAGCCCAAGTGACAATTTTGGCAAATTCTACTTTCCCGATATGGTTAATCGTAAGTAATAAATTGATTTTGAAGAATCGGATACAGACAAATGACATAAAAAGGTTTTAAGGAATTTTGGGTTTGTCGTAATTGTGTCTTTTAATTGTTATTTTGGTCGTACATATTATTAATTCTCGACACAAGTCGTAATCATTATTTTTTTCTGTTTTCATTGAAAATGTGTCATAATTAGTTTAAGTCGCACTCTCCTAACGCTTACATAATCAGCTACCATATCACAGGATTGTGAATACTATTGAAATACTACAACCTAACATGTAATTATTTGTATTGATGTATGTACGCATTACATTTTGTCGTATTTCAAATATTTCATTTCGTCAGGTTATGGGCTGAGAAATTAAGTAATAATAGCCGTTTTCGGAAATAGCCCATGGTAAATTTTGGGTAGTTCTAATTTTTTAAATCTTGGTAACAAAAGTTATTCAAGTTATCCTGGCTATACAAAAAGTAAGATTACATTTCGCGTGTGAATATTTTTATTCAGCAAAATTCAATGGCATATCTGTGGCAGATACGACATTTTTGTTGCTTTTTTTGTACAATTTCTACTTTAAAAGTTTGCAATTTAATTTTGCTGACACTTCTAATTTAATATAAAGACAGAAACAAAAAACAACAAAAACTAAATTACCCTAAAGTTACTCTACATGCTCGGAAATAGATTTGATAATTTATTGTCAGCAAGTTACCCAAAAGTTACCATGGGCTATTTCCGAAAACGGCTAATAAGTTAAAGTAAAGCATTTCCAATCCGCAAATAAAAATATAAACCGGCTAGTTTTAAGAAAGAAGTAAGAATTATGACAGGATGGCAACTAATAATGTGCCATCAATCGAGGAATTGAATTGTCGTGAGCATTACGGCACGTGGAAATTCGCGATTCTTATAGCTAAGAACTGTTGGAAACAAACTGTTCGTTTGTTTCTTACATGTTTCATCAGAGTGAATTGTATGATCCAATAATCATCGAAGGAGATTTGTTAAGCACTGATGAGTAATATTATGGAAAAATGCAATGCGAGTCTCTTATTGAAGATACGAGTAACATGTGGAAACTCAACAAAAAACCTATCAGTGTATCCTAAAAGAAATGCCGAACGTCACCAATTGAGTAATGTTTTTTTTAATTTATTTAAATAGTACAATCTTATCACAAGATAATTTATTACTAATGATGATGGCGCACTTATTTGAAACAAGAGAGTCACGAATGATATAAATAAACGTTGTATTTAAATCGAATATAGAAAGAACAAAAAAATACATTGAAATAAACATTTAATCAAGATTATAACTTTGGGAACTTACCCAGTATTTATGACTTGCATTAAACCTTGAACCAAAACTGCAGTAGGTCGATCCAGTGGCGATATGATCTTTTACTTTTTACAATGTGTTTTCATTCAATATTATTGTGCAAAGTTCCCAATTCAGCTAATAAATTCCTAATCACTCAATTTTTTGAATATTTCTTAAGAAATTCAAATAAAACATGATTTGACGTTGTATATGGCATGTTTAGTTCTGTATCAATAAATTGTTTTTCGAAGGCTGTGGCCAGAATTTCAGGATTGTCGTAAATTTGTTTTAATTCTAGTTCGTTGAAAGGATTTATGTTTAATTTAACATGATCGGTTAATTTATTGTACGTCTGTGCGGTTGCATGATATTCAATTGCTTCCTTTGATTTTAAATCGGTTGATTAAACAACAAAACCTTGGGTATCAAAACAGCATGCGACGATGTTGTCTTCGAATATGGGAGCATTAGGCTTAAAATATATTTCATTTACTTTTGGCATATTACTGGGAGCGAAAGTTACATCGCAAAGCAACTTTCAATCTCCCCACTTTTAACCGGTTCAACTACTTCATCAGTATCTATTTGGATGGAACATGGGATGCGACAGCACATTCTACGCTTTCTATTGAAACTGCAAACGACGAACTCGAGTGATAATTGACGCTGCTTAAAGATTCGACAATCGAATCGATTTCTTGCTGGGGCTTAATTTTTTCTTTTTCTGTAAATAAATCGTTGTTGATTATACTTCATTGAAAACACACAAATAACATTCTTAACGTAAAATTGGGTTAGTAATTTTTAAGGTTTAGAAGTTCTGGCTTAAAAAAACTTTTATAAAAGGTCAAAAACGTAACCGAATTAATAAAATTCAATATTAAAAATAATAATCAATAAAATTTGTGATTCCCAGTATAATGCGGAACAGCTGATTATTTGAATCATATTGTTATTTGCGCAAATTGTTAAGATCAATAGATTTAAAATTAATTTTAATTTAATATTTACTGTTAAAACGGAAATAAATCAACTTTATTATAAGTTACACAAATATTTAGTTTATAATTATTAAAAAATACGTTTTATTTTAAGAAAATTACCTTCAGTTTATTTTTCTCCATTGTAGCCATTTGATTTATTATTTAAGTAACATAAATTTTTTGATTGTTTTAGGTTATAGAGGAACTTGTCAAAATTTTCCCCTCATATGTTTTATAGTAGAGTACTTTTTACGTATTTGTCCAAATTAAAGATACTAAATAAAACAAACCTATTTTCGCCATTTTAAAAATAATATTTATTTTGTTTAATAATTTAAAGAATGTCAAATACATCATCAATTATTAAAAATTACGACTTTTCACTTTATTTAAATAATTTTTAGGTTACGTTTGTATCTCAGTAAAAAAATTCCCCAACATGTTCTACTATAAAAAAAAATTATGTCTCAGTCACTCTCATGTAGATATTTTATTCTTGTTTCTTTTAAATTTTTACAAAATCTTGTGATTTTGAATGGAATAGCGCTATTAAATGTCATTTCTTATTATAGTCATTTCAGGGTGTCCCAGAAGTGAACGATCAAAGGAAGCAGGGTGATAGAGAAGCTCATTTCCATCAAAAACAGCCAATTAAATTTTTTCGAATTGTTCATGGTTCATATTTCCATGGGCATAAAATGGAATTTATTTTGGTAATTTTATTAGAATTAACAATTAATAAATCTAAGATTCAGTTTCATTAACGATTTATTGTAATATGGTAAAACCGTTTCAGTACATATTTATTTATGACTGCACCATAAACAAGTTTGTTAGCATATGTTGGTATGTTTGTAGGGGAACGGTTCGGTATTCCTTAAAAAAGCAACCTGACAAACAAAAGAAATCATGTTTGCGTATTAATTTTTAAGAATAATTAAATGAAATTTATTTAATTGAAATAATTAAATAATATGAATTAAATTAAATCAATTAGATTTTTTTGCGGAATGCTGCAAATATTATGAAACTAATGAAATAATGGAATTTTGTATATGGATTTTTTTTTTCTAAAATAAATAAGTTACGGAATTTTCTCAATTGGAATTTTAAATTTTTATTTTTATGTTATGGGTATTTTGTAAAATGGAATTTTATATTCTTGTTAATTGTCAGTTGGATTGCTTTTTGGATAACAGACCCGTTCCCGTTTTTATTAATTAAATAGTTTTTGTTGTTTCGTTTGTTGCGTGTTTTATAAAATAACTAACATTTTTTATAATATAACAACTAATAATGTATTTAATGCCAAAAAAACAATTATAAGTTTCATGTATGGAATTTTCTAAGTTTATAGACGTTATGTCTATGTATAGTGAAATAAATTGTATAATTTTCCAATGCATTGTATGATATCGATTTAATAACAATTATTCTGAAAATTGGGAAATTGGGGATTTTTTTTAGGGATTTTGTAAAATTGGGATTTTGTAAATTGGGATTTTGTAAATTGGGATTTTGAAAGTTGGGATTTTGATTTTAGCATTTTGTATTTCGGAATTTGATTGTGGAATAGCGTATCAATCTCTTAAGGACTAAATGGGAGAATTGGCATAAAGAAACCATTGATTTCGACCAAAAACCGCAATAAACTGCTAAATTGGACAAGTACTACAAGAAATGGCATATTTTTCAATGGAATAAAATCCTGTGGTCCATGACGAGTCGAAATTTGATATATTTGGGTCTGAGACGAGTTAATGTTTGACGTCCTCCCGACAGGAAAACGATTCCAGACTTTCATTCCCACCGTTAAGCTCGGAGGCGGTTCTGTCATGATATTGGGTTGTTTTGAATATTACAAGGCAGGCGATTTGGTTGAATTTAAGGGACGAATGGATCGCGCTTCGGTAATCTATCAATATTAAACAACTATTTTTATGTCGCCTGGGCTAAAAATAATCGGAAGAGGATTTACGTACCAACACAATCATCCGAAACATACACCTAAAATATGCTAAATTTATTTGGAACAAGAATATCGCCATAGAAATCTAGATTTGATGAAATTGGCCGCTATAATTGCCCGATCTAAACCCAATCGAACTCTTGTGAGATCAACGAGAAAAACAGAGAGAAAAATCATCAAAAATAAATTAAATCGTGAGGCTAACAAAATTTGGCGAAAACTACTATCCATTGTCACATAAACTGAATCTAACTTGGGAAAGGAAATTTTTATTAGTAAACCGTTTAAAAAGGCTCATAGATCAAGGACTAAATGGGAAAATTGGCGTAAAGAAACCATTGCTTTCGACCAATAATCACAGAAAATGGCTATATTGGGAAAAGTACCACGATCTAAACCCGATCAAACTCGTGTGAGATCAATTAGATAGGAAGTCTCGAGAAACAGGTGTATCACCTGCGAAAGCCATGTTAAAAAAAATTACAAAATGCAATATTTCCTCAGAAAAATTAAATAAATTAAGAGGAATGCCAAGACTTTGTAGCGCCGTCCGTTATACAATACAAAACAACAGCTTCTAACGAAAACAAGAACCCAAGGGTTTGTCCTATATTTCACATCGTTCCTAATATACATTACAAGATCACCAAGGATTTTATTATACCTGAATTATGTAATTAAGTTTGTAGTTTATCAAAACATAGCAGTAGAGAACAAAACCATTTGTAAGGTTCTATTTGTAACATAGTACGATAACTAAAAAAAACTGAATGTAACCACAAATTCGACATCATACGTCATATTAGTAGTTGACAAAAATTAGAAATAAAAATCATTAAAGAAATTTTTATGGATATGGATAAAAGTTATGTAAAACGTAAGTTTAAAAAAAAATAAATTCACAAAAATACTTAATTTGCTATAATTTTAATTTGAATTTTGAGAATCATTGGCCTGGTAGTTTGGTTGAACTAGCGTTGTTAGTGTACTGGATGAGTTACAGCTTTTAATGAAACGATTGGTATCATTGAACGAATGTATCTTGTAAACCATTAAACCAGTTAATTTACGTAAGTAAATATTGTTTCCTTGATTCTAAGATTCTTAACCTCGTCGCTATATAATTTGGATTGGTGTTATATGAGATGATGAATAACGGTAATCAGCTAATCTGGAAAGTTGTTGTCAGCCGGATTCTGAAAATAAAAAATAATAGGAACAACATCGGGACAAAATGTTAAATGTATAAATATATCCCGCTTCGCTTTCCTTAGAATCATGCCTCGAAACAAAGTATCTAAAAAATTTAATGATTCAGTACCTAACAACTTAAACGCTTGTCCCTCTACTACCAAAACCTAAGGTAAGTAAGAAATAAATTTCGCGAGATTTTCTCAGAAATTCTTCCGGTAAGACACTTTTTATTGTTCAGAAACAAATTTAACCGGTAGAGGCGTTCTTACTACAGAACACATCAACTTTCATAGCCAGAAAACCTGCATAGCATAGTAAGCTATCAGTTTCTTACTCATGCTGTTAATTTTGGCTTCGACCTGATGGATACTCAAGATGACATCTTTGTGGTGGGTGATCTCCCAGGTTTAAAAAGGCATTATACAGATGATAACACTCATTATGTTTGTTCGAATGCACTAACCGCCAAGAAAAGATACAGAACCTGTGACAATGAATTTTATCCGTTGAAAAACAGTAAGAGATATTGGCAGAGAAACTGAAAACATTTTATTCTTGATTTTCCGGTTCAAAATGATTACAAGTAAGCATAATTGCATGGGCTGCGTGGTGTGGTGGATAAGCGTCATGCCATTAAGCTTGAGATCCACGGTTCGAGACTAGACTCAATGCCAAATGATAGAAATTTTTATTTGCATAAAATAAGACACAAAGAAAAATTTTAAATAACAGATTCAAGGCATTTCTTTAGCAAAAAAAATAAAAAATTTATAGTTTCAAGTTCCGGTTAAAAATGATTATTCGTAATGAGGTATGTATAGAATGTACTACGTGGTGTAATGGATAAACGCGGTGATTTCTAACTTGCGGACCCTGGTTCGAGGCCCGCGTTTAGCTTATTTATATATGTGGGCGCTAAAATTTTAATGAAATTATTAAATAAAACGAGAAAAATTTTAATTAAAAATTAATTCAATGCATTTTAATTAAATGTAATCGTTTCTATTATATATATTGCGCAATTTGAAAGTAAAAACGTTTTCAAAATCAAGTTTTGACGCCATTTTGAATTACTTTTTTTTTGTTTTAAAATATCATAAAAAAGTACTCAAAAATTATTTGTTCGCGTAACAGGCGCACATAAAAATAAATCGAATTGCATTTCTTTCTTTAAAAAATCGTAAAATATTCGAAAAAAAAAATTTTCGTGTAACAGGCGCACATAAACTTAAATCGAATTGCATTTCTTTCTTTAAAAAAAAAAAATCATAAAAAACTCGAAATTTATTTTTTCGTGTAACAGGCGTACATAAAAATAAATCGAATTGCATTTCTTTCTTTAAAAAATCGTAAAATATTCGAAAAAAAAAATTTTCGTGTAACAGGCGCACATAAACTTAAATCGATGTGCAATTTATAATATATTTGCGCTATTGGACTTAAGATGTCCCACTTTTAATTTATTATATATTTCCGCTCGTGGACTTAAAAAGTCTCAGAAGTGCGTACAAAATAATCAAAACGTTTATTTGTGATCACCGCGAAGTACAAAGTTTTTTTTTTAAAGAAAGAAATGCAATTCGATTTAAGTTTATGTACGCCTGTTACACGAAAAAATAAATTTCGAGTTTTTTATGATTTTTTTTTTTTAAAGAAAGAAATGCAATTCGATTTATTTTTATGTGCGCCTGTTACACGAACAAATAATTTTTGAGTACTTTTTATGATATTTTAAAACAAAACAATTCTAAATGGCGTCAAAACTTGATTTTGAAAACGTTTTTACTTTCAAATTGCGCAATATATATAATACAAACGATTACATTTAATTAAAATGCATTGAATTAATTTTTATTTAAATTTTTGCTCGTTTTAATTTATTAATTTAATTAGGTGTTATATTTCATGAAAATAAATATTACCAACACCACCAATTGCGCATGCGAGTCTCGAACCATACACCGCAAATCTCGAAGCCAAGACGCTTATACACCACACCACGAAGTAACATACGTATGCGCTTACCGGTAATCATTTTGAATAGGAATTTCAACAATAAAATGTTTAAAATTTTCTTTGAAACGAAAAGCATTTGAATTCGTTTTTATTTTAAAATTTTGCTTGTTTTATTAAGTGCCGTATTTTATGAAAATAAATATTACGATCTATACGAATGCAAGGCTCGAACTAGATACCGCTAGTTGGAAGGCAAGACGCCTGTCCACCACACCACGAAGCAACATAACGTTACCCATACCTATAATCATTTTGAATTGGAATTTAAACAATAAAATGTTTCCTGTTTTATGCGATAATCGCTGATTGTTATCGTTACTGATTTTGACACAAATTCAGTAAGTTTAGGTTATTTTGCGTTGAAGATGTAAATTTGAGTTGAGATTCCTTTAAGTTGGTGCAATATGTCATCTTATTCGCCATCAATCCAGATTCGATTACAAAATACTTCCAATAACTGCGCTTTCGTTTTTGATTTTTTAAGACAAAAACTTCTAAAACTTCTAAAATTGCGTCAAAACGTGATTATTTGACGGTTTTCTGTCTAATTGTGCAACATGTAATAAAACGCATATATTTAATTAAAATGAACTGAAACTTTTGTATTTATTAATATTTTGTTTGTTTTATTTGAAAATTAATTTTAAATTTTTATTGCAGATAAAAATAGTGGTAACAACGAGTGCCGAAGCCAAAACCGCAGTTTGTTAAGGACACGCCATCTACAAAAAATTGAGATATTCTATTTAAATCTTATTGTACTCTCCATTTGAATTTAATAAAAATGTTGCTTGTTTTATCTAATAATTAAATAAAAGTGTTTAATTTTTTGAAAATAAGTATTTGCACCATGTGAGTCTCAAACTAGGGACCTCAAGCTGAAAAGCAACACTCTTAACCTGATGATCTCTTAAAGAATCAAGATACTCGAAAATTAATTGGTGTACACAATAAATCGGACTTGCATTCTGTCTTAAAAAGTCATAAAATACTCGAAAAATAAATCTACGTGCATTATTTGCGTTCGTGGACTTAAGAGTCGCAGGAGTAGATTACATACAAAATAGCCAAATCGTTTATTTTTATATTTTATATAAGATTAACTACAAATGGTACAATGTGGTGTGGTGGATAAGCGTCTTGCCTTCGAGTTTGCGGTCCATGGTTCGAGACTCGCATGCGCAGTTGTTGTTGTGTTGGCAATATTTATTTTCTTAAAATATAACACTTTAATTAAATTATTAAATAAAACGAGCAAAAAATAAATAAAAATTAATTCATTGCATTTTATTTAAAAATCGTTATATTATATATTGCGCAATTTGAAAGTAAAAACGTTTTCAAAATCAAGTTTTGACGCCATTTTGAATTACTTTTTTTTTGTTTTAAAATATCATAAAAAAGTACTCAAAAATTATTTGTTCGCGTAACAGGCGCACATAAAAATAAATCGAATTGCATTTCTTTCTTTAAAAAATCGTAAAATATTCGAAAAAAAAAATTTTCGTGTAACAGGCGCACATAAACTTAAATCGAATTGCATTTCTTTCTTTAAAAAAAAAAAATCATAAAAAACTCGAAATTTATTTTTTCGTGTAACAGGCGTACATAAAAATAAATCGAATTGCATTTCTTTCTTTAAAAAATCGTAAAATATTCGAAAAAAAAAATTTTCGTGTAACAGGCGCACATAAACTTAAATCGATGTGCAATTTATAATATATTTGCGCTATTGGACTTAAGATGTCCCACTTTTAATTTATTATATATTTCCGCTCGTGGACTTAAAAAGTCTCAGAAGTGCGTACAAAATAATCAAAACGTTTATTTGTGATCACCGCGAAGTACAAAGTTTTTTTTTTAAAGAAAGAAATGCAATTCGATTTAAGTTTATGTACGCCTGTTACACGAAAAAATAAATTTCGAGTTTTTTATGATTTTTTTTTTTTAAAGAAAGAAATGCAATTCGATTTATTTTTATGTGCGCCTGTTACACGAACAAATAATTTTTGAGTACTTTTTATGATATTTTAAAACAAAACAATTCTAAATGGCGTCAAAACTTGATTTTGAAAACGTTTTTACTTTCAAATTGCGCAATATATATAATACAAACGATTACATTTAATTAAAATGCATTGAATTAATTTTTATTTAAATTTTTGCTCGTTTTAATTTATTAATTTAATTAGGTGTTATATTTCATGAAAATAAATATTACCAACACCACCAATTGCGCATGCGAGTCTCGAACCATACACCGCAAATCTCGAAGCCAAGACGCTTATACACCACACCACGAAGTAACATACGTATGCGCTTACCGGTAATCATTTTGAATAGGAATTTCAACAATAAAATGTTTAAAATTTTCTTTGAAACGAAAAGCATTTGAATTCGTTTTTATTTTAAAATTTTGCTTGTTTTATTAAGTGCCGTATTTTATGAAAATAAATATTACGATCTATACGAATGCAAGGCTCGAACTAGATACCGCTAGTTGGAAGGCAAGACGCCTGTCCACCACACCACGAAGCAACATAACGTTACCCATACCTATAATCATTTTGAATTGGAATTTAAACAATAAAATGTTTCCTGTTTTATGCGATAATCGCTGATTGTTATCGTTACTGATTTTGACACAAATTCAGTAAGTTTAGGTTATTTTGCGTTGAAGATGTAAATTTGAGTTGAGATTCCTTTAAGTTGGTGCAATATGTCATCTTATTCGCCATCAATCCAGATTCGATTACAAAATACTTCCAATAACTGCGCTTTCGTTTTTGATTTTTTAAGACAAAAACTTCTAAAACTTCTAAAATTGCGTCAAAACGTGATTATTTGACGGTTTTCTGTCTAATTGTGCAACATGTAATAAAACGCATATATTTAATTAAAATGAACTGAAACTTTTGTATTTATTAATATTTTGTTTGTTTTATTTGAAAATTAATTTTAAATTTTTATTGCAGATAAAAATAGTGGTAACAACGAGTGCCGAAGCCAAAACCGCAGTTTGTTAAGGACACGCCATCTACAAAAAATTGAGATATTCTATTTAAATCTTATTGTACTCTCCATTTGAATTTAATAAAAATGTTGCTTGTTTTATCTAATAATTAAATAAAAGTGTTTAATTTTTTGAAAATAAGTATTTGCACCATGTGAGTCTCAAACTAGGGACCTCAAGCTGAAAAGCAACACTCTTAACCTGATGATCTCTTAAAGAATCAAGATACTCGAAAATTAATTGGTGTACACAATAAATCGGACTTGCATTCTGTCTTAAAAACTCATAAAATACTCGAAAAATAAATCTACGTGCATTATTTGCGTTCGTGGACTTGAGAGTCGCAGGAGTAGATTACATACCAAATAGCCAAATCGTTTATTTTTATATTTTATATAAGGTTATGTACGTATGGTAGATTGTGGTGTGGTGGATAAGCGTCTTGCCTTCGAGTTTGCGGTCCATGGTTCGAGACTCGCATGCGCAGTGTTTTGTGTTGGTAATATTTATTTTCATAAAATACAACACTTTAATTAAATTAATAAATTGAAACGAGCAAAAATTTAAATAAAAATTAATTCAATGCATTTTAATTAAATGTAATCGTTTCTATTATATATATTGCGCAATTTGAAAGTAAAAACGTTTTCAAAATCAAGTTTTGACGCCATTTTGAATTACTTTTTTTTGTTTTAAAATATCATAAAAAAGTACTCAAAAATTATTTGTTCGCGTAACAGGCGCACATAAAAATAAATCGGATTGCATTTCGTTCTTTAAAAAATCATAAAATATTCGAAAAAAACTTGTTCGAGTAATAGGCGCACATAAACATAAATCAAATTGCATTTCTTTCTTTAAAAAATCGTAAAATATTCGAAAAAAAAATTTTTCGTGTAACAGGCGCACATAAAAATAAATCGGATTGCATTTCGTTCTTTAAAAAATCATAAAATATTCGAAAAAAACTTGTTCGAGTAATAGGCGCACATAAACTTAAATCGATGTGCAATTTATAATATATTTGCGCTATTGGACTTAAGATGTCCCACTTTTAATTTATTATATATTTCCGCTCGTGGACTTAAAAAGTCTCAGAAGTGCGTACAAAATAACCAAAACGTTAATTTGTGATCACCGCGAAGTACCATGAGTACAGCACTATTATATAAAAAACAAAAATAAACGTTTTGGTTATTTTGTATGTAAACTACTACTGCGACATCTTAAGTTCAATAGCGAAAATATATTATAAATTGCACATTGATTTAAGTTTATGTGCGCCTATTACACGAAAAATTTTTTTTCGAATATTTTACGATTTTTTAAAGAAAGAAATGCAATTCGATTTATTTTTATGTGCGCCTGTTACGCGAACAAATAATTTTTGAGTACTTTTTTATGATATTTTAAAACAAAAAAAAAGTAATTCAAAATGGCGTCAAAACTTGATTTTGAAAACGTTTTTACTTTCAAATTGCGCAATATATAATATAACGATTTTTAAATAAAATGCAATGAATTAATTTTTATTTATTTTTTGCTCGTTTTATTTAATAATTTAATTAAAGTGTTATATTTTAAGAAAATAAATATTGCCAACACAACAACAACTGCGCATGCGAGTCTCGAACCATGGACCGCAAACTCGAAGGCAAGACGCTTATCCACCACACCACATTGTACCATTTGTAGTTAATCTTATATAAAATATAAAAATAAACGATTTGGCTATTTTGTATGTAATCTACTCCTGCGACTCTTAAGTCCACGAACGCAAATAATGCACGTAGATTTATTTTTCGAGTATTTTATGACTTTTTAAGACAGAATGCAAGTCCGATTTATTGTGTACACCAATTAATTTTCGAGTATCTTGATTCTTTAAGAGATCATCAGGTTAAGAGTGTTGCTTTTCAGCTTGAGGTCCCTAGTTTGAGACTCACATGGTGCAAATACTTATTTTCAAAAAATTAAACACTTTTATTTAATTATTAGATAAAACAAGCAACATTTTTATTAAATTCAAATGGAGAGTACAATAAGATTTAAATAGAATATCTCAATTTTTTGTAGATGGCGTGTCCTTAACAAACTGCGGTTTTGGCTTCGGCACTTGTTGTTACCACTATTTTTCTGTAATAAAAATTTAAAATTAATTTTCAAATAAAACAAACAAAATATTAATAAACAGAAAACCGTCAAAACATCACGTTTTGACGCAATTTAGAAGTTTTTGTCTTAAAAAATCAAAAAGGAGAGCGCAGTTATTGGAAGTATGGTATTTTGAAATCCGC
The DNA here is from genome assembly GCA_963691935.1 of Nephrotoma guestfalica. NCBI lineage: Eukaryota > Metazoa > Arthropoda > Insecta > Diptera > Tipulidae > Nephrotoma > Nephrotoma guestfalica. The sequence goes on from OY829914.1 coordinate 215,973,943, forward strand.
GATCACATTTTGTAATCGAATCTGGATTGATGGTGAATAAGATGACATATTGCACCAACTTAAAGGAATCTCAACTCAAATTTACATTTTCACCAGAAAATAACCGAAACATACTGAACGTTTAAGCTCAATCTCCAAATTACAAATCAGTGCGTGTTCAGAAATCCCTAAAGGACAGTATGGTGCGTATATAGGGAGGTATTGGAGGACAGGATTCTATACAGAGTCCCAGCACTCCCTGACCCAGGTAGTGATCTGGATCCAATGATGGACACTCTTACTAGGACTTGCCATATCTCTATTTGCGAAAAATTTAATTCTACTTGCTCTATTACCTACCGTACCGTAAATAGGTCCGACTTATAACCTTAAGAATCTTACCTTTTTTATCATACCGGTGGTCTTCATAAATGCTCCGTTTTTTGTACAAGAAAACCAAATTAATTTTGTTCTTAGCATGGTTGTTTTATTTTACTCTCTTACGTAATTTATTAAATTTTCACAATAATAAATTTCCATTTCAAATAGTTTTCTTTTAAAAATTTTCAAAAAATTAAATTATAAAATAAAAATGAATGTACCTCGGGCATTATACGTTTAGAACATCAGTTTGATTTTTGGTTGTAAATATATGTAACTTTAATTAATTTAATTATTATTATTATTGTAACATAAAAAAGACAACAATAAAGGAATAAAAAAAAATGTGAAAAGTGGAAAAATTCTAAATCATATAATAAAATATTAATAATTAAAAAAAGTTTTGTTTTAGGCAATATTAAAAATTAGAATTTAATGTTTTTGTTTTAATCATTATTTAATCATTCAGGCACAATCAGTGTTAAGGCCCTAAATTATTCGTTCTTAATTTTTTTCTTTTATTAATTAAATATTGTTCATTGATTTATATATTGTGCAATATATAATTTTTAAAATTAAATATATATTCATAATTATAATATTATATTAATATTAATTTTTTTTTTAATTTTTTATAAGTTTAGTAAAATAATTTACGATAAAAACAACAACATAAAAATAAAAATAAAATAAAAATGTAACAAAAAATAAAATAAACATTAAATTAAAATGCGTGTATAATTTATAAAATAAAATAAAAATTATGGTACCTGGATGACCCTATAAAATATGTAAATAATTTTTTTTTTTTTCAAAATTAATTTTATATATTTATTTTAAAATGCTATTTTTAATTTATAAATAAAAATAAACATTTGCACCGTATTTTTAAAATGTATGGGGTGTGAGAGTTTATTTATTTATTACAGTGGAGAAATTTTTGTTCGAGATTCAAACCGATATTAAATTTGTAATCGATATTATAACAGCCTTCTAAAACTTACTCTAATTGACATGCATTGGTAACTTCTATTACATAAATAATTTAAACAGACAACAATTTTTTAAGGTAATATTTTTAATTTGTAGCATTCTCCACTGTATATTGGTTAAGCAAAATGATAAAATAGTCAGTGAACGTTCAAAAAAATTGTATTTTATTAACAGAGAGCTGAATTAAAATAATAATTTAATAAATAACACATTTAAAATGATTAGAATTTGTTTTGTTTTTAATAATAATAATAATAATTAGTTTTTAATATTCTTAAATTATATAATTTTCTTAATTTAATTAATAGAAAAATCACCATAAATATTCATTTTATTTTAATTTTTGTTTGATGTTTTGTAAAAAAATTTAAACATTTTTCATATTTTTAGAAAATATAAGTTTTTGTGTAAATAGCTTATTATATAAATTATTAGATGTTTTACTTTTGAAGTAATGATGTATGGTACTTAGATTTATTTATATAGAACTACTTATTAAAGTTTTCTTATACTTCGATCAGCAGCAGCAGAATTCAATTTTGATCTAAAAAATAATTAATTCATTTTTATTAATAAATGTTTTTATTAAGCATAAATTATTGTAATTTATAAAACAAACAAATGAAAAACTTCAAAAATATAACGGACGAAACAAATAATAAATAAAACATTTTTGGTTATTATAAATTGTTTGTGTTGATTAATAAATTATTGAAATGCATAAAACAAGCAGAATTTGTATTATTTATAATTTTAATGTTGTTAAAGCAATATTTTAAAATGTCTGCAAAGTATAGGTTAGAATCTAGATTTTGTTTCAATATTGTTAATAAAATTCAAAAATAGCGCAGCAAAAATTTTCATTCACGTTTCACAATAATTGGGTGTTAAAACAATTAAACAGATATCACAGCGTCTTCAGAATTATTTTAAAATTTCATGTACTAAAATAGAAAATTTATCAAAGCAAAGCTCCAATTTTTCCTGTATCAAAGCCAATCTAAATAAATCACGCCTGCGTATTAAATCGCACTTTCAAATACGGGAAACAAATCATAAACAAAAAATAGGGGAATTTCGCTGTTCAGCAACAACAGTTAAAAAAATGCGAAATTGATGACGTTTAAAGCCGCTATTCCACCAGAAAACAGAAAGATTTTACAAACAGTTTGCTGAGAATGCGACAAAGACAAGAACTAAAATCTACATTAGAATGAATGAGACAAAACATTTTTATTTTATGGTACGAAAAGTTTTGATATCTACAAAAACTAACCTGTAAATTATTTGAAAAAACTGAAACATCTATAAATTATGTGAAAGGAAATTTTTGACAAGTTCATAATTAAGCTAAAAAAATCAAATGTAAAGTGATACTTTCTTCCTCCTTGATTCAAGGAGGCGGAAAAAAATTGAGAAAAGGTAATCGGCGTGTTCAGTCCGACCAAAATTATAAAAATTATCATGATATTTTTTGCGACCCTAACTTCACTCCGTATAATTTTATGTCAAAACCGAGTGAACAACCAATTTGACATAAAATTGTAAATTAGTTTTGTACGTCAAAATACACTTGTCATAACAAATAATTTAATTTCTATTTTAAAGGCGACGAACGACAGCCATTACGTATATCCCAGCAAACGTGACTTCACTAGTTTTAACTACATACAAAACATTGTCAATACACTTGCAACTATTTTCCATATAAAATTACAAACAGAATGAAACAAAACTAGTATTTTTTAAAAATGAAGTTGCATCTCTTTCGACCACCTTTTTGTTAATGTGTACAGTCACTGTCATATAGGTCAGTGACTGTACCAAACATCGTGTTGCTATTGTTTTTATTGTGAGCAAATACATTAAAATAAATCTAAAATTTGTGTTTTGTGCATAATATTAAAAGTGGTTATAATATTTTTTTAAAATAGTAAGGCATTTAATTATTTATATTATTACCACTAATTTAGGAAATGTCGAAGAAAACATTTTTGAACCGATTATGTTTGCAAAAGTAAATATACCAAAATGACATGATTAGATATCAAAATTTGGATTCGTTCGCCCGTCCTATCAAAACTTTGGTAAACTTGAATGATTCAAGGAATGATGCAGTTAATTTTATTTCTTGTGGTCAAGTTGATGATGTGCCTAGCAATCCATTATCTGATAATACCAGCAACTGCTCTCATTCAGAGTCTGACCATCATTTTATTTCTGACTCTAATGTTAGTGAAGATGTTAATACAGAACCAATAATTAGAAGAAACCTAAAATCATGGGCTATAAGGAACAAAATTCCTCATAATCATTTAGACGATTTACTAAAAGTTCTAAATGATTCTGGTATAAGAAACTTACCATTAACAGCAAGACAACTGCTCAAAACCAAAACTAATGTTATTAATGTTATTGACGTTATGCCAGGAGAATATTTTCATTTTGGAATACAGAATCATGTAAAGTCCAATAAATTTAACTTCCTACTAAAGAAAGACCCAATCTTAATTGACGTTGGTATTGATGGACTACAAGTGTTCAAAAGTTCCCGACGTGTATTGTGGCCAATAATTGGAAGTTTTTCTGAATTTCCAAATGAATCGCCATTTCTAATTGGATGCTATTCAGGCTTCGAAAAACCTCACTCAGTTAATGACTTTTTAAAGTCTTTCGTACAGAAAACGGAATTTCTCATTCAAAATGGTATCACAATTACGCAGTCGGGGACAGTTCGAAAATTCAACATTAAACTATTTGTTTGTGACAGCCCAGCTAGGGCATTTGTTACTTCTACTCAATATCACACAGGCGAAAATAGCTGCCCAAAATGTTGCCAAATAGGAAGATATGCTAAGAGAAGAGTAGTTTTTGAAACCGAAATTAGAGATGAACGAACTGATGTATCTTACAGCGTTAGAAGAGACCAGCATTACCACCATAGAAATTTTTTGCTCAACGAAAATATTTTAGAATCAATTGATATTGGCATGGTATCCCAATTTCCAATCGATCCCATGCATATAATTGATTTGGGAGTTGTAAAAAAAATGTTGGGGCTTATTTCCAAGAACAAAATTGCGGGTATTAAAATAAATCTTGATGCAATTAACACAAGATTGAAATTGTGTTCTGCGCTTACTCCATCTGAATTTGGTCGAAGTTGTAGAACGTTCGAGGATTTAGCGTTATGGAAAGCGACGGAATTCAGACAGTTTCTACTTTATACCGGCATTATAGTTTTAAAAGATACAGTCAACGATCAAATATATCAACATTTTTTATTATTGCATTGCGCTGTAAGATTATTATCGGATCCCAAAAGTTGCAGAGAAAATGCCAATGTAGCCTTAGCCATGATTCAACAGTTTGTCAAAATATATCCGACAATATACGGAGAAGAAAAAGTAAGCTTTAATGTCCATGCTCTCCTACATTTGCCGCAATGTGTGAAACAGTTTGGGTCATTAGGTTCGTTTTCTGCATACAAATTTGAAAACTTCATGCAGTTTTTAAAACGAATTATTAGAAAACCAAATAAAATACTACAACAAATATACAGACGAATAGAAGAAATCAAAGGGTCTAACACAAGTTCCAAGTTAACAAAATTTAATAAATTTCATATTTCGAATGGAATTGGAAATGATTCTTATTGTTTGACAACCAATAGAAAAATAGTTAAGGTTATTGGATTTGGCTCGGTTGCAGGAGAAAAAACTGTGATTGGGCATGTTTTCAATGAAAGTTCAGACTATTTTAATGAACCGGTTAATTCTTCAATTCTTGGAGTAGTACTAGGCCACAGTATTCAACCAGATCTACAAACCTTTTATATGAAAGAAATTCTAATACCAATTTTGCACCATTCATTTATGAAATTTTCGTATTAATAATCAATGTGAATATTATATTTCCAGATAGGCTGAGCCAGCAACCAAGTAAAAATGGTCGATAAAAATACAAACAGTACATAAAATATTTATAACGTCTTAACACTTTATAGATTATTTAATAAATTCATTTTTATTTTAACAGATATTCCTTTATCTCCAGTCATCGACAACTACCAAAACACATTGAATAGCCAAAATATTTCACTAGGATTCATTACGTCTACAGAAAACGCACAAAGAATTAATGATGAGTCAATTTCCAGTACGGACAGCGTTGTAGATAGCGAAATACTATTTCCATCCAAAAAAAAAATTCCAGTACTACAGCACAAAAAAATTAATCACTGAAAAAGATAATCCATTTGCTACAGATAAGCTTATTGGATTAGAAATAACTCCGTTTTTTACACAAACATCGATTTCAACAAGATCTACAAATACTGGCTTCTTAAGTGAAACTACACATGGAAATGAAATTCCTCAAGAAACGCTAGAAAACGAAAATTTAACAGGTATATTTTTAGTTTAATAAAATGTAAATTCAAGAAATAAAACTGACAACAGTTTACTTTAAATATTTTAGAAAATTTATCGTGCAAGTTGAAAGAAATTTCAAACAAAATTTTTTTATTAACCGATACATTTGACAAATACGAAAAGGAAAACCAGATTCTGTAACGAATTGTCTTTAGACAAATCAAAATCTCGTTACTACTTTCAACCTATCTAAACTGTCCGATACAATTGTATACATATTTGCAGTGTCATGGTACTATTCCACTAGGAAACAGACAAATTTTACAAAAATTTTGCAGAAAACATGACAAAGACAAGAACTAAAATTTGCATTAGCGCGACTGAGATAAAACATTTTTATTTTATGGTATAAAAAGTTGGGGAAATTTTGACATCATCGAAAACTAACCTATAAAGTATTTAAAAGATATAAAAAATCTTTATTTTTGATGTTTGACAATAATTTTATATCCCAAAAATTACTAAAAAAAATTATTATTATTTTTTCGATGAAAAAACATATGCATTTTAATTATTTTGAATAATTTAACGAAACTATCGAAAAATTGGTTTACTATAAATCATGTGAGGGGAAATTTTTGACAAGTTCATATTAACCTAAAAAAATCATTCAGCAGCCGAAAAAAAATCAAACAAAAATCGAAGTGTCAGATTTTTTAACCCAAAAAAAAATATAATAAAAACCAGTCCAGTATTATATTTGTATCAAAATACTTGTACAAAACTGTGTATCGATTATTGAAACCGGATAATAACAGCAGTGATGTGGAAGTGGATGATTTGGATTGTGAAGAAAAGGATAATACGATTACATTAATCATTTGAGTGCTATCGAACGGACATTGAAATTTTGATAATGTTGAATGATGCCGATCTTATACAATTTGTCTCAGCTAACCGATCAATTTCTATTTGACTGTTTCTGAATACATGTAGAATGGAAAATAACAGAATCATTCCGACTGTGTAAGCAAATGTACCAAATTGGTATTTTATATTTTTACTTTCAGTGCGAGAACAATTAAAAGATTTAACGAAATAGTTCGATAAATTAGAAAATGATTGCAAAATGTTGGGCAAATTGTCGGGGAGGTACACAATTGAATGAGGATAAATGTAAGTACATACCTCCAATATGTCGGTGATTCAGTGAAATGATGTTTTATGTTATCTATATTTTTATAGTGATTGTGAAGGAAACAAACGGGCCACGATATGTTGTTGGATGTCGACGTCAGACAAGACAAAATTGAAGGCTGGAACTAGGGTAGCTCTAGATATGAAGTGCTCGGTTAATAAGTAAAATGTTTAACTACGCTCGTGATCATCAGCCGTGCATTATATTAATGGATGAAATGGAATTAATGCAATTGGAGGTTGTCGTTTTTCGGAAGGTACATCAGCCGATCGTAAAATTCAACCGTACTCTAATGGAATTGCTTAATCAAATGGTTTCGATTTTCGATTCGTTGGATTAGGTTAAAATGATTATGGCTACAAACCGTCCGGATACGCTAGATCCGGCATTATTACGTCCCGGACGTTTAGATCGTAAAATCGAAATTCTGCTTCCTAATGAACAGCCACGTTCGGAAATTTTAAAAATGCATGAAATTTATTATGAAACCATTGTTAAATGGTCGGATAGTTATTTAACAAATGTTTCGAATGGCGGTTTATGAATACAAGTAAGTCTTTCAATAAAAAAATGGTTTTTAACTAAACAATTTCGTTTTACTTTAGATTACTATATGTTGGCGTTCAAGCCATCTTTCATGAAAAGATTGTGGTTTAATCTCACTCGTTTTGGCCAAAATTAATTTTCGTCTCCAATCTCGATGCTGTTAATTTCGTTGAGTACAACGCTAAAATAGATTTGTTTGGGTTTTGCCTAACTAGCATTTCCAGAGACTCATTCATTTAAGTGGGGTGGTAGCAGTTCACAAGGCAGATGTGGTGGTATGCAACGAGGCCCACGACGATTTCAACCTATTCAAGATTTTACCCGCGAAGATATTGAGGTTGGGCCACCATTATCGATCAAACAAATTTGATCGATTACGATATTTGGATGAATATTGGATACGAACATTTTCTCGTTGAGCTTCCATTGGCCGGATTCATCTTATCGAAATTGGCCGGTAAGCATTCGGATTTCGATAGACATCAACTGACATCACTGGATCCCGTATGGGATGTATCAGAATTAGGTTTATATTTTACTGTTGTCTGCCGTGTGTCTGTGGTGATTTAGGAATAACGCGAGTTGAAGAGCTGCGACAAAACGCTTCTAATATAATGGTCAACTCATCCAATCGCATTGAATATATCCAATTAATGGTCGACTTTATATTTGACTTTAAATAAACAAATTCAAATAAATTTTAATAAATAAATTTTAATTTTAATAAAATATTTCTCATCTTAAAATCCTGTGTTTTTAATTTTTTGTGTACGCAATATGATATCTAGGTAGCGTGTTTTTTATAGTCGAAGAAACTATTTTGGCCTAGTTACCTAGTTCAGCAGTCGGTATTATTTTTAAATTTTGAATTAAAAAATTTTTAATAGAAATATAACCTAAAAAAATTAAATGCAAAGTGAAATTTCATGAAGGCGAAAAAATATTATTTAAAATGTAGTGTGAATTCCTCCAATATTTTTTTCAATTTTTTCCAAAAAAAAAATAAAATTTTATTGTGTCGACACACCAAGCACAAAAAATTTATGTTTCTACCATAAAAAATCAAAAAAATAAAAGTTTGCTGAGAGTGGGGATTTTTTTTCATTTTGGTTGCCATAAAAAATACTTTGTTTGATATTTTTTATTTATAATTATGGCAACCAGCTCAACAACAACAAAACATTTTAGAAAAAAAAAATACTGATGTACGGGTCACACACAGAGAGAATCTATATTTTTATCTCGTTCTAGTTTTCTGCAAAATAAAACTCTGTGTAGTGGAATAGACCCATTAATCAAGACCTGCACAGTATTCCTTAAATTTTAATGTAATTTTTCTAAATGTATACAAATTGTTTATGTTACTCAAATAACATAATAAACGTATCTACCTGAATAAACCATTTTTATATGAGTTTACCCAGTGTGTGTATTACAACAACGTTGAAGGTTGTTGTTTGGTATCACCAAACAATGTACACACCAACACCTGCATTTATTTAAATCAATTAAAAAAAATTATTTTTTGTGGACCTTTGATTGTGCGGCTAGTAATTCGAATATTGCGTTTAGGTGTTTCGGTTTGTAATTACATATTTTGGTTATGAGGGTTGATACAAATAAAGAATTATGGTTGCGTTCGCCGTTCATTATCAATACTTCCATAGAAGTTGTCGTCGCTGCAGGCAGAAATATTTGACTTGTATAAATTTATATTTTTTGTTAATGGAGTTTCTATTGTTTATTTTAATATAATATAAAATAATAAAAGATATATTGTATTGTGGCTTTTTTACACTTTTTCCAACGTGATTCAACCAAGTTAAAAAGTCCACTCAAACGCTCGATTCGGAACATGGTCCTTCGAGCCGGATCGGGAGAAAAGTACCAGCGTGGGTTCGCCATTTTGGAAAAACAAACCTTAAGTACAATTTTTTTTTATTATTGATTTACTATATAAAACAAAAGTTAATTGACAACCAAGTCAATCCAATTCAGTTTTTTTTATATTTTGTTGTGAGAAAAATTTGTACATAACGTAGTTGCATATAAATCAGTGTTTTTTTGTTTGTTTGTTGTTGGTGCAATTGGATTTGTTCATGTCACGAGAAACATATATAAATTATTGACATAAATTGGTGTTCATTTGGTTAGTATTGGGGCAAACGGTTTCCATTTTCGTATTTTATCGCGACGCGGTAGTGCTTGGTTCAAGGTTATAATTTCGTTACCACATTTTACGTTGCAAATATACCTACATTTGAACGTTATAGTCGTTTTTTTGTAACTACAGTTTGTGTATACGTACCGGTTGAGAATCTAAGTGGTTTACCGCACGATGGAAGCTCTCAAAAGGCGGCGCTCAATAGTGAAAGGTCAAATGACCAAAATTGTTACATTTGCAGAGTCTGTTTGTGCTGAGACAAGATTGGAGGATATTACGGTTCGATTAGATAAAACAAATGTCTTATCTACTGAATTCGCACACGTTGAAAATAAAATGTTTGAAATTGATGCAGAATTAATCTCGCTGTCAGACGAATTCGATGAAAGTTATTACCACGCGGTGGCACTCTTAAATGCTGCAATTCGACGTTTTCATACCTCCATCCCGTTAAATACCACGTTATCGCGTAACGAAAGCATGTGTCAAGGTCATTCGGGTTCAAACGAAACCAAATTACCACGATTGAATATACCTATGTTTGAAGGGGACTTTCGAAACTGGCAAAGTTTTTTTGATCTGTTTAATAGTTCAGTTCATGATAAGGTAATGTTGTCCGCAGCCCAAAAACTTCAGCATTTAAAAGGTTTACTCAAGGGAGAAGCATTAGGCCTTATTAAGCATTTGAATATAACGGACGCGAATTATATCGAAGCTTACCAGATTCTTGTTAAACGGTACGATAAAAAGAAGGTCACCATAAATAATTGCATCGACACATTTTTTAAGCAACCATCTATCACTCGTGTTAACGCGAACACCATTCGCAAGCTAGCCGATACCAGCGATGAGATTATAAGAGGTCTAAAGGCCATTGGCACCCAGGGGGAGTTACGTGATCCGTGGTTAATATATATAGTGGTGAATAAGTTGGATGACGATAGTAGGCAGTTTTGGCAACACGAGTCTTCGAAAATAGAGCACCCGACGCTGCAACACCTAATGGATTGCCTTCAAACCAGAGCAGATACACTCGAAGGAGTAAGAGAAACCATAACCAAACCCGTAGTGCGACTCGCTTCAAGTGTGAGAAATTCATGTACCGTCACCGCATCCAATTTAAAATGTCCATTGTGCAACGCCGAACATTTATTATACCAGTGCGAAAAGTTCAAGGGAATGGGCATCACGGAGAGGAGAAATTTTATAAATCAAAATTCAAGATGTTACAATTGCCTAAGTGACACCCATACCGTACAATCTTGCCGCTCGAAACGTTCCTGTCAATTATGTCGCAAACGTCACAACAGTTTACTTCATTTGCCGAATGTCTCAAAACCAAACCAAGGAGAACCGCAAGCTCATACTATCGTTCAGTCAGCACATACCGCGTACGTTCCATTACCTACCGATAGTTTATCATCGACCAAAACCAATTCGCCAATAAGCCCACCCCCAATAAATTCCACGGTACCTAAACCGAGATCACCACTCAACAATACAATAGGTACAACCAATACACCATTAATTGAAAATATGTCAAACTTGAATCCAAATCCGAATAACTCTCCATCAATCAACAATTTATCTTCAATCAACACTCAACCAACCAATCAACGATCAACAAAAGCGTTGCCCTCCAACGCAACTCCAATTAAATCACCAACCATTACAAACCATGCAGCAATCAACATACCATCCAATACCAATAATTTGCAACTGAATGAACTACCATTGTACAACCATTATCAACAACACCTGACCAATAAGTATGAAGCGATCGTACCTAAATCACCCGAGATCAATCGAAGTCGATCGCTGTTACCAACCGCATTGGTCCATGTGAAAGATAAGTCAGGACAGTTACACTGTTGTCGTATATTATTGGATTCCGGATCCGAGGCGTCTTTTATAACTTCAGCCTGTGTCAAACGTCTGGGTTTACCTACCGAACGAGCTAATGTTAAAATTCTTGGAGTTGGTGCTTTATCAGCTGGAACTTCCCGAGGAAGTACCCGCTTGAATATATATTCCCGGTGCAATCCAGAGTTGATGATTTTCGTCAATGCATTCATATTGCCGAAAGTCGCCATGCCAATACCATCAAGCAGTTTTTGTCCATCTAGTTGGAACCATCTGAAATCCCTAGAACTTGCGGATCCACATTTTAATGAGACCAGTAGCATTGACATTTTAATCGGTTCCAACCATTTTTTTGATGTCATCCAGGATGGCAAAATATACGGGGACAAAGGATTACCAATCGCGCAAAATAGTATTTTTGGCTGGGTCATTGCCGGTAATATGTATCCAGATCAAGTTCAAGGTACATCAACCATTAGTCTGGTATCAGAGATCGATATCAATCAATCTTTGCAGCGATTTTGGGAAACCGAAGAGGTAGCAACATTCAATCCTTTAACCAACGATGAAGAGCTGTGTGAGAGGCATTTTAAGGAGTTCCAAACCCGCGCACCGGATGGGAGGTTCATAGTCCACCTTCCATTCAAACCTACCAAAAGCGAACTAGGTAATTCATTTAATACGGCACTAAGGCGATTTTTTGCAATGGAGGATCGATTACAGCGGGATTCGAAGCTACGAGAAGAATATATCGCTTTCATGCGGGAATACAAGCTATTGGAGCATATGAAACGCATACCACCGGAACAAGTTACCATAGATTCGAGGGTTTCATTTTACCTCCCACACCACGCCGTAATAAAACAATCAAGTACTACTACCAAGGTGCGCGTTGTATTTGATGCTTCCGCCAAAACGTCCAACAAAATTTCGTTGAATGACAATTTGTTGGTAGGACCCACCGTACAAGATACCCTTTATGCTATTCTCCTCAGATTTCGCAAACATCCAATAGTTTTTACGGCAGACATTGAGAAAATGTACCGGCAGATTGCCATGCACCCAGCTGACACCGAATACCAAAGAATTGTGTGGCGGGAGAATCCAGCAACACCGATTGAACATTATCGTCTAGTAACCGTAACATATGGAACCGCCTCCGCTCCGTATCTAGCAACCAAAACGCTGATTGAACTAGCCGATGAATTTCAAGAGCAGTACCCAATCGCCTCCAAAATTGTTCGTGAGGATTTATATATTGATGACTTAATGTCGGGGGCTAAGACGGAAGAAGAAGCCATATTGCTAAAGGACCAAGTTATTACAATACTAAAATCCGGGTGTTTTCATCTTAGGAAGTGGGCCACTAATTGCCAAGCATTATTAAACACCACCATTGGAGAATCAAGAAGTGGTTCCTATTCAAATTCGCGAAGAAAATCGATCCATAAAAATATTAGGACTAGAGTGGACTCCGCAAACCGATAACTTCCACTTTAAAGTGTCCATTTCAGCACAACCCACCATGACCAAAAGAGGAATGTTATCAGAAGCGTCCAAGATTTTCGATCCTATTGGGTGGCTATCTCCTTCTACAGTGATGATCAAGATTCTCTTCCAATCGCTATGGCTATTAAATCTTCAGTGGGATGACACTCTACCTACCCATATCACCAAGAGATGGACAGCCTTAAGAGAGGAGTTAACGAAATTAGAGAAAATTGCAATACCTCGTTGGCTTCATACCGAAGAGTCGGATTTCCAATTGCATGGCTTTTCCGACGCGTCAGAAGTAGCATATTCGGCCATTATTTATGCTAGAACGAAAAATAAGTTTGGGAAGTACGAAACGACCATCGTAACGGCGAAAACCAAAGTCGCACCCATTAAAACGGTATCAGTTCCAAGATTGGAACTATGTGCTGCGCTTCTATTAACCAAGCTGATGACAACAATGGTGGTTAAATCGTTACAATGTCCTGCGAGTGAGTTATTTACTTGGACCGACTCTATAACTGTGTTATGGTGGTTATCAGCGCATCCCCGATCCTGGAAGTCATATGTAGCGAACCGCACCTGTGAAATTTTGGAAACTACATCTCGATCGACATGGCGTTATGTTCCGACAAAAGAAAACCCAGCGGATTGCGCTAGCCGCGGCATTTTACCGTCTACCTTGGTCAACTTTGAACTGTGGTGGAAGGGACCTAGTTGGCTTCGTGAAGAAAAGGTATTGTGGCCTGATCAAACACAATTGCAATATTCCGCTGATAGTTCCGAATGCAGACCATCTACAGTGGCCAATTACCACGCTGACGTCGAAAATAAGTTCCTAACAAACTTGGCCCAAAGGCACTTCAAATTTTCCAAACTCCTAAGGGTTATTGCTAGAATATTCCAATTTTATTCCAATCTACGAAGAGCGATAAACGGTGAACCAAAGGAAGACCTCCTATCAACAACCAACTTTAAATTGGCGTCAGAACGAGTTATCAAGTGGGCACAAATGGAAGCGTTCACTGCCGAAATTAAGCACATACAGCGACCAAAGGCATTACCATCGTCAAGCAAGTTACTTCCCTTAAATCCATTTCTCGACCAGTTTGGTTTGTTGAGGGTAGGCAGTCGCATCCAAAATGCCAACGTATGCTACAGTGTGAAATTCCCAATAATATTACCTGCGAATCATATTATAACCGACTTAATAATTGATGAGACACACCTAAAATACTTACACGCACCGCAATCCGTCATGATAACTACTATACGACAAAAATATTGGATCATCAATTGCAAAAACCTAATACGTCAACATATTCACAAGTGCATACCTTGCACACGTTACAAAGCCACGAGAAAAACCCAACTAATGGGTGAACTACCACCAGAACGGGTCAACTTTAAATACGCATTCTACCAGACCGGAGTCGATTATGCTGGTCCCATATGGTTAAAAGCAATGACGGGCAGGAAATATGTCTCGCATAAAGCGTACATAGCCATCTTTGTATGTTTAAGTAGCAAGGCCGTTCACATTGAATTAGTTAGTGATCTAACCACCGACGCGTTTATCGCATCCCTGAAACGCTTCATGGCTCGGAGAGGGGTGGCTGCTGACATGTTCAGCGATAATGGCACCAATTTCGTTGGAGCCAAAAATACCTTTGCTGAAATTCAAAAATTAAATAACTCTAAAAGTCATAATCAATTAATTTCTAATTTTTTATTAGATTACAATACAAATTGGCATTTCATCCCACCATCAGCTCCGCATTTTGGTGGCCTCTGGGAGGCCGCAGTTAAATCTACTAAATACCACGTCCGAAGAGTACTTGGTACCACACTGCTGAATTTCGAAGAAATGTCTACGTTCCTGACACAGGTTGAAGCGATCTTAAATTCGAGACCGCTCTGTTTATTATCACCACAACAAGAAGATGCGCTAACACCGGCACACTTCCTAATCGGGCAACCGCTGACGATGATTCCTGAACCGGACTACAAGCCTATACAACAAAATCGGCTATCACGATGGCAGCTCATTCAGAACCTGATGCAGCATTTTTGGGCTCGTTGGCATACGGAGTACCTAACCACGCTACACAATCGATCGAAATGGCAGCATAAGCACAATAACTTGAAAGTCGACGACGTCGTAGTAATTCGAGATGAAAATATGACTCCAGCAAATTGGCCACTCGGAAGAATCATTGAAACTCATCCAGGGAAAAATGGAGTTGTTCGTGTAGTCACTCTTCGTACTAAGGCGGGCATAATCAAACGACCGATCGTAAAGCTCGTCTTACTACCAGTAGTTTGAACTAAATAGTTCAAGGTCGGCGGAATGTTTGGTATCACCAAACAATGTACACACCAACACCTGCATTTATTTAAATCAATTAAAAAAATTATTTTTTGTGGACCTTTGATTGTGCGGCTAGTAATTCGAATATTGCGTTTAGGTGTTTCGGTTTGTAATTACATATTTTGGTTATGAGGGTTGATACAAATAAAGAATTATGGTTGCGTTCGCCGTTCATTATCAATACTTCCATAGAAGTTGTCGTCGCTGCAGGCAGAAATATTTGACTTGTATAAATTTATATTTTTTGTTAATGGAGTTTCTATTGTTTATTTTAATATAATATAAAATAATAAAAGATATATTGTATTGTGGCTTTTTTACACTTTTTCAAACGTGATTCAACCAAGTTAAAAAGTCCACTCAAACGCTCGATTCGGAACAGTTGTTGTCCGTAAATATTGCTTATAAGTAAGTACACTGCACTCTATTTCCCACGTTTGCAGTAAATATAATTGTAATGTCGTTCAACTAGTAATCGCATGGAAATTTCTGATTTTTGGCACATGTTGCCTAATCAACGAAATATATGTATGCGATTACTGGTGAATTTCGAAACTTCGATTTTTTATGTTCCAACACATGCCGCTTAATAATCAAATAAATTTTTTTGATTATTAACGGAAATGGAGGGGGGCTATTTAGAGGTGATTTCAATCATTTAAATAGTCTGATATTTTTTTGAGTGAGGGGATTGGAATTTGGAAGGCAGACGGTGGCGGTTGGCAGTGTATAAATTTTTTTTTGGATATATATATATAAATTGATATCGAAGAAGTTTCTTTTCTTTATTTTTTTTGGGATTTTTTTTTTTTTGGAATCACGTGGTGAGTAAAAAATAATCAATTTTTTTTTATTCACAGAAAAAAAAAAACCTCGGAACAGGAACTAACATACAACCGGTCCAGGCTGTACTAGTTAACAAGGAATCTCATGTGGCGTTTTTCGCCGGAAATTCCCGCTGTTGGCTAGTATAGTAACAAGGTGCATGGGCAAGCACCTTTTCTAATTACTAACCCGCGGCCTCGCGCCGTTATTTAACAAAAAAATTTTTTTTTTTTTTGATTGATCGGACACCTTGCCAATAATAATGTGGTAAAGGCCGAAAAATCAGCGGATCTTGTGTGGTTTACGTCAAAAAAATGGGCCATCTGCTAGTGATGGTACTCACGCTCCACCCTCCTTAACTCCCTCGCGATTGAGCGAGACGTCTTTCTCCCTACATCCACATGATAGCGGTAAACTAGGCCTTATTCACACCTCCATCCCCACGACCATACATACCTCTACCCTTTGAGCTACGGGCTAATGCCGCTTGGAGGTAATGTGAATAGGGATATTATTTGTGAAACTGGTTGCCCACAGCAAACTGTTTCAATTCATCGGAATGCTCAAAACAAAATGCTTATGGAGACTCTCGTGTATGTCAAAAAATTAGCAAATCACTTGGAAAAGCCATTGATGAAGACGAACAAAACGCAATTGAATTTGAGACAATCTTTCCTATTAAAACCATACCAGAATTAAGTGAGGTGGAACTTCGGTTAGGAGATGTCGAATATGCCACAAAATTAGTAACTTATGTTGTTATAATCATGTTAACAATACGTATGTAAAATAACAAGCTTACTGTTTTAAAAGGTTACTTTTCTTAGAAAATTAAAGGGTTCATCTTCATTGGAAAGTGTGTTTCGTTTATTAGCATCAGATGACCTTTACCATGAATTCAATTTAAAGGGAAAGGCCGGGAAAAGGTCTTTGAATTCGTTAAAGCTTTTTAGCACTGTTTTGTTCGGTTAGAAAAATCAATAATTAAATTAAATTATCATTAACTAACAATATTTATTTCCTTAGATGCATGCGGTGGCCTACTGGGCAAACAAAATTTCGAAAAAGAAATACGGGTATGCATTCAACATGCACACAACCGATTTTTAAAAAATAAAAAATAGTTATAATATATGTAGATATATAAAATGGATTACATATATTTAAATACACTACATAGTACCTTGAATTTACTGATAATAATTAAAAGAAATGAATTTGAATTAATTTATAAATTTTATATACATTGCTTACATATGTATACTATTTATAAAATGCTTTATAAAATACTATATAAGTTCTGAGTTTCTGTGATACACTTAGAATTTAACTTATGTGATTGCAAACCATCGGTAACGTTTTCGACCCGATGAATTTCATCTTATGAATAATATATATATATATATATATATATATTATTAATTATAATTTTAAATTAACTCTAACTCTGAATTTTCTAACAAATATATAATTTATTTAATAAATTTGTTGCGTTTTATTTAATGAAATGAAATTCCAGAACCACTACAAAAGTACTGACATAAAAGTACTATTAAATTACTTTCAAAAAACTACTTTAAAAGTACTTCCAAAGAAGTTATTTTTAAGTAGTTTCGAAGAAGTAGTTTTAAAGTACATTTAATATATGGCATAGGTCAATAGTGTAAAAGAGACAGCATGATTTCTTAAGTAATAAGAGTAAAAGAGAAACCACTACAAATTTTTTTATAAAACTGGTGAATTTTTTCCCGACGTCCTATCTTTTTTCACAAGAAAACAAGTACTTTTTTTCACTACTTTTGCACTAGTTCCGGAACTACTTCTACGTTTGCTGGGATGTACCTTACAATTAGCGAATTAACACAATCGCCTCGAACAACTGGAAAATAAAATTGCAACCACACATAAAAAAAACGTAGTAATTCTACGTTCTAACGAAATAAAATGATTATCTAGAGGTATTTTTCGGCAAGATAAATCCAGCAATTAATACCGCAAAAACTATACACATAACTATTTTTTATTCTATCTAAATGCAAAACAGTGCTTTAAAAACTTTCATGATACTCGTAAATATGGACATATAGTTTTCTAGTGTTTCTTGCTGCTCGTTTAAATATTTATTTGCGTTGAATTGTTAACAATTTAATGTGCAAATATCACAGAAATGTTAGCAAAATCGTAACCTCGCATCATAATAAATTTTTTTAAACAAAATAGCTATATACCGGGTGACTGACACGAAGTGTTACCAACTTCAGACTGCCATTGCTGTCAAAACCAGTGAGAGCGCTCAAATTTACACTAATGACAGTTCATTCCATTGTTTACAAGCGTACAAAAGCATTTTAATGGGAAATATTCAAAAAACAAGTTATCCGCAATGGAATTCAAGCGTAATGGTGTGATTGTCTCTATATTTGGTTGGAAAACCACAGCCGCAGATTGTTAAGCAGTTAAAAGATCTACATCTGAATAAAATGTTTGTGTATCGTACCATAAATCGTTATAACGATATTGGCAGCATTGCAAAACGCCATGGTGGTGGACCGAAACGCACTGCAACGTCGCCGGATATCATTCGGAAGGTGAAGGCCAAATTGGCTCGGAATTCGCGCCGTAGCGGGAGAAAAATGGCTCGTGAGGCAAACATTTCGCTCGAACGGATGCAGCACATATTGAAAGATCATCTTGGACTAGAGGCCTTGAAATTCCATAAAACGCATGGTCTCACTGATTCTCAAAAAAAAAGTTAGAGTGGAAATAGCAAAGGAGTTGTTACACTTGCAGGACAGTGGCGATTTGCCGAATTTGGTTTTCTACGATGAGTCACCGTTCGTTATTGAGCAATATGTGAACCATCAAAACAACCGGATTTATTTGTCCGGCCGTTCTACTGAAAATTTGGACCAACGGATTGTCACTCGAAAACAAGCCGAAAGCCATGGCCGAAAGCCCTTCACCGCTCGTTTTTTTGGACCGTGGCATCAAGATAAATGCTCAAATTTATCGGGATCATGTGTTGGAGGGAGCGTTGAAGCCTTGGGCACAAAAATATTTCGGCCGCAGAGCCTGGACATTTCAACAGGACTCGACGCCGAGTCGTAAAGCGCGCTTCAATCAAGATTGGCTGGAAAACAACGTTCCGTGGTTCATTTCCACTGCCAATGGTCACCATTTTTCAAATCCGCTAGATTTCTCTGTTTGGGGTATTTTGAAGAGCAAGGTTGAAAACTGCTAATGCAATTCGAAAAATTAAAAATTCTGTGGCGTTCTGTTTTGGTAACACTTCGTGTCAGCCACCCAAAAACTTTGAACTTGCATATCCAAAAATTTTGACAGTTAGAATCATAATATTTCTTGTTTTTTTTTGTGATAAATGAGTGCGTTTTATGGCAAAACGTAAAAAAAATAGCATGCTATTTTTTATCATTTTTGACCGACTGAACACTAGGAATAACATTACATGGTCCTTCGAAACAAAACCAACCAGCGACAAAAACCATAGTAAAAAGCCAAGCAACAACCGGCAATTTAATTTCAGCGCCAAACATCAACCGGCGAAACAGTCAAATTATCGTCCGCTCCGATAACTATCAAATCCATCGAAAAAGCTAAATAACAACTAGCGAAGCTCTCACAAAACCAGAATCATTCAACAGTCACTAAACAACCGGCTACAATGGACAACTTACTTGAGAAACAAGAAGTTGTTATTTCCTCTAATAGCTCAATTAGAGAGCAACTACAACAAGGATGGACCATCTCGCAAGACGAGCAAGTATTTGGAGACGAAGATAGAGCAATTGAAAACTCTATACACAGAGTTCGTAAAAACGGATGAACAAATATACAACTTTGTTCCACCGATCATCAAAGATCATCCATATACCAACCTACGAGCTGCAGTGGTGGCAACGTACAATAAACTGATCGAAGAAATGCGCCAGCGATTAAGCAATCCAACACCGCTATCGCCAGCGGTCAGCATGGAGTCGATACCCTCCGAGACAGGCGATTCTAATAAAAAGCCCGTACCAAAAGTCAGCACACCGGCAGAGAAAAGCAGAAACAGCACGCTCAATCAAATGTTACGAAGACAAGAATTAAAAATGAGGGAATTGTACAGGGAAATAGCCCTTGGATGAAAGACAAGGCAAGCAAGCCATGCAATTCGCCATACAGTACATGCAGCGCGCGATGAATCAAATAATTGATAGGCATGAAGAACTTTGTATCGAGGCCTCAGACGACGACCATGAGAGGCTAGGATACTTCATAATAGGGGATTATGAAGCATTAAAAGAAAGTTACACAAAGATGACAATCGAAATAACCACCGCGATAGAAGAGTCACCAGCTACTAGTGGCACAACATCAGAAATAAAGCTGAAACCGATTGAAATACCCTCGTTTTACGGGGACTACATGAAATGGAGTAGTTTTTCTGAGATATTCAAACGTCTGATAGACCAAAATCAAACGCTGTCAGATACGCATAGAATAAACTATCTGAAAAACCATCTTAGTGGAGCAGCAGCTAAACTAATAGGTCACTTGGAATCTACCGCTGATAACTATCAAATGGCCTAGAGTACCTTAAACAATAGATACAACAACAAACGAGTGATCATATCAGCATACCTAAATACGTTATTAAACCAACCATCAATTAATACAGAATCATCAGCCGCAATTAGAAATTTGCACGACACATCTAATGAGTGCATACACGCAATCAGAAGCCTATAGGAATAAACATCGAATCCTGGAATTAATTTCTAATTTTCACATTATCGAAGAAATTGGACAATGAAACACGACGATTATATGAAAGTTCGCTCCAGGACCCAACTGAATTTCAGAAAACCGAAGAATTTCTGAAGTTTCTCGAACAACGCTTCAAGTCCTTGGAAGCATCATATAGCCCAAAAAATCAACCACAACAACCAAAGCCGCAAGTGGTAAGACAAGCCTTTGCCACAACAACCTTACGCGAGATTTGCATCTATTGCCAGATGAACCATGCATTAGACCATTGTCCACGGTGTAAGCAGCTGTCAACAACAGATAAAAACCAAATAGTGCTACTGCACCAGCTATGTAGAAGATGCCTATCATCAGCACATCAAACATACTATTGCGGCCGAGAGATGAAATGCTCGATCTGTAACGGAATACATCATACTATTTTGCATACAGCAAAGCCCAAGATACAAACCACGAGCACGGGAGAAGTAAAAAATTTCAAACTAATAACCAACGTAGATCCCGATAAAGAACACGTATTGTTAGCAACAGCTATGGTTAAATCCGCTAATAATAATGGAAGCCACGCAACGTTAAGAGTCCTGATTGACCCAGAATCTCAAGCGACATTCATTACCGAGGAGGCAGTTCAAAAATTAAAACTGAAGGGGCAGAACAACATTGGGGAGGTAAAGAAAATAGTGAGCCTCAAAATCCAACCTGTCACAACATCCGAATTTGAATTACACTTAGATGCTTTAGTGTTTCAAAAACTGACAACATTGCTACCAGAACAACGAATACAAACCGAAGGCTGGGAACATCTAAACAGCTTAGAGCATGCAGATCCAAACTACAACACACCGGGCTCCATAGACATACTGCTTGGAGCAGATTATTATCCAAGGATCGTATTGAGTGATGTTATAAAAGGAAATCCAGAACAACCAATTGCACAAAAAACAGAATTAGGATGGATCGTGTTCGGAAAATTCAAAAGCTCGAGTATACAACATCACCACATCAAATCTATGACATCGTACATAGAATTAGAAAATCAGCTAAAGAGATTTTGAGAAACTGAAGAAGTCCACGTAGAACGGGAACTTACCAGTGATTGCAAAAACTTGTTCTTCAAGTGGAAAAGCAACTAAATAAAAACCAACAGATGAAGAATGAATAGAGAAGCTTCATGGATGAATACATCAAATTGGATCATATGGTAGAAATGAACCAACGTGATGATGCAGGTAGAAACTATTTCCTACCACACCATGCAGTATTAAAAGATGATAGCATACATAAGTATGTGTTTAAAGCTGACATCGAAAAGATGTTTAGACAAATAAAACTCAATCCCTCAGATCAAAGTTACCAGTTGATACTGTGGAGAAACGACAAAGGTGCAATCAGCACGTAGAAGCTAAAAACGGTTACGTATGGGAAAGCCTCGGCCACATATCTAACCACAAGAGTCCTACGTCAGCTAGTGCAAGATGAGGGAGATAAATATCCAGCTGCAAAAAGAGCAGTTGCTGAAGATTTTTATGTCGATGACATATTATCAGGAGCGGATACCATCAACCAAACTAGGATACTGCAAGAACAACTAGATAAATGTTTGACGCAAGGAGGCTTCAATCTCCGGAAATGGAGCAGCAACAACCAGCAGATACTAGGAAATATAGATACTGAGAATCGAAATGAAAACAACCACACAATCGAAATAGGGGGAAGGCTGTCTAACGCCAGGGTTAGTTTCGACACTCAACATCCAATAATTATTCCTTATAAGGGTCGTTTCACAACGCTGCTGATAGACTATGCACACAAGATGACGTTGCACGGAAACAAATCCCTCACGCTAGCTTTCATTCGCCAGAAATATTGGATAATAAAGGGTCCACTAGCAGTAAAAACTTTCATCAATAAATGTATAGTTTGCTACAAACATCAAGCACGGACGCTGGGCCAACTGATGGGAGATCTTCCAGCCGCAAGAGTGACTCCAACAAGACCATTCACCCATACAGGAGTGTATTATGCCGGGCTTTATCAGCTCCGATGTTCACCTGGACGAGGTAACAAAGGCTACAAAGGATATTTAACGGTCTTCGTCTGTTTTGCAACAAAAGCCGTTCACTTAGAAGTAGTAAGCAACTTGTCATCTGAAGCTTTTCTAGCAGCGTTTAGACGTTTTACAGTACGTCGAGGTAATTGTTCGGACCTCTATAGCGACTGTGGTTCTAACTTTATAGGGGCTTCAAAACTTATGAAAAACGATCTGAGTGTTGCACTGAAACAACTACCAGAAAAGGTCGCAGAACAACTTGCAAAGGATGGCACCCAATGGCATTATATACCACCAAGGGCACCGCATATGGGTGGACTATGGGACGCGGCAGTTAAATCCGTCAAGTATCACCTACGTAGCATGCATCCGGCTCGAAGGACCATGTAATGCTATGAGATTAGTGCGCCTACCGTGGGTCGGAGCTAGTCCACTAATTCAAAGCAATATATATCTAATTAATGAGAAACGATATTCTGACTGATATTTTCACTTCTAGTTTTATTATAAAAATTCTACAGCTTATATAGTAAATAAATGATTCAAGTAAATGCTATATCAGCATTTCCTGTTTACACTCTTACTTAATAATATAAATTCAAGTAAGTGCTATATGTCAGCACTTTACGATTTAATTCTTACTTAATATTTATGTTTATAATTCTCTGTTACCAGCTGAATTGGTAACACCTGTCAACATTTTTAAGGTAAAAAAAAATCCTAATAGAAACGCCAAGTGAAGGATATCCCGAAACCTTTACAAGAGGATGTGTTATGGGGGTAAATATAAATATATTCAATTCACTTTGAGAATTTGTTTAAGGTTATAAATCCAACAGGCTTTCGAAGAAAGCACCAACCAGCTTGTGTTCTGAGTGCATCGAGGAACTATCCGCACGAAAAAGATGTATCAATAAAAGGTGAACAAGATGAATATGATTCAGGAGCCCTATCATGATATCTGTGGCGAGTCTTAAAAATTTCCGATATGCACTTTTTGATCTGCTTCAATTTTCCTATTATGAATTCCCCTATCGAAAAGATTATACACACACTCATTTAACGTAATAAACGTACCCATTTAACGTCATAAACGCAATCATTTAATGTTGGCTGATGACATTTGTCAGTGTATGTGACATTAGGATGCACATCAATTTTGTTTTGGTTTGAGTGATAATAGTGATTTGTGTTGAATTAAATTTGTTTTGCGTTTTTTTATTAGGATCGTCAACACAAAAGCAAATCTCAATCGAAAAATTTTCCGCCTTCTTTTTGATGGCGGATATCGTGTAAATATTGTTTCGCGGCGGAAATCATGATAGGGCCCAAGGTTCAAATATACCAGGAAATGTATGTAGACAATTAAAAAAATCGCATCGACAATGTAGAGAATGCAGACAACGTCGAAAATTATTGTTCCTGTTAGCAATCAGTAAAATTCTATGATTCCTTTTGTTACTGGAACAATTTCTTTTTTCCACATTTGATCTCACGCTTTAAAATCGTTTACACAATTAAGAATCGATTGTAAATTGGGCTTATGCTGATCTTATCACCTTCCAGTATTGTTTATTCAATTTGAAAGGATTAACAGGTTCCCTGTCGGTGTACCACCGGTATGCCATGTTGAACAATTTTATAAGCGACCATTGATCAACGATATACCACGCAGAAAAATACAGACACCGGTCAGTGGACCACCAGTATAACACGCAGAATAATTCACCAAAAGCCGCCAGTGCATTAATGGTATACCACGCATAAAAATACAGTCATCGACCAGTGGACCACCGGCATGCCACACACAATATTTCACCGAGTGGCCAGTGATCACCGGTATATCACGATTATTACTATCCCCAGCCGCTAGTGTACCCTCGGTATGCCCGCATGCATCAAAATTAGTCCAGCGGTCAGTGTAACAACGACATTTTCGAATCTAATCAAAGCAGCCAATGCACCATCGATACACCACGATAAATATTCTTTTCAGCACCCTATGTACCACCGGTAAACCACGGCAAAAATTTGAAAAAAAAAACAATTTTTTTTTTAGAAATTATTTATTCGTTTCATGCAACAAATGTTGCAAAAATGTTTTATGCCTGGTATGGGTTTTAGGACACTGCTCGCAACACGTGTTAACTATTTTAGCTCCATTTCGAGCTTGTGTTGGTCGACTATTTCGGGAAATAGTGGTGAACCGTGATCACGTTTAATCTCCCATCTTTGGTTTTCTAGTCTATTTCCACAAGCATATGTGTAGAGCCCGCAAGTTCTTCATTCAGTTCTTTATTCAGTTCAACACTGAGTTGCTCACTGAAAATTGGTGAAGATTGAGTTAAGACTTTTATAAGCTCAACTCGATATTTAGCCATTGTTAACCGTTTCCGCAATGGATTTTGTATTTTAAATAAAATAAATGAGTTCACCACACTGGTATTTAAAAGTAGCTCTAGAGCTGATTTTTGATACCAGCGTATTGTTTTTCCTAAAGGATTAAATGAGAAATCTCCTTAGTTGATCTGAGATATCAACCGCTATTGTTGTAGCTTTGAATTACATTGGATTTCTCTTTGTTGTTTTTTTCTTGCTCGAAATAGCATAGCGTGCCGTAGTGTTTTGTGGAGAGAAAATGTACATCCCTCGTATCTCTCCATTTTCCTACAACAATTCTATCACGTTCTTTGCAAATAGTTCCCCACCTATAACATTCCAAATAATTCAAATTAAAAATATTTCAAAAATAATGAAAGTTACTGATTCTTCGAGCAAAATCATTCTAAGCGAAGAAGCTCATTTGCACGATGATGATATCGTTAATCGTTAAAATTGCCGCATTTACGGTTCGGCATACCCAAATGTGTATGACGAAAAACAAATGCATCCACAACGTGTTACTGTTTGGTGCGGATTTTGGCCTGGAGGCATCGTTGGACCATACTTTTTTGAAAATGAGGCTGGTCAAGCAGTTACTGTTACTGGTGCTCGATATCGGGACATGAAAACTGAGTTCTTTTTGCCTAAATTGATATTGATGTGGACGACAGGTGCTTTCAACAAGACGATGTGACATGCCATACAGCCCGAGAAACAAGCCAATTATCTCGTTTCGGTGATCAAAATTGGCTCATAACACCATTGGATTTCTTTCTATGAGCTTATTTGAAGACAAAGGTCTATGTCAACAAGCCCACATCCACCCGTGCATTGAAGGAGGAGATTCAACGCTGCATCAACGAAAGCCACATTTATGCAAAATGATCATGTAAAATTTCGAGAAGAGAGTGCGTATGTGCCAGCAAAGCCGTGGAGGTTATTTGCCAGATGTGCTGTTCCATACATAACCCTATCCTATGTACTTTATGTTGCAATACATTTTTTAGACAATTATTTCAACATTTTCTAAATGTTAACGGATTTAGAAAAAATATGCTCGATTTTCGATTCTGAGCAGTTTCGTTGTACTTTCATAATTTTGGATTTGCCATCTTTTTTGTTTACTGAATACAATGTTAGGCTTATTTGTGGACACCGACTTATTCAAATAAGTAACCTCGCGAGGAAACTTATTTGAGTAAGTTGGTCTACTCAGCATGTCTCCAAAAATGTGTCTTGACTAAATTTAATACATGCAGTTTTTATTTTCAAATCTAGTGACAACGGCCAACATGTCAAGAATTTATTTTCTTCCATATAATAGAAATTGCGTTTTGTCTTTTGTTATTACGCCACAAATAAGTCGGTACAATGAATTGGAATGAGTTGACCGACTTATTCCAAGATGGCGTCAAACAAGTCTGTAATAAGTCGGTGTTTGAAAAACACCCTTAGGCTGTTTTCCAAACACCGACTTATTTGAGGACACCGACAGAGTTTTAACTTACACACATGCCTCGGGGTCAAGCCAGAACTGAACCCAAAATCGAAAACCGAGATGTTTATTGAACTGAACACCGAAACGGTAACGAAATTTATAAAAAATATAGATAGAACGATAATTGGAGCCGAATGCAATTTTTAACCGGTTCAATTCGTTATATTTCCATTCGTGTTCCTCTTTAAATTTCCGCTACAACATTTACATTTTGATTCTAAAATTATAGCTTCTGCTCGAGAATCGCATATTCCAAAATTGGCGGGAATTGATTATGAATTGGAAATCGGTTACCGTTAAAGTACGAAATTTGTAAATGTGCGATTAAAATTAGAAAAAACTGTTTAACTGGAACCTAATTTATGAAGTGGTAGTCCTATGTTCCCGAAACAGTTCACTCCACGGACTATTTTTATGGTACGTAGTATCGTAACTAAGCGGAATGCGGATAGCCGCCTGATAATAAATGAGACTATAGAGGAGTCTAGGGTGTAAGAGGAATCGGGAAAATGAAACCTCGTTACAACCGATATTTACTTGTGCAAACTTAGCATAAATAATATTGTTGAACACTGCTAAAAATGTTATTATTAAACGCACATTTTTGTCAGCATCAATCAGAACAGCTGGTATCCTTGTTTGTAATCCACATGAATTATATCAGGTGCGCAACTAATTTCCGGGTTTCACATATAGATGGTGCTAGCGACACATCTAGTTGCCATTTATGTCAGAAGTTGTGTTTTGTTCCTAGCGTGGACAGTTTTTAACGATAACCAGTTGTAATACCAGCACTTATCGAAAATGTTGAGTTTTATGCCAAACAAAGAGCATTTGCTAGAAGCTTTGCTTTTCTCTTTCAACTTGAACAAAAAAATTCAGCTGAAGCACGTCATTTTTTAAGGAGGCCTACGGTGAACATGCACCATCCAAAACCACCTGTGAAGATTGGTTTAAACGCTTCAGAAGTGGCGATTTAAGAATCCCAAACGCAAAAGTTCATGGCTTTCACCTGGTGAAGCATCAACATCGCTCTGCGTCTGGTGGGACCAGAAAGGAATCGTGTACTATGACCTGCTGAAACAGATCGAAACTGCCAATGTGCAACGCTACTGACAACAACTCATCAATCTGAACCATACATTGCTCTAAAAACAGCCAGAATGGGACACGAACGAGTAATATTGCAGCACGACAATGCTCCATCCCATCGCAGTCCCATCGTCCAGGACAACATCAAAACGAACGCTGAGATGGGATTAGCTACCACACCCGACTTATTCGCCAGACCTGGCCCCCTCGGATTACCCCTTGTTCCGGTCGATTGTGCATGGCTTGGCAGGGTTACACTTGGCCAGTTTCGAACAAGTGCAACATTTATTGGATTAATGGTTTCCATCCAAAGTTGCATCGTTTTATCGTCGTGGTATTCATGTATTGCCAGAGAAATGGCAAAAATATGCAGATAGCAAAGGACAATACTTTGAATAAACCATTTTTTATATTCTTATTAAAATTTTCCATTTTAAAAAAAAAAACAGAAATTTATTAGTACTCAGAAAAATAATAATAATACAGATGAAGACTCCCCGCGTGCGGTTGGGAGTGGTGAATGATCGTTGGGAATTATTTTCTTTAAATGAAGCGGAATTAAATTTTACATTCGCCCGGGGTTCTACGATAACGCTTTTGAAAGCTTTTGAAAGCTTTAGAACACAACATATGTAACAATCAATTATTCAGCTCATTAGAAAATTAAATAGAAGACCAAGTCAACAGCATAAATTAATGCATATGAACAAAACTACACGAGTGTTTCCAAAACCCCACATTAAGAAAATTTGATAACTAAAGGAAAACACCATGTCAATGGTACTTTGAGTGAGGATGGATGGGCAATCGCCCGCCCTTTTGGATATATGTAGCTTAGTCATTGCTGTTTTTATGACACAAGTTTCATTCATTTATAAGCAGTCGTTCCGTGAGCATCAATAATTGTCAGAGGTGGATGTCGATAAGCAACATTTACGTCATTGCATTCTATTCTGTTTTCAAATGAAAAAAAATGCTGCTCAAGCTATGGAATTGATTAATTCGGCTTTGATTGAACATTCTGTGAGTCATTCAACAATGAAAAAGTGGTTTGCAAGATTTCGTGATGCCAATTTTAGTCTTGACTACGATTCACGTCCAGGTGCAGTAACACAATCTGAAGACGAAGAACTTAAAGTTTTACTGGATGAAAATCCGTGTCAAACTCAAAAAGAGCTTGCAGAACAGTTAGAAAATACTCACCAAACAATATCACTTCGATTTCATGTAATGGGAAAATACAGAAGGATGGAAAATGGGTTCCTCATAAACTGACCGAAGAAAACAAAAACCGAAGAGTTGACATCTACATGAATTTGCTTTCTCGGTAAAAAAGAAAGAAAGAGCACCAAATCAACATCAGTTGCAAAAATGAGTATTCGAGAATATTCATGCCAATAAAGTGTTACTGTGTGTCTGGTGTGATTGGAAAGGAGTCATTTACTACGAGCTTTTGGAACCTGGCCAAACTGTTACAACTGAACGTTGCCAGGCCCAACTGATTAAATAAAGTGATGCTCTGAAGAAAACACAATTTACGACTCAAGAAAAATGGAAGGTGATATTTCTGCATGACACCACACGTCCACACACAGAAAAATCATCCCAGGAACTCTTCTCCTTAGGCTGGGATGTTTTACGGCATGCGGCGTATTCTTCAGACTTGGCTCCATCTGATTACCACTTATTCAGATCGATGCCATCATATTTGAAAGACAAGCGGTTCACGAAAGTTCAAGATGTGCCAAGTTGTACATAACTGTATACATAACCTAAGGAAACACTTGTCCTAATATTTCATTCGTGTACTCTAAAATCGTTAAATATTTTGACAGACACTATTATTAAAACTATTGACATTTTGTGACATGCGTTCTTTATCGCAATGTCGTTATATTTACTACATATTTTCAATATCGCTTGATTTATATCACTTGTAATGAGCAATACAAACATTATGATTGATATTTGAGACGTCAACAATATATTTAATATTAGTTTATCCAAAAATCAATACGAGTTCTTTTTACGCCGTAAATGCCATTATATGTAAATTTGTAAAGGGTGTTTTTTACAGGTTCACATCTTTAAATTGGCGCCACTGTTTTGTTTGACAACCGATTTCACAGCTGACATTTGTTGATTTGCCATTTCGTAATGAATAGCCTCACGCCAGAGCAACGCTTGCAACTTGTTGAATTTTTTTATCAAAATAATGATTCGGTTCGCCAAACTCATCGTGCATTACGTCCATTTTACGGTCGTCATAATCGTCCATCAGACCGGCTAATTCGGTTAACTATGGATCGTTTTCGCACCACGTATACTCTAAATGATAATACGCATCCAGTAAGATGTCAAACAGTGTGTACCGAACAAGCGGTAGAGGCTGTAGTTAAAAAATGTCAAAAAATGACTTTGCTGCGGTTCGCCCTAGTTGTTTCTGTGACTAAAATCCTTTCCTAACTAGCATTATCTGTTAAGAATGCATTCAGGATTATGGTAACGTACCTAGGATCGCCATTATGGTTGTCCTGTACGCCTCTATCATATCATATCATGAACATATTTTTATTATAATATTATGTAACTGCAGCATTGCTAATTTAGCTGAGAAATAAACGCAGCAATAGACACAAATATTAGATAATTTAATTGAACAAAACTTTAAAATCTTTGCTAAAACCACCTTTCATTTACGCAGTGGAGGTGTGTCGATAAGCAGAATTTGATTTTTTGATAATGTGGCGCATTAACTGCAGAATGGCGGATTGACAACATAGGAATAGCTTAAAAATAATTGTAAAATTGAAAGAAATCGGGATTCGTCTCCCCGGCATGCTAGTACACCCCTTCCAGCAGCAATGGAGCCTATTGATTAACCTCATGGGATGTAGGTGAATAAAACGAAATAAATAAAATCAGTGAATAAGAAAGTTACCATTTCAGGACCGTTCTGATTCACCAAACCTGATTCAAATTTAGTTTAGTTATGTTAGTTGATTAAATTGATTATCGGCTTTGAAAACCAGCGGTGAGTATCTCACGTCGGTCGTGCTTATTAAAATTACTGTTAGTAAATAGTATTTCGAGAATAAAATCAACAATCACATACATGAAGTTGGCCCGAAAGCCATCCCGAAAAAAACCTTTTATTAGAAATGTTTGCGTCCTCGCTCAATTAAAAAAAGCCTTTCAACCCGAAAATTATACAAAATAACAGACTCATGTTGACTGCTGGCGCTATTGTCTACAAAATAATTTATCTGGCCCAACAGTATTTCTCGAAAAAGGTTCGCAATTGCATGGGAAGGTCAAACACGAATATCAATTTATTGAGTTCTAAATCATATTGAACGAGTTGCTCATGCACCAATTATGTAGTAAGCCTTCCGCGTGGTCCTGTCTTCCGTCCGTGCCGTCACTTCACATAAACCTTGATCTTTTTTCATTGACTGAGATGTGCGAAATTGTCTCAGTAATCTGTTTCTAGACAGTATACTACGGAAGATGCACAAAATAATTTTTGGATGTGAATTGGGCTGAATTTGAGTGGGTCCTGTTTAAGGCCAAGCTTAGTTCGGCTATGGTGGGAGGAGGAAGTGGATAATTCGTTGGTTGATTATTTTCAAATTTATTTTGTAGAAAAATCCAAAACTTCATCCAGGTTTTATGTTGGAATCCCGGTTCAGCAATTGCCCTCAATTCTGCATACCTGCTTTGACAATAGTTGGTTGGGATATGGCCAAGTCTCATTCAGAATGATCAAATTGTAGAACTTCGTAAAAACGACACATTAAAACTCCAATACAAGTTGACCTTAGTTCATTAGAATTCTAGCCTGCTCTCAGACTAAATTGGATAATTATCGGTTAGGAGCAGCCTGATGATCATTGTGGCCGAATCCCAAAATTTCGTCAAAAAAAAATTCAGCTTTGGACACCGAATTTGACCATCATTTGTTGGGATATGGCCAATCCAATTCTGCATACGATATTTGTCAGTAATTGGTTGAGGAATGGTAGAGTTCCATTGAGCATAGCATAAATATGTCCTACAGTAGTATAATTGTACTAGGTAATTTAACGAATATTCTATGATGACCAAATTAATAAAACAATTGAAACCTTAGCAAAAAAAAGCTAAATTTCCAATAAAATATCGAATCCGGTAGTTGATCTGGCATTAAATAACATTGATAGTTTTACGCCCGGCATTATCCGGGACACTTGTCTAGTACTTGGTCCTTCAGTCCAATCAATCAATCAATTAAGTAAGCGGTAGATTAATAAAAATTCAATAATTGCTAAAAATAAAAAAAACTTTCATGTTTCGAAAAATGTATCTCAGTCCACATCGATCGTGGTTTGTTCGGATGCTTAAAATTGGAAAATGACTAGACAAAATAGGATACTACCTTCTGCGGGTTTGTTGGTTTAGGAAAAAGAAAAATCGAAAAATTAACAACAGGTGGCGCTGTAGACGCACATTTTGTTTTTCAGTTCAATTCAATTACAGTTCAAAAGGTGGTTCAACGCTGTAGGCGGTCATTCCATTTGACAGCTCAGCATATTGTTTGCCCTTTCTGATTTGATAATTTGATAATTTGACTTTCCGATATTTTTATCATTTTTCATTGATTTTTCGAGTGAAATAGTTTACATTTACAAAATATATTATTGCGAATCTGTGGATTATCTAGTTCTGAGTGATATTATTGATATTTCGATCACAAAAAAGTGAGTTCATTGTTTTTGCTTGTCGGCGAAAACCTAACTCCATTTCCATTGGAATAGATCGGTAATCGACCTATTTTGTTTGTCCGGTTGATTTAAAAAATGCAAACTGGTCGACTCACAATTTTGCCATCGACAAACATTGGCAGTCCGAGACAGATGCACGAGTACTTTCAGGACGCGATGACTTACGTGCGCAATTATGGACGGCCGAATTTGTTTGTGACGTTTACTTGCAATCCAAAATGGCCAGAGATTGCGCAGTTATTGCATCCCGGTCAATCACCAAGCGATCGTCACCACGTTACAAGCACGAGTGTTCAAACTAAAACTCAGATGTTTAATGGACTTCGCATTGCGGAACAACGTGTATACGGTACTGTTCGATGCTAGATATATTTAGTTGAGTCGTAGAAAAGAGGTTTGCCGCACCCACATATTCTTCTTTGGATGGTGGACAAAATTACACCAGACCAAATTAATGACATCATTTCCGCCGAAATTTCTGATCCTGAAATAGATCCAGAGTTGCACGAAGTGGTGAAGACCAATATGCTCTGCGGACCATGCGAACAACACAATCCCACTTCGATGTGTATGTCCGATAATAAATGCACAAAACGCTATCCACGTACTTTTATTTCGGAAACTCAAACTGAAAACGATGGATACCCACTCTATGGGCGTCGCCCACCAGATGACAATGGCAGAATATTCATCACTCAATTGAAAGGAGCGGATATCGTGGTTGAAAACACATGGATCGCGCCATATTCACCAATATTGTCTAAGGCATTTAAAACACATCAATGTTGAGTATTGCAGTTCGGTGAATTCGATTAAGTATGTTTGCAAATACGTCGCCAAAGGAAGCGATATGGCGTTTATTAGCGTTGAACGAGATGAAATCAGCAAGTTTCAAATGCGGGTCGCGACAGGGAATTTCGAATTGCAAATGAACGATGACATCTACAGTGAAGCGTTAGTGCTGATTGAAGATTTCTGTTTGCTTATAAGTGGCAAACTATTGACTGAAATTCATATGCCAACGCCAAATCGTCAAACTAGAGATGTATTGAATCGTGAATTGGAACGCGAGCGTGCTTACGACACGACAACTTTGTGTTTGCGCTAGCATCTACCGGACTTGCTGCAACACTGTTGGAAGTTGGAAGGACGGCACATTCAGCACTGAAGTTTCCGTTAAACCTACAAAGCAACGAAAATCCTTCGAAACATTTCAAAGCAATCAGGCCATGGCAAAAGTGTTGAAAAATTGTAAATTGATCATGTGGGATGAGTGCACAATGGCGCACAAACGATCATTAGAAGCACTCGATCGAACATTGAAAGATTTGCGCAACAATAATAGTCGCTTTAGTGGCGTGATGATACTGTTGGCGGGCCGGATTGGGGAAATTTGCCAATTCATTTCCACGAAAGAAGAACTCATCACTAATGTGTATCCGAACATTGGTCAAAATTATCGTAACTATGATTGGATGAGCGCACGCGCAAGTATTGCGGAAAATAGCGGAAAATATTGATGTCAATGACTTGAATTGGACGATTCAAAATCAAATTTCGGGAGAATTGCGTTCATACAAATCGATCGTTCGCGTTGAAAACGAAGACGAAATCATCAATTATTCAGTGGAATTCCTAAACTCGTTGGATTTGCCTGGCAGCCACCTCATCATTTGCGTCTTAAAGTTGGATCTATCATCATTATGCTACGAAATCTTCATGCCCCAAAACTGTGCAATGGAATCCGACTGATTGTGACGAAGCTAATGAACAATGTGATAGTGGCAAAGATTTTGAAAGAGCCGTTCAAGGGAGAATAATGCCTAATTCCGCGAATTCCTTTGAGTTCAACCGATTTTCCGTTCCAGTTCAAACGCATTCAGTTCCCAGTGAAACTTGTATTTGCGATGACCATAAACAAGTCACAAGGGCAGTCGCTGGAAGTGTGCGGCATAAATCTGAAAATGGTTTTCAGATTTGTTTTCATGCTTTTCACAGAATACAAAAAATGTTGTGTATCATGCAGCCTTAAATTGAATACAATCATTATTTCGGGTGGAGTAGTGAATGCTCGAAATTAATTCAATCAAAATATATATTTTGGGCAAACCGTTTGCCGGGTCAGCTAGTAGGCCTATACATATCACAAATGTGGCATATGCTTAATAAGACTAGCAGTAAAACGCATCCGCATGGCCACTATCATACGATGGGAATAAAGGTAATGAACAAAAAGCATCCACAAGGCCATTAACATACGACGGGGATAGGGGTCATATACAAGCCATTTGCTATCCAATGGTTTTGACAGTGAAATTTGGAAAGTCTGCACAGTCAAAATCATTGGATAGCCAATGGCTTGTATATGACCCTTATCTCAATCGTATGGTAATGGCCATGCGGATGCATTTTACTGCTAGTCTTAAGCATATGCCACATTTGTGATATTTATAGGCCTCGCAGTCCACACGATAAACGGTGCTGTTTTAGAGGTTCACATTTTTAAGTTGGCAACACTGTTTTGTTTGACAACCGATTTGATAGCTAACATTTACTTTGGCATTAGTTTAATTTGCCATTTCATAATGAATAGACTCACGCCAGAGCAACGCTTGCAAATTTTAAAATTTTTAACAAAATAATGGTTCTGTTCACCAAACTCATCGTGTATTACGTCCATTTTACGGTCGTCATAATCGTCCATCAGAACAGCTAATTCGGTTAACTATGGATCGTTTTCACACCACGTATACTCTAAATGATAATACGCATCCAGTAAGATGTCAAACAGTGTGTACCGAACAAGCGGTAGAGGCTGTACAGCGTAGCATTAAGGAAGACCCAAATCAATCAATTCGATGTTGTCGTTCTCAGCAACTAGAGATGTGTCCATCCACTGTATGGAAGATTTTATCTAAAGATAAATTGGTTTACGTGCTTACAAAATTCTATTTGTGCAGGAATTGAAGCTATCCGACCATCGCACACGCCGCCAGTTCTGCCATAATGGGCTGAACCAGAGGCGATTGAACACTTGAAACACAACAATCAGCGAGTTATTAGCGAGATACGGCCACAACTGCTGCGAAGAGTGATCAAAAATTGGACATCCAGGTTACGCAACGTACGCGTCAGCCGCGGCGGCCGAAAACATATTCAAGCATTAATGGCATAAAATTATCTATCCAAATGTTTTTCTTTGTTCTATTTTAATTTAAAACTGAACCTCTAAACAAAACGCCCTTTACATTTGTCGAAACATGAAGGTTTTTTTTTATTTTGGAGTTTATTATAGCAATTCCTGAAATTTTATTAATCTTGATATTTTGATAATTTTTCGTTCCTTACTTTAAATAATTCCATAGATTGAAATTTTGTCGAAAGTCCTGACTTTAAACAATAAAGTTGTCGGCAAATGTAATTCAATTTATTTTTATTATTAAAAAAAAATTTTAACATACTGGAAGATTGTCATTGCAACATTCTTGATCAGGGCTTTGAGCATAAACTCAATTCAATCAAATATGTTAACGATCCAAAGACCTTTTAGCTATGGAATGCTATTTTTTGACGATCTTTATCAACGGAATATTTAGGTCATCATATGTGTGATAACACTGCCGAGTCGTTACGAACGTGAAGTCCCTCGGTTATGCTATAGACAGACTACTGGTTTCATAACTATAGTTTGGAGTCAACCATGATTTCGTTGTAATGTGTCATGCCTAACCATGATTTACAACTAGGTTTATACTTAGTTTCGGAATGAAATATTTTTTCTTATCCATAGTCATTTTAGTGCTCGCAACGCCAAATACATCAAAAATGGAGGTTCCGGACACTAATAGTTTACCAAGCGAATCTAGTTTACTTTGATTTTCTATTTATCATTGAGATATTTAGTGGGCGGGAACAAATTTTTTTCTGTTCCGTCAATATAAACGTCATTTCTGACAATTTAAAAGTCAATTAAATGTCAATCTTCACATTTTTGTCAATACCTACTCCATTACTATTTAAAACCAAACGAGAAGACAAAAGAAATTGTAATGTGTCTTTAGTTCTCATTTAGGAAATCACGACTCCTGTAGTATAAGATGGTGTCGAATGGGAAGATTTGATATGATGTGGTAGGGGCGTACAGGCCAGCCATAACGGCGATCCTAGGAACGTTACCATAATCCTGAAATATCAACAATCAAATAACAAATTATATCTGAATGCGAATAATATGTCAGCATCATGCGGGTTCAGGCCCTGTCTGCATTCTTAACAGATACGGTTAGTTAGGATAAAATCCTTTCCTAAGTAACCGTCACAGAAACAATTACTACGTAAATATATTAAAATGTTAGTCTCAATTGAATTCACACTCTAGGTTAGATTTTGTTAGTTTATTAATTTTGGGTTAGTTGTGGTTGAGGCAAATTATACTAATATTCATCATATGTATTCGGCATCAGTCATAAAAGACTGGTTAGGTTATTTAATTCACATCTGCGGGCCACCTCATCATATACTGCTTGTAACCTTATTTTCCCCTATCTTCCCATCCAACACCGTACCTAGGGTCACCGTTATGGTTGGCAGCCTGTACGCCTCTACAGGGTGGGCCAAATAATTTTTTTTTGAACTTGCGGTTTTTTTGAGTATGGTAAGGGTTATGTCAGTTCTGATTTGACAGAAAGTTAGTTTTATCCTTCCGCTGAACGAAAATGTTTGTGTATTCGCTTGAACAACGCTGGGAAATATTGAAACAGTACTTCGAAAATCATGGTAATGTTGCAAAATGTGTGCGAAAATAGCGTGCGGTTTTCGGAAGAAACGAAGCGCCGGGAGCTTCATATGTGCGTTATTTTGTGAATAGAGTTATAGAAACAGGCTTGCAAATTAATAAACCAACACGAACCAAGCAACCAACCAAGCGTACACCCGAGAATGTTGATGCTGTAGCCGAGAATGTGCGTAAGTCGCCGGGAACGTCAACTCGTCATCGTGCTCAAGAATTGAACATTTCACGCACAACATTGCGACGAATTCTGCATAAAGAACTTGGTATGACACCGTATAAAGTTCAATTGGTTCAGAAATTGAACCAAACAGACCACCCATTGCGTTTTCGGTTCGCTGAGTATGGGTTTGCGATCGACTTGAAGAAGATGCCGATTTTGGCAAAAAAAATCATCTTTTCGGATGAGGCGCATTTCCATCTTGGCTATGTAAACAAGCAGAATTGTCGCATTTGGGGCACGGAGAACCCGCACGTGATCGTAGAGAAGACGATGCATCCTCAACGAGTGACTGTTTGGTGCGGATTTTGGTCCGGTGGCATCATTGGGCCATTTTTCTTTGAAAATGAGCAAGAAGCCGCCGTTACTGTCAATGGTGAGCGCTACCGCAGTTGAAGAGGAGGACATAGGCAACATTTGAATTCAACAAGATGGCGCTCCACGCCACACAGCACACGTTTCAATTGATAATTTGCGCGCTGTCTTTGAAGATCGAATTATCGTCCGAAACGCTGATGTAATTTGGCCGCCTTGGAGCTGTGATTTGACGCCGTTGGACTATTATATTTAGGGTGCCGTCAAAGATAAGTGTTACAAGAACAATATTCGCATTGCCATTGAAGACATAATGCCGCCTACCATCGAAAATGTGCTCAAAAATTGGACCGACCGTATGGGGTACGTCAAGGCCAGCCGAGGCAGTCATATGAATGATATAGTATTCCATAATTAATCGGAAGGATTGTTCTTTACAATGAAAAAATAAATTTGAAAACATATTGAGAACTTTTTGTTTTATTGAATTAAAAAAAAATTATTTGGCCCACCCTATAGTATATCATATCGACCACATACTTAGTTTGAAAATTGGAAGATCAAACTTTTGAGATACGGAGCAAAACTTTATGTATATTTTTTCGGGATGAATTTTAATTTTCTGCTATTTTGTATCATTTTCGGGCTAAAAGGCTTTTTTTAATTAAGCGAGGACGCAAACATTTCTATTAAAAAGGTCTTTTTCGGTATGGTGTTTTCGGGCCAACTTCACGTAATAAAATCACTGACTGATTTGTAAATATGGCACACTCGTAAATTATACTAAGCCAAAGTAAAATGGCAAATTAATATTAATTTTAAGTTAAGTTTGTTTTTTTTGCAAGCTCATATGTAACAATATTAATAATTTGTAAAACAAACACAAATATTGACAAACGATAACGATAAAAACAAAACCAAATGACAAAAATTACACAAAGCTTGAAAAAAATAGTATTAAGTTGTTATCATTCCGAACAGAAACAGAAAAAAAAGTTGAATTGAAGTTTTAAGCTTACCAAAAATTTATAAAATTGAAAAATTTAAGTTGTGTAGAAAATTTTCAGTAGAGTGTAATTTAAAATAGTAGTAATAGTAGAAGTAGTAGTTGTTATTTAGAGTAGAAAGTTTTTTTTTCAGTTTTTTTTTTCAATTTTGTAAAAAAAAATTTTTTTTTGTTATGTTGGAAAGAATTTTTCATAATAAACTTTTTTATTTATTGTAATATGCGCACGGCGCTTTTTGCATAAAGCGTGTTCAAGCTTTTATTTTTGTAACATTTTAGGTTTGTAATTTTTTTTTGTAAACACGAAAATTAAGAAAAAAAATACGCGTTTAATATTTAATATTTTGTAGACTTAGTTTTGAATTTATTACATGTGATTTTCTGTCAGTACTGGCAGTGTTGACCTTTTCGGATTTATTTTTTGTTTGGTTTTTATTGGGGTAGTTTTTATTATTGGTTACGGAAAAAAGAAAAGAAAATAAATAAATTTTCGCGTCAATAAAAGTAATAATATAAAAAAATTATATATGAAATAAAAAGCACATTAAGTTGTGCTTCTTATAAAATATATTTTTAGGATTTTTATTAAATATAACAGTTTTGTGAGATTGGAATATTATAAAAAATTACAAACCATAATTTTGTACTTACAATTCTATAGATAACACAGTTGGATTACTACAAGCTTGTGGTGCTCTAACATGACACTGTTTGTGACATTTTGTAAGACAATCTCTACACTCGTAACCTTGTTTGCCCGGTCTTCTTGGTATTGAACGGTTGCAGATGTCACACGTGAGACCACTGTAAAAAATAATAATATATTTGCAATAATATTAAAAAATAGCATGATCAAAAATACTCGTAAATAAAGGGTGGCGCATAAGTAACATTATGATTAAAGTGAGTAAATTTTTTGTTTACGTATTTTTTTCAGAATTACTTTTGAAAAACTTGGAAAATTTATGATGGAAAGACTGAGCACAGAACAAAGAACCAATGTTCAACAGAACACGGCACGTGGGTGTGATCACCTCAACATGTCAGCATAAATGTTTAATTAGTATAACGTGGGAAAGGATGTAAAGTACGCACATCATGATTACGCGCAAATTGCATTTTGTTATATGGTCAGCACATCAGTAGTACATGTAACATGAATATTTCTTAAATAAAATCAGAATTGATTAGAACATAAAGTCGTCTTATTTATATGAAACTTAATATTCCCGCACCAGACGTAAGTTTATTAAGTTTCCACCAAAAACCAGAAGAATCTAGGTAGATCGTGGATTTACAACTTACGATCAAATGTATAAAATTTACATGGTTCTTCGAGCCGGATTATGGTACCGGATTGGATGACGATTGCTTTCTCTCCATAAAATTCGTTTATATTTCTGATGCTCCTCTTGAGCCAGTATTTGCCGGTACATCCTTTTGATGTCTGCAGAGAACACTATCTGATGTTTGCTCCATCTAAGAAGGACTACCCATAGATCATTCTGTAGTGGAGAGCCGACACATAAGGCCTTATTCAGGCTGATGCCTGTGGATGTTCTCGCATCGAAACATCAAGCACCACGCGAATTTGGGTAGCGTCTGCTGCTTTCTTAACCACAATCATGGAATCGGACCAGAAGGTTGTTGCACTTATGTTAACCTCCAGGATCTTTTTTGCTTGTTGAACTAACCGACTCAACAGTACCGCGCCGCATAACTCGAGCCGAGGTATCGTCAATTTCGATTTTACCGGTGCTACCCTGGTTTTCGCTGTCAAAAGACGGAGTGTACTTTGCCTATTGATAGTGCTTTTGCATTACAGTATAGCCGCGTAAGCATGCTCGGATGCATCACAGAATCCTTGAAGTTCGAACGTACAGTTGTCTTTCGCGTAGTTGAGATAGCGGGGTATTTTAATTTGTCGCGCGGAATTCAGCTCGAGCTTGAGTTGATCCCAGCGTCTGGTGGCTCTTCGTCCCAGCCTAGGTCGAGACTCTATAGCCTTTGGTACATTATTTTACAACCGATGATTACTGGAGTCAGCCATCCCAAAGGGTCGAAGATTTTCGACATTTCCGACAAGAATTGGCGTTTCGTTATTTTCTTGTCATTGGGTGGTAACCGTACTTGGAATATGAAGCAGTCGGCCAACGGACTATAGCCTATCTCTAAGGTTTTGATTGATTGTTCATCCGCGATGGTAAGATTGTCGCTCAAGATCTCATCTTTGTGTAATACCTTTAATATGCTAGGATGATTGCTTGGCCACTTACTCAATTCCATTCCCCCTTGATGAACTAGCGCGATAAGCACCGGTCAAAACGTCGTCATAGAAGTCGTGCTTTAGGATATGGCTTGCCTTGGGGTGCTTGCGGTGTTCATCTTCGGCGAGTTGATGTAATGTACGAATCGCCAGATATGGTGCGGCAGATGTTCCATATGTAACAGTGGTTAATTGATATTCGCCTATTGGACGACGATTGCTTTCTCTTCATAAAATTTGTTGATATTTCCTCTTGAACCAGTATTTGCCGGTACATCCTTTTGATGTCTGCAGAGAACACTATCTGATGTTTTCTCCATCTAACAAGGACCGCCCATAGATTCTGTAGTGGAGGGCCCACACATAAGGCCTCATTTAGGTTGATGCCTGTGGATATTCCCATCGAAGCATCAAACACTACGCGAATTTTGGTAGCGTCTGCTGTTTTCTTAACCACTGCATGATGGGGTAGATAAAATTTCCCTCTGCCTTGGTCAACCTGTTTCATGTGACCCATCTGGATGTACTCTTGCATGAAGTTTATGTATAGTTATCTCAATTCTGAATCTTTACTGAATTTTGTTTCCAGGTGAAGAAATCGTTGTAGTGCTCGCTGTCGCGAACTTCCGAGCAGATCCAATTGACTCTTTGAACGGTAATTGTACTCTATATCGACCATCTTTACCTCGCTTGGTGGTGCGTTTGAACAGTGTTTCGCATGAAGATTCCTCTACCGACCAGCTTTTACTGTCTTTCGGAACCTCTTCTAATTCCCAGAATTTGTCAATGTTTCCTTCTGTCTTCTTAATCGCTACGATCTGCTGTTTGATTGTGCTTTGTGAAGAGAATCATCATCTTGGAAATCATTTGTCGCACATCGAGTGGCAGAGATTCAGCAAAATACCAGCATCCAGTCATGGCATTATATCCGTTTAGAAGACAATCCGAGACGAGACGAGATAACGCGCGACATCCAAGAAAATACGCCCACTGAACACCGAGTTACACATCATATTACCACCCGTGATCCACCGATTGCATGCGAAACACGACGGTTAAGTACTGAAAAATTGGCAATCGCAAAAACGGA
The DNA here is from genome assembly GCA_963691935.1 of Nephrotoma guestfalica. NCBI lineage: Eukaryota > Metazoa > Arthropoda > Insecta > Diptera > Tipulidae > Nephrotoma > Nephrotoma guestfalica. The sequence continues at coordinate 216,016,371 of OY829914.1, forward strand.
ATTCGAATACATGGTAGCTCAAGGTATCTGTAGGCCATCCAAGAGTCCTTGGTCTAGCCCACTACACTTGGTTGCAAAAAAATGGTGAATGGAGGCCGTGCGGTGACTATCGCGCACTTTACAACATTACTATATACAACAGGTACCCTATACCGTATCTACAGGATTTTACACATCAATTGCGAGGATGTACAATCACTATTAAACTATTGATCTAGTTCCTGCATATCATCAAATGCCAATCGAAGAAGCGATATTCCCAAAACAGCTATATCCGCACCTTTCGGTCTGTTTGAGTTAACTCGTATTTATATGATTTATTAATCGCTTCACGATCGTTCGAAGAAGATTTACAACATTTAGAAATAATCTTTACGAAATTAAAGGATGCAGGTTTAGTGATCAACGCTACAAAGTGCAATTTTGCAAAAAAAACTAAATTTTATTTTTGGGGCATGAAATTACTTCCGCAGGAATTTTACCGAACGCATTAATGATATATTAAATTTCAACAAACCAGAGAATGTTTAGTTGCTTAAGACGCTACTTGGGCATGTTGAATTTTTATTACTAATGCTGGTGGCGGCAATCAAGTCATCCTCTGCGACTACGTAAAAGGAAGTAAGAAGAATGATTCACGAATCATTAACTGGTAAGACGAAGCCGTAGATGTATTCGAGCTCAGCAAAAAACAACTCGGCGAAGTTGCTATGTTGGCTCATCGATTACCCATCGAACAAAGACATTGGAGCAGTTATCCAACAACAAATCGATGACGTTTGGCAACCTCTGCAGTTTTATTCATTAAAATTAATCGAAGGCCGCAAAGTTACATTGTTCACAGATTTAAAACCATTAATATATGCGTTTCAGCAGAATTCTGAAAAGGCATCACCTCGACAATTCCGTTATTTAGATTACATTAGCCAATTCACCACAGATATACAGCATATTCCCGGTATTGAGAATGTAGTAGCAGACGCACTTTCAAGAATCGAAGTCATATCATTGCCAGAATCCATCGATTATGACAATAAATCGACGATTTAATCCAACTAATCGAAAATAATAAATCGCTAAAATTCGAAAAAATTCCGTTAGCATTTAATTCTCTATATTGTGAGACTTCAACAGGTTAAAATAGTCCATACATCCCCGACAGATTTTCGCAAATTGGTATTGAAGCAGTACACAATCTGGCACATCCACGTATTCAAGCTACTGTCAAAGCCATGACAGATAAATTCATTTGGGTCAATATTAAAAAAAGACGTTAAAAATGGCTCAATGTTATTTGGCATGTCAAAAAGCCAAAGTACATCGTCATAATAAATCTCCATTGAGAAGTCAACAGAATCCGGTAGTTAAAAGATTTGCCGAAATCAATCTTGTCATCATTGGTCCACATCCAGAATCTGAAGGACAACGTTACTGCATCACATTAATAGATCGATTTACTCGTTGGACAGAAACAGCACCAGTTCCAGATATCAATACCGAGACTGTAGGTAGCTTCCATTTTCAACACCTGGATTTCACGTTCCGGCATTCCAGTTTCAATACTAACTGATCAAGGCTCACAATTTGAATCAGAATTATTTACAGAATTTTCAAAATTGTTGGGTTTCGAACGAGAAAGGAAAACAGGATATCATCCACAGTGCAATGACTTTATAGAAAGATAGGGACGACGCCTTCGAGAATCAAGTTTTAGCGTTTACTGGCCATCACTCGCACACAGATCATCAGAAAACTGAAAATATGCCTGCTTTTAGTGATGAGTGACCAGCATTAAGTTCTCGTTTTATTTCCGCCATCATCAAATTGCATAGACGAGGATCATATTATAGTTTAAAGTACAATTTTTAGTCAGATCTAAGAAATCAACTTACCCGCTCAAATGTTTTGCTACAAATGTATGATCATTGTATATATGTAATTTGGTACCTTTGCGTCGCCATCTCGGACGCTGTGCAATTGCCAATGGAACAAGGAAATGTCTGCAATATTTAAAACAAAATCCAAAATTAAAATTATTATCGGGGACATTTACCAAAAATAAACCTACCGTTTAACACCATTTTCAATTGTTTCTAAGACTAATGTAGACGCTTCATGTGTATAGGTTTTAGTACTTGCACTAGATAGACCTGATATTGCTGATGATTCTGAAAGAGACGATCGTCTTGACTGATCCAATGTCGGAACAATTAATCTAGGTCCTACAAGAAAAAATTTTGTGTGTTTGGGTGCGACAGAAAACAATTTACAAATAGCCATAGGTTAGTAAAATTTTAAGTTTGAAATTTAGTTGGTGTTCCAAAATGTAGGGTTGCATACGTATATTTACAAAAAAAGAAGGATTTCATATTAAATTATATTTTTTTTTGTTAGAAAGCACACAGTTTAAGGTCCAAAGGATAATATAAATTTATCTAATCTATGGATTAGTTCTTTTACATATATTGTTAGATAGATAACACATATATCTAAGTAAATACCTCCTGATGAATTATTGTTTATATTCATCGATCGATCAGCAGAGATTGATCGAGTTTCTCCGCTTGGATTATTAGCATCGATTGGGATCATGCCACGATCCATGGATTTTGTTCGAGTACTTGATCGTCCCAAACGTTTTTTTAGTGTACCAAAGAAATCACGTTTTTTACGACTTCTACTCCGATCCACATCGTCTATTTGTGATTCAGACTCTGATGTATGCTGGGTCATTGGTACACCTTCACGAGGTAGTGTGTTAGAATTTCCATTTGTATAGTTTCGACGTGGTGGTGGTCTTGCGGTTGGTTCGCCCGGCTAAATAAATAAATTTGGTATTTTAGAACGATATTCAGCTTGATTTTATTATATGCAATTAGTTTCCGTTTATACATAACATTTACAGGTTGTTTTTAAATTAAACACAATAAAATATTAATTTGAAAACCAAATAAAAAACAAAACAATGTTAAAAAGCCTTACCACTGTGTCATAGCCACCATTAGGCGTTAGTAAATCGGCTGCATCACCCGTCGAATCGAATGACTCACTTACAATAAAACTATCTGGTGGTAAACTTTGTACTTCATCTGGTGTGCCAACAGTTTCCTGTGGTGTTGACTCAGTATTATTCGGGGTTAGCTTTTTCTCGAGCTGTGTCTCATCAAACTCAATTTGCCCATTTTCATTCAGACCCACCTATAGTGTTTTTTTTGGTGTTGTGATTGGTCGTTGTTGGTGTACGAGTATTGTTAGTAAAAATTGTAAGGCAACACATAAAAAAATTTAGTTTTTAGTAGAAATTTTGTACAGTATTAAAGGAATAGAATTTGCCAGTGGAAAATAATAATTTAGCGAATTTTAAGCAAACGGCTGGCAAATTTTATATGTCTAACTAATTTAAACAAATGAACGCATGTAATTACAAAAAATAAATCAAAACAAAACTGACAGCGACATTTGGTATTAAATCAGAATACTGTGTGATACGAAAAAAATAAAATACTTAAAATTACCTTAATCATGAGTGGTTCGTTTACCTACATGAAAATAAATTTTCATAACAAAATCATAGAAATAAAAATAGAGAATGAAAATAAAATAAAAAATCCAAAAAAATGTAAAACTAAGCAACTAGCAACTCTATATACTACGAACTATGGCCATGAGATGACGACTTACCCGTTGCACGCTGTGTATAATAAGGGTGCTTTTACTTGGATTCCCGGTGCTTAGCGCACCCCGTTCAATTGCTTTAATTGCGGCATCGGCCAAATCGTGACCACCATGCACCCCATTTGTTAAACCTGTTTTAGTAGGCGATTGTGGTGACGCTAATTGTGACGATGACGAAGAATTAATTTTTAATGCTTCCTTTAATTTGTATGGACGGCGACCCGTTGGAATTTCAGCACCTTCAATAAATACAAATTCTACTGTAATAGCACCATTAACTTTTTGTGTATCATAAGGACGGGGCTGAAGTGATAATATTTGTGATGATGCGGGACCAACGGATAGCTCATCGATTCCAACTAAACCTAACCCGAGGAATCGTGGCGGATCTCCAGCAACCGATGGTCGGTCATAGATTTCGAATAGGATTTCAGCTGAATTAGGTGTTAGGTCACTGAAATATAAATTACAAAATTAGATCAAACTTTATTGTAATTATTTTAAACTAATTTACAATAAGAAATGTTCATCCCAATACGGATTCATGCCTTGTCGTGCTCCAGTTTGATTTTTTTGTGGTGGTTCATCCATTTCAACAACACAGTATGGATCGGCCGCTAGTGAGAGGCCATCACCTTTAACAACTTTAACGAGTAGACGTTTACCGGTTGAGACATTTTGCTGATTTGGCATTGAATCATTATGGAAACTACTATAACTATCTAGATTGGACTAAACAAAAAAAAAAAACCAAAATTAATAATTTTATATACGAATAATTAAATATAAATTATTTTATAACGTAAAACATGCGGGGAGATCATTCAACGGGCAGCAATACATATACAAATGTACATAGTACTTTAAAACATGATGATGGTATTTTAAAAAATGTATAAACCAAAAAATGTCGTGCGTCCCTGAACATCTCTCACCCCCATCGTATTATTATCATAAGTAATTTCAAGCGGATAATTTACAGAATTTTCATCAGCTGGATCCATTGCCAAGGCACGCGGGCATGTTGAATATCCCGAAAAATCAACGGGATAAAGCGTACCACGAATTGTATTTATCAATATTTCGATAACTAATTCTTGCATTTGATTTTCATCTGTGTTATCGCCTTTGATTGGGCCAATACTGGCGAGTGCAATTCGTAGCTGCAAAAATATTTTAAAAAATATAAAAATAAATTAATTTAAAATGGAAAACAATTTTGAGACTTACATCTGGATACCCTTCAATTTTCATTTCACCTTTGAGTGTAAGATAATTGATTTTGATTGATAATCGCCCGCGGAATCTTGATACGGTTGCTTTGTAATGTGATGTTTCGACTTTTCCTGATTTTTGACGATATGCTTTGACCTGGAGCACCGGTGTACATTCACAATCGAATGTGATAACCTAGAATGATATAAAAAAAATAATGTTTAGAATATTTTATATTTTAGCACCTGAAAATTTAAATTTTTAGTATCCGGAATATTTAATTTAACGCTCAAAACCAACCTCGCTAACTGTACCTGAATAAGGAAGTAGAGATTTCATCAAGGCAGTATAAATATACAATGTGTTCGTAACTTACCAAACCTTGACTATCATGTATATCAAGTGTGCAACTAAATTTCCGGGTTTCACACATAGGTGGTGCTAGCGACACATCTAGTTGACATTTATGTCAGAAGTTATGTTTTGTTCAAAAACAACAAGATCTTTGGTCTGCGAGCGAACGGGTATACCCTTTTTTACGCTTGTGGGACGGAAAATTGCAGTATTGCAATGGGGACATCACTGCGGTCAGTATAGAGACAGAAGGAAGGAGATTCTGGCTTGTAGCCGCATACCTGAACCAGGAGAGAGCCGCCTAATTTACGGGGCGGCTCATCGTTAAATTCTTCACCGCCATCTCCAAGCTCGATGGTATAGTGGGAGCGGGTATGTTCTGTGAGGAATAAAATGTAAGTCTATCTTTTCGTCTACCTGATTACTGCAGCGTATACCAGGCTGAAGTTATAGCGATTGGAGAGGTCACGAACTGGTTGAAGTACAGTGTAATATCGCTGACTGACATAACTATCTGTGTGGACAGTCGGGCGGCCATTCTTTCGCTGGATTCAGTTTCCCTGGCCTCAAGGGGGCGTTAGATTGTCACACATCTCTTGGTCTGAGTTCCGGGCCACTCTGACGTTGAGGGAAATTGCAGGGTAGACGAATTAGCAAGGTACAGTACGACTCTCCAACTGTTCAGTGGCCTTGGCAAATGCCAGGTGGCTCGACAGTCCGACTGGCAGGGTAGCGAAGCGTATGGCCTGAGGTGAGCTTGAAACGATCCAAGATCTTGATCACACTAAGGAAGCGTGAACCGAAACCTAATCTCACCATCACCTAACCTATGTTTTGTTCATAGCGTGGACAGTTGTAATACCATCACAAATCGCAACGCAAAAATTTTATATTCTAAGAACGAAAATGTTGAGTTTGGTGCCAAACAAACAGCATTTGAGAAGCTTTGCTTTTCTGCTACAACTTGAAAAACAAATGCAGCCGAAGCACGTTATTTGTTTGAGGAGGTTTACGGCGATCATGAACCATCGAAAACTACTTATGAAGAGTGGTTTAAACGCTTCAGAAGTGGCGATTTCGACATTGAGGATAAGAAGCGCTCCGGAAGACCAAAACCATTTGAAGGAAAGGAGAAAGGAGTTGTGTACTATGAGCTGCTGAAACAGGGCAAAACCCTTTCATCGCACTCCCATCGTCCAGGACACCATCAAAATGCTGAGATGAGTTCTGCTACCGCACTCCCCTTATTCGCTATACCTGGCCCTCGGATTACCACCAATCGCGCATGACTTGGCAGGGCTACACTTGACCAATTTCGAAGAAATGCAAAATTGGTTGGATGAATGTTTAAGTCCAGAGATGGCAAAAATGTGTAGATAGCGAAGGTTAATACTTTCCGTTTTTAATTTTTTTTAAAAACTCAACAATTTAGTTGCGCAACCTAGTCCAATGCTGCATTACTTGCTCCTATGATTCACAATGATTAGTGTTTCTTATTTTGTTGAGTTTGGATCAAGTTCATTATTCCACCATAATATTTTTAGTTCCCGAAAGTTATCATTTAGGTTTACTGTCTCAAAATTATCTTGTAACTATAATCAAAAATCATTAGTCCTGCTTAAATTGCAGGAAAGCAACAAGGTCAACCCTTGTTGAAATTTAATCTTTGATTTGAATTTATTTGAATTTTTAATTGTTTGTCGTATTTTGTAAATGCTAAACTTTTTGACATCATTGCAAAATTTGAGAAAGCTAACATGGAAGCTGCCACTTCCGGTTAACAGACTTCCACAAAATTTTGCAAGGCACTCCCAATTAATAGAGAAAGATTCACCCCGATCAGTCAATCCATCTGAGCTGCAAAGAACCAAGAGACATATAGTATGCGCGGCACCACACAGAGACACACGCACGGAGAATTTTTAAAATCCACTTTTTATTACTTCGGCGATGGCAACCGAGTGAGTTCGGTTCCTGAAAATTTTTTTTCGACATATTCTGAAAATTTACGATCACCAGAGGGGCACACCAAAATACTTCGCACGCAATGGTAAGTGTAATAAGAAATAAAGTTACTGGACAAGCAGGCACCGCGTGGCAATCATACATGACGTCACGCAGACAAACGTTAGCACAACAGCATCAATCATTTATGTCTTAAACTAGAGAATATTCAATACCGTATGCAACACAATCATGGCAATGTTAATATGCGAAATTCACAGTTTTCACTACCGCTACAAATCCTCCCTAGATGATATCCTACATCGCAACGTAATCCTCCAATTTCGCAAATGCACAATTTCTATCCAGATTTAATACATAGCCTTCAAATACCAAAAGCCTTTCCGAAATTGTTCCTGAGTCAATACCTACATCTCCCAATATCCTATCCATTTCAACAACCAAGCAAACTATAATCCCTTACCCAAACCAGTACCGATGGAACTGGATCCATCCATCCAATCAAAACAAGTCAGCTATACCAGAATAGGCTACTAATGTTTCAAAATAAACCACGAAACCTCCAAATTTTAAACAACAGGTCCATCCAATCTGGTCAGATGCACCAAATCGCCGAATTCCGAAGAATTCACCACTCTAAACCTTAATGCGACGATCCTAGTTTAACCCGCAATATATGAATATGACCCACAGTCGTGCTTGGAATAAGCCAGTCAAAAATATCTAATTTCGAACGAGAACAATAATTACAGTTACGAACAAGAACAAGATGAACTCATAGATGACGTAGATAGACTTCTTGCATGAATAGGCCTCTTCGAATCCGATAGGAAATTAAAATTTTTCGTTCTGCCAACCCTACATCGTTTCACGGGATAATCGGCAATGACATTATAAAGCAACTGCGAGCGACAATTCTCACACACGTGAAGAGGTTTTTCGATCAATCCAATTCAGTCAATAACATAGTCATTAGAAATTTCCAACTTAATTAGCAAAAAGGAAAGCTAGATACATTAATTGGCAACTACTCTCAACTGTTTTCTGATCCCCAAGAGAACCTAACTTACACAACTACCGTTGTATATACCGTTGTATGTTATTATAACTTCCCGGTATGGATTGTACCGAAAATGGAAAACGTTTCGGGAAAAAAGTTTAGAATGGTTATCGATTATCGAAAATTAAATTCGGTTACCATTGCGAACAAGTACCCTATACCCGAGATCAATGACGTTCTGTCAAATTTGGGAGAATAAATCAGACATTCGGCAAAAATGAAGAACACTTCAAGAACATGGAGATAATGTTCAAAGTTCTAGAAAATGCTAATAAGAAGATACTAACTAGGTAAGTGCGAGCTCTTATATGATGAGGTAGAATCCCTTGGTTTCGTCATCTCGAAAGATGGGATAAAGAAAAACCAGAAACAAACAAAAACGATAGCTAATTATCCTATATACAAACGAAACTCGCGAAGCCCCAAACTTCTCTTTCAAGTGGGAAAAGACACCTGTATGGGCGATTCTGGCTGACAGGGGGGGATAAACTGTTTAACCTGTACCGGCTCCATTTTCTACTATACTACTGGCTATAATAAAAGAGTGAGAGAAGGAGGTAATATTCAGAAACTTATATTATTTATTCGAGGAAATGCTATATCAGGGGCCACTGGAAAACCAAACAGGTGAAGTTTACCATCGAAGAATAACTGCCTCCAGTAAAATTAAAAACTCACTGATTCATTGCCACATTTTAAAAGCGAATCCAAACTTACAAAGGTACTACCTTCGAGCTCGGTCCTGTACTCTCTCAGGAAGGATAACCAATTAATTTCTTAAAATTACGCGGATATATTGAGAAAGAAATGATTGCCATAATTTGGGTATTAATTGCTCTAAGAGACTTTCTTTACGGATCGAAGAAAATACGGATTTTTGCCGATCATCAACCGCTTAGATATTAGAAGAATTGTTAATTATGAGTTAAAATACCAACCAAGCAAAACAAATTTTGTTGCAGATGCATTACCAACGAAACAACTACCTTCAAGTATAAATGCAATGTCGGCAGCACAATGACGAAAGCTCGTCACATGATCTAATTCCCACAGTGGAAAGCCCAGTTAATGTATTCAGAAACAAATTGCTACTGAACATAGGCGAAGAAACCTCATGCCAAACAGTTAATCGGTTTTTAAACTGTATAGGCACATTATTACTCCACCATGGTTGATATCCCAATCCTCATACCATTAACGGATTAAAGACAACGGAAAACGTAATGGGAAAAGTTCATTAAGTATATCAAAACCACTTCAGAGGTTATAAAATTGAATTCACACAAAATATTATACATGACAGCACGTCCATCGACGTGCGTATCGAAATGCTCAAGAGAACCGAGATCAAATCCATTCGAGTTCAATAACATCTATGATGGAAGATGGGTTTAACATAAGTATCACCAAAACTCCCCCTACAAAAACGAGGTAAATAGTCTAGTGGAAAGGAACTATTTGAAAGATCAGTTAATGAGTGTCATTTGACAACGGGGTAAAAGCCAATAGAGGCCTAGTTCGACAGAGTTCCCAATGCGGATCTTGAACAGATACAAAATACTTCAACTTTCATAACAAGCAAGTTAAATCCGTAAAGACTTATCAACCTGAACAGATAATTTATGTACCAACCGATATAGACCTGAAGTAATTAATAATGGAAAACTGAAGTGCGACGATAAGCCAAGATGGTGGATAAATAAATTGATCGAATTGCATGACGCATCAGAAATTAAAGTGACATCATCTAACGAAATTACATCAACGCAGAACAGTTCAAATTCTACTTCATACACGTTATGACACTAGAAAACCAAATACAAATATTGGTGACATGACAAGAGATCATCATCGGCAGCGAAATCTAATAAGTGTTGGTGGCATCATAGATAAGGAGCTATTGCAAGGATATATTCTTCAATAATTCCAAGATACAACATTGCTTCACAACAACCGAGACCAGCGAAGAGAGATTACCCATCACATATCGTTACAAAAAGGTCAGTTTTTTCTCGTCCGAGTAGAGTCCCACTTGATAAGTTGAAGGTAGCAAACGGTGAATTTTAATACATGATGAAACAAGGCATGTTACTGTCGTCAACTTAAATCAGTCACCATACCTTACAGGTATCCTATACCATTTATTCAGGATTTGTATTTTGAACGACCACAAATTTATGACATAACGATCGCGATAACACCTTTGGAAGAACACAAACCGCACTTACAAAGTGTAATTTCGGTAAAACAGAGTTAATTTCTTGGCGACCACCTCGTCACAGCAAAGAGAATCGTACCGTTACCGAAAAAAGTTGGGGCAATCCGAAATTTCAACCAACCAAAAGTAGCTTAAGAAGAATTTAGTCAAAGGAAACATAAAACGTGATCACTTGATCTGTCATATGAACAGTAATTAAAGAAATAACGAAAAATGGTGAGCCAGAGCCGCTTGGTTTTTGCGAAAGCTGAAAGCTATGTATAGAGCGAACACTGACAATATTCGCATTTTAAAAAAACGGCAATTCACAACCTAGTCAAGTCCAATATTTAGAATACATCAATCAATTCACTACGGACATACGTTATATTGTTGAGCTAGACATCAGTGTCGCGGATTTTTTTTAACCAAAATCAATAGGATTGATGAAAGTGAAATCGATTTTAAATGTTGTGCAAAGTCGCAAAGTACCGATGTCTAAATTGAATCTATTATCGATGGTACCGTGTTCAGCTTCACAAATCTATTTTCATCCTTCGGATAATCTCATCCGACCATTCAACACTACCGAGCAGGTAGACGTCAGATTATAAGGGAAATACATAATTTGACACGTATAGAAAGTTGGTTACTGAACGGTGGTCGGTGACTGGGTATGAAACGCGTCATTAAACATTTCGTCTAGAAATGTTTACAAAGCCAACAAACAAAAATTCATCAGCGTTTTCGACACCAGTGACAATTGAAATCGTAGTAGGCCGTCGATTACAGATTCATTCACTATAGCATTATTCTGGCTTTGGGAAAAATATTTTCATGACATGTTTGTTTAAATTGTATATTTCTGGCCTACTGATGGTACTAGCTTGGTGTAAATATTTTACAAAACAAAATGGAATGGGAAACTTTTGTTCCATTCAAATTTTATTGGGAAAAATTATTTCCAAATTAACTTTGTTTCGTAAATATTTACACCAAACTGATCCCATCAGTAGGCCAGAAAAATACAATTTAAACAAAAATGCTATGAAAATATTTTCTCAAAGCCAGAATGGTGATATAGTGAATGAATTTGTAATCGACGGCCTACTGCGATTTCAATTGTTCATATGACAGCAGAAGCGGTTGCTGTTAATTTGAAAACATGGCGAATACAAAACGTTGGAGTACCAGAAAAAATTTCAAGCAAACTCGGCAAACAGTTTGAGTCTCAAACATTTAAGGAATTGAACCAAACATGAGGAATTAAATATTTAAGAACGACACCATTCCATAGAACGCTTAAGGCTGCAATAAAGTGTCAGCAGGGTCGACAGCGCGCGAATATCATTGCAAAATTCAAAGTAATGAACCGAAAGGAAAAATATTTCGTAGAAAATATTAACTTTAAAACTTCAAAGATATCCATTGACGGACTAAAGGCTGCATTCTTGCCTATTGATGAGTCTGACGGATTGTGCGAAGCAATAGCTTCAGGAGCAACTAATTTAAACATCGCGCCACAAGCACCAACGACGAAGGTTACTAAAATAGCAGAAGGATAATTTTATATGCACGTTTTCTCTAGAGGAGGAGTGGTGCGGACAAGTTACAGGATGTGAGGTTGAACTGTAGTTATTTAGAGTTAAACCAGCGCATACGTTTTCTATTGCCAAATTGGTATGTTTTCGTTTACCTTGTGTAAAAATAAAGTTATTTGAAGATAATTATAATTATAGATATATTCGAGGAAGTTTTGTAACAGAAGTAATATTCAGTTTTGAATTTTGATTTGGCAATCACACCAAATGTCCACGATATCAAATCGATCATAAATCATCATAAATATTATGTATAATGACATTAATATCCTAATCCGTGAATATGAATATGTTCTGATTTATGATTATCTTTGAAAGTTTAAAGTGGATACATCTTTGAAAATAAAACGTTTGAATGAAAAAAGTGTTAAAATTAGATTAGGAAAGTAAAAAATAATTAATTAAATTGTCATATTTCATATATGACAATTTCATAATTCATAATTCAAAGAACAACAGTTACGTTAGGTTCTAAATATTTTTAATCAAGATATATGTAGAACGGAGGATTATTTTTGAATAAATGACAAACTGTCACAGTAGTTTTCCCTCTAATTATTGTCGATTTTTTGTGAGATTGGTGACATCTGGGGTTTAGTAGTAGCACTAAAAATAATTGTAAAGGGTGATTTTTTTGTGGTTAAGATTTTCATGCATTAGTATTTGACAGATCACGCGGGATTTCAGACAAGGTGTCAAAGAGAAAGATGCTCAGTATGCTTTGACATTTCATAATGAATAGACTTACTAACGAGCAACGCTTGCAAATAATGGAATTATATTACAAAAATCAGTGTTCGGTTCGAAAAGTGTTTCGCGATTTACGTCCGATTTATGGTCTACATAATCGACCAAGTGAGCAAACAATTAATGCGATTGTGACCAAGTTTCGCACTCAGTTTACTTTATTGGACATTAAACCAACCACACGAATGCGTACAGTGCGTACAGAAGAGAATATTGCGTCTGTTTCTGAGAGTGTTGCTGAAGACCGTGAAATGTCGATTCGTCGCCGTTCGCAGCAATTGGGTTTGTGTTATTCGACGACATGGAAGATTTTACGCAAAGATCTTGGTGTAAAACCGTATAAAATACAGCTCCTGCAAGAACTGAAGCCGAACGATCTGCCACAACGTCGAATTTTCAGTGAATGGGCCCTAGAAAAGTTGGCAGAAAATCCGCTTTTTTATCGACAAATTTTGTTCAGCGATGAGGCTCATTTCTGGTTGAATGGCTACGTAAATAAGCAAAATTGCCGCATTTGGAGTGAAGAGCAACCAGAAGCCGTTCAAGAACTGCCCATGCATCCCGAAAAATGCACTGTTTGGTGTGGTTTGTACGCTGGTGGAATCATTGGACCGTATTTTTTCAAAGATGCTGTTGGACGCAACGTTACGGTAAATGGCGATCGCTATCGTTCGATGCTAACAAACTTTTTGTTGCCAAAAATGGAAGAACTGAACTTAGTTGACATGTGGTTTCAACAAGATGGCGCTACATGCCACACAGCTCGCGATTCTATGGCCATTTTGAGGGAAAACTTCGGAGAACAATTCATCTCAAGAAATGGCCCGGTAAGTTGGGCACCAAGATCATGCGATTTGACGCCTTTAGACTATTTTTTGTGGGGCTACGTCAAGTCTAAAGTCTACAGAAATAAGCCAGCAACTATTCCAGTTTTGGAAGACAACATTTCCGAAGAAATTCGGGCTATTCCGGCCGAAATGCTCGAAAAAGTTGCCCAAAATTGGACTTTCCGAATGGACCACCTAAGACGCAGCCGCGGTCAACATTTAAATGAAATTATCTTCAAAAAGTAAATGTCATGGACCAATCTAACGTTTCAAATAAAGAACCGATGAGATTTTGCAAATTTTATGCGTTTTTTTTTAAAAAAAAGTTCTCAAGCTCTTAAAAAATCACCCGTTATAACAGTTTTATTGCATAGTGTGAGATTTGGAAGATTCGGTACTTAAATGATAACTGAAAATAGTGGTGTAATTAAAAATTGTAAATGGTGACAATTAATAAATAGTTGTGGAAATTATTTGTTGTTGTGATTTAGTGTTGGTAAACAACACTGGAGAAATTATTGTAGGAATATTTCGGAAATATTCCAGTAGAGTGGCGTACTTGTTTAGTAAATATTTGAAAATTATTCAGAGATCAATGCCGAATTTTTTCCGAATTACGAGAATTGTTGTTGTAACCGACAAATTCTATATTCACAAACCAGTGATACGAACCGAATTTGACAAAGCGAATTCGTAACAATATATTGATTTAAAATGACTCAGCACGTAGATGCTCATTTAGTGAGGCAGAATGGAACTACTTTACAAATTTCTCTTTCAGCCCTACTAAAAATTTCAAGTTTTTACCACAAACAATTCCACGCAACCGAAATTCTCCGTCCATTAATCATAGACGCGAGAATAAATTTTAGATAGCCTATCTTTTGGCCTTTATGAAGTTCCCAATTAACATTTTGCGATTACTCGAGAAAACAGAATATTCAATGGTGTATATCGCGTCGATTATCCTAATACCGGTCTCCTTTGTATACACTCTTGATTTCCCTCATTCTCATTCAATATATCAACCTGTTGTGTACATCCGACACATAGAGCAATAGAAACATCGACAGACTATTCAAACAAAAAGCGCAAAGAATTCCTAACAGACAAAATTCAGTATATGTTAAAGAATATTCGTCACCGAATACCGTAATCACACACCGCGACTGTTTATTCTGTGTATTATACTCACGGTTTTACTACACATTTTAATTTGTGGTATTGTTGTATAAGCCTAGCGGTTTATTAATACCTTATTAAAGTTAGCCGAAAGATTCCAGCCGAAATATAAAAAAATCGATAATGCAGATCTCGTGACTTCGCTATCCCAGCCGAAAGTAAACATCATGAATAATGTTGATTGATTTCCTTCAGTCGAAAGATATCAGCTGAAAAGTAAGTCTGAAAAAGATACGGGGTGGTTTTATGGCAAAATTTCCATTTTCAATGTATTGAAAATTCATTGAATGCCCTGACGCTCCAGATAATCGACCTAGGCCATTAATGCCACTCTGACTCTTTGATAGGCCATATTGTTGTTCAAGCCTGGTCTAAATGTGGAGAAAGTCTGAAAGAGATACGGAGTGGTTTTTTGGCAAAACTTTGAAATTCATTGAATGCTCTGTTTCTCCAGATAAACGACCTAGGCCAATAACGCCACTATGATTATTTAAAGTCCTTCAGACTTACTTTAATTTAGTGCAGGGTTGAAAAAAATATGGCCTGTCAAATAGTCATCAATGCCACTTAATGACCTAGGTCGTTTAGTTTGAGCAACAGAGCGTTCATTGAATTTTCAATACATTGAAAATGGAAATTTTGCCATAAAACCACCCCGTATCTCCTTCAGACTTTATCCACATTTAGACCAAGGTTGAACAACAATATGTCCTATCAAATAGTTACAGTGGCAATAATGGCCTAGGTCCTTTATCTGGAGCAACATCATTCAATGAATTTTCAATACACTGAAAATCGAAGGTTTGTCATAAAACTACCCCTTATCTCCTTCAGACTTACTCCCCATTTAGACCAGGGTTGAACAACAATGTGGCCTATCAAATAGTCATAGTGGCATTAATGGCCTAGGTCGTTTATCTGGAGCGCCAGGGCATTCAATAAATTTTCAATACATTGAAAATTGAAATTTTGCCAAAAAACTACCCTGTATTTCCTTGATATGCCGCAGATTAGATTAGATTATATTTAGTAAAAATTATAACAATTTCAAGCCTGCCACAATTTTTTTATGTTGTTCTACACTTTTTGTTAAATTGTGTATCTACATTTTTGTTTTTTGTTAATTTGTGTAGCTACACTTTTAATAAATGTTGAAAACTTCACACCGGTACCATAACCATCCTTGGCGAAAAATGTGGAAAGCTATAGCGATTTAGCTCAGGAAAATATTACGCATTATTGTTGCCGGAATGAAACGGTGCTCGCCAGTTGAATAATGAGCCCTAGTCAGAAGAAACTTACGCTTAATTGTATATGAATACCGTTTATTTACTTAGCAACATGAAAATATAAAGAAAATGTGCTTTATGTACACGCAAAGAAAAGTTATAATATATAATTTATTTGGATGTTGTAATGAATTCCGCATTTTAAACGAATGAGCTTCTATGCTCAAATTGAGGTGGGAGATTCACTAAACTTTCGTTAGTGAATATATAAATAAATAAATAAAAATGTGGATAAATGTTGTGTGATGAGTGATGATAAGTGTTTTCTTACATCAAGTACTAGTTCAGAATCACTAAGATCATCTCTGTGCCATTCGTAGTGTGTTTTGTTGTAAAAATTTCTTATTATAAAATCATTCAACATTTTTCACAGGTCGGCGATTGATCGTCGTAGAGGAAGGACGTGTTTTTGTCTCTCCTTTAAATAAATAAATAATTTATTTTAAATGTATTTTAATTAACTAATAAAAAGTATAATATTGATATAGTTGATAATTTTAATAAATATTAATTTCAATAATAATTTGCGTGAATTTAATAAGTGAAGTGAATAGTTGTACATATTGTATATTTTATTTTAATCTGTGTACGGTGCGCTTGTGATGGTATAGAATATGTACATAACAATTTTCGTTTATATGTATTTTGATACCGTTGCTTGGACGTACGCAGTGTATGTAAATCTTCAATATGTATGACTTTTTTGATTCCAATGGATGCCTAAGATAAGTGTTTTTCATTATTTTAATTCATATTTTTCTGAAATAAATTTTAATTATATAAGATATGTATTTAACTGTTTCTATTTGCGTAAACGTGTTAAGAGAGGAGCGTAAAATAAAATACCATTACATTTATATGTTTTGGTTTAGTATATTAAATATATACATACATTTCTATTTTTTTGTTTTTGCGCTTGTTGCGTGAGTGAGAACTAAGAATATATTATTATGATCATGCTTAGTGTTTTATAATTTATCCCTTCCAAGTTTCAACTAAAAAAGAATAAACAGGAAATAGACAAATAAAATACATAAAACAAAATTTTGAGGGGATAAATATATGACGAAATTGGATAGAAACTAAACAAGAATGATCGTGGTTATTCTGTAATTTTCGTTTTCTCCTTGACAGATGAATTCATTCATTCATATACACCCATCCTCCGATTTACACGGTAGATTGGTTTCGCGGAAAACGTATTATCGCATTCATATATACAGATCCTTGTAGAAGTATAAATTAATAATTTATTAATTTGAATTTTAGGTTTTAGTGTAAAATTAAATTAAATTTCTTAAATTTCTTATTATTCTTGTTTTGAACGTGAAAATAATAATTTAACGAATTTTGGAACTCTAGTTTAGGACATGTAGAGGTAGGCGGCTGTGATCGAATTGGAATTGTTGGCTTAACTTTATAACTTTGCTATTTCTGCGAATATTTGAATATTTGGAATTACATGGAAGCTACGGAGTACATTTGAAATGCAGTCAAATTTGCTATATGTAGATAGTTTTTCGGGATCATGCACTTTTTAATTAAATTTTTTCTAGATTATTTGGAAGACTGTAAATTGGTAAAGGTTTTGGTTAACTTGTTCTAGGTTGGACAAATAATTATCGACGTATGTAATTTATAATTTATTTAATGCTGTTGTAGATATATATATGTGTGTGTGTATGTATATGTGTGTGTGTATGTGTGTGTGTATGTATATATATATGTATGTATGTAATTTTTTTCTGATTTATTTATTTTATAATTAAAGCATTGAACCATATAATTGGGTTATTTGATTATCATGGATCCTACAGATGTCCTAGCACTTATTATTAATTCTGTTATCTTACAGATTCCTGATTACTTTAATAGTTTTATTTAATTTTGGTTGAATTTGTTTAGGTATTGGGGATTCTAAAGCTGTGAAAAACATTCATTATTAATACATTACCTTACAGATTCCAGATTAGCTGTTTTTGGAACCAGTTTTCGTTTGGTCATTTTCTATTTTTATAAATAAACATATTTGTATTAGATTAGGGATGACAAGGACAAGTGACTTTCATAAATATTTTTTTATAAATAAATCCATCAAATCAACAGACTTAGAAGTTAGGAAGGCCGTGCGTGCCTTTCCTGGATTCGATTTATTTTATGAGAACCAAATTAATTTAGTTAATACTAATCGTTACTTTACATTTATTTTATTCAAGTATAATTTTATTATAATGTATATATATTGTCCTAAATATACTAATGAATTTTAGAGTTATTTTGAATATAGTTCAAATAACTTTGGTTTCAGGAAATTCGACTGTAAGTTGCGGAGTTGCAGAATGATTAAATTAATAAATGTTTCAATTATTTAGGAAGCCGGAAAATATGAATGTAGAATTAAATTTCAGGAAATTTACAGATGCTTGTGAATTAATGCTTCATTGTAATTGCTGATTGTGTAGTTTAGAATTGTGTTGTCATTTTATTACTAACGACTTTACATATTTTTGAATTTTTGAATTTTGAAAAAACTTAATTACTTACTTAACTTAATTACTTACTTAAAACTTAATTACTTTATCGAAACTTTAACTTTGAACTTTACATAGGTGTCTGTAACGGGTCGAGTCAACCAATTTTGGTTAGGAAGCCGAAAAGTATTAATAGAATTAAATTTCAGGAAAATTCCAGATGCATGTGAAATAATAATATTTTTTTTTTAGGTTGCCGTTTTAAAGAAGCAATTGTTGAAGACCAATACCATCGTTATCCATTAACCTATTAAGCCTTTATCCTTCATCTAGTAGATTAGAATTGTGTTGTCTTTGTGTTACTAACTATCGGCTATACCTAGGTGTCTGTAACCGGGCCGATTCTGTCCCACTTAACTAACCTATCCAATCCTTCGGTTTTGTTATGTGTAAAAAAGGGTGTACGGTGGACCCGGCGTCATCCGGGAACTCAAGCATAAGAACTTGGTCGTACATTCAAAATCAATCAATCAATCAATCAATAAAATCATTCAACATTTTTCACAGTAATTAAATATTTTCTACTTATTGTGCAGAAATATTTGTGTTTATTAAAAATTTTCAAACATTATTATGAAAGTATTATTTTCAGTGTTTTGTTAATTCTAAGTACTTATAGTACACAGTGCATATTTTGTTATTTTGGCATAAACTTCACTTCGATGGGTTATGTGCATTATAATGACGCTATTCGATATAGTGAGAACTGTTGTAAGTGTGTGGTTCATTTTGTTTATAAGAAATTTCCGTTTACTAAATCACTGTTAAGCTATTTTCTGTCTATGCACCGCATTCAACTAGACAGCCTTGCAAATTTAAGAGAACTAATATTTTAGTAAAGCCAAAAAAATCTCAAAATTGGTTAAATTCTAATTTTCCCTTTGCAAGTAAGTAATGCTAATTCTAATCAAAAATAATATTAGTAATTTTATTCGAAACACAACACTTTTCCAATGTGATTTTATAACTTCGGACTGCGATTCTCATACACTATATAAACCGACATTCCATAAACTATATAAACCGCCTAAATACAATTTCAAAATTCATAATGTGCCTATGGATACGCCTGTGTTGTTAAAGCGTGCATTGCGATTTAAAACATAACGTTCATTGGGCTATTTTGAAAATTTTACGAATTTCAAATCATAAAAATGATAAAATAATTTCAAACAACGGGGGCAAATTGTAATTAATTATAATAAAAGAAAAAATTATTTAAACCCTAAGTTGTGTTATTCTAATATTTTGAGTTTCGGTTGCGACGTATCCACTGAACCGAAAGTGATTGATTGTTACAAAAAATCTCGTAAATTACTAAAATGTACCTTGTTTTGACGAAAATAACAAAAAAATGTATATTTTACCGCAAAAAAGCATGTGGGACTTTTCAAGTGAACCGCAGTGTACATCCAGAATATTTGAAACAAAATTCTTTCTACTATACTAGTTATAGCAACTGCAAAAAAATTCTATCGAAGTACACCATCTATCACGACACTACTTACTGTCGTCGATCTATCATGATATTTATAAGTGTAACACCGAGCCCCTAAATGTTGATTATAAAATGCTTTAGAATTTATTTGATGAGCTTTATAAAAATGTTGTCATTCTCAGCGATAGTTACTTCGTATTATAATGACATCTAATCTAATTTCTTTCACGGAATATCATATTTTGCAGATATATTTTCTAATAAGCGCTTAACCTGAAATTATTGACTTATATGATGATGCCGCATTTAACTTAATTGCAACAATTTGAGTTCTTATTAAATTTAACGACCAAACACTCCTGTCATTTTAACATAACCACACGCTTCTTTTAACCGGCTAATCCTCTAAAATTTGTTAGATATTCCCCCCAAATCAACTATAAGAAAGCCGGTTTAATTTCTTCTTTTAAAATTTAAGCACAAAAAATATCCGGTTTTGCATATCGGATTCACAAAATCTTACACAACACCGTACTATACGTTTGGAATTTATGACCAAAAAAACCGCGACAAAAATTTAAAATTTGTATTGTTGTCATATTTTCATTTGTCAATGTACACAAAACTTACCAAATCGCTTGGATTATTTTCATTGCTGTTACAAAATATATTCGTGATTGTTGGCGGTGGACTTTCTGGTAATATTCTAATAATTTCAACAGCGACACCATGCTAAAAATAAATAAAATTAAAAACAATAATTAATTTATCAATCTAACAATAGTTAGTAATTTGCATATTACAGTTTCTTAATAATAAATTTGCATAAATGACTCGACGTTTATTGCTGCTGGTTTCGAATAAATTTCACCATTTCTATGTTTGTGTAAACATTATTAAGCAAACATTAATGTTGCATATTATTTTATTCAAAGAATGAAGTTGGTCCGTAGACATGCAAATTGGTATTAAAAAATATTTATTTGTTTAGCGCAGTGAACTTCGAGGTCATTTGCAATTAGTAAATAAAATCTTTGGGTAAGGTGATTTAATAATATGACGACTACGTGCTCTCGAAGAATAAGCGCAGAGCTGCTCAATAATCGGTTAATTCTACTAGAATGTCGAATAGTTCAATTTCGCTTAGCAACCCCATAAACAGCATCAATATAACAGAAAAAAATTATTCGCAGTTCAGAAATCTGATTCTGAATAAACTGGCTCTAGGGATAACAATATAAAATATAAGTTTGCTCGCCCCTGCGAAAGTTATTTATTCGAACAATTTCTCAATCAATTTTATATGTAAATAAGTAAATAATAAAGGGTGTTCCAATTTCAGGTTCATTTTAAATTTTTTTAATAAAACACATAAATTATTTAATGCGAATCTAAATCATTATTTCAAATGATCGTACAAAGGTTCTGATTGGCTCAATTTCTTGAATAAAATTCTCCTTTATGGCATGAATTGTTTATGGATCTTTAGCATAACTTTTGCCTTCCCGCTTCGAGAAATTATTAGACTACCAAGGCGTTCGCGCACAATATCAATTGGTTCTGTTGCTGTATAACATGTGACACCAATAATAATTACATTCCGACAATCCAAGGTTCGTTCAAAAAAAATACGATCCGATTACTGCACCAATCCAAAAACAACACGAGATATTCACATTCTCGAGGATTTTCTTTACCCTAGATTCGACAATTGGCCACAAGTAACGGTCGATTTTATGTCATTCACCAAATTTAAAATAGTTTTAAACAATAAAGGCGCGTTCTTTAATCATATATTATCCCATTTTTAATAACAGCAATGTTTCTACTTGTCATTTGTTATCTTTAAATAACATATAGCACTCTGCAAATATAAATGGTGGCTAATTTAAATTAAACCTCAAACTGGAACACTCTTTATAAGAACAAAATGTTTAACTATTAACTGTCTATCCAATTGAATAAAATAATACGCAGTGTATACACAGTTGGAAACAGTTTGGAACGCTCAGAAGGTTGAAGTTTCTTGGAGATGAAATTATTGAAGCAACATTTTTAAAATCTGGAACAATAACAAGTTAGTGATCCTCGACTTCGGGGATGTTTGATTATTTAAATCTTCATACGTCCAAATTGCAGAAACACAATTCTGCTACTGCAGTAGAAGAGGGACGTTTAACAAATTTAAATTTAATTCAGGTCAGAAATTAAACGTAAACCTGCAACGGCTCGATTTATCAGAGAAGCAGTAAATTTGGTGTGATAATGTACATGGAAAAATTGAGCCACCTTACCACGTCATGTGGAAACTTATTGCTACAAAACACTTCTGGCCAAGAAATGAATCCTGATACTGGGCAAAACCTTGTATCCATGTTCAAATTCTAACCGCCACACAATACAAGCTACCAAGTGGCAAGTTTATTTCTACATGAACCATCTCCAACTACACTCAAGCAAGCCCTCAATGAATTATTCAGCAACGATAAAAACTCGAACCCAAACACATATACTTCGGATTTCATTAAACGAGTTCCTCCGGATACAAGACATAAACAGGAGTTCAATCAATAGTCAAGTCATACTGAAAAGATATTTTATCAAAACAGAATGCTTCTCTGTTACATCCATCAAAACCTCCTCCCTAACCTCAAGAGATAGAATAAAATAACTTAACCAGATATAAAACTGCAAACATATTGGCCACATTTTTAGGGGTTACAACTTACAACTTTCATTATTCATTTTTCGCATTCTTTCTGTTTGCACTTTAAATCGCAGAGAGCAAAAAACATATGTTGGAGGTTACGGCAAAAGTAGTTCAAACTTATATTCATAGCTTTACCTCTGCATGATAAATAAAAATTATTCTCGGTGCACAAGATTCTGCCAAAGGATAAGTTTGGCAAGCAAATGACTTTTACCGATTTCTATTTGATTCAGGCTCGCCGGCTTCCGTTATTATGAAAGAGTGTGTTAATCGATCAAAAATAAAAAAATCTAACGCACTAGCTAATTGGTCTTACAAAAATACACCAAATATCCCGTTACATGGGCTTGCTGCCCATAGAACAAATTAGAGATCGAGCAATCGTAATTTTAAATGCGCAATTTTCGAACAAGGCAAAAAATACAGTCCATTCCAAACCGATTGGAATTTACCAAAAACCACATGACATGGAAGCAAGAACAGAACCGAGTTGCATTTTCGAACGAAAAGAAATTTAATTTGAATGGAGGAAGGAATGGATTTGGATGGATCTAAGAAAAGAGGAACAATTTTTTAACATAAACCATAGTAGGCAAGGTGGCATAATGGCTTGGGGACCCATTTCGTACTACGGAATAATTGAGTTGGTGTTTCCTAGCACGAAAATGATGGCACTTTCGTACAAAGTTTTCTTGGAGAGGGCTTTTCCAAAATTTAAAGAGCTTTTCGATAAAGAAGATAATGCTCCAATTCATACAGCAACAATTATTGTAGGCTTGATAAGAGACGAAGTTTGTGTCATTGCTGCCATGGCCCCCATATCATCCGATTTGGATTTCATGAAAAATATGTGGAGTTGGCTTTCAAGGGAAGTGGATGAAGAAGCCAAGCAATATGAAGATAAACTTTCATTGATAACAGTTATTAAAATGGCCTGGGATAAAATTAGCCGTAATTATTTGGGCGCTCTCTACAATTCGATGCCTTCATAAATTTTCGAAACTACTTGTGCGAAAGAAATAAGCATAGGGTGGCCAGATGTACCCCTTTCTGGGGTATTACACCCATTTTCTCACAACCAATTTGCAAAATACTCTAATTCACAAATACGAAATGTGGTACGGAAAAATCCCCCAAACGATCAATATTTACATTTTTATGCTTTTGTACGTTTAAATTTCTTTTGGCCACTCCGAACGATATGCGACATTAAATAATTTTTTTAAATCTGCCACTTTGTCATCACAATACAAATATTTGTTACGTAATGTTATGACTTAAGCTTGACATTGCTTCTTTGACAACAAGACAAAACATATCTTTTGTCGCTTAGTAATAAAAATTGTTCATTGATGTTCTAGCCAACATCCGACCCTCCCCCACCTCGAATATACTCTAACAACACTTGAACACTATGGCGCTTAAAGGCAACCAAAGAACTTTAAGGTGCTCAGCATCTGACCCTCCTGAAGCTCACATGTCAAAACCCTGTTCAACATTTTCATACCGACCTTCTTATCCTTAGTATCGCATTGATTTTCCTGTTCTCTCCAGCTAAGGAGAAAACGTTAAATTAAGTTATCTCAAACTGTAGTCGGCTCGTCTCCAAAATAACAAAAAAACAAACAAAGTTTATTTCGGAAACAAATCATTCCAAAAATAAAACGAGAACTTAGACGAATTTTGATGAAAACGAGTTTTTTATAAAAATTCTTCACTTTCGATCAAATTCTAGAAAAACGTATTGAGCCAATTAAGATGACAAGTCAATTTAGAGTCGGCCTGTCCTCTTCGTAAATCCCATAGAATACAAAACACTAGCAAAAACAAGAAAGTTCCTACGCAAAAGCATCACTACAAAAACCGGCATTACTCCCGACCAGCAGAAAATCAACAAGAACTATTCCTCCCCAAATTCAATCCAGAAAGCATAAGCCATAAGCAAACAAGAAGAAGCTCTCATAAAAAACGGTTTCTATCAAAATTAGACATTTGCGGAAAATGATCGGGACCAGCCTTGCTGTAACTTCAACCTAGAATCGACCCATTCCTAACCGACTCCCTCGCAAATGCTGTACCACAATACTGCGAAAGACGAAAAAGATCCAAAGGAAATTGCGACCTCTCCCAACCTAACAAAAACCTCCAAGTATGTAGTTCTATCCTGAGCAGTCAATCCACCTGGGATGCAGAGCGGCTGAACTATGGCGAAATAATAGTTTACTACCAAAATCGTTACTTCCGCCTAAATTTTGGAAAATGATCCTGACCAGCCCTAGTACACATCCAATTCAAATTCCTTTCGCTCACCCAAAATAATTGAAAAAACGAGAAAGCGTAACCCAAGCTACCACATACCACAAACCTCACCCCAAGTATAAAGCTTTATTAAACTAAGTCAATCCACTTGGGCTGCAGAGTGGACGCTGGTCGACACATAGACAGACACCGCATTGAAAACCGGGCGCTCACATTTTCAAACTTTCTCCTACCCTAAAAAAGAAAGAACTTCTTATAAAACTAATCCAACAATTGTCTACCATGCCGATTTCTGGGATTTTTAACAAATTTTTTGGATCAATTTTGGAAATAAAACCTTAATTTAAGAGTACCTCAATTTAGGAATTTGGCCACTCTAAGGGAGCACGCATTACTAGCAGCAAAGAATAAAACATAAACACATAAATAGCAGTGCTAGTTGTTTTTATTCGAAATGTTTAGTTTTTACAGAAATTTCTCTACTGGCCGTAATCAAGTGACGCATTGAAAATGCATGTTGGCCAGATACTATAGATTTGTCACAAAATACAGACACAACAAAGCCGGTACCATAAGGTGAAGATGTTTTTTAAAGCGTCCAACCTGCACCTGTTAGAGCTCTTCATCGTCATGAGGATTTTTAGACAGTTTCGAGAATTCGCGAATTTAGCTAAAATGCGAATTAAGTTGGAGTAGCTTGACTTAGTAAACTTGATTTAGTTACGGACCAGCTTCGATATCAAAAGACTGTTAGACTTCCAAAAATCGTCGGGTAAGCTACTGAGACAGATTTAGGGAATTATATTCCGGAGGAAAATTGTCATTAACCATAGTAACTTCAGGTATTAACGCTTAGAAATGCTTGAGAATTAGTCGGCGTCGCCTAAGTGTGCGGCACTTACATTCCATTTTCTACCGCACTTTAATCTGTAATCAGTTCAGAATAAGTTGAACTCTAAAAAAAATATTTTAGCTGAGGAACGAAACTAATAGACACTATAGCAATAAGTGTTGTCGAAGATAAAGCTCCAACAATAGCGCTCTTTGCGGCAATTTACAGATAATTAAGTTTCTGAGTTGTATATTTCCGATTAATCACAGATACCAAACAACGAACACAGGGAACAGTTTCCACAATTTATCAATAGTCCTGCGACACAGCCAGCAAATAGCACTAACTTCTCGCAGTTCATGCTTAGAACTCCGTGATAATTTAGAGTCCAGGAAATTAATAAATGTTTGGTACAACCTGATGTTTTAATCGTGCTACGAAAAAGAGTGGAACCGAGATACCATCCAAGTTTTAAGGATTAGTAAACACTACTAATTCGGTGTTAGTTGAGTGAATATGAAAGGCCTTTTCAACATAGATACCTCCACAACGTGGACAGCTTGTTCGATTAGCTCGGATACAACGTTTAGCCGTTTGCCCGAAACAATCACAATTAGCAAAGATTCGGGCCAATTTACAATATTTTGTCAAGTTCGAATTGGAAATAGGCACTTGTGATCGTAGCGAAAGAAGTTTTGTTAACCGCACGTGTATTGGGAGTATAACCTATTTTTTTATTTTTTTGCAGAAAAAACACGTTTATTTCTACGAAATGGTAAATTTTATTTTAATCAAAATATTTTCTATCGTTATCTATGACTTTCGACCATCTTTCTGGCAATTTATGGATTTCATCGAAATAAAATTGTTTGTCTTTTGATGTGGTCCATTCGTCGAGCCATTTTTTGATTTCTTCATGGTTTCTGAAGTGCTGGTATTGAAAATCGCTTTGCATTGATCGGAACAAACAGTAATCTGATGGGACACAATCTGGTGAATAGGGAGTATGCGGTAGTATTTCCCATTTAAGTACTTCCAGCGTATTTGTTACTTGTTTTGCGACATGTGGTCGAGTATTGTCATGCAGCAAAATCAGTTTACGCTGTTTGTCGTTTGTCGGTTTTCGCTCCACGGTTTTCGTTCAATGCATGAGCCAAATCTATCAATTGTTGTTGGTAACGTTCACCAGCAATAGTTTCGTTCGGTTTTAGCAGCTCATAGTACACCACTTCTTTCTGATCCAACCAAAAATGTACAAAATAACCTTACTTCCATGAATGTTTTGTTTTGGTTTGTAGTAAATTCATTTTTCATTCATTTGAGATAAAATGCCATCTTCGGCGTCTTGTAAGCAAAGAATTGCAAACCATTAAACGATTTTCAATGTTGGCTTCACGCATGTAAACGTTTGCTTATGGCTGCTTGAGTGACATTTAACTGTTCTGCAAGTTCTTTTTATGTATGAGCTGAGATTTTCTTCAATAATGCTTCCAATTCTTCATCTTTGAATTTTTTTGGTTGACCAGAACGTTCTTTGTCACAGACATCAAAATGACACCACTTTTGAATCGTTTAAACCAGTTTTCGGAAGTCTGTTGTTGAATAATGACAAACTAAATATTAATGTGGAATGTCAACACTTTAAAACGCTGTAGGTGTTGTTGTAAAATAATGTTTAGTACTAAAGATACGCCATCTCTTAGAAAATCCAAAAAACTAAGTTATACACCCAATATTCAGAAATGTAATCATGAGTTCAGTAATGAGCTCAAGTCTCGGTAAGCAGGTTGCGTGCTACTGAGTGGACTTGGAAGTTGGAAAAAGTAGTTCTGAATAAGTATGTCAATGACCTTTTCTAAGGATTTTAGGAGAGTAGAATGATTTGGGAAAAACTGTGTTGGGATCGGTATAGCCAGACTTATCGGCTTTAGCTATAAACACAACCGCGTGCATTGGCTTAGAAGCTCGTAACAAAACCAAACACACGTTTGTGTTTGCCTGTTGGTTAATTCCAATCGGCAGACGTATTAGATTATTCGGTAATACCGATAGGATCCATAATGATGCAACCGACAAACGAAGAGAATCAAGTTCAAGAGAATCATTAACATACTATCAGTTTCTTCACATAATTTCATCCAACACGACCTGAGAGCAGATCATAAACATTTCTTAGAAACCTTTAGTGATAATTGAATAAGATTTACAAAACTATCGGATTTCACTTGGCGTGTAAACCTCACGCTCTTTCAAGGTTCAAAGCAAAACACCTGTGATCAGAAGTCAGAATAGCATTAGCATTCCTCCAGCTTTGTACTAAATCAATAATCGATAAGGAATACAAACTAATATCAATAACTTCGCGACGAACGGAATTGACAAACATGGGTTCACAAGACAGTAATTACCTCAAAGAACTTCTGGTCAAACTGAAAGACAATCGCTTGATGCTTAGCTTTGCGATTGTAGTGGACGCTCTTAAATCCTGTTGGTGGTCATTCTGAGTTAACGTCCTAACAATTTTGGGATACAACTGTTAGATTTGATCAACTCAAATAATAAACGATGCAGCTCCACAGTGGTTAAGCTTCGCCAAGTATAACTTCTGGATAGTTTTTCCTTATGATAAGAGTTTTAAAGATTTCAGAGGATCCTGGCTCAAGAGGTGTTTATTAACTTGCATAATACACGGGTTTCCCGCTCATTCTGACAAATTTCTACTTTTAATATACCAAATTATAATATTTTACTACACATACGAGTTATTTGAGCTGAACATATAGTATGTTCCAGCTTCCAGTGCCCAGTTTCGCTAAGTAGCAACGGTATGAAATATAAGAAATTTCTAAAAATTCCAGGAAGCAACTTCACGAAAAAATTATGCCGTGCGTTGAATTCTAAGGCGGACTGGACTAACTTTACACAACAGAAGGTGGATTATTTTTTGGTTAGTCCCGTCTGATAATTTCTTTTATTATTTTGGGATGCGAGTAGAATCCTGGAATAATTTCATATACTTCATAAAATTCAAAAATCTACTGATCTTCTAAATTCTACTTAAGGACTCCCAACGTGCTTAACACACACTTTATACCGGTGTGATTTTTCTAACGTTAATTAAAAGTGTAGCTACACAAATTAACAAACAAGTGTAAACAAAAAAAAATACTGATATGCAAATATTAATGTTGTCAAAGATTTATTTATTTATCGATTGAGGTTAAATACATAATTAATAGCCCAACACTATTATCGAAGTAGACATTCGAGCCTATTTAATTTAGTATAGCCCGTACAAATAGGGTGTCACATTAACCGGATCATATTTGCATTTTGCAAAATCCATAAGGATATGTGGAGAAGCCATTGCATCCATTGCATCCATTGCATCCATTGCGTGTTACTGTTTGGTGCGGCTTGTTGCGTGGCGACATTATTGGGCCGTATTTCTTTGAAAATGAGGCCGGCGCGACCGTTACGGTCAACGGAATCAACTATCGTCACATGTTAACGCCTTTTTTGTGGCAATATCTTGAAGATATTGGTTTGGACGACCTTTGGCTCCAGCAAGATGGTGCTCCATGCCACACATCGAGCGTTATAAAAGCGAAACTGCGTCAAAAATTCGATGGCCGCATTATCAGTCGAAATGGTGACGTGAATTGGCCGGCAAGGAGGTGTGATTTGACGCCTTTGGAGTTTTATTTGTGGAATGCCGTGAAAGAGAAGAGTTATACGGACAATCCACAAACAATTGAGCATTTGAAAGCCAATATTGAAGTAACCATTGCCGAAATAGATCCGCACACAATCCAGAATGTGCTTAGAAATTGGGCCGACCGAATGGAGTACGCCGCCAAGGCCAGCCGAGGCTCCCATTTGATGAAATCATTTTCCACAAATAACCAGGAGGATTGTACTTTCAAACAAAAAATAAATTTGGAAATATATTTGTCCTATTAAATTTTTAAATCTAAACTTCTTATTGGGACACCCTTTATAAAAAGAGTTGGACTCCTCTGACAAAATGTGATATGTTGACAAAAATATTAAATGAGAGCCGATCATACACACCCAATTAACAGTCTAACAGTAAAGTTTCAGTCAGAGGAGTCCAACCCTTTTTATATGTACGGGTTATACTAATTTTAATAGACTCGAATGTCTACTATTCGATAATAGTGCTGGGCTATTAATCATGTGTTTAACCTCAATCGGTAAATAGATAAATCTTTGACAACATTAATATTTGCAATCAGTATATTTTTTGTTTGGTTTTAATTAGAATTATTAACTGAATTTTAGTTTACGTTGTTTTTCGTGTAAATTAATTGTATGGTATAAAGGGTGTCTCAGTAACAGGGCTGGATTTAAATTTGCCGCCATTTGGCTAATACGAGTTGTACGGTGATTATTTTTACAGTTGTCGCGTACAGACCACGCGATTTAAGAATATGGAGAAGTATTCAAACCAACAACGTTTAATTATTGTAAAAAAACATTACAAAAATAGTGAAAGTTTTGCGAAAACAGTTCGCCAATTATGTCAAATTTACGCTGATGGGTCAGAAAATCATTGTTTGTCGTCGTGCTTGTCGTTCACTCGAAAATATAGCCACAGTATGGGAATCTGTGGCCGAGAATCCATGAACTTCCATTCGGCATCGTGGTCAAGAATTAAACATTTCCAGAAGCACTATGCAACGAATTTTGGTAAAAGATCTGCATTTGCACGTATACAAGGTTCAATTGGTGCAAGAAATCAAGCCAAGGGACCATGCGCAGCGCCGTGAATTTGCGGATTGGGTGTTGGAACATCATCAAATTAATGCCGATTTTTCGAAGAAAATCATTTTTTCAAATGAGGTACATTTTCAACTCGACGAATACGTAAATAAGCAAAACTGTCGCATTTGGGGTGCTGAAAATCCTCGTGTGATACTCAAACAACCAATGCATTCACCGCGAGTAACTGTTTGGTGTGCATTTTGGGCTGGCGGAGTAATTGGGCCGTATTTCTTAGTAAAATGCGGTCGGAAATGCGCTAACTGTTAATGGAGTGCGGCATCGCTAAATGTTAACGGAGTTTTTGTTGCCCAAAGTGGATGTAATTGATAGGACATGTTTTCCAACAAGATGGTGCGACCTGCCACACAGCACTTGAAACAATGGTGTTACTGCAAACTAAGTTTCCAGGCCGTGTCATTTCTCGATTTGGCGATCAACATTGGCCACTAAGATCGTGCGATCTAACACCGATGGACTTTTTTGTTTGGACTATGTGAAGGAAAAGGTGTATGCAAATAAGCCTGAACAGTTGAACATCTTAAAGAGGAAATACGGTGCGTTATTGGTGAAATACAGCCACATTTATGCGAAAATGTTATTCAAAAGTTTAACAAAAGAATAACCCTATGGCAGAGGTTTCGTGGTGGCCATTTGCCTGATGTAGTATTTCACGTTTAATCGGAACTATTTTTCTTTATGTTAAAATAAAAATGTTTGCTTAATTTAAAAATAAATGTGTTTTTCTTTAAAATTAAATCTGTCGCTCTTGCTGAGACACCCTTTAGATTATTTTCATACACTTTTAAAAATGTTTTTTGTGTACGCTACACTTTTTTTGTTAATTTGTGTAGCTACACTTTTAATTAACGTTAGAAACTTCACACCGGTACACTTTATTGGGTGCAAAAAATTCTTACAACATGATGGAAATATCTAAAGGCTTTTTTAACCCGGTATCACCAGTCTTAGTTGGGAATCTGAAATCCAACGGTATTAGTGTTAAATATTAATTGAAACGCGCAGTAGGAGAAATCCCGGGCCCATTTACATTAGGGCCGAATTAGATGGCACAGAGTCATTATTAAAACGTTAGCAGCAAATACAAAAATCAATGCAACAATTTTGGGGTCGCTGGTTTGAATACCATGTTGAATATGACGTAATCAACGAACGAAGTGGCGAGATGGATGCCAAATTTATGTGAAGGCGATATTGGTAATAACAATAAGGTACCGTCGTTTAGACGGCGTACTATTAATCGGGCGAATTAACCGAAACTCACGGTCCAACAACCGTTTAAAATGAGTTGTGTTGTTTCACAAACATATCCAATCTTTTCAATCGATTAGATCAGATCTAAATTTAATGTAAATCATCGATTAAGTAAATATTAGAAATATGACGGTTTAACATAAAAAATATTATCTTTAATGAACCGAAAACGACAATAAAATAAAATTGTGTAGAAGTTAATTCTTTATAAATTTCAATGTCATCATATAATTTGAGTTGATATGCAATCGATCATTCATATCGAACTTGTTATATGGAGTACAAAAAGGTCTTTAATTATAGTACAGAACCTTCCAAATATAAATCAGATAATTTTTTTATGAAAATATAAAACGATTTCGAGGTTACAGTTCATATATGGAATTATATTTGCGGCTCATTAATTTTATTAATTTTAATTATATTGCTAAAAATATTAATACACAGGCCTGTCAAAAAAAAAGATTATACATTTATATTTTAATCGTTTTTGAAGAGCCACCCTGCATAATTTCTAAAAACAATAAAGTCATGGTTTGCTGCTAAAATAAATTTGCGTTTTACAAAGTGCCCGACGTTACAAACAAAACTTTATTGTAGTCTTATTGGCGTCTTATACATGTAATACACTGTAAGTATAAATTGTAGTTACACAGTTATAGTAGTAATGAGAAGTTATAGTTATGATCATGGCCTAAATTTAAATGATAAAATCGTTCGTTAGTTTTGATTTGGAAACAATGTTGAGAAATACTGATTGATATCTATTAAAATAAATTGCCTTGAGCCACTCGTAAAATTAAAGAACCTAAGTTCTAATCACGTGTCGATCTTATTATAATTGTATTTGATTGCGTGTAATAGAAAGAATGAATATAAATTAATTTCGGTTCAAAATCGCTCTCAGCGTTTTGAAGGCTTCTATGAGCCCGAAAAATTAAAAAAAATTTCGATCCGTTAGTATGTCTGTCTGTGCCAACGATAAATCGAAAATGGTTCGAGCCAACATTTTTTATTCGCAATCTGCTTGTGTTTTTTATACGGAGAATTGAAAAGCTTTGTGACCCGAAACGTTAAAAGTTCGTAAATTCAGAATTTTAATGCTGGTGGTAGATTATTTGTTAATTAATTTATAGGATGTCTCAAATTAACCTGAAACTTCCACTTTGTTTAACCCATACATTTGCCTTTATTCTAAAAGCCACGGAGTGGTGAGAAATTTTGTTTGTTTAGACACTGTGAAACCGAACCGAACCAAACGGTACATTCTCGTATTCTCTTCATAGTATTTTTGGTATCTTTGTACCCCTTCGTGCACGCGGATTTGGCGATGCAACTTTTCAATAACTGCTGTGAAGACGACCTACTATTTCCTCCATCTAAGCAGGATTGATATTCGATCTTCTTGTAAAGTTGACCCAATCATAATTGTTGATCATTGAGGCTCTTGTTTTTGAGAGCTTTAAACTTGCACCGACCAAATCAGCCCGTCTCAATGGTCGTTGGTCTAGAAGGTCTATATAGGTAGCTGCGGCAATAACCAGTCGTTAAAGCATTCAACCCTCTCACGAGGTAGGCTCAACGGATTCTGGAGTGAGCCAACTATTGTGAAACCCCTTCATACCAAGCTCAAGAAGCTCGAGATCACCACCTAGACAAACGCATCCCGCGACTCAGTAGAAGATCGAACATGCTGAACACATGGAGAACGTGAAGCACGAAAACCACCTCGATATCGCTAGAGAAAACGTTGATTTTAAGAAATCGTTAGAAAACTTAATGCAACTCAATGGACACCTATTCAAAGAACTCCAACAGCTTAAAAAAGAAATTGCTGTAATCAAAAATGAAAATGAAGCCAAAGAAAATACTATAGCTACCTATGAAACAGATGAAGATGAACTGGCGTATGAAACGAGTTTTATACGAAGGCAAATTAAAACTAAACGTCAAAATAAAAGAAGAAAAGCAGAAGCTTCGCCTTAGGTGGAAAAATCAACACAGAGCGTAATAAAACCACAACCTAAACAAACTGATCAGTCATCCACGGACCTAGTGAAGGTACATAGGGACCTATCACTGCTAGCTACCGAAAGAGAGACCACTGCAACTAGTTAATATACACCCAATGTAATCAACCAATGAAAAGTGCGGGAAAATCAACCAATTCATAAAGAGATATCACCTTCACCCATTAACATACTTAATGAAAGTAAATATGGAACAATTAAAAAAATAGTGAAGCTAGATTCAAACGTTAAATATAAAGTCACTGCACTGAATAATAACGTTTGGAAGGCAGAGGGCTACATCATACTTGCCCAAAAGGTCACTAAAAACGCAAACGGCGAAAGAGAAACAACCATAGTTGGCCCCCTTTTCATGCTAACATTTGACAACGATGAGAGCAGTGTTAGGGTATATGGAATCAAAGCAATCCTTAATATGACAGCTAATAAGGAGTAATAGGGAGCCCAGATGTGTAAAGTGCTCTGGGATACATCCATCAAAAGACTGCAACAAAAGTAAGAACGAACCAGTGAAATGCGAATAATATGGTAATCATCCTCCAGCAAATTACAGAGGCTGTGAAGTAACAAAAGAGCTGCAAAGAATGAGAAACAACAAGAAAAATCAAACAAGTAAGAGTTCTCAACCTAGCATGTAATCCTACCCAAAACTATTTAGAGGGATTTCCCTCTAAATAGCGCCAAAGTAAGAGATACAACATATGCACAAATGGCTAAGCAAAACAAAAATATCGAGACAGCACCGAATCAGGAAAACCATGTCCTGCAACGAATACTTCAGAAGCTAAACGCTATCAATTCACGTCTGGCTGCGCAGGACCAAAGAGTGGAATCTATGGGCGAACTACTGAAAAAACAAAAACAGTGACTAGGAACACTGCAAAATACATCACTGAGCCAAGATAAAAGAATAACGGATGCGACAAAATGTCGCAAATGTATGCCAAAATACGTGGATACCAGTGCTATCAAGGTTTACATCCAGCAAAAGAATTAAAAATAGAGGAGGAAGCTTTATGCAAGTATCTACTTTATCTATTGAAACCAAAACGAACAAGAGCTATAGTAAATCAGCAATCTACTGTTCATCTAGATGTAATCCAAAAAAAAGACTGCAACAAACTGCTTAAATCGCTTTCTTAAATCGCGTAACACATATTCTGGGGTTCAAATAGAACTACTCCCAAAGGAAGAGAGCTATTTGAAGCAGGCAGAACATTAAAATGTGAGTTTCACTCTAGTAGAAAGCCAATCTACTGGCTTACGGACTCAAATAAATAAACTCCAAATCTTCAGGGGTTCTATATATCAAGAGATATCTACGAAATTTACTGAGCAGTCGAAATTGAAGAAGGGCTATCGTCAGACCATTCTCCAGTTTTAATTACAATAAGTGATACGGTAATAAGGAAAGCAAGCCCTCCAAGTCTAACAAATAACAAAACAAACTGGGAATACTTCTGGCAGCTAGTGGGAGAAAGCGTCAATCTGCAGGTGCGGATCTGGAACGCTTACATGATAGAAGAAGAACTGAACAGCCTCATTGAAAGTGTACAAAAAGTGGCCTGGGCAAGTACTCCTGATCAACAAGAAATATTACAAAACAGTATATACTATCCAATTGAAGTAAGAGAGTTGTTTAACGAAGAAAGAATAGCTCTTAAGACTTGGCGTACAACTAGAGCCCCTGAAGACAAAACAATCCTAACCAGTTGTGCAACAAACTTAAACTACTTATGAAGCAGATTCAGAATGAGTCAGTTGCTAGCTTCCTAAGTAACCTGATATGTAAACCACGAACACACGAACTATTCCCTGTGGAAAGCCACCAAAGGTTTAAAAAGGACTAAACTGCAAGTGCCACCCATAAAAATGGTTGATGGAACCTGGGCTCCAAAGAAATCAAATTATAAATATAAAATCTCAAAGATAAAACGTCCCGTGTAAACTACTTTATAATGCGGCAAATAATCAAAGCGTACCCGGAAGAAGCACTAAGGAAACTACAGCACATAATCAATGCTATTTTAGACTAAGTTATGTTTCGAGACAGTGAAAAGTAGCGGAAATCATAATGACTCCAAAGCCTAATAAACCGCTAAACGATAAAACACCGTACAGGCCAATTTCTTTACCAATAACAACATCAAAGATTTTCGAAAGGCGGTTTCTCAAGAGACTAAAGCCAATTATAGAGAGCGGAAATATTTTACTTAGATTACTGATACAATTGAGGGGGCCCTGGAAAAGAGAAAGTATGTTCAGCAATATTATTAGAAGTAGCCCAAGCATTTGATAAGGTTTGGCACCATGGTCTGGAATTTCAGGTCCAACGAGATTTGCTAAAACAATATTTTGGATTGCTAAAGTCTTATATCAACGACCTGGTGAATTTGGATTATATAACACCCCTGCGTGCTTTTGAAAGCGTTTTAAGGTGATTTTCCCCTCTAGGGAGGATTGGAAGAATGGTCTCATTATGGAGGTCGGGGTAGTTAAATTCTTCACTGATGGCTCCAAGCTCGATGGTAGAGTGGAGCTGATGTGTTCTGTGGGGAATTAAGTGTAAGTCTATCTTTTCGTCTACCTGATTACTGCAGCGTGTACCAGGCTGAAGTTATAACGATTGAGGAGGTCATGAACTGGTTGAAGCACAATGTATTATCGTTGACTGTGTGGACAGTCAGGCGGCGGCCATTCTTTCACTGGATTCAGTTTCCCTGACGTCAAGGATGGCGTTGGATTGTTACAGATCTCTTAACGAGATGAATGAATACTTCAATAATCAGTTGGTCTGGGTAACGGGCCACTCTGACGTTGAGGGAAATTGCAGGGAAGACGAATTAGCAACGTACGGTACGACTTTCCAACTGGAACCAGGGAGAGAATGTGTAGGAAGGCCTATGTCTGTGCTGAAAGCGGCGAATCATAGGAAAACACTATAGTATGGCCTTTCCAAGATCTTGATCACACTAAGGAAGCGTGACTTAGGTAGAATTGTAAGGGTACTTACCGGGCACTGCCTTTTTGGATATCATGCGAGAAGGCTGGGTCTGAATGCAAATAACTTATGCAGAAGCTGCAAGGACGAGGAGTAGGAGGAGGCTCTTGTTTACTTCCTATGCTCATGTCATGCGCTAGCTGGCAGAAGACATGATCACTTGGGCAAATACACTAAGGGCAGCCTCTCTGATATCGAAAGCAGTAATGTGCGAGATGTTTTACGTTATGTGAATAGCACTAGATGGGTTTAAAGGGAGTTTAACGAAGTCGGATCTTGTGATAACACAATGGGCCAAAACTGACCTAAATGAGCGATAGCACTCACTGAAACGACCATTACATCCGGGTGAGATAGGGAGGAGAATACTCAAAACTAAAGAAAATATTGGCAGGGGTTCCACAAGATAGTGTTGTGGGCCCTGTGTTATACCTCCTGTACATAAATGATCTAAAAAACATAGTAGAAGCTAGGATAGGACCGTTTGCTGATGAGACAGCTGTTATGATCACTGATGCTAGTATTGTTGAGTCCACAAGGAAATTACAAAATGCTATAAATGTAGTGAATGACTAGACGGAAAATGGAGAATAAGACTAAACGAATCAAAATCAACACATATAAACTTTACAAACATGAAATTAGAATATATCCAGATTAAACTGAATTCGCAACAAATTCCATATTCAGATAACGCTTAATATATCGGCGACTCTAAGCACAGGTGGAAAGCACATGTTAAAAATAAAAGGCAAGCACTGAATTTAAAATTCAGAAAAATGAACTGGCTTATTGGAAGAAACTCCGAGCTGACAACACACATAACAAACTGCTGTTATATAAACAAATCCTAAAACTTATCTGAACGTACGATAGTTAGATTTGGGGCTGCACAAACAATGCTACAGTTTAGATCATACAAACAGTTCAAAACAAAGTATTGAAGTTGCATCGAAACTTAAACATGGAATCCGTCAGCGATAAAATACAAAAAATTGCAAGGAGTGATGTATTGCGACAGCAGCAACATGACAACGAGAAGCTGCGGAACCTACTAGATCGCACCAATAGACCGAAGTGCCTAAAAATAACAAAGCCTTTAGAATTAGTGGTTCCTTGAGTCGCTGAAACCGAAGAACTGGCAGAGCTGCGATGAGCCGATAGATTTCAGATTTCTTAAAAAAAATTATTACAGTTTATTACAGCAAATCCCGATTTTATTACAGTTACCGATTTCGAGGAACGAGTGGTCGGTTTAGCTTATAATTAAACCTGCACCACCAAAATAGTAATTTATTTTTTTATTTAACTATGATATCGGGAGAGCTCTTGGACTAGAATTTATTACAAATTAATTGTTCAGCTCAAGAACACCCCTATAACTTGACTAAGAGTAAATTTCACCCCAAAGCAACTGTTTATTTCAAAAACGTCAATTTAACCGCTTTCAATAATTTAGTACACCAGACCGCCACATGATTTTGGGCCAAATGTTGCTCAACCTTTCTTATTATAGGTGGGTAATAAATTAAGGTTTTGTCAGATTAAAAGGAATTGGCATCAGACTTCAAATATGTAATTTAACGGTCGATTTTACCACCTTCAATATTTTATTACACCAAATCGCCGCCTGATATTAGGTTAAATGTTACTCCTTGGACATTGTGGAGGGCAGGTGTAACTTAAATGTTTGAAGCCATTACAGTCGGAAGCCAATTCCATCTAACCAATAACAATAATTTATTACACACCTGGGTAAGGTTGATTTGCCTTCTACAAGGCCCATTAGATAACATTTGACCCAATATCTGATGGCGATCTGGTGTATTAAATTATTGAAAGCGGTTAAATTGACGTTTAAATAAATAAATAGTTGTTCTGGAGGGAAGGAGGTTTAATTATTTATTTACTCGTTCCTCGAAAACGGTAACTGTAATAAAATCAGAATTTGCTATAATAAATTTGTGAAACAAATTATGGTAAAGGTTTCATTGAGGCGACCTAATTTGGTCGGTATCGATTTAACTCTTCTGCGCGGAATGACATACACGTGTTCGTCATGCATAAAATCATCTCTATTGCAGAGTGACGTACACGTATAGGTCCTTACAAAATACGAACTTTAACAAGATACCGTGAACGATTTTAGATGCATACATAGATACATTTTCTTTACACGATACAAGAGTACCAGTCCGACAAAGAAATGCACGCACACAAGAGAATATTGATTTGGTAGCAGCAAGTGTAAGCGAAAATCCAAATTTACCGGTTCCACGTCGTTCTCAACAATTAAATCTTTCTCAAACAACAACATGGAGAATTGTAAGAAAAGATTTGGGTTTACATCGTTACAAAATTTAACTGGTTCAAGAACTGAAGCCATTCGACCACCATAAACGTCGTTTATTTTCTGATTTTGCTCTTGAACAACTTAAAAATGATGAACATTTTTATCGAAATTTTTTTTTTAGTGATGAAGCTTATTTTTGGTTAAATTATTAAGTAAACAAACAGAATTGCAGAATCTGGAGTGATGAAAATCCACACGAAACTGTTCAGACACCATTACATCCACATAAAGTCACTGTGAAGTGTGCAATTCATGCTGGTGGAGTGATTGGTCCATATTTCTTTCAAGAAAATGGTCAAAGAGTAACAGTCAATGGTCTCACTGAATAATTTACGTGATTTTTTTAAATTTTTTAATTGTATCGTTCCTATTGGAAATCTCTTTATATGCTGATGAGAATAATTCAAAAACCGACGATACGATCTTACGTTTCTACTTTTTCATCTTCAAAAAATAACTTGTTTGGATAGATTTGAATCTTCAACCAATTTTCTTCACTTTGTTGACAATGACAACAACAATGCTTTTGAAGGTCCAAAGAAATTATTCAAAATGTATCCTGTGATAACAAACCATCCAAAGGTATTGATGAGATTGACAATTTTTTAGTGAAAAATTGTTCTTGGTATTTGTTAGATATTTTGAAATATCTGCTTAATTTAAGCCTGGATAGGGGAATATTTCCAGATGTATTTGAACTAGCTCTGGTAAGCTGGAGCTTAATAATTAAAGGCCCATAGCTCTTTTATGTACTTTTTCTAAACTATTTGAGAAAATGGTGAAGCGCAGACTACTCAATTATCTCGATAAGATTAAATTTCTAAACGAGAAATAATTCGGTTTCACAGCGGGAAAATCTACTGAGGAGGCATTGTTACACTTTCTAAGTAATATATATTTGGCTATAAACAAGTCTCAAAAGCCTACTGCTTTATTTCTAGATATATCTAAAGCATTCGATAGTGTTGATCACGTCATTCTGCTTACGAAATTGAAGTTCATAGAGGTGAGAGGCGTCATACTATGTAGATTGGTTTGGTAGTTATCTTAAAAATCGTCGTCAAGTGGTTAAAGTCGAAATCTCTATGTGCTTGGACCTCTGCTATTTCTTATTTACATTAATTGCATTTTCGATATCGATCTGTTGGGTCAGACCACAGCGTTCGAACGACCTGGCGTTGAGTTATCCATATTTGATTGCATCATCAGAATCGCAACTTGCATTGCAAAGTGATCTATCAAAACTTAGTAAATGGTTCTATTACCATCGGTTGGCTGTAAGCGATAAATCTAGAGTTATGAATTTTACACGACCTAACGTAGGAATTGTCCCAAATACATTAACGTTTCATAGTTACTTATGCAACAGAAATCCCTGCTCTCCACAGTGCTTTAAACTTCTTGGCGTGAATGAGTTTCAATACTTAGGCCTAATTGTTGGCTCGCAGTTAAAGTGGGATTCTCACTTTTATAAAGTCGGAAAAAGCGTTATCGCTGCTGTTTATAAATTTTACGATCTGAAACCGCTCTGCTCTCAAGCCACATTAAGAAAACTCTATCATATATAGTTGTTCTAATTCATCTTCCAACTGGTAGGGATTTCTTATCGGTACCTGAAGATTGATTCTTTCCTCCAATACTTCACGAAAGAGATCCCAGTTTGTTTTTGAATTTGTTAATCTGGGTGCACTCTCTCTTTGAATTACCATTTCACTGACTGTCATGATAACCGGGGAATGATCCGATACTAGAGAATTCAGTTCAGGTATCTTCGTTCCGTCACTGGGCCAGTATGTTGAGGAACCACCAGAGTAAAATTCACATTTTGATGTCTGTCTGCTCTACAGGAAGCAATCTTTACCTCTTGACGTCGTAAGTCTAGATCCCGAATAGGTGTTTTCGCATTAAAGTCAAAAATAACGTCCAAGCGATTTAAATAGTTTAAGGTAGTCCTCCCTTTCCAAGTTATGCCGGAGAGGACAATATATTGCAGAGACAGTAAGCTATCTGTGTTTAATTTGGATCATTACAGTAGTGACTTGCATTGTTCCTTCTTCGATATTTGATTTTCAACGGTTTTTTATATTTTCTTTTACTAGTAATGCCGAACCACCTCTTGCTCTTTTCGCTGGATGAATGGAGTGATATAAGTTATAACCCCGTATTTTAACAAACGAAGATTTAACTAGATGGCTTTCAGATATTAAGAAAATGTCGATTTTTTCTGAATTTAAAAATATTTATATTTCTGGAATATGTTGCA
Source organism: Nephrotoma guestfalica (assembly GCA_963691935.1). Taxonomy (NCBI): domain Eukaryota; kingdom Metazoa; phylum Arthropoda; class Insecta; order Diptera; family Tipulidae; genus Nephrotoma; species Nephrotoma guestfalica. Next base: position 216,057,960 of record OY829914.1, read on the forward strand.
TAATGCCATTCGCGTTCCAGATTGCTATTTTGAAAGTTGCGTTCTTACATAACATAGTAATTGAAACTTTTAACTTCCATGCGGAAGGGTTAAGACACTACGTTTTCGCGGATGCATCAAAAACAATGCGTAGTTTTGTATAAAGTAGTGTTCTGTTGATAACGTTTTTATTCCGTCATATCGAAGATGGTCTTATGTTACCTAACTCTATGTGCTCTTTGATACATTATCTGCAGTCCTCAACAAATTTTGCTGATCTCATAAATTTAGCTCAAATATCCATAAACGTGGAACGCTTAACGGCCAAGATGTATATGAAGCTAGGCCGATACTCAGCCCGAAAAAACGCGATGGCAACACTAAACTATCACTATCGTGAGAGTTTACTATCTCAGCCCGAAAAAATGTCACTATCGCGACAGTAAACAGTATCATGATATAATGTCATGACATTTATAACACTCTTCAGCCCGAAATTTAAAAAATACTTTTATGTATTTTTATGATATATTACTGTGCTTGGTGGCATAGTCGGACTCTTCATTCCGAGGTTCAAACGACTATATTCAGATAATTCCAGATAGAATTTTTTTACATATCTTGTCGTTTGTAGTCAAAAGTTCAACGAATCCGGCGGTATACTCGTATGCCAAGTACTCGTGAATCGCACATGAGGATTGATTTAATAGACTATATTCATAGTAATCCCCGATAAAATTTGTCGCAAGCTGAGTATAGTTCTGAAATCATTTTTGATTTTGATTTTAATATACCTATGACCTATTTAGATGTTTGCATTGATGTTTTATCAGTAATAAATTTGGTGTTATTACTTTAATAAAATTTTAAAAGCAACAATTTATTGTAGCTATTTTTGTGATTCAAATTTGCTTTATAGTTATAATTTGCATATATTTTGTGTCATGACAGAAGTTGTATTGCCATAAGTAAAAAATTAAACTTTCGGGCTGAAAATTCAGGCTAGCTTCACGGAGGTACGGCCAAGCGATGTTTTGCTGTGTTAGTTGATTCACATACTCATATACTCATTACTACTTTAATGTCTGCGTGCCTGAAGAACCGTGATTTCATATTAAATCTCTACTAAACTTATTTTGAAAATCGATACGATCAAATTTAGAAGTATTCTTGAACAATTAAGATTATTCACTCTAAATAGTGTGTGTATCGTCGGAGTGACATCATATTGTATTTTTATATAATATACAATCATACAATTATACACACATACATATATATTTGGTATGGATTATATTTGTACCCCATTGTATAGTAAAATGATGTATCAAGAATTATACGTAATTAGCCTGCATATATACGAACGGATATACACAATCGCAAGGTATTTAAGTGGCACGTAAGAAATTTTACTTTCTTTATTATTCGTTTATCGGTCTTGACTTGATTATGTTAAAATGTGTGAATTGTACGTAAGTGTATATAAAAAACAGGGTCTTTGCTTTGTTAAAGAACCGATTCTATATTGTTGCGATTTGATTATGAAATGATTGAGAAACGCACATTTCCAAACAAACAAAACACTGTACGTGCTTATAGATTTTAACACGTAATTTTCTACGATAGGCAATTAATCCAAGATATACGTTCCTTGGGACGTGTGCTTGCTGCCAAATGTAACAATTTTTTATGATATTCATAATAAAATTAACCGGCACCACGCCGCACACACGCTAAATGAAATCATCATTTTACAGATAATTTAGCTAATGAATATAAAATATATAGAATGTAATCCAATACCTCGAGCTAATTCTTTCTATCGAACCGGTTTGTGTATATGACTTATTAACATTAACACTGATAAAGACTAGTTCTTGAGTTTAAATAAAAAAAAACTAGATATTTTTGACATATTCGAACCGATTAAATTTCATTGCAACTTTTAATTTTTCTATGGCACATATCGTTAGTCGTGTACCATGTGAGGGGACCACACCTTTCTTTACAAAATTGTTTGTTCTTCAATAGAGTATACCACACATAAAACAATTCAATAAATTAAGGGTGTATCAAGGGTAACAAATTATTTCGTGATATCATAATATCGCACCACATAGTATGGCGCCCATCAAGAAGTAATTATTCAATTTCGGTTATATCGCATAAGCACGACAAAATTTAAGAATTGGGTTATCTTATATACGATTTCGTCATCACTGTATACGTAGAATGAGAGTTTTGCGGCATGATTTTAGGTTAGGTTATGATTAGGGAGTGTTGCTGCAACTATTATTGTTGTATTAGAAATGACGGGATCTGAGTCATCCAATTCTTGCAATTCGATAATTTTCAAAATATTTACTTTGGATTATCAAATTATAAATTATCGCTACAATTCTGTTAATCATTCAATTGACAAAGAATTTGATATTTTCAAGTGCTTGAAGTGTTTGGCATTCTTGTATAATTTAGTAGAATTGTAAATATACTCGTATCTAGTATAAACGTTCCATCCAACATACTCGTGCTTGTTCCAAGTATTAGCTGCAATATCAGTAAGTCCTACGTTTCCAAATATGAAGGGTGTTTTAGAGGTTCACAATTTTAAATTAAAATACAACAAAGAAAAACATTTTGAATATAAGTATTACTAGCTTTAATGGATAGATAATTTTATGCGCGTACATGGCGTAATCTGGAGGTTCAATTTTCGATCACTCTTCGCAGCAATTGCGGCCGTATCTCGCTAACAACTCGCCGAATGTTGTGTTCCAAGTGTTCAATCGTCTCTGGTTTATCGGCATAGACAAGTGACTTAACATATTCCCAAAGAAATTAATCTAATGGAGTTAGACCTGACGATCTCGGTGGCGAATTAGCAGGTCCATTACGTAAAATTAGTCCTGTTGGAACCACATCAGCAAGATTTATGCCACCCAATTGGGGTACAAAAATAGAAAACATGTCTCTATACCGTTCACCGTCGACTGTAATATTCCGCCCATCATCGTTTTTGAAGACATATGGACCAATGATTCCGCCGGCCCATAAAGTGCACCAAACAGTGATTTTTTCTGGATGTAATGGTGTTTCGGCAAAGGCTTGTGGACTCTCTTCACACGAAATCCGATAATTCTATTTATTAACGTACCCATTCAACCAAAAGTGAGCTTCATCGCTGAACAAAATTTTGTTTGGAAAAAACACATCAATATCAATTTGTGCTTCAGCCCATTGGCCGAATTGGCGGCGTATGCGAAAACGATCCATAGTTAACCGAATCAGCCGCTCTAAAGCACGATTATGACGACCGTAAAAGGGACATAATGTACGATGAGTTTGGCAAACCATTATTTTCATAAAAATTTGAACAATTTGCAAGCGTTGCTCGGGCGTGAGTCTATTCATTATGAAATGGCACATCAATCTAATGACAAAACAAATGTCAGCTGTCAAATCAGTTGTCAAACAAAACAGTGTTGCCAACTTAAAGATGTGAACTTCTAAAAAAGCACCCTTTACAAGAAGACCCATCTTTGGAGCTGGGTGACACTCGAATAGAATAAAGCAACGTGCGAGATGAACTAAAATAACAAATTTTGAAAATGTTTAAGAATACTCGTAGCAATACGAATTGTTTGAAAAATTTATGGGTTGAATAATCTGTACCCGACCGAAATTCACATGGCCCTAATGCTGCAGCAGCATTTGTAGCACAATCCAATGAAAATGGTACTGGAATTTTTTACAAATTAATTACAACACATTGGCATAGTTCAATCCCCCAAAAGCTACCTCTAAGGGGTGCACTCCTTCAAAAAGTATATTTTTCGTTAAACCATGATTTTGGTATTTCAGTTAATATTTGTTGTATCGTACTGGAGGTGGTACTGTAATTTTTTACAAACTAATTACAACGAATTGGCAATAATACGTTTCTGATTAAATTATGCAGCATTGGGATAAAAATTTAACTTCACATTAATACGGATGAGATTAAACAAGTACTCACTGATAATGAATACACTAATAAAGACATAAACAGTGATGATATCATCGAAATATCTAAACTAAATCCTAAAGAAGGCTTGATGCAAAATGGTCTTTATCTAATCAAATTTAATGCAAATAACATTAAATTCAGGATTATAAAAAAAAATAAAAAGTCTCAACCATATCATTGTATCGTTTCGGATACATACTTCTAGGAAAATTTCTCCTACACAATGTCGCAGATGCGGTATGTATGGCCATGGTACCTCCTACTGCTATAAAATACTAAGATGTCTCAAATGTGGTGACCCCCATGATACGTTACAATGTAAAGTTTTAGACGTAAATTAGAAATGCTGTTTATGTCAAAGAAACCATATAGCAAACTCACCCAACTATCCAAAGCTAAAGGAATACATCCTCACACAACCGAATGTTGAATCACCATATCACCGAATTTGTTAAATGCTGAACAATTTCCGGAGCTTTCATCTCGTCGGCCAACACAGATGCATCAGGCTTGGAATTCAATTTTTAATACTAAACCATCAAATTCGAATTATAGTGTAAACCAAAACAAATATGATGCTGCTAATGTATCAAGACAAGTAAACTCCTCAAAGGATTCTTTATTTACATATGAACTTAACTCTGGTAAGTGATATGGTCTCGAGTCTTTCAGTTTGTAAGATGAAAGCGAAACAATTTACTGTTTTAACACGCCTAACTGTAACCTACTGAATAAGAACGCATTAAACATTTTTATCTGGAATGCGCAAAGTATAAAAAATAAAGTAAATGAAACATTTTCTTATATGAAACATCTTAATGTGCACGTTGCCATAATTTCGGAAACATGGCTAAAAGACGATGTATCACTCTTTGACCCGGAATTTAAAGTGTACAATTTAAATAAACAATCGAGTGGCTATGGTGGTGTTGCCATTATAATTAAACGAAATATTCAACACTGTTTACTACCCACTTTAAATTTACAAACTATTGAGGCTTTAGCAATAGAACTTAATACAATTCGTGGTAAAATAAAACTCATAGCCGCTTATTTTAAAGGAGGAACATCCAATATAATTCTTAATAAATTTAAATCAGATATACAACACCTTACATCATTCCAAACAAATTTTATTTTAGGTGGAGATCTGAACGCAAACCATCCGCATTGGAATTGCTACAGAAATAATAGAGCTGGTGTGGTATATTTGTAATTGAATTTCCAAGTTCTCCAACACATTTTAATCACAATTCAAGATATGGATCTACTCTGGACATAGCTCTTACTAATTGCACACAATTCATTCCAAATATGAAATCACGCCCAGATTTAAGTTCTGACTACCTATCGGTACACTTTCAATTGGACTGCAATCCTCAATATTATGAGTGTTCACATACTCGTAGATATAATTATTCTATGGCGAATTGTCAACTCTATAAATCATGCATTAATAACAATCTAAAACTAACTAGCGAATCTCCAATTCGAAATATTAAATCATGTAGCGATATTGATGAGCTAGTTGGTAATTTAAATAGTATCATCTTATCTGCCAAAGATAAGTACGTAACTTGTAATATGCCTATATCAAAACACAGTGAATTCAAAATCCCAAAAGCAACCAAAATGCTAATTCGGCTTATAAACACTCGTAGACGCCAGTGGCAACATACCCGTGATCCTATGCTCAAATTTATTGTGAATGAGTTGCATCAACGCATTAAGGCAGAATTTAAAATTTTGAGAAATAATAAATAGCGTAATACAAGGTTATCCAATTCAAGCTTGATAAAGTAAACTTAAAAAAAACACACAAAATATTCGGAATGTATTGTAATTTTTATTTCATTTTACAGATTGATCCTTGCCATTTTTAGTTAAACAAGATATCATTCAAATGTCCTCCACGGGACTTCTTACAGGCCTTGATTCTTTTGCGGTAATTTTCAATGACTTTTCGGCACATTTCGGGCGGTATCTCGGCCATTACCTTACGAATATTAGTTTTCAATTCGAAAGAGATTGAGGATTGTTTGCGTAAACACGATCTTTCGCGTAGCCCCACAAAAAGAAATCCAAAGGCGTTAAATCACAGGATCTTGGAGGCCAATTGACATCAGCCAATCGCGAAATCAAACGTCCAGGAAATTTCTCTTGCAAAAGATCTAGATTTGCTCGTGTTACGTGACTGGTTGCTCCATCCTGCTGGAACCACATATCGTCAAGATCATAATCTTTGATTTTCGTAAAAAAATAATCGGTTAACATGCGGCCATAGCGCTCAGAATTGACGGTAACGGTTCGTCCATGGTTGTTCTCAAAAAAATACGGCCCAATCACACCACCAGACCACAATGAACACCAAACAGTGACTTTTTCCGGGTGTAATGGCTTCTCTACAATCAATTGTGGATTTTCTGAGCCCCAAATTCTACAGTTTTGCTTATTAACGTATCCACCAAGCGAAAAATGAGCTTCATCACTGAAGAAAATTTTGTTCGAAAAATCAGCATCGACGGCCTGTTTTTCCAACACCCAATTTGCGTATGTTCTTCGTTGTCCATGGTCAGCAGGCTTTAGCTCTTGTGTCAAATGGACTTTATACGGATGAAGATGCAAATCCAGATGCAAAATGCGCCATAATGAGCCATAAGATAGGCCTAAATGTTGAGCTCGACGAGGAATTGACAAATTTGGATCTTCTTCCACACTTTCAGCTACAGAAGCGATATTTTCAGCATTGCGAATGTTTCGATGATGCACAGACCTTACAATATCAGTAACAGATCCAGTTTGTTCAAATTTATTCACTGTATTCAATATGGTTTGCTTTGTAGGACGATTATGACGACCATAATCTGCTCGTAAAGCGCGAAATGTGGATACGGCAGAATCACTATTTTTATAATAAGATTTAATAATTTTAACGCGTTGGTCGATTGTTAAATGCTCCATATTCTTAAATGGCAGAATGTCAACTAAATAAATGACAGCGTACTTGACGTTTATCTTTGACAGATGTCGGTATACAGATTTCTACTTTATCAACCTCGAATTGGATAACCCGTTATGATATACCCTCCTTATTTGATAAAGCAAATCATCAGAACCATCAAGCCACGTAAATCTCCTGGATATGATACAATAAATGGTATATTAATCAAGGATCTTCCTATAAAAGGGCATATATTTATTTCTTATTTATTTAACGCTTGTATGAAATTCGCTTATTTTTCAAAACATTGGAAAATGGCAAAAGTTATACCAATTTTAAAACCCGGAAAAAATAAATCCGAACTATCTAGCTATCGACCAATAAGCCTGTTAAATTTACTAGGAAAAATTTTCGAAATACTTCTCAAAAGTCGTTGTAACAAATTTATTAAAATTAATAAGATCCTACCAAACGAGCAATTCGGCTTTCGAGATCAGATTTCAGCGCAACATCAGGCACTTCGCATTTATCAACATGTCAGATCTGCATTTAATCAAAAACAATCAACTAAGACCCGTGTCCTATTTGACATCGAAAAAGCTTTCGATCGCGCTTGGCACAAGGGACTTATTTACAAACTAATTTAATTTAAATTCCCAATTTACCTCATTAAAATCATTTATAATTATCACAATGAAAGGCGGTTTTTCGTCTATACTATATGTCTAATGAAAAATCGATTATGCATCACATTGATGCGGGCGTTCCTCAAGGGGCCGTTCTATCACCAATTCTTTATCATTTCAGTCATGTATGATAATGGGAATTTCTTTTCAAATATTCATTTTGCCCAATATGCCGATGATACAGCAATCTATACGTCATCTGCCGATCCCAATATTGTAACTAACAACTTACAATTTAACATGAATACATTATCTAGCTATTGTGCTCAATGGGATATCAAATTAAACCCGGCCAAAACCCAAGCAATATTTTTTACCCGGAGGAGAGCAACCAGATTTTTACCTGGGGATGGTGTAAAAAATTTAAATATACCTAGACCTTTGGTTTAATCCAAAAATGTTATTGCAAAATCATATTGAACATACAATTGAAAAATCACAAAACTTAACTAGAATTTTATACCCACTATTATGTCGTAACTCAAAATTATCTGAGAATAATAAACTGCTGATTTACAAAATGATAATTAGGGCAACAACTTCGTATGGTAGCCAAATTTGGAGCCACGCTGCTTATACGCATAAAAAGCGATTACAAATTGTACAGAACCGTTGTTTAAAAATTATAAGAGATCTCCCACGTAGATATCCAACAATCACCTTACACACTGAATGTAATCTTGAGACCTTATCAACATACAGGGTGGCTGAGACCAAATGTTACTGACTTCACTCTGCTGTCATTTGTGTAGTTGTCATTTTCGCGCGTCAATTTTTTGACAGATTGAAGTTTGGTTAGTTGTTTACATGTGGTCAACAAATAATTGTTCTAAATTAATATCTTCATCAAAAAATCGTAATGGAATTCAAACGTAATAGTGTAATTGCACTGTATTTGGGTGGAAATTCACAAACAACAATAGTTCGTCAGCTCCAGCATTTGAATGTGAATAAAATGTTTGTGATACAACGAAACTGGTAGCACCGCTAAACGCAACAGAGGCGGTCCCAAAAAGACAGCAACATCAAAAGAAATGATACGAAATGTGAAGAAACGAATCCAACGAAATCCTCGTCAAAGTGCCAATCAATTAGTCGCACGTCTACATGTTTCACGATACAGCATTCAAACCATATTGAAAAATGAACTACACTTGAAGCCCTACAAGATACAAAAAGTTCAAGAAAAAAAAAAGTTCTTACGGAGGCACAAAAAAAAGTTAGGCTTGAAAGAACACGAGCATTGGAGGCCTTGGCCGAACGTGATGAGATTCCAAAAATTGTCTTTTCTGATGAGAAAATTTTCACCATTCAGCAGTATGTGAATAAACAAGATGATCGTGTTTGGTTAGAGCACAAGTCCAACGATAATTTGGACACAAGAGTTGCCATGCGCAAGCAATCACCAGCTTATGTTATGGTTTGGGCTGCAGTGACTGCAGATAGACGCACTCCTCTGGTTTTCATCGAACATGGAGTCAAGGTAAACCAAGAGGTGTACCGCCAAAAGATCCTAAACGATGCTTTGCTACCTTGGACACGTAAACACTGGTCCAACGGTTCGTACCAACCGTTGGACATTCCAACAGGACTCGGCACCGTCACACAAAGCTCGAGCGACACAGCAATTTTTACAAAATTGCGTTCCGCGACTGATTTCATCGAAAGAATGGCCACCATATTCACCAGACTTGAATCCCATGGATTTCTCCATATGGTCCATTTTGGAGAGTAAGGTGTCCACTAAAAAATACGAAAGTGTTGATGCATTGAAGTCAGCTCTTGTTCGAGAATGGAATAAAATTCCGCAAGATCACGTTCGGTCAGCATGCAATGCTTTCTGTGGAAGACTGAATCAAAAAATCAGAGCCAAAGGAGGTCATATCGAGCAGTAACATGTTTTTCATAAAATGTAATATGTTTTCAACATATTCCACGAATTTTCAATAAAAAATAATCAAAATTAAAAAAAATTACAGCGTTTTCATTTGGTAACACTTGGTCTCAGCCACCCTGTATATAGCCAGATTAAACCAAAAATTGTCTTTGTCCTGTTTGTTTTCGGAGAATACTATAATTAGAAATTTAATTTCATAATTTTTCATGTTTATTGTTTGTTGTTTAGTTTTTAATTCTATACAGTAAGGTTTAAAAATACAATTTTTCCATAAATACTTTCATTTGGATTTCAAAAATATCTTAAATTATATAATAAATAAATAAAAAATAAATGTAAAAATAAAACGTAAGTTGTACGTAATATCAATTACAGAGCTCTAAAAAAAATTTTATAATAAAAAAAAAAAATCTCAACCCCCAAAAAATTACCCCTAATTGGTGCAATTTTTTAAGAACCGTATTTTTCGTCACACCACGCCTTCTGCATTTCTGTGAATTTTTGTTGTATTGTGCTGGGGATGGTACTGGAATTTTTTTACAAAATTAATTACAATAAACTGGCATAATTAAACCCCAAGAAAACTACCCCTCAAATAAATTACAATATAATGGAATAGTTCAATTCTCTTTAAAGGTCATACCTCTTAAACCATCTTAATGTAACGAATTACATTCCTATGCAATAAATCGGTAACCCCGAAATTATTACAACAGCCCACACCCACAAAATCAATCTAAATGTATCGAACTTCCTTTCTATCCCAGAAACAGGCACCTCTGAATTTATTACAACAGCCAACACCTACAAAAATCGATTATAATGCATCAAGCTTCCTTTCTATCCAAGAAATAGGTGCCGCTAAATTTATTACAATAGCCCATACCCACAAAAATCAATCAAAATACATCGAATTACCTTCCTATGAGGTACCACTGAATTTATGATGATCTTAAAATCGATGAAAAAGCATCGAGCTTCCTTCCTATGCAAGAAATAAGTACTCCTGAATGTATTCCAACAGCCCACACCCACAAAAATCGATCAAAATGCATCAAACTTCCTTCCTATGCAAGTATTAGGGCTATTGTTAAAATAAAAATTCAGAGATACCAATTCTTGCACAGGAAAGAAGTTCGATACATTTTGATTGATTTTTGTGGGTGCAGGCCGTTGTGATAAATTTAAGAGGTATGACCTTTACAGAGAAATATTGTTTTAAAGAGCTTCACTTTTTAGGGGCAGAGTATTGTAATTTATTTTGTAAAAACTTCTACTATCACCCTCAGTACGATACAATGATTTTAAACGGTTGCTCCCATTCAGGGGGGTTTTCTTGGGGTTTAATTATGTCAGTTTATTGTATCACCCTCAGTACGATACAATGATTTTAAACGGTTGCTCCCATTCAGGGGGGTTTTCTTGGGGTTTAATTATGTCAGTTTATTGTAATTAATTTGTAAAAAAAATTCCAGTACCATCCCCAGCACAATACAACAAAAATTCACAGAAATGCAGAAGGCGTGGTGTGACGAAAAATACGGTTCTTAAAAAATTGCACCCCTTAGGGGTAATTTTTGGGGGGTTGGGCTATGCCAATGTGTTGTAATTAATTTGTAAAACATGCCAGTATGATACCCAATACGATACAACAAAAATTAAGAGAAATGCGATAAGCATGCTGTAACGAAAAATATAGTTTTTGAAGAATTGAACCTCTTAGGAGTAGTTTTTTTAGGGGTTGAACTATGGCGATATGGTGTAATTAATTTGTAAAAAATGCCAGTACCATTTTCATTGGATTGTGCTTCAAGCGCTGGTGCAGCATTCGGGTCTTGAAATCTGCGAATATTTGCGAATGTGAAGAAAATGCTAAGCGTTGACTAGTACTCAAAGTGTACTCAATTAATGAGTGTGTGTAAGTGATGAGGGAAAGAGCGAAAATTATTGAAGATTAAAGTTTTGTTGCATGTAATCATTAAATCTTATTAAAATTAACTGGATAATACAAAACGGTTTTATTTCGTCTAGTTACATGAAAGTTTGATTTGGCTTAAAAATATATCTAGGGGTGGCGACATATTTATAAAATTTGATGACTAAATATAATAAAAATTCTTAAGCCAATTGTTATACGAATAGAGATCTCCTACACAACCTCACGTAATTACGGTGTAAATTTGGTTTGTTAGAAAAATTAATTGGAAGCTCCTCATCCAAAGGCGAGTGCAATTTCGGGAATTATCCCTGGATATCATAAGACAACCCTCAGGTATATTGGGTGTTAGTTGGAGATCATGTCAGTTAGAAAAAATAATAAAAAGCTCCCCATCCAGTGGTGGGGACAATTTAGAGAAATTATTAAGCCAACTGAGCTATCCCTGGAGATCTTAACGCACACCTGTGCATGGAGTGTTAAATGGAGACTACATCAGTCAGGAAAAATAGTAATGAGTTCCTCATCTAGCGGTCGTGATTATTTATAAAGTCTTAGGCCATTTGACATATTCCTAGAGCTCTAAACACAACCTCAGGTATATGGGGTGTTTGTTTGGGCCGATGTCAGTTAGAAAAAGTAATCAGGAAGTACCATCCAGGAGTGGGATTAAGAAAAAATAATCAGAAGCTCCCCATCCAAGGATGGGGACAATTTAGAAAGTTTTGTATTATGACCATATCTAATGAAAATTTGTAGACTATTTGAGATATCCCTAGAGATCTTGGAAGTTAGTTAGGTACTATGTCAGTTAAACAAAATAATCACCAAATATTATAAATTCTTAGGCCAACTGTGATATCTCTATATAACTAAACCCACCCCCACTGGTACTTGGAGTGTTAGCTGCGAATCATGTCGGTTAGAAAAACTAATCAGGAGCTATGCATTCATAAGGACAAAATGTTGTAAGAATTCTCAGGCCAACTGAGATATTCTTCGAGATCTAAACACAACCTCCTCTGGTCGTTTGTATAACTGACATATCTCAGCTTGACTATGTATCTAACATCAGATAATACAAAATAATATAAATTATTAGCATGTCTGGATGAGGGCTTATGATTATTTTTTCTAATTGCCATGATCTCGAATGGGATGTTAATTAAGGTTAGGCATTCTTTTTTCCTTTGGTCATAAGACAAAATTTTATAAATTGTCCGCATCCTTAGATGGGGAGCTCCTCATTATTTTTCCTAACTCATATGTTTCTTAACTAATACTCCATAGGTATACCTGAGTTTGTATTAAGATCTGTAGGGATTGCGCAGTTAATCTAAAAATTATTTCTATATTTGGTAATAATACAAAATTCTAAACATTGTCCGTCCCCTGGATTGGAAGCTCCTGATTATTTTGTCTAACTGACCTGGTCTCCAAATAAAACCCCATTTACTTGAAGTTGTGTTTAGATCCCTAGTGATATCTCAGTTTACCTTAGTGTTATTTATTATTTTAATTGCTCCATCCCAGGAAGGGGAGCTCCTGATAATTTCTCCAAGCTGATTTGGCTCACAACTAGCACTTTATACACCTAAAGTTGTATTTGGATCTTTAGTAGGCCTGAGAATTATATTAAAGTTAGTCATAATAGCAAATTCTAACTGGCATTATCCTCCTATATACCGGAAGTTGACTTTTAATACTTAGAGATATCTGGCCTACGAATTCTTTATATATTTGCCCATAATACAAAATTCTGTAAATTGCCCTCACCCCTAGACGGGGAAGTGATTATGTTTTCTAACTGAAATGGTATTCAACTAATACTCCATATAGCTGAGGTTGTGTTAGATCACTAGATAGATTAATAGATTTGTCCAAAAGATCAGTGACAATCTCTCTGCTCAAAAATACTAGATTTTATTAATGATTTATCATGTTAGCCCCAACGACGAAAATATTATGCTAGCTTATTTACTTACAAAGGGCTATGGTGGCTATCCTAAACGACAACAGATTGGTCCCTAGCTTTGTGTTGTAAGTTTTTCCACACTCATTAAAACCATTTAAAGCTTTTTACAAAAAGTAGAATTGCCTGTCAATCTAGGCCACGGAGGTTCATTTAGTAAGGAAACTTCCAGAAATTTGTGCTTGCTTTATGCTAGACTACAGATGCAAAATAAATAGAGTACAGATTCCTTTTCCTCTTCAACTTCGCAGTAACGACGTACTCACATAAGGATACACCAAGTCTATTTGCGGGTTATCTCACAACCTCCCTGATATGACGCCTTCGCAAAGATATTTAATCTCTGGATCTTGGTTTACCCAGTTCTTCGTAGTTATTGCACGCGAAGGCACGCTTTCTTAATTCTCACGACTTCTTCCTACTTCGACGAGCGATCTCTTCTGTTCTTAAATGTCCCGTATAATATTAGAATGCTCTGGCATCCAAAACATGTGGATGATAAATTGATCTCACTAAAAGAAAAACTATGCTCAATTTAAGCAGAATAAGTATTGAATTGATGCAAAAAGCTTAAATGTGTGCTAAACAAACGTATTTTATGATGATTTATGATGATTACGACTAATGATTAAATAACAATTTGGGATTAAAACGGATAGTTTATTAAAATGTAATTTTTAAACTTGCGCTAAGCAATTATTGTTGTGAGAATAAAATATAAAACTTCAGAATACGTTCAAAGTAAAATTTTTCAAGACAAGAAAAAAATTTAAGCTGGAGAATTAAGTGCAAAAGTTTGCAAAATATATAAAACAAAGAATTCTCAAACCAAGAAAATTAAATACAAGTTTGAGGCAACAATTCTCAAAACGAGAAACAAAAATATACACTTGAGAATTAATTTCACGATCCCAGAATATTTTCAAATGAACCAATTCTTAAAATAATAAAATAAAATACAAATTTGAGAAGATGTTGCTGAACTTACGAGTACATTCAAAGTATAATCACAATGCGTTAAAGAAGTTAAAGAAGTTATTAAAGAAGTTTATTTGAAACCATAAATGTTAATGTATTTCACCCATACACGACGCTATTTCTATTTTGGATTATTCTAGGTGATAACCATTTGATTTCGACAACATGAGTCTGATGAGACGATCGAATTTTTTAATTTAAAAAGTTCAAATTTTCATTAGTGCGAGACCAATCTTCCTAACATTTTTAATAAAAAAATTTGGCTTGATGTAATTCTCAAATCAAGAAAATAAAGCAAATGCACGGTTCTAGAATATTTTCAAAGTGAACAATGTTTAAAGCAAGAAGGAAATAAAAAGAAAACAAGAAGAAGAATATAAACTTGAGAATTCAGTGCATGATTCGAGAATACTTGAAAAGCAAACAATTCTCAAAATAGGGAAAGAAAATATAAACTTGAGAATTAACTTCACATTCCAGAATATTTTGAAAGCGAACAATTCTCAAAACAAGAAAGATATGAACTGAAAAATATAAATTATATCAACATCGGAAAATTTATGAAATTCACAAATTGTTTGAAAATACATCGTTTGAATTAATTTGAATTAAGTATTTTAGACCAAAATATGGCTCCAACTGTTCCACTTAGCCTTAATTTTTGGAAATCAGTTAAATGTCCTGCGATATATTCTTAAATTTTTATAAATTTCTAATTGGTGTTTTGAGAAAGTAAACCATGTAATATTGGTATACCATTTCTCTCGGTATACCATCTCGTTAATATGTAAGAGACAAACCTTGAGGGACGCTCGACAAAATGTAAATTGATTTTAACGCTACAATCAAAGCACTACCAACCTTCCAGCACGTCTTTGAACGATCCATAAAAATTTTAACACTTTCAGAATTTTAACAGCTTTCCTCACCCAGTCCTCGCTAAGTGCGAATATTAGTAATAAAACCCTCTCGTCGAATAATGACCGCATGCGGGTCTACATGGAGGTGGAAATAATTTTAAGAGCACAGCTCGAGTGCATTTATTTATCTAGGATAAGCAAGGGTGTGAGATGAAAGGGAATCTCCAGCGCATGAATTGTCGCTGTGCTTTCATCAAAGACTTTAGGTTCCTCAGAACATTTAGTGTCTAATGATTAAAGTGAATAAAGTCAGAGTACGTGTTGGGTCTCTGTGAAGTGTCACTTAGTCTTATGTCGATTGACACTCAAACCTCAGCTGTTGATCCCATCGAAGGTTATGCTGTGCATGCTTTTCATTCGTTCACTTAGGTTCCAAACGGATATTTATTTTAGGTTCAGTAAAAGCTTATAAATAACCAAGTTCCACAGAAGGATTGATAGGACTCTATCAATCGGCGGTCCTCTACTCACAAATCTGTTAATGAAGATTCGATGACTAGTCATCACGATTCACGTATTTTGGTTCAATCGAGCAACGGATCTGAGCTGCGGTTTGCTTTCCAAAAATTTTAGAAAAAAGAGGATAAGCTTAGTGATGAAGGCCTTTTCGATTGTACTGAGAGGTTCTCCCGCCTAAATCGTAGGTAGCTTCAGATCCGTTTATTTATGAATCTGATGGCATCAAAAGCCTAGGAATGTTCCTAGGAATTCCATGGTCTGTTGAACATCTTCCGTAAAGAGGTAATCAGGTTAAAGTTTATTATTCTGTGGTCAATAAATTTCCCTCATCTTTATTTTTTGGCTCACGTTTGGCCCAGGACCCTACGACCCTCGATTCTTATGGCACGTTTTCGGAGTAGCAGGGAAAGTGAGTTTCCATTAGCCGCTCCAAAGATTTTATTATTGCTTAAGAGGAAAATAGTTATTTTTGTACCTAGGGTGTAAAATGCTAGTTTTATCGTACGAGAATGACAGTTGCGAAACGAGCGAAGCGAGAATAATTTAGATATGCATGGTAGAAAACATGGACAGTAGTACAGAATAACACTACCGGCATGTGAATTTTCAGATGAATAGCATATTTGGCTGAAACCCATAAAGTGGTCCGCAATCAATGCTACACATGGTTCGTGGTACACACCGACATAACGAATCCAAGACAGGGAAGACAACTGAGCAACATTCGTAGATTATATGTCGTGAGATTACTTAAATATTTGCGAGCTTAGTACATGCGATGTTGAGGAAGCTCTTGTGATGTTAAAGGAGCAGTAATAATTGAGACTCAAATTAGAAGTTGGGGTGTTTCCTTACCTTTCGCGCGCTTAGGTTCAGATGGTTGACATAAAGTGTAGAACATGAATAAAGTAGTCAATTAAATTAACAAGCAGAGAAGCGTCAATCGCACCAAGTGTGAGTGCTATCAATTGACCCTGAAATTCAGTAAGTACAGTGACCCTGAAACAGATTCCGCATCCGCCTAAGAACACGAGTGCTAGCCATCACTGAAAAACAACAAGTGATTTGATTCTGATACCTGCGCTATATGCACAACTACTTCATACAAATTAGATAATTAGCAGTTTCTTGCTGAATGTGTAATAATCAATCAATGCGATAGTGATTTTCTCGACAAATGATTTTATTTTCGTCGCTATATGTAATCTGTCTACATAATCAGTTAAATACAGAAATCAAATTTGTCAACCGTTATTAATTATTTTAACTGGATTTGGAAACGGCAAAAATAAACTTATACAATTCTAAAGAATAAGATCATCACCCATGACGAATAGTTTTTCTTTTAGCTACATAAAATAAATCGTGGACAGCTTAATCCGTGATCATACAAGAGTAATTTAGAGAGGTGTGATCTATATAGTTGAGGCCATATATAGGAATGATCATCATCAATATCGTTCTGAGTGTTTTGATTAATGTGCTCATTACTTCATGTCTAATTGGGTAAATCAATATTATTGTAAATTTTGAAGATTTGATGATTTAGCAACTACTTACTTGGAAGTTTTATAAGACATGTGATTCTTCTGTTAAGTTTATAATTTTTGAATTGAGAAGAGTGAAAGAATTACAGGACTGCAGGGAATTCAGGTCTAGCTAGATTAATATAAAATTGCAAGGAAGAATTCCACATTACCTTGTTGATATTCTTGTATAAAAATATATGCGTTTAAAGCGAAACTAAGAATTAAAAATTTTTTTTGGAACTTTAGAATCTTAAGTATTTTTTCCCAAACTTTCTTAAAAATTAAATTGATTGAATGAAAGTCAATTTAATCAATTAAATAACCTTGGGATTCCACCAAACAATTTCATTAAAGTCGACTAAAAATGGGAGAACCTTAATAACAGCCATGAGAACGAAGTGGCCTTAAGTTGAACACTCTGTACCCTATCACCTTGGGTTAGATACCAGATCAAGGTCGGCTTAATCGACTACCACTGATTTATCACTGTTTTTGTTGAAAATAAGCTCCCGTATCACCCTGCTTCGTTTAATCGTCCAATTCTGAGACACCCTGTATACTCCAAGACAATCATTCTTAAGGATAGCCCAGTCGCGCGTTGGAGCTGACATGCACATTTTTTTTTATAAGCAGTTTTCAATCCGCAATTGATTCGCTCTCGCGGATTCTGTAATCGGCTAGAATAATAAAACATTGTCTATAACCAGGACTCATATCTCATAGTCGTGGCAATCCAAGATACAAGCTTTAATGCTGTGAAGAAAATAAAGGGTCTAAAATATTGACTTAGGAAAACCACATCGCCTTTGACATTACCTCGAATCTTGATGTCACCTGTTTTGGCGGTCTGAACATTGTATCTCAATTTACTTAAAATATCACCACCACCACCACATCGCATCTATAACCACGTACAATGTACATACATTTTTAATTCAATTAAATATCAAACACGAAAATATGTGTACAAATGGCCATGTTTTAGGTCAAGGCGCTACACATAAATTCTATAAATTAATTGTCAAATTCCCATATTCGATTACACCGTTGAATATAAAAAAAATTCGCTTTTTAGTTTCGTGTTTAGTATACGTAAAAAATTCAGTATTTTGGGTTTACAACCAGCGCCAACAACAACAACAACATTCATTTTTTAATTCTAAATATAAACATGTGATGTCATTTCTATGTGATCACATACAGTCTAAAAATATTAGTAGCTAACGCTGGTATCGCGCAACAATTGATTTTGTTGTTGTACATTCGAGTTTTAATTTAATTCATGAGTTTTGATGATGTCATTACTCGGCTGTGGTATATACGATGGTGATGGTGATGATGATGCAAAGTTTCTGTGTGGTATGTAAAGTGTCTACATATGTATGGCGGAAAGGAAGTCGTAATCATAATGCATAATCGTATAAATATATGTAATTATATAACAACAGTGATTGACAGAAATACACGTTACGTAGCAATTGGCGCAACCCATTGATGTAATCAAGGTAAGCCGATTAAAAATAATTAGAGTGTAGAAATGTGGTTGAAATGCATATATGAAGAGTGAAATGAATAAATAAATCCACAAGGTAAAATTGCTTACGGAAAATAAGCGAATCGCTCAGAATGCTAAGTATGACGTCTCGATCATGTTTCAATGAAACAAAAAACACGTTCAAAGTTAAATTTCACAGCAGACAGCACAATACCATGGAATTTGAACTGCTTGACCAATTTAATAATTAAATATTTACATTTTACAAAAGCTAGTTTAGGTTAAAGGTCAGATACACTTTATACTATGTTGCCGGTATACAAAAGAAATCACTTAATACACGCTACGTGTATATGTATAGAGTAATTATAAAAGATGTACTCGTAATGTTAGATTGTCGTTGGTGTGGTCGCCGTCGCGATCTTTATTTCACCAAATATGTCAACATGGAAAATAGAATCCAGTTAGTATTGGAACAAAAGATGATTAGATTATTGCCCTTGGATCTATATTATACACGACTAACTATATCGGTTAGGCACACACAAACAAATTTTTAGATTTGTTTACGATATTTTGCTATTGATAGTAAAAAGCTAACAATTACTGTACAAATACCAAACTATTTTGAAATTGTTGTGTTAGTTTGTTGTATGGCTGTAAACGCTTTTCTTATTTCCGACTTTTTCGGATTTAGTTTGGTTTGTGTGTATGCAAATGAGAATACGATATGTATAATTTATGTAGTCTCTCTATTAGTGACAATTTTTTATGTTGTCGGTAGAGTGAATATTTGTAATTAAGGTGTAGTAAATTATAGTGGTTGTTGATTTTATTTATGTTTCTTTATGTTTATAATTGATTTTTAATATTACTGTGAAGTGGGGAGATGTGGCGTATGATTTACTTCCATTTCTCATTCGGCTGTTGTGTAATGGAAGACACAATATTATTTTATTTTTATTTTATGGTGGCTCAACCTCAACCAATCTTTAAAAATCAAAATGCTTTTGACCATAGATTTGAAAATCATCAAATTAATATCGTACTAAAAATTGTAATTTGGCGCATTGTAAAACTCTTGATGGCTCAGTTTTTTCAGAAGGATCTTTTGCCAACAAAAAACCTTAAAAATAAAGTGTAATATGTCCCAAAAATCCCAAATTTATTGCATGCAATAAACGTTGCACAATCAATAGGGTTTTGCAACAAGTTTCAATTAAGAAATATGTTCTACAAATTTCAAAAGATTGATATGTGGGTAGGTTTTCTAGAACGCTCGTGATACGTTCTCTTAACGGGACAAATGAATCGAACGATTCCTGGGGTCGGCGATATAATTATCGGGTCTTTTACAATGTGGTTTTAACCTACCCACATGTCAATCTTTTGAAATTTGTTGAACAAATTTGCTAATCGAAATTTGTGGCATCAACCCCTTTGTAAAAGACCCATTATTTATATCACTGACCCCAGGAATCGTTCGATACATTTGTCCCGTTATGAGACTGTATCACGGGCGTTCTAGAAAACTTACCCACATGTCAATCTTTTGAAATTTGTTTAACAACTTTGTTAATTGAAATTTGTTACAACAACCCTTTGTAAATACCCGTTATTTATATCGCCCACACCAGGAATCGTTCGATTAATTTGTTCCGTTATTTGTTGTTGTTAATTTGTTGTTCCACATGTTAATCTTTTGAAATTTGTTGAAAAAATTTGTTAATTGAAACTTATTGCAACAACCCCTTTGTAAAAAATCCGTTATTTATATCGCCGACCCCAGAAATCGTTCGATTTATTTGTCCAGTTAAGAGAAAGTATCTGAGCGTTCCGGGAAACCTACCCACATGTCAATCTCTTGAAATTTATTGAACAAATTTTTTAATTGAAATTGGTCGCAGCTTCCCCTTTATAGAAGTCCCGTTATTTATATCGCCGACCCCAGGAATTGATCGGTTCGTTTGACCCTTTATGAGACCGTATCACGAGCGATCATTTTGAAAATTTACGAACATTTTGAAAACTTTCTTGCATCTAACTTGCCTTCTTTTTATAGTTTAGTGGTATGATTCTTTATTTCATATGCTATTAAAAAAGTTTGGTGTATTTGATACATTATTTGTATTTTTAACATATAAGGTTATAACATAATAAGAAAATCTATCATTTATTTTTATTTCAAATCAATCAATATATTTTTTGAGATTTCTGTGTAACATTTGTTGCACGCAACAAATTTGGGATTTTTTTGTGGGGCGTATTTCACACGCATAAAATAACACAAAATTTTTGCGAGATTTACTATGATAAGCAGGCAATTTTATTTTTCACACAGAAATATTTTTCACCAAAGAATATTTAAGATAACAAGGTAGAATACCTACGTCCTACATGCAACAGCTTTACATATTTAACCGAGGTCATAGCACAGATAAGTCGAAGCTTACCATTTTCAGCTTTTTTAAATTTACACATTCCACGAAAAACCGATTCACTGAATACGATAATCCATTGAAAACGAAAATTCAACGAAAACGACAATTCATCGAAATCTCAATTCGTCCTGATTTAATTTCGATGAATTGTTGTTTTCGGTTAATTGTCGTTCATAGTGAATTATCGTTTTCAATTCACCGAAACCTGTAATTCATCGAAATTGTTGTAAGACAATTTATAGATAGCTACAATTTACCGAACATGACAATTCACCGAAAACGACAGTTCACCAGAAATAGATCAACTGTATAGTTACTTTCGGTTTGCATTTTGAATCACATTCCTGGTGAGTAATTGTTATAAAAATTTAAGAGTGAGCCGTTCCCCGATTGAGCACAGCTTCTGTTTTTTATCGACACCGTTTTAGCATTTCGTTTATTTTCGTGATGAAAGTGGATTTATATGATGAAAGTTGTATTATGAAATTGAGTTCTGAAACCATTCAGGAATGGAATTAAATAATTTTTTAACCGATCACGATGAAATATGGTGCCAGGCTATTTCATAGCCCATCATGATGAATGTTTTGAAAATTTTCTGAAATACGTCCACGTGGGACGTAACTAGACCATTCCTTAACCGCCCAAAATCAAATTGGGTCTGTATGAAGGACATGGAATTCTAAAATGATGTTAAGAATTTTTTTTGTATATATTGTAAACCATAGGAATAATTTTTAAAAATTGGCCCCAGTGCCAAAATCCTGAACTTGTGAAACAAATTAATGATAAAAAAATTTCCTTCATCAGAATGAGAACAAATTTATCTGTAATTAGCGCCACAATAGTAGTTTGGATTACTTCAGCTAAGACATGACATAGCTATGCTTCAGCTTATGACATTCTTGAAGACCTATTCATTGACATGTCACACTTATATATTTATAATAAATAAATATATAGCCACCAGCGTCAAAACGGCATATTTATCAACTAAAGCGATAATAACAAAATTGTTACTTTTTTCAAGACCTTTCAAATGATTATTCATACATGATTATGTAGGAATAAGTAAACTTGTAACTGGTAGTTTTGAATACTATGGTGCTTTAGAATACTTAACAATGATATACGACACGCTTATAAAGGATGTTCCATCTGCTGGTTTTTTTAAGCTCAAAAAAATATTTATTGTGCGGTGGCAAACCGAAAATATTTTGACAAATGAAAAGTAAAATCTATGACATTTATAGTCATGTGTTTGTTTACAACACAACAACGCGTTTTGGTTAACCAAACTTATTACGTAAATGGTACAAGAAACATTCTGTAAAAATACATTTCGTAAATTACCGGATGATTTTGCTCAACGTGGACATTCTACAGAATCTGGAATTCGTAAAATTGTTGAACGTTTTGATGAAACTGGATCATTTGCGGGTCGAGTGAAAAGCCAAGCCTCTATTTAAAGCGTCGTTTCAAAATTCAAATAACTTAACAAACGTCGTCGTTTTGTTGATTGGATGCTCGCGCAAAATGAGCGTTTTTCATCAACAATCACCTTTTCAGATGAAGCTCATTTTCCACTCAATGAAAACTAAACAAAATTGTCGCATTTGAAGAACTGAACATCGACATGTTATTCATGAACAACCAATTCATCCAAAACAAAAGTTACTGTTTGGTGTGTAGGCTGGTTGCATCATTGGACCTTATTTTTTCGCAAATGAACGTGAAGATGTAGTAACAGTGAATAGTGAGCGCTATCGTGGCATGAATTTTGTGGCCAAAATTGGATAAAATTTATTTATAAACTTACAAAGTTCGACGATCGCGTAATTTCAAGAAACTCTGATGTCAATTGGCCACCAAGATCACGCGATTTGACATAGTTGGTTTATTTTTTGGGGGATTCTTTGAAAAGTAAAGTGTATTGAAATTGAGGCCATTGAACTACTTTTATTAGATAAAATCAACAACAATTTTGATGTTCGTTATGTTATATTCCATTCATTTTCAAAACAAAACTTGAATTTGCAACACGCATTGTGTGTGTTTTTAATATAACATACTAACAGGTGGAACACCCTTTATTATATGATAATTGAAAAATAAGGTATCAGCGCCAAAACGGTTTATTTGTGAACTAAAGCTCTTATTACAAAATTGTTGCTTTTCCAAGATATTTGAAATGATTGTTACATGATTTATGGGAATAATAAAAGTTGTAACTGTTTTCAGCGCCACAACGGTAGTTTTGAGTACTAAGGTGTTCAGAAAACGTTACGATATTCTTCTAGACCTGTCCAACGATATACATATACAACAAGTATATATTCTATAATAAACTAATAATTTGCTTTCAGCGCCAAAACGGTGGATTTATGAACTAAAGTTGTACCAAAATCGTTGCTTGATTCAAGACCTTTCAAACAATATACTACATGAGTATATGGGAAAAATTTAAAGCAATATCGTGGTATTGGGTGGTATTTTGGGTGATTTTCTATGACAAGTACCTAACCGTTGAGGTAGAGATCTTACAAGCTTTTCAATTCTCCGAATTAAAAATAATAAAAGGTTGGCGAGAAAAAATTGGAATCGCATAAGCCGTTCTCGAGATATCAGCGGTACAGACATCCATCCATCCATCCAGCATCCAGACCTTCAAAACTTCGAGAAAAGTGGGTTTGGACTACGGTCATTTTTCATCATTTTTATCAGGATGGATCAGCACATGACCTTACAAACCAAAATTAATTTGTCCATTGTATAAGTTGAGTGTTTTTATCTTATTTAACCCAGTTAATGCTAAGAGAATTTCTTCAAAATGCCGAAGCATCTTTATTGGGTTAAGCTCGATTTAACTAAAACAAAAATATAAAAGTTTGGTTATTTAACTTTGACATAGGGCGGATTCTGATTCATTTTCCATTGTTATCTTTAAGGTCGGAGAGAAGTGCATATCAAAATAACAAAATATCCAGTGTCAAATACTTGAAAAAGTGAAAAACACTCAGAAATTGAACTTTATAATAATTGAAAATTTCTAATAAACGCAAATTTAGAAATAAAGTTAATTTTGGGAAACGTATTGAGTGAAATTTACGAAATGAAATTCTTTAAAACAAAATACACTACGAATCGCATAGAGGTGGTCGTAGTGGTTCTGAATATTAATTGGATGTAAGAAATCAATTTTAGAAACATTGTATAAAACGAGTTAAATAATTTCAAATGTTTAAGAAGTTTTGAAAATCACTCAATAATGTTCCGATTGGTTTCCTACATGAAGTACTAAATCAGAACCACTTTGATTACCTCTGTGCGATCCGTAGTGGCCGAGTTAAATAATTTCAATTGTTTAAGAATTTGTGTTTTGTTTAAAAGAGTTTCAATTCTTAACTTTCACTCAAAGCTTTTCTCAAAATTAATTTTTTTTCTCTTGTGTTGAAATATTTGTGTTTATTAGCAATTTTCAAACAATATTATGAAAGTTCAATTTTTGAGTGTTTTTTTAACTTTAAGTATTTATGGGACACGAGACTTTAATATCTTGAAGCAGGCTTTGAAAAACTTCGTAATGTCAAATGTTCCACATTTGTGTAATAGGAAATTTAGTTTGGAAATTTAGTTGTTTGCTAATCAAATTTACTTCGAGAACCTTCTCTGCCGTAAACGGCCGTGCTCTAAGATTGTAAAATTACCCATCAGGGAATCGTTTGATGGCTAAGTAGTTGATATTCAAGGATTCAAATTGGTTTGAAAAGCATTTGAAAATACATTTTAAGTTTTTTATTAAACCATTTTGAAGTGGTTCATGTTTTTTTTTTGTTCTTAATTTAACGAAAACAATTGAGATATTCAACAATCGATGGCACTATCATAAATATTTCAAATTTGTGTAATTTAAGATTTAAGTTTTAATGGCTCACGAATTAGAAAGAGGTAGATTTGTGTGACCATATGACCATACAAAATATAAATGAGATACGGCTTCCGCAAGTGAAAGTGAAATTTGTAAAAAAAAACTCGCTTGCGTATGGTCACACCAGTCAAATTAAATTGCCGAAAATAAAGTTATTTCTAATTATTACGTCACACTACCGAAATTAAATTTCAATTAAAATTCATATTATGCACATCGAATTTATATTTTGATATCGAAAACCGAAACCACATCAAAACTAATTAATTAATGCAATATAAGACTTCAAATTATTGTTTGTGCTTAATCCGTACAAGTAATTTTAATCACTTCCGACTTTATGTCGCAGCACATTTACATACGTGTATCGAATTACTGTGTAAATTATCAAATTTCTAAACCTGCTTTAAAAAAAAGAAAATTACTGCTTACGTAATACGTTTGGCACATTAATAATTGCAATTTGTGTGTACCCACTGTGATTGTTATACTGGGTCAGTATATAACAGAGTGCGAAAACCCCGCGATAATCAAATAAATTACATGTCAAAAAAAATCTTATAAAAAATCTTAGATTATTTTGCAAAAAGATGTATGATTACTATTTCAATGGGTAACAAATATTCAAACAATGAATACATTATTCATTCATCGTAATATGATCTCATATGGTAGCTTACTAATTAAATTAGTATTTGAGCTCGATATGCAAAAAATTGCAAAAAAAATTCGAATTACTAGTCGTTGATATCATCAAACGCGCATTTACGCGCCACCACTCTAAAGGTTAACAAACCGATACTTCTTTGGCCTTTTGACATTTTTGAACCGACATCTAAATACACGTAACATTCATTAAATTCTAAAAATACGCAGATGTTAAAAAATTTAATGATCCAGTATAAAGAAAACCCATTCCGAAATTTTATAATAAATTTAGTTTCTATTAATCACCGACACCGAGATTCCATTAACGAAAAACTATTTTTGGCGCATGAATATCGAGCGCTCGCTTCACTCCCACCACAGAAGCATAGCTGTTTATTTTATAATGAATAAAAATGTTAAATTTATTTTGGAAAATATATACAAATTAAGATTATAGATTTAAGATGTACAAGATTACATGTAAGCGTGACATATTTATTGGAAAAATTACTACAATTAACGAGCATTTGAAAGCGCGCACCACAAGCGTCGCATCTTTTGGAGTATATCGCATACAAAACTATTTCGACGGCAATGCCCTATACCAATATCATATCATTCACACATGATACCGTGCTCGTTCACATAAATATTAAGAATTTAAATATAAATTTTAAGAACCTTGGATTTTCGGATTCTTTATATAATGATGTAATTAAATTTTGTAATAAATATAAACAAAAAAACCTGCGTTGACGTCATAAACAACCTATATGTTTAACAGATTTATGATATATCGCAATTACATTAAATATTGAATGTGTGGTCCCTCCATTGCATACATATATATTGGTGGTGGTGGGTGTACAATTTTTCATTAAACTTATAGAAAATCAATAAATTCGTAATTGAAATTTTATGATTCCGGTAGTTAGTGGAGGGAAATGGTGTGTAAGTGTTTTTTAGATTTGTTTTTCCTATGCTATTGAGTATATCGATTAATTTCGAAATAATTAAACTTATGGCTTATCACACACGCGTACATAATACATGAACATTACATACGTGTAATTCCAAAACCGCACAATGGTTTTTACTTTAATCGAATACAGTTTCTTGATTTGTCCAACCGATGTTTAATAATTATTTTCTCACCGCAATTTCGGCTGATAACGAATCGTTTATACGAATTTGTTTTATACAAAATAATATTGGTTGCAAATTTACGGTAACGGAAAAGTTAATTTTAAAATGATCCAATTCGTTTTTAAAAAACAGGAACTCGTGCTCCGTACAAACAACTTACGAAGAATTCTTGCTCTACCTGCATGGATTGGGTACTTTTCGTTTGAAGTGTCGTCGAAAAATTTACAACTGTTAATATGTTCTATGTATACATGTTGCTAGTCCAATACTCAGCCAGAAAAAACAATGGCAACACTATCGTGAGAGTTTACTAATCCAGCACTTTAAGATGTCACTATGACGACAGTAAACAGTATCGTGATACACTGTCATGACATCCAACCTAGGGTTACCAGATACAATTTGTAAAAAATATATATACCTCATAGCTCGCCTTAAAGGTAACAAATGATCCCAAAGTCTAAAATTGTCGTATGCAATATTCACGATTCGTTCTCCGACCTACCACACAGGGCTTTGTAGTCCATTAGTCTATGGTCTCAAATCCCCTATATTAACTTAGCTCTGATCAATTACATTTATATTCGTTTACTTACAATTTTAGTAACTTCCATTAAAACTGGTTTCGAAAACAAAGTTTAAATTTCGTTCTGAAGAATAACACGTGTCTTTTAGTTGTAAATCATTGACTAGCAATATTGTCTAACTTAAACAATGTCTTAAATATTGTCTAACTAAACTGATCAAATTAGGAAATCTCTTTGTACTGTAACATTATAGAATTATGCAGCTATGATTGAATTTGATGATTTGTGTAACTTCTTCCAATTTTGAAATGAAAACAACTTGAGATCAGCAGTTGATAAACCGTTCAATATATTTTATAGCATTGGCCAGGGCGGTTTGCAAAGATTCAGGACCAAATCAATGCAACAATTATTAAAAATAGGTACGGGTCCTACTCTTCACCAGGATTTATTATCCATACTGTTAAGGTGGCGGAAGCATAAATACGTCCATACGGCTGATATCGAAAAAATGTTCAGGCAAATCGCCGTTGATGAAGATGATCAGAACTAGCAACGTATTTTATGGAGAGAGTCTTGAAGAAATTCAGGAGTTTAAGCTGACCACTGTCACATATGGAACAGCAGCACCAACTTAGTTAGCGGTGAAGTTACTACGACAGCTGGCGTTCGATGAACAACCAAACTATCCTATAGCGTCCAACGTCGTTTTAAATGATTTCTACGTGCATGACCTAATTTCTGGGCAAAACACACTGAAAGAAGCCTTAATCAGCCAAAAACAAACCGTTGATTTACTGAATTGCGGTGGATTTACGTTAAGAAAATGGGCAACAAACAACAACGTTCTCTTGGAATCCATACCAGTGCATATAAGGAATCAAAATCGATTGGAATTCAAGCTTGATGACACAATTAAAAATCTTGGATTACACTGGAATCCAGCAACAGATACATTCGGTTTCATCGTCACTCAATCCACGCCTGCTAAAACTACTAAACGAAACCTACTTTCGGATAGTGGAAAACGTTTTGACCCATTAGGCTGGCTGGCACCAATAACGGTTGTAGCTAAACTGATGATGCAAGAAATCTGGCTAGCAGGCCTATCTTGGGATGACGAACTTCCGTCACACATATCAAGAAAATGGCAGGAATTTAACGGTTTTCTACCTTTCCTGGAAGAAATATTTATTCCACGTTGGATCCATTTTGAGGAGAACAATATTTACTTCAAATCTACAAATTCAGAAGGCATTACTATTGTGAGACATCTTGCATCAAAAACAAAGGTTGTTCCGATTAAAAAATTACTTTCACTACCTCGTCTTGAGCTTTGTGGAGCGTTGCTGCTCACTAAATCAATGTACCAAGTTAAAGAAGCAATGCAAATACCGGAAACAACTTCGTTCTTTTGGACCGACTCAATGATCACCTTATGTTGGATTCGAGGGCGTCCTCATAAATATAAAACTTTCGTCGCCAATCGAATATCGGAAATTCAAACATACTCAAGTCCGTCACAATGGCATAACGTTGTATCAACCGACAATCCAGCAGACTGCGCATCAAGAGGGACCAGTCCGAAGGAACCAAAAAACAACAATTTATGGTGGACGGGTCCAGATTGGCTACAATTTTCAACCGAACGTTGACCACAACAAACTACTGCTCAAGGGGAAGCTATTTTAGAAACTAAACAATTGGTTACATTTGCAACATCAACAATAATCACTCCGTTTGTACAGATTATAGAACGATTTTCAAACATGAACAAAATAGTTCGCGTTGTTGGGCTCTGTCGACGGTTTATAAATAAATGTTTGAAAAAACAAGTTACCGGATCGCCAACTTTACTTTCTGCTGAAGAACTTAATGAATTCTACAACGAGCTGGTTAGAATAATTCAATACGCGGAGTTCCAGAATGAGATCATGCAGATTAACAAAGAAGGCTCAGTATCAAGAAAAAGCAAGCTCCTTTCGCTTAATCCATTTATTGATGAACATAACATACTAAGAGTAGGAGGAAGAATAACTAGTTGTAAACTGAACTATGATATCTGACATCCAAAGATACCGCCTCCAAAACATAGATTCACAAAGCTACTAATCAAAGATGCTTATCTAAAAACATTACATGGAGGGATTCAGTTAACTCTGTCACATCTTAGAAACAAATACTTAGATAACGAACGGCAGAAGCACCATACATACGGAGATAGCAAAATGCATCTCGTGTATTCGGTTCAATGCTTCAACAAGACATCAACTAATGGCAAGCTTACCCAAAGAACGAGTCACGCCATCACGTCCATTTACTAATACAGGAGTTGACTACGCCGGACCAATCTCACTAAGAGTTTCTAAAGGACGTGGGAATAAGTCATACAAAGGATACATAGCAGTATTTGTATGCTTTGCTACCAAAGCAGTGCATATAGGGATTGTCAGCGATATGACCAGTGCATCCTTTATCGCGGCCTTTAAAAGATTTATGGCTCGAAGAGGTCTTTGCAAATGGATTTACAGCGATAATGGAACCAATTTTGTTGGAGCCTAGGCACTGGTTGTAAAGGATAAACAAAAAGCTCTACAACAAGCAAATCTTGACCTCCAGCAAATGGCATAGCACTTCATACCACCGTCTGCACCACACTTTGGGGGACTTTGGGAAGCAGCAGTGAAATCTCTAAAATTTCATCTTAAACGGGTAATTAGAGACACAACCCTCACATATGAAGAGTTAGCAACGGTTACATCACAGATAGAAGCATGCCTCAATTCAAGACCACTTACACCAGATCCAAATGCGTTGATATTAACACCGGCACATTGGTGATTCACTAATAACTATGCCAGAATCGAACATGCTGAATGAAAACATTCCTGTCAATCATCGGTGGAGATTACTACAAAACATGGTTCAAGATTTTTAGAAACGCTGGTCAAACGACTACCTTACCGAACTACAACAAAGAACTAAATGGACAAGCAAACAACCAATGGTTAAAGTAGACGACATTGTCTTAATAAAAGACAACAACTTACCGCCAACAAACTGGCCTTTGGGAAGGATCATTGACATACATCCTGGTAGCGATGGTTTGACTAGGGTAGTCACAGTAAAACGAGGAAATGGTTCCATATTGAAAAGACCCATTAGCAAAGTAAGTGTCCTACCGTTCGACACCGAGAAGTCGCAAAATAAGGCAGCGAATGACTCCCGTACCAAGGTTCCTAAAGCCACCAATCTCATAGATCTACCATTACTTCTACTATGTTTAGTGGCGATCACTACACTGCCCAGTCTAGTTTTCTCGACCGAACTGCTGATGTACAACATCACCACTCTTAATCACTAATCTGAGCTGTATCTAGAAAATTTAGGAAATCTGGCAAGGAACATGGATCAACTTTGCATAGAAACAGTTGAAAGACAATCATCAGATATGCTCTGTAATCAACACCCAGCTCATGCATATTCTAACTGAAATCGAGGACAAGAACGCAATACTTCACTACAGAGAAAGGAGAAGAAAATGTGGGTTCCTAAATATCGTGGGCAATTTGGTAAGTCACCTATTTGGAGTTCTAGATGAACGGGATGCGAAGCACTATGAAGAGGAAATACAAACGGTTAAACTAAATCAACAACACCTTTTAATGATAGCCAAGAATCAAACATCTATTGCTGACGCAACTTTAAACGTCTTAAAACGAACTGATGAAGACAACAGACGTCATTGGCAAGCTATACGCAACAAATACGTTCCGCATTAGGTGAAAACGCGGTGTCTTCTGTTTGATTATGGGTTATCGAAACGTTTTTGGGCCGAAGCGGTGAACACGGTTGTATATTTAATCAACCGACCGCCGATAAAGGTGTTATCAGGACGGATACCAGAGACGGTTTGGACTGGAAGACAACCAGATTTGTTAAACTTGAGGGTTTTTGGATCAAAGGCTATATGCCAAAACAAAATCGAAAAAAACTCGATCCAACAGCACAACAATGGAGAATGGTTGGCTATTGTGAAAATCAAAAAGGGCTTCGTATGTACATTCCAACAAATGGTGAAGTTTTCTCAGTCCGTGATTGTATTTTTGATGAGTCCTGCGAATATTTAAACATCGACGTTGATGTCCAATTCTTTAAAATGTCAAATAACGAACAATCGGTGGTTAGGGATGTCACTGCGGTTGCGTCTGATTCATCGGGGATTCATCTGTAACGTATTTCTTTACCGTTGTCAAATGAAGTGGGAGCTAATGACAGCCCAGGCGATGAAGATGAATGTTTCAGTGACGAAACGATTGTTAACGCACAAGACAATGGTTCTGATAGCGATTATTGCGACAAGCTATGGAAGATGAATATGAAGCGATTATGGCAAACGAAACATGGACTCTGTGTAATCTACCGAGTAACAGCAAAGCAATCAAGTCAAGTGAAGGTCTGGATTATGAGGAAACGTATGCACCAGTAGTGAAGTATAGCTCAATTCGCTATCTGTTGGCACTAGCTGTTCAATACGATATGAATGTTGAGCAGATGGATGCAGTGTCTGCGTTACTTCAAGATGAATTGAGGGAAACTGTGTATATGTTGCAACCAGCAAGATTCGCGGATGGAACAGGGAAATTTTGTAAATTAAACAAGGCACTTTATGGATTAAAACAAGCCGGCCGTGCCTGGAACCATTAGTTGGACAAGGTGTTGGCAGAGATCGGCATGACACGATCTAAAGCTGATAGATGAATCTATTATAAAATCGACAGAAATTCCAAGTTGTTTGTTGCGGTATACGTCGATGATTTTTTGATTTTAAGTACCAACAAAGCACAGAGCACGGGTTTGAAAGACGAACGGTTCCAAACGTTTTCAAATGAAAGATATAGGAGAAGCTCAAAGCATTTGGGGATTCCGAATTACAAGGGATCGAGAAAAGGGATTTTTATTGCTGGATCAACAGGATTAAATTACCAAAATTTTGAAAAAATTCAACATGTCTCAATCTAACCCTGTTGCGACACCAATCGACATAAATGTTAAGCTAGACAAAAGTATGTCACCAACCAGCAAATCCGAAATTGGGACCATGCAGAAAATTCCATTTCAAGAAGCAGTAGGCAGCCTTCTGTATGTAGCACAGGGTACGTGACCTGATATTGCCTACGCAGTAAATTTGGTGAGTCGTTTTCAAATAATCCCGGAAAGCAGCATTGGGTTGCAGTGAAACGGATCTTCCGTTACTTGAAAAGCACAGTAGGTGCGAAGCTGGAATATCGGAGATCGGAATAGAAAACATTACTGGTTTTAGTGATGCAGACTGGGCGAGTGATCTTGATGAAAGAAAATCCACCACTGGCTATGTTTTTCATAAAACAAGGTGGAGGAGCAATAACATGGTTATCACGCAAGCAGTAACCGAAAAATATGTCTTCACTTCCGTTTTACTCATAACAGGAGTAACAAGAGCCGTGTTTTATTTTCCACATACAAAAAATCTGTTTTCAACAACATAAACATAAATGTGCTTCATTACCACATAAAAGCTTTGGGTCATATTTTTCAATGTGAAGAAAAGAAAGAATGAACGACTTAAAATGGTTTGAATTACAGAGAAACAATAGAATTTTGATAATTGCTTCATTGTCAACCCCATTTTCTTAATTATCTACATACATTGTATACACGGGTAGTATATTAATTGAATCTACGCGGTGTAGACAATACGGTACCACACTGTTGATTATACCCCGAACTCACATGTCTAAAATACGAAGAGCAAGATATACCATACATATTATTCTAATAAATTGACCCCTACCCGTACCGTACTCAATCAAAAGGTTATCAAGGTTTTCTTCTTCTCATCAAATTTAAAATTCTGATTGTGCACCATTGGCATTTTCAACACCAATAAAATATACTAATTTAGTATATTTTAGGTTTTGGTTAATCTCTAAATATGCAAATTAATTTTAGATGTATGCTCATCCATATTCCATACGTACGAATACATATAAACTGATGACGTATAAAACATGCTACCAATACAGAATTTAATTGAATATTCGATATATGCAAATTAATAAATAAGAGTAATAAAAAAATATTTAAATTTTGTTTTTGGGATATAAAATATCTAAATAAATAAATATTTAGCAGTAAATTATGTAAAGCGTCTTAATAAATCATAAAATTGTTTTGTACTCACTTCTTCGACCGATTTCTTTGAAAATTCATTTAAAGATTGTACCCAAGAGTGTAGTAATTCATTGACAATAACTAAATCTGTATACAGCCATCGAAACACTTGACTTGTCCAAGTGACAGAGACCTGAAAATAAACAAAAAATATTTATATTAATAATTTGTCGGGCTAACCTTCGTTCGAATGCCAATGTTATTCACGATAACCAAGATTTTATCGAGACGTTTTTATTCCATCATCCATCAAGATTATGAACATTGATAACAAAGCAATTTTCTAATAAGTTTATTTTGTATTTATTACTGGTGTGGTATTTGGTGTATAAAAGAAATGCCAACAAGCATAGATAAAAATGAGGGAGCGTTTTAGAGCAAAAAATGTTATGTAATCAATTGTATAGTGCGCGCATAAGCACTTAACACAATGTTGTCATACAATAAAATTTATTTCGATCACATGTTTGTAATAAAATAACTTCGGGGCACTAAATTTATTACGATTTTTGTAATCAATAAAATTTATTGTTTCGTTAAACACTATTAGTTTCAGAGATGGTCGATTATTCCGGTTACAAATAGAGATGCGGTATGTGGCTATGATTCATTTCGATTATTTTATTGGAGGTTACTTACTGCATATTACAATACATTAAGGGTCTGAGTCATTATTATTTTCACCAGATAATCTTTAGTCTTTACGTATATGAAGTTATCCCACCATTCTAGCCCAGAAAATAAAAAAATATCATCAGGCAACACTAATCAATAAAAAACTCCACTTGCTCTTATGTGAAGTTTATAGAACTCGTATTTGAACTAAAATTTCGTACAAAAAATTAAAAATTTTCATTAAAAAATGGTGTATTGCTTTTCAAAATATTCGCCTTTAATATCTATACACTTTTGCATACGCTCAAACCATTTATCGAAACACTTTTGCTAGTCCGTAGATGATAGCTCCAAAACATGGTTTTTGAACGCTCCAATCGCTTCTTCAGGCGATAAAAATTGTTGTCCACGCATCTTATCTTTGATTGTTGGGAACAGCAAGAAGTCATTGGGTGCCAAGTTGGGGCTGTAAGGCGGATGACCCATTAACTCGATCGTTCGAATGCTCAAATACTCGCTTGTTTGATGTGATGTGTGTGAGCTCGCAATATCGTGATGCAAAATGATTTGCCGTTTTGGGTTGTTTTCTCTCAAATTGTGGAAAACCTCGAGCAAATAACGGACCGTATGCCAAGCTGAATTGACTGTCTTTTGATTTACAAAAGCCACAGTAGCCATATGACCGGTTTTCGTGAAGAAACACGCTACCATTTGCTTCCAAACGCTCTGAGCTCGATGAAATAAGTCGCTTGCAAAATTTTGTATGTAGGGCAATTACTGGCTCTAATTCATTTTTCACAGTCTTTCCGTCTAGAGATGTGTGGGTAATTTTAGTTAGTTTTCTATTCTGATACCTCACAATTGTACCGTGGTGCAGGTTTTCGAATCTACTACCCCACGCACGCACATCATAAGGGAGCTTAGGCCTGTTCTACACAGTGTTCCAAGCTGATATCTCGGCTTTAAATGTCCACTTGAGACTTTGAAGCTTAACGTCACAGAGTCAGACATTGTACATTGCACAAAATTCTCTGCTTAATTCGTTATTAACCCTTTAGTTGATTCGAAACTCGTTAAGGAATGTAAACATTTCCTCAATCTTCTCTGTCGATCTAACAGCGCACCCACATAATCACTTCACTGTAACGTTGTAGGAAACGAAATCGCTGATCTTCTGGTCAAAGCTCGTTTACAGCTAAAACTAACCGAACTAACGAACTTGCTATTCCATTATCATTTAATAGTGGTAAGGCAGCAAGTAAAATTTACTTTACGGATTTGCGGGAGCAAAAGTGGCTCTCCACTCTTACCTGACACATAGTTAAGGATTTTATCATAGAACCCAAGCTAGATAACTAAATAACTGTTAGGGTTTACTCCGACCCCCTTATACAAAAACTGCTTGGAAAATAATGATACAAGTATTCATTACGATTGTAGCTGTCCTTCTTTTGCCAGGATACGATCCCATGTATTCAATTTTCGATACATTGCTGAGGATCAGCTGCAGTCAACTTCTTGGATCAAATTCCTTCAGCTTCCCAAAGAGCCGGAGCGCACTTATACTCTTTAATGGAATCTCCGGTTTGCACCATGGACCCTTTATTTTGATTTAACGGTTGCGGAATTAAAATACCAGCTAATATTTCAACTACATGAAGCTATGGAGAAGCCTGGATTAATGAATTCGAAGAGGTAATAGAAAGAAAGCTAGATGATAAACGTGGTGGAGACTGTTCCAGGGCCATATGACTTTCAATAATCCAATAATGGCAGATATATGCCAAATGGTGGAAGAAAATAAAAGATCAATACAAAATTTGGCACAACAAATGGTTCAAAAATGTCATCAACAAAACAAGAACCACGGAGAAATGAAACAAAAAATTAAAGAAATCAAAATAGGCAATGAAAGATTCGAAAATAAAATAGACGAAATGTTTCTAGAGGTACGCGTCATAGTAAAAAAGAAGTTCAACTGATGCAGTCGAATGTTCAGGAGATTGAACAGAGTAATCATCTGGCACAGACGAGCGTTTAGTAAAGCAATATGCTCACCAATGATATGGAGAGAGCTAACATAAATGCTTTCAATGACAGTATTCGGGATCCAGAGATACGTAAAGCGGTGGTTTTGTCACCGAAAGCAACTTTCGCTGAACAGATGCTTTCGCTGATTGCTTGTGCTATAATAATGAAGTTCTACAAGCCTTCATCAAACCGCCAATTAATGTACGGCGCGTTGAAATAGACACCGAAAGAAATGTTGAGCGGACAACGTCACGATTCCGTGATAGTGGGATAACTTGTTATGTCTGTGACAAGGTGGGTCACATCTCGCGGAACTAGTGGAAAACCGACAAAAGCAAGATAAGCCACCATCTCCAATGAAGCGAAAATCAAAGAAAGCTAAAACGTTTGCAAAGACGAAGACCCAGCTTAAAGGGACATAAGCTGGCCCTCACAACTGATTGCCTCATAACTTCCATCGTATTTCCAGATTAGCACCAAGTGGTGACAGCTTAACAATAAGAAAAGTTGTGTGAATATTCTAGACAAAAGAGCAACTCACACGATATTTCGAAAAGATCTTGCCTGTGAAAACTAAAAGCCAGCGAACTGGTTAAAAATGCAAACAGCATTCTTCACAAAAAAATAGTGAGAAAAAGAATTAGGGATACTAATTTTCAACACGAAGTACTGGTCGCCGAGATTCTCGATGATGTCATTCTAAATACTGATTTTATGAGCACGAATGATTTCGTGTTGGATGTTGGACGGGAAATTCTGAGTTAGGGTAATGTCGAGAGGCAACTTCGACTCAGCGGCTCAAATATATCAACCAACAGGCGAGCAATAATTGACCATCCAGCGAAGCTGTGACCAAAAACAGAAACAATAAATTGGGGAAAATTGGAGGAAGGTTCTCCCAGGTCACCCAGTTGTGAATTGTTGAAGCCAATAAACTAAAACAAATAATTAGTTTGGAGAATCATCGGAAAATGTGTAGAGTTAAGTATCATAGTGAAAGGCGAGCAGACAAATGTGGTAAGAAAAGTCAATAAAGCAGAATAAAAGTAAACAACAATACCAGAACTGGACCGAAAATTTCACCAAGGAGAAGAAAAATGAAGTGCAACGATTACTAGAATGATACATGTCCATTTTATGTGGTACACTGGAAAATAATGGAAGGACCACTATGGTAAAACATAGAATTGACACCGGAACAGAGACATTGAGTCGCCAAGCACCTAGAAGATCTTTGACAAAACAAGAAGAAGTGGATCGAATAATTAAAGACATGTGAGCGGCAGGAGTTATGGAGCAGTCCGTGGAGCTTACCGATGGTGTTGGCAGGACGGCAAATTATCGAAAACGTAATGAAGTTAAGGTAAAAAGGATAACATTACCATGAATCGATGACATATTATAGGACGCTAAAATGTTCCTCACATTGGATCTTCAATGTGGCTATTGCCACAACTGAATAAGGCAATTTAATGTGATGTCATTTGGATTATGTAATGCCCCAAATACTTTTCAACAATTATGGGAAAAACTTTCGATGAATACATGAAAACAGAGATAATGTATTTTGGCGCCAATGTTGCAAACAGTTGTTACAAGAATTAACGAGAAAGAACAAGCCATTTGAATGGAAGGAAGAACAAGAGGAATAATTTGATGGTGTGATGGTCTATTGGGCCGGGAAAAGTGGGAAAGCCTTAGAAAATGGTTGTTTAAAACGAATATGGAAGAGCTCGGACGGGAAAGTTAAACAATTATTGAAAGTTGTGCAGAGAAATAGAATTTATCAAATACTTGAGAATTATCATGAAAAACTAAGTAGAGCCGATGCCGGAATTAATAAAACACTCACAAATATATATAAACAGTCGGAATTGGAGTGGTGTCAAAAATGTAATTTATCACATTTTTGTGCAGCTGTGAGCCGATTATCCGGCTGTGGCGATTATCCGGCCGAGTTATGATCGAACTTCACTCGGACCAAGGAAGAAATTTTGAATCGGTGATATTTGAGAAAATTTGTCAGTTGTTCGGCATCAATAAGACATACAAATCAGTGCAGCCGGAGTTACATCTGCCAGAACAATTTTCGGGAGTAATCTGCGATTACCGGCAGATATTAAGTTTAGTTCGGTTCTAAAATCAGCGTTGTATGGTCAAGATTACCATAATAAAATGAAACAACAACTTGTTGAGACACACAAATTTCGATGCGAAACAATTCGATCACTAATCGATCGATTGATGGTTTGGTATGACGAATATACAAACAATAAAATTGTCGAAGAAGGACAAGGGGTTTGTGTAACCAATCCGCAATGAAGAAAAGGTTATCACCGAATCTCTAATCGACAAGGAAAGAGTCATATGCTGGCATCAATAAGATAAACGACGTAGTTCTGTAAACTAACTAAATAAAGGACAGCGAGAGAAACCCAAGGTAGTGCATTTGGAACGGTTGGCATTATACAGAGGTGGTAGTTTCAATTATGTTCAGAACGAAGAGGCTTATGATAAGTGGAGATAATGTTATGACTTCATCTGGTCTGGGGCTGGTTAATTCAGCTTATATTGGTCCATCAAGGGTTGGGTCCATCAACACTTCGCGCGATAGATTAAAAGCGAAACTGGGCAGTGCCAACAATTATTAGTGGTGTTTTAGTATTTTCAGGAATATTCCAGAGACGGTGTAAATTACGAGGATTGTTGTTGTAAACCGTTAAATTTTTAACTTTATTCAGAATCCAGCGATACGAACTGGATTTTGCAGGGAAAATTGGTAACAATATTGACAGGCCTGACCAATTATTCTATAAACTTAATCGATGACATCCAGTCTTTTCTGGTTGGTGTTAAAATTATTACCTTGATTGATCAAAATTAACTAATAATTATGACCAATGAGACCAAAGTTTTGTTTTCACAAAGTTCGCTTGATTAGAAGCCAGCTTAATGAAGGTATAGCACCAGACGCGGTAATTGAAATGTGACCTTGTAAATCTTGGAGTCTGCTTTGACTGAGCTGGTAGATTCTCAAATAAACAGATTATTGGCGTACTGTTTTCAATGGAATACGAAGCAAATACGCCAATCAAAACATTGTTTTTTTTTTTAATTTCGTCAACCTGGTAATACATACAATGATCGTATATTAATCAACTTTCTTCAATTCAATCACAATTTTTGATTTCATTTCGTGTTTTGGTTCAGGTCACCTGATTACCTAATAACACTTGTTACCTAGAACTACTTTGCTTATTGTTTTCGTTGCACATCCGTTAATTGATTAGTTCTAATATGTTTTAGAGGATGTTGACTTATGTTTGAACCGTAATAAAAAGTTTAGCGTGACACCAAAGTAAACTGAATAATGTTTTTGGTAAGGATTGTCTCGCTACGATGTTAAAAAACCTCTTATCGTGAATAAAAATTAAAACGTAAATAAAAAATATAATGAAACTTACCGTATCAGGTCCCACAACATTGGAAGGTGGCGTTACTAAACTCTTTTGTTTTTTTAGTTCGGGACCCGGACTCTTGCGTGACAAACGCTTTCTTAGTGTGGGGGTCGATGGTACAAAACTACCACCAGATTTAGGAGCTGATTTCA
Source organism: Nephrotoma guestfalica (assembly GCA_963691935.1). Taxonomy (NCBI): domain Eukaryota; kingdom Metazoa; phylum Arthropoda; class Insecta; order Diptera; family Tipulidae; genus Nephrotoma; species Nephrotoma guestfalica. The sequence goes on from OY829914.1 coordinate 216,097,917, forward strand.
TAACGCCTTTAGATAAAGGTTTAATTAAAGGTTCCTGTGAAATAAAAACAAAAGAATTATGATTAGTTTTGTAAATTAAAATTGAATGCCAAAAACAATTTGTTTTACCTTAGCTACTAGATCTTTCGGTTCGGATTTATTTCGTAATTTATCGTTCGTTTCAACATTTGTTGATGCTGTTGCTGAACCAGCTGCTGCCCCTATTAATTTACCATCAACAGTACTAGTTGATTGTGCAATATCACTTTTTTTAACATATTTCTTATATAAAAATTTACACAGCCATAATAGAGCAAGGGCGATAAGCGCCCATGCAAAAATAAACATTGCTAATGTATCCATTGTTAAGTCACCAACACCTTCAAAACTGCATATATAATCGTCTATTTGATCAGCTAAATCTGCCGCCATAATACAATTTCCATTTTATGTTTCAATTTTATATGTGTTGTTCACAATTAATTTCATTTTAAATTTAATATTCCACCAAAAAATAACAATAATAATAATAATTTATTCACACACACCAAAGAAAATTTTTTTGTTACACAATATTTTTAAAATTAAAAAAAAGATTTTTCCACTTTACACTTGTAAAAGACTAAAACAAAAACAAAACGGAAAATTTAGAAAAATGCACGGTTAACAAAAATTAATTTAATTTGAATTTAACTATATAATTAATGTTTTTCTGAAATTGAAAATAAAAAAAAAAATAATAGAATTAATAAAAATTATAAAAATTGCGATAAACATAATAATTAAGAAAACAAAAAAATTTAAAAACACATGTACTAGCACAAGCGCACAGGGAAAATTCTTTTTTTTTAATTTAATTTTTTGTTTTTTTTTTATTATTTTAACACAAATAAGACATAATCCAAGTACAAAAAAAAAAGAAAACACGATTTGTTATAAAAATAAAAAAAAAGTTGGCGAGACACAAAATTAAAATTATAATTAATTTATTTATTTCTAATTGAAATTGTTTTAAATTCTATAACGTCTTTAAAATTATAATTTTATATCTTAAAACATTTTTGGAAAACAAAAAATTATTAATTCACTACATTGCAATATTATTTAATATAATTTAATTAAAAATTATAAAAATATTTAAAAAAAAAAATAATTTGATTTAATTTTTTGTGCTGGGAAAATTTATTTTTATCGAAAATTTTCTACTAAACTACTTGAAAGCGAAAATTTAATTTAAGTTGAAAATTAATTGGTTTTTATTCTCAATGCGCGGCGCTCTCGTATACACTGTGAGACTACAAAAAAGAAAGAGAGAAAATTATTGTTTGCGAAACAAAATTTTCATCTCAATTTGATTGAAATGATCGCGTACATTTTTGAAAGGTGAATATTTTATTAATGAGAGTCTCTTCTGCATCGTATTCGTGCATACTTTCTAAGAAGCGTGTGCCAAATTATCAAAAAGAGATGAACTTGAATCGATGTCTACATAATAGTCAAAAAAAAAATGTATTTTAAAATAGATAAATTTAATCACGTGACCTGTGGTTGTGGGCAAAACACAAAAAAAAAAATATTTAGAAATATTTTGCCGGTTGGTGTAGTCTTATTTAGTAGCATATACTGTAAACGCTGCGACGAAACCTGTCGGTTAATTCTAGTTTAGTGAAATTTATAGTGTAAGGCGTGAAGAAAACTGTTTTTTTTTCAATTAGTTCAGAATGTTAGTATTGTAGTTGGAATTTGTGACTTAATTTAATTATACCTAATTAATTAATTAATTAATTCGATGAGGTCACTTAGTCTGGCTACAAGTGCGTGCGTAACATCTCGTCGGGGCAAAGATTCAATCCCAGCTACTGTAGCTCCGAAATGTCTACGATAGTATGAACAGTAAACTCGGGACGAAAACTATCATTCATCTGAAATATATTGTCTCATCTTTTTTTATGGATCGAAGTTTTACAGTATCTTATATGTCAGGAACATCCCAAGCGGTAAATAGAAATTCTCCTCTATTGTTCCTAATTATTCGGGTTTCTGCGGTAAATAACAACAAAACTACCAACCACCAGGATCTACATGGTGAATTTTGGGATATTCGAGCAATTTCAATTGTTTCAAAAATTACAATGAAGAACATCAAAGCAAATATTCAGAGCCCTACTTCATTCGAGAGTGCCATCTATTGATCAATAGCGTTATAATTTCATATTCTATGTATTCGAATTCAACGTATCTTCAGGCAATTCTCATTTTGTTTTCGTTTTTTCTAAATGTCAAAATAAAAGATAATACGTTTAATTTGAATTTACGATTCCGTTTGGTTAATGCAATTAAAATACATGCGGTGGTATAAATATTTTTAAAAATTATTTAAAATAATAAATTCGTAAAAGTTTGATACACCGAAAGCAAACTAAAATAACTTCAATTCTACAACCTCAAAAATGTATGCCGATCGACGCTCAAAAGGAACAAAGAGGAAATAACCCCATTCTACAGTATTTGTGATGATTTCTTGAAAGATTGGTATGCAACGCTATGTCCAGGTACGTACCTAACTTAATCGCGGTTTATAAAAAAAGAAATTGTAACCGATGTTTTTTATTTCCTCCAATTTTATTTCTGACAGTGTTAATAAGAACAACAGTAACTATAACCGGCAGCTACAACATAATGGTGGCGTTGATAACAGAAACAGAAAAGCTAATGTTTTAGAGGGAATTGCGGGTCTTCACGCAATGCAAAGACCACGATCACCACACCGTTCTCGGCTTAAAACTAAAAGGTACTGATACATTCATTCATTCGTACTAATTTTATCATTTGCACAACAAGATAACCACTCCTATTACTTTTCATGAGTACAAATATTTTATCAGATACATTTTTACTCAACCAATCGAGCGAACAATAAACGTGTAGTGACTCTACGACGCAGAAGACCAGAAACAACTCGAACAAGGCGCTGAGTTAGTATAAAGTAATCGGCTACATACCGCAAAGGCATAATTCTAGATGGCCCTGGTGGGCGACTTGTTAATAGATAGGTCAACTGAAAATCCATAGGTACGAGTGGTCGGAATATTAGCGATCATAGACTCTCCAAAATGCAACACCGCCACCAATTTTTTAGAACAGATAGTCTGCTCACTGCGGATCTGAAAATTAGCCAAACTAATCAAAACCGCACTATTGGCCACTGCATCAGAATTAGCAAAATAGCAAAAAATCGCACAGTAAAATACCGAATCGCATGATAAGAGAAACTAGTCAGTAATTTGAGACTTCGAAATTGTAGTCCTTTGGAATGTGCGACCGCATCATTTTCATGATTTTTTTCCGCCATTGCGATCTTGTTCTCGTTCTTTGTAATAATTACGAATATCGTTTTCTTAGCCTTAATGGAGAGAAAATAATTGCAAGTATTTGCTGGTACTATATGCTAACCTGGGAGTCACGTTCATAGATGTCGTCATATGAAACGAAGTCGCTCGCGATTAAGATTTAAATGTCATTTGAAAATGCTTTCCAAACGAATAGCTTTTCGTTGTTTATATAGAAATTCAGGAATTCAGTTTAAAACTGAACGTAATCTAATTACCCCAGATTTAAATCAAAATTGATTCTTTAAATCAAAAAATTTGATCCTCTCATCAGACTGCAGTGACCAATTTCGAATTTTATATTATTTGACGCATACATAGATGCGATTTGTATATGAAATGTTGGCTTCTTCTGGATGACAGTTATTAGGTCGAAACCAAACTGCCAACTTCTTGATAACCTCACCTCGATGTCAAGCTGATGTCTGGCTGTCGTCGAGAATAACCCAAAATTACATATAAACAAGAACGTGAACAATTAAGTACACTCTTATTTACCTCTACAACTATTAAAAGTCCAACGACATGCTTAGCTAATTCCAGGGTCGTATCTCTTAACCTGTGGCGGCCTATTCATTCAAATGGTCCAAAGCTTACTGCATGGCCGACGCATAACCGCATACAATTCGCAACCGGCCTGATCAAACGGCATTATCGAACGATTCACCGAAAGGTCAAAGTTCTTCTCAAAGCTCAAGACGTTACAACATATTAAAGCTATATTCGTAGGTGTTTGAATTGTTCGTTTAAGTATCCTATCAATACCAGATAATAGAAGAAATTGGGCAATTGGTGCTGTGAGTTGTGTGAAAGCTCCTTTAATTGCACCGAAGGTAGGTTCAAATCTCATCAGAGACAGGATGCCAAGTTTTCTTTATCTGATTATGACCTGTAAGATGCATGAAAGAAAAGGGAGTGTTGGTGGAACAATAATACTGTCTTTTAAAATAAAAAACACCGAAAGAAGATCGAAAGGGCAACAACTATCCAACCATACTAATTGATTTAATGGTGACGTTGAAGTCGTCCAAATTAAAAATAATAAGCATTCAGTACCTATGTCGTTCGATTATACCCGTCTACGGAATACTTTGTTCTACGAAGCGAATTTCAACATTTTGAACACGAAAATCCGTTCTCATAACTTTACCGTGCATAAAATTCAAAATGAAAACATAAAACACCGTGTGACATCTATTAATCGATAGCGGTACTCGCATTATTCGATATTCTATGTATTAGAATTCAGACCAGTCTCCACCATTCTCATTGTATCCACATTTTTGTAAAACACAAAAATAAAAAATAATTAACCATTCGGAAGCGAAAGCTAAGCCCTCATTTTAATGGTACTTTGATGCTGACTTGACCTACTTGACTGTACATTATTATTTGCAACACATTTGCAACACATGCCGCAAAATCTACCTTCAGTAGTGACACAGACACGAAAAGTTGTGTTGGGTAACAGACTAACAACCTTCTGTCATAAAAACTAACAAGTTAAGAACACTAGCCAAAGACCACGGATTACTTCAACGGATTCATCTCATCAACGACTCAGAAATTGGTCACGGACTTAAAACTGAGAACATTGGGCTTACTGAAGCTATTAAGACTTGGAGATCTTCAAAACCTCTCAAACCAAGCACATATAGAGGACAGGATTACGAATAATTTGGTCAATGACTTCGTGACATCAATATACCCACAGGCCCAAGAAATTTAGCATATCGGGATGTTAACTATACCTACCGAAGACATGACAAGTGCAAGCCAAGCAAAAAAAATCCTGTTATGACCATACCTAACGCTACACGAACAACTATGGAAAAATACCATCATCGAGTCCAAAAGAAACGCAGCAATTTAAATAAATTGTCCACCCTATAACCACCGCCATTAGAGACCGAAACGAAGAGTTGGGGTAGAATCAACTTCAACTACGCTAAAGAATGTGCATGTCTCGAGTCAACATTTTCGAACCGTCACTGATCACTCCGTTGGAGAGGAAGGGCGTATGATCGATATTTGGTCCAAATAAAATTGATAAAGGTCAATATAGAATTTGTATCAATTTTGAAATAAAACTACTTCTCGGAGACGGCACAGGGATTTGGATGTGTAACTCGGAGTGCAAGAAGGCTCCCAGCAATCAAGATCCACCTACAGCAAAGACAAATCGACATCCACCTTGGCTACTGCGCCAAGCGATGGCATTGAGCCACAAGGCCGGAGATAACAGTGTATCAACTGACACATTCTATAGTTTCTAGTAGGTCATCCAAGGTGCCACGATCATCACCGCACTATATATGTATCGAATGATGCCTCAATTTAGGACGAGATGGTGTGAATCCTGAATGCATTTCAGCAAGCAGAAAAGGAGGTTGCTGCACTTAGCACACTGCTAACGGAAAATCCTTCGACTAAAAACTAGATTAAGGATGCGGTGTTAAGAGTGGCTGTGTACAGACTATCTGGAAGGAAATTCGGGCTAACTACATCTGGGAATGACAGTGCATGAAGTGGCATCTCTGGCTGAAATCAGTTGGCCACAAGATTTCGGCTGACTAACATAAGCCATCGTAGCATAGAAGCAAGAAAAATCCAAACGATAGTTATACTCCTGGGAACTCGAGCTACTCGATCCAGTATCTAAAGTGTTGAAGCTAAGCTCCGGACGACTTTAAAGTACTGCTTTGCAGATACCGAAGTAGCTATAACCCTAGATTATAAAACTCCGGGGAAACGCCATAAGCGAGACCGAATAGGCTTTCACGATAGTCAGGTATCGCAGAAAGACGAAAACCAAAAAGGAAATCATCATTGTTGAGAAGATGGGCATACGTATGCTGAGATCGTCAAAAAAGGGAAAGCAGACCGGACGATTTGATGATGCGAGTAAATGGCAGCAAGCCAAAACCTACTGCATTGAAAAAATGAGCCAGAACAAGATTGCCGGTATAGAGGCGTTTCACCATAAGAAGATGGCCATCGTGCACATTATGACCTTGAGGGCGAAACTAGTAATACATAGATCAGGTACCAACTGCCATAGCGTAACGTATTACAGTTGTAGAAATGTCGGTCGCAAGAAGAGAGGAATTTAAGAAAGCTACCGACTCGCATCGACGGGCGGTGACCGATATAAGGCCGATAAGATGGATCCTATGGTAAACAATCGACAGACCTTTGGAAGAATTCAATTATCCGAGACCAAAAGAAAGATGTGACCATCATCGATTTTAAGTCGATTTTAGTTTGGAATCACATGCATGGAGTGGGGCGATATTAGACACCAGGGAGCAGGTAGTTGCTAAATGGGCCGCTTCATATAATAGTTTCTGTCTTACTCTATTGAGATGCTCCCACTTTCGAAAGAGGTAATTATGGATCCGGGCAGAACGTAAATTTTGGCTGACAACGGATCGTAAGTAAACTATAAGAAAGTGGGAGGTTAGTAAGACTGAAACCCTCAGTTAACATAAGGGGAGTGTAGTAGAGTGGCTGGAGGGTTAGTAGTTCAGAAAGCGGATGTCTTCGCTTTTCAATTTATCGACACTGGTGAAATTGACGACGAAAATGTATGAAGCAACTTAACACTTTCACAATACATTTTCGTCTGCTTTTGGCAACTTTGTATGTTTACAAAGACATTTATAGCAATGTGTTAAAAACCAATATTTAAATATTGATTTGGTGAAAGCTTTTCCAATATTTTCAATAAAAACCACCCAAGTAAACTAAATTAACTGTACAACCAAAACTAATGACTGCACTACCGATAAATTAACATCTTTGAACTCCAATCAAACGAAAAACTGTTTACATTAAAACTGTTCAGCATGATGAACGCAGCACGTTTAATTAAATCTCTTATTTAAATTATATAGAACGGCTTTAGCAAATCGATCAATTCGATTATCTGGTTAGAGATTAAAAATCAAACCAAATCATTAATCTGCTTCACAAATGGCTGAGTTTTGTATATAGACAAGTTCATGTACAGCGAAGTTTTTTATTTTAAAATATTTGTGGTAATTTTATACGGTTAGTCTAGAATAAATGGGAACGAATTTAAACATCTTATACTGTAATAAAACAATTCCGTCATGATTTTTGGCGTCGGAAATGGCAAACCTAAACATAAAAATTTGAAAACATCTATAAAACGCTATATACAGCAATTTTCTTATTGTATTTATAAAGAAATGTATACGGTTTATTTGTTGTAAATAGTACGCCTACACACCTTAAAGGTAACTCCCACACATAATCGAGCTGATCATATTCTGTGTTTGAGTGAACTTTAGCAAGAATTCGCAATCTCTGAGAAGATAGTAAGTTGAAATAGAAATACCATAAAACATTTTGCTTATGCATGCAGAATAAACTACGAAAATGTATACAGCACAAGATCGTAAGCAAACATCCGCAGTTAATCAAACATAAACTGCTTTTGTGCAAACTGTGAAAGATCACTTGCAGAAGTATTTATTACTGTGGTTTCATCATATGCAGCATAAATAAATACACTGCAACATAACAAAATTTATGAAAGTTTGTACGAAGCATAAAAATTAAAAATGTTTATGTAACCTTAACCACTTTTAAGGTCAGTGTTAACATCTTTTCAACGTAATTTATGTGCCTAATTAAGAAAATTTTTATCTTATTACCATCTATGTAACGTCATGCTCATTAAAATAATTTTATCCAAATCATTGGAATTCTTTCAAACTCTGGTACTTGTATGGAATGTTGCTTCGGGTGCAGTATACTACTGTGGGCAAAAAGTAGTAAGACTTTTAAATCTAAATTTCGCGCGGAAAACCATTCGTCGAAATATTTTTTTTTCTATGTTGGTATGACTGTCAATGACGTCTGTGCCAAATGTCACATCAAAATAATCATTAGTGTTTAGTATACGATTGTCTTTCTGAAGTACAAAAAGTGCATTCGGCGATTTTTACAATGAGTGAAATTATTCAACAAAGAAACGTTCAGAATGTTTCAAAAGGCCTTCGGTGATAATTGTATGTCGCGAGCAAGTGTTTTTGATTGTTACAAATTGTTCAAAGAGGTTCGAGAACGCGTTGACGACGAACCACGTCTAGGACGACCATCAACATCAACTGATAATCAACACGTTAATAAAATCGAGGAATTGGTGCTCGAGAATCGACGAATAACAGTCAGAGACCTTACTGGGATCGTTGAAATATCGAAAGGATCAGTGAAAACCATTTTGAAAGATCATTTGGGCCTAAGAAAAGTGAAAGCACGATTGGTTCCAAAATCACACAATTTTTTGGAAAAACAGCGTCGAGTTGACATCTGTGAAACAATGCTTTCCGATTACCAGGATGTCATGAAACGTATTATAACTGGCGAAGAGTCTTGGATCTATGCTTGCTGATGTCCGGAAACAGACGATCAATCGGCCGAATATCGTGCCAAAGGTGAGCCGAAGCCGAAAAAATCACGTCAAAGCAAGTCAAAAATCAAAGTGATGTTGACAATTTTCTTCGATTATCGAGGTGTGGTGCACTCCGAATTCCTTCCGACCGGCCAAACTGTCAACAAGGAATACTATTTGAGTGTTGTGCGTCGTATGCGCGAAGTTATTCGTAAAAAGAGGCCGGAATTATGGGTCGACAACTCTTGGTTTTTGCACCACGATAATGCACCTTCTCATACTGCATTGGTTTTACGTGATTTTTTCGCCAAAAATTCCACCCATATCGTTCCGCAACCACCGTATTCGCCTGATTTAGCTCCGTGTGACTTCTGGCTGTTCAGCAAACTCAAACGACCGCTCCGGGGAAACCGTTTTGGGCCAATTGAAGACATTAAACGTGAATCGCTACACGCATTGGAGGCTATTCCGGAAATTGACTTTAACAACTGTTTCGAGGATTGGAAAAAACGTTGGCACAAGTGTATTGAGGCCGGGGGGGATTACTTTGATGGGGACGAAATAGATTTGGAGAAATAAATAAAGAATTTTAAAATAATGAACAAAGTCTTACTGTTTTTTATCCACAGTATTACTTAGTAAAACTAAACATAAAATAAAAATATGGTTTAAAGAATATACCCGTACTGTCATACAGCGGGATATACGGCCAGATAAACCAAAGTACTGACTAAGATGTAGAAACTACCCTATGTCCATAGCAGGTGGGAAAACCTTTTTTTTCTATTTGTTTATCTAACCGAAAAGTGATTTTTTGTGTAGTTGCCATGGACCCATATTAAATTGTGTACTGAAATACCTAGAGATATAGCCACTAAATGGCGTGTACGACCAGATAGGCCAATGTACTGACTACGATTTAGAAACTACCTTATGTCCATATCAGGTGGAAAAAACTTTTTTTTATTTGTTCATCTAACCGAAAAGCGATTTTTTGTGTAGTTACCATGGGCCCACATTAAATTCTGTACTGAAATAGCTAGAGATATAGCCACCCAATGGCATATACGACCAGATAGGTCAATGTACTGACTAAGATGTAGAAATTACTCTATCTCCATATCAGGTGGAAACACCTTTTTTTATTTGTTCATCTAACCGAAAAGACATTTTTTGTGTAGTTACCTTAGGCACACTAAATTCTGTACAGAAATACATAGAGATATAGCCACTAAATGGTGTATACGACCAGATAGGCCTACGTACTGACTAAGATGTAGAAGTAGTAGCTAGTACAATAGCCTGTATGACCGTGTACGTCATTGGGTGGCTATATCTCTTGGTATGTCAGTACACAATTTAATGTGGGCCCATGGCAACTACACAAAAAATCACTTTACGGTTAGATAAACAAATAGAAAAAAAAGGTTTTCCCACCTGCTATGGACATAGGGTAGTTTCTACATCTTAGTCAGTACTTTGGTTTATCTGGCCGTATATCCCGCTGTATGACAGTATATGGAGATATTTTTTCTGTGTATAATTTATGCATAATTTAATTTTAAATATTATTTGTCTTCTTCCTTTGTGGTTTAAATATTATTTAAAATCCATGATTAGGTTTTCTTGTGCTTTCAAAAATATTATTTTACACTTTCAATATTTTTTTTTGAAAATTGCTTTAATTTTTCATTTCTCAATTTTTTTTCGCGATGAGGCTACATTTTTTTACTATTTACACTTTTTCGGGATGACTACACTTATCTAAGACAACAACCAAAAAAATTCGGGTTTGGGCTAACGTCAGCGACTTTGGAGATGAGCATTTGATAGATCTAACATAAAATATAGTGAGATCGATGATCACCTAGCAAAATCTCGATTATTATTCCGTTGAAGTCGAAAAAACTCTTACAACAGTAATTACAGGGTGGCTGAGACCAAATGTTACTGACTTCACTTTGCTGTCATTTGTGTACTTGTCATTTTCGCGCGTCAATTTTTTGACAGATTGAAGTTTGGTTAGTTGTTTACATGTGGTCAACAAATAATTGTTCTAAATTAATATCTTCATAAAAAATCGTAATGGAATTCAAACGTAATAGTGTAATTGCACTGTATTTTTCATCCATCCATCCGCACGTCTACATGTTTCATGATACAGCATTCAAACCATATTGAAAAATGAACTACACTTGGAGCTCTACAAGATACAAAAAGTTCAAGATCTTACGGAGGCACAAAAAAAAGTTAGGCTTGAAAGAACACGAGCATTGAAGACCTTGGCCCAACGTGATGAGATTCCAAAAATTGTCTTTTCTGATGAGAAAATTTTCACCATTTAACAGTATGTGAATAAACAAAAAGATCGTGTTTGGTTAGAGCACAAGTCCAACGATAATTTGGACACAAGAATTACCATGCGCAAGCAATCACCAGCTTATGTTATGGTTTGGGCTGCAGTGACTGCAGATGGACGCACCCCTCTGGTTTTCATCGAACATGGAGTCAAGGTAAACCAAGAGGTGTACCGCCAAAAGATCCTAAACGATGCTTTGCTACCTTGGGCACGTAAACACTTTGGTACGAACCGTTGGACAATCCAACAGGACTCGGCACCGTCACACAAAGCTCGAGCGACACAGCAATTTTTACAAAATTGCGTTCCGCGGCTGATTTCGTCGAAAGAATGGCCACCATATTCACCAGACTTGAATCCCATGGATTTCTCCATATGGTCCATTTTGGAGAGTAAGGTGTCCACTAAAAAATACGAAAGTGTTGATGCATTGAAGTCAGCTCTTGTTCGAGAATGGAATAAAATTGCGCAAGCTCACGTTCGGTCAGCATGCAATGCTTTCTATGGAAGACTGAATCAAATAATCAAAGCTAAAGGAGGTCATATCGAGCAGTAATATGTTTTTCATAAAATGTAATATGTTTTCAACATGTTCCACGAAATTTCAATCAAAAATAATCAAAATTAAAAAAATTACAGCGTTTTCATTTGGTTTCACTTGGTCTCAGCCACCCTGTATATGCTTCTGAGCCACGAATGTGGTTTTCGACTAAATTAAAAATAACGAAACATGACGGACTACAAAATTTGTCGAAATAACAAAAATGCACATGTATTAGTAAAACAGTTGACAAAAGTAATGTTAAGATTATTACAAATTTTGCTATGAAAATCAACTGCTCGTTAATACGCAATTAGTAAACTAGCGAATTCGGCCCCGAACCTGATCATTGATCAACCATGTTCGTGGGAAATCTCTGTGAGCTGGCCAATTCTCGATACAGTGAACGTCTAAATCCCATTTATTTTAGTTTTGCTAGAATTGATCAAATTCGGTCACAATAACAAATGGGTCTACGTCATCGTATTAAAATGGGGATAATTTTTATTTGTTTGAACACTTCGAATTTCGTATTAATCTATTTTTGTTATTGCAGAGCCGTTGATTTTGATAGCAAAATTTTTAAATAATCCTAACATTGCTTTTGTCAAATGTTTTACTAATACATGTGCACTTTTGTTATTTCGACAAATTTTGTAGTCCGCCATGTTTTGTTATTTTTCAATTTTTTCGAAGCTTCACATTCGTTCTGAGCCATGTTTAGCCATTACAGAACTATGATAAAATTCTGAAAATTGTCGTGGACATAGGCATTTGATAGATCTAACATAAATTATAGTGAGATCGATGATCACCTCGCAAAATCTCGACTAGTATTGAATTCGAAAAAAACTCTTCAAACAGTTATGATTTGCTACTGGATGGGCCATTCCACAACTCTTCCACAACGAGCGAGAATGTATCCAAAAGAATTTTTAACAATTTTACAATCCGGTCATTATATTCTCAACAGGTGTACAATGGCGATGAGACGGGGCTTTTCTGGAAGCAAATGCCAGCAAGGACTTTTATCTCTAAATAAGAGAAATCAGATTCGGGAATCAATTCATCATAAATTAAAACCGCTACTAATTTACCATTCAGAAAATACTCGGGCTTGCAAAGGTGTTGATAAGTCACAGCTTGGGATAGGTTAGGTTTCAGTGGTTACTATCGCACACTTAGGGCAGTTTTGGCCCATTGTGATACCACAGGCTCAGACATCATTAAACTCCCTTTAATATCTCGCACATTACAGCTTTCGATATCAGAGAAGCTGTCCATAGTGTATTTGCCCAAGCGATCATGTCTTCTGTCAACTAGCGCAGGACAGAGTATAGGAAGTGAACAAGAGTCTCCTCCTCCTTGTCCTTGCTGCTTCAGAATGAGCAGAAGTCATTTGCACCCAGCCCCAGCCTTCTCGCATGATCTTCAAAAAGGCAGTGTCCGGTAAGTACCCTTACAATTCTATGTAAATCACGCTTTCTTAGTGTGCTCAAGATCGTGGATCGCTTCAAGCACAGCTCAGGCCATAATTGCTTCGCTACTGCTTTCCTATGACTTGCTGCTTTCAGCCCAGACATAGGCCTTCCTATACATTCTCTCCCTGGTTCCAGTTGGAGAGTCGTACCGTACCTTGCTAATTCGTCTACCTTGCAATTTCCCCGTCAGAGTGGCCCGGAACCCAGACCAACTGAGTATTCATTCATCTCGTTAAAAGATGTGTGACAAACCAACGCCATCCTTGACGCAAGGGAAACTGAATCCAGCGAAAGAATGGCCGCCCGACTGTCCACACAGATAGTGATATCAGTCAACGATATTACACGGTGCCTCAACCAGTTCATGACCTCTTCAATCGCTATAACTTCAGTCTGGTATACACGTTGCAGTAATCAGGTAGACGAAAAGACAGACTTACATTTAATTCCCCACAGAACACACCAGCTCCCACTCTATCATCGAGCTTGGAGCCGTCGGTACAGAATTTAACTCTCCCGGTCTCCATAATACAAAAGAGGCGTTATATAATCCAAATTCACCAGGTCATCCAGCACAGAATTGGTTGAGTGACCTCTTTGCAGGCACTTCCACTCTGAAAACGCTGATGGCCGGGCGGCCGTATTGATTGCCATTTGCTTACCGATGATACCCAACGGGAGAAGGTACAGCATAAACTCTAAGGCACTAGTGGGCGTCGTTTTCAACGCCCCACTAATGAGGAAGCAGGCTGCCCTCTGCACCTTCGCCTTCATGTTCTGTATGATAATTTCTCCAGAGCTGGCCATCATTCACTCACACCATACAGTAGTACAAGCCTTACTACTGCCGTGTAACGCCAGTGCACCAGCTCCGGTTTCAGACCCCATTGCCTTCCGATGACATCTTTGCAAGAATAGAGTGCCATAGTGGGCTTCTTCACTCTTTCTACCGTGTTTTATTTCCAACTGAGCTTACTTCGAGAAGGATCCCAAGTAATCTCGCCCTATCAGTAAGGGCCAGCATAGTACCATTTAGACTTGGCGGAACCATTACCGGAATTTTATATCTCCTAGTGAAAAAGACTAGCTATGTTTTAGATGGGTTAATCCCCAATCCACATCTGCTGGCCCACCCCGCAGTGATTGATAACGCATTCTGCATCACAACTATGATTGTACAAAGGTGCTTCTCCGAGACAGCTATTGCTACGTCATCGGCATTAGCAACCACGCCTATTCCTTCCCCCCAATAGTAGTCCATTCATTACTACATTCAAAAGAAGGAGAGAAAGGACACATCCCTGGGGTGTTCCCCGAACAACCAAACCTTCTAACGGAGACTTCCCCCATCTCCGCTATAACTTTCTGCTACCTATAGTAGGTGATTAATTAGCCTGGTTACAGGAGATTCAATCTCAAGTGGCAACAATCCTTCCCTGATTGCCTCCAACGAGTATTCTTGAAAATCCAGTGACTTCTTAATTTCCTGAACCAAGGTATGCATTGCCGAGTCCACGGACTTACCCTTATGGTACGCATGTTGTGACTGTGTCCAGTTTCTGGGTATAATTCTCGAACGAATATGGACATCCAGCAACGTTTCCATGGTTTTCAGTAGAAAAAAAATGACAGAGATATTGGTCTTAAGCCCTTAGGGTTGTTGTGTGAGCTTCTACCCGCTTTCGGGATGAAGATCACCATAGCCTCCCTCCAAGTTTTCGGGATGTACTCCATCTTCAGATACTCTTTGAAGGTAACCCCCAGACCAGCTGACTACAAGGGCTTAAAACTTTTAATAGCCCAGTTTATCTTCCGTGCATTCAGAATATCATCTGTACACAACAATTTGACGCCGCAGTAATCTCTAGACCCGCAGTCAACCAAAGGTTCCGCATTCGACGCATCCTCACTACTCGGAAGTGAGTTTCCATCAAAAGATCTAGAGTCACTTCACTAGAAACCGTCCATTCACCATCCGTTTTTTTCAGATAGCCTGGAACAGCTGAACTACACACAGACTTTTCGGCCCTCCGCAAGTGCCGAGGTCCACCAAACAGGTTTTCATTTTCCCCTCAGCTTTGTTAATGAGCAAGCTTCCCTCATAGAGGTACTGCAAGCCCTTGTAAGGGTATCCACCATTGAATCCAGATCACTACCCGTGTCGGGGAGTCCTGGAACTCTAGATGGAATCCTGTCCTCCAATACGTCCCTATATACGCGCCATACTGTTCTCCGGGGATTTCTGAACACGCACTGATTTGTAATTTGGAGATTGAGTTTAAACGCTAGGTATCGATGGTCAGAGAAGGAATGCTCATTCGCCACCCTCTATTCCCTGATCATAGGTGAAATAAAATCGGAGACCAAAGTAACATCCAGAACCTCCTGTCTATTGCTAATAATAAAGGTGGGTTCCCGACCTAAATTACTAATAACGAGGTTAGTTCTTAAAAGAAATTTCAAAAGTAACTTATCCCTGTCATTGATGTCCGAGCTACCCTAGATGGTATGATGTGCTTTCGCATCACACCCTAGGATAACTCACACCTTCCTCCTTTCCGCGTTCCAAACAGCTCGGGCTAACTAGGCGGTCAAATAAAAAAGGGTGGATGATATCACGCCTTTTTGAAGTTTCAGTGACAAACTTCAACGCCGATCCAAATATTTCGAACAGGACTTTATTAATCGTTGACAATCGACCCCAACCATAAACTAAACAATGTTCCGGATAACATCAAAGTGATATTTCTACCTCCAAACACAACACGACGAGTTTTCAAAAACCTATTCTATTGATGGGTTAAACCAAACCTCCAGTGGATAATAAAATAAAATCGTGGTTTGAAGTGAAGGAAGTCACAATGAACATTAGAAATTCTAAATGAAATTGTCGCTATGGCGCATGAAGCTGGAATGCAAGAAGTATACACCACATATGCATCAGAACTCTTAGAATGTGCCGATGAAGCCATTTCCAATGAAGAATTAATGCTAGTAGAAGATACCACTGATGCGCGACTGGCAGAAAACTCTCCCATAGGAGAAGCTATCGAGATATTTTCCGAGAACGATCCGTCTACAAAAAGAAGCCTTAAAATATCGAGACAAATTGAAAATGCCTTTTCTTGTTAGAAGGAGTTGCATCGGGCATCTAAGAAACCAGCAAAACAAACCTCGTTAGATTGTTGTTTTTTCAAAACAACTGAAGCATCTCGTGTTGAAGAAGCAGCTGATGCGAATTACGGCGAACATTTAAATAAACTGGCCACCAGCTCCAAGAAATCTAAGAAGGCAAATTATACGATAGTTCCGATGAACTTTCAACTAGCTCAGATGATCTCTGAGTACCTTTTGATAACGCATCAATAAATTTTTAAATATACGAGTATGCTCATATCGTAAAGTTGGATTTTCGGTGTACGGACAGCTTAGAACGAACGCATCCTATCCGTAAAGCAGGGGATTACTGTAGTTTTTAAATTTCAATTGGATTAACAATGTGAAAAGTGATTGAAATATTTTCGGTAAATTATCGAATTGGTTTCTCAGTGAATTGAGGTTTTCGATGAATTGTCGTTTCCTGTGGATTGAATCAACAGACTTACTTTCTCGGTGTTGCGAGAAAATACCAACTTTACTAAATTACCCTTTAAATTAAATATCCGAAATTTACAAATTATTACTTTAAATGGCAAAAGGTAAAATTATAGCGGTATGATGACTTCATTTCGATTCCAAAACATTTTACTTTTTGATTTACTTGAAAGAAAAATTACAAAAATCGCCATTCGAGGTTAACAAAATGCGATTGCCTCATTTAAAAAAAAAATAAAAATAAGCAAAACAAAAAATTATCAAGAAGGTCACACTAACTTATTATTGCATGTAAGAATAAGGCAATGAACTATAATTATAGATGTCGGACACATAAGGAGTAATTTTCTATTTTAGGAATAGCGGAATCCAAATATTTGTAATACTCAAAATTTTCAAGATTTATAAATAACCCGTGTCAAATGAAGCCTATATACGATAAGAAATTCCCTACTGGTTCAAAATTCGCCTGATAACAATTCATATTTACTATATACAGAGCAGATAATTACATTTATTATGAGACATCGGGCATCAAAGTCCGCGAGAATTAATTTCCCGAATTTACGCAAATTGTAAAAAAAAATATTTTAAATTAGAACACACAAAGAGAACATGCTCCGACAGAACCTTTGCTCCGAATAATAATTATTGATCAATAAATAACTGAGTACTTAACCCATACAAATGCAAGTCTCGCGTAATTATTATCAAGTTTTTTTTTTCATAAGTGAGCGGCTTTAGCTATGTTACAAGCAAAACGGAAATTACATGGCCAAAAGGTTAATCTACATAGAAATACAACAAATATACAAAACGATAACGTATAAATTTGTTGTTGTTGGTTTGGTATAAAATTGGGAACAAATCAATTTGCACAACAAAATTCTTAATCTCTTGAATCACAGCAGCGCATACGAAAATTATTTTGTAGCCGCTTTATACTCCGTTAGAAAATTGTTGGACCGGAAAATGTATTCGCTGTGTATTGTATAAAAAATGTTGTTGGGTATTACGAGTCGGGGAGAGAAAGTTTCATTTCAACTTATATACCATAAAATCTTTACAATTCCGTCCCTAACTGTTAATCACAAAGTACATAGAATTTTTGATAAATAATTTCTTACTGTTACATAACAAAATCTTGACTTTCTCTTAGCTTGCATTTACTACAACAATCTACTCTGCAACAAAAAACTTACTAAATTGCACAGTTATTCGTTTCGCACGAGATTAGCTAATATCAATTTGCTAACATTTTAATTTTTTTAACGACGATGATGAATAAAGAGTGAAATCTTATGTCTGTCTGTGCATACAATAAATTTACCTTTATACGTGTATAGTATGTATGTAATGTTATGCCTTAAGAAATAAATGTAAGTAAATTGATCGGTAACGATACAAGAATTATTGCTAATGTGAATCTTACTAAATACGAGAAGCTTGTGTAATCTATAAAACATGCAATTAAGCGTGTGTGAATAGACATTTAACTAGGTTATTGTTAGACAGTGTTTGTGTGGAGACGATATGTTTAATCAAGCTGCTAATTGTTTATCACAATTTTAGAATCTCGACAAATTATCACCCATTATTGTCACTGCAATCATTTTGATTCAAAACAAGCACGGGTATTCCTATTTCTGCCGAGCTTCACTTCGCCGCACGAAGCCATGCAAAAATACCAATTACTGGTCTCGTCCAAACTGGTGCTCGATATAGCCGAGGCAGCATTCAGTTACACATTACGTTTAGACTTCCGAGTAAAAATAAATTAGAGAATGCCTCCAAACTCTATAGTTTTAACAAAAGAACCGAACTTACCCCAGAATATGAAGTTAGTGCTGATATTTACCCGCGCATTCTAAATCTGACATAAGGTGATCCTAACTTTCACCACGTATTCTGCAATTGACCTAACAAAATACGATGTTTGGTTGAATTATTTTTGGAAAAATTATAACTTCAAATCTGACCACCATTGATATTGTTGCTTTGCTGCAAAAGTTCTGGGAAGTAGAACTAATCTCGACAAACACGCTTTCAGACGAAGATAAAAACCAAATACTAACGACACATTTCCGCAGCAACGAAGGCAGATAAACTTACCGTTTAAGCCCGATTCAATACCGCTCGGCGGCTCTTTATCTTTTGCGATATCACGATTGAGGGCAATGGAGCGGAAATTTGAAAGCAACCTGGAACTGAAATAATATTACGTACAGTGATGAAAGTATCTCGGGAGAAACTTAACGTACGTGTTTTATTTGACGGTTCGTATAAAACGAGCTCAGATACTCGTATATCATTTAACGATAACCTATTAATATTTAGTTCCGGCTGTACAACATACGCTTTATTCAAACGTGCTTAAATTTCGTAAAAACTCGAAAATTGGGATTATCTTCATCGTATCAAGCTATCCGATCCGTGAAACATCTAGATACAAAAGGGAAGTCCAATTCTATAGACTTTTACATGATGATCAAACAAGAATACCAAGAAATTGGTCCGTTAAACCTCAATGAACCAAAATATATCAATGTGCTGTTATTATTGTAGGATTAAGTGTGTGTAACGAAATCCCGGATTTCAAAATCCCGGTTGTATATAAAAAAAATCCCGATTTTTAGGAAATCCCGGTTTGATTTTTTAAAATTTGACATGTGGGAAAATGGGACTCTTAAATGATTTTCTGGAAAAATTTAAAAATGCGTTTGCGATGAAGTTCTAGAAAATGGCATATGACCATTTCTTAATGGATTTTGTTAAAATTCGATACGTGCGATGGAAATGGGATTCTAAAATTATGTTTTGATAAAGTTCTGAAATATGGCCATCGCAATGAAACTAGGCCATTTTTAACCGATTTAGTTAAAATTTAGTGAAATAGTTTTCCTGGGATCGACATAAAATATTGCATTTCAAAATATTGCGCTCCTACGCACGGCACGCAGATGCGACATGTTTGCTGATCCCGGCTCCTAAGTCCTCCGAAGTTCAAATCTAAAGCCCCTCGGAGGACAATCCCTCGTGCCCATGAGAGTTATCGAAGCCGTTAGCCTCTACAATTATTGCATTTCAAAATGTTGCAAAATGTTGCATGTAGTGCTTTAAATATAATATAATAAAATATTTTAAATTATAAATTCGATTAAAAGAAAGTCGATATTTTTTCTTTCGACTAAATTTTGTTCGGCATTTTCATTTTAGATCAATAACTTTTCGATATTTTATCATTCGGTAATTTTGTTTCTATGTTTGCGGAAACAGTCAAATGACCTTAACTCCCCTTTGACACTTTCCGCCCATCGACACATTCGTCACTTCGGCTACATTAGGCCCTTCGATCTTTGCAACATTCGGCTCTTGGACACATTCGGCCCTTTGAAATTCGACCCTTCGTACCCATTCCCTGCTAGTCTAACTAGGGAACAAAGTGACGGGAGCGCAGCGACACGGCTAATATTACCCGATCCTATACTCCCGCTCCTATCCATTTTTCAATTCCTATAAACTGAATTTTTTTTCTAACTAGGGAGCGAAGCGACGGAGCGCGGCGACCCGGCTGATATTACTGCTCCTATCGATTTTTCAAATACTGTCGACCTAACTTATATAATCTGGTCCAATACTCCCGCTCCTATTGGTTTTAAAATTCCTACAAAGTAAAGGTTTTTTGTAATTAGGAAAGAAGCTACGGAAGCGCCGCGACCCGACTTATATATCCCGATCCTTTACTTTATTACTGTGTACGGGTTTTACTGTTTTGGTTTTGTTATAGTCGTTTTTAATTTTTCAAGAAATTGGAATTGCAATTTCAATTTTCAAAAACCACCATAAACTAGAAATTCAACTAATTCTAGAGCGGGTATCAACATATGGCATGGTTGTTGTAATTTGACAAAAAAATGGGAGTTCATTTTTTCCGACTCCGATAAAATAGCACCGACTCCACGACACCGATTCCCGCCTCTGACTTCGCAGCCTTGGTTTTTTCTAGTAAATGTTTGGGCAAAATATCTTAATTTTATGTTAAAATATTTTTAGTCCGACCGGCCTGTGTTAATTCAGAAATATTTTTTTTAAAATCAAGACTTTAGAACTAAAAGAAAAGAAAATCGGGATTTTGAAAATCGGGATTTTGAAAATCGGAATTTTGAAAACAAGGATTTCGTAGTACACCCGTCGATTAACGATTATTTCTGTTACAAAATACCGAAGAGAACCGGAGAGCCGAAGAGTAACCCAGAAACAAAGCGAGAATTACTATCGAAATCTGCAAGACTATTCGACTCCTTGGATTATTGGCAGCTCCTGTTATAACCATTAACATTTTGTGCAAAAGTTTATGGCAGTGGAAATTAATTGGGACGACGAGTTACCTCTATTTATCGCAAAGCAATGAACAAATTTCAGAAGATCCCTTAACCACTCACTTATCAGCCGATATCAAAACGCTACGGTTATACAACTAATATATTCTGATACATGAAATCAGTGACGCATCTGGGAAAGCTTATATTGCCACAGTCTGCTACAGAACAAGAGAAACTAATGTAAGATACCATGCGTGTTTAATTGCGGCTAAAACGAAAGTCGTTTTCAACAAGATATTCACTCTGTCCCGTTTAAAATTATGTGGGTCTCTGCTTGTAGCCAAATTAATAAAAACTGCCATAGAGGATTAACAACAAACAACAGTTAATAGCAATACGAAAAAGAAAAAGAGCAATCGAACGTCAGAAATAGTTACAGGTGGAACGGTCCAGAACTTTCAAAATTAACTGAGGATACTTGGAGAAACCCAGACAAAGCGTACAAATTGCAATGAAGATGGCGTTGAAGATAGATCAACGCAATTTCTTACGACACAATACAATATAACAACGATAACGTTTAGGATGGCATCTGTACCATATCTAGCCATAAAACATTGCAGCAGCTGGCGACTGATGAAAGGAAAACTTTCCAATTGTGTCAAAATTAATTACGCGTTTTATACGTAGATGACATATTATCGGGTAATAACAACCCAAAGGAAGCTCAGGAAGCGCAAATCCAACTAATAAGTTTACTACGAACCGAAAGTTTCAACCTAAGAAAATGGGCTTCTAATAATCCCCTACTCGTAGAAGGTGTCGATCCTGAATTAAGTGCATTCGAGTCAATCATTGTTGGAGCCAAATCATCCAAAGTATTTGATCGATTAGGTTGGTTATCTCCAACTTTGATTAAGGCCAAAATCTTAATGCAAACTTTATCCATCTCTGGCGTAGACTGGGATCAAAGGTTACCACAGAAGACATCGAATGCAAATGTCAGCAATAATACGTGTTCCTCCCAAAACTAGAAGAGATAAAAATTCCAAGAAGGATTCATTTTGAATCAGGCATACAGAGGGAACTGCACGGATTTTGCTATGCTTCCAAAGTAGCTTACACAGCAGTAATACACTTATATGATAGGTCAAGAATTAAGACATTGTTGACATCTAAAACAAGAGTAGCATCGATATTCATCAAGTTAACCTTACTAAAATTAGAGCTATGTGGCGCCACTCTACTAGCGAAAATAATGGGTACAGTACAACGAGACATGAAGATTGACAAAATTCAAACATATTTTTGGTCAGATTCGATAATAGTACTAAGTTGGGTGAAAAACAAGCCCCACAAATTTAAAATATTTGTGGCAAATAGAATCTCAGATATCCAAGAAATAAGCCCGCCATCTCAGTGGTTCTACATTAAATCCCTTGACAACCCAGTAGACTGTGCTGCCAGAGGCATCGATGCAAATCAACTAATTATGCACGATTTATGGTGGAGTGGTCCAAATTTAAGTGTTTAAGGATGCCTTATGTTTAACACCCTTGGTATTAGAAGGCACATATATCCAGTTGAACATGTATTCGACCGACTGTATCTGAAATATTCAAATTTTAACAGCATAAAAAGGATTGTGATGTACGTAAGGAGGTTTATCAATAAATGTCGAAATGGAACGACTGACGAGAAAATAACACCTACGGCAAGAGAAATAAAAATGTCAGTTGGGCTCAAACCAATATATATTATATATTCACTGTTGCAACACCACAAACGGTTGACTCCCCATCCCTGACAGTCGTAACCTCTCACATTCCACTCTCAGACAATTACCATCCGCCTTTAGGCAGGGGCAAATATAGGTTACGCTTCTTATGCCAGAATTGCCACGACTATGACAGAAACTCATATTGCCGCCTCAAGGTGGACACCAATAACTGCCTCATCTTTCTTTGTTATTAAATTCGTGAAGTTAAGCTTTTACAGTCTCAACTTTTAAAAATATGAGTTTTTTTAAGAAAGATTATAATTGCGGAAGCTGGCCTATTTTACAATGTTTAACTGGAATTAAACATTTGAATCAAGCTCATGTTGCGACTAATTCAAAATACTGTTTAAAATTAGCTAAAGACAATGAAGTATCTTGTATTTGTCTATATAAGACATTCTTGACGCAACCGTTGCAAAAATGTAAAACAATAAATTGTGTGATTTTGCGTTTCTAAGCAAAGCAGTATCATCCGGTACGAAGAAAATGGGAGAGAAAAAGACGAGTTCAATTGCTGGACCAAATACCGATGATGAAATAAAACAAGTTTTAGGAAATTGGCTTACAGGAAAAGACCCCAAGCTGTCCGATCTTGACTCAGAAGGAAGCGACGAAACGTACTTTCGAATTCTGCTGTAACCACTAAACCTACTACTACTAAAGAGTAGTAGTACTACTTAGATGAAATTATTCCAGCGACATTTGACCATACAACTGGTCAAATGGTAGGAATATTTTTTTCTGGTACTAGGCAACCATATCGGTAGTGACTGGTGATACTGCTATAAAAGTGATATAATATTCAGTAATAATGGCTGTTAATTGTGTCATATCCAGCATATCAATTTAACGGTATAATAAACATATAAATTCTACGAATAAAACAAAATAAACGATGCAGCACTCGAACTAATAAAGCGTCAACGAACGTTGGAAACGACAGTAGTGGCGTCAACGCAAATAGTGGCAGCTGACAAACCAGTAAAATTTTCCTCCGAGTTATAGAGGAGTCAATGTCCAAGTTCGACGAAAGCGAAGTCCATCTTCTGAGTAAATAGCTAAAAGATATGAAAGATGCCGCTCTAACTTATGGTTGGACCGAGATGCAAAAGACAACAAAATATACGCGAAGCGACTTCTTGGTGGTGCAATGCAAAGAAGTTGTTACGAACAACGGCACATACCTCGAAATGAGATGAATTAAAGGTATTTTCGATAAGAGAGTTCAAGACAGTGTAAACATCTGCGGCGGCGGTTCACAAACAAATGGCGGATAGAAAGAAGAAATCGAGCGATAGTTTCTTGAGCTATCTCATTACGATGATCGAACTAGGCAATGCAATAAACATGGCCATCATCGAATTTCCGATTATGAGCCGAACAAGTCAGTGCTTTATGGTGCAATTACCATCGACGAGTTCAGGAAGAGAACCCAGATTGCGAACAACTCAGTGCAAAATTTTGAATCTAGAAACCGACGGATAGCCTCGACAAAGTGCTATATTTGTGGAGACATGAGAAGAGTAAAGGTCGAAAATATATAATTGTAACGAGTTCAGGTGAGCTAAAGACGGTTGGAAACGTGGAAGCAAACGTCGTTTTCGATAACGAATCTTTCCAAACCGAGTTCCACATAGTTACTGATTGTTTGTTGCCAGCTAAAGTACTGTTAGGCCAAGAGCTATTAAAAACAACGATCAAAACGATTGCTCCGACTAGTATCAGAATTAAGAAGTTGATCCCCGAATTAGTCGCGGTGACCGAAATAATCGATCAAATGCCTGTCTATATATCACATGTGAATGAGAAACGTCTGATCCCTGAAGTGACGACGTTGGTTAGCAATTACAGTCCCAACACAATAAAGATAAATATCGTGTTGGTACACGATACGCCCATATACTCGAAACCCACACGGCTAGCCCCATGAGAGCTTAAGCTCGTATGAGATCAAATTGCGTGTCGCAGTATGCCAGCCCAATCGTCATAGCTAACTAAACGGATAGCTCAGAGGTTTCATCGATTATCGACGGTTGAATATGGTAGTGATCCGTGATCGATACCCGCTACCCGTGATTAACGACCAAATTGACCGACTAAATATAAATATTTTAGCACGTTGGACTTGTACAATGGTTTTTTTCACATACCAGTAGCAGAAGAGTCGGTCAAATATACGTCATTCGTTAATCCTTTCGGACAGTTCTAAGGGCACATTTTGGTGTACGCAATTCGTAGGCCATTACGAGAAAATAGTTTGCATCTATATGGATGATGTTATAGTACCAGCTATTTCTGAAAATAAATCGGCCGTAACGTTGAGGTATGTTTTGAATCTCGCCCAGAAGAATGAACTTGACATCAAATGGTCAAAATGTAAGATATTAGTAAAGAAGGTGGAATATCTTGGTTATATAATGGAGAACAGCAAAGTTCAGAAATCTGGAGAAATCAACAAAGGAAACAATGGCGAAGGAAACTATCGGGAAGCTGGAAGTTCAGAAAAAGGTATTTGGCAACCCAACACGCATTGCTTCGGGTCAGCACCAACACTTACTTGCTCAGAGTTCCAAGGTTACTGTTAGAATCAAAATATTGTATACCACGCTATTACAACGGGAATGCCATCCGAGATCGTGTACAAATTTTTCTGAATAATTCATTTCATTGTGCCATAGATCGATCGCTCTTCGAACGGATTTTTGGAACAAGGATGAATTCACCGAAGGTTCAACGAATCGTGGAAACGATGGGAAACGAAATTGGTGAACAGTTTTACGAAAGCCAAGACAAACTACGGAATGAAGCCCGAAGATCGTTCGATAAAGTTCAAAAGGAGTACAAACGAGGCGATCGCAAACGGAGAGCTGCGCAAAAGTATAAGATGGGCGACTGGGTTGTTACAAAAAAGACCCAATATTTAGCCGGGCAGAAGATTTTACCAAAGTACGTCGTGAGCGCTCCAACCGAACTGAGTATATGAGGCGTTTTTTCGTGGAGATGTCAAGTGAGGAAGTCTCGGAGGAAGAGAAAGCGTCAGATACTAATAGGTCTTGAGTTTAGAATTACGATACATCCGGGTCGGATGTATTTCAGGATGGCCGTGTAGAATAGCAATTAATTTCAAAATAAAAATAAAAACGTGAACAAAACAAATCGAACGTGCCTGTAGACACAGTAAAAAGAAGTGGTGAATAAATATTGTGCTTGTGAACGCGGTACAATTTGTTTTGTGTTCAACTGAGTTGCAGATGAAGGGGTCGGAAAATTCCAACTTGTACAAAAAACACTTCATGCGAATATAGTCTCAAACTTAAATAGGAAAATGGAGATTTTTACATCGAAAAACAGAATATCTAGGTAACGAAATCAAAAATGGGACTATTAAACCGTCGGAGTTGAAAACAAGAGCTGTAACGAAATTTCCGGAATCTAAAATTCTAAAAGGCGCTGAAAATGTCGCAATAGTTTATGCGCATTTAAGAAATAAAGGGTGTTGGGAATCGCGTTCAAAATTGAGATCGATGGTGCCTATGAGAAAAGGGCACATAACTTCGAGCAGGTTGGGCTTTAACTTTGGAGGAAGATAATTACACTCTTGAGTACCGATTCAGAAAAGGTATGTGGACGTGCTTAGCCGCAATCCAATAACCTTGGTGTTATAGGATGATTTACTCAAAAGAATTTAAGGGAGCGAGAGAAAAGACGAATATCTGACGAAGAAACTATTGGAACATGGTGCTCATGAAAATTATTTCCTGGAAAGAGGTGTTCTATTTAAACAAGACGACGAAGAGCGAAAGCTGTTGTCTATCCCAAAGAAACTGGAATCAGAAATTATCAAACAAGTACGTGAACAGATCCATGCAACAAGAAAAATGATTAAGGTTATCGAACGAGAGTAGTTTATCCCGACACGAGCCAAATGAGACAACTTTAGAAGGAACTGCATCTGCTGTATTTTGGCTGCAGAAGGCTGGAGGTTCCATTCACCCAATTGATAAAGTTGAGTGCCCCTTAATAACTTTTCATATTAACCATCTATAGGGCCAATTATAATACTGCGATACAGTATAAATATATTTTTTCAGTAGTAGACACATTTGCCAAGTTTGAGGGGCTATATCCGGTCAAATCAATCACTATACAAGAGGCCATTCAGTAACTAGAATCGCAAAAAACAGATTTCGGAAAACCAAGAAGGTTTGTAACTGATATTTGTGACGACGTTTCTGAGAGGCAATGGTCAAATTGAAAATATTAACTGATTAATCATTCCAGCCTTGACAAATATGGCAATGGATTAACCCGAGACTTGGTACACAGCCATATCGGCTACAGAGGGTTATAAATTCCACTTAGCAGAATCTCAAGAACGCCCTTTTAAGAAATGTCTGGCATTAATATGAGAAATCCAGAAAACCAAAGGGTGACAGATGTGATGAAACATAAAATGATTAACGATCAGATGTTGGACAAAGATGAAATTGGAGAACATGAGAAACAGCAGATTTTTAAAGTTCGAGAAGAGATTTGCAAGGATTTTAATAAAAACCGAAATAAAGCCACTTTACAGTGCTGGAGACATGATAGCGATAGCGACGATGGGACCCAGGTTTCCTTTGAAAAGGAAAATGAAGATGAAAAGCCAAGTAAAAATCAGAAAGACGATTAACTCAAGTAAGACGATTAACTAAAGTAGGTCGAGGAACTTAAGTAAGATGACCAATCAAGTAAGACGGTTTACCTAAACAAAACGCAAACTTCAATGTCAATTAATCGAAGATCGAATAGAAATCTTAGTAAATGGTAAGTCCGTTAGGACGAGCGATCTTATAGGATAGCCGAATTTATAGGATCACTTTGTCGGGGAAAAGTATTTTCAACGTATTATACGATCAACACACAGCTGTTTGTCTAGAATGGGATAAAAACGAATACGCGAGGAGAGATAGAAAGATTTGATTTGGGTACTGGAGAGCCTCACAATAATTTTGTTGGGTTCATTGATCAATAAAAACAGGATTATTTCAAACGAAACCGGGTGAAAAGTTTGGTAAAGCGGTCTATAGAAATGGCATTTGTGCGTCAGGAAATATGAGGTGCGACAGCGATATTAGATTGAACGAGCTAAGTAAGCGGCGGCAAGAAGGGCGTGAGCAGGTGGTCCCGAGTATGGAAGGGTCGCGTGGCATACCAGCAGGGTAGCTGCAAGGTTCGATGAGGTCGAGAGACGAGGATGAGATACAGTTGAGTTGGTTTGCGTTACACGATCTAACCTACAGAAGTGATAGTTTGGATCCTGTTCGGAACGAAAGTTACTCATTTATGCAGTCTTCACGGAGCGAGGTTATAAAGTTGGATTAGTTTTTTACCAACTTGAACATAGTCACACATGAGATTTGCTCAAAAAATTCGTCGACGGCTGTCATGCGAGTCATATGTTTTCTGTTGATTTGTAGTTATTGTTGTTTACTTTCAATTTCTGCTTGGTTCAGAAACTTCAAAAATTCTGTGGTATAATAGCGAAAATTTCAATACTCCATATAATAAATAAAATGTTCTTTTAATTTAATTTGTTTTAGACAAATTATGCACCGGAAGTGGATATAGTGGCGGCAGGCCAAACTTATGGCCCGTGGATTACCAAAACGAAAACCATTAGACGGCGTTGATAATATTGTAATAGTTGCCTCTGGCAAAGGCGATGTTGGTAAATCAACAATGGCTGTTAATTTAGCAGTAACTAGCTGGTTTATTTAAAAAAGTCAGTTTACTGGATGGTGACATATTTGGCCCCTCCGTGCCATTAATGATGAATATCCATGAAGAATCTTAAGTGAATAATTCTAACAAGATGATACCGATAATAAATTATGGGGTTAAATGTAAGTCAATGGAATTATTAATTTCTGAAAACCGGTTGTTTGGCGAGGACCATTAATTATGTCTGCACTAGAGCGGCTATTAAAGGGAACATTTTGGGATGAACTTGATATATTAATCGTGGATACACCACCTGGAACTGATGATATATACTTTTCTTTAGTCCAATACTCCACAAACAGCAGCGTTACAGGTTACAAATAGAGATGCGAAAATGTATCGAACATTGAGCGTTCCTATAATCGGATTAGTCGAAAATATCAGTTACACGGTGTGTCCCAATTGTTTAACGGAAATAGATTTATTCACTAACACAATCGAGAAATATTGTAATGAAATGCAGACAATAATTTTAGGAAATATTGAAAAATGTCATAAATAAACAACAACAAATATATGAGCATAATTATTGCTCATATTTCAGTTTATTTGTTTACGACCAAGATTATTTGCTCAAAAGATGGAAATTTTTCAACTAAACTTGGATTAAATTGGGCGGGGCTTAGTTGAATATAAAGATTTGATTGGCTAAAGAGTTGGATTAAAAATATACCCGCTCGGTGAAGGCGTCTTTAAAGTTCAGAAAATGTGAGAAAATGTTTTTGTGAGATTAGTGACATCTAGGCTTGAGTAGTAACGTTACAGATAGTTTTATTACACTTGAGACTTGGTACGCGAAAGATTAAAAGCGAAAGTCAGTACCGCAAAAATATTAAATGGTGTGGAAAATAATTAAAAATAGTGGTGTGATTTAAAAATAATTGAAAATGGTAAATAGTGAATTAATAAATTAATAAATAATTGTGTAATATTCCAGTGGTGTAAGTATTAGGATAGTGGTGTAAGTGTGTAAGGTAATCTATGGTATTTTCGCGGTTTTTGACATCAAATTCGTAACAATATTCGGTTTTTAATTTATGCCTCCTTCCAAGGACTATCAAATTTCTCTTGTAAATTACTAATAGCTGCCATGATGCGGTAGAAAAGGGCTGCAAAATAGGGATGAACGCGCATTTTAAATTTCTTAACCTATCTATATCGAATTTGTGTCGACTTTGGAGGTCAATCGATTTGGCAATTAATTAAATAAATTTCTGCTGGCCCCACATACAATAACATTGACACCCCTTGCACTAAATTGTCCAAAGCGATAATTATTATAAATCGTTCGTACTACTAAAAAACGATTTTTGCTGTTTAATAAAAGACATGTAATTAAAAGCAAATCAATTAATTATTTTTACAGCATGTTTATCCAGTTTAATTCCAAACATGTTAATTACATTTAACCAGCGTCATTTATACTCGTACATAATAAAATTATAGTACTTTGATTTTGATTTGTGACATTATGATAAGAGACCGCTATAAAAATGCAATAATCACGATTTTCTGATCAAAGTTTCGCCGAAATTTAGTTTCAATACAAGAGAATGAGTCAAATTACGAGTAGAGTGATAGCAGCAAAACTTAACAGCGCGCGGATTGCTTCGCGATAACTGAAATAACGCGTGATAACATACAATTACAATTCATATCGATCCCCCGATAACATCTAATTGAATAAATAGATTATTTTTTTATCTATAGAGCAGCGATATATTTATTCGCCGATAGTGAACGAATAAAATTTTTGATTTATGCACTAAAACGATAAAAGTTGGTCGTAATTTGTTTCTATAGTTTGTCTTGTAAGACGATATGAAATTGAGTTTGTTGCGCGCGCATAAACAGCAATGACATCTAAATATCCTCTAAATTTGGCATTTTATTAACTCTATCTATATACTCGTAATGCCCATATATTTTAGCCTAGATACTCTGACATCATTTTTTGTTTGCATCGTATGTACACCCAAATATTAATTTTCCATATAAATAGTCTGGATCATGTCACCGCACAATATCGAGCCGCAGCCGCATATGTTGTCTGCATATTTTAAAGAGCACAGCTCGGTATTTAAGTTCATTAACAAACGTGTACTTTGTATGTATAGATAAACAGCTGTTTAAACGATCGAATCGTTTATCACCATCACCTAATACATTTGGCGATAAATTGTTGGCCCAGATACTTGATCTACATGTTCAAATTTCTCGAAATGTTCCTGTATTGCTCGCGAGTATAACGTCCTCTCTTAAATACAGATATACACACAAACATACACACACCATCATAGAACAATTAAAAAAGATAAAAAAAATTCCCATGAAAAAATCTTAAAATAGAACTTTCTGCTTCGAACACAAATTTTATTTAAACAAGAAATAAGCTGTTCGTGTATTTTTATCGTAAAAAAATAAGCAAAATAAAAATTATTGACACTGTGCAGAGTGAAAATTCGCCTGAATTCTACAATGAAGTGAAAATTTGTGTATATAAATTGAAAATTATTTTGATTTACATTTGTTTCATTGATAAAATGTATTTGTTGATTCTGTAGAATTGAGGAAGTAATTGCCAGTTGTAGTACCATGGAATGGGTTGCTATTATCACGACATATCCACATTAAATTTAACGGTGTAAATTTAACAGTGTCGTAAAACTATAAATTGCGGATTGCGAATAGATTATACATCTCCCCAGATTGGGACATCCAACTGCCCACTGCGGATTAAGTAAAGTAATAAAGAAGCCACAGTCCAAGCGATTACACCGCTTCTGCGATGCACCACAAGACGCATAGGCAGCAGTAATTTAATGCAAATCTATGATTACCAAAGCAAAATGGTTTTAGTCACTGCTAAAACAAAGGTTGCGCCGTTAAAATCAAAAATTGACCATCCCTAGATTGGAATTGTGTGCAGCTGAATTACTATCAAAATTAAAGAAGAAAAACAAACAGGATGGATTCAGCATGGATTAAAGGCAAACCTGATATATTTAGAACATACGTAGCAAGCAAGATCGTGGAAATTCAATCCGTATTAATTCCGGTTCAATGGAGTTACGTAAAATTACATAACCAGCTTAATAGACTACTCTCTCTGGTGGAACGAACGGGGCTGGCTCAGAGACGCCTTCGAATTTGCCTTACAACCACAAATTAAAGAAACCACGAGAAGAAAGAACTTCACGATAGTTTGGGTTTAGCCTTAAAGGTAAAATAAGAGTTTTGCTTAGGAAAATTTTACAAACACCATGGTAAACATAGCGAAGCCATAGTAAACATCAAAGCTGCGTACCCTTAATCCGAAAATAGGCAAAGACGGATTGTTGCTAGTAGGGTGAAGGCTGTCTAACGTCACTGTTAGTTTCGCCATTCAACATCCAATAATTATTTCTTATAAGGGTCATTCCACAACGCCGGCGATAACTACGCACACAAGGTGATGTTGCGCGGAAGCAAATCCCTCACGCTAGCATTCATTTGCCAGAAATATTGGATAAAAAAGCGTTCACTATCCACTCCATTCACTCACACAGGAGTGGATTATGATGAGCCTAATCAGCTTCAGTACTCACCTTGCCGAGGTAACAAAAGCTACAAAGGATATTTAGCAGGCTTCGTCTGTTTCACAATAAAAGCCGTTCACTTAGCAGTAGTAAGCAACTTGTCATCTGAAGTTTTTCTAGGAGCGTTTAAACTCTTCACAGCACGTCGAGGTGATTGTTCGGCCCTCTGCAGCGATTATGGCTCTAACTTTATAGGTACTTCAAAACTTATGAGGAACGCTGCACCGAGACAACTATCAGAAAATTTTGCAGAACAGCTTGCAAAGAATGGCACCCAATGACATTATCTACCACCAAGGGAACCGCATTTGGGTTGGCTGTGGAAAGCGGCAGTTAAATCCGTCAAGTATCTCCTACGAAAAATAATTGGGGAACAACAAATCTCAATGACTTCACAACTTTAACACCCGGACATTTCCTGATAGGAAACCACTGCGAACGATGCCAGAACGAAGTCATTTAAATCAAAACATTTAGCACGATAGGGACAATGCACAATGCAACACATAATACATTAAAAAGCGCCCAGTCGTAACTTTTTGTTACCACTAACCCGGGGCCCCCGAATTACAAAGCAAGTGCTCTACTTACGAGGGCGACAAAGAGGTATGCAGAAAATAACGCCAGAATTCTGGAAGATCTGGCTAACCGAATACATACTACTGTTACAGAACCGCGAAGCAAATGGAACCAAACCTAAACAAATATAGCGAAAGGAGCGCTATTACTCATGAAGAATGATGGTCTGCCTCTAGGAAAAATCCATGAGGTACATAGTGGTAACCATGGTGTTGTTAGAACCGTAACAGTAGTCTACTAATGCGAGAAGATATTACTTCGTCAGAGGAAAGCGAAAGAGACGCAGTTGAAGCCAACGATAGCGCAGAGCGACATAAATGAGTGACAAGATCAAGCCCCAAATTCAAGCTGCTACTTCCACCTATCGCATTAATCTGTGTATTAGGACTAGTAGCAGCAGAAACACCAACAAGATACAATATATCGAGATTTTCCTCCCATCCCGAGATTTACCTTAATAAAATTAGGCAAGGAACTAGTCATCGGGCAGAACTAAATCACCTTGGAACGCTTCTCATCAACTAGACAGCTTTTGTTCGAACATGACGCTTCTACAATCAGTACACACTGACTCGCTCAATTACTGTGAAGCGATTATTTCATCGATAAAACGGAAATCACCTGCAATTCACACGCAAACGAAGGCGCCTTTCGATTTTGTAAGTACAATTGCCAACAAACTATTCGGTGTGCTAGATCAGAGAAGAAAATTAAATTCTAACCAGCAGCACCACAAGGAATTATAACAAAACCAGATGTCCATATTATAGTCAACTATCAACGTCATGAAACACACCCATGAGGAAACAACCCAGAAATTCGAGGCATACAATCAACTTCTAACAACCACTGTCACTGAAGTCTATTATGGCACATTCGATCCCTTGATCCTAACCCCACACCAACTTCAGCAGCAAGTCAAACAAATCATTCCTAACTTAAAACCAAATCAGGCGAAATGAGAATATAGTTCATCTATAAGAGGACACATACAGAGGACTCGATATAACATATCACCACGCAATGGCAGTCCCAACAATTCATTCAAATCCGAGGTTATTTATAACGCGATTTGCGGAAGTAGCAGGGGAATGATCGAAACAACAACATCCTAACACTAGATCCAAGCTATGCCCATCCATCCAGTCTCAAAGTAGCCTCAGTAATCTAATCCAGTGTGAGGTTTAACACGATGTATTTTAGGAATCTTTCTTGGGGTTGATATAATATCATCTGATGGATTTATCGACTTACATTAATCGGATAGAAATAAAAATAACATTACATGGCTAAACATAATTATTAAAAGAACAACAAACAACAGCTAGTTTTAGCGAATTAGCAAATTATTCAGAGATATGGGAATCGAAACCAGATGCCGAGCTTTTCGGTGATGTTGAGGATACAGCTGAAGTTCTTATTGGCCCTCTGAAAACCTGATGATAGAATTCGTTTCTCTTGAAAGGATGCTAGAGGTAATCCAAAATACAAAACTCACTGAATCTAAGTTTCGCGAATTATCAAACAAACAAACAATAAAAATATAAACATTAACTTCTCGAGGTGGTTACGGAAACTAATCAAGTTGTTGGTAAACTGGATGAGGGACGCAACTGCAGGTGCACGGTAACCGTTGGCTTACAAGGACAAAACGGAAGCGATTGCCAAAAAAATCGAGGGAGTGATACGGTAACAGCTTTGTAAATGTATTTCAAAAGTTTTTGGGTCCTATCGTAAAATATATAACATTTTGGCGACGAGGAGGCTGCTTAGTCAATATACCATTTGATGACGAGAAGGATAATTACCGTAAATATGATAATGCAAATAATTTTATAAAATCGTGCAGGCTACCATTTTCAAAATGGACGCCAACCAGTTTAAACAATTACTGGAGATGATACAAGCTCAAAATGAAAAACTGATCACATCAATTAGTAAGGAGCATACTCGTAAGACAGAATCAGTGGCGCTTGCCTTGGTATTTGATAAAATGAATTGGACATCTTATCTCATGCAATTAGAATAGCGCTTTGAGGCTAAAGAAATTACGAAAGATGCAATAAAGCGAGCGTCTTTTCTTGCAAGTGTTGGGAACGCGCCATTGGAATTGCTGCAGAAACGTGGCGCAGCGCGTGATTGCGTATTTATGTGACAAAAATCCGGTTGTTAGAAATCTTATGTAGGCTAAGAAATTCGACAAGCATATGCCACATGGTCTGATCCTAGGCTAGAAGGAATAATTAAGACAGCGCAGACGTATGAATGCTTCAAAAGATCCAGTGAGGTTATTAAAGTGAAATCTCAAGCAGTCGCTTCAGACTCAGCAGACGTAGTAAATTGTGTTAATCCAAGCCAGAGTCAACATAAACAACTGTTGTTAGATTAACAACGTAAATCAACGTCGGTAAAGGTAAAATCGAAACAACGTCAACTTGGTATAAAACGTGGAATGGGTCGAAGCCCCAACCGTCATCAATCGAGAAGTCATACGATCAATGAAATCAGCGATATCCAAAATATTAATTCCGCTCATAGTGTAAAGTCAGACGAAGTGAGTGCACATTGTCCTGAAAAAATTATGATCGAGATTACTGTAAATGAAAGTCAACTTTCATTTCAAGTTGGCACAAGAGCATCGTGTTCTACGTCCAGCTTATGAACGTATAAATAAGTTACTAAAAGCCTATAGCTCGGTTATGAATTATTAAAGTACAAGTTAGATGGGAGAATATACAGTGTGTTTTGCCACTTTTCATCATGACATCTCAGCAACAGCTAGTCGAATTGGCATCGAAGATCTGTGCAAAATACCCTGATCTATTTTCACCAACCCTTGGATTATGCAACTCTTTCCAGGCAGAAATCATATTGAAGTTTCAAGTGCGTCCAAAATTTTCGAAGTGTTTTATAACGTCCGTTTGCTTTTAAAAGGGACTTTGATGATGAAATTCAAAGACTAGTGTCCTAGTGGCATCCTTAAAGAGGTTAATTTCAGTCAGTGGGCCGCTCTAATTATAACTGTTATAAAGCCAAATAGTAAAGTGCGAATTTGTAGAGATTTCAAGGTAACAGTGAATCCACAAATTGAAATCGATCGGTACCCTGCAAGGGAGCAGTTTTTCACAAAGATTGATCTAAGTTGTATGTTAGGCAAGTCGAATCATTTATTGAAAAGATCCACTACTACACCACATTAATACAAAACTTCTCGGTAAATGCTGCTCCGGTTAGTGAGCTCCGTCAAAACGGAATAAAATTCGTTTGGACGAATCGCCAAGAAAACGCTTTTCAAGCACTTAAGTTACAACTGGTAAGCGCAACACGATTAGTTTTTCATCGTTTTCCAGATGAATCGAAACATCCCATTGCATTTGCGTCTAAAAACCAAACGAAAAGTCAGCAAGCATATGGACAAGTCGAGAAAGAGACTCCTCCATTATATCTAGGGTGATCGACATTAACGTCGATCTTTCATACATGCCAAAGCAGTCGCATTATCTAAACTATACTACCAGTGGACGACTAGTGGGTAAGGACGAAGATTTTGATGATTATGAGAAAGGTTTGATTGATGTGGATCAGGTAAGCCCAGATACGTTAAATGGGATGCCTAGAATTCATCAGTGATAGTAAGGGCTACACTAAAAAAGGATGACCGAGTATTCTTTCCTAATCGGGAAGCGACATTAAACTAAATTTTAATCGAAAATTTGGTATGTTTTTTCAGTCAGGATACCAGACATATTATAATCGGGTTAGGATTCCAAAGTCGATGCAGTCTACTGTACTTCATCTCCTGCGCTAAGATCATTAGGGATCAACCAGGATGAAACAAATGGCTCGAAGACATGTCTGGTTTCCAAACATCGACATGGAAATAGAGCAAATTGTAGGCATTCGACAGCCTAAGTAGTAGGCCTGCTTAGACATTTTTTAGCTGGCCGGATGCTACTCATCCATGGGAACGTATCCATATCGATTTTGCAAATTCATTTTTCAGTGAGATGTGGTTAATCCGAGAAATCACTGCTACTACTACGATCTAGGCACTCCAAACAATCTTCGCGATTGAAGAGTTACCAGTAACAATAGTATCTGACAACGGTACTCAATTCACATCACACATCTTACGCCAGCACCGCATGGTCGAACAGAGCGTTTCGTACGAACATTTAAGGCAGCATTTACCAAAATCATAGTTGATGAACAAAAAGCTCTTTTAATGTTTTTTACAATCTTCAGCAGAGCTCTACACGATCTACAATACCAGCGTAATGATAACCTGGGAAGCAGTGTACGAAATTTTGGGCGTGAGGAAATCTGGATCCCGGGAACAATAGTTAAAGGAATTGAACGGAAAATATCCAGCATTAAATTATCACTACGTACATGGGTTTCAGAAGTACAGTTAACACCAAAAATGTCGAACGATTGAAAATTTGACGAAAGCTTATGTGAAGCATTATTACTAGTAAGTCCAACGGCTTCAACCTTATCATCGACGGCAATTAAGCCAGGATCATCGAGAGCCACAAGAATAAGAACCAACGGCAAAAATATCACCAACATTATTTGTACCGCACGAGCTGATGGAGAGGTTACGAAAGAGGTCACAGCGATCCATAAATGTGCCAGTACGGTTTCGTCAAAATTAAGAGCGGGGAAAATGATGTCACTCTCACCGCTTAGATCGAAAAGATTTTAAGGTGGGTGCAAGTTGAATGAGCAACCAAAAACAGAATGCTATAAAGTGTGGAAGACTGCACGTGGCCTGGTACGATATCTTGCGAAAGAGTTTGCATCTCTAGCTATAGGTGTTTTAAGTGCTAGCGATACGGTCGTATTGCAAAGAATTGCAGGGCGCGCACAGAGGGGTCACAGTTATAAGCGTTCTCCAAATAAAAACAAACCTGCTAGTTGCGCAAGCTGCAAGGAAATACATCATGATCAATGTCTGAAATCTAATACTAAATATGATGTTTAGTCAAAATTTAAGCTAAAATAGTCGAATCAGAAATATGTGAGCGCATCTCCAACTCCACATAAATATTCTGTATATGCAAGAACCACACTCGGTCAATGGCCAAATCAGCGGTTTGCCTGTTACAGCCAGACCAGTCATGTGATAGCCAAGTTGGTTCCTTCTACATATTTTCAATATACGCCCAGTACAGTGAAAACAGTGACTCTTTATTGGGTCAACACCAAAAGGAAGCGATCACTGGAGACTTCAATACTAGAAGTAAAATGTGACATGTACGTCTAACTGATGAAAACGGAAGAAAAGTAGAGGAATTCGTGTTTAGGAGTGACCTGTTCATAATGAACAGGCGGGGAAACAATAGTCAATGGGGCCATGTTGGGCTCGATAGTTGGATGCTGTTGTACACCAAAAACGTACGGGCAGGCAATTGGATCGGATGATCACAAGCAGTGGAAGCAGACAATGAACGAGCAGTACGATTTGCTCAGTAAAAATGGTACGCGGAACTTGGTCAATCCAAGAGATCAAAAGGTGATTGGGTCTACAAACTAAAGCAAAATTCTGATGGAAGTATTGATCATACAAAGATTACACGTAGAAACGTTCAGTCCTGTCATTAAATTTACATCGATTCGAATGAGATTGGAATTTGATATAAAGAAAGCTTTTTTGAACGTAGATTTGGAGGAGAACCTTTATATGAGTTAACCGATCGGAGATAACGATGGCACTGGACGAGTGTGCAACCTATCTAAGAGCTTGTACAGGCGGTTGAAACTAGTCGAGCTGGGCGAACATAAAGTTTACAATCAATCGGATTCATGTGTTTTTGCTTGTAATGGGAAGAATTGAATGATGATACTTGCGATTTATGTCGATGACGGTTTCATTACAACAGAGAACGAGGAAGTAATTTTTCTGGTCATTAAACATTCGAGCTCAAACGTTTCCTGGGGCTTGAAATCAAACAACGACCAAATGGATCGATTCATGTGATACAGCAGGTGGAGGCACAAAAGGTACTCAACCGTTTTGGTACGGCGGAATGTAATGCAGTGGCAACCCCATCGGACAATGTACATAATCTTGGCGAACTGAAGCGGAAGAAGAAATCAATATCCCATATCGTGAGGTGATCGGTAGCTTAGAGTAATTCGCCGTAGCAATGCGATCAATGCAAGTTAACACTTGAAGAAACCGACTGCACCGCATGTGAAAGTGGCGTCAATTTCAGTTTGCGTGGCTTTACAGTGACACAGACAGGAGCCATTTGAACCAGGTGGTCGACGTCCGGATATCATGTTTGGCAATGGAATTATAAATTGGGGCTCAGAACATCAAAAATGCGAAATTCCATAAGAGGACCAAGCACATAGACGTGCGATATCATTTCATCAGAGATGAAAGAAGGGTATGAGGATGGAACTTTCTGGATTATCGGCTTCAAAAGCACGCTGAAATATTTTTTCTTCGTTAGAAATAAAATTTGGTTTACACACGCCAGCATTTATTTTATTCGTTCAACTGAATATTGGACTGAAGGTTGAAAAATTAACACATTAATTGGCACATTTGAATTATCGAAAACCAGTGTTTGGCAGGTCTCTCTAAAACATTGATTGTTCGGACAGTTTTTTTTTTAAATATTTGTACTTTATTAGAATTTACAAGAAAAGCATTTTTCAGAAAGCTGAAAGGTGGTTTGCCAATGTGTCAGATATTTCACGCTTATAAGTATCTGAGGTACGAATTCCTTGTATTATTATACAAGGACTGTATTACTACTGTGGGCAAAAAGTAGTAAGACGTCGTCTTATGTTCGTCGAAATATTTTTTTTCTATGTTGGTATGACTGTCAGTGACATCTGTGCCAAATGTCACATCAAAATAATCATTAGGGTTTAGTATACCCTTGTCTTTCTAAAGTACAAAAAGTGCATTCGGCGATTTTTACAATGAGTGAAATTATTCAACAAAGAAGTTCCATTAAATTTTGTGTGCGGAATCAATTTTGTGGTGCCTAAACGTTCAGAATGTTGCAAAAGGCCTTCGGTGATAATTGTATGTCGCGAGCAAGTGTTTTTGATTGGTACAAACTGTTCAAAGAGGGTCGAGAACGTGTTGACGACGAACCACGTCTAGGACGACCATCAACATCAACTGATGATCAACACGTTAATAAAATCAAGGAATTGGTGCTCGAGAATCGATGATTAACAGTCAGAGACCTTACTGGCATCGTTGAAATATCGAAAGAAAAGTGAAAGCACGATTGGTTCCAAAATCACTCAATTTTTTGGAAAAACAGCGTCGCGTTGACGCCTGTGAAACAATGCGCTCCGACTACCAGGATGTCATGAAACGTATTATAACTGGCGATGAGTCTTGGATCTATGTTTACGACCCGGAAACAGACGATCAATCGGCCGAATATCGTGCCAAAGGTGAGCCGAAGCCGAAAAAACCACGTCAAAGAAAGTCAAAAATCAAGGTGATGTGGTCAGTTTTCTTCGATTATCGAGGTGTGGTGCACTTCGAATTCCTTCCGACCGGCCAAACTGTCAACAAGGAATACTATTTGAGTGTTATGCGTCATTTGCGCGAATCTATTCGTAAAAAGAGGCCGGAATTATGCACCACCACGATAATGCACCTTCTCATACTGCATTGGTTTTACGTGATTTTTTCGCCAAAAATTCCACCCATATCGTTCCGCAACCACCGTAATCGCCTGATTTAGCTCCGTGTGATTTCTGGCTGTTCAGCGAACTCAAACGACCGCTCCGGGGAAACCGTTTTGAATCAATTGAAGATATTAAACGTGAATCGCTACGCGCATTGGAGGCTATTCCGGAAATTGGCTTTAACAACTGTTTCGAGGATTGAAAAAAACGTTGGCACAAGTGTATTGAGGCCGGGGGGTTACTTTGAGGTGGGCGAAATAGATTTGGAGAAATAAATAAAGAATTTTAAAATAATGAACAAAGTCTTACTATTTTTTGCCCACAGTATTATGCATGACATTAATGGTGTGTCCATTTAGATACAAATAGTCCGGAACTTCTGCAGAAACTTGACTTCACACTTGTACTGATACTGTTTTAATTTCGATTGATTATGTCTTGTCCAAAAATTAATGAAGCCGCCCGCCGCCCAGGCAGTTGTTCATCAATGCACTATCGTAATGATTTATTTATTTAATGACAAAAACTATAACACAAGCATTAATATAACCACATGGTCACAATACGATTTCATGATTAATTGAACCCAAACAATTAAGGTCAAAAGTGATAAGTCAATGTCGCCGCTCTTGTTTCTTGTTCCAAACATATACTGATTCGAGTAAAATATTTTTTAAAAAGCTGTTCAAAGTCTTCCCAATTGCTTACTACTGCTACTGTGGTGCCAAAAAAGTAAAAGCATATTTGTTTGGTTCACAAACCATTGACCTTAAAATGAATCTAATTAGGAATCCCACACCTATTTGTAAAAACCAAAAAATTAAATAATTTACACGGTAAATAGTAAATTAACTAGCTAACAAAACAAACAACTACGTTAATCCAGGTGGTCAACCGGAAATAAGTTCCCATAAATAAAAAATTTAACGTAACGCCTTTCTTTGTATGTGCGGTGTGCGGTTCGCAAGTGCTTTATCCACTTTAACATTTCCAACAAAAACAACGAATTCTTTTACGTTATCAAATTAATTAAAAACGGTTTAGAACATATATTTAATTAAGACTTATTACTGTAATTTTAATTAAAATTGAAGATAGTAATTTTACAGTACTCGTACATTCGATACATGCGAGGTATGTTCAATATATTCGTCTGATGTAAAGAAATAAAGCGCGAAAGCGATGAACTTGTACGAACAGCCAAAAAGAATACGTTAGGATAAATTTTCGCTTTATGCTAATTTACAAAGTAGGAGTTGTTGTTCTGATCCATACCCGTGTGAAGTTAGCCCCGAAAGTCATCTCAGAAAAATCAAAAATATCATCGAGTAAGCCCAGAATTTAAGATCGTAATTTCGTTCGATCTCAAAATTTTGCTCCAACCCCACTGTGGAGCTAAGTGGGTCAGCTCGTTGATTCTCGGTAACAATTAAAAAATGTCTACTTAACATAACAGCGACTGGGTGTGTCACAAATGACAAAACAATTCACGCTTTAGAACGGTTGATTTTAGTCAATGCATTATCGATGTTCTAAAATAACGAAGAGCTATTTGTCGTCCTCTGAAACATGTTCATTAAAAGGTCATTGACGGAATGTATTCTATGGGTCGTATTGATGAACTCTACCTTTTATAAAGGAATTAAAAAGAACTGGCCTGGTCTATCCAGATATATCGGAGGCCAGTAACGCAATGTCTTCTACTCAAGGTTGCACTAACTAACACTCTGGTTTTAATTTCAAACCGATTTGCTTGTGTGAACAGAGCTGTGATGGTTTGGGTCAGAGTGGTATCAAGTTTCCATAATATCCTTAGGGATACGGCCTGGTATGCTTTGGCGTGTTAGTGGCCAGTAACGAAATGTATTCTATACGGCATGTGGTCATATTAACTAGCTCATGTTTTAATTATCATAATCGATTTAAATCGTCGTGAGGTACGGACGTAAAATCGATGAGTGCTATTAGAAGTGCATTGCCTTCAAAATATTTTTTTGTGTGTTAAATTACAAGTAAAAGTTAAAAAAAAATTTTTAACTAAAATTTAAGTGAGGAATGTGACAATGGGTTTATTTTCTCCGAGCAATATAAAACAACAACGATCGCAATCCGTCACAAATTTAAGTGCAATAAATCGGGCTAATTCTCTAGTGTCATCGACCTCCGGCATAAAAAAAATGCAATTCAAACAAATGTAAGCGGTTCACAAACATTAAAAAGTGCTACAACATCAAATATTGTGGTAGGTAACAATATTGTAGCAAGCGACATCGTGCTGTAATGGGAAAAAACAATTTCAATGAAACGGATACTGTTTTGCATTCATGCAATGCAAACAGGTATGGAACGTTACATAACCGTAACATCCAAACGTAAACGTAATCCCAAGTCTCCAGCGCAAACTGCAACAAAAACTGTAAAACTAGGAGTAGGGATAACAACTGGTAACCGTTTCCAACCTCTGTGTGAAAATAAAAATAATAACGAGGAGAAAACTCGAGAAGAGGCGAGAGCTCTAAAATAGCAACCACCATCAATGCTGTATAAGATAGCGGAAATTTGTCAGCGGAAAACAGATTTCGCTACTCGCCGCAAGTGGCAGCACTATCATAAAAGAGAATTTATTTTGTTATATAATTACCTGCGGAAATTTTTTATTAATTTTGCATCTCTTTACACTAAACAAAACATCCCAGCGGAATAAAATATTAAAAGTGATCCTTAAATTGATTGATCTCCGAAGGAATGGAACTCATGGCAAATGAAATCTTGAAATTTAACAATTTGTCTTCTTTCCGCCACTCTAAAAGAATGACGATGAAATTTGAATAATAGTATTGATCAGGGATTTTAAAGTAAGTTTTGGAAAAAATTCTAGGATCTGTTCATTCTGAACTAAACTTGGCCATTTCATAAACAATCCTTTTAAAAATTTAAAAATGTTTGCGGCGAGTAGCGCGAAATCTCTTATTTTCCGCTGAGAAATTTCCGCTATCTTATACAGCATCCACCATCAATATAACTTCGAGAAGCGCCGCCTCAACAATTAGTAGCTGATCTTAAAAAAGAAACAGGTGACGAGTTTTTCATTGCTCCAATTAAACAAGGCAACAAAGCAAAATTATTGCAATCTTAAAAGCAGCTAATAAATACTTTACACATACAAATTGAAAAGTTTGAGAGGACTAACAGTAGTAATAAAAGGAATCGAGTCATCTGTATCGCCACAAAAGATACGTGAGGA
This sequence comes from Nephrotoma guestfalica, assembly GCA_963691935.1. NCBI lineage: Eukaryota > Metazoa > Arthropoda > Insecta > Diptera > Tipulidae > Nephrotoma > Nephrotoma guestfalica. The sequence goes on from OY829914.1 coordinate 216,141,622, forward strand.
ACTCACTGCCAAGGGCTGTGTAACAAAGAGTATTGCTAGAACTTATGTTCCGGCCAAAACATGCTACGAACTATCTGACCACTCGCCGGTTTTAATTAAGCACACAAGTTTCGAACCTAATCAAAGTCCATAATTTTATTGAGGCGATTATTATGGACTGGATTTTAGAATGGCATTCCGTGTGGAGGGGAATATAGAATTAACAAAAGTAATTGTAAATGACGACGACAGTCATCATGATAAGTTAATTGATGACGTGGAATGTTCGTAAATACAACTACATGTTAGTGATTTACAATTACAATAAGCGTAAAATGTATGGCCAACACGCCAATTCAACATACAGCGTCTTCAGGACAATGCCATTACGGATGAGTTTGCCACGCGATTAATCATCAACCTCGTTAACGACAACTTTGACGTAGATACATGGCCTAACATCGTAGATGTGTGCAAGCGACGAAAGAGATTATGGGACATACGAACATCATTTGAGAAATCGATGAAAGAAAGCGGATTAAAACCGAACTGGCACAAGTCCGATCAAAAAAGAATACAATCACGCTGAACTCAAAGTTAAAAAGATACCGCGATCACACAAAGAAATTTGCATTTATTCTGGAGACACTGCGCGCGGAAACACCGGATCATTTCCGTTTCTGAAAGACAACTTAGGACGTATTTTAATTATAGAGTAAGCTCTACTTGATCGTTGAAGAGAATTCTTTGAGTTCTCTGTATAGGACGAGGGTGAAGTCACTCCATTTGATCGTTAAGAACACAACAATCTCAGTGCTTTAGTCCTGGTAGCTCTAACAACATTACACGAGACGTATATAGTTAAATTACTGTAGCGAAATTACTAAAACGTAGCTAAATTCACGCCGAATCGTTTTCAAGGCAAAGAGAGGGAGACATTTATCATTAAATGTGAGAAAATGATCAGTTATGGTGCAAACTAACCGCGAAGCATCCAGCGACGACACTCAACGACGCAGACCATGCCGATGATATCTGCCTGATGAGTCTTGTCACTCACATACACTGGCATTGAAAAAAACTCAGGTGACTAGTAGAGAAGTAGTAGAAGTAAATAATTTTTGCTACTTATGTTGCAGTATATTGCGATAAACAATAACTCGAAGTCGAACTTCTTACCCCGCATAATCAAGGTATACACGTAATTGGCGAAAGTTTCGTGTACACCCAACATCTTCAATCGTCACTGCATAGGTCCAAGCGAGAGACAGCATTTCTTTATAATACGAGTCTGTTTGAAGGACTCAAGCTTTCTAAGATCGACTAGTGCACAATTTTTGATATAAATTCTCCTGATCCCGCGAATTGTAATATTCAAATACAGAATTTAAAAATGTTCGTGCGAATCACATTAATTTTCACACACTCAACAATAAAAAACTTATCTAATGTAATGCAAAAGGTTAAAACTTTGGAATCGTTCAAAACCCAATCAATGATTGTTTGTGTAACAAATCCAAGGTAAGAAACTATCGAAAGAATAGAGACTATATTCTTGCTTAAAATAATTATGAAACCGCAATTCGCTTCAAAATGGTTGACCTAAGATTCCACTGAAATTGGAATTGAAATTTTCTTCGGTGTACTACAACAATAGCCTCAAAGAACTAACAAACTAGTGAAAACATTACAGTTGCGATTTTAATAAACCGCAAACCTTCCTTTTCTGCTACCTCGCCCAAATACAAATTATATTTTTACGAGTGTATCTCCAGTCTACATGTTACAATGTAGATATCAACCATCTAAGCACGTACATATCAAAAAGATCACGTAATACATAACTATTGCCGCACATATAAGATACAATTATTCAAGTACGCGCGAAATTTCTTAAACTAAACACTAAAACACAGTCGTAAAACCAGATAAAAGCATCTGAAAGCTACAGAAAGGAAAATCCATTATTTTGTATCACACAATCCGTCACATGCCAAGCCACTGAAGACTTGCAAACTTGCTTATGTAAACCATATAAAATCACCATCCCATTAAAATGTAAGTGCTGTGCATTTATGCTGTGCATTTATACGATTACATAATCGTTAAGTTATGTTTTATTCAATTAAAACTTTCTACATTCAGCATAACATTACGTACGTATTTATGATTTTGCTGTTTAATCGTGATAAGCTTTGGTTTTCCCTTTTACTGTCCATACATAATACATAAAGACATATTTAAACTCAACAAACATATAAAAGTTTAATGGTCAGCGAAAATTGCATGACCGCATTTCCACTTGTCTTCATGTAAAACAAAATTGATCGTCACGTGACGCAAACGGTACGCAAAGTTTGACTTTTTGAACTGTGAGCAGCACCGCATGATATTATGATGTGCCGCACCAAGCGAATATAAATCAATGTTGGTATTTCTTCTTATAACATTATCAATGCCAGACATCATCAATTAACCAGAATTTCGAGGAAAAGCAATAAAACATTTTTTTGTTAATTTTCTTTTAAACGGTTTGTTAACTAAATAGATACTTATTGTATTTATTTACATAATACAAATAAAAACTAAAATTAAATTAAGATATTTTAATGATTTGTTAGTTTTTGTTGTGTGTGCATTCGTTATGTTGCTTTTTATACAAACGTAGTTTGTAATACACTTATCAAAGACAACCAACGACGAACCAAATGTTTAACTTCGTTTATGTAGCATGCAAATTGATAAGGCATTTTATGAGTAACGCAAATAATGGTCTTAATTCGCATTTTGTGAAAAAATGGAATCAGTAGCACGCAATAAAGATATTTGACCTGCAGTAAGAATTTTAGAGAGATCCGATTGTATCCGGTTCAACATATGACATACGGTAACGAAGAGAATCAAATACTAAATTACTCAAACCATTCCAAATGATACATATCAAATTATATTAAAAACAATCAAATCAAATCAAACTATATCAAATCATATCAAAACAACATATCATATCAAATCATATCAAATAATATGAAATCATATCAAGTCATATCAAATCATATCATACCAAATCATATCAAATCATATAGAATCTTATCAAATAATATCGAATCATATCAAGTCATTTCAAACCATATCAAATCATATCAATCATATAGAATCTTATCAAATAATATCAAATCATATTAAATCATATCAAATCATATCAACTCATATCAAAAAATATCATATCCAATCATATCAAACCTTATCAAATAATAGCAAATCATATCAAATCATATCAAATCATGTCAAATCATATCAAATCATATCAAATTATATCAAATCATTGCAAATCATATCATATCATATCACATCATATCAAATCATATCAAATCAGTGCAATTCATATCAAATTATATTAAATCATATCAAATCGTATCGAATCTTATAAAATAACATCAAATCATATTAAATCATGTCAAATCATATCAAATCATATCAAGCCATTTCAAACCATATCAAATCATATAAAACCATATCAAAACATGTCAAATCATGTCAAATCATATCTAATCATATCGAATTATATCAAATCATTGCAAATCATTTCAAGTCATATCAAATCATATCAAATCATATCATATTATATTAAATTAAATTAAATCATATCAAATTATACCAAATCATATCATACCATATCAAATCATATCAAATCATATAGAATCTTATCAAATAATATCAAATCACATCAAATCATATAGAATCTTATCAAATAATATCAAATCACATCAAATCATATCAATTCATAACAAATCATATCAAATCATATCAAATTATATCAAATCTTATCAAATAATATCAAACCATATCAAATCATATCAAATCATATCATACCATATCAAATCATATAGAATCTTATCAAATCATAACAGTTCATATCATAACATATCAAATCATATAGAATCTTATCAATTAATATCAAATCATATCAAATCTTATCAAATCATATCAAATCATATCAAATTATATCAAATCATTGCAAATCATATCAAATCATATCACATCATATCAAATCAGTGCAATTCATATCAAATTATATTAAATCATTCCAAATCATATCAAATCGTAATAAATCTTATCAAATCATATCAAATCATAACAAATCATATCTAATCATTTCATACCATATCAAATCATATCAAATCATATCAAAAATTATATCAAATCATATCAAATCATATCAGGTTATTTCAAACCATATCAAATCATGTTAACCATATAGAATCTTATCAAATAATATCAAATCATATCAAATGGTATCAACCCATATCTAATCATATCAAATCATATCGAATCTTATCAAATAACATAAAAATTATACCAAATCATGTCAAATCATATCAAGCCATTTCAAACCATATCAAATCATACCAATCATATAGAATCTTATCAATTAATATCAAATCATATCAAATCGTAATAAATCTTATCAAATAATATCAAATCATATCTAATCATATCATACCATATCAAATCATATCAAATCATATCAAATCATATCAAATCATATCAAATCATATCAAATCATATCAAATCATATCAAATCATATCAAATCATATCAAATCATATCAAATCATATCAAATCATATCAAATCATATCAAATCATATCAAATCATATCAAATCATATCAAATCATATCAAATCATATTAAATCATATCAAATCATATCAAATCATATCAAATCATATCAAATCATATCAAATCATATCAAATCATATCAAATCATATCAAATCATATCAAGTCATATCAAATCATATCAAATCATATCAAATCATATCAAATCATATCAAATCATATCAAATTATATCAAATCATATCAAATCATATCAAATCATATCCAATCATGTCAAATCATATCAAATCATATCGAATTATATCAAATCATTGCAAATCATATCAAGTCATATCAAATCATATCAAATCATATCAAACCATTTCAAATTATATCAAATCATATAAAATCATATCAAATCATATCAAATTATATGAAATCATATCAAATCATATCAAATCATATCAAATCATGTCAAATCATATCAAATCATATCGAGTTATATCAAATCATTGCAAATCATATCAAGTCATATCAAATCATATCAAATCATATCATATCATATCAAATTATATTAAATCATATCAAATTATACCAAATCATGTCAAACCATTTCAAATTATATCAAATCATATCAACTTATATTTTCAAATATAATTACAAACGTCATCTAAGTTCAATAGACAATCACAACAGACCGTTGTGGATGGAATGTCGATGCTTTAAAAGACCAAGAATCACTGCAGAGTTACCAATCATCTATCACTAACTATTTAGACCGGCACAGTAACAATGAAGCTCCCCTTAACATGCAGGAACAGTGGCACGCTCAGACAGCCATAACCACCGCGGCGCAAAATACCATCGGAAGAAAACCTCAATTGCGGGTGCAATGATTGGTTCGACGATCAATACCGCCTGGTAGTCGAAAATAAACAAAAGATTCGTGATAAATGGTTGGCTCGCAACACTAGAAGCACTCTAGCTGAATATCTTCGCGCTAGGAAAGCCTCGACTAAATATGAGATCATGTATCGAAAACATCAGCTTTCAAGCGGAACTAGGAAATGCAAGAAACTGTTTTGCAAACGCCAGGAATCTCACTAAAAACTTCCTCCCAAGAAGTACAGCCATCAAAGACGGGAATGGAGAGCTGTGAGGACAAACGTGGCTGATGTTCTCTCAGTATGGCAAACCTACTTTTAAAATCAAAATCTGCTAAAACGGAATGACGAAGTAACCCCGGTTAGAGCAATAGCTTCCCCAGGTGAAGAGGTCTTTGTCGAATATCCGACAGTGGAGGAAATAGACACATCTATTAGTAGGTTGAAAAATGGAAAGGCACCCGGTCTCGATAAAATCATGAAATCCCCGAAGAATTGATTAAACTCGGAGGCGCTACTCTTGCAACAAATGTATACGATCTCATCGTCTCTATTTAGGACCAAGAAGAATTACCGGAGAATTGGAAGACCGCGCTCATATGTCCCTTGCACAAAAAAGGGACCGTCTTAAATGTGGAGACTATCGTGGTACCGCTCTTTTGAACACTGCTTACAAAGTGTTGGCTAATGTTATACTTGCCAGACACGTCCCTTTCGCCGAAAACATCATTGGCGACTATCAATCAATGTGGTTTTCGTCTCAACCGACCGACCACTGACCAGTGTTTTACCATGAGGATGATCTTGGAAAAATGTTGGAAGTACAACATAACCATACATCAACTATACATAGACTTGTGACAGGCATATGACAATATAAACGAAACTCGTTTCTCTATGTAAATTAACAACGTCTGGGTCTGTATGTAGAATCGTATTTTAAGGAACTGTATCAGACACCTTTAAATTAACATCCGGTGTTCGACAGGGAGATGCATCCGCGCCTGTACTGTTGAATTTGGCACTTGAGTACGTAGTAAGGAAAAGCAACATAGAAACTTCGCGCTGTTTATTTAATAAATCAGGCCAAATTCTTGGATATGCAAATGATATCATACTTCTTGGCCGAAGACCTAGCGATGTCAAGGACAGTTTCATACCGCTCGATCGCTGACAAAAGACTTGGTTTAGAGGTGAACACTAGTAAAACCAAATTTTTAGCAACACCCAGGAACATCTCCACGGCAAATCTCGGAATTGGTGACCATAATGCAGGCAGAAATAAACGCCCGAATCGCTGCCGGACAACGAGTTTTCTACGCCCAATAAAAATTATTGCGATCTAAACATCTCTCGAAGTCATGCAGACCGGTGATGGCTTTCGAAATCGAAATGGATGGCCAAGGACCATGACCTATAACGATTGTAGATTGTTATCAACTTTCGAAAGGAAGGCATTCGTTCAATCTTTGGCCCAGTTAAAGTTTTGAACCACTAATACCGGATTCGTTTGAACCACGAAATAAAGCAACTTTTCGGAGGTAGCGATATCATCGTATTCATCAAATCCATAATCGAGTTAGATGGCTCAGCCACGTTGCAAGGTCATCACAACAACGGATGTTTAATAAAGTGTTCCATCAACTACCAGCCGGTGTGCATCGTAAGATCTACGCATATTAGGATGTCGAAACTGGAGTTCGAGAGCGATGGATCGAGACGGATGGAGGATCATAAAATGGTGACAAAATCCGTTCATGGGATGAGAAAGACAGAGAGAGTTCCGAAGATTTTTTTGAATTAGATACACATTTTTGGTACTATGACACTCAATTTTTATTAAAACACGTGTTTGGAATTCCAACCTTTTTTTTCTTGTGCAGCTACACTTTTGGATAATTTAGTTATTTACATTTTTTGAGGCTTTACTTTTCGTAAAAATGTGTAGGTAAACGTTTTATTAATGTCTAAAACTTCACTCCCGTGTAACAACCTAGCAATTAAAGTATAAAACCTAACGATTTTACCAAATCGAGAGTGCGCCAGCTTAATTCCACTTGGAAAAGCTGCGGTTTTCTTGATCAAGTTAGCATGTATATTGTTTTCACGAAAACAGAGTTTATCCACTTTCACTTTTTTTCTGCACACATTAACTGTTTGAGGTCGTACCAGTACGCTGTTTCTTTGCGACAGCTTCGGGAGTGGTACTCGAGACAGCGAGAATTCTTTTAATACTGTTCTGTGAGCAGTTGTTTGAACTAACCATGGAAATGAACTTTTTCTGAGTCTAGGTCATCCGACCCGAGGACTCAGTCAATCAATAAATGAGTCGATAAAGAACTTTTATAATTTATTATACAAAATAATGACGAGTGCAGGTACTTGCCTGTCTGGTAACCGATTAGAGAAACTTTGCTTTGGCTAAGAAAGTATCCTTGTTTTAAATTAAGTGGTACACCACAATATACTAAATTTGATGTGGATATCTGCTTAATCCGGCATATTACTGATGGAATAAAACAGCAGACAATTTAGCCAAGCTACCGTCTCCAGCCCACTTTTTTAATGGATAACTTTAATTTTTCATACAGCCTTATAGATTCTTGACAGAATTATCCGATGCAAACGCTGCTAGGCTGCTAATAATAAGGTAAGCTCTTGGACCCTGGTTTCAGAACCAATAAATTCTGAAATTTGGAAATTAGAAAGTGGATTTTTCGTAAAAATTTAAAGTTGAAATATCTAAGGCATCACGCATATTTAGGCAAATTTATAAATTTGTTCGGCTCATAGTGAAAAACTCAGGGTTATTCTAACTTTAAACTATTATTGTCAAAAATGGACGAATATCTTATTTTGGAATATTGACTATTCAGAGACAACATACTACACATCAAAAGCCTTTCATTTACTTTAGCAACAAATTAAAAGATAATAATTTTGCCATATTTACGTCAGGCAACCGCAGCAATAAACAAAATTACATCGTTAACCTACATAATATGATGAATGCCACAATCAGTTCAGCTCGGTCCAAGTTTTTCTGTGTTTTTGTCTTTCAATACATTTTATTTAGTAAGGTCACGCCACTACTCTTAGTGAATCGAAATATTATATCAAAATACCCCACAATGCAAGGTTCGCAACATTATGCTTCCGTACGTATATAATATTATACTTTGCACCAAATCACGAATCACCTTTCAAATTTTAAATGATTTCAACTCACGATGACATGCCAATATTTTTATAAATTAAAAATTTACCAGAAAAATAATTAAAAATTTTAAAAAATCTCACATTCAAAAGTACGTTGAGGATGATGAAGACGCGCGCGGTCGCTAGCGTACAGAGCCACGCAAAAATATATCTTTTAAATTTATATATATTTTTTTTTAAATATATTCACCAAAATGAAAAACCAACAATTTTTTTTTTAATTTTCTATTTTTAGATGAATGACACAGTTTTACTTTTGATTTTGTTAATTTTCAAATTTTCATGAAAATTTTATATTTTTTACTTAAATAACGATCGTTACTTTTTTTATATTTCATATATCACGAAACACGTTTTCATCCGTGTTATCACACACTTCTTGATTTAATTTATATATTTTTTTAAATTTCTTATCAAATCATATTGCAAACCGAAAAACGAACAAACTTATCACTATAAAAAACCCTTATTCAATGCAAGACTACATATCAAATGAAATTTTACGATATTAAAAAAAAAACAAAAGAAAAACGAAAAACACTTTAATATAAAATTTTCTCTCGCAAAATGAAAATGTGAGTATGTAAGTATTTGTGTACACGATTTTCCACAAAACTAAATAAAACCAGCAACAAAAACAACAACGAAAATAAAAATCGATAATAAAGTATTTTTTGTTTTATTTTCCAGATTTTCTTTTGGAAAATTATCCAAATTTTCTCACTTTACCAAAAATCATCAACTATATTTAAAATATTTTTCGTATTTTCATGTGAACAACTAAATTATTTTTTTTTTGTAATTGAATTTTCTTATAAGAAATCAATTTTATTTAACAAAAAATTATTTTCTTCACACAAAAATCTACCTTTCGATTCGAACTATTACAAAACACACAATCGCGACTAAAACTTAAATCGAAACTAAAAAAAAAAAAAAATTTATGTAAGTCTTTTGAAAGTTTTGTATTTCTGCTGTGTATTTTGAAGTAATTTTTCGGTTCGGATTTTTTTTTTCCATTTTGTGAATGGATTTGTGTTTTCGTCGTATCAAAACAATTCTGAATACGAATGATGAATGGAGTTGAATTCAGTGTGTTGTAAAATTTACATTGCTGTGATTTCATGGATGGTTGTTGCGCATCTACATTTTCAGCACCATAGAATTATATACTATACAGGGTGGGCCAAACAAATTGTATTTTTGAACTAGCGGTTTTTTGAGTATGGTAAGGGTTATGTCACTTCTGATTTGACAGAAAGTTAGTTTTATCCTTCCGCTGAACGAAAATGGTAGTGTATTCGCTTGAACAACGCTGGGAAGTATTGAAACATTAATTCGAAAATTTTGACAAAAAAATCATCTTTTCGGATGAGGCGCATTTCCATCTTCGCGGCTATGTAAACAAGCAGAATTATCGCATATGGGGCACGGAGAACCCGCACGTGATCGTAGAGAAGCCGATGCATCCTCAACGAGTGACTGTTTGGTGCGGATTTTGGTCCGGTGGCACCATTGGGCCATTTTTATTTGAAAATGTACAAGAAGCCGCCGTTACTGTCAATGGTGAGCGCTAGCGCACCATAATAAACGATTTTCTGTTCCCGGCACTTGAAGAGGAGGACATAGGCAACGTTTGGTTTCAACAAGACAGCGCTCCGTGCCACACAGCACAAGTTTCAATTGATCTTTTGCGCACTGCCTTCGAAGATCGAATTATCAGCCGAAATGCTGATGTGATTTGCCCGCCTCGGAGCTGTGATTTGACGCCGTTGGACTATTATGTTTGGGGTGCCGTCAAAGATAAGCGTTACGCCAATAAACCAGTAACGATTGACGCTCTCAAGAACAATATTCGCATTGCCATTGAAGACATAATGCCGCATACCATCGAAAATGTGCTCAAAAGTTGGACCGACCGTATGGGGTACGTCAAGGCCAGCCGAGGCAGTCATATGAATGAAATAGTACTCCATGATTAATCGGAAGGATTGTTCTTTTCTATGAAAAAACAAATTTGAAAAAATATTGAGAACTTTTTGTTTTATTGCATTTTAAAAAAATAATTATTTAGTATGAATGTAAAGATTTTTCCCATATCACACTATCACAAGCCAGAGCAGGATGGTTACATAAAAAATGCATATGGAGGTCTCATATCTCACAGAAAAACCAACCAAATTAGTTTTTGTTTTTGTTCAGAGTGACAGTAATTTTCTGCACAGTTAAAAAATATTGAAACTATTAATTAAAATATTCCAATAAGAGTGATACGATTCGCAATAATTCAATTGTTGCACTTGCTGTGTGGCACGTAGCCCCGTCTTGTTGGAACCAAATATTGTCAAGATCAACTTCTTCCGATTTCGGCCATAAAAAGTTGGTTATCATCGATCTATACCGATCTCCATTGACAGTAACGGTGTTACCAGCTTAATTTCGAAAAAAATACGGACCGATGATTCCACCAGACCAAAACCCACACCAAACTGTCAATTTGGGTGAATGTAATGGTTTTTCATGAATAATTTGTGGATTTTCTTCGCACCAGAATCGACAGTTTTGTTTATTTACCGCACCACTCAGGTGAAAGTGAGTCTCATCGGAGAAGATGATTTTCTTAAAAAAATCGTTATCGCTTTCAAGTTGTTCCAATGCAAAATCAACAAATTCACGACGTTGAATGAAATTGAATGATGAAATTGTAAACATTACTGAATACAATGAAACAAAAAGTGACAGATCATGACATATTACAAATGGCCGAAACGTCATTTAAAAATCATATCATTCCTATTGGAAAACCCATTAAAATAGTTAGTGGATTGAGTAGTAGTGCATTATTTGTTAATAAAAATTAAAAAATTAAAATTAAAACGAAGTGTCTAATGAATGGCTGACAAAACATGCCTAGAAAATTACAAAAAGAAATTTCATACATTCGGTAAGTTGAAAACTTGAAAACCAAGTGTTTTTATAAAATAAAATGTAAATTATGTTATGTGTTGTTTAAATTTAGAAATCAGAAAAAAGTAATTAAAAAGTTTTGGTTGTTATTGTTGTCGAGTTCAACATCAACGGGGCATCGATCTGCACAAATATTATAATTGGAATGTAGTATGTATATAAGTAAGCATGCTTGTAGCTTGCATAATGTATAACCTTACTCATCAAATTATGATATAAATTGGCTAGAGACATATAAATTCAATGATACAACATGTTTGCACTAAAATAAATTTTAACTATTTTAGCACGTATTTTTTGTATATAAAGAACTAAATTCTCAATAATAAACCAGAACGAAATTATATCAGTAACGTTTTAGTTTTGTGTTCAAAAAATTTTAATTCAGAAATAGTGAGCCCTCCTCACCAGCGGTAAACTCAATATCATCTGAAATTAAACATTGGTCCTTCAAGCCATTAAAACAACCGGCATCGCTAAGTTGAACGCGATAAGTTTACATTTAAAACAGTAAACAAACAAAACTTAAGAACAACAACAAATCTTAAGTAAAGCACCTGTACATATCAAAATAACAACAAAAATGGAAAGCATACTCCAACAACAAGTTGAAGCAGGTGATAAAATCGTCCAAATGGAAACAAACTACCGTAAAGACGGGGGGGGGGATAGGAAAACGACGACATATTTGGAAAAAAGGTTGACAACTCTAAAGATGATTTATAACGACTACGTCGATAATGATGAGAAAATCCTGGCCATGACCCCACCTCTAGAAAAGGGCCATGCATAATACGAGGGCGGATTGAAAATGAAGCTACCTAAGTAGGAAAACAAAATTTTTTTTTGCCAAAAACCATTTATTTCTCAACATAGTCTCCATTCCGTTCGACACACTTAGTAAGACGATATTCCAACTTTTTTATACCATCTGAATAATACGATTTCGGGAACCCCTCAAAATACGCGTTAGTTTCGATAATCACGTCTTCGTCTGAGATGAATCTTTGTCCTGCGAGCCATTTTTTCAAGTTTGGAAACTGGAAAAAGTTACTAGGAGCTAAATCTGGACTATAAGGTGGATGATCAACCAATTCGAAGTGTATTTCACGTAATTTTAGCATCGTATCTAATTCTGTATGAACCGGTGCGTTGTCTTGAAGAAAGAGCACTTTTTTCTTCTTTAAATATGGTCGTTTTTCCTTGATTACATCAACCAATTGATCCAATAATGCACGATAATACTTTCCTGTGATTGTGGATCCTTTTTTAAGATAATCGATGAGCAATATTCCGTGTGCATCCCAAAATATAGTGGCCATAACCTTGCCAGCCGATTTCACTGTCTTTGCCTTCTTCGGAGTACTTCCACCAGCTTCCATCCCATTGTTTCGATTGATTTTTGGTTTCAGGTGTGTAGTGGTGGACCCACGTTTCATCAACAGTAATTAATCGACGCCAAAAATCAACAGGATTACGCTTTATCATGTCCAAACACCGCTGTGAAGTGGTCTGTCGAACTCGTTTTTGTTCGACACTGAGCAAACGCGGCACCCATCTTGCCGATAGCTTTTTCATATGCAAATATTCATGCAAAATGTTGAACACGCGTTCATATGATATGTTTACCATTTCAACAATCTCACGCAACTTGACTCGGCGAACATTCATAACGATATCGAGGATTTTCTTGATATTTTCTTCAGTAACCTCGTTTGGCCTTCCTGTTTATGGTATTGTTGCAGTGCTTCTTCGGCCGCGTTTAAATTCAGCAATCCAATATTTTACCATGTAATCTGACGGAGCAGACTCATCGTAATGTTTATCGAGGTTTTCTTTTGTCTTTTTCGCCGTTTTCCCTTTCAAATAATAGTGTTTAATCACTGCACGAAATTTGTTTTTTTCCATTTTTCAAGAAACACAAAAGTTGCTTACTTCAAACGACTACAACAAATAAACTAATCGATGGATTTGGGTGAAATTTTAACAGCTGATGTTTGACAGATCGCAATTTCTAAAAACCAAAAAATTTTTGTGTTTGTGCTGCCATCTAGCGCTAGGTAGTTTCATTTTCAATCCGCCCTCGTACTGTGGACAAAAAATAGTAAGACTTTGTTCATAATTTTAAATTCTTTATTTATTTATCCAAATCCATTTCATCCCTCTCAACGTAATCCCCCCCCCCCTCCCTGGCCTTAATACACTTGTGCCAACGTGTTTTCCAATCCTCGAAACAGTTGTTAAAGTCAATTTCCAGAATAGCCTCTAATGCGCGTAGCGATTCACGTTTAATATCTTCAATTGACTTAAAACGGTTTCCTCGGAGCGGTCGTTTGGTTTGCTGAACAGCCAGAAGTCACACGGTGCTAAATCAGGGGAATACGGTGGTTGCGGAACGATATGGGTGGAATATTTGGCGAAAAAATCACGTAAAACCAATGCAGTATGAGAAGGTGCATTATCGTGGTGCAAAAACCAAGAGTTGCTTGGCCGGTCGGAAGGAATCCGGAGTGCACCACACCTCGATAATCGAAGAAAACTGTCAACATCACCTTGGTTTTTGAGTTGCATTTACGTGGTTTTTTCGGATTCGGCTCACCTTTGGCACGATATTCGGCCGATTGATCGTCTGTTTCCGGATCGTAAGCATAGATCCAAGACTCATCGTCAGTTATAATAAGTTTCATGACATCCTGGTAGTCGGAAAGCATTGTTTCACAGACGTCAACGCGACGCTGATTTTCCAAAAAACTGAGTGATTTTGGAACCAATCGTGCTTTCACTTTTCTTAGGCCCAAATGATCTTTCAAAATGCATTTCACTGATCCTGACTGTCTCTGACTGTTAATCTTCAATTCTCGAGCACCAATTCCTTGATTTTTTTAACGTGTTGATCATCAGTTGATGTTGATGGCCGTCCTAGACGTAGTTCGTCGTCAACCCGTTCTCGATCCTCTTTGAACAATTTGTACCAATCAAAAACACTTGCTCGCGACATACAATTATCACCGAAGACCTTTTGCAACATTTTGAACGTTTCGGCACCACACAATTGATTCCGCACACACAATTTAATGGAACTTCTTTGTTGAATAATTTCACTCATTGTAAAAATCGCCGAATGCACTTTTTGTACTTCAGAAAGACAATCGTATACTAAATACTAATGATTATTTTGGTGTGACATTTGGCACAGATGTTATGACGAATGGTTTTCCGCGCGGAATTTAGATTAAAAAGGCTTACTACTTTTTGCCCACAGTAGATGGAAAGACGGAAGTAAGTCACAGACGTATACCACAAATTAATAGCGGATATTCGTGATGCCTAAATACCGCATCAACGAGTTTAACAAGGCAAACTGAACAGCAAAATTCAGTTCAGATGAAAAGGCAACGACAACCGATGATATCAACAACAAAAAGCTATTCAAACGGCAAGATGTCCTCATGCGCCAAATGTATCAAAAATTGACATCAATCAATTATTCATTGGAGACTAACAACATATCCATAGAATATATAAATATAAAATTAAAACAACTAGAAAAGGACATCCAATAAGTAGCAAACCAACACACTGCGATCTTAATAGAAACAGAAGAAGACGAGCAAACCTCTGACTACTTCAAAAAAGAGTATTTTAAATCCAGCTACAAGAAAAAGTAGAAACCACAATGACCTAGTTGCAACGATTTCACGGCGATAATACAACTACGTCAGAATCAGTCCAGATGAAACTGCCAAAAATAGAACTACCAAACTTTTACGGTGAATATGACCGATGGGAAACATTTAACGATATATTCACCGAAATAATTCAACAAAACAACAAAATATCTGACACGGTGAAGATGACATATTTAAAATCACACCTACAAAAAGGAACATCTCAACTCATAAGTCATCAGGTAACAACAACAGGTGACAGATATAACGACGCAAGGTTACTCGCCAACCATCAATTCAGTGCGTTATTATCACTAACAACAATTCAAACGGCGTCCGCACAAGCGGTAAGGAACTTGTACGATACAGCAAAAGAAATTCTGCATTACATAAATCGGCTCAATATAAGTTCGTCTTTTGAAGCATTCGTAAGCTTCATATTAATGAAAAAACTGGACCCAGAATCCATCAGGCTCTATGAATCATTCATAGAAAAACCCAGATATATTCCACAACTAGAAGAAGTTTTCAAATTCCTTGAAAAAAGATTTCAATCACTAGAAGCCATGGGCAGCAACACGCAAAGGACAAGCCCACCACAGTATATACCACCGCTAAAACGGGCCTATACAACCACAGCAAGCAGAACATGTTGGGTAAATAGTTGTAAGGAACGACACAACTTGGATCAATGTCAACAGTTCAAAAGTACGTCAACATTAGAAAGATCAAGGCTAATAAATGCAGCAAGTCTTTGTATACGTTGTCTAAACCTTCATTAAAGTAAATATTGTCAGGCAGAACCATGCATTGTGTGTAAAGGGTCACATAACACCCTACTCATTGCAATAACGCATTATTAAATGGCGGAACCGGAGTTAAAAACGCGAAAACACTCATAGTAAATCAACAGGGACAAGTTTTGTTACCAATCGCAGTAGTTAAAGCCATAACTTGCACGGGAAATCAGATCTTGCTAAGAGCATTAATCGGGAGTGGGTGACATTAATCTCATCAAAAGCCACTAACGTGCTCAAGCTTAAGAAAAAGAAGGTCAACGTTTCTATCTCCGGTATAGGAGGAAGTAAAGCATGTGATTGTAAACATACAATCAATATACAAATCTCTCCAAGATTTGAAATCGAGTTTCAACTAAATATCGAAGCCTTGATATTTGATAAACTCAACCAACAGTTACCGGAGGTGGACTTTGATGCAAGATGCTGGACTCATCTCAAACAAATACA
The DNA here is from genome assembly GCA_963691935.1 of Nephrotoma guestfalica. Taxonomy (NCBI): domain Eukaryota; kingdom Metazoa; phylum Arthropoda; class Insecta; order Diptera; family Tipulidae; genus Nephrotoma; species Nephrotoma guestfalica. Next base: position 216,158,180 of record OY829914.1, read on the forward strand.
ACTCGCCGATCCTTATTATAACAAGTCACAACCAATTGGTTTGATACTTGGTGCAGACTATTATCCAGCAATCATAAACAACAACATCATAAAAGGAGGTGAATTAGAACCAATGGCACAACAAACTGAAATCGGATGGATAATAATAGGCCGCAGAGGCGGCACCAAAACAAACCAACCAACATCAACGATAGCTACTAAAGGCATTGAAGATCAATTGGAATTACTCATAGAGGTAGATTCGATAACAGAAAATAGAATTAATACGGAAGAGGAAGCCATGGTTGAACAACATTTCCAGTTAACCTCAGAAAAGGGATCAGATGGAAGATATGTGGTAAGAATTCCATTCAAGGATAATCATATCAAATTAGGAGAATTCAGATAAAAAGCCGCTGCCAGGCTAATACAAATTGAAAATCGGTTCTAATCAAACAGGATAGCACCACTACAAAACGAGTAGTGTTTGATGCTTCGGCTAAAACTACGACAGGAGTATCTTTAAACGATTGCATGATGAATGGTCCCAAATTACAAGACGACCTAGCGGATATACATATTATTGCGATGGCGAAAATATAAAATCGTAATGACGGCGGACATATAGAGAAAACGTATCGCCAAATCTGGTTAAACGAACAAGACCAGAATTACCAACGAATATTATGGAGAACTCAACTGACTAAACCAATGACAACGTATAAACTTAAGACGCATGTCAATCAGTTCGCGAATTAAAATTACTAACAGATCGAGGTGGATTTAACTTACGAAAATGGTTCTCTAACTCAAGTGAATTATTAAAACATATACGAAGAGAGATGCACGGTAAGGGTAATATGGAAATTAAGCTAAACGATTGCAGCAAGACCCTAGGCATTTTGTATGATCCACAAGAAGACAACCTTAAATTTGATGTTGCAAGACTTCAGTTATCCAGCAACCAAACTACAAAGCGTTCATTATTATCCGAATCATCGAAGCTATTCGATCCAGTTGGATGGCTCTCTTCATTAACAATTACAGCAAAAATTATGATGGAAGCATTATGGTTAAGAACATATTAACACAAAATGGATAAAATATAAGGCAGAATTAAGTGATATCAAAAACATAAAAATTCAAAGGTGGATCAATACAACTGAAAATGCCGACACAGAGCTTCACGGTTTCACCGATGCTTCGGAATACGCATATGCCGCTGCTGTATAGTGTCGAACAGTAAACGAAGATGGAACAATAACAACACAACTGTTAACATCGAAGACAGAATCGTTATTATTATCAAAACTGCTTAAACACGTACAAGAAGCCTTAAATCGAAACAACTGCAGGATGTATGCGTGGTCAGACTCAACTATTGCACTATGTTAGATCACAGGCAAACCAAGCAAATTTAAGGCATTCGTGGCAAACAGAATGTCTGCAGTAAAATCCTTGATACCAACCACAATATGGCATCACGTAAAATCAGGCAACAACCGAGCTGATTTAGCTTCACGAGGCGCACCACTATCTGCACTAACAAACAAACAAATTCACATTTTCAACAAATTATGGTGGGAAGGACTGGACTTTCTGCGACAAAATATAACTAGTTGGAAGGAAGTTAACAGTTCTTCACTTACTCATACACATCTTCGTAAAGAATTAGAAGAGAAAACTTCAAAACTAATGACAATAAGCAGAGAAGAGCACGTATGGAATGAATTATTTGAGCGATCTTCAATTTACAACAAATTAAAGCGCATAGTTGCGTATTATAAACGATTCATGAACAATGCCAAGCAATAATCATAAGCAGCTAACAGGTATAGAACTTCGGGATGCGGAAACAGTTCCCAAGGCATTACAAAAACAAGATTTTTCTAATGAAATTAGCTGTCTTAACCAGGCTGAACAAATTAGCAAAAGAAGCAAGCTACTATCATTGAATCCAACTTTAGATGAAAATGTTTTGTTACGATTAAATGGACGACTTCAAAATTCAGCATTATCAAGGTCCAGCAAAAACCCCATCATCCTGGATAAACACAACCTTGTAACACAAAGAATTATATAAAATGCTCATATCAATACCTTAAATGGGGGTGCCCAACTAACATTGTCGCATTTGAGAAACAAATATTGGGTTATTGATGGTAAACGTGCCGTACGTCGAGTAATTCAAAAATGCATTATTTGCTTTCGTAACAAACAGCATCTTACACAGCAACAAATGGGAAACTTACCATCTGCTAGAGTACGGCCGAGAAGACTGTTCGCAAAAACGGGTATCGATTATGCTGGCCCCATTCAAGTAAGAACAACCAAGGGAAGAAATCACAAAACTCACCAAGGTTACATTGCACTATTCATCTGCATGGTAACAAAAGCTATACATATTGAAATTGTAAGCGATTTAACAACCGAATCATTAATTGCTGCTTACAAACGATTTACATCCAGGAGAGGATTATGCACGGATATCTACTCTGACAATGGAACATACTTCGTTGGAGCGACCAAGATAATGTTAAAAGAACACCATCGCGCAATAACCACATTACCGGACGAGATCGCCACTATGATAACCAACAACGAAACCAATTGGCATTCCATACCGCCCATGACACCCCATTTCGGTGGCATATGGGAAGCGGGCATTAAATCTATCAAGTTCCGTTTAAAACGAATCATAGGAGAAGCAACCCTCACCTTTGAGTAGCTTTGCAAAGTAGTTACACAAATCGAGGCATGTCTAAATTCTCGACCACTAACTCCACTGACCAATAATCCAACAGATCTATCAGCTTTAACACCAGGACATTTTTTGAATTTGACAAAATTTGTGGCTTAGCAAGGTGGAATGGAATGATACGGCACTAAAACAGGTACTCAAAAAATCGATTAATTTGCAACAAGAAATCGAAAAATTTAAATCCATTCAGCTAAACAGATGGTTAGGCAGTACTTTTTATGGAGATGAAATACTGGAACTACACTGGTTTAGCGATGCTAGTGAGACGGCCTACTCAGTAGTAGTTTTTCTAGGTGTTATTTTAAATAATCAAAATTACATGTGGCATAATCCGCTCCAAAATAAAGATCGAACCTCTGAAGCCTGTGAGTTTGCCAAGGCTATAACTTCTAGGTGCTGAACTTCTGGCTAGGCTCTAAAAATCTGTGGCATCACATTCCTTTGCAATTCAATGCAACGGGTTGCGCGAGCCGTGGTGTACCTTTGGATGAATTAAAAAATCACTCGTGATGGTAGACTGGACCATGCTTCTTAAGGCAACCAAGCTAAGATTAACAGTAACGTCGCAACGCATAGTGAAAACGAGGCAAAAATAGATGGCATAACTAATGAGACTATGAACTATCACTTCACAAAATGTTCAATCTACAAGAATGTTTTGAGCACATGGTTCGTATGTTCATCGTATTCTCAAAAGAATGCAAAGAGTTGTTACACCACAATTCGGTTTTCAATAAAATCAGTCTTCTGTAAAATGCACCATTCTTAGATGGAAGTGGTCATGAGAGTGAGTGGTCGAATCAAGAACAACTTGGCACCATATAACACGAAACAGGCAATCATATTGTCTTCAACATGGACAATAAGTTAACGTATCGTATACCAAATTTACAAGGATTACTGTCATCTTGATTCTTTATGGCTAATGGCTATGATACAGAAAAGTTCTGCATCATCGGAGCACACAATTTGATATGCCTCACATTTTGACGTTATTTAGATGCATCAAACACCGCCCACGTATTGAGAAGCAAATTATGAGGACTTGTTAATAGAATGTGTGAATATATCGACTCCGTTTACTTGGGTTGGAATAGATTTTGCAGGAAACGCTTTGCCGAAAAACGTGGATTGTATCAATCCGTATTTTGCATCCATTTTCTAAAATGCAAACATTTACTCACAAAATACTCACTTGTTAAGTTGCCAAAGATTGATGGACGATAGAGTTAAATTAAAATTAACCCCCTAATGCCCCCATATGGAACGATTATGGAAATTAGCTGTTAGTCAAAATTCATCTACATCGGTCGAAATTGAGTCAGCTTGGAATACTCACTCGCTGTGCTCATCATTGTCACCAAGGAAACTGGTACTCACATCTCCGCATTTAATTTTTCATCGACTAGCACAAAAAGTATCTGACGTAGGTTTCAGTGGTTGCTTACTGCACACTTAGGCCAATTTTTAGGCCCATTGTGATACCACTCATTCACTCCACATCATTAACCCACCTACTTCACCTACTCACACAACTACAGTATACCACCTGCACATTGCAAGCTCCATGTCAACCTGTACATTGACTGGAAGGTGGGTCGGCGCATGACACGGAATTCTGCACTCAAGTATCTGACGTAATTTATAAGAAGGATCTGTCATCAAATTATCGTTGGGATATGGTTCGCAAAATCAGTGGAAACTTCTGGCATCATTGGCAACGAGAATTAGATTTAGAAGACAAATATAGGTCAAAGAGTTAGATGTACGGCTAGAAAAACATGGGAAGGGACCTTCGAGGTTGTTCCAGTATTTACACTTTGATTGATTTCTAAAACTCATGTGGCATATTTCGTGAAATATTTGTATGTGGTGAAAGGTTTAAGGCCAAAGTTGTGTACCTATGATTTTTGGCAAACCGACTAAGAATCTTAATAGTAGAATACATTTAAATGCATGCTTTACCTAAATAGCATACTGATTTAAAACTATGTTCCATGCTTAACAATAAATTCGATCAAAATACTTAATAAATTATCATTGATAATAAAGAACTAGGATATTACTATTGTGAGCCCCAACCAGCGGTGAGCCACGATAATATATACAAACGATCTAAACGAAACTGTACAAAAATGCCAGGCGAAAGCTAGCAGGAGATGACGACGAAAGTTGAATTTGGACAACAGGTTGCTGATGCTTCTTCGTATGTACTAACGGATGAGGAACATTCAGTCCAACTTGAGAAAAAGGTGGTTCAAATTAACGATCAACAAAAGAAAGAGCGCTGTAAAATCCAACATACCAAGGCTAAAATGTTAGGTCAAATATTAACGCCATACGTAATATTAAATGTGCATTCCATTGAGTGCCGTTCCACTCAAATGGATATTAGAAGTTTAAGGGTGAAATTACTAACCAACTCATATATCTCCCTGACAAAAATTCACGAAGAGATAATTTGAAATGCAAACGAAGGAGAGTTTGACACTGAATACTTTAGCCAAGAAACAAATGAAAACCTGCAACTATGGCACTGCCTGAAATATTTTATGCTTCAGACATGATGATAAACGGCTTCTCACAAATCCGAGTACGTATAAGAACACGATTTTAGAAGTACTAAATTTTCTTTCAAGAAAAACCGCTGCAAACCCAAACTGTTACAGAATTCCTGGCCTTTTTTGGGTGTACTATCCCGAGATAAAACGTATAAAAAAGAGATAATCCAACAAACTACCTTATGCAAGTAAAGCTGCAAATGTTAATCTGCTATCATTTTATACTACTGGCCCAATCAACTTATTTTTAGGTGCGGACTGTTATGGAGAAATTCTAATGAGTAATATGGTAAAAGCCTTATTCGACGAACCGATTGCCCAAAAAACCAAATCAGGCTGGATGTTCTTAGGACATGCATTAGTCGAACAATTCACCAGTGATATAATCAATGATAACAAGAGCAGTTTAATATACATAGATAATTAATTGGTAAATGTTGGGAAATAGAAGGTGTGCGCTTTAAACGAACATTCATTAAAGAATAAGCGTCTCAAAAATAGCCGTGGTAGAATGCTCAAAAAGATCACAATGGCACGTCTGCTACAAGTAGAAATACGGCTAGCTAAAATTGAAATCCATCGTTCAATACAAGAATTTTGTGGATGGATATATCGCTTTTTGGGTCACATGCAGGTTGCTGAGCAAATTAATGAAACTGGTTACAATTACCGAGCTCAACTAGAATCAACCACAACTAGAATATCACTTAACGACGTAAAGTTAACTACCGTCCGTCCATTAGGATTGTTGTTGTAAATTGTGCAAACTCGAAAGGCTCACTATACATGGAAGAGAAATGCAAGAAAACAAAGCACATGTAATGGAAATGTAGAAAAATCCATTTAGTCGTGGGGCTTAAAATCAAAATACTGTACGATGAGCCTGACGTGAGTAAGCTGCTCTCTTCCAGATAGAAAAGTTAAGATTGATTTCTAATCTGATGTGTCGAAACTTTTCTAGAAGGGCACTGAAACCTTGTATTAACCCGTTAGACAAAATAAAGAGTATCATCTTTGAGTGATTGGTCATAGAAGCATGTCTGGAAATGAGGAGGCCGATAATGATCCTGAACCGGCGTTTTTGGCTCTAAATGAGACATCATCCAGTATTTTAACGATTTATTCAAATGAAGTGGGACAACTCCCCTGCCTAGAGAACTTTACAGAGCATTCTCACTAAACACTGTACTTTAAACAAGCACTAGTTACGAGCCGACCCTGAATATTACACCACTAACAATTTCCTTTAAAATATTGCGCTTAACGTACAAATGTCTGTTATAAGGACATGTTATTTATGTTGCGCATCCCAATTATAAATTCCAAAATATTAATCACTATGTACGAACATAGAACATACATAATGTTTAATCGATAAACTCGTAAACGATTATCATAACAACAAATATTTAATTGGTTATAGATAATAACGAACGATACAATAAGAATTTGATGTTTCCGTGATAAGCCTTTGTTGGGTATTCTCGTGTAAATTACGAACAAATCATGTTCACATGTTTGATAAGTTTGTCGTCCTACTGAATCGATTCAGAGATTAAATATGATTGTGTATCTATGTGAACGAACCATTTGATATATCAGCAGTATTTTCCTATCGTTTTGTTCGGCGGTTTAAATAATACGGAACGGATTGACCAATAGCAACTCACTTTCAATTTCGAACAAAACGGAAAAGGGAAATTCAAACCATAATAAATTACACCTAACACAATGTAAATTGAACTACCCCAAAAATATATGTAGGGAAGAAGACTAAACAACATAATTTTGTTGTAGTCAAAATGCCGCCAAAGCCCACCCCACCAAAACATACAAAAAACTATCGAAAATAAGAAATTTTGCGACAGCCACACAAGAAAATCAATATTCTGTCGCTCGTATACAGTGTGATTTCAGTTTTATTTTGGGAACTACTAAATTGACGCAAAAAACCAACAAACAAAAAATTTTTTATAGCCAAGCCACCAAAGCACAACGCCGAAAATAGTCGAAACGAGGAGCGCAATGAAAGCAACACATATACGTACACAAAAAGAAGCAATCACAATCAACAACCGATAGTCCAACAACAACAAAATTGCCAAAAATACAAAAGCAAAAATTTATTTATTATGCAAATTTCTGCAATTTTTGTATCACGGTTCTATTTACACAAAACAATAAATTATTAATTATAAATAAAAGAATAAATTACGAAAATGTATAAGTAAATAATTTGTGATTCGGACTTTTGCTTTTTACTTTGAATAGTAGTTTAACAGGTGTCATTTGTAGACTGCATGGCAATTTCAATTACGTATTAAGTAGCCAAGTACCACACTCCGATTTCATTGGCAATCAATCCACGTTAATACTCATCGTCTTAAACATTTTGATAAGAATGTACTAACACCTACAAAAATTCAGATTTGAAATTTAGTTCTGCTACTGGTTCAAAGATGGCAGTAGTTGTGAATATAAAGCTTTATATGTCATGATACTATACTGACATAAAACAGTACACGAGTAAAGTACGTGTGTGAATTTCGGTGAATTTAAACGGTATACCGTAAGATACATGATTTGCGACTAAATAGCAATTTTCGTTATTACGGTGATTTAAATTGTAAACGGAAAGATGAACACATTGTAGCTCCAAAAACGCGCCAAATATTTTCTTAATAGTCTTACTTCTGGTTATGTTTTTCTCTATGTCGTCGGATTTTAGAGATGGTTCTAAACCAATCGTATGTAAACCGAAAAGGGTAACGAGTAGGGATGATAATGGCAAGAAATCAAAGGTACTAAATTGATGAGATCAGAATACTGAATCCAGCTTGAAAGTGGACATCGACAATACCAAAATTTCGACAACTTTCAAGTAAATTTCAAGGGAAATGGAATTAAATTTTCGGTAGTATTTAACGATCCACAATTTTTGTTTAACAAGCAGCGGGATTTTAACTGTTGAGTGCCTCCGGTGCTGTTATTGAAACAGTTTCCAGAAAATCATTAAAACTCTGTCAATCATAATACGGCTCGATTTTACTTGAGGAATTAAATTACTTTTTTCGCTACTTAGCTACGTTTGCTGTTGCAGACCTGCAATATAAGTATCAAGCCAAATCTTAAGGTACTCATAAAGCAACATAAAGGATTTTCTAATAAGAGGTTTCATTTTGATATTAAAAAAACGAGTATTTTTTAAGAGAAATCAATGAATGTTTATGTCATTGTAAAGAGGAAGGTATGCCATTAACAGTTGAAAACGATATCAGCTAAATGGCTGCCGTGGCTACGCTTCCAGCACAATATCGTTTTCATGAAATTTTCCATGACCAATTCGCACATTTGCGGCTGTATGTCTTCGATAACTTCACAAATTCCATCTTTAAGGTATTGAATCGATTGTGGAGCATTGGCATATACCTTATCTTTCAAGGGGCCCCAAAGAAAAAAGTCTAAAGGTGTTAAATCACAAGATCACCTCTTCGAGAAATAACACGGTCAAGATACTTTTCTTGCAAAATTGCGATTGTTTCGTTGCTTGTGTGGCACGTAGCGCCGTCTTGCTGAAAATAAACGTCGTCCTCACCAATATCTTCCAATTCCGGCCATAAAAATTCATTAATCATAGCTCGGTAGCGCAATCCATTCACCGTAACAGTTGTACCAGCCTCATTTTCGAAGAAGTAAGGTCCAATCACACCGCCAGCCCAAAAACCGCACCAAACAGTGGCACGTTGAGGATGGAGCGGCTTTTCAACAATCATTCTTGGATTCTCTGAGCCCCAATTGCGACAATTCTGCTTATTAATGTAGCCTCCGAGGTGAAAATGGGCCTCATGAAGATGATTTTCCGATGAAAATCCGGATCATTTTGATGCATTTGAAGGACCCAATCAGCGAAGATACGACGTTTATAGTGATCGACCGGCTCGAGTTCTTGTGTTAACGGAACTTTAAAAGTCTTAAGACCTAAGTCTTTATGCAAAATACAGTATAATGTCGTTTGTGGAATGTCTAATTCCAAAGATCGACGAGGAATCGACAAACCTGGATTTTCGTCAACACTGCGGGCTGCAGCAGCAATATTCTCAGTTGTTCTTGAGTGACGCACACGGTTTCGATTGTCCCAACAGCCCAAATTGTTCTACCAGTTTCACTATTGCCGGCCGAGAAGGTGCTTCACGACGACTCAAAAGTGCTTAGTTTTGCGAACTGTGACTGCAAAATTTTCACCATTTTCCACCAGAGAATTTTAACAATTTCAATGCATTGTTGAAGCGTGTATCGTACCATTTTTAGTAATGGTGTAGTTTTTACTTGTCAAATGTCAAAGGATGACAGCTTCAAAATTGACAGCTGCCCAAATAGCAGGCTATTCAAAATGAAACGTCTTATTGGAAAACCCTATATTTCTGATTTCGTGAATAACATAACCATTAGAAACTCCCATCTTAACGAACGACAAAAACAAAGATTAGACCATATAATAAGAATGTGTCCAAATCTCTTCTGCGACCCCGAGGAGAAATTAACTTTCACAACAACAGTGAAAGGTGAAATCCGTACTACGGACACAGATCCCGTATATTCTCGTCCTTACCCATATCTGATACCCGAAATCAATGACATTCTTGGGAATTTGGGCGTGGGGAGGGGATTCCATCAGATACCACTATAAGAGAAGTAGATATTGAAAAAACGGTTTTCTCCGTGCATCACGAGAAGTGCGAGTTTACTCACCTCCCATTTGGGCTGAAAACGCCCCCATCGATATTCCAACGCGCTCTCGAAGACATTCTCCGATATCACATCGGAACGCGCTGCTATGTCTACATAGCTGATATTGTCATATTTGGCAAAACGGAGGAGGAACACTTCGAGAACATGAAAATCCAGAACGTGAAGATCCACGGTGAAAAAACTTGATCCTTAGATCCTTCCTGGGAATGGCCGGTTTCTACTGTCGGTTCATCCAGGACTAAGCAAAACTCGCGAAGCCTCTAACTTCGACACGTGTTCAAAGCCATCTCAAAAAGCAAGCAAGAAAACCTCACCATCGAAGAAATAGATGCATTCAATAAAATCAAAAATTCTCTTCTTCTCTCGAATTAACAGCTGACGCGCCAAATTTTGCACTAGATGCCGTACTTTCACAGGAAGGAAAACCAATTACGTTTCACTCAAAAACTCTAGATAGAACGGAAGAGAATTATGCGGCCAACGGAAAGGAAATGTTGGCCATAATATGGGCATTAACTTCCTTGAGGAATTTCCTTTACGGGTCAAGGAGAGTGAAGATATTTACCGACCATCAACCGCAGACGTACGCCCTCAGTAATAAAAACAACACAACAATTCTAAGATGAAAGACTATCAAGAATACCAACCAATTCTGCCATAAACGAAATGTCATCAACCCAACATAGTTGCGACAGATCAACACTCTATCTGATCCCCACAGTTGATGTCCCGTTAAACGTTTTTAGGGGTCAAGTTATTTTAAAAATTGGCGAGGAAAGCTCATACCAAATAGTAAATCCATTTGGTAATTGCTCAAGACACATAATCACTCAACCTCATTTCAACAAGACGGACATCATAAACATCTTGAAACGGTACAGGACCGATAATGGGACGAGTCCAGGAAATATTTCCAATACATTTCAGAAACTACAAAATACGATTTACGCAAAGGATAGTACAAGACCTAACGGACGAAAATGAACAAGAAGAAATGTTGTCAGTTCATGAAAAATTAGATTCCTAGTTAAGAGATGTTCTATTTGTAAAGAAAATAAATATGATAGACATCCTAACAAACATATTTAAATCCCACGCCCATTCCTAATTACCCAGGGCACACTTTGTACATCGATATCTATTCCACGGAGAACAAGTTAGTATTAACATCCATTGACAAGCTTTGTAAATTCGCTGTTTGCAAACCACTAGAATCTAGGGCGATCGAGGATATTAAACAGCCTCTTAGAGATATCCTGTTTTTCTTTAGTTCCATCTCTTAGTTCAGCTAACATCAATGATGGAAATGGAAGATACATTGAAAATCGGAGTATTGAAAATCTCACCATATAAAAGCAAGGTGAACGGGCAAGTCAAAAGAGTCCCCTCGAACCTCTCTGCAATAATGAGCTGCCCCAAAGCTGACAGAGTTGAACGATCATTCGAGGAATTGCTCGAAAGATCTGTTAACGAATATAATCATACGATTCAACCACAAATAAAAAGCCGGTAGAAGTATTTTATGGTAGAACTCCTAATATCAGCCCTGAGGAGTTTGAGCAAGCTCGCATCGATAGCAGAAAAAGAATTAAAGATAAGCAGGATCAAGATTTAAGACGCCACAATAAAAAACACAAGCCTATTATTAGACACTACCAGATAGGTGAAGCGGTTTACGTAAAACATAACGTAAGATTAGGTTCCAAATTAACAGCGAGGTATAACCCTGAAGTGGTTAGAGAAAACAGAAATACTACCATTCTAACTGAATCAGGGAAGATAGTTCACAAAAGTAACATTAAATCATAAACCCATCTTAACAAGAAACGTGTTAACCGAGGTTCAAATATTTTTTTTTTATTATTGAAGCACACAGGCTTATCATTCATTTTCAGTGCAATTTTTTGTCACATATAATATTAAAATACAAATTGAAAATAAATGAGTAGAGTAATCATCATTGATTTAACGGCAGTATTGATCTACCCTTTAACAAAGAACAATTTACGATAAAAGGTTATGATAACATACGAAATAAAAACATAATAATAAAATATAAAATATAAACAGATAAATAGAATTAAAACTAAAATTAAACTTTATCAGACTAAAACTCTAAATAGAAAATTGAAATCGGGGTGCTCAAAAAGCCAAACTTTAAGTACCTGTAGAAATGATTTCGACTTAATTTGTTGTCGAATGCTAAATGGAAGTTGGTTGAATAAGGAAGGGGCAGTTACCAGGAAATATTTTCTAAAATGTATACTGAAAAAATGTGGAACAACAAATAAGAAACGATCATTGTTCCTAATATTGTATCGCACATTTGCTCTCAATAATCGTTGCCCACTTCGCAAATAAAATAAACGTAAAACCTTATAAACATATAGATGTTGTAATGGTAAAACTTTGAAACTCAAAAATAATGGCCAAGCAGAAACCCGTGAAGACTTAAAACACATAATACGAATTGCATATTTCTGAACAATTATGAGAATTTTTAAAGTTGAATGATAACAACCACCCCAACACGATAACGCATATTCAAGCCTAGAGTTAATGCAAGCATGGTAGAATTTTAACAATACCGATATAGGTGCTACTGGTCTTAATTGATATAAAGTTCGTAACGCATTGCTAAGAGACTTTTTTATATTATCGACATGTTGCTTCCAATTCAGATTACAATCAACAATAACTTCAAGGTACTTGAAGCTCTCAACAGTTTCAATGGAAATGCACGAGCTGGAGTATTATTATTTAAGTCGCATCTAGAACCATTTTTATGGAGAGGTAGCACAATTGCTGATTTCAAAATTTCAGGAACAATACCGGTTCTAAAACAACAATTAACAATATGACATAAAGGAGCACATATAAGGCCAACGAAACTTTTTATTAAGTAATTGCTACAACCGAATATATCGTAAGAGTTTCTTGATTTTAAAGAAGCAATGGCTTTAGAAACTTCAAGATCGTCAATTGAATGAAAAAAAAATTGCTCAACATAATCGCCGTCAGACTCCATAGAATTCCTATTATTTAATGGGACACTAGGCTTCAAATTTGACGCAATACTCCCAAAATAATTGCTGAACTCATTGGCAATATCAGACGCATCAGTTAAAAAATCAATATTAGATGAGTTAATAGAATAAATGGCCACATAAGTTTGGAGTCACCGGAACAGTTATCAAATCTATTTATATAATAAGCTATGCGAGCAGCAATGGTTTTCTTTTTTACTTTCTGACAATAGGCTGTAACATATTGCTGGAAACGTTGATTGGTTCTAACTTGTTTCGCCTTTCTCAATAACCATTTTTTTACGTTTGTTCATGTTTAACAAGGCCTCAGAGATCCATGGTTTAATAGGACGATTACTACGTGATTTTTGTGAGTCTAGGCTAGCTGAACAAAACATCATTCAAAAGCGTTAAAAACACATCAACAGCTGAAATCTGTTGATCTCTAAATTCCAAGAATTTAGATAGAATGATTTTTGGCTTAACAGGTAATCTATCATTGCTTTTTACCTGATTAATCTCGATCACAACATGCATCAAGTGATTGATGGTCATTAATCATATAATTAAATAATTCAACCTTGACGCGAGACAGTATATTATCACGCAATCTGCAAAATAATTGATCAATACAAGTAGAAGTAGAATCAGTTACTCTAGTTGGATCATTAACAATCGATGCTAGACCAACGGACGATATCATACAAATATAATTATTGGACACGGAAAAGCAAGATAAAATATCAATATTAATGTCACCCAGAACAAAGAGGTTTTTACTGTTTATATATCTTATATATTCAGAAAACTCATCGAGAAAGACAGACTCCGTAACGGCCTGAAGCCGATAAACGCAAATTAAAATATACGTGTCATTGCCAATTACAAGTTTTACCTTTACAACATCCGCAGAAACAAGGTTTATAGGTTCAACAAAACAATTTAAATTACTTTTATAAAATACCAAAACTCCACAAGCACGATAACTATTGTTAAAACAATAGACAAGATGATAATCATTTAACTGGTAGAATTCCATTTCATCATCATTAATCCAAATTTCACTCAAGAAAATTAAATCAGGTAAACTTTTAAATGACTCAAGATGAGCCAAAAAAGGATATTAGGCTATACCAACTCCCAAATCGTCTCAATTAGTACTGGCAGGACAAAAATTGGACAAAGAAACTTTAAGCTGATTCACGTGATAGAACTAGCCAACCATCAAAATTTTAGACAGAATACGTACGATACTGAATGAAGAAATTACGACGAAACATCCCCTATATCCTTACTTGAATCACAAAATCTCCCAACTACAACTGTTACTAGATGGTATAAAGGCGCAGAACCACAAGAATACGCGATCAATACACTTCATTGGTACCACGTAAAAATGGAAAATCCTGACCACGAGGATGTTGAAATAATTAAAAATAAAATTGATAATGTTCTATAAAATAATAACAAGCAGGTCATTAGAAATCAAATATACAATGAAAGCATTAACAATATCACGAAAATGGCTATTATAATCACTAATGTGACCCGCCAAGAAAATAAATTAATTAATATTAATTACGCGATTCATTGGGCCAAGCCGGAATCATAAACTCCCTTATTTTATCAAACTCGGAAATCAAGCTAGCCATAAATACAATAGAAAAACAAAATATACCATACTCCACACCAGAAGAAGCATTGGACTTTGCCAATATACGAGTACAAATTATCAGTAACAGACTTTCTTTATTGTAATTGTTTATATTCCTTTTACTACGCTAGAATCATATGATAGATTATTGTTAAAACCAATTATGTAAAAGAATAAGGTTACAAAATTAGAGTGTTTAGAAATTCTGAAAAATCAGAATAAGGTTTATGGTATCATTAGTAGTGTTGCTTTCACTAATCTAATCGGATTAGCTAAGAAATGTGAAAGCAACAACTTTTGGATTTATTTTTTTTGATGTATTTTTAATTCTTCTGTGTTGGCAATAACAAAATTTCTGTCAAATTATCTACAGAACATTAACATAAAAGATACGACATTTAATGCGGCAAACAGTTTAAATATCTTTTCGTTTAATTAAAATAAAGTGAACTATACAAATTAAATGGATTTTTCTGTCAAATAACAAATGCCAATTGTCTTTTTTTTACAAGATGACAACCCTTCGAAAGAAAAAAATTAAAAAATAGCCGCCTTGCGGTAAACACCATAACCATAAAAAGATTTATTTCCCCTAATCCTAAAAATTTTTTTCTTAACGTTCTAAAACAATCGGCTTAATACAATGCAATTGTTGTTGTAAAATTTTGAAAGCAACGCAGCTATTAATGATTGTAAAATAATTAATCGTTTGTCAATGTGTAATACTAAAAGTGTACTATATAAAAGTAATTCCTCTTGGCTACCGTACTTGCTCAAAAGCCGCTCAAAAGGCCTGCGAAATGTCATCAAACCAACAATCAAAAAAATATATCCACAGCAGAAGAAGTATCTGACGGTTTAATCCTACTCAACCAGTTTGCTGGTGACATAAACATGAACAATGAAACGCAGTCTCTTAATGGAACATATTTAATTAAATTCAGCAACAATATTTATTGGAAGGGAAAGATCAACGGTCCAAATACTTCCGGAGATTCTACAACCAACCCCGCAAGAAAATCAATATAAAGAGGTTCTTTAATTACAAATGATAAAAGCTATACTCGTCAACAACACGGATAACATCGAGGTCCTCAAAGATGAGAAACTCATTGAACAACTATCGAGCTACAGTATTTTCTCACTAATAATCATCATCTTAGTCGCTTTCGTCATCGTAAGAGAAAGACGAAGTAAAACATTGCGAATTAGCAGTACAACAACAACCATCACGAATCCGGATGTAGAGGTGCAAAATTCGATCGAAAATATGACGTAAAATGGAGATCAACAGGAAACCAATAATTCAACCGCGTTAAAATCTAGAGAGGCAATAGAGACAACAACTCCAGTATATCCAAGGAGGAAATTCTATGAGACACCATTTTTTTGGTCAGATGAGTTAACACACGCCATAATTAGGGTTTCATATAAACAATACTATCATGTTGCTGAACTGCAATTGTGTCATAAGCGCGTGTGAAAATATCGATGAATGGGCATATTCCAATAAGTTAGCTGTTGAGTTAATTAGAATAAGAAAATTCAGTTGTAATTCGGTTGCAAAATAAATAAGTTGATCGAAATAAAAATAAGAAATAAAAAAATAAAAAGATACAAATTATTTTTTCTAATTAAAATAGTAACAGAAGATTAGCTTATATACACCTCATAGTTGACTATAATTCGATTAAATATTATGTAAAAAATGTTTAGTATACAGTTAATATAATAAATAATATAATGTCATGAGGCTTTTTCTCGTATAAACAAATGCACATTTCGCTTTCATATACCGCTAACTAGGGGACGTTTAACGTAGAAATTTTACACTTACAACACAACCAGTATAAGCTGATGTTAAGCATCGAAACAAATATCTTTTTATTTAATTTCGCAGATTTATAACTTAACATAAGGCCATTGTTATTATAAATCACTTTGTTTGTAATTTAATTTGATTTTTATTGTATATAAACATTCAACAAACTTACCGGTCGAGAAAACTCCATTTCCGCAACTTTTTCGCATGCTCCGGCACCTTTCCACAACACTTCATCTTATTTGACCATTTTCACTTATGTTATAACAAAATAAAAACAAAAAACAAATATTTTAATATTTTAATTATTTTAATTTATTTATTTTTTAAGAGTATAAAATGTTGCTGTCACTTCAACCAACAACAACAAAAGTTTGTTTGGAGTTTTTTCTTTGCGACGAAAGACGTGATGGGTTTTTATATAACCATCCTGCTCCAACTTGTTATACATGAAATAGAAAATTGTATGTAGCAAAATCATTACACTCATTCTATGTATGTGTCACGGTTAAAGTGATAAATCCGGTGATTATGCATAATTACCGGTTATTATGTATAATTCCCAGTGTGTTTGGTAAATTTGATAAATATCACTGATTTTCTTCAAATTTATCTTTTTTACTTGTTAATTTATATAAAATCACCAAACGTAGTTGGTAAACGTAGTTTGCTTTGCTGCGCCCGTGTTTCGTTTCATGCATTTGACATATTTGGTTAATTTTAAATGAAAAAATTAAATTAAAATAATGGATCGTTAATCAATGAATGAATGATTTCATATTCCGAGATATTTTTTCTACATTCTCCCGGAGGAATAAGCAAGATGGAGCGCAGCGACCTCCCGCAATCCGGTTAGAACTATCTAAGCCGTTAGCCCTATAATTCCACTTTTTCAAAATGATTAACTAATTTGATTTTATATACAAAATTTAATTGAGTAGGATCGACAGTTTCTTGGGATAGAGAAGTCAAATATCTGGGAATTATTTTAAACAGGAAGCTGACTTTTAAGCCAATAAGTTGGTAAAGATATTATATGGATTATTATGTAGGAACACGGTCCTAACGAAATCGAGCAAATTACTGCTCTACAAAACATGGTTGTCCCAGTTGCAGTAACTGGTGGTCAGGTTGGAGTGCAGACAGAGGGATTACGAAGGACTACATCCTGTATTATCTCTGTATGCAAATACAGAGCGCGCGGGCATTTATAAGGGGTTTGCGTTGGACTAACCACACAACCTAGAAAAACAATTATTACAAAATTTTAACAAAAGCCTCGTCTAATGAACTTGGTAAATCAACGACCCCGGACTCGAATAAGGACAACGCTTTAAAATTTGGAACATGAAATATGTTCAGCTTAAACACACAGGAAAGCCTCCTCCAACTCTTCGATTAGGAATCTCAGTATGCTCGATCCAATTCTAATTGTCTAAAAAACTAGTTTAATAGACACCAAATCGTCGAACATAGACGCAACGCATTTACTCTCTGTCAAAACAATAACTACGATGAGCACGAGTTCGGATTCATAACAGATTTTAAATTCATAAACAACCGGATCTGCACACTCAGATTGCACACGCGTCACTTCAACATCTCGTTAGTGAGCGTACCAGCGAAAGTAAAATCAAATAACAAGATAGAGATATTTTTTACGACCACCTCAAAGGTGTTTTAATCAAAATTTTTCAAAACGATGTAAAGATTGTTATGGGTGAGTTCAACGCGCGAATCGGTAATTCAGACAGTAATCATCGTGGTACCATCGGTCCAGACACCCTACAACTAGCATTAAACAACAACAGGATGCGCACAACCGAGCTAGTACTCCTATATAATCTGATTGTAGCGAGCACATACTTCCCATAAAAACGAATCCAATAAGACACGTGGAAAGAAAACGATGAAGTTACGGTCAATCAAATCGACCACATCCTCATGTCCAAACCACATTTAGGATAGAGGATATTAAGACCAAACGTGGCTGTCGATTGTTGTGAAACATGCCGTTCGTCTATCCACCACGCGTAAAATAACCAATTCCAACGAATCTCACGCTGGAATACCGAAGCGTTGAACAATCAAGTTACCAGGGCCAATTTCGAAGCTGGCATATCAGAAACCCTGGACAGCCAACCGCACTTCCTCTATTATGCAGTCGAACAGTGGAACATAATAAAATTAACGATAACAACTGCCTCAACGGCGCAAATCTAGGCAAAAACAAATGAAAACCTGGAAAAACGTGGCTAGATGAAAATTGTCTGAAATGGTCATGAGAAAACACACCAACCGACTGTGTAGAACCGACTGTATAAAACAAACCGCTATCGACTTCCATCCATCTCCAACACCGTCATGACAGTATGATGAAATTATTTCTCGTCGTACTCTTGAACAGACAGACGTTATCCTCCAACGAACGGCCAACATCATTGCATCAATCTGGTATCAATATAGAAATGACACCTCCAGCTGCCCCATCTTACAATGAACTGCGAAGAGATCAAAAGTAAGGCACGGCGATTACATCTTCTACCGCATGTTTGAGTTGGTTTCATCGATTTGGTTCGTAGAGAGAATACCAGTCGAGTGGGAAATAGCCCTAATATGTCCGTAAAAAGGCAGACCGAAGATTTTCGTCTAGGCAAGTCAACCACCGTTCAAACATTATTTCTGAGCATTATGTTAGAGAAGTGATACGAAAAACATATTTCTGTTCATTTTCTATTTATAGATTTCAACATGCGTATGACAGCATCCAGAGGAACACGAGTGTCTCGTCGCATTTGAGCATTGCTTCAAAATAGAACCACGTGCAAAATATTAATGGATGGCTCAAAAAGCAAGGTGGTAGTCGCGGTCAAATATCGGTAGCTCTCGAAATAACGTCTGGAGGATATGTCATTCGCCAGCTCAACATAGCGCGTGTTTATACAGGATGGGCCTGTATTTTTCTCTTTTTATTTTTCAGTATTAGAAACAACGTTTGGGAGATTCAGTTGCCATGTATACGATTGAGGAACGAGCAAAAATTGTTGAGTTTTATTTTATTAGTCAAAATTCAATAATTCAAACCCAAAGAAAATTTCGAAATTTTTATAATACCGGAAATGCACCATCACGAAATCAAGTACGCAATCTAGTCGCTCGTTTTTAGTCATCGGGATCTGTTAATGATTTATCTCGGAATGGAAGACCGTTTGAAACACGAAGCCAAG
This sequence comes from Nephrotoma guestfalica, assembly GCA_963691935.1. Classification (NCBI taxonomy): domain Eukaryota; kingdom Metazoa; phylum Arthropoda; class Insecta; order Diptera; family Tipulidae; genus Nephrotoma; species Nephrotoma guestfalica. The sequence continues at coordinate 216,177,959 of OY829914.1, forward strand.
ATAATATCGAACGAGTTCGAAAGAACATAAATGAGAACCCTGAAGCATCGACTCGTAAACGTGCCACTCAGGTTCAAATGTCCAGAACTTCACTGCGTAGAATAATGAAAAAAAATGTATTGCTGTTTCCGTACAAGATACAAATTACATTAAATTTTACCGCAAGACTATGCAACCCGCTTAAGATTTTGGACAAAATTAATCGAATTATTAACGGATGATCCTGATTTTATGAAAAAAATTATAATGACCGATGAAGCGCATTTCCACTTAAGTGGTTAATAAGCAAAATTTTAGAATCTGGGCAACTGAAAACCCAAGAGTGATTCAACAGCGTCCGTTGCATCCAGTTAGAGTCACAGTTTGGTGCGGAATATCAACGATCTACGGTCCGTACTTCTTCCAAGACGAAGATGACAATGCATTGACTGTAAATGGTAAGCGTTACAGAGCTATGTTAGAAAATTTTTAGTTTCCTGAACTTGATAATACTCAAGAAATGTGGTTCCAACTAGACAGGAGCTACGTCTCATACTGCAAGAGAAACAATGAATTTGCTGCGAACGGTTTTTGGTAACCATAACGTTTCACGATTTGGAGATGTTAATTGGCCATCACGAAATTATTGCGATAGATCAACCAGTTTTGGCTTCAGTTATGGACCAGGTACAGCAAAGAGCAGCAGCTTACGAAGAGGCTGATGGCAAGCATCTAACAGATATTATTTTTAAAATTCTATTTTTTTAAATCTCTTCATGATTAAAACTATCTTTTGTAATCAAAATTATTTATTTTCAATAAAAAAAATAATATCAAAAATACAATGTTCAGTGACTTATGGGCCACCCTGTATTATAAATCAAACCAAATATTAACTTATGCGGACAACATATGTGTCTTGGATCGTAACATCGTGTCTCGGTCACCAAATCGGCCTCCACATCAATGAACCGAAAACCAAATGCATGCCACCGCGAGAAGGCCAACGCGTGCAGAATTTTTAACGGGTGGCACCCAATACGAGAAGGTGAATGAGTTTGAATACCCAGGATCGATAGTAAATGTGCAAAATTTAGTCTCTGCAGATATAACATCACGGATCGCAGCACGTTGCCGAGCATTCTTCTTCAAGTCTTGCAATATTAAGCCCAAAACAAAATTAGCGAGTCTTGGACGATACCAACACGAGACAGCCAAAAGCTTTCCGATTTGGAGCGCAAATTAGTACGTATGATACTATGCCATATTAAGGATGGATAAATGTACATGATGCGTCTGATTCCCGAGATAAGAAATGATCTGAACAACATTGATATAATGGGAACAATGAAATCATCGAGATGGCTCGGACACGTGGTACGTTCCCAGAATCGTACCATAAAAGAGGCCCTGGAGTCGGCACCAATGAAGACAGGACCTCGAGGAAGGCCTGCTATTCGGTGGAGGGACGACGTAGAACGTGACCTTCAAAGTCTCGGCTATCGTGTCTGGCGTTTTCTTGTCATGAATCGAATGGTCTGGAAGATTATTGTTGAGGTGGCTAAATCCCTACATGTGATGTAGCGCCAGCGAAGAAGACGAAGTTGGAGTAAAACGGACAAAACTCACACACAAAAGATACAAGTAATCCAAAATGAAAATTGATTTTAGATAAACCTTTCTTCTTCCATACTGGAAGCTACAATTTTTAATCTGTCTCTTATCTAGGTCAAGTTTTAATTTTAGTGTCAGTTTATTTCGGGGAGTGTAAATAACGCATACACTCATACTCTCTAGCTTGCTTCCAAAAAAATATTTATGTATATGTTAGAGTAAAAGCCCGAAATCGGTAATGTCCGAATAAAAATTGGAAAAAATTGCAAAATTTAAGAATTACACATCAGGAATGTGCTGCGCGGATAGAAAAGTGAAATTGCCAGAACTACATTCATCACCTGAACCATTATCAAAGTTGGTATCAGATGACACAAGCCAATTAAAACATTTATTGGCAACATACGCAAGTAATTCATGTTTCCAAATGACATCGTTCTGTGCAATACATATCATGCGCGAGAATTACATGTCAATAATCAAAGTGCACTGCATCAATGACTACGATCGCTGTCGAAATCGATCAACGTTGTCGATTCAATATGGGCACTAAACGAGAAAATGTCACTTCATAACAAACTTTATTCGATCAACACAACGAATTAATTCGAATGTTTAGAACTGCTCTTGAACAAGTGCCAGCTGATAACTACAAAGTTGTAGTTAGAGCAGGCAAAACACCTGTCGGCCAACACGAAAGACAGTACAATGCACCAAAAATTGATGAAGTGGCGATTCTTATAGTTGGCGAATAATTTAACTCGTTTGGGATAATTCGCGAAAACTCATCGCTCACACGACGGATAGCAATATCCGATTTAATTTTGGCAAGGAGAATATGGTAATCACATCAACATCAAATTGAAAAGTCCACGAACAGATGAAGAAACGAATAAGAATATCATTGTCATAGATTAGGATTCATATCGCTTCAAGATTCGTGAAAACAGTGAAAACCATATCTTGGAATGCCGAAAATTGTCGAATCAATACATTGTCGATGTGTATGTGAATCAAAACCGAACGAATCCTCTACATTCGATTAAATCAAACCAACGAAACTAAATGAATTGGGGAAAAATGGGAATACTACCAGCCACATCCCGTACAGGGAGTCCACGACACACGTATGAATACGCAAATGATCCAATGACATTTGTTGGACTGGACAACTGGATAATCATCATCGAACCGTTATGATATTTCCGCACGTGTCTGCAAACAAAAATTGAAATCCTTAATGGCTTTGATTATCAAACACCATGTGTTTGCACGCGACACGGTGTTGGATGTATTTCATTGACTGCCAAAAATTTTGATTCCATGACATGGATTCAGACTTATTTGTAGTCATCACCAAAAACATGATTTATGGTCCACGTGGCTAACTTAATCATGCTTGTCTGATGGGAAATGCACGAAACGATATCCTAGAGTCTTACTTGCCGAGACTATAGCAATGACGGATAGCGACTCTATTGTCGACGATCAACTGAATATAGCGGTTGTTGAAGTCGATAATCGTTGGGTTGTGGCATATTCACCCTCTAAAACGTACAAAACACACATCAATATCGAGTTTTGCAATTCAGCGAAATCGATCAAGTGCATTTGCAAATATGTCAACAAGGAAGCGATATGGCAGTTTTTGTAGTGAGAAATGCAACTGCATTTCTCGAGTACTTCACAACAGACATTGCACGTACAAGAGCATTGTCACCACCGTCAACAATGTTAACTGTATTTTCCCATTAGCGGAAATGTTTCAACGTCGCAAACAAGATGCAGTAGTTGAAGGCCCTTCCAATTTATATTCGACAAGAATTCTTTTACTTGCGATTACTGATAATCAACGTTCGTGAACCAGCATCCTTCCAAAAATTGGAAGCAATAAAACATTAAGTATGTGGCGCTTATCGTGAAGCTTGTCATAAATTAAATATTCTTGAAAACGAAGCACATTGGAACATTTCACTGGCAGAGGTATCGAGTACTGCTCAACCACAGCAAATTCACACGTAATTTGCAGTCATATTGGCATCTTTGGGAAAAATACAAAGACTACATGAGTGGTAGAAATCCTACATTGTTTGCGTACAATAAAATAACATTTAATCACACCAAACGTGTAAAATGAAATATTGGGTACAGGCAAACCTTTTATCATTTTTCTTATTTTGGCAATCAAATGATCGCGGAAAAATCGAGTATTGACAATCACTGTGCATTCAGCACTGAAATTGTCATTGAATATGCAAATCACTGATACACCAACATGCAATGTCAAGAAAAATTCTGGAATGGAAGTACTCCAATCATGTCAACTCATTATATGGGATCAGTTTGAAGTTTATGCCAAAACTTCAAAATATACACAGTCTTCCATAAGTGCCTAACGTTAAAATATTACACAAAAATTGATCTTTCGTAATAATATTTGAAAAATTCTAATAAACACAAATACAAAAAAATATTTAATTTTCGAGAAAAGTTTTGAGTGAAAGATGCGAAACAATTTTTTTAAAAACAAAATACATTAATAATCACAGAGGTGATCAAAGCGGTTTTGAATTTGTATTTGATGTAAGAAACCAATATTTCTTGCTTGGAGAGGGAATATATCATTGAGTGTAAAACATTTTAATGTGGTGGTTCATAATTTGTATTTCATGTAAAAACCAATATTACTTAGCCAAATGTTTAAAAATCTCTGATATTTGTGTTCATTCGAGAGAGAATAAATTCGTCAACATTTGAAATTATTTAACTCGGTCCCTTCGATTTTTGTTTATTCAAAAATATCATTGAGTGAAATTCAAAAATTCTTAAATATTTAAACTTTTTTATTTCGGTCCCAACGGATCACACAGAGGTGTTCGAAGAGGTTCTGAATTAGTATTTAATGTAAGAAACCAAATGATTTGAAATTTTTAACTCGGACCGTACGGATCGCACAGAAATAAGCGAAGTGGTTATGAATTTGTATTTGATGCAAAACCAGTCCTACTTAGCTACATGCTCGAAAATCTCAAAGATTTTTCTTATTCGAGAGAATATCATTGAGTGTAAAACAAAATTCTTAAAAATGTAATCATTTTTATTTCGGCCCGTGCTCAGAAATCTCTGAAATGTATGTTATTCGAGAAGGGCTGTTGAGTGAAATTGAAAAATTCTTAAACATTTGAAGGTGTGTAATGTGGTGGTTCTTAATTTGTATTTCATGTAAAAACCAATCTTACATAGCCGCAAGTTCGAAAATCTCGGTGATATATTGGTTATTCGAGAGAGAATATCATTGAGCGTAAAACAAAATTCTTAACTATTTAAATTTTTTTATTTCGACCCCAAGCGGATCGCACAGGGGCGATCAAAGTAATTCTGAATTAGTATTTGATGTAGAAACCCAATCTTACTTAGCTAATTTTTGTTATTCGAGAGAGAATATCATTGAGTGAAATTCAAAAATTCATAAACATTAGAAATTATTTAACCCCGTACAGAGGTTATCGAAGTGGTTCTGAATTATGTAGTACTTGGTGTAAGAAACCAATATTACTTAGCCTCATGCTCGGTAATCTCTCACATTTTTGTTATTCGAGAGAAACTATCATTGAGTGAATTCAAAAAATTTTTAACGTTTGAAATTATTGAATTGCACGTGCCAAACACAACGATGTCCGAATCGATAATGTAATGAATCAAAACGAAGCAGTCAATTATCCTACTGAATCCTACTTGAATTCACTTGATTTGCCAGGCATGCCGTAGCACGTTAGGTAGCAAATCAGCGAAAGAGAAAATATCGTTATTGAATTATTTTTTCATAAATTTTCATGTCAAATTTATTTTCTATGTTGTGTACACATATCCAAAAGCAATAAATATATATATTTTGTAATAATAATAATAATAATAATAATAATATTTAATAATAATAAATTTTAATTTTAATATTCTTTTCATTTTATTAATAGTAATTAATTAATATTTTCTTTTATCATTGTTATTTAATTTCTTTAACATTAAAATTTTTTTGTTTATCTTATAATTAAATCGCAAATATATTATGTATGTATATTATTAATTTGGTTGGTAATGTTTTTGTTTCAAAATTGTTAAAAAAAATTAGTTTGTTGTTTGTTGGTGATTCTTATCGTTAATTTGTGTTGATGAATGGGAGGCTCATAATTTTTTAAATTACTCTAAGATATTTTAGATTTGATTTGAAACTATTTCGAAGTTTTTTCTTTTATTTTAATTTTATTAAATATTAACCGTAAATATTATATAATAATAATTAAAACGTTTTATGAACCATCCACATTCATGTATCTCGATAATTAACTTTTCGCAGTCGATATTTTATAATATAAAAAATAATAATTATGATTAAATTGTATATTTTAAATTTTATTGTTTTTTTCTGGAAGATTTATTTTTTAAATTTTAATTGAAAATAATTAAATGTATATGTATGTATGTATATATTATTATTCATTAATTATTTTCGTTTTCATAATAATCTGTTCTGTTAATTTTTTTTTAAATTTATTTTCGATTTTGATATTTTTTTTGTTTTGTTTTATAATATAATATAATTTATTTATTTACATACAATAGTTTAGTTTTTTTAATATAATATTTATATTTTTTTAATATTATTCAATAATTAATGAAACTTTTATATTTATAATAATAAAATGATTTATATTTTCTTATTTACAAAATGTTTAAATTGATTTTTATCTAACTAAAATTAATGAAAATCAATAATATTATAATAGTAATTAATTTATTTAAATTAAAAGACAAAATATTTGAAAATAAAAGCAAGCATTGTAGTTTTTCGGTTTTGTATTTTACTTTTCGTGTTAAAGCTAATTATTATGCAATTCATTTTATATATTACAACTTAAAAAGAAGGTTTAAAAAATAAGACAACATAAATAGATTTTAGATAATCAGGGTTAGGAATAGGAAGTAACGAGATAATTGGGCTTCCTGATTGAATTAGTATAACCTATTTTCCTATTGTCACAACCATTAAACGATTAAACGCCTTGCCACAGATAAAAACGTCGCTCATTACTATGGAACAGGGTTGTTAGTGTTGACAGTATAGTTTTATCGGTATTTTGGGAGTATGAAATGCAGTTAGACGCTTTTAAAGATTGAGAAGCTAAATGAAGATTACACATATCTGAATACAAGTGGAAGAATACTATTTATATCTGAAAACAGCCCAGGGCCAGTTTATGCCTCATGAATTTAAATTATGATCAAATCTGACATTACTACCTAGACAAATAAACTTAAATTTTCATTTATCCTTTAAAGAAATAAGTAAATGGTGGGATTACTCCAAAATATAAATATGATGAGGTGGAAGAAAAGAATGCTGATCTTAAAACGAACAAAATAGAGATAGACACAAAACAATAATGTACATTTGATGAAAAAGATAGAATTAATTGTTCATAAATCACTATATTTTGAACTTTAAACTATCCCTCCAGGAAGATAGTGAATACTTCGGACAAAAAAACTAAACTAAACACTAAAGCAGGAAAGGCTCTTATTTGTTATCCAAAACTCAACATCGCCATCTATATCTGTAGCTTATTTATTGGTACCAATTTTCCTCACTCCATTTGTACCATTCTTCTTCAAAGTTCGTCCATATCGGACGTGTTTCTTTGTGCTCTTTTATTTCTGTGACTAATAAATTTTAATTTAGTTTTGTCAATGTTTTAATTGTTATTTTAAAATTTCTGTTAATTTTTTTATAAAAAATAAGCATCAGCTACTGGCAATTTTAAGGCTAACTACTTTTAAAAAAACTAACTCCAAAAAGACTATTGTATGCATTTTCCTGCCAAAAACAAAACTACCTTGAATAATTCCCAAAATACTTAAATTTGCTAAAAAAAACCTAAACTTAATTTTGAAGGCGAACAATTTTTGACATTTACACTACAACAAGGATGGTGAAAGTAGAGTAAAAGTCGTCTACTTGGAATATAAATTACAAAAGCTGCATGTCTAGTGGTTTAATTATATCGAAATGGACAACGAGATGAAGAACAACCATTTCGATAATGATCCAATTCATACTTACTGATCCGAGAGAGATACGGTAAAATAAGTCTACACAAACTTTAAACGTGATATACCAATGAAACTACAAATAGCAACACAAGAGCAAAATATATCGGGATCATCAACACAAGAGGAAGAAAAACCAAGAACAACCAACCACGATGGTGACATGAACCACAGTAGTGCTACGAGCCAGGAGAGTGCCACAAACCAAGGTAGTACTACTAATCTCGGTAGTGCCAAGAGCAACCACAGTGCCACGAACGACATCGTGCTATAACCAGAGTAAGCACACCGATACAAGACCCAAAATTTTAAAATGCGTCTATGTTATAAACTGATACAAACGAGCTATTAGAGAACAAAATCTGTCGGGATCAAGTACAACATAAGCTGCAGCAGTTAAATTCAAAGATGGCACAGATCGAACAACACCACGAGGATATATTAGTGAACGCCAGCTGGTCAACCACAGTGAAACTTTCCGCTGTAAATTGGGCAAAATTCTACGCGAGCATCAACCAAGCGATAGTGAAAAAAGCAAAATCAAATTAAAACGGATTGAAATACCGCAGTTCTACAGAGACACTCTGAAATGGGCAGCCTTCTACGACTTGTTTAGAAAGTTGATACATGAAAATAACGATATACGTGATACCGTCAAGATGCACCAATTAACAATAACTGTGCAAGATAGCGCAGGAAAGATCATAAGCCATCTTGAGGCATCAGACGCCAATTACCAAGATGCTTGGAAGCTATTGGTAAACCTGTACCAAAACAAGCGGCAACTGGCGACGACACATGTCAACGCCATTTTGAACTTGCCTAACATGCATGCAGTCAGCAACAACGATTAAATCGTTACATGATACAGTAACGGAGAGCATGTATGCCATTAAACATTTGGACGTACTAACCATAACCTGGAGCTACATAGTAATTCCAATCCTCATTAAAAACTAGATAACGAAAGTTTAAGGCTGTTCGAGACGACCATTCCTGACGACCAATACTGGACCAACCGTTCCACAACTAAGCACTACTCTACAACTGCTAAGACTGCTTGAAGTTTCAACAAAAGTCTTAAACTCATCCGATAACCCTAGGCATTGTGTATCCAGGAGTATCAAAGCTAGCCAATTAGTGACACATAATTTATGGTGGAACGGTCCGCAATATATCTTGAAGGAAGCAATTCAACTAGCACCAATGATAATAGAAGAAATGTCAGTTCAATTGGAACTAAAACCATGAGTTTTGGGAACCACTACAATAACTTCGAACAACGTTTTGGTCAATTATATCAGAGATTCTTAAATTTCAATACCATAAAAAGGGTTATGGTATACATTATGAGACTTATCGACAAATGCCAAAAATGGTGGTTAAGCAAGAAGGGCAAAAGAAAGAAAGAAATCTACACAACATCTCAAAACTGAACCTCGTAATCTTATAAACCGGAAAGGAATAGCAAATAATAGTAACATTAATCCTTTCTGTCTTCATTCATACACGAAGACGTTTTAAGAGTCGGCGGTCGATACCAAAACACAACAACTTGGAGGTACGATAACAAACATCGGATTATCATCCCAGGGAACCTTCCAATCACTAATTGCATGGAGGAATACAATCAACCAAGATTTCTGGTAAAGATGGCACTCCGTGTATTTAAACCAAAAAGTCAGACCAACAACCAAACATGCAAACAGATGACCGAGTACGACAACGTCCCCCCATTAAAATAGCTGACTGGACGTGTGATGAAAGTACATCCAGGTTTAGACCAAAAGGTTAGAGTGATTTCACTTCGAGGCCCGGGAGGGAGAAGTCCTCATAAAATGCCGATTCATAAACTATCGCCACTACTCATAGAACCTGAGAAGGAGGACCATACAAAGGTACAAGTCACTAAACCAACAACTACAAGCAATACCTCCTACACGGGTTCAACCTCATCGTGAAAGAGTGATGAGTGTATCACATCATGGCAGGTTACAAAAAAGAAACAACTATGCGACTGCTATTCGTAGTACTCGGAATACTGCAGGTTCTATTTTCTCCTGCTACATTTCAAAGTACAATAAATCTATTGGCATCAGATGCCGGTATCTATTTCTATCACCGATACTGTCAACTTGATGCCAGCGAATCGAATTTTATTTTAAGCTTCATAATAGAATGGGCTCTCAGCTCATCGATAACCATTAAATATAATGTAGGTCAAACAATTGTAACATAAGGAAGTTGCCATTTTGTAAAAAATCGTAGTCTTAATACTGAAAAATGCACATTAGTAAAGAGGCGTTTCACTTCACTTAATACCTAAAAAGGAACACATTTGTGGCGGTTATAGACATTGGAACGCAATTAACCAAATCCATATTTTCTCAAGAAATTTAAACGGTTCTTTTTTTACAAAAATTTATGTTTTTCGTGCGTGCACATCAAGTCCAATTACAGAAGTTGCACATCCCACCACGATACGCCGTATTATCATCATTATTTATCAAAATTGGAGGATCGGTTATTGATATGACCATTTAAATCTCTTGATGCAATACAGTACCAATATGCATGTTATCTTGACCATAAAACTATCATGTATACTTTCTAGAAATATAAGTGATTTTCAAGCGTAAGAACAGCAATAAATTCCAAAACCAAACTAAGCCCAAGACAAACTCGTTAGCTGGATTATATTGCTCAATTTACTAAGGACATTCGTTACTTCCCAGGGTCTCTTTAAAAATACACTACGATCTACGTCCACAACACTATCGCGACGGAATATGCTATTCCACTACAAGACGCCACAGCTAGAACAATAGCGAAAGCAGCAGACTGAACTGAAAGGCCGACCACAGTCTTCAATTCGATCCACACTATTCAAGAAACTAACAATAATGCTAGAAAAATCTTAATAAATTTGCACTATCCACAAACATCCCGAGTTATTGAACGATTTCATAGAAATCTAAAGGAAATATTAATAACTCGTTGTAACATACAATCAGGCTGTTCAAATAATTACAAAGGATTTGAATATTCACCAGGCAAAATCGTTTACAGACGGAAGATGAATGTACATGGATATTTTTTATAACATCAAACACATAAACCCAACAAATGAAGTGCCATCTTGTGTCGAACACCTGCGAATCTACATCTGGTGCATTAACGCTGATTTCGTTTTGCGATATTGCACTCAGTTTATATTTATTGTTTCGTAGCAAACATTAATAAATAGTTATCAAGTTTACTCAGAAAATAAAAACTCCACCGAACGTAGTAGATGTGATAATATAAAACTTAAAATTGCAACAAAGCAGACTGCGACCATTATCCACATATACACTATACACACAAGTTGCATGATTTGAATAGAGCTGGCCAGGCGAAGATCCGGAAGAAGAAAAATCTTATGATAGAGTACGATACACTAGGTTAAAGTGGGATATTTTCAAAGAATATGAGAGAAACTAGACAAAACGGTCCATAGAAATGCAATCATATTGTTTGTACGTAGATTTCTTCTTTACGTTTGTAAATTATTTTTTCAGTTTTTCAGGAAAGCCCATTATTTTCCTTATCCACAAACAGAATAATAATAAATCATTTTTCGCACTTGCTTTTTGTTTTGAATTTCTTTTTCATTTTATTGACACTAATTAAATTTTGATTTCTATAATTTTTAAATGTAATTATAGAGTTATTATTTAATTTTTTAATATTTAATCAGTGCGGTTATTAATGATTGCTTTATTTAATATTTATATAAATTATTATAAGAACTCTGTAGCATTTGATTTTTTCTTTTTTTTTGTAAAATGGTGTTGATATTTTATTTCTCGTTGTTTTTATTATAATGAAAAATTAATTAAATTAATAATTTTGTGCCGCCAGCAAAATGTTTAATTTAATTTGGTGGGACTAGTGTACGCACGTACAATGGCATAATACCAATTTGGTGGGATAGAATAATTCCCTAAATAAAACAAAAATAACTTTATTTCATTTTATTCATACTAAAAACTTGCGGCAATAAAATTATTAATTCAATTAATTTGAATGTGTTTCCACTTCATAATACAGAGTTTAGTATAATAAACAGTCTTTGAATTATATTTTTAGTTTGTTTATTTTTATTAATTTTAATTTTATTTCAAATAAAGTCTTAATTATCCAGGTTTAGGAGATTTTGTTGTTATTTTTATTTTATTAATATTTAAGATGGTTGTTTTTGTGTAATGTTTATAACATAATCGATAAAAAAATATAAAAAGTAAAAAAATTCTTAAATTATATAATTTATATTACACGATTAATTAATGTTTTGTTTTTACGTTAAATCTGTATTATTACAATAATAATATAAAATTACGATTAATTGTTTCTTTATTAAATTAGTGTTCCATTTACGTAATGATATAAAAAAATCGTATATATTATTTGTTTTTAAGTGTTATTATAATAATTATAATTAGTAAGATTTATCTGGGTTGCTCGTTTATTCAAAAAGGATGGAATGTTCGCAGAAAATTGTTTATGGGTGTTTGTTGAGCGTAATGATCAGTATTTAACCCAATTCACCCATAATTTTCCAATTGATTATATCGTCATCAAATTTATTAATTTGACTGCTATCAAATTTATTAATTTGACTGCTAATTAATAAATATTAAGTCTTTATTGATAAAATTTAACTTGTTTATATAGTCATAATAAAATAATAGGATTAAATTAAATTAAAAAAATAAACTTACCCATAATTTAATTTTTTTTTTACTTTTCATGGGCCAACGACGCCTATGAGTGATAACCAAAAATAATATAACCACCCGATCCTGGTAAAATACCAAGCAATATTGTAATGGAATGAAGCACAATTAAAATAATGGCCGATTTTGTAAATTTGCCAAGTTCTTCTTTAAATACATCTTAGCACCATTTTGAATTACGTGTCGTATATAAATTATATTCGGCGCCATTTGCTCGTATCACTCCTCTTCACAACATGTATTATATAAAATTAAGCATAATAAAAATAAAAATCACAATAAATTTGTTTAACTCAATTCCATAATGCACCTAATAAAATTATAATAATTAAAATTATATAAATGTCTGTGTATTTGGAAATATGACTATAAAATCACGATAATTAAAAAAGTACTATTAATTAATTTGTTTATTTTTAATTTTATACACGTAAATAATAATAATAATATTAAATTAATAAAAAGGGGCCAATAAAGTTTTAGCAAATTATGTCTGTTTTAATATTTCAGATAGTTTAGTTTGTTGTTGTTTAATTAATTAATTAATTATTTTTCATAAATATTATTTATTTTGTAGTAGTAATAATAATAATATTTAATACAATTATACATATTCAATAAATATATATACGAGTATATATATATATTTTAATTATAAATAGGCGGTAATTATATAATTTTTAATTTATTTATTTTTCTGTTTGTGTATGTGTATGTGTAATTTAATTAATTCTTAATTAATTATAAATAATTTTAAGGTAGAAAAATTTTCACTTTTATTTTTAAAATTCCTACCCTACACAACTTCCTTCAACATTTTTTTTGTTTATTTAATTTAATTATAATTATTTTAATTATATGTATAATAAAAAAAATTTATTTTTAAAAAATAATATTAAAATGGACAAAACAATTTGGTCACCACATTTTTTAAATTAATTTTTTTATCGTCGGGATGGAACTTTTAGGAACCGTGTATGGAATGCGATCTGAAGACCCGATTCACACAAAATTAAATAAAAATAATAAAACATTACAATAATAATTCAGCCAAATTTGATTTTTTTAAAGTTCCTAGTTTTACATGTGTGCTTGGCTCATTTTTTATGTACGTAAATTTTTATACATCGTTTTCATTTGTGTAATTATTTAATATGTTTGAAAATAATTATTAATAATTTAATAATTATAATAATAATAATTGTATATCTTATTTTTAATTTACAATTTATGATTTAATAATTTTTTATGCCTTAAAAATATCGTCAATATTTCTACATGTAATGTTTGGGAGTTTTTAAACGCCCAGCGAATAATAAATATGCTCGAAAGTTTTTTTTTCCTTAGAACTCTACTTGTTTATTTTAAATGAATTTGGAAACTAGAATCTGGTTTTTTGTGTGTTTAGTTACACTTACAGTTTTTACCTTCGATTAAATTCCGATTTAATAGCTGCAAAAATAAAAAATAAATTAGTATTCAAGTACACAAACAAATGTAATTTGTAATATGATTGTTGTTATAAAAGAATATCGCACGCAGTACGTAGAAGTTAGTTTGCATCTAGAAAGAGTGAGTTTGAATTACAGATGGCTTAATGTTTGAGAACACTGTATTATTCTAAGTAAATGTCATTAATGTATTTTATATGTGTTATATGAACCAAATCCGTCTTATGAGTCGTAGTTGTCCTTTAATGTGTCGCAAAGTTGTTCATTTATAAGCATTCCATCACGTAAGCCGTAATCCTAATATAATCCCAAAGTATTTGCATTTACGTAACTGATCCCATTAAGAACACCTTGAATGAACATTGGGTTAAACTTTTATAGTGCGAGACATTTAAAATATTAATAAGTATGTACCATGATGACACTACTCAGTGGCTTAAAATAGACAAATGGAGCGGAGTGACAAAATCACTTATAAAATTGAATTAAATTTTTCCTTAGAGTGACAATATTTATTTGTTATTAAGAAGATCGATTTCGAAAATAAATTTCTTCTTCAGTTCCTTAAATATAAATTTCTTCTTCAGTTTCCTTCTGTGCAGACTAAATGTTTGTTGATTCTCTACAGCTCAAACGGATTGCCTGATCATGTTAAAACTTTATACTTAAGTTTTTTCCATAAATTGGGAGATCACAGTAATTTTTGTTCTAAATCAACCACCGGTTTAACAAAATTTAAGCAGACACGACGATTTTTGACAAAAAAAACTGTTTTTAACATTAAGGCTAAAAATGGTTTTCAACCATTATAGCACAAATTGTGACATGTTAGAGCTCAGCCTTTGATTGGCAAAATTATTAACTCAGATCTTTTTGATTGTTGAACACCTAAAAATAACGAACATAGATGAACAAAACTAACAATTAAAAAGTACAAAAGTCAAAATTTATTTTAGTATTTTTTAGTAGCGGAGTAACCCATGTTTTGTAGAGCTTGGAAAATTTGAGTTATACGAATTTTATTTCATGATAGAACTAGTATTTTAATCGAAACCCTGTTTCTTGTTTTAAAATAAGCAGAGAACAAAATTTTTAAAATTTTATGATGAAGTGTACAAAAAACGAAAAGCGGGGCTTTTGTTTTTTTATTTATTTGTGAGGATCAAACTTTTAATTATTGTTGACGAATATAGTGAAAAATCGTCATTTCATTTATTAAAAAAACATTCACAAACTAGAATTAAATCCATTTCATTTGAGTCCCAAATTATTAAAATCTGTCCAGGAAAAGTCGGCTACTCGATACGTTTTATCTTCAGTCTTCAGAGTGGTTGATCAAGTAAAACATTACGGCTGGAACGCTGGACGCAAGTGTGAAGCGATATTGGAAAAACATAGGAGCCAGCTTCATTTGTAAATAGATCTGCATACATAAAATGCTAGTTATTCGGAGGTCAAGTTGCATGTTCTGGTTAGTATGAAGTAATATTTGAAAATTAAAACGACATGCTTATTTTTACAATCAAGTCCGACATAAAGTATATAGAAATATTTTTGTATTCCAGACACCTTAACGTTCTGGGGCTTCTCATCGGAATTTATAGATTAAATTTACGAACATTTGCTTTTAACTACGTGAGAAGTCACTCACTGTTCATTTTTATACGTAAGTAAATAATTTCGTAAAATAGTATACTAAGTAAATTTGCATGCACTTTAGAATTCCTCTTATTACTTAAGATGTTTGATTAGGACACTTAGAAATACAATATTAAATATGCAGGTTAACGACTCAGATATTAGAACGTTGAGTAAAATAGTTATTTCTGTAAAGCCGCTTACACTGGAAAAGCCCAAGAAGATAATATGTTAATTGGTCAATGATGTCTGTTGTATTGTTTTACTTGATAAATGTCAAAACTTCTTCAAATCATGTTCCTTGCTATGCAAGAGGTAAAATTAATTATCCAGAAGTAACATTTTACCTATCTTGCATGATAACATTTTGTTCAAACATGCCTTTAGAAGCTTCATTAAGCATTAATATTATGTCGGGTGCCTGCTATTGAATTTCTTGACTAATTAACTAACAAAGCTAAATAGGTTTTATTAACTACAATGCATTGGGCGTGGTATCGAACGGCTACCAAGCTAGCAATTTGCAGCCGACATCTTGACTATTCAATTAATTTAATTTAATTTTTTTTACAGTAGAATTTGCCGTTTCAAAAAATATACAGCAAATTTTTGTGTTGTTTTACTGTGTAATCGCAAAATAAACAAAAATTTATGAAAAATTTATTTGGTAAATTGATTTAGCCAGGATTTCGAGTAGCAAATTACTTTCTTGCTAGCCAATCGAATATCTACCCTATTGTATGATAGCCCGCGATCTTATGTGATATTTAATTCTAAATGGCAAATTACATTGAATTTTTGGGATACTAGTGATGTTTATGGCTGGTAACTGGCTGCTACGAACTAATATTAGTTTAGTTTATTTATGTCTGTGAAGTTACTAGAGGCGGTCATGTTGCATACTTTATAAAAGAAAGCCGATGTGAATTGTTATTCAAGAGAAGCGGCCAGAGTCTATACGTTAAATTGCTCCACATCAATGGTACCGGAATCAAATACGCAATTTCGACTCCTTTAAAGGTGCTTTGCAGTAGACTTGTATAGTAACATACTAATGCTATTTAATGAAATATTTCTGTTTTACTGGTATGCAATTGCACGTCCAGGTTCAGAATTGGTGTTAGGTAGTGATATCATGCATCTCTCATAGGGCTTGTATTTTGACAGCCTGTCAATCAAGAATGGTTATTCTTTTAATCCGAACGACGATACAGTAAGATTATTGTGAGGCCCTTATCATCCTAGTTAGAGTTTCTACAATTTCAGTTAAGGTCGTATCGAAGTTCAATATTATGACAAATGATTAGCAGCTATTCAGTTTTCTAAATACGGATGGGAGTTCCGTTTAAAACAAAAGTTAAATTTGTTCTCATCCATTGGGTCAAACCCAATGGATGGCTCAACGTGCATCCATTGTGCAGTGCCAATGTCAAAGACTTAGTTCAATACTGTTTTTACTGCTACTGACTCATGATGGTTTTAGTTACAATCTAACGAACTATCTCAGCATAAATGGAAATATATGACCGCTTTAGAAACTACCAAAAAACAAACTATCCTCCTATCTCCAAACGACCCTATACACGGGATTTGCAGTTCTATAAAACCATATGCTATAAAAACTTTTTGGGTATATGGTGATAGAACTGTTAAAATCTTTCAGCGTTATTGAAGATTTTAGAATTGCTACAACACAAGCGTTGTATGATGGACGACTGGGAAAAGAAGAACAAATTAGTACCAAGTATATTAAACTATTTGCATTTTAAGTAGGTTTCGTCTGACTCAGACATTTATAATGCTGTGTGTTGCTCAGTTCTCTTCAAATCAAGTGGAATTGACAAAATAAGATTCTCCTAATTGTTGATATTTTTTGGTTCAATACCTCGATGTTGGGTTATACAAATAGCAATATTCAGGTTTCAACAATAGTTTCGCACTATAAAAAATTTTAAAGCCTATGTAGATTAATACTAAATATTTTCGATTGGACGAAGCTTCTGGAAGCCCGATTAGTGAGCTACAACGCACGTATGACAAGCTAAAAATATGAAATTATGATGGAAATCGAACAAACTAGTGCAACCGAACAAAACAGCGTCAAAAAGGCGCACATATTCTTATCCTAAATTAAAATATATAATTTTTAAAATACTAAAATATTTACCTTCTATAATTTCTTGTTTCGCCTTATTAATTTCCAAACGCATTTCTCGTATTATATCAGCCTTAAGTGAATCCAAATCTGCTTGCATTGGTAGTGATAGTGCGTCACCATTAACTTGCTAAAAAAGTCATGAGAAATAAACAATTTAGAACATAAAACCAAACCATTTCACTACATTAATGTTTCATGATTTTTTACTACACTACAAACGTATTCATTTTGAAAATACTCGTACAAATGGAAAATTTTAGTGAAAAATGGTTATATTATTATAGTATAAGAATTAGTTATAGAAAATTAAAGAAAAATTACTTTTAAGATAGTTTCTTCACTAGCACTTCCAAAACGTTTCCTTAGTGGCCGTGGTGATTCAGGTCCACTGGTACTTACTGTATTACTAATAGTTCCTTGTGAATTTATTTGATTATTTCCTGTAATATTACTACCACTACCTAATTTATGTGGTAATGTATTTGATTTTTCCCATGGCCGTTGGCGTGTGGTTTGAATTTCTTCATTTGCTGGTGGATCAGGCTGTAATTTAAATAATAAGAAAATTATAATGGGTTTTAATAAATATTGGACATATTTTACTCGTATGCTTACCTCTTTTTTCTCGACTTGTGCTCTACGTCGCGCTAGTGTTTTCGCCATTTCATCCATCATTGATGCCATACCGGTTGTGGTTCGACCTATAGTACCATAATTTCCACTACCTCCACTCGATGTACTGCTACCGCTGTTTTCGGCGGGCGGTGGTGTCGTTTTTTGATTACGTTTTAATTGTGCCTGCTTTAGTTGTGCTGCTAGAGAATTCATATCGGGGCCATCTGATTTTGATGATGCTAGTCCGCCCATTGGCGGTGGCGGGGGAGGTGGAGGCGCAGCAACACCTGGACCGGCAGGTGGCTGTGGGGGTGTAGGTCCTGGTGGCGGTTGTGGTGGCGCAGCAATAAAACCAGAGCTAACTCCGCCAAATGCTGGTGGGGGTGGGGGAGCTTGAGGGGGGCCAGCAATCGGTGGCATTTGTGGTGCTTGTGGAATATATTGTTGACTCGTATATGTACTACCGCCATTCGTTTGGCTAAAACCGCTTGGTGCGGCCGGTGGAATTACTATTTGTTGTCCGTAAACACCTACACTATTATTACTAGCTGATGTTGGTAAGCCACCAGTACTATTCGATGAGGCAACATAAATCGGACCATTAGTTTGACTAAGTTGCTGTTGCAGCTGTTGATTTAAGCTTTGATTGGAATTTGATGCTACATAAATTGGTTGATTAGTATATTGTGTTATATTTTGATTAGATCCATAAGAATTTTGGCTAGTCTGTGACGTGTACGATTGTTGTGATTGATATATAGGTTGCGGATTACTAACAATATTATTCACGAGCTGTGGCTGTTGTGGTAATACTTGGGGTTGCTGCGAATAATTTTGTATTGGGATTGACATCGGAGGAGGTTGTGGCGCGGGCGGTGCGCTAGATGTGCGATGATGACCTTGTGGCGTTGGAGGACTTTGTGGTGTGTTTTGTTGATTTTGCGAAGTAGGTGTTTGGGGCGATGGAGCAGGCCGCCCGTCGACTGTGGAAATTTGTTGTGATTGTAAAATAGCCGCATCCTCCCGTGTCATAGTTCTATATCCCATATCCTCCTCATAATTCGGATTATTCTGCGGAGGAGGCGGAGCAGTCGGCCTCCCACTTAAAACCTCTAGCGCCTGCATCATTGCTCCGGCAAATGCTTCGGCATCTTGCTGACTTGAAAAATTTAACCCGTACACGTATTTTGAATCTCGCCATTGGTGAAATGTTGCTGTGGCTTGATTATATTTTAGTCCTTTTATTATTGAACAGTTTATCACGACTTCATGATCTTGTAATTTACGTCCTACTACCCGAAATGTATTATTCTGCTGATGATGATATATTTGCACTTTACTTAGACCGGACGAACTACCCGAGGGTACCCATTTCTTTTGAATATCATCATATACCATAACAGACGCTCTAGCACCTATAATACTTTGTTCACTGTAACGAAATAAAAACAAATAGACAATGGATTAGTATCGGGTTTAACTTATCATCGACGAAAAAAAATTGTAAGCATAAAAACTCGCGGATAATTTTTCATTCGTTATCTGGAGCAGCTCTCTCAAACACAACAGCGACAAAAAAATAATGTATAAATTACAATTTAATATTTATAGTTTTGTAACACTATAACAAGCGTAAATAGTTTATTTTACTTAGAACTTTTAATGTTGTATACATTACAATTTTTTATAAATTTTGATATTATTCAAAAATGTCCCAATTATGGAGTGTCGGCGCCCACTCAAAATTTATTTACGATCAATGTTTCGGTCGAAAATTACAAAAAAGAAGTTTTACTGGATTTTAGTATACGTACAAGTACACACATATTATATTTTGAATTTCGGTGATTCATAATACATATTATTTTTGCACAAAACAAACCAAATTCTGTACGTATGTTATACTCGTATTGTTAAAGCTGAAACTTAAGAAATTTAACTGGAAACCGCAATATTTTTAAAATTCATAACAACAAAAAGTGGTTAACAGATTGTCGCATTGGATAATTATATGGGAGACTGCATTTGCGTCTGGACCTGCAATATTAGATGTTCGAACGGAAGTTGCAACAATCTAATCAAAATATATCCTCCAGTTAAAAATAAAATATATAAACTAGCAATAATCTTTTGCTTTATGTTATTCCCATATAAAACTGTGTGATGCGATGTCAACAACAATGAATAATTTTATTTGCATGACTAACAAATTGGATAGATTTGGCACAACAAAACCCATAAAATTGTGAAGCTTAAATCTCATAATGATGAGGCTAAGAACAAAAAAGTTTTATATAAATATAGAGATAAGGAAATCAAAACAAAACTATTGATATCTCGTTACAATTTCATACACAAAACTATCAATATTAACTTTTACAAGCAAAATAAACATTGCGGATTTCATTTTATCACCACCATACACACTATTTTTCTGATAATTTAATATTATATTTGTTCAGGGGATGTTAAATTAGATACCTAAATTAAAAACCAATCAATCATCACATTAGTGCATGTCAAATATTCAACATCAACTATTTTTTTTCACTGTGTTGTAATTCAAAACCATGTTACAAGAGAAACATATACGGAACTATTCTATATCAACCACATGGAAATAAGACTAAGCCACTACTCGGTGATATAATAACAAGTAGTAACAATAAAGAAAATATCGAATTGGTAGCCAATCGCTAATCGCCTCCAAAGTAAAAAAGAGTAAACGACGTGAATTAGAATTTTCGTAAAGGGTATCGAACGTTGTTCTGCCCACCTGTCTGATCAAAGTTAAAGATTTCCACGGTTATTTCAGAGTGTTTCAAGCACTTTTAGATAACTTCGAGTTTTAAAGAAGCAATGAATCTATCATAAAATATGATTCGGCTAATCAAGAGGATAACTGGCTACTGCCGAAGTGTATTACAACGTAATAACTGAAATTACAGTTAAAATTAAAAAATGTGTGACAGCCGAAAATACTATTTTTCACAGGTGCTTGTACTCTAAAAACTGTGCAGTATCCGTATAAGCTTTCTAAACATAATATGAATTGAAAGAAACCCTTAGTTTGTAAAATGAAAATAAATCCGAAATATTCAAGGTTAACAACAAAATTGGTTTATTTCCACCAAAATGTATTTCATATTTTACATGACTCCATGCGCCATTTTCCACCCAGTTGCACTTGGTAGTGTTCTATGTCTCAACTAAACCAAACACTTAAAGTCAATAAATAATGCTCACTGGTCGATACATTAATTTAATCATCGCTTCTCGAAACAATTTTACGTTCGTGGGCATAAATTTGTCTTTAGAGTTGACCTTGAAAAAAAAATATCTACAAATTTGGCTATGTCTGTTACGAAGGTATAAACAAACGTGACAAGGAATAATGCACCAGCATAAAATTGGGCATTGCTAAATAAAAACGGTAATTGATGAAATAGCATAGCACTGAAATGACTCAAGGAACTTTATATTCAAAAACAAAGACCCAGATGAAATCTGGCATATAGATCTGCTACCGAAGAACAATTACTTCAGAATAGGAGGAAGCAAGCAAAATGTCAAGTACAACGAAAATACAGCGTCGTTGGCAGTTTTAACGTACCATGGAATTCGACAACTGATAAGAAAATAAGGTATTAAGATGGATTTTATCAACATTAAGGAAACTTATAAGACCTGCTTTGAAAACTAGCTTTGATTAGCTTATCACTTCGTCGAAGAATTAAGAAAGTACATAATATGTGGTCCGCCTCAAGTAGATGCAAGAGGAAATTGTTGCCCAAGGCAAGCAGAGTTGTTTGATATGAACGATGACTTTGAATACAGATATTCTTTGTGTTGCACATTATGTTCTGAGATACCCTCAGAATAATTACCGGCTATACTCGGTTTAAATCAACAGATAGTGAAATACTGCTAAACGATAATACAGAATAAACATTTTTATCATTTTTACGACTAGTATTACGGATATTATACCGATATTGTTATCGCTACATCTCAGGGCTTGTTTGGAGAAGAAATAAGTTACTGTTACGGCCTAAAATATCGCTCTTGAAAACAGTTTTAGAGTATATAAGGTGCTTACTCCGATGCTTATTCCGGAATTCTGTGGTCTAGAACAGCGTTCTCAAACTTGCAGATCGCGTTCACTTTGCACCATATTAATAATTTACGCGAGATTCTATTAGAATCTTACTACAGAAATGTTCACGAAATATAAAATGTAATTTTCATAAATGCGTTCGTGCGAAGTATTGAACTAGTTAACAGTTACTATAAACCAAAAGGGTCGCCCTATCCTAGGAAAAATATATTCTCTAACTACTTTACATATTAATCAAAAGCCGATTTGTAAATTTAAAATATTCAAATGCGACCATTTATATTCTAATTCTGGCTTTACTTTTGGACTACAGGAGACCGTTGGACTATCCAGATTCCTTATAAATTCCTTTGTAAAATTTCAAAAAAGTGTCTTCAATATAATAAGATATTTTATGGCCGAATTCTTACAGCCGGCTATTACCTGCTTTCTAGTCAGAATTTTAGAAATTAAAATTTTTAAAATTATAAATATTTTCATTTTAGTTTTTAATTTTTGATGCTATCAATATTTGATAAGTTAAGGAGGAAACAATAAGGCAAGTGTGTTTAAAATTTGACTCGTCTACGAGATCAATGACAAACTGGAAATGAATAACAAAATTTGAAAACATTGATTTTGAATTCTGAAACAAGACCTCTAATCACCTTAACAAAAAATGATAAGCACTACATTACTGATGAAACCCTAAGTCGGACATCTAGAGCTTGAGAGAGAAATTACGATTTATACTCATCGAGCAGTATTCGACGAGCTTAGAATAATTTAAAAAATACGATACAAATTTGAGACAGAGGAGAAATATCCTAAAGATCAGTGTAGCAGATTTTTCCTTAGAGTTAAAAGTGGTACGAAATTTTTAGAAGACATTCTTCCGTTTTATGTTTGGATAAGTTCTTATTAGAAACAATATGGAAGTTTAAAACGTGAGAAACGGTCTCATTAGTTGTTTTGCCTATTTTAAACTTCGATTTCGAAATCCGCAAAAACGACCTATTGTCTTAGTAAATTGAATGAGTATAACCCAAGGTATTACATCATTGAAATCATCTTTAGAAACTCTTAGCATAAGGCAATGCCTGCCGTGATGACCAACGTGCAAGTGGTCTGAGAATTGGTCACCAAATTAAGCACAGCTTCACTTTCTGTAGACCCAAAGTACTTGATTTTAGATCATACGAAGGATTATAGATTCTGAACACCGCACCAAAGTTCGTCGATGAATAGACAACCAAAAAGTTGCCGAAATCAAATTCAGGTAACATTTCGTCATTAAAATTGTCTAAAGACACGGTGATATGATGCTCATTTGAGCTCTTGTCAGTCTTTCAATTTGTCAGTCTAACGAGGTTATTTATATGACAGAACATCTTAAGACAGCTTGCCAGAGTGCTTGCTAGACCAAATAAACGGGTTACTATATCTTATTGTACAAAATCAATTAAACAATCATTCACAACAACATTCCTACATTTTCATTAAAAGTAATCAAGTTATTACAATATTTTTTTTGATAATAATTTGAATGTACCGACCAAACGGTACAGTGGTTAAAGCTTTGGCGTTTGAATCGGGAGATACCGAGTTCTAATTCCGATAGTGGCAAAATGAAAAAGGCAATTTTCATCATAACATTACGATCTGTGATGAAAAGAAAAACAACTATGACCCCCTGTCGGGGTGCAGAGCTCATGGTTATGGAGCTATGCAATGTGCAGATGATTCTACGAAAATCAGACCATAGCCGTACGTCCTTGAATTGGCTGATAATATAACAAAAATAAATGTAAATAAACTTTCATTAATAAACCTTATTCGATTTTCGTCTGACTAGATTCCCACAGCTTGGATACTAAATTGGATGCAGTAATGTAACAAATCTTAATTCCAGCTCCGGAGAATCATCGAAATACAGCAGCTCATGTTGAAAATATTTGAAAACACTGAACAAAAAAGTTAAACTTTCAAAATTTACGAAAATTAGGAATGATAATAATTTTCTTGTATTCAATGTGCTTAAAATGATATGTTATGCATTTTTATTCACCTTTATAATTTGTTATATAATCTGGACATAACAGTGAAACATTATTTGAAATAAATAATGCAAATAAACAGAGATGACTTCAAAATAGCAATCTCGAAATCCTACGATTCCGAAAATTGTCTGAGATTGTAAACCCTAGGTACCACACCAATCTATACTCTGGCGAACCAGTGGCGACAGTTATAAAAACTTTAAAAATAAATTTCATTTTTATCCCCTTGGTCACCAATAAACGAAAATAGCAAAAGTAGAAACGAAAACGCGATTTGTAAAAAATAGCAACACGAAAATAATAATAATTGGCAAACTTTAAAAACCAAGTTCTACATCTAAATTCTTACTTTTCTACTCGAAATAGGAACTTATTCGTTTCCTTTTCTAATTAAATAATCCGCGCGGCTGTAGATTTTGTCTAAAACAAATTAAAGAATTGACTAACTGGCAATTACGCAATTCCTCAATACTATTGGCAGCATAGAAACAAAATGCACAATTATCAAATTTCCCTGATTAGGTAGTAGATGCCATTGCGCTCAAAGGCAGGTGTAAAATGAAAGCTTTACTGGCGATCTCGTCTGAATATCCACAACAGTATCTGCTGTATAAATGCTATATGGATTTAAACTTTGCGTTTATATAATTACGTTTCGCAAGATTTAAGATTTGAGATCGTAGACAAATTCTCAATCCTATTAACAGCAAGATTATAAGTTATAACGAATGTTAAAATGGAAAACCTTAGATCGAATTTACACCACACCGTTACCTAAAATAAACATCGCCGAATATATTTTAAAACATGATGTTTCCTTGACAATATTAAACCTTCCGATTAGTTTGGAACATAAATTCATTAAAATACCTGCCCCAGCGTAATCTGTAAACCCAATTTTAGAATACATTTTCGACGGTTTTAGGAATAGTTTGAACAATATTTAAACATCAATCTTTAATGGTACTCCAACAAAACTGCCGCAGTTTTGCACAGGCCTCAAAAACCGAATGATTGCCGATTACTGAATTTAGTGAGCAAAGGATCGACATTGCAAGACTTCTGTACCACGTAACAGGCTCACGCTCTACGTTAATCGATACCCCGATGCAAAATGGAACGATTTTGGAAAATATGTGGGAAAGGTCTCTATGAGGCCCTACCGATGCAAAACTATAGACAAACCTTGTTTGGTTCAATATATTTTATGACTGATTGTTATTATAGATTTATTCAAAAATTTGTTTTTAGATCGAATATTCCTTGTCCCGTATCTGTTAAGAACAGAAACCCATGTCCTGCCGTTTTACTTTACATTACAAAAATTTTAATCAATGTTTAGAATAATAATTGTTATGCTTACAATGTGTTTAATAAACTAAATAGAAGTAGTTTATCCACTCCTAAAATCTTCAAAAAATAGCAAAGAGTATGAAAGATGTTTTAGCATTATTAATGATAATTACTCCGATCAACAGAGAGGAGCTCAAGCTATATTTTTCCACTTCAAAATCCAAAATTTTACGTTGGAGTTGGAAGAAAGACTAAGATGTTAAAGGCTTACATTTTCCAAGGCAAACGAAGAATAAATTATAACGAAATAAACGAATAATGTTGCTAAACATGTTTAATCAAATGTTATTTGAAGCTTTCTATCCTGGAACTAGGAGTCCGCGATCTACGGTGGCTCAATGTATTGCAACTTCTAAATCCACCATAGAGGTGGCTTTGCATCGAAACCGTAGCTCGTCAAAATTCAATTCATCCCTTTACGGTCAAAATAAATATATTGAGGACGAACAAATTATGAACGAAAAAATACATCACTTAACAAGTTTTCGATTCGTTCGTTTAAATGAATTCATTTCGTACTGTCGAGGCCAAACACGAAAAATACAACGTAGTTTACAAATAAGTTAGCAGCAGCCCATACTATGTAATTTTAGTATTAAGGGTGAAACTTTCAAGTAATGAAAAGTAAACGATGATAGGACAGGATCATGAACACTGCACGAAAAGCAATAATAATTTGGCGTTCTATCGTTAAAAAAAAATCTTACGAATACCTTCGATTGCTATTTACCAATTTAAACGAAATAACGGACATCCGGTAGCGCTATTTCGGTTCTTCCTGGGAGTTGGTAAAAATACTTTCATAAAATTTTTGTATACTTATGGTCTACTACTTTTTCGGCTACAGTGAGGTGTAGAGGGGAATCTCTTCCTTTATAGTAACCTGCGATTCTTGTTTTGTTTATGCGCTGCACTATTTCCTTGGGAATTAAGAAAAGGGTTTTCATATTATTAAAATTAAGTGGACAACTGGAAAAACTAATTCCAAAAAATGTTCCCAATTACCAAGGGAAACTGGAATAGTGTCATTGGTTTGTAGTTTGCTTTCATCAAAACAGTCAAATCAATAGGTTTGAAAATTGCCGTCGCCACCCCCGCTATTATAAACGTAGAAACCCACGCTGTCCACATTTAATGGAAATCGCGTATAAAATCGACGAAGCTAAATTGGTTCTTTTCTATCATGTGATACGTAAAGAGCCAATGCAAATAAAAGAAATCAATTTCAAGAAAGTGCGACCTAACGGACCCAAAGATTTTGTATAGCGTGGTATTTCTCATTTTTTTTAGAAACAGCCGAACAAACGCATAAAATTTCATAACCGCTTGCCGAACGGTGTTCTTGGATTCCGGTTCAACGGAATAATTCAATACAAAATTTAAACTCTTGTTCCGTTTTACGAGGTAGCCTTTTCAGAAATTGTTCTAAATCGCGAAAAATGTAAAAATTGCAATATTTTTTCCCACAGTTTAATTTTGTTGTAAATATGCTCATTTTATTCCAATCATGCCAAAACAATTTTGCGTTGTGATCATAATTCTACTTCTATATTATTTTAAAAAGACATTCTTTGGTTTTAAGTTTCTATTATTTGATGATTGCAATAATTTCACAATTCGTATATTCATATTTCAAAATATTAAAGATTGATTATATAAGGTTTAACTCATCCAATAAGGCACAAGTTTTGTATCAAATTCGTCATTCAATTTAATGTAATCGTATATATTATTTCAACTGAATTTTTTAATACTTTTAAAACAGTTTCAAATTTTTTTATAAAATTAATCGTGTTGTGCTAATTAAATAAAAGAAAATCACTTTTAAACATTCAATTAATTTTATAATTTCATTTCAAAATCCCATCCCACTAGAAAAATTCATTAAACCTGGATCCATGTGCTGTCTCCTGAACTATAACCTAGTACAGCCTTAACATAACGACACGTATTTGCTAACTTAATCATAATTTTTACAAGGTATATTTTTTAAA
Source organism: Nephrotoma guestfalica (assembly GCA_963691935.1). Classification (NCBI taxonomy): domain Eukaryota; kingdom Metazoa; phylum Arthropoda; class Insecta; order Diptera; family Tipulidae; genus Nephrotoma; species Nephrotoma guestfalica. Next base: position 216,205,800 of record OY829914.1, read on the forward strand.
CCTAATTTAATAAATTTTGTGGACCAATTTTATAGTGGGTGAGTTCGAAAATTCGATTGTTTCTAAGAATCTAGTTTTTAATTCTACCCGAGCAGGCAGAATGGCAAAAAATAATTTATGTTTTTTTTGTGTAATTTTACTCTACACATTGCGTCTTTATTTGTGAACTGTAGTACACCCTGTATGGTTTTTAGTCTGCAATGAATGTCAGCGTACGAAGGTATGCAAATTAAAAAAAAACAATTTAATAATCTACGTACACCGGATATTTGACATTGTACAACCTTTGCTCAGTGTACAATACTCGGGGTAAGTCTGTTTGCTCGGGTTCAAGTTAAAAATTGACCCTAAGGCAGTTTTCTAAATACCGACCTGGAATAAGTTGGCCAAGTCATTCCAATCCATTGTACCGACTTAATTGTGACATAATAACAAGAAACAAAACGCATTTTATATTATATGGAAGAAAAAAAATTTCTTGACAAGTTGGTCGTTGTCACTATATTTGAAAATAAAAACTGCATGTATTAAATTTAGTCAAGACACATTTTTGGAGACAGTTCTGTATAGACGTACTTATTCAAATAAGCCTCCTCGCGAGGTGACTTATTTGAATAAGTCGGTGTCCACAAATAAGTCGGTGTTTGGAAAACAGCCTAAGGCTACTTGAAAAAAATGATGGTTCTTTATTTAAAACCATCGGGTTTTTCTTTTGATCAAATTATTAAGATTTGAGTAAGTATATAGAAAATGAATTAGTCGAGTACATGATCATGACTTTCTCTCTAGTTTTCACATCTCAGATAGGAATTTTGCCGCCTGTAATGTGGTTCTCCATCCGTCTCGACCCATCGCTCTCGCCTTCCAGTTTCCACATCCTACTACACGTAGGTCCTGTTCGACGTCGCCATACCACCGCAGCCGGGATCTTTTACGGCGTACACCGACTAGTTGTTGTTGGAAAACTTTATTAATCAAGCATTGTTATGGCGACGTTGTAACGAGGCCCAGTCGTCTAACTCGATTGGGTTTGATTAATCCAATGATGTCGCTGCCCCCGAGGAACTGCTTATCTCGTGGTTCAGACGAATCCGATATTCCTTTGGCGCAACTTAAATTGGAACAAAGATGTTACGAATAACCTTCCTTTCAAACGTAGATTGCATTCTACAGTCATTGAAGGTCAGAGTCCAGATCTCGCTATCGAATGCCAGCACGCGACTCAAGGGTGCTTTATAAAGTGCGAACTTGCACGACTGCGATAGATGTTAAGATCACAATAATCTTGATTAGGGCTTTTATTTCTGCCTGATAAAAATTTGGGTTTACAACTGTTCACTTCCAAACCAAGACTTCTAGCGTAGCTGTATGAATTATTCTTATTATCGCTTGATCTTCAGCCAAGAAACACGATATGCATATCCAAGAATGTAAAATGTTGTGAAAATTTTTGTGTTTTAAAAAATTGATAGTCGTCATTTTCTAGCGACGTAAGTGGATTATAATTGGAAAATACTTCTTCGATCATTTGTAGCATCCTACTTAAAATACCTGCAATTTCTGAATCGACTATGGATAGGTAACTGAACGATAGACCGTAAAGTTTTTTAGGACGCAATATTATTTTTTCGGCTGTGGGCTTACAAAATTTTACATATTAGGCTCACGGTATATTGAGTGTGTGAATATGACTTCGCCCTTTCCCAATAAGTGTCGTTACTATTACTGCTTACGTAGACTATAAATGGGCAATAGTTGTATTCTATAATACTTGATGTCAGCGTCACACGGAATATGCGACATTTGGTTGAACTGTAAACAACTAGTATTTCTAACTCCACAAAACCATTTGTTAAATACTGCTTTGAAGACAACAAAGGAAAGGTTTTTTGTATCAATTAGTTACTGGAGAAGAAAAATGGATTTATTATGAGAACCCCAAACCCCAAAAAATCCCAACCCAAGATGAAGCCTGGTGAAACTGGCACATTGCAACCAAAGCGAGATATTCATTGCAATAAGGTTATGTTCAGTACCTGGTGGGATCAGAAAGGTGTGGCATATTATGAACTGCTGGAATCAGATAAAACTATCAATGGCGAAGTCTACCGACGACAACTAATACGTTTGAAGCGAGATATAGAGGGAAAATGACCAGAATGGGTGAATAACACAACAAATTAATTTTTCAGCACGACAATGTAAAACCAGTGTTGCAAACGTTGTGAAAAATTATTTATAAGGACAGGATTGGGAAGATATACCCCACACACCGTATCCACCAAACATAGCTCCTTCGGATTACTACTTATTCCGGTCGATTTAGTCGTCGCTTTCTGAACATCGGTTCAGTTTTCAGTTCAATTACTTCAGAGAGAGAATCCGTAAATTGCTTGAAAGATGGGGTAAAGTTGTAGCTGCAGATTTCTAAACAAGCATATGTGTTTCATTTCAATAAAAAAGTGCGGAGTCATATTTACACATCTAATACATTTTACCTCTCAAATATAATGACTCCATCCACTAAACCGTTTTTAATAATCCAGACAATTTTATAAAACATAGAGTTACACTATAATACTTATTGCCGACTTAATTATGTTCTGGGTTCGAGTTCTAATGCCCTTAAACATTTATACCATTACATACAAATTATACAAGGATACATTAGGTATAATTATTAAGATGAATATAAAACTGGACCAAGAATGTGACGTAAAATACTATAAATGAGTTAAACAGTTCTGATTGAGGATTTAATTGGGAAAACGTTAGATTTACTTAGAAACCATCTATTTCTTAGCCAATTTTCAACAAAATGACATTTCTTGTAATGTTTAAGGCGAAGACTGCTATTCAAAAGAAGCAGTAGGAAAACGTCAAATAATAGCCGTGTTTTTTTATTGATAGCTGTCTCCGGAGCACGCAATTTTCTATGTCAAAACTTATATTTAGCGCGCTATTTTTGCATATAATTAATTTATTAAATTCTACGCTAAGATTTTTCATTCAACTTTTTAGTTAAAAATCGATAACAAAATATCTTGCTCTACCTATTTATCGGGAGCGCTATCCATTTCAAAGGGAAATTTTATTTTTACAATAAAAATTTAAAACGCAGCAAGATGATTTATTTTTTATAACGTCATGCCAAAATCAATGTTAATTGGTATATTTCAGGTTGTTAAATGTTTGGTTTATGGATGAATTTATTTGCATTTTTATGGTATAGCGACATCAGCGAATAAATAGCCACAGTTTCTGTATAAATATCCCGTCGGCGCCGGATAGTGCTCCAATATTAAAATACGGCACTTTAAAATCTGCAACAAAATTGTTTGTGTAAACAATTTTTAAATTAGTGGCTTCTGCAACATAAGTTAGATGGCTCAGCCTCAAAACATACCCTAAAGTAAATAAATGGGAAATTAATATTGAAAAGTAAAAAATGTGTCGATGTTTTAGACCTACAGAGCCTGTAGGGCTGTAAACTACAGCTCTAAAACTGATTTATTATTTTTTAGTTGAAATCTTTGGTAGTAAAATAAATTGTATTATGTACAAGAAATGCCAATACCAGTTTTCAGTGAGTTTTTCAATCACTTTGCAATTTTTTTGCTCATTAATGTTTTGAATTAGCAAACATTAAAAACTTGTTAATTTTTTGAGCATAGTAATTTAATAGGAGGGCTTTATACCATTCACTATTTCAGTTTCTGGATCCGTGAGATGGAGTTTTGCCTAATGTCATATTCTGACCACTCATAAAACGTTTTAATGAATTAGAGATTTGCCAGTGCATTTTATGTATCATTTTGTGATGATACAACTTAATATCGTCCTATTCAAAAACTGCTTAAATTTAAACAGGTGGTCGACCAAATTTCATCTTCTGGATAATTAATTTACAAACTAGCTTTGGATAATTCATGATGAAAACGTGATGTATACTAAGGTATTTTAAAAAGCGTCGGAAAGATGTGCATACGAATGCACATCACAAGATCAAAAGATTACGCATATTGTGTATGTGTGATTATGTATGTGTATTTTGGTCCGATACACCTTCCATTGTTTGCTAAGGGTGCGATTTGTAAAACGTAGGGTTCCAGTTCCCCTACAGTCAACAACAAATGAATCGACGAGCAAGTACCTTTCAGATTTTGTGATATTTTTCCGGTCAACGACTCTAACGAACAAGCGGTCATCTGCAAATATTTAATGCTTCACTATGTCAAAATGTAAACATTATTCTGCGAATCGTTAATTGAAATTGAATTATTTTGCGTATGAGTGATTTTCAAACACATAATTTTGTGAGAAATGTTCTTATTAAAGAAAATATAAAACGTAACAAGAATAGGAACACAATGTATGAACATTTTAAAATTTCCAGAATTTTCATTTAAATAGATAACAATTTCAATTATTCGACATTTTCTGTAATCTGGAGATGAACAACATTTTCGACCAGTTGAGACAAACTAATAGGCTTCCCTTTTGTAATTGGTACGACTAAGACCAATTCAGACTTTTGAAAGTGGAGTAAAATAACTGCATTCACACAACGAAATTGAGACTACGATGTTTTAGCGATATACTGTAGAATTTAAAATATAATTGTTTACAAAATAAAAATTCTCTCTTTGTTATTAAAACAAGAAAAAAATAATTTGTGTCCGAAAGAATTAATCTCGAAAAACCCTTAATTTCTTTAACAAGAAACAGTAAATTTTACTAGCCTTATAAAACAAAACAATAAATTCATACTGAGTTAATATGGGAAATCATTAAATTTAATTTTCCTTACGTGTTTCACATAATAAAAATTAAAATTAGTTAACAAAAAAGTGATTGACGCGTGAAGAAATAATTACCGTTAAAGCGTACAAGACCCGGGCCTAACAAACCGCCAAATTGTAACAAAATAGGACAGATCGCTCGAATAAATAATCGCTCTAGTGTATTGACACATGACAGTACTGCAAATTCAGGTGGAAATGCAGCTACAGCTGCTACCAATCGCAGTTCTAGGGTCCAACAAATTTTACGCAGGATACGGAATCCATTTAAATCGAAACTTTGATGGAAGGTTCCTGCTGGTTTGGGTGGTTTTTGCTATATGGAAAACTTCCACTTGCCTGCATTTCTACAAAAATAAAATCGAAAGACTACACGCAGATATTAGAAATCAGCTTAATTGTACAAACTACTACTCGAACAACTTAATCGAACAAACTTTTGAGTTGCAACGAGAAGTGTGCATGTTCGTTTAATACCACATATCGTAGCTCGACATCAAAAGTTCAACAATTTCACAACAACGCCCAAACTATTATGCTTAAAATATTCCTACCTAGTAAACTCCTTTTCTAAATTAGTTTGTACGAGTACATATCCCCCACCCAATCAGACGGAATCAGAAGCCATGAATTTCTTCGATGTTTAATATGATGTCATTCGCAACCAACATCCCTACTGTAAATTAAGTTTAGTTGGTGAGTTTAATGCCCAGCCACTGACCACTATAAAAAAATATAGCTGAATCACCAAGATTCGAATTGTGCTGGGCGCTTGTAGAGTGGTTTGCCGCTCTGCATGACCTTACAAATTGTTAATGATTCCAAATGTGAATGTCAAAATTCTACAAGATTCCATATGCTGGACATTTGTGTCAAACAAACATCCTGCCTGACCATAACCTGATAACCGTAAAAATATCTGTCGAAACACCAACAGAATTTAAAGCAGCCAATACGTCTTTAGTATTTTAACGAGGCTGCCATTGTTTATAAAACAATCAAATGGAAGACGCAGTCTCCAATTACGCTGAGACCGAAATGAATAAATATACGCCGTCATCATTTCCCAATCCCAATCCAAATTTTAAAATCTATAAAAAAAAGCCACCAAAGCTGCCAGACAAAATAAAGCTGCTCACAAGAAATATAAACGCAATGAAATTTATTTTGAAGAATATAAAGCCACGCGAAATAATTGTAAACAAATCTACGCTAAGGAAGCAAAAAGAACCGATAATAAATTGAGAATCTCCGATCTCAACTTTTTCCAGACGGTCGCAACGGTTACCAATATTTCCAAAACATCCGTTTCAGCATTGAAATGTGCAGACAGTGCTTTAGTGGAGGATCCATATTTGCATGTCGACTTAATGTCAAACGCCTCATATCGTATTGTGGTTTGGACACCATCAACCTCTCGGAGGAAATTGTCTTCAGAAACCTGAAGACAATGGATATAAATAAGGTCACCGGACCTAATGGAATTCCAATCCGAATATTGAAGATGTTTGCTAGTGAAATGGCTCCAATATTAACTAATAATTATCCCCTTTTATATAAGCAAAACAAATACCCGAACGCCTAGAAGAGTGTGATGGTACAACCAGTTGCGAAACTTGGTTGTGATAAAACTCGAACAAGTCGAAAAAAACAAAAAAAAATGGTTCAGTGAACGAAATACTGAGGACTGGCCAGCTTACCCTTTCTCGCGAAGTTTATGGGAAGTTAATGGGAAACAATTTGAATCAACGGCGAAAGTCATGTGGATGGATACATAAAATATTGAATGGAAAACAAACATTGTTTTGTATTCAATCTACCTAGGTGTAATTTTAATTGAGACTAATTTAATGTCGTATATAAAGTTTGTAGCTATGAAATTAATTCTTGTTGACAATTTTTTTGGAAAACGTAATATTTCTGTTTTGTATTGTTGGCAGTAAATAAAAACGTTAATTTTTTTGACTAATGTAAATGTTTTATTTAGAAAAAACATCAATCATTTTAACATATGATTCGGGATGGTTAGACACTATATCCTTTGCCCGTGGCTCAGAACTAGAAGTGTTCGTGTGCCTCGGAGGAGTCATTGTTGGTTTTGATATATTTTCATATTCTTTTTAATATCCATAAATTGACGTTTCTTCAGGTGAGAACAATGCCTCTAAATTTGTGAATTTTGTGCAAAAGCCAGCAATGCATAACATCGGCTATCAGAACTAGACAATTAAACAAAACACCACTGAAGTATGTCGATTCAACTTTTTTTAAGAAATAAGTTGCCCGTTAGCAATATTTAACAGGGGAATTTTAACAAGTTCCGAACATTGATACTATATGATCTGCCTGATGGACAACCACAAAACTCGAAGTCTTAACCGCTTATTAAGATAGATTTTTTCTCACCGTTTCTTACTCTTAAATTTTTTACTCATTTACTCAATCTCGAGAAAAATAGAGTATAAAACCGTATATCTAAAAATTGGCTGTACACGAAGTGTTTAAATTTAATATGCTCAACATCAAAATATACATGCCTATTGTTTAGCGATATGGCCTTAATCAAATAATATCACTTGCTCTTTTGTCGAACCTCATATGCATGTTAACGCAATATACGATCAATTTATAAAAACCGAATTTCAAAAAAAGATTAAGACGGGAAGTCAATATTTTCGAAGTGTTTGGTAAGAATCCACAAGAGACACGAATACATTAATCAAATGTCCAAAACATAATACAAACCAATAAAATAACTTTGAGGGTTAAAATAAGATTAAATCTGAAGATAAACTGCGAACGACTAAAAAATTACACAGTTTTTTGTTCGAAGGACGTTATAAAGTAGTGCGAGTTGATTGACAGTTCTCAATGAAATTTGTTAAAGATTTCCTGCTATCATTTAAATCCTAACCCTTGTTTGTGAAAGTGATTATTTTTATCAAAGCGTACTACACTTAATCTAACAATCCAGAAATTTTAGACCGAAGACTATAATTACATATATAATTAATTATTGTATACTAAATGTAAATCAACTTATATAAAGAATCAGTTCTTCGGTCTAATTCACGCCGATTTCATTGCAATTATATTTGAAACATGTTTATTTTATTTGGATAATATTTACGATTAAGACGAATGGTGGTAAACTATAAATACCTCGCCTTATACATAAACAAAAGCCGCAAGTATTCGATTTAATTGTATTAATTTATATCACAACACAACGTGTGAATGTGATCAGTAACGATGTTAACCTTGTCGGGTTAACTTTAAATCCAAGAGCTGGTTTGTAAAATATACTATGTATATAAAGACAAGAAAACATCATCTTATTACACACAATTTAACATTTAAAGAAACACATATAACAACACTAATACGTTTTTTATCAGGAAGTCAAGACACTTAAGTAAATAATGTATACCCTTTTTAAAAATCTCAGATGGTAGAAAATAAAACAAAAGTAGTCATTAACCTCTTTGAAATTATGTACGTACATATGAAGTCATGAACCATACCATACCAAAAACAAAATAATTTTTTACATAATTCATATGGTGTAATATGTAATAAATTTGTTGCTGTTTTATGATGAACTAAACACGATGAAAACCTATCACGAAAGGGTTAAAAATCTATATAGGAAATTATTTTATTTTCAAGTAGTGTAGTAAATAAAATTAAAACCAAAAGCTATTATATATAAGTATGTATGTATATACATAAGCACCAGAAAACCACCTACATACTATAAGATATACAGACGTTGATTTGTAAATTCAGTATGGATATAAGACAGTTAGACTTGTTCAAATAAAGAATAAAATGCTCTAGTAAGTAAAACAATCAAATCTTTAAACTTCCTTAGATAAATACAAAATATGTATTTATAATCGAATATTGAAATGTTGAATGACCATGAACATAGAAATTTATATAAGACGTTTGTGGTTTTCTCATATTTACACTACGTACTCTACATACAATAATAACAGGTGTTAGATGACATAGGCATGTTATATGTAATCGATATTGCAATATACAACATATTTCTTAAGACATAATATTTTTGTTACACAATTGTTGTTTGTGTCTTTCTCTCGTATACGCGCGCACAATAATAAATTTTAACCAACTTACCAATTCCAATACTCTTGGTATGCTGCTGTGGCTGATTTCCGATAATTGTGGTTATTCAATAGATTTATCCTATTCATATCCTCAATGGAATGGTAATGATGCTCATTTTGATATTTATTCGAACCTTGGGAAAACCGATTACGATTTTTATAAGACATTTTTCAAATATTTTTTCACCAAAATTTTCACTGAATCATTTTTTTATTTTTTTTTATCCAACTCAATTTTTTTTCTCACTTCACTCACAAACTTAATCTTAACACTAAAACTGTAAAAATTTACATATATGCACATAGAAATTTGAAAATCACACACACCAAAAAAAAATTAACCACAAATTAATTAAGATTTGTTTGGTTTAACAAAAATCTCAACAAAAAAAAATAGATAAATAAATAAAGATTTATTTTTGGCAAGCAGCAACAACCAACAACTTCCTCCACAACAAAATGTTAAACTAAAACTATAAGAAAACAAATATAAAAACAGAACGAAAAAACTTTTCTTTTCTTTCCATTTATGTATTAATGGAAAAAAATTACAGTCAATCCGGAATTATTATGTGTGAGAATTTATCGTGCAGTGGGAATAATTAGAGTTCATGGAACCTGATCATTTTTAACAATCCAAACCATACATCATTATTATTCCTTTAGTATTTGCTCGTAGGCACATTATCGCAATTGATTTCATAATAAATTGCAGTGCTAAGTAATTAGTTGTGCGCTAAAAATACAAACACGATACACCCATACACATATTACTAACACTGATGAGGAAAATTTATTTTGAGCAGCCAATTAAAATAATTGGGCAGCAGATTTTTTTAGAATCATAATTCATTACAGGTGATATTTAGATCGAAATAAATTTCTTTGGTAATTAATCAAAGATTAAACGAATTTTAGCATTTTGTGTACTCCTATGATTACGTTTCGTGTTTCATACTCGTACGTACACTCGAAGGAATGCCGCAATGGAGAATTTGGTAAAATATTATTACTATCGAGTTTTAAGGGCCTAGAAAACGCTAGCTTACTTAATTATTCCTATATTCAGGAAAATCACATTTATTGACCATTTATTATTTCGAATGACCACAATACTAATATTACACTAACCAATTTTTAATGACCATAAAATAATTACCAAACGACTACATACATATTTTTTGATGGCCAACAAGTACTTTTCTAATGACCAAATAAATACTAACCAAATATTTCATTAGAATTTTAGTTTTTTGAATTCTTCAAACTAATTGTGGTCATCTACGAGTAATAAGCCGAATGCTTATCCCAAACATTGTTCGTAAATAAGCCTTAGTATTTATGAAGTTATAATAAATTTGTAAGCTATAATAAGCTAAATCGATGTAACCGACGAATTATTTGGAAGAATATTAATTGTTGGTATTCTAAATGATTTTTTGATTCCCAAAAATTGTTCCCAATGGTCATCCCTTGCAAAAGAGACTTTGTTTATGTAACCAGGATAATGAAGGTGAAAAATGATTTAAAAAATTTATGAATGGCTTTAAATTTGGATTGCGTGTCGGCATTTTGCACACGTCAACCTTTTTGTCCAAGCTGGCCTTTTTATTTATTCGTGTCGCCTTTTTTTCTCTGTCGGCCTTTGACGCCACCCATTATTTCATACATTTTGATGTTAAGAATCTCTTTTTATGTACATTACTGATTATAAATTTAACGTATACATGTTAACTAAGTTCCTAGAAATAATTTCAATGGCACCATGATTTTATGTCCGTATAAACATACTGTTTGCTGGTTTAGGTTTCTTGAAATAGTAGTTTAAATTCAGTTACTCAATGGAGAGTATAGGAACATCGTTTCAGAGATCTTTTACTTTCCGAATAATTGAGTGAATAGTTCATAAACTCCTAACTATAGCTCAGATCTGCAGGATGAATAATAATCTGCTATGTCGGGGAAGGGCCTTCTGTTTTATTTCTTGGCAATTCAATTTTTAAACGGAATTGAATAACTTGGTAGCTTAGTCTGAATCGAGTTTTCCTACTAAAAATAATTATTTTCATTGAATGGGAGCCATTATTATCTTTTCATCTCTAAAGATTAAACGTAAAAAGAATGCACACCGACGAAATGTTCTTTGGTCTATAATACTTATAGAGATGACTAAAAATGTCATATTACATTAGATCCCCTAACAATATTTCGCTTAGTTAATATCAATTTAAACTGACGTGACCGAGGGTCTGACTAATTAACTTTTGTATTGGGAAATATCGAAAACACGTCCCTTTTTCGATCACTGACACTTGTTCTACAATCTAGGCAATCCCTATGCTACCCCGGAAGGCCTTTAGGAACCAGGACTGGAGCATATACGAGGGTTGTTTGAAAAGATTCCGACCAAACAAAGATAAGAGATATTTTCTTCAAATAGTACTCGGTGTCTTCTTTCTCTGCAAAACAATTGTTTACGAAGATCCTCATTCGGCGAATATCTCTTTCCAAGAAGCGCAACTTCTAGCTTAAGGGACAACAAAGTCGCTTGCGGCTTGTATATGGTAAGTACATTCTACTGTCAAGCAGTTCAAACCGTTGGAAACGTTAGGAAGAATCCTACCTCAGAGAGCCTCTAAGAATCCAGATATAGTGGAGATACTACACTGTATGGTAGACATACTATGACGCGCACTCACACAACGCTTCTCCTTTAAAGCTCAAAGGGCGAGCCAAGATCAATATGTTGGTCGGTGAAACTAAGTGCCTACCAGAAAGTACGTAGACGAGCCGTGACTCTCAATTCTGACTAAATACCTTTTGTATTGGGAAGTATTATAAACCCATTCCTTTTCCGATTACCGACACTTGACCTACAACCTAGACATTCCCTCCGCTGCTCTGGAAAGCCTTCAGGAAACAGAACTGGGGCATATATAGGGACGAATCCTACCTCTAAGCCTCCAGATATAGTGAAGATACTACACTGCATGGTAGATACTGTGACGAGCACTCGAAACCATTCGCGTGTTACTGCTTTTGCCCTTTAGTAAAGCTGAAGGGGCAAGCCAAAATCAATACGGTTGTTAGCGGAAGATAAGCCGTCAATAAAGTTCAAAGTGTTAGAGAGGCTTAGGATTGAAACGCATACAAGGAGAACCAGAAAACTTATTAATGAGAACTGAGAGAGAAACAAAGAAAATTTTGGAAGCTCTTATATGATAAAATGTAAGAAGTCTCCGATAACTAGGGCCATAAGAAGATTATCTTTACTTATCCAACAATTCTTACTTATTTGATTAGAACGGACGGTTCATAGTAGTCTCCAAGTATGGAATCCTTAGAGCTTTTATGAAAACTCACTTCCCAGAAAACGTATAGGGGGTCAATGCAGTTCCGCACATATCGAGAATCGCGTATGTTACACATAGGAGTATCGCTGACAAAAAATTATCATGTGAGCGATAAACGGATTCAAGCCATTTAAATCAGTCGGCGTAGACAAAATCATTCTAGCGGAAATGCAAAATAACTCGGAGGTTGTCCTCCCTTCGCTGGAATGCGGAGAAAGTTTAACATGGTTATCCATAAATTACCTTGGACTCATTACTTTCTTCGATAAGCCCCTTTCTTTGATAACTTTGGAAAGAATGATAAACGTGTATGTTCTAGCTCGATTAAGGCCTAGTAACTGAGCCCAGTCTCAACGTGCATTAACAGGACTAATGCAAAACTGTAGCTACAACTTCCCTACTGCTCATGAAGAAAAATCACCAGACCCGCTTCTCGATATTAAGGGTGTTTTTTATAATATGAATACTGAGGAAGTCATGAAGGAACTGACGCGAGCGGAGATGGACTGCCCTGTAAGCAGATTAATGAATCATATGCTACTAAGCAGTATTCGAAGATGAGAGACTAGAAGTTCACAGACCGACCATTATATCGGATAGCTAGAAGTAAACAGCAAGACGGTGTCGTGCACCGCCTTTTCTGGAACATGCTAATCAACGGATTACGGTTTCAACTGTAGATAGGGAGTGGGAGTGACGCGGAAGACCGCGGTTTTCAAAAATCAAGACTAACTGTCAGGCAAATTTACAAAAAATATCGTGAAAATTTTGTGTCCTAAATTGGACGGAATATGTGAACTAAAATAAGACAGGGAACTTCGTGCAGCCGTGCGTCGTCTATGTCGGCGATGTAGTGATAGTTACCTCAGGGAAATACTTAGATACTATTAAAGAGGTAATGCAAAATGCCATTTTAAAGATAACAAAATGGACCAGCAAATGTGGATAGAGAATCAATTCTTCCAAAACAGTTGGTCCAATTTACTATAGAATATACAAAATTCCGTATGTTGTTCCCCCTACTTTAAACGGCACTAAACTCCTCTTTATTGGTAAAGCGAGGCTTCTGGGTAATATGTTGGACAGTAAGCTGTTTTGGGAGCCAAATTATCAAGAAAGAGTAATAAAGGAAGTTACAGCTATTTAACTATTTACTTAAGCAGGAAGGTCACTGAGAAAATATGGGGTTTGAAAATATTGGGTTCAAAACCTGTTCTGATGTAAGGAGTGAGTGTATACAGTGGCCTGCCTTTAACAAACTCAGGATGTTTCCTTTTGTTTCGGTCTTTATTTGCGGTAGGCAGACGTTGGCAAATACGAAACTGCCTTAAAGTAAAAGCCGTAGTAAGAGCATATACCTAGCTGAGGTAATAGCGGTTTAGGAGGCTTGGAGTAGGTGGAGTTTGGATATAATATCCTCGAATTCTATTATATTTTAAATGAACAGTCAGGCGGCATTCAATTCACTAGAATCAATTGCTCTGGCGCCCAGGGTGGCGTTCAGTTACCACTCGTCTCTCAATAAATTTGGACCCAATTCAATGTCCCGATCTGAGCAGGCGTAATTCAGTATTTAAACTAGCGCTTTGAAAAGAGGCGGAAGACTCGGCAAATGAAAGCTAGACGAAAACCATCACATGTAACATAGCAAAAATAGTTTGGTCAAGGATACGATTTCTGTGGCGGTAGCTAAGGAGTAAGTTCCTAACCCTATGGTACACAAGGAACACAAGCGGCCAAGTGTGCGTAAGCAGCCACGACAAACTAACCTAATCTATAATATCAGTTTATATTTTTTAGAAAATTTCAAGTTGATATTCGATTATTGTGGATCATGTCCTACGATCTTCTATTAAAAATTTCAGAAATAGCGGTGAGCGATTCGTATTTTTTAAATAAATTTAAATTTAAAAAGTTTATGACTTTTTTATCCAATCACCGTCTTTTGACAGAAAATTCATACTATTTGCAGTGTGAAGTTGATTCTAAAAGGACTAACTCTAATTCTAAATTTTGATTTCATGAGATTTTAGTACTTCAGAGATCGTTAGCAATAATTCCACTCTTTGTTGGTGTAGCTATTGCCTTAGGGACTTCTTCTATTTATTAACAGTTATCTCAAAAGCGTGCAAGTTTGCGTATGATGTCGGTTACGATCCTAGGAAAACCGACTGAAAATATACATTCCAAAACATACACTAATTGACAAAAAGAGCAAGAGTATATTATTTTAAATCAGAGAGCATAAGTAAATAAACCATTCCGATTTTATTTAGCTTTGGGATTTTGTGTAAAAATAAGAAATTTCAAAAGAACTAACTGAGGCCATGTGGATGTGGTTGTTATTATTTTATGGTACTTACATACGCTTTGATTGCCTTACTAGGAACACCCAAACACATCTAAAAACAGAAGATGTTCTAAATTACCAATGCAGTAAATTATTATCTTTACGAAATAAGCATGTTTTTCTGTATACTCATCTGCAGACATATAGAAATTTAGCCGCATTTCTAAGGGTTCTTTAGAATTTGCTTTGCTTAATTGTGCAGGAATTTTTATAGATTTTAAGTGTTAACATTTAAAGTAAAATTGAATCGACCTCATCCTAAAAATACAGATTTTACGCCTTTATATCAACCCAACAAAGTTATACTTTTCCCATCTCATCGGTAACTTTATCGTACGCGTACCAATTGTTTCAAACAAAAAGCAATCAAATAATATTGGAATTCAAAAAAGGACACGACAGCAAACGAAAAATACCGAAAGAGGACAAAAATTGAACATTGTTTGATTTAAGATAAAGACGTGAAAACTGTATTATTGTGATGCGGGTCTCCAGAGAGACAGAGTGGATGTAATTTTTTTCTTTTGTCAAAAAAATTTTCTTGCATTTTTTCACGTACATACATAGGTGTTCATTGAAATGTTAAATGCATAATTTAGCAATTAAGTAATAAATTTCTTTGTATGGCTTTCTTCGGCGTTTCACGAAAACAAAAATTAAAACAAAAAAAAATGCTTTAATTGACTAAGCTGCCATCTATTGTGAAAGGTTGGAATCTTCAACATAAAATGACGTCATGATTTTGAAAACAATAACACCATTAATATTCTAGGTGCACTCACACAATCTTGCATTTACGGGCAGATAGAAGAAGCAAGCCAATTGCGCTTGGCTTGGTAATGAACATTGTAGTTGAAGCCTACAGCTTTCACATGATCTCCTCATAATTGCAAAAAAGCTATCAAAAATTACGTTCATTACCGAGCCAACTACAATTGGTTGTCTGCTTCTACGTGCCTCTACCTGCAATTAATTCAGAGTAGGAGCCGCCTGCGAAAAAAACTGAACTCAGACCTGGTTATTAAATTTTGATACAACCATAGGCCTCTCGATGGATAAACCACTGAGAATAAAATGAAAATGTGGTAACATTTTATCATTAACCATGTTGAATTCTGGCATAGATGACTGAAGACATTGAAAATTAATCAGTGGCCTATAATCAAACCGAAGATTATTCCATGTACCTCAGCCTAAAAACGATGGAACAAGAAGTTCCCCAGAATAAACGAACCGACAATTATAAATAAATACTCCGATTTAGAAGCCAAACTCCTTGAATTCCCAATGGCATTTTATAAGGTTACTTTGTCACCTTGCCTTCCTGATGTTTGACAATGCCTGTTCTAGTAACCATCGGTTCAGAAATGGAAGAAGCAGACAGTTCACCAATGTTTCCTCGTCCAGTAGAGGACTAATAAACTGGCCTTAAATGAATTCACGTGCAAACCAAACTGCATCACACCACCAAAATTTGTAGAGTCGCTGCATTAAACCAGAAAGGACGGTTAAGTGTTTACCTGAGACTGTAACGACCATATTATTCATCGACATAGATCTGGGTAGAGAAGCCAGTCTGCGTAGTTTAACGAATAACTCATTAATAGCGAAGAGTCAAACAAGAGGTGATAATAAAACGCCTTCTTGGAGACAGTCTTTGGAAAGTTTTACGGGTTTTTTTATTACGGTAAGGATTATTAAGAGACGAACTTTTAAGGTTTACGTTACGCAATTTTTAATTGTAGCAATAATTGATAGAATTTATTGCGATTTTAATAGTAATTGCATGCTTCCGCTTTAATTAAATATTGATTTTATATCCGAAAAATTAAAAACGAATGGTCCACTTTATCTCTATTGACGCTAAGACAATGAGCCGATTCACATTTAAATAACATTATGTTGAGAAAGACAAGTTCCCGGTACATAAGAAACTAAAAATTGTAAATTTTCTCTAGAAATTAAATGTTGACGAAGTATCAAAGCTCGTAATTTCTCGATTGCACACAAAATATTTTGACGTACCCGACACGTTATTTTAACACAAGGGGTTATGAAAACACACTTTGATGACATGAAGTCAATCAAAAACCACACCAAAAAAAAATCAATTACGAAACAAACATATGTAAATAGAAAATAGTAACCACCAGATCTCGACCACAAAACTATTTACGCCATGTATGAGATGATTGCTCCACAATACAACAGAAAATTTAATCGAGAAAACCCGCAAGATTGTACTGTATGCTGTGGTTTAGTTTTTTTTGTTTGTTTGTTTCAATTTTATTTTTATAGGAAATGATTTTAAAATGCAGCGGATATAGCATAAAATATGTGTATACATACTCGTTCATTTATGTTTATGATGTATTATAAGAATTTTGTTACAAAATGGGAATAGAAATTTGTTGTTGGTAATATTAAATTGTAGTCTTTTTCATTTATTTATTTTATTTCAATTTTATCAAACATGTTTCTCAAGTTGAACATTTTTTTTTTGCTTGGCTATTGTTATTTTGTGTGAGTGTCTTAAGATAATACACTTTTTATAGAGTATATTTATGGATGAAAGCTTGTAATATTACCTACCTCTTGATTACGTCTCACTGCTATATACATATATACTGGTATCTTGTTGATGTGATAAAATTCGCATTCATATTTTTATTATTTGTCTAGTCCACAAATAATGGATTGGTAGAGTTTGCGTCAATTTATCATATACACATACAGAATTATAATGTATTATGAGGCGGTCTTTAAGTTTATTAATGATGGCAAATTTCCTTTAATTAATTTATTATTAATCGACATAGTGTCCGTTTCGAAGCAAAATTATCTTTTATTATTGTCGCGACATTCGCACGTTTTATATACATAATAGCGTTAACAATATATTTACTGTCAAATATTATAACTCATAATCTACATATTAAAGAATGTAAGAGTTTGCGCTATTCATCCAATCATAATAAATTATCCATCAATGATCAAGGTAATTAAAGAAGGTTATATACCTTTTTTATTATTTCATAATTCTAAATGACATGTATCATCATTGACAATAACAGAAGAAATAAAAAGAAACATTTTACTTAACTGAACATTTAATTACATCTTCCCATTATTATTATTGTGTTGAGAAGTTGAAATCTGACAATAACAGCGGGCAACAAAGTATTTCTTTTTGTGTTTGTAAGATAGTCCGGAAATATATAGATTGTTTATATTCAGCGCATCCAAAATAACAAGACCCAAGTAGAAAAATGACACCAAACGTGTTTCTCTAACGGTGGCCCGAAAATGTTGAGTCGAAATTGTTTTGTAGCGTTAACACTTAATTTAAATTTATTTCATTGTTTCACACTAGCAAATTGTTTGAAAATATTCCTTGTACCAAATAATTCGCTAATTCAATGTGTGTGTTCTTTCTATATACGCTATACTAGTACAGTCTATAGTTTGATTAGTACATTCTGATAAAAAAATTGAATCTTTTTCGCAAATTTACCCCCGATAAGAAATTATCTGCCTGTAATCAAAGAATCAGATAATTTCAAGGATGCCCGTCTAAACTAATAATGATATTGTCATTACAGTTGTACTTTTTTCGTTACCTTTTCAGTATTAAAAATA
The DNA here is from genome assembly GCA_963691935.1 of Nephrotoma guestfalica. Lineage (NCBI taxonomy): Eukaryota > Metazoa > Arthropoda > Insecta > Diptera > Tipulidae > Nephrotoma > Nephrotoma guestfalica. Next base: position 216,224,080 of record OY829914.1, read on the forward strand.
CGTAGTTATTTTGGATCATTTGAAGTATTATTTTCTTATGACCAATCATTTAAGTACTGTTTCATCATATTTGGACCATTTCATGCGAAGAAAATCGAACCATGTTAACATTAATATCGAAATGATAGATAGCCGAGATAGTCCAGTTTAATGGTATAAACAGAACTAGAAATACAGCGACAAAATACAATGCCCGTCAAATTAAAATACACATAAACCATAGGATGCTAACGACATGACATTGTCGCTGAAGTTTTTAAAATCTATTCTAATTTTGTCGTCAGTGCTGCAGTACTACCAATATAAGTTTCAGATTATTATGTTGGTAAAGATTTTTTAGAACTGTTTTTAAATGAATTTCAACTAAAACTGAATGTTGAGACAATGTTTTAGTTAAAAAAATGTAAATCGAGTCTTATCGACTCCTAGATTTTAGGGTTAATTTGTTATTATTTTTCTTGTTTCGTCGCTTCAACGCTGACGCGCTTGTTGTGTTTACCAAAGTGATATCGCCAGCAGACAAATGTATTTTGTCGATGTATCTTGTCGCTGTATCTCTGATTCTGGTTATACCTTAAAAGAGAATTTTCCCGAACGAGTGTCCTTTAACCAAACTTAATAACTTTTATAATTTTACTGTGAAAGTTGAAATGGTTTGTTAGATGTTTCTGATCGAAATTGTTTTAAATGTGAAACTTAATTTGATAATTTTTTATCACTAAACAGTTTATCTCAAAAAACATAGTTATTGGGAGTCTTAGCTCGCAAGGACACAGTTTAGGAAAATCGGCAGTTGAAAACTAGGATGCATCGGGATTTTTGGCGGTTTGATAAATAACATTTCTGTTTAATCAAAAATCGTTTCAAAACTATTCCAGGTCAAATGTATATCATAAGTCACAGGCACTCTTAGATGAGGTTTATCAAGCTCAAAGTCCCTTGTGTGTGGTCTCAACTATGGTAGATTTCTAGATAGCCTCGAATACGATTCATGTGACAGCTAAAGTTGGAATAATAGCGGCGGAATCTGAAGAGGAATTAAAAATACCAATCATTGAAATCGAATGTGCGATCAGTGTTGAATTGGTTCACAATGCAATTGTAATTGATGTGGAGATTTATAATTCAGAATTTATCGTCGGGTCATCGCCTAGCTATCGAAAGAGGAAGTCGCGGACAAGGAAGATTACAATTTTATTTATCATTCGAATCAAAAAAATATGTCAATCAATAATTAATATATTTTCCATTACTAAATTAATTTAATTAATTACTCGTATAATTGAGTATTCTGGGGTGAGCGCAATAGTCTCATTAGTATAAAGCCACTACACTTTAATCTAAGTTTTATACATCAAAGAGGTTCGGCATCCTCGTTTCCACTTCTACATTGACGAAACCATATGCGATTGAATACTCACCTGAATTGAGTAAAAATCATTTTACTACTAATAATAATTGTCTTCTTTTTTTGTTGGCAATTTGCAAATATTCCTAGCAGTGTGATTTTTCATTGGCAAAATTTTTTAAAAATATGGAATTTCTGTTCCGAGTTACGAGGGTGGAGTGAGAAGTCTGATTAAAATGAAACAAGGAATAATATTCTCGGGCAAAAAGATTTATTTTTCAACGTAGTAGCCTTTTAGCTCGATACACTTAGTCCAACGTTTTTCCAACTTTTCAATCCCTTCCAAATAATACGATTTCTCCAACCCTTCCAAATAGGCGTTTGTTGCATCGATGATCTCCTCATTAGAGCCGAATCTCTTTCCGCCTAGCAATTTCTACAAGTTCGGAAACAGGAAATAGTCGCAGGGCGCCGCTAAGTCTGGAGAATATGGCGGATCTGTAGAAGCAATTCGTAGCGTAATTCATGGATTTTGGCCATGTCAACTATACACGTGTGCACTCGTGCAGTGTCTTGATGGAAGAGAATTTTTTTCTTCGCCAACACTTCGTTTTTCTTTCAAAACGTCGTTGAAACGGTCCAATAAGTTGCAGTAATGTTCGCCGTGGACTGTTCTCCCCTTTTGAAGGTAATCGATGTGGATTATGCCGCGTGCATCCCAAAATACTGTCGCCATGACCTTGTTGGCCGATAAAATCGCCTTAGCCTTCTTTAGCGCAGATTCGCCAGTAGAAATCCACTGGTTGACTGTTCTTTGATCTCCGGTGTATAGCGATGGATCTGTGTTTCATCCACAGTTATGAAACGACAGAAAAACTCCTTTTTGTTACACGCGTGCGTTGGTCGATTGCAAGCAAACGCGGCACCCAGCGCGCGGATAGCTTTTTCATATTCAAATGTTAGTGTAATATATTGCGCATACGTCCATCTGAGATGCCTACTATCTCAGCTATCTCATGCACTTTCACTCTGCGGTCTTGCAAAACCATATCATAGATTTTGTCAACCATTTTTGGTGTGGTGACTTCATTTGGGCGTCCTGAACGTTCGGTATGAATTGTGCTTGTACGACCACAACGAAATTCAGTAAACCACTTGTGAATCATTTTAATCGATGGTGAAGAGTCCCCGTAATATTTATCAAGCTTTGTTTTGGTTTTTCCACGCAAAAAATAATGTTTAATTAACACATGAAATTCACTTTGTTCCATGTTAGCAAAAAACAATGAGTTGTCTGTTTTCAATGAATGTCAAAACTGAACTAAATGACAGATGTCTGAAAATTTTGATTTGGTCTAGTGACAGATGATATTGAAACATGATATCTGAGATTTGCGATTGTGGCACCCTCTTTTGCAATTTACTAGGCCCTCGTATAAAAATTTAAGATAGGGAAAAAAATTCGGTTTACGCAATGACGATTCTGGTTATTTATTTCTATTCTGTGGTTATAGGTTTATCAGGGATTCTCCTATTAGAGTTGAAATAAAAAAATGGACAGCATACTTTTTACTTAAAAACAGTTTGAGCCGTGAGTTTGTGATAAAAATACTAAATAAAAACGACTTTGGAGATTTAGAAACCGATTGTTGGATTTTATCATATAAATCAGAAAACCTGATTTTTCACAAACAGGGTTTAAAAACAGCCAAACTCAAGCTATCATAATTATTATCACATATACCAATATTATTGGATATGAAAACTGATGATCACCAAAGTTTGTATGTTTGTTTCATTTGTGATGCAATGGATGAGCAAAGCCATTCATTGTTAATTATGCATCATTTTCTACATTTTAATGCGTCTAATACGCTTAGAGATACTATAAGAGGAATGGTATAGTACGATGATATATCGTTAAACAAAACGTATCTTATCTTAATACGTTTGCGATTTACCTCTGGAGCAATTGCCTTTACGAATAAAACTCTATTAAGTAGTGTTGAGTTTAGTTAAGCGAATTGATCATCAAATTAGGTTTTTATGCTTATACGTTTTCTTTGTGTTAAATTTTGCGCAATACCGTTTCTGTGACTTGAAATAATTAAATTCCGTGATTCGGGGATTATAATCTTTCACTGAAGTCCTTTTCTCAAAATGGAAAATGCAACGGCCTCAAGCTGCAACAAAAGTCAATAAACTTATCTTTCCTCAAGTTGTTTAAAGAGCGTACCGTTCACATTGCGAAATTAAACCACAAATCAATTTTATATGTATGAGCTGAAAACTTTTATCTGACTCTTATTTAGTTACAAATGGTTTCAAACCGCGTGTTACGTTGTGACGCGAGTAAACCGATACTAGTAAGTCTTCGTTTCTTATTTTAGCTCGATGTTTGAAACTTTTTATATTCAAAGGTTCATTTATTTGATAATTTGAAAGCTATCAGTAACTAAAAACACTATATTGGATAATATTTGGATAATAAAAATCACTTGATTATTACACAAAACATTGGAAAAACTTAAAATAATTCTCATTAAAACAGGACAACAAACAACAAAACAACCCATCTTCCCTTTATAGCTTTAGAAGCTTTAGAATTGTGGAGTTGCAGTTCGCTAGCATTAACTTAAAATGCTTCTATGGTGGTGCAGTCAAAATGACAGTTAACATTAAGTTTGTAGTGAGACACAACCAAAAGTATGAATAACAAAACTTAACCAGAACGATCCACATACTCGTACAACGATTATGATTTCTCGACTCTTAAAGGAAACATCACGTCAATTGTTGTGCACCATGCAGATGTGTTCCAACGTTTGGCCCATCGCCAAGTAATTGAAATTTGAAGATTTTGCAAAGACACAATATAAGATGGAACAAGGTGTAGCTAAATTATTTATTAAATGTCTAAAAAATTGAAAACAGAATTTTGGGATAATAACAACCTTGAAGAGGAGTTTACTTTTCGTCGTTTATTAATCATCGCTGGTTATTCTAAAAGAGCAAAGGTTAAGGCGGTGATCGGATAACGGAAGTGGTCAACTTTGCAGATTTTACTATACACAGAAAGTAATGTGAAACCTATTTAACTGAATCAAACACCAATCCGACAGCGTTGGGAATGTGCACTGAATTAATTGCTTTTCTAAATACTGGTAAATCTACGTTAACTGTTATTCGCAACGCAGCCCTAAATTTTGTGAAGAATTAGAAATCTTCTGACAATATCTCTTTCTGTTAAGGATAACTAGGATTCATTACAATATAGATACTCCCGACCAGAGGTAAATTCAATGAGCAAGCCTTTACGTAGCGTTTACTCAGATCTATCATACACAATAAGGCGCTCCTTAGACCAAATTCAATCAGGGACAGTATACAAACTAAAACTTTTATCACATGATTACGAACGGTTATATTTATAAACATAACTGTAACCTTATGTTGGTATGGCGGATTAACTGGCGGTCCATCTTGTTTCGCAGTGCAACAAAGACTTGAATAGAGCTAGTGAATGCACTACCGACAATAAAACCCTTTCCTGTAATAGGGAAGGACACGCCTATTTTTAATTTTCGTTTTTATATTAGATACGTTTAGTCTAGCAATATTCCAACTTTTGAAACCAGCCAAAAAATATGATTTGTGAAACACTGCAAAATACGTTTATGTTTCGGTGTCGGCCTCCTCGGTGGACGTGAACCTCTTTCCTTCAAACCATGTTTGGAAGCAAAAAGAAACAGCGGAGTGCTTTTCGTAAAGTAAGTGTACTTTTCGTAAAGTGTATGGTTTCAGAGATATGAGCAACTCTAAATTCTAACACTGTTTCGTTACGAAAAATAGATAAAATCAAGGAGTTGATTATGTAAGCATTACGAATTACGACCAATGACGTCGAAAGTCTTTTTTATTTAAAGCATTTTGGTGTGTCGTAATTGCGACTGTTTGTTGTCGTTGTTGTCAAGATACAATTCGCTATGAATTTTTTTTGTTTTAATAGAAAATTAATCAAAATTAGTTTGAATCGAAAGTTATAAATAATGCTCGTAAAATTATTAATTTAGGTAGATACTGCTAAGTCAAAGAATTGCCTTTTTTATTACAACGAATATATCTGAAACCATGAACTGCCTAATCAAAAGATGCACTCAAAAGTTTAGATTTTAATTATAAATCTAATGTTCGTCAATATCTCCAAAGCAATGAGTTTCAAGGAAATTCAATACCACCACTAAATGTCCTCCTCGAAACTGAACAATTCTATTATAAGTAATTTTCTCCTATCTTGCACCGTTTTTGAGATAAAAGACTGGCATTTATTAAAAACTCATCCCGAATTTATAGTATCAGCTATCTCTCTGAGGTTCAACCGCCGATATCACAGATTTTGTGGGCCGTATCCTCTGTAGTCACAGAACTAATATTCGAGGCTATTTCAGCATCACTGACCGATTTTGGTCTTTTCCAACAAAAATAAAACTACTGAATCTGTCAGAAATTTTGGCTGGTGTCGTTCAAAAGGTGGCGTTAAACGAGCCATAGGTTTAAAATAATTTACCGACCAAATGGCACAGTGGTTAAAGCTTTGGCGTTTGGATCGGGAGGTACCGGGTTCGAATCCCGATAGGGGCAGGATGCAAAAGGAAATTTTCATCAACAGATTACGATCTGTGATTAAAAGGAACACAACTACGACAGATGGTAACTTAAATCGGTCCTATAGCCGTACGTCTTCGATTTGCCAGAGATGCGTAAAGTAAGACGGGAAAATCAACCGCGAAAGAGCAGGGAGTGCTTCGGCCCCAGAAAAGATTGCATGGATTAAAAAATAAAAAATAAAAAAATAAAAAAATAATTTAAACTAAATTAACATAAAAACTTCGAAGTACCGGAAAAAAAATCGTTATCTCGTTGTTAAAATTAGTAACCGGTATTCCGTTATATACGGGGATTACAATGCGGTTGACAAAGCCAATTGACCTCTATGGAATATTAAGCCGTAGCTTATTCATTTCTTTAAAGGACTACAAACTGTTGCTTAGAGAAAGTAATAATTAATAATAAATAGATTGAAAAAGCAAATACAGACAGTAACTAGTTTACGAAACTATTCGCATATAGAGTCATCGTTAGGAGACAGTGTTAGGAGACAGTGGCGTGACAGCAAAACTCTTGACCAACACGGTGCGAAATCAACAACAACAAATATGACTCAGGCAATAATTATTTATAAATAAGTATAACCTATTTTGAAGAATAAACTCGTATTTGATTAAATCCTATAAAATAAACTAATTTTAATATTTCAGTTTATTGCTTACCTTTCCAACCAACGATTTATGGTTAAATCGAAAAACCATTGCAAGTATGCTAAGCACACCGACAGAGAAAATAAACATTTTGAATTTTTTACGTATTTTTTTATTAACATTTTCCCGAATCCTCAGTACCGTGATACTATTTTAGTGGTTAATAACTAAATATAATTTACACTAAACTGTTATTTTAAATGTTTTCAAATAGTTTTAATCGAAACCTTACGATTAGCCAGATTTCGAAATATGTTCAGACCTGTGAATTTAAAAAATAACATGTTTCATAAAATTCTGAAAAATTTATTTATTTGTTTAGAAGAAAATGGAAAATACATTTAAAGTGCGTACTATGTAAATGAGAATCATGAAAGCAAATAAAGCAAGGGATATGAGTTGTTATGTAATCTGAAAATTGTTTTCCCAGAACAAACAAAAAAAACAAATCTAAAACGGTAACGACCGTCGTAAATAAAAGTATATAATAAGAAGTGAATCAAATTTGTATCGATCGTAATAACCAACTGTTAGTTCTGCTTATATTGAATGGTAATATGCAGAATATATAAACAAGAATCTTTAATAATGTAATATATCACACATTCGAGTAAACACCTTACACAATTTTACAAGCCACACGCAATCCCATTGTGAATAATCAAAGAATTAATAAACAAATTATTTATCTCAAACACGATACTCTCACTATACGTTCATCTTAAGAGTATATATTTATACAAGATACATATAAAAAAGCCGACATAAATTATACATAAGTATTTATATAAAATAAAATATTTGAATGACGGATAAGATTAGAAAAAGGCGATAAGTGGTGGGAAAACACAATAGATACAGTAGAAAGCATACTGTATACTATAAAGATACATCAGATTGGATTATGTTGATTGGCATTATTTTGCATAATACATAAAACAATTATATAATCAGAGAAAAAACGAGAAATAAGAAAGTTAATTTTTTTCCTTATTTCTTTCAATAAAAGCAAAATCAAAAAAAAAATATCTTTTATACATTGTATCGAAAAACGAATCAACCAAATCAGGTCAAACAAAATATAAAGCAACGAAAACCAAATCTTGGTTCACCCACATTTAAGAAATGTTTTCCGGTCGGTAAAATTACTCCCGTCACGATTTACTAGTCTCTATTCAATTTGACGCGGCAAGGTCAATCAACCGTCCAAACGCTACTTTATTTATCACATTAAATACACACAATAATTTCGCCATATATTTTCGTATTATAATTCGACAAAATATATTTAGCGTGGGAAATACTTAGTGGATTGTACATTTAGTAATTTAAAAAAAAATAGCAATTAACTTTGAATATTTATTATCTCTGGTGTGCAATTCCTTGAGTTTTCCTCTTAATAGCGTAAAAAAATTATATTTTATCTGTTTCAGTGAAAGGAATCAATAGCAAACTGACTACATAAATATTCTCAAGAAAATAAATTTAGTTTAATGATTGTTTTATAAAACAAAGCAGCCATAAAGAGTAAAGTATAAGCATACTTTGTAGTAACTCTATACATATAGTAGAAAAGTTCTCCAAACAAAATATCAATGCTATAAAGTTAAGACACAAACCATTTAATATAACAAAAACTGCATTGCCGACATTATGGTTAGTAATTTAATTAAACTAGAAATATATTAACACGTTGGTGGTCAAGTGAATTTATAAAAAATCGTTTTAATATTTTAGTACACTTGGTTAATGCTAAGCGTTAATAGTTTAATTATTTTATGGCAATTTTTATATTTTGAGTAATGCACTATGAAAAATATAAATTACCATTTATTGACGTCAATTTTATGAAATATCTGTACTATCTTCTATTTTGCTAATATTACTACGAAAACTTGATTTAAATTGCACAATACTAATTTCGTTAATTATTTTCGAATGATAATGGCATGGATTCAGTGAAAATCGTTTATTATTTTCTTCTATTCTACGATGAAAATTTAATGCAAAATACTCGGACAACTTTTGTATTTCTTATCGAAATTTGAAAAGAATTTCTAGTTCCCTTTAAAACATTGGACAAGTACAAAAAAGAAAAATAGTTGTACAAAGAAATCGACGCCACTATTACTGGTAAAATTGATAACATCGATAAAAACGTTTCTTTGTAACGATTTCGAGACTCTGGTTTATGTTTTACACTTGGTTGGAGCAGCTGATTATGTAAAATTATATTTTAGTAAAGGACGAAAAAAAAACAATTTAAGTGCACTTATTAAAACCTAATATATAATACAAATCTGACTACGTTTTCCAAATAGGCTTGGTATTGAAATAGGCCGGAAAAAATACAAGGACAGCGAATTAGCGGTCTCGAAACAGTTAAAATCGATGCCAATAGATTAATAGAAGTCAGACAGTTAATGATCAGTCATCGAAAATCCTAACTTTGCAATAGAAATAATTCTTAAGTTAAGGTTACTCAAATGGATCCTGAAGGTTTATTGAAATTAATATTAACAACACCACAGCCCGCGCAGTTACAAGATTTGATGATAATGACAGTTTGCACGTTTACTAAACTAAATTTACAAAATTATCAGGCCAATCCTAGATAAATATTACTGAAACTGAAAGTCTAGATACAATGCAACATAGTATGCCCACGTTCTCCGCTCAATTGCATTTGCAATAATATTTGCATTCTCATCACACACCTACTTCCCAAAATTTATCTTCACAATTTTCCATCTTAATATGTACTGATCTTTAAATTTCTATCAGTTACCTGCACTTATAACTACAGCTTTACGATACACAGGTGTCTTTCGAAATCCCACATCACTACGCTATTGCAAAACAATCCAATAATCCGGGGGATTCGCCTACTCAATATATTACACAAATGACAAGCGCCAAATTTTTGAAAAGCAAATTCAAGTTGATCCCTGCTCAAGCAATCCCATGATACACGACAAAGCAATGCCAGACGATTCCTCTTTGCTGTCGAAAACTGCACAATACTCCTTTGCCTAAATGGAGTAATTCCTTTGACGGTAATATTAGCATAGGTGAAAGTATATGTTTTTTGCATCGTGCAGAACACTTGACCAAATCTAACAAAATTCCTTTATAACAACTTCTCTCCATACAGACAGGTACGGTGTATTGACGTAGACATTCTACGATTAATTGACTCACGCAAGCAATAGTCCAAATATTAGATTGTCTACCTTTGAAAGTGCCAATTTGTACACAGGATTGCAAGTGCACCTTGCCTGATAATCCCTTTACTCAGTAGTCGGCCCTTTATCGGAAGTTAGTACATGCAACGCAACCGAAGATGCATAGAGAAATCTCGGAATAATTCCCAAAAATTATGCAAAGCGACATTCCTTATCCTAAAGTTCAGGAGATAAATATGCCTAAGAAAACAGAAAATGACGTTTACTCCATAAATCCTTCAACCGTTGGTCAACTTACAGCAAGTGGCGCGTCTTTAGATTTGCGCAAGAATTTTAAATTCTGAGAAAATTCAAGACCACCAAAAAAAACATCAGTTCCTCTATTGCCGCAGAATTGGCTATCATTATATAGACTGCGGTGTAGTGCGAATTGGATTATTTGCGCTTTGGCTGTGGTGTAGGCAATATTTTCATCCACAACGCAAATTTTGTAATAATAAAGCAAGATGGGTAAACTTACTCGCCTCAGAATGCCTTTCCCTGATTTGGGCAATAGCCTATTCCAGAGACAAAATAAATTGCTCTGTTAAAAACATAAATAACTCAATAATTCCGATTTTCTTCATAAATTAACGTCAAATGTATTGAAACATATTGGGTGTACAAATGTATTTCCGACCTTTCTATAGAGGTGTCGTTAGTATCACTGTTTGCATATTATTCAATCGGGCAATACATGTTTGAAAATGTCGAATTTTATGCCAAAAAACAGCATTTGCGGGAAGTTTTACTTCATTATTTGTTGTTGAAGAAAAGTGCAGCGGAAACAAATCGGTTGCTTGTGGAAGTTTACTGTGAACATGCTGCATCGAATACAACATGCCAAGAGTGGTTTAAACGATTCAAAGTTGGTGATTTTGACGTAAGAGATAAAGAACGTGAAGGCGAACCAAGAAAATTTGAAGATACAGAATTGGAAGAATTGCTTGATGTGGACCCTTGTCAGACCGAAAAACAATTGGCAGAAGAGTTGAATATTACCCAACAATGTGTTTCGCAACGTATATATGCAATGGGATTGGTTCAGAAGCTGGGAAATCGGGTGCCACACAAATTGAAAGAACGGGACCTGGAACGTTGGAAAAGCATGTGCGAATTGTTGCTTCAACGACCACAAAGGAAGGGGTTTTTGCATCGGATCAGCACTGAGGATGAAAAGTGGATCCATTATGACAATCCAAAGCGCAAACCAGCGTGGGTCAAGCCAGGTGAACCAGGGCCGTCGACACCAAAAGCAAATATCCATGGTTCGAAGGTGATGCTTTGTATTTGGTGGAATATGAAGAGTGTCGTCATGCTGAACAAGTGTGAAATCATTACGGGACATCATTATCGACGACAACTGATAGCTTTAAAGCAAGCTCTAGCTGCAAAACGACCGGAATGGGATAAAAGGCACGATAAGATTATTTTGCAACATGACAACGCTAGGCCACATGTTGCTACACTTGTCAAAAATTACTTGGACAGGCAGAACTGGGAAATTCCACCCCACGCGCCGTATTCACCAGACATTGCTCCCTTTGATTACCACTTATTCCGGTCGATGCAATCAGCCCTGGCACAGCAGCACTTCACTTCATATGAAAACGTCAAAAAATCGGTCGATGACTGGATCGGCTCGAAACAACCTTCGCGGAATCCGTCTATTGCCTGAACGATGGATGAAGGTTATAGCTTCCGAAGGAGCATACTTTAAATAAAACATTCCTTCATTTTCTATACAAACTAATGCCTTCTATTTCACTAAAAAAGGCCGGAAAGACCTTTGTACACCCAATAGCTAAAACTGATGTTAACCTCCTCTAATTGTTAGCATGTACAAATGGAGCAGAAGTTCAAGGCCTATTTAACAGTAACGAAAATATTTCGGCTTTATGGAAGAATGCTATCAATTTTATCAAACCTCACAATCTCTAACTTTATCCCATTTCTCCAGTGGAAAAGCAGTTTAGCACACTATCGACGCTGGGGATGTTACACCAATTAAACAGCGGAACTAGGCTGTTTAGTGATACAACAACAAATATATCAGGAGATATAACGGACGATGTACCTTGATGTTATCAATGGAAGCAATAATGGTTGATGCTCTCAAATGCTCAGAGCTATGAAGGCAAACAGAGGTATTCGACTCTGCCTTGATGCTCGACGGTTAAATTCGGTACAATAGTAAATAAATGATTGTAGTAGGATATGTTGCTCTGAGCACTTCCAATTATCTTATATAGTGACACCCATGTGACAGCCACATCAGTGAAAATAACTGCAAGTGTTTTATGATAAAGAATATTATTTTCCCCCAGCATTCCAATGACACACATTGGAATGCTAAGGGAAAATTATATTCAATGTACAATAGTTTCTTGTGTTTTCAGACTCTTCGAATGTGAGAAATTATTCGCAATTATTCCTAACTTCCATCAAAGATGCCTCCAGAATACCATTCGCAGAACTGTATGTTTTTTACGCGTTATTCTTGCATTTGGTTTAATACTACGTGACCCTTACGATGAAATTCGCCCCTCGAAATGTCATGCATCATTATAATGCTAACATCCTCATATGCAATTTATCAGTCATTATACTTGTTTGTAAAACACAATAATTCACACCAGGACCCAAAATTAGAGCCTTGAGAAAGCCATGTAGTGATTTGTTTTGAAATAGAGTTGTAAATCTCTCTTACTGTCGGAAACCTATCGCTTAAGTAGTGCCTGATAACATATGTTATTCGGGAGATTAGAGTCTTAAAAAATAAGACGACGCACGGTCAGGTGAGATTATCACATTTTTAGAACTCTAGGTTTGGCAAGATTTGTTATGATGATTTTCGAATGATGACTAGAATGTTCCCCCCTGAATCCGAACTGTGTATTCAAGAATTATCAACTCTTTTCAATTAACGGTGTGATGCGAATGGCCTCAATAATGCCTCAACAACGAAACATCACCACTCGTCCAAAGTAGGGGAAGTAGTTTTAGTGACTCTAAAAATATGTTATAGGAAAATATGTCAGGGAAAAATTTATATACAAACGACCATGAATCATTATCACCATGTTGCGTGACATATAGTTCGATTTACTTACTCGTAGCTATCTGTTTTATTAGAGTCGTTAGGTGAGATAAGATTAGTACCACGGAGTTTCTATTTCATCTATAGCATTTATATCTGGAAGAGGTTCTACACACCTTTCCAAGAACAGTTTATTAAAACGACCTGAAACAGCTATCATTAAAATGAGCCCGAAGAGTTTTGTTAGCATTCTGTGGCACGTTTGATAACATAAAAGATTCCTATTTTTCTCGGACCAGAAGCATAAGACGCCCCGGAAGGCTCCATTGATGATTGTCAAATTAATATTGAAGTTCTCGTTGAACAAAAATGTCCTTTGGTTTCCCTCTTGCTTCATTATGATAAAATGTTCACTTTCCTTTCGTGATCATCTATTAGAAAATATGATCGTCACATAATTTACTTCTACCTTTAAAATCGCCCATGATCAATACTTTTTTATGTTCATTGAAGAAATAGCCTGGGGGAATTCTTATAAAGGATCTTTCAACAAGGACGCTCGATTTTTAAATAAGAATAAAATAACTTGTGTACGAAATATCCACCCAATTATGTACACCGCGGCTTTGTCTGGTGGCTCGTTTTCGGGAGTCCCAATTTTCGACAAAGTCAGCATAAATTTGGCTGTATTTGCTGAATGGCGTTCGTTATATTAACTTTGAGGACATCAATTGTTCGCGGTTTATTCGCATCGTCCTATGATATAAGATAGCCACAAAGAAAGTCTAAAGGCGTTAAATCGCACGATCTCGATGGCCAGTTCATATAGCTGCGTGCGATAATCATACCCCCAAATCTTTCAAGCATAATGTTCATCGTGGCACGCGCTGGGTAGCACGTAGCGCCGTCCTGTTGGCATCACTTGTCGACGGTATCCATATCATCCAGTTAGGGACACAAGCAGCAGCGTATCATCAATTTGTAGCGCTCGCCGTTGACGATTATTGCAATGCCAGTTTCATTTTGGAAGAAGTACGAACTGATGACTCTAGCAGACCAAAATTCATACAAAACAGTGACTTTCTCGAGATGCATTTGGTGCTGGCGTATCTCGTGTGGATTGGTATCGCCCCAACTTCGACAATTTCCCAAGCCCAATCAGCAAACACACGACGTTGTCTGTGGTCGTTTACCTTAAGTTCCTATGTCAGTTGGATTTTACACAGGTGCAAACCCGTCCCCATACAAAAATCGCCAAGCTGAAGTTGCAGAAAGGCCAAGTTCTTGTGAACGACGAGAAATGGACTAAATCGGGTTTTCCAGTACACTCCCACACACAGCAGCGATGTTCTCAGCAGACCTTGTCTTTTAGTGACGTATAGGTGTTGCCTGATTATTTATCGAACTAATTGACTCGAATTTGACCATCAAAGGTCGAATAATCGACTCGGCAAGGTGGTTGTGGCAAGAATAAAACCAGGTAATGCGCGAAACTTTCCTCGAACGGAGCACTGATTTTGAAAATAAAATTTGATGGTTTGCACACGTTGTTCAACGCTATAAGCTTCCGTGGTACTGTGCCATGCACTACTGAATAATTTACAACAAATTTGACAGATTTTGCTTTAGCAACATGGCTATATTCTCCCGAAAGACATTATAAATGTTACCAAACGCAACTTAAACAAAAAAAGTAGGAGAATCGTCGTAGGAATACTGTAACTATTTTGACATAACAATGCTACACTATAAACTCAACAATCAATTTATCCGAAGACAAGTTGAAACAAGCTTCTGTACTTCAAAATATGTATTTTTAAACAAAATAATATTTGTATTTTATATCAAGCAATTGGAGATTTCTGTCGAATGTAGATAGCGCTATTTTTGACGTTAAGGGGGACGAGAATAGTTAAACCCAATATTTTGACTGTTTTGATCCCGCTTGCACCAAAGTAAACTAAAATCATTTTGCTCAACTTATGATAGATACTATGTTGGAACTACTGTTCACTCTAAATGAAAAATGATGACTTTCAGTCTAAAAACGTAAAAACTGGGTCGAATTCTTGAAATCGGTGGAAATTTGCGCAATCAGATTACGCATAGGATGCAGAGATCTGCATTTGATATTTTATTTAGTATGCCAGTAGTATTTAGTACGCCAATTTAGCCCAAATATGATATATATTTTCCAAATTTCCTATTAGGAAAACGACAACTTACCGACCAAATGGCAGTGGTTAAAGCTTTGGCATTTGGATCGGGAGGTACCGGGTTCGAATCCCGATAGGAGCAGGATGCAAAAGCGAATTTTCATCAACAGATTACGATCTGTGATGAAATGGAACACATCTATGACCCCTGATCGGAGTGCAAAACTCATGGGCCGACCCATCTTCCATGCCAGTATAGGCTGGCATGGAGCTATGCAATGTGCAGAAGGTAACAAAATCGGACCTATGACCGTACACACTGGCGTAAAAGCAAGGATGGAAAAAGCTAACCGCGAAAGAGTTGGGAGAGCCTTGGCCCCAGAACAGATTGCAGAGGTAATACAAAAAAAAACAACAACTTCTTTGACCTGATATTATCGTCCACCAAAAAGCTTTTTATTAAAATATAGGAGAGTTTTCGTAGTATATAAACAAACCGTCCCATTTAGAGGGTTTTTAATAAGTTCGGTAAATCTATATTAAATAACAGTAATAAATGTTTGACAGCAATAACCATTTTCTAAAGCACGATCCTGATAGTCATCTCGTTTCTCGTGTCAAGTGATTCATTCTACTAGAAACCGTAGTCAAATTGCCTTACCAAAATATCAAAAGTCACTTCAATCGACAAACTGCGTATTGTATGTTTTTCTAGTGACCTAAAAATTATGCTTGACTTGAAGTGCCACTTTATTCTGTTTCTTTCGCTTCAAATCACAGTCACTTGGAACGACAAATGACACGACTACGGGAATTGGGTTGTAAGAGTCTAAGGCATACAACGGCTTAGAAAAGCAATTTATGGTCGAATTTTGTTCGACTAAGATGAAATATTTTAAAATAGAGTGTTCAATGTCGATTTGATTATAAATTCAATTAGAAAACACTCAATTGTTCTTGTAATAAGAAAAACTTCACTGTTAAAATGGCGGCTAGCGAAAAATTGTTGATCACTTCCAAAATCGTTACATAATTTGAAAGTCTAAAAGTCATCTACATTCAAGTTCTTTTTGTTAATGACAGATTCATTTTCATGTATCGTTCACGACAATTAATTACTTTGCCGACTTACTGTAGAGTTGGCAAATTATTCGATATTTTGATATCTCACATAACTAGCAAATAATTTTTAATTATGGAAGCTTATTCTATTTCCGTAGCCCACTCTCATTTTAATTAGGTAATGAACATTTTAAAATTTTTTTGTTACTCCTACCATTTCGTTTTAATTTTGTTTAGCGCTGTGGCGATATGTTGAGTAAAGTCACGGCTTACCTTAAGAAAAATTTGAACTTCATGAAATTTTGTAAATCAAATTAGCTACTGATCTGTAATGTTATAACATATTCTTAGCAAATAATTAATTAATGAGGAATTTGCGGTAAATTTTTGATGTTTCGTTCATTACGCACTTGGCCAGCGCTGATGTTCCGAAATTTGGACAAAATGTATGTCAAATCGCCAGATGTGCATTAGAAATATAATTCATTTTTGTTTAAATCCATCACACATCTTATGTAGTTTTTAATTATAAAAGTTAGAAATGTATTATGACCCCGTGTAATCCCACGTGTTTGTGTTTATCCGTTTATACTAGTAGCATTGCGATAAACAAAAAATTTAGGAAAATCACTTATCATCTCTTAATTAATTTGAGGTTAATTCAATTACTTACATACTAGTAGGAATTGTGAATTGTTTCATAAATCATTTTAAACTTAGTAAATTATGGCGTGCCTTATAGTGGTTCTATTCATTTAGGAGGTTCTGGTTTTCCAAAATTTGCAATAAGTATTTTCGAAATTTATGCCTTTGGAATAATATTCGGAGGAAGAACGCGTGTTAATAAAAATGGATTCTCCATTAGTAAATATAAGTTTTTACTTAACAAAGAACATATTACTAATGTGGCTATGCTTTACATATTTTGTACAGAATAGCTTACTTCCGACCTCAAGGACATAGCAAACACCCAAAATCAACTTTTACTCGATTAATGACCCGCAGCCATACTCGTAAATTATACTTCTCTCGGTATCTCTATTCAACAGAAATATTTCAGCTCTGATCGCGAATTAAATATTGGTTGTTATACTTTATTACATGATAAACGTGCATTTCCATTAAGTATTTTATGCTAAACAATAACCATATGTATTAGTTTATTGTTTTATTAAAATTAAGTACAATACATTAAACAGAAGAACAAAAGAATGAAATAAGAAAGATCGTTCTTTTCTAAAATTAATAAAAGTCATAATTGCATTTAACAAAAATTATGTGTTTTGTGTTTATAATGTTTAATGTATGTACATTCCAAGTATACCACTAGAGATAGAAAAGAAATATTGTCTAAGGCGCTTCTGCTTTCTTAGTCATTCAACACACTTAAGTGTTAATTGTTTTTCTGTCTGTAAATCACATACGCAGAACAGAGATTGAATTGTCTCTTTATAGAGTAAGTATATTGAGTTCGAAAGAATTCCAATGCCAATTCAGTTGACGAATGCATGGATATGTTTAGTACAAGCAAATGAATTGTCAAGGTAACATAAAATTATATTGAAGTGTGAATAGGATCAACGACAAATTAATAATCCGCTGTCTTAATATACTCGTAGTAATAAAATTAATTTTCCTCGATTTTCATGAAGTATATTCAAGTAGTACGAAATTTAAATTCTGGTAATTTAAAATATTGTTGCTCTATCGCCGTGTCTCTTTTTAAAGTTCATGGAAAATATGGTATTTAGGAAAATTATATCACCGTTACAAATATAATTTATTATAAATACCAAATGCGGTATACAAAAAAAATGTAAACAAATTTATTCTTATCTTATCTATTTTTTCAACGTGTGCGAGTACATTCTTTTTAAACCATAATTCGATAAAATCTTATTAGGTAGGTTTTAAGAATTGAAGAAAATCGAAATCGGAGTAAAAAATAAAATTGTAATAAAACCGGTTCGTCGAGTATAAAGCTCTAAATAAGAAATACCCACTGACAGTACTTATGTATTACTTTTATACAATTTGCCTTCTTAAACAGGTGTTATGTAAATAATTGAAAATGTATAATAGAATTCGAATAGTTGTCGTCGTATGCATATTTAATAGGAAAATAAAGTTTGTGACTTGAATTTCATATTTCTCAAAATAATCGAAAATTCTTCGTTACAAGTTTAATTTTTCCTGGCACGTGATTTTTACTTTGCATGCAATGTTTTATATATAGATATCTCAAAAAGTCACAACACAAGAAATTAAATGAATTACAAAATAAAATTCACCTTGAAAGCAAGTCGGCTACTTTGAATATCATGACCACTATAATATTTTATATTCATGGTCAAGTCTTATGGAAGCCGTATATAAGATGTTGTCTCTTATACACAAGTTTTTTGCATTTTATTTTTATAAACTACTTGTAAGTGCTCGCCTTGTATACAGTAGTTATTTTATTTATTGATGCGGTGGTCAAATAATAATATCTGTACCATAAAAATTCAAATTAAATGTGAATTAAAGAATCGAACTCGGTTTTACTCGAGTAATTTCTCCTGTTCCTCCCAAACTGGAAACTCTCTAAAAAATCGGCAGAAAATTAGTTTTTCAAATAAATGCAAAATAAATAATGCTAAGCTAACTTTATTCGAATAAAACTTGCTATTAGTGATTAATATCATAATGAAGTGAATTGCCATTTCAATGGACGTGCCAGAGATTTTGCAAAACGAGTATGTATAAGATAGTGAATTAAAACGACATTATCATATAGGCATAATTTCATAAAATTAAATAAACATTATGTTCCTCCATCAAGAAATAATCACATCTATCTCATAATATTTAGACATGTGACCTGAAATATTGTAACTCTTTCACATGGTACTTCAGCGACAACTTTTTAATGCCGGAAGAAAGTTTTAAGAGATCTCCGAGTTTCGTGTCTTTTTATATAATTCTGCACAGCTTGAAATTTTAGTTTGTCTCATTGCTTCATTGTTTATTCTTTTGTGTATTTGCGAAAAATGTTTTTACTATATTTAGAAAGATCTCGTTCTAGTTCTAATCTGTCAAAAATCTTTGATTTTGGGACTGTTTTGGATTTGTCTTCGATAATTTCCGATCATTTGGTAGTGTTTCGTAATAATCGATACTTTTCGACCCATATAAAGTAGTAATCGCAAAGGTCTTCTGTGGTTTGAGAATATAACTAAGATTTCGGAAGCCTTTAATAATCATAATTAAATTGTTGTTCGTGGTTGGAGGTTGGGATATAGCACATAAAGGAAGACTTGTTTTAGGAATGTTATGGTTAGGAATATATAGTTGGTGGGAATGATTTATTGGGGATAAATGATGTTGATGATATATTTTGGGTTCAATGTGGAATTTAATTGTTATTTTAAACTTGCTTATTTCCTTTAATCAGATTATCGTAGCATTGTTAAATTGTTGGTTAGGCAATAAAAAATTGTTCATAGCATAAGCATAACGAGAAATTAAATTATTAAATTAAATTAAAAATTAAATTAAAGATTAAATTAGTTTAGTATTATTAATTTAGATTGAGTGGAATTTCAATTATTAATAAAACAGTTGAAGATTTTTTGGAATTTCAGAACGTACCTCACGATAACTACTATCTAGAAATGTGGATAGGTGGTTGGGGAAAGAATGGGTAATTGTTATAAAATAATTTTGCTGTTTTACATTTATAACTCAATATTTAAACTAATTACCTCTTATTCCAATTATATTATGCCAAGCATTAACAAGTGCACGCTCCATCGTGGACAGCTTTAACCGAATCTATTTCAAACAATTTAACCTTACCTAATCTCTCTGTCTGTACGGAATTACAGGCGCACATTCACTTCCGAAAGATCCTGCTTAATCAATCAATTTCCCAAAAACTAACCCGCAACTGTCGTTTATATAAAAATCAAAACCGAAAGTCGAATAGCAAAAAATCTCATAACATGTTTCCCTATACTGTGAATTAGCAAAATATCGCTGAATGTGTCAATACATAGGCCGATTACAGAACATTTGCGGCACTCTTACTCGTATTGGGACGCATTTTACTAGAAGTGAATAATCCCAGCTAAATCCGAATGAGATCGTGCAAATGCCACCAACAAAAAATGCATATAGTATCTATCTATCGATTCTTTATTGAAATTTAGTGTAGACACTTGACCATTTACGGATGAAAAATAATATCTGGCAAAGTCCGACACGAGCACGTTTGCAGAAGTTAATCCTTTGGTCGAAAGTATCGATCACATTTCTACATAATTGGGGCTCTATCACACGAATGATGCGTTCGATATTACTTTTGAAACCTTCGATTAATTGTGGGTTATCCTCATAAACCTTATAAATTATCTAATGGTCGTAGATCACACGTTCTTGGTGGCCACTAACCTCCCCCCTTCGAGAAATTAATCATCCTTCAAATATGTGTTTAATAAACTGATTGTTTCTTTGGCTGTACGAAATGTAGCGCCATCCTATTGAAACCACAATTCGTTAATATTCATATAATCTAGTATTGGCCGTAAAATTCGCTATGTGGTCGTTGTAGACAAGTTTAATTGTTGAAAACATTGTGAAATCGATAAATTCCCTGCATCACTTTCCCTCACTGTGGCAATATGTGCACCATTTTCATGAGGAATTTGAATTATTATAATATGATTTTTAAGCGAAATCGAATTCATTATACTTAATGTTTATTATGTTCCAGGTCGATTTTATTTGGCCGCTATTTTGTTTTGGATGACATTTGTCAGTTCGCATTTGATAGTCGTAGAAAGTGGTCGATACCAGTTTATTATGAAGCACCTAACGCCGCAACAACGTGCTAAAATTATTAAAAGATTTTATTTAAATAATTGTTCAATTTTTGGCAAAAAATCATTACGAGCGGCGAAGCACATTTCGACTTAGCTGGCTTTGTTTATAAACAGAATAGTCGTTATTGGGACACTGAAACCCTTAATTGATACACCAAAGACCTCTACACCGTCGTAGAGCCAACTCTATGGCGCGCCATTTAGACCGGCGGTATCATTGGGCCATATTTCTTTCAGGATGCTGGTGACCGCTATCGGGTTATATTGAGAAATTTTATTGTCCCGAATTAGATCAATTCGAGAACAGAACATGTGGTTCCAACAAGACGGTGCCCCATCACTTTTCCCGGCCGACGGGAGTAATGTCAAGTGATGAAAACTATTTACACGATTATTTTATTTTTCATTAGGATTGGAAAAATGGTCTTATGGTATAAAAATGAAACTGGAACATTAAAAAATAATTTTAGCTCTCAGCCTGTAGCACTATTTTAGTAATTCCCCGGGAATAGAAAATTGGAGAAAGAATTGTTATGTAATTTCTGTTCAAATATTTATACCGATCTACTGAGGAGAAAAGTTTGATGTTAATTTGAATATTGTTTTCATAATTGGCAGGAGAAAAATATTCACAATTTAATTTTGCTTTCAAAAAAATTAGCACTAGCTTTTACCTTACAAATAAAATGTTTAAACATTTTTTCGCGGAACATTACAATAATAGTGCCACTGATGGTGTCTGCAGTTCCCTAATCACATCATTTTAAAGATTTGAAAATTTAATAACAATTTGCGGCGAACTGGCTAAAGTCAACAGGCTCCAATTTATTATAATTATCATTAGAACTAGGCTTAATTTTGGCGATGTTTAAATATTTTACTGCCTTTCCCAGAAATGTTCATCGGTCCCTACTGTATGAAATATGATGATTTTCCTAACATCCAATTCTGATGACTTATTGAACGGTTTCTGAGTATGATTTTAAACTACTTTCAAATTTTACTATTATCGATCCTATCGATATTCAAAAGCCTATATTACCTATAATAGTTTAGAGGCGATAAGTTCTATAGCGGTGCAATTTAGTGAAATCAGTTACGATAATATGAATGCACCTTAAAGAGTTTATTTGTGAGTTCAAATAGAAATCACAATAATTATGCGAGGAGATACCAAGTCGGTTCACTTTTAAGACAGGCTGGTATATATCAGCAACTACGCTGATATGACGAAATTGCAGATATCCGCTATCTGAATCTTCACCTGCGCTACCTAGCTATTGCACTGAATGTTGATCTGACAGCTCGTTAATAGATGAGAGATAACTCTTGGCTACTTTTGACGACAGCAAAATTGATTTTAGTGTTTTAAATCACATGAACTATAGAAATGGTCTCATTTTTATTATTTTAGTTGGCTTTACTCAAAGTCTAACTGTTTGAATCCCTTTCATACATTACATTATAACTCAACCAGTCTACGAACTCGCTTATCGCAAGAGGACTTGTCGTCCGTCTGTAAATCATCCGTGAAGAATTTAATACCTTCGAAGTATAGAACAGCTTCTCTTACCACGTCCTCTCTCGTGGGAATATCGGTTCTAAACCCTCTCGACAAAGGATGGTAATGAACCAGCATAATCGGAGGTTGAGTGCCCTGTGTTCATGCAGGTTTACATGCAGATTTAGTTGAGTTTTATAGCTGAACTGTCGTCCCTTTCATTACCTAAAATATCTAAGGATGTGAGAGATGAAATAACCCACTGATGCACAGGATGGCTGCACTTCCTTGGAAAACATAAGATTCGCCAGAACATTTAGAGAACCTAATGATCGAAGTGTAGTCAGTGTATAATGTAGGTCTCCTAACGGCACTTTTGCAATAATAAAGCTATATAGTGGACTTCTTTACATTTTCTAATATTATAGGTACCCAACTGCGTTTGCTTTCTAAAAAAAAGACCCAGCTACTTCACTATGACTGCGGTCAAGATGGTACCATTTAAAATGGTTGGCCTATCTGGGGAAGATTATATTTTTCTTAAGTGAAGGTCTAACTCAGACTTGTGTGGACTAATTCTGAGGCCACAGCTGTTGGCGCAATTAAATGGTATACTGAGTGCATTCACTCAGAGTGCTACATTTTTATCAAAGAAGCCGATAGTATGAGAACTCTTCCAGGTTCAGTAACAGTTCATTAATTATCAAATTCCAAGTTGAGGTTCCTTGCTCACATCAAACATGTGAGTGCCCGAGTTATTATCTCTGGTTTGACGCTGTTAAATGCCCCCCTCTCTATATTCAGAAAGGCTATTGTGGATAATTCTTTATAATAAAGAAATATTTACCCCACGGGAATGGAGAGCAGTTTCACATAATTTATCGACCGAATTAAGTATTCCGAATGATTTATCCCTAGGAGCCACAGAAATAAATTATTACTTTACTTTCATGATTAAGACCTAAGCTATTGGAATTTTTTATGTTATGGATGGCCTTATCAGCAAATAATCTCGAGGGAGATACCTCTAGGATTCCAGCATGGTTATGTCATATAAAATGGATAAATACATTGGACCTATATCGAAATACGGATAAAGATGAGACACTAATTTTCAATACTTAGAAGTAGACAATTACGTTTTTTGTAACACAGATGTCATTTACCTTTAGACTAAAATTGCGGATGAGGTTGTTTCTAGGCAGGACGCAAATAAATATTTCACCAATTTTTAATATGAGTGTTATATTATTTTTTGTAAATACACTGAGAACTTTTGAGCAATATTTAAAAGTGGTGATATTTTAAGTATATTACTTTTATTTTAAAATACAACATATTTTTTTTTATTAGCATCTATGCTTACAAAAATAATTCGCAAAAATTTCGTAATAGGAAATTCGTCTATCTACTTATAGCAAGACAGCTAACGAAGAGGAACTAAAATTAAAAAATTTAAACACTAAATTAAGATTGAGTTCTCTAACTAGGAATTAAGGAAAATTAATGGCGTAGCCATAATTTTAATAACTTTCCGACATCTTCTCAGCATTGATTCGACAAGCTTCCTAACTTTTTCCTGAGAAATTTGAGACAAAGCTGAAATTGCTAGTGTATATAAAGATCATAAGCAATCTGGTAATAAGCAAATCCGGGCTTTATGCTAGCCATACCAAAACTTTGCCATTTTGCTGTCGGGGATCTAAGATTTGACTTTGTTTGGACCTTTGTCTTTCTGTAACAGCCACTTCCGTAGTACCATATCCTTACCATACCATTAAACCCTTACCTCCACCAAATTTAGCAGTACCTACTGTAAAGCGAGGATTTAACCGCCTTCCAACTGGCTTACTTACTGTTTTAGCCCCTTCTGAACCTTGAACGCTAAATTTGCATTCAACGAACCATAAAACTCGTTTCGATTGTTTAATCATACAGTCTCTATATTTCTTGGCAAGTCAGATTCTATATTTTTTATTTTTCTCGTAGATGAATGGCTTCTAAATTATTTCAGTTCGGTTGCGGAGAGACCGCTACAAAAACTAACAAATTTAGCTCTCAAATAATTTATTTGGCACTGTCAAATGGTGGGTTTTATTTAGAATTTGTTAAATTTGTCAGTTAGATTTGTTATTTTTGCAAGGTCGGCCCGGTCGCTCTTTTGTCTGTTTCAACAAGTTCGTTTATATTATATTTTTTTTATTAATCTTGAAATCACGAGCTCAGCAATTTTATATTTTTCATATAAATTATTCTGTGATAACCCACTTTTATAATCACAAATTATTTTATTTTTAAAAATGGAATTACACTTGGTTGGAGCCATACAGCCAAAGACGAGATAAATTACAAGCTGTATTTATTTATCAGCATTTAATTTGCATTATAATTTTTTACTATTGTTAGTTCCTAATGTTTTGCTACCTAATGCAGATAAGCTTAGGCCCTAGAAAACGAGATCCAAATTCGAAGTTAAATTTCCAAGACAAATTCATTAAAACCACTTCATTATAAAATTTTTATAAAATATAACAGTTAATGTGTTTGTCATTGAGGTTATGGCACATAGCGAGTTTTGTACAAGCTGAAATCAAAGAATAATTACGATTCTAGATGTTGTTCACAAAATTAGCACCTTCTAATTTGCTTTGACAGTAAAGAACAAGCGCGTTTTGTTTTTTCTATCCTACCTTGAATCGTGTAATTCAAGATGTTTTTAATTTCCAAATCTTAATTTTAAAATTTCTAAATTTGTCATTTAATTACTCAGAAGCTTGAACTAAAGTAATATACAATATAAATTATTTCATTAACTGACTAATGGTTTCATGCCAATCTTTAGAGTCATAAACCGGTAAATTGCTAGACCATGAGTATTAGCATTTTTAACATAAAATCAAAATGAATTAAACAATAAAATACAAAATGGCAGTAATCACGAATATCGGGTTTTAATTATACACCCAAAGTAAATTTATCGTTCGAATTTAAATTTCATCATGATTTTATAGATAATAATTTGCCTAAAATTTCACCACATTTAGAAATAATTTCGTGTCTCTTTTCGATCATAACTATAACTTACATCACCTGTCATTTAAATACAAAAGATAAAATTCTTATGATTAATAAATCATCACAAACTTATTAAACTTACTCTTATATTAATCTAAACTTAGAGGTTAAATACGAGTTAAGAAGAAGAAATAAGATCAATTGCTTATATATGTACTTACAACGAACAACCTTGACTCGAATTTCTTTATATTAAAGTTATAGCGCCAAAAACCTCAATTAGATGATGATTCTGCTTTTATTTATTTAAATTAAGTTAAAACGTTTTTTTTTGTTTTTATTAATTTGATAAGAAACTAATAATTTTTCAAAGTTATATGAAATGTATGAATATATTTTGTGACATACAGGGTGTCAAATAGTACGAAAAATTGATAAATTGTATTATTTTTTGATTTAGAAAATTTTGACGGTTGTGTTTTCTATAACATTTTTAAATCTATGATAAGACTTATATTTCGATTCAGTAGTACGTTCTAATCAACAAAAATCAAAATTCCTTAAATTTCAGACATAATATTGTACTTGGTACGATACCTATACCCTGTACAAAATAAAATTTAAATTAGAACTGGTTTGGGTTTCTTGTTATTTACTTAAGTATTATTAATAATTTTGCCTCTTTGTTTTATATTTTAAATTCAAATTAAACTGCAAGACAAAATACAATAAAACTGGCTGAGATTAAATATTAACAAGAAATAAGTGGAGGGATCGTATTATACGCGTTATAAGAAATGGCTCTCTTGGGAATTCACATATACTTTTCACAGGTACTTTTTCAATTAATAAACACATTTGTAAAATTTCTACGACTGGTAGTCGCTGATTTTTCCGACGATTATATGTTAATGTTTTTTTTCGAATACATAAATAGTTCGCGGAATTTGAATGAAATGATCGCTATATTTTTTTCGACATGGAATGAATAATTATATAATGCATTTATCTACTTTATCGGAATTATATAAATAATAATGTATGTCGCTGCGCTATTTACGTGACAACGCAGATAAAATTAGGAAAAATAATAAACATTGTTTTATTGTCTATGCATACTTATCTTGAACTAGATAGTTTATTGAATTATCCAAATGTTGGCGATGATGATGATGAACTTACCTGAAAATAAAAATAGAAATCTGTTAGAAATTGTAATTAAATTCAAGCATACAAACAAATGCCAGATGATTTCAATTACGCAACTTTACCTCTTGTATGAATTTAATTCTAAATGTAATTTGTTAACCTTATTTTGAAGTATAATAAATTCTTAAATAATATGTAAAAATTCTGTTATTAATTAACATTGATAAGAAAGTTACAAAAACGAAAGTGTTTTAATACCTAACAAGAATGAATAATTCACTTCTTGCACAACTATACAATACACAAAAAAACCATAATTTGTTAAGTTGTTGGTGATGAACAAAAGATTTTAGGATTAAAAATAAGTATAAATTCTTCGATAGCGCTTCGAAAATCTTAAAATTCGATCCATCACTTAACACTAGATTTACGGGACCCGTCAATTTAACGGGTTTCGTAAATCAAGTGTTAAATAAATCAGAAAGCATAAATATTTTGTATCAGAAATATATTGTATATTAAGTATATACTGAAACGTGTATTTATTTGAATTTGTTTTCTTCCAAGGCCCTCAAATTTGCAGTATCTGTAAGTAGTATACCTATTTTTCCGGATACCCGTCAAATTGACGTGTTCATTATATTAGTAGTTTTTTATTCTGAAAAGCACTGTTTCCTTCTCGCCTTTTTTGCAACTGCTTTGTGAGCGAAGCCAGTATAGATTTTTGCTATCTCTTTCTCGGAAAACTCCCATACGACTTTTGCAAAATATGTAAACAGGATTAAACATGTGAATGGACATGACAAACAGGATTATGCTCAGTAATGTAAGAAACGCATTTCAGTTGATAGTTGATGAAAGTATGATAAATCATATCAAAAGTTGTATACTGAAGCAGAGTAACGTAGAGTTTTGGGAAAGGAGAGGAAAATTACGAAGTCACGACTGCATGCTTTTTTGAGGCAAAATCGTTGAAGACTTCATATTTATGGCTGAAGAAATGGAGCTCCAACTACTTCTCACAAACAATACCCAGAGACAAATTTATAGAAATTCTTCGATTTATATGATTTGACAAAAAAAAAGACAGTAGTTAACATTTGAAGACAGACAAATTTGCACTGATTTATAAAATGTGTAATAAATTTATTCAAAATAGCTAGAATTGCTAATAAGCCTGATGCGTATATATTAATTGATGAACAAAGGCCAGGTGCTGGTTTGGTTAGCATCGAATGTCAGAAGCAAATATCTTATAAATGGTTTGCCATATTTGGGCAAGGATGATACACGAGCGTCAAACATACCTCTGAGCGAATTCGTCGTTCTCAAATTTATGAATCTAAATACTGCGGACGAAATGTAACCACTGATAATTTTTACGAGCCTGCCACTTGCAAAAAACTACTTGCGATAAAACATGCAAATAAAAAAGAATTATCAACAACTGCAAAAGCTAAGAAAGATAAAATGCAGCAATTTTCTACGCTACTTTATAAATCGAAGAATTGTGTTCTCACAGTTTACAAGATTACATACATAAGTTTGTAAAAAATTGAAGACAATTCTAATCTGATCCCGCAGGCAATTGCATTTTATAATAACACCAAATATGGAGTGGACGTTGTTGACCAAATGGCACGAAAGTATAGTGTGAAAGCTAGGTGCCGTAGATGGCCTCTTAAAATCTTCTACAACATATTGGATTTAGCCGCCATCAACGTGTGGGTATTGTATAAGGAGACCACCGGAGTAAATATAACAAGAAAATACTTTATTTTTCAATTGGCTGAAGAACCAGCAGATAGTAATGAAGATACATACAACACTGATTCTAATTCACAGTTGGACACACAAAAATCCATCCAGCCAAATAAAAGGAATTAAGAATATTTACCAAAAATCTCAATTTACCGAAACTCATCATTTTCACGGGTTTCAGCAAATTGAGGTATACAATCAATCTCCGCAAATCTAGTGTTAATTATTTGCGTTCGTAATATTTTCCTATAATTTATTAATATTGGAACATATTTTGTTTTGAAAATTAAAGGGTTAGACCAATACAAGTTTTACCATGAGATTGGCGAATAAATTTCAAATCGACATCTCTCACCTACAGTGATTAAAAATTTTAGTCATGTATAAACACACAGTGACACAAAAAGGGACATTCAAAAAGAATACATACCGCGCATTATTAATCTCAAGAAATTGGGTCGGTTCAACAGAACACACATTAACTCGTGCGAAAGAGCCGATGCACATTAACTCGTGCGAAAACACAGCAACATTGGATGATAAGGATGTGGACTATATGTGGTTCCATCAATATGGTGCCACATGCCACAAAGCTAATTCAACAATGGAACCCATCGACTGCTTACTTTGGGGTTATCGCAAACCCCTCATTTATGCTAAGAAATCAGCAACAATTAAAGAGCTAACGGATAAAATAATAAAACATATTAGAGGAATATAAGAGTAGTTTAGCCCGGATGTCCTCCTAAATTTGAACAAACAGATTGATTTAATTATTGTACCGACCAAATGGCACAGTGGTTAAAGCTTTGGCGTTTCGATCGGGAGGTACCAGGTTCGAATCCGGAGAGAGGCAGGATGCAAAAGGAATTTTTCATCAACAGATTACGATTTGTGATTAAAAGGAACACAACTACGACCCCCCTATCGGCGTGCAAAACTCATGGGCCGACCCATCTTCCATGTCCAGTACTATAGGCTGGCATGGAGCTATGCAATGCGGAGATGGTAATTTAAATCGCTCCTATAGCCGTACGTTTTCGATTTGGCAGGAATTGCGTAAAGACGGGAAAATCAACCGAGAAAGAGCAGGGAGTGAGTGCTTCGGCCCCAGAAAAGATTGCATGGATTAAAACAAAAAAAAAAAAAAAACAAATTGATATACGCCGCTGAAGCCATGGTGAACATTTGGCCGATATTATCTTCTATATACATAAATGACATCGATCAATAAGCATGATTCAATAAAGAAATTCCAACCCACTAATTTTTTATTTACTTTTACATGGTGAAACTTATAGGGCCATCTTTTATGTAATATTAAGTCAATATTACCAAGGTTAGAAATTCATCATTTTTTGCATAATGAAAATTCTCGAAAAATGGATACAATTTACCGCTACAAAAATGCGGAAATATTGATGTAATTCTTGTTTTATTCCAAACTAACCTAAATTTTCAAGCGATTAATACATTTTTTAAAATTCGCAATAGTTCAATAGGCCGGCGGCACTAGGAAAGCTATAACCAAATTACGCCAACAAAAGAAGCGAGAATATATGAGGAAATGCAGAGAAACATCAGCTTCCAAGTGGAAAACGGAAACTCGAGAGATTATTTTGCCAACGTACTCGCGTCTTACTAAAGATTAATATCCAAGATTCACAGCCATCAAAAATACGAATGGAGAGTTGAGAACAAACGTGGCTGATGGTATCCCACTAAAACACATCACTTTCAAACTCTACTATGTATTTGTCGCTTATCCCCAAGTGAAGGAAGTAATCGCAGCTATTAGCAGACACGAGCTACTATTGTATCTTATAATTATGATATAATCTTGATGATCTGGGAGGAAGACCACCCTTATTTGGCCGCTGCATAAAAAAGATGGCATAACCCATAAAGTGCTTGCTAATGTTGTACATGCCAGAAATACCTCTCTCACCGAAAATATGATCGGTGACTATCAAAATGGTTTTCGCCCCAACCCCACTGA
This sequence comes from Nephrotoma guestfalica, assembly GCA_963691935.1. Classification (NCBI taxonomy): domain Eukaryota; kingdom Metazoa; phylum Arthropoda; class Insecta; order Diptera; family Tipulidae; genus Nephrotoma; species Nephrotoma guestfalica. The sequence goes on from OY829914.1 coordinate 216,254,518, forward strand.
TCACTTTGAGGATGATCTTGGAGAAATGTTGAGTATTACTATTCACCAACTATACACAGACTTTCAACAGGCATAAAATAGCATCAATCACGACAATCTATCGGCTCATCGCTAGACATCTAGGAATTCCAGAGAAGCTAATTCAATAAGTCAGGCCAAATTTTTGAATATGCGTATGATATCGAGCTTCTTGGACTAAATAATATCAAGGACCGTTTAATACCACTTGACCGTAATGCGAAACGACTTGGCTTGAAAATCAAGAACAGCAAACCAAAACTATCGTCACAAAAGAGCAATTCTCGGAATAAACGACCACAACTTCGACAACTTGGTAGACTTTAAAAAGCCAACGAGTCTGCATGCACAATCAAGGTTGTTTCACCATCGCATTTTCTATATTTTATCGAAGTTTGTGTTCTTTTTCCTTGAGTGAAATTGACTTACTAGAATAAACATAATTTCTCTTTCCCTAATTTCATTGTTAATTCAGAACGAAATAGTGTCCAAATTGATTCTAGAGAAACGAGACGTAAATTTCGATTAAGTATTGAAAATGTGATGGTGGAACATAACGCCTCTATGCTAACTTTTGGATGTGAGAACTGGACCCTGGACCACCAATGATTGTAGCTTACAATTTACTTTTGAAAGGTTAATCGATCTATTTATGGTCCCGCTAAATTGCGAACGAGTATCAGATTCGAATGAATCCCGAAATAGCGCATCTCCTGGAGACGTCGATATTATCGGATTTATAAAATCCAACCGAGTTAGATGGCTGGGCTACGTTGAAAGATTCCCGTCGAAACGAGGTCCCGAGTTGGGGGACCGCCGTGCAAGAGGCAAAACCCCTATCTTCTTGATGAGGATTGTTTTGCCATGCATAATATTAAAATATAAGCTGAGAGTTTATTATAACAAAAATAATAATTTTTTAACAAGTAAGAAATTTTACCTACTAAATATGACGCTTTAAAGTAAACATATGACAAATCGTGACGAATTTGATAAGATAGTAAAGTTTATGAAGTAACAACCAGATATAGCATTGCACGATAAGCTGAGATAACGCCGATTGGAAAAAAGTTTAGGGATTCGTCTCAAGGAGAGCTAAAAAGCATTGGTGGTGGTGCTAATATCCAAGCCATATTCACATCCTTAGCGAAGAAGAGATACGTTAGTTTGCCTAAGGGATGCTGTAAATGGGGCAAGAAAAGCATATAAATTCGGAGTTCTCCGTAAACGGGGAACCCCGAATTTATATACTTTCACTCCTGAAAAAAATTCACTAACCGATGCTGAATTTGTTCCATCATATAGATGATTTTGCAATCGAAATGCGAAACATCGTAAGCTAGACACAAACAGAAGTACCGCAAAGAGCCGAAACAATAAAACCTTCTGGAAAGGCAAATTGAGATTCAGGAAAGCTCGTACAAAAATTTCGCTAAATTTTGCAAACCTCAAATTGAATTATCGGCAGAGAACAATTCAAGTCAAAAAAATATCTAAGGCGGATGAAAAACTTGGCGATCGCCAAAAACAAAACGAACTATTGCAAGCCCAATTACAAGAGGACAACAGGCATATTCTTTAAAAATTAAATAATTGATTGTGGAACGCCCAAGCCACACTCCTTTTATCCCTGTGAGGTATTTTTGGTTTTAAACCGACTTTTTGGAATGTTTACTCTCGCATTGCGGAACGGCCTAATAAGCAATTGCATCAAAGGATATCCAACATCACTTTGAAAACAACTTTTAACATCGATTTGTCAATTTGGCGTGATAATACGCCCCTTATCCCTTATACTCTGTGGTTTCGATCCCTATTGTTGTAGATTGTTTTAAAACATTCTACGGCATCCCTAAATCATGACTACCACGGACCAGATAACTAATCTGTAGTTTATCACAAATGTTAAAAAACAATTCATTCAATACAATAGAAACAAAAAAATCTTATGATTGTAAAATAGATAAATATTTAAACTAGCTCGTTTTATAATCTTTATGTGTGCGCCATCTACACATTGGATTTCTCAGCCTCACTCATAATCAAGAGAGCAAAACATACTCTAAAATGTTTAACCTTCAGATAGCATAACCGAAACCGATGGCTGTACCATGCTAATAAAGCAATCTTGCTTAATACCGGTTTTGATAACCGCTGTTTGGACTTTTTTCTTTCCTTTAGAACACATTTGAATGTTGTGTTACTTTTTTATTATCAATGCAATCTGTTCTGGGGCCAAGGATCTCCCAACTCTTTCGCGGTTAACTTTTTGCGTCCTTATTTTTACGCCAGTGTCAGCTAATTCGAGGACATACGGTTATAGTGTTAATAAGAATTTTGTAATAAACCTGGAAAAACCTTAAATTGAGAAATAATTTTTCTCACTGATGGGCATCGACAACTGAAATATGTCTTTGTAGACATTACGTACCTTTTCTTGTTTCTTTACTTTTATGCAGCGAACTTAATAGCGTAAAATCGTGATAAATGCCTGAGTAGTAAATATAATACATATCCGTGTTAGTTTTGGTTTATTAATGTTTATAAAAGAAACATGCAAACGGATATAATTTGAGGTTGAGAGTTTTGATTTAAGTGTGCTAGGTACAAACGGAACTCTACAAACCTCATACTTATCTTGTGGTTTTAACTTTGTAAAATCACCTCGAGTTACAGATTACTAAACGTCTGCCATATTGTTTGACGTAATTATGTGTGCATATGTTTAAACATCAAAAGATGACTATTTCTTAAAATGTGTAATACGAAAATCATTTTTTGTGTTTGTGTTACAATCGTCATATGCATATGCTATTCTACAATTGAAATTGCATAACACGTCTGGTGTTGAACATAATCATAAATTTTTCCTTTTCGTTTTGTTTGCTCAGTGTTACACATTTTATGAATCATGAAGAACACTAGTTTTTCTTGTTGCTGTATGTTTAGTTTATTTATACAAAAAATTCAAGTTAATACAAAAAATTGGCTTTTTGATGGTTGATTGACGAAATGAAAAAAAAAATTCATATTTCTTGATAATTTATGATTTTGAGTTAATGTAAATATTTTAAAGAATTGTAAATACAGGAAGTCATATTTACATATATAAAAAGGTATATAGAAGTAGTTTACATATTTATTTTCCAAAGTGGATCAGAGTTTAATGCATTTTATTCAGTAGTAACCTTGGCAGAAAATTGATGACCAGTTAGTCATTATGGGTTTTGTTTATTGTAATACGCGATACGATTTGATAGAAACACATGTGTGTATTAAATCGCAATCTCTTGCTGAATCATACAGACAGATATAAAGAATATAGCTTCGTTATTATTTCCTATTTGGTCGTAATTGTATAACTGCTTTCTTTTGTAACGTGCACTTGCGTTTGTTGTAAGCAATTCAACGGATAATTAGTTTAATCCCTCAATTATGGTTACTCAAGTTTGTTAATTTTGGATAAATGCAACTTTGGAGTCATAACGAATATGTTCAGTTGGTGTAAAAACCATGTTTTAGCGTGTAACTCAATACGTCTTGATGTTGTTCACATTAGCAGCAATTTAAAAAGAAATTAACACATGGTTGTTAGGGGCAAATAGAACCAATTACCGAATTATTTAGAACCATAACTTATTCCACTTTGTTTCTAAAATATTTACACCAAACTGAATCAATCAGTAGGCCAGAAAAATACACTTCAAACAAAAATGATATGAACATGTTTTTCCCAGTTCCTTATTTCCAGGGAAAGCCAGAAGAGTGCCACAGTTTCGATATGGAAAAATAATTCCTAATTTCTAAATCAGATCAGTTTTGGTCACATTTTTTTTTTAATCTAGCAAATCCGTTGCGATATTTAGCAAAGCAATCTGAGACTTGACAAAATAATACGAAATGCGAATTAAATGTTTTGGATAAGACATTTCCATTTACGAAAAAAATTGTGTTTTTACGAAAAAATATTTAATTTTACATCGCATTGAACAAGCCCGGCATAACGTTTATTGTCATTAGTATGTCGTTATTTTTTACTTCGCATAAATTGGCATCCTTATGTGAAGTTAAAAAAAAATTCTTAACAATTATTTGTACTAATTCGCCTGCTCAAAAGCTGGGACGATGGAAAAAAGTGAGACAACGATACGATATAATCACCATAAAAACTGAACCGATTCATAATTTTTTCATGTTTGATGCTTACAGACGCAGGAAACAAACAAATCTAACTACAGAAAAATTACATCCAGTAATATAAAAGCGTGTACTATACTCCTTACACGTATTCGCAAACGACAAGTATCGTGTCTTGGATTTCGGTCAAAATTGACCCCAAGATTTAAACCGGATCAGGTCAGGCGTCACGAAATACAGAAATATTTTCTGAATTATTTCGTGCCATTTAATCCGAACCTGTACTAAAAATGGTTATGGTGTGATATGATATATCTTAGGTACAAATGATATATCTTAGGTATCTTAGGCTCTACTTGGGATATATTGTTTTTGTATTTTATTTTGAGCGCCCAATAGCTCTACTATAAGGTGCTTCAAGCTTATCCATTCATTTTGGGACACCCTGTATATATTATGAGGCAGCTAATATTCTTTTTAATTTGTATGACCAATGAACGGTAAACCCCCTTACTGACACCTGCAATTGGCAAATATCATCTCAAAATAACCGTTTGATAAATTTTAGATATAAAGAACAAAAATAATTTTGCGAGATTTTTTTTGTAAAATTACGGCTCTATTTAAAAAAAAAAACTGGTTAAAATATCGGAAAAGCGACTCGTCCTTTGAGGCTATCCACGACTCGATCTATTTTTTGGTATCTTCATAAGAAGTGAAGTTTTGTTCAGACAGATCATGAGACATCTCATGATCTGTCTGAGACAAGTCAGGAAAGGAAATCAAGGAAATCAGAAAGAGCAATGTCTGGAGAATATTGCGGGAGAAGTAGAACTTTCCATTTCAGCGTTTCCATATCTGTTTTGAATGACCTTGCAACGTGGCGTCGTCGTTGTCATACTGAAAAATAAGTTTATCATGTCACTGCTGAATAGCGACAGTATATCTTTCAATGCTAGACTCAATCACATCAATTGTAGTCTTCGAGGAGCTCATAGTACACTACTACAAAGTGACTCCATCAAATACAGAGCAGAGTTTCGATCCATGAAAATTCGGATTTGCGGTCGATGTTGATTATGACCGGGCAAATCTTTCCGATTTCGCCGTAGGAGTAAGCACTGAATTGGGCAACCCTAGTACTGTGGTAATTGGCCTGGTGTGGTATCTTGTAACTGGCGTCTCTATCGTAAACTATGACATTTTAGACGGTATATTTACTCAGAACGTGTTTTTTGTATGTGTGTTTTAAGATTTCATTTGAGTGCAAAATTGGAACTAAATCGAAAAAAATATCGTGCGATTATTTTTTACAATTTTCGACGTGGATTAACTCAACAATAGTCCATTGATGAACTTATTTCGACTTTTAAAGCGCGACGAAGCACCATCAAGGGCCAGTGTTTATCGATGGTTTACAGAATTCAATTGTGGCCGCTGTTCGCCTTGTCGCGACCAATTTCGTGAAGGTCACCCGAAATCGATTGTTGTTCCAAAACACATTAATTCTGCACATGGACTGATACTGCAAGATCGTCATGTGGCTTATCGTGAGATTGAGGCATTCTTGAGCATTAGTGGGAGCAACATACACTCAATATTGCACGAACATTTGGCCGTCAAATAGATAAACGCTCGAAAAAAAAACTCGTGTCAATTGGTCGAAAGAAAAGTTAAAAAATTATGATCGCAGTGCTTTAAAACATGTCTATAACATCGTGAAAGATATCGAATCTTGGATCTATGCATATGAGAGCTCGAAACCAAACAGAAGCCGACGGTGTGGATGTTCCAATATGAGCCAAATCCAACAAAAATTGTTTATGCACGAAACACTTCAACGTTTTTCGACAATTGAAGAAGCGGTTGAGCTAAAAAATGCATGTTTTGGAAGTACCTGAATCGGAGTGGAAAAAGTGTTTCGATAATTTTTTGGTCAGAATACCAAATAACCTACCATTTTTCATGTTATTTAACATATTAACATGGTCAAATTTAGTCTCTGGAATATAGGCCATTATTTTATACTATCTTTTTTCTAAATGTGTATGAAAAAGAAAAAAAATATTGTTAAACAAATTAACATGTCACTTGTGATTCAACTCATACATTTCACACACGGATATTACGCCTGTTTTCTGATAAATGTTTACATACGTGACATGCTTGATTTTCACAAATGGTAACTTTTAGTTATGTGAAAACTTGCAGTTATGCGAATCTTGGAATTCATTAATTTCCAAAGTATTCATAGTCTCAGAGATTCAGCAGAGGTTAGTTTTGGATATACTGAAAATTTTACCAGAATATTTAATTTATTTGATTATTAATTTTATCGATAATTATTGAATAACTGGAAAAGATGAACCACAAGTATAACAACCATTTCACCAAAGCGTAAAACAACAACTTTCGTATCAAAACGACGCTCCAATATTTTACAAGTTGATCTGATTTTCTCCAGCTTAGATCGATATCGGTTAGAAATTTAAGTACTTAGAAATGGAATTCCTTTTCCTGATAAATAATTTATTTACATTTATTTATTTATTTAATATAAATAATGCAGACATACATTCGTGGTCAGAAAATTAGCGACTGTGTCTGTAACATTATGAAATTTCAAAATTTCAAAGCTGATAACATTGATCCACCATCTATTGTTTAGAATTTGTAATTAGTTACACTACCATTACCTATAATCAAAGGAGGCTTCATTATTGGTATATTTAAGGTATTCCTCAGAAAACAAAAAAGCATCAAATAACAGAGCTCTCACAATAGAAAAATTTTTCCTTTAACCTATCAAGTTTATTTGAAAATAAAACTTGAGAAAATTTTTTTTTGCATTTTTACCTTAAGGAAAAAGTTAATAAGCTCTAAACTCTTTGACTTAAGGAAAGACTAATGAAGTTAGCTACTATTCAAAATCGGATCGCCTATTTAAAAAATCATGAAGAATGGCCCTTTCTTGACATTTGTCGCGGTTAAGAAAGAGTACTCAGTCTGGAAATTTATGAACGAAATTTGCAGAACACTCCTTCACAATAGGTCAGCCCGGTATATCTATTAAATAAAGGAATCTGAGAGATCGAATTAATTTTGAAAATAACCAATCAGATTGGAAAGGGCACTATGGCGTACAAAAAGGGCAAACAAATTGTGGAGTGACAAAACAAAAATAAATCTTTTTGTTCTGATGGCAAACAATATGTCCGAAGACCAAAAAATAACGAATTTTGTCCAAAATATACAAAAAACGGAGGAGCATGGAGGAAGTAACATTAAATTGTGGGGTTGCTTTTCACATTATGGTGTTTGGGTATATTTATTGGATTAAGGGTGACATGGATCAACACCTCTATGTTAATAATATCCTACAAAACGTGATGTACCCATATGCAAAATACAACATGCCCTACGGTGGGTGTCTATGCAGGGTAACGACCCGAAACACACCTCAAGACAGGCGAAACAGTTTTTTGTGGATAAAAAATGAATGTTATGACTTGGCCCACACAATCTCCTGATCTCTATCCAATTCAGCATCTATGGAAAGATATCAAAGTTGCTGTAGCCTCCAAAGATAAAAAAAATCGGCGCGAATTATGATTGGCAGTTAAGGAAGCGTAGATACCACTTCAACGATGTCGAGCCTTAATCGACTCATTGAGGCAGTCATTGATAATAAAGGACATGCGACGAAGTATTAAAAAATTTCATAATGAATTTTGTTCTAAATAAGTTGTAGATTTTCTGTTTTTAAACATTATGGAATTGCCCCTAATTTTGTGAGCAGCCCTTTCAACATTTAAGAATTTTAAAATAAAACTAGTGGGCTATAAAAACAACATTATTTATTTTTTGTAACAAAATGCTAAAGTACTAATGAAAGTAGTATGCGAAATTAAATATAAATATTAGATGTGTTAAAATACTTTATGTTTTTTTGTCACTGTCCCCAATTTTCTGACCACGGCTGCATATTCCGTCGGTCCTGTTCGTCACTTTTTAACTGAGGTCACCCATTTACCATTTCAGATAATCGTAGTTGCTACCATTTTTTGGAATTGCTATAGCAACTACTAAATACTAAAATTTAAACGAGCTCTACTTTATGGTTACTAATATTGGTGCTTTATTTTTAGTGATTAATTTCATAGTTATAGAAACCTAGTTACCAAATATAACGAATCTTTTAGGATCAGTTGACCTAACCTAAAGCCCTTTGTTAATAGGCCAAATTGAAAATTACTTATAATTAATATTACTACATAATTTTCTAAAAGCTGTCTAAATATAGTTATAGAATATTGGAAGAAAATTATCTGAAAATTCACAAAATCTGTTGATTTTCAAAAATAGTATAACTTCTATTGTATAGCAACAGTTAGTTCTATAAATTCGGGCCTAAATAAAGTTCAAAATTAAATTATAATAGTTGTTGTAATGTAATGTCTTGTTAAGATTATTTCAGGCTTCCAGCCCTGAAATAATAAACAAATTAAACACACGAAAATACATTTTCTATTAACAACTAAAATTGTGGTAGCAATCATTTATTTCAATAACAATAAAAAAATGTTTAAAACGTAATTTAATATCTCGTAGCATTTATTTAATAGTCTAGTCTCTACATTAGATATCAGGAAGAATAAATAAAATTAGCATATAAAGTATAAATTACAAATAAAAGTAGCTACGTAGACAGAGAAACAAAAACCCATTTTATTTTATGAATGTAAGAACATAAAATTGGTCCCGTTAATCGTGACCAATTTCCGGCGTAAATAAGTTATCAAATTTATAGATCGGGTAGATTTCCAGCTTTTAGCTTTTTTTTTATATATCTAATATCAAACGGCAGAAAACGTACTTCAATTTCTTTTTTATATTTAAAATAAACTATTTAATTTTTTTCCTAAAATATTGATTTACCAAATTAAATCAATTTAAGTTGCTGCAAAGCTTATACAACTTGCTAGAATTACGCCAAACTCTTGACTTACAGAGAGTTGATTAAATGGATTAAATTACTAAAGAACCGAAAGATGGAACAGAAATTTAATTTGTTGCATTACATTTACTTTTCGACCAACATAGCATAATTGATTTTAGTTATACGTCTCGATGTAAAGGGTGGGCCATCTATTGGTATATTTTTAAATCATAGGCTATAGCAACACTTTATTGAAAGATTTGCTTGAAATTTTGAAAGCACATTAGTCTGATATTCCGCTTCACGAAACAATCATGTTTTTGATTGCGGAGCGTTTCGAAATATTGAAAATTTATTTTAAAAGTCAGTGTTGTGTAGCCGAAACCGTCCGAATTTTGGAAAAAAATATTGATCGTGAAAGAGCGCCATGTGGAACCGCTGTAGTGAAATTGGTGAAGAAAGTTCATGAGAAAGGCTTGCTATTGGATGACAGAAGTGGTCCCCGAGCCCGGATAGTGCACACGCCCGCGAATATTGCGGCTGTGATCCATAGTGTAGGACAGAATCCACCTACCTCAAGTTCTCTGCGTAGGTCATAGACCAGCTTGATGACGTCGAATTTGGTCCAACAATCATATTTTCAGACGCAGCGCATTTCCATCCCGGGGACTATGTAAACAAGCAGAACTGCCGGAATTGGGATTCGAAACAGCCACACGTAGTCGTTGAGAAGCCAATGCATTTTGCTTCGAAAACGCTGCTGGAAACGTCGTTACCGTTAATGGCGACCGTTACAAGTTCATGCTGACCAACTTTTTGACGCTATGAATCTGAACAACCTTTGGTTTCAACAAGGTGGCACCACATGCCATACAAACGAATAATCAGCCATTATTCGGAGATGTCAATTGGCCTACGCGGAGCTGTGATTTGATGCCGTTAGACTGCTTTCTATAGGGTTCCGTTAAGGATACATCTAGAGACAATTCCAGCTTTAAAACATAACAATGCAACAGTTATTTGCGAAATAGGCGCCCAAATCATCGAAAAAGGTCTTAAAAATTGGACTCACAGGATGGCTTACTGTAAGGCCAATAGAGGGAGTCACGTCAACGAAATTGTTTTTACATTCTTAAATCGGAGACTATAACCTACACATTAAAAAAAAGTTTCACGTTTTATAGCGTTTTTAAAAAGAAACTTTTAAATGACCCACCCTTTATGATGAATCAATTTCTATAAATTTTTTAAATTGTCTGTTTCTTTCAATACTAAAATCGAATTTTATGTGGTTTTATTTATGCCTTATTACAACTAATAATATTTTTATAAATTTTTTACGAGCACTCTTAATATTTTCTGGTAATTGTTGAGAATTTAATGAGTTCATTGTCCTATAATGACATCTTAGTGATGATTAATGGAGCCTAAAAATAGGAATAATATATTTATTCTTAATATTTTCATACCGAATTAACAAAGCGGATGGTTTCACATGCAACACAAGCGTCTTCTTACATTGGCGTCACTCTTAAATGAATATGTTAACTAGTATATTCTAAAGAAAGTGAAATCGTTAAAAAATATTTTTGAACTGAGGTTAGTTTTAACAATTTTTTTTAAAAATAGTGTAAACCTCTTCGGGAATTTTGGCAACACTTAATTTTTCTGATAAATCGAGTAACAATTTGTAAAATATAATTTGGTTCATTTGGTTCATGTGGTTTTAGAAAATCCGTTGTTCTTGATAAAGTTCGTCTATGGTATTAAACTTAACAAAAATAATTTAACAAGGGAAAAATATAAAACCATTTCCTATCAAAATATCTCGTGTCTTTAAAGTAGTTTACTTCCTAAACCGTATTAACTTGGTCCCACGCCATTAAACTGTAGGCCAGACTTTCAACCAAAATCATTTTAGTATTATGTTTCCATGATTTACTACTTCTCTACTTCTAGTACATATTTATAACAGTTTTTTATAGTTACACAGTGTCACATTCATAATTTACACATATCAATCATTTAATTAAAATTTGTAACTCAATTTTATAAATTATTTAGCAAAATGTATTTAAAAGCGTCAATTCAGAAATACAAATAATACTTGTAGTAAGTCAATCGAATATGGTTTTCTCTAGAAATATCGTTCCAAAAAATTATATTTTTCTGTTTTCGGAAATATTTGACCGCCTTCAAAACTAACACAGTGTAACTTATAATTTATATAATTAATGGGTGATCAAATACTTGGTTTATAATTTAAAAAAACACATTAAAATTGTTAAAATGTATGAAATTTTTATTTGAATCGATAAATCAATGTTTGCCATTTACTTTTAAATATTATTTCATGTAAATGTTGCCACGGCTAAGTGGTCCATGCGGGATGCCCAAGTTTTCACCACTTTTTCGAGCATTTTGGCTGGTATTACGCTAATGACACGTTTAATGTTATCTTCCAATTCTGCAATTGTTGTTGGTATATTAGCATATACGATGAACCTCACGTAGCCCCTTAAAAACAGTCAAGAGGAGTCAAATAAAAAACCAATTTCGGTAAAGATTTCGGTAAAAACATATTTTCCTCAAGATGTTCTTTCCCATTCACTAAAACTTCATCGAGCTGTATTTCATACACCTACAGACCAAGATCCTTGCGCAAAACCTTCCACGTAGTCGATTACGCATCTGATTTGGTGGATTGATGTACAATAATGTGAAATTGGTGCGAAATTTTGTCAAAATGGCTTGAATTGCTTGCTAAGTTAGTCGTTTATGACGACCAGAAAATGGGCGAAGAACACATTTTTCACTAAAACCGAATTTTGATAATAAAATTAAATAAATTGTAAATGTTGTTCGGATGTAAGTCATTCCATGATAAAATGGCATTGCTAATTGAGAGCGCAATTGGCTTTGATAGATGTCGCTAATAACGCGTGATGTGTCAAAAACATATACATGAAAAACCAAAAAGGCAAAAAATCATCTTTACTAACATTTGCATTACAGTGAAAAAACTAACGATGACTTTGAAAGTTTCGAATCTTGACCCGATCGTCTCGGCTTAAAAGGAGTTAAAATAATACGGAGGTAGGCTTTTTTAAATCAACAGCCCATCTGGCACTGTCAAAATTATACCAAATCCTAAGACACTTCCATCCATTTTTCGGAAAAATCAAAAACATGAATATAGTTTATTTAATATTATATCTATAGATGTCGCTAGTCCTTTTTTCGGCCCTATTTGTATTGTTTTATATGCCGATATATTGTTTTGTTCAATAAATTATTTACCAACCTATTTCGGAATATATCACGATATTCTTTCGCCTAATGCCATCTTTTGGAAAATTAACTAAGTTGTAAGTTCCAGCCAGTAGATAGATAAGTTGTCTTTCGAAAAACATGATCTATTCAAATCAGTAAAATTAAAACGGAATGGCCGATATGTATTGACTGGCATGATAAATAAATAAACTATGAAGTTACACAAAATATATATGTCTAAAATTAATCGAAATAAAATTAAAATAAAGTCAAAATTCAATTTATTTTGTAGACCACAAACTTCAATTTCCAAAATATTTATTATAGATACATAATATACGGGCATACATACATATCCATATATTATATGAATCTATATTCAAGTTTGTCAATATAACTGGAACATTTTTTGGAAAATTAATGGTATTTAGTTTTTAAAGGCATTACACAAATGGTGTTGAACTGGAATAAATTTTAGCTAGTTGCTGTTCGGTGAAATTTTGCGTAAATAATTTATTTTTACAATTCATATTTATGTTAACCCTATATACCCGCGCAACTTATGTTACCACAACGACAAGAAAGGATCTCCAAATAGAGGTTCATGCTGATTTGCGATAAACTAGCGTTTTATATCAATTAATAATTCGAAGTTGTCCAGAATATGCAAAGATAAATTAACGTGTTATCAAATCGATGTTGTGGTTCAATGTATTGTTAAATTACATTTTCAATTTATATTGTTTAACCGAATTTATAATGTCCGAGATTTACACCCCCGAGCTAGGCGTTAATCGTATCGTGTTGAGAGCCGGCCAGACTGGAACACTTTATAAAAATTAGTTAGGTCTCTAACGGTGTATCCGCATACATGGCGTTATCTGGACTATTCAGCCTTACTTGTGTAATGCATGCGGATATCTGCACAAATGGATAAAGGCGTTATCCATTTATGCAGATATAAACATTTCTTCACTACTCTAAATACTCTCTACTAAATAAAAACTAAGTCTGATGTTTAAAAATCCGGTAACTACTACTGGCGAGAAAATAGTCCTTACACCTGCTCTTCAAGGCGACACAATATAACAAAAATAATGACGTTCCTTCAAAAACTACCTCTAGGGATTTACGAATAAATCTGCTCCCTATATGTATAAAATTATCAAACCAAGAACATCTGGAAATATCTAAAACAGCTGAAAACGATTCCGGTAGCGAAGTGAACGAATAATAAGGATGAAGCGCTCGTATGCGCTAAAAGGACGAAATGGGCTAGGTTGCTGGTAACTCCAATAAGCCTTTCAAAAAGGTACTTAAATCTGGAAAAGGCTCTAATCATCACCTACCTGAGCATTATGAGAGAAAATTCTGAACCTGCTTCGTCCTGTCAGAATCAAATGAAAGATGACAACGGGGCCATATCATGTTGACGACAGGTCAACAATTATTATATTAAAACGAGAATCGGCACTTCACCGGAAAGGTGAAACTTGTGACCAGGTACAGGCTCAGTTAAGTCTCGTCAATGGATTAGAAGAACAATGTTGACGAATTTGGGACTCCGGAACTAGGGGAATGTATCTTGACCGATATCCCGCAAAAAGTCAGTCAAAGAATAGTAGAAAACTAGAAACACGCTCGGCCGACTCGAAACTTACTAGGGTAATAGGATTACTTACTAGTCTGATACCACTATGTGGACTGCCGAGCTCTCCAGTACAGGCCAGCCACGGCTGCTGTCCTATATAAAATTAATACAGAAGATAAAATTCACGCGGTCTTAATCCAAGCCTTGCAGTAGAGACCGAGTATTTGGCCTTAGGAGAGGATACTTTACATTGCTTTAGACAAAAAATACAGATACACATTTTTGTATTCTCACTAAAAAAACCCTAAACATGTTGTTACTAAATAATTACAGCACCAGTTGATGTAACTACGGTTAGCATTGATATGGATTGTTAAAAGCTCTCACTAATATTAGTGTGCTATAAACGATTTTAAACAATTTAAGTCTGCAGCATCGGATGTCACCATCCTGCGAATGTTCAGCAAACTGTGACAAATTTGTGGAAAAGATAGTAGCTCACATAAGTTAAAGTTCGATCGAGCATATAAGCTGAAAGAATCATAATATGCTTATTGCAAGGCGAAATCGGTGGAACTGCACTCCACTCGGTTTTATGCCTTATTAAGAAATCCTTTCAATAAATATAATTATCTATGATAGTTTTTTTAAATTTACAGAAATCGTCAATAACGTGACACCGAAGACGATCACTCTGATGCTCACATGCCTAGGTGTGGATGAGTCTCTTAGAGGCTGAATAGATTAAATGCTGAAAGATAGAATCTTACGGGCAACGTGGGTGGCTTCCCTATCAGCATAATTATGAGTAGCGACACTGAAGTGCTTTCTCTTCTTCTCTGGAACCTAAACGACCTGTTACTGAATATTAGAAGAGTGGTTTTCGAGTAGTTGCTTATCCGGACGATGTTAATAAATATCCTTGCACTCCAAGGAGCGCAACTCCAGCGAAAGTAAGCCATTAGTCTCAATTCCATCTCCATGTGGATCTGTAATGTCCTCGAACTTTTTATATTTATGCCCATCACCATTCCTTGTGAAGAGGATTAGGACTAATATTCCCACAAGAGAGGCCACGGAAATAGTTCTGAATCTAAAAGGTGATTACTTCTTCAAAGATGGTTCAAAGCTCTATAGGAAGATTGGAGTTGGATGTTCTATGATAAAATAACCATAAACCTCCTTTCTGCTTGCTTGAATATTAAACGTTTTTCAAGCTAAATTAAATGTGATAAAAGAAGCCATCAGCTGGTTAAGATACATCGTAATATCTGAAAGAAATTTTTTCATTTGTACGGACAGTCCAGCCTCGCATTAAGTTCCAAAATCACTTTTCCTTACGTCGAAAATGCCCCCGAATTGGCTCTCATATCTATGAGATGGCCACTTCTACATTCACTTTGAGGTTATTTCTCTTCTAGAGAAAGCTATGAAACTAACGATTGAAAGATAGGTTAAAAGCGCATAATGTTTAATAATTAGGCAAATTTGGGCAAAATTACGCGAAGGCGTTATATTAGCTATTAAAGAGCAATGTCTCATTGGTATTCACGCGAACACACTAGATGCCTTCTCACGTGATTACCTTTCATCTGCCTATGTTTAGCGCCGAACAGAATGAAATTTCGGGTGAAATTTTATCGATGGAAGCTCTGACAAAATCGTGTCAATGCTCAAATTTAGTTGCAGTGTCAAATTCTGTAACCAAGTTTATGTTATTTCTGACATGCGCTGCGATTCAATAAGTCTTTCATAATATTTGAATGAAGTTGCCGTAATTTGTCGAGAGCAAGAGATGCAAATTTTACTTTTTCACATCGACCTGCTCAGCGTTCTGATATCAGTGTAACATCTCCATTCTGGTTACAGAATCGATTCAAATTTAAAAAAACACACATAAAGCTAAACAGTGGAGGTTTTTGTGTGGTACTCAATAAAAAAATAATTTCTTGTGTTTAGGCGTCATTATTTTACGAGTGAGTAAGTTCGATAATTTTGAATTCCTGATATTTTGAGTGAGCAACGGTAATTTTATTTACCCTTTGCTTTGAAAATGTTGATGGTTAAGATATTGTCCGCCTTCGCTTTAACCAAAGGCTACAAAACACGTTATTAGAATTACCCCGCCAGACCGAGACAAACAATTGGTCCAACTGTAAAAAATCAGAGATAAAGTATAGATACTGACTGGGAAGTCCCCAGTCAGTATCTATACTTTTATACCTCGACTATAAGAGGTTGATTACATAGAGGGCCAATATTAATTAATACCGTGTTTTTATTAATTTAGAATCTGTGTTTTCGTAGTTAAAAACTTTACACAGAAATAAAGAGTTGACACACAATAAATAAAATGCTACTATTCGGCGTGCTATATTTTAATTTTTTACGTTTCGTTCATTCCTTTTTCTTACTACATAGGTTTTTTTACTTGACGGTGACACCCAACAAAGTTCGCATCAATCATTTTTACTCAGTACACGCCGCTTTACTAATAAAACTTAAACCATATCATTACTTGGCTGTATGAAGTTATTGAACAAAACGACGGAAGAATAAACGTCTATACTTCTTAATTTACCACCGGCAGTTTAATATGCATATTTCTTTTAAACAACAATTTTAAATAACAAGATTCTTAATCATCATCTTCATCATTACTATATTCACGGAAATTCCTACAAAAAATATATAGCTTAAGGGATAAATTCACACAAAATCTTTATAAAAATATCTTTTCGCAAATATTTGACCAGAAAAAGGAAATTAAAAAGCAAAACGTCTAGAAAAGAACCGCGACCGTAGTTATAATATTAATGACGCGCGCATACTTTATTTTAATTGTAAATAGCGCATTCTTCGGTATAATACAAATTTCATATAGAGCCTCACAACTAAAACAACCATTTTCATACTTATCGCTAAATCTGCTTTATATCATGTTGAAATACCAGGCCCGGTGAATGTGCTTTTGCTTACCTAAAAATAAAAATAATAAAAATAAAAAGTTAGTAAAACAATTTCTTATTTAGTTTTATTATATTCTATAAATAGAAACAAGATTTCGAATTCTATTATGTTCAATATTGGAACGTACCAACAAAAAAGATAATCCGGACTAATTGAATATAATCCTGAGCCGTATACGTTCACTGAAATCAAACGAATTATAAAGCTCGTAAAGAACATTCGTGCTTGCCTCATTTTAGATCCCAATTATCTACATGTGTACAAAAAATATATATCGGAAAACTTGCGTGAATATATACTCGTACTTTACTTTCTTTAAAAATCAATTTTCAAGTTCATGATATTTCAAAACGAGGGTAAAAGTTGTGTGTATGTTTACGAAACATGTTTGGTATACTCGTATATCTAAATAAAATATTAGTCCTAGCGACCTGCTGTTGACGCTTACAAATCATGTAATAATAATGTGTACAAAAAAGCAATGTTAACAACCTTTATGATTGATGGCTTTGTATTGTTATTGTTTTGCGGATTAACTATTTAAGGAGTTATATCTGGTTTAACAATTTTTTATCGTCAACAACACCGACAAAATAATTTTTCTTTCAATTTATTAAAAATCTTATCACGTCTTGGTATTTATTGTGTGCGTGTAACACCAATTTTGGTATTACAAGTGCATTGTCTGTTTATGATTGTTTCTTCTACTATGTACAGTGTACACAAATTTGTATTGAAATTAAATAAACCGCGACCCTTAAATACTTATCTTATATTCCCCTCATAAGATCTTTATTATAAAATATAAATACTTCCTTTTACATAAGTATATATTGTATATTATATTAAATTATGTTAAGTAATATTTCATATCGAAATATATTTTCGAAATATCAATTATTGTAATTCAATTAATTAATTGAATAAAGTACTAAAACTATTGCTTGAATATTCTATTTTTATCTTTAAGGTACAGATCAACCACGACAAACACTGTTTTCGACATATCCAGAATTTATTATAGAACTTGGTTGTACTAAGTGGCCATGACTGAATTTTACACCTGCACGGCGCAAGTCGATGCCGAACAGTATGCATAAGCCAAAAGAGACCATAATAATTGAAATTATTATCAACTTTGCGTAATAGTTACGATTTTTATAATTTTATTTCCTATATAGTTGGAATTTTATAATCTTAATTATTCATAATTGATTTGAACAAGATAGAATATTTGTGTAGGGGTTGGATAATCTTATAAAGTAGTTCTGTTAACTAGAATTAAAGTGAAAATTATTTAAATTGCTGTTTTTCTACATTTATTGAAGTGTCTACAAGTAATAATGTGTTCGCTTAGTTTTAAAAAAACACGATCGTTATGTCATGCATGTTTATTGGTCATTTATACGCAGGAATAAACTGGTAAAGTAGTTTTAGTTTATAAGTTAAGGGCTCTTTAGATAATATCCAAATTTTATAACATGAATTAACGGAAACAATTTTGACTAAATTGTGTCCGGCCTTCAACACCAGTATTAAGCTACAAAAAATGAATTGCAACTCAATAAAAGACCGGAGAAAATATATTGTATTTTTAGATTAGGGACAATTGCAATTTGCTCCCAGCTTTATTAACACACAATTGAATGAAATTATGTCAAAAACCGCGTTTCGTGTTTAATGTATCCTTTCAGGCTATCATCAACGGACTCAGTTAATTATTTTAAAGATAAATTTAAGTTTGGGTTGTCTAAATCAGAAGACTTAAAATTCTGTGAAGGTATTTTTTATGGACTAGGACTAAAAAAAAGTAATGGCAGAATCGTTCTGGAGTAAGTGAATGAGTGTAGTACTACTGATGTTTCATCCGTACTTATTATCTTCTCCCTGGAAGCCGCTGCACTGAATTTAACGTCGATGTCTGACTCCTATGGCGCTACACTAATGAGAATTTGTTAACTTTGAGCTGTGAGGGATCTTCAACATGCTATTACTATTTATGCTCGTCTGCGAATAATAAACATACGTCATTAACTGGTTTAATATTAAGTAAATTTGTTTTATAATAATAATTTACTCAAAAATAAATATAAAAATAATAAAAAATTAAATGGTTGTTAAATTTGTTTGGTGTCGGAAGCTTTATTTCAATTAATAAGTTTGCATTTCCGACCCACAGAATTCACAAGTTTTAATATTTTTTTGCGATAAGATCGTCATAACATTTTCCCATAGTCCCATTTAATTTTTTTGTTGTTGGAACCCAACTCATACTTAACATTCCCCGAAATTACTGAATGACTCCTTCCAATTCCAGTAACCAAAACCCTAAGACACTATAAGAGAAAAGTTCAAACTTCATAATATTACCCCCGCCATTGTTGACGGTTCACCGTTAACTCAGTGCACCGTGCCTTATATGTTTGTCTTTGGGTTAAATAAATTAAAATAAACTTAATTAATTAATTATGATCAGAATTTAATTTCATCTGAACATAAACCATAAATCAACTAACTCAATCACCGGATATAAATTCGAATCAGAAATTGTGTGGAGATCTAAAATATGATTTTGAGTCTGTTCCAACAACAAAACCTAATAGGACCGAAAATGACGAAAAGTAGTGAACTTTATGGGCTGGAAGTACTGGGGAGAGTGCCTTTCGTGTTTAGACGAAATTAACGAGAATGTTGGATTGAACTCCTGAAGAATGAAATTAGCGTTCACAATTTCAATCTTTTTTCAATTTCAATCCTGATCATCAAAAAAAAAATATTTTAATAACTTATTTTATTGAAAGCCATCGACAATAACCGAGTTCTTTTCAGTCTTCGCCATGCCCTTATATCTTAAGGGAATCCAGTTCGCTAAAGACATGTAAGTCCCTTCCTGACAAGTACGACACGACTACTTTCGAACTTTCTTTCTCTCGCCACTAATAAAAAGAGTCACAGTATACTATTTAGGAAATCTGTATATCGATCTTGTACTGTGAGTCACTCATTTAAAATGAGTAAAGCAAAAAATATCGAATACGTATACACTGTATAATACACAATTATGTCTTTGTATTTGTATTTTTCAGTTTAATTGTTCAGTTCAGTAATTGATCAGTTTAATTGTTATGGTGCTTATTTCCTTTTCTCAACACATTACGTCTGCTCTCGAGCAGCATCACGAGCTGTGGAGTAGAGTGTCATTATTTAACATGCTAAGGTATTTTATATTTAATATTTTTTTTAAAATAAATTAATTTTATATGTTTAAATTTTATAAATAAATTTAATTTAAACTTCTTAAATTTTAAAAATAAAATATTAATTATAAAAAAAAATCGAAAATACATAAATATTTAAAAAGTAACACTATCTTGTAAAGGCGGATTCAGTGTTGCGTTAGTTTCTTTTCATTCGTTTAAAGAATTTTTACGACCAACCAATCACATTGTTCCAAAATGACGAATTTTTCTTCATTTTTTCGAACAACTCAAAAATATGGCGTTTACAATGGTTAACCCTTTGAGTGCCAAGGAGCGCAATCGCCCTCTTCAATATAGGAATCAAAAATCTCATCAAGGGTTAATAGAATAAACAAAAAACAATGACATGTGGTTTGTATGTGTATAGTAAAGTAAAATAATTATACGCGCGTCACTAACATAAACATAAGTACTACTACTATATCTTTCCGGTGACACTCATTTCGTTTCACACATTTTGGGACAAAATCGATACACGTAAGTTGTTAATTAGCAGAACTGCAGGTTCTGGGGTTCTGAAAATACAAGAGCCATTCATCAACGCCAATTGCACCCCATTAGGTGTACAGGTATGATGTGGCATTACATCTGAAAATATCATTGGACCTTACTTCTTCGCAAATGAAGATGGAAGTGCTGTAACCGTAAATGGAGAGCGGTATCGGTTTATGATAGAACATTTTTTACGTTCTGCTCTAACTGACCTGAGATGTGGTTTCAGCAGGATGGAGCCACTGCCCACACTGCTCGAGACACAATGCCATTTTTAAGGCAAATTTTTGGAGAGCGAGTAATTTCCAGAAATTCGGAAATTAATTCTTTGGGGTTATTTGAAGGAGCGAGTATATGAGAACAGGCCCGAGACAATCCTTGACCTCAAGGCCAACATTGTTGTAGAAATTCGAACGCTATGTTATGGAAAATGCTCTAAAACTAGCCATTGCGAAGCTGAAAACGGGGGTCATTTAAGTGACATTATTTTCCATACTTAGAGTGAAAAAAATTCCATTTTGTATATTTTATAATCTGAAAAAAAAAGAAAAAAAATATATAAGCGAAAAAGTTATTAAATTTTTAAACCGCATGGTGACTTTTGGCCCACCCTGTACTAATACGGCGGAAGTTTTATCATTTAAGTTCACCAAGCCCACCTTAAACAATTCAAAAAACGTATTCTGATTTGGGGATGCATGTGTTCAGCTTGTGTGGGCAAATAAAATATTAAAAGGCAAAGTCACCGCTACAGTGTACCTTAAACACCTCGAAGATGTTGAAATACCGGAAGGAAAGAGAATGATAAGTATAAGAATTTTGTACTACCGCAAGACAATGCTCCAATAGATAAGAGTAAATCAGTTACAACTGCTAACATGGCCACTACAGAGTTCAGAGCTGTCGCCTATTGAAATGTATCGTCCTTGCTCAAATTATGGATTGCAGAGAAAGCGCCAAGATTTTTTTTTATTTTAATATATGTAGTTTAGCTTCTTATAATAATTGTTGATGTTTTAATTTAACTCAACAATAAATAGACATTTTATAAGAATTCAAATCATTATTCTCATTGATTTCTTCTAAGCGCAAAAGTGTTTATCCCCTCCAAAATGTAATTTGCTTATTTCTGCCGTTTCGCTAAAATAGGTAACAAATAAATCTAATTTAAATCCGGCGATTGACATTGCATAGCAACGTCACCAATTTTTTATTACGTTCCCCAAGGGTGTGCTTGCAACGGGTTAGAGGTTATAGATTCTTCAATCCTAACTAGAAATCTAAAGACATTACAAAAAAAAGTCCAAATATCATATTACTATCCACGCCATTGTTGACGATTTCTCGGAACTATGGGAAAATGACAAGATGCCATGCTAATTAGTTAATTCTGTGGGCTGGAAATGCAGAGGAAAACGTCTTTTGCGTTTCGAAGAAATCAACGTGAATGATGAATTGAATTCCTTAAAAACGTAATTTCAAATAAATATAGATTAACTTTAGCGTTTGTACGCACTTGTAAGCTCTGCTTGTATAATGAAACTGGGGGTTTAATTTTGAAAAGTGACCAAAGTAACCTTACAATGGTAATGAAGTGCTGCTTAATTCACAGGACGTGTTCACTTCCAATATAAGGGAGAACACTTAGAGCAAAATGATTAATAAGACCGACTTTTGAAAGAAATATATAACATAACTGACATCTATTATCAAAACTGAGGAAATAATAAAAATTATTTTACCCCGTAATAGATTGGTCATGCTAAACCATTAACACCCTGCAACTCGAAAACGACAGATTTGAAGATAAATTTTTACTCTCAAATTTAGTGTTTTAGCGAACAAGAATGGGTGTGAAGTATTAATTAGGAAGGAATAGTTTATAACATACATATAGAATAATTAGGGAGAGGAATCCTGTGTCAAATTGCAATTGATACCAATCTGATTATTACTTTACCCACATTCACAGTTTTCTTGTTATTTTTTAATACAATTACTTCAAAAGCGATAATTCGTATACAAACATATTAAGATATTCTTATGGCCTACATAACACACCCAGCAAAATCCAAAAAATTACTTGCAAATGATACATACCCCGAGTCATGGCGACATACGAAAATTATTTCAAAACATAAATAAAACGTTTTCAACGAAAAACAATCAAACTAGGTTATTCTAGGGCTAAGATCTTTCAAATTTTCTGTCTTTGAAATTATGTTACATAATTTTCTGTTGAGTGGTTCATTATAGTATACTCGTCGTACGTAAAAATATAAGAGGTTAAAACATTTCTAAATATAAATTAAGTTGAAAAGAAAATACCTCAAGTTTTGTTTTCAGCATAAATTGTCAATTACATTTTCCAACTATTCATTTTACCAAAACGCTAGAGCTACATACTTTACTCACATTTATGCAAATACCGTATGTATGTAATGTAAACATATTACAAGGAAATTGTTTTGCTCGAAATAAAATAAAGCAAAATTTACATGATAAATTACAACTCGAGAAAGGAAAATTTGAAACAAAAAGTTCTTTTTAATATTCGTGCCAGACAGTTTTTGTAAGCTTGATAGGAAAATAAGGTTACATAAAAAAAACTGTAATGGATGATTCTTCAGCAATTGTTTGACAACAAAACAATCAATTTGCGTCTTTTTCATTTCACAATCAAGGCAAAAGGATTTCAATACATCTATCAATATATCATATTCGCGAAATCATGTAGTTAAACATAATTTACATCGTTAGATCCTTGTAATACTCGTACTGATATTCTGTAGAAGGGTTTTATTTGTAAAAATGGGAACGTACTTTGTGAAAATAATATTATTCAAATGAGTTCAATAACATTACATAATGCAAGCAAGCGTTCCATTCTTTTCTTATTATCGATGATTCTTCTACAATTTAGTATTCATTTTTAAAAATTGAACGAAGAAAATATAAAATACAATAATTGATTTTCCACTTAATCAATTCTATTATTTTTTGACATTAAATGAATATTTAATTCAAGATTTTTGCCAATATAATCTTGAATTTACGTGAACAGGGGAATGTTTGTACATCATTTAATTTTTAATTTATGTTTACTGATAAATTAAATTACATATTGCCACGGAGCTAAGGACGAACAGTAATTAGGGTTCGGTATAGATATCAGGGATGTTTTATAAACATTGTATGTCCCTAGACCGGAGATACTTGAAAAATCTAACCCTTTGTACTCATTTTAAAAATAAAATCCCGGAAATTAAAAATCTCAGACATCAAATCCAGGAAACCAAAATTCCGAATACTAACAAAATCTCGGATTTCAAGATATTCACGATATCGCGTTCTTGAAACTCAGTTTGTCAATGTAAATAGGATTTCAATATGAATTCTGAGTACTGTTTCGAGAAATTGGTTAATTTGAATGGAACTTAGGTATTTCTTAACAGATTGGGATGAAACAGAGTTTATCTGATGAAAAATTCGAATTTTCATTAAATAACTTAATTTAGCAACCTATTATGATGGTACTCTGTTTGTATAATAGCGCTATACCGAGTGTCCCACAGAGGTTGGTGGATAAACGACCTCAGTTTATTTAAGATGAAAAATTTCTTACCTCAATTTGCTTCGATTAAGTCTGATTATCCAGTATCATACACTAAATTCATCTAGGCAGCTCTTACCATGACAGTTTGACTAAAATCTAAATGTAAAATAAAGTGTTTCAGATTGACATCTGTCACTTACAGTTTAACAATTTTAGTCTGGTATAGATACACAGTGGCACAATGCATTAAAATTAACGAAGTCTATTATGAAAATGATAACTAACTTTTAATGATTCGAATGATAACGAATTGTATAATATGAATGTGGACGATATGTGGTTCCAACATAATGGTGCCACATACCACAAAGCCACTGCAACAATGGCTGTATTGTACGAGAGTTCCCGGGACGAATTATCTCGCGAAACAGCGAAATCAATTGGTCACCGAGATTGGCTTCTTTCTTTGGGATTATCGCAAAAATAAGATCAATGCCAATTAACCCAGCGAGAATTCAAGCAAGAGCTAAGGACGAGATACTAAAGCATATTGGTGGAATTTTACTCTATTCCATAATATGCATTGTTGTCCAATATGCATTGTTGCTAGGACATCATTCTAAATGTGGACTAACGAATTGATCTGTCCCGCCGAAGTCATGATGAACATATGAATATTAACTTTCACACATAATTCATTTATTTATCGGTCAATAAACATGATTCAATGAAGAACACAAAATAATTCCAACGCAATAATTTTTTATTTTGCTATTCACATGGTGAAACTCTCATTTTCGCACAATTTATAATATGTGGCCTCAGAATGGAAGGGTATACAAGCATAACTAAATAATCTCAGATAACTGGATCTTGGAAAAAGTAGTTTAGATATTTTTCTTCCACAATGTAACGATGATGACATAACCGGCATAAAGGTTGGCCACTTGAAAATTTGGTAGTTATCATACCCGAGGCTTCTCGCCTTAAAAAGATTCTCTACAAATCCAATACCACCTAATTACTTGTTTAAAGTAGACGTGCTTTTAATACTAACTCGCTTTACAGAAAGGGGGAGGGGGCGGATGAACAGAAAACAAGTAATTAAAAAAATGTGTTTATTAAGTGTTAGTGTATTTCACCAAGTAGTCTCTTCGGCAAATAGTCTTAAAAATATGAAGAATGTGCTATTTTAGCGAGATAGTAGTGATTCGTAACATCCAGGTAGTCCTAATCCCTGGCAATTGGAAGTTTTGGACAACACAAAACGAAAAAATTCTTTAGGTACAATGCGCCTCTTCAACTGCAACTGGAAGAGATGCTAATGAAGTTTATCCTAAATTAATCCTAAATTATAATAATGGCGGTTAGTACTATTTTAGGAAAAAATTCATACTTCTACTGAGAAATATGAAGTTTATACTATAATACAAAATAAACGAAAATGTATAGATGTATTAGTGATTTGCGAACATTTAGGCGTAAAATCGCCCTAACATTGTTAGGTTTACGAATAATTTCATTTCACAATATTTATATTAGGATCAATTTGCACAGTAAAGAAATTATGTTATGCTAGAAGTAACTAAACATCGTTCAAAGATTTTATCAAAAAAATTAAAAATACGATCAAAAAGAGTGGGAATTTTCGGAAAACATTAATCGTTAAGATCTTATGCACTTTATCTCTACTAAGTACTCAAAATTAAAGTAAGATAGTTACAGAAATACTAAATAATTTAAATTCCTCAGCAATGTATTGCTAACAAATTAAAATCCTAATGGAGCTGGCACACCTAAAATGACATTCTTGTGAAGAACGGAGTTTCTTAGAAATTTTGATTTTAAGAAAGTTAGTATTTCAAAATTTTCACCGATCGGCAAACTTGTCACTATAATATTTTGGTAGACCCATATGTACACTCTACTTGTGCGAAGCCGATTAAAATTCTAATGGAGCTGGCACACCTAAAATGACATTCTTGTGAAGAACGAAATTTCTTAGAAATTTTGATTCTAAGAAAGTTAGTATTTCAAAATTTTCACCGATCGGCAAACTTGTCACTATAATATTTTGGTAGACCCATATGTGCACTCTACTTGTGCGAAGCCGATTAAAATTCTAATGGAGCTCGCATACCTAAAATGACATTCTTGTGAAGAACGGAATTTCTTAGAAATTTTGATTCTAAGAAAATTCATATCTCAAAATTTTCACCGATCGGCAAACTTGCCACTATAATATTTTGGTAGACCCATATGTGCACTCTACTTGTGTGAAGCCGATTAAAATTCTAATGGAGCTGGCATACCTAAAATGACATTCTTGTGAAGAACGGAATTTCTTAGAAATTTTGATTCTTAGAAAGTTAGTATTTCAAAATTTTCACCGATCGGCAAACTTGTCACTATAATATTTTGATAGACCAATATGTGCACTCTACTTGTGCGAAGCCGATTAAAATTCTAATGGAGCTTGCATACCTAAACGGAATTTCTTAGAAATTTTGATTCTAAGAAAGTTAGTATTTCAAAATTTTCACCGATCGGCAAACTTGTCACTATAATATTTTGGTAGACCCATATGTGCACTCTACTTGTGTGAAGCCGATTAAAATTCTAATGGAGCTCGCATACCTAAAATGACATTCTTGTGAAGAACGGAATTTCTTAGAAATTTTGATTCTAAGAAAGTTAGTATTTCAAAATTTTCACCGATCGGCAAACTTGTCACTATAATATTTTGGTAGACCCATATGTGCACTCTACTTGTGCGAAGCCGATTAAAATTCTAATGGAGCTGGCACACCTAAAATGACATTCTTGTGAAGAACGGAATTTCTTAGAAATTTTGATTCTAAGAAAATTCAAATCTCAAAATTTTCACCGATCGGCAAACTTGCCACTATAATATTTTGGTAGACCCATATGTGCACTCTACTTATGCCAACCCGATTAAAATTCTAATGGAGCTCGCATACCTAAAATGACATTCTTGTGAAGAACGGAAATTCTTAGAATATTTGATTCTAAGAAAATTAATATTTCAAAATTTTCAGCGATCGGCAAACTTGTCACTATAATATTTTGGTAGACCCATATGTGCACTCTACTTGTGCGAAGCCGATTAAAATTCTAATGGAGCTGGCACACCTAAAATGACATTCTTGTGAAGAACGGAATTTCTTAGAAATTTTGATTCTAAGAAAATTCAAATCTCAAAATTTTCACCGATCGGCAAACTTGCCACTATAATATTTTGGTAGACCCATATGTGCACTCTACTTATGCCAACCCGATTAAAATTCTAATGGAGCTCGCATACCTAAAATGACATTCTTGTGAAGAACGGAAATTCTTAGAATATTTGATTCTAAGAAAATTAATATTTCAAAATTTTCAGCGATCGGCAAACTTGTCACTATAATATTTTGGTAGACCCATATGTGCACTCTACTTGTGCGAAGTCGATTAAAATTCTAATGGAGCTCGCATACCTAAAATGACATTCTTGTGAAGAACGGAATTTCTTAGAAATTTTGATTCTAAGAAAATTCATATCTCAAAATTTTCACCGATCGGCAAACTTGCCACTATAATATTTTGGTAGACCCATATATGCACTCTACTTGTGCGAAGCCGATTAAAATTCTAATGGAGCTCGCATACCTAAAATGACATTCTTGTGAAGAACGGAAATTCTTAGAAATTTTGATTCTAAGAAAGTTAGTATTTCAAAATTTTCACCGAAGAATGTCATTTTAGGTATGCGAGCTCCATTAGAATTTTAATCGGCTTCGCACAAGTAGAGTGCACATATGGGTCTACCAAAATATTATAGTGGCAAGTTTGCCGATCGGTGAAAATTTTGAGATTTAAATTTTCTTAGAATCAAAATTTCTAAGAAATTCCGTTCTTCACAAGAATGTCATTTTAGGTATGCGAGCTCCATTAGAATTTTAATCGGCTTCGCACAAGTAGAGTGCACATATGGGTCTACCAAAATATTATAGTGGCAAGTTTGCCGATCGGTGAAAATTTTGAGATATGAATTTTCTTAGAATCAAAATTTCTAAGAAATTCCGTTCTTCACAAGAATGTCATTTTAGGTATGCGAGCTCCATTAGGATTTTAATCGGCTTCGCACAAGTA
This sequence comes from Nephrotoma guestfalica, assembly GCA_963691935.1. Lineage (NCBI taxonomy): Eukaryota > Metazoa > Arthropoda > Insecta > Diptera > Tipulidae > Nephrotoma > Nephrotoma guestfalica. The sequence goes on from OY829914.1 coordinate 216,282,906, forward strand.
GAGTGCATATATGGGTCTACCAAAATATTATAGTGGCAAGTTTGCCGATCGGTGAAAATTTTGAAATATTAATTTTCTTAGAATCAAAATTTCTAAGAAATTCCGTTCTTCACAAGAATGTCATTTTAGGTATGCGAGCTCCATTAGAATTTTAATCGGCTTCGCACAAGTAGAGTGCACATATGGGTCTACCAAAATATTATAGTGGCAAGTTTGCCGATCGGTGAAAATTTTGAGATATGAATTTTCTTAGAATCAAAATTTCTAAGAAATTCCGTTCTTCACAAGAATGTCATTTTAGGTGTGCGAGCTCCATTAGAATTTTAATCGGCTTCGCACAAGTAGAGTGCACATATGGGTCTACCAAAATATTATAGTGACAAGTTTGCCGATCGGTGAAAATTTTGAAATACTAACTTTCTTAGAATCAAAATTTCTAAGAAATTCCGTTCTTCACAAGAATGTCATTTTATGTGTGCGAGCTCCATTAGAATTTTAATCGGCTTCGCACAAGTAGAGTGCACATATGGGTCTACCAAAATATTATAGTGGCAAGTTTGCCGATCGGTGAAAATTTTGAGATTTGAATTTTCTTAGAATCAAAATTTCTAAGAAATTCCGTTCATCACAAGAATGTCATTTTAGGTATGCGAGCTCCATTAGAATTTTAATCGGCTTCACACAAGTAGAGTGCACATATGGGTCTACCAAAATATTATAGTGACAAGTTTGCCGATCGGTGAAAATTTTGAAATATTAATTTTCTTAGAATCAAAATTTCTAAGAAATTCCGTTCTTCACAAGAATGTCATTTTAGGTGTGCGAGCTCCATTAGAATTTTAATCGGCTTCGCACAAGTAGAGTGCACATATGGGTCTACCAAAATATTATAGTGACAAGTTTGCCGATCGGTGAAAATTTTGAAATACTAACTTTCTTAGAATCAAAATTTCTAAGAAATTCCGTTCTTCACAAGAATGTCATTTTAGGTATGCGAGCTCCATTAGAATTTTAATCGGCTTCGCACAAGTAGAGTGCACATATGGGTCTACCAAAATATTATAGTGGCAAGTTTGCCGATCGGTGAAAATTTTGAGATATGAATTTTCTTAGAATCAAAATTTCTAAGAAATTCCGTTCTTCACAAGAATGTCCTTTTAGGTGTGCGAGCTCCATTAGAATTTTAATCGGCTTCGCACAAGTAGAGTGCACATATGGGTCTACCAAAATATTATAGTGACAAGTTTGCCGATCGGTGAAAATTTTGAAATACTAACTTTCTTAGAATCAAAATTTCTAAGAAATTCCGTTCTTCACAAGAATGTCATTTTATGTGTGCGAGCTCCATTAGAATTTTAATCGGCTTCGCACAAGTAGAGTGCACATATGGGTCTACCAAAATATTATAGTGGCAAGTTTGCCGATCGGTGAAAATTTTGAGATTTGAATTTTCTTAGAATCAAAATTTCTAAGAAATTCCGTTCATCACAAGAATGTCATTTTAGGTATGCGAGCTCCATTAGAATTTTAATCGGCTTCACACAAGTAGAGTGCACATATGGGTCTACCAAAATATTATAGTGACAAGTTTGCCGATCGGTGAAAATTTTGAAATATTAATTTTCTTAGAATCAAATATTCTAAGAGTTTCCGTTCTTCACAAGAATGTCATTTTAGGTGTGCGAGCTCCATTAGAATTTTAATCGGGTTGGCACAAGTAGAGTGCACATATGAATCTAATAAAATTTTATAGTTGTTATATTATTAAGTTTTTTTATTTTCGACTTTCCTAAATATCTCTTATTATAGGTAATTGATGATGTTTTTTATATTAAAACTCTTAAATAAATAAATAAACAAATATTTATAATTATTTCAATAGTAATATTTGTTGCGTAATGACTGCGCCTAAATGACTGCTTTAAACCAATACACTCTCATTTATTTTTTGTTTTTGTTGGTTTAGGATTAATTTAGGATAAACTTCAATTGGGTCTGGAAGAGCAATCGAAGGAGATCCATAAACTTACGCAACTGGTGGAATCATTACATGTTTAGTATAACAAGACAAAGATGGTCAAAACTATATTTAGAGCTCTTCGATACGTTACCTTTCCTGTGAAGACGATGATGAACAACTTAAAAATCTTACTATTTTAATTCCAATTCTGCCTTTCAGAGACCCATTTAAAACAAATTTCAATAACGATGTAATTTTAAAAATTTATAGTTATGATAATTCAACTTTGCCTAAAAACGTTTAATATTCGGCAAATGTTCGATGTGGTTAAAAGGCCACTATTTTGTAATCACATAGCCGCTATTTTGTAAATGAAATTTTGGGTTATTCTGGGTGATAGCCAGATATTTCTTTTACATCTATGTAAGATTAGCAAGAGGCAGTTTGATTTCAAACTAGGTAATGAGTTTTTGAATTCTTTACATAAACAATTAGGAGTCTCATCAAACCTATGGTAACTTCATCTCATATCGGTTGTGAATAATATTTTTGATGCACGAACATTTCTATTATTGATTCCTGGTTTAGAAAATCCAGGTTGAGAAAATCCAGGTTTACAAAACTCTTTTATGATCTAATAAAAATCCTTGTTTAAATTTTTTGAAACATTTAATTTTAAATTATTCTTCCAAAAAATTTAACTGCCGGATTACTACCGATTTAACTACCGGATTTAACTACTTCAGTATTTCTAGATTAGATTAGGTTAGATACCAAATTCTTAGTAAAAAATATCGTTGAGATAACTCATTAATTTAGTAAACTTTAGTCTAGTTTCTGTAGAAGCGGTTTTTGATTTGAGATCAATTTATTTTTCTAATTTCTTAATTGCAAGCTGCACAAACTCCGGGTATATACATTTTTTGTGGAGGACGCTATATCTCATGAAGGGTTTAGACTGTAAAACTATGTAACAAACATATCCTCCACATTCAAATAGTGTTTCACATGACCAGACTCGGATTAACCATTTCGGTTAGAATACAAATCTGTTTAGTACTGAGAAATCATCGTTCATTCAGAATGGCTAAGTTCATCCAAAATTTATGTAAGAATATCAATCTCGCCCTAAAAAACTGAATCCCACCAAAATCGGTTAAGAAATGGCAGTAAATTTTAATCATTAAGTTCAATTTTAGAATTTCGTTCAGAAATAATCGAGAGCGACTTAGCAAGTTCTACTTTGGATCCCGAAATTTGGTTAAAAATTCATATATAATTCCGATTACACCCTACAATACAAATTTAAGCAAAACCGATTAAGAAATTGCAGATTCATTCAGCATGATCATGTCAGTACTTAACCCAAAACTTATTTTATAATACCTACTCTCCAAATTTGGCCATAGCCTGTTGAGAATCGATTGTTCCATACTTATGGTCAAATTCTAAAATTTGTACAAAACTCAAGTTGGATTCAAAGGTTTGGTAATCGGTTAAGAAATGCCAAGTTCCACATAAAAAAACAATGTAGTATATGTAAAAAGCAGATAGTGACTCCACAACGCTGTGTTAAATAGAATAAACAAATCAGGGATCAGGGGATTTCGAAACCTATCAAAAGATTAACGAAAGTTATTATTCCGCAGAGCAATAGGAATCAAAAGTAATTGAACTGAATTGACATTTGTGATACCTTATTTTTTAATTATTCTAACTTCTTCTTCTGACTTAGCGAGTTGCTTAATTTACAATAATTTTAGTTCAAATAAAGGTGAAAATACAATCACAATTTTTGTTATTTACCAAAGCTTCCTGAAAAATATCAATTTTAATTTGCTATACAATGTTGAATTTTATGATATATTTAATTTTTATATTGTTTATTGAATAAAATTAAAAAAAGTATTATTAAAATTGGTTATTTTAAACCAATTTCCTCTGAAATTATGACTTAAATGCAAAGTGTTATTCAGCGTTTAAGTGATAAACATATATTTTGGGATACCCTGAATTAAATCTCAAACTCATCATAACCGCACAGGAGTTTGCCGCAATTGTCAAACCATTCTAGATGAGGTTCTAATCTTCTGGATGAACTTCTAGATAGTTTATCTCCTTTCATTTCGAATTTTTGAAAATATTGAAGAAAAACTTGGCAAAATCGTACATAATTACACCTTGCTTGCATCGTGCTCTCTGAAATTTTTGTTATAGTGCTATAAAAAAATCGATAAAATTGATAAAGTGGGAACCATTTCGGGAATACAAGACTCTCTTGCAACAATTTCGGATCATTAGTCATCATCATCAGTGATTTTTGGCTATCTAATGATAGGTTACCAGAGATTTAAAAAAAAAATATTTTCAAGATTGCTTTAAGCTCTGACTGTTTATTGAAAATTATTTAATGACGAAAGCTGGAGCTTGGTGTCCAAGTTAGCAAAATCGCCGGAAGTGGAACCCGGAGCTGAAATTTAGATCTCGATCTCATTGCCTGTTGAAATGTATTAATCGATTTCAAACTTTTAACAATAAGCAAGACGCAAACAAGATTGTTTAATTATAGATTTTGCCATATACTTCTTCCATGTTTTCCAATAGCAGTTCGTATCAATCGATAAGTATATTCAACAAAATTTTACAGCAGTGGAATTCACTGAAATGTATCATTATATTGAAAAAAGATAAGCAAACCTGGAGTCTCGAGAACCATTTGATAATTACAACAAACTTCTACGCTGTTGAGATGAGTTTTAAATTTATGAAAAGTAAAAAATTTTATATTGGAGATGAAGAAGCAAAACTCCAGACTTGTTTAAAGCACTGTCTCCGTTAGTTGTCGGAGATACTAAACTACACTTCAAAACTAAAAACAAATGTGCATCTACATGAATATTTGCAGTACACCATTTCCTTAAAACTTTGGATTATTTTTATTCCCAATTGGGTTGCACATTACACATAGATATATAGCTTTCTTATACACTGCAATACTATGCCATTAAATTTAATAGTATTTCGTGACCGACATTTTTAAGTAAATAAATCCCGATTTGAAAAATATTTCAATCTGGTGAAACAAAACACGAATTTTGTTAAGTCAAATGTGATTTATATGTTTAGTTGATTCAAAGATTACCAATTAAAATTTAACTACTTTATCTTGCTATTAGTGAACTAAAGATTAAGTTACATTATATCATAGGGGAATTAATATTTGAAGTACCACTATATATAAAGTTTGAGACGATTTTCACGTTAAATAAAAATAATTTGACAGATACGAGTATTTCGAGCCATATAAATATAGAAAAATCTTTGATTTTATTCGTATCTAAAATTAAAACAACAATTTCGAGCGTTTTATTTTCGACATCAAATCTATCGAGTATCGATAAATCCATGTTATATAGTCATTATTATTGCTTTGTACGATGTCTGAAACTGTGAAGCATAAAGATAACATTTAAAAGTCTGGACTTTTCTAATGAATGGAAGAAAAGCGATTTCTTATGTTTTTATTTCAGTATACGACATAATTATAAACCAAAATGACTTATAACAGCGTTAATTAAAACACAAAAATATAGTGTAAACAAGTAATATTTTATTAGATTTTCTATTTAACCTATATAGTTTCTTATATACATACATTGTAAACATAGTTCTTTTTTCAGGAAATTCATTTCCACAACATAATAATTGAAACATTAAAATCAGTTTTATGATTTCTATTTTTGTCGTATAAAGCAAATATCTATATAAAAAGTAGACATAAGAACATGAACAAACACATATATAGTTTATCATATATAAAAAAGCTACATACAGGAAAAAATTACAAACATTTCCTCATTTTTCCTAAAACGAAACCCAATAAAATTATATCTATTTACAGTGTCACTTCTACATTTTTGGCCGGTTTGGCCTTTTTAAGTGTAATAGCGAATGACGATATGAATAATTCTTCATCTTTGAATTAAACATAACGCAAACAAACATAAAACATAACTATACAAAACAAATAATGAAATGTTTTTCTCAGTTGCTTTTTATAGTTTTCCGCCTCTGCGAAAATTATCACGATTTTTTTCTCCATATTTTTTATAAATCATAATTGATGTTATAAATTTTAAACTTCCTGGCAAGAAAATACTATCTATATCTTTCTCATTGGAATATATTTTAAATTAATAATAATTATGAGTGCTTAATATACAGTTATAATTTTATTTATTAGTCATACAGAAATGAGATTATTAACTAACATACATAGATAAACGCAGTAGATAAAATACTGAGTTTTACCTAAATTGTGCGGTTTGTGTCATATTTAACTAATTGAGATATGAAATAATCTTAAATTGATAAATCAGCAGTTATGTTCGTTACCAGCCTTTAATTCCACCATATCGTCAAGCAATCAGGTCCTCAATTTGAAACCGCGGCCTTATGAAATGAATGCTCATCATCAAATGTATGAGATCTGTGGCCCTATTCTGGTAATTCCACAGGAATATGGAATTCGGGAAAGAATTTACATATAATTTCTATTTAAATTATTTTTTTCTGGCATACTAAGGTAAAACGTAAATGGCAATTACAAAATAAGTTTGGGAATAATTTTCCCTGTCAATTTCAATATTGCAAAACTATTCCCAATCTACAAATATTTACATCAAACTTGTTTCCTCATTAGGCCAGAAAAAACTGGTTATAAAATCTAGGTAAATTATGTTTCCAATCCCCAGGGAATTACCAGAATAAGACAACTGGGAGACAAGATCAAAAGATATTTTAATTTGTTTTAATTCTTTTAAGGCTGATTTAACCTCAGCTTGTAATGGTTTTAGATCGAATGATTTTTGCATATGCGTATTCAGGAACTCCATATGTAATATTTTCAGCACTTCAAAATACGAACATGGTTTATGAAACAATTAACATTTTATAAATTTAAATTTATACGAAGTTTTTGGTCCTTAGACAATATAAACGGAGAACCCCCATCAAGAGCACCATAATTGTTCCAACCAGCTGATCCAAATAATGAAGCTTAGTAATTAGAATTTTAGAAGTAAGTCTCAGAAAGCATTTTTAGAGTGCTACTTGTTGTGTAATTATTTTAAAAGTTAAGCATTAGAGTATGAGGGTGCAACCTGCTTCATAGAACAAGAGTTTTTGATTTAAAAATTTACATTACTTACAAAACATGTAAGCTTTCAATTAATTGGACATTAAGAGAAATAAAGAGATACTAAAGGCAAGTATCAACGGAATAATTGAAATTTAAACAATCAGATTAAACCATTAAAATCTAAGATCATTTTAAAATTGCGGTAACTAATTAGAATTTCGTGTATTAAGTCGAAGTCAGGAACTTAAACAACTTATTAAGGAAAATCATAATTAAAATTGGCCGACTTAGGTGACTCGAGATGAAATAAAGAGGTTCATTCAAAAACATGAGATCTGGAGTAAAACGAATTCGAAAAATATTAATTCAAACTTCAGACAATCCGCAGACTATATATTGATCCACTTCTTGCTAAAATTGCATAATAAACAGTTCTATACAGAGAGAAATAAGAGTAAAACAAAGAGGGTAAATAAGGGTTCATGAACTTTAGATTTAGAGGTATCAAAAATGCAGCATTGAATAATTTCACATGGTATAAAAAAATCTTCCGAGGTGGAATTGTAAATTACCAAACCTCAAACCTCTTTATACAGGCGACAAAAGAGGAAATACTTGTCCAATTAAAGAACCTCAACTTCAAGAGAAAATAAAATATTTTGCTATCCATTACCCATATCTGACGACAGATTGAATTATGATCAGTCTTACCTTAACAGTTTTCCAACGCATAAGATAATGAAAAATATTGTTTTGTAGAAATTTGTAGATTTTTTTTTAATTTTAGCGTATTCTCTAGATAAAACTGCAGTTAATTATAATTGAAGAATGAATTACTGTAATGGAAAATATACTGACAATTTTGACAAAATTGTTATTTTACTTAAACCGGTGTAAAATTGGTTCTCTTATATCGTTGTTGTTGTTAGATAATGCATAATTGAGTAAGCCATCACCCAAATAATTTCTGTATAAGAATCATTCACTAATCTATATAGTATTTGAATAGCCGTGCGTTTCTAAGTCCTACGATGCACAAGAGAGTTGTTTACTGTCTAGAAAATTTGTATTCACACGATAGTGTTTTAGTGTCAGACAGTATTCTCAATCAAATCAGTCCGTACAGTAATAACTTACTGACTGAAGTGTTTATACAGAATAGTGTAAACACATAAATAATCATTACTGTTTGCGGATTATTGAACAATTAATTATCTGTGATTTGGTAAATTATCATCAGTCTTTTATTGAAAATTGCACAATCAAGAAGTATTGCATGTGGTCCCATATTGTCGGAGAGAATATTGCGCATTGAAAATTTTTCAGAAAAATCGTACTCGTATGTAATAAATTTCTTTAAGAATTTGAATATAAATAATTCTTTCTTCTTCTTCTTTGATGCTACCTCCCATGAAAGGGTTTCACCACCGAATAAGCAATGGTCTTCCAGGTAACTCCATCGGTAATAATTAGGCGCCATTCACGGTAATCAAGTGTTTGAAGGTTACGTTAACGTTGTCCATCCATCGAATAGAGGGCTCCGCAAGGTTCGGACTCCATTGATACCGACTGCGCCGTCTGAAGATGTGATTATCGGCAGCAACAGTGTCTAACGCTTTCAAAAATTACCATTTCAAATACCAAGAAGAATGTAGGTATTATTCCTAACGCATTGGCGGAGCAAATCGAAGGCCTAGAATATTAATTGAACTTATTGTAGTCATAGCTAATTTTAATATGCTCAAAGATAACCGAATACCAAAAATTCGGAAAAATTAAAAAAAGATAAGCTTAAAAAGCTCATAAAAGTGCTTTCGATATTCTGAATTAAAAAACAAAGACCAGTGTCCCACTGCATTTGCGGCTAGAAAATACGATAAAAATAAAAAAAATTAAAAATCGGACGTATTTCAAAAAGAAGTTTGGTTGAAGTTCTTCAAAATATTTAAATGGCCAATAAGGTTTTCACTAAGGTTTCTTTCATCATTTGCTTTTCACGACGCTTTATTATCTTTCAAACTCAAATCACCTAAATTAAACATCACAGTCGGCTTCGTAAATCGGATGTTACTATTAGTTAACTGATCGCTGCCTGTTACTATTATTGAACTAAGGCTTATTGGGGAACCAATGATTGGTGCTTCAGTATTAAGTACTTTCGATTTGATCATAAAAATCATCTACGACAAATTTTACTGTGTATGGTATACAACATTGACGACGTCTTCCAGTTAAAGAAAGAAAATTTTTTGACATCTCTTGAATTGCGTTCAACGACAAGCAAATACTATAGGCCTAAGCAAAATATACCACTAGTGACTGCCTCGATAGGTTTTGGACATTCTACGATTTTAAAAGGCTTAGCACATCTATATAGTATGCCACCAGAATTATGGTATTCCGTATAATAAGCGAATACCTTATTGTAGAGTTCATAATAAATAGAACTTGTATGCTACTAGGGATAGTTAGCTTACAGATTAATTAGTTTATGACAGAAGCAAAACACATTTCATTTGGAACCTTTGATTCCTTAAGCAAAAGAATAAGCGAAATAGTTATTGCACTTTTCTCATACTTCCTTTCATCACCATTCAGGCACTCATCCGATTTGATAGTTGGTGCAAAACATTCATCAATTAGAGAAAACTTTAAACAATTTAATGGGCTCAACTGAAAATAGATTTCAAAAGTAAATTTTATTCTACAGTATGTTCCACAAGAAAGTGTATCAATGTATTCTTTCTGTTTAACTCCCACCAGAATTTAGCAAATAAAATTATTCTTTCTACTCTCTTTCATTTCAGTTTAAGCATTTGAGTGGTAAACAACAATATTAAAATGAGTTCCATGCCAAAGGGCCATGCCAAAAGGCCCAAAATGAGTGTGAAGCAGGTAGCAAAATACGCCAAAACATCTGTGTCGAGATCTCGACATCTTGTTCGAGAAAAATCCATCAATAAACTTATGGCAAGCAAAACAAAATCTAAGTCAGAAAAGTTTGAAGTGTCAATAAATACATTTCGACGAAGGCTTGAAGAATTCGATATTAAAAATAGTAGCACACAGTATAAACCTTTGTTACCAGAGAAGCACGTTGAAAAAAGGCTGGCTTGGGCAAACGAAAATTTGAACCGTGATTGGAGCAATGTGATGTTTAGAGACGAATCAACTTTTGTGGTTTACAATTATTGGCGGAAAGCCTGGACAACTAAAAGGCACAGATTTGTCCAACGAACCGTTAAGCACCCACAAAAGGTTCATGTTTACGGTTGCTTCTTCTCCAAAGGATTTGGAAGACTAGTCATCTTCACAAGAAACCTGGATGCTCAATTTATGTGGTGAAATTATATCAAAATGGCTTGCAAAAGTCCGCTGAGAAACTATTTGGATGTGAAAATAAAGATTGGATCTTACAAGAGTATAATGACCCTAAATATCGTACCCGCCTTTGCACCCAGTGGAAAGAGCAAAATGGTATTTGAACTTTGGATTGGTCGTCACAGAGTCCAGATGCTAATCCGATCGAAAACGTCTGCGGGGTCTCATGAAGACAGAGCTTAAAGAAAAAAGAATAACAACCACACAGCAGATTGTCCGCGTTCTCAAAAACATTTGGAAAGACTTTACTCCAGAATATGCGGCCAAATTAAGTGAAAGTTGCAGTAAGAGATGTCAGTCTATAATATACAACATTGGCGACTAGACTACATACTAAGATAATTGCGAAATTCGTTTTAATGTCTATTATGAGAAATAAATATCAATTAGTTTATTTATTATGGTTTTATTGTTTTCTTTAAGATACTTTCTTGTGGAACATATTTAATGAGAAATGCACTTTTTTAGCGTATCTAACTTTAAAATATTGCGAGGATGCCATTGATGGTATATGATTTATATTTTTAAGCTGGCGCTAACTACACCCGATGGAATGATTTGGCCATCTCATTTTTAGAATACATAATCAATTTAATTTTGGTTTCATGATTGATTTGATCATAGAATCTTAACCTGGCTAAGGACTACTGGAAGAGACATACATGCCAGGAGGTGGTAGAGACGATCTCGATTTCTTCCATTTTACAATTATTCTTATGATTATTACATGCGGCCACCGAAATTTGTATACTCCAAATAACGGAGGCATGACGTTAACATGTGCCAACATTCATTGATACGAGAATATAATCTGTATGTATGTCAGCAGACAAAGCGACAAGAAATATTTACCTAAACTTGTTTAACATTGCTGAATTTTTACTAAAATCGTATAATTTGTTCCGCCTATTCTGCACCTCAATATCAAGATCAAACCAAACAATAGGCTCTTTCAGCATGAAATCATCGTCAATTTGATTTGAAAATTTCATAGCATTCAAAATATTCATATCATGTGCTCAGATTTTACTGAACATGTTGTCAATTGTTGGTTGGCCTGAGAGCGCCCAATGATTCTGCAAAATTGCAACCATTTAAAAGTCGATATGTCATCCATTTTAGATTAAATCAGAATTTTGAGTTTCTCTTATTCACGTATTAGGGTTTGCAATACAGCCAGTTACTGGCTGGTTACTGTACACGAGATTATCATAACTCCGATTAAGAGTGATACCTCCTAAATTTAGGCGTAAAATACCGACTAAAAGTAATAGAAAGATTATAAACAAGTTATTTGCAAACTATTTCTGAATCGGCCCTATTTAAAATAAGAAATTTTAGCCGAATCCGACCCTTGGTACTTCATAAAAATTAATTATTTTATAGCACTGTAAAATTTGATTTAATTAAAATTAAAACCTGCTTAAAAACTGCCGCATATGAAATGTGAAAAATCTTCAAATCAGTCACAAGTTACCATTGGAGGCCCATAAAGTGACTCTGTGGTGGTATTGTGAACAGTTGTTGTAATGGAGCCTTTCTTTTGAAAACGATCTCGGTCAAGCTTTAATAGTGAGCGGCTATTTTTGGAAATAAATTGGTTTTATTGATGTGGAAGATATTTAGTTTCATACTAATATATTTACACTTGGCAAAAAACACGGAATAACACGAAGTGGACAAGTGTTTTATTTTAAAATGTTATCTGGTTTAAACAAGAAGGCTCTGCTTACCGCAGATGGGATGCAACATTATATGTTTTGCATAGCAGCCTATCTGATCACATTATTGTACATTTTAATAATATCAACATGCATTTGACTGTTGACAAGAACAAGAAATTTAATGCCGTGTGATTTTTTGTTATCTGGGGTTGAGCTGCGTGTACACCAGCAACTCGAAACGTTGGAACACCTAAAACTAACATCCACCAAGTTATAGCTCGAGATATCGCTCGAAATTCACAAATTATTTGCAAATAGCATTTTTGATTCGCAAAAATCTTAAACAAATGAGTAGCAATGATTCAAAATTTTTATTTCGTGTGTCTACCTCAATTCAAAAGTGCTCACTAAGTGGAATGAACTGTTCCAATCGTAAATTAAGTTGTAATGTATTAATGAGTAAATTAAGAGAATTATTTTATAGAAAAGAAATTAATTAATTATTTTGTGTTCCAAATAGAAACTCTGCGATCATCGCTGTTCCAAACATTAGCCGAAACTATTACTAGTTACGCTAAAACATGTCAATCAATAACGCCTAGATTATCTTATTTTTATATCATAAGTTTCAATGTAAACTATATACTTCAAATAACTCTAAACGACTTTATAAGAAACCATTAAAACATTGGGCCAACCATCTTAATGCGTAGAAGGATCAGCTGATTAAAACTTAGAATGTATAACAATTAGAAGAAAGGTCTGATAAAACAAGAAAATTCGAATAAGCTTTGGCTTAAAGGACGTGTGTGATCTTTTGGCTCGAAGGAGTTAATTTATTAAACTGAATGATGAAAAATATGTTCGAACGTGACAACCTTAATGCTTTGAAAGATAAATAAAATAATAATTAGCAGAAAATCGCTGAAAGGTGTAAGACTGGTGTAACTTATTATTATTTGTTTTTTGATAAATTAGAGAACTAACAAAAATACAGTGAAACATCGGCAGAGGAAAAGAGCAACCTTAAAAAATAGTTGTTTTTGACTGGTGAATTTATTTTGACTTGGTGAATTTCAGATAAAATGCATAGCATTTATGTGTCAATTATATTTTTGGTAGTTTGGTGAAAATATTTACGCATTAACTTTAGGAATTATTTTTATTCTATAAAAATTGTATGCACCAAAAATTTCCTATTTAACTTTATTTGGAAAATATTTACGCCAAACTTACTCCACCAGAAGACCAGAAACATACAATCCAGGTAAAATTAGTATGAAAATATGTTTCGCCCCAGGGCAAACCAGAATGGTGCCACAGCTGTTCAAAAGTGGAATGTTGTTACAATTACTATGATAATGACGATGGATAGTCTTATAATCGTTCAGGAGTTGGATTTTGGATGTGATGAGAAATTTGATTCTGAGTGTTCAGTGATTGTCAATACTAGGTAAGTATTGATGTTATCTATAGAGGCTATTATCCTTACAGATTCCTGATTAAGCTTCTTAGTAATACATATTTCTTGTTTACATAAGATCTTAGAACCTGTTTTAATACTAACTTCAAATGATTAACACTCAAAAACGAAATGTTTTTCAATGAAATATTAATTATATTGGCATTATTAGATATTCGTACCCGGGCCAAGTTTGTCACTACTAACTTTGCTTGGCATTATTATAAAGTACAGTTTTCACCTCGTCAACAGATGTGCTCATTGCAAAAACTCACAACCGAGCTTCTAGGAAGACTCTGTCTGCATTAGGAAATATTCATTCCATTAAATCAAAAATTACCGAAACCGAAAAAATAGATTACGTTAGTTAATTGCCACTTCAAATAAATTAAATTTTCTATTTATCACACACTTTCACAATATAAAATTCATTCCAAGTCGAACTAGCTTGATAAATTAAACTTTGATCCCGCATAAAATTAAGCATTAAATAGAAAAAAATTGCTTACATCTTATCGTAATTAGTCATTATTTGCCGATTTCTAAATTTAATTTCAAATTAACTGGATTTAACATAATTTTTAATGTAACAATAATATTTTGATCATTTTAAGTAGTTAACTTAATTAAAAGTTTCAAACCTTCTGACAGATTTCTTTTTCTTGAATTTAGTTTCTTGTCGCATAATTCGGATAATTTAAAGAAAACTTATAAATTAATTCTGTCAACATTTTTAAATTAATAATGATAAATAGCTTTCAATCGCCACTGTTTATAAACAATATTGTTTATCCATCGTGTGGTTTTATTATATATACGATTGCATATTTACTGGTTAACAAGAAAGAAGATAAGATTTTATTATTTTCAAGAAAAACCAATTTAATTAAATTTATTCGCCTTGTTAAATACACATAAATATATACGATTGCAATTAGGTCATAAATAAATCGAAATGGAATTACGTGAATGTACCGCATTTTGCGGAACGAAGCTGTGAAAAATAAAATCATATTTTTTATGGAAATATTATAACGTGGTGTGTACGAGAAGGAAACTTTTAATAGCTTTGTAAATAGATAAGAAAATTGATGACGGGTAAACAAATCTATTTTCATTATGTCATTTATCAAATTTCGCATCGAAATCAAATAACACGAAGAAATAAAAAAAAATGTCTGGTGTTTGATTATATCGTGAGTACATAAATCGAATCTCGATATATCGAAACATCTATCTATTTTCAACTTAATCCACTTTAAATATAAAACCAATCGGTGAAGATGATAATCTTCTTATATATTTTATACTTTTTTTTAGTCATCTGAGAGAAAATTATATTTCTCATGACAAAAAGGTACTAGAAATCATTGATTTTTCTCCAACAGTCAATGACCTAGTTCGAACAAAAGGAAAAGCTAAAAAAAACCAAAAGAAAAAATAAATCCGCGTTTTGTACGTATGTGAGTGTTTCTATTTTCTATTCGGGTTGTGTTTATATAAAATACCAGTCAGTATATGGCATAACAGAAGCAGAATATCTATACCAAATAGGAGAGCGCAGAATGAAAAAAAATGATGATCTTATGAAATCATTAAAATAGCTTTTCCTCAATTCCTTTATGAAAAATAAAACAATAAAATAAAATGTTTATTGTTGAAAAGAATAGACTGAAAATTCTGTTTCTGTGTAACATCTATCTTTGTTGTTTGTGTAATGCTCATTTTTTACAGCCACAGTTATAGGATAGTTAGTGCCTGTGTGATTTGAATATTTGCAAATATATGTACATACGCTATTACAATATGTGTAATACAGAAGTTGGGAAGAATTTTAAATTTGATGTATCGCGTACATGATTTTTACAACCAGCTTGGGTATAACCTTTTTTATATATGGACAAACATTATCAATTTTCTTTTCAACACACCTTGTATAGCAAACCTTGTACATGCTAGATTGTGTAACGAAATGGAAAACTGTAACACAATAATTTTGAAAAGCTATTGTTTAGATGGCCTCGAGCTTCAGTACTCTTTCAAAATGAATCGATCTTAAAATGATGGGATTAGATTTTATCTCGTCAAAGTTACTTTTCATTGTTTATTTGCAAGTTTAACGTTGTACAGAGATTATTTTTTGAATTTGTATAGCACGTTTCCAGTGGAAATAAATTAATTGAAGCGAATGATAGCTAATCGTAGATTCTACTGTTTAAAAGTTTTCTGGAAAAATTACATTTTTGAACTGAATAGGGAAAAAATTGGAATCCCAGTTTCGACAAAACTATAAAGACTTACGAAATGACATACAAAAAATTTAAATTAAAAAATAAATGTTTTTAAATGTTTTTCTAAAATCGGTTGAAATGCTAAAACCATAAAAATCATAACTTGAAATAGGCTTGTATGCAAGAAAAGCTGCTAAAGCAATATGGAAACCAAAAGATGAAAAACTAACCAGGCTATTATCAATGACACTATCAATGACAGTCAAATATTCGTGCACAAATTCATCAATGTGCACCAGGTAACCAAAAGAGAACCATCGTTGGAATGTAGATACATTAAAAGACAGCCATTTTCTGTAGAATATAAGGTTGGCTATTTTCTACAATTTCGATCGACACTAAATCAGTTTTAACTTCTTTAGCACAAATCACTATCGAGGAAAGATCATATAGTTTTAGGAATACATGGATTAACGTTGAATGCTTCCAGTATCCATACAGTAAATGTGCATTGAAAAGGTTGGCTTCGAACACTAGGACACTCAAATATGATCGTTATGACCGTTACATAAAAATAAATATGCGTTAGAATAAAAGCAGATTTCAATATCTCAAGAGATCGTTTACACATAAAACATTGAATCATTGCAACGACTCAACTAGAAAACTTCTCGGAAAGCGAACAAAGTAGAATTCGAGCTACCACGTCAGTGAAGATCTTTTTCCTAAATCCAAAAGTTCGTGAAATAGAAACGCGGTGCTCAAATCCTTGTGCCTATATCGGATAATTGTTGCGGTCTTCGACCAGAAGAAACTAACCGATCATTAAATGATCACTCTCAGTTCTCCGCTACACAAAAATTACTGTCATTAGAATATCGGAGTGAATAGTTTGCTTTATTATTCAGATGTGACGCGTGCCAATTCCCGGTGTTGACTAGAAATTTACGGCTAGGGGGTCGATTTTGTTCAAAATCCGAGACTTGACGAAAAAATAACCACAAGTATATATTTAGTATGTGTCGATATTGCAATGAAAAAAAAAACTAAAATCGTAATTTGTGTAGTTAAAAAATTTTTGCGAGTGTACTACTCAGGAACACACATTTGATAACTTTTGTACTTGCAATGATATTTCGTCGCGGAAAATGTTGAGAATTGTAAAATATGTCGAGTTATTCATTAAAAAATGAAAGTGGTTTGCGCGAACGTGTTAAAAAACGAAAAAGTTGTCTGTCTGGTCTAGCAGTCATGTGTGCCAACGTGTTAACTCGTCTTTTCAAAAGCAAGAGAGATGTCGAAAAGGTGAGAGAACAAAACGACATAAGCACCAAAAAGCTGAACCGATTTGTACGGATTCATAATTGTTGATGCTTATATTCGCAAAAAACAAACCAATATAACCACAGCAAAATTACAGGCTAATATAAAATTGTATACTATACTCCTTATACGCATACGAAAACGTCATGTCTCGTGTCTCGGATTTTGAACAAAATCGACCCCCCTATCGGTGTATCTTTCGAAATATTTTATTTTAATGGCCGGACCACCATATTATTAAACTTTTCTAATTAAATGTGCAAGTTACCTTTTCGAAATGTAATTGATTAAAAAAAATATTCATTAAAACAATTTATTATAAAAAATTTTACTTAAAAATGTGAAATCTACTTAGTTAAATAGAAAGAAAACTATTTTCAATTCGAATAAACAGTAAAAGAATTACTATCATTTTGAAACGGACCCGTTTATGGCATACAGAATTCGGGAGTTATAGGCTGAGCTCTTGAGATACGAATTTTCAGACAAAGGAAATTATAATCAACCGTAGGATATATGGTAAAACGTTTTGAAAGCAGAGGAAATTGAAAAGTCGAATGTTTCGGCGGAATGTCGATCACGACGAAAGATAGCATCGAGAAAAAAAACACTAAAGGAACCAGTTAAAGAGCCATTCAGTAATGATACAAAGTGATAACAATGAACTAGTGAATTTCTGCAAGAAGTGAAAACGGCGATAAAAAATAAAGTTAAAAAACTCTACAGTGAGCATTTTATTTGCAAAATCTATTACAAATCCTTATCGAGCGCTCAAAATTTGTAATTTGTAAATTAATTAAAAATTCATGATTTTCATTATAAACTGAAGAGTGGAGTGAACTCGCCGAAGTAGCGGGCATTTTATAATAATGCACATTGAACATTGAATGCATCAGACTTACTGGTTGAATTGAAAACAGCCAATCAAATAATCCAACGCCAAGACATTCCTCCAAGTCAACGCTAGATTCATCCAACAAGACAATGCCTGGATCATCAAACAAATAAATAAATAACTTCCCTGCGAAGTCGAAATTTGAGAATGGTTGTAGGGATATTCAAGGGAACATGGAAGAAGCTTGGAAAATAATTTCTCTAAAAGTTGGAAGAACGGAAAAGAGAAGATTGTCGCAATCAAATAACTTTACACTAATCTAACATACAAAAAAATTGCTTTATCCTGTGGGCGGGATTTCGGTTATTAGTTACTAAAATATCTTCTAATTTCAAAAATTGGTTTGTTACCAGATTCTAGAATAAACAAGTTTGCATTTTAAGAATGTCGAGAATTCGGATAAGTTAAAGAAAAATTATTGAGATTAAGGAAATTATTAAGTTAGTTTTCAAAAAACATGAACACAACCACAAATTGAGTTCTAAGCTTTCTTTAAATTAATGTACAAAATTCCTGGTAATAGTAAGTGAAGTATCAGTAATCGGTATAGATTAAAGGGTTAATATGTTGTGGCCAACACCCGACTTTCTTTTACGACGAACGAGATCTCGAATACACCACTTTTGATTTCAAAAGCGAAAAATTAAGTTTACTGGACGGTTGGGTAAAACTGTCTTGGATAATCAAAAAACATTATCCCTGCCTAAATTTCAGAAAAGCAACAAGGTCAACCTGTTGGTTGGAAATTTAATATTTAATCTCCCAAAATTAATGAAAAAAATTCAAGTATGTTAGAACTAATTTTGTTTGAAATTTAATTCACAATATTTTTATTTTTAATCGTTTTTTCGTAAATGCTATATCTTTTCAAACTATTTGCAAAAAAACAAAAAAGTTCCTTTAAAACCTACCACTTTTGGTGGACTGATGTCGGCCAAAAATCGCTGGGATCTCCCAATTTATGGAAAAAGCTTAAGTATGAAGTTTCAGCCCGATCAATAATACCATTAATACCATATACAGCCCATGCGTGGAGAGATTCTTTTCGTAAAACAGTTTCTTTGTCAAAAAATTTAATTTTCGCTTAAATTTCGGAAAACTGATCTGGATATCTATTGTTGCAAAATTAATTTACAATATTTTAGTTCATAATCGTTATTATAAATGACATAATTTTCAAAATAAAGGGTGTTTCATATCGAGGGATAGAACTTTAAATTGGTAACTCGTTTTCAGCGACAGCTGATTTTACAGCTGACTGTTGATTTTTAGTTAATTTGGTTTGCCATTCATAATGAATGGACTCAAGCCAGAGTTTGCAAATTCTTCAAATTTACTTTGAAAATAATTGTTCAGTTCGTGAAACTCATCGTGCGTAGCATCTATTTTATGGTCGACATAATCGTTCATTAGAGCAGTTAATTAACTATCGATCACTTTCGCATCACCTTTACTATAAATGATAATACGCGTCCCGTAAGAATCCGTATGGCGCGCACTGAGCAGGCAGTGGCAGATGTAGTGCGTAATATTGAAGAGAATCCAAATGAATCGATTCGTCATCGTGCATAATAATTGGAACTTGATCTAACATCTGTATGGAGGATTTTTTATAATGATATTGGTTTGCATGCTTACAAGATTCAACTTGTACAGAAAGTACGACCATCGTTCGCGTTACCAATTCGGTGAATGGGCCGAAGCCAATATTGATATTGTTGCAAACGGCTATGTTCACAAGCAGAATTGTCGCATTACATCCACAAAAACAAAAGGTTATGGGTTGGCATGCGTTGCACGCCATTGACGCGCCAGCCGCGGCGGCCACATGTCCAAAATCATATTCAAACATTAATGGCATAAAATTATCTTTCATATAAAGTCAAATTCGTTGCCATTAACAACGAATTTGACTTTATATGAAAGATAATTTTATGCCATTAATGTTTGAATATGATTTTGGACATGTGGCCGCCGCGGCTGGCGCGTCAATTATTTTTCTGTATTTTATTTAAATATGAAATGATAAAGGGTGTTTTATTGCAAAATACAAAAAACTCCTATGGAAGCTGTTACATCCGACGGACCAATTTCGGCCAAACATCACTACGGCACCCCATTTTATGGTAAAAGCTAAGTATGAAGTTTCAACCCGATAAATCAATCCGATTACGCTGTATAGAGTTCGAATTTTTGTTAAAAGTTTTTTTTGGCAAAAATCGTAATTTTCGGCAAAATTTTGGAAAATTGGTCTGGGCTGATATTGTTGCAAAATTAATTTAAAATCTTTTAGTTCTTAATCGTTTTTTCGGTAAATGATATAACTTTTAAAAAAACGAGAAAACCCCAGTTAATCCGTCTGGCTGTAGAGAAGCCATCCATTTAGCGATATAGTGAATGGAAAATCTGAAAAACACTTAAGATCAAAATTTTTCATGATTACTATACTTTATTGTACTACGTAAAAGAAATCAGCTTTCCCACTTGCTATACAAACAATAATGATCAATATGGACAAGTGACGCCAAAAGTTTTCTTTAACGTAGTCAAAATACCTTTGTGTTCTGTAACTTATTACTGAAAATGGTATAATTAAGTTGGAGTTCCGGCATGTTCGTTAAATAACTAGAAATATGTATGTTGATGTAATGTTGCAAATTAGGTTCATGTAGAGACAGTTAACGAAAAAACAATCAGAAAGCTAGGAGAATTGCAGCAATAATGTACATGCTGAGATCTAAAAGTTAAATTAAATTGCTTCAGATGCGGAAAACGAGCTCACCCAGGCCAAGACTGTCGACAAGTCGCAGTTTTACAACGCAGCCTTACACCCCAAGAATGAAAACTAACAAATGGAGTGGAAACGAGAAATACGGAAAACCACGAAGAGTTTAAAAATCAAGACTCAGTTCAGAATCGAAAAGTGAAAGAATGTTATCTTCTTTTAAGTAAGTCAAATGACAGAAGAGATGAACCATGCTATGCCCACCTGAATATTCCAGTGTGTCAGGATTAGCCGCTAAAGAGCGGTGATGATGTATGAGAATAGTATACGACAATGCGATAACGAGTTGTGTGCGATAGTATTTGATATTGCGCAATCGTAGAACCTACAGCCATTCCAAGTTATTATAGCTCGATTAAATTAACATTAGCTCTGTTCATGTATATTTTACGGTAAAAGTCCAAAATCGGTAAATGTCCGCATAAAAATAGTAAAAAACTGTTTTATTGCACCGAAATCTATGAAATGGGATTCCTATACTCTCGAAATGGTTAACCACACGGAATATTTCTTATGGTATTAACTACGACTAACGGCTTTATTAACTCTCACGGGATCGCAAGAGCAAATTATGGCCCTCATGACGCTCAGCCTTCTGATCAACAAACATTTCGTAACCATCTGACCTCTGGACAACCGGCTTTTAATCGTGTAAACGAATTTAAAAAATTAAAATTCCGGACATTTACCTATTTCGGATTTTAACCGTAACAAATACAGAATCTAACATGTCGATTCTGCGACGCGGGTTATATATCATTAGCGGGTTATTTATTTACTTTTGATAAATTTGACTAAAAATATTTTTGTCACTTGAAAAATTGTGTGACAGAACGTCTATGAAAATAAGAAAATGTAGACGAAGTGACTTTAGTCACATGAAATAAAGTGATACGACTACGGGAATTGTGGTTAATGTTTTCTATACGGGTTATGAAGTTTCTAAGAATTAACAAGTCCCACCTATACTGTCAGATACCTAAAGGCCGGGGCTAAGGAAGGTTTTGTTATTAGTTATGAGTAACAAACATTTTCACACATTTCACTTCACTGAAGACTAAACCACAGAAATCTTCTCGGTGTTGTTCTCACCTATCCTGTTAGCTAGCTAAAGTCACAGATTTTTAATAAAAAATAGCCTCGACCATCAAACGTCATTTTAGTAACACGTTAACATCTACAATCAGATACCACGATTAAGTGTACATACGAAAATTGATTTACGAGCCCATACGATTAAGTGTTTATTTAAATAGGCGTATGATTTTGCGTTCGAAAATACGATCATGTGTCCATCGGTGATGAGGTTTACAATTTAAATTTACTGTCCAGACGATTAACTGTACTTACGATTAATTTATACGGTGTAAATATTCATATTGATGTGTTGTATGATTAAATCTTTACGATGATTTGGTCAAATACCTTAAACAATCTTCATGTTCGATTTTGTCTATATATTTAAATTTGACACACATCGTCGCACTAAATTGGCATACAAATTATAGAAAATTAGCACAGTGCGAGTAATTCACTATCAAATGAGTTCAGTTTTAAAAAGTTAACGCAATGTAGTTGTTTCTGCGAAAAAGCTGGCCGGGCCGAATAATTTTAAAGGACTAACGGGTCTTTGATGTTTAAAAATATTTGTATTCCCCTTCTATCCTTTAAATTTTGAACGATAAAATCTCAGGCGTATTTTAGTCAGACTGAAAGTTCAATATTAAAAAAATATATTTTTCAACTTAAAAGACAAACACGTTGTACTAATAACATATTAGCAAATCAGTTTTACACACATATACTCTACTAAAATATTCGCTTAACAACTAAATTCAATAACTTAATCATCTAACCAAAGTGCTTAAGCTCAATAAGGTATGACTTTAGAACTACTAAATATACATAAAAGAATTCAATACTTTTCAGGCGTTATACTTAAGATGCATCGTTAAATTTTTTAGGGAATATATCGAATTTTCCATTTTTATAAAATTACCAAGTAAATAAGTAGCAAATGGTAGAAATGTAAAGGTTTAGTGCAAAGGCTTTCTCGAGTAATTTCTGCTAAAAAACTCCCCTACAATTTTTACACTTAAATAATATCGATCAAAAGAGAACCGTGGTTAGTTGTTTGGCTATACCTGATCAATAAACAATATATAAGTACATTATTATACGAGTTAAACCAAATGAATCAGGTGTAACCCACACGTATATGTCTAATTTTATTCATACATAAACACATAATTAAATCGTGAATAATTAATTAGTTCAACTTTAGTTTCACTATCGACTAATATGTCAGTTCGATAAGTGTAAATTGAAATGTTTGCGTTTAAATTTATTGTATTTTCTTAAACCACATAAAATAAGAAATTTTCTTTAAAATTTTTGTTATTTATATTTTGAAATTCAATGAATGATTAATCAAATCAATTTAATCAATTTTCATTTTATAGCCTCAATTATGTATCGAGTTTATTTTTGGTGTGTATTACTCGTATAGATAGATATTCAGACGCACATATTACAGAAAACCACATTTTCCGTGGTTTATACCAAATTTTATTTTTTCATCTATAGAGTTATATTGTTGTTATCTTTAAACATATTTTTATGATTGTGCTACTCAGCATACACTACACATACAACAAAATTTGTAGTAATCAAGTTAATCGTTTAGTTTTATGTAGGTTGAAATATCCGTTGAATTGTTTATTGGGTAATTTCTAATACATAAAAAGTTAAATTAATTTTGAGATTAAATGGTACTTAGAAGAATGATTTTGTATATTCTTAAAGGCTTATATTTAGTGATTTTCGGACGAAGGCTGTTTAGCAGAACAGATTTACATAATACTAGTTAATATAAAATTAACCAGTAGTTTTAAGTAATTAATACATAAACATATGTAGAGCATCTTCCAGTAGACCAAACCACGTAAAATTTATTATATGACGACAACTGAACGGACTCTCATTATTTACGGTTCGCTACGACGATCCAGGTGTTCCAATAAAAAAAAACATTGAAATACAAACAAAATATCTATCATCTGTTCTGTTTATATTTTATTTTCTGCGTTATGTTTACTTTCTTTGTTTTGTTCTTGTTAAGTAATAAGATTAAGAAGTTTTTATAATTCATTTTTTGTACGTCACCACCGCATCACATTCGTTATGCGAATATACACACAAAACGTGGTTCATTTAGTATAATGTACCCGGTTGTTGAGAGATTTATTATGTTGTGAATATCAGATGGAGTAAGATAATGTATACAAAATTTCAGATCCTGGAGCAATCAAACACCGAAAGAATTTAACGATATAAAATTAAAGAAACCTTATAATATATACCCGTGGGCCACCAATCGAAACGGTTTTCGGTTGTTGCCTGTTTTTCCATAAAAATTTGTTATAAAATTCCGATTTTCCAGTCTATTTTAAAGTGTTTTAAAACCCATTAAAATTATATCGTTTTCTAATCAAATATTTATTGTTTTATTAAAAATGTATTCCCAAAAAAACTGAAAAAAATAAGTTTTAATTTTTCTTGGCTGTGGTTTTTATACATTTTCAACTCGTTACAGAAAATAAAAGTTTCCACATTATTTTTTTTTTGTTCTTCTATACCTAATATTGAAAGTTATTATTTTATGCTGAGTAAATAATTTTCAGTTTGCTAGAAAATGAGTGAGTTGTGGGGGGGGAAGTGCAATCAATTTTAATTTCGATGCAGTATTACACATATACACATATATCATTTTGGAAATTTCAACAAAGCTACATAAATAAAAAGTTACGATCGACGTACAATTAGACATAAACAAAATAAAAATATTGGATTGCTTCCAATCAACAGCAATAGTGATTTAATTGACTGTAAACAAACCTTCATGTAATACATATTTATTAATCGCTCGTCATGTTGATAAAGTAATGTTAAAACTGCATGAATGGAATGAACTTTATTCTTTATTATAATACATAAGCTTGTCCCCTAGAACTTTAAGCAATTTAATTGTAACAGTCAATTATTATGGTTAGAGTAGTTACTATGGTTTTAATACTGATATGGGACTGCTGCTTAAAACTGATATACGTTACAGTAGTTCAATAAATAAACTATAAATGGATTTAAAATTATTAAAAAGATATTTATAATATTTGGAATTCGAAACGATGAAAGTAAATTAAAAGAACCTAGCTAAATTTTGCTAAACAAGTACGCCTTGGCCTTCTTGTTTATGAAAATTGTCTGCAAAATTTTCAATATTTTGAAATTTGGGTAAAAATAGGCGATGAAAACTTGGAAGTTCAATTCTTATTAATATTTTGAATTTAATTTTAATTGCTTATATTATAAAATAACTAAAGGATCGAGAAGTTCGTTAAATGGTTTAATTTTTGCTTAAACGGCCAATCCGTATTTAAATGATACCAATGGCATTTAAAAAAAAGTTACACTCACAGATATATTATATGAGGTAATTTATTTAAGTGTCTTCCACTCAATGAAGTCAAGGAATGAGGTTTTCTCAAAAAAATACGACGAAGCAAATCCATACGAAAATGACATATCCACCATTCGATTGCTTAACCCCCCGAATGTAGCGATTAAATATCGTGCGGTTTTGTTATAAACTGTGCAATGTTTTGTTATTGTTATATTTTATTGGCCCTGTAAAGTGAACTAATCAAATTTTTAGTCAATTCTTCAATTTAACTCAAAAATAACCTGAGCTTCCAATCCGTAATTCGTAGCCACTTGAAAGGCAAGTCCCAAAATATCCTCTGTATATAGTGGAATATTGGCAGAAAATGAACTCGCTATATGCGAATTGAGTTTCACTCAATAAAATCGTACGTAATCGTAATCCGTTTTTAAATAACACATGCCGGTAAACGATTAATGTTCGAAGCCACGAAGCTAAGCAATGACCGTTTGGAAATGACATCTATATCAGTT
Source organism: Nephrotoma guestfalica (assembly GCA_963691935.1). Taxonomy (NCBI): domain Eukaryota; kingdom Metazoa; phylum Arthropoda; class Insecta; order Diptera; family Tipulidae; genus Nephrotoma; species Nephrotoma guestfalica. The sequence continues at coordinate 216,308,721 of OY829914.1, forward strand.
AATAGCATAACCTCGTACTTATGATTATGACCTATATATAGTGGCATTTGGATACAAATTCGGCAGTGTCCTTTGATTGGCTTTGTAAGTGAACTAAACAACCAAGACAAATGAATGCTTCAATTAAACTCAAAAATAAAGAACGCTGCTAATTTGAAAATACAACTTATATCGTTTAAATTGTTAAAACGTATAATCAGATTTTTATATTTACCTGTTTATCGTCGGTATATGGTGTATTTTGGTATAGACTCGGGAATATCCTGTTATTGCGCTTAACGAAACTCAACAAATATTACACTACCAATCTAGTTAGAAATTACATCTACGATATTTGATAGCTTAACAACAGGCATCACCTTTAGATGACCCATTTTGATACAAACTCTACGATAAAGTTTATGCCATTGAAACTGCTCACTTTCCGAGAGAAAAATGTTAGAAATCTTTAAGAAAACTATGCATCTCGGTTTAATTCCTTTTTAGCGAGAAGCCGTAAGTAAAACAACGCATACCATAAATGAATTATCAGATGATTTTATTAAACGTAATTAAAGAAAGCTACAGCGTTTGGAGCTCCCAAATTGCCATCGTGAAAAAAACCAATGAAAGCTATCGATTATGTCTGGTTGTCAAGACATTAAACGTCCTTACTAAGAAGGTTGTGTATACACGTTGACGCTGATCTTCAAATTACTGAGTAGACTAGACCACACTAATTATATTGCTTAGCTTGGATCTCAAGGATGCCCTTTTTGACAGATCCAGTTGGATCAAGGCTCATGAGAGAAAACAGCGTTTGTCATCCCGGGATGTTTCTTATAGCAATTCAAAATGATGCCGATGCCGTTTGGACTCTATGCAATGTATACCAACCTTTGACGAGGTTGATGGGGGCTATACAGGGATCATATTTTTACTGAAAAACTGTTTCTTGACTAAAATCGTCAATTCCGCTTAAATTTTGGACTTAACTGATCTGGATCAGTTATTGAAAATATAATTGTTACATAGATTAATTATCGAAATATTCGCCATTAATATCTATGATCTTTTGCCATTTATCAAATAGATGACGAATGCCTTTGTGATGGAAACTTAGTGGTTTCGAAGCAAAATATTGATCGAGCCATTCTTGCACACCGATCCTGCAACATCGATCTGAATAAGTGATAATCAGAGGAAGCCAAGAGAATACGCAGCATACTGTAAAATGTCCCAGTCTAAGGAGATGAGTTCCTGGGCTGATTTTGCTGTATGTGGACGAGCATTATCATGCAACAATATCACCTTCCGCCTTCCTTGGTCCTTAAATGATCTTTTTTCCTCCAGAGCATCGCTTAATTTGATCAATTGGGCCTGGTAACGTTCAAGTGAAACAGTTTGAACGGGTTCAGGAAGCTCGTAGAAAATGACTCCTTTCCAATCCCACCAGACACACAGTTACACTTTCTTGGCATGAATATTCATTTTTGCAACTGCAATGTTGATGGCCGGCCTGGATCAACCCATGGTTTTCTGCAGTTAGGATTATTCACTTTACTTCACCCGTAATGATTTTATGCAAAAAATTATTTCTTTTGTACCGAGAAAGCAAATTCATGCAGATGTCATCTCTTCGGTTTTTGTTTTCTTCGGTCAGCTTATGAGGAACCCATTTTCCTTCCTTCTGTATTTTCCCATTACATGAAATCGAAGTGATATTGTTTGGTGAGTATTTTCTAACTGTTCTGCAAGCTCTTTTTGAGTTTGACACGGATTTTCATCCAGTAAAACTTTAAGTTCTTCGTCTTCAGATTGTTTTACTGCACCTGCACGTGAATCGTCCTCAAGACTAAAATTGGCATCACGAAATCTTGCAAACCACTTTTTCATTGTTGAATGACTCACAGAATGTTCACTCAAAGTCGAATTAGTCAATTCCATAGCTTGACAGGCATTTTTTTTTCATTTGAAAACAGAATACAATGCAATGACGTAAATGTTGCTTATCGACATCCATCTCTTAAAATTAATGCACACGGAACGACAGCTTGTAAATGACTGAAACGTATGTCACATAAACAACAATCAGTAAGCTAAATATATCCAAAATGGCGGGCGATTTGGATGCGTTCAAGTATATTTTAATGCAGCAAACTTCAGAGACGAGTTTCTACGTGTACACCTAATATAAAACCGTTTTTTATCGTAAATGGCATACGTTTCAGAAGTAGAAGCTGCCACTTCCGGTGGACCGATTTCGGCTAAAAATCACTGGGATCTCCCAATTTATGGAAAAAGCTTTCACCCCGATCAGTCATTCCGCTATAGAGACCCAACGGAGTCTGCACGCACATACGCACCCACAGATTTTTTTAAACCACTTTTTGTAAGTTCGGCGATAAAGCGAATGGTAAATCTACAAAAATCTCGAGGTCACAATTTTTCATGATTACTAAACGTAAATTCTCGAAGGTAAGTATAGAACTTGCGTCAATCAGATACAATGTCGGTGTCCCACTTTCCGATTTTAAGTTATTGTGCAATCATCCTTTGAATTCTGAGACGCAACGGTAGATTAGATTTGGTCATCATCTTGGTCAGATGAATAAAATAAAAGATTGCCAAAATCGAAAGAATTTTAAACTCACATTTGTGTGAGAAATGGAATGAGTGATTTTGATTGAATGACAGCGTAAATATGGTACGGTATGGCGGCCACAATATGTCTATGCCAGTCTTCGGGATAGCCACCCTAAAAAACAATACAGGCAAGCAGGAATTATAGTATGTGTTATGTTATTTTCTTACTCACGCTTTAACAGTTTTTTAAATTCCACATCGACCTTCAAAATGTATGCTGTTAGCTGGTTTGCGCATTACAGAGTTATGATTTGACAACCTTTTTATACAACCTATTTATATGGAATATGCCCAAACATAACAAAAGATGCACTCAGCAACTTCAAATGACAAAGACTCAATTATACATGAGCCTCCGTAACCTAAGTGACCTTAGTTAGGCCTACAGTAGTTTCATTTAATATCGCAAACAAACTAGGAAAAAAAATTAGGAAACTTAAACGAGAGAACTACACTTCTAGTTGTTCTTAAGTCGAATTTCCTTTTAGTTTGGAATTTCGACGTTTAAGTAAGATGAAATTTCCTTTATTGCTTTGTTTCACGTTTACTGCCATGTGACCCACCGGTGGCTCACATGCATATGAGTTTATAAAGTAAAATATTTTTTCGGTACTTGATTTAAACACGCTAAACATAGTGCTAGATTACCCTCGCATTGGTCTCATTGTAAGTTTTATTTAGGAGAAACAATTACATTTAACCGTTAATTATTGAGCCGCATTTTTGTAACACATTTCGTTTCCTATATTCACAGTAAACGTGTTAAAATTTTCAAATTTTATTAAGCCTTTAATTTCCTTTAACAATACACACCTCCTGAGCTACAATATTTCTCGAAATAATTAATGCTCTACATAATCCGAGCAAACAGAAGCCAAAAATTGGCGATGAGCTACTGCGCTCCTTATTCAGAAAAATGACTCAAACATAATCAGATTGAAGCAATTTACAACTACAATAGTATCGTAAACAAAAGAGGAAAATTCATTCAATTCGTTTTCAATTGCTTCCCTCCCAGTCATACAAATTTACAGATATATAGTACCACAAGAGAAGCACAAGAGAAGATAAAGGGCGACAACGATCGTACCCAGAAAATACCCATTGAAACCTAATTCGAAAAAACAATATCGAAACAAAAATTAAAAAAATATTGGTTTACTCTGGGTAAAGCCAAATAGAATATTTTAACGATACCAAGGTACGATTACTAACAGTTAATCACTAAATAATAAATTGATACATTTTCATATAAGTAAATTAAAATTATTCTTGAATTTATTTTGCTTCGGTTATACTCATGACCCGAAATTTAAATAACTTTTCGACAGAGCATCAAGTCGAAACCAAGAATTAAACTCTTTGTCATTTCGTCTTGTCAAATCAACGAAATGAAAATTTAGTTCAAAATATAAATAATAAAAATTATAATGAAATTTCGAAATAGTTTAAGTTGAAATTCCGAACTCGAGGCTTACCATTTTAAATTCACAGGATTCTTCACAATTTTCATACATACTTATTGTAATACGTCTTAAGAGACATGAAACTTTTTGCTTAGGTAGCGGAATATGACCTGGAATAAAATGTAAACTGACATTATGAATTAACTTAAGGTTGATTAGTTGATCTAGGCGCCGCGGTAAAACTATCAAGTATGTGAATGAAGCGGCTTGCGAAAAATCACATAAAGATATTATTTTGGGTTTCGCTGGAAATAAAAAATCGGAGAGTATATTGTTCTTGAAAGAATTGCATGGTAACGGAATTCCAGGCTTTTCTCGGCCAAAAACACACTGCTCGCCAAAGAAAACATTCTCAAAATTTCCAGTGTAGGTAACTCCGGTGTAAATATTTTTTTTTTTTTTTAAAGAAAAGATATTTCTCAAAATTGATGATTCTTTGACAGTAAAGAAGCAAAGAAACATCACGACTTTGCACCTGTTACCAATCAGCGCAAGCACTAGTTTAGTAGTTGTTACTTGTAGGTTTGTGTCTAATGAATACATTGGAGGAGGAACATCTTCCGTTTATATCAGTCAGCTACAGACCAAATCAAAAGCCACGCCAAATTTGTTTGAGTTCAATTCCAAACGATTGATATTTATATATTAAATATCTACAACTTAACTCCTTAAAAGTACTCTTAACTTTTGTTTTACGAGTAAATAAATACGCAATGTGATCTTTGCTATTTTTACTCCGGTAGCACGTATTATACCTATTTTCGATAATGAAAAATTGAATAAGCCCGAATCAGTAAAAGCATCGTTTCGAATTTTATTGAATATTGAAGAAAAAGGCGGCAACAGCACACTCGACGAAAATATGGAAATTAGCTATAACATAGTCTAGTTTAGTAGAAAAATATTATTTTAATTAAATAGATAAATCATTTCAACCGATTTAAAACTAATAGTATATCTCACAAAGTGTACGAGATATGAGAATAATATCCCATGCTTGTTGAATGCAATGAAGCCCTTATAATTTATGACAAACAACCTTTCTCTTGTAATAAAATATATGTATACTAGACAATTTCTGTATAGTTTTCACTAATATTAATTTACTCGGTGAATAATAAATTTCACTACTTTTACTTGATGGGCTAACTGAAAATTTATTCATAATTAATCAGCTCAAGATGCTTTGAAGATGCCCAAAGAAAGAAATTTAAATTAAATTTAAAATTCAAAAAAAGAAAAAAGTAAAAAAAATATTCAGTTGAATGACCAACAATTTTGTCAATGACCCACCCTACAAACATAAAAACCTTATAAAATATTAACATATTGGAATTGAGAAACATAATTAAAACAAATGATGGAAATTCAAAGTATTGGTTTCCAAATCAAATTAAATTGCTATTTATAATTAAGAAGTTCTTCTTCAAATTGCACAAAATGAAAATTTCTAGAAGCTACAAATAGAACAAATATACTTCCGGGACATAAAACTACTTGACAGTTTACTCTATGTACCATATTCAAGCATCTCATCTCCGCTATAATTTCAAAATCTTCGATTGAAATACGAACGTATTGCTTCCATTTCCAAGAATAATAAAAATTTGTATATTGCATGTGTCTCAATTACGATATATGAATTTATTAAATGTATGCTCAGCCATTTCCTTAATATACGAGTACGTACACTATTACAAAATCGAAAGAAAACAATTTTCTTTCTTTACAAAAATAAAAGACGAGAGAAATTGGATCATTATAATACTCTATTATATTTTGTCTACTCGTATACGTTATTATATCGATTGCATAAAAAACAGTTAATTTTCATTAACATACTTCAAACACATTTTACACTTCTTCTCCACCTCAGCCGTCGACTATTATACTATATTATTGCATATTACTCGTATTATGAAAGAAGAATGTAATTAAGAAATCATAATTACAAATTTGTAAGAAATTTTTAAGTAAAAGAAGAATTAGTACGATATTTATTTTTCTTATAGGTTTTCGTTTTACTTTCACTTTGGTTTGTAATATCCATCAATATTAAGTCGCGAGTATATCGAATCGACGCGCGAAAGTATGAGGATGGATAAGGTATCAATTTATCACGATAAATTATGAGTTTTATAAATTAATATTAATCACGATATTTCGAATTAATGTCATTTTCATTTCCATTTCCAATATTGCTTATTGACCTCATCGCGTATTATTTATGTGACGACAATATTCGCGGACAAGATATGAGTATCATGTTACCATTTTTTTAGAAGGAATTGTAAATTGGGAAAGGTGATGTTTTTATAATATATTATGAGTCATATACATATACCATGAGTAAGCGTTTTTAGGGAACTGTGACGCGAATTTTTTAATTTGTATATGTAGTTTACAATGAATGTAGTTAGTTATCTGTTGCATCGCTCTACATACTTATAATTTTCCGTTAATTGGTTTTTTATAAAAAAATTTAGTCTTATTATTACTTTCTATAAACGGTAGCCTTGGCGTTATTTTTAAATGTGTACTTTGGTTTAAAGAGAAAAGCTAGCTTGTATTACAAGAGACAGTCATCTGCTGCGAATCTTCATTATACTTCAGCTCAAAATTTCGGAAATTATAGTCAGATACGAAAACTAATACGTTAAAGCTTCCGACAATTTTCCAATGCATATTTTTCAAATAAAACGCGAGGGCAAATCGATGGTGAACGATCGATTTTGAACAGGTCCGCCTACTAAATACGTTGCTGCTGGTAAATCATTGTTACAAAATAAAAGTGGTACTTCAATTTTGACAGTAAACTGAACATTAGTCTTAGTATTATACTTAAAATCAAGAAACTGAAAAGTAACCCAGTTGGAAATTAACATAAAATACTTTTTGGTCGATTTTTGATAGCGACTAGTTTCTCAAATGACTTGCCCAATTGCGGTCCACGTTCGACGACAATTGTGAGACAAGTCATACACATGTCTTCTTACATAAAAAAATGTCCTCTTTTTTACGTAAAACATGTATGACAAATCTTCGGTCTTTCTTATCTTATCGAGTACTTTTAATATGACGTAGATAAACAATCAAGCGGATTGAAATAATTTGCATGTCATTTCATATTCTTTCTTTGTGACAACGCCATTAATATTATTTTCTGTATATGGTGTTAACATTTTGTTTATGGAATTTTGTAAGTAAACATTTTGTAATTGTTATATTTGGAAAAATTTAGCATACCACCTGGTATTAATTTATAATTATAATTTACATATATTTAAATAAAATTATAAATATTAGTCTTCATTTAATTAACGTATCATATACGATTCATTTTGGATATATCAGAAACATTTCATCTCAGACATGCCACGCCAGATCATATATGAATCGTATATGACAATCACGAACGATTACTATGTGACTTGCCATTAGTGACGGCGGTAAGACAGTTCATAAGTTCAAATATGACTTGTCTTAGATTATTCAATAACTATTGAATAACTGAGCTTAATCTTAGTGGAATTGGTTCAGCATATGCCACATTGGTGGAATAAAAATGGCTACGCTTTGCCATAATATACACCAATACCTCGCTTTGCGACTTTTCAGTTTTCGTCGTTTCACATTGCGTCGAAAAAAAATTAGCTTGCGTCAATTCACATTGCATCGTAAAAAATCTATACAACATGATTGAAATATGCAGTGTAAACACGCCTTTAATGTCTAACAAAAAAATTACATATATAAAAAGGGAAATCCCAGCTAGTTTATTTCGATTTTTGTTGTGCAACAAATTTACATTTGTTTTCAGTTTGATAAAAATTCTTGAAACGGAAAGTGTGTTTTTTAAAGTTTTTCATAGATACGTACTGAAAAATAAAATTTATTAGGAAAATTTTTTATTTTGGAATTTGTTTTCGTAAGTTGTAATCATTTTTTGTAGGTTCATTATGGATATCATTATTTTTTTAGTCGGAAGGATAATAATCATGAGCAGAAAAGTTAAAAAAAGAAATCGAGAAAGGCAATAACACTGGAAACTAAATTAAATATTTTGAAGCGTTTTGAGGCTGAAGAACGAACTGTTAAAATAGCCAAAGCACTTGGACTAGCAGAATCAAACAATAAGAGATCGCGACGGCAGTAAAATTAAAGAAATTGGGAAAGCTGCTACTGTGTCTGACGCAAAAAAAATAACTCGTGCAAGAGATTTTCTGCTAGTAAAAATGGAATCCTTACTTTCTTTATGGATTGAAAAACAAGTACATAAATATATTTTTGCCGAATATGAAGAAAATAAAACATATTAGTTATGTGAAAATATAATTAATATTACGAGTATAAAATTAAAAAATATTTAGTTATCGATTGGGAAAATAATGTTTAATTTTTGGCAAACATTTATGGTATAAGGGAAAATATAAATAAATATTTTTTCTACGACTGATAACAATGAGTCGACTTAAACCAGGGTTAGCTCCCCACTGGGTAGCCCAAAAAATTCACGCGGGTTTTGGGTAATACTTTAAAAAAACCGGTTGAAAACCCCATTTTTTGTAATAAGCAAATTCAATTACATATTTTTAACTTATGATTTGATAAATACATTCTTTAGAACATAAAGAGGATAGATGTTTAAAAAATTCATTTGTTAAATTGTATACTTAATAATAAGGTAACTATAATATATATATACAAGAAACAAATACATAACACTGATATGAAAAATTGAAAACAAAATTGATCAGTACAATATAAATAATTCAATAAATAATAAAGAAAAATTCAATTCATTCATTGCTGGGCAGCTCATTAGTGATATAGGGTTTTCCAATAAGAGTGATATAATTTCTTTAAAAAAAACACACTAATTGTTAAGGAAATTGAAATGATTTTTATTTAATGTGAAGTACAATCGAGTTCTGAATAAAACGTCATTCAAATGGCCTCCACGACTTCTTCTGCAGGAACGAATTCGATGAACCCAATTTTCGAGCACTTTTTCCACTAAATCAAGACGTATGTCATGAATAGCACGTTCAATATTAACTTGTAAAGCTTGAAGAGAGTTTGGTTCATTGCTAAAGACCAATGACTTCAAATAACCCCACAAGAAATAGTCTAATAGTGTTAAATCACAACTTCTCGGAGGCCATTCAATATCACAATTTCTTGAAATAATCGAATCTCCAAACTTTTCTCGCAATAATTCAATTGTTGCACTTGCTGTGTGGTACGTAGCTCCGTCTTGTTGGAACCAAATGTTGTCAAGATCAACTTCTTCCAATTTCGGCCATAAAAAGTTGGTTATCATCGATCTATACTGATCTCCATTGACAGTAACGGTGTTACCAGCTTCATTTCGAAAAAAATACGAACCGATGATTCCACCAGACCAAAAACCACACCAAATTGTCAATTTAGGTGAATGTAATGGTTTTTCATGAATAATTTGTGGATTTTCTTCGCACCAGAATCGACAGTTTTGTTTATTTACCGCACCACTCAGATGAAAATGAGCCTCATCGGAGAAGATGATTTTCTTCAAAAATCGTTATCGTTTTCAAGTTGTTCCAAGGCAAAATCAGCAAATTCACGACGTTTACGGTGGTCCAATGGCTTCAGTTCTTGAGTGAGAACAATTTTATACGGATGCAAACCCAAATCCTTTCTCAAAATCCGCCAGGTTGTGGTTTGGAACAGTCCCAATTCTTGAGAACGTCTTGGAATCGACAAATTGCGGTCTTCAGCAACACTTGCCTGAACGGCAGCAATATTTGCATTACTTCGAACGAATCTTTGTCTTATTGGCACTTCAACATTATGTAAAGAAAATGTACACTCAAAATTTTCAACAATTCGACGAATAGCTTGGAACACTTGGACGATTATTACGACTATAAAATGGCAAAAGAGCACGAAAAGTTGCAATTGGAGAACGATTATTTTGATAATAAAACTGAATAATTTGTAAACGTTGTTCTTGCGTATACCATGATGAAATTGTAATCATTACTGAATACAATGAAACAAAAAATGACAGATCACGACATATTACAAATGGCCGAAACGTCACTTAAAAATCATATCATTCCTATTGGAAAACCCTATACAAAAAAAATTGCCAAATTTTCCGACAACTTTGAAGATTTTTCGTTTTTCACGTGTAATATTTTCCACCATTTTTTTTCGCTTAATTTTTCGAACACCTCCGGTTTGAACATAGATTCTGGGAAGTATTCTCCATCGTTAATTTTAAATGCCAAACAGTGTGCCAAAAAGGTAGGGTGTTTTTGGCTTATCCAGTATTCTTCTGCGCCCTCTGCTTCTTCACTAAGCAGTTTGCCCAAACATTTTGGGTGCATCATATTTGCTATGCGGAGTGAGAACAACTTTCATTCGTTTTTCAATTAAAGGCCTTTTTGTTAATAAGATCTCGTTATTCAGCAAATTATACCAGATTTCGCTGTGGGAATTGAAGTGGAATCACCTTGCAGACCATTTAAAGCTATTTTCACTTGAGATAACATTTGTTGAAGATTTAAGGCAATTGTACAATTGTACATTATTTAAAATTTTGTGGATATCGTTATTAAATTCATTTAAACGCTCTAATATTATTCCACCTTAAATCATTTGGCAGTTGAGGCACAACTCCATGTTTTTCTTTTAACCACTCATGTGGCTGGTGGTAATTTCTAAAGTATTTCTGTACACTTATTACTTGTATGGTGATTTCTTCTGGCATTATGGAGCACCCATAAGAAAAAATCCCACGGTGTTCCTTTAACATACCCTTTATTTTTTTGATCTTGTTTTCGAAATAATAAAATTCCAAAAATTAGTTTCGATTATTAAGGGTCCACAATAAATCCAGGTTTTTCACTATCCTATAGCGTCTATAAATTGTTGTAGGATGAACTCCTTACGACGATCCTTAAAATGTGAAAGTACGAGTAAATAAATAATTTTAATACTAACAGATTCACAAACATTTGACTTGTCCACCAATTATGTAGGTAGATTTCGGTAAGTGGCTATTTTTCATATAAAATTGCTGTTTGTTTAAAATTTATAACTAACGTAATACAACACTGAGGTGTAAAAATAGATCGGTTTAACTTTTCATATATAAATCAATACAACTAGACAAAGCCGTAGGTAACAACTACCCAACTCGAATTAGCGAGCATCGTTATTTGAAAAAACTGAGAATGATACTTACAGTAAATTTTGGTCAACAAGATCCGCGGCAAATCCATTTCGACACTTCAAAACAACTCTTAAAAATTTGAGGATATCTCTAAAGAATTTCATTTATGCAAATGATCGCACATTAACGAACTTAAACTATTTATTGTACTTAAATGCTTGACTTGAATTTCTGATCAACACAAAGTTCCAACAAAACTAAAAATAAAAAAACTTAATAATTTAATAAGCAGTATTAAAAACATAGATGTTAAACAAGATTTTTTATCTTTGATGCATACACGTACATACGATGTCAAAGTATGTATGTAAAATACAATAAGACATCTTACAATCATAAATTTTAATTAATGTGTACATTTTATTTTCAACTTCCGGTGCCAGCGCGCGCACATTCTCAAATTTCAAGTATAGAACTTTCTTAAATATTTATTATGTGATAACATCTTACCCCAAAAAGATGTACATACATATGTGACTATGTAGGTTAGGTATATAGTATACAAATTTATCATCAATCATCGTAAGGCATAATGAATATTCTAGGGTAAAAAATAATTAATAAAGGGTTTTTATACTACTCCATAAAGCGCAAAAATAAGCATTCTGTGTGCCTTTAACATTTTTTTGTATCTCTTTAAATGGTTCATGTTACATGCGGAGGTGGATTTATGTACGAGTAGAATTTGTTGTACGCAAAAACAAAAGTAAAACAAAGTTAGAAAATTTATTTTATATTTTCTTCTTGTTTGCTTCTTAAAGCTAATAGAAAACTTTGTTATAAAAGATGACAAGTGTTACGTTTAAAGACAAAAAAAAAGTTAAACTAGATTACAGCGAGAAATACCGACGCCTTTATGAGTCTGGATGTTGGGCTACATTATTATTACATATTTTGAAATGTATGGAGCAGAATATAAGATTATATTTTAAAAGTTTTAAAATTTTCTTGATTAATGTATTTTTGAAAGAAGTAAATTATCGAAAACGAGCTAACTTCTAAAAATAAAACTTCACTATAAGGAAATTAATAAGCTTATAAAATGTATTGTTGTTTTTCAATATTTAATTCTGTTCGAACCATTAATTTCGTTTCGAACACTCGTAAAGTACAATCAATCAAACAAGAGCAGATCACACCTTAACTGAAGAAGCTATAAGAATGTCGATACTTGAATTTATTACATCATTGAGAACTACCGCAGTAATAGATGTAATATTTGAAAAAATTCGTAAAACTATGACGCTGTTACAATAAAATTAACGTGGAAAGCTTTCCAAGCTTTTATTGAAAGTTTGTCTGTAATTATAGATACCTATAGGAGTATACCGTGGATACCATGGAGCTAGCAACGCTAAAATTTATGGAAATTTTCTAGTTTATTTATAAAACAACGCATTCTGGAAAACAAAGTAGCCAGACAATCTATGTGAGAAGCTAATTCACATTTCATTTCGCTAATTTTCTCCTAACCCAACTTCATGAAAATGGATTTCGCGATAACATACCCTAAATTTTGGATGGCGAATTACAAAGTTAATAGAATCTAAATGTTTATGGTTTATAAAATGCACAGTGTGCCTAAAGCACCGGGATCAAATTTTATTACTTTTGTATCGAACGTGGATTTATCGGTACAATTACGTTAACAAGAGTATTAAGTTTATGATATTTGGAAAGAAAGAATTAATTATTACGTTCAATTCTACTAACGTTTATCATTAAATTTCAATGTTGTTACATTAATCTAGCTGGTGAGTCTCGTCCGCCCAAATCACTTGGGGGCCAAATGTCCAAAGAAGTATGATTTTATTTTATCTGTCGAGCCGATGATTTAAGGCTTCAATACTCTCTGCCGGGCAAGTTTCGAAGAAACGGCATTGCAGCCCTTAAGGCATTAGAAAGCATATTAATACATATTAAGAGATGTACACTCAGTCGGTTTCAATCCCGTAGACAGCTGCCAAAAGGATTGCAACAATTTCTGTTTTAAATACAATGGTGGTCCAAGGAATACAGTGTCCAAGGAATTATGACAAATTCACTTTATGAACAGATAAATGCCGTCCGAACAGGCAGACTACCAGTAACCGATCCATCAGTGAACATAAACAAGTTCACATTGGGAATATGTAATGAACCTCATGCATTTCTGCTCATATCTTTCCGTAATTTATTTTAATTTCCTTGTGCTATATCCCATCCATATAAGGATTTCGCCGCCACATTATTGAGATTACATAATCAGTTTTATATTCGAATAAATGTGTGATTGGCCCATTGAATCCTAGCCAAGTTCCAGGGCTGCTTGAAGGAGCCTACTGCTGCTGGGATATGAAAAAATGACATACCGGGGGTGCCATGATCTCATTTTTTCCTTCCATTAAATTACTTTAATAGTGTTCCCATGCGGTCACACAAATGTATACTAACCCAAGCAAAAATTGTTTGACGTTGAAAGTGTAGAATTGTCACATTATCTCGCTGCCACGCGCGCCCTTTAATAACCATCACACTATAATTGATTGTGGCCATCAAGTCAGAGAACATAAAATGCCTAAATGCCACAGGCGGGTATTTCCGAATGGTGCACTCCTCTAATCACACAGGAAATCAGTTTTCGTTTAAACAAAGAGTTAATAAGATAGGCATTACAGGAGAGAAGACAGACTCTTCCTAAAGGACATCTGTAGTGAACAGCCATAGCAGTCATAGCTATTCAAGTTGGCGGGTATTTTCCTGAACCTAAGCACAGGATCACACCACCTTACAAAGTGGCTTCCATGCAGTGGCGTAAATCTGCTAAGATCATGGCAGTGAGGGATATATTGTCAAATGCCTCTTCAATATACAGAATGCTTTCGGGCAAATGCTCTTTTTGTCCAGCAATTTTTCAATTCGTCCTACGACTTCTGAAGCGCTGTATTGACTTATTTTCTATTTTGGTAGGCATGCTGTCTGGAATGAATTAGAAAGGACATTAGAAAGAGGTGAGACTTAAAGCCTTTAGCAAGATCTTACCGCGGCTTTCTATCTTTAATAATAAAAACTATTTTTACTTCAATTCCGATTGTGAAACGTGCCCTAAAGCCAAACAGTCTCTCACTTATCTGCATTATAATCTCCCTCCAGTTACCACCTCAGCAGCCAGTTTCAATCTCTGAGATTTGGTTTCTAGTTGATAGGTAAATTTCCTTCCACGGTATTTAAATCTCTACTTCCTAGGAAATGGCTATCTAATAAAAGATCTAGAATTTCCATCTACCTTCCCTAGAATAATGATAGCGATTTTACAAAAGCTACAGAGATCATTCAGAAATATTTTCTTATTACTCAACCAACTCAACTCACTAATAAATTTTTCCCCAGAATTCTTTACTTTCGAGTTTAATCGAAGAAGTTATAACGGTTATCAGAGAGAGCAAGTATGTGCGTTTGCTTGTTTTTATAAAATTCTGGATCTCAAATGCCGATGGTTCAACAGTAGCGAATGGACCACTTTTCTATCAGTTAGCTTGAAAAACACGAAAAAGGTACATTTCAATTTCTGCGTTGACTAGAATCCGATGTTCGAGATTATCAGTCTTAGTTTCGCCATGGATCCCAAAAGTGTTCTGCACTTTGCTAGATTTCTTAAAAATGGCGCGAAATCGTATATGAAATTGATAAAATCGAGATGGATTTATGCATGGATTATAAACCGAAAATAACAAAATCCTCAATTATCCGATGCAAGAAAATTTGTCAAAATCGCGGTTTTTCCTGATTTTCCGTAAAAAGATGTAACTATCATTTAGCTATACATTAAATGTTTGTAAATTCTGAATCCTTCATTTAAAAATGTAAACTTTGTTGAATGGAAAGATTTAAACAGACATATCTCAAAACTTTTTGATCAGTATGTATTTTAGCTAAGGCGTGAGTGGGATCGGGCCTAATGATGACTAATTAGCAAATATCCTCACTCAATCCAATTTTGTATTCGTATTGGGTGAAAAATGTTCGCAAATTTTTTCAACATTTCGTATAATCAATAAAAAATCAAGTTTAAATTATACCTCAGGATTTAGTTCCGAGAACTTAGCGGAATTACAGAATACGACTTCAATGTAAAATAACCCATTAATTACTTTAGTACTCGTTAAAGTACTTTTGACATTTGTTTATGTAATATAATAATCATAAAAATTTTAGGTCTCGAGATTATTGCATATTTATCATTCGCTGTTTTGTCGGTCAGAAAAATTTTTTTTCGAAAGGTTCTTTATGTATGTGAATCTCCAAAATAGGTCCACCAGAAGGGACACTTCCAGAGGGCTTTTCTGATTTTTTGTAAATATTTTAAAAAGTATAACTTTTATAAAATAACGATTGTGAGCAAAACAATTTGATGTTAAATTTGCCACACACACACATAGTCACTAATACCTTTCTGAAATTTAAGCGGAAATGCAACAGAGCAAAATTTGAGTTTCACACCGCTACATCCCAGACATGACATTGATAGCTGGCGTACAAAACATCCATTATTTTTCCATAAATGACTTAATGTGTTATAAAAAAGAAAATTGGCCAACGATTAGCGGCTTAAAGACGATTAGCTCGAGGCGGTCGTCTGAATTCACCCACCGATAAACACAATACAGAAAATTCAAACATAGTTCTAATTCAAGAACTTTATACCAAATATATATAACTGTCAAATGTCAATTTACCGCAAGTAAAATATTGGCACTCATTCCACAATTTGGACGATCTTGACTAAACAGATACATCTACCTAATCCTCTCCCTATTATTGAAATTAAACTGAAGTCGGGGTCCCAAATCGTCAATGTACATAAATTCGGGCTGACCTGCATTCGGATGAACAAAGCTAAATTACTACAAATCGGAACCCAAGTACTAAATTAATTGACAATTTTGAAAGATATCTATTGATGATTTAGAATCGTTTTAATACTTATGGGAAGTGTTGTAACTAAATATTGCGGCTTCACAGTTGATATATATCATGTACTCTTACCAACAATATACCACATACTCTACGAGTATAGGCAAAATAAAAAAAGGCTTTGTAATATTTACAATCTGTCATGAGTTCTGCACTCCGACAGGGCGTCATAGTTGTGTTCATTTTCATCACAGATCGTAATCTGATGATGAAAATTCCCTTTTGTATCCTGCCCCTATCGCGATTCGAAACCAGTACCTCCCGATCGGTAAAATAAGGCTTTGCGAATAATATCAAAACGTACTCCAGATCGTTTTCCTCTACGAGTATGTGTGTGAAACATTGAGTGTAAGTTAAACATCATAAAAAACACAAGTGTACTATCTCTCTATTTTAGCTCTATTGATTCATTCAGCTGTCTAAATTTTAAAAGGATAGTGAATCAGAGCTACTGAATATTCAAAATGTCACCTAGTAAATTACAACAGAAAATGTATGTTATAACCGCCGGTCGCTACTTAAGTGGTATACTCGTACATATTCATCAAAAGGAAAATGTTGATAATTAAAATATTCTATATATATATATATATATATATATATATATATATATATATATATATATATATATATATATATATATATATATATATATATATATATATATTTATATGAACATAAAAACCTAACCAAATTCTGCAAATGATGCGTCACAAAATATATTTCGAAAATAGTTTTTCAAAGGCATTTCCACCTAGAAAACAAATTAACTAACGTAAAACATTTGGTGGTTGTGTTTTACTTTTATACATTATAGTGGTGGTAGTTATAAAAACCAGAGGAAGTTTTTTGTTTGCATGTATGATACAAAATTAGGAGACAGACTAAAATTTTTGTTGAATCATAAAATGATATACACATAAGTACGAATATATAGTTTATATAGAACACCACCATAAAAAAATATCGAACACGAAATGTTGGTATATAGTTTGTAAATGAAATAAACACACCCCCTCTCTTTAATTTTAACCACTTTGGAAAAGGAATGTTTTTTGTAAATATACATAGAATATAGATACATACATATCAAGTAATGGTGAAATGTATTCTCTAAATATACGTTTTGTTTATAGGGTTAGAAAATAATAGAATTGTTACCTTGAAATAACTAATACCCACGGAAACATAATCAATTGGACACTTTTTCAAAATGACCTTATATACAATTTTCTTCTTCATGGAAAGTATATTGTGTATACAAGGTGGGCCATACGTCACTGAACATTGTATTTTTGATATAAGTTTTTTATTTTGTATTTTTTTTTCTCTTTTTATTTTTCAGTATTAGAAACGACGTTTGGGAGATTCAGTAGCCATGTATACGATTGAGTACCGAGCAAAAATTCAATAATTCAAACCCAAAGAAAATTTCGAAATTTTTTTAACACCAGAAATGCACCATCACGAAATCAAGTACGTAATCTAGTTGCTCGTTTTCAGTCATCGGGATCTGTTAGTGACTTATCTCGGTGTGGAAGGCCGAGAACCCTGAAACATCCACTCATAAACGTGCCACTCAGCTTCAAATGTCCAAAACTTCACTGCGTAGAATAATGAACAAAAAATTATTGCTGTTTCCGTACAAGATACAAATGGCATATGAAATTTTGCCGCAAGACTATGGAACCCGCTTAAGATTTTGTGCAAAATTGACCGAATTATTAACGGATGATCCTGATTTTATGAAAAAAATTATAATGACCGGCGAAGCGCATTTTCATTTAAGTGGTTATGTTAATAAGCAAAATTTTAGAATCGGGAGCACTGAAAACCCAAGAGTATCGGCAGACAAGATCCCGGAATATCAGCAGGCAAGATCTACGGCCCGTTCTTCTTCCAAGACGAATATGGCAATGCATTGACTGTAAATGGTGAGCGTTACAGGGCTATGTTAGAAAATTTCTTGTTTCCTGAACTTGATAATACTCAAGAAATGTGGTTTCAACAAGACCGGAGCTACGTCCCATACTGCAAGGGAAACAATGAATTTGCTGCGAACGGTTTTTGGTAACCGTATCGTTTCACTATTTGGAGATGTTAATTGGCCATCACGATCACCCGACTTAACACCACCAGATTTCTTTTTGTAGCGATTTTTGAACGATCGTGTATACGCAAATAAACCGCAAGGACTGCAACAACTACAAGAAAACATAATAAATGAAATTACTGCGATTGATCAACCATGCGATTGATCAACGTTTTGGCTTCAGTTATGGACCAGGTACAGCAAAGAGCAGCAGCTTGCGAAGAGGCTGATGGCAGGCATCTAACAGATATTATTTTAAAAATTTAATTTTTTTTAAAACTCTTCATAATTAAAACTATCGTTTGTAATCAAAATTATTCATTTTCAATAAAAAATAAAAAAATTATATCAAAAATACAATGTTCAGTGACTTATGGCCCACCCTGTATCTACCTATACGAAGCAAAATTATTATCAATCAATTTTTTCAGATTGTCACATTATGATAAGATCGCGCAAATAATTTTTATTTTCAAGCATGGGTAACGCCAATTTTATATTATAGCTTGTGACTAAATTTTATATTTTTTATGATGATTCACGAACTTACACTCTCTAACGATAAATAAACAAATAAAATGGAATTTTACTTAAATCGCGCTTTTTCCTTATTCGATGAATAGTTTACATTTTATACATGTTTGCAAGTTTAGAATATACAGCAAAATTTAGTTTGGCATTGATGTGTATCATGTTTTATCACAGTATTTTTTACATAAAATATATTCAATGTTCTGTAAGTATATACTCGTACGAACCAACATTATTATGTTTATATAGAACGAACGAACAGCTGAAGTTTTGTAAAATATATGCTATAGGTAGTCTTTAATAAACACGAAAAAGGGTGGTAACAGAATTAACCAAACATGTATTATTATTTTAATTTAAAGGGAAAACTATTATGTAGAGGTAGACAGTTCTAGAAGGAAACTAGATTAATAAAATTATATATAGGATATTTTGGTAATGTCTTCCCAAGGTGTGGTACAAAGCCCTAATATTTAATTAAAACACTTTACATGAACATCATGTGTACAATAATTACAAAAAACAGGTGTCATGTAACAATAATAATTCAACGCTAAACATTCAGAAACTTAGAAATATATCAATTTAATTAAAAACATTAAACGATTAATTCGTACACAAAGACAGTGATTTTGTAGTTAATTACTATCAAGAACAGCATTCTTGTAACGTAAACAGAAATATAGGCTGAGTCATTTTTATGACCTACATAATTTTATTATAAATATACTTACATATTAGTAAGGATTCCACAATGAGTCGCAGATGACATTTAGATTCTAAAACAGCACCATGCCATTTATTTTATTGATTAGCCATTCCAAGGAAATATATCGATGTTTGCATTCTACTTACAAGTAATTTTTTCTAAAAGTCGGTTTTAAACCAAATATTATTACATTCTTAGTTGTAAAATGGAAAAGTTAAAGTGCATAAATATTTAATAAAATTTAAAGACCACAGTTAAAACTATAAACTAAAATAAATATTTGAATGAAAATAGACATTTCCAATTATGCAAAATTTTCAATGGTTTGATTTCTATCAATTTTAAAAAGAACTCTACAAACAAAAATAGTTTATAATATTGAAAAAGTGTTAACCATAAATTACATATAGTGTATCTAGTATCTATGTGGAATGTTCGGCATCAATGCTTAAAAAAATCCTATGATTAAAAAGCCCCTAGCATCTGAGAGTATTTTTCAGAACTACTTTAAACCGATGGTTTATAAAAAATAATCTGTTTTCGTTTAGAGCGTCGTTTGATAAAATAAATTGTCTTTTAAAACTGACGTTGTCCACCTATATATGTTTAATTACCGATCTTAAATAATATGGCATTTCTGGGAATTTAATGAGAAGAGGCGGCACAGGAGTGTACTGCGTTTGTTATAACAAATCTCGAATTATAAAAATGAATCGGGTCGCTTCACCAGTAGTTAGAACATCAAATATCGAATCCAGGCCACGATAGAATCGGAATTAATCGTTTTACAACTAACAGGGCGCTTGTTATAGTTTCCCTATGTTTTGCTGAAGCGACACCGATTTATTCCAGTTCATTGCTACTATCTACTCGTAGTATTAGGAAAATTTCAAAGAATGAAAAAAAACTCGTTTTAATTTCGTTTCAGCTGTTATTTAAGAAATTTAAAACGAACGAAAACCCTGAGCATAGAATAAGAGAATTAAAATAACGACAAACAAATGTTAGCATTTTCAACGATAAAGAAATTTAATTTCTTGAAATGTCACAAAATGAGACATTTTATTTTCACTTCATTAAATTTGTTAAATCCAATATTCTACGATTCTTGTTATCCAAAATTATGTTTAGCAATTTATCAGATACTTGCTGTCGTCGTTTTCATAAGTGACTCAACAAACCATTTATACTTAAGACGTAATAATTTATAAATTTAAATAACATTTAGAAAGGTCCCAGGAGATTTCTAGACCAATATCACTACCCAGGACTTTTCGGAACTGGTTGAACGCTATTGTATAGCGAACAAACAGAAACATCATATCACGGAACTAACTTACATGAATGGTACGGTTAATTCCTTGATCAAAGCAAAGGTGATTTTACTTGTGTATCAGTTCGCACGTATATAGATGCCTCCCTGTCAAGATATAAGCGTTTAAAAAAGGCCCCACCACACCGAAATACTTTGTTGGTACATGAAAGTGTGTCTAACCAATGAAATATTTTAAATTATTTAGATCTGATATTTAGTAACAGGCTAGAAATTTCAAATTGTTTCAATAAAAATTTTTCATTTTACAAGCATTTTAAACTTAAAATTTCTTTATGGCTATACTTAGCTGTTTTAAATAGAAATGAAGCCTTAGATGCATTTACAAAACTATAATTTGCTATCGTTGTGATTGTAACATTATCTAAAATGAGTAAAAGTGAGACCGTAAAACTTGATTTTGTTTTAAAATCGTAGTGTTGAGAAAAAATTTAACGTTTAAAAGAAAAATTGTTGCAAAAGTTTGAACTTTCTAACTTCTTACTAAATTTATAATCTTAATAATTTAAAATACATTCATTGTTGGACACACCGGCAATTTTATAAGCTTTCAATTTTAATAATATGACTCTACTATAAGTATATGGAAAATATGGAAGAATCACATCAGTTTCGATCCGATAATATTATTGATTTGAAAGTTAGTTGCCTCTTCGGGCTATGGCAACCGACATTGTGATACATACCCTGGAATATTTCTCCGTGTAGGGATATAAAACAAAATTTTGTAGCAAATTATTTTTTAGTTTACGAAATCGAATCCTTTCAGTTATTTTCAGTTATTAATACAACCAGTATTATACAGGGTAACTTTTTAGTAAGTACAATAAATTCGGAAGGTGATGGATGGCTCTAATCTGAACAAAAACTTATATTGCAGCATATATCCTATCTGTAATCTACTTCTACTGCAAAATTAGTTACTTTGAATTTCACTCATAACTTAAAAACTATTAACTACTCAAAAATATTTAAAATAAATCTTTTCTTAGCGCAAATTAATTAGTTGAATGCATGAAAAATGCATTATCAACGTAATCTTTTTTGCATATTTTCAAAATATTTGGAAAATTTACTGTAATTTTGAGATATTAGTCGTACTCATCAATTATATATTATCCGAACAAATGCAATTATAACAACCAACTTCAATAGTATTTTGCATATGTAAAAAAAGAAAAACGAGAAAAACTTTATTATTCCAGTAAAATTGATGCATACTCATTGATTCGTGAGCTTTTTATCGATTTATGTTATGATTGGCCCTGTGTTTCATAAACTAGTTAATTTGCGATAATAAAACATTTATTTGAGAAATTTTCAAGTTATGAGTGAAATTCAAGTGACTAATTTTACTAGTAGAACTTATTATCTCTAAAACGATTACAACAAGGATATGTTGTCACATAATTTTTTGTTCAGATTAGTGTCCTTCATCACCTCGCAAATTTATTGTAGTTACTTAAGAGTCACTCTGTAGATGAAATGCACAATCGTACGAATTAACTCCATTTAGCGTCAAGCTGAGTGATAACAACTGTGATCATCAACTCTTACTTACATTCAATCAATTTCCCAACCACCTTCCACCTTCTTGGAGTTTCTGGATTGCGGATAAATAGTTTGACTAAATTATATAGATTGAAAACCAGGAAGAACCACCACAATCAGTTTAAAAAAACCCGCAATATTTGTCCATATACAGGGTGTTCCACAACTGACTGACACAAACGGTATCGTTGCATTCCTTCACGAAAGCGAACGTAATTTTACTATATAGTATTACTTCACACGTGGATGCTCTTAGATCAAGTCATAAATGTTTAAAAAAGATTTACTTTGAAATCGAGGTGGTTTCACTATTATTATAGGTGGTATAGGTAGATGGACTTAGAGAATACAAATTTTGTGAAGAATATTTCGTGGATGGATGAAGATCCACTTATCGGGGGAGATATTTTTATGACTGTTAAATATACCTCCCCGGATAAGTGGGGCTTCATCCGTCCACAAAATATTCTTCACAAAATTTGAATTTCCGAGCACGTCTGGACTCACAAAAATTATCGATCTTTTTCAACATTTTTTTCAATAGTTACCTAAATGGCGACTACCTAATATTTGAATTTCTTGGGGGATGTTTTACCAGATCTCTTAAAGTATGTTAATTTAAATATTCGAAAAGATTTATGATTCCAAGGAGATCGAGCGCCACCACATTACTCGAAATATGAGCGAACTTCGCTACATCAACATGTTCCAAATAAATTGATTGTAGTAGTCCTTTTGCTTGAGTGCCTCGTTCACCAGACTCCATTAGACTTTTACATTTGGAGCTTTTTAAAAAATATTGCTTATTTGAAGAAGAAGTATCGACTAAAGGGAAACCGCAGCTAAAAATACAGGAAGATTGTAACTCATTCATAAGTCAACATACTTGAGGCGATTACACATACTGTTTATCAAAGGCAGGGCTATAAAATTTGGACAATTTATTTAATAAAAAAATATTTTAAATTAAAAAGTAAATTAATTAAATTGTGGCATAGAACGTCCGTTATTTTCGATTTGAAATGATTTGAATAGAACTATTAAAAAAAACCATAATATCTTGAAATTCTTGGAAGTTATGAAGGAACAGCATTTCACTCTTTGTTAACTAACATCACCACTTACAATCAGTGAAAAATATAATCAACTCAATACCATACCATTCTCAGATTTGAATGCATTAGAAAAGCTAAATATGCCATGATGATATTCTTGAGTCTTGAGATTATAATATCATCTAAAAAGAGTAAAAGTATAAACGTAAAATTCTTACGATCAGCTAGACTATTGACTAACTCATTCGTAAAATTTATTTTATCGAAAATGTCCGACTTCATTAACTTTAATTTGAATAATTAATAACATTTTTAAGAGCCATCAAACTAAATTACTTTTAGTTAGATGGCTCTTAAAAATGTTATTAAGGTTTTAAGAGTAATCACAGAAGCCCAAAGGGCTACTAGAACAACAAGGGAGGAGTTTCCTAGCATCTATTACAGTTCAAAGTTTATTCAGCAGTGCCCAAACATAAAAATATAAGAGACTAGAGAGGCTTCAATGTTTCTCCATTGAAAAACAGAAAATTTTCAAGCACTTTTTGGTAAGAAATCATAATAGAATTCGTCCAAATATAGGTCAAATCAACCTCTTTTGGACTGTTGACCTTAAAAGTATCTTCAGATGTGTACGATTTGACTTTCATAGATTTACATTTTAATTAGAAAGCCCAGTGAAATGCGATGAGGCAGCATATCAGTACTAAGTATAACATGTACATTATTAATGAAAAGGGACACATTATTCGCAAATAGCCCGAATATTATATTAAATAATAACATAAAACAATTTGTCTACAATTTAAAACTTTTATGTTTTATTCCAACTAATAAATAATTTTTCTAATTAATTACAGAAGTTAATTAACTTACAGAATTTTATTTTTTTATTAAATATATTAAATTTTATTTTTTAATAAAAATGTAGAGCATTTCTCATTCGCTAATTTTAAATGCCACGCTAAATATTTTGCGAATTTAATTTGTCTGTAAGCAGTATTATGTCTCATGACCGACACATTTTCCATGTCAGTACTATAGGCTGGCATGGAACTATGCAATGTACGGATGGTTCTACGTAAATCGAACCTATAATTGTACGCTCTTGATTTAGCTACTACGTATGGTAGGACGTGAAAAGCGAATTGCGAAAGAGTTGGGAGTACTTCGGCCCCAGAACAGATTGCAAAGATAACAAACAGAAATCCACATGAATTATTCTTTAGTAAAAATAATAAAACAGATGGTGGTCACCCGTGTTGCACTACCAAAGAATAAAGACCGCACCATACTTAATACCGTAGAAACACCGAACAAACAAAATGTCTTGTCCTAAAGGAATACCAGGGGTGTTCAATAAGTTCAGTAAATGTATGAGGTAATAGTAATAGAATTTTTTTTTATTCTTTTATTTTTCTATTTAGTCTACCGACAAAAAAAGATCATGCAAGTCAATCTCTTTCATTTAATTTCTATCTGATTTAATGCGCAACAAACGCGATCTTGCGGTTCGAAATTACTGCCAGGGGTTACATAGACTAAACAGTAAATGGTACACAAAAGAAAGGAATAAAAAAACAAAATAAAAATTTTTATTACCGTTATTTCATATAGTTAGATTTACCGAACTTATTGAACACTCCTCGTATGTGAACCAGCTAAAAAGTTACACGCTAAACACCGTCATCTATTCTTAAATAGGAACAAAGGATTCTGAAATTTAGAAAGTGAAGGAGGATGACCCCAGAAAATTAAAAATTAGGACCGATATATAATCAAAGACCCTCAGGGAACGTACATATAAAACGAATGCAAGTGTTAAAACAAAGTTTTAGGTGGTGTTGTCTAGATTTGTAGCCGAGAATAACTTAGTCCCTGGGATAATCTAATAATCTAGCTCTTATAGCTTGGACGGGAGTAAGACCACCAAATAAAACTTTCATAGAACAAACCACATTCATCCGAATACAGCATGAACGGGCCAATAATTACGCCAGAGTAGAGGCGGCAAACATAGTAGCTTGACCTTTGGAAGAATTAATGATGTGCTGATTAGCACAATTCCGGGATCAGTAATATCAGTAACATGAATAAGCTGAATGTGATCAGCGAAAAAGTGAACGAAGCGAAAATTTACAACCTTTGGAAATCAAGCTTTTTAGGAATAGAAATGACGAGTGCTTATTTCTAGAGGGTGGAAATAAAGGAGAAAATGAAGATGAAATAAGTATAATAAGCATAAGGAGAATATCAGGTGTGACAAATTTAATCAAGATGTCATTCACCTAACAGAGTTAGGTCCGGTACATAACATTCGTTCAGTTCGGATCATTAAATTTTTCATATAATCAACGAAAACTTTATCACTCATGCATTTAAAAATTTGTATGAAAAAGAGGGCGGATCAAACCGAACCGCATCGTATGTTCCCGAAGACTTAATAACGAATATAGTAAGCCAAATTGTATCAAAAAATTATTTCATGAATGATTCTGAAGAGCTCTAAATATTTCTGCCTACCAAGGAGCCGACGAATGTGTGTTCAGAGTACAGTTCGTGCACAAAGTCGCAATCAATGACAAAAACTTTGATTTATGCCAGATATTGGTTTAGAGTAAAAAGAATTTACCAAACCTGTTCTTGGAACCCCACATTAAACAATTAATTCGATTATGGTATACACAGACCGATTTCTAACGAATATCAGATTTAGGAAGGTTGAATACTCAATCATTTTTTTAAAAAATTGTTTAAACATGATTATTTCTTTAAATTTTGTCACAAAATCCTCTTAGTTTTCGTTAGAATTTCAGCTAATCATTCCTAATGATACGCCTGCGTACGAAAGCATTTGAAAATTTTTAAAATTATGCTTTATGCAAATCCCATGAATTGCTAATATTTTCTCGACAATTATATTACATAAAACAGACGGTACGATAAGTAACACGTAGACATAGTGAGTTTTATGAATAAAAATATACATAAGTAGTTATTGCTTATCGCTTAGTTACATAGCTGTAGCTTATTCTATTCGTTTAATATCTAAGTATTCATAATATAATATTCAGGGTTCGGTTTTTATTGATTTATTGATAAATCATTAATTTAAATTTCAGTTATCTTGAATAGCGTAATATACGATTTTTGGAGTTATAGAAAGCTAAACAATTACGAAAAAATTGCTTGCAATGCTTAATTAACTTTTCTACCATCCGAGGTCCAAAATTTTTCTTAAACGTTACTTTTAAGTCGTTTGGGTGAATTTACAATAACAAATATTTTTGATTTTTTAGGACGTGATAAACATAGGAGGAAGTTCAATAGTTTCCATTGAAAAGAGAAGTCATACGTTTTAATTGGGAGGTGTCTGTAATCGGTTCGAATTCCGTACTACTAATGAACCTGTCCTGTCTTCCTTATGTTGCATGTAAAGAGCGTGTACAGATAGGAACGGCGAAATCTGGAACTCAATTGTAGGCCTGGCTATACATCCCAACCAGATAATCATTAATCTAATATTCATTAAGCTGCCTAACCTCAAAGGTAAACGTTAACCTTGGATCGCAAAAGCAATTTTAACACCATTAGGGATAGCATTCGGCCACACTGTAACTTTATAATTTGTACAGAAACTGTTAGATGTGCCGTTTCAATTAATTATTAAAATTGTTTAATTAATAACAAGTTTTTCTCTAGATCTAGATATTCTTATCTATGTAATCTAAATTAGCTGATGGACAATGACTCTTTTGTCGTGATTTGGAACCAAAAATAACACGTAGTTTTAAACCTGTTTTAATTAAATAGGATCGGATTTATAATTAATGTAATTACGTTTAAAGGTGTGAAAACCCGAGAAGATTATCCAAAACCTACCTAATTATTGTTGGAGGCAGTGTGATAATTTAGGTTGTTTTAATTAATATTGGGAACGACAAGTATGAGAGTGCGCCGTTTATAATTTCAGCTATACTAAATTACTATGACAACATCCGTTTTCTTGAAGTAACACTCCTTGCCGAGGAAGGTTAATAATTAATAGCTCTTTTTAGTGATCTACTTAATATACTAAGGCCTCCTTTAACAAATTCTCATTTTTATAAATATGTACTTACATTAAAAACATGGTGGCGGATAATCCTAATCTTCAGATCTATTGTTGTTGATTTTCTATTGTGTAATTTATGAATTGTTCAATCTAAGAAGTTCCAATTTAAACATATTTTTAGAGCAGCTTAGAAAGGAAAAAATATGTTGAGTTGTAAAAATACAATGTTATCATGTTTTCTTTGAATCGGATCGATAATTTCCAAGGTAGAAATCTCTCACCAACAACTTCCGGACAACATTTGATACCACAAATTTATATTCGTCAAAGGACTCAAAAATTATATGATTCCATCGAATTTTGAGTACTCCATCGCTTGTAATATTATTTTTAAGTGGAATTCTAATTATTTAAACAAGATTAGCGTGCGATGTTGTCACACTTCTTACTATCATGTGTGAATATATTTAATTCCGACAAAAAACAAATATTTAAGTTTGTTTATAAAAAAATGATAAGAAAAATTTTGCTGTAAATATTCTGCCTCGGTTAATCGCATTTCTCGCTTTCTATCAGTCACTACTATCTATCGTTTATGTAACATCTTATCAAAATGTCTTTCTTTAAAAAACAGTATAATTTGTTTTAATCCCAGGAAACCACTTTCCTCCTCCTTACATAAAAGCCATTTTCTACCAAAAATAATACTAATCTAGGTTAAAGTGGTGTTACGCCCTAAGTAAGGAAGCCAAAGTAAAACAAAAAAACAAGCACTAGACAAATTCGCAATTCCATACGAAAAAATCGAAAACACTTTTATTTGCGTGCCTTGGCTGCTATCATAAAAATGTTTGTGCAGCAGAACATCATAAAATTGTTCCATTACTTTACGACTTATTTCGCTTTTATATCCATTGACGATATTTTTGCACAACCTTGAGCAGGCAATCTTTTAACCCAACCGGTTTTATCGTAAAAAAGAATATAAAATAAAACACACAACGAGAACTTAAGTTGAAAAAGCAAAAAATTAAAACAGCTGTTGTCGATCTTAAACTTACGTCGAAAGAAGTACGAGTATACAAGAAACTGGAAAAAATGCATACATAATTTGAATGCAGCAAATTTTTTGGCGTTTTTGTTTTACTACAGCACATTAGAAGAAAAAATCTTGAACCGGTACATATTCGTTTTGTTGTATTTTCTCGGTCGTAAGAAATTGCATTGTTGAGATAAAATGTAAAGTAAAAAAATTTACAAATCCGCCATTTTTGTAGATGTATGAAATTTAAAGGATGTCGAGTAAACTAGGATAAATTATGTGTACAAAATTAAACTATTAAATTATGAATTGTATTATCGTATAATTAATTTAGTATACGAATTTAGCGTTTGCCTTCTGACTACAACAAAACTGAGCAGCTACAAAAGATGTCCTGATTCTTTGCAATTTTTTTTTTTGTTGTTTTAAAACGCCCACATTTTCCCTGTTTTCTTGTAATCCATATCCTTTATGTTTTTTTTTGTTTTTTTACATAACGAATTTTTGATAGCGATATAATTTGATTAAACACGATATTTTATATAGCATTAAAAATCTGTTTAATTTAATTATAAATTTGAAAATATGAATTTGAGATATACACAGTGTAGAAATAGAAACAAAAGACTTACCACATCTTGAGTTTTTTTTACGTGCTGCTGCTTCTGATGTTTTTCCTTTATTTCACACACACTCTTGAATTAAAATTAAAAATCACAATAAAATTATATTCACTAGATACTTAAAAAACTTATACGCTATTCAATTCTAAAATCACATTTATAATTTTCCAAAATTTTCATTTAAAATTATTTAAATTAAAATTGAAAAAAACTCCACGAGCGAGAACAACACAAAAAACCACAACACAAAACTAGAGGTTTTCTACTTTCCTTCAAAAACAATAAAAAAAATGAATTTCACGACACTTTTTCTTTTTGCTTGAATTTTCGATATTCACTCGAAGTTCCGATGAATTATACTATCAATAATATATTTCACACAATTTATTCACATAATTAATGCAATTCTAATGCAATTAAACAATTAGTTTTAATTTATTAGATTATTTCAAATTTTTTTTAACACTAAACAAAACTTTTTGTGTATTTATCGTGTTAAGAACATGAAGTCTGCCATATTTGTTTTTTTTGTTATTTTTTTTTATTTCTGCTGGATGATGACCAACCCTGATATGAACCAATCAAAATCGAGGATTTTATTGAAGAACTGTGCGCTGTTGAAATGGTAATTTTATAGTTGGGAATTTTTTTATAGTACAATTGGGAAATTTTCACTTTATGGTTGTATATTGAGCCAAATACTTTAGTAACACTATCAGTGCCTATGTATGTATACGGCCATATCATAAGATTTGCAGTTTGTGTGTAAGCAGCCCTATAAAACGTAAACATGAAAAAACCTTCATACAAATGATATCAAGATTTTTGTGTTGTCTTATTTCAGTTTATTTGTTTATCTGTATCTCATAAAAATGTCGGAAAAATCAATTTTCATTCTCCTGATCGCGAACTTTGTTTATTTATCATTAATTTTGATCAATTGTTTTTCAATTTTAGAGTAGTTTTCATTCAGAATTTACTATTTTCCGCTATAATATCTTTAATTTGACGGTCGTAGTATAATATAAGGTTGGGGGAAAAAATCCATTATTTTTACGTTTATTTCGGGACTGTATGGCTACATGGCTACAAACATCCGCTCAAATATGCGCCGTTTTTGCTTTAACTCGTTGCCACGTATAATGCAATTTAATTATGCCTCGTTTCCAAAACCTTTGGTCTCAATAAGCAGAAAACTGAGATAGCCAGTTTTCACAAGTCTCTGCTCTTAAGACCATTTTTATACCACAAAGAGCGTTTTGCTATGAACAAAAGATATGATAATCGCTTGGTGACAGCTCTGGAGTATAAGGTGGACGCATAATAACCTCAAAACCAAGCTTCTGGAGCTTCTGACGAGTCATCAAGGGGGTGTTAGGCCTCGCGTTGTCTTGGTGGAACACGACACCTCTCCAATTGGCTAATTCTGGCCACTTGTGATCGATTGCTGCCTTCAGTGGGTCCAATTGCCGAACTATAGAAGTTCGATATCCGGCTCCGCCTTCGACCATGATCATTTCGGCTTAACATTGTCATATGTGACTCATTTCTCGTCGCCAGCCACCAATCGCTTCAGAAATGCTCAATTTCGTTCCATTTGGCCAAGAATTTGCAGCTGGAAACACGATCCATCAAGTTTTTTTGCGTCAATTCGTGCGGTACACAAACATCGTTCTTTTTAAAACTAGCCTTATGCAAATGGTTTAAAACTGTTTTGTGGTCGATCTTCATCTTCTGGGCGATGCTGCAATAGCTCGCACGCCGGTCTACCAGGTCTAAAATTACCAGAACGGAATCGTTGAAATCAAAATAGCGCATGATTGGCTGTGACAGTATCGGGACGAACGACACCATTCATAATTTCAGCCGCATGACTTGTGTTATACACCACGATTACGCTAGTCGAGTCGATTGTCGTTTCAAGTGACTATAAAAATTTGCTATTTATATGAACAATTAGCCAGTTGCTATGCCAATAAGTCACTTGAGACGAAAGAAACAATTAAAAACAATTATAAACATGTTAGATATTTTGACAAGACAGGCGACTACGGTTTCATATTAAAAGAGTCACTTGAAACGCCAAACGACACGACTAGCGTAATCGGGGTGTTAGCCTTTATCGAAGCAAAATTGTAAAATATAGCGAATGTTCTCGTTGTTTACCTCCATTCTTGATACGATATAACTAACAACTGAATCGATTAATCAAAACAATGACAATAGAATGTTTTAGTACACGAATCCCCCTTTCCAACGAGTATAAGTATGGCCTACCGCGACAAATACTTCACGAGATTTATGTCACTAAAGCCATCTATCGAAAAAATAATGGATTTCTTTTTCCCAACCCATTATATAGAGCAAAGTTTGTGTGTATTCATGAAGAGTAGTTAGTTTGTTCGATTTTTGGGTCGAGTGGGTTTATGGTAACTAGTATTGTAAAGATAGCAACAATGTCTTATGCCTCAACCAGCGAACACTTAAGAGCTTAAGTTACATGCTGTTTGTATCATTTCGGCTAGTGCTACAATCACCAAAATTTTATAGGCTTTTCGTCACAAATAAACAACTGACCTCAAAGATTTTGGTGGTCGTACCGCTCTCCTAAGTGGCCCAAACACAACACAACTTAAGCTCTTAAGTTTTCGCTGGTTGAGGCTTTACTATGTTAGCTGGAAATTAGATAGTTTGATGTGTACATCGCACGGTGTTTCTGTAAAAATGATCTTAATTGGAGCCTAACAATATTTGGAGTCTTATTCGACATAATCAGAAACACAAAAACCATATATAGAGTTCAAGAAATAATGATAATAATTTAAATTACTAATTCAATTTATAAAGTTAGGCCTGTCATAAAAAACATATTTTTCCCCTAATTTTATGTTTTATACCAATAATTAATTATCTAAAGCCACCTGTGTATTTTACTTCCTGCGTTATAAAAAATAACGCATCGATATAATGAACGGAAAAGAGTACAAAATTGTCACATTTTGTCGCCTTCTGCTTTACCGTTAACACGATCTATGCCATCCACTCTTCATGCATACACAGATATAAATAAATATATGGCTGCGACTTGGCCGTGTATATTCGCAATAATACTATCATTTCGTGTATTCAAAGCCAAGTCCAAGACAAATAAAACAAAATACCGTTTGTACCCGTATGAATGCTGGCCTATAAAACGTTAACACTAAAAAACTCCCATAAAAATGCTATAAACATATTTTTTTGACCAAATTTCTAATAGTAATAATCGAAGGGGCATAGTCCGCTGCGGTTATACACGTCTTCCCATCCTAAAAGAGAAATAGAATCACTGATTGTGTTCTAATTGGTTAACTCTATTAATCTGTTAGGAATTTTGCCAGATATCACTCGAAAGATGGCGTTAACAATATATTTTGAGTCAGTGGCGTTATCAATCGTTAAACACGAGCACTTATTATATAGCCCTCGTAAATTAATGAGTTATGCGTAAGAAAAATTGAGAGGCTAAGGAAAGAATTTCTTTTTACAAAATAATCAATGAAAGTGTTATATTCATATCACCTATATCCAAAATATTTGAAAGAATTAGGATTAGCTGATAGACAGATCCCTTTTGTCTAAAAAACAGGCAAACGATGGTCGTCGATATTGTGATCGAATTGCCAAGTGCCCCTGTAATATCGTTAAATTGATTCCGTGTTCAAAACATTAAATCAAACTTTTAAATTAAATAAATTTGAGGAGAAGAATTAGGTCGTTATGTAAAGCCGCATATCTACGCCGGTAAACCAGAAACAATTGGGCACTTTGAAGCCAACATTCGACGCATTATTGCCGAAATACAGTCTGATTTACTGCGAAGTGTGCGAAATTGACTCTCCAGATTATTCCATGTAAACGCCAGCGGAGGCGGCTTCATAATATCCATAAAAAAAAAATTCTGTTTTATTTCAGTTTAAAGTTCTCCACCTTAAACCACTAAAAAACGATATTTTATACCAAACCAGAGGACTTTTGAGTTGGCTTCCTCCAACACATCTTCTATAATAAACTTACCTAATTGCCATCAACTTTATCGTTTTCGTTTTAAACAGCAAAAATGATTTATCAATTACCGTTAAAGATCTGTAAAGATTAGTACAACTTTCATCAGAGATCTCGGTAGTGAACCAAGTTCTGGGCGCCTAAAATGTTTTAGGCGTTCAGAACTTAAAATAATGGGGTCATCACTCAGACATCAGCCCAATTGCTCAGTACCGTTTTATGTGTTGCACCCAATTTAAACACTAATCCTCTTTCTTATATTATTACGTACATACTTTGTATGGCTTAGTCTATTTCGAAGAAAATATTTCTCCCAAGCCCTTAGCTGATTGAGATTTTAAATTATCTACCAATCTCAAATTGTATTGCAAAGTTCATTTAACGGCCCGTACGGTTTCAATATTTTTGAGTAATAACAGAAATTTCTAACCGAGTTAAAACTTCGAAAATTCTTAAAGAATTAAAACGCCACAACTGTTTTTTAAATTACAATATTTATTCAGTTTTCGCTTTTTTTGCGTCTGGCTGTTCGGCCGATGAGTCTGCATCAAAAATTGGTTTTGGTTGAGTTTTCGAATAGGCCGGTGCAATCCAGTAGGGGTTTTCTTCAGCCTCTTTGGCATACTTCAAAATGGCCTCACGCGGATCTTGATCGTCATCAACCCGCTTACTTAGGCCAAGATTGCGGATCACGTACGAACTTAAGGTACCACCGGATGATGCAACTCGGCCACCTTGACCACTTACTATGGGTAGATCGGGACGACGCGATTTAACCGGATCCAAACGATCTTTTTCCATTTTTTTGCGTAGAGATCGTGCTTTTTCCTGTCGGAACATTGGAAGTGCGTGTGGCGTAATCACTTGAGCTGACCCGACCACCTCCACTTGCTTTTTTTTGCGGTATGTTTTCACAACACACAATTTGGCACCGCGTAGACTTCTTTTCTCGTCGTAGTATCCTTTAATGGTTCCATCTCCACACCCTACAAATATTTGGTTTAACTTCGGATGCCACGAACATTTGATGACATGCGAATTAGTAACTGGTATAGCATTTATCAGTTGATACGTTTTTGTATTGTAGAACAGTATATTAGCATTATCTCGATTTTTACCGAGACTCTCGCCAGTCACGATTATTGCATCGTCTGGACTAAAACAACAATCGGTCGTATCGTACCGCGAAAATAAATCTGTGAAAGCATGTAGGGGTTTCTTGAGATGTCGCATATCCCATAATTTCATGGTTTCGTCACAGGATCGTGTCGCCAAACTTGTTCCCATATATGAAAATATAATTGAGGATATTTCATTGCTTTTTTGATGTGCATCCCGCACACAATGTGTTGTGTTGACGAACATTTTTCGGGTGTCCCACATTTGAATCGAACCATCTAAGCAACCTGCCGCGATTAATGTACCTTCGCGATTGTAGGTACATGATGTAGGCGATGTTCTGAGCCCACCTTGCGCTCGCGTCTTGATTACATTTCGTTGTAACTTTTGTGTAGACGTATCCCATATCCGAAGAGTTGAATCAAGCGAACTGGTTAAAAATTCTTCTTTCTTGATTGGATGCCAACAACCACTAGTCAATTGTGCCGTGTGTCCTTTAGTGTTGGCCATGTCAGTGATATACTGATCGCCTTTAACACATTCCAATTTCTCGAAACCATCACGGTCGAGTACTTTTGCTTGCGAGTTTCCCGATATAACGAGGATTGTATCTCCAGTGACAGAGTATTGTAAATTACGAATCGGATAATTTTCACACGGTTGTAGCGTACGGAAACTTTTCATAGTGGTATCCATTCCGGCGAAATCCCAAAAGCTGAGTTCATAGTCAACCGAACCCGATGCTAATCGTGACCCAGATGGATCGACTGCGAGTGATATAATTGCACGAGAACCGTGCTGCATTTTTATTTCATGTGAACAAGGTATTTTTTTAACCAAATTGTCGTCCTCTTCTGTATCAGAATCGCTCAAATCATCATAACTATCCTCATCTTCGGAA
Organism: Nephrotoma guestfalica; assembly: GCA_963691935.1. Lineage (NCBI taxonomy): Eukaryota > Metazoa > Arthropoda > Insecta > Diptera > Tipulidae > Nephrotoma > Nephrotoma guestfalica. The sequence continues at coordinate 216,344,038 of OY829914.1, forward strand.
TTTTTATCCTTAGCTTTTTTATCAATGGCACTGGATGAAGGCGGCGGTGGTAGAGGTCCTATCATATCGTCACCACTATCCCCATCACCAGAACCGTCGCCAGAATGCCGTCTGACCGGCGCGTTCTCAAGAGCTTTTGCCATTTGCTCATTTATATCAAAATTTTTGGCTTTCCGACCAAATTCCGAAATACCCATAATCTCTTTAACATGCTGGCTCTCCAAATCATCTGCTATCTCTTCAATACGAATATTTAAGCTATTTTGGGGCTTCGTCGATGAAGAAGCCGCATCTGCAACCCGTTTACCAAATGTCCCAAAACCTGAAAAAATATTTTAATTTTTGCGCCAAATAAAAATAATAAGATTTAGTTACCGGTAGTCTCATTATCCCGTTTATCTGAATCCGTATTTACATCTTTGAGCCCAGCACTTTGTAATTTAATTTTTCCAAATGTAATTTTCGGTTTATTCATGGCTGCGGTTATTTGTAAACAAATTTGACAGTCAAAAATGTCAAACCAATTTTGCTCATTTATTTTGGCAAGTATTGCTCAATATGCCATAAAAACCGTGTCCTATAAAGTTAGTTTGACAGGTCGTATTTTTGTTTTGCTGCCAAAAAAAATACAACAACCGCAAAATTTAGTTTCATTGAGAGAAATGGAAATTTAGTTCAAGATTATGACAAAAATTGTATATTAAAATTATGTAATCGTTTTTTAATTGATCTTTGAACTAATCGGCTAATAAGTTTAGTGCATAATATTTTTGTTATTTGCCCAAAAAAATGTTTTTTAATCGACGTCGTCGATTAGTGAAGAGGTGAATTTTTGTGTTTTTCTTAGAGCCCCATTTGCTTAGATTTTCCTAATTATATTTTGTGTGTGAAATTTTAACTTATTACTAGATTCTAGCATTCTGGAAAATGTCTAAGTTAATAACCATTTTAAAATATTTATTAATACCTGGATCTATATACATGTTATGGAGTAACGGGGTGTAAGTAGAGTTTAGACTTGACAAATCAAATACGTGCGCAAATTTGTTTAGGGGATTGGGGATGAGAAGATGCGGTTGGATGGTAGTATTTTGTGGGTTTCATATATTTTGTGTTTGTTTGGGTGTGGTTTATTATTTTAGTTTTGATTTGTTTTGATTATCGGTTGCCCCATGAAATTAGTGCTTGGGGCCTCACCCAATCCGACTGGCAATCCTGTTTTATAAAAACTACATGTCTAATTAGATTGGGTATGCAACTCACATAAAATGCACAGTGTTTTTTTGTAGTTCATTGACTGTAAATAATAAAAATCCATTAACCATTTTTGCTTATAATTTCAGAATTCTGTACGAAACATGTATCATTGCATCGATCGTCAGTTTCATACTTTTTATAATATTTCCATTAATTTTTTGCTATTCATTAACAATTCAGAAGAGTCTACTTTTTATGACATTTGGTAAGTTTGATTCTGTTCCTATCATTAATCCTGATAATAGTTTTTATTGCATTTACTTCTCTCACTCTAGTTCATCGTTCCAACGAACATGATTTAAGTCGCCCCCATGACGTTGGCCTATATGGAACAAGACATTTTTTTGTACATTACAAAGACGAGAATGATCAAGATGTACGACTTGGTACTTGGCATATACTGCCCGATATTATTGCAAACCGATTTGAGAAAATATTAAATTTGACGGAAGCTGATCGTTCTGAAGTTTCGGTAAACCAAATGCGATACTATCCGCATAATGGTGATTTGGAAGAACCGAAAGCTATAGAATTAGAAACCCGGTTAAAATCAATGAATCATGCAACGGAGCAGATAGTGTTCGATGAACTCTTGAAATCAATTCCGGGCACTGTTATACTATATCTACATGGAAATTCAGGATCGCGTAGATTTTATCATCGAGTCAATTTATACAAAATACTACGGGGCCTCGGTTATCACGTTTTCACGTTTGACTACCGTGGCTATGCCGATTCAACCAAAATTTCTCCCTCTGAAGAGGGTCTAGTCGCCGATGCAATAAATGTTTATCGATACATTGTAAATAACACGCGTAGTTCTGTATTTATATGGGGTCATTCGTTGGGAACAGGTGTGGGTACCCACATGCTTTCAATTCTTCGTAAAATGGACATATCTCAGCCAAGGGGAATAATTCTTGAGGCACCGTTCAATAATATACACGATGAGCTAGAAGCTCATTCAATGGCACAAATATTTAAAATATTGCCTTGGTTCGAATATACAATTCCAGGGGCTTTAACCCGCAACAATATGAAATTTGCATCAGACCAGTATATAACAGAATTTCATCAGCCAATTTGTATACTGCACGCCGAAGATGATCTTATTGTACCGTTTAAATTGGGCTACAAACTATATCGCACTGGAACTGATGCACGGAATAAATCGTTTGGGCCGATTGAATTCCATCGATTTGATTGGCGTGGGAATTATGGCCACCGCAGTATTTACCAAGTACCAAATTTGAAAGATATTATTCGATATTTTATTAATAATTATAAAAATGAATATTATTAATGTATTTATTTATTTATTATAAAATAAATTAGGGTAATTTTAGAAAAATAATATTTTTGTATTTTGGAGAGTGGAGAATTTATTATGACGCCATCTATATGTTGATATTATAAGTAAACAATGGAAAAGTCTCGACTATCTTTAAAAAGAAACGTGATTAACGGATTTTTGGTTTCAACGATGGCTCGGCTCTGTGAAACAGTTCAATAAAATGGTAAGCATGGTAATTTGATTGTTAACAGTAAGGATTTTTTCCTTAAGAAAGGGCAATATCCATTCTATATTGAGAACGACAATTGTGTAGGAATTTAAAGCAAAAAGTCTCTTAATTAAATGACGGAGAACGATCTCAGATCTGGAGCAGTTTCGAAACTTGCTTCCGAAGTGGCACACTTACTCAATATTATATTTTAATTGATTCAGATTATTGGAAGCATTTTATAAATCGTTCGTGCTTTTAATGTTCAAAACTAAACGTGAGTAGGTACATATTTATCGGTGGAACAAATTTTATTCACAGGGACGTTACTGAATTTTAAAACGCGCCGTGCTGATGTGTTGCATATATCAACGAAAATCTTATCATGGAAATCGGTCCTCTGCGCTTTAGCTGCAATATCATTGGCAGACTTGAACATTTATTTTTTACAGATAACAAAAACAAATGCCAAAACGAACTCGCTTGTCAGATGAAGCAGTGAAGAAAATGGTATATGAAAATGAAGATTGCCTAACTACCCTGAAAGTGTAATATTTTCACGGTTATCAATCATCATTCATCATGAACTGATGGCTTTTTCAAAATTTTTTTAGAATTGAGAAATTTTACTTTCGTAATAAAATAAAGTCTAAGAATCATGAAAACTTTTGTCCTCGAAATTTTTTCAGATTTACCATTCGCTATATCGCTGGACAAAAAAAAGTTTTTAAAAAATCTCTGCGTGTGCGTGTGTATGTGGTGCCATGCCAACTAAATGTCGGTTAACTTCTCTACAACCCAAACGGATTGACTGTTCGGGATCAAACTCCATACTTGAGCTTTTTTCATAAATTAGGAGATCCCAATGATTTTTGGCTGAAATCAGAGCTTTTTCGTTTTTTGCAAATATTTTGAAAAATATTTCATTTACAAGAAAAACGATTATGAATTATACGATTCTAAATTAAATTAGCAACAATACCGACGCAACTATATTTTCCGTTTAGTAAAATAAAATATAATAATCATGAAAATTTTAGAACTCGAGATTTTTGATTATACAAGACAGTTTTACCAAAGGCTGGTAAGTTTAATTTTTCGGTTTAGAATCATGTGTGGTATCTTTCTGGTATAAGCAACTCGGGTATTGATCACAACATATTCACTCCACTTTCTATTTTTTAAGGGCTCGAGCTTTAATATGTCGCGATATGGTGGTTTAATGTGGGATTCAAATAAAATAATTGTGGGGAACATATGCGCTCCAAAAGCTAAGTTTTACGAATCGCCAAATAGAGTTTAGCTAATGACCGCAAAAGTTATATTAAAAAGGGTTATATTTTTTGGGCTTTGGCTACTGAACTGTTTAAATGCAGTCATCCGATTCTAATGAAGCTACTGTTTCGCAGCATGAGACAATGAAATCGAAGAACAACTATGTCGAAATTTTGTTTTATTTTCATAGTTCATTCATTTCTCCGTTATTTTCTTGAAAAATGGCTCAAAAAATGCTTTGGCCATCCCACTTACGAATTGGGTCCTGTTATCTGTAACTTTTTCAGGTTCCTGAATAATGCGAAAAATCAGTTGCTTTTCGATACATGTTGATCGTGTAATATTATTAGATATAAGCACTTCGGGTAGATTGACTGGCTTGTCATTTTTCGGCAAGTACACAACATGTGAGTTGTTAGTAAACTGTCGTAAAATAAATTAGTGAAAACCGTGTACCAGCACAACTCGACTACCAAACATGCTGATCGCTGATTATAAAACTGTCGCAAATCTTAGCGGTTATGTTTGTTCGCATATCACAGTCAAATTACCTGAGCTGCCAGCCGTTAAATTCCTAATAACATTGAAATGAAAACGTGGCACCCACATCAAGCGGATATTGCATTGATCTGTCATCTCGTTATTAGATGATAGGCACATTTTAGATACTTTCAATGCAAGTCAAATTGATTTCACCACTTTAATCGAGGCCTAACTGACGGTAAAAATGCGAAAGTCCGTCACATATATTATATTATACCTACATACCTAGATTGCGACCTCTGTTACTTCACCTTGGAACACACTTAAGTGGTCGGGGGATGCAAAGAGAGAAATATTTAGGTAGTTGAATTACGTTATGATTCACTGCTTCTTCCACCAGATTTTCCAAAGGCGCGCCGTCTGGAAAACAAAAACTAAAAAAACACTTGCGTTTCCTTACCTAACACGAGTACTTACCATACAGCCTTCATAGAGCTGGTCACCAAATAGTAATTCCAAATAATAAAATGGGCCTAATAGTTGAAGTATAAAGACATAGGGTTCGTTGAGTGCCAAGTTCATTTTTATGTCATCTCTCCCAATGACACTTTTGTAAGAGTAAAGTGCTACAGATGTTTTCATTAACCTCTCTAATATATTAGTTTTCCAGCTTAATTTACTGCCTAAAATAAATCCAAATTGCTATTTACTTTTCTTTGTCTGTGAAGATCCATCTGATACCATCGAAAGTGTGAGGAGGACGGGAATTTGGACTTCCTAATGAAAAGGACCAAGTCAGTCTTAAATGGATTTCCTGCGTTATATGTGTTCACTTAGGATGCTAAGTTCCAAAGAAGAAGGGATAACTCCGTACCTTGCAGTGCACCTCCACTCACATATTCGTTAATGGAGGATATCTAACATATCCTTCATAATTCTGCTGTTAAACATCTGATCCATCCAATCTGCTCACCTACACCTAAACATGTGATTGCCCAGTGATTACTACCGGCCTGATGTTGTTAAAGGCTCCATCTATAAAAATAATAGAGTGGATGTGTCCATAGATTTCCTCTTACGATACACGTGCTGAGATTTCGACAGCTTATTCGGCTCGATCGAGAATTTGGTGTGAGCTTCTATTTGTCTTTCCAAAAATTTTGTGATAAAAAAGGGCAAGCTTAGAAGACAAGTCCCTAATTAAGTTTGTAATAAGATCATTATCTTGCCTTAGGCATAAATATAACCTTTACTTCAGACCTAGGAATGTGATAAAGTTCGGTGGTGGCTTTGAACATAGCTTTAAGCCATGGTAACGCCAAGTTTACGAGCAGTTAGACGTCTGCAGACGTGGTACCATCAGGTATCGTTGATTTGCTCCCAGCTAGCCTCCCACATCGAAAGTAGCTTTATTATGAGCATCAGACAGCTGGCCCACTAGATCAACACAGTCTTGAATTAATTCAATGCGTTTTGGAACAGCCATTTGTCGTGAATTCCATAGCATAATTTTGAAGGTTTCATATTGGAGATATAACAGTGATCTGAAAAGGAATAATCGTCAGGAACCCTCAGTGCTTTACACTGCTCTTTATAAAACCAGAGACAAGTGTAATATCAAGACTACTGCCTATTGCTGGTTATAAACTTTTGCTTCCAACCAATGTTGCAAATACGCTAAGAATAAAATGAAGAAGTAACTTATTTCTTATATTCGTATCTGTACTTCTGTCATTCCAAGTACCTACTCGCCCTCCACTGACCTAAGCTTCGTGGATTAAAACAATATAATTCGGCTCCTGGTAGTTTACCCGTGTTATCGTTTGGCGAAGGTGGAGAAGTACACCAATTAGATGTCAACAATGTATGTCCCGCAATAAGATTAACTCGCACAATCTACTATCGGTTAGCAAACTCGTTAAAATCGGTTTAAGATCGTCATTGAGAATGGTACGCTGCATGCTATTAAGAATGAAATCATTGTTTTGAAATCGGAAAAGAGAGCTGACAATTGATAAAAACGAAGCAAGCGTTTTATGGCACCGTCGTTTGGCCCACCTTGGAATGTCAAATGTTTGCAAAATGTCGAAAGGATTGGTGAAGGAAGTGCCAGTGATATTATCGAAATTCCTGGGGTTTGTGAATGACTTATCAGATCAAACAAACAAGACAACCATTAGGTGGAACCAGGCTACCGCAGCGCCCGTTGGAACGTATTCTGATTTAGGTGGCCCGTTTGAAGTTGAAACACATGATTGAAATCCGTACTTCGCAATACTCACTTCTTCGTTGTTTTCCTGTTGAAGGTTAAGAGTTAGTTACGTAATGAATTTAAAGAACATCATGTAAAATTGAATACATAAGCGGTCAAGGTGTTGAATACACATCCCCCTCATTTGAGAGATTATACTGTTACAAATGGAGTAATTAGAATATAAAGCAGCGTACAATCCTGAGGTGAATGGTATTGCCAAACGGTTAGACAAGCTCCGTGTGAAAAAGACCCAGCCATGTTGAATGGCAGCCAGCTTGATCGACCGATGTGGGGTGAACCCGTATTGACAGCAATGTATTGAAAAAATTGTTCACCAACAGAAGCGTTACAAAACCCTGTTCGAAATGTGCTACGATCAACCACTAATCCTATCATATGTTAGAGTTGTTGGATCGAGAGTCTTCGCACATATTCCGAAACATAACAAACGAGGAAAGCTATCAGATAGAAGTCAAATATATCTTTATTGGATATATTAATACTTGTTAATGGATGCAAAGAGGAACAACATTTCACTATGGAGAGCCCAGCAATAATGAATCGCGATATGTCGAAACTATTAATGTGGACACGAATTAGAAAGATCAGAAAACCCGTCGTATGTAACTCCTACTAACACAAACGTTGGTGATGCTGCAGATGAAGAAACAAGTGCAACTACCGTGTTAAATGCTAGCCCTGATACGAATAAACGAATACTACGAAGACCGGTATATCTCAACGATTATGAAGGCGAAAGTTATATGGCACCAAAATGTATCCGGACGTAATCCAATTCGTTTCATTGGAGAAAATGAAACTTGGGATGTTGTTAAGCCTGAACATGGTGCAAAGGTAATAAGTTCGAGAATAATGTTCAAAACTAAGCCGGCTGTTACTGGAAATTCAGGATTGATAGGAAAAGGTTACATGCAATGTCAAGGTCAAGATTATGAGAACATTAATTCACCGGTAGCCAGACTTGTTACTATACGTCTATTGATGCCTGTGTCGTTAAATTCAAATTCAAAATACTTCATCTAAATGTTTGTTGCCACTGGTTTTCTTCATGGGAATCTCTCCGAAGTCGTATTTATGAAAGTTCCTGAAGGTATAAACATTTCCGATGACAATGTACTGAAATTCAAAAAATCTTTGTAAGAGCCGTAAACGTTGACTACTGTCTCTACACTCGAACGAGTAATAAGTCTACGATCTTGGGGGATTGGAGGAACGACGAAGAGTAGATCGCTGATATTAAAACAAATTTGTTCGATGAATTCGATATGAAGGATCTGGATATTGTTAAGCAGTTATGGGTCAGAATGTTGAAGTTGATGTGAATGGAAATCTTTCAATTGATCGATCGCGAAATTTGCTTTGCCCCAGTTACCTAAGTCGTTTCCAATAGTGTGCAACCGATGAACATTACCAATACTTGAAAAGACTTTTTCGATATCGAAAAGGCACCTCCGATTTTAAGTTAAAATTTTCACGGAATTATGAAGATGTTTTGATTAGGTATATCGACACCGACTGAGCGAATGATAGTGTCGATCGTTGGCAACGTAGTCAATTGGGTAATCAAAAAACGAGGTCTAGTAACACTCTCAACATGTGAAGCAGAATTTGTTGCTGCTTGGACTGAATGAAGCAGGTATTTTGTGATATGAAATTAGAGACGTTTTTCCCAATTAGTTTTAGTTCCACTTTCGTCGAGAATTGACATGGGATGAAATCGACGACGAAACACATTCGTGTGTGGTCTGTCGAGAGGGATCCTTGTAGTTGTTATATTTCTTTCTGTGTGTAATCCTCAATCGGAGACGGCAACTGATTTCATTTATAAACAGCATGGCATATCACTTTGATTTCCTTACACGTCTTCACGGTTGCAAAATTTGGCCACTTTGGATAATTATCAAAACCACAATACTCGATGAATCTGTCAGAGTAGTATTTGATAGGGTTCTTCGTGTATCGTATATACATATAGACTGATCAATAAGATCAGAACTGCAAAGAATATAAAATATGTAGATGATTAATTGTAAGTAAGTAAAAGAGACATAAACGAGTATTTGAGGCGTCCTTTTGCTTTTAAACCGCCACATCGTTAATCGTTTCTGCCAATGATATTTGGTCAACAACGTTGATGGTATTGACCGGTCGTGCATTATGCAACACGTGTCTATTTTGTTGGAGGCTAATAATTTTTAAAAATTTTGATTCTTAATGTCGTTACTCGTACCCAGACTTAATTAGATAGTAAAACCAGAATGACTGAATTAAAATAGCTTGCAGTAATTACCGACACCAAAAATCATTGTTCGTCGATAAGAACAACTTTTTTGTGTTTGTAAAGTGATTGGCCCCAAAATAAAAATAACAGAAGATGAGTATGAATTTACAATTTTTGGCAGCTGATTGGTAATTAGCTTCTATAATTGATGCGTTTTGTTGTTTGTGTTGACAGACAACACTAAAAGGGCACCTGAGTTCATATCCAGCAATACGACTTTATTGAAAATGGTGTTCGTTGTGAAATGAACTGATTTGTTTTTCGATAAAAGAATCTAAATTGTTATTAATATGTAAATTTATTTAATTTATTCCATCTCGCACCTAACACAAATTTTAATGCATTTCGTATATATAGTTAGTCTAGTTTGGATGTCGCCTATAAAACTACTTAAAGCGATTTTATTTGAATAAACATAATCTGCTGTTCGACCTAATTCTTATCTAAACATCAAGAGTTTCCAACACACTAAACTAAATAATTTGCTGGTATTTACCCAAGAATCCCATGTGATGCAGTCGAGAGTGTTTAGTAAGACAGTACACATTTGGAATTTCCTACAAGCTGATAGCATTCTGTCTGTAAACAACCTCTTTGTTAGCTTTTTATTGATTTTTAACTAATATCGCGTTATCGTTCAATTAATGAAGATAAAACTTATTCATTTTATACGGTATACGTCGAGATTAGGCGGCCATTATCGCTTATACTAAATCTGATTTCGACTTGAGGCAAATATCAAAATTCCATTGTGTTTCAACAAAAACCTTGATGATACAGCAAAACACAATGGAATGTAGGTAGTATACGAGTATATAGGTAGAAATAAGTGCGCATTTATCGGCGTGACTGTGAGTCAGTTGGAAAGAAATTTATTCACTGAAAACCAGTGACGCGTTTACGATACACAGACAACTTATAATTGTATGGTTCCCTTTACGTATTTATCAAATAAGATCACAAAGGCCAAACATTTAACTAATGATAAATTAAAATGACGAAACCGTACATTGTATCCGTATTCCACATTAAAAAAAGAAAAATGCGGAAGTAATATCGATTTTGATTAACTCAACAAACTCAATAATTTTCCAAACAATTTTACTAGAATCACATCTTGAACAAAATGTATAAGAGGATGAAGCCGATACTTTTACGAAAAAACTACTCCATCTTTATGAAACCATTAGTGAAATGTGAAAGACTTCTTCTTTGCCTTACAGAAATAGAAAATCTGCAATCTTGTTGAGATGCGCAGAAAATAAAAAAAATAATTTCTACAAAGAATGAAACACGTTGGTTGATTTTTATGACCAAAGCGGAAGTGAGATTATGTAAGACTCTTACATTTTACAATTGATAATACACAATCAAACGATGTTGGCGAGATATAAAATTAAGCTCAACATCTCCACTAGAACTAAATTTTAATTTAACCCACTCGTATTGAAAAACCAAAATAATTAACCGAAGGAAGTGGCTTGGTCCTAATATCTGCAGTCATCTTCTCTGTTGTTACATGCTTTAGTGGATGATAACTCTCATTTGACGCAAGTAGAATCATACTTTGATTATCACTTTGAAGAGCCATATTGCTTCTTGAACTGCAAAACAGACTGATACATACTCCGATTCCGTGTTGAGAACGTAATTGTTGCCTGTTTCTTTGAAGGCCTAAAATTTGCGAAATAAAAATGTAAGGAGAGAAGAATAATTCACCCTGAAAGAACGAAAGGCAGTTACCGCATCCAATTGTTCGATGTGTAACAGTAATTACCGCAGAGAATTATATCGTAAAGCAGGAGAATAAGTATCTTCAAAATCTTCTTTAAGTTGACTGCAACCCTTTCCTGCAAGTCTTGCTTTGTACAGGGAGATTTTACCATCTCGCTTCGATTTAACGCTGAAGAACGGAAATTGTCCATGCCTTTTAATGAATTATATTTTTCATCTATTGCAGCTCTCTAATGAGATGAGATCCAATGTATGATAATTTCTACTGTCATAATCATCTTTATTTGCCAAATACGAAAGAAAATCCGAATTCAGTACGATTTGAAATTCTCGTTGTTCGACGCCTAAATTGACTTCTCCATTAATAACAATCTCACTTTCGGTTTTATAATCTGAAAAAGAATCATCAATCACTGTCTCAAACATTGCGTCTTCAGATACATTTCTCGATGCAGATTCATTCGATTCATTATTATTATTCGATAACTCTGACATCACACCAGCAATTTCATCAGCAACCAATATTTGATTTAAACCCTGCCCACTAAATCTCGATCATCTGAGAAAAAACTAATATCGTTGGTAAATTTTGTTGACATATCTACCTCCGAATATTTTTTATATTTCATGAACGTAACATCTCTACTGATGAATGTATCTTTTGATTGAGGTTTGGGTAAAAACACCATTGCCAAACATCCAAATACTCTCACGTGTGACAAATCCGGTTTCACATTTGCCCAGACTTCCTCAGTAGTCTTTTGATCTAACCTGTCTAAAAGAAGACATCGACCTTTTCGACTAAGGTCTCCTGCTCATCCGTTCTGATTTACCATTCAGTTGTGGACCATAAGGTGCCGCGTCGTCTTTGCACTATACAACTCTGGATCACAATTCGTTTTAAACACTTTAATCTTTTTATCCGTTTGATTATCAACCACTTTTTTTAAATATTACAAATTTCCGGAAGACATGGCTTTATACTTTGTATACACAAATAATTTTTTCCGAAAAATCGTCCAAAAATGACACCCAATGATTGTTTTTCGTAGGTCAAGCACACACATCAGCATGAATCAACTGCAAAATTTCAGTCGCAACGTCCGTGGTTGACGTAAAAGGCTTCCTTCATTAATTACCTTTTCAGATTTTCAAAATTTTTTGAATTTTTTGGGCTCATTCACTAAACAAACCGAATTATTTCGTAATATTTGACTTTGCGCGAGTCAACATACCAATGACATAAGTTGTATGTAATTCTCGCCTTTTGCTCCGTTTGTCTTACCCCCTTTTTGTGCCTTTTGGATTTATGTGCCCGTTTCTGTTTTAAACGCAGGTATTATTTAGTTTCACACTGTTGTTTGGTTCTACTGTACAATTTGAATGACTTTTAATCGTCATAATGGGTTGAAACTTTTTAGATAGTCCACTTAACAATAAACTACCCACCCATAAATCGTCCGCTTTCAGTCCGATCGAATCAACTTTATGAGCGGTACCAATAATTTTATTCACCGACCGATGAGCAACGGTCATCTTTGTTGACGTCAATCTCCCCAAAAGTCCAAATCTTCTTGTAAGTCTGGAATCATCAAACGTTGATATGAACTTTTGAAAAACATTTTTGCAGTATTGGGTTTCGCGGAAAATAAAAGATCAATTTATAAAAAGAACGAAACACGTTCGTTTAGTTTCAAGAGCAACTCGGAACTGAGATTATATAAGAGTTGACATTTTACAATTGACAATATACTACCACACAGTTTTCAGCAAGGCCGAACGATTGACTAAAAATGATGTTAGAAAATCATTTCCGCCCTAAAAATGGGGCCATCTATACAAATTTCCCAAAATTATGATTCATTGCAGTCATTTCCTGACATCATTTTTTTAAATAGGGACCCGGATCTCATTAGTGAACTGCGTAAACCAATTTCCCGAATTTAGGACTTATCATAATCGATTCTTGACACTCGAAAATCCATCTCACCCATTTTTATTAAAAGTCGTTCGACCGGTAAAACCCCAAATGAATTTTCCCGAAATGAGGACTCATCGTAATCCATTCCTGGCATTAGAAATCCTTTATCACCACAATTTGTGTCTAAGCCGCGCGAGCCGAAAAAATTTAAAAAACGGCCACAGATCCTACTCAAAGAACTCATAAACGAATTTTCCAAAAATTAGCACCTATGAAAATTGATCCCTGGCATTAGCTTCTTTGGTACTCCTTTCACCAATTTTTTATCAAAATCATGGTAGCCGAAAAATAAACTAAATAAAGAGACACGGGCCGCACCCATCTAATGTCACCGTAACGCAACCAACATAATACGGTGCAACATTCCGCAATATGATTAAACATAACGCCAGATATCTAATTAACGAGAACCACAAGACTCAACACGAAGCAACATGATGCAACATAGTATAAAATCGCGCAACATGGTACAAGATCACGCAACATGATACATATGACGCAACATAGTGCAATATCTAGCAACATCCCACAAGATGATGCAACATTAAGCAATAGGGCACACCATCAGACAACATGGTGCAACATCCCACCACATGGCGCAACATAACACAACCTCGCGCAACATGATGCCACATTATGCAACATGGTGCAGCAATATGGTGCAACAAGACGACCCATTCGGAGGACTCCTATATGAATTATCCAGAATTTAGAGCTCCTTCGACTCATTTACTTGCATTCGAAAACCCGCCAAATTTTATCAAAATCGTTGAAGCCAAATAAAATGTTTAAAGAAGGCCCCATCACACAACATCCCTAAACAAGATGAGTACATCAAGCAACATTGTACAAAACCACGCAACTTGGTTCAATATGAGCAAACATGATACAACATCACACAGCGTTGCACAACATCCCACAACATGGTGTAATATAACGCAACTCTTGAAACATCATGCAACATGATACAACATCATTCATTCATAGGGGAATCCTAAATGAATTATTCAGAAATTAGAACTCCTTGTAATCGTTTCTGTGCATCGAAAACCCTGTCCCACTAAATTTTATTAAAGTCGTCCAAGCGGAATAAAATGTTAAAAGAAAGCTCGGGCGGGGGTACCTCGCCTCATCGGATTACACCCTAAATAAATATGTCCGAAATAAGAAACCATCAAAGTCGGTATTTGGTAATCGAAAACGCTCCTCCATCAATTTTTATAAAAAGAGAGCTAGCCGAAAAAGACCGAACCCACCGGATGACCTTCTGAACGGATTTTCCCGAAATTAGTACCCATTACAATCGACTCCAGGCACTCAAAAATCCTCCATCACCAATTTTTATAAAACTCGAGCGAGCCAAAGAAAAATTAAAGAAAGGAACCCGAGGCCAACCGTTCGACCCACTAAACGAATTTTCCCGAAATCTTGACCAATCGCAATCGATTCCTGGCAATTGAAAAACACAAAATAAAAAGCAGTACCCGGCCCCAACGGATGACCACCTAAACCAATTTCTACAAAATCATGACCCACAGCAATTTATATATATTAGGTGTGCAAGTAGAAACTCGGCTCTGAAGTTGGTTTCATTAAAATATACTTGAACGCATCCGAATTGCCCGCCATCTTGGATATATGTCGCTTATGTTATTTATGACGTAAGTTTCAGCCATTTAGAAGCTGTCGTTCCGTGTGCATCAATTTTATGAGATGGATGTGGATAAGCAACACTTACCTCAGTGCATTCCATTCTGTTTTCAATTAATTCGACTTCGAGTGAACATTCTGTGAGTCATTCAACAATAAAAAAGTGGTTTGTAAGAATTGCAATTTTAGTCTTGAGGACGATCCACGTCCAGGTGCAGTGATTTGTTGTAAAGGAAAGTCGGCCACATCAATTACACCCATCCATTTTTTGCATGATTTTCTTAGTGCATGCAGCGTGCAACTGTAAATGAATTAAAACTAGAATGTTTTTATATTTTAATTCCTGCGCTTTGGCAAACCCAATAAGCAGAAACTTGGAAGACGTTATAATGCAAATTTTGAGAGGCTAACACGATAATGATAATAAATTGTCGTAGAATCAACAATCGGGTTGTTGGGTCGTGTTAGTTTTGTTCTAGTGATTTCAGAGTGATAATTTGCCAAGCATATTTAACATTGTTTTCCTAATCTTGAATCTTGTTAAGTGTGAAAAAGGTGTAACGCGACCCGGCGTATCGGCGTATCGGGGAGGAGGGGGGGATTGCTTACGTTCCTATACATTATAGAGTGGCAAATGAATTGACTACCAAAGCAAGAATATATTTCAGAGATACCAAGGCATTCTCATGAAGGTTGTAAAGAAATGCCAGGCATTTAATCACACCCAAATATATTGCGGCCGGGATCGAAGATATGTAAAATGCTCAGGTAATCATTTTACCCAGGCATGTACAATAGGGAGAGATGTGCAAGCCAAGTGTACAAATTGTAAGGGCCAACTTCCGGCTAATTATCGAGGCTGTGAGGTTGCTAAACAACTACAAAAATTAAGAGATAAAACAAGAAATCAACCGCAAAATCACGAAAATCGAAGGGTTCAAATATCAAATCAGATGAATCAAAACCCACAACCAAGCCATACAAGGCAAAGAAGTTCATTTGCGCAGGTGGTGAAAAGTTTGGGTTCAACCAAACATATGGGCTCTGAAAGTAACCAAATTATGGAAAACGTTATGAACAGCATTGCAACTATTACAAAGCGGCTAGATGACCAAAGTAATCTGAACAACATGATACTTGATCAACTGAAGAAAATTCAACTCCCCCAAACCCAATCAAACAAAAAATGTTAAGTAAGAACACAACTTTCAAAATATCAATCGGGAATGCGAATGGCATTATGCAACTCCAGAAATAGAAATATTTTTAAATTCATAAAAATCGACTTTTTCTTAATATCTGAAAGCCATCTAGTTAAATCTTCTTTGTTAAAATACGGGGTTATAACTTATATCACTCCATTCATCCAGTGGAAAGTGCAAGAGGTGGTTCGGCATTACTAATAAAATAAAATATAAAACACCATTTAGAATTAAATATCGAAGAAGAAACAATGCAAGTCACTACTGTAAGGATCTAAATTAAACACAGACAGCTTACTGTCTCTGCAATATATTGTCTCCCGGCATAACTTGAAAAGGTAGGACTACCTTAAACTATTTAAATCGCTTGGACGTGATTTTATTATTGGAGGTGACTTTAATGCGAATAACACCTATTGGAGATCTAGACTTACGACGCCAAAAGGTAAAGAATTGCTTCAAGCAGGGCAGACATCAAAATGTGAATTTTACTCTGGTGGTTCCCCAACATACTGGCCCAGTGACGGAACGAAGATACCTGACCTAATAGACTTTTATTTAAGGTATATCCCAGAACTACATTCACATTGAAGACAGTAATTCTCTAGTATCGGATCATTCCCCGGTTATCATGACAGTCAGTGAAATGGTAAATCAAAGGGAGAGTGCACCCAGATTAACAAATTCAAAAACAAACTGGGATCTCTTTCGTGAGGTATTGGAGGGAAAAATCAATCTTCAGGTGCCGATAAAAAATCCTCACCAGTTGAAAGATGAATTAGAAGGCGGAAGGGAAGTGCGTCTGTGGAAGGCGACGAAGGGACTCAAAACATCCAAAATGCAAGTGCCTCCATTTAAAAAGGAGGATGGATCTTGAGCAAGAGATCCTAAAGAGACTGATCTGTTTACGGAGTATCTCGAGGATACCTTCCAACCACTACCAAGGCAAACGGCCAATGAAAATATAATGTCAATCCAAAAGCTAGTTGATTTTGATATACGCCCAGTAACTTTCAACGAATTAAAAGAAGAAGTGAAAAGCAACATGAATGTTAAAAAAGCCCCAGGATATGACTTGAATACTTGCCAAATAATCAAGGCTCTACCAGATAAAGGATTTCGTAAGCTATTACACATAATCAATGCAAGCTTTCGGTTAAAATATGTTCCGTGGCAATGGAAAGTAGCAGAAGTAATCATGATAGCAAAACCTGATAAACCACCTAACGATAAAAAATCATACAGGCCAATTTCATTGCTGCCAATTATGTCAAAACTCTTTGAACAATTATTACTAAAAAGACTTAAACCAATACTTGAGGACCGACAACTAATTCCTCCACATCAATTTGGATTCTGGGAAAAGCACTTCACAATTGAACAGGTGCATAGAATCACCAACGTTATTGAAAGAACGTTAGAACGCAAAAAGTTTGGCACAGTGGACTGGAATTCAAGCTGCATAGAGATCTGCCGAGGCAATTCTATGCCATACTAAGATCTTATTTATCCAATAGACCTTTTCGTGTGAAATATGAGGATGAATACTCCGAACTAAAGAAAATCTCTGCCAGTGTCTCAAAGGGGAGTGTCTTAGGACCAATCCTGTATTTATTATATACCAGGGATATTCCAACAACAGATAAACGAACCATAGACACATTTGCAGATGACACAGCAATCATGGCCATTGGAAGTAATGCCGCTGATGCAACGAGCAAACTCCAGAAGATTACCAATGCGGTTTGTAACTGTACTAAGATCTGAAGAATCAAGCTTAATGAGACGAAATCCACGTATATTAAATTTACATATCAAAAGGCTTCCCATCTACCGATAGTAATTAACTCACGACCGGTGAACTTAATATTAAGTTCAGAAAAATGTATTGGCTCATAGGTAGAGGCTCCGAGCTTACAATATACAACAAGCTGCTGCTATATCGGCAAATACTGAAGCCGATATGGACCTACGGTATTCAACTCTGAGGATGTACTAAGAAAACAAACGCCAAAATGATACAGACGCTTCAAAATAAGGTTCTCCGTAGCATCGTAAATGCTCCGTGGTACACAAGAAATGAAGACCTTCACAGGGACTTACAGATGGAATACATCAAAGATGAAATAAAAAAGCACGCCACCAAACACGAAATAAGGCTCCAGGAACATGGAAACCCCTATATTCGCCATATGATAGATAACCCTGTCGTTGAAAAAAAAACTTCAAAGAACGAGGTCACTTGACCTAGTAAATATACCAAATTAAAATTATATTTTAAATAGGTTTTATTAATTTTGGGACTAACCATTGGGTCTCACCCCAACAAATCAGAATTATTTAAGAAATGTAAATTTTGTAAATTTGAAAGATAAATTGCTAGATGAGCACAGTCTCAGTTGTAATTAATAAAGGAAAAAAGAAGAAAAAAGTTATAATCATGGTATAGAATAGTTTATGAGTGGAACTCGCTATATTTTTGAACTTGACTGCTTGACTGATATCCGCGGACTATCGGTTGTTAATGGGCCATATAATAAGCTTTTAATTTTCCATTTAATTTTAAATTGTTTTTTGCCTAAGGTTTGTAAGCCTGTTACCACTAGTACTAATGGGGTACTAAGGGACTTATTTAATTATTGTTGTCGGAGTTCAGTGATAGACAATTCAATATTAAAAATGTCTATGTCGGCTATTGGTTGGAGCTGGTTAGTTAGAAAGTCAGTATAAAGAACATATCCATCTTTTAAGCTAACAGGGGGGCACCATGTTGAATTTAAATGAGACAGGAAGCTCATAAGACACATACAGAAATTAAAGTTATTATGTAGACAAAATTGAAACAATTAAAACCTTCGATTAATTCTTTCCTTATCAAACATCCAAAAATAACTTCAAATGATAACCACAAAAGTAAAAAATTTCCCTCTTATCCGTTATACTAATACCAACCATCATACACATAAAACATTGTGGTGCAACGTATTTTTGAAAAGGAATCCGTATACGTACTACGATTTTTAAGGTATTATCTTATCAGCCGGCCGCAAAAATTACTTGATAACAGAATTAATTATGAAATATAATTAAACGAATAATTATAGCGGTTTTAGGGACTTCCTGCTTAGCTTAATATAAAATTTTATATTTAAATACAAAAGGCGGCTTTCAATTATAGACATACACAGATGTATAGATTCGAGTAGACAACTAGGCTAATGAAAAATACACGTCATATTATTGAATTAGAATGTCGAACGGTAGGCAACAAACATTTTTTAAGAAATACCGGAATCACTCTTAAATATATTACAACATACAGTAATTCCCAATTAGACAATAAGCAATAATATACTTTCTAATAAACCGGTAATCCAAGACTGTCTTAGAAATGTGTACAAAATTTAGATTCAGCTGCCCAACAAAACTATTTAAAACTATTTAAAAATTACTTGTTTCTGAAATTTTTGAACTTGTTCGTTTTCGTTAATTATTAATTTAGTATTTTAAATAGAGACAATGAACCTTCGAATGGCAATTTAGTACTTTTTATTGTTGTTCGCACGAAAACACGTTCCTTAAACTTCAATAAATACGTTTTGTGTTATTTACAGTTTTAGGAAACAAAGAATTTCAGGCTTATCTTTATTAATGAATCAAATAACAAAATATAGAACCTCCGGTACATGTAAGAGTGCCAGTGCCGTACAATATACACAAAGAAAGTATTGGACACAATTTTTAATTAGCAACAGCAGATACTCTACCCAATATTATAAAGCCGGGTTATGTGGCTGATATATACAAGTTTGAAAGTTAAAATTAAATCAAGGTAACTATCGGTCATTCAATTTGGTTTTGTATATCGATAAGTGGCCGACACAATTCGGTTATTTTTTTTACAACAATAAAGAAATGCTAATTTTATCAAAAATATAAAAATTCGATTAGAAAACTCGGTTGGTGGTTCATTGTTGTCAATAATTAATTATTTTAATAGTTCACTGTTATCTATAAAGTGATAGTAAAAGTTTGTTTTGCTTTAGCTTCGTGCCTTTTAAG
Source organism: Nephrotoma guestfalica (assembly GCA_963691935.1). Lineage (NCBI taxonomy): Eukaryota > Metazoa > Arthropoda > Insecta > Diptera > Tipulidae > Nephrotoma > Nephrotoma guestfalica. The sequence goes on from OY829914.1 coordinate 216,363,740, forward strand.
TCTCTAGCTCAAGTAATTTCTATCTGGTTCCGACTGTTTATGGTATGGCTACGTTTTATTCTATGAATCTGTTCTGAAACCGAGGCACTTCCGACTATTGGTATTTGTTAATACTTAAACTACTTAACTTAAAAATTCTACATTAAATCCGTCAATTCAGTATATGTACACGTTATAAACGTTTATAAAATTGAGAGTATACGTTGTTGTGCTTAATCATCAATCTAAAACTGATTGCAGTGATCTAATCTACGTTCTAGAAACTTTAACGGTTACTAACAACAACGGAAAGATGAGCCTTTCACAATTGCTTTGGAACCATCATGTCAACAGACTTAGGTCGGTGTTGGATTATATTACAAACTATCCAATCTAACAACATCAAATGGGTTTAAATATTCCATTCAATATGTCAACTCAGTATGAAAGAGCGCTATCTTCCCGTTGGGTTACTGGTGATCTCTCGAAGTTTCCACATAGTAACTGTACGGATTTACCAACTACATCTCCAGCATTTTACAAAGTGTTGTCCGTAGAGTCCAGCTATAAAATTATCGATCATGGAATTAATGTTTTACATCAAACACTCAGACAGCCTAATTAAAAGCACAAAGCAAATCCACTGCACAAGTTACACCACCTACTCAACATGAACATGAAGTTTTTGCCCAGAATAACAAACAAATGATATTATAGATGACAAAACATCCAGTATGAGAAATCTATCGCCATTTGAATCGGGAATATCTGTAGCTAGTTCACCAGTGCCAGTACCAGTGCCAATTTCGAACCCGACTTCTGAGACACAATCAACACGAACCGATACTAATGTAGAAGACACGGTACATCTTTCTCAATCAGAAAACTGTATCCAAACATCTCCGACCGTTTCGACAAATGACCTTGAAACAATTAGAATGATGAAACCTCGAAGATGGATTTTTATCAGCAGAATTCGCACATCTGTAACTGATGAACAATTCAAGAGATTTGTGAAAAATAAATTTCAAATCGTAAATTTAAACGCGGTTCGAATCATTCCGAAAGTAAATAACTATGTCTCTTGATTCAATGATAAATTCTGATGTGTGGCCAAAAGGCCTTTTCATAAAGGAATTTGAGTTTCCAAAAAAGCAATCGTTTTTTCGGAATACAAGAAACAACATCCAAATAACTTAAAAACTTATAAACCGAGCGACTCAACATATAACCTCAATGATGGTCTCAAAATACGTATTACGGGTGAGGTTGATGATGCCAATGCTCGCTTCATTTCGCGTTCCGAAAACATTATCAAGTCAGCGAGAGTAAAAACCATTAAAATCAGAGATACAATGTGCGATTCCAACGGTGGCTTATTGTATTTTTCATCTTCTAAACTTTTAAATGTCTTAAGGAAAACATAAAGATGCCGGACAATACAAATATTCAGGATGTACCTGGATGCGGTAAATCAACCTGGATTATAAACAAGCACCAACTTGGCAATGGTCTTGTTTTATGTGCTACAAAAGAAGGACTTGCTGAAATTAAATTAAAGGTAACACCTCGTTGCGAGCACGAAAACATTGATTTTAATAAATTAAACTACACAACGATTGCCTCGTATCTACTAAATGGAAATCGGACCTACGATACAGTTTTTATTGATGAGTACATGATGGTGCATGCAGGATATATAGGACTTGTGCGGTTATCCTTAGTAAATGTTCTAAAACATATCTTCTAGGTGATAAAAACCAAATACCAAATATTGACAGATTACATCATGTCCACATGCAATTTTCCGATGCAAGCGCATTCGTAACAAAGACGGCGTACTTGAATGTGACGTATAGATGCCCACCTGATCTTACATCTGCTTTATAACGGAATACTACCCTAACATCAGTAGTATGAATACTGTGCAAATTTCAGCCAAATTTATAAACCTGCCGTCAACTTTGATGTCGATACCTTTGTTGGATAACCCATTCTATCTAACCTTTACCAAAGCTGATAAACAATTAATCTCCCAGCTTCAGATACCAGAATCTAGTAAAGTTATGACGATTCACGAAGCACAAGGATTAACCTCACCCAATGTGATATGTATTAGAATCAATTCTCATCCACTTGAGCTGTTCGATAGTGTACCTCATGCCATAGTGGCAATTTCAAGACACACACAATCATTTAAATATTTTTCACCAGTGGCTAATGATAGACCACACTCACAATTAATGAGAGCTCGAACCTATACTACTACTCAAAAAGTGAATCAACCCATAAAACCCAAGAAAAATTTTGGTTTATGAGAAATGTGCCAAGTCAACAAAATGGCATCAAAAGCATCTAAGTTTTATAACTTCGTTTTAAAATCAAACTACCTTATCTATGTAATTTGAGTAACTTCATTAAAACCCAGCACAATGAACAGTGAATTTTTTGGCCATGATTACGTTGGTTACAAATGCGATCGGTCTCTCGAAACTATCTCAAAGGAACCGGGTGGTGGCTTACGGATAGCAGTACATTCTAAACTCTGGAATGCTCCAGTAACTTTAGCCCCATCGAGAGTCGAACAAATTGGTGTAAAAATCAAAATTAACCAAACAGATGCGGAATATTTATTTGTCGACGCCATGCTTGGTTACAATTTGAACCAGATAAATACCATTGCTAATGACCGTGATAGATTACTGGATCTTGTCTTCAGCAATGACATTGACACTTTCAAAATTTCAGAATCCGTGTAACCTTTTGTCATAAATGTTATCAATCACAAATCTTTAGACATCGTATTTGAATCAACTAATTTAATGGCGAGTTCGGAACACCTAGAACCAATCAAATACAACTTCAAAAAAACAAACCGTGTGGGGCTACAAAGTTACCTAGAATCCATCAACTGGCAAACAACTCTCAACTCCAATGGTATAAACGAAAACGTTGATAAATTTAATGACATTATGCAGCAAGACTTCAAACTTTATGTACCTATGTGCTGTAAACAACAAAATGATCATCCTCAGTGAGGAGTCAATGGCAGACTAGTTAACTTAAAAAATCGGAAGTCGAAAGCGTATGCCAAAATGTCGAAAGCGAGTTAGAAGCGGACAAAACAATGTTTCTACAACATAGTAACGAAACTAGGAAAAATCAAAGTAAATCCAAAACAATTTCGGATATACTTTAGGAATAAACGAAGTCTATAAAGCGTTGCTAGTGGAACAACCCAGCAATAACAACGTATCAATAGCTCCGCCTGTTATATTTGAGGATAACATTTTATCGGTTTAAAGGGATTTGGAGACGGTTGTGGTCTTGACAATATACCCTATCTATTCTGAAGGAGTACGCTGACATTCAATTCCATTATGCTACCTACCAACCAATCCTTAAGCACCGGCGTGTTTCCCAAAAAATGGAAAATTTCAAAAATTACACCAATTTTTAAATCGGGCAAACGAGATGACGTTACATGCTACAGAGGAATATCAACTACATCATCAATTCCAAAATTGTTTGAATTAGTTTTATGCAACAACTTTAAATCCACAATTGCACGTCATATATCAATAAACCAGCATGGGTTTATGCCTGGCCGATCCACATCAACTAATCTAGTTTAATTCACCAGTAAAATAATTAATGAGATAGAAAACCATCATCAAGTTGATATAGCGCACGCGGATTTCAGTAAAGCATTTGATTCCATCTGCCATCAAAAAGCACTCCAGAGTTTATTCGCATTTGGTTTTCACTCGATTACATAAATTGGTTCAATTGGTGTTCCCCAATGATCTCACATCGGGCCGTGGATATTTATTGTTTTCTTAGATCAAATAACCGAGATAATCAAAAACTCGAACGTGCTCATATTTGCTGATAACTTGAAAATTTTTCGAACTGTTAACCAAATGCTAGATACGAAAAAACTTCAACAAGACATAGATAGATTAAGTGAGTGGTGTGATCGAAACTCGCTTTACTTAAATATTAAGAAATGCAAAATCATGTCTTTCCATCGTAAGAGAAACCCGTTAATTACTTCATACAAAGTCAACAACGAAGTATTGCAAGAAGTCAATGAGATCATAGATTTAGGTGTTACATTTGTCGAAAATGCCAGTTTCAATATTCATATTGGGAATTGTATTGCGAAGGCGAATGCCATGTTTGGATTTGTTAAAAGATGGACAGATTAATTTAAAGATATTCAAACCTTATGTTCACTCTATTTCGCTTACGTTCGATCTCAACTGGAATACGCTGTATCGGTCTGGAATCCATACTTTGCTGTACACATCAAAAGAATTGAAAGAATTCAAAAGAAGTTTCTGATTTTTTTGTTAAAGAAAAGTGACTGGGATTACGACCACAATTTACCATTCCATGAAAATGTGGCTCGATTACCTCCGTACTCAATAAGATGCACGGATTACAAAATATTCACGCTTCCACATAGACGACTTTTCCTAGGTGCGGGTTTTATTGGTAACTTTTTACTTGGTCATATTGATTCAGCTTACATTTTGGAAAACATATCAATTCATGTGCCTTGCAGAACATTTCGAAACCATGAGATTTAGCACTGAAACACCATTCCACAAACTATGAAGAAAATAACCAGATTAATAGGTTGTATAAATCTTTCAGCATCGTCGACGACGTGTTTAACTTTAATTTATCAAAGGACAAGTTCAAAAATATCCTTAAGAATCATTTTTTAAATTTTTAATTGTTAAATCAAAATTTGATTTATACTTTTATGTTCTAAATGCGAACAAGTTGTATTTCTCTAATTTCGTTCAAGTATCGAAAACAAATTATTTGGTGATAGAAACGAAGTAGAATATCTCAATTTTTCAATCTAGCAACCTGATAACTAATATAAAACGTGAAATAGTGTCATATTTTATTCTAAAGAAGTGAGACATAAAATTCGATAAACTATCGAAAATGTGATGTTATCACCCCAGAAAAAAAACCAACGCAAACTTGATTAAATATATTTTATTCCGTAGCAAGATTTAAGCATTAACCAGTCAGTCTTTGAGAAATTGAAGTAACAAAGCGACATTTAAAAAATGTATGTTTATTGACATTAAAGACCAACGAAACTTTAAGAGGTTTGCGTTCAGTTTCGTTAAATTTGAACTGTCATTTTACATTCTTGCCAATACCCCTAAAGTAGTTTTTGCATACGCCAATAGATGGCTCTAATTTTGACAAACAAAATGCACATTGTAAACATTAAACTTTGTTATAAGTGTAAAAATAAATTATCTCTATTCGACTATCTGTCAAATTGTTTGTCATCATTTGTCAAACAGTGAGCGAATCAGTACCAATAACGGCCGGGAAATGATAATTCGTCTATTTTAAAATATGTGATACAACTTTTATCCAAACCAGACCACTTCAAATTCGTTTCAAATTGTGAATCTGCACGCGACACTTTTTATTCGATTTGACCAAAATTACACCAAACCGAAGATCACATTAATCCGATACGTTATCAATGATATCAAATGCAAATATTTTATCTATACAAGTGAAAAGTCATGTCTATACACAATTTGTGGTAAAGGTTTTTCCAGATCAAACAAACTTGTTCGACTTGCGGATTCATACCAGCGTTCGCCCATATAAGTGTACACATTGCGATCGAGCTTTTACCCAATCAAATGATTTAACACTTCACATTCGGCACAGACTAAAACGGCACCGACTACAAATTCTGCTATAAAGCCAATAGTATCAAGACGTTCCATACCAAATATAAAAAAATTATCTGAGTCGAGCGCACCATCGTTATCAATCAATATAGTCGACTTCACCAAACTTAATACAACAACAGCAACAACGGGTACTGCTTCGACAGAAGCAAAGTGCTACCGGGGACCAAATGCGGTGGTATAAATTGGCTAAAACAAACAATGAGTACAACAAATACGGAATCTAATACCCCAGGTGGTACAGCAGCAGATATGCTGCCAAATCCACACTCTTCGGAGGCAGGCCCAACAGATTCTGGGATGGGCCAATCATTGTTTAACCCATCTGGACGAAGTTCCAAATTATCAAGATCACCGAGATCTTCAAATGGAAATATATTTCAGTACGAGAAGGAAAATGCCGAACTCCGTGAACAACTAAGAGAAATAAAAGAATTTACTACTACATTGAAAGAAGAATTTAAAATTTTAAAGGAAGAGAATGAAAAAAGCAGTGGAAACACGTGCAGAACTTGGGACGACACCTAACCCAACAGTCGATGTTGGCATTAATTCATTCCATACGGATGAAGAAGAATTAGAAAGAGAAACAAATTGGATGTTGAACCGGAATAAAAGATCAAGTAAGAAAAGGAAAGCGCAACACTCACCAGAAATGGCAGTGACTTTACCATCAACTTCAAAAGAGGTTTCCAAAAATCAGTTAATCATCAAGAAACAACTAGCTCTAGAACAACAACCAGCTAAACCAAAAGAAAAATCACCTCCACCAATAAATGTCGTCGCGATATCAAATTTCTCCACTATACAATCGATTATGAAATCGATTACGATAGCCGAGTACAAACTCGTATCTCTAAACAACGGCGTCTGGAAAATTAATGTTGTAGACTCTGAAACTTATAGAGCTTTGGCTACAAAGCTTAATTCCGTGGGGCATCAGTGGTTTACCTATGAGGATAAGAATGATCGCCCAATTAAAGTTATGGCTAGAGGTCTTCACCCAACCTGTGCAAAAGAGGAAATTATTGAGGATCTCGAGCAAAAGGGTTATCAAATAGAAAATGCCGTAAACGTTATTAAGAAAGAAAAACTCGAAACTGAACAAGGAGTTCAAGTTAACAAAAGAGGGCTTGTAGCATGAGAGTTAAAATAGAGCCATTGAAAAAGAATAACGGATTAATACCGCATTGCAAAATTGTCAAGGTTTTAATCATACGCAGAAATATTGCCAAAGAGAGATTAGATGCGTGAAATGTGCCGGAAAGCATCATGCCCATGTATGTCCGGTTAGTAAAAATATTGCTGCAAAATGTGTTAATTGCAATAAGTTACATCCCGCAAACTACCGGGGATGTGAAATAGCTAAGGAGCTACAAAGAATAAGAAATAAAACGCGAAAACAAAGTAAAAGGAATATCGGTAAAAAATTATCAAACTTCCACCAAAGAGGAACCTAAACCTCATGCTAATAAAACGGAAGAACCAAAACCAAACCTGTACTCGCAAGTAGTCATGACAAAACCAGTTATTTCGGAGGACACTACTGAAGGTACAGCAGTGCTCCAAAAGATACTAAGAAACATGAAAGCTTAACATTCCTCTAGCTAAATAAGAGAAATGCCTTCAAGCTCTAAGCAACAGGTTAGATAAGCAAGACTCTCTAAATGAAATGAAATCCATGCTCTATTAAAATGATGCAAGCAACAACAAATAAAACATTAAAAATAGTAACCTGGAATGCAAATGGGCTAATGCAACATATTCGAGAATTAGGAATTTTCCTAAATACTGAAAAAATAGGTATATGCCTAGTATCGGAAACCCATTTTACTTCAACTTCATATCTTAAAATATTTGGACACAATTGTTACCACACCATTCATCCAGCAAGAAGGGCAAGGGGAGGATCGTCGGTGGTTATAAAAGAAAACATCAAACACTTCATAGATCTTAAAATTGAAGAGGAATTTATGCAAGTAGTCACCTTAAAAGTATTTATAAATAACAACAAAGAATATAGTGTATCGTCAATATATTGCCACCCAAGATATAATTTAATTAAACAAGACTATTGCACGTTATTTAAATCACTTGGATCAAGTTTCATAATCGGAGGTGATTTTAATGCAAAAAACACCTACTGGGATCAAGAGTAACCTCTAAAAAAGGAAGATAGCTGTTTGCAGCAGGAAGACTATGCAATTGCGATTTTCATTCTGGAGATCAACCAACTTATTGGCCTACGGATATAACCAAAATACCCGATATCATTGACTTCTTTATCACCAAAGGTATAGACGAAAACTACATATACCTAGAAAGCAGCGAGGGGATTATGTCGGACCACACGCCTGTTATTATGACAATCAGTGCAACGATTGTTAAAAAAACTAGTCCACCTTCGCTAACGAATAAAAAAACCTGCTGGGAGAAATTCCAGAAACTTGTTGAGGATAATATTGATCTTCAGGTGCCAATTAAAACTCCGATAGAGCTAGGAGAAAAACTAGAACAACTCAACAACAGTATACAAGAAACGGCGTGGAGTAGTACCCCCTCAAGTTCAAAGGAGATGCGCCGAAATCCTATTTATCCTCTAGAAGTTAGGGAACTGGTTGCAGCAAAACGAAAAGCAAGAAAGGCCTGGCAAAGAAGTCGGGCGCCAGAATATAAAACAACTCTAAATTTTTTATCCAATAAACTAAAGTTGCTAATTAAAGAAATCAAAAACGAATCCATTAATAATTACTTCAGGGGCCTTACTGGGGAAAACGATACCGAGTACCCCTTTGGAAAGCGACAAAAAGTTTAAAACGACCTAAACTACAAATTCCACCAGTAAAAAATGAAGATGGCACATGGGCTATAAGTGCAAAGCAAAAAGCTTCGTTGTTTGCAACCCACCTCGAGAACACGTTTCAGCCTCTACCTAGACAAACTGCAGAGGAAAACATACCACCAGTATATAAAATGGATAATTGCAATATCTCCTGTCACACTACAAGAATTAAAAGAGGAAATCAATCCCAACCTAAATACAAAGAAATCTCCAGGATATGTGAAATAGTAAAAGCTCTTCCTGAAAAAGGACAACGTAAACTACTCCAAATAATTAATGCAGTGTTCAGACTTAAACACGTTCCAAGTCAATGGAAAGTAGCAGAAGTTATGATATCTAAACCAAAAAAAAATCACTTAATGACAAAAGTTCGTATAGGCCTATTTCCTTACTCCCAATAATTTCAAAATTATTCGAACTACTCCTAAAGAGACTAAAACCAATAATAGCAGAAAGAAATCTTGTTCCTCCACATCAATTTGGCTTCAGAGAAAACCATTCAACAATAGAACAAGTACACCGAATTACAAACATAATTGAAGACGTACTTGAAAAAAAGAAAGAATGTTCAAGCATCTTCTTGGATGTAGCATAGGCCTTTGACAGAGTATGGCATAAAGGTTTGGAATATAAATTACAAAGAGACTTACCAAAGCAGTTGTATGAAATTCTAAAATCCTACATATCTAACCGACACTTTCGAGTTAAATTAGAAGGCGAATACTCAGAATTAAAGAAAATATAAGCAGGGGTACCACAAGGTAGCGTTCTGGGACCAACTTTATATGTTCTATACACCTCGGACCTGCCAACGATAGAGGAGACTAACATAGCGACGTTTGCGGATGATACGGCCATCTTAGCAGTTGCTAATTGCATAGAAGAATCTACAAGCAAATTGCAAAGAGCTACTAATATTGTCAGTACCTGGATCGACTAAAAATATAATAAAACTGTAAAGGGGACTAGCCAAAGGGCTACAACCCTCCAAACAAGAATATAAATTATGAAAGATAAATTACTAGATGATTTGTAAATCAGTTGTAATAAATATATAAAAAAAACAACAGCAGCATCAAATGAACTCACCAATGCCAGTAATTCATATGAATGATACACATTCACCAAGATCCCAACTCTCATCTAGCTCGACAACTTCTACTCCGATCGGGAACCCCAACCTGCAAATCTAATGGGGAATTATAATATACATAATGCGCCACCTATCTTACCACCACCTCATCCCACATCACAACGAATTCTAACAAATCTTGGATTCCCAGGTGCTTCAAACCTAGAAATATTTACAATTTTAGAAATGTAAATAAATACAAAACTATTAAATAATAAATAAAAAATGCAAACATTTCTATTTATTTTATATAAAAAATAAAGAAGTGATTTTAATACAGCAAACAACTAAATTTTTAATTTAAACTATATTTCAAAACATGCCCCAACATTTCAATAGTAATTGCAAGTGACATCCTTACTATTTCGCTGGCATACGAGTATATATTTCCCAGTGGTGGAATCGCCTTCGTTCACCTCAATCACTTCCTTCATATAAAATACGATTTGTTGCCAATGGGTTGGTTTACATGCGGGCGATGTGGGAAAGCTAATAAGATTCGGTAACTCAAATCAAAAATATCAAAATATCCAACGATTGTGGTTAATTATCCACCCCTTGTAACATTTAATTTAAAATCGTATATGAAATTAAGGTAGTTTATATTCTCGTATATGCACGACATATCAAAGGAGTAAACATGTGCCAATAATCGATAAATACTTTGTATCGATTTGTATCACCGTATCCCACAATATTAATGTTACATCTATTCAGCAGCAGGACTCCACGTCTTTTAAATATCCCTTTGAACAGTAAAAAATATTACATCCACTCTGACACAATTACATTAAGTTTATCTATAAGAAGTTCACAATCCTCAATCGGACCCTTCACCAATTTAATATTCTTAAATTTATTTCGTTGTATAATCGAATCCATGGCCTGATAAATAATATCAGAATTATCAACACAAATTACGGTTTCAGCGCCAGCCTTTGACGAGGACATTAAGAGAATGGAGGTGCCACATCCTAGATCTAAAACAATTTTATTTGTTAAATACTTCGGTATTATTGAGGATCGCGTATTGGTACGTGAATACCGTAATGAGCATACCAACACATTGAATATCACAATCTATTTTACAGATTAATCAATCGATTGTTTTACTTCCTTTTCTAATACTGATTTGAATGAGTTTTTCATATTTTCGACGTCAAGAGCAACTTGCTCCAAAAGGCTGATGTTTTCCTGAATTTTTCGTTTTAATTTTTCTATAAGCTTATCACAGACCAATAACAGCAATACGGTTGATGCAGCCAAAGTCAAAGTGACATTTGAAATTGAGAGAGCCAATTGAGAGGAAATTTTACTTGTACACTGCCAAGATTTTATAAACGATTTTAATTGTTTGAAAACTAGCGGTATCTATTATCTACCTATCTAAACTATTATTACCATTCCTACTTTGATGTCGAAGGTTAAATATTCGAGACGAAAGTAATTCATATAAAAATGAGGTTATGTCGCTTCTGTATATATTCTGTGGTATTGGTATGTATTGAATTTATTCAATATTCTATGTACTTGTTTTTTATACATAATATATTTATATGAGAAGCGTGAGTGTAATGTGAATATGTGATAAAATATTTATTATAATTTTGCATTTAAAAAAAATTCTCAATGCACACAAAAAAATTATAACCTTAAAACTGTCTATACAATATGTACAATTAACATTTTACAGTAATCATTAAATACAAACATGGATTTTCGCACATTAAAACATGTGGTTGAAACCAATAAATGACAGAATTCTGATTGCAAAGGAAGCCACTCGGGACGATATTGCCGAAATCACTGATATGCCAAGTAAGTTTAAAGTATAATTGAAACGTGGATAATATGTAAATAATTGGAATTACTCATTAACTACAGAAGGCGAATGCAAAAAAAGATGGAACGTTTTGAGAGAACGGTTTTATAAGGAGTTTAAAAAAACGAGACTTACCCTTCGGAACCGGTACACCAAACGATGCGGAATGGGAATATATGGAATTTATGATGTTTTTAAAATCTTTCATCCAACACCGAAAGTATGTATCAAAAATAGTTTATTATGTATTATAATGTATTGAGAACGAGTCCCAGAGCGAGAGCTGCAGCACGAAGAACGAAACGCCCACGCCAAAAAACAGAAAATGTCCATTTCGCGGAAATTTGCAAACTATTTCAGATTGCTATAGAAGAATTTCGAGAAATCTAAAAAAATTTAGCCCAACCACAACCAACCCCAACAGTGGGCGCTGATGACCATTTTTAAGGAACAATCAAAGAATTGATGGAAGGTTTGTCTTATTTTAGCAGCTTCAGAAGGCAACACTTAAGCAACTGATTATGAAAAATGTGTTGTAGCCTTTTGAATGACTTTAATTATTATTTTAATTTTTTTTATTTGTTAAATAATTTGAAATAAAAACCAGCTTTTTCGAGTCGCATTCGTTGGTCAATATCGATGTATTATTGGTGCATTTCTGTATTGACAAATGATCGACGGAATTGGTTCTCACCTGTTGGTCAATGTTGACTTACTATTATCGGACAGTTTTCGCTTATAATATCCATCAGGAATGTCTTGCATATGTCGGTTAATTATGACTTGATTTTTTGAACAGTTTTGTTAAGATCTTACATTTTATCATGTAACTTTAAGGTGCTAGTTGAAAAAGGAACCAAGCAAGTTTCTCAGTGTGTTTCGGATGAACGTGGTTCGCTAGTTACATTTGTTGGCATTGTAAATGCAATCGGGAACCATCTTCCACCTGCTTATATTTTTCCGAGGAAACGGAACAAGGATATTTTTATAAAAGGAGGACCGACCGGATGTGTTGGATTCGTAAACAAAAGTGGATGGATGACGGTAGAAGTGTTCATGGACGTCCTGCAGCATATTAAAAGAAATGTTAATTGTAGCAAAGAAAACCCGATTCTCCTTTTATCAGACAACATCGCACTGTAGTTTCGACTCCATTGTATATTGTAGTGAGAATGGCATTGTTGCACTTTCGTTTCCTCCGCATACTTCACATCGCCTGCAGTAATTAGACGTGTCTGTGTATGGACTATTTAAAAGCTACCCTGGGAAGAGAATCATACCATATTCGAGGTAGCTTCATTAACAAACAAGGCATTTAGTGTATCATTTTCAATGGAAAATATAATAAAAGGGTTTAGTGTGACAGGCATTGTGCAATTTTATTCAATAATTTTTTATCGAAAATCAATTCGAAACCAGTGCTTAAAATTAAATCTAAGCCAAAGACAAATCGAGCTGGAAAATCTCGAATATACACCAATACTCCGGAAAAAATTAGGCTGGAGGAGTTGGCCATTAAAAAACAACTGAAACATCAAAAAATAGAAAAGAAAAAGGACCCCAAATAAAAAAAGTGAAGAAAGTAATTGGTTTTGAATCATCTGACAGTGAATCAGATACGAATTTAAAATTAATGGACTATTATTGGAATTGTTTCTGCCAATTATGATAATTCCGATTTTGAAAAAGTTGGTTTACCGAAATTTGCAGAATTATGCGATAATGATTTGCTTGACAGTTTGTATTAGTTAAATGTAAAAATAAGAACGATATCCATTTTGGCGGTAAAATTAATGAGGTTTACTCATAACCCAACTTCGCTAACAATTGGATTTTTAAGAAAATCTCCAAATACCTTATTGTTTGCAGACCCAACTATTGACGATGTAGCTTTGGTGCTTCGAAGTGATATTGTATTGAATTGCCAACGTAATTATGCGATTTTCTATCGTGATAAAATTTGAAATTTGTTGAACTGAATTAAATTATTATTTATATTATATTCACTGAATTACCAAAGAAATATTAATAAACGTTTTATTTTGCACAAAATAACATTTTTTTTGCAATAATACACAGCGTCAAATATTGGCCAGCTCTTGTCAAATGTACCCCGCTATGGGGGAACATTTGACAAATGGAAATGATTTCCAAATTTTTCATACAAAAAGAGAAAATTTTAAATGACTTCTGCATTTATGCTACACAGAAAAGTTTATTTTATGATTTATGCACAAATTTAAGTCTCAAATGTACCCCATCCTCCCCTACGTATTTGTGGAGACTTACTTATTCAAATAAGCGCCTATTTTATATTTCAACCCAAGCAAGCAGAGTTACTTTGGGTATTGTACTACGAGCAAATATTGTACAGGGCCAAATGCACCGGTGTTGCACACTCTTCCTACACCGGCATTCATTTCAGAGTAAAATTTGAAGAACCGAGTACGCACTGTGTAAGCCCGGTTCACAAATAGAAACGCAGTAAGCAGAATAAAATTACTCAGGTTGAATAAAAAAGCACAGAGTATTTTTTGACAGTGCACTGCCTGCTCAGGTTGAATTAAAAAATAAACCCTAAGCAACCTCACGAGGTGACTTATTTGAATAAGTGCGTCTACACAGAAATGTCTCAAAAATTGTGTTTTGACTAAATGTAATCATGGAGGAATAAATATATACATAAGAGGAATCATGTAGTGCAAGTTTTATAAGCCAATTTATCTTCCGAGGTTAATATTATTTTATAGTTTTGATATATTTAAATACACAAATTTAATTTTTTTCCTATATTTAACCCATAAATACGTATCTTATAAACATATCGGCATAATTATTTTATAGTTCATTGTTCTTGTTAGGCTTATACAGATTCCAATAGTAAAATAGATTAACCTCGGAACATAAAAAAAAATTTACACTACATAAGTCCTCTGATGTATATTTTGCTCTATGATGTAATACATTGCGTTTTATTTTCAAATCTAGTGACAACGACTAACACGTCAAGAAATTTTTTTCTTCCATACAATAGAAATTGTGGTTTGTTTTTTGTTATTACGCCATAAATAAGCCGATACAATGAATTGAAATGACTTGCTGCGTTGCGTGATATATTGTCTTTACTGTCTTTATTGTCTTTACTTTAAGGTGTTCACCGAAAGATGTGATGTTCATGTTCAATGTATGTTTCAACATACTAAGACTACGGTACAATTCATGACTTATTTTGTGGAGTGACTTATTTGAAATTCTGCAATTAGCCTTCTGTCAAATAGACATATTGTAGACTTGTTTGACTTTTGTGGAAGGATTCCATCCAAACTTATAATTCATTCAATAAGTCAAATAAATTTACAATAAGAGGAGACTACTCAAGAGGAGACTCAAATATGTCAGTTTCCACAAAATAAGTCTTGAATTCGACTGTTGTCTACTAGGTGCGGAACTAAATTTCCGGGTTTGTTTGCAAAATGAAAAATTTAATAGGAATATAAAAAATGGTGGCACATCGACCGGAACAAGTGACAATCTGATGAGGACAGGTCTGGCGAATAATGTGGGTGTTGAAGCAGATCCGATCTCAGCGTTTTGATGGTGTCTTGGACGATGAGAGTGCGATGGCATGGAGCGATGTCGTGCTGCAATATCACTCGTTTGTGTCTCGCGTCTCATTCTGGCCGTCTTTCGAGCAATGAATGATTCAGACTGATGAGTTGTTGTCGGTAGCGTTGTCCATTGACAGTTTCACCGTGTTTCAGCAGCTAATAATACACGATTCTTTATTGGTTCCACCAAACGCAGAATATTGTCTTTCCGAAGCGATTTGGCCGTGCAGTCGATGTTGATGCTTCGCCAGGTAAAAGCCACGACCTTTTGCGTTTGGGATTCTTAAAAAAGATCCATTTCTCATTTCCCGTAACAATTCGATGCTTTCTTTCATGCCGTGAAAGTAAAATTTCGCAAATGGCTCTTCTATTTTCCATCTGTCTCTCAGTCAACTGAGTCATGTTTAATGCCTCCGTAAGTTGATCTTAAGTTTGCGTATCATCTTCATCCAATAACACTCGCATCTCGATGTCTTCAAATGTTTTTGGCCTTCCGGAGCGCTTTTTGTCCTCAATATCGAAATCGCCACTTCTGAAGCATTTAAACCAATCTTCACAGATAGTTTTCGATGGTGCATGTTCGCCGTAGGTCTCCTCAAGCAAATGACGTGCTTTAGCTGCATTTTTTTCAAGTTGAAGTAGAGAAACAAAGCTTCCCGCAAATGCTGTTTGTGCTGGTATTACAACTGGTTATCGTTACCAATTGTCCACGCTATGAACAAAACAGAACTTCCGACATAAATGACAACTAAATGTGTCGCTAGCACCATCTATGTGTGAAACCCGGGAATTTAGTTGTGTACCTGATAAGACATTATAAATAAAAGTGGGAGCGCGATAAGAAAGTGTACTTTTGTCGAGCAGGTAAAACTATAGAAAAATAAGAAAATTAAATCAGATCCAAATATAAATCAAATTAAGAGAGATTCGAACGTATGTAATTGTAGGCCACTTAGTTGATTGATCACCGAGCGATAGTTGTATATTAATCGATAAGCACAGTAGTGCTAATAAATTTTAATACAAATAAATCAGTGTAATGACACTACGTTAACTCATTTGCACATTAATTTCTTAATTTATTTAAGCAGAAACGTTAATTAACATTACATTTGACGTAACGTGATGGTCTCGTTAGTTCGAGGTACCAATCTAAATTTTCCAAAATCAGGCATGACCTTATACAAGTGACATTTATAAATTAAATTTACGATTCGCCATGTGCAATTAACTTGTATATGGATATATAATTTACTTGAACCTTGATACAGAACTCGACACAATATTGCATTATTTCAAGGCCAAATTAATGTCAAAATATTATGATTCCTGTGATGTACTCGTATACAAAATAGCTAACCGAGAGACCGGTGGCAATAGGTTAATTAGCAAATGTTTGAATTATTTTACCGATTTATTGTTCATAATTATGGGAATTACGGTCGGCTCGTATAAAAGCTGCAATAAAAATGTATTCACTGTCATTGCTAAGTTTTATTATAATGTATGCACTCGTACATACCTATAACAGGTAATACATATGTGTATTTAGTATTTGTACGTACTTGACTACAAAATAGAAATGATTTGTTAAGTGTTTAGTAATTAGAATTAGTTATTATTGTTATTATTAGTGCTCGTCATGCTGTCTCACATACTTACTTTATTAATTTATCGTTTTTTTTAATTATTGTATGTTTTTAAACATTACACGAGTTGTTCAATGTTTACTTTATATCTCTATGCACATTGCACATATAAAATATGAAATGGATGCGCGAATAATTATATCACGTGGTCGAATTTTTAACTGCGAATTATAACAAAAACTTGACATATGGAACGGGATGATATACAAAAATTAATTATTTGATATGTCTTGTGTGCGTCGTTGAACGAGCTCGTTATTTAATCGTAGTACCTATTTGATTTATGTTTAAATAATTTGTTAAAAATAACAATTAATTAACTTTTATTATGATATGCCAATTAAAAAAATTATGGAGATTTATTATGTGCAGTAAAATCGAAGTCAAAACGAAAAAGAGCGCACATTATACACTTCCTCATCGATCAAATCAAAAAATTACTTTTATACGTTATAATTTTATATGATTTATTAAGAAGTTAACCTCGATGAATAATTATTACTATTTGTAAATAGAGTTTTTGCATAAATCATGATATACATTGTTATTCGTTTAATGCAATTTGGCCGTTAGTTGAATTAAAACATTTTCGTTTGTGAATAAAACGTTTTAATTTATACGAGTTTTTATAAAATTTAATTTTTATGCACCACACACTTACCTAACACGAAAAATACTAGTAATTTATTACAAGCAATAACGATATTACATGTTTAAGAGTACAATAATATACTGGGGTATTTCCGTAACTCTTTAACATTTTAATGGTGCACACACTGATTCGCACACGACATGATCAAACAAAACTCAAACCACGCTTTTCTTTCCACACAAAACTTAAGTGCCATACTTGCATATTGTTACAAATTTGCCCTGTCAAATCCACCAACTCTCGTAATTTACACCACTTCCGGAATATTCTCGAAAATACCGGTAATCATTTCTGACACACTTACACCGCTATCGTAATACTGGCACCACTGAAATATTCAGTCCCAAAAACAACAAAAAATAATTTCCACAATTATTTATTATTTCACGTAATACACAATTTAACATTTTTAATTACACCACTATTTTCGCTTTACACCACTTATTATTTTCGCGCTACTCACTTTTGCTTTTGTTCTATCGCTTACCGAATCTCCAAAATGACTCATTGTGTACCTTACTTCCGTATTTATATGCCAATGGAACATTCTAGGCTCGTCTGGATTTATACAGAAGTAATATTCTCGACGGTTCTGTTCTAGACTACGAAAATCGGCAATACCACAAAACTGTCACAAACCTATCTCTAATGCTACTACTTGAACCTAACTACTTAAACCTAGATGTCGCTAATCTCACAAAAAAAATGTGTACTTTGGCTGGATAAATTAATAGTTTTAATCTATTCATACGGCACGTCACATAGAGGCGCACATTTTCCGCAGACACTAGTTAGTGTTTGGATCATAAGTCGCTTTATGTGTCTATAACAAAAACAGGTGAAAAATAGTCAAAGTAATTTATGTTCTGTGATCACTTGTGTTCGAGTTTTCTTTGACTGATTCATCACTGTTGAGATTATTAAAGTAATGTCAATATTCAATTCGGAAGACCCCATTATGACTATATGTACTTGGTTGATCCACTTCATTCATAACGAAGAGGTTACTTCTTGCTATAAATCTTTTAATGGCGATACCAATCATTGGTGTCGTGGATGTGCCATAATCGTGACTGCGTTAAAGTTACCCTTGATAATGACGATGTATTTTTAGGCGATTCATGTTTTGAAGTTTGTTTACATTTAGCATTGGATCAGATGAATATTGGAAGTATTTAGTATCATAAATAAAATATTTAAAAATTGACTATTTTCGATCTTACTTCCTCACATTAATTAATTGTACCCTGAAACTGGATACAGTCTCAACATGCGTATCATAAGGGTAAGTCCGTGGACACGGCATTACATACCTTAAGTCACTAGATTTTCAAGAATACTCGTTGGTGGCGTTTCTCGATATCGGGGGCGCTTTGAACAACGTGAAGGTGGAGGCAATAAGGGAAGGATTGTTGCCACTTGAGATTGAATACCCTGTAACCAGGCTAAATCATCACTTGCTAGGTATAGCAGAGGGGTCGTAGCGGAGATGGGGGAAGTCTCCGTTAGAAGGCGGGTTGTTCGATGAACATCCCAAGGAGGTGTCCTCTCTTGCCTTCTTTGGAATGTAGTAATCAATGGACTACTATTGGAACTGGAGGGGAAGGAATAGACGTGGTTGCTTATGCCGATGACGTTGCAATAGCCTCGAGGAAAAACCTGGGGGTACAATCAGAGATGTGATGCAGAATGCGTTATCGGGACCAGCAGATATGGATTGGGGATTAACTCATCTAAAACAGAGATTGTCCTTTTCAATAGGCGATATAAAATTCCGGTAATGGTTCCACCAAATTTAAATGGTACTATGCTGGCCTTTACTCGTAGGGCGTGATTCCTGGGGATTCTTCTCGAAAGTAAGCTCAGTTGGAAACCAAACACGATAGAAAGACCCGTACTACTGTATGGTGTGAGTGTATGGAGGCCAGTTCTAGAGAAATTATCACACAGGAACATGATGGCGAAGGTGCAGAGGGCAGCCTGCTTGCTCATTAGTGGGGCGTTGGAAACGACCCCAATAGGGCCTTAGTGGTTATGCTGTACCTTCTACCGTTGGATATTATCGGTAAGCAAATGGCGGTCAATACGGCCGCCCGGCTATCATTGATTTCCGGGTGGAAGTGCCTGCAAAAAGGGCACTTAGCTATAGCCAATTCTGTGAGGGATGGATGACCTGGTGAATTTGGATTATATAACAACCCTTTTGTGCTTTTGCAAGCGTTTTAAAGTGATTATCTCCTCTAGGAAGGATTGGAAGAATGGTCTCATCGTGGAGACCGAGAGAATTAAATTCTTCACCGGCGGCTCCAAGCTCGATGGTAGAGTGGGAGGTGGTGTGTTCTGTGGGGAATTAAATGTGAGTCTATCCTTTCGTCTACCTGATTACTGCAGCATGTACCAGGCTGAAGTTATAGCGATTGAAGAGGTCATGAACTGGTTGAAGCGCAGTGTAATATCGTTTTCTGATATCACTATCTGTGTGGACAGTCGGGCCTGAGCTAAGGACTAGCGCTGCTGCTGAAGGTAGCGTGACTTAGGTAGAATTGTAAGGGTACTTACCGGACACTGCCTTTTCGGAGATCATGCGAGAAGGCTGGGTCTGGATACAAATGACTTCTGCAGAAGCTGTAAGAATGAGGAGGAGGAGGAGACTTCCTGCGCTAGCTGACAGAATACAAGATCATTTGGGCAAATGCACTATGGACAGCCTCTCTGATATCGAAAGCTGTAATGTGCGAGATCTCTTACGTTATGTAAATAGCACTAGATGGATTTAAAGGGAGTTTAAGGATGTCGGATCCTGTGATATCACAGTGGACCAAAACTGGCCTAAGTGTGCAATAGCAAACACTGAAACCTAACCTAACCTACTTCCTCGCATACATAGTATGAGCCACAGTACTGCGATATATTATAAGCACTTCGAGATCACTATAATGAGGGTGCCAATTGTTGATTGTCTATTATCATATCGTCAACGATGCAGTGTTGTGCCGTGTAGACACTACGGTTGTGGTTAATTAATATTCTACACGTAGCATTTATTTGTTAAATAGAACCATTTCTTCGTAATGGAACATTAATGTACTACATGGACCTCCTCGCCAGGCAACAAATTGTTAAAGCACAAAAACTTTCTCAAAGTAAATAATTAATGATCTTACTAGTTCATCGGTCCATTTAATAAATGCGAAAGTTTTATAGAAAGCACATGAATCCACAGCTTACACATAATACTAATATTTGAGAGGTAAAATCACACCTTAATATTTATATGAAACTGGATTTATAGCGGGAAAAATAATCGGTTGTACATAACCTTGCCATGAGGTCGCCATATCTGTATGCCGACCGCGTTGTTCAAAAAACCGACTTTAAACTTGGCAATCAACATGTATACAGTATTCGTTTCGAAGGTGTACGTGACGTTTGACACATTGCAAAAGGAATTCCTTTTGACCCTGGTTTCAGCCTCGTGCAGCGTTATGATTATCGATAAAGCCCATGGAATCACATTCTATATCGACATTTTATTTATTCTCTTTAAAGATTAAATTTGATTTTGGTTAGAACTGAAATTATTAATTTCTATAAACCAGTCCTGGATGCAGAAACACTATTTTTCGATGCTCCTATTTTGTACGGATTTCTTGTCGAATGATTTATACGAAGTGAATTACATTGACTCTTGATGGTTTGTATTAAACTGGGTTGAAACCTACGGGAGCTACCGGCTTACGCTAATTTACCGAGTGATATGCGAGCAATAATTTTGAAACTCACTCCACCCAATGCGCGAAAACTGGCTCAAACATTGTTAAAACAATGCTAACTAAAGAAAATATTAGGTGTATGACTTAATGTTTACAAATTTTTCAGCAAATTTATTTTATATAAAAAAATAGACAACAACGAATTTAATCTTGGAAATATTGTCCATTGTTTTTTATGACCTTGCGCCATCTGTCAAGTAACATACGAATGCCGTCGCAAAAATTGCAGGCTTCGACACAATAAAGTCTACGATGAATTTACGAACATTGTCCAGCGTTTTGAACTGTTTATCCACTAAGGCGTGCTGCACTGAGCGGAACAAATGCTTATCGGATGGGGCCGAGACTGGTGAATATGTCGCGTGCGGAAGAACTTTCCGGCTGCCCGGGATCTATCCACGATTTTTTACGTTCGGGATATACTTTTCATCACCTGTCATAATTTTCCAGAAGAAGTCATTTTTTGTTGCCGGGCAAGAAATGAAAGGCACGTGCTCATACGATAACCTATATAGGTTGTGTTCGGTCAACACATGTGGCGCCCTTCCATGCAAACACTTGGAAATAGCTATTTGGGTGACTTCTACGTGAGATGCAAGTTCTTGTTGCATTTATGTTGAGTCTTCATCTAGTAGAGCTTACAATTCAGCATCTTCAAACTTTCGAGGCTGTACAGGGCGCGGCTGGTCACTAAGATCGAAATCACCACAACGTTTTAGAGTTTGTATCAATAATTACACACTATAAATTGATTTGCAGCAGTGCATGCAGTGTCGAACGTGCTGTTTATCAGTTGCCATTGTGGTTTTGAAGCAAAATAGTCATCGAGCCATTTTTGCACATCTTCAACTTTCGTGGCCGCTCGCTGGTCTTTCAAATATGATGACAACGATCTGAATAAGTGGTAATCAGAGGGAGCCAAGTCTGGAGAATACGCCGCCGAGAAGATGAGTTGGTGGGTTGATTTTGCTGTATATGGACGAGCGTTGTCATGCAGAATTATCACCTTCTGCCTTGTAGTGGTCTTTTTTTCGTCCAGAACATCACTTAATTTAATCAATTGGGCCTGGAACCTTCAACTGTAACAGTCTGACCAGGTTCCAGAAGCTCGTAGTGAATGACTCCTTTCCAATCGCACCTTACACACAGTAACACTTTCTTGACATGAATATTCATTTTTGCAACTGATGTTAATGGCTGGCCTGGGTCAATCCATATAGTTTTCTGGGTTTACGATTATCGTACAAAATCCACTTTTCATCACCCGTACGTAATGATTTTGTGCAAGAAATTCTTTCTTTTGTACCGAGAAAGCAAATCCATGCAGATCCCAACTCTTCGGTTTTTGTTGTCTTCGGTCAGTTTATGAGGAACCCATTTTCCATCCTTCTGTATTTTTACATGCAATCGAAGTGATATTGCTTAGTGAGTAACTCCTAACTGTTTTGCAGCTCCTTTTGAGTTTGACACCTATTTTCATCTAGTAAAACTTGCGTTCTTAGTCTTCAAATTGTTTTACTGCAGCTGGACGTGGATCGTCCTCAAGATTAAAATTGCCATCGCGAACTCCTGCAAACCAATTTTTGACTGTTGAATGACTCATAGAATGTTCACTCAAAGTCAAATTAATCAATTCCATAGCTTGAGCAGCATTTTTTTCATTTGAAAACAGAATAGAATGCAATGCCGTAATTTTGCTTATCTTATGTCTTAAAATTGATGCAGACGGAACGACAGCTTGTAAATGACTGCAACTTATGTCATAAAAACAGCAATGACTAAGCTACATATAACCAAAATGGAGGGCGATTTGCAGACAGAGTAATTTAAAGACTGTAGATGTTATATTCTACTAAATTTTATTTAATAAAAGTTTTAATTTGAATTAGCGAAGAAGTCAGAAGTGTCAGTTGACACGTAAAAATCAACTTACGTTCTAATACTTGTGAAAATGAATGACCAAATAGAGACATCTACCGACTAAACGGAATAGTGGTTAAAGCTTTGATGTTTGAATCGGGAGGTACCGAATCCCGATAGGGGCAGAATGCAAAAGGGATTTTTCATCATCTGATTACGATCGGTGATGGAAATAAACACAACTATGACCCCCGACCAATCTTCCATTCCAGTACTACAGGCTGGCATGAAGCTATGCAATGTGCAGATGGTTCTACTTAAATTGGACCTATAGCCGCATGTCCTCGATTTGGCAAGCAACTGGGTAATGTAGAACGTGAATAGCAAACTGCGAATGAGTTGGGAGTGCTTCGGCCCCGAAACAGATTGCAACGATTAAATCACAAAAAACATCTGTTGAAAAAAAAGTAATTTCTCTGTTAAGAGAAAGAAATTTTCCATTTGTTCTGTAATACGAGTATGTAATACCACTAAACGTACTAATCTGGCCTGGTTGATTCGCAAAAATTTAATTTATTGGAAATCCTTAATAAAAACTGATAAACTGTAAGACGGCGTTCTCGTAATAAAAAATCCAGTTGGAAAACAACAACAAAAACAATAACCTACATTGTCTACGAATTATCTAAATATTCGTAAAAAATCAATTGTCTACGCTATTTTCGATAGCAACATGTATACAATTATGAAATATGCATAGATACACAACACTGCTCCGGTGATGCAGCCATGTCACTAACTCTACCTTTAATCGCATAGGCTCCTTTCATACAGGGGATATGTGTAATCCTCAGTTTGCAGATGTAACATGTGTTTCTTCATCAATAGGCCCAATGCCATTTTATAAGAGATACACACTTTTCTCCACGACGAGTGGTTAAATGCATTTTTAACATACAGACACACTTTGAAATCTTTGGTTTGTTGACCTTCTGGTCATGGCCAGAATTTCAGCAATATCCACATGAATGGAACTTATCATTTCTTTGAAAAGACATGCAATATGCCAAAATGAATGGCCTTTTAACCGGGCCGCTCCTTAGCTGGTATCGTTGCTATCAAACCAACTTTTGACAATTCCTTATTGCTCAGACAGAACTCCAAGTCCCGTGTTTACTACAGTTTGAAAGCGGCTCAACTAACTCTTTGCGTTCAGCTAAACGACCATTAGGCTCGAATCTAGGCACATCGTAGGACCATTGTCACGAATTGAGTTTAAACACCCTTGGAGATAGAGATCCTCAAAAAGTATCGATACTTTGTTAACGATACCAAGTATTTTTGTACTCGATACTTTATTAACGATACTTTACTGGTATCGATACTATTTAATACGATGCTAGTATTTAGTTTTGAAGAGAAGTTTAGAGAAACACATAACCAAATTCAAAATTAAAGTACTACATAATATACAGTACACTGAGAGTGAGAGAATATCATGTTATTTTGTAAACCTGAAAAGTTATTTTAAAGAAAAAATTCGGCATGCAATAAATCTCAGGAAACCGATAAAGTAGCACCTCCAGCGCCGCCGAGAATTCGAGTGCTACAAGAACGAGCAGTTCAAATCAGTTGACAATTCGTGGGTCACTACAAAGAATGGCCTTCATTCAATCTATTTAAATTATATAGGTATTTGAAAATTGTTTCTAATAATAACGAAAATTTTCAGTGGACGGAACGCACCATTTGATCGCTGGTCAAGCATCTTATTTACTTTATTTGTGCTGATAACCGTCCGTTCGAAGTATTGAAACGCCTTTTAACCAAATTTTAAAATACTGACTAGATGATGTGTATGATGTTGCTTGTCTCAAATTCGAAAAAAATATTTAACGATGGAAATATTGAATTTTATGCTTTGACATGCGATATATGGTCGCATATGATGTCCACACGAAGTTTTCAGGAGTGACCGTACATTTTATTGAAGGCGACGAACATCGGCAAATATTGCAGAACACTTAAAAGGATGTTGCGAAAAATTTAAATTAAAAAAAGAAAATTTTGTGGTAATAGTAACTGATAATGGCAGCAATGTAGTTGATGCCGTAAATATATTTCTGGATTCATCTAAATATCTGGCTTGCTTTGCTCATAAAATTAATTTGGTAGTTCAAAATGTAACAAGCCAGGAAGTAAAAAATTTAATTCTAAAAGTAACTGTAAAGTTATCAAGAAACAGCGTTGTACAAAGCTCCTTAGAGCCAAGCAAAGCAGTAATACGCCGTTGAAATTAATATTAGACGTAGCCAAGCGATGGAATTCTAAATATTATATGTTAGAGCGATATGTCAAGCTACGAAATATTGTAAATCAGATTTTGTTGGAGAATGCAAATACGCCAGATATATTGACAAGATCGGAATTTAATTTAATTCAAAACATTTTGTATCCTTTCGAATATGTTACTAAAGATATGTGCAGTGAGAACTACGTGACTACCAGCAAAATAATTCCAACATTATATTGTCTTCGGGAACAGATAAAAAGCGTAAAAGGAAATAACACTGGAAAATTCTTCGTTGAAACATTGAAAGAACGTGTTTTCAAGGCAATTTCAACAATTCTCAATCCTCGGTTTAAAAATATAAATTTTCAAGATGACATGGTCTGTAATCGCGCTATTTCTTCTTTGAAGAGAATATTAAAAGCCTCTAATACTGCAACTGAAACATCGGCATTTGAATGAAGAAGAAGACCAGCCGGCTACCACCACCTCATACGATTTTTGGAGTCATCACAAAAAATTGGTCTATGGGCGCCGTAAAATCCGTGATGACAACCATGTAAATGAAGATGAAATTAATCTTCATTTGGCTAATCCAGTTTGCCCACTTAAGTCAAATACACTAATTCAAAACTCGCCAAAAATATTTAGTCATACGCGGCACTTCAGTACCTTCAGAGAGGCGGTTTTCCAAAGCTAGATTAATTTTAACAGAAAACGGAAACAGACTGATGGGCAGAAAAGTAGAAAAACTTCAATTTGATTGACCGATTGCACCGATGAAGATTGGAGTTGGAGTCTATAAATAAATAATGGTGTGTTTTAGAGGTTCACAATTTTAAATTAAAATAGAACAAAAATAAACATTTTGAATATCAGTGAAACTAGCTTTATTGAATTGATAATTGTATGCCTTTATCGGCGTAGACAAGTGACTTAAAATATCCCCAAAGAATATAATCTAATGGAGTTAGATGACACGATCTCGGTGGCCAATTAACAGAACCATTACGCGAAATTAATTTTTCTCAAAATGTTTCTTTGAATAAATTAATTGAATCCTGCGCTGGTGGCATGTGGCACCGTCATGTTGGAACCACATATCAGCAAGATTTATGCTAGCCAATTGAGGTACAAAAAAGTTACAAATCATGTTCCTATACCGTTCACCGGAGGACCGTAATGACCGTCACATTCCGTTCATCATCGTTTTTGAAGATATATGGACCAATGATTCCAACAAAGGCTTGTAGATAATCTTCACTCCAAATCCGACAATTATGTTTATTAACGTATCCATTCATGTGTTTCAGCCCATTGGTCGAATTGGCGGCGTGTGCGAAGGTCGAATGGCTTTAATTCCTGCACAAGTTGAATTTTGTAAGCACGTAAACCAAGATCCTAAGATGAAATCTTCCATAAAATGGATGGACACATCTTCAGTTGCTGAGAACAACGTCGAATTGATTGATTTGGGTCTTCCTCAATGCTACGCTGTAAAGCTTCTATCGATTATTCGGTACGCACTGTTTGACGTCTTACTGGATGCGTATTATCATTTTTTATTATCATTTACTCGCTCTGATGGACGATTATGATGACCGTAAAGTGAATTTCGTAATTTTTCTCAATAAATAATAATAAATAAAACTTACTTTTGCTTTATTTTTCAATGAATTACATCGAGCACCTCTACAGAATATAAATAAAATACGTCGTAACTGCCTGTGTTCATATTTTTTTAAATAGCACTCGATACTTACTAGTACCATATCCCTACATGGAGATTGCTTCTGTCTGTAAATGTAATAAAATTTTACCAATTTCGTAGTCCATATTGAAGTAAGCAGCGAAGTGTTAAATAAGAAAACCAGATGGCAAGATATCGCAAACCGCCACCTTCCGATGTAGTATCTAATCACCGTTCTGGGGAACTGATGGTCCATAAAGAGGGAGTTTGTAAACAAAATGTTTGTGCATACATACATATAGGTGATTTCCGAAATCCATCTTTAATGATGATTAAACTATGGTTGTAATTAACATACAGACCCAGTTTCTCCCGATTGGCCAGAAATTTGAATTTATATATTTAACGATTTTCAAAAATAAATTGAATTTTTGAAATTGAGAATTTTATATGAACGATGAAAAATACAAGACAGAAGTTTCAGAAATCATTCATATCTGGCCATTGTGGAATAAAAAGTTTTGGAAGCTTTAAGTTTTTGCCATTCTTCCTTATTTAAGAATTCCATCTGCATTATCGATTCCATATATCAATATTGTGAAATATCCTTATAAGTATTTCGCTGACTGTGAACACTATTTTACCTATACAAATTAGAAATTAATCACACACAATAGACACTATAAATAGAACCAAGAAAATCTCGTTTCTATTTTTCTATTGCATTTCTGTGTTCGTTTTGAATTTTTTAGTGTTATGTTGTTGTTCTCTTCGGCATTTTCAATGATATTCAGTTGTTGTGTTGTATGTATGTACGAGTTACATTATATAGGTTACACGTGCAATTCGTATGTCTTTTCTTAGTTCGGCTGTCGTTCATAATAGTCGTTGTATGTACGAGTATGTATTAGAAAAATGCATTTATTGCGTCTCAAAATTGATATTAGACGTAGAAAACCAGTGAATTGTTCGTTTTCTATTTTGTAACGACGTATCAGGATACGACGGAACACAACAACAAATTGTCGAGGGTGAAACATTTTATGAGGTAATCCGTATTGTTGTTGTTGGCGGGGAATAAATCCTTTATTTATGTATTTATATAGTCAGGGTTTTGGTTATAAAAAATTTCGAAACAAAGGAAATCGAAACATAACAAAGAAAAGTCGTAGATTCAGGCAGCGACAAAATAAAAAGAAAATGGAATAACCTTGAGTTGTTTTAGAACGTTAGAAATAGTTGTTATGCCTTAATTGTTTTACGTTCGGTAATTTATTTTAATGAACGTAAATGTAAAATACCGCATTTATTACGAACAACTAATAATTTTTGTTTCGGTAATTGCAAGACAATAAGCTGGACAGCATTACGTTAAAAGTTAGAGATCAACTCGATATGATTAGAGAAATTTTTATAAGAGTCTCACTTTAATAATAACATCATGGTACTTAAGATTATTTGTCTCGATTCGAACAACAAGATAGTGTAGGAATATACGAGAAGAGCTGTCGAGTCATGATTGATTATATGCGCCAAACTTGAATTATACATGTAGTGTTTTGTATGTATATTATGATGTTTTAGAATTATAGATAAGCACGATCGATCGGGGTCATCTGTAATAAGCATACGGTATCCATTGAAGTTTTCCCGTCTCTCTGCATTATAGTTTTTATGTGTTAAAGGTCTTTATGAAGTGACGGTCTTGATATTTTTTCCTCGATTGAGGTTTATATTTCCCACTGAAAATTAATTATCGTCATAAAATCGTAGCCTAGCGCTTCTAGAGATGTAGATCAATTACTGGGCTGGGTGTAGTAAACCGAGTAACGTGTCGTAAAATCCAAATGAAAGACAATTTTATTTGGTATATGGCCAAAATTCTGATCTTGATAATTGAAATGATGCTTTGAATATGTCACGGGCCGGTTTGAGCATGGTTATAGCATGTCCACCTAAGCTTATATAATTCTTACTATTTGCTCTTAAATTCCAACAAAGTCAACTGATGCCAGTAGAATTCATATTTAAAATCGTTCAGTCCTTCGGCTGATTCCGAGTTTTATCAACCGGATGGCAAAAGAACACGCAAATAATCATCACTCACAATAGCGTATTCATTTGAAAGTAGAGGAAATTTTAACGTTAACCTTATTCATTACAAAACTCCAGCAAGGTAAACGCATATAGACAGTCTGAAAGCTAAACCTGTTTTGATGTTTGTATCAGAAATTTAATTGTACTGTAATTTGTATTTGATAATGATTATAAAATGTATTACATGAGCCGCATTGTTGAAATCAATTATTTCAATACATTTAATTTGGTTGGCTGCATTTAGTAAGGTGTAAAATAGACCTGGTTGGAATGGATATATGCAGTATGTTAATAATTGTGGTAAGCTTAAATTCATTTAAAATTATTTTTAAATTATTAGTAGTGAAATTTCTAGTTATTTTAGTACGATTCTCTTTGCTTATGTCATATCTTGGCACAATTTAATATTTGATGAAAGGAAGCAGCCTTGAGGAATTATGGGAAACAATGGGAAAAGCAACAATAGCACATATGATAAGTGAGCATGCCGTTTCTTGAGCTGCACGTACACACTGTTACTGTACTATGTTAATTTTGAATGAAGCGGAGATCTAAAATCCCTAATAAATTGTAGTGAAGCAATTGCTGCAGAGAAATCCAAAACGCTTCCAGAAAATTGTTTCACTATTAGAAGAAAAACTAGCAATTAGAGTGATGTTTGAATTGACATATGCTTAGCGCAAACACTATGAAAACGGCAGGAGGACTGTCTCGAGGTCTGCATTACTGATGAAATAATTTTAAATTGAATCATTTCAACTACAGTAAGCGCACTGGTGCTTGCAGCTGGAGAAATCTTTACTGGACAATCACCATCGATTTTAAACACATTGAACTTCGAGATAGCAGTGATACAAGAGATAACACAGACAAAATTAATTATTTTTATTAACATAATCCATTTCGTTACCGATGTGGTTATGCAGTGCATACCTGGTATCTTATCTCCAACGGATTGGGGATGGTGGGCCTTAAGGAACACTTTGATACCCATCTCAATAGACTTTCCTGCGGCACCAGACTTACTGAATTAGTTTCATGAATTTGCCGAGCGCAATGCACCTGAAATAGATGCGACTACAAAATATCTGGTCTTAAGTGATCCGCAATATGTAGAACATGCCAGGGAGTATCACGTGACAATACATCATATGAAGAAGATGGTTTTGATATTAATAATGTTGTATGAGTTCATTTGTTAAAATAAAATCCAAAAAAAATTCATTTTTATTACTATTATCAGGTGCGCAACTAAATTTCCCAGTTTCACACATAGATGGTGCTAGCGACACATCTATCTGTAATTTATGTCAGAAGTTGTGTTTTATTCATAGCGGGACAGTTGTTAACCAGGGGTGACACGTTATAACATCACATTTTCGATAATTTATCGAAGGTAGCCGCTTCTCTAGTTGTGGTTGTTGTTCTCTAGAAGTTTTTTCATTTTTTATCATTTTCCAGTCATCTAGATTAAAAATTGTGATATTTCTACTCCATTTATATCATCAAATAATTTGTTTTCGGTATATGAACGAAATTGGGGAAGCAGGTACTGCTCATATTTATTCTAGTCGTTTGCGACAGCAATAGAACAAAAATAATTTATAAACGAAACAGCCGCCAATTTCAGTTTTGGAAAATGAGACATAACATTCGATAAAGTATCGAAAATGTTATGTTATAACAAGTCACCCCCGTTGTAATACCAGCACATATCGCAGCGCAAAAATATTTTTTCCTAAGAACGAAAATGTCGATTTTTGTGCCAAACAAACAGCATTTGCGGGAACCTTTGCTTTTCTGCTTCAACTTGAAAAAAATGCAGTTGAAGCAAGTCATTTGCTTGAGGAAACCATTGAAAACTACGTACGAAGATTGGTTTAAATGCTTCAGAAGTGGCGATTTCGACATTAAGGACAAGACGTGCTCAGGAAGACCAAAAATATTTGAAGACACCGAGCTGCAAGCGTTATTGGTTGAAGATGATACGCAAACTCAAGATCAACTTTCGGAGTCACTAAACGCGACTCGCACAGGTATTTCCAAACGTTTACATGCTATGGGAAAAATTCAAAAGGAGGGAAAATGGGTGCCGCATGAGTTGACTGAGAGTGGCTTTCACCTGGCGAAGTATCAACATCGACAGCACGGCCAAATATGAGCTGCTCAAACAGGGCGAAACTATCAATGGGCAAAACTACCGATAACAACTCATCATTATGAACCATGTATTGCTCGAAAAATGGCCAGAACACGGAAACACGAAAGGAACACGAGACACGAACGAGTGATATTGCAGCACGACAACATTCCATGCCATCGCACTCCCATTGTCTAGAGCACCATCAAAATGCTGAGATGGGATCTGCTACCGCACCCGCCTTATTGGTTTGACCTGGCCCTCTCGGCTTATCACTTGTTCCGGTCGATGGCGCATGACTTGGCAGGGCTACATTGGCCAGTTTTAAAGAAGTGTAAAATTGGTCGGATGATTGGTTTCGGTCCAAAGACGCGTCCATTTTTCATTTTTCAAAAAAACCCGGAAATGTAGTTGCGCACCTAGTATATACGAGAATAACGAATTTTTCAGGTATGATACCTTAAGAAAATGGGAATATCTCTGGAATGGAAGGTCGTACAAATTTGGTTAGTATCTTGAAGAATTGAATTGTCTATATGTTCTTAAATCCGTTTTTTAACTGTTATTTTGGAGTAGATGGTATTTTGGAGTAGTAAATGGCCCTAACTAAACAAATTTTGTTTCTAGAACATGTAGAGAATTGTGCGTTATTCAAGATATTAACCAAATTTGTGTATGGCAACTCTGATTTACAGGGCACTTAGGACAGGGGAACGTTCCAGTACTTTTGCACAATTTGCGTGAACTATAAATGATCCAGAATGTTATCATGTCTCGATCATGCGTTTGCTAAATCCTGCAATTTAGAGGATTTTACTGTTGATAAATTGTCAATCATAATTTAATTACATTAAATATTCGGTCAATATCTATAGTCGAACAGCATTATCTAATTTAATGTTTAAGGGTGAATAAATCATGAAAATCATGCTTAGAGACTATCTTCTAGCTGAAAATTAGGACTTAGTTTATTGTGAAAATGATTATAATGCGCCGTTTTCCAAATTTTTTCACGTTTTGTAATCTCACATCAAGTCATCCAAGGATTCAGTTTGTTGTTTTAACAAGGGGAAAGGAAATCGTGGATGAACTTCAGTCTCCTTAACAAAATTAATAAAATAAAAAAAATTCTTCGAAATTATTGTAAACAAAAACATGTAACTCTAATGCTACAAAGACAGCAGAAAATGTCCAGCAGAAAAATTATGTTTTTGCTAGTCATCGCTAGAGGTATCACTACCACTAAAAAAAATTTCTATTGATAGTTTTAGAAACCAGTAGAAAATTTATGAAATTTTAAAGTAAATCAATAATTCTCAGAAGCAAGTTTATCAAAAATCAAAAGATTTATGAAATACAAATAAAATATATGTTTAAATGTTTAAAAGACGATTTGCGTATATAAAAGGACTCTCAACATATACTGAACACGGCAAAACAAAAAATTTGCCGGCGACGGTAGCACTCTATGAATTTTTAAAGTCGTTTTATTGTGAAATGTTTTCAGTTTTTTAACAAAAATGTTAGAAAATCCCCCTGTAACTACCCTGAGATGCTACCGGCGATTATGGTATTTTCAGTAATTACTCAGTAATTAATTATTTTCAGTATTTTGAGCAAAGAAAAATTAACTTTTTTGGTTTCGAAACCTTTAAACACGCTCGTATATTTTCTCTTTTGTTTTATAAATTCTTTGATTTTTCAAAAAACTTTCTGCTGGGATTTATTGATTTGCTTTCAATTTTCATACCAGCAGAACAATTTATTTTTTGTGACATTGCTGCCTCTAGCAGTGAATAGCAAAACACATATTTTATTCTATCTTATATCTACCGACTCAAGTCTTGCAGTCTTAAGCCAACAATAATATGAAATTATGTTTTTGCCCATAGCTACAGCTATGGGCAAAAGCTTTGACTATTGTAGTTTAAACTAAAGTTTTTGATGGCTTCAAATAAATCAAATCGCAGAATGGCTCGACTTTCTCTTAGAAATAAATTAACGATTCGGGAAATATTTTTTTGCATCACATTAGTCAAAAATGAGATAATTTGTTTTTGAGTTGCTTTAAAATTGCTACACTTTCTGCAATACTACGTGTGTCACTCTGTATTTTACCTAAGCAACAGCGTTAGGATACATAATTGCACCATTTCATCACATTTGCTTTTTATCGAAATTTCTTGTACAATAAATGAATATTGCTTTGTCTATCCCGTATGCCTCTCGAGTTGTTGTGCCCACACCTCAAGATTTTTGACTTACGGTAGAAGGGGCTGAATTCCGAGGTCTAGAGGCCCAGGTACAAATTGTTTATAAAATTTAAATCATTTTAAACTTTTTCACAGGATTGAGTTTAGCAAAGGGATTATATTAAGTTAGCGACATGCTCGAATCCGAGGGGTCCGTCTCCTGAACCAAGGAGTCCATTCTTATATGTTTCTACATGATTCATCCAACCAGATTCAAATTTTACATAGGAATTTTATACCAAAATGAGCAGGTTTGCTTTAATTTTTGAAGGGGTCGGTCGGCCCAATGGATCTAGGCACCCTCATATAATGTTTCCGAAAAATTACGTTTTTCAGAATAATCGTTTCAGACGCTCAACTCATCGTCATGAAATATTTACCATGTATAAGTTACATGTCCAGAACAAACCTTATGATATTTTTTAAGCGACTGAACCGCGAGGACTGAATTTTTTTAAATTTTATCAAAGGATGGAATTTAGAAACGGGGTTATATGCAATTAGTGACACGCTGCTCAAATTCAAGGGGTCCGTCATCTGGGTCAAGGAAACCCTTCTGATAAGGGACCTGACACCATTCATCCAATCGCGAGATTTAGACCAAATATTTTTGAAGAAGTCGGCACCCTAAGTCTAGGTAATTCCATACAATTTGACAACAAATTCACAAAATGTTTTCAATTGGAAATGGAATCGCCTTAGCGATCAGACTGAATACTGACTTACTCTGAAATATTTTACGACATATTCAACGACAAGGCTGTTAATCGTTTAAATTCAGAGCTGATTTAAAGTATGCAGCATTCAATTTCTAATTTCTCTCTACAACGCTGAGTATTGCCGAGAGTTGCTCTGTGTTCACTTATTCTCATTATTGCAGGACAATTTTTTGTGTATCACGTCATAGTTTCTGTTAACGTGTTTCAACGAACTTCACTCGGCAAAGAGAGCTTCCACCGCTGGCGACATAATTGTCTCCTTTTCAGGTTGAAATAAATGATTTAAATCAGTTTAAATAATTCGATTTAAATCAGTTAAGATCATTCAGATTGGTTTAAATGACACGTACTCTCAACTATAAAATCATTCGAATTTTTTCAACAATCACGAATTTTGTATCAATCGATCGATACAATATCAAAAATAGCAAAGATTTAAACCGCATTATCTACTACTATTTTATTTTGGCTGGCCTTCTTTATCGACATGTTTCGGTTGACTACTTTCAGTTACTACAGTTGAATCTGTAGTTCCAACACTTGCCAGAAATCATATAACATGAAAGCAAGAATGAAACCAAGATAAATTTACGGTTAAAAAATCATTTGACGGTTGTGAAGGGGAGTAGTTTCATTGTCAATATCTTAGGAAAAGGGGGAAAAAATTTGAAAAGTAAGCTATATAAAATAAAGTTTTCTGCACAAAACCATCTTGAAAGAGGCTTTTCCACAACTTAAAAGGAACATTTGCCATAAATTCACCAGATTTGAATATCATGCAAATTGTGTGGGAGTAAAATACAAGGATAGTGTAAGGATGTCGTAAGGAAGATAA
Organism: Nephrotoma guestfalica; assembly: GCA_963691935.1. Classification (NCBI taxonomy): domain Eukaryota; kingdom Metazoa; phylum Arthropoda; class Insecta; order Diptera; family Tipulidae; genus Nephrotoma; species Nephrotoma guestfalica. The sequence continues at coordinate 216,398,824 of OY829914.1, forward strand.
AGCGTAATTAATAACAGCAGACCGTTAAATTATTTGATATTACAATTCGATCACTTCACGAATTTCCGAAGCGAGCACCCACTGGCTGAACCAAACAAATGCGGTTAAAATGCTTAAATGAAATGCAGCTAAAGTTTTTCAGCGACAGTACAAATTTCATTAAAGAGCACTTACGTTGGCCTTACATAACTCACACTGTAAAATATTTTGGAAATGAAAGTTACATGATTGCGACATACGAACAATGAAGTGTAAAAGTTATAATTTATTATTCTGACCAAGTGTTGGCCGCAATACATTAACAACAAATTAACACCGGTAGCTTACTCTATGCTAATTGCATTACTTCTTTTGTGTGTTTTAAGATTTATGACCTATGCTAAGTTACTGTATCGCCGTTTTTGTATGAGCTGAGTGCATTAGAACTAATTTATGTAAATTATGCTTACACTACAGCATAATTAAATCGAATTAACAGTGTAACTAAAATACCGGAAAAACATTTTTGTTAAAAATAGGTTTTATAATATTTATGCATATTGTAATAAAGTTGTGAAATAATTAAATATAAGCTATGCGAGTATCTACGTTTTATTACTCTTCTTATTCTTCTTGATAGTTACAGTAGGTAATTGAAATTAATTTTTGAATTCAGTTTAATTAATTTACAAAACAAGTCACACACAGTACCTATATCTCTATTTATGTAAATATTCCAATCCCATATATGCGTATTTGTTTGTACGAATATGTTTCTCGTACGTAATACCAGGTGTGTAAATATGAAACCGGAATTTTTCAGTAAAAAGTACACATGCATCGTATGATAAAGATTAAGAGTATTTTATTCAAAGTATTGCCCATTATTAGTTATACATTTTTCCCATCTTTCAGGCAATGCGTGGATGCCACGCCAAAAACTGTTCTTCTTTTGATGCAAACCAGTTATCAAGCCATTTTCGTACATTTTCGCAGAAAGTGAAGTGCTCCTCAGCAAGCCCGTGCCCCTTCGTTGTAAATACGTTGTAATCGGACCAGTTTCCATGGCCAGTTTTGTTTTGTCTGATGATGCATTATCATGAAGCAAAATCACTTTGTGTTGCCTTTTATCATATTCTGGTCGTTTTTCACGCAAAGCTCGATTTAAATTGATCATTTTTTGTTGGTAGCGTTCAGTATTTACGGTTTCACCAGGTTTTAGCAGCACAAAATAAATCACACTCTTCTGATCCCACCAAATACAGAGCATTGTCTTCTGTCCAAAGCGATTTAGCCTTGCAGTCGATGTCGATGGTTGTCCTGAATCAGCCCAAGACATTTTGCGCTTTGGATTCTCAAAATCAGTGTTGGGCATTTTACATGTAAAAAACGTTATCTACATTTTTATGTAAATAACGTAAATTACATAAACATTTGTGTAATTTACATAAAATATGTAAAATGCGTGAAAACTCTAAAAAATAACTGAAAATATTGTATAAATGTAACGAAGGTTTGACTATAAGGGTAATACGCATCATAAATATCAATCAAACAGTTCATTTAGACGGTCAATCATAATTATTTTAGACTTTTAGTTATCTACAATCACAAGAAATTCATTTATATATCTACACTGCCATCTGTGTTTGTCTTAAACAAGCTCTTAAAAACGATTACTGACGTCTTTAGAATTAGTTTAGCTACATATGAGAAAGATAATAATTTTTATGGTGTAATTTGTGCCATTTATTATCAAATTGCAGCATTTTACACGATTTCTTCGTAAATGTCAAACAGTCGAGTAAATGTCATCTACATATCAGTAAGTTATTTTTTTTCCACCACCAAAAAATCCATACAGTAATCCGTTTAATATATCGAATGATGTTTATTACATGCCGAAATTATCAGAAACCTCCATGATACTCAAAGTCGGAGGAGGAAATTTACTTCAACATTCAACTCCGGTAGTAAGTCGCACTAAAAAATATTTACCAATAGGTGCAGTCGTAGTAGGTGGGTGTTGTTGAACGACCGGTGGTTTATTTACTAATCTTTCACCACGACCAAGGGCCACTGTAATTTCTTGCAAAACTTGCAAAAAATCTCAAACAAAGTGATTGGCTACTATTGAATTTGGTCTTGGAACTTCTTATAGAGGGCATTCTTGCCCAGCCGTAAACAACACATCAATCTCCCGAGCATAGTAGTCCCTTCTTGTGCGAATAAGTAGAAAATTTGACTGAAAAATTAGATACGGATAAATAGGTGCTCGATACGTTATTTTCAACAGCCTATATATTGTACAGGATGAAGTATCTCCCAAAAAGGAGCTTGTGTGAACAACTGCAACTTCACCATATTTAAACTCTGAAGGGCCCGAATCATTAATAATTTTTCATAATTTTTTTTTTCGAACACATTCGATATTCCTCACAAAACTCAACCAAAATTATTTCACCATGCCGACCAGTCAGATCGCATAAAGAACACATTTGCACCACCAGACTTCTGTCTAATTGTTCTGTCTATTCTTTCTAATTTTTGAGGTTTTTTCTTGTTTTGAGTGTGTTTTAGCAGCGGTAATACAGAATGAGATTGAGTGAATGCTAATACCCCATGCGAATATTTTGTCATTGGTGGACGATGGAATGCTCTCAATTTCATGGGTTTTATGGGTGTTGGAATAAACGGGCTCGCTTTTCAATTACCGGAGTTGAATGTCGAATTAAATATCTTCCTCCGAGTTTGAGTCTCATGGTAGTTTCTGATGATTTTGGCAGGTTATAAAAATCATTGATATATTAAACGGATCACGGTATGGACTTTTTGGTGGTGGCGGTGGAGTACCTTCGGCAAGAACATTAATTACCGCAGCTTTCCCAAGCAATAATTTTGAATTTTTCACATGTGGATGAGGCATTTTTAGTTTTGATGGTGGCCCAGTATTTTTTTTATCTGTAAAATAATAATCTTAAATACCAGAATTAAATTTTTAGCAAAAAATTAACTTACTTTAGATGACATTTACGAACAGCCTGTATATATTGTCCAGGATGAAATATTCCCAAAAAGGAGCTTGTGTGAACAAACGCAACAAATTTATTTTTGTTCACCAGTAAATTATGGGTGAAAATATTATTCGATTTGGATTATATGGTTGCTCATTCAGAATATTAATTGTAACAAATTTAAAATACGGTATTTACGGTTTTTTGATCAAAACGATGTTATGAAACGACACAAGAAAGCTTATAACCTCAAATTTTTGACTTATTCATTTTTTTGTTTTATTTTCAACGGTACACTGTTATATTTTATATTAATTAAATAGTTATTAAGTTATATAATAGATAGCGCACTTGTCATGAAAAAGTCATTATTTACTTTACATAATGTAAAAAACAACTTATGTAATTTACATGTAAATTACATGTAAATAACCATGTAAATTACATCGTGTAATTTACGCGCCCAACAGTGCTCAAAATAGATCCATTTTTCATCGCCAGTCACAATTCGGAGGAGAAAGGACCTTCATTTGTATTTGGCGAGCAACATTTCGCAAATGGTTTTTCTATTTTCTTGTACGGCTTCTCGTGATACATTCAATTGATCCGCGAGTGGTTTTTGCGTTTGAGCGTCATCCTCATCCAACAATGCTTGCAATTCATTGTCTTCAAACTTTGTTGGTGGTCTTCCACGTTTTTCGTTTCTCACGTCAAAATCACCACTTTTGAATTTATTAATAAACCACTCATAGCATTGTGATTTACCAAGAGCATGCTCACCGTAAGCTTTGACAATCATTCGATGTGATTTTGCAGCAATTTTCTTCAAATGATAACAAAAAATCAATGATGTCCGCAAATCGTAATATGTAGGCACAAAACTCGGCAATTTTAACACGTAAAACACATGGGTTATTGTATGAAACTTGTATGGTTATGAATTGGATGTTGTTGACAGATGTCAAAAGAAAACAATGGCGCCGGTTACATGGTTTGTCGAAAGGTACATTGACAGGTGGCGCCATTTATTGGTAAATTCCGGTTTCATACTTACACACCTGATATACATATATGAAGACATAAATGGTCGCAATTTACGAGTACATAAAAAACAGAAAAAAGAAATGTAAGTAAGTAGTAGATACTAGTACTACTGGAACGTTTAGTAGTATAATAGCTTCTGTATTGTTGTATATGGAATAGTATTTGACCCAATTAGTTAATTCTATATACAGTATCCAGAAAGAATACTGGGATTTTGAATTTTGAATGGATGCCAAATTCATATTCTGGACAGAATTGTTACATTTATCGATATAAATGTTATCGAATATAAATGTTATGTAGTGCTAGGATTTTAGGTTAATAGTTGTAATAATTTACATGAATTTATAAAAAATACTTAAAATCTGGAACACAACAAATATTTGTTGATATATAAATGAACCGCGGTCGAATATTTATCTTATACTCGTATTATTATCTGTTTCTAATCGTTCACCTGCAAGAAATATTATTGTGTGTACGCGAGTCGATACACACGCTTCAAAATTCATTAACTTATTTTAACTATTGACCTCGATAAATGAATGTAAATTTACAATAACAGCTTGCTCTGTCCACATAACCAGATTTCATACAATATACCTTGGGTTTCGCTTTTTTCCATTGAATAACTTAATCGCGTAAGTGGGCTAATATCTTTATATCTGCGTGCAAACGTACGAAAAAAATACGAAATAGCCCAACGTTGAGGTACTTATTAGATTACCTAATACCAATCCAGTAAGAAAATACTTATTGTTCGAAATTATTCAACATACGTGTAATATAAACAACGATGTACGTAATGACGCGATGTAATATTAAAGTCAGTGCTAAAGCTAGCTTAGCAACTCATCGGGTCTCAGCCAGAATGATATATTTAAAAGTACCGTATGGCAAAACAGTATATTAAACTCAATTTCCATTTCGAAAGCATTGGAAAACACCTTTCAGAGAAGTATCACCGGTTTAAAAATGGGTGTGGTTGCGGGTTTGAATATATCCTCTGCTGAACGGTGACTTACCACGAGTTATTTTAGCGGAAGGAATATAGTATAGTTTTTAGAATTTCAACTGTAATTTGTAATACTGAAAATGTGAATAATCTTTGAGCAATATTTTAAAAAATGCTCACTCAAATTCATAAAGTACGTTAAAATTCGAGCGAGCGCAAGGATTTCAAAAAGCCAGCATACTAAAAGGTGTTTTTCTAGAGGTTCACATCAAATTGGCAACACTGTTTTGTTTGACAACCAATTTGACAGCTGACATTTGCTTTGTCATTAGTTTGATTTGCCATTTCATAATGAATAGACTGACGCCAACTCATAGTGCATTACGTATATTTTACGGTCGTGATAATCGTCAATCAGAGCGAGTAATTCGGTTAACTATGGATCGTTTTTGTTCCACGTGCACTCTATAATACGCATCCCGAATATTTCGGATCAATCAATTCGACGTCGTTCTTAGCAACTGGAGATGTGTCCATCCACTTTATGGAAGATTTTATCTTCTTGGTTTACGTGCTTACAAAATTCAACTTGTGCGGGGATTAAAGCCATCAGACCATCGCACACGCCGCCGATTCGGCCAATGGGCTGAAGCACAAATTGATATCAAACACATATCATATGAAGCTCGACTTTAACACTTTTGATGCTACAGGCATTTCCTTTATGTTATGGTCGAAACTAATATGTGCCTTCTGCATCTACAGACTAAATTCCTTCAACATTTCCAATTTCAATTACGGAATTCAATATGTTTTTGGCTGACTTTAATATTGACTTTATATTGAAAAATAATGATGTCGATAATTTAGTACATGCGTGTCAGTTAATGGCCTTGATATTCTTGTGTCTGAACCTACCAGGATTTTTAAATCTTCAGCAATTTGTATCGATAACGTTCTCTGTAGGTTTGATCAGAGGTATTTCCGAAGTCCCTGATGCAATGTTTTAGAAACTAAAATAGAACTGTTAATATAAACTAGTTTCTTTGGTGCTCCCATTTCTAGACCATTCGTAAGAAACTCTGTTGAGATTGTTCGCATTGACTATTGCCAATTGCAAGAACTGCTTCTATGGGAGAATTGGCGCGATGTTTACAGCCAATCCAGTGGGACACTTGCTTTTGATTATTTTCTAAATATTCTAAATCATCTTAGTAGCTGCACAAAAACTACCTCTAAAGCTGGAAAAGCAGCTAAGCTTAGGTCTTGGATGTCTGATCTCCTATTAAATAATATACGCAAGAGAAATAAGATATGCATGCTTGCAAGGAAAAATCCTACTGACAAAAGGCTTGCTAACTAACGGGTGATTTTTTAAGAGCTTGAGAACTTTTTTTTAAAAAAAAACGCATAAAATTTGCAAAATCTCATCGGTTCTTTATTTGAAACGTTAGATTGGTCCATGACATTTACTTTTTGAAGATAATTTCATTTAAATGTTGACCGCGGCTGCGTCTTAGGTGGTCCATTCGGAAAGTCCAATTTTGGGCAACTTTTTCGAGCATTTCGGCCGGAATAGCCCGAATTTCTTCGGAAATGTTGTCTTCCAAAACTGGAATAGTTGCTGGCTTATTTCTGTAGACTTTAGACTTGACGTAGCCCCACAAAAAATAGTCTAAAGGCGTCAAATCGCATGATCTTGGTGCCCAACTTACCGGGCCATTTCTTGAGATGAATTGTTCTCCGAAGTTTTCCCTCAAAATGGCCATAGAATCGCGAGCTGTGTGGCATGTAGCGCCATCTTGTTGAAACCACATGTCAACTAAGTTCAGTTCTTCCATTTTTGGCAACAAAAAGTTTGTTAGCATCGAACGATAGCGATCGCCATTCACCGTAACGTTGCGTCCAACAGCATCTTTGAAAAAATACGGTCCAATGATTCCACCAGCGTACAAACCACACCAAACAGTGCATTTTTCGGGATGCATGGGCAGTTCTTGAACGGCTTCTGGTTGCTCTTCACTCCAAATGCGGCAATTTTGCTTATTTACGTAGCCATTCAACCAGAAATGAGCCTCATCGCTGAACAAAATTTGTCGATAAAAAAGCGGATTTTCTGCCAACTTTTCTAGGGCCCATTCACTGAAAATTCGACGTTGTGGCAGATCGTTCGTCTATTCATTATGAAATGTCAAAGCATACTGAGCATCTTTCTCTTTGACACCTTGTCTGAAATCCCGCGTGATCTGTCAAATACTAATGCATGAAAATCCTAACCACAAAAAAATCACCCTTTATAATCGCAAACTATGTGACAACGTTAATGTCAAAATAAGTGAGAGAAAAAAGCAGTACTATGTTGAACAGTTTAATTCCAATGCCACTAATGCCCGGAAAAACTGGGAGTCAGTAAATGAATTGATACATGGACACCCCGAATCTGCTGAAATTAGAGAATTAAATTGTAAATCGGGTTTTTTATGAGAGTAGGTGAATCCAGTTGTTCGACTGTTACTTTGGATGAGTCGGTAAAACATAGATTGGTGACAGGATACTACGATACGATGAGAAGCTTTTATTTTTCCCTGATCGCCGATTCGCTTAAAAATAATTCATCGCCTGGATTAGATGGTGTTTCGAATGTATTAGTTAAGAGGATGACTTATATTGAGGATGTCTTAAGTTTCATCATGAACAGGAATTTTTCCGTTAGCCCTAAAGCGAGCTGCAGTTTTCCCAATTTAAAAAAAATGATAAATCGAGTTTAGATAACTATCGACCGTCTTTCCATTTTTTCCAAAATCTTTGAAAAGTCTATGAAAAGTAGGATGGTACATTTTCTGGATAAAAATAATTTTCTCTTTCCGCTGCAATTCGGGTTTAGGAAAAATAAGAACACCGAACAAGCTATTTTAACAATTCTGGAACAAATAAGTAGGAACATTGATTTAGGGCTGAAGTCATCTGGTCTCTTTGTCGATATGACTAAAGCATTTGATAGAGTAGACCATCCGATTCTCTTAAGGAAACTTTATTGTTGTGGCTTTCGTGATCTATATAGCTGGCTTTACAGTTACCTATCTGATCGATCATGTAAATCTTAACAAATATCTTTTTTAAGATAGGGAAAACTGTCTAAACTAAACATTTTATTGTGTACGTGGAATGTGCCATATTCATTGGTAGCGGGGAAAATTCATCTAAATGGTTTAGCTTAAGTAGCTTAATTAATTAGCTAAAAGCTTAATTAGGTTGGTTGGCCCAATTTTCTTATCTTATTACGCCAAAATAAGCTTATTCTGGTTGGGCACTTATATAAATCTTCATACAGATTTTTGGGAAAACAATTTCACGAGTAAATAAAATTCCGTGAAAATTTCAAATTCTAATTTTATTTTATAACCTTTATAAAAACCAAATTTATTCCACAATCGGTTAAGAGAGTTGAAGATTTAAAACCCGAATTGATTTTGGGAAATATGATAAACAGAATTTGACAGCGATCATTTGAGAAGAAATTGCTGATCTTCAGATTAATTAGAATAGTTAATAGAAGCAGTGTTCAAGCAACCTCTAGTGTACCATAAGGCTCTCACGTTGGCCCATGGATTTCCACAATCTTCATTAATGGTATTACTGAAGTAATAAAGCATTCAAATATTCTGATGTTCGCGGATGACCTCAAAATCTACAAAGCCATTGAGTCAGTCGACTATGCCAATAAAGTACAGGAAGATATTGACAACCTAGCGTTATGGTGCAAGTTTAATTCTCTGAGTCTCAATATTGGAAAGTGCAAATCTCTATTATTTCACCGAAAAACCAACACTGTTACACAAGGCTATAAGATAAATGATGCACTCCTTCAGGTAGTAGTTGAAAGTAAAGACCTAGGGGTTACTTTCGTTGAAAACATGAGCTTTACTAAGCACATTGAGCTGTGCATCGCTAGAGCGAACTCCATGCTCGGTTTTGTCAAATGTTGGACAGGTGATATTTTTGATGTGGAAACAATTAAGATCCTGTATTGTGCTTACGTTCGATCCCAGCTGGAATATGCTGTAAATGTCAAGTCAAATTTGTAGACTTATTTCAATATAAATATAGCGTTAGCCGCCACTTTCCTAGAAATTATGAAAACCTTCGCTCCAATGGCATTGAAATCGTGTCAAGTTGCCATTTTGTGCCGACCAACGGTCATTGATCATGTACGAAAAGGCTGTAGAGAGCCTAGGTGAAGTGTGGCCTGGTGCTAGACTAGAAAGGATGCCAGCGGAATCCAGCGACCCGAAAGAAATTCTGGAAATGCTAGAGAGTAGACAAGTTGAAAGAACCAAAGGCTGAATATAGGTGAGCTAATATCATATTGAATAGAGTTGCTGACTATATGCTGGCGAAAACTAATGGTTGAATTGGCTATGGTTTCAGCGCAGTCGCACTTAATATTTATAAAAAGATGAGGGTGATATCTTGAGGGTGCAGAAAACGGCCCCGACTGACCACCTCAACATCAAGGATGTAGGTGAGGAAGTAGAGATACTCTGTACAGAAACGCAGATCCCTCGACGAAATACAATCAGAGGACATTGTTGCAACTGTGGTGGCAATTGAAGTAAAGGCGCTTCAGCTGCGTTCATGCTCAAACTAGAAGCAGAGGAGATATACATTGTCCTAGCCCAAGAACCTTGGATCAATGAAATAGACAAGAAATACTAGACGTTATACTTGTCTCAGATACTACGAGTATTATGGATAGTTTAGTGAATAGGAAGGTGTCGAGAAACCATTCCTTTTCTGATCAATGTTATTTCCAATTTAGATTGAAGACAAAACCCATCAAAAACATAGCATAGACACCAGATATAACCCAACTGGGATATTTTTAGAACTAATCTAAGTAATTCACCGGTACCGGTTCCTTTTCCCCTCTGATTCAACAAACTTATGGACCAGTAATCCGACGCCTTTTTTGAGGCGTATATTAGGTGGGTGTTATCCTAGTAGACCTCAAGGTAAACCTTGACCACTGCTCTGGTCGAAAGGGTTTCAAAACACCCGTAAAAAATGTAGAAGGATCTTTAGTACAACCAAGGAAATTAATTCTGCTGAGGGGTGGGACTGCTACAAAGAAGTCCTCAAAACATACAATTACAAATTATGAAATGCTAAAACAAATGCCTCGAGACTATACTGTAGTAATATACAGGAGTCCTCTGAGACATCAAGGCGGCGCCAAGTTCTATCTCTAAGTCCCACCACTCCAGGGTTTTCTCCAACGATCAGATGGTTTTTGGAACTAGTGCAGAATCCTTGGAGCTACTGCTCACTCTCCAGATAGCTTGGAATCTGCGCCACAAAGGCATAGGGATAACAGAATTGTAGGCATTCAGGCCAGAGGCGATCACGCAGGGATTCTCCTTTCTGTGCGTGGACGAGTAACTCAGGGGCTGGGAAGATCAAATGCTAAAATAGCAGATTTGTGAGTAGAGGCACACCGCAAGGTGGGGTAGTATCCCCTCTACTTTGGAAGTGGGTAATAAATGATCTGTTATTAAACCTGGAGGTGCGGCTTTAAGATGGTTGTTTATGTGGATGATATTGTGATTAGTATTTTCGGTAAATATCCTTGTACCTTAAGAGAACTCATACAAAGTGCGCTTAGTATTCTCTCAAATTGGGCAGTTGCGGTTTAAATGAGAATACACGCAAAACTGAACTAGTTCTTTTCTCCAGGAAATACAAACTTCCTCAGATTGACCCCTCTAGCTTAAATGGTATTGGATTGACCTTCACTGAAGAAGCGAAGTATCTGGATCTCATTCTAGACAGCAAACTATGCTGGAATTACCTAACATATTAGAAAAAGTAAAGAAAGCTACAATAGCGCTTTACTCCTGCTAAACTGCCATTGGAAAAAGATGGGGTTTGGAGCCCAAAATTGTACATTGGCTCTATTTTTTACATTTTCTCTATATCCAGCGAACAGCTACCTTGGGTATTAGTGGGGCTTTTAGGAGTACATCCACTGTAACGACTCCATCTCCTTATGAAACTGTAACAATACTGAACACTCATATATTCTAAGCATCAGGAACATCCCAAATACTACCGTCTGAACCACTCTGTGACCATCTTTTGATCAGAGGTGTGGGGTAAATGATCCCACCAGAGGATTGGTTGGGAGAAGCATTTCTGAATAATGAAGGTGTTCATTTTTACACTGATGATTCAAAGATGGTTGGACGTGGGATTTTCTGTGAAAAATTAAATTAAATTGAACCTCTCTTTTCGTCTCCCAAACTACTGCAGCTAATGTAATATCTGTAAGGGATATTCGCATTTTTAGTTTAACATCCACCTGATGTGGAGGCCAGGTTGATGCGTTCCAATATTACGTGAATGAACTCGCTCGGTAAGACATAAAATGCCTCATTTTACCAAGCGGGCGCATGATATACCGCTTGCTACGTGCAAATTACTGCTTCAAGAGAAAGGTAGAAGAACACGTACGATAGGTGGCCCAACAGTACCTCATGCGTAATAACTAAGTAGATCTAGTCGGGAGACTCCTCACATGATTAATGTCACCTTCCCCGAACTTCCAGGGAGCTCCTCTCCTAATTGGCATGAGGGATTTCAGTAAAGTTAAGAGCTCAAGATGGTTCGATGAGAATAGGTGAGGAGAGAAAATAACGTGGCACGGCTACGGACCTGATTGTGCCTAAGCCATTTAGGATGTAATTTAGGACAACCATCCTAACCAAACCTAACCTACTCTATATTTTATCCATCCAATGGATGGTTTTGCATCAACCTCTCTAATATAATATTTACACAAATTTAGCGGCTCTATTTTCGTGGTTGTGTCAAATTTAAGAAACATAAAACTAATAATTCTAAAATATGACATTGTGGATGGTTCCCCATTGTTACTCATCAGCGTCGTACGCACAACTATTTCAAAATGATTTTTATTTTTCGTAATAAATTCTCACTAATAAAATTTTTTTAAACGTAAATACGAAAACATTGAGTGAAAGTCATTAAGATATTATGTTTACCTATCTGCTGCATATAATTATGAAATTACTCGTAACTGAGTGAAACATAAAATATGTAAAATATGTAATGCGATGGTTGTTCGCACGTAGTACAAAAATATGTTTTAATACATACGTCGCTATCTCATGGCAACATCAATAATTTTAACAAACCTTTCGTTTGTTTTTGTTGTGATGCGTAATTACATTTTGTGATGTAGTAATAAATAGCATTGTGTTAGCTCGTCATTGAATATGAATTCGCTGTTGTTTTGAAAAGGGGCACGGCTTAGAGTAATAAATAAATAAACTAAATGTAGGTTTATGTCATTAAATATTTTGTATATATTGTCAAGGTTTCGGAGCATCCTTTTATAATTCGCTAAATGAATGAGTGCGATTGTCGTGTTTGACATATCCGGTTTTTATTATTTGGCAGCATTATGATGGAGGTCAATATATTTACGCGATTCTGGGTATTCCCATTAAACGATGTTGTGCGCTCGTGAACTTCTGCGAATTGTTTTTCTTATAACGTAGACAATTAGAATTCGTAAACAAACAATTAGTAATGCTGTTTATTGATAGTGGTAAAGCTAAACGCGTTTATTAGGCTTACGCGATATTTTAGCACAGACATAATAATGACCAAGCAATAACATTTTTAATGAAATTGTTTTCGCCGTTTTTCTATTGACTAGCAGACCTTGAAGCATATAGCTGCTTTGGCTAAATTTTAAATCAAAACTATTTGTGTGTCGTACCAAATAAAATTTTATACTTTGGAATCGAAAAACTCGGCTTTCATGAGAAAATTTAAAGAAATTTCAAAACAAATTGAAAGTGTGTAACTGCAATTTACTTGCGGGATACACTTTATATTTCGTCATCGTCACATAACATCGTTTATGCGTGAAGTACTCTAGTCTTATTCTCACGGTAAATAAATTTAGCTGTACCTTGCTTATAGTTTTTTTTTTGCTATAGATGATGTCACTATAAAATCTTCCTACGCATATTTTATAAACCAGAATCGTTAAAATAACAGGGGCTAAAATTGTTATAATTTGATGTTAGTGTGAATTTGATGATGGAATATTAAACTAAACCAGCAAAACCTATTTAATATAATGGTGCCGGCCACCAACCAGTTTTTATCGGTGTTCATTTTCATATTAAAAACCAAAAACGTGTGTTTCGGTACTTTGAAACATTTTTAAGAAATTATGTAAATTTTTTTATATTTTATTCCACCAAGTGCAGATAAGGTCTAAAAACCATTAATCAACTTATCATTATATCATATTTGCAACACTTATTGAACTTATCATATTGTTAATACGATAAATAGATTGATATGGTAAACTGGATCAGTCGGTTAGCTTTATATGCCAACAATATACTCCCTACTTAGAAACTATAGATAGCATTGTACTAATTACTTATAAATGAATCGGAATCGATCTAAATCTCTCGGGTCACGATGGTTAGGTACACCAGACAACCTTACTCTCACGTGACCGTGTTCAGTGTAAAATGCGCACTGAACTCCGTTGAAATTCTGTTTTTAAAGCTGGTTTACTTGCCGTTGTACCAACACAATTTTATAATGTAGTTTGTGGTGTGTCAATTCTCCATTTTGGAGAACATCAATTAACACCACACGATGTAAAAGGCATGGTGACTTTCAACTTTGGTATTTGTACGTCAGGTGAAATATAAGAGTTAAGTTAGGATAAAGGGTTTGTTCCGTTTTTGCACTGTCACAATTCGTCTTATTGCATCACTCCTTGGTGGTAGTTGTAAGATCTTTTTATTTTATGTGTGAGTCACGACACAAATCCTATTTTGGAAATCCCACGGTTTTCTTATTTTTTTGAGTAGTATTTTATTGTGCGTCTAACGGTAAAATTTGTGTATAATGTATTTTTGGAGATAATGTGGGACAATTTAGTTATCCTCCAAAATTGGCCAACATTTTTCCTAGAACGGCTATATCTGCCCATTTACATGCGTTACATACAATATCTGTTAAACTAGATCAAGTAGAACAAGAAAATGTCGTAGTTTCCGAGTCACATTGTATAAACTAGATGTACTCGTATATAACCTGATGAGACCAGGATTCACTGGTGAATCCAGTAATGGATTCTATTGGCAATATAAAAACGATATTTTTACAAGTTAAATTTTTGAAATACATTTATTGAATGATTTCTGGAAGTCCCATCCTTTTATTAATGAAATCACTTAAACTGCTTGTATAATGAGCACACTGACCAAATTTCATGATTGTGTCAACTCCCTTAAGCACAATCGTAAAACTTGCTCAGAATGTTCATTTCAACTAATTTAAATGATTTCATTAATAAAAGGTAGGATTTCCATAAATCCCACATAAAAAAATTTTCGAAATTGAACTTTTGAAATTAGGGTTGAAATGGGGGTTTCCTACGGGTGATTGTAGCACAATCATGACACTTGGTCAATGTGTTCAGTACAAGCAGTTTAAGTGATTTCATTAATAAAAGGTGGGATTTCAGGAAATCACCCATTCACAATTTTTCGAATTTTTGAAATTAGGGTTGAAATAGGGGATTCCTACGGGTGGCTAATGGGGATTAGACACAATCATAAAACGTGGTCAGTATGTTCAGAACAAGCAGTTGGGATTTCAAACAACCACCGAACTACAATTTTGCTGAAATTATCGTTTGAAATTAGGGTTGAAATAAGAGTTTTCTATGGGCGATTCTGGCTGATGAGAAGTAGGCAAACTTGATCAATATGTTCAGTTCAAGCAGTTTAAGTGATTTCATTAATAAAAGGTGGGATTTCCAGAAATCATCCATAAAATGTAGTTCAAAAATTTAACTTGTAAAAATAAGGTTTTTCTATTGCCAAATCTGGCGGAGTAGGCCACCAGTTAATCCTGGTCTTATCAGGTTATATACATCTAGTTTAAATAATGTGACTAGAAAATTACGACATTTTGTTACATAGTTGATGTACTTCAACAAATTTTGTACATAACGCATGCAAATGGGCAGATAAAGCCGTTCTAGGAAAAATCCAGACCAATTTTGGAGAGTAACTAAATTGTTTTTGGAATGCACAGTTTGGTACAATTAAAATAATTAATATTTTGGGTAAATGGTTAAACGGCCCTATGAGATTTCTGGAGTGATAATCAAGTCAGAAATCCAGCATTATCTACCAAAATACATTATGTACAAATTTCACCATTGTAGACTCACAAAATTGCACAATCAAATACTACCCGACTAAATAAGAAAACCGTGGGATTTCTGTCGTAAGTCACACTATTTTATTGGCAATCTTAATCTTTTAGCATCTCCACCAAATCTCGAAATACCATTTGCATCTATAGACGCCGTCTGATATAAGGAAGCTCAACAGGATCTTCCAACCGTTCTGGACCTTGCCACCATTGCCTTAAATTGATCAGCAAGAGGTGGAAATACTACTCCCAAAGCGCAATCTGGACAAAAATTTCGATGTACATTAGCCACAAATGTTTTCCATCTTACTGGATAACCACATCAATACAATTGTAGAATCCGTCCGTCCATAACATTTCGCTGGATGTTTTATTGTTTCTTTCAACAAGGCCTGAAATTTAGATTACAAAAATGCCCCATATAGCTCAAATACCAGCAGAGACACCTTTCCCTTGTATCTGAAACCCATTGCAAATTTGCAAATTTACTCCCCCGCCATGTGGTATTTATGAAATACTCCAAGTACGAGTATTTGTTACATTATGCGGTAGTTGATCGTCACACTCCAGCTTCATTGACCAATCGAGCTTCAAAAACTATTTCTCAAAGGTATGGTAAGAATAAGCACTGGGCGAGATTCAAGGATAACGCCAGGCCTGGTTTTACGACTATTATTAAGAAGAGAGTAACATGTTCTTATTACCAAAAATAGTGGAAAAACATTTTTTTAAACTCATAATTTTTCACAAAATACCAATTAATATGAATTAATAATAAAATCGAATATGCCTAAAACGCCCAAATGAAATACTTAAGGGAGTACATTGGACACATTTGAGGTTTGTATGATATACTTCAAAACAATCCCGTACCATACAAAGTGTTGTATTAGATTTTTTGCAGCACAATCGAATTCTAACATGATAAATTGCACATTTCAATTGGTTTTGTATTTTTTTTTTTGATTAGTGGCCAGAACTATTTTAAATAACGTAGGCAGGCATTAGTGGTAGCTATCGGATGAATCCCAGCTGGCTCATTTTAATTTCCGACGCCTCTCGAGAGACTCTCCAAGCGTCGGTCATTCAGAGGTTTATTACTTGAATAAATAAAACCCACCACCATTTCCTCTCTCTTACACTAATTAACTTGGTATTTACACTTTAATCATTAAAATCTACACCGCCTATTCCCCGATTATAGATCGACTCAAGATTTGCGAAGATATCAGTACTACATAGGACAGTACTTCGAAAACATTGACAGATATAGTATCAAGTAATCAACCTTCAAACGAAAACAATTATAGAACAAGAACCAGATGAGTATGCCATCAGCAAAAAACTGTCATTCGATTAGGTAGTAATACCCACAAAATAAACCTTTTGAAGAGTTAATTGGAGGATGATGCCTGTAAATTAACCAATTAATCAATTTTTAGCCAACAGATGATAGTGCCGCGACTGCGGAATATTGCGCAGGCATATTGTGCAATAGTAATAAATTCATAGGATTTGACAGCCTCAGCTGCGTAAAGCCCCACTATACACCAGAACTACCCGGATAGGCAGCAGGTAACACAAATGTATGTGGCGTTGCTATTAAGGTCTGACCAAGGGGTGTAAGTTCTTCATTCCAGGAACTAACGAAACCTCTACTTTTATAAGATTCATCCAAGTTATTTGATCATGGTGGCTGATAATCACTAATAACGATAGCAGAAAAAGTACAATAGTAATACAAGAAACCTTGTAAGTACAGGGTGGCTGATGAAAGCTGCTACCAAAAAAATTAATAACTTTTTTCTATGTAATTAATCTGTTCCAATTGTTTTTTATTTTATAGATTGATTTTTAAATTTAACGAAAATAGAGAATTGGGACACTGAGAAAATAATTTGGATTGTCCGCCGCTATCACGCATTGGAGTCCGTAGTTTCGGTACAAAGAGAATATAGGCGCACGTTTAGCGGCACTCCTCCTAGCAGATGGACTATAATGAGGCTCGTAAATAATTTTGCTGAGCATGGGTCAATCGCAAGAAATCCTTATCATCGAAACCCTTCAATTCGGACGCAGGAAACTATCGCTGCTGTAGCTGCTGCCATATAAGACAATCTCAGAGTTTCGACAAGGAGCTTATCTGCTCAAATGGGTATCAACAGATAATTATGCACAAAGATGTGAACTTATTCCCTTATAAAATTCAAATAACAAACAAACTCAACGCAGCAGACTTGCCGATTCGCTTGGAATTTTGCCAGAAGATCCTTCAAATGGTGGAAGAAGACGATCCCAGCTGGAATATGAGGTGTCCGTTCTACGTACAACATGACCAGGGCATTGAAAAAATTTAAAAGAACTTCATATGTTACATGCTGTATAAGATAGCAGAAAATTACCAGCAGATAAAATGTGTTTTTGATATACACCGCCAGAGACAGCACACAAAAAAGAAATTTTTCTGGTAATATTTTTAGACACCAGCAGAAAATTTATGAAATTTTTAAGCAAATCAATAATTCTCAACAAAAAGTTTAATGAAAAATCAAAGGACTTATGAAACACAAAGTTGTATGTTGAGTTTCATCCTCATCGAATCGCGCTTTTATTATCCAATTTCGGACAGTATTCGATGCAGCCACTGTTGTTGATCACGCCACTGACTTTTTGCGTTCTGAGCTCCAACTTATAATTCCATTGCCAAACACGAATATATACGTCGACCGCCTGGTTTCGATGTATCCGGCATAGTCTGCGTCACAGTGGCAACACATACTGAAAATGATGCCACTTTCCAAACGAATTCCCATGTCCATTGTCCCCTTTATGTATTTCATAATACATTTTACCACATTCACAAACGTTGTCGCTGGTTTCTCCAAGTGTCGACTTACATTACTAACAGGAAAACTAATTTCCGGTCGCGTTGCTACGGCTAAATACATTAAGCTAGCGATCACCTCACGATTCGAAATTGACTTCTCCATCCGCATTAAAATACAAATACAATACGTACAAGCTCTTGGATGGCTTGGGCAATCCTTGTCCGCTGCCACAGGACTGAATATTTCTGTGTAATCGATACCATACTCTTGTGTGAGCACTACCAATCGTGCTTTGCACCTAGATTTTGCTTTAGTTTGTAGACTCAACGATTATCAGTCACCGTTTGATCTTTTGGTGGATTGACCAAGTTCCGCGTACGATTTCTACTGACCGAATCGTTCTTCTCGTTCAATGCCTGCTCCCACTGCTTGTGATCATCAGATCCAAGTACCTGCTGATATGTCCTTGGTTCTTCGCTAGTTGCCAACATAGCAACGTATTCTGTCGATGCATAATACGTTAATAGCCGCGCCGCTGCAATACTATTTCGATCATGCAAACGTCGTACAATGATATGGACTTATCCAGATCGCATATTGCACCGAATTCGATTGATTGTGCCGACGTATAGCGTTGTCACAGCATCGTTCACCTCCGATTCATTATCTGTTACGTTCGCATTTTCGTCGGTCTTCTTATTAATGTCACTAATGTAAAGTGCCGCCATTGATTCTTCCAGAGGAAAAATGACGTCACGGGCTATCTCAACTTTGTTCGGCTCCGGATTCCACAGTCGATACGATTTCAAATAATTATTATGTCTGACGAACACTTACTTGACTGCATTGGGTCCGTTTTTTGTCGTTTTTCGTTTGGAATGTACAGAAACACCTCTGACCCGAAAATCCACAAATAATTAATTTTCACATTTTTATCGTGTCATACGCGGTGGTTTCTCAGACACTATGCTCGTTTTCGTTCGAATCATCAGCTTCACATGAATCATTGTTCGCGCAGATTCCACAACTGTGCGATTGACACCTTCCACACAATCATTCTGCTCCGGCGTATTCGGTACAGTTCGCTGATGCTCATTCACTGGCTATCTCATTGAAAAACTTTTCTAATTTCGCAGTGACGAATTCCGCCCCGTTGTCTAATCGAAAACTGCACACATTGTGTCCGTTCTCTTGCTGCATTCGCATTACCACGAATGTTATCTTTGCTGCAACCTCCTGACGTTTACTTCATAAAATATATGTAAGGAAAACGTAAAAAATCGTCCTTTAAAAGCAAAAAAATATATCGAACCGCCAATCGAATTCGTTTGCATTGGCCGAGAAACGTTCACATGAATAATTTTGCCACATTGCGAAGTTTATAACGATGATGCTTTCCGTAGATGCACACTTTGCACGCAACATTATCGTTCACGAAATCGATTTCATTATTTCGTAAAAATTGCTTCATATGTGCGACGTTGTGATGTCCGAGTCGTTCATATCATGGGTGAAGTGAAATTCTCTCGATTTGCCTTGATTGATTCTAAAAATATCAGCAGAAAAATTTCTTTTTTGTGATAGTGTTGCCTCTAGCGGTGAATATCAAAAACACATTTTATTCGCTAGAAGTTTTCTGCTATCTCGACTTGGTAGAGCGGATGGGTATATGACCATAATCAACCATGCCACGTAAACATACTGAGATTATCTCCATATTTACTTGGATGTAAGACCTACAAGCTGACAATGCTATAAAATAGGCACGAATTACTAAAATGGTTACTTTTATTGGTGCACTGTGCTTGAATCGCAAACTTTTTTTTTGTGATAAGCTGGACACCCAGGGGTACACCTAATTCAAGTATGCTGAATTTAATGGCACTAATCCCATTTCAAAGTTAGTTGAAAGTGTTTTTGAGATATCAGTTTCGACATCTTGTGGCCCTGAGTCAAAAATTTGTCAAAATATGCACTCATTTTCACCTGCGATAGGTTCAGGCGTCGTACCATAATATCCAAACGATTTTGCGAGATTTTAATGTGATTGCATGGCGCAGTAACATTTTAAGGTTGATATATTTATGCAGATGTTTCTCCAGCTTCATCAGATTCAAATGTTGATGGTAAATATTCTTCAGTTGGGTTTGATCTTTCCGGAACAGGAATTTCATCTGAATGCGGCAGCGGTAGTTGAGCATTTGTCGTTGCAGTGTATGTCAAAGAAGCAATTTTTTTTTCTGTTTGTACCGAGAATATAATACATGGATGTTATGGATTGAAGTGGATTATGTCCATGTGGATCTATCCACCAAATGACATGGCGGCTCCAGTGTTTTGCCATCTATGCAGATGGAAAATGAATGCCGTACAAACAAAAGACGGCGTCCAATTTACACCCCTAATAACATTTTGTGAAAAGTATAGTCGGTATAAATCAGTGATTTCATCACTTATTTTGCGGCGATTGCTCATAATTAGCTGTGTTTCTTGATGCTTGATGTGATTCGGTTCATTTCATGTCCCATGAAACAACGCAAAGGCGCTTACTAGATTTGAATTCAAAATTTGTGATCTAAAACAAAATTTGGATCAGGTTTTCCATATAAAATTTGAACTGATCCCGATCAATGTATGTCACATGAAACACGGCAATTATAAATTTTCCACCCACATAACAAAGCACTTGAGTTTAAAACACCGATTTTCACCTTATTTTTTGTGTTCTTTTGTCACTTTATGAAAAACTTTTTATTGTAGTTTTTAGTTCTTACTTATTGTGCCAATTTTCTAACTTTTTTAGAAATATCGATTTCTAGAATAATCTCTTCTTCGATTTATTTTTTACTAGTATTACATAATTTATTTTGAACCTGGTTGTATACTGTTGCTAGGCGCTGCTGTTTGACACCTCCTTTCTTTTAAGTTATGTTTAATAAGTCGTAAATTTTATTGGTTTTTGTATTGATATTATCGTTAAGTAAATTGTTGGTGTTTTTATTTTTGTATATTTTCAGGGTGTGAATTTTGGCCACAATTTGACTCATGACTCATGAGAAATTTGTATACAAATGTCTCATTTTAAGAAGTTAACTTCCTATCATATCATACAGAAGGCATAGGTATTTGGGCGTGCACAGTATGGCCAGCCTTTCAGACCTCGCGGGTTGTGAAGTGTGAGATATTTTGCGCTACGTACGTAGCTCCGAATGGTCTTGAACAGGGGTAAAGGGAAAATAGGATCCTGTGGTATCACAATGGGCCACTACTGGTCTAAGTGTGCGGAAGCAGCTACTCCAACCTAACCTTGGCGTAAGTAAAACACACCTATATGGTGGATGTGGTTTTTCGGTCTTGATATGTTCGGGAAAATTATTTGTTTTGGCTTGCGCAACAAATTTGCTGAAGAAAGCGTAACGAAAATCTTAATGGTTCAAACACTATTGGTGAACAACGAAAAAATTCCTGTTTTTTACGAGATTTTGTATAAAAAACCCACTGGGTGCAATTATTTGGCCGGAATATAGGAACAACTTCGCTGAAAAAAGCAAAACGAAAATTTTAATGGTTCAAGAGCTATCAACGTGAAAATGAATGTATAGTTTGACAAATTTTTGGCTCAGCGCCAAAACATGTCGAAAGTGATATCTCAAAAATGGGGACTAACTTTGAAATGGGACCTAGCACCATTGAATTCAGCGTACTCGAATTAAGTTTATCCTCTGGGTGCCCAGCTTGTCACTTTTTTCAACTAGCACAGTGAATTTTCAAAGTAGATTGAGGCTTTTTTTATGCCTCCCAGTTATTTTATTATTTTTATATTTTTAATTTCCAGCTCAAATTTGCAAGCCAAATTTGTAAACTTATTTCAATATAAATAAGAAAATAAAAATAAATAAATACCTATTAGCGTGTTAACACCACGGAAACCATGAATTTTGTTAATTACATTAAATGGATCGATTTATTTAAAAAATACTAATAACTACTCGTATTATTAAAATTATATTTTGTACTTACTAAGAAAAATGCGTTGAGTGGAGCGAATCCAAAATATTTTATAAACGGTCCAAGATAGGAGGTATACTAACGTGGGTGATCAAAATTCTAGAACTCGCTTAACCAAATTGCGATTTATGGATTTTGTCTTACTAATTATGATTTTATAAACGGATCAAACGCAACAAAATCTGCAGGATCCGTTTTCAGATTCGATTAAGTTAGGAAACCACTTTGAAACGAATCAGTTTTGAATAAATCACTAAATTCTCCTTTTATTTTAACTCTTTCGATGGAGGTCAAAATTTATCTAAAAACAAACTTTCTTTTCATCAGCTCTTATAAGTAGTAGATATACACATATTACCATTTAACTTTTATCAAATTTGGCACGGGTCTAAACTTCTATGAATCAGCACCTGCAGAAACTATCAATCATCATCGTTATATATTGATGTAGACTGTATCATTTACCAAACCATTTAATTCACGTATAAACTTCGTATTATGTAACCTCAATTACGGGGTGTCGTCACCACAAATTTGAAATGTTTCACCCAAAATAAACCATAAATCGGTCAATGGCACTCGACCACACCAACAACAAACGCAAAAATAATATGTTCTATTTCCATCTCATGATTGAATTCTCAACATTTCTCTGCTGAACAAAAAATTCGCCGCATTAATAAAATTACAATGCGACGTGTGTATCAATTTGCGCGATTTTCATTTTTGACAAAATGGCAAAACGTAAAAAAAAAATCTCGCGCTTTTCTTTACGCTAAAAATAGGATTTGCCTCTGCAACATTTTCTTTGCCGGTGATTCAATTTGATTACTATATATGTGTTGTGACTACTCAGTCGTATTCAGAGAACGTAGTACTTACTGTGTACCAAAAAAAAAAAAAAAAATGCCGGTGCGGTAAATAAACGGACACCATAGCGGGTTTATTTATAGCACCACATCACGTGTCTTACGTTATTAGCATTAGGTATTTCGTATATTTGTTGTGTATTTCCTACGTGTTTTAAAGATTATTTTTTTGCATGGTTTATGTCAAAAACTACTTATATTTCAGTTTGGCCTCGTCGTCAGTTTTCCTTATGATTGATTTTTTGTTTATAGTACAGTAACTATTTTTGGCGGCATTGAGCGTTAGTTTGTTTGTTGAAAAATGGAAATCTTACAATTGTGTTTTTAATGTATAAAAATAACTAAGCACACACATATACCTATACATACCGAGTACATATGGACGTGTGTAATGAAATAGATATGTTTACTATTATAAAATTTTTGAGGTGTGGTTGGTTAATCATTGCAAATTATTCACAATATTAAATTTATTATTGTGAATACTAAATATTGCATTGAAAAGCTTCCGGCTTGCTAATTTCGTTTTGAAACCGGTATTTTAAATTACTCGCATTGAAGTTTGTTGCTTATTGCTGGCCGGCTTTAATGTGTTGCCACATTGTCTGTATATAAGGTTCGTATGTGTACAATCATTAACATTTTACAAACTTGTTTGTTCACTTGGGGGTTTTCACCGTTGTTATTGTGGAGAATGGAAAATCAATGTTTTTATATTAAATATTATGATGTTTGATTGAGTTGTGATAATATGTAGAACAAACAAACATAATAGATTTTAGAAAACTTCAAAATCTTCTTTATACAAATCTAGGGGTTAGCATGTAGCTCATACATGTATGAGCGGAGCCCTTGAAGGGTATTTTGTATACATAAAGATAATTTATTTAATTTTTTTCGTATTGTGAGAACTGTCACCTGGCAACTGCACACGATATGAATATAAATTTTATCGAAATAACAGCGTTCACTAGCAAACGGTTCCATGAAATACTTAGGTGAACTGTAGTACGAAATTTACACTAACACAAATTGCTCTAACTAAAGTTCACTAAATATTAGCATAGATGTTTGGCTAGCAAATAATTTATTAATCGAAGATCTAGATCAGGATACCTTGTGTAGATTTTGATTAGAAATTATTTTACCTTTCGCTATAGTACGCGACAAGGGTTTCAGACAGACTCCAGCAATTTTGATAAAATTCCGGTATTTCCTGTCGGCCAATTATCACACAGTATGTTTTAATGCCTTTTCTATCTACTTCTCTCGTTGTTTGTATGAACGGTAAAAGCCAAAAAAGAAAAATTCGTTATTTGTGATTTCGTTGCGTGTTGGAATCGAATCGGCCCACTGAATTTCGAAAAATTTGTTAATTTATTTTATTTTTGTTGCTGCGTTATTTTTAGTTTTTTTCTTATTTTGAAAACTTTATGATACTTATAGAATTCCAACTGATCAATTGTGCAATGGTTACAGCTTCGGCCCTTGTTCGGAAGGTGCTGGTTTCGAATTCTACCAAATGCAAGATGTAAAATGGAATTTTCTCGTCGATTATGATCAATGACTAAATAAATAGAGCCAAGACTCTTTGGTGGAGTGCAGATCTCGGCGAAGAGCTGAGAGACTACCAAAGAGCTGACTCTTTGTCATTATGATTTAAACTTGTTTTTATAGAATTTCGGATTTTTTTATTAGAATTTTTTCCAATAAGAGGTTTCATTTTGATATTAAAAAAACAAGTATTTTTTAAGAGAAATCAATGAATATTTATTTCATTGTAAAGAGGAAGGTTATGTTAATGGCATAACATTTGAAAACGATATCAGCCAAATGGCCGACACGGCTACGCTTGCAGCACCATAACCTTTTCATGAAATTTTCTATCTTGAATTCTATCTTTAAGGTCTTGAATCGATTTTGAAGCATTGGCATAGACCTTATCTTTCACGTGGTCCCAACGAAACAAGTCTAAAGGTGTTAAATCACAAGATCTCGGTGGCCAATTGTGATGATCACCTCTTCGAGAAATAACACGGTCAGGAAACTTTTCTTGCAAAATTGCGATTGTTTCGTTGCTTGTGTGGCACGTAGCGCAGTCTTGCTGAAAATAAACGTCGTCCACATCAATAACTTCCAATTCCGGCCATAAAAATCATTAATCATAGCTTGGTAGCGCAATACATTCACCGTAACAGTTGCACCACCCTCATTTTCGAATAAGTAAGGTCCAATCACACCGCCAGCCCAAAAACCACACCAAACAGTGACACGTTGAGGATGGAGCGGCTTTTCAACAAGCATTCTTGGATTTCCTGAGCCCCAAATACGACAATTCTGCTTATTAACGAAGTTTCCGAGGTGAAAATGGGCCCCATCACTGAAGATGATTTTTCGATGAAAATCGGGATCATTTTGATGAATTTGAAGGACCCATTCAGCGAAGGTACGACGTTTATGGTGATCGACCGGCTTGAGTTCTTGTGTTAACTGAACTTTAAAAGCCTTAAGACATAACTCTTTATGAAAAATACGGTGTAATGTCGTTTGTGGAATGTCTAACTCCAAAGATCGACGAGGAATCGACAAACCTGGGTTTTCGTCAACACTACGGGCTACAGCAGCAATATTCTCAGTTGTTCTAGAGTGACGCACACGGTTTCGAATCTTCACATCACTAACTTGTCTCAACAGCTCAAATTTTTCCACCAGTTTCACTATTGCCGGCCGAGAAAGTGGTTCACGACGTCCCAAAAGTGCTTTAGTTTTGCGAACTGTGACTGCAAAGTTTTCACTATTTTTGTAGTGAATTTTAATAATTTCAATGCGTTAATGAAGCGTGTATCGTACCGTTTTTAGTAATGGCGTAGTTTTTACTTGTCAAATGTCAAAAGATGACAGCTGCCCAAATAGCAGGCTATTCAAAATGAAACCTCTTATTGGAGAACCCTATATGACGAAAGTGATATTACAGGTATCAAATGGTTCGGAAAAATAGCCAATTTGTATGGAACAATCCCACGTGTGATGGAAAATGGACATTTTGAATAGTTATGAAACTAAGACTTTTCTGAGTGATTATACAAAATGGAAGTTCAAGGGTATTCCTCAAGCCCTTCAGACTTCAGTAAACGAAAATGCAAACATTTCAGCCTCTCTCGTGCCAAGATCCTTTAGGTCCTTTGTATAGTACAATCATCGTAGCTGTACCATCAGCATGTGGCAGCTGGTGGATACAATGAAAGATATAAGGATCATAATCATCCACAAAAAATTATACCGAGGTAGTGTACTAATTCGGTGATGAGAAGGGCGCAAAGGGTAAGGTAATTAAAAAATATCGTAGAGAAAGAAATTCAGCACCTCAAAAGTTGTTTCGTCTAACTGCTGAACCGCAGAAATTGGCTTTTCGGTTCGTCCTACTTCAGATTGAAGAAAAAACAAGGAAAGGCAGGAGGCCGCCGAATAAATAAGTGGAATCAGTAAGTATAGTAAGGCCGTGGTAACCATCAAGATCAGGCTCCTTTGCCCTCAATATCAGGATAGCACAGCAGAGAATAGACCAATAATAGAGGTCTAAAAAGCAAGCACACTCCATCAATACCTAAACAATCTCTCTTAAAACATACAGAACAGGACCAAATGGAAACACTAAATGATTCCAACACATTGAGGAACGGTCAGATTAATATGCAGAGGCCAAAGGCAGTGACTGATAATCTCTGTTGCCTCTTTACATTGTAAATTGGTTCTTGGAATTTCAATCAAGATAGGTAAGTAAATCTATTATAGGGAAAATGAGAGACCAATGACCGCAATTATCCAGAGATTGGAATGCGATCTCTTTATAGATGCATCTACTAAAAGACGTCAGGAACAGTGTAAATTTTGCTGCAGCCCACTTTACCGGGAACGAGCATAATCCCCCGTATGTATCCGTACAGAGCTTTATCAAGCACAGCAGAGCTTATAGAAATTTTATTAAGAACATCAAAACACATCAAAAGGAAAGTCTACACCAACAGAGTTCAATATAATTTTACCGGTATCTAAATCGACAATAATAAACTGCAGATCTTGACATCACTGTAAATCACTTCATCGAGGCAATCATAGACGCCTACTAATCAAGTTCCCCTTGATTCGAATCTGGTGCGCTAGAGATGGTTAAATCATAATTTTAAGGTCAAAATCATCATTTCTAACGGACTTCTCCCACCAGATATAACCCAGCGCTAAGGGGCAGCAAAATAATTAATTGGGGAGTTATTTTGCAAAAAAAATTAACCAGCTCCTATCGGCCTCTCGAAAAAAATCGGCTGGCCTACACATTGTTCGTCCCTTACAAAAATTCTCAAGTGGAGAAGATGCGCGAACCATAAGCGTCTTCAACGAGGCATCGAATTATTAGATCGTCTACTTCTTGTTAGGTTGTACAGAGCCTGTAGCTTGGAATATGCATGCGAAAATATTTGAAAGACTTACGAGTAGTTTATATGCTCATTACGTACACTATGGCTATATCAAATCATTATAAACGAGCAAACAAGAACTTACATAAACCTAAATAAAATTCAGAACCAATTATGTCTAAGTGCAAGAGGAGCTATATACCATCACTGAGCTACTGCAGATTCTCCAATATAGCAAGGGAAACACCCGAAACTATATTGTTCATATGTGACGCCCTCGCTCTTAAAAAATTTAGATTTCTCAAAACCTATAAGTTTATCTTCATATTAAAATAAGTCATTTTCTAACTTAGTTTATGAATGATGAAAAAGGGATACATACCAATATGAGCTTTTCATGACTTAGATGATTGAGATGAAACTTGGAATGTATAATAAGAATGGAATTACATGTTCTAAAGACTTTAATTGAATGAACTAAATCCATTTTTCAGACCAAGTCGAATAGTATTTAGTCATTTCTTGGAGTGGGATACAATTTAGTTGGTGTGTTGATGAAATTGGGATTCCAATACAACTTTCAAATGGTGCTCTGAAAATTGATCAAATATTGATTGGAAAAACTGGCATTATTAGACATTAAAAGCTAATATATCCTTCGGCCAATACCGTGTCTGGTCGTCACGCGTTCAAAATATTAATTTGCCATCACATCCAGACAGACACCAAAAAAGTTATAAGATATAATCAGAGTTGAAATGGCTCAAATATAATATCTTGTCACCTAAGATCTTGGGCATAATTAATTGAACAGAATTTGTAAGCCTCGTTGTTGAGGTTTCCTAATTTTAGAATGGCTCCAGTTAAAAGAATAATCGTAAATCGCAATAAATGATTGATACCACCATTAACACCCCTATACCTAGTATGTTAGTCGCATCGTTTGTCCTTTAAATTACTATAAAATTTTACTATTTCTATCAATAAAATTTATAAAGAAACGAAAAACAAAGTCAATTGGAGTCATTTCGTATATTTTAGCCAAGATTCTTCGTTTAACACCCGCATATATTTATCTAATCATTCCAGCCTGAAGAAAACTCTTATTTACTATTACTCTTTCCATGTGTGAGGTGAGATCATTTATCGAAATCTTCTCCTATATTTTTGCATTTCATCATCGGAAATACCGAGAATACAGAAGGTCAGACCATTAATAGGCACCTTTTTAAAGTCTGGTTTTTACTTTCGGGTAAAGTATGTCCATTTCGACAACTAAATTTGTCCACGATGTAAACTACCTCACTGATACTAAAAAAATATAAAACGTTTCTTTTAAACAGAACACAGGACAGCTGAAATTCAGTCACTTATGCAACTGACTGGGTTGCGGTACCAAGTAATATCGAATTTGAACACAGCGGAGAACTACACTTTTCGAGGAACGTGCGATTCGACGATAAAAAGAAATCTATAAATTATTGGTAAGGGCCGATCTGGATATATACTCGTAGAAGCCAAAAGAGCCTTTCAGATAATGGCGAATTAAAAACAAACTGTTCGATTATCAACACGTAATTTGTGAAAAAATTAGTTAGTTACTAACTGTTGCTTTTGCTCAATATAACTGTTAATTCTGTAAGTCGTCGTATGTGTCAAGATTTTAATCTTGACTTATAGAGCTACCTAGCTATCTAACTTCTGCTGAACTAACCAGAGCACTCAATCAATAATTACAACTCAATCCATTAATTGTTGAAAATGCTCTACTGTAAGTCCGGAGTACTTTACAAAAATTGCAGCTTATATATGAACAAACACAATTTTGTCTAAAAATCATATTTATTCAATGAAGGCACACATTAAGTCATACTCCACCGAGGTTTACAAGCAACATTAGTACAAATTTGTACGAAACATAGAATCTTGAATAGTGCACGGTTAGGAGAGCGGTATCAGAACAATTAAAGCGTATGTTACAGGAAACTACAAGGAAGCCATTCACTCTCCTTCAATTCATTTTCGAATGCAGGTTTATTTCCAGTCCTTGTACGTTCAGTCCTGGAAGATAAAACATGTTTAACTACCTGGCAACATTAAAACGCTTTAGAGAAGTAGAAGGCATACAAACATATTCAGTGCTGACGGTACTAACTTCGTTAAAATACTAAAACAACGAACTAAAACTAGCAATAAAACAAACTACATCGAATACTGCCGACAAACGGCCGATAAAATGGGAAGAAATGGCATTTTATTTTGAACAGCATTATGCAACTATTATTCCGTATATCTGGGCATGGAATGTAGCGATGCTGGGAATGGTAATCCATAATCTGTAACGCTTTTATAATGGTAGGCCACCACGAAATATCAAAAGCTTTAAATACTTTTAGAAACACTATAGCACAGACTTTTGTTCTGATTCTTGCACTAAATTTACCATTTCTACCAAATCGACCTCTGCGACCCCATTTTCTATGAAGCTATGAGGTCGGATTGTTCGCCGCTATATTTTCCCAGTTTCCGTTTGGTCTAATCTAACCGTAACATTAACGAATGTTGTTGTTTTTTATTGGGTTTGGAGTACTGAGCCCTCTAGTCATTAATATATTATTACCAATTTCTGCGCTGCGTATTTCAAAAAAGGCCAATCATCCAAAGTAATTCATCTTAATGGGTTTAGATGTGATAGAGACGTTATGCCAATGTAGTATTTTATGAAACTGGATCTGTTGAACTGGTCTTTGGGTTGGTTTCTTTAGCGACGCAGATTACATTGTTCACTCTATGAATAACGCAGAATTTCTGACAGTCAACATTCTGTGAAATGTTAGAAAAAATTAAGATCTATTTTATCTTTTTATAAAATGAAAGTAACGGGAAATTTGTATGTCAAATACCCAACTGAACTTAAATTGTATTTAATATTTCTGATCAATAATCGTAATAATGGTAAGGTGTGGAAATCGCTACGTTGCGTATGTTTGCACAATTTACTAAGAACGATTAAGGCTGCGTACAAAGTTGCAGAAATAAACCAATCAAATTTCATGAAATGCTTTATGCCCTGCCTACTATGTAGTTCCACACTCGAGTTGAAATATTTTTATCTTTCAGCAAATGATTTCCTCAAGCTTGCCAACCAAAAACTCCAAATATATCTAAATTTAGTTCTCATTGCAAGCCGCCATTTTTATTTTTGCTATATATTTGACAGAAAATATTTGTGCTAAATTTTTTGTCAGTTGCAAAAATTTTCAGCTATCGATATGGCAGCAGAAAGTGTTGTGGACTGGCATAAAATGGGCTAAGCAAATTTGGTGCAAGCTCAAATACTGGATAAGAATTAGTTTGGAAAGAATAATTTGTATGAAATCAAGGAAATATTGTCCCGAATCAAGAATGATCTTAAAAACTGACATTAATAATCTTAAGAAGATCAATGTGATGACCGCAAAAGATAATTGTGTAACAAACGGCACTAGTAAAATTGATTATACGGTAATGGTTTTCGAAATCATTTTTGAGTAACAGTTTAACGTATAATTTTAGACAATATTTGCTGTTCAAACGGAACTACAAATACTCTTAGGTCAAAATATAGAATTGATTGAAATAAAATGATTTGTCATGACGTGTCCCTGACCGATCCAGTGAACAAAACAGAGATAGAAAATTTACGGAAGCAACGTAAAAGCGAAACGGAAATTACAATGATTTCCGAAGGGCAACACATGTTGGCTGACACCCTGATTACACCATCATCCCCATCGAATGATTCAAACACATCAACTAGACTACAGTAGTTCACCATCGGTTAGTATACAAATTCAACCAACTCCATCATTGTCATTCGTCGAATACAGTATGCCTGAACGAAATTTTCTACAGGACTGGATGATCATCAGCGTATAAGCCGATCATGGCAAGTATATTTGGCAAATACGCCGCTATTTTCTATTGCTGCATATGATTCGAGGCAATCATTAGTTGTGTCCGGTAAAGATGGTACTCTAATATTGTTTCGAAGTGATCCCAATTTAACGAAGAGGACGTCATCTAGATTTTTAGTGGTAAAGTCTCCACCAAGCTTTTAAATGGTTCTATTAATTAGATACACGATCACACAATTCTTTTATATAGGAACAATTGTATTTATGTTACAGCAAAACTTATTTTTTATTTCAAATATAGGAATAACAATTATTATGTTTTAAGTTTATTTTAAATATATTTTTTATTTTATTTTTCTGACATATTTCTTTTTAGAAAAAATCTCCAAACGAAACTGACTTTTATTTTTTCATAGCTAGCTACCAAAACCAAAAACTACAATATTTTTTGGATACCCAACTAACCATTTACGGTGCTTGACAATTTTAGAAAATTTATTTATAATTTATTACCTGATTTGGTTGGGCAAGGTGTGAAAGACGCCACAATACTCCCCTCCCAGAGAGATCGCAGATCTATCGCTTCAATCTCTATATCTGGTTGGAGTCCTGGATTCACGACCCGAACTTGTAATCAAAACAGGCCTCGACGAGAGATCAAAACGAACCTGTTTGCGAACTTTCGATTCCACGGTAGATGATTTAGGTCCGTCAGCCGAAATAATAGGTTCTGGTCGGTCAGTCGATACAAGTAATCCAGTTTGCGAAGTTGGTGCGTCCGTAGTTTGTTGTTGATTGTCCGAGTAACATGGTTTGAGTCGGTCAATGGAAATTTTTGCGTGTCGTCCGTTTAGATCCAAAGTGTAAAATTTGTCTGTACGGTCGATAACCAAATACGGTCCCGTATACGGTGGTTGTAGTGATTTGCGTACTGCGTCAGTTCGTAGGAAAACGTGCGAGCAGGTCAGCAAATCTTTACTAATAAAAATTTTGTCCGTAGTATGTCGAGAAGCCGGTACAGGTCGAATTTCGTCAAAGTGTCGTCTTAAATTAATAATGAAGTCTGATTGTGAAATTTGTTCGTTCGTCGCATCTAAAAATGTTCCAGGAACTCGCGTTGTACATCCGTAAACCAGTTCAGCCGGAGTAGCTTTTAGTTCGTCACTGTAAGTCGTTCGTAGTCCAAGTAAGATTGCAGGAAGAACACTAGTCCAATCAGCACGATTATAACACATAATGGCAGATTTGATGACTCGATGCCATCTCTCGATCATGCCATTACATTTGGGATTGTAGCTAGTTGTTCTCCTGCGCTCAAAACCAAATAAGTTAGCCAGTTCGTGAAAAAGTTGTGATTCGAATTGCATGCCTTGGTCCGTGACAATGGACTCTGGCCCACCAAAGCGAGCTATCCACTGTGAGTAGACAGCGAAAGCGACGGTTGCAGCGGTTATATCCGGAACTGGAACCGCCTCAGACCAGCGAGTGTATCTATCAATCAATGTTACGCAATACCGCTGATTATCAGAAACTGGCAAAGGACCGATGATGTCGAGATGAATAATCGAAAAGCGTTGAGAAGTTAATTTATAGTTACCAATCGGAGATTTTGTATGTCTTGAGATTTTAGCCTTTTGGCAAGCTACACAATTTTGGGCCATCTTCTGAACGTCTTTTTTAATTGATGACCAGATTACATTCTGAGTCAAAAGTTTTACGGAAGCTTTGACGCCAGGATGAGAAAGATTATGAAAAGCCTCGAAAACTTGTTTTCGGAAATTAAAGGGAATGAATGGCCTAGGTGTAGTAGTAGAAATATCGCAATAAATTAATTTTTTTGAATTGAAAGAAACAGGAAATTTCTCAAATTTGAGAACAGAGTTGCTCCTTAAAATTTCTTGAAGTTCCTCGTCATTGGTCTGAGCATCTGCGATGATAGCATAATCAATACTTTCGGGAATAGAAATTTGATTAATGCGTGAAAGAGTATCTGCAACAACGTTATCCAGTCCAGAGATATGCTGGATATCGGTTGTGAATTGACCGATGAAATCTAGGTGTCGAAATTGACGAGGAGATGCTTTTTCCGGATTCTGATTAAAAGCGTAGACAAGTGGCTTATGATCGGTATAAAGCGTAAAAGTACGACCTTCGAGAAGATATCGAAAGTGTTTTATTCCCGAATATGCCGCGAGAAGTTCACGATCATAAGCACTGTATCTTTTTTGCGTTTCATTGAGCCGTACCGAAAAGAAACCGAGTGGTTGCCAAGAATTGGATACAAACTGCTGCACTACCGCTCCGAGAGCAGTATCGGAAGCGTCAACCATGATGGCCAGAGGTGCTGATGATGATGGATGAATAAGTAAAGTCGCGTTCGTAAGTTTAATTTTGCAGTTATCGAACGCTTCGATAGCCGCCGTTGACCATTGAATTGGAACTCGACTGTTTTTAGTATAGCCTTTTAGGTAATCGTTCAACAATTCCTGGTCAGCAGCGGCACCTGGAATGAAGCGTCGATAAAAGTTAATCATACCTAAAAAGCGTTTCAATTGTTTTACAGTCTGTGGTCGTTCGAAATTTTTGATGACTTGAACCCGTTCATGCGACGGTAATATACCTTGTCCACTTACCAAATGGCCTAAAAAGATAATTTCAGTTTTAGCGAAAACGCATTTGTCCACATTAACCACCAGTCCATGTTCTTCTAATTTAGAAAAAATGATTTTAATATGTCCTAGATGTTCGTCATAATTTCGAGAGGCAATGAGCACATCGTCCAAATATACAAAGCAGAAGTCAAGTCCGCGTAGTACTGAATGCATAAGACGTTGGAACGATTGTGCTGCATTCCTAAGGCCGAAAGTCATTCTACAAAATTCAAATAGTCCGAAAGGTGTCGAAATTGCTGTCTTTGGAATGTCCGTCGGTTCAATAGGAATTTGGTGGTAAGCCTGGACAAGGTCTATTGTTGTGAATATAGTGCAGCCCTCGAGTCGTTGTGTAAAATCTTGGATATGTGGAATCGGATACCTGTCCGGAATCGTGACTTTATTCAGTGCCCGAAAGTCTCCACAAGGTCTCCAAGACCCATTCTTTTTAGGTACTAAATGTAACGGACTGGACCAAGGGCTGCTACTAGGTCGGCAAATCCCGAGTTTCATCATATTTTCGAATTCTGTCTTCGCGATGATGAATTTGTCCGGTGCTAGTCGTCGTGGTTTGCATTCAACCGGTAGTCCGTTCGTCTCAATTTTGTGAGTCACACTATGTTTGGTATCGTCGATATTAATATTTCCGTGAATTACCGTACTGAATTTTGATATTACCTTAAAAATTCTTGGGTCCATTGCTGACTTGTCGATCCTAGATAATGTAGAACCATTGTAGGTAGAAGGTTTACCTTTCGAATACAGGGAGGTTAACGGGTCAATGAGCCTCTGTCCCTGTATATCCACCAGTAAACCAGTTTTATTTAAAAAATCTGCGCCGATTATAGGCATCGACACGTCAGCAACAACAAACTCCCAGGAGAATTCGCGGCGCAGTCCAATGTCTATTTTTAAAATTTTTGTCCCGTACGCGTTTACCAAAGAACCGTTAGCCGCAAACAACCTAAATGATGGGTCAACCTTTGGGTTCCTGACAAAACGAGCGGGTAAGACTGAGACGTCTGCACCTGTATCAATTAGGAAATGCGTTTGATTAAATAGTTCAAAAATTAAAAGGCGGCTGGTTTTTGTTACGTCATTACACCCCGCCAATTGTAAATGACCACTTAGTTTTTTGTAACATTGTTACCGGAAGTATTATTTGATACATATCTGCAAAGTGGCTTACATTTGTAAGCCTTAGTTCCGAAATAATAATGATAAAAACAGATAAAATTATTTTCGATCGAAGGTTCACCATAATTTGGATCATACTTTGTTCCAAAATTTGGTGAATTTTGTCGCGATCTATTGAATTTAGAATTTGACCGTGAACGCCTGCGACTTCCTGAATTTGATTTTGAACGAGATCTAAAATTTTGATTAATAATTTCCGATACTTCCGATAACAATGTTGTTTTAAAATTCGAAAGTTGTTGATCTAAAGACGATAAAGAATTTGGAAAACCCGAACAAGGTGCAGATGTCTCTAGACTATTTACTTGAGACTGTGTCATAGTCTCGAAGACGTTGTCAGCCCGTTCTGCCAGGACTGGCAGAGAGACATCATTTTCAAACGGTGTGAGCACCATTTGAACGGACTGGGGCAACCTCTTCATCCAGAATTGGCGAAGCGTTGCTTCATTAAAGTTGTTCCCAGCGTTCAATTTCATGGCGCTCAACAACTGTGATGGCTTTCTGTCTCCAAGTGCTAAGCCATGCATCAGGTTGTTCAGTTTCGCCTTTTCCGATTCGCCGAGAACCCGGATCACTTCAGCCTTAAATACCGTATAAGGTTCATTACCTTTTGGGCTGGTGATCAGACATGCGAAAGTGTCGTGGAGTCGTGAATCCAAAGCTGCAACCGCATGAGCATACCGCGTTGCCTCAGTTCTTATGTCCGCCACCGTGAACTGTTGCTCGAGTATTTCGAACCAAACCTCTGGGTTTTGTGAATGTAATGGTTGTGGAGGTTTGAATGCCACTCGAGCAACCGTTCCGGTGTAAGCAGGAAACGAAACGTGAGATTGAGATGTCCCTGGCAGAGGAATTGTACTATTCCGCCCTACCTGCACGACGGCTTTAGCGACAGCATCGTTGATAAGACCGGTTAGCTGCGAGGCTGTCAACGAAAATGTTGGTTCCTTAGAACCGCTGCCCGATGCTGCCACTTCATCAGTTGATTCCGCAGATAAAACGGCCTCCGGTGGATCGTTCACACCTTGGACAACGCGCCGAAAAAGAAACGAACACAAAAGAAAAAGGACCGAAAAAACAAAAAACACCGAAACAAAACACATTTTAAAAAGTTTTATGAATAAAAAAAAACGAAATTTGAATTTAAAATAAAAATTTATTTAATCAAGCACCACAAATAATTAATTGGGTACTTACAGTTTTAATTATATTGTTCAAAATCCCTCGATGCAGAGACACGTTCAAATTGGAGTCACCTCGGTCTCTTGGTAGCAGTGATGGGGTTGAAACCTGGCTGCCGTAACCATATATCCAACCGAACTTTGTTGGTTGTTGAAAAATGTTGAAACCGTTGAAAATTATTGAAACTGTGTAAATTGCTGTAACTGTTGAAACAGATTTCCAGATGTGGTGAA
The DNA here is from genome assembly GCA_963691935.1 of Nephrotoma guestfalica. Classification (NCBI taxonomy): domain Eukaryota; kingdom Metazoa; phylum Arthropoda; class Insecta; order Diptera; family Tipulidae; genus Nephrotoma; species Nephrotoma guestfalica. The sequence goes on from OY829914.1 coordinate 216,435,373, forward strand.
CGGCGACGTACTTGCAGCCGATTGTATAAGTGGCTATAGACTATGTGGCCACGATCACGTCGGATGGTTACCAGTTTTAGTGGTAAAGTCTCCACCAAGCTTTTAAATGGTTCTATTAATTAGATACACGATCACACAATTCTTTTATATAGGAACAATTGTATTTATGTTACAGCAAAACTTATTTTTTATTTCAAATATAGGAATAACAATTATTATGTTTTAAGTTTATTTTAAATATATTTTTTATTTTATTTTTCTGACATATTTCTTTTTAGAAAAAATCTCCAAACGAAACTGACTTTTATTTTTTCATAGCTAGCTACCAAAACCAAAAACTACAATATTTTTTGGATACCCAACTAACCATTTACGGTGCTTGACAATTTTAGAAAATTTATTTATAATTTAATACCTGATTTGGTTGGGCAAGGTGTGAAAGACGCCACAGATTCATCATTACGCGGTATCAACGATAGTGATGAAGGGGCTATAGTTCATAAGAAGTAGCAAATTTAAAACTGCAAACTTCAAACTTTTTATTAAAAAATTATGTATTTTAGACATTTTAATAGGTTAAAAATTTGCGTGTCTCATTTTTTGATTGCCTCGTTGGTGTAGCCTCGTACGTCGGGTAGCAATGTTCTAGTATTTTAATTCCATTGCTGCAACAGGGACTCACCGATACGGAGGAATTTATTATCACAAAATCAATTCGGGCCACAACATCACTAACTGAATTAGGGTTAATCCAAAAACACGGGCTTATTGAATTTATATCAGAGCCTGATTTATTATTTATTTTGTTCTTTCGAACCCTGATGCTTGTTGAATGCATATAACTTTCAGTTCTGATTAGTTTCATTGTGGTTGTGGCTGGTGATGTATTTGAAATGTACGTCATGGGGGACGTATCAGCACCACCAGTGCGATTTAATTGTTTTAGCGGTAATATATTTACAACCGAATATTTTACCGTTATCCTGTTTAATGACAGGAAACTGTTTTAAACCCGTTGCCGATTTATTCAGGATCGTATTGGATGGTTTTATTTGTGTATCACGAAGGCTGTCTTAGACCGGATGGTTTAATTAGGCAACTTGTTGCAAATTCTTGGATTTAATTCTTGGCCTACGCAATGGCAGTTCTGGTTATATATAGTCTGTGCTTAAACCACCAATTAGACCAGTGCACATATCACTCAAAATATCACCATACAACACCAAGCGAACCTAAAATAAAAAAATCTCAATATTATCATTTACAATTAAAATTAATTATAAATATATGGAATAAATAAATAAATATTTTCCTATCATTTTACGAGTTAAACATGCGGCCATTCTTAGAAAAATCCTTCACTACTGTGTGTGTGTGTGCTGAACTTGGTGTGATTTACAATGTTTTTTGTTTTTTTTTCCACACAGCCAAAGCCAAGCACAAATTCCAAATTCAAATGAAAAATATTACCAGCAAAATGACGCACCAAATAGACAAATATTTTGAGTAAAAGCAATAATAACCAACTTCAGTACGATTCTGCAGAATTTTTCCCTCAATCGCTTCCGTAAGTATAAACGGCACCGTAAGGTTAGAGTTTAAGTGAGTCGCAAAAAACTGCAAAAAATTGAATTAATTTAATTGTGATGTTCCCAAAATTTTGCCAAAGATCACCACTATGAAATTGTATAAGCAATGAAAAGTGTTACCTGAAACTGGGGCAAAGAGTACAAACATACGCATGAGATTCAAACTATGCGCACTTATTTACATATTTACATAAAATAAGTATTCACCGAGACTACTCGTGTACTCGTACAGATTCATCACATTTGAAACAAGGTAATGTTCTTCATAAATCCAATGATAAATTTACCAACCATATCATCAGATAACATTATTATATTGAAATTAATTGTATGTATTTATATTTATTTGTAAATTGTACGTACATAAATCAACCGTGATTGTAGATTGTGATAACGAATTGTTAGGTTATTATGAATAACAAACTTGTTAATGCGATATGATTATTAAATTGATGGTTATTTATATTTCCATCAAATAGAAATGTACGTACGAACACATAAAGTAAAATGTAATGCGAATACAATTAATAAAGTTCATTATAATTGCTTTATGTATGCGTTTTATATGTGTAATTACACGGATGTAGTTCATGACAATTACATGGAAAAATTGTTGACATTAGATACGGCTGTTTGTATACAATGCGGATTTAAATTCAGATTTTCAAAAGAAAGTATTTTGGTGATTCTTGCCGATTGATTTAGATATAAACTCAAATCAAACGGCCGCATGCGAGTACGACATATCACATATGACTAAGTGTATCTGATCTTCCAGCACCAACGCAGTTTTCTCAATGAACTGCGTATACTAAACATTTATTTTAACCAAGCCTTTTCCGAGAAGTGTCCTCCACTTCAAGTGTGATCAATATCGATCACCTTGAGTATAATTTTCTTAGTTATTTCACAAACATCGTATATATAAACAAAATGGTTGACGACAATGGGCTTTCCAAAGAAATTGACATTTCTTCTGAAATTGATGAACACGTGAATAAAAATTGATTTTAAATTTTCCATCTTAAAATTATTTATCTAAGCAGTAAAGTGTCCCGTTTGGCTTTGGGTCCGCCCAACAACACGAGGCACACTTGTCATCTGCGGGTAGCGTTCAGTGGCTCGGGTGGGTTCTTACGATACCCGTGCTGAAGGGAAGCCAGGGTACAATAATGATAAATTATCATTTACATAAGTGTGCTAACAAAAGGAGGAACTTCAAGATCAAAGCAACCGCTGCTACCACTACAATCATCCCCTACAATAGTACGGTTCTAAGCTATGAACATCATACTAGCGCTAACTCAAAAAGCTCTGAACAAAAACACGTCTTGATACACGAAGTCATGATACCGGCTAAAAGATTAAATTCGAGTAACATCCAGAAAAAAAAAATCCATTCACAATAAAAGTATGAAGAAAATGACAAAATAATAATATTAATATAGGTTCAATGATAATAATAATAATAAGAAGAAGAAGAACATATAGGTGGAAAATATAGGTAAAAATAAATTTAAATAAAATAATGTTTACGTCACCAAAAAAATTTGTTGTTGTGATGGTGTCCTTTACCCAGCTATCCGTTATCCGCTTCTGGTACCTTTATGCTTGTTTGTCGTTTATGCACGTAATAACCCGACTTGGAATGCCCCGGGTTAATTTGCAGCACACCACTGTTTTATTAATTTTGATGGATATTAGTTTTAACCAGCGGCTTCTTTTTTGTTTTTCGGATTATTTGGAATATCGTTGTTAGTTTACATAAAACTTTAGATTGAGTTTTCTATTCCACATTCTCGTACACTAACACTATTTAGTAGTAACACTTCGGCATTTGCGGGAACTTTTGCGTAGCTTGATTCACTTAGGTTAATTATTTTGGTGTATATTAGTATTTGACCACACAGCTTTTCTAAATTATTATTTATTTATATTATTTATTACTTTATTATTATATGTGTCTGTCCATTCACATTTATGTTATGTAGTAGAGAAGGAACACAACTTCCCAGGGAAAGCTCGATTTACACACACACAAACAATTTTAAACGATTTTTTTTTTTTTTAATTTTTCCCACTATTTATGATTCTTATTTTATTTAATTTAAAAAAACAATTTTTATATAAAGTTTAGGAATTTTCTTAATTTAAGAACAATATTTAGTTGTTGTTAATTGAAATATTTTTTTTTTTTAATTACATAGTTGTTTAATTTTTCTATTGATTTCAACAAAATAAAAACATCTACCATATTGGTATAAAGGTGCACTTGTCGAAAAAAACCATGAATTTATAATTTATTTGTTTTAATTTTCAATTTTCTGTTGTTTTTATATATATATATATTTTAAGAACTAATTAATTTATTCTTTTAATTCCTTACATACAAGGCACTTAATATTTTATCACACATATAAATTATCTTTTTATCTGGTTTTTTTTTTCTGAATTTTTTTGCGATTGTTTAATTTAATATTTTATTTTTCGCACAATCAATATCCGCTAACTTTCTATTATTCAGAGCCCCCCATACGCATCTTGTTCACCGCTTTTATACCCTCTTTCCCCCCATTTTTATTTAAAGTCATTTCCCCGTCGTCTATAATTTTTTTTTTTTTTTTTTGTGTTGCTTTTAGCTCCGCTTAAGTTGTACCCGATGTGATCTACCATAAAACCATAAACAGTACACGAAATAATTTCATTGTACTCAAAATTGGGATGCGTATTCAATTCGAAGGGGGGTTTTTTTTTTTCAATCGTTACAAAAGCTCAGCAGTTATTACAATAATAAGTTAGGTTAAATCCTTTGATTTAATTTATTTTATTATTTGGATTATAATTAATGCGAGGTGTATTATGCATCCCTATTGCCGAAAGAAGAATTTCACGTCTCCTATTTCATTGTTTACCGTGACCCTGGAACTGGACTTGAAAGGAGCGTTTTTGCTTCCGAAATTGATGACAGGAAGAACAGTTTTGTACTTTGCTTTCAATTGAATCAATATAAGAATTCGGACTGGAACTAGCCTGTTGTTTCAGTAATACTTCTTTTAGACGTCTCGTTTATGAAAGTATTAATGAATTTTGACCTGTTCGACTAAAATATATGGAATCTATAAAGTCAAATATTTTCACTTATCGTTCCATAATCCTCCATTTCCTTCTACTTAGAACGTATCATTTTCTATATGTTTGAAACAATTTCGGAATTTCAGTTTTTTAACACACGAGGGATGTTCATCGGTAAATATCTTTCGTAGTAGAGCTTATCTTTCAAATTAAAATCACAGCACGATGTTCAATTTTCTCGTAGACTCAATAGGGTATGTAATCAAAAAATAAACTAAAAAAATTCTATTACTGTTATTGCATATAGATTTACCGAACTTATTGATTACTCCTCGTACCGAAAATAATTCAAATCACTGACTAGCGTAATCCGTCTCAGGAAATCGTGGTCCAGAGCTTCATCTAAAGTCATTTAAGTATCCCATTTCGTCCGAATTGCATCAAAATCGACTAATAAGTGACTTAATTCCACTCGCAGTTAGTCATATTTCAGAACTTTATCTAAAATTCTTATTACAGAAATACTTTCCAATCTCAAACACAAATTTAATTATAATCAGGTTAAGAAGCTCGATCTGCCATCTGCATTATTAATTACAGAACTAAAAATAGAAAAAATTGGATATGTGAAATGAAAACTTTAAAATAAATGACATTCAACGCTTCGCAATAATTAAAACCAAAGTAGCAGATGTAGAATTATGCTTTATTATAATCCGTCCAAAAAAAATTATCCGTAAAATAATTGTTCGTAAACTTATTTCTCGAAAAAATAAGCAAGGACTATACCACCTTCTACCTGTTTATTTTTTCCGAAAAATAAGTTTTAGGTAGAATTATTTTTCGAAGAATTATAATAAAGCCGAATTGAACATCCGCTACTTTAGTCTTCTTTTTTAATGAATTATTGCGAAGCGTTCAAGATTTAGTTTAAAGAATTTAGACTTTGGAGAGGAATATCGGCAGCCAATTTAAGCATTAACAAAAAAATTCCTATTAAAGAATTATTTTTCGAAGGATTATTTTTCGATGAATTTATTTTCGAGGAACTGACCGTACTAAATATTAACAAACAAAACACAGCAACCCCCACTAACTAGAGCTTGGATATGAAAGAAGCCAAAATGAATGTATTTTAATTTTCCTGCCTTAATTTATACAAATATTGTGATTAAAATTAGAATGACCACAAATTCCTTGAACCCTAGTTTAAGGATGCCGGCTGATAAAGTTAGTAGCGAGGCAATTAATTTAATTAAAAATATAAAGCAAAACAACCAGTTTCCTGAGCAGAGCCAGTTGAATAATTGACGAGTAAGTTAGTCGGAGGTCTAGGGCTTTACCATAAGACCATTACCATATGGCGGTCCATAAACCCCCATTATGAATAAAATGCAAATATTGAAGCGGATAATTGGCATGAGGTGTATAATTTATTTGAAATATTTTGAATTGCTATAATAATTCGGACATTCTGGGATTTAGGGACCAAGTGATTGGTCCCAAGTACCAAATCATATGAAAATACGAATGTTATTTGGAAAAATTAGATAATTAAAGTATCGTCGACCTCTCTAGAATTGTAAGGTAATCGTCGATCTCTCTCAAAACATGATGATTAACAAACAAAATTAAAATAAATTTCAAAACATGAAAAAGTTTGCAAAAAATTAGCTGGTTATGAGGGACAATATATCATTTAATCAGGAATAAAATTTCCTTTGATCAACTAATTAATTTGCGATAAGAAAACGTTTATTTGAGAAATTTGTGAGTAATAGTTTTTCAGTTATGAGTAAAATTTAAAGTGACTACTTTTACAGTAGAACCTTGATTATCTCTGTAACCATTACAAACACATAGGATATGTGATGTCTTATAATTTTTTAGGAGTATGTAGGAGGTCCTCGGGTTCCTTTTTTAATGTACTTTTCCTCATCTCAAATAACTTTGATTAGAATTGTTGAAAGAGAGTTTCCGCTTATAAGAAATCGATTGTGGTGGGTCCTGATTTCGAGAAAAGTCGTTTCGAGGTTCTCTGGACTCGAGATTCCCGATTTCTTCACCTCAAAAACTTTGCTGAAAATTTAGAAAAAGGGTTACGATTATTGGTACTCGATTGTTTGCGATAGGTCCTAAACTCGGGAAAGTTCGTTTATGTGGTCCCCTCGTGGGAATCGAGTCTCACTTTATTTTTTCTTGCTCAAAAGACTTTAATTCAAATTACTGATAGGTTTTCCAGAATCAGGAATCGATTACGATAGGTCCCGAATTCGAAAAAAGTAAATTTAAGGAGTCCTGCGGTGCCAACTGAGTTCCCATAGATTTTTTCTCAGTTCAAGTGACTTTGATGAAAATTTATGAAAGACGGTACTAGGGGTTGAATTACATAAGCATTACTACTGAATACTGTTATTTTTGCTTTGTTTTTATAAAAAGTTTGTCCAAATTAGTTTGACTCGAAACTCGTAAGCCGAACTAGTAATTTTTACATAATACACACCAGGAATCGACTACGATAGGTCCTAAGTACGGAAAAATTCTATTGGGGATTTCGTTTCTAGTTTCTTTTAGCTTAAACAACTTAACAACAAATTGCTGAACGTAGTTTTTGAATTTTAGAAATTGATTGCGATAGGTAGTGATTTGGAGAAAATTCATTTAGAAGGTCCTCCGGTAGAGCATCGTTTCCGCTGTTTCTTAAAAATCTACTCGCTCGACTTAGAACAAAATTAGTGAGAATGAACTTTACAAGGAATCGAGTAGGGCGAGCCCTAAGTTCGACAAAATTCCCTAACGGGGTAGTTCGGTGCGGGCCAGGTCCTTTTTCAAGTTTTAACATTCTCTGCTTACACGATTTAATAAAGATTGGTGATTTATTTTTAGTGTCGGGAACCGATTGCGGGGAATCCGGATTTCGAGAAAATTGATTTAGCATCCTTGCCTGAGCCAGAGTTCATTTTTTATTTTTCTCGACTCGAAAGATTTTGATGAAATTTGGTGGTGTGTTTTTCGAGTACCAGGAAGTAATCGAAATGAGTTGCACCTAAGTAGGGCTTTGTCGATTTAAATTTGTTGTCGGCTTGAACAATTTTGATAAAAATTGGTGAAAGGTGGTTTCGAGTCCCAGGAAGTGCTTTTGTTATGTTTCATCATGTTGGACCATCTTTATTGTGCTAATTAGATATCTGGGTTTATACTGCAACATGTTGCGCCATATTATATTGGTTTTTGTTAATTTGTAGCACTAACATTTGGGTACGAAATTGGGATTCTAAAATTATTTTGGTAAAAGTAAAAAAATTATAAGGTCTGGAATACGGACGCATGGAACGAAACTAGGCCATCTAATAATCGACAAGAATGAAATTTGGCATAGTGAATGAAAATGGGAGTTTGAAATGACTTTAAATAATTTCTGGAACACGGTAAACTATTACGGAACTAGGCCATTTCCATGACTACTTTGTAATATACGGTAGACAACGTTGACTTCTTTGGTGAGCTGGGGTTTCTGTGAGTTTCGGCATACAGGTTAAATTTAAACACATTGAAATTGTTTGTTTGTGTCATCGGTTTTAGAAACGACTCGATCTATTTTGATGAAAATTCGATCAAAACCCGTTTAGGTGGCTCAATTCCTTTTGTGTGTTTTCCAATTTTTGTAATTGTTGCGTAGTTCATAGTGACTTTCTCATTTTGTGAAGTTTGTTATTTTTTAGGGTACCGGAAACTGCCTTTCGGTCAATGTGAATTAAGTTAATCCATTCCAAAATAAATTAGGATGAAACTAAGATTACAAAATGAGTGTCGAATACAATTCTGCAAAATAGCGAATTAGTAGGGAACAACCCCTGAATCTCGTTTTATATGATGAAAATTTGATTTCAACGTTAGTTCTGACTGTGTTTTTGAAATATAACTAATTTGAATGAAACCAAGCCATTTCGTAACCCACTAAAATGGATCTCGGTTTGTGTTATAAAAATGGGTTTCAAATATGAGTCTACAAATTGGTTCTGGAAAATTGACAATTTAATAGGATTAAGCAATTTATGCAATTATAGCAAATTGGAATGAAGCTCAGTTCTTATGATAAAAGTGACGTTACTATATGAGATTCGGTTGTGGCTCAACAAAAAGGTAAATAAAACGTTTCTCAACCGATTGGACGTCGGTTTATAAGACGAAAAGGAATCAATATAAATTCCGGTTGTGGTTCCAGGAAATTTATGTGGTTTAGGAAATGACCTATTTGAATGTAACAAAATCATTTCCCAATCGGTTATGAAAATGATGATCAACCAAATATGTCTTTGTAAATATGAATAAGTTAATATAAGTTCTAGACGTGGCGTTGGAAAATTAACCAATTGGAATGTAACTCTGTTTGTATATTGAAAGTAAGATCCCAATCTGAGTTGCGAATGTTTCTATGGAAAATTGGTTATTTCAATGGGACTAAGCCATTCTCGAACGATTCGAACGGAACTCTTTTGATACTACTAAAATATTAAATTTAATTTTCAAAAACCGGTGGGTTGGCTCTATAAAATTTTGAGCGGAACTAAGCCGTTGCATAACCGAGTTCAGGATATTTTATTAATTGCCGCTAAGAAAACTAATATTGATTTACCAATGCAAATAAGTGCCTATCGAAAGCGTAAATTCAAATCCGATAAAGTATTAGTTTGCAAAATAAACTAAGTTTAAGGGCAATGAAGCATTAAAACGATGGTTCTTGAAAATAAAAGAAATGTGCGATAAAAAATAAAATTTTGTAACCAAAAACTAAGTTATATTTGTTTCGACGTCCGATTTATTTATGTGGTGTATAACAGTCTCGATACCAATTAAAAGGACCGCCGTGTCCTACAATCAGCTAGATCGTCCGACTTCGTGGCTCAATTGCTGGGTTGCCATCAAGCTGATGATGTCATCATGGCCAAGGGTGGGAATGATGAGACGTATACCTGGTTTTGTACAGAGGTTGAAAAAATCAAGGATATTTGGGATGGTTACTATTCTGATGCACACTTGGATTCTGGGGCCTCCTGAAAATCCAAGCGTGGTTATAACATTGGTCTTATGAATCCGAATTTATCGACAAAGGAATGGATGGTTCTCCGTTTCATTCGTGAAGCTAAGCGCCAATCGTTTGTTTACAGTGTTGACCAGAAGTCTTTCGAGTACATTCCTCGACCCGGATCCGCTTTGCAATCGTACTCGTAAATTGGATCTTATTTTAGGCTCATTTCAGGATCGTATTTACTTTTATTATTTTATTGTTTTTAACTGGTAATCACATGACTTCTATGCTCGCTATTAATCAGATAAGCTTGCATCATATCAGATCAGGCACTTTTAAGCTTAGGCCACCGCTTATTGTAGCGCAAGTAGATTTTGTCTAATTCAGAAGCCTTATCTTCTTGATGGTGCTGTCTCTAGATACAAGGTTGGCTGGATTTACAAGAGTTTTGCTACCAAAATTAGAGCCTGCATTTTTATTTCTCATAATATTAGTGCAACCCTCATGCTAACGTTACGGTTGTGCTTGACACCCTCAAATATTCGATTTCATGCAAAACACTGGTAGTAGCATCAATTTATCTCCCTTAAGACACTGTTTCACATACACCTTCGGAAGAGTTCGCTAACCTTTTTGAGTAGAACAGGAATAAGCAGGTACCCCTGGTGGAGAATGTGATTTCTATAAGGAGGGAAGTGAATGATATTAGCTTGTGCTGGGCGAGATACGTTCGGCTGACGATTGAAATTGCTAGCATCGTCATTGATGCTAAAAAGCTAAAATGCTTTTGAAAAATTTTGACCTCTCATTAAAAACAAAAGACTAGGAATAAGATTTTTCGGTGTTCCAATTTTAAAAAACTATGGGAAACTACCTAGAAACTTAAGAATAGAACCAAAAGACGAAACCTCCAGAAGATTAGGATTAATTCTTAGCAGCACAAAGAGAATATACAAAAAATTTAAGATCCGCTAAGATTAAGTCTTTCCGGCTTCGCTAGACTTAATAGGACTCTGTCTAAGGTTGATTGTTGCAGACAGACTGTACTGCAACTCCCTGATGGCAGGCTGCCTCCTCCAATAGAGAAATTGTGGAATTACTACTGACTATTCACTTTCAAGGTTGCGGCTTTATTAACACGTTTGTTGATGCCAGAGAACTCAATGCTACCACCAACCCACCGGACTAGAACTTAGGTCAACACGGGGTTATTTTCCTTCGGTATCACTTATTTTTATAAATTTTTTTAAAAAAAACATACTCCAACATTTTCAAGATTGCGTTGCTTTCGGGATTATCCCACAATCTTGGAGCAGAAGTAAAGTTATTTTCATTCCTATAGCTGTCAGGTCATATTACAATTACAATCGGCATGGATTGAAATCATGCTCAGATCTCGCATTATTGAGGTCGAGCTAGATTGTCCTTCAGTATGCATTAAAGCCTCAAAGGTTTCCGCCAGGGGGTGTTCTGTGACCTCTCTTATGGCTGTTAATGATTCTGGCTTTAGTGCTCAGAGTTATGCTGGTGATCTATACATCACTGTTTCAGGTGAACATTTAACAATAATATCCGGACCAACATTTAACAATAATATTACAGGACGCTCTACAAGTTGAAGAGATATGGTGCCTCGCCTTGAGCAGGGTTTGCGCCAGTAAGACCAGTTTACGAAAACCGATCTACGAAGAAATATTGATGAACTGTCTGTTCCTTCTCTTTTTGGGGAAACGGACGAAAGTAAACTTCTTTGGGAATGTATACTTTCTTACGTCTGTTGTTTGATGGCCCGTAGGAAAATCGAATCTCGCTTTAGCAAAGCTTAACAGTCTACAGAGCATGGTATGCCGGGGTATTACGGGTGCTATGTCCTCGACTCCGATCCTCGCTTTGCAGACTATTTTGTTCCTACCCCTTTGCAGTCTTGTTCCATCGCGTTCAAACTAAGGTGAGATGGGGCGTGGAACAACCTAGGTTTGATTGTAAGGCATAGACAAATTTTCAATCTCTTCAGTTCATCTATACCAAAAATCATTATGATTTATTCCTTCTCAGTGCTTTACCCATCGAGAGACCTTTGGTTGTTACAAGGCTTCAATAACGTTAATAGTCGTCAATAGTCGTTAGTTTCTCGCAGGCGTTTCACTCTGAATTAGGTACGATTTTTGAAACCTACTGTTCTTCACTTGATCTACGAACTTACGGCAGTCTGGATTCAACCTGTATGTTGTTCTAGGTCGAGTTAGTTGCTCTCACGCTATATGTGATTGGTGCGACTGACTTCGCTGTTTCAGATAAAAATATTCTTTGAATGTTGATCAATTGCTGAATGCAGTTTGCACCATGGGCGAATTGTGGCATTGAGTGCAGGTCCTTCTTAGTTTCCAGTTAACTTTAATAATAATAATAATTATATGTAATGACATGAAATAATTTCCAAAACAACCAACTTTGACCGAGCGAAGGCTCGGGTTCAACAATTTACTTCCCCAACTATTAAAATTTCTTTAACACAATGTGCTGTCGGAAGGCTTTTCTTTTAACATTTAGTAGTTGACACTGACAGGGGATACTCCATGTGTGAACTGATAATAGTAAAGGCACCATCGTCTTGATCAACGATCCAACCATTCGCGTTAGCAAGGTACACTAATTCTTACGCATCAGTAGTACAAACGAGGAGAAATAATTTCACTAAAAGTTGATTAGTACAGATGAAACTCTTCAGTTTGACGCACATTGTGGAATAAAGTAAAATGAAATTAATTTCTTGCACTGCTACATACTCCAGTTCACACGTTATTCGCCCGAGAAATCCATTTCTATCATTATTACGAGATTAGATTGATACTTTTAGATGGAAATTATATTACAATTGGCTCAAGATGTTGGAAAACCGATTTGTGGAAGACTAAGGAAAGTTTTTTCTGCTATTATCGTTTATTGGATCCAATTCCCAGAGAGGCCAAAATAATTTCGATTCGATTTAACTGGTTGAATGTCATTTTAAAAAAAATATTCTGCCACAGTAAGTTCTAACTTTACCGTAAACGAAATCTTGGTCACAGTTTATCCTCTTTAATTAGGACACCATTTTGGAAAACAGCCAAACCAAATATTCACTGTGTGTAATAATGGTACTTAATGCCCGTAAAATAGTATTTAAGGGAAATGGTAACAGTTGGTGTTTTTCATTAGGTATCAAAAGTAGGTCAGTAAAACGAAATGAAAAATTTGGACATATTTCGCATTTTAATATACGTACGTATAAAATTTAAATCACCCTCTCCCTCCTTCTCATTGCTACTGTTGTTAAAAATAATTTTTGTTGTGTAGAAAAAATGTCCCGAATGTGTTTTATTAATTACAAATTGAAACTACATGCAAACGAGTGGGTTGTGTTAACTTTTGGTTTTGTCTATTATAAAAAGTTGAAACAATTTAACTTGATTACCTGAAGGGTAAGTGAAATTACTTTAAATAATGTTGGTGAATATGCCAACTAAATGATGAATTTACAGAATCCTAGTAAATGTTGATAACAACTGAACTATTCGAATGGCGAGCATAAAAACGTTTCACAATGGTCACCTAATAGCATAGGGTAGTAATTATGGAATACCCCAAGTGAAATTTTCCTAAACACTTTACTTAAAAAATCGATAAGATGCTTTTATGATTAAATAAAGATCCGAATCTTTTTGTGGCGTAAGCTCGAATTAAAAATGAATGCAGACTTTTTGTCTCGTATTTTAATAACATTGAACACATATTTCCAATTATGAATGGGGCAATAAAAAAAAGAAAAACTATTGATAATGAACGATTTAAGTTACAACACTTAACTAAAACTGTCTTATGACATAAATTTATACAAAAAAATATTTGTTAAGTTGGATTTTATTGTTATTTTCAAGTATACATTCGAGTATGTAGACATCAATCATAAGTGGTTGGTATACATATTTTGAAATTTGATACATACAACAACTGACTGACGTATTACGTAATACTAATAATATTTTACATTTTAATTGATAAATTGTATTTAATTATTGTTTACTCTTAAGAATTTGTTGGAGCTGCAAAAAGACTAATTTTGTTTTTGGTTTTAGAATAATCTAACACGGATATGATAAATAAATTATTTTACTACTAAATAGATAAAAATCTTAGATTAGGGTATTTATTTACGCAAATGGGACACACACAATACGTATTTAGGGATTTCCGTTATATAAGAGCGCGATTTTGGTTTCTACTTTTGATTTTATTTATTTTAGTTTAATAAAGTTGGTTAGAACTCAGAGAGGTTCCTGTAAAAATTAGGCTTTATGTGCAGAGAAAATAAAAACGCAGTTGGTTCAAGTTAATACAGAACAAGGGAGAGCTAATGTATATTATTTATTTTAATACAAAATGGCGGGGATACATATGCATAATGACGTATATACATATTGAGTGCGTGGTACTACAACGGGACATAAGCATTAACATTAATTCAATTTACAACACCCTCACTGAGTTAATTTTTACTGAACCCCAAGCCCATAGACTCGAAACAGGAAATCATACGTCTGAATGATACAGGTTTCGTCATTGCATCGGCAATCATGGTCTCATTTGCAACATACTGAAGGTCAACAACTCCTCGATTAACTTGATCTCGAACAAAATGAGCATTACTGTTGGCTAGATCGATGGCTCCCTTATTATCAAAATACAGTACAGTTGCTTTTGGTGTTCCAGGAAATAATTCCTTTTCAAAATTTTTAAGCCATAATAACTCTTGAACTGCCGGCGACAAACTTAAATACTCAGCTTCCGTTGTAGATACAGCTACAGTTTGTTGTTTCCTGGAGTTCCCCATTATTACTCCTCCTTGCATCTTGAACACGCAACCACTAGTCGATCTTCTATCGTCCAAGTCTCCCGCCCTCATCAACACTACTAAACTAAAGCTTAGCATCAGTTGTTCCCTTTAGATACCTGAGAACACGTTTTGCTGCTGTCCAGTGCGCCTTTCCTGATTTATATTAAATCTACTGAGCACACCAGCTGCATGACAAATGTTGGGGCTCGTTACCTGCGCTCGTTACCAAAATAACTTCCAACCGCCTCCTGATGTGGTATATTTTTCATTTCATTACTCTGCGATTCGTCTTGTGGCGACATCATTTTTTTCAACTTTTGATTTAGGTCTAAAGGTGTAGAAACCGGTTTGTAGTCCTGCAAATTGAATCATTTCATTATTTGATTCACATAGGCCTCCTAGTCTAACCAAAGCTTTCCTTGAGCTCTATCACGTGTTATTCGTATGCCCACGATATGTTTAGCTTCACCCATATCTTTGACTTTAAGTAATTTCATCAGGCACGATTTCAAATGCATCTTTGAATCCTGATCATTTGACAAAATGAGTATGTCATCGACATAGTTGCGACTACAACCATCTCACTATTGGCAACTCTGAAATATACGCATGGATCAGCATCTGATTTTTTCAGTCCAGCATATTTTATTTTTACTTTATCTAGTTTGCGTTCCAAACTCTGCTAGTTTGCTTTAATCCATATATAGACTTGTTTAACTTGCAGACCATTTCACTCGCCGGTGATAAATACCCTTCCGGTTGCAACATGTACATATCTTGATTTATTAACTATCTCGGTCTATGTTAAGATCAAATTTCACTGCCAAAGCTATGTTAAGATCAAATTTCACTGCCAAAGCCATTATCCTTTTATTATTATCATTATTGAGCCTTATGACGGATTATTCGACCTCCGTCATCTCTTTCGGTTTTGAAAATCCACTTGCAAGCAATAGGTTTAGTTTGGGAAGGCAGGTCTGACAATTCCCATGTTGCATTTTCAATTAAGGCATTATACTCCTCTTGCATTGCTGACTTCCACAATTTTGCATTTGACCTCCATAATGCTTCCTCAACCGTCACGGGATCATTTAATTCAACTGATTTTGATAAATACGACACAAATTCATCATAACCCTTCGGTTTCGGAATTCTGCGGGTTTTCTTAATGGCCCCAATGATCCACCCATTTTAGTTTCTAGGACGTATTCATCGTCGTCAACATCCAATACAACATTCCCGCTAGCGTTATTCGCTTCGTCCCAGTTATCGTTAAGATGTTCAACCCTTTCAGAAATGTTATTGTTGATAACAATCGAATCCAAGCTCAATTCTTGCATCGAAGACACACTCTTATTCAACACTTCAGCAGGCTTCAATTGCATTTCTGCGAATGGATCAAAATAGCCTAGAACGATATTATCTTCAGTCACCTGTCTTCCATAAACACAATATCTCGACTCTTCACCATAGTTTTCTTGACAAGATGATACAGGCGATAAGCTTTAGAGTCGTCATAATATCCAAGCATCATGCATTCTTCCAATTTTCTTCCGGCATCAAACTTCTTGCGTTTCTCCTTCGAAATGTGCACCATACACTTGCTACCAAAAACTTTCAAATGGTTAAGACTCTGTTTTCGTCCATTCCATATTTCCTCTGGAATCTGATCTTTCGCTGCTCGAGATGGTGTCCGATTTGTTAAATATGCTGCTGTTGAGATTGATTCCGTCCAGACATTTTTCGGCAAACCAGCCGTTTGTTCCGGTGAATAGGGTGCAGTCGTTTGATGTCGTATTCCGCATGTTCTTAAAAAACTAAGCAAATCATTGTTCACATACTTAGTGCCATTGTCCGTTCGCAGAATTTTAATTTTCCAATTTGTCTGATTCTCAACAAGGTTCTTAAATACTCTTTCACCTCAGACTTCGCTTTCATTTTGTAAACAAACACTTTCCGAGAAAAATGATCTACGAATACCAACACATACTTCGCACCGCCAAGCGACTCAGTTTCAATGGGTCCTCATACGTCCGAGTGAATCAAGACGCTGTTAGATTTAGTGACACTCTTTGGAAATGATTATCTTGTTTGCTTCCCTTTCAAACAAACTTCACAAGCATTAATTTTCCTCGTACAAAAGTTCATTTCATTTACCATATGTTTAACTTTCTTTAAAGTTTCATAGTTGGCATGCCCCAAACGTTGGTGCCACATAACAAACTCATCATTTTTCGTGTTTACTGTCAAGGACATGACAGTTTTTACTGCGTGTTCAATCGATAAATACCACCAACTCGTGTCTCTTTAGCAATAACAGTATCAGCAGAATTAACCACCTTGCATTCGTCACGATTAAAAATCTCTACATTTCCCTGACTTGTGATCTTGCTCACAGATAATAAATTAACACAAATATTTGGTACACACAATACGCTAGTGAAATTTCCAAATGAATTTTTCCGTCCGACGGCAACATTCAACTCAAAGTTTCCCATTACGCCGACTTCCAACTTTCCATTATCTGCAGTGACAACTTGTGTAATCGGTGGTGTCGATATATTTTTTAAGTTGTAAGAGCTTTTTACATTATGTGCTGATGGACCGGAGTCAAAATACCAATCACTCCCATTAATGTGATTCACCAAAAACGATGTAAACATTGTTTGCCCGGTTTTCGTTGACTTGTCCTATTTACAATCCCGTTTTATATGGCCGTACTTGCTGCAATTGTAGCACTTCGGTCCTTTCTTTTCACTATACTTCTGGTTTTTCGAATTTTGATAATTTTGACCCGACTTATGCTGTAAAGCGTTTTGACTAAACATCGCAGATGATTTGGTGGTTTCATTCCTTACGCCCTCAAGTAATTTGGTTTTAATATAATCAGCTGTTATTCATGATCAGTCTTATCAAAGGCCTTAAAGAAATCAGTTTGACCGACATACACAATCTTAGTCTTTTGAAAGGTACTTAAGAATCATTTTTGTAATCAAAAACAGTTAGTCTTTCGTATCACATCAAGAGCCGAATTATCATTTCCATAGAATGGGGAAATATTCTTCTTAAAAGTAATGCAAACGTGGTGAGCCAAGTTAATGCGTTAGTAGCACTTTGGTTACTATCAAGATTTAACAATTCGGATAAAACTGTATCAATTACAAAACGAAATATTGACAATCTTGGGTGTCCACCGCATTGTTCTTATGACAGGAATTAGGATTACAATTTTAATTAAAAACACATCAAAGAAAAAAGCATACAAATCACGCGTTGTGGTAAACTGAATAATAACTTTAATTATTGGTTTTTCCCTATCACTGACCACTGAAATGTTCCATTTGATTACGGATTGTGAGATCCCATTCGTAAACTTTACTCTAAATATGTGTATTTTTTCCCGATATAAAACTTTCTATCCTGCATCGTCATATTTTGACTGGTCTAACAGAACAAACAAATTAATTATATTCCAACCAGATGATCTTATTGTGCCGTTAAAATTTTTCCGCTGGACATACTTTCACGATTACCAAGCTCCAATCAAAATGTTAAAACATTCGACCAAAATAGTTCCGTGTTTATTCCAAACGCAAACTTTAAAGTTGATCATTGTGTCATCCTCGCATTGTCTACCGTTGAAATAGAATACAATTTATCAAAGATTGGACATCTTCAACAATTTAAAACTAAAAACTAAAGATGAGACATCAAAGAAGATTTCTAGTTTCTGTACATAAAAATGCAAGCTGATATACGCAGCAACAATAAAGATTTTAATTTAATAACATTAAATAAAAGTTATAAATAGTAAATTGAATTATTATGTATGTCATCCATATGTTAGTTCTCTATGATGATCAATTTATGTATATTATTTACGAGTAATTATATGACTGGGTTGTCCTATTTAGCAGTTATTAATTCCTGATGATGATGTAATTTGCGCGCTGTGATACACTCAAATTAGCTGAGTACACAGCACAAAATTAAGATAAAGCAGACAAAAATGAGGTCATTCTACCGTTACATGGGCGGTGTGTCATCAATATTGCACCCTGAACAATAAATATTTATAAGGTATGTACTTCTATATAATATACTCAGCCATATATAAGTAGATAAGCTGTTAATTTACAACAATATAACTAAAGAACATTGTTATGCTAAACGAGACACTTTAAATTTTTTTAAATTAATTGAAATTTGAATATGACGTCATTATATGGGTGTGTTATATTATAGTTTATTATTTAAAATCATATCTATTAATTTTTTTGTCAATATTGTAACGGCAATACGAAATTTCTTATAAGAATATTAACGAACCGATTAAGTGTTTGTGTGTGTACTTTCATTAGATCGCATTGAGCCAAGCGGACACCTTTCTCTGATGTTGATATATCGAGTCGACCCATTTATTTTAAAAAACTGTTGACTTTCACTATGTAATATAATTATTAATTAGTAGATTGTGAATTTTTGTACAAACATTTATAAAAAATATTTAAAGTACGGTTAAGCAATTAATTGGCTTTGTTAGGCCGCGCGGTGTTCTTCCAATTCCGCAAGTCATATGCAAAGAATGTTATACGAAAATATTCCATCGTTAATCACAAACTGTTTACGAATTGCACTTTCATTTTATTGATAATATAATGTTACGTATTACGTGCATTTTAGAATTCAATTTCCTTGACATTCTTAAGCTCGTTTTCTTTATGCGCTTTACCTATGCACTTTGCGCATAAAAATACCTTTCATTACAGAAAAATAAAATGTTAAGTGAAAAATAAAATTTATTTTCTTCGACCGTTTATTTATAAATTTATCCATCCCATAATTGCTTGATACTTAAATATAAAATTTGGGTTATAAATCTAAAACGAAAAATTGTTCGTTTGACATGTATGTGATGTGTGCAGTAGGTATTTGTGCCAAACAGAATTAATGTGTTTTGAATATCAAATAATTTTATTTTATTTGCGCGATACTACTATTATATTGCCTTTACCTACCATACTCTGACAGAATCAGTTTAGAATGTCGGCAGTTTTAATATGTATACAGATTGTTAAAAGCTACTATTGGTGTGCTAACAATTTTACTCTGTCGGTTTCGAAAATAACTTTACGGACAAATGGCGAGCAGAGGCCAAATGGCAAAACACACGACACACATAAGGCTGACATGGACAAATGATTAACAAAGTCAAAGCATCAACAGAGGCAAAATAGCAACACGGAGAAAAATTCAACATGAATTACGTTCAACAAAAAAGTTCCTTAAAAAAAATACGATAGTCGGTATCGGACGTAGATATGTAATATGCAAAGAATTTGCTGACATTTTAATTTTATTTTAAAAATTAAGCGTCAGACATATATAGAGTGTCACAGAAGGGTGGGATTAAACGAAAAAGACCATAAAAGAAAGTGTTCTTTTATTTATCTTCATTTTTTGAAACGATAAAATCCGGCTATTAAGGCTGTCCAATAAAAATAGTTGTTGCTTCCCAAAATTTTTTCTTGATAGTTAAGTGGTGCTGACGGTTAAACAATGTACCAAAGAAAGTCGACCAAATATCAGAAAAATATACAAATAAACTTGACTTATTAAAAAATGAACTTAACAAAACTTCCGAGTGTTAAAATAGCTGGCTTGATTCGAAAATGAATCAAACAAAATTTATTGTTAAAAATTAGAAAAAAGTTTCGTAATTCGTAAGAATGCAGCAAGAACAGAGATTAACAGATATGATACCACAATCAGATTCGCTTTCTCAGGCAGCTCAATATAGACGATGATAGTATAATTAAAATGGTGACAAACAACCCATTGAAAACTGTTAGTCGTTTATCAAGACGTTCAGAAACGCCACGGGGCGCTGTATTTTAAATAGGAATCATTTGCATCCTAATCATGTGCCACGTGTACATAACCTTTTATCCATTGACAATGAAAAAAAAACGCAAAGGTGATGATATTAAATATCCACAATTTGCATTAGAGGCCATGTAAATTCAAAAAATATACGGCGGTATCATTTCCAAGACCTACTTGGAGTAAACATGTGGGCGAGAATAGTTGATGGTAAATTGTTTGGCCCATTTGAACTAAAACGTTGGATCATCCTACAACTACCTCAACGTAAATTATCCAAATCGCTGTATTAGTAGGTGAGGTACCATTCCATGGCCACTGCGGTCTTTTAATCTAAATCCATTCAACTTTTTTGGGGGGGTTTTCAAAAACAATAAAGAAACATTTGTTCTAATGGATTAAAACAAATATTATCCGGCGATGCCAATTACGTATTAAAACAAAAGTGGATACTTGTTATTTAAAATTAATAAAAAATAGTTTGTCTTATTAAATACCACTTACTTTGAAAAAATGGATAAAAATTAGGTTTCGAAGATGCTGTTATCATTTTTAAATTTACGTTTGTGTCGCATATTTTTCTGATAGTTGATCAATATTCTATAGCACATTATATTTCCTGAGTGTCACTTGAAATCAACTTAGGAAACGAACAGACGTCACAAAACCATTGTTTTTATTTGACAGAGATAGGGTTTATAAAAATAATTTTATTTGAAAGGTACACTCTTTAAAACCGATCGATCGACACTTCCGCAAAAAATACTTAAAGCGTAATAAATTTTAAACTATTAACATTTCGATAACATTTTGTTAGGATTCAGTTAGGATTTCAGCCCATTCTCGTTTAAACCATCCCTGTTAGCTGCTGTTAAAATAAACATCTAGCCAAAAGTGCTCATATATTTTCATAAATACGGAAATATAAAAAAAAATCTTTTTATACATAATCGATAAAATGATTTGATTGCAGGGTTGAGATGGGTCTCTCAAAGTAATGAGGGTTAATTTTGATTTTGCCCAATTATTGTCGATAATTTGGAATTGGAAATTTTTCTAGATGGACACCGATGTAACCGTGTCACTTCGATGGCACACGACTTGAAAGAATTTAATAATAGGATTGGGGGTATTTGATAAGATTATGGGAGTTAAATTAGTTCTGTGTGAGTTACGAAATGTAATTTCGAATATCCTGATATGTTATTCATATTAAAAAATTGTTTTTTAGAATTCAAATGTTTGAGACCTATAGTCCCATGCAAAAATTTTAATAAATGATTTTGACGACTAGATTCGGAATAATAATTTGGATATTAAATAACGACAACACACCCACCCCAAATTTGTAATCAAATTTTGCCTAGCGTCCAGGACCATTAAATTGAAATAGTGAGATACAAATAGATCAGGTAAAATACCGAATGACAAAAAATATATAATCAGAACTACCCCAAATAAAATTGGAATTTTACTTATAATGATGGCCCATCAGATTGATGTCTCGATTGATAAATTATGTAATCTATAAAAGTATAAAAATTAAAATCTTGTACACGCCTTTTAACGACATTTTTCGGTCGTCAAATGTATGCATAAGTTTTTAATTTGTTACAAACGTATCTTCACAAGGATAATTAATATAGAGGATCCAACTGGTCGGAAGAAAAGGAAAACAATTAGCAAACCATTCACGATATTATTGTTGTGATTTATTTGCCTTGTATTATTTCTAAAGTTTTCTTATGTTGCCCACTAGGTCCGTAAGTTAACTGAGAAACTCGCTTCTCTTAAAATTTCTCTTAACAAGTTTCCAAATATATTTGGGGACCTGTCAATTGCGATTGTTTAGTACTGCGACAAGTTGAAATTGTATTTTTAATGATAAATAATTGATTTAACACGTATATGTCTGTAAAAAAAATAATTGTATATTGAAATATAAAACATTGTAGGTTACCTATATCAACAAAATGTGTACTTTATGAAAAATTTTATCAGGTGCGCAACTAAATTTCCGTGTTTCATACACATCTGGACAGTTGTTAACAATAACCAGTTGTAATACCAGCACATATCGCAACGCAAAAATTTCTAAGAACGAAAATGTCGAGTTTTCGAAACAACATTTGCAAAAGCTTGGCTTTTCTGCTTCAACTTTAAAAAAAATGTAGATGAAGGTCATTTGCTTGAGAAGGCCTACGGCGAACAGCGAACATGCACCATTGAAAACTACCTGAGAAGATTGGCTTAAACACTTCAGAAGTGGCGATTTCGATATTAAAAACAAGATGCGGTCCGGAAGATCAAAAACATGTGAAGACGCCGAGCTGCAAGCGTTATTGGATGAAGATGATACGCAAACTCAAGATCAACATGCGGAGGCATTAAACACGATTATCCAGGTATTTCCAAACGTTTACATGCTATAGGAAAAATTGAAAAATGGGTGCGCATGAGTTGACTGAGAGGCAGATGGAAAATCGAAGAGCCACTTCGATGGGAAGATGAGAAGTGAATCTTTTTTAACACCCCAATTGTCATATTCGTCTCACGTCACTTTAGACGACTATAGTCACGTCACTTAATTTTTACTATTATCATAGTCGTTTCTTACGCCTATAGTCATTTTAGTCGACAGATGTCACTTCAAATGACATTCTTGTCGCATCAATTTTAAATGTGAGAGGAAGTGACTTGTAGTTAAAATGGAACGTAAAAAAATTTTATTTATAAATAATTATTGTTCATGTAATGTTTTTAATATTTTGTTGATGTAAAAATACATATAGTTAATAATTTGAAGATATTTTTTTTTAGTTTAAAAATTACAAGCTGTAAACAGTTTGAAATGCTAGTAACACTGATGGAAAAAATACGAATATAGCAAAAGGCTTCATGAGTTTTGGAAGCACTACTTGCACACTACTCATTTTAACGTGAATAATTTTTATATAATTAAAACAATTTATTATACAAAAACTGATTATACATGTGTTTTATATTCAAAAGGTCGTAGCTTTCACCTGGCGAAGCATCAACATCGACAGCACGGCAAAATCGCTTCGAAAAGAAGACAATGCTCCGCGTTTGGTGGGACCAAGAAGGGAATCGTGTACTATGATGAGCTACTGAAACAGGGCGAGACGGTCAATGGACAACACTACCAACAACAACTCATCAATCTGAACAATTCTTTACTCGAAAAACAGCCAGATCGGGACACGAGACACAAACGAGTTGCAGCACGACAACACTCCATGCCATCGCACTCCCATCGTTCAGAACGCCATCAAAATGCTGAGATGGAATCTGCTACCACACCCGCCTTATTTGCCAGACCTGGCCCCTCGGATTATTACTTGTTCCGGTCGATAGTGCATGGTTTGGCAGGGTTACACTTGGCCAGTTTCGAAGAAGTGAAAAATTGTGTAGATAGCGATGGACAATACTTTGAATAAACCACTTTTTACATTTCTATTGAAATTTTCCATTTTTCATTTTTCAAAAAAATCCGGAAATTTAGTTGCGCACCTAGTAAAATAATTTTTTTTATGACAAAAACGCTACTTAGAGCATTGAATGAAATAAATTAATTAATTATTTAATTATACAATCATTAGTTCATTATTTTTAATTCAGCAAAATAAAAATTATAATATTGTGACGTCTAAGATCACATATTGGATAGGTATTAAGATAAGATGTTTTCAAAGGAACCTCTTAACTAATCAGTACGTGTAGAATCGCAAAATAGTATTATGTAAGAGAAATCTCTTAATTATGAGACATTTCGTAGTTATGATCTCTGTGACTATATGTCAGAATGATACGGATAATGTCATTACATTTTAATCTGTCGACATCTATTGAGATATTGTTAAACTAACGATTTATTTATGCTTTTTTTCTAAAAGCTGGAAATGGTTCAGAATTTAGAGTAAATTTAGAATTCAGAATTTAGAGTGATCTATTGTTTACAAAATTTAGTGCTACTGCAATTTATTTGCAGCATTTATTTTAAAATATTACTATTCAATTTTAAATTTGTGAAGCAATATGACATTTAAGTTTCAAAGAAGGAAGTTGGACAAGGTGTAGCAATTGTATGAGTTCCTTGAGTAGTCCCCCTGCCTCACTATCACATAAACACATATGTACTTAAACATGGAACTATACGCTAGTTAAATTTTTTGTGTAATAAAAGAAAAATAAATCATGGCTTAATCATTTTATACGTAATAGAAACTGCTAGATTATAATTAAGCTTAATATTCACAAATTCATCTTTCCAATTTTCCTACCAGTGATCATAAACGTATCTGATAATTTGTCAATTTTTTATGTCATAACAATGAATACCATTTTTGCCGTTGCATGGTGTAATTACAAAAATTTGGTATATCGGACCAATTAAGTTTCCACTTGCTTATATTTCAATTTTGCTTGCCGAGTATAAATTGTTGTTTATAATATAAAATTTAATATCATAATTCCAAGCAAAAATTTTTATGAAAGTAATATGACCATAGAATAAAAATATAACCAGGGCAGACATTGCGTAGTCCAAGAAATGTTTTTCCTACCATAAATTTTTTATAGGAAACATAACTTTTAAATAAGAATATTTATAATTACATAATTGTTTATTTGAAATAAAAATATTCAATTAATAACAGATTTGTTCCTACCTTAAGTGAGTCAAGGTCAAAGAAATGAGTCGATATTTTTCCGTATAAAACGTCTTTTGTCGATTCTGTAGTATAACCTTAGAAAATAACCGACAAATTGTTCAAATATAAAATATAGGTATATAAAGCAAACCAAACCCTTCTCTTATAGGCGGGGCTTATATTACCACATGCTTTGTAATCTGTCACATCATTATACTGACGCATCTCAAACATAATTTTATTATAACACCAATCTATATCACTACCACTATAAATATTAGTGTTTTCTCTAGTTTCATTTCATTTGTCTGTACATTTCACTTTTTTATATTAAATGTCAAAATTGTCAACATCGAATGTACCCAATCGACCTCTATTTTAATTTTCGCTAGCTTTTACGACTTTAACATGTTTATTTCTTGCGACGGAATTATCATTCTTTTGAACCTTACACTATTAATTTTATGTTATCAAATTTTGTTTTCATATTTTTGTTACAGCTTGCCATTTGTTAATTTTAAATTTCACGCACACTGCTTTAAAATTCCAACTTAATTTTTTAGTTAAGTAACTTGAAATCTGTGTTTATATATCATCTGGATGCGATCTTGGGCGGCCGCCCAATTGTTATTGGGATTTTATGATTATCATTTGAACCAGCTTTTTCGTAACTTTGTACATTTATCCTTATTTTAGAACTCTCCTGCTGCAAATACAAAGATAAAAAGTTTATGTATTCTTAAATTGAATGTTTCAACAAGAAAACTGTTTTAATAGCAATAAATGATTTTCTAGTAATTTCGTTCTTTACTGTTTTAAGTCTGCAGGGAATAATCAAAACAGGCGAAATTAAGGTTAGCCTTGCTAAACAAAGTTTGGAGACGGTAACGTAAACATAGACTTATTTCATAAGGCCTAGACATAGACACATAAGGCCTGTTGTACAATTAAGCTATGTATTTATTTAGGGAGGTGAGCTATGTATGATTAGGGATCGCAGCTTCTCGTTTGAAATGCCGAAATAAATTAAACCGGTGTGGAGCTTAGTCTGCAAGGAGTATTATCCTGGTATACTTATTTTTACACTTTAGTGAAATATTTGATCCACTGCTCATTTGAACATCATTTCCGATCGTTGCCAATTATTCCAGTTGCAAGCCGTCGACCTTATATTATGTGCACCGAAATCATTGTGCATTTGAAGTTTCTGTGGAATCATCACGTTTTCTAGAAAGACCAAAAATCTGGATTGAACAAAATCGCGAGAAATCTGGAAATTAAATATCTCGAATGGGACAAAATCTCGAACTTAAAAAATTTTGAACGACATAATCTCGAAAAACTAGCAACACGTTAATTGGGTTCAAGAATTTTTTTAATTTAGTTTAAAAATTTACAAGAATTAACCTAAAACATGATTGATCATATCTTATACATATACACATACTCGTATTTAGTTAAAATAAAAATAAAAATAGTAATTAGGTTAGGCGGGATCTGAAAAACCGAAACCTTAAATCCCGAAAATACTGAAAAGACTGAAAAAAAAATTACTTTATACCGGGATCTTCCAATTAGTGAATTTGGTGTCGCTCCTATTTTTGACAAGAGAAAAAATTCTATGTCCCGTCATGTTTATAGGTCCCCACGAGATTGAAATAAAAAATTCGGAGCTAGCTAAACCGTTAGCCCCTACAATTCTACACGAACTCATTTTCAGTACTTAAACTTAATTGCAATTTAAAAACTATTTCAAATTTTTATGTTGTTTTGAATGATATAAGGGGTAAAACTTAATCGAAAGATTAAGTGATTATCTGTTACGGTTAATAACCAATGTGTTTTGCGAATTACGCTGTTTTACGAATTTTTTAAACATTTTGTTATTAAGTATTTTTGATTTCAGAATTTCAAAGTTTCGGGATTTACTTTTTCAGTATTTAAATTTTCAGTCAATTTCTACCAACATTAGGATTTACAGTTTCCTAGTCTTATGTAATTTCCTTGATGACAAAGTCCATTAGTTCGGGACTTTTACTTCCATTCCAATATGTGGTTTACTTCTAGCTTTAATTGGACTTTAAATGGAGATCGTTCCTGTCATTGTATAGCTAAACGATTCATGCCCTTTGGAATTCAACTTTGTAGCCTAAGTTCTGTAAGTTTCAGAATCTGCAGCGTAAATTTGTCAGACTCATTATGTAAGGATACGGGTTTATACTCTTTACGGTAACCGATTTCTTAATCGATCGTAATGAGAAATAATACAGTATTCCAATACTATTGATTGATGGATTCTGGTTAGGTTTAGCATAATAATATTGCTAGAACTTGTTTCAACTAGTGTCTAGAGACTCCAGTTGATATGTTTTGCTAGAACTTGTTTCAACTAGTGTCTAGAGACTCCAATTGATATGTTGATTAGCATTCTGATTGTGAACAAATTTCGGAGTGTTAAATTTTTCCTCACCCGAATAGAATGGATCATTTTAGTTTTTCTGTTTTTTTGTCTTTGGTTGGTCGTTTTTTGGTTCAAAGTGTCCCTGATAATGGTTTGGCTTAAACTACGGTTTTGAGTTCTACGTTTTCTTTCTTAGGCATTGTAAATTCTTACCTCAAGTTAGCTGGCTTTTCTCTCTCAAACTGCAGTATATTTTCCCTTGTAATACTACGGTGATTTTGGCAATTTTGATCCACGGTTAATTGAATTAAGCAGTGTTTGGCCCACTACACAATGCATTGGACCAGCTTCAAAGGAAATGGTTTAAGTATCTCTAATGCTACACCAGCTGGGATATTTCATATACGAAGATGATTCAACTACTTTACCTCTGCAGTTACCTTGATGAACTCAAAGCCATTTCCCGTGGCTGTTGGATTGAAGTTAATAATATAAATTTGATAGAATAATGCTGCGGTTATTCAACCGGCAAGTAAAAGCTAATATTTATTTACTAACTATATATTAGATATTTATCATAAAATTGTATGGTTGGTTCTTCCCGGATGAATAATGCTCAGTTTTTGTATCAAAGAGACACTCGGTCTGCCTTTACAATTTTAGGACCCATACTCGTTTATAACCTTGAACATGTCTAAACACATTTGTATGCACTTATATTGCATAATTTGCTTATAAAGACACGGAATAATTACCACATGCATTTTTTGGAGGCATGACTGCTACAGATAATTTAAATGATATATCGAACGTAATAAACACCTATGCAAATTATACAATGCCAACAATTCATCATCTTATACAATCTTTAAAAAAAACTAAGTAAATCTAAATAAGTAATTATAAGTCGCATTAGTCACCTTTAGCCAATGTCACACAAACAAACAAAAAATATGACAGTGACATTGAAAATGAAATGCTAATTGAATACATCATTAACAACGTATACTACTGTACTAAAAATAATACAAATTTTTCAGTTTTGCAGCTTTACTTCATATCGACGTTACCCATGCTGATGTCATAAATCATTTTGGTAGAGTGCTTAGGAGTCATTACAGATAGCATTAATCCGGAACGTACCCAAAAAAAATATTAGCATAATATTGTCTTCTGCTGTTATACCGCGTTTTATCTAAAATCGAACGCCATATGCATCCATTTACGAAAACTTATGTTTTGAAATCTTATTGTTATTAATCAATTTAAATATTTGTTCCTCGTCTCCAACTGTACGTAGAGTTTATGATTTTATATATTTCAAAATTAGTATGATTAATCCGTCTGTGGTAGGCAACAAAAGCAAATATACATTTAGAGTAGAGTACCGATTTATCTTATCTCTCTAAAATTGCGGTAAGGAAATATAATAAAAAATTATTTAACAAATTATTTTAAAAATACTCGAATATTTGTAAAAAATAAAGTTTATTTTATGTTCAATTGTTTTAGGAATGATTAAGTATATCATTTACGACGATGAATGGAATGAATGCCTCTTGAATGTATAAAGAACGACGATGATGCGATTTTTGTGGGTCAATTCAAAATAGTTTGAGCCTCAGCCAATTAAATCTATATATAAATTTAAAACATTTAACTATACATTGTTATATTCGCGGTTGTACGAGTACACTAAAAATATATTATTTTAAAATTAGAAATTTGCTTTTAATTAGTTTTTTTAACATTATTGCAAAATTTAAGTGAAGTTAAGAGGAAATAAAATTTATGGTTGGGTATTGAGATGATACGCGGTGTGCTTGACCGAACGTAAATTTTTTTATTTTTATAACTCCTGCAGTGGTTTGTTTAATCATTAACGACTCACGGATGTAAAAGTTGTGACATAAACTAAACAATATTGCATAATATATTATGGTTTTACATTTATCTTTGAAATGCTTCATAAATGAATCAGTTCCCTCATGTTTTTAACGCCCAAGGTTTAATTGCTCGAAAATACTTGATGTAATACAAATTATACAAAGGTTTTTTTTACTAAATAAACATCCAGAAGAGCGATGCTATGTGGATCGTTCATTTCCCTCATTTACCCCCCCCCCCTCCTCCTAGTGGGCTGGGCTTAAAATATATTTAAATCCGGAGTTAGAATTTCATTTTTCATAAGTAACAGAAATCGATTTAAAATACATTTTTAACAAAACACACTTTATAAATTTATAGGAGTAGACACACCAAGCGTCGACGGCGAGCGGCGAATTTAAATATGCATTAATGTGTAATATGTAATAAGTATTGCATAGAAACGATAGTATAAACAATTATATACCAATATACCAATTATTTATCGAATGAAATTGCATCCGCCGCCGCGAAAGTATATCCCACCCACACCAAGCGGCCAAAATTCGTCCATCGCCGCCGAACATAACTTAAAAATAATGAACTTCAATTGTGGTTCGTCATTCAAGTAAGCACTCGTATTATTTACCAATATTAAAGATGACTTGTTTTATTAAAGTCTAAAATTCTCAAAATTATCCAAACCAAAAAAATCACCGCACCGCTCTTGGTGTGAATGGATATGCGCGTCGTAAGGATCATTTGGAATTTAGCGCGCCGCGCTTGGTGTGTCTAGTCCTTAAACATAATATATGGCGGTGTCTGTGTAAAGGACATCAAAATAAAACGACCGTCTATGTTTAAATGAGAATAAATTTTATAATCCTAAAGCTCAATGATCAGACTATGCTTTACAATTTATTAAAGTAACCGATGATTCATGTAGAAATTTTTTCTGACGGACATAAATAGTAATCGCTGATTGGTGATATTAATGAATATGATTTGAACAGGAATTGAACATGAATTGAATAAGAATTGAATATGAAATGATTATGAATTACAGCAGACACATGCTCCGCAACATAAACATATCCTCAATTTTATGTGCAACAAATTCAAATTTCTAATAAAGAAATTAAAAAACGAAACGATAGATAAGCGACTCCGAGGTCTCTCTGAACGAAAGGATGGTTATTCCTCACTTTGGAAAGCAACGAAAGCATTAAAAAGCACAAAATTCGTGTGTCACCTATCACAAACAATGACGGATCCAGAGCTAAAAGTTACAAGCAGAAAGTATTTATAAACCAGAATTAGTTAAACATTGTATAAACCGATATCAGAGGCTCAAATCTGAAATAAATGAAAAATATTTAATCCCACCACACCAATTTGCACCGAAGCCTGGATAAGCAATCTTACATTGCCTGTTATCACATTTGTCTTTTTCGGCTATTGAGAGAGCTCCAGATCCACAGCTTACTTTCAAGAGCTAATTTTTCCAAAGGCGTAATACGCGTATTTATATTATTTATACATCGGGATAAATTGGTAATCAAGCTGTAGCACTTCTTTGTTGGATTAAGATTTCATATTTAAAATAGCAGCTACTTTTGACTCATCTACCTGTAAGTCTTCACTGGAAAGTACTTGTTCATATAACTTTACGGATTTCTTACATAAATAGCCTTAGCTTACTTTTATTCAGCTTACAGTTATAGGCGCGTAATATTTGAAACAAAAATTTAAGTTTGTAGTTTGTGGTTTCCTCATCTATATTACCCAATTTATATATTGGTAAATTGGCCAAAATTTCTACACCTTTAACTTCACTGGTGACTTCCGACAATTTGGAAAATTTCGGTTAAAAAGCAGATTCCAAATATTAAACGACCCTATACGTATCTTCCAAATGGACTTCAGAAACCTGTTAATTCACTACTGGCTTCAGTCAATTTATCTAGGCAGAATTGTTTTGCTGTTAAAATGCAGCGGCGCAAAAATTTTCGCTTGGGCAATATTTCGTCAATAGTTGCTAACTAAATTATCAGGTCGTTTTAATGTCTTGTTGAATGGCATAGGATGCGGGCATTACCTAAAAGAATTTTTACGAATGATAAATAAGATGTTACTCATCCATGGATTATGCTTTTCTATTACCCTATCCTAAGTGTTCACAGTTCATGTATTGTACGATTTTGACCCTCTAACTATCAAACAATCAACGTGTTTCCAGATGTATCTGAATTTCAGTTTAAGGTACGATGTTACCATATTATTTGACAGTGTATCGTCTTCTATCTCAGCTATTACCACATGTTAATTATCATCATCACTGCGGATGTAAATTGGACACCTTTATGTTGTGTAGTTATATTCACTAGTTCAAATTTTTTCTACAAACCTTTTCGTAACGATTTCTTTATTTTTAATATGAACATATTTTACCGAATGCTAAACACTTTTGTTTTTTAAATTTGAGGTACTTTGCACACATTTCGCATTTTTTATTTTTCGCCCCATTGGTATTATTGCGTTCCTTTGACTGGTCAATCGACACTCGAATTTTATTAACAGCGACTTGATTAATGGACATGGAAAAATCCTCTAGTGTCAACATTTGAAATTCGAATTTTCGTTATTTCCGATATTCTACAGATGTCGGTTACTTTGTCTAGTGTGTGTTCCGAAGTTTCCATTAACTTTGTTTTTAAATTATCATCCCATTACGATTTTATCTCGAAGAAGCTCATTTATCATTTCCATGTCTTGGTCTCAATACTTAACTAGTTGTTTTAATTGCAATTTAGACACGATGCGGTTTTAATTTTCTTTATTATTTCTGTATTTGATTCTTTATCTTCATCTTTTAGTCCAAAATGTATGTACATTTTCATTGCTGCCGTTTCAATGGCTGATAACATTAGACTAGGTTTTCGTGTGTGTCTATCTTTGGTTTATTTATCCATACCTGTGGCTGAACAATAATTACTCCATTTTGTTTCGAAGACTTGTATGTTCCCAAGTATGTCCCCTGTGCAATCAAGAGGGCTTGGCCATGGAATGTTTTGTGGATTTATGAACGTCTCGCTTCGAATTTCGTTTACCTTATTATTTAGTATTAGCAATTTTAGTTCATTCACCAATTGTCTTATCTTGTCATTCTGAGTTTCAAGAAAGTACATTAGCACTTAATAAACACATTAAAACACTTGTTTATTATTTCGCACAAAAAAGTGTTTTAATGTGTTTATTAAGTGTTAATGTGTTTCGCCAAGTACCAACGGCGCATAGTGTTAAAAGTATAAAGTACATTAGCGATTTCATGTCGGCCATTCTGTGATGAAATAATTATTTTTAACTACTCCTGCGACCAAAACCACTGTTTTATTTGTTTAAAATCCGAAAGTAAAATGCTTCATTATATCATGGAAAAACATTAATAAATTATGGTGTATTTTAGCAAAGCCATCTTTAATACTGGCCTGTGACAACTTAATTTTTTGTAAATGAAGTCACTTTATGACGACGACTTCTCTTTTACTATTGCTTTAATACAACAACACAAATAACTACTCGATTTTATTCGTTGAAAATTGACCACATAAAACAGAAGAGAAGAGTAAAATTCTAGAAGTGAGCAAATTACAATGAAAATGAACATACCTCTACGGGGTTACGTCATCGTTTTAGCGACAGGCCAGTAGTAAAGATCGTGTTGATTTTAGTCCCTAAAGACTCAAGTAGACGGGTTATTAGATATCTAATTATAAAAATCAAAATTGTTTTTCAAAAAACGAATTTTCAATGAAAACTAGACATTCGATATATTTTATGTAAGAAAAAAATGCATTTACTATCAACCACTTCGGCCTCAGTAATTTTTTGACCCAAACAATAATTTCCTATTTTACTCCCTTGGTACATAATCTACTATTTATATATGCTATAAAATTACTATTTCTATAGTTTCATAATTTTATATCTATTATTTTTTCACACCTGACACCAAGTTTTATTGTTGTAATTAATAAGAGATATTCAAGTGTACTAATTAGATTTACTGAAGCTTTAATCGCGAGCGTATTGCAATACATACATGAGGCTGCTAGTTGACTTGACAGTTCATACAATACAGTGGTATTACTCATACAAAAATATAGTATTGTGTATTCATAATTAATTCGTCATTTCATATTCAATTAATTCAATTTCGAATATGAGCCATATTCAATTCACAGTGAATACATATTCAATACATAGTCAATTCACATTTATTTAATATTCAACTCAAATCTAATTTAAATTTAATTCACGTTAAATTCTTAATCAATGAGAAAAACGGAAATTGTGGTAATGACGTAATTATTCAAAAGTTTCTTAAGCAATGAAATTAATTTTAATAAATTAAGTAATTAGAAACTGATATCATTAGTAAGAAGATCTCCAAATCCAGTATTTGGTAACGCATTGTAATTTTATTTACTTTGTAGCAGAAATTTGAACGTAAAATGATCAGTTAATCAATTTGAAATTTATTCGCCAGGTCGAATCTGTCCAATCGTCAATATCGACGTTATTTTTAATAAAAGAAGATATAGGGGTTTCCAATAAGAGTGATATGATTTCTTTAAAAAAAACACACTAATTGCTAACGAACGAATTCGATGAACCCAATTTTCGAGCACTTTTTCCACTAAATCAAGTCGTATGTCATGAATAACACGTTCAATATTGACTTGTAAAGCTTGAAGAGAGTTTGGTTTATTGCTAAAGACCAATGACTTCAAATAACCCCACAAAAAATAGTCTAATAGTGTTAAATCACAACTTATTGGAGGCCATCCAATATCACAATTTCTTGAAATAATCGAATCTCCAAACTTTTCTCGGAATAATTCAATTGTTACACTTGCTGTGTGGCACGTAGCCCCGTCTTGTTGGAACCAAATGTTGTCAAGATCAACTTCTTCCAATTTCGAAAAAAATACGGACCGATGATTCCACCAGACCAAAAACCACACCAAACTGTCAATTTAGGTAAATGTAATGGTTTTTCATGAATAATTTGTGGATTTTCTTCGTACCAGAATAGACAGTTTTGTTTATTTACCGCATCACTCAGATGAAAGTGAGCCTCATTGGAGAAGATGATTTTCTTAAAAAAATCGTTATCGTTTTTTTTAGTTGTTCCAAGGCAAAATCAGCAAATTCATGACGTTTACGGTGGTCCAATGGCTTCAGTTCTTGAGTGAGAACAATTTTATACGGATACAAACCCAAATCCTTTCTCAAAATCCGCCAGGTTGTGGTTTGAGACAGTCCCAGTACGACAGTACGTATTGTGAATCTTTAACTGAATTTTTCTTTATTTTTATGATTAGTTAACCATGGATTATTATCCATGGATTATCAGTTAACCATGGATTATTAGTTTTTGGATTATTATCATTTCTCTGTTTTAGTTCTGTGGATTCATTAAAGATCAAAAATATGAATTATGACATTTATTGAAAATGCTCGTACGATGAAAATCCTTTATTATTTTCGTAATCGTAGATATCTGCACGGCAAAATTCTTACTCGTCGATTTTCAAATAGTCCCTTTATCTAATGGGTATAATACTATTAGGCATTATATATAATACGATGATGTTGTCGACCGAACAAATTCTGATTTTAATTTTGCGATACTTCAAATTTTGTTTTTTATGGTCATATTATCTGCTAGAATCGTAATTTTCGGTTGCTGTCAAATGGTCAAAATGCTTCGTTGCCTTTAGTAATCAGGAATAATACCGTTTCATCTTTAATTGTACTGTACACATTTGCAATACCTTTCAAGATTTGAGCAAGTTTATTAATATACATAGGAATAAAATAAATTTTTTGTAGCATTGCCGTACACTCGTACGGTATTGATACGTGTTTGGTATTGATTAAGTGTCTATTGATATGCTTAACATTCAATGACAATCTTGAAACTTATACTGAAGGAGTACTGGTTTAGTTTCTATAGTTGTACGGTTCTAAGAATTTCTGGCGCTTTATTAATTTGAAGAAAAAATCTGACGGATACCCTTCCACTCTGAAATATAAAGATCATTTCTCTTCCTAAAGTCATAGCAAATCATTTTGCTAACTTTTTCAGTCTGGCTTTTACAAACAGCGATTTTGAACCCGATGAAGATTACTTTACATACATGAAAACCTTTGTTCAAACAACCTTAACTTCTATTCAAATCGATTATGAATCCGTGGTACAAAAGATTTTCAAACTTAAAGATGATTTCTCATCCGGTCCTGACGGTCTACCATCTATCATCCTAAAAAAACCGCATGATTATCTTGCTCAGCCGCTGACGACACTTTTTCAAAAGTCGCTCTCGCTTGGAATTTTTCCATCTATTTGAGTTCTTTTATAGTTCCAATCCATAGGAACGGCTGCAAATCAGACATCTGTAATTACAGACCAATTATAAAATTATCTTGTATTCCCAAGTTGGAAAGTATAGTGTTGTATGATTCACTGTGCTTTTATTGTAAACCGTTGTTTTTTGACAATCAGCATGGTTTTCTCAAAGCACAGTCCACGACCGCAAGCCTTATTGAATTCACTTCACAAACATTGAATATGATGGAGGCAGGGAAGGAGGTTGATGTTATCTTCACCGATTTTAGCAAAACGTTTGACAGAATTTCTCATGAAGTTATTTTGTTTAATCTTAGGACTCTTGGATTTCCTTCCCTCTCCCCCCCCCCAAATTCTCCGTTGGATGGGCTCTTAACTTAAAGAGCGTATATATCATGTGCTGTTCAGATCATCAGTATCAGCTCAATTCTCAGCAACATCTGGAGTGCCTCAAGGCAGCCATCTGGGACCGATTTTTTCATTCAATCTATCAACGACGTTGAATGTTTAATTAAAAATTTATCGATAACTATATACGCCGATGACATAAAGATTTACAAACGGATTTCAAACACCATCGACAAGAGCCTATAACAATTCGACCTAAATAACTTCTCCGCATGGTGTGCAAAGAACAACCTTGAATTGAACGTGGGAAAATGTCAAACAATCACCTACTCTCGAAAACGTGCAAAGTCCATTTCTGGTGACTATTATATTAGCAACGATACCGTTAACAGAGCCAGTTCTGTTTGTGATTTGGGTGTCATTTGTGACAGCGAATTGAATTTCAGGTGGTATCGACACTCCTGTTCTATTAGAAAATATCAATCTAAATGTAAATTCACGAGTTTTAAGAACGGTACCTGTCTTTCGAATCGACCATCATAGAACTTATTACGGTAAGAATGAACCCATTTCTAGAATGCTGCACGAAGCTAATCAACACTGCCACTTCATTGATTTTAACACGACGAAACGCACGTTAAAAAATATTTTTATTTAACTTTTTTAATCTATTGCTGTTATTGTTTTACCTGTTTTATCTCTATTTTCTGAAACAGCTGGAATGCGACGAATTTTGTTTCGTGTAACCTTTTCAGAACCTGAAACATAATGATACCACCGTTTGTCTCATTCAGGTTACTACCTACCGCTTTACCTTAGTCGATCATACAACAGACCCTATTTTAAAAAATCTTTAAGCTAGATAATATCAAATAGTATTTTCGCTTTTAACACTAACACATGAATCTCCGAAATTAAATTATGATGATTGATTGATTTGAAACGGAATTTACTAGACAACCTTTTTGGAAGTGCGCTGTCAGTTTCTGCTGTGAAATTATTGAACGAATATTTTAAAATTTACTGTTTTGTAAGATGTGTGGTTTGAAATGTAATGTGTGGGGAAAAACTAAACCGACGAATTCCAAAATAAAGTTTAGGGTGGTAGGTAGAGTGTTTGTACATTTGTAAATATGTGTAAGTGCTCCTTATTTTTGGACGTCGAAATATTTCACAACGGAATATCGACCTTCCGAAAAAAAACCATATTAATGAGCAATTTGTTTTTATAAGGAAAACGTCAGTAATGTTTAAATTTGTGGCTGAATCCATGTTTTTTGTAACTTGGATATATATTATGAAACCATAGCGATATAAAACGAAACGTAATCAATATGTCAACAAGCGCGAATGAATTATCTTGCTTACACGTCCTTCTCATAATTTTAATGTTTAACAATAACTCAAATTATTAATAAATTTTTTGTATTACTTCTTTAATTTATGTAAATTATGTTTGCAAAACTTACCAAAAATAATAAATTAAACGAATAATTGCTTTTGTAACGCATTCACTTTAATATTTGAAATGTATCCAGACATTTTGATGAGCGATTTTTTTACATCTGAAAAATAAAATGATAAATGATTTTGTAAATATAATTAGAATTACCATTGCAAAATAAATTAGAAAGTAGGTATAACGCGAGATGTTCAAGAGATAAATAGTTAGTTTTATGTCTTGGTATGCTAGTATTTGTGTATACGCGTGCTATTATATCCTAGTGCTTAGTTGACGATACTTTAAAATGTCGATTATTAAAGAACTGATTCGAATTTAGAAAAAATGTATCTGAATGATAATATACGAACAATTATTTAATGTTGGTCATTAATATTTTAGGAGAATAAACTTTAATTGTAATGAAACAGTGTATGTACTCTACTTCAAATACCAACGCTGTATGGATCCTTATGAATAATGAGACTTTATATGTGGACGAAATTCGAAATTAATAGAAAATAGACTCTGGTACTTACCAAAGGCTAGATATTAAGGATTTCTCAAAATTACCTCAAAGTGACTATCTAGTGTCAAAGGATTCAACATTTAAAAGTTGTTAACAATTAATTCTTTCTAGAACGAAAATGTCATATTGTAAAGATTTCTAAAAAGGAATTGTTTTGCCCTAGATTTGACCAATTTTACCAATTTCAACGTCAAAAAAATGTATTCGGCCAATTGACTAATACCAGTAATTATCGCTTAATTCTAATTAAATCTGAAATTATTTCTTTGACCCCAGGGGACCATAATTTGCGGTTGTTAATTTTGGCAAAATCAAGGTTCAAGATATGGTGAAAACGGCGGAGGTTAGCAAAAACCGAAATCCTTTATCTAACGAATATTTAATTTCATCACTTATTTTCTCTAAAAAATGGGATGCTTCAACATCTTATAATATTGCATAAACTATTAATAAAGCACAGTGCCAAATTTACGTAATCTCCAATTTCTAGTAGATTACACAAAATGTAACGAGATATGATGAGCGTAATATAATTGAATAAGAGAAATTGTATATAACAAAATTTGTGTACTCTTACTATGAAATTGGGCCATGATTTCGAGGATTATCTGCTGCCTGTAGAAATTGCATAAAAATTAAAATAAAGTTACAAAATTCGTGATTCCAACCATTCGAAGGATGCAGATTAAGAAACAAGATCACGTTAAGTGTATAGTTTACACAATTGTTTGATCTTAATATGGCAATTTTATTGCCTACAAGCATCATTTTATTGCTTCATAGGCGTAACCTATGCCTTGAAATTTAACCTAAAAATACTTGACGCCTTGGTATGTACGATTAAATTCGATTTGTATTAAGGAATTGAGATTTTAAAATAAATGTGGTATACAATTCTGGTGTTTAGAGATTGCATTTGATGCAAGGAAGTTATTGGACTTGAACACTTGGAAGAGCAATGCTAATTATTATTAATATTAATAACTAACCCTACAGTAGAGATAATATACATAATTAGAATAACGAATCGACCAGTGAAAATATTTCCTGGGTCTAACCATCCCGCCTTTCAATTTTGTACACTAATAACGTAGGAAGAAAATGTGATTTAGAAGGGGTGTCGTATTCATATTTTGGATAATTTATCAAAGATTATGTCTCGCTTCTTTGAGATAAAAATGGATACTATTTCACATTTTTTTGTCTGCTAAATTAAAAAATAGTGATAACTTCGTTTCTATCATCAAATAAATTATTTTCGATACTTGAACCAAATTGGAGAAAGACGCCTGATTCACATCTCTTCTAGTAAGTTGTGAAAGCAATAGAAAAGTAATAGTTGCTTTTCAGTCGACTAACCACGAGTACTTGTAAGTAGTTAGGTTTATATCTTTGCTTAAAAAACTACTCGCAACTACTCTTGCTATTTGGGCATGATTAGAAAGAAGTAGTTATGCCAAATTTATCCACTAGAGGAATCGATTATAAAATAAATTTAATATTTTTAAATTATTTTTTCATTTTTGTTGTTACTTTGAAACGAAAGTCGTCAGTTTAGCTTAACTGCATACAAGTACTTATAAGTACTAGCAGTTGGTTGAATGGAAAGCGACTTATAATTTACAAACGAAACGGTTGTCAAAGAACTCTGAATAAAGAATGTACGATTGCAGATAGTTAATAAAGCGCAAAAATTGTAAACTAACAAATTCGCGCAATTATGCTATAGTCATGAGTAAGCACATACGTCATTGATAAGGCGATTTGCTAATCAAACGACGTCGTCACATTTAATCAAATTGGTCA
Organism: Nephrotoma guestfalica; assembly: GCA_963691935.1. Lineage (NCBI taxonomy): Eukaryota > Metazoa > Arthropoda > Insecta > Diptera > Tipulidae > Nephrotoma > Nephrotoma guestfalica. Next base: position 216,475,298 of record OY829914.1, read on the forward strand.
TTTTATATGTCCAAAAAACATTTCTTATCTGTAAATTTAAAAATATTTCCTCAAAATGTGGAACTAATTTTATAGCTTTGAACAATTTCTCATAGAAATATACTTTCCGTCTGTCTACGGAAAAAACACTCTCTGAATCAGTAAAATATCAGTGAAAAAGTATTAAACAATATTTTAAAGAAGAAAAATGCAGGTCAATGTAATTTGTTACAAAATACAAGGCAGTCTCACAAGGACCATATTATCGCAAGAAGGATCTTTCATTCGCTCCGTAGAGGACAGGAAGGGAATAGCAGAACAACAGTTGCTTAATATTGTTATTAAACACCAACCTTATGGATAGCTATCGCTGTGCGAAGGAAATAGCTTCAGAATTCTAATGGGGGAACATTACCAATCACACAAATTCCATTTAACCAACCGTATGTCACCCATCAGCTAAATATAGCACAAATGCAGTTGTATATATAATCGAATCAGATTTAGATCAATCGGATAACATTTACATGTATACTTGATAGTAACATTGTTTCTCCCAACAAAATTTTTCTTTTATTGAAAATAACAGTTCTACTTGACCTTCAGATCGGAAAAAGCAGAGAAAATATAAGGTCCCTAAAGTAAACAAACAAGGAAGAGTTTCTTCTTAATTGAGTAAAACGCGGTTTCCGAAGGCATATCATCAAACATTGCAGTCAAGTACGGAGCATTCTCTGCGAATATCAAAATCTCCATGTCTTGCAAAACGAAACAGAAAATTAACAAAGCACTGATAACGCCATGTAACATTCGTTGTTATGTCCTTGATGCTAACCCCACATAACATATCGAGGCTCTCTAAATAAACGCATAAATGTTTACAGAATGCGACTGTATTACGGGGGCATAACTGAAGCACCAACCAGCCACTAGAACTTGCACCAAAGACAGTCCAGAGTCAACTCAGTTAGATTCTTAATATTACAGATCTCGGTCATTTACTTAAGATAAAATTTGTAGAGAATGCTAACGCCTATTTGAGAAGTTCTGGAGTCTAGCTAAGCTGAACGGAATTTGACTATTTCTTAATTCTTAATCAATAATGATCAAGTTATTCTGATATTCGGACGTAAATATTTAAGTGTAAAATGTAAAAAATTAAAAACAAAGAACCATTTTCATCTAAACTGCCATTATATTGTGAGTGTAACGTAAACGTTGATTTTAATAATTAAAATTTCTAAAAAAATTTATTTAATGAAAATTTTGTTAATTAAAATGATTCACATTTCCGTTGTTATTTACAATTTCGTAAGAAAATTGTTCGTTATGCCAATGTTTCACCCTGATTTACCAGATTTTTATTAGTGTGTAAAATACAAGCTTATTTAGTTCATTTGTAATAATTTACATATATTATTTCTTTGATAAAAATCAAAATCAATAAAAAATTATAAAACCAATGACAAAATCTAGAACAATCGTTATTTATAATTTTGTTTAGTTACAGAATTCGAAAACTAAATTATATAACAATACTGTGATTAAAACAAATATAGTTGGTATAGTTTTATAATATTTGTAGTAAAATATAAAATTATATTCTATTACCAAGCACGTGACAGTCATTTCACCCAATTAAGTGACCTAATAATTAGAAGGAAAACACAATTATTTGTTGGCACCCCATGGCAACAACTATTTTATGATATTCACGAAATGAAGCGCGGCGAGTAGATTTTGCTATTCTAAAAGTTTATTTTTTATGAGAATTGGCATTTCTTTTAAAAGTTGGCAGCAACTAAAAATATTTTCTAAAACTAAAACTATTATTCACCTTCTTCCATATGTTGTGCAATAATTACATAAAATAAATTACATTTTTGAAACCGCGATTAAAAATTATAATATTATTTAATCGCGTTTTGCATATTAAAGTAAAAAAAGTGATTGTCTCTGAATTTTGTAATATGCATTGCTATTTAGGTATAGCTAATTTGATAGCAATCACAAGCAAAAAAATGCATTGCATTAGTTAATTGCAAAAAAATTAATTTAAATTTGTATTTTGATAAATTATGTGTAAGTGTATTGTATATTATAAAAATGACATAAATTAAAAATAAACCAACAAGAGAATATTATGTGTAGGATGATGTGCAGTGCAGTTTTTGAACGTTAGTTTGAAGGTCTTCGGTTTCTATATGCAAATAAATAATAATATAAGATATTTATATACATTTATTTATTTCTTTGCTCATGTCGACAGTTGGCAGTCGGTGGCATATCTAAATTATATATCTACTCGACGACTGAATGTATTATAATTTACATTCCTAAACCTAGAAAAAATATTTCTGCAATTTGTCAAGCAGATCAAACGCGAAACTCGTTCAAAACACTATACATACTCGTATGTATGAATATATGTCAATGAATGACATAAACTAAAATTTCATCTCATCCGGATTTAACGACATTCGGGTGTTACAACGAAATTTTTCCGTTCTCTTCGAGGTTGCTTTAAGTAAATTTTACTGTACTACACTTACAATGTGATTCTGGTTAAGTAAATTAATTATATTTGAAGTTAAAAATATCCAATTGATTTGGTGTACAAAATATTATTTAGAAATTGAATAAAAAATAAAAAAGGCCAATTAATTAAGATCTAACTAAATAACAACAACGTGCTAGAGCTTCAAAAATGACTAATGAAAACTAGCGAGGTCTAACTATCTGAAGTATTCAACCCCAACCGTTGGTCTAAAAACATCAGGAATAGTAGAAAAATAAGCCCCAACTGGCGTAGGAGGATTAATTCTCTTGTGTCTTGGCTTGTTGTAGAAAAACAAATTTATAACTTGAAACTTCTATTTTCATAATAGGAAGGAGTCGTTTATTATAGTTAATGTCACACATAGGAACATTTATTTGGTATCCAACCATAACGTCGTAAATATTTAACCGTAAAGCCACATAATCGTAAGAACATTTAACCATGTGGCCACTTAATCGTAAGACCAGTTAATCGTAAGGCCAGTTAATCGTAAGTCCAGTTAATCGTAAGACCATTTAGTCGTAAGACCAGTTATTCGTTAGACCAGTTAATCATAAACCACTTTATCGTATCGATGCTTTTATTGGTTCCCAAACGATTATCTTATGGAGATTTTACAGTTCATCAAAATAAAATTATATCGTAATTAAGTAGATTTTGAATCAAGTTGCTCATAATGTATCTAATGTGACATTAATACTTGGTAACGGACCGCTATCCTTTTTTTGATACTTCATTAAGTTCATGCTAACGTGATTGTTTTTAGCTAGCACTCCCAGTGTATTCCACGTACTACTACAGCACTCAATAACTTCTGCCAGTCGCAGGTTTTTATTGTTCGAGCCATTTCTTTTTGATTCGCCAAAGGCGGTCTTCTGATTCTAGTTCTGATCCATTGACTTTCAAAACCCACAACCTGGAAGGCTCACACCTCCATTAAATCTTCCTAAAATAATTGTTGCTGTATTTGATGCAATTATTGCCGTGTTCAATAATTGCTCACCTGCTGGTTATTACATTTATAAGCTAAGTCGAAGTTGCATCTCCACATTATCATAGCTCAGCACCCCCCTATAACATGTAACACGAAGATATTTCTTCTCACAAAGTCCATACCTAAAATGACTTCACCCAAAATAATAGCAACCAGTTCTTCGTATATTTGAAAACTAATATCCCAGATTCTTAATTTCATTACCTTCATACATAGGGAATGGTACTGTCCCCAGCAGCAGTTGCAACTTCAACCCGTTGGTTGGTGGTATTTGTTCATTGATGAGATCTTTCACAACAATCGTGTAAAGTACTCCTGGAGTAATTAAACAACTTTTCTCTTGAACACCAGTTTCTGTTAAACTGCAACCACGTCGTTAACAGCCAGCTGCTGCCCCTTTAAGCTGAGTCGTTGAACTTTAACATGTTGAGCCTCATCCATTGTTAAAGCTTGGTCATGGTTTCCAGCAATCTCGCGAGAAGAGACCCACCTTGTTACGTGTCCAACAAGAACGGTTGCTGTTGCCTCAATAATACTATGACAATCAGTAAGTTCCGAGGCTGAAACAAAGATGGAACATCTAATGATAAAATTATATGCTTTTTAGAAAAAATTCCAATCTTCAAACGATATGTCTTGAGATAAGCTGGACCGGGTCAACAACACATGTTGAGAATCCAACATCTGAAATATTTTCAGACAATATGGAGTAAAGATTATTTTTTTGCATTTTTGGTATTTTGTCTATTTCATATAAACTGTTTAGACAGCAGAAATTTTATGTATAAATAAGACCTTTAAGAAAAAAAATAAAACAGAATTAAAAATGAGTAACAACCGTGCAGTTCTCACTCTAATTATTTTAACCCCACCAGTGATAAATTAAATAATCAGTATTCAACAAAATTGTATGACAATCCGACCATTAGTTTACAGTTCCAACTGTTTTAGTAACGCCCTTTATTATTTTCAAAACAATGGAAGATAATTAATTTCGAGAGTTGACTGTTTTTTGATGGGAAAAATACCGTTAAAGTAAACCAATTACTTGATAAAAGTTATAGGGACCCTACTTCATCGAAAACAACTGTCGAACGTTGCTTTACTGCACAAAATCGTGTTGGAATCGTGTTGGTAGAGATTACCGGACAAGTGGTGCAGTGGTTAAAGCTTTGGCACTTGGACCGGGAGGTGCTGGGTTCGAATCCCATCAGAGGCTAGATGCAAATCGAATTTTCATCATCGATTACGATCGGTGATGCTAATAAATACAACTAAGATCCTCTGATGGAGTGCAGAATTCCGTGTCACGCGCCGACCCACCTTCCATGTCAATGTACAGGTTGACATGGAGCTTGCCATGTGCAGGTGGTATACTGTAGTTGTGTGAGTAGGTGAAGTAGGTGGGTTAATGATGTGGAGTGAATGAGTGGTATCACAATGGGCCTAAACATTGGCCTAAGTGTGCAGTAAACAACCAATGAAACCTAAAAAACCTAACCTAAGGTATTTTATTCGAAGAGGAATGTATCTTGAGAAAGGAAAGACCATCAACAATGAATTACATGGCGTTATGTTAGGTTTGGAGGAAGAAATTGCGGAAAACGGCCCAAATGCAAAAAAAACGGTGCTCTTTCACCAAGACAATGCACCGTGTCACAAGTCGTTGACTATGATGAAAAAACGCCTCTTTTGAGGCCAAATATAAATTGTTGTATGAAAAACGTATCGAAATTGGAAGCGTTGGAATGAATGTATCACTCTTGACGGAAACTACAGTGCACAAAAAAAAAACGAAACAGACAATTTTTTCGAGAAAAATACCCAGATTTGAACGCTTGTATCTTGGCGAAATAACACCTTTCAAAAAAAATAAAATGCTTCTAATTGAAGGAAATTTTGTGTTCTTTTCAAAAATATGCCGCTGTTTGAGACTGTAAACGAACTTACTTGATATTTCATTCTCAAATCCAAATTAGCAATTTTATAGAGAATTTGAAAATGATGCTGTGGAAATTTCCGTGCGACGACTCCTTGTCAGTTGATTAAACTTCAACTCGCAACCGAGAAACGCAACCAAAAAATGAGACAAGCATATCAGGCGTAATTTTGGTGGTTCAAGATCAAGGAGAAAATAAAATTGTACAGTAAAAAATGTGGTTTATTTCAGGTATACTGCAACAAAATTCCTTTTAAACTTTACTATGATGTAATAAAACTAAAATCTACAAACAGAATTGAATTTTCAATATCGCGTTTTACGTGGTTTTAGGTGGCACATTTAAAACAATGTGCATATTTTGCCAGGTGATTTGTTGTCATTCTTCTTGAAGAGCATCTCGGAGTTCCTGCAAATTTTATTTATTTATTTGCTTATACAATTTTGGAAAGGCTACACGTGCTATTTTGAGCTTTAGCTCATTTACAACAGAACGAGCAGCCCTTAATAAATTACAAATGTAAGATAAATTTCTTCTAATTTCTTTGTAAACCGCAAATTCAATATATACCATTGTATGTTTTGTATCATGGTAACTGCAGTTATCGAAGCTTCACGAAAACTGTCCATCGAACAAAAGAGTAATAAAACAACTCGTAGCAAAATTGAACCTCCTCTTCGTCTTCTAATTAACATCTTCGGAATTTATATTATACTTAGGCCGACTAGGTCGCATGATTGACAATATTGAATCACTTATTCTTATTGTCTAATAAGAATATGTCTAATTGAATTGACATGATTAAAAATTAAAAAAATAAAAATTTAAATCTTGCAATATAAAAAAGTGACAGGTAGACACGAAAGTCAAAGCCAACTCAATTAAATTTGTTGGTTGCCTTGTCCGTTTTTTTACGCGCCGTTGCAACATATCCCAGACATGCTCTATAGGGTTTAAATTTTAACTTCGCGCGGAAGGTGGTTTATAAATTAATGCGGTGCTGTTGCAGAAATTGTGTTTAGTGTGCTGTGTGCGGCCGGGCATTATAAGCCTTAAAATTTCTTCCACATATTGTGTTGGTGTTAAAGCTGGATGTGTACTACCAAATCTGTCTTGTAATTCCACGAAATACCCACCCAAACCATCACCGTCTTGGTGGATGCCAAACCCTGCATCAGCCGTCTGATGCATACAAATGGAACCGCGATTCATCCGACATAAGGACATTACACCAGTCCCTCTGAGTCCAATTTCTATACGGCAACGTATAATTTCTTCGTTGCCGACGATGATTATCAGTCAGATACGGAGCTCCAGGTCGACATGATCTTAGTCGATAAGGTTTCAACCGATTTATTATCATCTATTTTGACATCCGGTTTTGTACTGGTACATTACCTTTAATTTCTTGAGCACTGCTTGTCCCGTTTTTTGTAGCATAACGTGCGATAGATCGATCCTCGATCTTCTCTTAGTGGTTTTTCTTGGTCGACCAGATCCGGACAACAATTTATGTAACGCGAACGAGCAATTGTTCTTTTCGATTCATCTCGCCTGAATCTTCAAATAACTATGCGATAAATTAAATTATTGTTTTCCATAAAATGGCGTAAAATTTAAAGAAACTTAAACTTTTATCGCAGAGTCCTTAGTTTGCAAAATCAAAAAGTGTACTTGTTAACGTTTATACGCTTTCTGAAACGTTTCTCGCTAAAACTTCAATAAATCGACAAGGAATTTCCACAGCATCATTTTCTAAATTCTCTCTAAAATGGCTAATTTGGATTTGGGAATAAAATATCGAGCAAGTTCGTTTACAGTCTCAAACATCAGCATACTTTTTTTTCTATTAGACAATTTTTATTTTACTCAAAAAGTCATAAAAAAAACAAACAAAATAAAACGGATTCCAGTGTCGAAAAGAAGACAAAATTTCCTTCAATGTCACAAAGATACAAGCGTTCAAATCTGGGTATTTTTATCGAAAAAATTTTCTGTTCCGTTTTGTTTGGCGCAGTAATCAGTGATGAATAAAGTCGAATTATGTAAAAAAAATAATGTTTTTAATAGGAGACTATTAATTAACGCAAAAGCAATAATTTCAGTGAAAGTCGTATTCGGTCTCTGCATCCTTAATTCGGTAAATCACAACATCCACGTTGGATCTATCCGTGTAATCGTGGGCATATTTGAATATGTTAAGTATTTTCAATTCAGCGCCTATACGCCTTTTCAAAAGGGAATTTAAAAATCACGAAATTTAAACGAAGTTGTTCCATCGTATATTGGTGGGTTTAGTTCATTCTGATGTACCGTCTGCAAGTAAAGAAGATCTTTCTCGAGTCGTTGACAATCGGCCTGAAACTTCTGTTTAGCCTTCTGAACATTCAACTGTACCAGTTCAATTTTCAAAAATATTTCAACCATTTTTTGAATACTTTTATTCATGGTTTTGATTTTGTTGATTAAATTTCTCTTCAGTTCTCCATTCTACCTCTCAACCATTTTGAAATTTTATGGAATTAAAATAATTTTGTAGAATTTGTAAATTGTGGTTTCAATAATTAAATATATTATAACTAATTAAACTTTTTTCATGATATAAGTGCTTCAAAGAAAATATAATTTTCTGATGCTACAGACCAAACAAATTTATCAATGTTACATACAACTACTTTAAGAGGAATGACGCTAAGACAAAGAAAGTATTTGAAAATAATCCTAACTAAAACGAAATAGCTTATGATAATCCTTAGTTAGTGACTGTGCGTCAGAATTGGGATGTAAATTAAAAAAAAAACGTCATGATTAATTTTACTTAGTCGTCTATTTACTAGCTTGAAATGTTGTTGCATATAACACGCTATTGTACATTGTCTCCACAACTCTGATAAAAAGGGAGTAAACGGCCAATAAACAAGTTTTGTTGTGTATGTGAATAGGTCACGAACTCCTCAAAAATATTGGTCAATTTCTTAATAATTTCAAACAATCGCATAAATTTGGCAAACTAAAAACTCAAGAACTAAACCCATATAACTCTTATCTTTATTCATACATAATGAATGGTGAACAAAAAAAAGCAATAAAGATGCACGGCTAACGAAGAAAAAAATCATTTCCAAAGAAATCCAATTCAATTGGGAAAAATGTAAAGCAGTATAGAGTGCATTGCACTCTAAATTTAGTTTTTGACTTTATATACGTATACACAATTTAAGGAATGTATGTATACCAAGTGTAACAGTATAAAGGAGTATAATCAGAATCACACAAAACCAACAAACGTTTGTGATTATTGAAGATTTTTTGTTGTAACACGACTTAAGGGGTTTGTATTCATGCTAGTTTAAATATTTGAAATTATTTTACCTAAAACGGGTTCAGCGTACTACACCCGCACACCAAAACTAAAATCTAATATAAATATGTATTCAATGTAATCATTTTAGATTCAATTACTGAATTAATCATAATATCCATAAAATTATTTATTACACAATTAACATGTACATCATTAATGCGTAACAAAATACGTAACGAAAATTGTCTACGTATTTAGTTGCGTATTACGAATTCATATTTTTTTGATGCGTAATAATGTCAAATAATATAATTTAATCAGTATTGCAACGTAATAGATAAATGTAAGAAAAAAGAGACGCACACAACCCCTCAATAAAATTATATACAATTCCGAGAAATATTATCAAAATAATAATAAAAATCGAAAAGGATTTACTGTTCTAATAAAGTATCTGTTTCATTTTTTATGGCAAACAAGTTTTCTGTAGAAGTAGAAAAATCCCATTTAAAGTCAAAACACTACACTAAAATATATAAGATTTCTTTGTGTTGAACAATAACAAACGTTTGTCGAAACTTAATGCATACGTCATTTGCCTTATTTTCTACATACGTAATAATATTTTTGTACCCGGCTACAGCTGATATATGAAAACAAAACCATGTGATCGTGTATACATGATTCGGATTGGTTCGCGATTCGAAATATTTTCTACTATTTTGTTTTTGGTGCGTGCGCTGGTATTGGAATTTTCATATACCATGGCAATATAAATTGAAGATTTTCCAAGCGAACAAAGAGCTTTGTGTATATGTGTATATGTATTGCGTGTATTGCTATATGTTGCTTATTGGGGTTTTATTATACGTTTTTCTTTCTTTTTATATATGTTTGCATGTATTTAATTTTGTTTTAGACTTTTGGTTCATTTTTGTTTTGAAAAATATACAGCATAGTCATGTATGGTGTATGACCTAGTTTGGTTTTCCCCTAGTATTTGAAAGATCCGCACGTATAATGAAAAATGGAAGTAATAATAACTATATTTAAAAAATATATATGACGAAATTACATCAATACACTTACACAAAATGCAAAGAAAGAAAAACAAATGAAACATGTACATTTAAAAACGAATTGAAAATCCCGTTACTTGTATTTGTTTAAGAAATCTGTATTTTGCGTCGTACGTTGCTGTTTGGTAAGTATAATATAAAAAAAAATGGATACTTGTTTAGCGTTTAGCTTTCTAAACTTTTAAAATTCGTTTTTAACTTTTTAGTTTTATGCTGCTTTGAAAGTAAATTGTAAAAATATTATTTAATGATTTTTTATGATTATTGTTATTAAAGAGATAAATTACAATTTTGCTTTATGTTCAATTCACCATGAAGTAATCAACAAGAGAATATACGCAATAAACTTGCTAATCAATCTATTGTTTTCGAACATAAATTATTATTTATAAACAACTTGACTAGATAATTGGCTTAAAACATTTCCCAGTACAATCATAAACTGAAAGGAATAAAAATCCATAGGTAGTTCGTCAAGGTTACTTTTGTGTGTAATTGGTGCGGTTTACAATTTTCTATATACCGGTACAATTTTAAAAATTGCATATCGCAGAAAAATACTGTAAAATAATAAACTAAGCATTATGCACTTTTAAACAATTATATTCAATTAGTAACCATGACATGTACGTACATATAAAGAAGTAAACTAGAAATATATCAATTTCAAACGGGAGATCTCTTAAGAAGGAGTTATAATATAATGTTTGTATACATAAATATATAAATTTCACATGCACATTTATATGGACAACGGTAATATAACCTGTTTATATAAAAATTTAAATCTATATAATATAATATATTATAAACTACAAAGTACTACATGTGCAGCAAGTACGAGTACATACATATAACTAATAATACCATATGATGTTTGAATTATTACAAAATGAAAAATTAAAGTAATACATAATTTTGAATAAAAGTATGTCACAGCCTTGGAGATGAATTAAAAACTGGTACACAATTTACAATTTTAGTAGCGAGCGGTGGGTACGAAATTTTCACAATCAGTTACGGTAACAAAAAAGGTTACCTAATAAGTAAGTACACTGGGGTTTTTCAATTTTTCATTGACAAATCCTAATCTAAATTCATTTATTGTTTTCATTGAAATTAATTGAATGTGCTTTCATAAAGAGTATAACATTTTTCTCAAGTAATTAAAAAATTGATTATGATTAGTAGATTAGCGTTATCTTTTAACCTTCTTGCTTCTCGGGGTTATATTTTATGGTTAAGGACTGGCACACTTTTTTCAAAGAGCTACCTAAATTTTTTTGTTTCATTAGGCGTACCTTTTGTATGAAATATTATTTTTGATAAGCAAACTTTCTTTAAAATTCTAATATTAATTCTAACCGGTAATAGAAAGACGAAATGGGTCTAATAAAATTAGACTCAAAAATTCTTAATAAAATATGTAGAATATTGTATTAAATTTAAATTAAATTATCAACATTGTGTTTTTATTTTATACTCTCACTTTATACCGATTACAGCCTACAGATTGTGATCTACTTTATTCACAGTGTGATTTCTTAATTTATGTGATATTAGCTCAAAATTTTGCTTATCTCAAAATTTGTATTTACTTGAAGGAAGGCATTTTGTGTCGTAAAATAATTTTATTAAGTAAATTAATTTCGTAAATGAACGAATTTTTTAGGCACCATTAAAAGTTTGAAATATTATATGCAATATTTCAAATAGCCCTTTGGAAGAAAGTTTCAAGGTGTTAATATTTGGCTATTAGCGCTATTCGAAACTGTTAGTTATTTTTCAACTTCCATTTGAATTATGGCCTCCATTCCCTTAGGTGTATCACTTCATGCGAAGTGACTATGGATCTTTTTGGTTTCTAGATGATAAAATCGAAATATGCTGAATAATTTCGTACAAAACTCGCAGTGATAATTTTTAAAATCTTAGTTGGCTGCCTTAGTTTGAAAAAAATTCTATTTATTTGTCGCATCAAAATTTTAAGTGATGGAAAGTGTCGTTTGAGGTGGTAGAAGTCATAAGAAACTAATTATAAAGCAGCATGCTAAGATTTAAAAAACAACCGCAACGAGTTTTACAAATATATATTTTGTAAGTTTCGATTTAATAATCTAGTAACCAAGAAGATGAGTAGTCAAGTCGCATGAAGTGATGCGACTAAGGGAATAAGGGTGTATATCTACATGAGTGTCTCAAATAACGCGTCTAATTACTGCCCACGATCGAAAACTAATGTTGACATATCTTTTTTCACGACCTGTGTTAAACGAAACATTTATGACAATTCTTTAATGTTCTATTGACGATTGTTAAAGTACGATAAGCGTTACTAGCGGAGGAAATGTAAAATAAGGTAGTTACACAAAAATTCATAAAATTGAAATAGTTTTACAATTTATCAGAACGAGTGGAATATATTTTGGAATAGAGTTAGATCCACATGGAACCAAATGCCGGTTCGGATATGTTAAACATTCATGCAGTCTAAGGACGGGCCGTCCTTAGACTGCATGAATGTTTAACATATCCGAACCGGCATTTGGTTCCATGTGGATCTAACTCTATTCCAAAATATATTTCTTATTTTTGTACTTTTTTATAGTAATAATCATTTATTGGCCTCTAAAAAAGGAAGATAGCTGTTTACAGAAAGACTATGTAGTTACGATTTTCATTCTGGAGATCAACCAACTTAATGGACTACGGATAGAAGTAAAATACCCGATATCATTGACTTCTTTATCACCAAAGGTATAGACGAAAACTACATATACTTAGAAAGCAGCGAGGGGATTATGTCGGCCACAGGCCGGTTATTATGACAATCAGCGCAACGATTGTTAAGAAAACTAGTCCAGCTTCGCTAACCAAGCTAATTAAAAATCCGATACAGCTAGAAGAAGAATTGAAACAACTCAATAGTATATAAACAGCGGCGTGGAGAAGTACTTCCTAAGTAAGAATGGCTTGGCAAAGAAGTCAAACGCCAAAATATAAAACCCAAAATTTTTTGTTCACGAATCCATTAATAAATACCTAAGTGGCCTTACTAGGGAAAAAGATACCGAATATTCCCTTTGGAAAGAGACAAAAAATTTAAAACGACCTAAACTACAAATTCCACCAGTTAAAAATGGAGTTGGGACATGGGTTATAAGTGCAAAGCAAAAAGCTTCGTTGCTTGAAACCCACCTCGAGAACACGTTTCAGCCTCTACCTAGACAAACAGCAGGGGAAAACATACCACCAGTATAAATAAAATGGATAACTGAAATATATCTCCTGTCGCATTACAAGAATTAAACGAAGAAATCAATCTTAACCTAAAACCCTAGAAATCTCCAGAATATGACTTAATTACAGGACCAATAGTAAAAGCACTTCCTGAAAAGGACTACGTAAACTACTTTAAATAATTAACGTAGCATTCAGACTTAAACACGTTACAAATCAATGAAAAGTCGTAGAAGTAATCATGATATCTAAACCCAACAAACCTAAATGACAAAAGTTCGTATAGGCCGATTTCATTACTTCTAGTTCTAATAATTTAAAAAATATTAGAGAAACTACCATACAACTATTCAACAATAGAACAAGTACACCGAATTACAAACATAATTGCAGATGTACTTGAAAATAAGAAAGTATGTTCAAATATCTTCTTGAATGTTGTACAGGCCTTTGACCGAATATGGCATAAAGGGTTGGAATATGAATTACAAAGAGACTTACCAAAGCAGATTTATGAAATTCTAAAATCGTGCATATCTAACCGATACTCTCGTGTTAAATTAGATGGTGAATACTCAGAATTAAAGAAAATATCAGCAGGAGTACCACAAGATTGCGTTCTGGGACCAACTTTATATGTTCTATAATCCTCGGACCTGCGAACAATAGAAGAGACTAACATAGCAACGTTTGCGGATGATACGGCTATCTTAGCAGTCGCCGGTAGCATAGAAGAATCCACAAGCAAATTGCAAAGAGCTACTAATATTGTCAGTACCTGGACGAAAATATGGCGAATAAAACTTAATGAAACAAAATCTGTTCACATAAACTTTACCAACAAAAAAGTCATACTTGGATCCAGTAGAGCGGAACTCTAGCTGAAAATATCTAGGCATGACTTTAGACACGAAACTAAAATGGAAGGAACATGTCAAAAAGAAAAAAGAGAAGAATTAAACATTAAATACAGAAAGATGGATTGGCTCTTAGGAAGAAATTCTGAGCTAACTTTACACAATAAATTGCTACTTTACCGGCAAATTCTAAAACCTGTATGGACTTACGGTATTCAGCTCTGAGGCTGTACAAAGAAAACCAATGTTGGAACTTGGAATAGCTAATACACCGTGGTACATAAGAAATGACAACCTCCATAGACATCTGAACATGGATTTCGTGAGAGAAAACACAAACAAGATGCTGAGATACGTCGTATGTTGGATAAGTCAACCCCGGTAAGACAGCTGCGAAGGAAGAAACCACTTGATCTACTAGAACCAATCTGGATCGACTAAAAATATAATAAAATTATAAAGAACAGTAGCCAAAGGGCTACCACCATCTAAACAAGAGTATAAATTATGAAAGATAAATTACTAGATGATTTGTAAATCAGTTGTAATAAATAAATATAATTAAAAAAAAATTATCGTCAAGAGATTATACCTCAAATGTTTTCGATCGGCTTTAGGTTGGGTGATTGGGCTAACCACTCCATAACCTCTACATTATTTTGTCTAAACCACACTTTCGCTTTTTGCGAGGGGGATTATTAGGATTATTATCTTGTAGAAAAAACCATTATGGATGCATTGTATTTTTAGCATACCCTCCCATACTATTATTAATATGTCAGCATAAACAACTTCATTCATCCAATATATGGGCTCAGATCCATACCACTAAAATATCTTATAATAACATACGGCATAGCCACATAAATTATTTTAACAGGTTTAGACCCTTTTTAAATTCGTTTGTCACAAAAGTGGCTTTCTTAGCTGTCCTCACTAACCACTGTAAAAACATAAATTTCATTCAGGCCAGTCACATACTCGTACGTTTCATCTTTTATATATCACATACAATTTATCTCACAGGTCACATAAGATTCATCTATGAATTGTCATGGCGTTGTCTTTGACCTCTTACATATTATTCATCTCAGACATGCTGCACACGAAAATTAATCCCATTTGTTGATAAATGTCTAAATACGTGCATGCCAGGCTTGACTAGTCCCTGATGAGTAGGTTTAGGAAATTTATGTGCTAAAAAACGCAAAATGTATAATTATTAGAAACTGGAAATATGTTACTAAAATAAAAAAATATGTGGTCAAAATAAAATAAAAATACATTTAGACGAAACTAATAAAATTATAGTTTAAACTGATAAACACAAAAATATCACAATAGAATTCATATCATTTCTGATTGAAAGACATTTTCACAAAATTCTTAAGTATAGTATGTAATTCGTTAATTGTGAACTAGATTCAGTGCCGAGTTGCAACACACAACGAACTACATTTTGAAATTAAAACTTTTCCCAGTTTGAACGTAACACATTTTTATACATAGGAAATGTCCTTTCTGCAAACGGAGATGACTATTACCTCCAGCAGGTGGTTCAAAAAAGGTTTTTATCGTTTCTAAAATTTCTAATCCAGCATTCTTCGATAGAACATTTTTATTATTTCATCGTCATTCACACGTTCAATTTAGCTAGCAGAGTCTTTCAATAAGTTGATTGTTCGATTAAGAGTAGTAAAGAAACTTTTGTTTTACAATCTAATCATCAGCATCTAATATTCCAAAATAACATTCGCTATATATCGCCTAGTGCAGTAGTCCTTTCCTCAATTGAATGCCACAAATATTTTGATTTGTATTTTCAAATTCAATTATCTGTTGGATGTAACGGTTTTATTATAATGTTTCGCGATATAGATTCATGATATGCTTTAGTTAGTATTTGCTTAAAAACAATGAAAATTTTTTATTGTTGAGTTTCGCTAAAGGAATTAATATCGGCTGCTGTCATTGCTAAGCTTAAATCTTTACTAAATTTAGTTAGAGTTCTCTCAGCCATTGTTCCGGTCGGATCGTCGTTGTTCTAAATCTTTATGTTTTACTGGCAATACGTTGATCTGAAATTTGTAACTTTTAGACGATTTATTTCGTTTTAGATCTTACACGTTGTTTTGATTTTTGGAATTTCTTGAAAATTTGAAATATCAAATTTAAATATGTTAAGAATCTTGTGTTTTAATGAAATTTAAAGAAAAACACGCGAAAAAATACTAAAAATGGTTTGATCTTAATGTTGCGATGTGGTATTGATGTTAACCACGGCCCTTATTTTACACGTATACTTTTAACCAGAACCCCTCATATGTTATTATTTTGCATATAATCATATTTAAGCGTTAAATTCGGAAAGAAGTCTGCATTCCAGGCAGACAAGGCAAAAATAGCAGAAAATGCACCACAATTATTATTTGCTAAGGCAGTCCGAAAGGACTGACATAGGCACGATTTGGACCATAGCCGTACCAAATATTTTCGTTTTCATGTACTTAATGAAGCTATCCAGAGTTTTAAACGAAGCGTGGAATAGGGGAGCTCCCAGAAATTTCATTCTGTACTAGATGGGGACAGGTGCAAAGCAAATGGAGTAATGTTCTTCCTCCTCTCCATCTTCGCAACTCCGACAGTAATCTTTTCAGGAGAATCCAATTCTGTTCGGTGTATTGAAATAGCAGCACCCACAAGAAAACTGATAATATACTTTCCAAATAATACCAGCCTGCTGGACCAAAACAAAATGAAATTTTGGTAAAATATGTTATTTTTCATGAGTGGTTATTGAGGCATCTGTTATTCGTTGGCCTCACAGCTTCCTCCTAAAGTATTCGTTTGCACGTGGCAAGTGTAATTTCAACATTTGATCTGCTTGGTGAGATTAAGCAGGTTGTACTTTGGTGAGAAAGTTTATCTGCTTTAAATTCTAATAATTCTCAATTCTCTTTTTCATAGCTTGCCTACTAGAAATTTATTCTTAGGTTGATACAGAGGTTTTGTCAGCAATACTTAGTAAATTCCCTGAAATGGTTCTAGAGGTATTCCAGTCGACGTTCTTCTAGTTTCCTTAAAATGTTTTTTGATTTATTTTATCTCCACTTTGTAAGAGATAGCAGGGATCGGAAAAGGAATTATCATCAAAAACATTCCAGTTCTTTACAGTATCCTTTAAAGTAGAGATAAGTATAATATCTAAGACTTCTTATCTATTACTGGTCATAAATGGTGGCTTACAACTAATCTGGCATTGAAATAGGGAGAATGATCACAAAGTGTGACTCACTTATCCAAACTGTGGGATGGTGGTAATTCCCGTAACTTCCTCGGACGAATCCAACATTTCTCCTTTGAGCCTTCATCAGATATTTGAATAATCCGGCTCAATGCTATGTATGCGTAGTTACCAGCCCTGTTGTAATTATTTGACACGATAATATTTAGGTTATTTTTAGTGACAATACAAAAACGAATTTACCGGCATTCTTTGCATGTAGCAGTGTAAGGTTATGAATCCTAAGTATCTGGTATTTCGTTCTCCAATACAAATTTTATCCGCCTGACCTTTATTTTGAGCAACAACAGGTTCGCTATCAGCGATAGGAACATCGAAAAAATGTGTTCACAACAACATGACCGAAGCTTCCGATTTGTTACCTTTGCTCCTCTTCTAAATTGTCGGCGTAACTAACTTGCAGTTTGGAGTACTTCTGAATATTTATAAATCATCCGCAAATAGAAGTACAGATAGATTAAAATGACATTAGATATTCGATCAATAAATATGAGAAATATCCACGAACCCACATGCGAGCCTTGTAGAAAACGATCTAATATGACTGCCTCATAAGACGATCATTCCTCTGATAGTGACATACCACACTTGAAGCATCTCCCTAAATTTTTTATGTCACTCCGCTCTAGACATGATACCCTAAATCCCGTTCACTCAACCAGTGCCTCTATATTTGCAACGTCCTGAGGATCGAGCCCTTGCTACGCCATTGGTTCAGTGGATAAATCTTGCTTGGCAGTACCGTGTCCCTGTTTCAATATTGTCACGACTCGTCGTAATCTTCTTTTTTCTTGGGTACAGTTTTTAATAGTAATTTTTAAAAAACCTTAAATAACTTCTGGATTTTTTTAAAGTTGTCCTAATTTTTTGGAAAAATGGGTGTTGCTTTCCATATAAAAATTCACGACTGTCAGTGTTGTTGAATGTAAGCTAAAAACAGTGAACCTAAGGTTTAAATATCGTTAAATTCACCGGTTCATCGTTTGATTTCCCAAATATAGCAACTACATTAAAAATAAACGTTTCTAAGGAAATTGTCGTTTTCGACAAATGTCGAAATGTCGCTATGCGATCTATAAAAACAATAAAACCCCAGGGCTCGATTAAGTTAGATATGGCTTGGAACTAATTTATGTAATCGAGTGCAAACTGAGTAACTAGTGAAGTTCAATAATGTATGACCTGCTATTGTGGATTTAAAGTTATTGCATATAAACAATTTAGCAATTGATGATGAAGTTGATATTTCGCCGTGGCATGCGATGTCTTCTCCTTGCTAATTTCTCACTCGAGACACTGATTCAGAAACTTTAAAAGTGTCAATTTCGTTGTTGAAGATAAGATTCAAAATTTTTCATGGTCGAAATTATAACCTAGCATGACTTTTCTTCGATTTTTTTATTTGTTTTCACACTGGGGCAGTAACAATTCACATGTCTAAGTCTAAACGTTGATTAATATGAATGATTGTGTATGTGCCCTGATATTGGAACTATGGCATACGGTACACTATCGAACAGCTCAAGTGGTTGAATGTTGGGTGCTTTACAGATCACATTTTT
This sequence comes from Nephrotoma guestfalica, assembly GCA_963691935.1. Lineage (NCBI taxonomy): Eukaryota > Metazoa > Arthropoda > Insecta > Diptera > Tipulidae > Nephrotoma > Nephrotoma guestfalica. Next base: position 216,494,117 of record OY829914.1, read on the forward strand.
TGCAGCTAATCCTTGAACATCGTGGGTGGTTGTATTTTTTGTTCTGTTGAGAAAATGGTTTGTTCACTCTTAAAAATTGTTCGCACATGCATTCAGTTAAATTTTCAACTGTGTTTGAATATGGATAATTAGAGTTGTGGTAAACTCCAGAAATCTTTTTATAAAATTTTATGACCATACAATTTTTGGACAATTTTGTCAAAAACAAACAAAACAGTTTCGTTTCTGAATATAATCATAGCGAAAAAAAATTTGGCTATAATTTTTATGCAAACAGGTAAAATGCTATGTGTTTTAAATAAATTGTTTGTCAATTAAAATGATTGTTCATAGGGTAATTTACAATTTGTTTCATCCTATAACCATGAAAACAGGGCTGCATGAGCACATCAAACATGAGAGGACGGAAAAGAACCGAATTTACTGTTAAACAGAATCTACAAATTATATAGCAGCTTGTGACGGCCCAGCTAAACAAACATTATGCAGCAGTTGTTAAGAAATTCAACAACGATCCATCAACTATCAGAAAAATTTACAAAAAACAAAATATGTTGTCTGATGCAAAATTAAACGTAAATAGAAAACCAAAACGGCATAACAACACTGAAGACGTGGTGAAGCACTCTATAAATGGTTCGTGGGTGCGTTAGCTAAAAATTTTAGCGGTGAGATATTGCGGTTTAAAGCTCTTAAATCATTTGCTCGTGATCTTAATTTCAAAAATTTTATGCTCACATATGGGTGTGTAGATAATGGAAGAAAAGACGTGGCGTGCAATGTCTAGCGGATCTCATTTCTCCAAGACAACCAAACATTTTGGCAGTTAAATTAGAAAGAAAGAATAACAATTCTTTTTTGCGCAAGCATGGATGGAGAAAAGCAACCAGTTTTGGTAATTGTCAAGTCTGAAACACCACGTTGTTTTCGTGGTATAAAACAGCAAACAGCAATGGCTACGGGAATGGGATAAAGCATTGATTTCCAAAAGTCGTAAGATCTTATCCAATTGTTCTGCTCATCCTAAGTTGAAATTAAATAACATCGAATTAATTTTTTTTACCACCTAATGTAACATCAGTAATTTAACAGTGTGATCAGGATATCATCCGTAATTTTAAGTTCCATTACAGAATATTACTTGTGGTAAAAGTGCTTGCATAAATTGAGTCTTCCACATATCAAATATTAACTACAAAGCTTGTGAAAAACACGATATATTGAACGTGCTACTTTTAGTTAAAGAATATTGGAACAAGGTTACCAATTTAACTACGAGTATTCAGAATTGTTTAAAAAAAATCGAAATTCTGTAATGATCCTTCAGATCTATTTGAAATCGATGAACCAGCACCAAATTTAAATGAACTGGACTTTGATTTTAATAATTATATGACAATCGATGAAAATACCGAATGTTTAGAATGAATTGAGTGCCCAACCTAATGTAGATTCAATTATTGAACAGAAAAAGGAAAATGATAATAATATTGTACCAAGTGATGCCAGCTACTTTTTTTTTTAATTTGAAAAAAATTGCAGCTGATGGACATCGATTCCGTGTGAAGAATATGGGAAACACGCTCCATCAATAAAAACATGTGAGTACTGGTTCCGCAGCTATGGTATCATAATACGCCATAATTGGCCTAAGTGTGTGACAGCAACTACTGAAACCTATCCTAACCTTTCGCAGTTTTAAAAGTAGCGATTTTGACACCAATGACAAAGAACGCGAGGAGAGACCAGTAAAGTTTGAAAAGGCTGAGTTGGAGGCGATGTTGAACCAAGATTCATATGCCAAACTCAAAAGGAGCTCGCTGAAACTTTGGGAATGACGCAACAAGCGGTTCAAAACCGTCTCAAGACCATGGCTATGGTGCAAAAACAAGGAAATTGGATTGCGTATGAACTCAAGCTAAGAAACCTCGAACGCTGTTTTTTCACGTGCTGCTCCAAAGACAAAATCGGACTGCTCCAAAGACAAAATCGGACTGCTCCAAAGACAAAATCGGAAGGGTGTTTTACATTGCCGGGGGCGAAAAGTGGATCCTCTATCAACCCAAAGCACAGAAAAACGTGGGGTAAGCCCGTGGGATCAGCTCGGAGTGGTCTACTATGAGCTACTCTGATGAGCCTAATGAAAACGTGATTGGATACTGTTATCAACAACAATTGATAACAGTATCCAAGCATATTATGGGCGTTTGAGCTTCAATGCCGAGCATTGAAGCTCAAACGCCCATAATATGCCAAAAGACATGACAAAGTGATCTTTCAGCACGACAACGCACGGCTACATGTGGCAAGATTCGCCAAGGAAACTGTTGCATATTACAATATGAATTTTACTTTATTCGAGTTAAAATAGCAGGCTGGTTCCTTCTATTAATTTGGGCCCCCTTTCAATCCATAATTTTGTAGGCGACTTTGAAATAGATGGAACTACCTGTTGTGGGCGAATAAAATTCGAATCCGTTGCCTGGTATTTTGAACTGCTTTATTTAAGAATCTTGCTGTTCTTGCCTTTGGCGGACATGTTTTTGGACTTGAGCAGTTGAGTTGTTTTTCTGTAATGGCAAACATCTTTATGTGTGGAATAATTTTGAATAATTATTGGATTGATTAATTAAATAGTCATTGCGTAATTGTTTAAATGTATCGGAATGGTAATAGTTAATTATTTTTCTAATTATTTATTCGTTGTCACTATTTGGTTTGAATTAAGGTTTTTTTATTCACTTAACTTGTGCAGTGTTACCGCTGCTGCACGCAAATGTTTAAATGTTGTGCTAGTGACAAGTAAAATAACAGTTGGAATATGTTGCAAACCAAATAACAACAATGAAACAGATTAACGTAGAAAAAGGTTGCTTTCGGATCCCCGTTTTTTTTAATTTGTAGTGATTGCATCATATTTGGAATAGCTGTGTTGTTAGACCGTTTTCCTTTCTTTTGGGAGATTTAAATTTAGAATGATATTGTAATTTTATTTTATGGAGAGGTTGAAGAGATCGCCACAAATTAGTTCAGTATTAAACTTAAAATACCGCCTTTTTATTAAAAGTGTCTAAGTTAGATTTTACTAAGTACGAGTATGTAGTCAAATTATTCTAAATTAATATAAGATTACGAGAAATATTATAAAAGTCAAGTTCGAATATTATTTTAATAATACTCGTATATCGATTATATACAGCACGTCCTCCGTCAACCCTACGAACAGTACACTTTGGAGAAAATTGACTGGTAAGTGATCGAAAAATTTAAGAAACAGTTTTTTTGGGTATTCCCATTGTTATTATTCAAGCTGAATTTTTTTTAGTTGTTAAGAAAATCGTTAAAATAAATAAGCGTTTTAGAAATAAAATTTGAATGTTATACATAAATTTTATTAAGATGAATTGATCGGTTTGTTATTTTTAATGGAGAATGGGGTAGAAAGGTTCATGTGAATAGTCATTACACTTTAAGTTTTTTGTTGTTCTTGTATACACGCACGGTTTGTTGAGCCTCTACGAGAAACTAGTGGCAGGGCCCTCCCAAGCCAATAAGTCTATACCTGAATTTTAAAACGTGTAAATCGCTAGGTAAGGCAAGGCGGTAACAGCAGTTGCCACACGGATGATTTGGCGTTCGCTAAAATTTTGGATCTTAATATTATCCAGTATTTCGTAGGAAGTATTCCTTTCTTATAAAACAAAACTATTTGATAAAAAATGGCATTATTTCGATACCAATCATATTGAAATTTTCACCAAAATTTTGAAAAAAAAAGGAATCCAAATATGAAATACACTAACTCGAATTAAAATTCCCTTCAGGAAATTAAAATTACTCGAGTAGGTGATTCAGAAGACAAAGCACATTCAACAAAAAATGGAAAATTCCATCAAAAATCATGCAAAATTTCCATTTGGAAAAAAATCAAAGGTTTCGTTTTATATAAAATTCAATGACTTTTCACAACACACAAAACAAATTTGTGATTTATTGTGTAAAAAATAAAATTACTAAGAATTGCGGATGAATAGTATAAGTGGCACTGTACTCGGCAACAACAAATATATGGAGCACAATTTACTATTATACTTATGTGTACGTATATGACAAAAAATGACAACATTATTTTTTTTTATTGTGACAAAGGAATTTACGAACAATGAATTAAAGTTACTACACTCTATTATAGTACACTAAGTACATATGTATGAAAATGTGGAACGTTCGGTTTATTACTTTATATGAAATTTAGTTTTTGTATAACAAGTACTCTAGCGTACTTGTATGTAGTATAAATTCTAACATTTTTGATTTCATTAAAATGCCAGCACCAATCAGCACGCATAAACAACACATATGTTGTGTATGTGTACTTTATTATAGTGAAAATTGAAGTTGTTTGCAACAAATTCAGAATTAATTGTTACATAAAAAATATATAAGAAGCAAAATACAAACTTTAATAATAAAAATTAATTGTGTAATAAATTTAATATAAGTACAATAGAGTAGATTCAATTTTCTTATGATTTTTTTTTTATGTTGTATGTATTATATGATTGCTTCACTCTTCAGCTCCGTTACCGCGCGCGAGAGCGCTTAATAAAATAATAAGAAGCGTGAATTTGAAAAATGCGGAAATAATTTTGCGATTTTTTTATTTTATTTTGAATTAAAAAAATAAATTTCTACAGCAGAAAATTGTTGATTGAATCTGATGATTTTTTAATGTACATTTCGTTAATAATTTTTATTTTTTTTGTTATTTAATGTACATACACATAATCGTATTTGTGAATATGATAGTGATCTAAAAAACCGCCAAGCAATAATCATAGTGCAGCTAGGCTAGGTACATATACAGTCATTTGTAATAATATTTAGTCAAGAGAAAGCATAACTATTATTATTATATTTATTGATTATAACATGGTCATAAAAGATTATGTGTAATCACGTCTTGTAAGAGAAAATTTATTACTAAATTTAGGATTATGTTAAGGAAGTTAGAGGTTTTATGTATGGAAATTTAATTGCATGCTTCAGGTTCAGGTGTACATGCAGATATTATTCAAAGATATATCGTTAGCAGCGCATATTTCTAAAATGGTGCCGCAGCGTGGAATTTTCCATGTTCTTTTAATTGTACAAAATTTATATAACGTACAAGTTTAAGATTACATTAGATTGCCGACTAAAGAGTGGATGACAAAGACACAGATAATATACATTCACCAATGGTTTTAACCTCGAAAACCAACATATTGTGACTGAAAATGGTGTGTAGTCCGATTTGTGTTTGGTAGTCTTGACCTTTATATCAGCAAGACATGCAAGAGCATCGATTCCAGATTACACAGGCCCTTTACCATGGACCTACTTGAGCTATGTTTTTTGACTGATGCGAATCATGTTTTCGTTACACAGTTTCCCGTATTGCATTCCAAAACTCAAATAAGAGAAACATTGTTGATAAATCTAAGGACCAACCCCTTCTTCGCAGCAATATAATTAAATGTTTTATTTTCGCCTTGGAGATAAATTATTAGCTCACATCGCTCAGAAAATGTGCGATGTGGCCAAAATGGCCACACTAAATATTGCTATCATGACATTTTTTACTCTCAGCGCAAAAAATCTCAAAAAATTTTCTCTTAGCCCCGAAAATACTTGCTACCACGATAGTTAGAAACTGTCATAACAGTCAAGATTTTCGGGGCTGAGTAGAAATAATACTTATAAAAAGTGAAGTAGGCCCAATTTTGATATGTAAGTGAACATGGCCCAAATTCAGTCTCAGAAAAATGCTATGTCAACAATAGTTATTACTATCACGACATTTTTAGTCTCAGCCCAATACCATTACACTCCAGAACCAAAAATACAGTCAAAACAATAGACTGCCAAGGGGAAATCGGTTGCAAAAAAGGCAAAGGTTGTTCTTTCGACTGGGAAAGTAATGGTGACTGTTTTCTGGGACAGTCATGGAGTTATTTAAATCGATTATCTTCAAAAGGGAAAAAGCATTAGAGGAGCATACTACGCATCATTACTTGACAAGCTGAAAGCAGAAACTGGGGAAAACGTCCACACTTGCAGAAAATAAAATCTTGCTTTACCAAGACAATACCGGACTGCTTGACAAACTCCTTATTTAGCAGATCTAGCCCCAAGCAACTTTTGTTTGTTTCCAATGCTAAAAATTGCGCCCGGAGGACAGAGATTTTCGTCAAATGGGGAGGCCATCACCTTCGTAAACAATTATTTGCAGAGAAAGGCGCCGAGTACTATTTGAACGGGTTGAAGAGAAGGGACCATTGCTAAGAGAAGTGTATAGACTAACATGGAGACTGAGAAATAAAAATAAATTTGAAGAAAAAATGTCTTGTATCTTTGGGTCGGAAATTTTTTAGACAACCCTCGTATTAAGACTCTTTAGAACGGTGCCCCTTATCTCCACCCCTATTATATTATTAGTGAGGAAACATTTAAGGGTTAAGCAGTCACACTTAAATAATTACAGATAAACTATTAAAATTGGAATTTGGAAAGTGATATACACTGGTGGATATACAGTGCTAGGAAAAAAAATTGGGCATTGGGCAAACATATTTTATTGCAAATTGGAGTCTTTTTTGCTAAAATTACAAAACTTTTGAAAGCAATTGGCTTATTGTTTCATTTTAAATACATGTATGACGTAATTTTTTGGAAAAAAATGTACCTGCAATTTAGGGGCAAATCCCCGAAAAATGCCAAAATATTCAAAATACGTTGATTGGAGTTAAAGTATTGGAATAAATTAAGCACCTATTTTTTAATTTTTGTTTTGTTTTTTATTGATTTATAGAAGTTCTATCTTTAATATTAATATTTTGTTGGGCCGCCTTTTGTTTTTATTACACCGATACAACCCCGCAACTGATGTGCAAAAAAATTGGTCACGCAATTATTTTATTTTACGCCTACCGTTCTTGGCCGTTATTAGGGTGCGGATGTTTTATTGCCTGTAATTTTGTTTTTGAGCATAAATAGTGCATATTTTGTGAGATTAAGTTATTCTGTAAGTGATCCTAGTCAAATAATGAATAAAGTGCAATTTTAGTTTAAAAAAATGAGAAAAGTTAGTGAGCAGTGTAAAAGCAATATTTTGATTTTGGCGCGGGAAAATTTAACCACGCGTGAAATAGCAGAAAGATTAAACATTCCGAAAAGCACTTTCGCGTGGAATATTAAAAAAGTGCAAGAGATGGGCAGTACACAAAGAAAGAAAGGCTCTGGAAGGCCTAGAAAGATAACGCCAGTGGAAGATCGTTTCATAATATTACAATGTCGTCGGAATCGTTTTAAAATTTCATCGGATATAAGACGGGATGTTGAGCGAGCAGCGGAAAACAAATTTCAGTCAGCTTAGTGAGAAAAAGACTTGTTAAAACTGGTTTGAGGGCACTTAAACCAGTCCAGAAGCCTGAGTTCACATTACTAGTGAAAAAAAAACGTTTGCAATGGACCCAGGAGCATGTTTTTTGAACTCCAAAGATGTGGAATAATGTGATTTTCTCCAATGCATCAAAATTCAAGCTGCATGTTGGAGATGGAAGAATTCTGGTAAGAAGAAAACCAGGCGAGAGGCTTAGCAACAAATGTCTTTTAAGACTTCCACCGGAAAATGAAGGAGTTATGGTCTGAGGATGCTTTTCTGGAAATGAAACCGGTCAATCGTCCATCTTTAGTTCCAGCAATACAGCAGCTGTTTATCTGCAGGTCCTACACAACGAATTTGAGCCTTTTGTGTTAAAGCTTTTTGGCGAGATTTGCAAATTTATTTTTCAACAGAACAACGCTCCGTGCCATATCGCCAAAGTTGTGAGTTATTAATTTTGAATTGTAGATAAAAAATTTGCCTTGCAGATAAACATAAATAATTTGTTAAAATCTTGTTTTTTTTCTTATCTCTTCTTTTAAAAGTAAAAAGTACTTCGAAGAAAGAAGTATCCATGTGTTGAGCTGGCCCCCGTATAGTCCAGACTTAAATTCCATTGAAAATATTTAGTCTATAATGAAACTAGAAGTAGCAAGGAAGCGCCAGAATCGATTCAAGCTTTAAAAAGTTTGTTGATGATGATTTGGGAATCCATTCCTCTTACGACTTTAAAAAATTTATCAAATTCTATGAATCGGAGGTGTATCGCTGTAATAAAAGCAAATGGCGGTCCAACAAAATATTAATATTAAAGATAGAACTTCTATAAATCAATAAAAAACAAAACAAAAATTAAAAAATAGGTGCTTAATTTATTCCATTACTTTAACTCCAATCAACGTATTTTGAATATTTTGGCATTTTTCGGAGTTTTGCCCCTAAATTGCAGGTACATTTTTTTTCCAAAAAATTACGTCATACATGTATACATTTTAAATAAAACAATAAGCCAATTGCTTTCAAAAGTTTTGTAATTTTAGCAAAAAAGACTCCAATTTGCTATAAAATATGTTTGCCCAATTTTTTTTCCCCAGCACTGTATACTGGTGGATATACTCTGGTGGAATTATAATTAAGCCACTACTAAAAACACTTTAGACACTCATTCAAATAGAACCATTTAATAATAATATTTCCTATCTCGCATACAATTTTCCTTTTTCCTTATTTTTATCCTTATAAAGGCGGAATTCCCAGTTATACATTTGAATTCCCTTCCACCCTCCCCCCTTTAAATAGAGCCTATAAATAAAACCGTAAAGCAGCGACGCTTGATGTTCTTTCGTGGGATATTTCACTGAGGGGCCATTGTGAAAATCGAAGGAATTATGGATGTCAGGAAGTAACACATCGCCTGAAAAGTTCCCGGTCTAACAAAGAAACACAATCTTTTTGGGGAAAAATCATTTTATTCATCAACATAAATTCCTTCTAGAGCGATACAATCAATCCAACGTCTCTCTAATATTTCGATGCCTGTTTTGTAGAATGATTTATCTTTGTCTTCCAAATAAGCTTCAGTTACGGTAATCACTTCTTTATTGGAGCCAAATCCCTGGCGCTTATTTTGAGGTCTGCAAACAAGTAATAATCACTGGGGGCCAAATCTGGCAAATACGGTGGATGCGGAAGCAATTCAATGTGCAATTTTGCCATTGTTGCAATCGACTTGTGACATGGTGAAATTTTTTCTTCTTCATTTGAGGTTGTTTTTAGCGATTTCTTCCTTCAAACACACCAATAACGCGATATAATATTCGCTAATGATTTTCTTTTTCCTTCCTCAAGATAATCAACAAATAATATACCATATGCATAACAAAATACAGATGCCATAACTTTTCCAGCCGACTGTTGTTCTTTTAGCCGCTTCGGACGAGGTTCATCGACCTCTCGCCAGTTAGCTGATTGCCGATTTGACTCTGGTGTATAGTGGTGGATCCTTGATTGTCACATACCGCATAAAATCCATTTTTTGCGCGGTACCCACTTCGAACACAGCTATCTCATGGATAAATATTCCTGCAAAATATGACCAACACGTTCCATTGATCCTTACAATGTCAGCTATCTCACGTAACTTTACCTTACGGTCTTTAAAAACAATCTCGTGGATTTTTTTATTTCATTTCGGGCATCCGGAACATGGTGGTTCATCGCTGGTTGTACGACCACGTTTAAATTCAGCATACCGTCAATGATGGTTGATTTTTGTGGTGCAGAGTCTAGATAACACTTATCAAGCCACTGCTTTACTTAAACGGTATTTTTTCCTATCCAAAAACAGTGTTTAATCAACATACGAATGTTTTTTTTTTCAATTGTTTTGAAATTAATAAAAGTAGCATCACTAAAACAACTGTAACTTGTAAATTTAATGATCGAAATGTCATAAAAATTTAACAGGTATCATTTGAAGGTTGGTAGAATTTAAAAATCATATTGGTGTTACATTTGTGGCACCATCTATGTGTCAGACCGGGAACTTCTCAGGCGATCTAATACATCGACATTATTTCCAAAAGTTTATTAGAGTTTTCAGAAGAACTTTCGCTTCGTTGGTGTTATGACAACGACCCGAAGCATACTTTAAAAATTGTTAAGTCATCGTTTGATCTTAATATAATCCGTGCCATTGTTTGACTAGCACAAAGTCCGGTCCTAAACCCCATAGAGAATCTGTGGAGCATTATAAAAAAAAACTTTCATTAAGTAAACCATCGAAGAACGAGTGATTATGCGTCCAAATTTAAGAAGTCTGGTATAGTAATGCACTAGAGCAATATGCCCTACTAGAGCAATATGGGTCGATGGTGCGAATATATATTGTGACAAACAGGTTTCCCGATCAAATATTAGTTTTAAATTATTATTTTCTGATTTTTTTAAATATAATTGTTAGTTTTAAAAAATGGCTTAATTATATTGCCGGCTACAAATTATTTTTAGTATTATTTTGCTTGATTTAGTTGTGATGAAGTTTGTTTATAAATGTTTATTATCTTTATATAGTAATAGTTAAAATGAAACAAAAAAAAATTAAATTTTCTTAAAATTGACTTTGAATTTGACAAGTAAAAACCTGTGATTTATTTTTGTGGCTTCTAAATCTAAGCACAGTTTAAATTTTTACTAAATTTTGGGTCTAAACATTTTAAAATACATTAATTGATACGAGGGCGGATTGAAAATGAAACTACCTAGCGCTAGATGGCAGCACAAACACAAAAATCTTTGTTTTTTAGAAATTGCGATCTGTCAAACGTCAGCTTTTAAAATTTCACCCAAATTCATCGATTAGTTTACTTGTTGTAGTCGTTTGAAGTAAGCAACTTTTGTGTTTCTTGAAAAATGGAAAAAAACAAATTTCGTGCAGTGATTAAACACTATTATTTGAAAGGGAAAACGGCGAAAAAGACAAAAGAAAACCTCGATAAACATTACGGTGAGTCTGCTCCGTCAGATTACATGGTAAAATATTGGATTGCTGAATTTAAACGCGGCCGAAGAAGCACTGCAACAATACCATCAACAGGAAGGCCAAAAGAGGTGGTTACTGAAGAAACATATCATATGAACGTGTGTTCAACATTTTGCATGAACATTTGCATATGAAAAAGCTATCGGCAAGATGGTGCCGCGTTTGCTCAGTGTCGAACAAAAACGAGTTCGACAGACCACTTCACAGCGGTGTTTGGACATGATAAAGCGTAATCCTGTTGATTCTTGGCGTCGATTAATTACTGTTGATGAAACGTGGGTCCACCACTACACACCTGAAACCAAAAATCAATCGAAACAATGGGTGGAAGCTGGTGGAAGTGCTCCGAAGAAGGCAAAGGCAGTGAAATCGGCTGGCAAGGTTATGGCCACTATATTTTGGGATGCACACGGAATATTGCTCATCGATTATCTTAAAAAAGGATCCACAATCACAGGAAAGTATTATCGTGCATTATTGGATCAATTGGTTGATGTAATCAAGGAAAAACGACCACATTTAAAGAAGAAAAAAATGCTCTTTCTTCAAGACAACGCATCGGTTCACACAGCATTAGATACGATGCTAAAATTACGTGAAATACACTTCGAATTGGTTGATCATCCTCCTTATAGTCCAGATTTAGCTCCTAGTGACTTTTTCCTGGTTCCAAACTTGAAAAAATGGCTCGCAGGACAAAGATTCATCTCAGACGAAGAAGTGATTATCGAAACTAACGCGTATTTTGAGGGGTTCCCGAAATCGTATTATTCAGATGGTATAAAAAAGTTGGAATATCGTCTTACTAAGTGTGTCGAACTAAATGGAGACTATGTTGAGAAATAAATGGTTTTTGGCCAAAAAAAAATTTGTTTTCCTTCTTATTTAGCTTCATTTTCAATCCGCCCTCGTAATTAGGAGGGAAGGAAAGGAGAGAATTGTTGTTTAAGTTAGGAAAAACAAATTTCAATTGAAAAACTATTCGAATTGTCTGTATTGTCAACATCGAAATGTAAACAATTTCAAAACGAAATCCCAACCCACTTCGGGCAATACGACAAAAAACCCACACACAATCATTCTGCATCACAAAATTGCAATTATGGAGTCAAAGGAGTATTTTTTCTTCAGATAGTATAGTAATTATTTCCCAATAGAAAAATGAAATTCGCAACTTAATATTTATTATTTATTTATTTAGGATTTATTTACATCATTTGTCGATCTAGATCGCATCAAAAACAATTATTCACGCCATTAGATAGTAAATAATACACAAAGGCGTACTGTCGCAAAATACTGTAATATATTCTCAGTAAAATTTCCAACAAATTAGAGACAATGTTATAGGTAATTATACCTGCGTAGTTAAAAAATAATCACCAAATTAATGACCTCATAAAAGCTATATCAAAACACCGGAAAACTCAAAGTTTGTTGAATAAACTTAAATTTAAATGTTTATTCTTGGGAAGCGGTTTAATACCCCTAATAAATGTTATGCTTCGAATACGAGAACTAACTTCACATTTTCTTTAAATCATTTAGTAAAACAGCGTTTTGTATCGAGCTAGGCATAGGGCCCTTTCATGTTTTACACAAAAGCAATAAATAAAATTTAACAAACACTTTAAGTGGTCACCGTTTTAAACCTAAACAAAGATATTCAGTTATACGACCATTATAGAATGAAATCGTTATCTCTCATCAAATCTCTTAAACTACTGGTTACATTTCGGCCTGCAATCAAAATTATTTAAATTTTAAATGTTATAGCATTGGGTGATATAAGAGCCAGTGTGAAAATTTTCTCCTATAATTGCGTGTCAATTGTTAATTTAAAAAAAGTGAAATAAAAAACTAAAATACCTTTTCCCAAATTAATCAAAACCTATTAAAAAAGAAACACCTTCAAAAATAAACTAATATCGTATATGTAATTTGATAGCATATATTGAGCAGGTGTTAGTGACTCTGTATAATAATGATATGTTTATATTATATACATCTAAACAACTTTTATTATTTGGGTCGATGTTCATCAAACCAACCAACAACATTACAAAGGTTTGATTCAAACAAACATCAAAAAACTTGTACACACCGCAAATACTCACATTACACACAATTGTGTTTTGTGTGTGGAATTAAAGAAAGAAATAATGCACACACGTATAAGCAAACAACAATCCAACAACAAAGCAATAGACAAAGATAGATGGTAATCGCGGTTATGCGTGAATAAATTTTTTTTTTCAGTAATACACACAACAAAAGATAGCATTAAAAAAAAGTTTTCTCTCCACAACTCGTAACATACGCCATATTACGACGGCAAACTGACCTTATAGTGGTTTTCTGTTATCTGAATGAAATAAAAGAAAGATATTTTGTTAGCAAATCGTATTCCATTTCAATTTTATTTGTTTGTCTTGTTGGTGTTTCGTGATAACATTACACAACAAAAAAAAAAATTGTGACGAACGGCGACAATCAAATTTTTGTCATATGATGATAAGACGAGTTTGCAAATAAAACGCGCGTTAAAATACCAAGCCATACAACCAACCCTCTTATGCGAACATAAATACTTGTTTACTGAGTACATTATGTAACCTTACTTTTATCCATTACATACATTAATTAGGTTGCGATGACGAAACAAGTGTCCTAAATTCTCAACAGCAAAAATATAAAAAATGATATTGTATCTGATAATAGAGGCCGGAAAGAAATATATTCTCGCTTCCGAATTTATTAAAAATCTAAATTTATTTCTTGCTTCCAAATTCATAGTACATGATCATGACACGAACATGTTTTATTTCCAAAAATACCTGTTACTTTTAACAAAACTATACAACTTTTTCACAAACGTACGATCGGTTTTATATTATTATTTAAGAAAGAGCAAGGTTGATCTTGCATGGACATGTTTTGATAACATTTATTTATTTGTTGTTTTCTTTAGTATTTTGTTTAACAACTGGTTGAATGTCAAACTACCGTATTTAACATCCACTTGTGACAGACAAATACCGCATATTGATATGGTTTATTAATAATTATGTATATCATTATACCAAGATGTAAAAGAAGATATAGGAAATAGAAACTTGAAAAGTGATATTACCCCAAAAATTGTTGATATTTAATGTATAAGACATATAATATGGTATAATATAGTGGCTATTATATATTGTGAGAGAGAAGTGTGAAAGCATTGTTTTGTGCAAGCTTAAAAAAATTTACTTTTCAATTTGAAAAGTATTGTTTTAATATTCGTTATTGAAGGTAAGAGGCGCTCTATCAACATTGAAATTCCGATGTTATTTGGAGGTTTCGGCGCACCAAAAACGACAAAATGGTAACTAAATGAGACTTTGTTTCAAAATATTGTGAAGGTGATCACATGCATGTCGCCTTTCAACGGACAAATAATGCGCAGAAATTTAATGATTGATTTGCCTAATGAAAAGTTTTCAGACCAAGGATTGGTCTAATTCACAAACTACATGTAAGCTCTGTAACTGTAAAATTTAATATAGTACTAAAGTGGTATTCATAAAATGTAACTTCGTTCTATAAACGGAAGTTTTGCTCTGTAACTTTGCAGCAACAATTTTGATAAAAGATTAAGATAAAGTTTATTTGCCTATGATTTATTACTTTTCTTATGTACGCCTAAATGTTGGTAATGCAATACATACACGTACAGTCGAAACAAACGAATGCCACCAATTGTACTAATATGTTGTTTGACAACTGTATGATACATTCTTATTTTTATTTATTTCTTAATTAATTTACATCAAATTCAATATTTTGATCATATACGAACATAGCAAATTGTATTTATAACGCGAGTTTATGTCAATATTCGATTGCCGCCATCGAATTTGATAGTATATTTTAAAATACCATTTGGTTTGGTTACAACGGTGAAAAGTCTACAGTTTGTGAATATCATTTATTGTATCCTTTTCTCTGTAAGCAATTTCTATAAAGTTGCAGCTATAAAAATTTTACATTTTCAGAATCGGGCCCTTAATTTTTGAGCTGTTTTTTTAAGCAGAGCCCGTCATAAAATCAAGCAACACTTGATGAGCCATTGATCATCATTTTCGAGCTGATTGATTGAGTTTTTAAATAAACCCTTGTTTTTAATTTTTCAAAAAATTCGCTTTTAAACTTACGAATTAATTTATAAAAAAGCTAATTAGAAAAAATGTTCTATTTCAAAGTTAATTTTGCGAAATTTTTTATTGTAAATGCTAAACATTTATTCTTCCTTTTCCAAGGAAATTTAAGTTCTCGGTAATTTTTATTTTCGTCTGAATACCGCCTGAAAACTATGTAATTTATAGCGAAATCTAAAGCTGCGTACCAATTGTCGGGTAAATCTAGAGTAAAATCGGGTTTAGAACAGATTTTTATATCAGTTTCACGCATTCGAATTTTTGAAAAATAAATGATGTAATTTATGAGTGAAATTTTTAACAAATAACAAATATATAATTGGACGCTTTCAGGTCCGCCAACTGTATACAACATGTTGAATACTGAACGCAACCGATACATTATAATTCATATGGCAATGCTGTTGAGCTAAATGTCATTTATTTCATCGGCGTTTCATGTCGATACATTTAGGTATTATAATTTTCATTCGTCATTTTTCAATGCCTTCTGAAGAGTATTCAATTAAACAAAAATAGCATTTTTTCAATTAAAATTTTTATTTTTAGTGTTGTAAGTTTCTTGTGGTAAGGTGAGATGTTCATTTTGCTTAAACGGAATAACCAAAAACATAGTATTTGGATAAGCGGTCTCGTTGATTCTGGGCTGGGCCAATCATTGTTTAACCCATTTAGACGAAGTTCCAAATTATCAAGATCACTAAGATTTTCAACTGGAAATATATTTCAGTACGAGAAGGAAAATGCCGAACTCCGTGAACAACTAAGAGAAATAAAGGAATTTACAACTAAATTGAAAGAAAAATTTACAATTTTAAAGAAATAGAATGAAGAACTGAAAAAAGCAGTTGAAACACGAGCAGAACTTGGGACGACACCTAGCCCTACGGTCGATGATGACATTAATCCATTACATACGGATGAAGAAGAATTAGAAAGAGAAACAAATTCAACATCCGGTTCAACATCCAACCGGAATCAAAGACCAAGTAAGAAAAGGAAAGCACAACACTCACCAGAAATGGCAGTAACTTTACCATCAACTTCAAAAGAGGTTTCTATAAATCAGTTAATCATTAAGAAACAACTAACTCTAGCACAACAACCAGCTAAACCAAAAGAAAAATGACCTCCACCAATAAATGTCGTCAGGATATCAAATGTCTCCACTATACAATCGATTATGAAATCGATTACGGTAGCCGAGTACAAATTCGTATTTCTAAACAATGGCGTCTGGAAAATTAATGTTGTAGACTTTGAAACCTATAGAGCTTTGGCTATATAGCTTAATTTCGAGGGGCATCAGTGGTTTACCTATGAGGATAAGAATGATCGCCCAATCAAAGTTATGGATAGAGGCCTTCACCCAACCTGCGCAATTGAGGACATTAGTGAGGATCTCAAGCAAAAGGGTTATCAAATAGAAAATGCCGTAAAGATCATTAAAAAAGAAAAAATCGAAACTGAACAAGGAGTTCAAATTGACAAAAGAGGGCTTCCACTATTTATGCTCACTTTTAATAACAAACAAAAAGTGAAAGATGTGTATAATATCAAGGCAATACTTAACATGAGAGTTAAAATAGAGCCATTGAAAAAATAGCGGGTTAATACCGCAGTGCAAAAAATATCAAGGTTTTAATCATACGCAGAAATATTGCCAAAGGGAGACTAGATGCGTGAAATGTGCCGGAAAGCATCATGCCCAAGTGTGCCCGGTTAGTAAAAATATTGCTGCAAAATGTGATAATTGCAATAAGCCACATCCCGCAAACTACCGGGGATGTGAAATAGCTAAGGAGCTACAAAGAATGAGAAATAAAACGCGAAAACAAATTCCAGGAATATCAGTAAAAAATTATCAAACTTCCACCAAAGATGTACCTAAATCTCATGCTAGTAAAACGGGAGAACCAAAATTATACTCGCAAGTAGTCATGACAAAACCAGATATTTCGGAGAGCACTACCGAAGGTACAGCAGTGCTCCAAAAGGTACTAAGAAGCATGGAAGCTCTTAACATTCGTTTAGCTAAATAAGAGAAATGCGTTCAAGCTCAAGCAACAGGTTGGATAAGCAAGACTCTCTAAATGAAATGAAATTCATCTCTATTAACATGATGCAAACAACAACAAATAAAATATTAAGAATAGTAACTTGGAATGCAAATGAGCCAATGCAACATATTCCAGAATTAGAAATTTTCCTAAATACTGAAAAAATAGATATAATACTGTGGGCAAAAAATAGTAACTTTATTCATAATTTTAAAATTCTTTATTTATTTCTCCAAATCTATTTCGCCCTCCTCAAAGTAATCCCCCCCGGCCTCAATACATTTGTGCTAACGGTTTTTCCAATCCTCGAAACAGTTGTTAAAGTCAATTTCCGGAATGGCCTCCAATGCGCATAGCGATTCACGTTTAATGTCTTCAATTGACTCAAAACGATTTCCCCGGAGCGGTCGTTTGAGTTTGCTGAACAGCCAAAGGTCACACGGAAAAAATCACGTAAAACCAATGCAGTATGAGAAGGTGCATTATCGTGGTGCAAAAACCAAGAGTTGTCGACCCATAATTCCGGCCTCTATTTAAGAATAGTTTCGCGCAAACGACGCGTAACACTCAAATACTATTCCTTGTTGACAGCAGCCGGGCGGAATGAATTCGGAGTGCACCACACCTCGATAATCGAAGAAAACTGTCAACATCACCTTGATTTTTGACTTGCTTTGACGTGGTATATTCGGCTTCGGCTCACCTTTGGCACGATATTCGGCCGATTGATCATGTTTCCCGGTCGTAAGCTTAGATCCAAGACTCATCGCCAGTTATAATACGTTTCATGACATCCTGGTAGTCGGAAAGCATTGTTTCACAGGCGTCAACGCGACGCTGTTTTTCCAAAAAATTGAGTGATTTTGGATCCAATCGTGCTTTCACTTTTCTTAGGCACTCTTCTTGATCCTTCCGATATTTCAACGATGTCAGTAAGGCCTCTGAATGTTAATCGTCGATTCTCGAGCACCAATTCCTTGATTTTATTAACGTGTTGATCATCAGTTGATGTTGATGGCCGTCCTAAACGTGGTTCGTCGTCAACACGTTCTCGACCCTCTTTGAACAATTTGTACCAATCAAAAACACTTGCTCGCGACATACAATTATCACCGAAGGCCTTTTGCAACATTCTGAACGTTTCGGCACCACAAAATTGATTCTGTATGAAACTTCTTTGTTGAATAATTTCACACATTGTAAAAATCGCCGAATGCACTTTTTGTACTTCAAAAAGACAAGTGTATACTAAACACTAATGATTATTTTGATGCGACATTTGGCACAGATGTCACTGACAGTCATACCAACATAGAAAAAGAAATATTTCGACGGATGGTTTTCCGCGCGAAATTTAAATTAAAAAGTCTTACTAATGTGTGCCCACATAGTAAGCCTAGTATCAGAAACCCATTTTACTTCAACTTCATATCTTAAAATATATGGATAGTTGTTACCACGCTATTCATCCAGCAAGAAGTGCAAGGGGAGGATCGTAGGTGGTTATGAAAGAAAA
The DNA here is from genome assembly GCA_963691935.1 of Nephrotoma guestfalica. Lineage (NCBI taxonomy): Eukaryota > Metazoa > Arthropoda > Insecta > Diptera > Tipulidae > Nephrotoma > Nephrotoma guestfalica. The sequence continues at coordinate 216,512,859 of OY829914.1, forward strand.
CATTAAACACATCTTAAAATTGAAGAGGAATTTATGCAAGTAGTCACCTTAAAAGTATTTATAGATAATAACAAAGAATATAGTGGATCGTCAATATATTGCCCCCTCAAGATATAATTTAATTAAAGAAGACTATTGTACATTATTTAAATCACTTGGATCAAGTTTCATAATCGGGGGTGATTTTAATGCAAACAACACCTACTGGGGATCAAGAGTAACCTCTAAAAAAAGGAAGAGAGCTGTTTGCAGCAGGAAGACTATGCAATTGCGATTTTCAATCTGATGATCAACCAACTTATTGGCCTACGGATAGAAACAAAATACCCGATATCATTGACTTCTTTATCACCGAAGGTATAGACGAAAACTACATATACCTAGAAAGCAGCGACGGGATTATGTCGGATCACACGCCTGTTATTATGACAATCAGTGCGCCGATTGTTAAAAAACTAGTCCACCTTGGCTAACTAACTAAAAAAAGAAAAACCTGCTGGGAGAAATTCCAGATACTTGTTGAGGATAATATTGATCTTCAGGTGCCAATTAAAAACCCGATACAGCTAGAAGAACTGAAACAACTCAACAACAGTATACAAGAAGCGGCGTGAAGTAGTACTCCCTCAAGTTCAAAGGAAATGCGCCGAAATTTATCCTCTAGAAGTTAGGGAACTGGTTACAGCAAAACGAAAAGCAAGAAAGGCCTGACAAAGAAGTTGAGAGCCAGATTATAAAACAACTTTAAATTTTTTATTCAATAAACTAATATATAACATTAATAAATACTTGAGTGACCTTACTGGGGAAAAAGATATCGAGTACTCCCTTTGGAAAGCGACAAAAAGATTAAAACGATTTAAACTACAAATTCCACCAGTTAAAAATGAAGATGGCACATGAGCTATAAGTGCAAAGCAAAAATCTTCGTTGTTTGCAACCCACCTCGAGACTACGTTCCAGCCTCTACCTAGACAAACTGCAGAGGAAAACATATCACCAGTATATAAAATGGATAGCTGAAATATATCTCCTGTAAGAATTAAACGAGGAAGTCAATCTTAACCTAAATACAAAGAAATCTCCAAGATATGACTTAATTACAGGACAAATAGTAAAAGCTCTTCCTGAAAAAGGACTACGTAAACTACTTCAAATAATTAACGCAGTGTTCAGACGTAAACACGTTCCAAATCAATGGAAAGTAGCAGAAGTAATTATGATACCTAAACCAAACAAACCACTTAATGACAATAGTTCGGATAGGCCGATTTCCTTACTTCCAATAATTTCAAAATTATTCGAAAAACTACTCCTAAAGAGACTCAAACCAATAATAGCAGAAAGAAATCTTATTCCTCCACATCAATTTAGCTTCAGAGAAAATCATTCAACAATAGAACAAGTACACCGAATTACAAACATAATTGAAGACGTACTTGGATGCAGCACAGGCCTTTGACAGAGTATGGCATAAAGGTTTACAATATAAATTACAAAGAGACTTACCAAAGCAGTTTTATGAAATTCTAAAATCTTACGTATCTAACCGACACTTTCGAGTTAAATTAGATGGTGAATACTCAGAAATTAAGAAAATATCAGCAGGAGTACCACAAGGTAGTGTTCTGGGACCAGCTTTATATGTTCTTTACACCTTGGACCTTTCAACGATAGAAGAGACTAACATAGCGACGTTTGCGGATGATACGGCCATCTTAGCAGTTGCTAATAGCATACAGGAATCTACAAGCAAATTGCAAAGAGCTACTAATATTGTCAGTACCTGGACCAAGAGATGGCGAATAAAACTTAATGAAACAAAATCTGTTCACGAAAACTTTACCAACAAGAAGGTCAACTGGATACCGGTAGAACTGAACTCTCAGCAAATTCTCTATGCAAACACGGCAAAATATCTAGGCATAACCCTAGACACGAAACTAAAATGTAAAGGGCATGTGAAAAAGAAAAAAGAAGAGTTAAACATCAAATACAGAAAGATGGATTGGTTCTTAGGAAGAAATTTTGAGCTAACTCTACATAATAAATTTCTACTATACCGGCAAATCCTAAAACCTGTGTGGACTTACGGTATTCAGCTCTGGGGCTGTACAAAGAAAACCAATGTCAATACAATCCAGTCATTCCAAAGCAAAGTCCTACGTGGAATAGTTAATGCACCGTGGTACATAAGAAATAACAACCTCCATAGAGATCTGAAGATGGATTTCGTCAGTGAAGAAATAAGCAAACACACACATGCGACGTATTAGTCTACACCAAAATGCTGAGATACTTCGTATGTTGGATGATTCAAACCCAGTAAGACGGCTGCGAAGGAAGAAACCACATGATCTACTAGATCCAATCAGGATCGACTAAAAATATAATAAAATTGTAGGGGGGACTAGCCAAAGGGCTACAACCCTCCAAACAAGAATATAATGAATAGTAATAAATAAATAGTATATACAAAAAAATAAAAAAAAATAAAAAAATTAACAGTGGATCAGTGCTGTCAATTAATTTTTCGAATATAGGGCTCTTTTTAAAGACACGAGCATCGTGCATTCTACCTGGACTACCAACATAAATATCGATAAATTTGCTAAAACAAAAAACATACATATAAATTAATGTACAGTTGGCCGTGTATATAGGTAATATTAATTGTAAGAAACTTACCTTGGAGTATTATTGGATGAAAAGATTTTCTATTATAAAAATCAACCGCATTTCCAGTTGACTGTGTTATTTGGATATATGATCCGTCAATCGATGGATATCCCAGACTGTGTCTTAAACTCCTGTAATAAAGAATTGTAGTACTATAATATCAAGAACTTTTATAAATATATTTTACTCACGTTTGAAATTTCCAGTTACTTCGAAAGTTTGGAAAACTGAATATGAACAGATTTTAATTCGGCAACTGACCGTATTATTTGGAGAAAAATTAAATGTCTCGTGCTAAGCGCGAAGCCGAATCTGTCGCTCGTAGACATAAAACACTCCTCTTTGGCTAAGAACTTTTTTTTTTGTAATGGCACTTTCCCAGTATCGCCCAATTTTTCCAGTAGAACATTATAGAGTACCTAAATTAAATCACAATTAATAATTTACTTTTAATCACAAACAATCCTTAATTATCAACCTCAAATATGTGTCTACTCATTCGGAAATGCTTATGAAAGTTATCGCACGTATATTGAGGTATGATTACCTCAAAATAATTTTGAATTCTTATTGGCACGTACATCGCCTCGCTGTTGTTGCATATTTTGAGTTTCCAAGGCAGTTTCAACCACCCCTATTACTGATTCTAAACAAATATTGTAGCTTTCGCTGAACTGCACAAAATTTATTAGTGAATCCATTTAAGTGCGAGGTTTAACTTAAAATATAATTATTTTTTTTAAATTACATTTACTAACTTTATATTATATATTAGAGTATTCAACTCACAAACAATACAATTATTTTAATTGTTGTATATGTTAACCATACAGATTATAAACGATTACTTTTATTTGTAACAATAAAAATTTTGTTCTCAAAACAAGTTGATAATAATGGTCAATCAGATGCATTCAGGTTGTATTATGTTGGCAATATATATAATAAGATAGTGATATTGATAGGTAGCCATATCATGTTGGCGGACCTGAAAGCGCCCATTGTATTACTGTTACACTGTTAAACTAATTTCTAATAAAAATTTTGAGTGAAATATTTTGAAAAAAACAGTTAGTGATTGTTTGAGTAGTTTACGGTTCGACTAATATTATGACGATCACGGCATTCTTCTAAGCGTCATCAGAAGATTACAATAAATTTATGTAGTAAGTAATAAACTGTCTATATACCACTTTTAACACTATGTGCCGTAGGTACTTGGCGAAACACATTAACACTTAATAAACACATTATACCACTTGTTTATTATTTTGCAAAAAACTTTTTTAAAAAATTTGTTCAAAATGTTTAAAAAATTTCTCGATCGATTTCGACTTGTTAGGTGATCATCAGGAGTATCTACTCTACGAGGATAATACTACACAAATATCTCGGATTAAACGCCTACAAGGTACAGATGACTCAGCAGTTGAAAGCAAATGGCCATTCGCTTCGATATCAGTTCCCTTCGTGGGCTATAGACCAGCTTCATAATGACGTCGAATTTGGTCGAAAATTATCTAAACAAGCAGAACTGCCGGATTTGGGGTTCGGAACGGCCACACGTAATCGTAGCGAAGCCAAGGCATCCACCAAAAGTAACTGTTTGGTGTGGATTTTGGAGTAGTGGCATAATTGGCCCATTTTTATTCAAAAACGCTGCTGGGAGGGCCGTTACCGTCCATAGCGACCGTTACAGAGCCGCGCTGACTACTATAGAGCGTCGATTTGCGACCATAAAAAGCTAGTCAGCGTGACTAGCTTTTTATGGTCGCAAATCGACGCTGTATATGTGAACAACCGTTGGTTTCCACAAGATGGCGCCACCTGCAATACAAATCGGTCGACAATCGATCTCTTGCGAGTCAAACTTGACAACCGAATAATCAGCCATTTTGGAGATGTCAATTGGTCTCCGCGGAGATGATATTTGACACCGTTGGACTTTTTTCTATGGGGTTTCGTTAAGGATAGATGTTATGTGGATAATCCAGAGACAATCCAGCTTTAAACCATAACATTGCGAGTTATTCGCGAAATAGGCGCCGACTTCATCGAAAAACATTATTAAAAATTGGAACATACTGTTTTTAAATGACCTATTCTATAGCACTCGTAATCACGATAAAAGAAATAGAAATCAGGCGTGAAGGTTCAACAATCTATGATTTTTTGCAAATGACTCGGATTATCATCTCCAATTCAGGACTGTTCTTTAGTAATATTTAACTGCTTTACTAAATGTGAGAAAGACTAATCTTTTTGAAATCTTCAAAACAGAAAGCAATTGATATAACGCAAGTAATACATCATGCCTTGCCTTACAGAGTTTAAGTGACAAACTTACAGCGGTCTTAAATAAGATACCGTTATATTTCGTTTTGTTTTGAATTTAAAAAAATATAAATTTAAGAACCTCAGAAATAACAAAACTATCCGCTCATAGATCCAACCTCTAAATATCAAAAGATGTGTAGGAGTTTAGAGGGCAGTGAATATGCTTAAAAACAGTAATCAGCGAGAAGAGCTGCCTTCTTAGCACACCATAAAAATGTGGGATCCATCGATGGGAAAAAATGTTAAATATAAAGCCAATAACACCGGCACAATGAAATTCGTAAATTTATTTAAATCCTCGTAAAAATTATAAAACAGAAAATGTGATATGCACACATTTGTGGGAGAAAGTAAAAGCTTTACTGCAACTTAACAAAGCTGTTTGTGTCAATCGTTAAAACAATACCGGAACTCTAGAGCAGTTGAATACGCATTTCGAAAAAGTTAGAGACTGGCAACTGCCTGCAAAGTCTAGTAATTCTACAAAAAACAGTACGAGGAGCATCGGGGTTTTCTTTAAGATCAAAATATCAGCTCTGCATGTAATGCCCTCCTGCAGGAGAACTAGAATTTACTTTTAAGCAGCTTTCTAGTCCTTGCTTGTGGTGAAAGATAACTTAACGAGCTTTTCCTATTCATCTTAGACAACATGCACACCAAAGGGAGAAATCTTAAGATACTATGTGTCATCAAATAGTGGTAGTAGCAAGTGTCATGCTTAGTCTATTCATTACTAGTCCAGTTGAATAATAACTGAATCTACTGTCTGGACATGAGCATCTCGTGACCACAGGTGTTTGGCTATCGATATATTTATAACTAAACAAGAATTTTATTCGCGAGGAGAGAGGGGGCGTAACACAGAAAAATAATGCGACATCATCACCATCGACGTTAAACAACCGTTGCTTGGCGTTGTACAAATTTCGATGACTACATGGTAACAGCACAAAAATAATTGTAAAATGGAAGGAAAACCCGAGATCACCCATCCAATCTGAAAATAAATTTGATAATGTAACCTTCAGGCGGTCAAATCTCTACATAGGATGTAACATCAGCGAAATAAAAAAAAAGGATTTAATTTGAAAATTTAGAGTTGCAGTGAGTTTTCTTCTTGTAGAATTTTTGACTCAAGAATAAAACCAGATTTAACAAAAAGAATTCTGGCGAATTTTAATCCCCCAGAAAATGGAAATTTTTTCATTCCACATACTTCGGAGTGATCATGGGGTGCGAGTGGGAATCTATATCTGGTTAAAGCACATTGGAGGAAAATGCAAGTGTTTGTCGCCCAGTGTATTCTAGAGTTGAAACTGAGATCGGCAATTATGGTTCTTATGCACACCACACGAACGTAGCTCTCGATCGGGTTAATCGTTACTGCGGATTAAGGAACCCAAACAATTTAATAATTAGACTGCGGTTTTCTGACAGATAATGTTATATGGTAACATCGAATCTAGAAGGAAGTAAGCAAAATTTCAACGGCTCACATGTTTTCGAATTTGATGACCCCAAGGTACGGAACATCAGTAGAAATATGAGCGGGAACATGTTCGTATATTTCTGATGGTATTATTATCCACCAATGGATTAGGTTGCTATGGCCTGGCGAGTGCCAAATTCGTGTTCTCACTTGTTGTTTATCAAAGATTTACCTTGGCTTAAAAGCCTAGGGAAGAATTACTACGTGTTCTAATACTAATTAAGATAATACTAATTTCGAGCATTGTGGAGTGAAGGAAGTGGTTTTTTTAAATTGCCTTTGGCTTGATTCATGATTTGGGAAACTCACAAAACGTTTTCAAAGCCTGAGTTAAATCTTAATATTAATATGCAGTATTTGGGTATTATTCGTAGGATATTTTCTTTTAGGGCACCGATATCCAGACCTCCATAATATTTCGTGGACTAATGGGTTGGACTATTGATCTAACTTAGACATAAAGAGTGATCCAGCAGGAGGTACTCCTTCCAATCGGGATTCATGCGTCACAACTGTCATATTCATATGACATTTGTGTTCAGTATTCATTGACATTTCACCATGAATAGACTTACGCGAAATCAAAGTTTACAAATTGTGGAAATTTATTTCAAAAATCAGTGTTCAGTGAAAAATTGTTTTCGTGCTCTTCGACCATTTTATGGCGTTCATAATCGTCCAACTGAACGCACTATTCGCGAAACAATCAATAAATTTCGAACTACTTTTTCATTATTGGATATTCATCAACCGACTAGAGTGTGTAGAAGTCGATCTTTCGTGAATATTGCTGCTGTAGCTGAAAGTGTGCGTGAAGACCGCAATTAGTCAATTCGTCGCCGTTCTCAAGCTCTGGGTCTCTCGTATGGCACATTGTGGCGTATTTTGAAGAGAGATCTTGGTTTGAAGGCATACAAAATACAGCTTGTACAAGAATAAGAATTGAAGCCGGTTGATTGATTTATTGAAACGAACTCATGAATTGGCCTCCAAGATCTTGTGATCTAACGCCGTTAGATTACTTTTCATGGGGTATCTGAAATCACTTGTTTATATCGATAAACCACAATCGTAATTAACGAAATATCGGCCGAAATACTCGAAAGAATGCTCGAAAATTGGACCTATAGAAAGGATCATCTAATAGTCAGTGGCGGACAACATTTAAAAGAAACTATTTTCAATCATTAAATGTCATAGATCGAACTTACGTCACAAATACAATTTTTGATTATATAATTGATTTTAATGCGTTTTATTTCAAAAAAAAAACTTCCGGAAGCTCTTATTGGATCATCCTTTATGATAACTTTTGCTATAGTACTGTATCTGCTACCATTCCGATGTTGAGATCTCGGTGTATATTTGTGCTCAGAATGTGCCAAGATGCGTTTACCGATCTCCTTAGCTTTTTTGCAATTTTATTATAATTCAAGCACAAGTTGAGCTCCACAATTGTTTTCCATATATCCAGATGAGTTGGAGTACCAATTTTTATACGGGAAGACTTTACAGACTAGAATTAATTTAGGATGATACACGATTACCCAATTTAATTTAACAATTTTGAAATTCATTTGTGGTGTTTTGTTTCGTTCCCAGGTCAATCATATACAATGTAGATCGACATAGATATTTAATAGTTTCGCATGGGGGTTTCATGAAACTATTTAGTTTCATCGGAGAACAGATATGTTTACGAAGAAATAATGTAATGTGTGCTGTTTTCTGCCCATTTTCCTTAATACTCAATTCGCAAAGCCACTAAACTATTTCCTCTAGGCGCAGTTTGTTGTATAAATTAAAAATAACACTGGACCCAGTTCACTGTCTTGTGAATCCTCTGCGTGTATTTCATTTAAATAGAAAAATGCTCTATTTCACCGACAATTTGTGGCTTAACTTTGTATATAAGTGTCTCATACCATACTTTATCGGAAGTTTGAGCGATGTTTAAAAATGCTAATGAACAGTACTCCTTTTGTACTTCAGTAAGATTTAGAAAAATACCCAGTTTTCATTACACCATTAGAAATGTATGTTATTAATATGAAACATTTCTGGAAGTTCTTTTATATTTCCGGTAATTAGATCATGATTAGAGAGATCATTTTTGAGTTTGTTTGCTAATCACTGTTTTATTTTCTCATGCAGCAGTTCCGACCGTTCATTATTCTCGTTCGGTGAAAATACCTTAGCAAAATATTGAGCTATATATTTGCTTTATCTGAGTCGCCCTGTTTCCGTCGGGGAGGCAAATTGGAGCGCATGATTGCGTAGACCGATTCAGTTTTCTTGTAGATTTCCACAGCGAGTATAATCTGTTGCTGCTGTGGTTGTAAGTTCACTTAGATATTTTTGGATCCCGTCACCTTGTTCGTTTATTATCGTTATTTTCTGGTTTATGATTGTTTGTTGCCGAATCTTCTGTGGTGGATGATGCTTTTTGTGATAGATAGGTTGCCGCATCTGCCTCTGCAAATGATGTTTCTGAATAGTTCCAGAAATAATTTTCAAATTTTTTAATTTTTATATATTTGGTTGATTGCTCGTTGCTCAATTCGTTGCCTTAGTGCCGTAGAAATGGTTTTATTATTCGTTTGATTGATAGCTTGTAGAGTATGAACAAGTATTAAGCAAGACTTTCCAAGCCGAGCTTTTCACCCGTTTAAAACTTAACAAATTGCCTTACACTTTGCCGAATCCTGCTGGCATTAGATAACGAGGTTCTTCCTAGTTAGGAACAAATGGTTATTTGTAACCGGTAACATTTTCAATTACAAAAACCATTTGATTTTATTCAATTTTAGTTGGGAATTTAAATCTTTCTTTGTGTTGCCAAACGTAATAAATCACTTACCTTCATGTTTTATTATGTAAAAATACCGCTTATTTGCTAATAAAATATTGTATGTGACTTTAACTCATATATGATTACCTCCTGAATTTAAGCAAACTTATAACCAGTATAAAATAAAAACGGTTAGACCCGCATACAAATTAATAATATAAAATCAAATTCGTTACACAGATTTACAGGTTGATCACCTGTATGGTGTACCGATTTTAATTTTTTTATTTTTGGTAAGAAACGTATCGAATTTTTATAAAATGTGAACAATGCCGGTTTATTTGATTTAATCCGCCACAATTTTTTGTATGATTACTATTTGCATGTGTTGTAATTTATAATATGTATTCCTCCCTGTTTAACTAATATACATATACTGAAATATTATCTAAATAAAAATATATACACTTTTCAACACATACACACGTAATAAAAATCGCTATTAAATATTTAATATGCTGTCTTCTTCTCAATTTCATTCATCCATATTTTTTATTTCACATACCCAATCATTTTATATGCAATAGTACATATATTTTATGGAGCGAGAGAGAGCTTAATAAAATTCTTCTCGATTTTCGCATTATATACCGTTTATATGTGTACGTATAATATATAAACAAAAACAAACGAATGCTGAATAAAGAAAACCGTTCAATCAGCTGTGTTTTGATTCGGTTTACAATACAAAAACAAGTAAAATAAAGAGAAACAATATATATATATATATATATATATATATATATATATATATATATATATATATATATATATATATATATATATATATATATATATATATATATATACGTACATCCATACATAAAAAAAAAAGATTTAATACAATTTGTATGAAACAGAAACAAAACAAACATATTTCTATCTCGTGCTGTTCTATGTATTACTCTATACTTTTATTTTGATTATTTTGTAATAAAAAATGAAATAAAGAAAAATATATGAATGTACCCACCGGCCGGGTATGACGCGTTGAAATAGATTTTTTAGTGTTGTTTTTTATATTATTAAACAACAGTTGGAATTTTTTGTGTTATTTTTGTTTTTATGTGTTAGTCACTCACAGTTATTCCTTTCGTTAAGGTCGTCTCTTATAATAAAGTAATATTATAAAAAAATATTTATTGTATTAATAAAATTAATTAGTGAATTTTTTAAAAATATATATTTAAAATAAATTCGTTTTTACTTTTAAAAAATAATTTTAATTTTTTTTTTTCGGTTATTCGTATTAAAATATAATTTTGTGTATCGGTATCACAAATATATAATAAAAAGAACATTTGTTGAAAAATATTAATTTTTATTTTAAAAAATTAGTAAAAATAAAAGGACAATATTGGATAAAATATTAAATTATGTTGTTTAGAAGTTTAAATAATAAACCAACATTAATTAAAAATGATTTATTTAAACATTATGTGACAAAAAGGCAAATAGTTTTAACAATAACAGCCACTAATAATAATTTAAATACTTTAAAAAATTCTCATAAACAAATAAATATTAAAAGTTTATTATTTTTAATGGACGAAGTTATATCGTGAAATTTTTTTTTAAGTTTGTTTTAATTTTGATTTTATCGTTTTTTTTTAAATCGTGATTTAAAGTGTGTTATATAAAAAATAGGATTAGATTTTAGAAACGGTATTGTTAAACAAATAAATTGAAAACATTAAAAAAATAAAAAAGTTTCAAAAAAGTGTTCGTTATTTTGTGAAGTGTCTAGCAATTAGAAAATGTCCACTGGGAAACGTTTAGCAAAACGATCAATTATTGGAACAAGAGTTTGTGCCCAAGGTATTGATGGATTTTGGTATGCCGGTGTAATACAAACGGTTGATACGCCATCAAGCTCACGCGAAAATAATAACTGTATTAATATTACTCCAAACACAAAATACACAGTGCGATTCGATACAAAAGATATGGCGCGACGCGGCCCCAAAAAAGAATTCCGTGAAGGTGAACTTATTGGACCAGGTTTTCGTAATATAATGGGAGTATCATTACGGCCTGGTCAAAAAATATTTATTACATATAATGGACGTGAAAGTGCTGGTGAAGTGTTACAACATGATATAACAACGGATGAAGTTAATGTTTCATTAAAACCAATTGGATATGAGGTACCCGAAATTTATTATCATTCATTAATAATTTATTTTATTTATGTGTGTCGAGGTCGTATACTATTCTTAAGAAATTTACAAATACCCAAATACAAATTGCTATATTTCTATGTTATATACCATCATACACATATTGATGGATTTGGAATGTTAAAATTGAAAGTTTTTTTACACAAAAATATTTTAAGCGAAAGTTAAAAATTAAATTTGTATAAAACATTTACCGGGCACAGGTGATTGTTTCGCCCATTACACCCAACCTCAATACGCGATTACACCATCGCCTATTCCAACTAAGATATTTTAATTAATAATTATTACAAATTATATAAGATTTATATATTTGTTTCACATACTTTCTTTTGGCATTTACCGATATGTACTTTACTATATTAGATCAATATTTTTAAAAAATATTATCACATACATGTAAACAATACACAAAAATTCACTGTAACCCAATTTTCGTGTTTTTTCACACTGGTGACCTATTTTACATCTACTTAGAATATATTTGTGTATAGTTATACATTTTTATTATATATTACATGGTATTAACTGACCTAAATAATAAATAAATTTTAAATTAAATAAATTAACAGTAGTTGCATATTTAAAATAAAAATGTATTTTTGGTAAAATACATGTAAATATGTATGAATACGAATAGCTTTGTATATATTCAATACATAAAGTACAAAAAAATCGTATATACTAAAAGCTTTAAATAAATTTCACGCATGCGCATTTCAGATAAACAAAAAAAATAAAAAAAGCTTTGTTGATGAGCTTTAATTGAAAAAACATTAAATTTATTAATTAATTTACAATATTTTAAAAAAACTCTATTTAAATCTAGATTTTGCGACCTTTGAAATTATTTTAATTCTTCGATAATTTACTAGTATTATTTTTTGTCTCAAATTCTAAGTTACCTTGATGCTTTTCCCAAGGTCAAATAATAATTAAGTATGTGTACACATTTTTGCAGTGTGTATATATTAGTATAGTAAAGGCGGTAGTATTTTATTTAGAATTATAATAGGTAAATTGTAAAACCAAATTGTTAAAAAAAAATGTTTTTCACCTAAATAGTAAAATACAATTCCCGTTGTATAACGCGGCCGCGCTTATGAATGAATTGTAATGTCAAATTTGTCTAGTGTTACCTTATTGGAACAGCAAATATCAATTAGTTCAGGGACTTTGATGCGTTCTCATTAATCGAGCACACAAAATTCTGAAATTCTATGCCTAGCATACTTACGTAATTACAAATATATCGCACGCTACATAACCCAATAATATTGGAATAAAATTTGTAAAAAAAATTTTTAAATAGGCGTGCGCAGTTTTATTTCTAGCTGCGAATATATTTCATCATGCCGAGAACCTTGAAAATCGTAAGCAAAAATTATAATACAAACAAAAATGAATAAAAAAAATTCTTATGTATGAATGTATTTCGTATTTTTTAAGATTTTTAATTTAAATAAATAAAATATTTTGCCGAATGTTTTACATCATCACTAAATACGCGCATACACTGTTAAAAATACTGATCATAGTTACAATTATAAGCAAGGCACACAATAGCTACAATTTTTGTATCTTGCTTAATTTAAATCAATTAACCTTCAACGACTCTTAACATTTTAACTGTATATGTTCTTATATACATACTTGCGATATAGTTATTATAATGACATAATGACGACAAAAATATATACGTCTAATACATATTTGTTTATATATTTTTGCTTCTTATTTTTACTGTTGGGTTGTTTTTGTTATTTGTTTTTTTTCTATTAAGATGACATTTTTATTATCATTTATAATTTTTATAGATCATGTGTTTGTTTTTGCAAAAAATCCAATACTTTTACAAATTTAAATTTTGTGTTTGCCTTTTTTTGTTACTTGACGACTTGCTATATTTTGATTATTTTATTATTCTATTTTTGTTAATATTCAGTAGGTGAATAACCAGCCTATATATTGCGAATTTGTATGTATCTTGCGTAAGGCAGCGGCGTAACAGTAATTTTTCTTTTGATTGTGCGATATTTGTATAGAATAAATTAATAATAAATTTTATATAATTATTATAAATATATAAATGTATGATTTCCGGTGTTCAGACTGCGTGCCAAACATGTTTAAGTAAATTTAGCTAAACTGTGAACCATGATTTATATCTACCTAATAAAACATAATTTGTCGTAATTATGAATCGCAAAATTAATGTTTACTAATGTTTATTGTTGATGTCTTCATTAATGACTTTTCTTATTAATTATAAATAATATAATTCTTGTTTTTCCAATTTTGTTTTATTTTCAAATTTTTCTAATCAATTATTTTAAAATTAGGGAAACTAATTTAAATTTCGCTTGCTACACGTTTAATTTAAAAAAGTTAATTTAAATTTTAAATTCTAATTTATGAATTCTAATTTAAAATATGTATTTCTCGATTTATTTTAAAAATAGTATATTGTGCAGAAGCCATTAAAATTTTAATTAAATGTAAATACTAATGTACGAGTATATTTCAAATAATCGGAATGTATGGTTTGATAATATTGCATAAAATCCCTGTTAAAGTATTTTATTTCCTCGAATCCTATTGAAATTTCTATTGACAAAACAAAAATAACTCAACATATAATTTTAAATGGGAAAGGGAATCGGCCCGATGAATAACTAATTTTTGTTTTAAACATAGCTATTTAATATAAGTATTTCAAGTATAACTGTTACATTTAACTGTTAATAAATGTTAATACCAAATGCTAGAAAGAGCTAACACATTTTAATAGATTTTTAAACCACAACTTTTAATTAATTTTTACAATTAATTTTTTAGTTGTCTCCAAATTTGTATAATAAATTAAACAGAAAGTAAACTTTAAAATATTATAAGTAAAAATAATTATTAACTAATTAATTTTTAAATAAGAATTTCAAAAATTCAAATTTAATTTAAAATTAATAAATAATATTTTAAATGTAAGAAAGCCCCTCAATCCAAATACGGCAGCTTTGACCGCTTTCGAATAACTGTTTTATGATTTAAAATAAATTATTTTATAAACACAGAATTGCCAACTTTCTAAGTTTAAAGTTAACAATTTACGGTTTTAACTTAATTATTTAAAAATTCAGTTCATAATAGTACATTTTATTTATTATTAAAATTATTTAGATTAAATTTAAAAATATAAAGAAATATTTAAAAAATATATAAAAATTTAATTAATTGCATGTGCTAATTTTAAAATCTTTCAATATCTTTGCATACTCGCATATTGCAATTTGTTAAATATTTTGTTTGATAATTAATAATAACAAAAATCAGTTCAATTTTAAACAAAATTGTTTCCGCTCCCAAATTAAAATTATTTTCGATAAACATAAAAATCTATTTCTAATTATTAACTAATCTGAAGACGTTATTAACTAACTTTAAAATTTTATTTAATCCCTATATAATTTTAAATCATTGTTGAATATTTTATAATTGTATATTTGTTTAAATCCGAAAACAAAATTTTCCAAATGTGAATAAAAGTTAACAATATTGTATTAACATTTTTATAGATTTTGATTAAATTTTTTAAAGTCGAGTTTTAATCATTTATTTACATTTTTACAAATTTTAAATAAAAAATCTCATTTTTATTAAAATAAAGTTAACAACAATTTAAATGTAAGTTGAAATTTTAAATTAAATAATAAATTTATAAAAGGATAATAAATTCAAAATAATAAAAACAACTAAGAAATCAAACTTTGCCCTGCCATTTTAAAAAATTAACCAAATTTCTTTTCTCATAAATTATTTATGAAATTCCAAATTTAATTATTTTCGTTATTGCAAAATTTTTATATATTTTAAACTTTTTCTTTAAATATGAAATACTTAAATTTTGCGTGACAAATTAAATAAAAGTGTATCATAAATTAGCAAAGATTGATAGAAACGATAATTTCGTCTCGTTCGTTTCACCACCATTTGAATATAAAAATAAATTAGCATAATTTAGTAAATCTTAATTTAAGTTTAAAATCATAATCAAAACGTTATTAAATAATTTTTTAAACGAAAATTTGTTTTCGAAATATTAATTTAATTAATATTATATTAGATATAAAAATTTTAAACCAGGCACAAACAAAATAAAATAAAAAACTTCAATCTTGAGATTTTTTACATTTAATATTAAATAGAATTTAATTAATATTTTTTATAATATATATATTTTTTTTTTAATTAAAGTTTTTTATAATATTTTAAATCCTTAATAAAATTTAATATAAAATAATTTAAACGTCGAAATATATTTTTTAAATATTAATTTAGGTTAAACAATTGAATCTAACGAATATTTAAAATTAATCGACTTGTGTATATTGAAATTTAAAAAAATACTTTATTTACCCATTCACTGTCTGTTATTTACCCACCCACTGTCACTGCATAAACATTACAAGTCGTGAAATATGTTTGTGATACAATCGGCGATTTTAAAAAAACTTCTATGAATAGGAAATATTTCAATTTTTTGTTAAATTAATATTTTACTTCAAATTTTCTTCTTATTGTATAAATTGATAACTGACAAATTATTTACAAAATTTGATATAAATTTGAAATTGTAATAAAATATTCATTTCAATTTCAAATTTTATTCGAACCTTAAAATCTCCTAATCGTACAATATTTTGTAACTTTATTAAAAAAAAAATTGTAATTCACAAAAAATATTAACATGTTAACTTATTACTTTTCAAACCTAAAAGATAACTTTAAAATAAGCTGAAAAACAAAATATTAAAATGCCATTCATTAAACGTACTCTATTAATTAATGTAAATTGGTTAATGTGATAAATAATTGTTAGAAACAAATTATTTTCTTTAAAATTTCATACATTTTTGAAAATTGATCAAATAATTTGACTATAAATTTTAAATATCAGTTCGAAATCAAATTTCTATTACTTTACAAAAATATTTTAATTTTTTAACTTTGGTTTAAATTCTCACGTTAAATTTAATTTAAACATTTTTCTGTAACTTTAAAAATTTACAAAGTTCGATATCATATTGCAAAATAATAAAATTCTTACTAAATGAATTGTATGAATTGGTGAAATCAAAATACTAAATTTTATGAAACTCAAAAATGTTCAAATAAATTTATCTTAATACTTAATAATAAACTATGAATTAAATATTTAAAAAAATAATAAACTAAAATAGGTAATTAAAAACATTGACAAATGGATAAATTATTAAAAATTTAATTGAACCACAATCTATCAAAATGAAATTTCTTATGTGTTTAACTTATTAATTTAAAACAAAAAAAAAATAATTACGCTTAAAGCTAATTAAGCTGCATAAGAATTAGAAACAGTTCGGATTCTTAATAATCGCAATCCACCGTTCCACACTTTGATTCTTTCGTCGTGATTCTTTCCTTGATTCCTTTCCCTTCACCCACAAACTAAAAACAGTTTGTAGATGAAGGGGAAGGAAACGAGGAAAGAATCACGACGAAAGTATCAAAGTGTGGAATGGCGGAATGATAATAGTTAACACAACTGTAATTCTTCAACATTTTGAAGAACATAATTATTTAACGAAAGAATAATTGTGTCCTACAAGGTGAATTACTTGTATTTCTATTTTTCTTTTTGCCGTATTAACACTATACAGCCCGCAGTAATCCGCATTTTGTGTTGTATGGAATCCGGGTGAATTACGCAAAAAATGGCAACCAAACACTATTTTCGTAAAATCAATATAATTCCTAAACCAACGAATCACCTAAAATCAACTAAAACGATTTCATAGGCGCCTTCAAGTTGGTCTACTCTGTCTGTACACATAAACAAAACAATGCTTTACACGTACCACCGTGAAAAAATACAAAAAACGCCATTGAGTTGTTAAACCCATTTTTTGACAATAAAAAATATTTTTCTTATTTTAAATTATTAAATAGTATTTTTATTATACATATATCTAACACCATCTGTTGATGTAACTAAAAAAAGTTTTAGCTCGTTCATCTTTTTTTTTGTATCTTCAAAATCCCTATAACGAAAGACACGTTTTGGCGTGAATGGACTCACAGAAGCGCAGCGCGTAACACGCGCTTTCGCGTGAATGGATCGTAATTGTTAATATTGGGATACACATAATACCAATCTTTGTTAAATTGAAATGGCAAGATCGTACGTCATCCGGTCAAATATATATAGCATTGAAGACGAACTGAACACTTTCATTTTTTTTAAAACATTACGAAACTGATATTGGATATTCGGAAAATCTTCTGATCGGATTGAAAATTGCGATTTTATAAAACTAAAATACTTTGCATTGAGAATATTAAACAACGTATAATTTGTGGTTTAATAAATCTTCGAAATTAACCTAATTGTTTAATTCTATACCGTATACGGTTTTGCGGTCATTTATATCTTCTATTATGCGTTTGTATATATTAAAATTATGAGAATATTTTATATTTTGTCATATTATAGCGATGCTAATTTGTAAAAATACACGATAAAACTACATATGTTATAAATACATTTTCATATCGGTGCGGTTTTTTCATATCAGAATTAGACGAAATTGATATTGATGTATGTCGACGACTACGGCTATGAATAAAAGTTTAACAAAAAATAAAGTGCGGCCTAGTAAACGACCTTGGCTGAAAATTTAAATTCGTTATTATTTTTGAGAGCACAACCTTCACATGTTATTGACATTCTTTCATATATTGTTAATTGTATATTCAAAAAAAAAACGCGAAACAAAAACAATTAAATGTCTTTCTCGTAACGCCGCACTGAGTTGTTTCCATATTTTAGCTATACACTGTGCTTATAACAAAAAATACTACTCAAGACAGATAATGTCTTATCTATCACTCATTTATTAAAAATAATACGTTTTTTTTTAAAAACATTATTTACTTTCATATATAGAAAAGAGTCGACATTTAGACTAGTATTTGATATAGACAAAATTAACATTTAACAAAAACTAAAAATTTGCGGTATGCTTCACGATATTTGCGTGGTGGTGTGCGAAATATTTGTTTTTATTTTCGTCTAGCGTTCAGTGACATATCGTGTAGCAAAAAAGTTATTCCTATTCTTTGTAGGTAAATATTTGTTCGTCAAAAAATACTACATATTAGCAATTATTGAGCGTTATTTTTGTTTGGTGCCGTAAAGTATTATTATTATATTATACCATCAGCAATCACGCAATATATTGTTATGTACAAATATGTAGAAGCAATTACCTTTCTCTTTAAAGATATGTAGCGCAGATAATATACATAGTACATAAGAAATTACGCATTTTATTTAAAGATGTTTAATAAAAATAGAAATTTTGTACGAATTTTTATTTTTATTCAATTGATGTGTAGAAAGTAAAAAAATTTAATTTAAAAAATCAAATCAAATATATGTGTATCTTTTTTAAAATGTACACTCGAAGCAGAAAGTGTATTTTCTAGTTTACACTCAAATTTACCAAGCCCGTTATAATTTACAAAACTGTTAAACATTGTTTTTTTTTTGTTTTAAAAATATATTTAAGACGTATCACTTTTAATTTACTGTTATTCGAGAAATTTAAAAAACATATACATACGTACATACATAAAATAATGGCATCGTGATCATCATCAGAAGAAAAAAATCATCTTGATTAAGTAGTATATAAGTCGCCGATCAACTGTGAATACAACTGTACATTTTTATTTTTTAACTTAATTCTCTGTTTACATGTACGATCCTATACTGGTTTGTCAGCATCGCACCATCGATTCAATACTTGTTTCAACAATATTTTTATATTTATTGAAGGAAATTAAAAAACAAAACACTACTCTTCTAGATGTATCCATAACAACCTAAAAAATTATGTTTATTTTTTAGTATTTCCGCATAATAAACCAAAAATAACTAAACAATTGAAAATATCCGTAACTTTTTTTTAATTTTATTTTAAAATAAAACAAAATACGGAAAGTAAAAGTTTAACTTTTTATTTTTTTATACATACATAGCTATTTCAGTTTATTTATTTTTTATGTATTCTCTCACTTTCATTTTTACTTAAATAATCAAAAAATAACAATAATAATAAATAATATTGCAATTAACTGTGTGTAGTGAAAAATATATAAAAATACAAGAAAAACCTTGAGGATGTTGTAATTTTCTTTTCGAAATATTTTAAACAAAATATTTGGTTAATAAATTCTGTTATATATTTTACGGTTGACATATTTTTTGGAATT
This sequence comes from Nephrotoma guestfalica, assembly GCA_963691935.1. Lineage (NCBI taxonomy): Eukaryota > Metazoa > Arthropoda > Insecta > Diptera > Tipulidae > Nephrotoma > Nephrotoma guestfalica. Next base: position 216,532,708 of record OY829914.1, read on the forward strand.
CAATTGTCGGTTTCGTTTTATTTGTTTTTACCAAAAAACAACGGTGTGATAAATATTTAAAATATTCGCATACATTTCACATATTCATTGGTAAGCACACGGCGTAGAACAATTATAGTATTTGGTTGGTAGGGAAATCTCTATCTATGTCATACGTAGATGCAGGGTGATTCAACGGAACAGTTCGAATATTATCTTTCACAGATGCTGAGTTAATTGATATAAATACACTTTAAAGATATACAGAGGTTATATCGTATGATTTTGCAGGTGATCGCATCGAACAATATGAATATTTTTTTACGAAGGACAAACGATTTTATTTGTCATATTTTTCCTAACTGTGTTTGAGAAAGAAAAAATTATTGTTTGTCGATTTTTGATGGTATGTTGACTAAATGCCTAATTTATTTTACGTCACTTTAATTTCACAAATGACTCGTCAATAGACTGTCCACGTTCGACGACAAGTGTGAGACATGTCATAAATATTTTCTATTTTGTTGACAATGTCTTAAGCAAAGAAAGAATTTGCATTTCATTTCATGTTCACTCTTTGTCGCTACGCCATCACAATTATTATTTTTATATTTTTTTTTATGCGGTGCTAAAATTTTGTATGTCAAATTGGGAAGTAAACATTTTGAAACTGTTTTACCGATTAGGAAAATTTTAACAAAACAATTGTGCCGAGAAAGATGATTGTTATAGGGGCAGTTTAACATTATACATTATTTTTTATAAAAGAAATAGGACGACCTAACAATAAAATGTTTTTATTATATTTGTTTATACGTATAAAAATTTATTTCACATTTATCACATACATACGATTCATCTTAGACATGTCACATGAGATTCGTTTAAGACTTCTAATATACGATTCACCTCTGTCATGTCATAACAGATCTATCCAACATATGTGAAACGAACATTAAAGCCATTTGCTGATAAATTTGTATATACGTGTTATATTTAACAGGAAAGTCATTAACTGCACACTAATGACTCATCAGCGACAGCAAAGCATGACACGTATATAAACATCTATTAGTAAATGGGACTAGTTTTCGCTTGTGAAATAGCTGAGATGAATCGTTTATGACATGTCTGAGATGAATTGTATGTGATATATCTGATATGAATCCTATATAACATGTTTAATATAAATTTATGTATATACGTTTTTGGGCAGATAAACACAATAAAAACATTTTATTTAGATGAAGAATAATATTCAAAATTTATTTGAAGCAGTAAAATAAATTAAGCTGCTGCCTTAAAACATATTACAATCATCTTTCCGGTTCCAAATGTGTTGTGTTACAGATGTTTTAACTTTGCATTTGTGTTGAATATAAAAAATATAACATTTTGGGTATGTTAAAATTTTTCGAATAGAACAATTACAAAAAGTTTACTTGTCTACTATTTGACAAACAAAATTTAATAGCGCATAAAAATAATAATAATTGCTATGGCGTTACGAGGAGAAACAGTGAACATTAAATGAAATATAATTTTTTCATTTGTTTCGATTATTTGCTTAGATCATTTTAGAACTACGTTATAATGTGAGAAACGTTGAAGACGTGTCATACATGCTTCGCTTAAGTTATAAAAGAAGAATGGTATATGACCTCTCACACACTTGTTGTCTAATGTGGACAGTTATTGGACGAGTCATTTGGGAATCTAATGTGACTTGTCATAAATTAGCAATTTAGTCAACATACCATTCAAAAATCGACAAAAAAATGTTTTCTTTCTCAAACACAGTTAGGAAAAATATACAAATAAAAACGTGTCCTTCGTAAAAAATTATTCACATGCCTGTTGACAAATTTCCAATTGGGGTGACGTCAATGACTTTCCTGCTGGACAATTAACGCCTTCACCAATAAATCATTATAATCTGCTGCTTGATAACTTGATAGATATTAATAATAATGGCGATCTATATTCACGTTATCTATTGAATCACAATTTCCTTAAATCTTTTTCTTAGATTGAAATTGGCGACTCTTTTAATTTCGTTCAAACATCGAAAAAAAAAATTGTGATGATAGAAATGGAGTATAAATATCAAAATATTTTACTCAAGCAAACTAAACAATTAGATTCGAGACTGTGGATGATGGAACAAGATGTCACTTAGGAAACGAAGAAACCTATTTAACAGGACGAAAGGTACATTTTCAGGATGCGCAACTCTCTTGTACTAACTATACAAACCTAAGAAATTGATGGTAATTAAACACGATTGTCAAATTCTGCTGCACAGAATTGCTCAACCAAAAGTTTTAGATAATAACATTTAGGTTGAACTTTCGTATAAATAATTAGATATGTAAAGACAACGTATTGTTTAAAGTTTTGAAGAAACATGAAAGCATACTAAAATTTTGAAATTTGGTACACAACTTTTCCAATACTTATATATTTTCTCCATAATGTTAATTTTAAAACAGACAGTTTTAAAATCATATTAATAGTTATTTGGGAAAATATCTAACAAATACAATCAATAAAATATGGAAACGAAATTGTAGCTTTAATAAATTGGTATTTCCGAAAATGATTCGAATATTTGATTGAAAGATTTCGTTATAATTATAGATTTGCTAAATTCTAGATCCAAGCCAAGCAAGAAATAAATAAGTATTACTAATTGATTTGTAGTATGCCCCCATTTCGAAACAATCAGTTATAACCTAATAAAGCTGATTTCGAAAGATCATAATTTATTTGAGAAATTATAATGATAATGCTTGAAATGTCTAAGATTGGCATATGAGAGCTGATTTATTTCTAATTAAATAATATAAAAGAAATCAAAAACCAAGAGATTTTTTTTCAAGTATTAAGTCACAATTATGTTATCTTGTTGTCCTGTTTTAACATGAGAGTTTATAAAATTTACTGGTTTGTAATTTTGCATGAATTTTTTTTGTGTTGGTTTGTCACTTTAAGCGTTTCTTATTAAGAGCAAGACGTGAATGACAAAACAGCCACAAATCGAACTATCCATTACATAATCACGCACGGGTTTACATTTAAAATAAAAACACTAAATGACAAAATTTCGTTAATTTATGAGAATCAGCATAGAGTTTCAGTCTTCATTTTTTAATATTTTTCATGATATTATTAGCAATTGCTGGATTTCAATATAAATGATATTTCAGGATTCATTACGTTGCTTTTAAAATCTGTAATTAATTTCTTCCAATCTTCGTTTCCGAACCAATTGTTCTTATTTAAATGTTAATACGGGCGCTCTACTTTAAAGAAACTGTGCAAAAAATTTAAGTTTCATCCAGAATTTTCTAAAATGTTATTAATTATTGACTGTTTTCCAGTCAGTTCTAAATTTAGTTAAGATTTATCAATGGTAGATTAGAAATTTTGTGAATATTGATAAACTTTGATTAATTTAGAAAATCTTAATTAAATATTCAAAGCAGTTTGTTTTCTGCCATCTACGTAAGACTGATAAGGACAACGTTTTTGGACTGTTGTTTTCGTTACTGTGCCCAGTATATGCATACTTATTGTGAATACAGAATACATATTTTAATTTTTGTAGGCTTTGTAATATAAATACACCCAAACCTTTTTTTACACGGTGATACACAACCGTGTAGTGTAAAAAACCAATGTAAAAAACACTAAAGAAACTGCAAAAAAGACAATTAGTAAATAGAAAAATACGCCTAAAAACCTAAAAAGTTTCAAAGCCTTGTTATTTCGAACCCGTGTAAAAAATGGTTTGGGTGTATGTAATATTTTAACAAAGAGAGAGTTCTATCGTTTTAGAAAACTGATATTGTAACTTGTACAAATTTCGTTGAAAATAAGTAGAATGGTTTATATTACTCGCATACTCCGTTCAAGACAACCTATTGTGAATTACTTTATTAATTATTCTCTCGTGATATTCCAGTCACACTACCTACAACCAATTGATTTTAAGAAGTATCCGTCCTCATCTATTTTCAAATTACTTCTTTTATGTATCATACTTGTCGTGCGGCTAATTACTCTAGAATGCATGCAAAACAACATTTGAATTATTGGATGCAACAATACACTCGCGATCCTTGTAAAAAAGGACTATTTTAGCCCTAAATGGACTAATATGATGTTATTTTTTGAGTAAAAATATTTCCAACATTCATATTTGTATCCAAACTACGCAAATTCAGTTAAATTTAAAAAATGGCATGTTACTTCTGCGGATTAGAAGAAGCCTGGAATGTGGATTTGATAGTTCTAAAAAAATCCGTTGTCGACGATATATTGATTTGATCATGCGATCGCATGTAAAACTATAAAAAAACAAACCAACCGACAATATATAAAATTTACGCATGCGTATAATACGATACATACATAACACAACATTTTTGCACGCAACCAAAACAAAATGTGTAACCTGGAAATCTGAATCAAGCACATCTCACTATAAGAAAATATTTAATTTTATTCTTTATTAATGTCATTTATTTTTAGTACGTTACATGTGAAATATATTTTGTCACTTATACTGAAATTTTTTAATGTCGTAACATTTTCAAATTGGGTCAGAGCGCATTAAATGAAATAAAACGAAATACACACACAGTAGCAGTTTCTAATTTAAATCGCAAGAAATTATTTATTGTTGTTGTTATGAAATTCATTTTGTTTTTTTTTCATGGTTTTACTGGTTGCTTGAATCTCTTCATAATCATAATCGTGCGCGCGCTTTCATTTGTTTTGTCGTAGTTGTGATTTCTGTCCAGAATATGTATAAATCACGACCTCAATTTTATATCACACTTCCAAAAATATTTAAATAATTTAACAAAAAAAACTTGTCTTTTTTGCGTACGAATGAATTAAAATGTTTATCACGTAATTTTGACATATATTGAAACGCAATAAATCTCTCTATATAATTTTTTTTGTTTTTCTTTTATGTAATCGCGTTAATTAATTTGTTATTAATTATTGGTAATTAACTGCTCCTATGGGATATACGCTTAATTTAATTGCTAACGGACAAAAATGAAAGTGTATTTATACATAATTCGGGTTTTTCGCTTTTTTTGCTTAACGGAAAATATCAAATTTAATTAACCATTATAAAACGGTGTATAGAGCAGATTATAATTGCATCAAACCCGTACACCAACATAAGCAAAACGTGTATTAAATTCTTGACATTTGAAAAGTGAAAGGAAAATTTGTGTATAGTATATCGTTTTGTTCCTTGTTTAAAATACACATCCATATAAGAATATGGCAGCGGGCGTATTTCTTACATTATATTTTAGGCTGCATACAAAAATATAAATACCTGTTGTAAATAAGCCATCATATATAATCTAAAATAATAATTAAAACATTTTGATTGCAACCAAGCGTTAAATAATATGATTACATTTTGAGGGAATGTCTTACATTTTTTTGTTTTAACAAAATGTGGGCCGCCGCAAGTTTTATTTTTTTTTTGAAAAGTTAAGTTACAAAAACAATAAAATTTATCTATTTTCAGTTTTCCTTGACATATTTTTCTTGTACATATTTTATTTTATTTTTTGTACAAAAAATAGAAATTGTTAAGCAAAAATGTATTTGAATTTAAAATATAGTGTTATATAAAGCAATTACAGTTATGATTTTTTTTTTTTGCATAAACAAGTAGTTTTTACGCTCTATAGATAACAATTAAGGTGTGTGTACGGTTTTGTGCGATTCTTGAGATTGTTGATTTGCGAAAGAGGTGAAGGCAGATGGGAATTGGTTAAACCTAAACAAATTGGCCAAAAGTGTATATTACTTAACGGTTTGGAAACAGATGAACAGTTGGAATAAACGCACTTAATTTTGAAATTTAAGATTTTAATGTTATTTGTTAGACATACATATAATATTGAGGATATCCAAAAACATTGAATATTTAACATTGGAAATTCGACATTGGACGTTCTAAATAATATTTAGTAGCATTGTCAAACTTTGGGAATATTTTAGTGATATACACTACATTGTATATGCAATAACTCTATGTAATTTATTAATCTATTAAATTAATTAAACAGGATTTGGTGGAACTTCAAATTTGGAAGCTCCAAGTATCCAATCGCACTTCAATAATATTGAAAATTTTTAAATAATAAGTGTTCGATTCTAGCATAAAAACAAACGTTTGATCAATTTCCTAAGACTTAACATTTGGACTATTTATTGCACATGGTATTCAAAATAAAACAAAATAATTTTAATTGTTCGGTACTTTGAAATCTTAATTTATTCAAGCATACTTGCCAGTTTCTTGTGTTAATTATAACGAAACAAAAACTTGTTTCCGATTCTGGGCTGACATTCGTAAAAATCAAATTTAGAATACATATTTCGACCAGTCGGAATGATGATATATATGACTATAAGCAGTTGCCCTATTTAATAAATTAATTGTAGGAAACTGTGTACTAGGAAAGTTCAATTATATCATAAATAAAATTATGAACTTATTAACTAATACCTACGCGTTGCGTTTTACTTCAATTTTGAACAAAAGATGCATTTAAATAAGTGTCCTTCACAGGATTGAATATACAAAAAAATTAAATTTTGGCAGACGCTCGTGTTTAAACACCTTTTTGTGTATTAAAACTTATTACATTTATGAAAAAAAAATTTTGTTCGAGTTGGATATTTAATAATTCGATCGAAAATTTGGTCAATTTCAAATTTTACTTATTTAGATTTCTTCAGTTTAGAAAATATGTAAAAAAAATTAATTTTGCCCATTAGATATAGGGAAGTAAATTGACCTCAAGTTACGAGAAAGTAGTTACAAAAGATAAAATTTGGTATATTAAACTTCATAAGTTCTGAAAATGATCGATAGGACGCTTGATTTTTTTTCATTTTATGTGGAATATAGCGTCGTTCAAATGTCCGCCGCAACTTTGCTTGGTGGCACGTATTTGGGAAGTCCTATTTTCGATGACTTTGTCACATAAATCTGGCTAAATTTGCAGGATAGCGTTCGTTTTGTTGACTTTAAGGGCATCAATTGTGCGATTTAAGACAGTTTACGTCGCCGCTGTGCGAGATAACCACAATGTCCATCGTGGCATGCGCTGTGGCACGTAGCGCCGTCCTGTTGAAACCACAACTCGGTCTCCATATCATCCAGTTCATGCCACAAAAAGTTGTTTATCATTGATCGCACTTTAGCGCTCGCCGTTGATGGTTATGGCAATACCACTTTCGCTTTGGAAACAATACGGACCAATGATTTAGCCAGACCAAAATCCGCACCAAATAGTGACTTTCTTGGGATGCATTTGGTGCTGGTGTATCTCGTGTCGATCGGTATTGCCACAAATCTGAAAATTTTGCTTGTACACATATCCATTCGTCCAAAAATAGGCCTCATCGCTAAAAATGTTTATTGGCGAAATTTAGGTCAACTTCCAACTGCTCCAGAGCCCAGGTTTACCTCAAGTTCCGAGGTCAGTGGAATTTTATATGAATGCAAACCTAAGTAAACTCCACCAGACGTAAAATTCGCCCAGTTGAAGTCGCAGAAAGACCAGTTCTTGTTATGGACGAGAAATTGACTGCCTCGGGTTTTCCGGTACACTCTCACGGTGACACAATACCCTTAGGCTTATTAGTTATCAAACCGGTTGACTAGAATTTGGCCACCAAACGTTGAATAGTCGACTCGGCAAGACGGTTGCGATGAATATCAAAATCACGTAATTCGCACGCAGAACGTTTCTCGAACGGAGCACTGATTTTGAAAATAAAATTTGACGAATTGCACACGTTCTTCAGCGCATGGTGGTGTTCCACGCACTACTAAACTATTCACAACAAATTTCACGAATGTTGCTTTAACATGGCTGGAAAGATCCTTCACATATCCAATATTAAGATTACTATGAGATTTAGGATTAAGCTTTGTTACATTACAAAAAATTAATGGTCATACAGCGTTAACCTTTCTCTCTACTAGACGAAAAGCAAAATTTTCTCTACTATAGATTAGGTGAGTTCTCCTAAAAACAAATAGACTGGAGATTCGGAAGTGATGTAAGAGAGATTCAACTAAAAAAATATATTTTTCAAGACTAATTTTAATAAAATCTATTGGTCAACTCTTCAAATTAAATGAGATTTGAAAGAATATTACATAATTTATACCAAAATCATATTCCCATAATCCTTTGGTTAACAATATTCGGTAAGATTCCTAAAAAAACGATAAGTTGAAACTATCTGAAATTTTAATAAATGACACTTTTATTACAAATTTTTTTTTATTTACAAAATATGCGATTAAAATAGTATCCGGTAGTTTTTAAGATCACTAATTAAAAATTAGCTACGCCATCAAAGTGCGTAATATTTTAGAGATTCCGGTTGAACTACTTCGTATAAAGTAAGGACTTTGCTCATAATCTTCTCCAAACTAGTTTCCCACACATTGCTCTAATATTTTAAGACCTTGCGCAACCAAAAAGTGTGTTTAAATAAAATCTGACGTAATTGAAAACAATGCTTGCATAAGTGTTGTTTTGATGTACGAATAAAATTTTGCTCTACTGTATATACCATACAATGTATACATTCCATTTGCATACACAATTCGAAATCTAATTGCAAACAATCGAATAACAAAAGCTAAGCCAAAAGCTGTACTATTTATTTCAATAATGCAATCAATTGTAAAGGTTAGTTATCATGTTTACGAAACACAAAAAAAAAGTTTGTTAGATTACCTTGAGAAATAATATTTTAATTTTTAAATAATCTTGAGTTTATTATGAAACATTGAGGTAGGCATACACAAATACAAAACCAACTATTATTATGGTTCGAGAGAAAGTTTAACAAAAAAATCCATGGACTTGACTAATTTTGCAATAATAGACGAAACAAAAAAAATGTTTTTTGAGTGTAATGTGGGGAAGAAAATGAGGTAGATTTTAAAAAAAAAAAAAACTTTCACCGTGAAAATATAAGTTATACACAACAATTAATTACAAGCATACAAACAAACATATACATAATTGTTTTACGTGTTTGATTTATTATAACAAGTAGTTTTATTTTAATTAAAATTAATTAACTTAAATGTGTGCATATGATATGTGTTGTATAAATATAGTAATTTTTCTAGGATAGCAACAAATGTATAAAATACATTACCTACATATTTAGTTCCTTGCTGAGCTATGCGAATGAAAATACCTTGACCAAATTTTCCGTTTAAATTAAACGTACGCAAAAAATGTTAATTGATGAAGAAATAGTATACGTTTTTTATGTAAATAAAAAAAATATATAGTTAAGCATTTTAATTAATTGAAATAAAAATTTATTTTTTAACAAAATATTTTCTTTCTTTTTTATTTTCCGGTATATACAAAGACTGATTTGCAAAAATATTTAGTAAGTAAAACAAAAAATTTAAATAAATAAATAAATTTATAATCAATATGATATATTTATAACATTTGTATATAATAGTAAATCAAAGTTATGTAGTTGGGTTGGGTGGCCCTTCATACCAAACAATATTGAAATAATCGAATATGTTAGATTATAGTGGTGGTTACATTACCATGATTTTTTTTTCGTTATGTATTTCTCATCGTAAATATCCGTAAATAAATAAACTAAAATCTATATATACTGTATATTATTAATATTTGAATTAGAAATGTATTCTAGTGGAACTAATAAATTACAATTCAATATACATAATAAACTTTCAAATGCTATAAAATAAACTAAACCTAAAATAGTATTTTTTTTTTGTACAATATATTAAAATTTTCACTATTATGTATGTATGCAAGCAACATATTCGTATGTAGTTAGTCAGATCGAAATTTATTTTGGTACATATTTAAATATTAATTAAGTATAGATGAACCTCTAACCATTAGGCCATTCATTAAAAATACATTTATTATATAAAAAAAGAAAGAAGTTAAACATAACGAATACATATTTTACCATGACTTTAGAAAAACTGTTCTTAATTTCTCCGGGAACAACGCTAGATATCTGTATCGCCATGTGAAAAAAACTCCATCGTTTAAGTTTAATTGATTTGCATAATCAGAATGACCACTTAGAATGAATTTGAACTTCAAATTTACATAATACAAACTATGACATCATAAACTCATAACACTGAGAAGCCCCGGTTTGCCATCAATTTATCAATTATCATTGTTCCAAAAAGATATCTAAATTTCACTCAATTTAATTTCATTTAAATTTTCACTAAACATTTTATTATAGCTTAAATATTTTAATCGTTTGCTAATAAAGGATTAATCCGTCATGCTTGGGTTACCTATTTCTAACAGCTATTAGAGAGTATAGTCAGTTAAAAAAAATATTAAAGAATTATTGAGGGAAAATAACTGAAGGACCGAAGTAGTTTGAAATTAGTATTTAGCGTAGAATTAAATCGTACGATCGGACGATTTTGTTATTCGCAAAAGAATAGTATATTACATACCAAGGTTGAAAAGTATACTATTATAACCCGAGTGTCGAGAGTTATTTATAGCAAGCGACGGTAGTTCTCAATCATGGTGTATATTCTATTTTTTCCACTACTAGAAGTGCCTTAGTGGATTTTTGTTGATAAGAAAATCAATTTAATAAGAAAAAATACTTGTTCTTTAATTAATAGTAACGAAATCAAAGTAGATCGAATTTCAAACAAGTGTGTAAACAACTTAAGCTCTTAAGTGCTCGCTGGTTGAGGCTTTACGTTGGGAAATATTAATCGTACTCGAATAGGAATGAAAATTATGTCAAAGTAAGAGCCAAGCGATTTTTTATACTTTTTTATCTTAATTTTCAGTTTAATTTATCGTCGGAGTCTTGTTTGTATTATTTATTTCATTTAGATCTTCATGATCTTTAACACCCGACTTTGTTTTACGACAAATATACATAAATCTCGAATACACCACACTTAATTTTTAAAGCGAAAACCTACCGGATTTGTGATAAAAATTGTATACATTTTTTGTATAAATAAATCAAAAACCATTATTCCTGTTTAAATTTCGGAAACCCAATAAGATCAACCCTATGGAAGCTGCCACTTTAGGTACCTAGTTGTCCATCACATCTCGAATAGATCTCCCAATTTATGTAAAAGCTTTAGTATGTAAAGCTTCATTCCGAATAGTCAATCCGCCTGTTCTGTTGAGATGCCGATTTTTGGTGGAATAAATTTTTTTTTATCAAAACTAAACATTTCCGATAAAATTGTAATAATATGATCGGAACAAACTTTGGTTGAAATTTAATTTACAATCTCTGATTCTTTAATTCTTTGTTTGTAGATGCTATATAATTTTCAAAATATTTACAAAAACCAAAAAATCTTCTATGAAAGCTTACTTCCGGTGGACCGATCTCGGCCAAAAACCAATAGGATCTCTCAATTTAGAGACAAAGCTTAAATATGAAGTTTCATCCCGTTCAATCAATCCGTCTGGGGGCTGTACGAGGTCGAATGTTTGTTGAAAAACAGTTTTTTGTCAAAAATCGTCACTTCCGGATATATTTTGGAAAAATGATCTGAGTCGTTATTATTTCAAATTTAATTTAGAATTTTTCAGTTCATACTCGTTTTTCTCGTAAATGCTTCTTGCTACTTTTAAAAATATTTACAAAAAACAAGAAGCTTCTGTAGAAGCTGCTACTTTCAGTGGCCCAATTTACCGAAAATCACTGAGATCTTCGAATTAATGAAAAAAGCTTAAGTATGAAGTTTTATATCGATCAGACAAACCGTCTGGCTATACCGGGGACACAACATTTAGTCTCCACGACACCACACACGCACTTGTTTTGAAAAAATGCTTTTTTCGGTCAGAATTTTTCATGATTACTACAAATTACGACAAATTTAAAATTTACGTTTCTTATCAAGATGCCTACCCATAAAATTATAATATTCCAAAAAGTTACTCTAGAGGTCAATAGGATAACTTTATGTATAATAAGTTTATTCGTATTCCTAAATAACTTTTGTGTATTATTTTGGTGGCGTATTAAGACGAAAATTTGGTCACAAAATATGTGTGCTTTGGTAAAAAGATAACCGTTTGAATTTCATTATTAACCAGTGGTCTATAATAAAAACTATTAAAGTAGTGAGTACAAAATATTTATTATCTTAATTTGTCAAAAAACTCGTTTTTCAAAGAAAATCGATGAGTGAAATTTTAAATTCAGTGAAACATTAAATCTGTAATTCAGCTTGAGCGGATAAAATTCACACATCAAAAAATCTGAGCTTTTTTCAGATTCTGGCTTTCAATTTTTACAAGTGGTGTAGTGGTTCAAGCTTCGGCACTTGAACCGGGAGGTACTGGGTTCGAATCCCACTAGAGGTTGGCTGCAAAGCGAATTTTCGTCATCAATTACGATCGGTGAGTTAATAAACACAACTAAGACCCTGTATTGGAGTGAAAAATTCAGCGCTGACCCATCGTCCATGTCAATGTACAAGTTCACATGGAGCTTGCAATGTACAGGTGGTATACTCTAATTGTTTGAGTTGCTGGTGTGTGCGTGAATGAAAAGGGGGGGGGGGGGGGGGTATTAATTGACCTTCAAAGGACATTAAATCCAATGGACAAGGACAATTAATACTTTCTTTTATAAAATTAAAATTCAAATTCAAAGTGTCACTTAAAATCAATTCATATGAGTTAATAAGATTCGCAAGGATCACGGCATAATCAAAATAGTTTTGTAGTTACCGTAGAATTAATTAAATCGTACGATCGGGACTATTTTTAGATATTTTTATTCGAAATAAACTCAATGAGTTAAAACAAAGTGTTTTTATTTCAATTCGGCAGTTTAAAAAAATTAGAAATCTTGAATCGAAATAGTTGAAACAATTTTAGTGTGAAAAACTGAAAAAGGAAATTTTTGAGTGAGATTTGAAATCAAACCTGCAATTCAATTGTGAAAATAAAAATTAGCGGGGCAGACAAAAATCTCCGAGAATTCCAGCTTCTATATTTTTTCTATATTGAGAATGGAATTGCTAAGAGTCACACATAAAGAAGATCGAAGCAACTTTGATTTTGTACGAGTATAGAATTAATTTGCACGATTAGACTATTATGAGTTAAAATAAAATCTTTAAAATCTGTACTCAGAAAAATATAATATAAAAATTATCTTTAAATTGATAATTTTCAACTAAATTTAGTTATTAATTCGAATCCCACCAGAGAAATGATACAAAAGCAAATTTTCTCATCTGATTGGTAATTGTTAGTTAATACGCAGTTAATTTTACACATTGGAGCTTGCCGTGGGTTGTATAATGTAATTACATAAGTCTGTAAATGGGTGGCGTTGAATGAATTGAAAAGAGCGAATAATTAAATGATGGGAATAAACGGACATGAAATCGATTGGCTAATTAATAATTAGTTTCTTTTAAAAACACACGCATACATATAATCAGTTTGATAGTAACCATTATTTTCTTTAGATATGTTGTGTCACTTGAAACTGCAAAACAAATAAATTTTTCTTAGATTAATAGCCCTAATTTTCAAACCAAACAATTCTTAAATTCGTAAATTAGTCTTGAATTTGTAATTAGTCACGAATGGATATTTTGAGATTTTTTTATTCGCGTAAGAGGTTTTTTATTCAAAAAAATTAATTAAATCCTCGAATCGAAATTATTTCATCAGATCTAGTGTGTGCAGATCATACTGAAACTAGAAATTCAAAAAATTGTGAAGTTCTAAAGATCGCATTAAGATAATTGCAGCTGTTTTTAATTTTAATTATGTGTAAAGTTAAAACAGAGTTAAAACAAAAATAGTTTAAATCCAATCCGACGTTTTGATAAAAGGTAATTTTAATTGAACTTGAAATTAGGAAACTCATAATAAATAACATGTTTGAGACATGTAGAAAAGAGGATCATTGAGTGAAATTTAAAGTACAGCATAAACGACTGTAATTTAGCACCAACGGATCAAATTAAGCTGGATGAGCAAAAATCCTAAATTTGACCAAATAGTTCCAGTTCTTGTCAGTAAGTTAAATATTTTACCACTTTTCAAACAAAACTATTATATATTAGGTAGCTAATTTACTGAAAGCAAAGTTTGTGCCAATAGCAGGAAGCATAAAACGGCTATTTCTAAATACGGCACGAAAATGAGAATATTCTTAACATTTTTGTTTATTTAACTCTTATGAATTTGTTGTAAAAAACATTTTCCCAAAAACTAGCCTATCACGATCGTGTGTCCTTTATATTTCCTCCAAATTTGTTTCAGTCACTCATCTTCCACGCACTATTATATATTACTTGATTTAGGTGTAAACTAGCCTTAATTGTATTTCCAGACGAGACTAGGCAAAGCTATGAGTTTGTTTCAATGATACCATTTTCAGAAACATCATGAGTTCTTCTATGAAAATTGGTATAGACCCTCAACTTTGGTTATTTTTATCTATACGAAAGAAATGTTTAATCCAATAGAAAAAAATATTGATTTTGGACGTTTTCACACAATTTTGGAACGTTTACTACTGGAATATAGTGTATAGAATGTATATGCATATCAAATACCGCATTCAAACTAGTTCGTCGCTTTATTAGCTAAACTGATTCTATAGACCTATTAGTACATTGACGATTTGGTTTTATATCTTATGTGTCTTACAAGTTGTAAGAAACAGTTACAATTACCACTATGGCGAGAATTAAAATAGTCTCAAATAAGGGATCGATAACTCTTCAAACCTACAAAGTCGATCTTGCCCAACTTCATCCACTCTACCATGCTATGATTTACTGGTTAAAAATTAGATTTTTATCCATGTTGGGGCATATTTTCGATCGATTCTTGAGAGTCGCAAATAAGCAAATTTCATCACTTTACATTTACTCCGTTACATACTCACCACTCTACTCAACATTTCGGGGCAATTTTAAGTCTTTAAACAAATATAAAAAACGGCGCATTCTCTAGTAAATAGACATTTCTCGGCAAATATTCACCCTTTAAAAATCCCCATTTGATCTCTTTTCTTTGTTGTTGAAATGTAACCGGAAACACAAAGTTTTGAAACTATTCTTATTTTATGAGGCATTGAAACTTTAAATATATATCGCACACCGCATGCAACAAAACGATAAGTACTACTATATCGCGTTAATGAATGATTGTATTTTTAGAATATCGGGAATAGGCTCTACAAATTTATGTAATCAGTTTTTCTTACGAATCCTGCTACAGATGATATTAAGCTTCAAAAATAAATGTTACGCTAAATTTTTTACAAGAAAATCGTTTTTGACTTATCGCTTTATTTCATGCGGCGATATATACTTGTATCACAATGGGCCTAAAAATTGGCCTAAGTGTGCAGTAAGCAACCACTGAAACTTACCTAACAATTATGGTAAATTTGCATATCATGTTCCTAGAATGAAATACTGCAAATATCAGGGTTCAGGAGATAACACTGATGATATATAACTAGAAAAACTTTAATTAAAAGCGTATTATAATGTGAAAAGCTCTAAGATGATAAGTTATCGGCTTAAAGATCTCGGCCCCAAATCCTAGTATAAATATAATATTTAAACGGGCTGTACCATTAATATTGATCGGTTAATAAACCATCATGTCCTGTAAAATTGATCAGCCAAAATTGTAAATGTACAAATCAGTCATAACGACATTTAGCAACAATTACGGTATAAACAGAACATACTATATAACTTGATCTATACTCACATTTCAAACCTTTAAATTGATTGCTCAAATAAACATTTTTTTAAATTTATTTTAAGACGTAAAAAAACGATTAAAATATTAAAAACCAAAAAGAGAAATATATCGTTACTTCGGTACTTAAGTATTACAAACAACAAAAACCTAAAATCGAAATAATTAAACGAATTTGAATAAGTCGGTAAAATTTTGTTTAACTTTGCTTTAGGCACTTCATATTATATAAAAAACTACAATTAAAAAATAATAGCCGTTAAAAGTTAGATGCTTACCTCTATCTTAGGAAACCCTTTTCTTATTGAAGATAAATTATTATTAAGACCATAACCATTCAGGATCTGAATTTAGATGTTCCCCTTGTATCCTTTTGACTATTTTATTGTATGTGGAATCACACAAATTTTAATATTCACAACAAGATGATGCCATTCTAATAGAAAAGAAAGTCTTTGGCCGGTGCTATCTTTTGAAAAAAAAAAAAAAAAAGTAGATTTAAAAAATGTTAAAAGCTAATGTTCATTTATTATGCTTCCATATGTGCTTTTCCTCTACTAAAATTGTTATGTCAATCTATTAATAAATAAATAAATAAATAAATAAATAAAACATTATTGAAAATTCTTCGATTTTTTTTAGTAAGGTGGCAGTAGTAACCCAAAAACGTCAACAACGTATTAGAAATACTTAAGAGTACTTGGTGACAATATGAAAAATTTATGCCAAATTTATGAAAATTTAGTTTGGCAGATGTTGAACAAGTTACGAGTACATCAACCAAGACGGTTTGGTATTAAATACTTTGATCACAGACAATCAAAGGAGATTTTTCATTTCAACTAAAAAAGTGAAACAAAATTTGTTTCTGATAATTCCAATATCATGGTTGTATCTGTGATTATCGTTACACTGCGCAAAAAAACTAGTTAATTTTGATTGTGTCGACTATTTACAGAAAATGAATATGAATGAAATGAAATGTTTTTTAGTGTTTGTCACAGCATTTCACATTTGGTTGCGACACCATGACTTCCTAAAAATTTAATTTATTTCATGAAACCTAAATTAAATTTTAACGTCGACCAACGATCTAAAAACAGAAATAACATTCAATACAAATTCCATCAAATATAATAAATTTGTTTGTCTACTAATTTCTAGACAATATGCAATAAATATACGTACGACCTCACCTTAATTTGCATAACACAAAAACTAAATTCATGCATTTTATATATAAAATGTACATTTTCTCATAATACTTAGCTAACTACTTGCGATTTATGTGTTACAATGTTATTTCAACCTCGATCTTTATTATACTCGTCGGTCAATAAGTCGCGAGACTAACTACTAAAAAACATTTTTTTTTGCAAAATTCGACTTTATTTATCATCATAGTTTCCTTCAAGAGTGATAGATTCATTCCTACGCTTCTCTAACATTTCGATGCCTTTTTTGTAGAACGATTTACTCTCGGCCTCAAAATTGATGCAAATGTTTTTTTTTCTCCTGAAGCATTTTTTTTGAGGCCTGCAAACACAAGTATTAGTCGCTGAAAGCCAATTCCGGAGAATATGGTGGATGAGAAAGCAATTTGAAATTCATTTCATGTTATTTTGCCATCCTCTTCAGCCTTGATGAAAGAGCACTTTTTTATTTTGTATTTGGGTCGTTTCTCGCAACTCATTTATGTCTTGTCTCTCGGCTAACTAACGATATAATTCCGGAGTGTAGTGATGGATCTATGCTTCATCCATTGTCACATACCGACGCAAAAAATCCTGCTTATTGCGGTTAAACAAATGGAAACAGCGCTCTGAATCAATGTAAGCAAGCGCGGCACCCATTTTGAACAGAGCTTCCCCATGGACAAACGTTCATGCAAAATATCTTTAAGGTGTCAGATATCTGACGTGACCATTTTACGAACTTTTAAAACGTTTTTGTGGGGGGCTTTTTTATCTTTTCTGGAATAACTGCCGAAAACGAGCGACCAGAGCGTTCAGCATCATCGGTGTTTGTACACTGTATATAACACTTATCAAACTTAAACGATATTTTTTCCGATATTATTTGTAAACTAATGGACGAACTGTCATAAAATTTTGATACATATCATCGTTTAAAGGTTTTTACTTTCTATAAATCATATACCTAAATTTTCTTCAGATGCGCCATCTATGTGTCAGCTGCGGTACTTATTTACCGATGGATTAGATCAGAGTTTTTGGTGTTAAAAAATGATTTGTATGTTTAAGTAATTTTGTTTTTGTTATTTTGCAGGCACCATTGGAATTGAAAAAACGTTTAGAAGAAGTACGATTGTTAGAATCGCGTCGTTCAGCTCGTCTAGCAGATCAGGACCGCGATACAGATTTTGCCCGTTTAGCCGATATGGGCAGTGATCGACGCCGAACGTCGCATAGTATTGATGTACCATTCCCACCTACAACTGCACCCGGGTAAGTCGATTGCATATACAATTTTTTCGGTGGTTAGTAAATTTCAATAACATTATGTTACTTATATCGTAAAGTATACGTACTCGAGACGAAGCGCATAAAACTGTATTAGTTTTATTTTTATTATTATTATTGTACATGGGTAAATATACATACAGACAAACGCACACATAATATTCAAGAATATCTATAAAGTTTTCTTTATATTTTTTTTTGGGTATGGTCAGTGACATGAAGAATGAATCGTATATAAACAGAAAAAAGAGCAACGTTTTGTTGCTTTATACAACTGTGCAAAAAAATAAAACGTCTTTAAGATTTGATTATGCTGTGCGCGCGATGAAGGTGCATTTTGTGTCTGTGTATTCTTGTATGTATATTTGTGTGTGCAATTTATTTTTTGTTGCAACAAAGAAACACAAAAACACTCAAAAAATATTAAAGTAGCAAAAAAAACGTTTTTAAGGTCGTTTGAAGGTTACTGAAACGAAAAAAATACGAATGTACTATGTACTTATACTTGCAATTTTCATGCACAATCAACAGATGATTGCAATATACATGAACGAAATTAATTTAACCATAAAATTTATATGTAAAAACTTAATTTTGAATTGTGTAACACGATATATCGAAACTGTAACGAATTTGACGGTTTTCCAGATTGTTATGCCATTTTTTGATACGTAATAAACCAATCACTTCAAATGATTTCTGTCACACATTACGCTTAATTATATGTATTATTTTATACATATAATACGAAATACACAAAAGAAAGACAAACACTTAAGAAATTAATTTATTAAAAAATTAACGAACAAGGTTCCGGCATTATATAACTTTGTATATATCAATAAAATGAAATGAATTAAAGAAAAGCCGTTAATATACATATAAAAAAATTGAACTTGTTACTTCCTATATATATAAATAAATAATGTGTGTGAAAATATACGTATATAAGAAAGTGTCGATTTTGACTTTGTACGTATCGACATAATGGTAGGAGGAACAATAGACATTTTGACGTTTCCTTTTCAACTGGTTTTAAACGTGGAATTTGAACCAATCAATAATAAATTAATGTAATAATTATGTTATCTTGGAACGTTTAACCCTTTGAGGGCCAAGGAGCACTATCATGCTTTTGCTTCAGCGCGAACTAATACGATCTCTATTTCATGCTTGTCGATTCTTCTTTATTGTTGAATATTTATTGAAATTTTTAACATTAATTTTTTGTTTTTGAAATACTTTTCGAAAAATGAAATATATTTTTAAATTTAGAAGTTCCATCTAGCAGTGTGGCACTTTTAGCTAATTATCTAAAAATCATGTTGGCACTCAGGGTTAATGTTACTGACCAATCTCAATTTAATAAAAGAAAATAATGTTTCGTTAAGTTTAGTTAAATTTGGCGTGCGACTATTTTATTTAATTGCGATTATGACTCATCTTCGAACAATATTTAACATTGAACACGATATCCATACGTAAAATATAAAATGGTTTGGATGACAACCTTCGCCACAGATGTGCGTATACATTTTGTATTTGTTTTGTTCAACCTTTGGTTTATTAAAATTTTATTATAAATTCTCTTCTTCACCGCGCGAGGTCATCCCCGTACCGAAAATAAATTTAAAATTTATTTTTAAAATTTTTTATTGAGTTTTAAATCTACCGTACTGTATATCTTTCAATCACCACTGTATGTGCCTATTACGTAGGGTTTAATCTTATCGTAATTTAGACATCACATATGAACTTGAAATAATATTCAATTGTTAGAAAAATATAAATATATTCTTATTATGATAATAATAATAATAATCATTATTATATTTAAAAAGAAAAAGTGAAACAATACGCTAGTGGGTGAGAACACGGATATACACTATATATTTTATTTTTAGTTAAAGCCCGTTTACAAATCGTTTAAAAACTAGATTTTCGTTTGCACAAAAAATTAAAATTTAAAATTAGTTTCAGCCCAAAGACCAAAATATATACAAATATAAATATACCATAAATGTACTTATACATGTATGGTCATTAGTCGCGTCTGATAATGATTTGTTATCGTTTTTTGACATTAAATTCAATTAAACAGAATTTTTTTTCCATTTTTGTTTTGTGTCATTATCAAATTATATTAAGCAATAACATTAACCTTGGATACATATAGTAGACGACACAAAAGACTAAAATTATATTAATTATTATCAAAGTTAATTAAAAGTTTAAAATTTTAATTCGTGTACAACAATGACATAAATTTTAGTCGGATTAAAATAATGAAATGCGAAATTGATGCCCAAGATGGGGCGAGTGTTTATGATGGATGTGTTTTGAATTCAAACAAGCTTTTCATAAATTTGCATGTTCAAAGCAAGACTGCATTAATCTTCATATTCAGATAAAGTAAATTTGTCTTTAAACTGGACAATTTTTTTAATTTTCAAGGTCTAAGAACTATTAAACATTTTATGTAGATGCATATTCTTTGATATCATACATTTTTCTTCACCGGTGCAGTAAAATCACATTAAAAATTTAGCCCTACTTCCAATCAAATAACTCATGAATAGTACAAATTTGCACCTCCTAAGATTCTCACACGATAGTCGAGTTGAAATTTGGTCTCTTAATTGCTTTAGGTCTTAGGATTTTGCACAATAAAAAAAAAAAAATTAAAACCTAAGATCCGAACTAACAATTGCCGTGCTTTTTTATTATCTTATCTTTTTTATTAGCGCCCGATAGATGTATCCGAAGCAGATGTATCCGGAGCAGTGATTTTTCTTTAACAAAACTTGAATAAAACTTGCTATTTACAGGTCGAATTAGTGTTTTTAAGACATAACATATATTTATACGGACCCGCTATCGAGCGCTCATTTTTTCTTATTTTACATATTGAAAACATAGCAAGCTGAATTGTTGTTTATTAACGTTAAGTCAAATTAAATGTCAATTTAGATATTTCAGATCATTAACCGTGCGTTTAGTGGGATTGACTTGGAAGTTTTTGGAACTTTCCCCAATCTATAGAAAATGTGTGGATGACATACAATTATTTCGTTAAGTTTTAGGTATGAAACAGTTACAACCCTTTTTGAGAGAAACACAAAGACAGGCACACAAGAAACACAGTTGCTTATAAACTCATTAGTAAAGCGACAATACGAGTAATATATAAAGGTCGAATAAATAATTTCCCATTCAGTTCTCAATAGCCCGCTCCGAATAGAAAATAAAAAACAGCAAATATTATTCAAACCAGCTCCTTATTACAAATTAAATGATGATGGGATTATATCGAAGCACCTTGTAGATTCATTTCATTGCGGTTATATACGATTACGATTATTATATGCAATAGTTTGGTATAGCTGTAATTTTTTAGTTATAATAATAACATTCTAGATAAACAATCTCATATATCCACGGGGATTTATCCTAAGTAGGATCTAAGCATCTTTTAGAGTTTGTGCCCACAGTTTATCAAAGTAAAAATGCAAAAATAGAAGGATACCTCAGCCAAATAATTTTCGTGTAATCAGACACAAAATTCAATTACATATGTCCGGGTATATTACCCAACTTACTAATTTTAAGAAGTCCTCACATATTAGGCTCTTAAAGATACATGATCCCATATGTGGTGCTAAAGTCCTTTAATGCAACCAAAATTACAAAAATCGTTATAATGAGCAAGAAAAGCAAAAAAAAAATCATTTGAGGCGTAATTATAAACAAGTTCTGAAGCCGGTCTGGACATATGGCATTCAACTATGGGGATGTACCAAAACCAGCAATCAACAGATAGTCCAACGATTTCAAAATAAAGTTCTCAGAGGGATCGTAAACGCCCCGTGGTACACTCGTAATAGTGATCTTCATAGAGACCTCGGAATGGACACAGTCGCAACCGAAATAAAGAAGTGTGCTCAAAAACATCAGGAGAGGCTCCATCTACACCCTAACGACGAAGCGGCTAGACTACTTCATCAAGAGGGTATCATAAGAAGACTCAAGAGACTAAAACCTTTTGAGTTACCCGAATAGACCGCATAATGCAGAAACAACAAAAACAACACTTCATGGAATGAATACTCGTACATAGAAGTACTTTATTATATTATATTATCAGAGTCAAACGCTGTTAGTCAAAAATGACTAGTTACTTTGTAAAATATTTTATTGCTATCGTAAATAAAATTTAAATAAAAAAAAAAAAAAAAAAAAAAAAAAAATTTGAGGCGTAATTATTCTTATATAATTTACAGCAAAATAAAACAAGATATAGTTGAAACAATTGTGGTGATTTTTCGATACACCCTGTATCAATTGCTAGTTTAAATTTAATTTGGGAAAAACTGTAACTCCGAACGAATAATGTTTTGCACCGATTTTATTGAGAGTTCAGCAGGCACAATTTAAGCTATTTGGTTCTCGGACCGTCTGCAGTTATCGAGCCATTGGGAATTACAAACCTTTTTTTAACTAAACATTCATTCGTCTTTTAACAAAATATTTAGTTTACATTTATTGAAACAAATATAACAAATTATTTATGTTGGTATATTTTTAACAACATATTTATTTTACATTTAGTTAAATTATTGAATTTTATTATCAAAATTCGTGTTCAGTGAAAAATGCATTTCGCGCACTTCGTCCATTTTAGAGTCGTCATAATCGACATACTAAACAAGCAATTCAAGTCATTGTGACAAAATGTTCCCACCAATTTCACGTTATTGGACATCAATCCACCAAATCATATGCGAAGAGTGCATACAGAGGAAAATGTTGCTGTTGTAGCAGCTAGTGTTGATGAAGACGACAAAATATCCATCCGTCCCGGGGCACTGCAATAGGGATTGTGTTATTCGACTACATGGAAGCTTTTACGCAAGGATCTTGGTCTGGAGGCATATAAAATACAGCTCGTGCAACAATTAAAGCCGAACGACTTGCCACAGCGTCGAAGTTTTGGTGAGGTGGCCTTAGAATATCTTGAGGAAAATCTGTTTTGTTACCGAATCTTTACCGAAATATGTTTGTTGCGACTTGACGCCTCTTGATTATTTTTTATGGAGCTTAAACATATCATTAGCGAGCTACAAGCCGCAATGCTCAAAAAAGTGGTGAAAAATTGGACATTTTGCATGGACCACTTAAAACGTAGCCGTGGCCAACATTTACATGAAATAATCTTTAAAAAATAAATGGCAAACATTGATTTATCGATTCAAATAAAAATTTCATGCACTTTTACTATGTTTTTTTATAAGATGAGGTAGCTATGCAAAAATTGTAAAATTCAATTGTTTTTACAATTTATCAGAATAATAACAAAATTACACCTTTTATTATAAGAAAATCGTATTTTTAGTTCGTAAAAATCATAATAGAATAATATCGATTTAAAATTTAAATTTTGTGTATCTACGTCAGTTCATAAAATATCCACTACGAGGAATCCGTGTTGCTCTGTAAATCTGCAACAAGTGACTCTGGGGGGAAAAATCAAAATGCAACACGAGTATTAAATGGCATGCGTGGCATAACAAACTGTGAACTGTGAATAACATGCGTGGCATAACCAAAGTGAACGTTAAAATTATTTATTTTATAATTTCAACAAATCGTCAACGTCAAATAGGAGTAGCCACTTAATTCACTAACTTTAACATTTTTCCGCTAAGTGAAATCCGTGATGGAATCCAATCAAGAATTCGAAAATCTATACAATTTATTAAGACCGAGAACAAAATTTGGGGTTGGTAACCCACGAAGAATATTTAAATAGTAAAATTCAACTTGAATCATTTTCTTGGTACTAATACTAATATAGAAGAAATGTAAGCATTTCATAACCAATTTTAATTAAATTCAGTTTGTGTGACGGAATTGGAATTCCGAGGCATTTCGGCCTAATTTGTTGTGGAATCGGAATTCAAAAATGAAACTGATATAAAACTGTAGAACTTATCTTGTGTGATATATTTGATATTTGAGTTTCTTAAATGAATCTTTGTTGAAATTTAAAAATACACCGCTGCTTAAGTTGACTCTTAACCTGTTTTTATTAAATTTAGAAAGATATTTCTGTAAAGTTGTGGAATAGAAATTTTTTATGTTCATCTTTTTATTTTTTTATTGGCATTAAAAATCCAAAAACCTCAGTTTACTAATCCGCTAGCTCAAATATCGCGCCAAACTAAATGTCTATGATACAGCTCGGCCATTTTTATTAATGGTATTTAAGGTTAGAAAAGGAAGCAAAAACTGACAGCAATCAATCTCGATCAGCATATTTAATACTATCGTCATCCGAAACTATTTCAAAAATGACTTGAGAAAAAGTAACTCTTTTGGATTTATATACTAAAATAACTAGAAACGGACAGCTAATTCTTAAGAATTCGCATACTAAAAATCAAAGCCACTTGTCTGTGCAACAGGAGCTTCCTAACCGCATAAAAGTAGCTTTGAATTATCATCTAACCTCCGTGCAGCATAATTCATATAATACTTAATTTGTACTTTTAATACATTTTTAATTTACAAAACTAATTTATTAAGGCTGCGAACGAATAGACAAATATACATCAATATTTACTTCGATTAAAGGTAAATTCATTTTACTCGACTATCTGCCTGGTCACAGGCACTTCTGGGGTGGTCACAGATCCACTTCTAACCTTCTATCACAGCCTTCGTTCGTCAGTCGAGCGCAATGCATACATAAAAATTTAAACTGTACTTGTTGCAAACCTCACCAACAGAGCTTCTCTTAATATGCAAATTCGATCATAGTAAACAAAATTTTAAGTTTGTAGAGGTGAAGTGGCCATCGTAGAGATTCTTGTTTGAGAAACCAAGGCACTGATTGAAAAAGATTAACAAAGCTTGCTAGCACGCATTGAAATAATTAACATTTGCACATTTAGCAATACTTGATCTTGTGTTTGTATGGACTGATTAAGTTTTAAATCATGATTAGCCCGAAGTATTTGAAATGCCACACTCTGAAATAAGGGAAAAAATGTTAAGTGTGTTATTTGAAATGATTATGAAGCTATAATAAACCCACAACTGTTTATTTGGTTCATAACCTAATTACATGGCATCTATCTCTTCAGATAAATGGCCTGATTAGTATATATAGTAATTAGAGAAATGTTTATTAATATTCGCCTGTTATTCTGTTACTGTTCTTTTTTATTTTATGTTCAAAAATCGCTGCGTGATCAGTGTTTGACGATTTAGTTCTATAAGATTTGAAGTAGAATGCCACTCTGAATTTATCAATCGTTTCTTGAGAAATGCACTGCTTAAATTTTGGCAACCTTGTAAATTTGAAAATTTGTATATCTTAAATGTTTACCACGATCAATTTATGAACACAATTGATTGAGGGAACCCGCGTAACCGCGTAATAACAAAATTCTTTTAGGAGTGAAGAAATAAATCGATCTAAGAAGTTTAGAATGATCCTTTAAAAATTTATTATGCTTAAAAGTTTTCGTTCATGATAAGTATACATAGAGATGCAAACCATACTATTCAATAAAATACTATTAAAAAACTGTAACCGTCTCGAGTCTTATAGAAGGAACGGTGTGTGTGCCGAGTCTGTAATGGAGCGTTTGGATTTTGTGGTGTTGTTGTGTTCTGGAAATAAAAGGGAATCCGATTTCTGAATAAATGATGATATCGGATCAAATCGTTTTAAACCACTGGGAGCTTAGACATACATTTTTATTTTTAATTAACACCACATTTCATTAGAAATTTTTTCCATTTTGGAGTAAGATATTGGCATTTTATACCGGTTTATTGAAAGAAAACATATCGAACAGTCGTAAAACTTTTTAACGTTTTAGGCAAACCAGACTGTTAGCACTCCTGGCAAAGTAATAGAATGATTAAATTTGGATGAGTTCGGTTCTAAACTCTTTAGGTCGTACTTCCATCTGACTTAAGCTTAAAACCAGCTTACACAGCATTTTGTAAAGCAAACTGCACTTTTGAGATGATTGGTATTCAGTGTAAGTGCTTAGTTTTCTTAATAAGGCGCATCTACACATATTGGTATACTTTCCAACTTATTTCTTGAAAAAATAATAATTTACAACAAAGAGTAGGGTTATACTTGGTAAACAGTTGTTTACCTCACTGGCGCAGATATTTCTGCATTCGACGAGTTCTCGAGCTACCAGACACTAGTAACTTTCACAAATAATGTAAGATGTATAGAAATAGCAAAATTGCTTAGGTTGAATAATTTTAACAATTGCCAAATTATATTAAAATCTTTTCTTATAGAACGAATTACAAGAAATTTTATTTTTCGATTTATTTAATGGTCAAACTCCACAGTACAATCTTTAAAACTTTATATACGATTTAAGAGCTCCACACAATAAAATAATTAAAAAATCGTAACAATTATAGAATGCGTAGTTCCCGCGTACCTAATTTATATTATATTCTTATTTTATAACTGTACAAAACAATAAATTTTAATACTGATTACAGTTGTGATTATTAACAAAAAGACAACAGAAAACTATGTATACATACTTATATGGTTATATGATTTTGTACAAAGAAATGTAATAGCAATAACATAAATATTATAGCCGCTGGAAGTTTATTGACTAAGACATTTTACTTTTAACCTATGTGAAAGTGTATATGTGTGAGATTTACGCGGTTTTTTCTAGGATCGGATTCATGCGTATATAAATAAAGCTCGAAAATTTATAAAAGCAGCATCTTTTATGTATCTCAGAGTTCATTAGTTTTTGTCTTATACGGTTCATTCCATTATACGTATACGCGTACACAATGGCTATTGACCTGAAATAACTCAAAAATAATTTTGTACTAGTTTTTATATACGTATATTGTTTTTATATAGTTTGTATAGCAGATGGACGAAACCGAAGCATTTTTCATTCTGTTTGACCCATACACGTCCCATTGACGCCATTGTTTTAATGTTTGATTTGATTAAAAATACACACATGCAATAATAGTTTATATATCAGTTACATTTCTCAAACACAAATTCTACAATATTCACCCTAAATAATATGTATATAATGTACACTCGACTCGGTACACACATATGGAAAATAATGCATAAAATAATTCATTACTTATAACAAATAAATGAAAATCTAATTTGTGTACATGACTGTATAATTATACAGGAAATTGTGCTGTTTTCTAGGAATTTTAAAATGCATATCTACCTTTATATACCTATAATATGCAACTAAACCCGTACATACAGCAGAAAATGTAAACTGTAGTAACGTAAACTAAAAAAAACTAATTAATACGTAATTGAACAATATATGTAAGAGATCATAACGCAATCTTTCTTTGTTACAAACAAATCATAACTATTTCACTTGAAAACATAACAATATTCAACCTAATTGAACACAAATTTTGATTAGAATTCTAAGAAATGCCCCCAGCACGTATTTGCAACATGTAATTGGATGAATCAATAAATTTTTATTGCAATTTATCATGATGGTTAATTACCTCATAGCAACAACAATATACTCATAATAATAATAATAATGTAACTGTTGATTGACTACAAGAAATTTAATATTAATCTACTAGAAGGCAGATATGTAACATAGTTAACACAAAACATTTGTACATCACCACACACAAAATTTTCGTTATCGCGATTCTGGTTAGTATTGGGGAAACCTTTATCTATCCGCCGCACTTTATATGCCATATATAACGTTTACACCATAAGATTAGATAAAATATTACAACTCTTTCTCGTATATACGTATGTACATCATGTGATATAAAAACATTGACTACTGTCAAACTAAAATATCTAAAAGCTAATTGTTCTTCGATCGTTTCTGTTCAAAGTTTTATCAATCTTGATAACAAAAATAAGTCAGAAATATATTTTAAATTCAAAAAAAAAACCAGGAAGTAAAAGTGTTAAATAAAAATAATCTAAATGTGAAGGTAAAATAATTACGCGTCATTGGGATTACATAAAAACCGGAAGTAGTTAACTCAAAATAAGTGAAATAGTTTTGGTACTTTAAAATTAATAACTGAACGTTTTGTGCCTAATCTTTATAGGTAGATAACAATAGTTTTCGAACCATTCACTATTCCCATTAATAAGGCGAGCAAAAGTATTAAAATGTAATTTAGAATAGCGGTATAATAAAGTACTCGTATTTAACTTAACAATTGAAAGAAAGTGAACACAAATGCAATAAAATAAACACAAATGAATATTTTTCAATGTTATTGCTTTATTGGCAAGAGTAAATTTTCCCATTATTGATGGAATACTACTTCATTCAAGTGGTTGCCTCGGCGAGCTTGACCGTAGGTTCTGTGAATTTAGTGCTCAAAAGATCGATTGTTTGACCTTCTAAGTGAAAAATTCAATTTCTGCTCAAGCTACTGGTACGGCTAATGTTGAGTTCCTGTGACCTGTGGCGAGTTGATGTTTCTAGATTGAATCACACACTTTTGACTACAGCAGTAATATTCTCAGTTATACGCATTGTACGAGCACGGCGACTGCTTCTGTTGTCTACTAGCATGTCCGTCTCACGAACTTTCTTTATAAATTTTCGGCCAGCAGGCGAGGTCAGTGTTTTATTTCGGCCGAAATTTATTTTCAAAATTTGCACTGTTTCGGCAACACAGCACTCACTTTGGAAATAAATTTTCAATATTTATAAACGTTGATCAAGCGTAAATGTGTTCAATTTCGAACCGCGGAGATATAGTACTGTGTTCTTGCCAATATTTCGAGCGGAAACATATTATTTAAAAAGAAATCGTTATATGACCCACCCAATGAAAATTAGTCTACACAGTCTAAATCTAACAGTTGGAAAAAGCCTGTAAAAAGCTTTAAAATAAATTACTAGATATAAATTAAACATCACGAAAAATGTATACTTGGCGTCCTACTGTTTACACGAAACCATGGTAATTAGCATTATGCCTATTGTAGATTTCGTAATTAAACTTTGATTTTGAAAATCATTTTTAACATAATTTTAAATATTATTGTATGCCCCATCCTAAATCGAGAATTTATTTTTGTTTTACTTCCAACCTCGTCCAAAATAGTTTCTTTGTACTAAAGTCAGATAAAACTTTACTCTAAACGGAACAATTTGTTTTTGACAATAATGTCTTGCTCTAATAAGATTTAAATGTCCGTGAACTTGTCAACTGGCATTTCATCTGCGCTAATGATTTTTCCCTTTAATGACACATTATGCAACTAAACCCGTCTTTTAAACCACTGATGATCGCTCTAAAAAGTTTCAAATAAACTTCTAAGTCCTCATTGCTTGTATTACGTTCTGTCAAGGCTTAAATATTATGGTGGCTGTTGAAGAAATAATAGCTCGACTTAAAGATAAGTTTATACTATTTTTAAGGATAACCCATAATTTCCACATACGAGTACTTTTCGTTCGAGGTATCAAGTGAGTATCAATAGCTTGAATATAAATTTACGCAAAACGAATAATCGACGCGAAACGAAACGACGCAAATATAGTTTTTCATCAGTTTTATTACTGGCATCCAGAATTATAAAATTTCTTTTGGTAACCATTTCACAATTAATGGTTTTACGATACATTAGTTCCCGGTAAAGTGTTTCACGATAGATTGCGCCGTGAAAAAATGTTAGACAAACCAAATTTTAGCAACAATTTTTCAAAGTTTAACAGAAGAGCTTCAAAAAATGATTTTTGTCGAGCGAAACACTAAACTTTTTCTACGACCCAGCTTATGAAAAATCATTATTAACCCAAAAATTAACAATTAATTTATTTATATGACTATGAAATTTTTCGTTTTCGAAAAAATTTGATTCAACGCAAAATAATCATGTTATGGCAAGTGGTCCTTAAATTTTCTCGATATCGGAAGAATTCGATGCATCGTGAATTTACCATAATTGGAAATGGAAGTAGGTTCGACTTTCTGACCCTACATACTTCTTTCTTTTTAAACGACATAATAATTAAGACCAAATATTAAACAAATACGATCAGTCGCATATTTGCATATAACTTCGATAACTAAATAGCAGTCGAATTTTGTTATGTGCTTTCGTAAAAATCCGTTTCAACATTTCGAACTGCCACTCGAATTTTGAAATACAAATGGTTTTATAATAGTGCGATTGCGGATTATTTACGATACCATGTGCGTTTGAAAAATTCGCGTCGCATTTATACTTAAACTTCGTAATAGCGTGGATTTTTTCGATATCGAAAAAACGAACTAAAAGAAATACGTTCCCAGGCACCAACTAAATGTTTTAATACGTGTGAATTTACTTAGAGGCGAAAGTTAAGGTTATGGGATTTTTCATCACTAGAGGGGGAAAACTTATTTTTGCTGGAAGTTGCATACTTGCTGTCCAAGCATAACTTAAGTGGATTGTACAAAAAATATTTTTATTTTCAAAATAACGATTTCAGAAGTTTAGAAAAACAATTATCTAGAAGATCTAGTAGAGAGCAATTCTCATTTTACACGATAATTTTTCTTATGTCTATTCTTTTGGCATAATTTTAGAATTAAGTTAGTTTTAATTTATAGTAGGTACATAAACCCCAAAGTAACTTAGATTAAAAAGTGACATACAAAATCTTAAAAAGTCAACTTCTGAGTTTGTATTAAAAACATGGAAAACTTAATGATTGGCCTAAAGCCACTAAACCAACTAAAGTAATTCATTCGCTTTGCTAAATATGATTTGCTATAACAATCAATATAATTTGTTGACTTACGTTTAATTTAATGACCAAGGAAGTTCGAATTTTACAGATGCTTTTAATTGTATTAATTTAATTGTAGTCGATTAACAATAAAAAAGTGTGTGTTCAAAAAAAAAAACGGAAAGAGATATTTTTTATTATTTAAACTTCCTTTAAAAATTATTGATGCACTTTTGAACACATTTTATAAAATTTCATCCAGCTAGCTTATTTGCGGAGACACACATAAATGATTTCTGAAGGATTTATTAACCGGTAAAATCATAATGATCATGTAAAGATTTAAATTTTAATAATTTTTGAAGTTGTACACTGTGTAAAATACGTCTGCCGCTCATCAAATCGAGGTCGCAAAAAAGTATGAAAAATTTATCGAGTTGCGATGGCCATTTGCATCGAGGATTCCGAAATACTAATTTAACTGCGGTATCCTTACTTAAGTCGCTTGTAACCAGATCATAGATTTGTTCCTAAATCAATTTTTAAACTCCAACATTCTTTCGTAGATAATGGCATTGTGAATAGCCTGCTTACGAGGATGCGATGACTTTTCCATACTCTAATTTTGTGATCGTAGTAAAATAGTATTTAAATTTTCAGCCAGATAGAAAATTCCTTAATACTACACCTAGAGTTTGATTACAAAACTCCCACTGCCTTAATTTAGCTAATATTAAATACCGTAACAGTTGTTGGTTTCAGTTTTTTTTTGTCTTTCTTCAAAGGTTTCGATTGGAGATCTGAGTTTTCATAATATTTTAAAGATATCCATGAAATACTATTTTAAACAATTTTAGTGATACATTTCACGTGCAAATGTCATTGGTAACATATTAAAAACCAATTTTACTTTATTAATAATTTTAACTTTGTTAATTGTTTATGTCCCTTACATCAAAACAACAAAAAGGTACGTTTAAATTAATGTCCACCAAGATTATAATATATCGTAGACAATAGAGGTGGGCAAACTATAAACATTCTAAAAAACTAAAGTACTGGAGGACACTTGTATAAATGCCCCTTTTCTATTATCATGATGTTTTTTGCTCAATACTCGTCTGACAAGCACATTATCACACTTTTCAAATTGACAGTTTGCTGTATTTAACTTATTAACTGCCTTTTGTAGGTCTCTAACTTTAGGTGGATTAGGAATAAAAACAAGTCACAATCAGGAAGTGTATGCCAATGGTTCTGATAGCTTGTCGCCAATGGTTACTTTAGGCGAGACAAAGAAAAATCGAACATCTCAGAAGAATGAACAATTATACAAATTTGTTTTTGCATAATCGTAGCACTGGAGACAAAACTGTCAAAATAATACAATCCACCAGTTTGATATACATTTTAGGATTAAGCAAAGCAAAATTTGAATACAGCTTGTTAATCTTAAAATAGATTTAAATATCTAATTAAAATAAGCATTTTTACTGGGGATGATACTTATTATGATGTTTAGACTAAGATACACGAAATAAACTTTAAATCCCACTTTTTATGGTTTAAAAAGATAGTAAATACTTGAAATCCACTATTATCTAATTACATATTCCATATAAGTAGTCAAAAAAAGTTTGATCTATTTCGGTTTATCTTATGTAAATCACGGTTCTCCAATTCCAACTCACCATATTTTAATTAAATATTTATTTATCTAGACTTAAATCGACCGAGACACAACCGCGAAATTACTTTAACACAAATCAAAATAAAATGACATTTATATTCATATATTTGATTAATTACTTACAGAGTTCGACTAATAACATATAACTAAATGACAAGTCGTACGATTTCTTGAATACGATATGGTACTGATTACGCAAAATTAATACAAATTAGCAGTACACAAATTTGTTGTTCGGTGTGCTACAGTGAAAGTGATTTGAGATTTTACTTTATGTACATATTTATGTAAGTATTTTGGTTAACTGGCGATTAATAAACTAGTATAGTTTATGAGCACAAGGCCAGGTCCCAAATTCAGACTAAAGAAAACTATTTCAATATAACTTACTTGTACTCAATTACAATTTACAACTCAAAAATAAAAAAAAACACTTTCATTGGGATTCTAGGTTAGTGTGTTAACTAACGCATGTCTTGGCCAAATAAAAATATTTTTATAAAAAAAATACACGGTGACTACTAATAAGAACTATACAAATTACATTGCAATTTTTTCTAATTATTTTTTCCAGATTTTATTATCTATGATTTATTGACTAGTATGGGTTGTGTGTGTATTAAATTTATCGTTATAAAACAAGATACTTTGTATATAATTACAAAAATTAACAAACTGTAACTTGTAAACGCATACATATTTTAATTTTCTTAATTAATTGGCTTCAGTTGATTTGCTTACTAGGTGCTAGGAGATAAACAAAACATAATTATTAGATACTTTCACTTTTCGTAATAAATTATTTTGATTATAATGTATATACTTTTATATCTTTGCAGATCGAGAAAACGACGCCCATCAAATTCCCAGGATGATATGTGTGGTTTCCACGACGACGAACAAATGGACGAATGCAATGCAGCTTTAGTATTAATGAGTTTGTCGTGTTCGCCCCATTCGCCACAAGCTGGCCAATGGAATACCGTATTCGGTTCGAGTCCGGGTAGCAATAGTACATGGAGTTCGGGATCATCATCGCCACCGTTAAGCGATGACGGTAAATCATCGTCATCGAACGATGAACGCTTCCGTACATCATCGATTTCAACATCGGACGAGGGAATTGTTATGGATTACAATGATGATATACCAAAAAAACGACGGGTAAGTTTTATGCGCATGCGCTATATAAACATACTACTTGTACAGCGGAATTGAGCAACGTTTTTCATAGATTTTAAAACGTAATGGCATTGAATTTATAAACGTAAAATCAAACTGGGTTATTAGAAAAAGTAAAAGTAAAAGGTAGAAACTTTATATACTTATCCGTAGTGTTACATAAACTTTTCTATTTAGACTGTATAAAACAATTACATATCGAGACGGATCGCCAAGGATACAGTAAATTTACTAAATTCTTAGCACAATTACAATGATAAGGAAATATACAATTTTCCATACGATGTACATAAATTAATATGAAATGCGCGATCGCTTTTAATGATCTTATATACTATATACATTATTTCACATGTGTATTATTTAACCTTCACTGGAATGTGTGTTTATATGTTTATTTATTCACATTTTATTTATCTATCGTAATATCGAAGTTTAGATTGTGTATTTCCTTGTTTTGAAATTTATTAAATTGTTTGTAGTAAATTCGTTTTGTATAAATTGCACATGGTGATAAAAAAACTAACTTCTCTTTTCTGTGATTTGTTATTGTTAACAAATATATAACCAAAAGAATCTTTGAACTTTTCTTTTAATATTCACCAAGCTTTTAATAAAAAATACTTTCACTTATGCGATCGACGATATATCAAACGAGAAAATCACGATAATATCACGTGCCGCTCGAGTATTAATTTTGTATCTACGTGATTATTGACCCTGACGTCATCTTTTGTATGTTTCGCATACTAGATTTAGTCGTCATCGTACACATATTGTGGGCAAAATAGCATTGAAAACATAAATTTTATAAATAAATTAGATTTTTGTAACCAGTTGGTACCGGCTTATCGTTTAACTAAATAAAATAAACAAAACATTAAATTTCCCTATGGTTTACCCGCACGCTAGTAATTTTCAAGGATTTTCACGTAAGAAAATTTTTTTATTGCCAAAATATTTATACTTTACATACAAAATATGTGGTGCCTATAAAACCAAAGAAGCGAATAACCCTTTTATATTTAATTTATATTTTAAAAGGTATGATCTCGTCTGCCGGAAAACGGAAGTCACTGTGGGTTACCACCATACACAAAATAAATCGCAATACATGTAATTAATGTGTGTACCTGTCCAATACGAAATATTGTGTTGTGCGTCATTTTATTTTTTTAATGGCATAACCTTAACCAAGAATATTTTTTTATAAGCATATATAATTGAATATAACGTCATTAAGCTTCTAAAATCAATTTTTTTAAAGTTCAATGGAAATTTTTTTTACAGTAGTTGTGTGCAACACATAAATGTGTTTATTTATGCAAATCATTATACTTCGCTATATGTAGAGTTTGAAGGTTAATTTTATTTAAGAATACATATGTATATATATTTTAGTTTGGTTTCTGTGGTTTAAGTCATTAATTAACGGGCTGATTTAAAAAATATATTACATATATAAATTTTGTTCTCTCTAATCTCTTATGGTTGGGTTTGTGTCTTTAAACCAGATAAATTTTTAGTAATATTTAATAGACGACTACATACTGTGTTGAACACACATAAATTTAAACAACCATATTGTTAGCAAAAAATATTATTAGAAAAAAGGGCTAAATTATCATGAATTTTGAAGGTCTCGTCTAATGTGTTCTCTATGTTATTTATATTGTAATAGAAATATCTAAATACTTCAAAAATAAAATTGTTTGTATACTTTTTATTTATATTGTAAAAATTGTAATGACTTGGCAACTAAAATTAATGTTATAAATACGTTTTCAAATTATATGAGCTTTGATTTTTGATTTTATTTAGATGTTAATAAAAATCGTTTGGTGGTAGTTACGTTATACTACATATAGGAATTCTCGTTAAAACTTAATTGTAAATTTGAATACAATTTAAATTCAATGACTTTATTATAACTTGTGATTTAGTTTATGCTGGTTTCAGTTTCATAATCGAATCAATTTTGATAAATTCAACCTTACACACCTAAAACGGGTTTTGCACCAATTCGTCTTTGCTAAACTGATCTTTATTTTATACAATTTTGAAAATATCTCGTATAAGGATAATATTTTTCTTTATTTGCTGCATTTTTATAAATGTTTATAACTTTCAACAAAAACCTAAATTAATAAAATTTTATTAATTTTTAAACAATAAATTATTAATTAAATTTTGTTAATATCAAAAATTTAACTTGTTAAATTTTAAAATGGGCAGTTTTCCTGTGAAACTTAAATTCTATATTTTTTAAATTGTTTAAATTTTAATTGATCTTAATTAAT
Source organism: Nephrotoma guestfalica (assembly GCA_963691935.1). Taxonomy (NCBI): domain Eukaryota; kingdom Metazoa; phylum Arthropoda; class Insecta; order Diptera; family Tipulidae; genus Nephrotoma; species Nephrotoma guestfalica. The sequence continues at coordinate 216,568,960 of OY829914.1, forward strand.
TATAATTGAAATTTTGTTGAAATTTAAAATTTTTGAAATAACCGGATAACTGATTCAATTTTCTATAGCTAACAATTTGAACGAATTTGAACAATAGGTACCTCTAATTTTCGCATTTTGTTAAAATTTCATTAACTCATAAAAATTGAAATTAAATTTTAAATATAAACGAAGAAATTACTTTAAATAAGCATACATTTTGAGATAATCTAATTTTGAAATTTAGTTCTGAATTTGAATTCTGGGAATCTAAATAAAACAAATGTTTTGCACTTGATAGATTTTTTCTCTTGTATGTTAGAACATTATGCCATTATAAAATTAAGGGAAAGTAGTTCGAGATGTTTTACTAAATTTTAAATTTTAAGCAAGAATTTTAAGGAAAATTGAAGATAATCTTTCTTTTATCTCCGATTCAAATTTCAAAGTTTGATATAGTGTCAATGTTTTAAAATAGAACGTTGTGAAATGTCTCGATATTTTTGACTTGGCCAAGTTTCAATTAAAATTGAACTTAAATTTCGATTTTTCTGAAAGAGAAATATTTAAATCGGAATTTAATATAAATGCAGTGAGAATTACGAAAATTAAGTTTGGAAATTCAGGTCAATTCATAGTGAATTTTCAAAATTATACCAGAATTTTATTAATTAGTTTAAAATTAAATTGTTATTAATTTAAATTTGGAATATTCTTTTCATAAAATTTGAGCATTTTGAAAGTTTCAACTTTTAACCGAAATTTAATAATTTTGTAGTTAAAATTAAAGTTTCATTTAGATAAATTTATGTATAGTAAATTGTTGTATAAAGAATATCAAGCATTAATTCGCTTAAACTTGTAAAAATGTAACATTGGTGACTTTTTGGATTAAACTTAAATTTCTTTCTGTTTTTGAATTTTAAATTTTTTAATTATAAGCTATAATAAATAATATTATTTAATAGTAAGGTATAATAATATCCCAAATTTTTTAATTCTTTTCAATTCTCTATTCTAAATTTTTGATGCTCACGAGAAACGAAATTTAACTTACAAATTAAAATTTTGAAAAATGGAATATAAATTATTGTTCAATAGTCAATTTTACAATTAAAACTAAATTAAAACCAATTTCTTTATTTTAATCAAATGTTATAATTCATGAAAATATGTTATTACTACATGGTTTGAAAAGTCTCGGGTCTGATTACTATATTCGCTACCAAAGTTAAATCCTAATCATTTCTGGGAAGAGCAAACCTTAACAAAATCAGAAATTCATTACGATCTGTCAAGTAGTTGATATGCCAGAATAATTTGCGCGTCAACATCTCAGTGATTTTGTAAACAATGCAAAAAAACATTGAGACAAAACGGCTAAAGAATCGAAATAAAAGCTTGATAAGTATTATGGTACGTCTGCTTCATCGATTACAACAGTCAAACGATGGATGCAAGAGTTTGGCCGTACGAACACAAATGACACACATTTTACATATGGTAATTGTTTGAATATGCGAAGGCTACGAGCGCGATGAGTGCTGCGTGTGCTCATCGACCACCAAAAGTTAGAAAGAGTTGATGTTTCTCAACACAATTTGGACATATTCAAGCCTAATCAGAATTTTTGGACCGTTTTGTTGCAAGCAAAGCTAAACGACCACATTTATCGAAACAAAAAAATCATGTTTGGCATCAGATTTGGCACCCTACAATTATTATTTGTTCCCAAACTTGAAGAGGCGGCTAGCTGGCCGAACATTTCTGAAATGAAGATGCTAGTGTCGCACCAAATGCCTATTTTGAGGAGTTGAGCGCCGGCTACTATAATAAAGGCAACGAGCTATTAATTTATTAATTTTTGAAACCTGAATTGTTCTTCTTCATGTTCTTCTCAATCGGATTTAATTATTAGACATCGCGTGGTATTGTTTAAGTTAACATTCCACATATGTTTTGTTCAAATTGAAGTAATACCGAAGTAACTGGTAAACTCAATTAATAAATATGCAATTTATGGTTTCATTAAATTTCATTCGGGAAAAGCTTGAGTAAAAATCAGTCTAAATGACATATGGAGTTATATATTGGAAAAATACCCCGAAATTTTGAGCGAAACCTGACTCATGAAAAATTGAAAATAAAAATTTACAAATAGAATTATATGAAATTAATAAATTTAAAATTTAAGAATAATAAAATCTTTGTTTAACGTAATTGACCAACCACAAGTTTGAAAAAGTACACCAAGCAGAAAAAATTAAGTCGAGTAATACACTGCAACTCTGTTTTGATTTGATTAACATTAAAAATTATAGTTAATTTAATTAAGTGATGTACATATTTTAGTTTGTCTTTGAAACTAATTAAAATTAACCGCATTACATCTTCTCGGAATTAATGGAATGGAATTAATTGGTTTACAACATTGTAAAATTTAATAATTAATAATTTAAATCGTCTGAATGCTAAATTTGTAAACAGTTTATTCAAAAAGTGGTTTCCGAAAATCGATTACCAGTGTTAATAAAAATTAAAATTTGGAATTAAAAATTTTTAAAATGCATAATTTTATTTTAACGACTAGATTTGAAAGGTTGGGAAACTAAAATAGTTAGATTTAACTTGAAGGATTGACAATTATAAATTTGCATCTCAAGTATAAGAGACTTCAGAATAGCGGTTGCAGACATTGGAATTTGAAAGTGGAAATTTTCACTGTTACAACGATATTTAAACTCAAAACTTGAAATCTGAATTGCAAAAGATCAAGAAATAGTATACCTGAATTCTGCTAAATCAAAAGCAAGATGAAACTTTAAAATCTGATCACGTTAAATTGGTTACAATTATATCTTGACTTGCTTAAAACAAAACAAGTACATAGATGTTAATTACAAGATAAATCAACAAAACAAATAAATTTCGGAACAAAAAGAAAACATTACGATTTCTTAATTTGATTACAATTATTTAAAATTTATGAGCGTCTACTTTCTTCGAAATTGTGATTTCAATTTAATTATTTATTGTTTTTATATGGACCGGTCACAAACCAAGAGAAAATGTAGTTTATAAATCAACAAGTTTTTCCAGCTTTTACATACCATATATAATACTGTAGCTGTCACATTTGGTTATGCAAATTAATTAAAGCCGGAATTTTTTGTTTGATAAAAATAAAAATATACACAATCATATATTATTAAGGTCGTAGAATTTCATTAAACCTTTACAAAGTGTAAATTCGATGTACGAATATAGTTTTGATTTAGAATTTAAATTTATACATATTTTAAAATAATATTTATTGTACATGTACAATACAATGTACATACACGAAAAGATAAAATTCATTGAATTATTTAAAATTCCAAAATGTTATGACATAAATTGTATGACGTTTCAAGTTTTGTGTATATTTGATAAACGTAAATTTCCAAATAATTTTGTTGTTAAATCTCAGTAAATGTGTGATAAAATTGACGTATCAAAACATTACTCATCTCTACAGTAGTAGTAGTAGTAGTAAATTGGGAACGTATAAATTCGTCATAGCACATTTTTATGGAATCTCATATCTGTATATAGAATATATTCTGGGATGAGTAATATGCTGGCATATACAATAATATACTGAATACTGCACCCTTCTGTGTGTGGTGTGCGGTGTGGTATGTAAATGTTTATAAGAAACTGTATGCACGATGACCGGGGTACACACTATTTAACGGTTTAATCATAAAATATACAGTTTTGTTATACTATACCGAATTCTACTCTTAAAATATACATAGTATTATATTTTGTACCTATGTATATAGAGAATATGTATATAAAAATAATGCACGTGTTGATTTAGTTTTCTTTCTATTTTGATTTTTTGTTTTCATCGCGTATCTTAAAAATTGAACAAGCGCGCGCTAACTCTGGATTACTTTGTGTATGTTGAGTTCAAAGACCTTTCCTTATAAATAAAAATACAACTAAATAAAAAGCCGGCGACAATTACGTATCTATTTCATATATTTTTATATACAAGTACAGTGGGTAATATCCTCAGGAGGTCTTCACAACACAGTTTTAGCTCTGTAAGTCGATTTAGTTCCCTAATTTAATAAAAAAAAAAATTATTTTATGTTGAATTTGTATACACCATTAGATTTAATGGTCTGCGCGCAAATTTATATGTATGGGGGATTCCCAGAACCCCGAATTATATCGAGTAAGTTGACGTAATAAAGAGGTCGTTACACCGTATACAATACAAACCAACCATTATATACACGCATATAAGTTACACAGCGCGCAGAGGGGTTGATTTTTTTCTTTTCAAACTTTTTGTTTTAATCACCAATTTCTTTATCTTGATGGTTTGGTTCTTTGTTCCGAATGATTATATTCTATGTATACATTTATGCGTAGTAACAACATAATTTTTGTATCCAAAAAATAATTTTAAATAATAAAAACCACAAAACAACAACATAAAAAATCGAGACAGGTTTCAGTACTGTTTTGAGTTCAATTTTATCAGCTGTTTTATATTTCTTATCGATACACGAAACTTCTTAATATTTTATTTTATAATCATTAATTGTTATTATATTATAAAAGGCTTCATTAATCTTTATAATATGTACGATGTAGATGCGTAATGTTACGTTTGTTTTAAAGCCGAGAGCAATGCAATTTTTTTTTTTTATTAAAAACAAGTTTTTGAACTTGGCTATACGTACGTATTCGTGTATTAAAATTAACAATGGTTTTGGTTTAGGATCAGCGTTTGTTGTTTGTTTTCGTTGCATCTCGTTCATTTCTTTATTTTTGTAGTATCTCCTTCACACACTATGCACATATTATATCGTAACATCATTATCGTCGTCTTTCTATATTTCACTTTTTTGTAAACAAAGTTTTTTTGTTTTGTAAGAAAAGAAAACTTTAAAAACAAACCCAAATCATGCGCATTTAATAAACAATAACAAACGGGTAATAAGCAAAGCACACAAAGGAGAAATTGCTTTAAAAATATTTATAATATTTTGTTTGTGATTAGAGTGTTGTTATTATGTTTTGACAGTTTTAGGCACATAGATCGTTTTCGTGCGAAATACAAAGCGATTGATTTATATCTAGTATGATATGTGCCTGTGACTCATTTTGTAGAATTTTTTGATTTCTAAATTTGATTAGATTTTGTTGTAATTTCGATTTTCTTTGTACGTACACACACATTTATACATACATACATAACTATGAACAGACTGTGATACGTAGTTTTGTTTTTATTTTCATTATTTCGATTTGAATGCAACTAGTAAACGGAGTTTCTCTACATAGTGTACAAGTTCAACAGCCGTGAAGACATCGCCCTCTTTACTCGTGTGGTTGTTGTCTTGCTAGTTGTTTGTAATAATGTAAAAAATACTGTTTTATATAAATAAAAATATTATTAAGTCGATATAGTAAGTGAAATATACGTAATATTGTTTGATTTTGTGTCCTTTTTTGTGTATGTATGTATACATCCCAGGCCCCATCTAGAGAATATGTAGACTCTATGTAACGTATTGTAGCTTAATGTACATGACCTATACAACAACTATTGTTGGTTGCTAACATACTCGATTACTTATTCCACCGGATATATTTAAACAAATAAACAGACAATCTACAAAAATAGTTTCGATAACAATTTTTTTTTTGGGAATTTAAAATTTAATTTTTAATGTGTCAAAACTAGTATTTTAACCTGTCTGTATTGTACACACCGTACGTAGTTCAATATAAATCAACGACCTTCGTAGTTAATTTCAATTGGACGAATAGAAACAACAAACCTAGATAGTTTTGGAAGCAATCCGAATAAAATAGAGCATAACGTAAAAGAATTAAAAATTTAAAATTTCTTGTAAGCTTCATAAGGCTTAAAATAAGTCAGAATTAGTTACTCGTACTATTATTATGAAAAAGATTAAGCATTACTTTAAGTGCTTCTTGTATAATACGTAATTTGCATAATATTTGTCTTTACTGTTCTACGCTAAATTAACTTTATCTTATTTAAATATACACCCATCCCCCGATTTACACGACACTTTTTACACGGTTTCGCTTACCACGGTTTGAAATAACAAAAACAAATATTTTAAAGTTTTAATGTGTTATTTCTAGTTTTGTTTAGTTATTTTATGTTAAAATAAATGAATTATTAAAACCCAAACGATAGTTTAAGAATTTTAATGTATTTTTTCGATTTACACGGGTTTTCATATAAAAATCGCATTTTCGATTTACAAGGTATTTTCGGATTTACACGGTTTTCTGCGGAACCAATCTACCGTGTATATCGGGGGATGGGTGTAAATGATTAACTTTAAGAAGAAGTTAAGTATAGAATATTTTACGACTTGTTAAATTATAATCAATTTTAAATTGTATTATATGTATTTGTTTAAACTAAAGACCTTTTGATTATTAATTTAAAAAAAATATGTTTAAGTATTACCGACTATATAATAAATCAACCAGTTATGTGTGATTCGCATGTTATGTATTAAGATTTATTTTGGCGTACGCAAAAAAAATAACTGTTTAATTTTTCATGAATTCGGTCTAAGGCAATCACGTATCTGGACATTTATTTTATTTTAATTTCCCAACTAAAAGAAAACTCTTATTATCCAATACATAATACAAATTTAACAATGCGACTACAACATTTCACTATTTCACTACAACATTTCAATATTCTCGATAAGCGCATCAAATATGGCGTAAGGTTGTCCTATTTTCTAAGCCTAATTATTTTGATGAACCGTTACTTTTTATGTAAAAATGTACGCTTAAACGGAATTTAATAAAACGTAATTTATATTAGATTTTAACTCGTTAGGGTCTTAGGGTAGAACAAATTGTTGCATGCTATATTGCATGTTGAGGTTGTGAAATCTCAAAAATATGCATAATATTCTTAGACCGTATTTAGGAGGGGAAAAGCAAAAAACAGCAATTATAGCATTATGTTCAGTAAAACAATTATTTAAATGCAACCATCTACAAATCTAAATATCAAATTTGAAAATCCAAAACATTCTACTATAATTGCAAGTAGGTCAAGTCAAGATGGGAAATGTAGGAATGGTGTTGTAATCAATTTAATAAAAGAAAACACATTTCGGAGGCATTATATAATATACACTGCTCGTCAAAAAATTCTGGACATTAATCAATAGTTATTTGGATGAGATGGGAATTGAAAGAATTGTTTGGCTCGCTCGCAGTCCTGGCCTTAATCCCATTGCGGAAGTCGTTCAAGAAACCTCGGAACATCTTCAAATCAGCTCCATGCCAAAAAAATGCTAGATGTGATCAGAGCTCGTAGAGGAAATACTCGATATTAGAGTATCAAGCGCTTAGAATGATTGTTGATTTTTATTTAAATAAAGATGAAGATCTAGCAATGTCCGCTCTTCGGTAATTTTGTTATTTTATTTGTTTTGATTCTGTGGTTACGGTTATTAAACAAAAACTTGTTCCGTAAGGACATTTGGCGAATATTATATTATTTCGTACAACCATAACTTGAATTGTACCGTTGGGTTCCTTGATCAAAACAAAGGTGAGGTTACTTCTATCACTTACTTCACAGCACCTTGTGTTAAAGAAACTTCAATATCTTGAGAAATGACAATTTTTATTTCCAAGTACTAATTTCATTTAAAAGCTGATAACATTCTCTTTTTAATGAAGTATAATGATTATGTCTATTTAGTTAAAAAGTATTTGAAATTTAAACAAAACTTTTAGAATTCTTTTTTTTAAGAAATTTTTGTGTCTCTGTACCATTTAACTAACTCTTAACAATAACTCTACGTCAGCAAATTTTTTGATGAAAACATAGTTCAGACTCTTAGCTTTCAGAAAAGCTAACTATTTGTCATATTTGCTATATTAAGTTATCTAAAAAATTAAAAGTTCACAATAAAAATTTTGTATTTTCTTTATTAGACACAAGTATTTTGATAAATTGAAACTTTAATAGTTAACTTAAAACTTGTTCAAGTTCAACTCGAGTACCACTAATTTTATTATTCACAAGAACTCTGTAAAGGCAAATTACTCCGTTTCGTGAGAATATATTTACGAACAAAAATCAATAAAAAATTTCTTTGAAACCAATAAAGTCTAGACTTCAATCCTACAGTTACAAATGAGCAAATATCAAATTTTGTTAACCTTTTACACCAATAATAAGGGGTTGTTGTTAACTGGTAACTAAATAACAAAATTGCTGCTCTCACAGAGTGGGATTTGTAGCCATTTAGTTGGAAAACGTAAATAAATTTAAAATAAACGATTTTCGAGGAAAAATTATGTGTCAAAGTTTCTTGATTCCAAAAAACAAGTCTGATGATAAGAAAATTGTTTTTCATAATTTTTATAGTAGGTTACCTTGAAGGGTATAAACTCTAATAAGTTGTTTAAAAATTAGTGAGGCTTTCAGTAAACATATGTATATATTCACAGTTTATTGAAACTAGCCGTATCTCGTTGATTAAAAATCTCTCGGAAATGTTACTTATTTATTAATTGAAACGCATTTTGAAATTCAATTTTTGGTTTAGCCTTCAGATTCACTCTTGGTCGTAAACACAATCGCCACTATACATTTAATCAAATACGCATGATGTAGGCTAGAGAAATTCATTGACGTAAAAAACACTTATTGGAGCAAAAAATAACAAACATAAAATGCATAAATAAAAATGCATAAAATGAACATCACACGCTCGGCAGAATATACCATAATATCTTCAAAAATTGTAGCTAGCGAATAAAAACTACTTTAAGAAGGTCATTTACAAACCTACGAATTCATAATTCATTTTTTCACAATTTTTAATTTGTTATAGCCGGAAGAAATTTTTTCCGAAAGAAAGCGCTTGACAGTAAACCGAAAGTTATAAATCTTCCTAAAACGGAAAATTTTCTGCATCGAATCCATTTAATAAAAATTAAAATACAATGCAATGTGGCCAATTTTATTTAATTTTCGCTTGAAACGGTTTAACTAAACTACCAATTAGTTGTGACATTATTTTGGAGAATATCCATATTTAGTGCACTTATTATCACTGAGTTTATACTTGTTTTATAAGAATAAATTATTTAAATATTCTGAGAATATTTTAATAAGTTGACAAAGAGCGTATGTACTTTAAATAAAGTTTATTATCCGTTAAGAAAATAAATAATTTATTCTTATAAAACAAATAGTTGTGACAGTTAACACAATTTAATAATAACGGTCTTTGTGAATTAAACACCATTTTTAGACGGTTATTTGTTGGAAAAAAATGTTTAATGGTTTGGAAATTGTTGGAATCTTTAATGGTTTGGGAGAAATAATGAAAATTTTGCCAGCTAATTAAAGAATCCTAAGCAATCCTCCCTAATGTTAATTTCGTTGGCTGGATGGGATGTTTGTGAGCGGCCAAAATCCTGTTTTTCAAAATCCTGTATTGTGAAAAGCCCCTTATTTCAAAATCCCGAATTTTAAATTCACCCTTCACCCCACGGACTCCTTATTATGGTATTAGATAAGGTAGTAGGAAGTAGTAGATAAGGTAGTAAATAATTAATTTTTTAATTTAATTAAAATAAATTTAATATACATATATTATATGCCTGACTTCAAATTAAAGTCATCATAGCGAATAAATGAGAAATTCTGAACAAAAGCTACCTTAAAAATTTATCATAACTAAAGGTAATAAACTAAGATCTCGCCCAGGAGAATGAAAATTTATTTTTCTGTCACATTTACGAGATATAAATAAATAAAGTCAAGTCAAGTCATTTGAATGGGATTATTTTTCGTGTTTTCGTTTATAGGTCACATATAACCCATATTTTTTCTATTTACAAGTTAACAAGTTAACTCCCTTTTCGCTTAAAAAATATCATAGCGATATTGCTTAATCGTTCTGATAATTTGAATTTGACTTGATAATTTGTCATGGGGAATTTAACCTACAGACAGCCCAGAATTCGTTGTAAGGAAAGACCATGTTCGTAAACTGGATTTGGGATTTCAACAAGAATTTTAAACCAATATTTTAAATTTAGAATTATGATCATAACATCAATTCGATGGATGGAATATGATGCATGTGTGGGTTTTGTGATTGAAGCCATGTTCCTTATTTTTTACGCGTGACGTACACATAATAAATCGTTTTTAATATTTTAAATAGATAAATATTTTTTATCTATTTGTATTAAATTATTTAATTCATCCTTGCTCAAACATTTTGGTTTTGATATACATACATATACACAAATGTTAAAATTGTTTACGGAAAACAATATTTTTATAATTAAAAAGATCAATTAGTAAATGATATAAAATAAAACTTTATCAAAGAGAATAATTCTCAAAGAGGACTGTTATTTAACAATATATGAGGTCCCAGTTTATCTCACGTCCCATACAATTTGCCACATAAATTCGAGGTAATATTATGATTATTCATCAATGCACGCGTGTGTACCGAAACATATAGTTAGAAGTACATATGTACATTCAGGCGAACATTCTGTAAAATCCAAATCCGTGCGATATTTTTAAAATATATTATTAAATGAAAAATTGGAATAATAAATGTCGTTAAAACGACTATAAAATTATTGTTTTGTGCTTTTTACAGTAAATCAAAAACTGTATTGGTAGTGTTCCACTATACTGCAAACCACTATGGAACATCATCATCTGGGGAGAAATAAGGAACAATATTACATATAAGTAATAACTTATAATGGGAATTCTATAATATGTAATGCATTTCATGACACAATTAAAATTAATTGCATGACCTCATTTTGGTCTATATCTATACCAACACCAATTCCATATACCATCAATTAGTGGTACGACATGCATGCGCAAAATCCATAGTATACAAATACGTAGTGTACAAAAATATAATCTCCCATTTTTAATAAAATCAATTTGACATTTTTACAAGAATTTGAATTTGCACATTATTATCATTTCAAAATTAAAATTATCGCCCACCACACAAAAGCTTCTTTTACAAACATTTTCCGAATTAATTTTCATTAAATATATATTGGCAATAAAGCCGCCTACAACGCCGGTAGGAGCACATTATGTGATGTATTTTAAATAATCTGCGGTTCAAAAATATATTTCAGATTATCGTAAACATAGCGTCATACTGTACGTATACATATTGAATATTAAATTTTATGTTATTACAAGTTGATTGATTGTACGTACTAACTTTAAAAAAAAATGAATTCTCATTACAATTTATTATAAAGCCGCGCGATAATAACGGGTGATTTTTTAAGAGCTTGAGAACTTTTTTTTAAAAAAAAACGCATAAAATTTGCAAAATCTCATCGGTTCTTTATTTGAAACGTTAGATTGGTCCATGACATTTACTTTTTGAAGATAATTTCATTTAAATGTTGACCGCGGCTGCGTCTTAGGTGGTCCATTCGGAAAGTCCAATTTTGGGCAACTTTTTCGAGCATTTCGGCCGGAATAGCCCGAATTTCTTCGGAAATGTTGTCTTCCAAAACTGGAATAGTTGCTGGCTTATTTCTGTAGACTTTAGACTTGACGTAGCCCCACAAAAAATAGTCTAAAGGCGTCAAATCGCATGATCTTGGTGCCCAACTTACCGGGCCATTTCTTGAGATGAATTGTTCTCCGAAGTTTTCCCTCAAAATGGCCATAGAATCGCGAGCTGTGTGGCATGTAGCGCCATCTTGTTGAAACCACATGTCAACTAAGTTCAGTTCTTCCATTTTTGGCAACAAAAAGTTTGTTAGCATCGAACGATAGCGATCGCCATTCACCGTAACGTTGCGTCCAACAGCATCTTTGAAAAAATACGGTCCAATGATTCCACCAGCGTACAAACCACACCAAACAGTGCATTTTTCGGGATGCATGGGCAGTTCTTGAACGGCTTCTGGTTGCTCTTCACTCCAAATGCGGCAATTTTGCTTATTTACGTAGCCATTCAACCAGAAATGAGCCTCATCGCTGAACAAAATTTGTCGATAAAAAAGCGGATTTTCTGCCAACTTTTCTAGGGCCCATTCACTGAAAATTCGACGTTGTGGCAGATCGTTCGGCTTCAGTTCTTGCAGGAGCTGTATTTTATACGGTTTTACACCAAGATCTTTGCGTAAAATCTTCCATGTCGTCGAATAACACAAACCCAATTGCTGCGAACGGCGACGAATCGACATTTCACGGTCTTCAGCAACACTCTCAGAAACAGACGCAATATTCTCTTCTGTACGCACTGTACGCATTCGTGTGGTTGGTTTAATGTCCAATAAAGTAAACTGAGTGCGAAACTTGGTCACAATCGCATTAATTGTTTGCTCACTTGGTCGATTATGTAGACCATAAATCGGACGTAAATCGCGAAACACTTTTCGAACCGAACACTGATTTTTGTAATATAATTCAATTATTTGCAAGCGTTGCTCGTTAGTAAGTCTATTCATTATGAAATGTCAAAGCATACTGAGCATCTTTCTCTTTGACACCTTGTCTGAAATCCCGCGTGATCTGTCAAATACTAATGCATGAAAATCCTAACCACAAAAAAATCACCCTTTATTTATAAAGAAATAAAAATTCACGTGATTTCAAGTCGCGTGTTTCATTGTTCGCCAACTTACTAAAACTTATATACAATGGCAGGCAATTTTATCAATATGTGTATTAAACGCTCGTGGACATATTAATATATGGTACGTATTATAATGTGTGTACGTACCTACTTACATATAGATATAATATTGCGGTTCGAATCGAATATGTGTATAAATAATAAATTTTCCACGTTTAACGCTGTATTATTAAATTATTGCTAATAATTTATAAACTGGAAATTCACTGTACGTATATTGCATTTAACGATTTTTTCGGAATTATGTGTATAGTGTACTCTGTAATGTATATAAATATGTAATGACTCAGCACCTAAATGTTCAGGTAGAAATTCCTAAAACATCGGGAATTACGTAAGGTCAATATAAAATATAGCTTCGACTTAGTCGACTGTGTCTAGACCTTAATTGCTTGCAATTTAAAAAGTATGTTCATATGTATTGGGCATTGGCAAAGTTAAATTTTTTTAAAACCTCGTCTGACCTTTAAAATATTAGAGACAGGTTGTTAATATTATATACGTAGCTAATTAAATCCAATATCAAATACTCGTCATAATTCACTTGTTTAAATCAAATAGTTTTTATACAAGTCCACATATTAGTGTACAAGTGCACAAGTTCGACCACCCTTCATACGCGAAAGATAATGTTGATACGCAATCAATTTTTTCTGTTGATAATTACATTAAATTAATTGTTTGCATATTAAACATTTCAAAATAAAACAGTTCACAGTTCATTTACTAATCTTGGTTTTAATTGCGCGTGAGATGATAACACCCAATCTAATATAAAAAAATTCAGCGCAATATCACCTCGAATATTGGCATACTATATATATATATGTGAGACTAATGTACTAACTATTATTATATACTATGTATTATATGGTTTGTTTTAGTTAACCGCGTAATACATAAAAAAAAATTGTAATACACGTGATGGTGTTGTTTAACGCGATAAAATAATATTATTTCTAATATATTACATTCAATATTTGTTATATTCTTCCGATTGTGTAATTTTATTAAAAGTTTTGGCACGTGTATGATATAGAAAAACTATTGAAGGTTACGCGAACAGCGATAAACAGGAAGACTTTGACAAAAATACAACAGCTGATATTACGAGTATGCTATTTAAAGTTTGATATTATAATATGTAATATGTACGTGATACTAAATATAAATAAATTTTGTGAAATTTATTTTCTAATTATATTATTTCATGGACATTTCGTTTCGTATATAATCTGGATGAATTAAAATGCAAAAAACCTTTGTGCTCATTTACGAAATACATGTATGGTATATGTATAATATAATTGATTTCCAGAAACTTATTCCACTGTATGACAAATTAAAATAGAATAATAAACTAATTAAAATAAAATGATAAAAATCTTCTATGGAATATTTTGTAAAACATAATATGTATAAATATTTAATATTTTAAATATATTATGGTCGCATCTAGAATGTTATCAAGTAAATAAGTAATAAGTAATAAATTTAGAAATCCAATTAGATATGTATTTAGATTTTCAATATCCGAGAAGAGCAAAAGTTTCGTCAAGTTGTTTATGCTTACCTAACCCACATTTTGAAAAATCTGGACAAATATTGGCTTACCTGATTTCAACGTTGTTTAGCATTTTAAGGTTCTCCATTTTTCCCTCTTTCCTATTTTGCTTTCGGAGTACCTTTTTCGGAAATCCTAAATCGTTTATAAATTACTTTTCTTTTAATCTGATTAAGCAGGTCAATTCTGAAAGGATAATCAAAAAATTAAATATAAGTATTTACCAAAAATGTGCGATGACGGGTGGATTATTTTTATTATTACTGACCAAGATGGGAAATGACACATTCTGTTTAAAAATTTAATCACTACCAGAACTGTTAACAATTCTGAATTATAGTTCCATTTTACTAAACATAAACGGGTTACTCCAAAACCAACTGTAAATGTGCACTTGTCTCGGTACTATATTTTGCTTTTGGTTAACTAGAGGCAATCTTTAATGTTGGGTCCCAATCCTAACCCATAATAAGTTTGACATAGACTCTCAGAATAAGAATCAGAATCCTTTTCGGAATCCTAAGATTAATTGGATCAATCTCGATTGGACACAAAAATTTTTTCTAGTGTAATTAACTGTAACATAATATATAGGTATTTTCAATTCATAATCAATGTCCGCGCATTTTGAGAGAACAATATTAAAACAATATCCTTGAAAAAAATAAAAAAGTACGAATTGAACCGATTAAAAATTGCGTTCCGGTTTACTGTTAACGTTCCATCTATAAAAATAAATTTCGTTAACGTTCCGGGTTTTTTATATTATCTTTGCAATCTGTTCTAGGGCCGAGGCTCTTCGAACTCTTTCGCGGTTCGCATTTTCTGCCCGTACTTTTACGCCGTTCCCAGAGGCTAGTACTGGCATGGAATACGGGTCGGCTCATGAGTTCTGAACTCCGACAGGGGGTCATAGTTGTGTTCCTCTTCTCATCACAGATCATAACCATCCCTGGAGAAAATTCCCTTTTGCATCATGCCCCTATTGAGATTCGAACCCGGCACCTCCTGATCCACGAGTCAAACCTATAACCACGAGACCGTTTGGTCGATATACAGAAGTTTAGCCTATGCTTCAGTGTACCTAAAGAGCACAATCCTACTCTATAAATCAACTAATATCCCGAATCAGCTAAATTAAATAGTTTCAAAGTTGCTTTTTAAATTTGGGCTTTATAGGTTCAGTAAGTTAAATAGTCTATGGTGAATAATCAATGTACGTACGTTCAGGTGAAAATTGAAACCAATCTGCTACAATTTATACATGCCTCTTATTGGATTATTTAAACCAGCTAAGCAAGGATTTACTGGCACACTAAGGTAAAATGTACGTAGTTAATTTTCGGCAGAAATAAAATCCAGAGGGAAGAGTTCCCAAATTTATTTTATTTCGTCGAAATTTACATTTAAGGCGTGCAAGAACAAAATAGGTTTTAGTGTCAATCACTCAGTCTCATGCATAGCTTAGACTCTAGATAGATGATTTTGAATTATAGGGATCGATTATCTAAGTAAGCATTTCAAGATTCGAATTACGGTCAATGACGTTAAAATGCCATTTTAATTAAAGCACTTCGGGTTGTTGTATTATCGACAAATTGCTATTTCATTCGTTTATAAATGTATTACAACTGACAATGTTGTTGTTTTTATAGAAAATTAATTTTTTTGAAACTCGTGTAATGCTTAAATATTGGCCCCGCGGTATGGTGCGGTAACAACTATTAACTGGTTTTGTCTAAAATTTGTTTCAAAGACAATCCTTACGCCACAAGTGAAAACTAGGAGGAAAATGTCTCCAACAGGTCTTCCCTCCCCTACATATACCATCGATATCTTACGCTAAAATTGCTCTAAATCACCAGACCATTCTACCTAATTATTGAAGGTTTATCCTGAAATTCGATGTGGTGTGAAACATTAGTTAGGGGATTTTCGGCTTCAAGTTCAATTTTTCGAAGGTCCCTTCTATCTGATTTTATAGTACAAGGCTAATTTATATTAACTAGTAATTTTATTTCAAGAGTGGTAATTTCAATCCGATATATGTTGGTTTTGTTAACTGTCAGTAGTTATTCCAATTGCTTCTACCTGAGATACCTGCTTGTTATTCCCCTTGTCTATCCGATCCGTGGGGAGTTCTTTACAAAATCTCACAAAAAGCAACGGAATAAATCAAAACCTTGCATTTTAAAAATATTACCGTTTAAATTTGCCACGCAAATTACAGTCGGACACCATCACTAGTATATTTCGCTACTAGATGTTCCAAAGCAATACCACATATTACACCGTTTGTAATATACACCTAAGGCCTATAAACTGCTATTAATTCCCTTGTCTACATCAAACACGAAATGAAACATGTTTAATAAACTTTTCAAATGTTTCATCGTGTTTTGTGTCTTTTACTCTTTTATGATAAATAAAGATACTAACCAATTGATTTACATATGCATATACACTTTATTACAAACTAAATAAATCCATATTTATATTTTGACCAAATTATTTGATAATTATTGGTTTTAAAGAGAATTTAATTAATCTTAATTAAAAGCACGTTCGCACAGATGCAATGATTTAAATTTTTTTATGTCAAAATATCCCAATAAGCACTAACACAAAATACCAATTACTTGGATACTCAGTGCCAATAAACCAGTTTGTAAGATTGTTTGTTCCCGAAACTAGTTTGTATGTTTTGTTCATAGTTGCGCCAGGGTAGACGCTTATAGTAACTTTTTATTATTTTTACTAAATAATAAATCTTGTCGTTACTTTCTCGCAAAATCTAATTTGTTTGTGTTTTTTTAAATCTAAATTTTTCATCGACAGCCAAATTTAGTACTATGTAAATTTGTCGTAAAACGCTACTTTTATAGCAAAAATCATTTATGAAAATCAATAATTAATTAATAAAGACATAATATTTTCATATAAATTAATTGTAACTCAACAATAAATTTGTATAAGTTTCTACAACCAAAAGCAATTCTAAATTTATTTATTAATCGAAATTCTTACTTATACACTTTTTATGATAAATGAGTACGTACCTATTTATAAAACCTGTAATTCCAAATTTGGGCAATTGTAAATAAAATTCAATTGAGTTTATCTGCCACACGAACTGACACATTTTTGGCAAAATATAACAACAAACCTAGGTTACGATTGCTAAGCTAGCCGAAAAATTCACAATACCTCAGATTTTTTCAATGTTAACAAGACAAAGCCCTGTCGTTTGTCGATCGACACAACAGCTATTGTAATAATAGGTTTATTGTCGATATTTGAAAATACACGTTATTTTGACTTTTTGGTACAAAATTCGCAGCATACAGTAAATTTTAATAGAATAAATTAATTTAAACATATAAGAACAATTTTCCTTTTAATTTTGAAATTCCGGTTACAAGTAAACAAATTTTACTTGTACGTTTAAGTTTGCACATTAGATGATTTTGTAGATTTGGAACTCGAATATCAAGAAAATCATCCTCATGAACTCAGTTTAAGAAATGTCTAATTGCCATTTATTTAATACCTGTCACTCTAATTAAGAAAACTTTTAAAGGTTTACGGAGAGTTCATTCGTACTTTAAGTGAAAATAAGGTAAAATTCGACAGTTTCTCATTAAAATTAATTTCAAAAGTTGTTTCTTACTAGATTAGACCCTAGACAATACAAGTATGGAACACTAGCTAGCATAATATTAAATCTATCTGCTATCTATTTGCACGTTTTGTGTTTCTCTGATCTTATACTCATTTTGTAACAGAGTATTTTTGATTATTAGGAATAATAGCAAACTTTAATTATTCACTTATACAATTTTCATGCGGTTGATTTAAAACCCACAAACCAATTCGAATTTGCTGAATCAACCTTCGCTCGCAATACAAATAGTTGAGTGGGCGACCAACCTTCTTAATTTTTAAATAATGTTAAAGAATCCCGCGCGCGCACACACCAGAATACTACAACAGTTATCTATCCGCACACAAAATAACGATTTTATTTTATATTTTTTATTTTCTCAATCAATCCACCCACACAGTATTCTAGGAACCAACTCATCCTAGAAAAATGTTTTTTGTAACTATATCTGTATCGTGGTTTTAAGAGTCAACCTACCCTAATGACAAGACATATTGTTAAATGCTAGTAGTACAACAATTATTTATTTATAGAATCAGGTGCATCCCACAGAAACAACACAGAATGTAAAAAAAAAAAATATAAAATCGTGACGTCAATAAAACTAATTACATTTGGGTGTATTGTGTGGTATACATTTTACATAAAAATATTTATAAAACTGTGACGTACATAAGACAAGAAAAATATATTTCCCAAATTTTCGCCTACGTTAAGTATTTTTGATAACGTTGTTCGTATATATTTTATTTGTACGAACCGCCTCCATATTTGAAGAATCATCGTTATTTTGTTGATAGTAACGTTTGTATATAGAGCAAGAGAGATATGTGCGTTGTGGTAGTGGTGTATAGTAATTTTAGCGTTATGACTGCGTACACTTTTATAATATTCAATGAATTTTTGTTCTTCTAATTCTAATTACGTCCTATGTGTGAACGACGTTTATTGTAAACACAGCAAACAAATATATTTATATTTATTATTTATTTGGAATGATTCTTTTTGTAAAAAGACAGAAATAACACAAATGATGTGACGTACGGTCTGTATTATGTTTGTACATAAAGCAAGTAAATAAAATTGAGAGTGCTTAGTACAAATACAAAATAGGCGCCTTACACGGTGTATAATACCTTTCACTTTACATAGTAAAGCTTTTACTTTATTTAATTTATGAAAGTACAACGTTTCCGATCGTTATATACAGAAAAAGGGTGAAGTTCATGTACATAATACGAATCGAGTAATATTCTAAAAATAAAGCTTTGCTTGGGCTGTTTCTCATTATGAAAAAGGCTTTAACGTAGTATTGTATATTGTATACATAAATAACAACAAACTTCCACGTTTTGTACTACATTAAGGACTTGCGTGTTACAAAGTATTATATATTATATTAAAATAACAAAAATTCGATATGCTATAACCTTACCATACATATTTTTTGTTTGCAATGCTTTATGCTATGGATGAAATTCTAAAATTATTATCGGTTTGTAGGGCTGTTATTCGTATATTCAAACAAACCCAATGCTAAATACACAATTAACCCTGGGTGTCGCGTTTGCCGAATTTATAACTGAAAATATTGTTATATGTACAAGGTCAATTTTATTTATTTTATCAAGATAACTTAAAACGAACATTTTTTTCCTATCATTGTACGTTGCGTATATTAGATTAAAAAACAGAGGCTTCGTGTTTATATTATATCTAGGCGCTAAATACATAATGTGCGTTTACTACAATTTACATTGATTTAAAATTTACGCGTATTTTTTTTTTATTTACTTTTTTGCAAATACCTCAATACACGCCTGCGTTACACCAAAAAGTCTTGATATATACAACACTTGGAATATAGGCATGACGGTGTGTTATTTGTCAACAAATCTTACCGAAACGCATGATTTCGTAGAATTTTCGTATCTTCGAATATGATGACGTACAAATTCCATATATCGTTTTCCAAAAAAACCCGCCATTTTTATTTTATTTTGTTTTGTTTTTTTTCAAGTCAAATCTCGTATTTTTATGTGGATGACCTAAAATTTATGAATTTTGTAATAATAAAATTTTAATATGTGTTATAGAGTATGGTGATGACACTCTTCTCATTTTCAAGAAGTTGATTCATATATGCGATATATTAATTTGACCCCGACACATTGATATAGTTTCAATTTGGTTTGTTATGATGATGATGAGGTAATTAAATTTAGGTCAAAAACGTAAATGTATAAGTGTAAAGCACATATATAAATAAATACGCGGTATGCGATGGTATACAAATTCTGAGTTGCGCCATCAAATTTTATTGATATACCGGTGTTAAGTGAATATACGCGATTATGTACGATACATTTTAATTGGTGACTAATTGTGTAGGTCTTTGCGTTTTAAATACGTAAGTCGAACAGGAATTTATGATTTTATTAATAGAATAAGGGAAGCCAAAATAACTGTATATCGATATATTCGAATAGGTAGTTCGCCAAGACAGAAACAAATCGCATACATAATTATATTCATATATAATCAATACTTTTTCGAACATAATTTACTGTACACAAAAGTAAATTACATAACCCAGAAACTACAATATCTAAACTAGGTTACGCATTTCCCCTGTTTTATGACCCATTTTCCATTTCATCTTTCGATATCGAGTTTTCTCATTCTGTGTGTTATTTATGCGACACACAATACCTCGCTTATCATGGTATATGTAGCTTTATAAGGCATATATGAACATAACACTATAAACAATTTTAATGTTAGCTTATCAGTTAAGCATTTTAAATGATTTTAAAAATTATCACACGTTTAATAATCATCTTTTGATACAGTTTTGATGGAAGCACGTGCCATATCGCCAATACAATACATAAAATTCAGTACACACGATATCTGCACAAGAAATTAGGTCACCCTGAATTCACCTTGCCCTATATTTGTATATATATATATTTTTCGGGGATACATATAGGTATATACCTAATTCAAAGGAAGGATAGAAATTCGATAATGGATATGGCATGGAAAAATATTTCGTCTTCGTTTGTGCTCTTATTATATAAGTCGAGAAAAGAAGGATAATATTTACTCAACGACAAACGATATACTTAAAACAATTAAAAACCAGTTTTTGCTAGTCGAACAAAGATGTAATCGTACACTTAATGTTCTTTCTAGGGGAGAACTTAAGATTAGGGATCGCTTAAATGTTTATTTTTTATAATATTGAAATGCTCCTGGGGTTATAATCAAATTAGATTCTTTGATATTTATTCGGATTACGCGCTAAATTACACTGCTTGTGATGATATAATGTAAATTTCCCTCTATCGGAGGAATGAAATATTTTCCCTGGGCGAGTAAACCCGTTAGATCTTAGAGTTTTGTTTATTTCAGTTTTACAATTGCATCCGTTTGTAACGACGCCTGTTTGAATTTTTCGTTCAAATATAAGGAATTACAAAACTGCACACTAAAATTGTTATTCCAAGTCTATGGGAAATCTTGAATAAATATAGTTCTAGGTTACAAGAACGCAGTATTTTAGTAGTTTTAAATGGAATTTTCTCATAAAATATCGTAATCTGAGTTTTCTGTGTACTTTTTCAACATAAACTTGTTATTGACGATATTTAAATTTCTTACACTACATACCAATGTCTGTAAGGACATTTTGTAATTGGGTTAAAATTGCATTTACGATTAAGATGAATAAAAACGAACGCTTTATATATAAATTTTAACTGTTTGTCAACAGAAGTTTGAAGTAAATAGAATTCGAGAAAGACCACAATGGCAGTAGAAAATTGAATATACGAGTAATTGGATAGATTAGATTCACGCCTTTTTTGTAAATCGTGATCTGTCTCTTACAATTTCAATTTTGGTTAAATGGTCAAAGCGATCTACCTAACCACCGACTTGTTGTTTTGTTCTCTGCTACATTTAAAAGTATTACCACTAGACCCACAAATGACGGATTCCCATTTTGAGTATGATACATTCCTCAGGAGTCAGAATGTGTGACAAGCAGGTAAAAATTTTAGTACATTTTACTTAAAAATCGTGTAAAAATCCTTAGCGCCACTTCTTATGCGAGCCTTATGTGTGACAAATTTGTTTATATTTTGCCATTAGTTATACATTAATTTGACATTATTCCTACTATTTATTCGAATCAAATATACAGAATCAAATATAAAGCTTTTATAAAAAACACTAATCTTTAATAATTAACAATCTTTGGTTCACTGTTTAAAATATCCCATTAGATGTCAGGCACTTTGCGTGAAGAAGCGAATAGGAATAAACACAAAATGGTTTGTAGGACACCAAAATTTGAATTTTTGGTTTTAGAAAAATAATTAACCAGTATAAAACTAATATGTGTGTAATTCGTAATAATAATTCTAACAATGTGAATAAAAATAGACGTACCTTATAATATAAGCATATTTTATTAAAAAAATGATAATTCATATTTTACAAAATATCAAATGTCATATTCCTTGAACTCATTCATCAAAAACACAAACCCCTACCATTTTCCTTTTGCATCTTTGGTTTACCCTGCTTTTTAGAAATTTTATTTACCTCATACGCAGTTGAAAATGATATGAATTCTCGATGTATTAACTTAGGTTTCGCAAGAATTTATTAAACAAATTAAAAAAAAAAATTCACATGTTTGCAAACAAGCGATAAAACAGCGAAGTGTCTTCCATTTACAAGCGAGTTTTTCCTAATTTTCATAAATCAAATCACTAAAATTTATATTATTGAATTGACATACTGGAATTTCAAAAACAAAATTTATATAAAATCCAAAGTAAAGCAACTTTAAAGATTTTTTCTGAAATTATGATAATTTACGGATCCTAAATACTGTTGTAACGAGTACACTTCTTCATCACTCAAACGTAAAATACGATTTCACTTATGCTATAATATAAATATTTATATCTGTCGCGAGTGAATGCTATGTAGTCTAAAAGTGATAAAACCATTTTGTTTTAAGTTGAGGTAAATTAAAAAGTAAGCATGAATGAAGTCTCCAAGTACATTAATTATATCATCCATGGTATTATTGACTAAGCGACGATTAAGCCACTTCCTAGTGTGACGCTTTAAAATCATTAATTATGTTTCAAATTCTTTTACAATGAATTGGTGTTTAGATTAAATGCTGTTCTGTGTTAAACGGATTTTAGAGGACAATAAAGTTGGTTGAAATGCAATAAAAAATATTCATGGGAATTGTGACTAAACTTAAAATCTTTGAATTATATTGCTCATTGGCTTATAGTTCTCTATGAAAAAATTCGTGTTGCCAGTAGATTTTCGAATGTGTCGTAGTGTGTTATGGTTTAGTTAAAAACACCGGAAATAAAAAATATTCATCCTTAACATAGAAGGAATTTATATTATACAAGTTGCATGTAAATTTAACTTATTAAATGAGTCTCAAAATTGCATTTCAACCTAATTCTACTCAATGGAAACGTTCGTGTCATTATGGAATTAACGAAAACGTAATTTCAACCCAACCATACTCCATCCTGATTCATAGGAACATTTTAAATGTTTCAATCAAGCAGGCTGTTGAGAAAAATTTAAAAAGAGTCAAATTTTACTCTACAGATACAAACCATACATTTTGATAAAACATAGAAAAGGATAATGTTAGAACATCACAGCACAGAAGAATGTAACTTAACTTAGAGTACTTGATCGAATTTTGCTAAATCGGTTTAAACAATCCACAGTCTGTCCAGACAAGATTTGAGTAACTAGGTGGGTAGCCAAGGAAAACAAATTTAGATTTTCTCTATCCTTCTAAATTTAACTAGTTTTAATTTCTTTTACGTAGTAAAATAATTAAATATTTTAAAAGTACGTCATTTACAAAAGAACAGGGAAAAAACGATTTTGAACTAAAACATTCTTCAAATTAAATTTACTTCCTTCAAATTAAATTTACATCAATAACGGTCCTTGATTTGAAAATTATATTATTTGGCAAACAACTGCCTTTCAATAAAAATTTGGCCATGTACACTCAGGATTAATTAATTAATTGGGAGAAATTTCATACTTTCAAGCTTTTTTCACTTAATAAGAGCTCTTTCGTCTTTTGCAACTATTTTGAAAATCATATGATTTATGAGAAAAACGATGATGAACTAATAGATTCAAAATTAATTTAGCAATAATATCGGTTCAGATAAGTTTTTCAAAATTTAAAGAGAAATTACGATTTTTGTCAAAAAATCTGGTTCACTTGTTTTTTACTTAGTAAAATAAAGTATAGTAATCATAAAAAATTACGATATCGCCGAAGTACAAAAAGTAGATTTTAAAAATCTCTGTGCGTGACTGACTGTCTCCGTGTGTGGTATCTTGCCGACTAAATATCTATAGCTTCTCTATAGGGCGGATGGATTGACTGATCAGGATAAAATTTCATACCTAAGCTTTTCTCATAAATTGGGAGATCGCAGTGAATTTAGGCGGAAATCGGCCCACCGCAAGTGACATCTTCCATAGTAAGCTTTCTTATTTTTTGCAAATATTTTGAAAATAATATCATTTACGAGAAAATTGGGTTTGATGTAAAATATTCTAAATAAAATATGCAACAATACCGGTCCAGATCAGTTTTCAAAAATGTATGCGGAAAAAAACGATTTTTAATAAAAACAACGTTTTTAAACGAAAATTCGGAAACTGTTATTTAAAGATATTTAAGCTTTTCCAGAAATACTCCGTCCACCGGAAGTGGCAGCTTTTGCAGGAGCTTTCTCGTTTTTTGCAAATATTTTGAAAAGTATATAATATTTACGAAGAAACTTATAAAAATAAAACGATTGTAAATTAAATTCCAAACAAAGTTAGTTCAGAGCATGTTTTAAATTTTACCGAAAATGATGAGTCTTGATAAAAAAATCAGATTGAGCAGATTGACTATTCGGAATAAAACTTCCTACTTAAATTTTTGTTCATTAATTTGGAGAACCTTGCGAAATTTGGTGCAAATTTGGAGCTTAAAAGTCTAGCATTTACAAAAAAACAAAGAATTAAAAGATTTAAATAAATTTTAAGATTCAATTTTCAACCAACAACGGTTAACATTGTTGGTTTTTTTTAAATTTCACTAGAGATAATGTTTTTTGATTATATAAGACAGTTCTATCAAAATTCTAGTAATTTTATTTTTTCGTTTTAGAAATCAAGTGTGGTATATTCGAGATGTACGAGTATGTCCACAACATATTCATCATTATAGTTATTTTATAAAATAACTATAAAAATTTTGTACATCTGTCTTTTGATATATATATGGGGGCAATCATTTTACACAAAATTATTTAAGAGAATTGGTTCATTTTATAAAAATTTGTTTCTAATTCGCACGTTCCGATTGTACATACAAAATAGGCATTTTGAATTTTATTTAACCCTTACACACTGTCTGGTGGCGATCATTGAACTAATGTAAAATATTTGCTTGTTGGGAAGTGGCGCTATTCTGAAAATATTTTATAATACCAGTGCCTATGTATGTAAACGGCCATATCACAATATATGAAATTTGGATGTATACAGGCCTAAAAAACGTAAACACGAGAAGAATCTTTCATACAAATGCTATGAAAATTATTTTTTGTTTTTTTTTTAAATTTATATATATCTCGTAAACGTGGCAGAAAAATTAATTTTTATTCTCCACAATTTTCCGCTACGAAGTCTTTAATTTGATGATCGTCGTATAATAGAGCAAAGTTTGTGTGTAAGCATGAATAGTAGTTAGTTTTTAGTTTTTCTCATCTATATCATCTACTCTTCATGTATACACAAGAAATTTGCTCTATATAAATACTATATGACGACAGTCAAATAAAAAAATCATAGCGGAAAATGGTATACTCGTACTTTGACTTTTAGGGAAAATTGCCAATTTTAAACTGTACGTCACGCCAGCGCGGTTGGGGTCTTCCTCTGCCACGCACTCTGGCTGGTTGTTGGTGGAACACTTTATTGATCATTTGTTGTTGTGGAAACCTTACAACGTGGCCGAGCCATCTAACTCGATTGGATTTGGTGAATCCGATGATATCGCTACCTCCGAAAAGTTGCCTTATTTCGTGGTTCATCCGAATCCGATATTCGTTGTTCACAATTTTAATTGAACCAAAAATTGAACGAATGACCTTCCTTTCGAAGGTAGATAACAATCTGCAATCGTTAGAGGGCATGGTCCAGTTCTCGCTTCCGAAAACCAACACAGATATTATGAGTGCTTTATAAAGTGAGCACAACTGCAAAAATGTTTTGTTGATGACACTAGCAAATCCGTATTTACCACGAGCCTATTAGCTTATGTCGACAGTTAAATAGTAATACAAATATTTAAAAAATATTTTAAAAAATAGTAAAAGGGAATTTGCCGACATAAAGTGACGTCATTAGCAAAAATCAATGTTGACACTGGCCATAGTTGAAGATGGCTCTGACAATATCAATCAATGATTGATGAGAAAAGATTTAAAAAAATAAAAAATCTGCCCTAGTGGCAAGCACTTTAACTAAAAATTCTATTTAATTTACGTAAATCTAAATATATTTGTGTAAATTTGGAGATTTAACCAAAGCAATACGCCTAGTGTGCGTGGTTTGAATCTTGGATATCCCCTTTAGTACTTAATTGTACTAAACGACATAACATGCATTTTTCAAACAGATCAAACTGAAATTTACAATTTTAGAACACAAAAAGTTCGCAAAAAATATTTGTTAAAATAGAAATAGTACAAAAATTGTAGTAATTTGAATGTTCAAGGAGAAAACAAGTAATATATGGATCGATTGAAACCTTATGAAAAATGGCCAGCAATTTCTTTCATTTAACCGCATTGTTCATGCAGGAAATTATCGCCAAATTGAATGTTAATAAGTAAATTATTGATTTTAAAAGGTTTGCAAGAATTTAGTTAGAATTACGAGATTTATGGAAAATCCATTTTTCTCCGGTTCTCCCTGTTCGTGGTTGGAAATTCTTAATTTATTTAGTAAACTTTAATTAAACATCAGTTAAACAAAAAGTCAACGTGAGGCAGTTGGATTTAAATAAAAACACAAAAATTCTGAATAATGGATTTTTTCTAATATATTGGGTTTACAATTATTTAAATTTTCAAAATGTTTTAGGTATTAAAGGGTAGAAACAATCTTGTTCTAATTCAGGTTAAATTTGTAAGGCAATATTTGAGCCAGTTCAAGTTCAAGTGGCAAACTTTAGCTTAAATGCATTAAATTGGTTAATAATATGGCATGCTAGTTTGGCTTTTGATCGAAAGGCCTGAACTGAAAAATGTCTGTATAAACAGCAAATAATATTTAAACAAAAGTTTTCTGCTAAAAGCTCTTGCACAATTTTTAATACATAAAATTAAGCAAGTATATTTTGTATAGAGAATTAATTTTAATTTCCATACCAAAATCAACCGCGGTATCAATAAATATGCTAAATTAGTTTGGGTCTGGCTCGTATACGCTTAAAAATATTACAACATATTTTAGTTTTGTTCTAGTATTTTCGTTAATCTGTGTAAAATAATAACCAGGTCACCTCTCCCAATTTTTCTTCATCAATATTTTTAAAGTTGGCCGCGTGTCTATTTGAAGGTAAGAGGCATACAAACATTTTTGAATGACATTTCGATTTTTTTGCAGCTCCGTAGTATGTAATAATTAATACGCCCATATATAAGGTTAAGATACACACCACTTACAAGACACTGCCGCCATTCATATTAAATTCATACCACCGAGTGTACAAAAAATCTATAAAAGAACTTTATTTTACTTTACAACGTTACACAAACAAAAAAAAATATTTTTTAAAATTAGAACGTGATCTAGTTTTGAAGAATGTACAGATTGTTCCAAATAAAATAGTTGTTATTGTGTGCCGGGTTGGAGTGTATATAGGAAAAACTATATGTTTTTCTCATTTCCCACATATAAACACAGATAACCTACTTTGTTTCCACGCCATATAGCTATATACAGTAATATATAGGTTAAACATATAAATGTATATAAGGCGATAAGTAATAGTATATTTATTTACTGTAAGCTTAGCTATGTATATGCCCGAAAGCTACAATACCGAACAAAAAATATGTTGTCCCTGCTCTTCGTGCAACTTAAATTTTTACCTTGCCATTTACAATAAAATAAAAGTAAATAAAGCTTTTTGTTGATTTACGCAAAATCGTTTTTATGGTACGTATGTCGTATCCGGAAGAATTTTCCATCATCATCATTGTTGTTGTTGTTGTTAAAATCACCAAAAGTAGGTTAAACATTATCATTGCATTATTGTGAAAAGAGCTTTTAGTATTACGACAACGAGTAGTAGCTAAAATAAAAAGTTATTCGGTTTTTCTCTTTCGTTTAATTTTCATTTTATGTATTATTTTCTTTGTGTATATGTGCCCATTTCATTGGTGCATGTATTAGTTTTACAATGTATTGATTTTCGAGAAAATTGGAGGGAAATTTTTCACAAAATTAGATTTTCACGTTAAAATTGACTATAGTACGTTGTGTGTATATTATTGCAAATGTATTTGTACGTGGTATATGACTGATATAAACAAACATTTTCACATACAATCTGGGAAAATGTAGGATACGGAAAATGTAGGTCAACAAGACAATATTAACGGAGTGTTTATTGTGAACTAATGTTCATAATGGATATATACAGAGAAAATCTAGATCAGAGAGACAGGGAGAGAGTACTCTTTGTGCTTTCTATGTAGGGCAAGTGTAATAAATTTTGTAAGCACATATATTTTTTAATTTTCCTCGTACCCTAAACCGCGCCACCCAGTTTGACCTATATATACATCTAATACGTATTTATATAAAAGCTTTTTGGTACATCAAGATTTCATGTTTTGTTTTCCACTTTTCTTTATTTTCAGACAAATAATCAAATATTTAAATGCACTTGGAAAGGATGCGGTGTTATGTATGGTAAAAAAGAACAGATCGTAAATCATGTGCGGAAAACTCATCTGGGGTAAGCTATTTTTTATGAAAAATTAATTTTTGTCTCGAACGCTACATCAACGTAACCCTGTAACCGGATTTTGTTTCGGAAATTAGGTCAACTCAACAACCGACATTTTTTAATCAAATTGTAAATTTAATTTAATTTTACATTTACCAATTTGGAAAATGTCAAGGGCGTTGTTGGTGAATATAACGGAAAGTTTGACCTAATTGTATTTATATAATGAAATTTCATTTAAAATTTAATCAACATTTTTTTTCACTTGTCGTCCATCTCTGATAGACAGATCTCGCACATTTTGGTCCCTTATATAAAGAAATTCCATAGTTAAAGAAACCTCAAAAGAGTGGTTTTGAAACCGGTATGAAGTTCTTAACACATTTGTTAATTTTTCTAACAAATTTAAAATTTACGAAAGTGTGTGGGGACATTCAGGCCTATGTAAATTGGTATGTGTAATTACAATAAACAGGATTTTCTAGAAATCGTAAAAATTCTTATAACGAAATGCGAATGGGATTACTCACTCATCATACCAATTAACAAAAACCTCAGAGAGTGTAGGCTTAGTCATATATACTAGTGGTATGCCTACACATCTCTGAGATTTTTGTTAATTGGTATGATGAGTGAGCAATCCTATTCGCATTTCGTTATATGAATTTATACGGTTTCTAGAAAATCCTCAGATGAGCCCAACTCTTTTTATTGGAAAATAAAACATATCAATTTAGACAGGCCTGAATGTCCTCTGTCTATATATCCTAGTGGTTATGCATACATATTTCTGAAATGTTAGTTATTTTGTAAGATTTATTCATAATTACTTTATATACATCTTTGTATATAGCCAATACAGGGTGGGCCTGCGTCCGAACATCAACATTTTCGATGACTTTTCCAATAAAAGCGGACTCGAATGTTGTTTAATTGTTTGTGGATGATTAGCATACACCTTATATTTCAAATAATCCCACAAAAAATATTCAGGTGGTGTTAAATCAGGCCGTCGTGGCCAAGGAACTTCACAATTTCTTGAAACTCTGCGATCAGCAATTTTTTTTTGACAATAAATGGATTGTTGCACAACTTGCGTGGCATGTCGTTTCGTCTTGTTGAAACCAAAGGTAGTTGATACACAATTCATTCAATTTGGGCCACAAAAAACCAGTTAACATGTTGCGATAACGTTCCCCATTCATTGTAAGGGCATTTTCCTGTTCGTTTTCAAAGAAAAACGGCCCAATGATGCAAGC
Organism: Nephrotoma guestfalica; assembly: GCA_963691935.1. Lineage (NCBI taxonomy): Eukaryota > Metazoa > Arthropoda > Insecta > Diptera > Tipulidae > Nephrotoma > Nephrotoma guestfalica. Next base: position 216,599,279 of record OY829914.1, read on the forward strand.
AGCCCAAAACCACTCCAAATAGTGACCCTTGGAAGATGAACTTCTGCTTCGTGAATAATATAAGGATTCTCCGCTCCCCAAATTCGACAATTTTGCTTATTGAAGTACCCATTTAGATGAAAATGAGCTTTATTGCTAAAGGTGATTTTTGAGTAAAAACCTTCATTTCGTTCAAGCATCCAATTAACAAAACGATAACGATTTAATTAGTCTGGTAGCTTCAATTTTTGAGTTAGTTGAATTTTGTATGGATGTAAATGAAGATCAAAATGCAAAATGCGTCGTAATGTGACTCGTGAAATGTTTAGTTCTTGTGAACGATGTCTGGTTGATGTGTTTGGTTCATTACGAACACTTTCAATAACAGCTGCCAGTGCATCAGGAGTACGAACTGGATGAACACGTTAATACAGTCTACGGCCTTCCAGTGAACAGTTTCTTCAAAACGATTAATAATTTTGTCAATGCACGCTCGGTAGGACGTCTATGTCGACCAACACTCTCAAGTAATTTACGAAATGTTGTTGTATTTGAACGATTATTTTCATAGTAAATTTGGACAATCAAAATGCGTTGTTGTGTTGTTAGCGACTCCATGATTATGAGTGGCATATTTTTGACGTTTCATATGTCAAAGAATTTTTAGAACAGATAACATTAAGTAATAAAATTCATCGATTGCAAAAAGGACCCACAGATGGCCCACCCTCTCAATACATGCTGCGTGGCTCAATTCAAATTTTCAATCAGTACCATTGTGTTACGTAATTTAAGTTTGTTCCCTTAGCGAAACTTTCACCTTTTCCCGGACCGAGAAAAATGCTTCTAGTGCCAACATGTATAGCCCTGAGTCTCACTTTGTCCAAGTTTAGTGCAGCTAGATTCTAGGAAAGCAACGATTTCGAATTCTTTCCATGTATGTGACAAGATCCCCAAGATTGGTGGCGGGTTGGTCGAAAACTTTATAGTCAATGTTTAAAAAAATCAAAATTATTTCTGAAAAACTATTTTCAATCAAAATTACTACAAATTAACAAAATTTAGTTAGTTAAATAACGGTCATCGATTATAACCTATAGCCTAAACTCTAATTATAATAAGCCTATTTAGCACAATCCTATGATTTCAGGTAAAAATGAGGAATAATAAGTCGAAATTCTCAAATAATAAACTAGAATTAGAATTTTTCGAAAACAAATCTTTATTGCAATATTCGCAGAAGCACCTACAAAGTACATAAAAGTATTTATTAAAATTTATTTCGGTAAAAGCAATATGTGCGTGCTTGCCATAGTAACTTAGCTCACCGTAGTAACGACACTACCAATATATGGATGCGATGATCAGAAAGCTTTTGTTGACGTGTGTGAACAAACAAAAATTTCGATACATTGAGTGATCCACTGAAAAAAATATTGGCCTGCTCACAGAATTGTTTCGCAGATGTATTGCATCCGCCTAGTTAGCATAAGAGTTTCCCTTGTCCAACGACACTACCAAAATATGGATGCCATAATTAAAAAGGTGGGATAAGAGGTAAGCGATGTCCGACATTCAAACTTCCTCATGGTGCTTACTGGGTTACGCCGGGTGAAACAGGCATAAATTTTAGAGAATACAGGAACATGTCTGAGAGCTGGAACATTTAAAAAATGTTTCCTTAGTATAAAAAAAGGTTAAAATAATTTTTTAAGTAGATTTCTCAATTTTTGTTTCAAAAATCAACAAAAGCTTTCTGAGATAGAGTAATTTATCTATGGTCAATATGTTTTCGGTGGATCACTCAATTTTTCGAATCGTTTGTTTGTTCACACACAACAAACAAAAGTTTTCCGATCATCGCATCCATATGTTGCTAGTGTCGTTCGTTGGGCAATTCACATGATTATATCGGAATATAAAATTGTATATCGATAATTATGAAAACGTATCTGCTTCCAGCGCCATAGTGATTCTTTTGAATACTAAAATAAATCAGGGGTGACTTGTTATAACCTCTGATTTATATAACTCGTGGTTACAGCATACATAAAAAACTGTGGTATAAAAACCAAAACTAAAAATCGTACCTATAATGTGCAATAGAGAAAGCAAAAATGTATCTTTCTTGTCTAGAATCTCGAATTTTCGGAAATCAAATTCAAATTAGTGTCAGTTAGACTACAAAAAAAACAGTTACAATCGATAAATTGGATGCAATGCGAGATTTCAACTTTGTTTATTTTTATTTACGTTTGACATTTATGTCGAATTTTCCATTTGTTTCTTGGCTTTTGTATGTTGTTCATTACAGATATGTACTTCATATTTCAAGGGAAAAATACGAAAAAATTATTTAAATATTTTTTGAAATTAGGCAGCACTGTTTTATTTATTAAATTATGATTTAAAAAATTAACTATTTTGAATATTTTTCGGCCTACTCTATGTTTATTAGGAAAAAGAAAACGATTTCAAATAATTTTCGGAATTGTCTTGGCTCCAGTGCGGCTCTTACTTTACATTTTCGGTAATACGATTTTCGAGTAATAGGTGAATATAATACAAGCGAGTAGAATATAAAAAAAAGTTGTACCATATATTGTTGTTGTTTTCTATGGTAATTTAGTTTTGTGCCGTATCCATGAGTTATATAAATCAGTGGTTATAACATCACATTTTCGAAAAAAAAAAAAAAAAAATTTGTTTTCGATACTTGAACGAAATTGGAGAAACAGGTACTGCTCATATTTATTCTAGTAGGTTGTGATAGCAACAGAAAAGAAATAATTCGTAAACGAAACAGTCGCCAATTTCAGTTTTGGAAAAGGAGGCGTAACATTCGATAATGTGTCGAAAATGTTATGTTTTAACATATCGCCCCAGAAGTGACATATTCGACCATCACATTTTCGATATTTTATTAATCAATAAATTCATTGAAGTTATTGATATTTTATTAAAGTTTATGTCTCCTTTTCCTAAATTGATGATGTAAAAATTTAAACAGAGTCAAATTTTATTCTAGAGAAATAAGGCATATACTTCGATAAAATATCGAAAATGTGATGGTTGAACATGTCAGCACAGTAAAATTTTTAAAACTTTCTTCAAATAATCCTCGGTGATATGAGCGAAAACGGTGGATAAGTTAACTAATAAAAACAAATAAAATAGACAAACGAATAAAAAGGATATATCTGCCCTCAAGGCACTAAGCTGTGATTCAGTTAAATTTTTGATATCCTTCAAAACCTTTTGAATGATACACGATATCGATGTATAATGTACATATAATGTACATATGTATATAGTTACATTCATATATTCGAAACGAAACGATAATTTTTCAACAGCGCCAAAACGTGGAATTTATAAAGCAATAGTTGTATTGTCAAATTTGTAGTCTCGCCCAGGATCTTTCAAATGATATCCGACACGAGTATTTGGGAATACTAAAAATCTGTGACAATATTCTGGCAATTCTCCGGATATAAGGAATGGGGGATTTAATTTCTGTTTAAACATTTTTTCTGGCGTCCCAATCTGAAAAGCTAGAGTTTTGAATTTTTTTGAAAACACAATTAAATTGCGAGTATTTTTCCCCACCAATTTAGAAATGGAAAATTTACATCAAACTTTTCTCCTCAGCAGCCGGAACAAAATAGTTCAACATAAATTACATAAAATAAATTCAGAGTTGGAATTACCAGAACAGTGCTACTGGTGTTAGGAGTATTTTTAGCGACAGAAATCCAAATCGCACTGACCATAATAGAAATACCATCGGTAGGCCTGAAACGTCGATTGATTTTGGACCTAGGTCATTTTTATCAGTTTTAATAGATTTTTAACAAATTGTTAATCTTTATATTTTGATAAATGATCGAGAAAGAAAATCATAGTCCAGAAACTGGACACAACACCCCTCCGGAACTAACATAGTTGATGTTGTTTCATAAGCCTATAGTGGCATTTACCCACTTGGTAAATCCCGTCTAATACAATGGGCGGCTCAAATTAGCGTAGATTGAATACAAAACCGCAACCGCTACGTATTTTTATTAACCTACGCCGAAAAATGAATTAAGGTTGTACACCAAATTAAAACAATAAAAAAATTTATTTAAACAACAACAATACACAAATTATGTTTAATGTTAAAATTCGTTTTAAATTAATTGTTTTGATGTGTATTTTAATGCCGTCATAAACCTTGAATTACGTATCTTGTGGTGGTGGTTGTAGTTTTAGGATAAAATTCCGATGAAATATTGTTCGTTTGTTTTGTTGTTTTAATCTTTACGCGTTTGAAGGAAAACTAGTAGTTAACCGTACCGCCGTCACCGCGGCCTCGCAGAGACTTGTCAAACTTTACAAAATACCAAAAATTGTATAAACCGGAAGAAAATACTCAACTCGCCAATGCCATATTATTTGTAATATACATCATTCCCTCAATTTGCACGATCTTTTATTTACATATGGTTTCAAATTGACCTTTCTATGTATAAGTATTGCTTCGAAAAATGTTTCAAATCAAGTTTCGTAATTAAATATTATAAGAGCACGCTAGATTATCATAAATGCGTATCAACATGCGTAATATACAGATTTCACTTTATACAGTTACGATTTCTTAAATTATATGATGATGATCTCCAAATTTAAATAAAATGTTTGTAAAGAAATTGAAATTAAAAATATTTTTACAACACAAAGCTTTTCTTCTGCACAAAAAAATTGTATATGATAGCAACGACGTTTTAAACGTGACATTTTTGTCAATAATTTTCTACAAATTTTCAAGATAGCAAAACATATATAAAAAAATACTTGTTCAAATGCCAAAGAAAGTTAAACGGGCTTCAAATTAAAAAAATAACAATTATATTTAAAGTCGTAATAATCTCAGTTTTTTTTCATACCGTAATCAACTTAATTAGCATTGTTTTGTGTCGTACGCGGAATACAAATTTTAAGTGGTTGAAGGACGCACTCCGAAATAAATAATTTCCAGGGACGTTTCAGTTAAGATTAATATACACACAGTTTTTGTCACATAATTTGTTTAAAAAAGCATCGGCGACATTAAGTTGCAAAATATATCTTATTCGACTTTCGAAAATAAAATAGATAGCTACCTACATCGGTGCGGTTTGAATTGATTCACATTTTTAACGCTGCGCATTTACAGGTGCGCTCAGACTAATAAAACAAACCCTGAGCTGGCTTTGTAAAATAAGAAACACAATTAGTGCAAAATTTGGTGTTTTCAGAAATAGACCATAATAATTTACTAACAAAAAATTACCCGATCTATTTCCGTGATTAACTTTAGGGTAATTTTGTTTTTGTTTCTGTTTTTCTGTCAATTCGTATTAAATTAGAAGTGTCAGAAAAATTAAAGTACAAATTTTTGAAGTACAAACATTTAAAATGTATTTTGTGCATTTAAAAACAAACAAAAAACAAAATGCCGTATCAACGTTAAAATAATTAACATTACCCAAAAGTTATTCTTGGCCTATTCCCGAAAATGTCTATTGTAAGCTATTCATGAGCCTTCGAAATCCGCAAAAAAAAATTTTTTTGAACTCGTTCAGTAGGGCAAGAATTTAAATAAATATAGTGGGGAGGCTAATTCAACGTTGACTTAGCCATTAATTAGTTAGCCCCCCATGATGTAGCGTGCGCTCTGGTGTATCGGTTATTGACGTTGAAATTCGGCACTGAATCCCAAAACTTAATCAAAATTCCTTTTAGATTCCCAATTCAATTCTGCACACCAAATTTGACCATAATAATAAATGGCCAAATTCCAAAAATATGTATCCCAATCCAGCTCTACAAACTAAATTTGAAAATAATCGGTTCGAGAACTTCGTCCAATCCAATTTTGCATGCCATATTTGACTATACAAAATCCATCGAGTATTGAACCAAATTTTCTTCGAAAAGTCATGTTAGAATACGAAGCATTTCGAAATTCGACATTGGGTGGTATGAGTTGAATGTGAATGTTCGACTCCGTTTTCACTATGGTGTTTGCTAAAATTGATGGTGTCATTACAACGTATGGCCATTTCGAGTATGCAACGACCTTGATAAGAAAATATTTCCCGTCAAGTAGACCGGCGTATAGCCTGGAAATTTCAAGGAGTAGACCATTATTGAATATGCACTTTTATTAGAAGCATGCAGCTGAACCTTGCCGGATGTGCTGGCTGCAAAAAATTGTCCTTAAAAAATTTATAGCCCTTTAAAAATAAGCGCAATTCCTTGATGTTTATTGGCTCCGGCATACAGTTTATAGCCCAAATATTTGCTTTCAGTTATAAAAAATTTGTATTTTTCGATTTTAAGCGTGAAACCATATTATTTGATTCGATGCAAGAGATTTCAATCGTGGTCATGGCGTGTTTTCCAGAAATGAAAATGGCATCGCTGTAAGCTGGAACTCCGTCTAGACTTGCTAATTATCCATAATTTGTTGAAAAATACTTGGAAATCTTTTTACGATTTTTAAAAAAAACAAATTGATCGGTAGGGACGCATGTGATAAATCGATGTCAAATCCTTTGAATTGTAAATTTTAGAAACTGCCCCCTAATCGGAATAATTTACAGATTACATGACTTTCTGACAGTTTGTGCTGATAGTTGCTGCTTTTTCGGCTTAGAAACAATTACAGCGCAAGCTGAATTTTGAAATGAATTAACCAAACACTGCATTGAGTTGTTATATTCGTTTCGAATGTCATATTGCTTTGAGTATTCGGCACTATGTAATTTATTTATTTGGTGCGAATGTTGAAACGTTCTCTGGATTACAATTTACTTAATGCCAGTCGGCCGCGCCTCGATAAATAATTCTGTCTTGCCTTTAGTTGGCGATTGTGTCTGCTCAACGCGCTTTATTAAAATTTCATGGAGCATTCCTACATGTGTCGCCAACATTTCTAAAGGTTCATTAACTTTGTGTGGCTGTGGTATTCGACGCCGCTGTTGTGTTCTTGATACAATGCTTAAAAAATGGAGAACAGCCGAATGAGTAAAATATGTTATCAAAACATAGACAACCTCATATTCAATATGGATCTAAAAATACAGTGCATGTTTTGGTACATATTTTCGTATCCTATGCAACTGCCGTGAATCATTTATTAATCAACGCTACATGCGGCCATTTAAATACGTAATCCTCTCTCGGACAGACCTTCGTATCCAATCATGGTCTATTGATTTGATCGCCGGATGGATAAGGGTACCTCTTTTCTTCTCAATGCTTTTTTTTGCTTGTTTTGATTTCTTTAATCTCTTGCACCAAATTTTGTTTCATTACTTTATGCGACTGTTTCATTTCTTGGCATGTCTAGTTTTGTTGTTCTGTCATTTCAGAATTTTCAGACGGCCTGTGAACTGTTCCTACCAGCTTACGTTTACCCTCTGGTTTTTCCACTAAAATTTCTGGGCTTATAATTATTATCCATTCGAGCCCTTAATCATGTGATCCTAATGCATTCTTCTCCGTAGCAATACGAAATTACAATACGAATTCGTTTTTGAGATCACCCATCGTTAAATGCCACTGCTCTACCTGCTCCCATTTTCTAATATTCACAATCCGACTGTTGTTACCTTTTTAACTGTATTGTGAATACACCCATCAATTTGATGGTTCACAATAACACTTACGTTCTGTTTTTTAAAAATTACCGGTTTTGGAGTAATAAAATACAATAATTACCCAATACTCGCTTAATACTTAAAACTCGACAATTCACCTTACACAATTACTTTCATTTTAACCACTACTAATTATTTTTGAACAATTCACTTTCGCTTTCATTCCATATCGTATTTAATCTTTTGTACGATCTCTACCAGCGTTTATCATCGCACTATTTTTATATACAAAGGGCGACATTCTAGATTCGCCTATAGATTTATGTAAAGGAAAAAATTTAAACAGCATTATTTCGAGTACTAATATCTAAATATAGATGTCGGATATTATCCACGTTATCAATTAACATCCTAGCCCAAGCGACAAATTTCCAAATGACAATATGCGAAATTCCGAGCAGTATCCAAACCAGCGCCTCTGTATTTTAGTACGTTTAGTGTCAACCAATCCAACGTCTCCTTTGTTCTCGTTTCGCATCTGTATGAAAATCCGTTCTGTCATATGCGGCAATGTAGCCATGCCAGTCAAGTGTCTCATCAATGCTCTCCTAGCCACCCTCTGAAATTTTTGGCGGAGTAGGGTCTTAAGCTTGACGTGGATTGCCAATCGGCGCTTATTTTTGCTGCCCAATACGTAATAACTGATGGAATGTCTTAGTAACAAACTCTCATCTAATCCCAAGTGTGCTGTTCCATCATTTTCAATTCATATTGGTCACCATTGCTCTTTAAGCCATAGTCACTGACATAAGTGCTATGAGGCGTTCTGGTAAGCTGGGTATTTCTATTTCATTCCGTTCCGGTCACCCAAATTTGTATTAACCAAAATTGGTTACTAGTTTCTTGGTATTGCTGTTTCATTTCATAATTTTGTTGTTTAAACTTTTGACTCTTTTGTATCATCAATTGATTTTGTTGAAATATTCACTTTATTATTACCTCTGCTCACTTGTATTTATCTGGGTCTAACCATGCCGGCCATTTTAAATTTCGTAACTGTCAAATTTTCTAGATTTATCTTCTGATATTCATAATCCCACCACCACTACTATTTTTTAAGAGTTTGACTGGTCAACAATGTAACTTTATCATTTTATACATACAACAAGCGGAATATTCACAAAATATTGTATAATTATTTAATATTTAAAACACAACAAAAATAACAACTATGTAAATTAAATTACAGCCTCATTTCCTAAAGTTTAATAGAAAGAATAAAAAAGTACTCATTCCTCTATTGCCGATGTGCGTATGTTGGATCATAGATGCCGCTCTAATGAATAATGAATATTTAGTGACAGGAATATTTGAATATAGCTTCATAATAAAAAACTCGCAGTTGATTTTTTCCATTTTATTTTTAATGTTGTCTGTGTCTGAAGATTAAACGATTATTCATGACGTTTGGCAGCTCGGAATTTGAATAAATTCTTTCTTAATGCTGCGTGCATGACATCGGAAATAAAAAGCATCACATTCGCTCTCGCACTCAAAACCAATTTCGTAGAATGCTTTTGCCCCGCCTACTAGTTACGCACTCGAGTTGAAATATTTTTAACTTTGTTGTTGTTTTAATACATTATGTGCGACACTGTGGAATTTGTACCACACTCGTTCCAGATGTTATGTACGCAGTCTAAGACTACTTAAAATAAAGTATAGTAGTCATGAAAAATTTTGATTTGTATGAAAAATTAACCAGTTGCCATGCCAATAAGTGATTGGAGGCAAAAAAAAAACAATTAAAAACTGTCATTTTGAATCGAGCGAAATTTTGAGGTGACTAGGAAAGGAATAAAATTCGCCGTTTGTCGTTTTAAGTGCTTACAATTAACATACATATTCCATATTTTGGCAACGCCGACTTTGTTTTCATAGGAAATGAGTCACTTGAAACGGCAAACGATTCGACTAGTGGAATAAGGCTGTAGATGTTGTTGGTTATCTATAGTGACGGATTGACTGATTGAGGTGACACTTAGGCTTTTCTATAAGTCAAAGTGTTTTCTATAAGGCCAAAATCGATCCATCGAAAGTGGCAGCTTCCATTGGAGCTTTCCCGTTCTTTGCAAATAATTTGAAAAGTTTATTACATTTACTTTTTATTTATTTAACTCCGTGTAGGTTGTGAAATTTTTGCTAACCCATGGCTTCAAAACAAGTACAACAATTTATACCAAAATTTGGTAATTATTGCGAACGGTTTTAATGGATGGTAACGAAATTTTAACATCAGCGAAAGTATAAAAACAAATACATAAAACTATTTTTTGAAAGCATATTTTTACTTTCAAATATCAAAGCGTAACGCGACCCGTTCTAAATAAGTTTTTTTTTACAAAACTATGACTCAATTAAATATTTATTTAATAATGTTTTACATTTTGGAATTTCTAGACCCAAAAAACCACGACAAATAGTAGAAGATGATGATGGTTCATTTAGTGACAGTGACCACGAGGAAGAATTTTACTATGAGGAAATTGAAGATGAACCGGACACAAGCAATTCACCATCACCACCAACACTCAGTCACCGTGACATGGCCCGACCACCACACGAAGATCCAGAATATCAAAGACAAATTGTGGGAAGCTATCGACAGGGTTTATTAGCTCTAAATCAAACAAACTACCATCAACAACAACAACAATCGCCAGTTAAAATACAACACCAAATACCAGTTACATTAAGTTCAGTCAGTATTTCAAATCAATCATTGGTACATCACAACTACACATGGTCGCAACAAAGTCCGGCAAGTATAATGATTTGACATTTTAGAAATGAAGTTTCTTATAATATTGTATTACAATAGGCATCACCACAAAAACACGTTCGATTGTCACCACGCCAAACATCATACGCACCATATCCATCACCAACATACTCAGCGGCTCAAAATCTTAACACTACACTAATGGCCACCCATCTAGTTGCGTCGCCATCAAATCTATCAAATACCCATCATCATAATATATTAGCTACGCAAGCCTCATCGATACCATCCTCCGTCATTGTTTCGACATCCTCGGTACTGGGCTCGACTCCAACACCAGTAATTGTGCAACATTCGCCTAATGTAGTTACCGCATCGCCACCCCATCATCATTCTCATCATAATACGAATATAACACCGAATATGATGGCGGCCACGCCGCAATCGGTTGCCATTACAAATTCCAATGCGAACGCGGGGGTGACGGCGGCTGCGCCACCACACCGGTCACCATTATCGCCAAATCGTAGAACGCGCGGCGAAAATAAAAAATGTCGTAAAGTGTATGGCATGGACAAAAAGGACCAGTGGTGCACTCAGTGCAAATGGAAGAAAGCGTGCAGTCGTTTTGGAGACTGAAATAAGTTGAAATTTTTAAAGTAATTTTATTTATTTTAATTTTATTATTTTGCAATTTACTTATTATTGCATGTCGCATGTGCAATTTCAATTAAATTGTTTATTATTTATAATTATTTTAATTTATTTTATTAGTTTGTTTTTTTTTTGTTTCCAAATCTCAGCGATGATTACCCAAAAATTTTATTTTATTTTATTTTTTTTTTTAATTTTATTATTTTATATTTTTAATGTAATTATTAACTTTTAAAAATTATATTTTAATCGCAACACTTGGAATAATATGTATAATGATACAAAAAAAATTATTTGGATATTTTTTTGCCATAAATATAATAATAATTATATAATAATATATATATATGTAAAATATATAATGTGTATTGTGATCAGGATATTATTAAAAAAAATTAAGTAACGGATGGAAAGGACGCTGGACGTACTTTTTTTGTCAATAAAAAATAAGATATATTTTGGGGATATTTTTAACAATATATATTTATGAAATATAATTTTGAGTCAGTATTTTCATGAAACAAATCAAATAGTAAAAATATTTTTTTAAATACCTCAACAATATTTTTTTAAACAAATCAAATATTAAATAAAAATATATTTAAATCTCCTTACAAATCCAAATATTTTTTTAAATGATTTTATTATTTTTAATTACAAAAAACAGAATAAAATATTAAAAAAAAAAATTATATATTGTTAAAAAATAAAAATTTTTCATAGAAAAATTTTTTAAAACTTGTGATTATTATTTTTTTTGTTTTTAATTAATTTTTATATTATAATTTTATTTACAAAAAATATTAAAGATATATATTTTTGGCTCTCCATGAGTTTAAATAGTTTTTTGTTTTAAATTACTTATATAAATATATATTTTTAATTATTATAATTAAATTCGTGATAAATATTTTAAAAACCGGATAAGAGAAACAAAAATATTTAGAATGTGTTCCTGAAAAAAATTTTTTTGATAAAATTATTGGAATTATTTTATCTATACATAATTTTGGCGAAATTTGCATGTAATGCGAAAAATACTCTCTGCATTAAAAATTATTGTGCACATGTGTAAAACGAGTCTTACCTGACCGGCAGTGTAGTAATTATTAAATTATTGAAGAAAAAAGTACAAATCAAAATAATTGGCAAAGTATATATACAAAAATTGAGTTAAGCTTTTTTGAATGAATTAAAATTGGCAATCGAAATGATAAAATTAAAATATTTAAAAAAAATTAAAATTAATTAATAAAAATTCAAAAAGGCTGATTTTATGTTTTTTATATTATGAATAAAAACTTTAAATGATAAAAAAATTTTAAATTTCATATCATAATTTTTTTGGTGTATTTTTAGTTTTTAAATAATACATTTTTTTTAAAAAAAATACAATGTGAAAATTATTTAAAAATAAATAAATAAATAAAACACCAAACTAATGATTATCTTAAATTTTCATTAATTAATAATTTGTTTATTACAATAAAAAAAAGTATATAATAATTATATAAAAATCACTGCCAAGACTAAAAAACAAAACAAAACTAATAATAAATTTAATTATTTTAAAATCATTGGTGCGTACTTTAAATATTAAAACTAAATTTATATGTAATAAATATAAGTAAGTTTACAACAATATAAAAAATGGTAAACCGAAAATAAAATGAAATCAAAATAAAATATTTGCGAAGTAATATATTTATATAAATGTGTAATTCGAAAACTAAATAATTTTTCTGCAAAATTTAGGACAATTAATTATTTGGCAATATTTGTAATGATAAAAAAAATATTTAAATATTTTTTCGATGTTAAATATATACTTCGTAATTTTTTTTGTTTTTTTATTCGTCGAAATCGAAATAAATTGACTGAACTTCTATATTATTATTATTTGTATTTTATTATTTTTAATTAATTTGTTAATAAATTTAAAAAGAACAAAAAAATTGACTTACATAATAAATTTAAAAATTAATGGCGTCTTATAAATAAAGATATGACAAACGTAAAAATTCGTGTTTTAAAACTAAATAATAATAAAATAATAAAAATAAATAGTAACAAAGAAAAAGACTAATATTTTTGCCTATTTATGTACAAAACAAGAAAAAAACATTTAAAAGTAAATTAATAATCGCTAAATCGATTTAAATTATAAAATAAAAATAATATTGAATCACGAATAGTGTTTAAAATCGTATATAAGTTAAGTATATTTAAATATCTATATTAATATTTAGCTGGATCTCTATTATATATACAAAATAAACGTTAGTAAGTGTTTTTAAAAAATATTTAAAATTTCGCAAAATATTTTCTAAAGTGCTCAAAACAAAAAAAAAAGGATTTTTACGAACAATATATATTATGATCGTTTTCATATCACACCGAAAATATTTTGCCCAAAACAATATTACAAAAAATAAAATCAATGCATTCGGAAAAAATTAACACGTCTTGTTGATTTTTAATTTTAAATTTACTTCTAGATTTAAGAACAAAACAAAATAAATAAATATTTAAGATATCTAACCAACCATCTATACACTTTCAGACACATCCAAAACAAAAAAACAGCACAAACGTTACAAACTCATTACAAAAAATCTAAAACGTCAATTCATGTGTGTCAAATAAATAAACAAAACAAGATAAATTTGACTAATTGCTCTTTTAATTAATAAAAATAAATATAAATATTTAATAAATATATAAAATATATTTTTCTTCCTCTAATTAATTTTTATTATTTAAAAATAACTAATCCAAATTTAAACGAAGGCACTTTATAGTACATGAATACAAAAATACAAATTACATAAAATAAATATAAATATATATATATATATATTTCATGTTAATAAATAAGAAATATTAATATTTTATTGTTTAGATTTAATTATATTGTTTTTATAAAAAAAAATATATATATATATATAAAATGTTATATACAAACCGATATGTATATATATTCAATAATAAAATATAACTATTTTATAAATAACAATTATTTAATTAATTAAAATAATAAAAATTAATAGAAAGCCTTTTATTTGTTTTATTTTATTTGTAATTAAGATATTTCCATTAATAATTTTTTTTTGTTCATATTCCAAAATTATTAATTTTATTATACGTATAAAATTAATATTAATTAATTATATATAATGTTCGTCGGAAAGAAAATTTTAAAAAATTAAGTTGAAAAATATATATATATTTATATATTGGTTGCAAAGTTGAATCGGACATTATTTAAATTTTGTTTTTTATTATATTAGTTTTATAAATCTATTATCTAATTTAAAAATAAGATACAAAAATAATTAAGCAATTGCAATAATTATTAAAACTAAAATTAATTTTTCTGTTCAAAGAAATATAAAATTATAAACAATTAAATACTTATATACATGTGTACGACCTATATATATATATACATATATACATATACATAAAAAATCCAAATTAAATTAGTTAAGTAAAGTATAATATATTTAATTTTCAGTAATTAATAAATATTAATTAGTAATAATAATTATGTACCAATAATACGGTCCTAAATTTATATTTAAATATTAAAATACAAAACTGCAATAGATACTTTTTTTTGTAAATCTATTTATTTAAATATCTACATTACACATATTATTTATAAAAACAAACGGATTAAAAACCGTTTGGATGTTTTTCTCACATCGTATATAATTTATTTAAATTAATAATATATATATTATAAAATATAAATAAAATCAACAATCATATAAGTTTAATTAAAAAAAGATTTATAGAAAGTGACAATTTTATGTAAATTAAAATTAATTAATTAATTAAATATATATATAAAGAAACAACAACAAATTAAAAATAATTATAAAAATAAATATAATAAATATTATTGTTTGTAAATTTTGTGTCGAAAAAAATAATTAAACAGTATAAAAAATTATATAAATTATGGGACGTTTAATTCTGAAATACTTTGATGGCCAAAATTGATATATCGCTTATAAGGAATTCTTTAGACCTCATATGCACCACCTAGCAGTTTCACTCTTTAAATCTTAAATTCTTCCTCTTTAGCAGTTTAATTCTTCGACAGACCGATTTATTTTGCTTTGATAATGTTTACCTTAATTTTGGTCGTCAAGATGTTTCGGGAGCGTGCCACATATTTAAAAATTAACTATTTAAAAAAAAACTATTTTAATTCAGACAAATAAAAGAAAGAGAATAAAAAATAAGTAAAATTAAAAGTAATAAAGTCCGATTCGATTATTGAAAAGAAAATTAAGTATTTTTAATTGAAACCAATGCAGAAGAATTTTAAGTTTCGGAAATTTTCCTGGATAATCAATTACAGGTAAGTCGGTAACCTTAAATCTGGTGCTAACCATACTAGCGGATCGAAGGGCCTAGTTGTATCTGGCATGGAATAATATGAAACGTATCTGTTGTGGAATTCTAGAGTAGCCCTAGTATTTTGACTGTGTCATTAAATTCGATCTTGTGTAGTCCCGTTTCGTTTATGTTTTCTGAAAGTTCTTCTAAAATTGCATTTTCATTGCTTGGCCATTTTCTGAGATTAAATCCTCCACTTGTATTAGCTGCAGATAAGAGGTCATCTACATATAAATCTGGTTTGCACAATCTTTGAACCAATTAGATATCCTGACGCTTCATCTTTGGCTAATTGTCGTAATGTTTTCGTAGCCAAATAAGTTGCAGATGCCGTACCGTATGTGTCAGCTTTTATGTATAACCTAATTGGTTTATTTGGATCTGACTGCTAAAATCTTGATCTTCCCCGGCTATATTGATTTGCCTGATTTTCTGAATGTTCGATGCGATTACATAACGATGCTTCTTTCATCTCATCAATATTGTGGTTAGGTTGGTTTGTAAAATTGGACCGATTTGTTGTTTTGCAAGCATCAAAAACTACTCTCAACTTGGTTGTTGTGTTGTCTTTTGACTTTGCTGCTGTTGAATCATTTCAAGTTTTCGTCTTTCTTGAATAGTTTTTTCATTTGAAGCAATCTAGCTGTTGTTTTGACTTTAGAGTATCCCATTTCCACTTTTCTCCGCTATTCTGGGTTAGGCGACTTCATATTATGATATGATATGATATGATATGATAGAGGCGTACAGGCCAGCCATAACGGCGATCATAGGTACGTTACCATAATCCTGAAATATCAACAATCAAATAACAAATTATATCTGAATGCGAATAATATTTCAGCATCATGCGGGCCCAGGCCCTGCCTGCATCCTTAACAGATAAGGTTAGTTAGGAAAGGATGTTAGTCACAGAAACGACTAGGGCGAACCGCAGCAAAGTCATTTTCTAACTACTTAAATATATTAGAATGTTAGTCTCAATTAAATTCACACTCTAGATTAGAGTTTGTTAGTTAATTAATGTAAGTTAGTTGTGTTTGAGGTAAAGGATACTAATATTCATCATATGTATTCGGCATCAGTCCTACTAGACTGGTTAGGTTATTTAATTCACATCTATGGCTCATCTCATCACATACTGCTTGTAACTTTATTTTGCCCTATCTTCCCATCCAACACCATCTAACCGAGGGACTTCACGTTCGTAATGACACGGCAGTATTATCATACATATGATGACCTAAATATTCCGTCAATAATGTCAAAATAAAAAAAAAAAAATAAAAAAAAATTAAAAAAAAAAAATAAAAAAAAAAAATTTAGATTCGGTATTGTCATTCAGCTACCTATATTTAAATTCATCCAACTAAAAGCAGGGTTAATTTATATCTAACATTCACACAACTTCACTAAAACATAACCTGAATTCAACCAGAAAGATCGTCGAAAAACAACATTCCATGGCAAAAAGTCTTTGGATCGTTAACATATTTGATTGTATTGAGTTTATGCTCAAAGCGTAAGTAATTAAATGACCCCCTGATCAAGAATGTTGCAATCACAATCTTCCCTGACCTTCCGGTATGTAAAAAAAAAATAAATAAATAATAAATTTTAAATAATAATAAAAATAAATTGAATTATATTTGCCGACAACTTTATTGTTTTAAGTCAGGACTTTCGACAAAATTTCAATTTATAGAATTGTTTAAAGTAAGTGAAAATTATTAAAATAAGTTATGAAAATGTAATTAAATTTAAATAAAAACCCAAATGGATAACACAATCCAACATATTTCAGCTCAAATGATAAATTTCCCGTGGCAGAAAACTGTTTCCTCCATTCATTAACATTTTATATATTTATCAATTTATATTATTCCACAAAAAGTCATTTTTGTCACAATACGGTGGCAACCCATTTTGAGTATACAAATTTTCGCTTATTGGGTAAGTTACAATTCGATCTGTTGTAAATTCAAATTTTGGTTTCTCGGGTACCAATATTTTATACAAAGGGAATTCCCTTGAAATG
The DNA here is from genome assembly GCA_963691935.1 of Nephrotoma guestfalica. NCBI lineage: Eukaryota > Metazoa > Arthropoda > Insecta > Diptera > Tipulidae > Nephrotoma > Nephrotoma guestfalica. The sequence continues at coordinate 216,616,770 of OY829914.1, forward strand.
TCAGTTTCTATGTATACGATTATAAATTACCGTTCACATATATGTAAATAGTTATAATAACAATAACAATAATAAATAATTAAATTTTATATAATTAGAATGAAAATTAGAATAAAAAGATACTTCTCTGATTGTACATATATGTGTTGAACGTAATTTTCATGATAACTGTCTCAATTCACCTGTATTAACAGGTGAACTTCTAAAGAACAAAACTCACTCAAAAATAGCACATCACTCTCACACTACACTTTCCTAAACTGATTTGAATTAAAATATTAATAATAATTTATTTAAAGGAGAGACAAAAACACGTCTTTCCTCTACGACGATCAGTCGATCCTCTGGGTTAGGCGACTTCATATTATCCATCTTAATTCTGATTGTTGAGCTATACACTTATGATGCGGATTTTTTTTATTCCTTCCAACAGTATTTCTCCGTAGATGTTAGCGCTTATTAAAAGATCAATAGGCCCGGGAGTGTCGAAGGCAGGATCGGCTATAGGATTACTTCCTTTTGTAGTTTACTGTCTAGAGCATTAGCTGGTATCTTAAAGGTTGGCGGGAATCTGTTACTAATGTTTATCATTACCTGTTGGTGTGATCGTCCCTTTGTTGCTGAAATTCCGGAAACTTCGGCTAGAACCCTTGTCCTTGGTAAGCCGCGTTGTTGTGCCACTTCTTTCGTGACAAAGGTGGCCTGTAATATTGGATTTATTAGTGCCCGCAACATGCTGAAACCACCGTATAAATTTTGTATTTACTTTTACTAAAAATGTTGCTAAGGGCACTGGGTCACTCTGTCGAACGCTGATATGTTCGTGCAGCAAAGTATGGTGGTTGCCCTTGCAGGTAGAACAGTTGGGTTTAATGATGCAATTTGTTGTTGTATGGCTTTTGCTTAGACAATTTCTACACAAATTATGCAACATAAGCATTTGATTTATTTCGGAAGTGCTTATATTTTTAAAGCGTTGGCATACGTCGGTTCTACGGTTTTGTTGACAGTTTGACAGCATACGCGAATATAAGTTGGTTGTATTGCAACTACGAAAGCATGTTTTAGTGGTTGTGCTTGATAATTAGGTTGTTGTGTTGCTGTTGACTTAAAACACCTTTTCAGAAATTTCAAAACTGCTTGTCTCCTACAATTCTATTGGGTTTTCTAGAGAACTTTCATATAGGCGTCGTGGTTCGCTGTCCAAGTTTTTTACTAAAGTAAAGATGATGAATGGACCCTATATGTCAATCCTAATGCCTTATTGCAAATAGACACTCGGTTGTTGTATCGTGTAAACTTTCGATCGCAGCGGAGGTGTTGCGAGTTGGCTGACTTAATAAAGTGTTTAGAAGGTTAGATACAACTAATCTTTTATTATTGAAACGATTCTCCAGGATCTCCCAGGCTGCATCGATAGTTGTCTCCAAATGGCTTACACATTTTCCAGCTGATTCTTGAACGTAGCTTTTAAGTAGTTCATTTGTGGTGATTGTTGTTATAAGCTAGCAGTTTGAAAGTGTCAGCGAAACCAATCAAGGCTTGACTTTGCATTTTTCTTCTTCTTCCAACAATGTCGTTAGTTATAATACGATTCATTTGTATTTGTGTTTATGTTTTCGTAGTGTTGTTTGGAAGCTTCAATGCAGATTATTTCATGTATCTCCATGATCTGCATCATCATCTTCTCCATATTATTTAATTTAAGTCATAACGCTGGTCTAGATCTGTTGCTGTTGAACGAATTTTTGAAGTTGAGTTTGCACATATTCAGTGTTGATGATTCGGATGATTGAGTAGATTTGCTGAATGATGGAGCCTCATTTTCATGGTCCTTACTATTTGACTCTTCAGGTTTGGCGAGTTGAATTTTGAGGATGCATCTGGAGTTGGTGTTGATGGCAAGGGTGATAATTTAGGCGTTTTGTAAAACTTTCCCATACTATTTGCCTTTCTTTATAGTGTTGGTGTGTTGATTCCAGTAACTATTTTAATTCCGACATACAAAAGATAAAAATTAATTAAAATTAAAAGCAACAAAGTCCGATTCGACTATTGAAAAGAAAATTGAGTATTTTGAATTTAAACCAATGAAGAAGAATTTTAGGTTTCGGAAATTTTCTTGGATAATCAATTAAAAGAGAATTGGTATTTACAGATAAGTCGATTACAACTGGGTCCAATTACTCTGATGCCCGGTTGTAACCTTAAATCTATGACCAAGTGTTAATGCTGAGTTGTCGTCTACGTCATTGCTTAACGGAGCCAAAAGTCTTGAGTTGAGGCACGTTTCTATATGCGTATGACCCGTATTCATTTATTGCTTATATTGTTTTGTAACCACGGACCTTTTTTCTGGTAGTTTAGCAGTTAGCATTTTAATTCTGTACCTGTGGTGGGCTTGCTTCTCTTAATATTTTACTCGGTCCTACAAAATGTATGTTGTAATCCTAAATAATTTTAAGCACAGCCCTCTTGTTGATTTGAAGTGCTTAAAGGCGGCAAGGAACGAGTCCGTTGTTAAGACACTAACTAGTTTAAGATGAATCGCCTTTGTGGCCATGCCTTGTGTGAAAACCATGATTTATCCCTTACAAAATGTGCTGCAGTATCCTTTGTAGAGCATGATGCTGATCAAGCCAGCGTAGTCTACTCCACTTGGTAACTGGGGATGATGGTGAGGCACTTTCTCGTTTCCTTTCAAAACAAATTAAGTGCGAATACGTACTGCTGGCGCTACACTCCATGAAGGGATTTGGTCCTCCCAATGACCCATATTTCTTTAATTATTGTAATCCGCAATGAGAGGACGCCAGACAAAATGATCGCTTGATTTTAAATTTCGTTTAACGCAATGGACTATTTTCTAAATATCAGGCGTCTACCTTTTCGAGGTTATTGTTTTTAGTTTATCCTAAGTTCTATCACATCCATACAATATTATTTATTTATTTAGTGTGCATTCCAAAACTTATGAGTCATATTGGATGTATTTCTAGCGGTGCGTTGGCTAACATTTGATTTTCTTCTGGCTGTTTTCCCTACAGTTCAATCAACATATACGAGCTTTCTAACATTTTCGACGGCTTCTTGGTTGATGTGATCAGTATCTTGGTCTTGCTAATATTAATTTTGATAACAATTAGCGATGCAACTTCTGCTGGTTTCTGGATTTTGTGCGGTATGCATGCGTAGGTAGTTCAGATCCATGAGTCTGTTTATTGGATCACATTAGATGTCATTCGAGATTACATTAATCAATGTGCTTCTTATTTTCGAACCTTGCTGCTGAGTATAGTGGTTTAATTCTTTAACTGTTGTTAATATACCTCCACATTGCGGAGGTGCTCAGCGCGTTTTCTTAGCAGAATACATTAGTAATCGTCCGTGCTTTTTGTAAGGTGTTCACTATTTTTTCATTTAACTTTACTGGAGCTTTTTCGCTGTTGTATCGATTCATTCCTTCCTCAGCTTGCGTTAATCTTGACAAACAATTGTGAATTTCGTAATTTAACCTAACGTCAATTTCAAGACAATTCAAAACAAAAATAATTGAAATACTTGAAGTGTTTAAATATAGAGGACAGTACATATTAAAAGTATTTGGAAACTAAATTTAGTAAAGAACAAAACCATTTATTGATTTTTAACGGAAATAAAATGCCATCTGTCTTGCGTTTATGTAACATATTTTTTTTTTATTTGTTTATGAATTTTCGATTTTAACATCTTTGCTGCTTATCTTCTACTTGCGATTATAATTTGTTTAATATGAATATATAATACAATATACAAATGTATACATATATAAATTACGTGGAAGACATATTTTTATAAGAAATTCGAATTATCAGTTTATGGAGCCAAACGTTCATATACCCAACCACCTTCACCGCGATGTATTAATTTTTCATCTACGGCCGCGCTCACATCTGCTCCGCGCCGGAACCTAATTCGATCATGTAATCGATTAGTTTGTCCTTGCCAAAATTCAATGGTATGCGGCGTTAGTAAATATCCACCCCAATTTGGCAAAGGTACTACACCATCCGCACCCAGATTTTCTTTAATCACACTTTCCTTTTCATCCAAAAACTCGCGACTTGGTATCGGCTGACTTTGCGGGCTCGCTAGTGCGCCAATTTGACTTGCCCTTGGTCTCTGATGGAAATACGCTTCAGATTCATCACGTGATAATTTCTCGACGGTGCCCTCAATTCGTACCGATCGTCGTAAGGGCAACCAGTAAACGGAAATAGCTGCATTAGGATTTTCTAACAATTCCCGTGCTTTTCGACTTTCATAATTCGTATAGAATGTAAAACCACGGTTATCGAAACTTTTCACTAAAATATATCGTGATGATGGAATACCCTCTCTAGAAACATACGTCCAATTAATTAATTAACGAATACAATATTAATACACCTACTTCGTCGCAGTTGCTAAATTCATGGCGTTTGGCTCGATAATTTCGGGCGTGTTCATTGCCTCTTGAAACCATTTGTTAAACAGGCTGAACGGTTCCTTTTTATCTATGCTGGACTCAAGGAAGACGTCCCGTTTCTCAAGATATTTAATTCGAAGGGCTAAACAGATAGTAGGTAAACTGATTAATTTAGATATAAGGTATTTTGCCTTATTTACCTGATACATCAACACTAGACGTCATATTTCTGATGAGCCTGAAATTTATAAATTTCAATTGGCTGTATTTGACCAGCGATTTGTTAAAAGGTGAAAGCGTGAGAAGTTGTAAACTTTTGCTTGTCATTTTGGTACTTGGTTTTTAAAGTAAAGTTTGTTGCCAGTTGAACGAATAAAGTACAGGGACCATCCAAATTGCAATTGATTAATAATGTTAAATTTTTGAAAAATTCTTACAATATTTAAAAAAAATAACTAAGAAAATATAATTAAACATATTTGATTTCGAAATTTAGTTAATCTTGATTCGATAATTGAGTTAAAGTATTTAAATTAAACATTCAACAAATTAATTAAATAACTTTATTCGAAAAATCCAGATTAGTACAATTAAAAAAAGGTACTAGCATGAGTTGCGTAAAGTTCAGTGGGACATTCAGCACCGCCTGTCATTTGTCATTCTCCAATTTTTATACTCAAATTTCACATTAGTCAGCAAACAGACAACAGTCAAATATCTCATAAACAAAAATTAAAGATTTATTTCAGTAAATTTAATTAATTTAAATACAACATTGGTGGAAAGCTTATAATTTACATTTGAATAAATAAATTACGTTCGAAAATGGTTACCGTAATGAACATTACATCAGCAGGTGAGTTTTATAAAGACAACGGGATGATTATGCATTGTCACTAGATATTTTTAGGTTATGTCGTAATTATGTGATAAATCGTAATTTTTTGTTAATTTATTATATGTACAGCTGGAATTATTTCCCTTCTGGACGAGCCGATGCCCGAGCTTAAAGTATTCGCTCTCAAGAAGTTGGACGATATCGTGGATGAATTTTGGCCGGAAATTAGTGAGGCAATCGAAAAAATTGAAATCCTACATGAGGATAAAGGATTTTCACAGCATGATTTAGCAGCTTTGGTCGCCTCCAAAGTTTACTACCATCTTGGCTCGTTCGAAGATGCGCTCACCTATGCCTTGGGCGCTGGATCCCTTTTCGATGTGAACGCACGCAATGAGTATGTCGACACGATCATTGCGAAATGCATTGATTTCTACATCCAGCAACGAGTTGCTCTAATTGAAAATCCTACTGAAGCGAAACAAATTGATAGTCGTCTAGAGGCAATCGTAAACCGAATGATTCAACGTTGCTTAGACGATGGACAATATCGCCAAGCTCTTGGTATTGCACTAGAAACTCGTCGAATGGACATTTTCGAATCGTCGATTATGCAATCGGACGACATCCCTGGAATGTTAACATACGCTTTCCAAGTCACCATGAGTCTTATCCAAAATCGTGCGTTCCGTAATAATGTTTTACGCTCGTTGGTTGGTTTATATCGTGGACTCGGTGTGCCCGATTACGTTAGTGTGTGTCAGTGTTTAATTTTCTTGGAAGACCCACTATCGGTCGCCGAAATTTTGGATAATTTAACAAAATCTGGTGAACATGATGTTTTAATGGCGTATCAAATAGCGTTCGATTTATACGAATCGGCTACACAGCAATTTTTAGGCCAAGTATTACAAGCGTTAAAAGCGACCGCACCGATTCCATCGGCGTTGACATCTACGCTAAAACCACAGGGTACAACGGCCGCTGCAAAACCTGATGAAACTAAGACGGAAGTAAAAATGGAAGAGGATGATGTTAAACCGGAACGAACAGTGGATAGTTTGAATGAAGCAGAAAAAGTTCATCAGCAAAATATTGATAAATTAATTAGTATTTTATCGGGCGAAGTATCAATCGATTTACAATTGCAATTCTTGATTCGTAGCAATCATGCCGATTTACAAATTTTACGCGCAACCAAAGAAGCGGTACGAATTTCTATTTGCCATACTGCGACCGTAATTGCTAATGCATTTATGCATAGTGGTACGACAAGTGATCAATTTTTACGTGACAATTTGGATTGGTTGTCGCGTGCTACCAATTGGGCTAAATTAACTGCAACCGCATCACTTGGTGTTATTCATCGTGGTCATGAAACCGAATCATTGGCTTTGATGCAAAGTTATTTACCTAAAGAAGCTGGCCCAAGCTCAGGATACTCCGAAGGTGGTGGCCTTTATGCTCTAGGCTTAATCCATGCTAATCATGGTGCAAACATCATTGATTATTTGTTGCAGCAATTAAAGGACGCACAAAATGAGGTATGTTTATTAAAAAAAAATTGAACCGGGATCACGCTGATTTTTATCGTATTATTTCAGAATGTTCGTCATGGTGGTTGCCTTGGTCTTGGGCTATCAGCCATGGGTACGCATCGTCAAGATGTGTACGAACAATTGAAATTTAATTTGTACCAAGATGATGCCGTTACTGGTGAAGCGGCAGGTATTGCGATGGGTATGGTCATGTTGGGTTCAAAGCATGCACCTGCCATTGAAGATATGGTTGCGGTAAGTGAATAACTACTAAATGAATTAGTTTTAGGTATACAAATCAGTGGGGGGGGGGGGGGGATTCTGATCGCACCTCGAATGTATATAACGTAAATTCGATAAAACTATTAAATACTAACAGACTTATCTAAAAATATATCACTGAAAAACGTAAGCAGCGAAATTATTATTCGGAGATTAACGCTCTGGGTAGGCTGGTATTCTTGAAGAATCTGAATTCATTTAACTCTTTTCAAAAGGTTTTCTCTATTAAACTTGGAAACTGCGACAAACTTGGGAGATATTGTTTCTAGTTTCATTAACTCCCGTCATCCCATAAAGGTGGGCTTGTCTACCGTGAGTAGAATTGCTTATTTGAATACTTCAAATCAAATTCAATTTCATTCAATTCAAATTTTTGAGTCAATTTTAGTTTGTATTTCAGTATTTGGTTGGATTTATTTGTTTACATCCAAGTTGCCCAAATCAAATTTAATCATTAATGGATGACATTCGATTTTGCCTCCGCATTTTGTTACGCGAATAAATGCGTTTAGCTGTTTCATTTTTCCTCCCGGGTCATACTAAATTAAGCACAAAATTATTTTATGGACAAGCTCTCCTGGATAAAAATTTAACGCTCAGGTGTGTTGGCGCTGTATAACAGGTGTTAATAAAAAAGAAAATATTTTTAATGCGTTAATCTATAATCATTTTGAGATGGCTGATGGATCGATCCATTGTTTCATTCTCTTCCGGAATCAAGAAACGAAAATGCCAATGGAAGCCTCGTAAAAAGACTAAAGCCGGCGAAACGGCGATCATCGGTAAACCACTCTTCAATCCTTAGCTCAGAACTCTGGTGCACTTTGGTTTTAAGCCTCACCGCCGCAAGTCGCTCTGCTGTGGTAGACCTTATTTTCTCATCATACTTACTGGATGTATAATGGAGGACAGCACTGAATGGAGTACAGGACATGGTTTATTTAACGGTGATTTAAAAAAAATAAGGAAATCCCAACGAACCGCTGGAGAATCTACAACGCCGCGAGCGGAACACTCGAACATGTAGTACTTTTTCCTTTTTTCGTCGTACGACGAAATAGTTCGATTTATTAAGGAACGGAATCCTCACCTCACGAGATAGCTAATTTGTATACACAATATATCTAATGGCCACCTTCATATAAAAAGAAAAAATTGGAGTCAGTTACAAGTCTCCGAATTCCGTTGTATCAATTTAAGATTCTGAATTGCGATTTCTGATAATTTTACAAATTTACTGGAAGCTTGTTTTATTGATATTTCGGAAATTTGAAATTCTGGAGGTGCAGAAACAGGTAGTAAATCTTGCAAAATTTTAAATTATATGTGTGCCAGAATGTTGCCTCCGTACCATTAAATACTAAGAACTGTACAAATGTCATGGAGATAATTCTTAAAAATATCTTGTACCCGAGTATGTTACTTTTGAGCGAAAGCACAAATAATTTTGCAATTCTAAATGAAATTTTATGTGTAAAATGTTTCATGAATTTCTACTTCATTGATGTGAAATCTATTAATGACTGGATCAAATTAACAACTATTTGGTGAGGGCCTGCTTTAGTGTATGATTTTGGGAACGTAGAACGTGTCCGAGCCATCATTTCTGATCTCTAGATTCAGACGCATCCTGTTCGTTTGTCCATCCTTAATAGAGCCCAGCAAGCTTTTGGCTATCTCGTGTTGTTAGCGTCCAAGACTCGCTACCAAAAGTGACTACTGGTTTTATCAGTGCTTTGTAGATATTTAATTTGCTTTTAATGCTCGGTAACCTGCTGCGATCCGTGATGTTATTTCTGCAGTGACTGAGTTTTGCATATTTACCGATCTCAGGTATTTAAACTCATTCCCTTTTCGTATTGTGTGTTGCCTGTTAATAATTCTCCACGTGTTTGCCTTTTCGCGATAGCCATGTTTTTGGTTTTCGCTTCGTTGATATGGAGCTAATTTGTTGGAATGTTGTTTCCAACGAGAGCTGAATTTCTTTCATAGACATTATGTTACGATCCAAGATGCATATGACGTTCGCGTAAGCTAATATTTGGCTTGATTTATAATATAAATAGCTGCACTGTGCTATGTTGAGCTGGCGAACGACATATTCTAATGAAAAGTTGAATAGAACTTAGGCTGTTGGGTCTCCTCGCCGCACTCCTGATGTTATTTCGAAAGTCTCCGAGAGTTTGCCCTCGATTATCACCTTGCTTTTAGATCCACCCATTAATGCTTTGCACATCATTATGAATTTTGGAATGCCCAAATGTGACTATAAATAGAAAATGCACAGGGATGTCCTTTTTCTAGCACTTTTCTAACACAATACTCAGAGAAAAAGTTTGATCGGTTGTTGACCTACTTGGACGAAAATCGCATTGGTAGTCACCCAAAATGCGCTTGCTGTAAATAGATAACTTGTCAGCAACTACGGTGGTCAAAACCTTGTAGTCGATGTTGAGCAAAGCTATTCCACGATTTGTTACAGTTCAACCGTTCTCCCTTTTTATGTAGTGAACAAATTAAGGATATTTTCCACTCGTCTGCGAATCTCTGCGAACCAAATCGATGAAACCAGCTCAAAAATGCGGTGTAAGAGGAAATCGCCGCCACTCTTGAGCATTTCATTACAGATGCCTTATTATTTTTTGCTTTGGATATGACTTCGCACTTCTCTCTTCCATATTTTGTTCGCTGGAGAATAACGTTTTTCTGTTTAAAAGTGACAAGAAGTAATATCGCCACATTGTCAGTATGCTGTTTGTGTCTTGGTATCGCCAATTTTATTATGTTCCACTGTTCTTCCACATAATGGCGTAATACTTGTTGATTGTTTAATGCTTCCGTATTTCGACTTGAGATTCGTTGGAATCGCTTATTATACGTCGCAACTACTAGAAAGTGATCAGATTCGATGTTGGCGCCGCGTTTGGTCTTAATATCCTTGATGCTAGAAAAATGGCTTTTGGACACAAGTATGTGGTCGATTTGATTAATCGTAACTCTGTCGTTTGATTTCCACGTGTCTTTATGGATTCATTTATGTGGGAATTGTGTGCTGGTTACAACCATATATGAGAACTAGCTCGGTGGCGCGTATCTCGTTGCTGTTTGATGCTATTTGCGGGAAACCCGGGCTGATGGTACCACGATGAATACTGTCTGCATTGCCGATTTCCGCGTTTAAGTCACCCAGAACAATTTTTAAATCGTGTTGGAGAAGTCTGTTTAAAACACTTTCGAGGTGGTCGTAGAAAGTGTCTATCATGTTCTGATTTTACATCCGTTGAGGCAAGTTCGTTCATAAAAGAGATGTTGCTGACGCGTATGCAATCTGAGTACGCAGATCCGGTTGACTATAGATCTAAAATCTTACAAATTGGAGTAAACGATTGTTGATCAAAAAAATTGACTTCGAAGTCGCGCTTATTGAAGTTGCTTTGACAGAGAGTAAATCCGTGGCGACTTTGATCGACGAACAGTCATTGCCGATTAGTCTAGTTTCTTGTACTGTAATTAGATCGAGCTTGTACTGAGATGCCTGATGAAAGAGTTGATGGAGGCTCGCCGGGCGGTTTAAGCTGAATACAATCCATGTTCCAAATTTTAAATCGTTCTAATTTGGAGTTCGAGGTCATTGTTGAAAATCCGAGTTAATTATCCGAGGCTTTTGGTGAAGTTTCGTAACATTTGTTTTGTTGTTCCAGGTTGAGTGTTAGCCCAACGCAAACCCTCCATAGAAGGAGCACAATCCTCATTCAATTAGCCTACCCCAGTTACTCAGTAGTTATCGATGGTCAGCACTTGCTGAAGTTACGTACAGAGACGGCTCATGATGTGAGTCTGGCGGTATTCCCTTTGCACTCCAACCTGACCATGTTTGTCATGAAATATCGCGAGATTAAAAATTTTGATGTTTGCGTAAAATGCTCGATATCCAGCTGCGATCCTTGATGTTATAGTTACAGAAAGTGAATTTTGCTCTGTTACTATCGAATCCAAATATTTAAACTCTTACTTTCTCATATTGCGCCGGAAATAAATTATCTGCGTTTTGTCTTCTTGCGATAATCATGTAACTCTTCATTAATGTGAAGGCCAACTCGGTGATCTATTGATTCCAACGGCATGAGTGCTTCTTTCAGGGAAACTATGTTGCAATTCTGAGCTATCTTTAGCGACAGACGTTGTTTAATAAGTATTTAGACGACAGGCTCTTATTCTCTTACTTTCATCTTACAATTTGAATCGCTCGTCAGTAATATGCACATAGACTACAATTTCGAAGGGTTGAAATAGGATTCAAATAGGATTCAAATAGGATTGCACGGTCCCGTTAACTTATTTCTCTGAATGTTGTCGTACGCTTTTTGAAAGTCTACAAATATAATTAAGAAGTTTTAAATTCGTCTGCATTATTGATTACTGATTTTTTCGGCTTTTTAGACAAAATATTATTTCTAATGACATTCACAATGTTTACGTCTTTTTTAGTCATAGAAAACGAAGAGGCCATTTACTCAATATATCTACCACAAAAAGTAGTAAAATTTACGCCCCCATTTTTAAACCCCAGGGTACGTGTTAAAGATACACAACCCTTACAAAAATGAGAACTTCCTTAAACTTCTTGGCGGTTTGGTTTCGTACTGACCCTTGAATTTTTGCAGTTTGGTCATTGCAACCTGATGAGTAGACCAACTTTCTATCAGTACGAAACCAAACTGCCAAAAAGAGGCTTAAGGAAGTTCTCAATTTTGTAAGGGTTGTGTATCTTAACACAAGTACCCTGGGGTTTAAAAACGAGGAGGGGTGGAGGGGAGGAGGGGAAGGGAGTGAATTTTTCTATTTTTTTTTCTACAGATAATTGTGCGTAAATGGCCTCTTTGTTTTCTATGACTAAAAAAGTCGTAAACATTGTCAATGTCATTAGAAATAATATTTTGTCTAAAAAGCCGAATTTTTTTTAAATAATTCTACAAATATACTCGTACTATGATGAACAGGGGATATCCTGTTCGTAACATTTTAGTCGATTTTTCGTTCGATCGCTGTTATCATAATGGAATCCCTGAACTCTTGATGGAAGAGTTCAAAATTAACATACCAATAGATTTCAGGATTACCGAAGGGGGGGGGGGGTATTGTGTTTCTGCAGTTGGAATAATACAGGGACCTCAATCGTAGGGCAGAATAAGCAACAAAAAAAATCGATGTTAATAAAAACACAATGTCAACAATTTCAATCGAATGAAGGAAACGTCAATAATGTAGACAAATTTTATTAAGCAAAAACTATTAGTTTATTAGTTAATAACTTCAGACTGTGAGTGCGGGTAAAATCTCACAGTCGTGCATCAGTCTTTAGGGAGAACCAGAAAAGTGTCACAGTTGAGTAGAGCTATGATACTGTAATTTTTCATTTGAATTTTCTGGTATTTGAAAAATTAGGCTACACCTCATTGGGCCAGGCCTGTGCTCCTGTGTTTGATGTGTTTAAGATTAATATTCTTTTCACATAAAATATTGCGAACAATATTTTTTATCAGCAGTGAATAGAACGACTTGGCATCATACAATTTTTGTGAGGTTTAGCGCTGTATTTAAAATCACACGGATAAAGAGTTACTTAATTGCTCATTTTTCTTAATTAAAATATTGAAATCTCATGCCAATATATAGCACATATGAAAACGACAGAATAACGATATTCATTCTGTTTAATTGTATTCCAAAATAACACCTCATTATTTGTTAATATAAACGAACATCTAACAAAGTACATAAATTTAATATATTTTTCTTGAAAATATACGAAAATTGAATAATTAATTTCATTCACAGTGTTAAGTAATTAAAATATAATAATATAGCTTTCCAATTTTTTTGCAATCAATCTTTATGATGTTGGAATTTTTTTTCTCTTTTGACATTTTGATATAAAAAATTTATAATGTATAATCGCATATGTATATTAAATACAATATTAAACACAATATTATTAAAATCAATATCATGTGTGTGTATGTGTACTTTTAATAATAACATAAGGACTTAAACCTTAATCCGCACATATAATTTTTTCGTACCGAACATAATTACACTTTTGTTTATTATGTAGAGCCAAATGAAAAATCCCAAAAAAATGAAAAAATGGGAATGAATCAGACTACTGTCCTCTTGTCAAATTCAATATACACAACAATTACTTAATATAAAAATCAAATGTTCGGTCTGTCATAACAATTTTATTATATTTTCGGTATAAAATAATGAATGGCCCGATTGGTATTTATTTAGTTGGAATTTAATTGAAGCACAGATATTTGACTTTATATAAATTAGAAATAGGGAGTGTAGCGCGCGAGCTGATCATACGACTGTGCTGTTTATTTACAACAACACCAAAAATACAAATTTGTTTCATTTCCACATTTTTTATTAGTTGTGTTTTGCCCCAAATTATTATCTAACTCCCCCTAATTTAAATAAAATACATTTATTTTATTTTCCATTTAAATTCAGAACATTAAAGATTTAGATTTATCTAGAAAAGACGGCTGGCATAAATAGCCTAGCAATGCATAAATTTGAATTGCAAACAATTTTCCTAAATTATCTGTTTATTGTCCTTAAAATATAATCCATGTAGAGCGCTAAATGATGATAACACACAAAAGACCACCAAAAACAATAATAATATTTTTTTAATCTGCTAGACACAATCAGATAAAAAGATAAAAATGACCTCCGGCACCTTTTCGGTTGTTAATATTTCGCATTATATTGTGACACGCGTATGACGCCTACTTATTGTTTACAATTATGTTTAATGCTTGAACATAATTTTTATGACAAACACGAAAAAATATATACAATTTTATTTGTCATCTAATCCAACGAGATTTTCACTAATTAAAGAATAGTTTTATTTATACGATTATACCGCCCACCGGGAAATATTTTTTGCCAGTTAGCATGGCAATAAAACGTCAACAGTGAAACACTGTTGGAAGAGATCAATTAACCCTTGTCTGCGCGCTAATGATAAAATTATGCAAGTTGTTTTAAAACAATATGTATATGTTATACATACATGCAAAAACGTTGAACTGACGTCATCACAAAAATAATTTTAAAAGGGGGTTTGTGGTTTTAGAGGGGAACGTCGATGAATATTGTGGTTAGTGGGTAGGTAAAATAATGTTTTGAACTAAACTTGAAAGATGTTTTATTGTTGGATTTTTAATTTTTATTCAATTTATTATAAATAAATATTGGAATGTAGTAGTAGTTAGTAAACTAATATGATCTTCCATAATAGCCCGCCCATTGAATCTAGTTGGGTAGTAAGAAATTTGGTCGCGAGATCACATGGAAATTCGGGCCTTAATATCTCTCACTAAAACCACCTTGTTGATGTAATAGGTAAATGAGCTTTCTGTGGAACGCTCAAGTTTCAGTTGTGTTCTTCAAAATGTTCAGAATTGTCGACGATCAGCCATTATTCGTTGTTTAGATTTCAATACGCAATAAAGCTGCCAACTAATCAGTTTCATAAAATTCCAATATTTTCTAATGATAATTAACTTCTGATAATTAGCAAAATAATATGGCAAATGAGAGGGAGGTTTGCGTAATTGCTTCATGATATGGTTTGACGCACCAAACACAATGTTCGGTTTAGTCCTGTCACAGGTCAATTCTTGATCAGGGTCGACAATGTCCTGTGTTTTTGTGACTACGATGTTTCAACTACGCTCTGTGATCGCAGAACACAGCTTTGGTTGATGTTGTATTTTTGAATTTCCAGTTAATTTTTTCTGTTGCTTGTTGCTTATTATTGATTTATGACCCTAATATTTCTGAATGTATTTTAAACATTTGATAATGGCTTAAGAGCCGAAATATTATGTTAATTAAATAATTATCGAAATAATCGCCATTACTATCTATGGTATTTCTCATTTATCGGCTAGATGATGAATGTCTTCGCGATAGAAACTTGGTGGTTTCGAATGAAAATAATCTTCAAGCCATTTTTGCACACCTTCAACTTTCGTGAACCGCTGGTCTTTCAAATATGATGACAGCGATCTGAATATATGGTATTCAGAGGGAGCCAAGCGTAAGGAGAATATGACTTCCTGGGTTGATTTTGCTGTATGTGGACGAGCGTTATCATGCAGCAATAACACCTTCCGCCTTCCTTGACCCGCAACTGGTCTTTTCCTCCAGAGAAGCACTTCATTTAATCAACTGGGCTTGGTAACGTTCAGCTGTAACAGTTTGACTTGGTTTCAGAAGCTCTTAGTTAATCATTCCTTTCCAATCCCACCAGACACACAATAACACGGTTACAGTCACATTTCTTGACATAAATATTCAGTTTTGCAACTGATGTTGATAGCTGGTCTGGATCAACCCTTGTTTTCTGCATTTAGGATGTCAACTCTTCGGTTTTTGTTTTCTTCGGTCGGTTTTTGAGGAACCTGTTTTCTTTGCTTCTGTATTTTTCCCATTACATGCAATCGAAGTGATATTGCTTGGTGAGTAACTCCTAACTGTTCTGCAAGCTTTTTTTGAGTTTGACACTGATTATCGTCCAGTAAAACTTTAAGTTCTTCGTTTTCAAATTGTTTTACTGCATCTGGACGTGAATCGTCTTCAAGACTAAAATTGCCATGACTCACATAATGTTCACTCAAAGTCGAATTAATCAATTCCATAGCTTGAGCAGCATTTTGTTCCATTGAAAACAGAATATATTGCAATGACGTAAATTTTGCTTATCATTATCCATATCTAAAAATTGATGCATACGGAACGGCAGCTTGTAAATGACTGAAACTTATATCATACAAACAGCAATTACTAATATGTAGCTTAGTCCAAAATGGCGGGCGATTTGGAATTGTTCATATTCTAATTATATTCTAATGAAACCAACTTCAAGGCCGAGTTTCTACTTGTATAATATAGTATATTATCTCTGTGTATAATATAGTATGTTTTCTTGAAATATGTCTGATATAACTCCTAAATTGAAATCGTAATCACTCGAACATTGAAATTACTGATAAATGTTCCTAAAACTCAAGGTTTTGAGCCGCGTTTTTTTTAACTAAAACCAATTTTGCGGCACCCGACGAAACCGAAAGGAGAAGATTCCGCTGTTTATTATAGTTTTAGACGTTAATCAAAAATTTTAAACATATTTTTTTATTGTTTTGTATTTCTTTGCATATAGCCCTTGGCTTGGAAACTTCCCCGACGTATTTTTCTAATAATCGATGTTGTGTTTATGATTTTTTTAGTTACTTTTCGTAACCATTTCCTAAAGAGTGTTGTTTCAAAAATAGTATACTTACCTATTGACAAACAATTAACCTTTAGATTAGTATTTTGATCTTGATCACTAAATAAGAGTTTTGAATGTTATTCGTAATATTGAATGATGCTTTTTCAGTAATCCAACTGGCGAATTCGAATGTCTATTTCTTAAGTATTTCTAAGTTAAACATGTACGTAGTTTGAAAATATTTTAAATATTCACATTTACAATGGGATAACGCTTTACTATTGCAGTGTACTGTTTTCATGGGACATATACAATGCCGTCATTTCGACTTATCGCAACGAATCAAGAGACGTTTCAGTCAAGGAATCGTTGTAAATTTCAATTATTTGCTTGCAAAGTTTTATTGTACCCCACTCATGGCACGTTGTTTGGTAACTGTACTAAACTTGGGTATGTTAATTTGTCTGATATAGTTGTATACTTTTATCAAATAATCCAGATAAGTTTCATCGCCACAAATCAATTATTAAATTCCAATAATTCTCTTGATGTAAAAATTCTGTCTGGAGCGTTCTTCAAACAAAATTTATTATTGTTTGTATTGTACTTTTTGGTTCTCTAATCAGTAAGATAATGTAAATGTGAAAATTAGATTGATTTGCTTCTTTGCAGAAATTTCCAATTCTCAAAACCTTTTTCCAACATAAAATGTACGTACATAAGAAAAGTTGGTGTTAAACGTTTTCACATTGAGAATGTAAACATGTACGTATGTACGAGTACGAGTATGTATAACTCTAATTTGCTTATTATCCGATATTTGTTTTCTTCATGAATTTTTTATTTTTTTTATTTTGTTCAAAATTCAATATTTATTTCCTCCGATTTACGTTTTTTTTATTAATAATTTATTGTTGAACTAGTGCTACCTAGTCGTTTGAAAATTGAAAAATAAAATATTTCTGCAACCTGACACATATATTTAACGTAAAATAAATTAGAAAATCCCTCTTAACGTACGATAAACGTGTCAAACATTTTCTTCGTATGAGAGTTTTCCTTTTTTCACGTTTTGTTTACGTTATCGTGTTTTGTAGATTTTCCTTGCGTAACTCTTGGTAATATATAATTTATAAATATGTAACATTTACTCGTGCTGTTATTGATATAGCTATATGATCAACTTTTTTTTGTGTTTTATGGTTGGCCCTTTGAATCAAAATGCTTTCCTCCGCGAATGGAAAGTACTGCTGCTTTTATTCGAATATTACAAACCTCTGCTCATATTCATTATAAATAAAACGGTCCCGCTAACAAACCAAAATATTTTAATTTCATCTTCACAATGTGAGATCGGTCTCATGTGGTTCTAACACAGCAGATAAGTTAAAAGATGACACACAAACATACTCGTATATACCCATTTAATAATATAAAAAGATAAATTAAATCCTGACAGTAACCGTATTTTAGAAAATTATCCTTTCTTTATTTATTTTGAATAAGGATTAATCGAGAAAAACCACAATTTTACATTGTTGGTTTAAAATTTAAATACTTCTGCAAATCTTGTGGGCAGGTAAGAGGTTAACAGAAAAAGAATTAATATTTTTATATGCGATTCATGTTTGGTCCGAAACGTGGAATGATATGGCAAAGTAGATTTTTTTTTATGTTTTATAAAGTCAGTAATTTGTGAATTTATTATTTTCGGTCAAAAACATTTATAATTTTGTTCCTATAGCGAGTTATATTAAATTTTAACGCGGTCTCTGCTCGTCGATAGATAAACGGTATAGCTACAATTCTTGTGTGAGGCAAATGTTCTTTTTTGGATTTTGTTATTTTAACATTTCAGTTTTAGCTTCGATACGAGTAGTATTCTGCATTCTACTTTATTTGCGATACCACAGCACTGTAGCATATCGTCTTTGTTTCTTAGATTGTGGTATCTAACTTTTCTGGGTGGTAAAGGATGTGACAGATTCCCCATAAATGATGTCCCACTTGGCATTAATTTTAGTAGAAGCATTTAATTTCAAATTTCAAAACTTAACTACGGCTGTCGACTCGTACACAAGACGGGAAACCATTGAGCATCTAAAATGGCTGACATTTTAGCTGAACGCGTGTAGTGGCAGAATCGCTTTGACCAGTGTCGCCATCTTTATGTTGAGGTTCAAAACATTTCACTTTCTTCTAGTATATCTATAACTGATATTAAATTTTTCATGCTTTTTAAATAGAGTGAGCCATCTATTGGTTTGTTTCTAAATCAATGGCTATGGCAATACTTTTTTGATCGATTTGCTTGAAATTTTAACAGATTGTCGGTCGGATATTTCGCGTCGCGGTACAATCATGTTTTCGCTTGAAGAGCGTTTCGAAATATTGAAAACTTATTCTCAAAGCCAGTATTGTCGAAATCGTGCGAATTTTGAAAACAAATATGAATCGTGAAAGAGCGCCAAGCGGGACCGCTGTAGTGAAATTGGTGAAGAAAGTTCGAGAGAAAGGTTTGCCGTTCTTGCACGCCCGAGAATATTGCGCCTGTGGTTCATAGTGTAGAGCAGAATCCATCGACCTCAACTCAACGCCGATCGCAGCAACTGGCCATTAGTTATACCAGTCTAAGGAGAATACTGCACAAAGATCTCCGATTATTTGTCTACAAGGTCCAGGTGACTCAGCATAGTGGGCCTCAGCGTGGGCCATATACTAGCTTCATTATGACGTCGATTTTGATCGGAAATCATCTTTTCAGATTGCGCATTTCCATATCCGGGGCTAAGTAAACAAGCAGGACTGCCGGATTTGGGGTTCAGAACAGCCACACGTAATCGTAGAGAAGCCAATGCATCCACCAAGAATGACTGTTTGGTATGAATTTTGCAGTGGCGACCGTTGCAGAAGCATGGCTCTGGACCAACTTTTTATGGCCTCAAATCGATGCTATGAATGTGACAACCTTTGGCTTCAACAAGATGGCGCCACATGCATTACAAATCGTTCGACAACCTCTTGTTGATTTCTTGCGCGCCAAATTTGACAACCGAATAATCAGCCGTTTTGGAGATGGTTTTCAACTGTAAGGTCAGCAGAGGGAGCCAAATGGACGAAATTGTTTTTCATTCTTAAATCAGAGACTCCAACCTACACCATAAAAAAGATTTCTACAAAATAAAGATGTATACTAATTTATAATAGCTAAATTTTGTATTCTCTTTATTGCAGATTTTTGACAAACTTTTATTAGGATAAGCAGCATTTTCCTTTGACGTATACGTTTGTACACTAATAGCATTAAACAACGAAATCCTTACCTTCGTTTAATCCGTATGCCAGTTAGATTCGATTTACTCTGAACTAAATAAAAATACAAAGTGGAAATTTGGTTTATTCGGAAATCCGATTGTCAGAGCCTAAAAATGTTTTTTAATTTTTTCTATTACCGAAACTAGAATTTTGAAAATTTCGAGGATAATTTATGGTGTTGTAAATTTTACAGAAATACTGATACGATGTTTCCAAAAGCTAGAATTTTCAAGAAATCTTTTTTATAAAATATCCAAAACGAGGCGAAAAGAGACTGTAAGTAAGTGCTGATTCCGATTTGTTTGTATCTAACGGGTGATTTTTTTCTTTTTGGTTTTTCGTGTATATGTTTTTGAGACAACGCGTGATTAGCGACATCTGTCAACGTCAATTGTTCTCAGTCAAGACTTACACCCAAACAACGTTTACAAATTATTGAATTTTATTTGTTAATTTTAGTGAAAATTGTGTTCAGCGGCGAAGCGCATTTTTGATCAAATGGGTACGTTAATAAGCAAATTTGCCGCATTTGGTGTAATGAGCAGCCACGCAAGAACTGCCAATGCATCCAGAAAAAACCAGTGTTAGGTGTGGTTTATGGACCGGTGGAATCATCGCTCCTTATTTTTTCAAAGATGACGATGGCCGCAACGTTATCGTCAATGGCTGGCACTCGCTATCGTTCTATGATTTCGGACTTTTTTGTCCAAAATCCACGAATTGCATCTGGTCGATATGTGGTTGCAGCAAGACGTTGCCACATGTCATACAGCTCGCGAATAGGTGTGTCAATTCAACGGACCGAAACGTGTGCAATTTATCTCGAGTTTCGGTCCGGTGAATTGATCGCTTAGATCGTGCGATTTGAAGCCACTTGACTATTTTTTATGGGGCTACGTTACAATTGCAGAATTGGAAGACAACATTAAACGTGTCATTAGTGAGATACCAGCCGAAATGCTCGAAAAAGTGGTGAAAAATTGGGCATCTCGCATGGGCCACTTAAAACGTATCCGTGGCCAACATTTACTTGAAAAAATTAAAAAGTAAATGGCAAACATTGATTTATCGATTCAAATAAAAATTTCATACATTTTTGCAATTTTACTTTTTTCTTGAAAATTATAAACCAAACGCTTAAAAAACTCTATTTACCTATCGTCTATATAGACGAAAATATAACAACAATAACAAGAATTTATGTTTTAAAGGGTTATCACATTTTCATTGTGATCAATTTAGAAATTTGGCATAACCAATTTATTCGTTTGGCTATCTCTTTCGTCCGGCTTAAAAATATATTGACCTTCCTTTTACTTTATTTTACGTAGTAATTCATTAACATTTTTGGCCTCGTCAAATTTCCAGATGTGGAGTCTGTGCAGACTAAAAGTTTGTGGCTTGTTTGTAAGGCCCCGTGTTTGTTCTAATCGTTTTTCGTAAATGATATACTTTTTAAAATAATTGCAAAAAACAAAAAAGCTCTTATGGAAGTTGTCCTTATGGTTTGCTAATTTCCGCCAAACTTCACTAGGACCTCCCAATTTATGAAAAAAGTTTAAGTAAAAAGTTTTACTCCGTTCAATAAGTCTGTCTGAACTGTAGATTAGCTGAATTTTGAAGGGAAACGAAAAAAGCCCCTATAGATGGACCACAAATCACTGGTACTAATTTATAGAAAAGGTTTAAGTATGAAATACTAGAACCTTTCACCTTTCACCAGGTCCTAGTGAAATTTGGCGGAAATTGGCAAACCATAAGGACAACTTCCATAAGAGCTTTTTTGTTTTTTGCAATTATTTTAAAAAGTATAGCATTTACGAAAAAACGATTAGAACAAACATATGAATTAATACAAGGCAACATATTTGATTTAAATCTTTATTGGGAAAATTTAGCGGAATGTGAAGTTTTTATATAGATGGGGTTTACTTTAAAATTCGGCTTCTCTAGCTTTCTTTCTAGCGGGAGCTTTCTTGTTTTACACAATTTCTTCATATATTTTGAGAATTATTATTTGCGAAAAAACCATTAAGAACAAAAACATTCTAAATTAAATTTGCTACAAAATTGGTCCAAAATTAAGCGAAAGTTGTTTTTGTAAAAACTCTTACTTCATTTCTTCTCATCGGAGTGACTGATGGGGATGAAACTTGGTATGTAAGATTTTTTCCATAATTTGAGGGATTCTAGTGAAATTTGACAGAGATTAGTGTGTCGGTAGAGGCAGGTTTCACCTTTTAATTTTTGCGACGATTTTGGAAAGTATAACATTTACGAAAAAACGAACAAGAATTCAAAGATTCTAATAAATTTAAAGGTTAAATTTTCAACAAGAGTCGTTTTCAGTGGAAATTACATTTTTTTTATTAAATAAAATTGTTTTTCCAAAAATTCTGCTAAATTATATTTTTCGCTTTATAAATCAAGAGTGGAATTTATTCGAGATCTATTTATTGCACATTTGTGTTAAAAAAAAGTCGGGCATTGGCCTCAAGATATACATCTTTCCATTTTTGGTCTATTATCTTGGTTACTGTAATTTTTTTTATCCTTGGTTTACTTTTCATATTTTCTAATATTAAAAATTTGTGCCGCAATATTTCTTAATTTCATTTTTGTAGGCATGATTTTTCTGAGCGCCCAACATATTACCAGAGATAATACCTTTGTAAATTTGGTAATAATTGTTTACATTTTTTTGTCTTTGCGTACTATGTTTGCGAATGACTATATACTTAGGGGGAAATGGGAACCAAGGCGACAACATAATTTTTCCGTTTGGTAAAATTTTTGAAAATTGCTTCCATGTTATATAGATTGAACTCTTTTATTTGGTGATAACATGATTGGATCATTAAAAGGGTACCATCTGTTTGATTAGCCTAGTTACTTGTCAGAAGGCGAAGAAGTATTAACGAATGGAGCATCACGAATTCTATCTAACAGATTTTCAATAAACTTTGATATCTATAGATTTTAACATTTATGATAGTAAACAATAAGCATCATTCGTGGTTATTCATACGTTCTACTGTGCTAGCTTGACTTGATTTAATTTTGTTTAAAATTATAAATTAATAAAGATAATTTTTTTATAATTAGTGATTTTGTGGCATATGTATATAATAAAAAACACTTGCATGAATTAATTAATTAATTAAATGATTTTGTCAGCATGTCGATCACATTTGTCATTGATTGTAGTCATGTTAGTTGCAACCTGATCCACCAGCGGCACTTTACTAACTTTTACAATCTTCAATTGCATTTAAGTTGCGAGTTAATAAACGACATCAATATTACCTCGCTAAACAATATTCTATATTTTTGGAATATACATTGTATTTTTGGTTTATGGATGCTTTGGAATTGGAAGTTTAAAATCTTACAAAAGTGGTTAATAAATAACTTTCGGGTGTATTTATTAAACGAGTGGAGAAGAAACCAAGGTAAAGTATAACCAAATATCACAGAGCTTAAAATTTATTTTCATTCTAATTTCTGAAAATTATTAATTTAATAAAACTGTCAATGTAACATATCTAAAAATAAGCAAAACGGTTTTCAAAAGATACAAATCAAAATAATTTGCCTAAGAAGGTGTACATACGTAATTTTATTGAATTCTGCCATGAAAATGTATATATTAAGATATTTTTAATGTTACTGGCTATATTCGTATTGTTTTTTGAGTAAAATTAAATTAAAATTATAATATTAAATTTCATTGAAAATTTTTCCATTTTCCGTACTGTATTTGTATCATTTTTGATTATCTGCTATTGTCTTTTCTGAGAGAAATATATCTAACACAAAGTTGTTTAAACCCACGACAATATAAAAAAATATCTGATGCGTGTGATGAATTGATAATAAGGTTTTAGCCGAGTTCAAGACAACACCAAACAAAAGTAATTTCAGTTAGGGGCCTAGTATAGTCAAGTGAGTTCTATTGTGCTATCTACCATTTGAAACAACTCTGTTGGACAAAATTAAATTTTATTGTACCGCCAACAACCTTAATTAGATTTAATTTCTGTGTTGTAAAATGCGATCTTTAACGACGGTAAACATGTGTCTCTATCGCAAACACGATAAAATTGAATGTTGTTTAATTGCTCTCGCTCTTTCTACCCAACAAGCAAAAAAAAAAACACGTAAAAACCGTCACGGTTCCGTCGAATTTTATAAATTAAATTTTATACATTTTAATATACATTGCGCACTTTTTATAAAAAAGAAAATATAATTTCTATATTTATTTTATCCCAAACTGAGTATTTAACAAAAAAACTTCATAATTATTTATTAGCATATCATTTAAGAAACTAAAAGAGAAATTAATATTTAAATAACTTGGATGAGGAACATGGGAAAACATGAGAAATAACACCAGCTGTGCTACTACTCGAACCATTTGCCAAATAAGAAAAAATTTAGAATGACAAAACTTAATTTTTTTGTTGTTATATTTAGGAAATATTTCAACCTTATTCAAACCCAATTTTTACGCGATTTGTTTTACGTTTTAATCGCTTTGCTTATACACAAGATGGTTAATGTTGTTTTGTTTTAAGTGAAATCCTCAATTTGAATAATGAGACAAAAATATGTACATGTTATGTATATAAAAAGAAGCTTTTGAGTAATGGCCGTGGATATAGTAAATGTGCGTGTCAAATGATGATGAACTTGGTAACATTCTAATTTTAGTAAATAAATTATATTACTTTATACATACGAGTAGATATAATATTGGCTTATTTCATAAAAAATAGCTAAATATGCATGATTTTATGTATAAATATTTTTATGTGGTTACCTCTTCCTTCGTCGCGGGTTACTATTGAATTCGAGAACCAGGAACACGCAATTATCTCTAGTGGTAGTTTACAATTGTAATGTGTTGTTTCTGTCTAACTATGTAAGTGCTTCTACATTTGCAAACCCCAATAAGGAGATCGTTGATTTCAGTTTATTCTCTATGTCTATGTGCCTTAGTTTTATCTTCAATTGATGAGTGACTAACGAAATTCTCATCGCTAACCACAGATGCGTATCTTAAAACTAAGAGCTCTCGAGTTTTACTCTCATACCTCAGCTGGTTTCATTGGATTAAATATGCTTGATTGAATACATTGATAGCATATAGTTAATAATGAAAGTAATCCTTTTAGCTTTTAAAAAAATCTGTCCTTTCTGTCCTATTATTATTTTTTTAGGTTTAGTTTTAATTGGGTGTAGGGCCAAGTATACTAGCTTCTTGCCACTATCCTAGCTCCTTGTCGTTGTCTGAGCTCCTGTACTTAACGGATATAATTCAAGTAATGGTTGATAGCTACCTTGAATTTGTGCATTTTAAAGTGCATCGGGAATTCGAAATCTTTTAGCAAATTTCACTTTTTGAATAAATAAATTCGCGCTTGTTTCTATGTAAATCTATGTGCATTGATGTTCCTCTTGTTACCCTTCCTGGCGTAAAGAATGTTGGTATCTTCTCCTTTACTCATGTAAAATATTTTCCATGCATTAGTCTGTAGATCACACAGAGTTCAACAACAACATCTTCCTCTAGATCTGGGGTTACGCAATAACAAACAAAGGCCAAGGCACCAAAACAAACCATTTTGGCTTTCTGGTTCAGACCCAGGAATAGAACTAAAACTTTTAATCTTCAGATTGATTGGGATAATTTTTTAGTACCACGGATTAACATCTGTGATGAAAATAACAGTCTATTGGACATTGTCAGATCTTGATTTGATTTACTGTATCGTATAGTGTTAACAGATTAGTCTTCTCTAGCAAGAAAAAACTTGAGTTGCTGTTTCCTGTACATTTTCCTTTACGCAGCATTATTATCTATTTAAGGCAGGTACGTAATGCTTTGGAGGATTTTTTTTCGAGATCACTTATTCCAACTTACAAGCGTTACTTTTGGGAAACTGTACCAGTTGGATTAAAATGACCTCAACAAGTTTGCACGCATTCGTCTAAAACCGATTTACTTATTAAATCAGACATTGTCAAATGTCTTACGATATTCTAAAACTATTCCTCTCTTTACGATTTCATGAATAAGGCTTGTTTTTACTTATATAATCTGAATATAACTTTTTCAATAACACAATTTTTTTCAATTATTTCGTCTTTCTTTACAAAGAGTACAAACGCATAAGGATTGAACTTGATTAGGAATGACAGCAAATTAGCAATAATATAATAATATGATGAAATTTTTTTTTGATTTGAGTTTGATAAAGTTAAAGTATTAAAGTCTCTTTTCAAGGAATTCTCCCGTAACTTACTAGTTTATAACTTAGTAACTTTCGATCGCCGGGGTTGTTGAGTGTGAGAAAAAATATTCTATATTCTACCTTCAGAAATTTAAAGATTTAGCTAAAACTCCAACTCGGGCTCCAACTTCAACCTCATTCCAAAGTATCTAACAATTAAAAGGAAGTGTGAAAATTCCTTTTTATTATTTGTTTCAAATAATAATTTGATGGGGAAATTATAATAAAGAGGAACCGGAGTCGTTTGGTTCGAGGTTCACGTCTGGCTACGTTAAAAGTAAATTAAAAAGATAATTGTATTATACAATCTGTAGCCTCCGACTGCGACTCCGGATTAGAATATGCAATAAAAATTCTGATTTGCAACAAAATTGTTAATTTGTTCTTAACGAGTGGTTCTAGACACATATTAGAATGCACGCATATTATTTATTCGGAGCATTTATTACACTCAACGTAAAATTCGAAAACGGCTAAATTAGAATTCCGTGACATATAATACTAACTTTGTTGTTTTATACGGTTCTTTGGTGATAGTATTTGACTGGTGCTCCTCGATTTTTTGATAAGAAGTTGTTCTAGTGAATGATCTGTATTCTAGGTCACTCCAAAACCAAACAACAAAATTCTATCTAATGGGTTTTTTGAAACTCCAATACATTTATCTGATTTTTGTGTTAAGTGATATCCTTTTCTAGGTTTAAACTGTACAGTACGATATACAGTGTATCCATCCGAAAGGTTTACAATTCTTTTTGCCTCCATTTTGGCGAAATCATACTTGACGGTCGTGAAGTACACACGTGGCAAATTTATCATGAAAAATATTCGATTGAACAACGTGTTTTAACAGTGAAAATCTTTTGCACAAGTCAGTCATCAATCACATACATTTACATTAAGAAAATTACGTGAAAGTTTCGGAAGGAATATGGTTTTTACAATTTACCG
Source organism: Nephrotoma guestfalica (assembly GCA_963691935.1). Lineage (NCBI taxonomy): Eukaryota > Metazoa > Arthropoda > Insecta > Diptera > Tipulidae > Nephrotoma > Nephrotoma guestfalica. The sequence continues at coordinate 216,643,735 of OY829914.1, forward strand.
GATTAGCAAAGAATTTGAAGGAAGAGGGACTCTGCAAATAAGCAAATAAGCCAAAGTGTGTGCAAAAACGTACAGTCAGAATACCAAAAAATATTGCTGTTGTACGTGAAAGTGTACGAGATAATCCAACGATATCAATCAGACATCGTCTGCAAGAACCTGGACTTCGAAGATCACACTAACCAATATTTTGCATAAAGGCTTGGATTTATTACCGTATAAAATTCAATTAATACAAGAGCTGCTACCAAGAGATCATTTGCGGCGCAGTACATTTGCAAATAAGATGCTGTTGCTTGATAATGACAATCCGGATTTTTTTGAAAAATTAATTATGAGTGACGAATCTTATTTTCATTTATGTGGACATGTAACGAAAAACACAGCCAGTTTTGGGCTGTAGAGAATCCACAAATAACTCATCAATCACCATTACATCCCTTGAAAGTGACGGTATGGTGTGCAATTTGGACTGGATGAGTCATTGGATCGTATTTTTATGAAAATTCGAATGGTTCAGCTATTACAGTTACTAACGAACGTTATCGTGTTATGATAAGAAAGTTTTTTAGACCAGAATTGTATGCCAATGGTGGTTCCAACAGGAGGGTGCCACGTGCTATACTGCTAGAGAAACCATGGAATTGTTACGAGAAATGTTTCCACAACAGTTAATTCCGAAATCCGGTGATGTGGATTGATCTCCACGGTCACCTAATTTAACTGCTCCCGACTTCTTTGTATGGGGTTATCTTGAACAACGTAAAAGGAACATTAGAGAAGAAATTAACTGTATCATTGGGTGAAATGTGTGAAAAAGTGAGTAGTTCGCATGCGTAAGTTCAATAGAGGCGAACATTTGGCAGACATTGTTTTTCATACATACGAGTAATTACAAACATTAAATAAACGATCTGTAAACATTAAATCTATTTTGTTTTATTTAAAAAAATTTTATAGGGGAAAAAGTAGTACAGCTTTCGGGTGGACACCCTGTATTAATGCTGCCATGTTAGACAACTTTTGATTCTTTTTCAAATTAGCTTATAGTGGTATACACACATCAGATTTCCGTCTTAAATGACGCTAATAGGCAAGTTATTTTTAGATAGCTGATGCGGGAACAACAAATTTCTTTGGTGACGATCCTTGAGGAAGTTTTGAAGTTATAGTAATATAAAAGACACTTGAAAGTGTTGCAAGATGACATGAATTCGTACCATATTTACTTGTTAAATTGTAGTGAAATTTAATAACATCGTTGGTGTTTTGGCCTTGGAACATACGCCGTTCGAAATAAGTGCTTTGAAAATTGTTCAAAATATCCATATTCACACCTGAGCGAAATAAAGAGAATTAATAGATCACGTTGGTTTGGAATTAGGCCAAAAATAATATTGTGAGATTGATGACAATTCTAATCTAAATTAAGGACTAAATTTTTTAATAAAATAGAGCAATTGCAATGGAATTGCGATCTTCATATGATTATAATTTGAGATGGTTTTGTTGTATTTCGTATTATCATTTTTAAAAACTGTTAGGGGTTGAACAATACTTGTGGCGACTGGTTATAATGTTTCTATATTTAGTGATGGACAAATTTAATCTTCATTCGCAGATTTTTAGATTTAGCCATATCTCAAGCTAGAAAATTTTACAAAACATCTCTAAAATAAGTTTAGTTCGTTCTATTGTTTCTCTCGAGTGATGTCACAGTAACAATTCTGTGGAAGAATCTGTTCGTTTAAATGATTTATCAGAATGCTTCGGGCCTAATCTTTAATTTTTCTAATTTTTATTGCGTACGTTTTAGCATACTTTCCGGATCCATTCTCATTCCTTTGATAAATCTCCAAAATTCAGTTCTCTTTTTGTTTTAAGGCGAAACACAGTTTCGGTTGAAACTCGAATAACCTAAATTTTTCAAGCTCCACAAAGCATGGGTTAGTTTGGTACTAAAAAAATTAAATTTACTAAAATAAATTTTATGGCTTTTGTACATTGTAATCGCACATTTTAATTATTTATTTTGTTATCTATGTTTGTCTTTGTTTTCAACAAAATTTTCACTTTTTTACAATAAAATTGGTTTAACTTTGATAAAGGGTACAAACATACTTTCTTACACTATTTATACGTTATAAGTTTGGCGTTTTAAGCAAGCTCAAAACATTTGCCAAGAACTTCTATTTATACTGAATATATATTTTTTTCGTTATTCGCCTTCAATTTAAAATTGTTTTCTATACAATTTAAATTTCGCCAATTTATCCTACAGCTAAACTAGAAGCCCACCAAATTAGGGTTTAGGGTTTTTTCAAAGGCCATATTTTCACCTTGCAAATGAAGTATAAATAGTTTTAAGATGTTACTGATACGAATATGATTCTTTTTGCTGGCGCTACATCCTATGAAGAAATTTGGCCGCCACATTTCTGATTCGTTCATTGAATTCTAGCAAAATACTGCTGGATGAGGTATACCGGACATGCCGATAAGGAATATTCTTGTTTCCTGCCTTTTTAGAATTTTTATTTTATGTTGTTGACATAAGTCATTCACATTTGTATTAACGCAAGCAACGCTTGATTTTTAAAATACTGCATTTTGCTGTTTCAAATAATGTATAAACGAGTTTAATCATTAAGGATTTTTAATCATTGCAAGGCCTAATAATAACAAACAGAGATAAAATAAAAAATTGAAATAAGCTATTAAGTCGGTAAAATGTCGTTTAGTAATGTAATTTTTTTAGTATCGCGATAACCTTGTTTTGTAGAGCTTGGGTGGGGTGTTTCTATTCGGTTATTCAAATTTTCTTTGATGATTATGATCGAAAATCTGTTTTCGCTTTGATAGGCAGAGAACGGAATTTTCTAAAAATCATATCATAAAAACGAGAAGTATGACATATTTTGTTTAGAAAATATGTCATACTTCTAGTGAAGTATTTTTCGGAAAATCGTAATTTTTCACACACAAATATAAATTATAAACTACTAATGATCCTTTACAAAAAATTTTGTATGAAAAGAAAATATTTATTTATTTATTTTTGACTGTTTAATTACAGAGGTGCATTCATTCAAAGTAGGGGTTTTAATTAAAAAACCTACCTTTCGTCAATCAATATCAACCAAACTAATGAGTTACAAGATCATTCGAGACCACCACTAAACGACCTTCTCGACACTGAACAATTTCATTATAAGAATTTTTTCTATCTTGCAACGTTTCTGAATATGTTGTTCTGAATATGTTAGGGAATATGTTCCCCAAGTTCCCTTAAAATTGTATGGGGTGGGGACAGAATCAAGTAGTTTTATTATGGAATCAGGTCCTATTCAGCTGACGCGAAGTGTATGGAAATATAAAAACCATTACAATTTGCACCCTCAAAATTAAAATTCTAATTTCACATTCCACATAATAAGACACACCATCAACATCACATTTGTTCGTATATTTTTTTTCATTTATTCAGTTTGCCAGTAAAATAATGTATGTCGAAAAAGTATCGACGCCTTTTCAATTTGTGGGCACTTGTTCATTAATATTTAGTGGTGTAGAAATTCTAGGAACCGTTGAAAAATGACAAACAAATTTGTAAATATGCTTGCAAAATAATTTAATAATTATTAACTTTTTTCAACCGTGATTTAATTAATGCAAATTAATAGTTTTGTAATAACATAATAGAGATGTTTACGCGGATTTGCCTTCATTCTCGATTTTACTTTGAGGTTAGTTTATTGTGGCGTTAGTTTTCTTTAGTAGGTAGTATTATATTCGATAATAATTAAATTTTATAAAGGCGGAGGTAAATTATCAGATATTTCTTTTATCATTTTTTTAGTTAAATCTAATAAATTAAATTCAACCAATCCAATCACAAATCAGAATAATATTGGGGTTCAAATAATTAGCATGATTGAGATGAGACTATTCATCAATTTATTTATTTGAGTAGAAATCGATACTTTTTTATCTGGGTGATAAAAAAATTGTGTAAATTTTTTGGTAATTATTTAAATAAGTTAACCAGAATGAATTAAAGTTATATTGGTTTTTTATGTTATTGCGAAAATGTTATTTTGTTGTGCCTAATTGAATTCTTAAAAAAAATATTTAATATTCTATATTGGTTTGCTAGATTTTAGACAAAATAACGGGTGGTAGCTGTTGATCCTTTTTTCAATCGATGAATTTTAGTACTTAATGTTATCTGCTCTAAAAAATTCTTTGACATACAAAAAGTCAAAAATATGCTATTTATCATCATGGAGTCGCTAACAACACAACAACGCATTTTGATTGTACAAATTTATCGTTCAAAAACAACAACATTTCGTAAATTACGTAAGAGTTTAGTTCGACATGGACGTACTATTGAGCGTGCAATTGGCAAAATTATTGATCGTTTTGAGGAAACTGTTCAGTGGAAGGTCCTAGACTGTATCAACGTATTCATCCAATTCGTACTCCTGAGGCAGTGGCAGCTGTTAGTGAAAGTGTTCGTAATGAACCAAGCACATCAACCAGGCATCGTTCGCAAGAACTAAACATTTCACGAACCACATTCGACTCATTTTGCATGTTGATCTTCATTTGCATTCATACAAAATTCAACTAACTTAAAAATATAATTCGTCGTCGTTCTGTTAATTGGATGCTTGAACGAAATGAAGGTTTTTCATCAAAAATCATCTTTAGCTCATTTTCATCTTAATGGGTAGGTCAATAAGCAAAATTATCGAATTTAAGGAGCGGAGAATCCTCATGTTATTTATAAAGCAGAAGTTCATCCTCCAAGAGACATTGTTTGGTGTGGTTTATGGGCTGATGGCAACATTGGGCCGGTTTTCTTTGAAAACGAACAGGAAAATGCCCTTGAAGGGCATTGAATGGGGAACGTTATCGCAACATGGTAACTGTTTTTTTGTGGTCTAAATTGAATGAATTGCGTGTCAACGGCCTTTGGTTTCAACAAGACGAAGCGACATGCCACACAAGTCGTGCAACAATTCATTTATTGTCAACAAAATTTACTGAACGCATAATTTGAAGAAATAGTGAAGTTCCTTGGCCGGCAAGAAGATTTAACACCACTTGATTATTTTTTATGGGGTTATTTGAAAAGTAACAATTTAAAAACAACATTCGAGCTGAAATTGAGGTCATTGATCCGTGTTTATTGGAAAAAATCATCGAAAATTTTGATGTTCGGATGCAGTCCTGTAGACGAAGCCGTGGTGGGCATATGAACGATTTTGTTTTTCATACATAAATGGCATAGAATCACCTTTCCCGATCAATAAATTTTTTTGACTTTTCATCCCAAAATGTGTGTTTTATTTACAAATGAAAAAAGGACTAACAGATGGCCCACTCTGTATTTTTTTTGTATGTGAAAAATCAAATTATATTCCCCGTTGGCAAACATTTTATTAGACATGATAGTCGCAAGTAGTGCTGTTATTTGGAGTGTTGAATTTTATTTAATCCGGTTTAATTTTGTTACTAAAAATAAATTTGGCTTTATTCCAATACACTAAGTTTGGTTTTATTTCTGTGTTGCCATTATTGAGCTAACTAAACTAATCTTTCGGTAATTGGTATAGTTCGTTTATTTAAATTGGATTAAATGTAACATTTTGGAAAATTTTACACTCATGTCAAGGACAATATCCACATTCACGTTTCTAAAATAAAAAGTTTCGAAAATTATGCTACCGAAGTACCTTGGGGATGGTTCTATAAGTCCGGTATATCTGTGAAATAACGGTAATATAATTTTTTTTTATTTCTCTGTTTAGTCTATCGACAAAAACAAATTCATGAAAATCAATTGTTTCATTTAATTTATGTAAGTGATTTAATGGACACATACGTGTTTTGAAAATTTAAAAACGTGGAAAATATTGATCTTTGTGCTAAATTTAAAAGATAAACGCGATTTTGCGGTTTGGAATTACTGTCAGATGGCGACAGTAATTTCGAATCTCAAATCACAGAAATTTAATGAAATAATTGATTTGCGTGAATTTTTTTTTGTCTGTTGTCTAATTAGAGGAATAAAAAACAAAATAAAAACTTTCTATTTCCATTATTTCATATAAATTTACCGAACTTATTGAACACCCCTCGTAACTAATTCTTCCATAACGTGGTTTCATTTTCGATTCTAAGATTTAAGATCATATTTGAAGTATTTTAGTAGTGGGTATTTATATTCTTGAAATTTTATTATTTAGAAAAGTAACGAAACAATCTCTAACATTTTTCGAATAGCATCCCTCTCTGTCATAAAACAACGGTACATTTTTGATTTCCTATTAATATGCTTATATAGGGAAAAAGGTTTTTCGCACAAACTTTACAAGCCAATAATTTTTGTTAAAAAATAATCAAGTTTTAAGTATATAAGGAGGTCTAGATATAATATATACAAACATATGTATGTATGTTTGTAACTAATTTATCCATCCTTACATAACCAATGCTTAAGAATTGCAAAACACACAATTCGAAGGAATGATATAGAATGGTACGTACTGAACAAGATTACCTGGAAACAAGGAATGCAGTAAAATATAGTGCGTGGTTGGATAAAGTTAGACATTTCCAAATAGGCAAATGGAAATTTCTTTGTGTACGGTTACCTTGATTAATCAAATATTACTAGGAATTCGTATTTCTAACATTTTGATTTTTAATAGCAAGCAGACTTTTGTATAAGCATTTTAAATCGCAAAATCACAGTTTTCTAATGGTTTGTTAATTACGGCAATGGACGAGAAATTATTTTGTCGCTTGCATGGCCAGCCTCGGTCGACCATCCAACCCCTCATTAAATAGACGGTGAATTTCTGAATATGTTTTGTGCAAAATTTTATATTAAGTAGATTTACGTAGATATAGTGTGTCCGAGCAAAGAAATAATTCCGCTACCGTATTAATCCATCTTTAATCGTAAAATAAATAACCTGTATAAGCGAATTATACCAAATTTTCTAAAGCAATCAACAGATTCTTGGGTACTCATTGTCCACATTGCTTTTATTATAAAACCGGTAAAGGATTTTTTAGATTGATTTGGGTTGGGTATATTTTAACGCTGAATCTGAAACTTTACACTGCCTGGTTCTTAATCATTAGGTTACTTACAATTACAAATTACTAGTTCTATTGAATACATACAATTGTTTTGTCATACATGAATTTGTCGCTATTAGTTTCAGTTTCAGTAAGTAATGTTATAAAGTGTAACGGAACAGAGTAAAAATTTTTATCAAAACATGCGTAGGTTATGCAATTTAAATGGATTATGCAATAAACTTACACAACAATTTTATATTTTAATGGCTCATATTTTTTCTTTTTGGTTTTTCATGTATATGTTTTTGGCATATCACACGTGATTAGCGACATCTGTCAAAGTCAGTTGTTCTCAGTTAGCACTGCCGTTTCATCTTAGAAAGGGCTACATCCGAACAACATTGAATTTTGTTTTGAGGAAAGTCTGTTTTTTCACCGAAAAATTGTGTTCAGCGACGAAGCTGATTTTTGGTTAAAACCCAAATCTATTGGTTAACAAAAGCTAAAACCTAAACCTAATATTTGGTTAACGTACCCTATTAATAAGCAAAAGTGCCGCATTTGGTGTATTCAGCAACCTCAGGCAATGCAAGAATTGCCAATGCACCCAGAAAAAAACTAGGGTTCGGTGCGGTTTATGGACCGATGGAATCATTGGTCCGTATTTTTTCAAAGATGATGACGGCCGCAACGTTACCGTCAATCGCACTTGCTATCTTTCGATTATTTCCGACTTTATTTAATCTAGCCGATATATGGTTTCAGCAAGACGGCGCCACATGCCACACAGCACACGAAATCATGGACTTGGTTCCCTTGGTTGGGAATTGAGTTCGGTGAGCATTTTATCTCATGTTTCGGTCCGATGAATGGATCGCCTAGATCGTACGATTTGACGTGAAGTATCTCATCTATGCCAATGAACCAACAACAATTGCGGAATTGGAAGACAACAATGCTCGAAGTGCTCGAAAAAGTGATGAAAAATTGGTCATCTCGCATGGATCACTAAAAACGTAGCCTTAAATAATCTTTAAAAAGTAAATGTCATACCTAGATTTACCGATTCAAATAAAAATTTCATACATTTTTGCAATTTTACAGTTCTTGAAAATTATAAGTCAAACGCTTAAAAAATCAACCAATCAATTGAAATTAATTAATTAATTTAATTGAATCCAAATATTGTCAAACTCGTGACTATTGATAGAAAACGATAATAATTACGGTAAATAAATGTGGTTTGGGATACTAATCCGTTAAGCGGTAATTCATTGGTTCACTCTGTGAAAATAATTATATGGAGTCCCCCACATGTTAATTTTTAATATCCTTTGAAATATAGAGTGTTTCAAAAATTTGGTTCAGATAAAGGTACATACAAATATAAGGTTGGGAAATAAGAAATTCATTATTTTTACGTTTATTTCAGGACTATGTAACATGGCTACAATCATTCGTTTTAGCTCAAACATTAGCATCCTATTAGCAAAAAACTGAGATAGCAGTTTTCACAAGCCCTCTCTTGAGCTCATTTTAGCAACAACAAGACCGTTTGCCATGGACATAAAGAGATGATAATCGCTTGGTGCCAGGTCCGCACTATAAGGTGGATGCATAATAATCTCCCACCCAAGCTCCCGGAGCTTCTGGCAGGTCATCATGGTCGCGTGAGGTCAGGCGTTGTCCTGATGGAACACGACGCCTCCCCTATTGGCTAATTCTGGCTGCGGTCCGAATTGAGCGCTTGGCCATTGGGTAGCAGCTCATAGTAGATGATTCCCTTCCAATCCCACCAAACAGACAGCAAAACCTACCTGGTTGTCAATCCTGGTTTAGGCACCAAACCAGCCTTATGCAAATGGGTTAAAACTTTTGTGGTCGATCTTCAGCTCCTGGGCGATGCTACGATAGCTCAAATGCCGGTCTACTTCGATAATTTCCAGGATTTTAACGACATTTTCGACGATAGGCCTTTCAGTATGTGATGCATCTTTGATATCGAAATTATCGGAACGGAATCAACAAAACCAAAATAGCACGTGATTGGCTGTGACAGTATCGGGATCATAGCCACCATTCCAAATTTCAGCCGCCTGGCGAAAATTGTAGAATATACCGAATTTTCTCTTTGTTTACCTCCATCCTGGACACACTATAACGCACAACTGATTCGGTCAATCAAAACTATGACAAAATAATTTTTTTAGTACATGAATTCGCCTTTCCAACGAGTATAAGTATGGCCTACTGCGACCAATACATCACGAGATATATGTCACTAAAGTAGATGGCGAAAAAATAATGGATTTATTTTTCTCCAACCCATTATTAAACTGTAACTTCCAAAATATTAATCGGACCACTTAGTCTTATTTAACTGGTAATTGTATAGGCATATTTAAGATCTAAGTGGTTATAATGAATCTGCAGCCGTTTGAGTCAGTAAAAAAATATTTTTTTATAATATTCGGTTTTTCTAAAAAACAATTATAATTTTTTTTTAACTTAATTTTAGTTCGCCTTGATCTCCCCAATACATTATTTGCATCCACGTGCCACAGTTTTTTGCGTATAACGTTTATTCAATTTATTTATTTATTTATTACATATATCGTTTATTTATGCTGTAATGTTAATATTGTAACAATTTTTTTTTGATCAGTAAAACAATAGGCGATGATTATCAATTTCTTTGTTTAAATGTTGAAAAAATAATAATAATAATTAAATATATTCATTAGTTTTGAGAAATTGTCTAGCGTTGTGAATCAAAAATTTTAAATAATTTAAGAAAACTAATATTATGATGGCACAGTTCTCAGGTGAGATATCCATTTTGTTTATGAATTTTGCGATGGTATCAACGCAGATATCGAAACGCAGATTTCCAAAGTGTCGCGTTCCTGACATAAGAGTATTTACAAATATTCATAGAAGACCGCGAGATATCATAATGCTCAAATTTCATTAGCAAAATTTTGTCAAGGCAACAACAAAATATATTTGTATGGAATCTGCTCATGCGCATGACACCTAGACAAAGAGAAAATTTATTAAAATCGTTAAAGCTTTTATCATGACACTGTATCAAAATGTGAGAAAATTGTATTTTACTCTTAATTAGACGAAACAGTGCATAAAATGATTTTACATACATTTTAGTGTTAATTGTTGTCAGCGTAAAAATACAGTTTTGTCATGACATTCTATCGTCATGGCAAAATTTTGCGAGTGAAGACTGAGCATGACATCATCAAATACGCGGGTGGTGCCCCATTCAGTCTTATCAAATCATTTGGATGTCGGCGAAGAAATAATTAGTAATGCAACAGCAAATCTATTAGCATAAGGAGGCTCGCTTTACAATTGATTGTCTCTCGCTACCGAATTCATCTAAAGGAGGCAAAAAGAGGATCTTCATCCATACCTTTCTCCTTGATGATATTCCTAATATAAATAGATTCGTGTACACATACCAACATGTTGATGCACCTAGTTACAACGGCATAAATATTAAGAATTTATTAAACGAAAATTATCCAAATAATTGGGTTGGAAGAAATGGTTCAATGCATTGGCCTGCAAAATCTTCCGATCTAACTGTATTGGATTTTTATGTATAGGAAACGAAGACGGCGCTTGTATACTCCAAAGAAATTGAAATAATAAAAGAACTAATAAAACGAATGCACACAGCAGCTCAACAGATAAGAGAAGAATTACCATGATTACCATGATGAATTGAAATAACCAAAAGCATACTTAAACGAATATTAGCCAGGCGGTATTCAATCACAACGAGGACATATTGTGCGCCTTTTATAACTCCATGTGATGACTTTACTTCGAGTCAAACTTTGTATTGAGGGATTGTAGGAGAGATCATGGCGAATTAAAATTAAGCAAAAAATTATAATTATAAAGGTTTTTTAAGAACACCTGACTTATAAAAAAAATATTTTGGGTTTTACTTTAAAGCATTATAGCTCTCAAACGGATGCAGATGCAAGATAGCCAGTTAGATATTAAATAAGCCTATACAATTACTAGTCAAATAAGACTAAGTTGGTTGCTCTCCAATAAATATTTTGGGAACTACAGTTTAATAATTCTGTGTACTTTTTTTTGAATCAAATTTTTGAAGCACCCTCTATCTCAAGGGACATCAAAAACCTGTATACTCTTCGGTTTCATACAATCTTTGATCAGGAGTTCGTAATAAGGAGTTTCAATTTGTGTTGTGTCATCGGCAGCATTGCTTATATTTATTCTTAATTTTTGGAAAGGGACTCTACGATGACGAAGCTTTATGTTACATAAAAGATTCAAAAAATCAAACATAATACATATAAAAAATTTCCAATTCTGGAATATAATTCTTAAAATTAGTGCGACTCGTTCATTATAATAAATTGGGGAGCGACAATTAGATTTTATGGGCGTAATAATTTTACAATTAGATTTTATGGGCGAAAGTTCGTGTATATTCGTAGTGTTTTCTGCCGTGGTGACAAACATTAATTCTTGTTAAACTCTCTTACTTATTCAAACCTTTAAAAAGTAATTTTGAAATTTTCCAATCTTACATATAACACAATTTCTTGCTCCCTTCTTACCGGTAAATTATATTCGAAGTTGTATCAATTTTACGTTGTTACACATTTAATGTAATTTTTCTTATCTATTACGGTTATACTATACGAGCATAAAGAAAACTAATTCTAGAGGTCGTGAGACGATCATAATTAATAATGTCATATTTTTATAAAATATGATTACACAAAGGAATTTTTACACTACATATTTCTAATTATTCTAGTCCCAACATTTTTAGTTATATTTTATTTTCATTTTGCTAAAATAAAAATTGACGTTCAGTTACTACATAATAGTACCGTATATACCTTAAACCTATTTATTTTTCTCGTACAAGTACATAATGGAAAATGGCATATGATGAAAAACCACAAGCAATTTTTATGTGGTATATTCATCTTACCTACCTTTTTCATTTTTTTTTAATCTTACGGAACGATAAATATTCTAGGCAGTTTATTTACGAAAGTTTAATTGTTGTTCGTTTATAATGGGTACTACATCCTATCCTATAAATTCATATTATTATTATTATTATGAATGAATATGTATGCGTAATGTGTATATGCTTTATGCTTTTTAAATGATAATTAATTATTTAAATTTTAATTTTAAAATAATAAAGTTAATTCTGAAAAATTCAAATGATAATTAAAATCCATTTTATTTTGTGTTTATAACAAAAAGTTTCTGGAAAATTTTTAGTTAATTTAGATTAAAAAATGATTGCAAGATAAACATTTTATGTGTTATAAATTACAATAATATTATATTGATATGGTCAGCAGGACGCATGCATTGTTTGTACATAATTATATTTTTGAAAGTTTAACATTTATTTGTATAATAATCCATTGCATGTATGTTTTTGTTATTCATTTATTTTTCATATACAAACACTCAGGTTCAAAATAAACAGGCCTAAAACTAAATAATTTTGAATACATCTCGTACCGAACTCTATTACTACTAAATTCGTACAATTTATAGGACTTCAGCAGGTCGATTCTGGCTTTCCTGTAGGAAAAAGGAATTAGGAAAAATATTTACATAGCATTTTAGTCAAAAATATCATTTTCTGGCCTACTGAGAAATCATGTCCAAATTGGATAGAAAAAATATTCCCAATTTAATTTTGTTTTTGGAAAAATTTACACCAAATATTTACCATAGTATGCCATAAAATAAATTTTTGCGACAAAAATACTATGAAAATATTTTCCTAATTTCTTTTTCCTATCGGAAAACCAAAATCGACCTGCAGGCCTGAAATTACGGAATACACTCGAAAATCAACAATTATCCAATTGCGGAATGGTCTTCGTACGCTTTCGAAACCGAGAAAGTGCATTATAAAAAAGAATAACGAATCCTTAAATGTTAGTATCGCTTTAAACCAGTATTTCTCAACTATAATTTTTACATCTTAATTTCATATTTATATTAGTAATAAATACAATTTTCGTGGCCTGTTTAAGTCCAAGGCCCCCTAATTTATGAATTTAGCATATGACTCCTCAGATTTATGGTATGCCTCCTTAGGGGACTGTATGGCCCCCGTTGAGAAACACTGGCTTAAACCATAGTGCCAAAAATAAATGTGAAATTTGTATGTTTCTAACTAGTAGTGCGATCAAAAATATTTCCATTCAAAATTATCTTATTTCATGGTTGCCTGTTCTTTCCACCTGAGTGTATTATGTACAAAAATTTACATTATTTTACCCAACAAATATGACAATCATTCTTATCGAACGGTAATAGGGGATGACAAAGTGTGAGAAAATTGTATTTTTTTTGTATTTATTTCCTTTGGGGCAATGTATAAATTATATGCCCGTCGTCGTCCGTATTATTTTCGTGCGTTTTCCAGGATGTTATTATAACTTAATAATTTTTTATCATCTTTTTTGTAACAGTAGGATTTAAAACATATTTATCAATACAAATTTGTTGTTGTTGTTGTGTAAGACGATTTTGTAATGAGCTTTGTGATTGATAGAAAAGTAAATTTAATATTCCCGCTTTTATTTGGGCATTAATTTGTGAAAGATACGATACGTTTATTGTTTGCATTAAAATAATGTTTAAAAATTTACATTTTAAAGCTTGTTTTCTGTACTGACATGTAATTATGTTAACCGTATTTATGTATTTACTGAAATGAAAATTTGTACTCCACATTTTTCTCAATCATAAAACGGCGTCGAAACCTTTGTAAATATGATAAAATGCCAATCCTGATGAATAATATGGATTGAGGGCCAAATAATAAATTGTTTTTATTTATTTTAAGAGCAATCCCAATTTTATTTTTTCAATGTGAATAACTTAACCAAATATTGAAGATTATATCATTCATATACCTAAATATAAGTTCTAATAACGAATACGTGCCTAGAAATTTAAAGTAAATTGCATATTAAATATGTCTTTGAATTTATTGAAATCTAAATATAATCTTATTACGGTACACGTACTTCATTACAATGTACTTTATGTGTCTTGTGCAATAAACTTTGTTGTTTTCATGACTGATAATTTGATTATAATGTTTTGAATTTACAATTTATTAGATTTTATTTTCTAAAAATTAAATTAAGCTTTGTACCTGTGAATTCTAATTAAGTGTGCCTATAAGTGGGTAACGTCGGATGGTATTAAATAATAGGTCAGTGAATAGGTAGCACGACGAATCACAGACAAGAGATTTGTAATGATAAATTTATAATGATTTATAATAATATTCTGTAATAAATTTAAATAGAGACAATAGTATACATACATCTATTATTGAGTTGTTCCGAAAGTTCCGAATTTCGTTTTTTTTTTGATTTTTTTTGATAATATTTAAAGATTTTATTGAATTAAATATTCTCCACTTTGATCCACAATACCTTTTACCATCTTTCTTCTGGCAGTATCATAATTCCACTCATAAAACTTCTAATCTTTGGTGACAAAAAAACTGATGCATTTTTGACGTCCACTTTTGAAGGAAAGGTTTTGCCGTCTAAAATTTTTTGTAGAGACCGGAACAAATAATAATCTATCTAAATAAAGGTGCCAAATCTGGAGAATATGGTGGGTGTGATAGTATACACTATACGTTTTCTATTGATCAATTCTGGCCTATTCTGTTTGAGTGAATTTATCGTGGTATTATCCGGTAGAGATTACCGGACAAGTGGTGCAGTGGTTAAAGCTTCGGCACTTGGACCGGGAGGTGCTGGGTTCGAATCCCATCAGAGGCTAGATGCAAATCGGATTTTCATCATCGATTACGATCGGTGATGCTAATAAATACAACTAAGACCCTCTGATGGAGTGCAGAATTCCGTGTCACGCGCCGACCCACCTTCCATATCAATGTACAGGTTGACATGGAGCTTGCAATGTGCAGGTAGTATACTGGTGGAGTGAATGAGTGGTATCACAATCGGCCTAAAAATTGGCCTAAGTGTGCAGTAAGCAACCACTGAAACCTAACCTAACCTACCTATCCGATAGAAGCTCAAATAAAAAACAATTCACTTTCTATGATGAATTTTGGCATATTCTCTTGCGTTGAACATCGTTATAGACAACCCATTTCTCATCGCCAGTAATAATTCGTTTCAAAAAAGTTTCATTTTCTTGACGTTTGAGGAGCAAATTGCTGACGTCAATGTGACGGAGCAAATTTTTTTCTGTAAGAACATGTGGAATCCATATGTCGAGATTTGAAACTAAACCATGGCGGGGTTTACATGATCATAAACGGTCGCATTCGATAAATTTAATCTGTCAACGATTTTACGAGTTGTTATTCGGCGGTATCAATCAATGCCTTTATTTTGTCTTCATCAGCTTCAACAGGCCTTCCAGAACGTGGTTCATCTTCAACATCAAAATTGGCAGAACGAAATTTTGAAAACCAGGTTTGACACTGACGTTAATAAAAAGTAAAATAAGCCGATAATGCTGCTTTCGATTTTCCATATTTAATGTAGCACCAAACACAAATTATTAGCCAGAATCAAACAAATTTTTGCACAAATAAGCCCCGCTATATCAGCTGTCAAAATATATAATAACAATGCGGCTATGTTGTTTGAACTTGGCTATGAAACATTACATTTTAGTCCTCTGTTCGGAGAAAGCGAAATTACTTTCCGAACAACCCAATATTAGCTTTAAAGCGTCACAAAATAAAACATATTATTCTCGTAATGAATTGAATAATTCGCTTTAATAATATGTGAAGTATTTGTGGCGGTTTCATTGAACTGTTGATTTTGGTGAATTGTCTTAGTTGGTGAATTGTTTTTTCGGTTAATTCAGGTTTTCGGTGAATAGTCTTTTTGGAATTGAGATTTTCTGAGAGAATTGTGATTGCTTTTCACTAAATTGTCGTGGAATCCAATAATAAATAGAGGTGTGTGAATGAATTGAAAATAAAATATGTATTAAGTGTGAATTATGTCTTCCCTGGTATGCAAGTTATCCTCATGCAGCAACCTAACTAGGATTTAATGGACTAATCACTAATTGATCCGAGGATACCGGAAATTTTTGACAAATCTGTCTAAATTTTCTCAAATTGAAAATAATATTTTTAAAAACGTAGTAAATTTACAAAAATATGTAAAACTTTAATAATTAATACTCGTAATATAATTAACGATATTTTTGATTATGATTATTATATTTAAATAAATATGAAATTGAATTACATAAGTGATTGATTATTAATATTTAATATTATTTATTTGTCAAAGTCGTTTAAAACGTGTTTCTGTTGTATTTACCCAAGGGATCATTATCTCGAGTTATAGAAATATTAACTAACTAGCCTAATCTAAGTTTAAAGTGCTAAAATTCAATTGAAATAAAAATCAATTTTTTGGGGAGATAATCTCCAGCAAACTGGTTTAATGACCTCGATCTTTGCAGATTTACCATTCGCTATATCACCGAAGTCGAAAAACTTAATACTTAAGCTTTTTCCATAAATTGGGAGATTCTATGACGAATCATGACGAAAATCGGTCCACCGGAAGTGGGATCTTCTATAAGAGCTTTTTCGTTTTTCAAAATATGTTGACAATAATATCATTTACCAGAAAAACAACTTCATAGTTATGAATGTTATGATATCCTTGATATTACATATATGTACTAAAAGATTTTAAATTATTTTTTCATCAATACCGGTTCAGACCAATTTTCCAAAATTTAAGCGGAAAAGACAATTTTTGACAAAATACTGTTTTTCAACAAATTTCGGCCTCTACCGCCCAAACAGATTGATTAATCGGGATGAAACTTCATACATAAGCTTTTTCCATAAATTGGGAGATCTCAAAATGATTATGAACTAAAAGTTTCTAAATTAAATTTGCAACAATACCGGCCCAGATCCGTTTTTGAAAATTTAAACGGGAGTGACGATTTTTAACAAAAAAACATTTTTCAACTTAAATTTGGCCTTTTGCACAGACAAGACGGATTGATTCCAGTGATGTTTGGCCGAAATCAGTTCACCGGGAGTGGTAGCTTCCATAGGAGCTATATTTTGATATTTTGAACGTACATAAATAGTATTTACGAAAAGATCATTAAAAACAAATAGATTGCAAATTATGTTCTTTATTGTACCAAAATTCGGCATCTACAGTCCAGGCGGATTGACTATTCGGAAACAAACTTCATACTTAACATTGTTCAATTAATTGGAAGACCTTTACGAAATTTGGTGTGTGTATCGGAAGTTGCAGCTTCCATGGGAGCTTTTTCAATTTTTGTGATGAAGTTGACTAGTTTAACATTTACATAAAACGATAAGGAATTATAAGATTCAAATAAATTTAAAGATTAAATTTTCAATAAGGGTGTTTTTCAACGGTTTTCAACTTTGTTGATTTTCTGTAATTTAAGCAGTTTTTGAGTTAGAAGACAGTTTTACTAAAAGTTCGATAAATTCAATTTTAAATAATTTTTTTTCTTAATGAAGAAATAATTTTTCGGTTCAGTGAGACATTTTAAATACATTTTAAAGTTGTATTATTTAAGATTATATGATTGAAAAATTTGATAAAATTTTAATTTTTTGTTGAAATCGATTTATGTTTTTCTGTAAGAAAGCAATTATAAACGCGAAAAACAAAATATCGATTTGAAATTTAAAATATTTTGAACCACGGAAATCTTTTTTTCTGGAAAAATAAATACATCGAATCTGAAAATCAGCTGGATTATAAAATCGTGATTTTTCGAATAAATTCGAACTCATAGATTAGTTGTTGTAAACATTGCCGTGTCCTGCCTTTGCCATATAAAGTTTAAATAACACATCGCCTGAAAAGTTCCCGGTGTAACAAAGAAAACGCAATTTTTGGGAAAAAATACATTTTATTCATCAAAATAATTCCCTTCTAGAGCGATAAATCAGTCCAACACCTCTCTAATCTAACGTTTCGATGTCTGTTTTAGTACGATTTATCTTTGTCTTCAAAATAAGCTTCAGTTTCGGCAATCACTCCTTCATCGGATCCAAATCTCTTTCCCTGTATTTTTTTTTGAAGTCTGCAAATAAGTAATAATCGCTGGGGGCCAAGTCTGGCGAATACGGAGGATACGGAATGTACCATAATTTTGACACATATCGGGTTTTAAATTTGAGGCACTATCAATGTCTCCTCAGACCGGGAATTTTTCAGGCGATGTAATATATGAGTATAACTTTATTTTATCGATTTTTTTATCTTCTACAAATCTCGATTGCGTTTTTCTTCATTTTCAGCTATAAGATATCTTGTAAGTACTTCTAAAATGATATCTATGATCTTCTTTCCAATAACAATTTTATTGATTATGTGGATCATTATTTGAAGTGGCCTCTACATCAGATAGAGTCGTCATTAATAATTTCATTAGTCACGTCGACATTATTAAATTTGGAGTTTCGAATTGATATTATGCTCAGAATTAATAACTGATAGTTTATTTGTAAAGATAATCCATTTTCTAGGTTTTTAGGCCTAGGTTATTTAACAAGCTTTTGAAAAATAAATCAATCGTGTTGTTGCTGGCACGATGTAGGAAGTCATTCGTTGCAAGTTGTGTGACCAACAATTTTTTTCACATCATCTAATTCAAATTTAATTTCAAATTAAATCCACATTTAAATCAAATTTCTAGCAATTATTCATAATTTTGCAAACCATAATTTAGCGGTCGGAAGCAAAAGGTATCACTATGCCTCCCACTCCCTTTTAAATAATACTACAACGTCGGGAATTATACATACAGCACATCACATATGTAATT
Source organism: Nephrotoma guestfalica (assembly GCA_963691935.1). Lineage (NCBI taxonomy): Eukaryota > Metazoa > Arthropoda > Insecta > Diptera > Tipulidae > Nephrotoma > Nephrotoma guestfalica. Next base: position 216,662,746 of record OY829914.1, read on the forward strand.
ATTTTACATACATATAGCAAAATGAAAATATAAAAGTATAAATTTGTTGAATTTTATACATTTGACCTACATTTGAAATTCGACAGGTTTAATATTTACAAAAAAAAATCCTTCCGCGAAATTTATTTGATTTATTAAGTTGAGACATTTTCAATTTTTGGTTTAAATATTTTAATTTTCTGAATTTATGATTTGTAAATAATGAGGATTTTGAAATTTCTGACTAACTAAACATGTTTTTAGGCCATATCGATTATTAATAAACGAAATAATTAAGTTTTAGTAGGAGTTAAAATTGTATTAAAAATGGAAATTTTTTAATGTAATTTAGTTGGATATATATTTTTTGTTGTATGCATGAATATTGATTTATGTATAAATAATATGCGATGTTAATCTTTTAGGGAAACCAGTTCACATGCTAAGGTAGACTATAACATTTGGCCTCTCTACGCTGAATAAAATAATCAGCGATATTCGCAAAAAAGCGAAGTAACATTTACTGAAAACTGATTAAAAATTGAGCTATGTACGTGCTGAGTATTTACTGCGATCTTAGCAGGTCAATTATTACACCTTGCTAGGTAAATTTTATTTTTTCTCCTTTAATTTGCAATATTTGCTATTGCTGAGATATATAGTATTTAATCTGCAGTTTGTTAAATAATTTAAAAATTCTTAATGGTTAATGGTTACAATGTATTTTTAAAGTTTGCGGACTGAAATATTTGCAACATAATAATATTTACTCTGCACAGAAGCAAACACTAATAACAAATTATAAATTGGAAAAGGGATAGTTTAATATTCAACATATTAGAAAGGAGCTTTAATGAAACACATTTGTTTTAATTAAATTTTTTTTATTCACGTTTGACAAAAAGCCATAAATTTTTCTTAAAATAATGATATAATAATTAAAAATATTGCAGCTTACAAGCTTAATATAATTTCTAATATTTAAAATGCTTTCATGTCAGCAGCAGTTTATTGCACTTTGACGGCACTGAGTTTGCTCTGCCCTCTAAAAATCCGTTATTAAAATTCTGAAATTAAAATAAGAAAGCAACAAATTGAAACTGAATGAAACTGAATATAATTTTAAAAAACTCTAATAGGAGAGAGAATATTTTGATGAAATTTGTGTAAACTAAGACTTTGATGGGCTCCTGTTTGTTAATTAATTCTTGTTTTGACAATAAAAAATAATTTAACCGACTATAAGTCAGTTTACCAGTTGAAATGGAGCTAACCAAGTGGTAAATTGTAAGTGAGTGAAGGCAAACGACTGTATTGAACGACTGTATTGTATTGAGCAAAAGCAATAGTAACTAACTTCAGTAAGATACTGTGGTTTTTTTTCGAACTAACTCCCAATGTCATGTGTGCACCATTAAAATATCGAATTGTCGAAAATCAAATTTAAAAACCGCTTTGAATCGATTATTCAATCCCCCAGCTGTAAGATCCGGATGAGTCGAAAATATGTTTAACCTTGATAATGGTGCTAATCCGCAGAGACGTTCCTGGAAATTCGTATTTTTTAAGTAAAAATTTTTGGAAAGTCTATGTTCGAAAAAAACCAACCAAATGGCACAGTGGTTAAAGCTTTGGCGTTTGGATCGGGAGGTACCGGGTTCGAATTCCGATAGGGACAGGCTGCAAAATGAAATTTTCATCAACAGACTACGATCTGTGATAAAAAGGAACACAACTACAACTACCTATCCGCGTGCAAAACTCATGGGCCGACCCATCTTCCATGTCCAGTACTATAGGCTGGCATGGAGCTATGCAATGCGCAGATGGTAACGTTAATTGGACCTATAGCCGTGGAAGAACCGTTCCACTCGCACCGAGTGGAACATGCGTTTTTTTAAATGTGAACCCTACAACCTTATATATACAACTAAGCATTCCAAAAATTCCGTTTTTCTTACCTTAATCAAATGATCACGCCAAGAAAGAGTTTTATTGAGAAATACCCTACATTTCTAACTGCATTCGAAAATGGAATTAACGAATCACCGAGTAAAATTCCAGGAAAAGAGGAAGTATCAATAATGACCAATTATAGATTCTTACTCCTTACCACTCTTATTTATTTGCACATCATCAGCTAATATATGAAAAAAAGAAGGCTTGCCCGAAAACGAGCCGGAGTATAGTCTAAAATTAATTTAGCAGCAGAGTGAGAACAATTAAATTTCGAAATAAGCTTATTAAGCAAAATTTGGCGATTAATTGAATCGAATGCTATAGAAAAATCCAACGGAGTAAGACAAGTCATTATACTACGACGAATATCATCACAAACATTTTTACTGAATGTAAATTGATATTGTGGAACCTTCTATTTCGTTTTTTTTACTACCAATTTAAACGCCTTGGACAGAGAACTTAAAATGATAATAGGGCGGAAATGGGAAAACACAAAAGGATTGGTAATTTTATGAATAGAAATAATTTTACTCAGCTTCCACTGAGCGGGATATGAAGAGGTCGGTAACATAAAATTGAAAATATGTAGCAAGTGATATAATAAGGAAAATTCGCTTAACTAATGTTAAACTAACCATATCTAGACCAGTGGATTGCGATTTAACTTCCCAAATTGCAGATTCGAAATCAATAATTGATATATTTGTAAACGAAAAAGAATTTAGGGATTTTACGGACACTAAATCAATATTAGAAATATCGTCGGTGGGACGAACTAATTAGATAATGGTTAAAATCATTATATATAGCTTTGAAATCTATAGAAGCAGCACCTTTGCAACTACCAAGGCTCAAGTTACGTTCATTACGCCAATATATCTTAGAGGGAAGTCTAACTTATCCTTGAAAATATTTTGTTTAGCGATACGAATTAAACCTACCCTAAATAATATTGTCCCAACAAATAGAGCCACAAATTGATGAAAAATGAGATTGATCAGTTTTTGAAAAATTTCTAAATCTGAAACTTTTTGGGATAGGGCGAGAGTAACAATTAATAGAAAAAATAAGAAGATCATGATGAGAGCCAATACCAAGAGACAATTAAATGAAAAACAAATGGAATTATTAGCAGAAGCGACATCGTGATCAATGAGCGAATAAGAACCACCACTTGCAATTGAGTAAGAGAAAGTGGGCGGTTCAGTATTATAGATCGAAAGGTTAACAAAGGGAAAATAAAGTCTCTTGAGAATTAAGAACACACCCAAAATAAATTTTCGCCTATTGACGAAGACATTTATAAAAAGCAACTTAAAGTCAGAAACCACTCGTTTTTTGATTTTTTAAAATAACGGATTAAATAATTTCCAGACTTTTAATGCAAAAAGTTGAATAAGGAGTAATACAGCAAAATATTAAAAAACCGTTACAAAGTGCAATTGTTTTAAACAAAAAAAGAAGTTTTTAAAATTGCCTTGTAGTTGTTGCGTATAGTTATACAATTTTTGTTCATTTATTGTCCCAAATTGGCGGTTACCTTCGTAAATTTTTCGAACGAATATTGTCCAAACATTTTCGATTCAGCTTTGGTTTGGCGAACAAGCAGGACAATTTAATACTGATACGCAATCCATGATTTTGGTACTCCGCCTTGTATTCTTGATTCTTCAGTTTTTTTCTTGATGTATGTATAAAAACGGTAACATATGATTTTCTGGAGACGCCAATGTACTCCACGCAGTTCATTTTAGTGAATGGGAACGCTAAGGTAAGGGTTCCCGCTGAATAGAAAGCCCCCCATTCCATTAAACTACCTCCACTAAAATTACGTTTAGAAAAGTACTTTGGCTCTTTGCTAAGATCTCTCCAATAGCCATCTGTCCCATCAAGATCACATTTTTTTTTCGTCGGAAAAAATTGCCTGTAATGGAACAATGGTTAGTTATGTTAAAATCGGAGAGCTATAAAAGCAAAAGTAATTTTTTAATTACCTTTGGCGAGTTGCGACTCATATTTGCCCTGACAAACCCAAGACGAGCGAGTTTGTCCCGTGGCAATAACTTTGGTTCTAACCTCATTTTTCTGTATTTCAGATGTCCGGCAACTTTGAAACTTTTTAAATTACTCGCGGCTTTAACCAATCCATGAGTTTAGCATGAACTCATCTTTTTGTTTGGTTTTCTTTGTTCTTGCTGGAAAAAACCTTCGTTGAAAAAGGTTAGAATTTTACCCTGTTCTACGTCCGATAAATACTTTTTACGTGCCATTATTTCTATGCGACACTGATTTATATTCGGTAGACTAATTAATACTAAAATTTTTGTAGTTTATAAAGCTGAGCGAGAAAAATGAGCAAAAGGCTACTATGGTTATATAGTTATGAAACAAGGCAATTTTAAACAATTAGTTTTTTTTGTTTAAAACAATTGAATTTTGAAACGGGTCTTTTATATTTTGCTGTATTGCATCCTTATTCGACATTTTGCTTAAAAGTTTGAAAACTGTTTAACTGTTATTTTAAACATTCAAGAAAACGAGTGGTTGCATAGTTATGCATCAGACTGTATACGCATACTCCATCATAATTAACCGGTGGATTAGCCCCATCTCGCCTGAATAATTTTTAGCCACTAATGGCCAACGCGGGATTGGGAATATTAAACGATAAAAACGTTTCCGAGAAACAGATGACGTCAACTGGAACCTCATCAAAAGTATGACGTCCGAAGCATGAATTTTAATAAAACCGCGGACAAAGAAACACTCGGTGGGAATTGCGAATCGTGATGCCTTCAACAACAATACTTGCATGCAACAAATTTTCATTTAAATAATTAGTTTTTTCTTCCAAAGACAGGTTTACGGACCCCAAGCGTCACGCTACCTTAAATGTCAAAATTTGAAACGAAATAAATTATACCGGCAATAAAAACTATGTTAGCCAAACGATACTTATCTATTAATAAAATCCCTCAAACTATAACCAAACGGAAAAAGCCTCAACATTTATATTTATTAAATTTAATGAAAAAATTAAATTTGCTGGTTGTCGAAAAACAAACACGCGCATCAGCTAGTAAGCTAGGCTTACTAGCTAGAGGCTTTACATTTATGTACAAAGTGGTTTCTAAGAATTTAATATTGTAACAATCCTCGATTAAGGCTTTCAATTTTCAATACACGCCATATAAAATGGCAGGTCACATACAAAGTATGTAATCCAATAGTTTATGGTTATCACTGCACACGAATTTTTAGAACATTTATTTACATTTCATTGCACAATATTGTGTTTGGTATATAAATTGATTCAAATAATGTTTCGAGATATGCAGCATAAGGGCCAATTATTTCACTATCCAACGTGTATAAGCTTATTATAGGAAATATAATGTATAATGTAATTTTTTTTTCATTTTGTGTCTGTTTTCATGCTTTCTTGTAATATTATTATTGCCAAGTGAAAATCATTAATTTGCTAACTTATTGTATCGTAAAAATGTTTATTTGAAAATTTTAAGCGACGTGATATAACCTTTATGTCTCAAATTAACCTCCACACAATATCATAGTTCATGTAAGACGTACAATTTTAGGCGGTAATAAGCTATGTACTTAAGTGGGTTTGCATTTGAATATATGTTTCCCATAAAAATTGTGTACCATTTCTGTTCGCCCGTTTAAAATGAACACCTTGGAGTTAAGTTACATTGGAAAGAAATGGTTAAACGAAACCTTCAAAAATATAAAATTGGATTTGTGTTATTTATGTAAATATATTGTATTTTATTACAATTTTGCATTTCGGTTCCTTTATGAAAATAGTGCTTCTTGTGATATTTTCTTATTTTTTATTAGATTCGAACAGAAGAAGGAATATATCATATTCTTAGGTATCCAAGTGTATAAAGTCAGGTGTGATGAAATATGTAGTGGGAATTCGTTCGAACTGCAAATTGATAAATTTAATATTTTTTATTTCCTTATTTTTGGGAAGTCTCAATGGATTGGAAATAAATTTTGATATACCGAGCATATTGAAAAAAGCATATTTTTCTAAACTCGAAATGAAATAATTGATGAGATTTATTTTTGTTTTCGGTTAGCTAACTTTAAATTTAAATTTCAATAAATTTTTATGGTTTTGAAACTTCTGAAATTCTTGATATTTAGAAGTATTGAGATTGGTAAGATTTTCCCTTCCTTTTTGCGATTCCGATGTTAACGTGGTTTTTATTATCATGCTATTTCTATTTTTGTTCTTCCTTTAACAATATCCGCGATTATCTTTTCGGAAACATTTTAAATTTATGTTTTTCGTTTGTCTATTTGAAGGTGAGATATATTTCGGTTAATAAATAATGTTATTGTTTAGTTATCAAAACAAAGTTAGTTTTCCAGTAAACAATTTGTTAATGTATACATACGCTGAAAATATTACATCTTGCCAATGTTTTCAATTTATAAATATTTTTATTTACTTTACGTTCTTTGAAAAATTTCCAGTCTTGTAACAATTTCTTTCGATAGACAATAATTTAACTTATGTTATTCAAAACAACTAAATAAAATTTTACATCCAAGTTTAAAGAATTTAGCATTAGTTGATATACTCGTATGTAACTATTTCTAAAAATTTAACAAAAATATGTAAGTCGGGTGGTGGCTTAGTGCATTATATTATTATATAAAGTAATTCTATGTACGTACATATACACTTATATTTGTTAACTTTTATATTTTTGCTTGTATATTTCGAGTACTTGTTTATGTATGATTATTTACAAAATTAAATTTTCGAGTTTTCCCCTCGCATCTACATATGTACATATTTTATTCAATGTATGTTTGTACTTCACGTACTCGATATGAATCCTGTTGTAAATCCAATCTGCTTTCAGGCTCCTCGTCGTAAGTTTTTTTTTTAAAATAAATATTTAGAGATATTAAAATGTCAGGTTCACATGTAGGTTAGACATCACTGATTTAAACAAGAACAAAGTACAATGCTTCAACAGTAAAAGGAAACGTGAAAGTTATTCTCCTTTAAATACTAGAAAGTTATAAATTCAGCAATCAATTTACACAACAATATAAAACAAAAACAACAATGTATGAAGATAAATAATAATAAAATACTGAAATAAAAGAAAAAATCAATAAATAATGATATATAACAAAAAAAAAAAGAAAATGAAATTCTGCTAGTTCGAGTATCAATTGAGAAAATTCATATGTTTAGGAAAATCAACCACCATCGAGTATATGCAAAAAAAAAGAAAACTATCTCTAGCTATATTTTATTTGTTTTATATTATTGGATATGAAAATGAAAAATTGTTGTAACCAATTTATTAGTTTTGAATTATGGTGTATTCAGCGTATGTTAGGTTGGGGTGGTTTTGTTGAGGTATTTGTACATCGTCGATACGTAAATGTGTATACATAATATTTTATAATAAACATAGGAGGGTTTGGCTCAATAAATAAAGCAAAAAATAAAACGAGGAGTTGAAGTAAAAGTGATAATTTAATAATTTTTACATATTCATTGAATTTGATTATTATTTCTCTACGATGATGTGTGTGCCGATAAAATAAATTAAATTATATGGAAAGAAAATATTTTCAAATGGATTAGACAATTATCTCATACCACTTTGATGGTAAATTGATATAATTTGCAGGTTTAGTTGTGAAAAGGAAAAACCGCACACGTCAACAATTTTATTCACAAAATATGACTTAGGTGTTTTATTTTTGAAATTTTATTGATTAGTTATGTAGACCATGGAATTTGAATAACGCAACTGAACTAACCTCTATTATTAGACGAGGAGTTATTGAAATCTATTTTGCATTTAAAAACGCAATTTAACATTACAAAATATTTAAGGGGTTTTTGTTCGTTTTGGTATAGTACAAAAATAAAATATAGAATTGAATATGTGGTGATGTGCTCATCTATTTTATCATAGAAATTATTTGATTCTTTGGATTTTTGGAATATTAAGATTCTCAATCTACAAAAGAAACGCTTCAGAAGGTGCACATATCTATTGGTTCTGATAATTATTTTTTCTGCATGTGATTCATACAGGTGATGTATACCATTTTTTTAAAGTAAACTATAATACAATAAAGAATGCTCGGTGGAAGCAGCAATTTGTGTTGGTTAGCAAGGATGAACCCAGTTTTATTTCAAGAACATAAGTCTCCTACTTTAGTCTCCTCCTAATTTATTTGGTAGACCTCTTGCTGCACATTAATTATTGTCATGTAATCTACAGTAATTAGCATCACAATTGCACGTCTCTGCATTGTGCATTATCTACATGTTACTTTTAATATTGTTATTGGCAATATTTATGATCTAAAATCGGATATCCTACTTTTTGGTTGAAGTTTGGAGGAACTTTTTATTTGTTCTGGTTCGTTTTATACTTTGTTATAATTATTTATTTTTCATTCATTTTATGATTTTTCAAGATTCTACCTTGATTGTTCTTTTTAGTTTTGGGAATTTCACTTAATATTGTTTTTATTCTTCTTATTGCAAAATTTTAAATGTTTATTGCTTAAAAGAACACATTTCAATTGTATTCTTACTATGCCAATTGTGTATTTCCGAAATACAAAAGTTATGTCCATAAATTCTGTTTCCATAAAAGGAAAATAAACTAATAAAATAAAAATAGGTTATTTCCGTAATCAATTTTCGATAATTGATACGTATTTTGAGTTTTTGAAGTACTGTTCATAAAACCCCAGAACTGGAGCAGTATTCTTCTAGCAATAATTCATTGCAAGTTAATAGCTGGCGTATGATACGGTAAATAATATAAAATGTTAATATAGTTTTGTGAGTTGCAAGTATTGTTTCGTTTTATAATAATAAAATAATACTTTTGAAATAAGATATATTACGAAATTGAATAAATAAAATTAATAAAAATTATTCAAAAAAGTTAAATTTTATGGTGGATTTGTGTGTTACATACATGGATGAGGGCTACTTGCCAAATTAAAAAATATTAAGCGATTTTTTACCATTCTATTTATTTTAAAACATGAACCACGCTATAAGGATTAAAAGGAGATAATCCTTATAGCGTGATTCATGTTGCTCAAAACTTTTCAACGTATTACTAGGTAGATGCGCAACTAAATTTTTTTGAAAAATGGAAAATTTCGATAGAGATATAAACAATGGTTTATTTAAAGTATTGTCCATCGCTTGTACACATTTTTGCCATCTCTCTGGTAATACATGAATACCACAACGATAAAACGACGCATAAGGTGGGTGCGGTAGCAGATCCCATCTCAACGTTTTGATGGTGTCCTGGACGATGGAAGTGCGATGACATGGAGTGTTGTCGTGCTGCAATATCACTCGTTCGGGTCTCGTGTCTCTTTCTGGCCGTTTTTTGAGCAATGCATGGTTCAGATTGATGAGTTGTTGTCGCTAGCGTTGACCATTGGCACCCACCAAACTCAGAACATTGTCTTCTTTCCGAAGCGATTTGGCCGTGGCGTCGATGTTGATGCGAAAGCTACAACTTTTTGCGTTTGGGTTTCTTAAAAAAGATTCACTTCTCATCTCCCGTAACAATTCGATGCAGCAAGCGCTTTCTTTCATGCCGTGATAGCAAAATTTCGCAAGTGGATCTTCGATTTTCTATTTATCTCCTAGTCAATTCATGCGACACCAATTTTCCCTCCTTTTCAATTTTTCCCATAGCTCGTAAACGAACTTTTGAAGCGTTTATAACCAATCTTCACAGGTAGTTTTCGATGGTGCATGTTCGCCGTAGGCCTCCTCAAGCAAATGACGTGCTTCTACATTTTCGTTCTTAGAAAAAATATTTTTGCCACAGTGCTGAAATTACAACTGGTTAACGTTAACCACTGCTCACATTATGAACAAAACACAACTTCTGACATAAATGACAACTAGATGTGTTGCTAGAACCATCTATGTTTGAAACCCGGAAATTTAATTGCGCACCTGATATTAGCGAATGTTTCCGCGAATGGCAAATTGGCAGAATTGGTTAATTCTGGCAATGACACATTCATCCGTGTTAACTGGTGCATTGTTGTGGCGAGAAGGATTATTTCTTTCCAAATAAAGCCGCTTTCAGTGTAATACTAGATCCATGTTTCACCTATGGTTACAGCTACCTAAACATTGCTTGGATTATCCTTGAACTGGTTTAAATCTGAAGATTTATGAGCAGACGTGATACTATTTTGTCGCGACGGTTTATTCATGTCCACATTTTAATGCGAAATATTAAAGAGAAATTCTTCTGATATTTTGATTATCTTGTAAATTAAAATTTAAATCTAAATTTGATGAAATATGATGTCCCACTAGATCTTACAGTGATAGTCCAGTGATTTTCTTGTGTAAAATTTATCACAATCACATTTTACAAAACAAGATAAATTTGTTTTTAGGGAATTAGAGCACATAGTTGTGAGTTTATTCGGACGTCCCGGACGCTTGAACATACTTCGCGCTCGAACACTCAATATGAATTGCAGTGAACAACCAACCATTCCATTCAATATAGTAGAGTTTCCAAAGTATTTTGTTAATTTTCAGTTTCCTTATTTGGTTTTCCATACAAAAAGTAATATTTGAGTTGAATTTTCCATTTTAGCAACGCAATCAAAACGTATCAGAAATGATATTATACTGACTTGTAAGTTCCATCTCCCGTAAAAGTCATTGGCTTACCAAATTGCTATCGTGCATATATATGTTGTCATGTATTTTGTTAATGTTTTGATGATTATTAGTTGTGATGATTCTTTTGATCCAACCTTGTAATTACGAGACATAAATTTGATGAATGAATGAAATATTTGCGTACCGTATACCTTTAATCGTTAAAAAACTTGATAAAGTGAACCACCGGCAAGTATATTGCCTGTCAATGAACATTTAGCAATAAGGGAGGCGTGGATCCGCTGGACTTGAAATATTGCAGCATCTACTTTGAATGCTGCTCGAATGGCAGAGAATTGCTGGTATGGGCGTGTTCAATATCTTTTCATACTCCAATTCCACCGATTTCTTAGCTAATTAGAAACAGCTATGGACCTGCTAAGGAAGAGTAAATGGGAATCTGTTACACAGTCGCTAAGCGGACCACTACAGTTCGAAATCTTTATTTGACACGATTGAACATTAATTTGGTCAACTACAGGCTGGGAATTTCTAATTCGACATAATTATCGAATTGGGGCAATTTTACATACAAATCACATTAATTAAACAAACTAAAATAATATTGTTAAACGAGAAAAAGACTGATTTGATAATTTTTGCGTTATAACTGCTTTACAGTAACGAATTGCAAAAACTTAAATAATTTTCTACTATAATTTTTCATTTAATCCCTTAAAATGTATGGGGTCCACGAACAATTGGCCGAGGGCTCCGTGGATTGTTCATCACAATTGACTGACCGAAAAGATTTTTTATAATAATATGTATGCTAAACTAAAGGGGATGATATATTAAATGCAGTAAAGGATTATATTTTTAATGAGTTCATTATTTGCAGATGTTTCCATGATATTGCTGCCGTTCTTATCAAAGTTGCTAACTCAATCATCTTTGTAGTTGTATATACACCATATAAAGTTCAAACCTTGTTGGCTATGAAGAAGTGATTAATTTCACCGACTTCGTCGTGTCATCTATTACCAAAGCTTTTTGAAGCCATGATTTAGAAATCTGATTTTTTATCCCCCATAAATTCTCAGCACCTTGCGAATCTGCTCCAACGCGACTGTGACTTTAAATTTTATTGTTCTCTCTTTGTGACTTTAAATTTTATTGTTTTGTAGAACCATTCTGAATTTTACCATGCGTTCACCATCAAAATCTGAAGTTTCACTATAATATTTAATCATACGCGTCTTACAATTATGCATGAAAGATAATGTCCGCCAATTATGAAAAAACCAGTAGAAACACAGGAGGCGCAGGGTTATTTTTGCAAATCATTCTGTTATTTGTGCCAAGTCTAAAGGTTTTAGTCACAAATACTCGATCTTTGATAGTTTAAAATATATTTTAGTTTAGTAATGCTTTGAGCTCTATATTACGCCCCAAGAATTAAAATAATTATGTACTTGATTCTATTGGTCGACGATAGTGAGAACTTTCGCCGCTAATTAGAACGTAGCCCGTATTTCATTTAAATAAACTTTTATAACCAGTCAAAAACGTTTAAAAAAATGTGATAGCAATATAAAATAGTGTTGACTAATTTTATTTTACACTAACGACATCTATTGTCAATCTATCTATTTAATTGTATAACTGAAGCAGTGTGGTGCGACATAATCTATAATAGTAAGTGTGGAGATTAATGTTTTTGGGTTGTTGACTTTTGAAGGATTCATTATCCCTCTCTAGTGATGAAATAATATGTGATGTGATGAACATATATGATGATATGTGATGAACATATCGTTAATTTTCTTCTCTAGTGGCAAAAGTAAATTCGACAGCTTATTCGTCTCGGTTTTTTAATTGTGTTTTTCATAAGCAGCTGCTTCGTTTAGATGTTTATTCGAAATTTGACGTTTTTCGTTTATTATTCAAGTCAGTTAGTTCATATATTTTTTAACTGAAAATTTTTCGGGTTTATAATAATTCTTCATAAGCTATATTATAGACAACGTTTAGTGTTTCACTTGTCAGCAATTATTTTTTGAAGCTCGTGAACGTTACTAACCTCGCCTTCGTCTCGATAAATTGCTTCCTCGCTTCCACAGGAACCAAGTAGAAATTTAATTTTACTGGGTGATCAAAAAACAATATTAAATAAATTATTTTGCTCGATAGATGTGATTCATATTGATTTTAAGCGATAAAATTGATGCTTGGTTCTCCAGTTATCGCTTTTATAGTTTGTTAATCTGATATTTGAATAGTTAATGCTTTGTATATGAACGAAAGATCTGAGCTTTCTTAATACAAGAGTTTTTTTGTGACTCTGCTCTGATAAATTCCATCTAATTTTTAATGGTTTAACGAAGATTTTTTTTACAATGGATTAATTAAAAGTTTTCGGTAAATTCAATTTGTAAAATTCTATTTAAGTGTAAATCGTTATTTCGTTTACCCAAAATTGTATTCAATAAATAAAAAACATAATCATCGTCTATTCGGCAAAAATAAAATAAAATTAGAACTAAAAATGCGCGAGTTATTTGTTAGAAAAAAATTAAATCCTTTCTTCTATTCTACTACGAGTATACATAAATTATATTGAAGAACGTTTCTTTTTTAAATTGATAAAAATGTTCGTCTATAAATTATTTATCATTCTAAAGGGTTACCAGCTCAGCTCATATAAATTCACCCGTGAAGTAGAATCCGTTACCATCAACAACAACATCAATATGAAACAGTAACGTAGAAACACAAAAGCTAGTAGTTTTTACCAGAAATTATTGTGTACGTAAAAAAAATTTATTAACTCGTATAGAAGGAATTTTCTCGACAACTAACGAAAAAACTTTTCAGAAAAATCCAATAATTTGAAAAATAAATATTTTCCAGGGTTTTGTTGTCTTATCTCTATTGTTTTAATTCTGCACAGTAAAAAATACATTAATATAACCTTTAACCAAAATCTACCTGCAACATTTCACCCCTCCCGAAAACTCGGCAATTGAAACAATTTATTCGGTAAACAGTTTATATATTAAAATATTAAGTATATAAAAAAGCTTATATCTATATACACAGAGAAGGTTAAATACTAAAGAATTATGAACCAATTTGTTACTGTGTAATCGTGCCTTTTATCAAAGAATTAGTACAATTATTTAAATTGGGTAGGGTTTGAAAATACTTGATTAAACTAAACAGCTTCATTCAATTTTTTTGTAAGACTAAAATTTCGACATTTTTTACGGATCCCTGATTTTAATGCAAAGATTTCACCTAATTTTTAGTATAACCTATGCTGCTATAACTGTGTCGATTACATCGGAACCAGGGCACATTCAGGGCAAAACAATGAAATTTATTTGTTTTTGAATTTTTCTGGTTGCGATTTAGAAATGTATATACTCTTATTCACACTACTTCCTTTTAACGATGGAGCAATATTTTGAACAAGAAATAACATAAATTTCACATTTTTTCCTAGCAAAAGCGATTGTAAATATTCGAATGTAATCTTTTCATTTAGATACTATAATATTGTATCTATAGTAGTAACTACATTAGAATTCTGTTTTCGGGAAATCCTTACAATCTAAAATTACAATAAAATCACATTACTCAGAGGAGATTAGCAGAAAAATAGTTGAGTATAGTGTAGGTATTTATAATGAAAATTAAATCAACTTTCCAAACAAATCGTACAAAAGTGAAAGTCATGAAACCCAGGTTTACGGAATTTTAAATTTTTCAATTTATAAAGCAATTTTCTTTAGTCTTCAATCAGATAAAAATAGAATAATAGCCATTGAAGGATATGATTTCGATTTATCTATTAGTTCATTTAGAATTCGATATTTCTGGGGTATCTTGTTCGGGATGTTCTATTTTTTTGTCTTAGTACATTTTCTAAGAGGAATTTCCTCTTCATTCTTTTTGTTTTTTCTTAAATAGTCAATCATAAATATGTAATTATAATGATGTTGAGTAATTAATTGAAAATTGGTGTATTGGGGGTTGTGATATGCTAATGCTTTATATGTCTATATTCGGATAGTCTCTCACTGTTATTCGGTGTTTATGTCTGACTGATTCGTTCAAATCAATAATCTTATCAGATCGAAACTGGATGTTATAATTCTGTCAGATTTTTCATTTATGCAATAGAGTCAAATTCAAATAAAATTTATCCTCGGTTCAGAAATTGGAATGAAATGTGGGGTGAGGTGGTTGAGGAGTTTATTGCATTTATTTAACATGTTGGGTGTTTTTTGATCTTTTGGTATAAGTCCTGTTCTCCGAGTAAAAATGGTTCTCAATAAATAATTTGTAGTATTTGTAGTTTTGTATTTCTATATTGAAATATATTTTTAATTTCGCCAGTTCTAAAATTTCATATGCTATGACAAATTGACAAATGACATTTAACCTTAAAAACATTTATGAAAGGATTAACTTCAAGGAACTTTGAAAGAGAGTCTTCTGGTATAATTTGGTAACAATCAGAATTATGTCGACCCTGTAATAAAATTAGAAAACAAAGAAAAAAAACGGATGTGAGAGGTAATTTAATGCTTGCTTATTTCTTATTATAAGACGACAAATATAAAAGGAATGAAATGTTACGAACCTTTCGACAAAATAATTCGATACACCTTTATAAACAAATATTAGTATTAGTAGAGCTGCAAATTTGTATTTCAGCCCCTAATTTGAGACGTGATATTAAGTTTTGGCTCATCAATTTGTTACTCTGATTCTTTTCTTTACAGCTTAAATTGGCTGCTTTTCAAAAAGCTGATCAAAAGAATTTTTTTATCGGTTATGTGTTATTTTTTTCAAATGATATTTGATATTACTGCGGTACTATTAAATGAAATATCACAAATCGTTTATTTGTTTAAATATGCCATATTGCTTGTTATATATTTTTCCAGAGCTTTTGCTTTGAATATCCCATCCCGGTCGGCGAACAAAATTATTTTCTACCTTTTGGATTTTTTAAAATTTACATCAATAAGATTTTACCGCGATACACCAGGCCTCATATGCATACACATAATGGAACTGTATGTATTTAATATGAAGAAATCAAAGATACATTAATTAAATTTTATGAACCGTAACCAAGGTTTAACATATCCAAATCACATAATATAAAGAAAATTCGTATTTTCTGAATTTCGATCATTTGATGTCGTTATATAAGGTTAAATTTTTTTTTTAAATTTAAATTTGTTAGGCCAAAAATATGGTTATTGTTATTGTTGTGTATAGAAATGTATACACGTTGGTGGATGTGCTGCTATAAAATTCGTTTTTTGAATATAAATTTTCCAGTTTTTTTCTGGTTGATATTAATATTTTTCCGAACAATAAAATATACTCTAAATATATCATACAATGTGCGTACTTTGAGTTTTATATTTTTATATCCTAGATGCAAATTAGGTAGTTATTTTTTGCTTGATTGCTACGATTTTAATGCAGTACCTTTTGTTTTATTTATTTCCAGTATGCCCAAGAAACTCAACATGAAAAAATATTACGTGGCTTAGCGGTTGGTATTGCGCTCACCATGTACGCCAGATTAGAAGAGGCTGATCCGTTGGTTACAAGTTTATCAACGGATAAAGATCCTGTGCTACGCCGGTCGGGTATGTACACGCTTGGTATGGCATATTGCGGTACTGGAAGTAATAAGGCTATAAGAAAATTGTTGCACGTTGCGGTAAGTACAAATTATATTTCAGTTAATTATGAAATTTATTATTTTTTTAATTGCATTATATTTTTAAAAAAATTTTGAAATTGGCATGTTTTTTAAGTGTAATAATTATTGCCGTATAAGGGCGCTTCACGCTTTAAGAGCGAATTTTGAGAACATTTTGTATATTTTTGAAGCGTTTAACATACTCTTATTCATCAAGCATAAATTTAAAACAATTTATTAAAATTTACCAATCGCCGACAGTATTTACTTCGGTGTTTGTTAAACCAAAATTATGGCTTAAAAGATGAATAAGCCAAAACTATTTGGTTTAACATTGCATTAGATATATTTAGAAAGTCTAAATATATAAATCGATGAATGACCTAGTAGTAGTTCGGTAGGTGATTCATAAAAGTATACATTTTTTGAACACTTCTTTACCTTGCCTCATAGATTGCATTTCGAATCATTCTATCTTACTACATCCGTGTTATGGAACGAATGTACATTGGGTTGTGAGTGCGTCTGCTTCTTTGAATGAACTGGTTCTCCGGTAATTTTTCGCTGAATAGCATTTCTGATTAAATTGGCGTCGTTATTTTTTGCTGCTCAGATAGCTTATTCGCAAAGCCAATTCGAGTAATGAAATGTAACGCACCTTTTTCGTGCTGTTACCAATTACCAGTTACCTTTCGAATTTATTGGAGAAACCTGTTCGCAACGCCGCAGTTCTCATTTGTTTCAGATGCCCACACATGTTGGTGATTAAAGTAGTTTTTATAACTTAATGATCATATGAGACTATAATTGATAAGTATTTGTCTGAAATCACTAGGTAATGAAATGACGCTCCATCGTGTGGTTGCATATTCCTCTTAATCTTGAAAATTTCCATAAAATGTTTTAAGTGATATTTTATGTGCCATTTCATCCTAAACAATGAGCTTTGATGTTTTCGATGATTAAATTTTTGAGGAATATTACAATTTTAACGCTATAGATCGGTGAGAATGTTATACCTCAATTGCTAGGCTGCTATCCATATATTGGCGTTTTCATGTGCAGGTTCAATAAGGAGGAACCGTTCACTTGGTTTTGTGACCAATATAGCAACATTCAATTTTTAGTTGCTGATCCCCAGAAATCCTTATTAATTCACACTTGGATTCGTCATTCGAATATCGGTCTGATGAATCCAGATGTATCGAGTGAGAATGGAAGGTTCGTTACAAAAGAGAGGCAAAACACAAATGGATAGTGTACAAGGTTTACCAAAATTTCTTTGATCTCATGACTGGGCTCGAATACTCCCCACAATAATGTTCTTGATCAGATACAGTTTATGATTATTTCAGGGCCTTACCTTTATTATTACATAGTATTTTAATAGCTGGTGTAAAATATGCTTTCCATGCTTAACTAAAACAGATCAACCTACATCATGACAAAAGAGCTTCCCTTGAATTACGACTGCTGGTTACTGGACCGCGCACAGATATTTGTCTAATCCAAGAACCGTTCCTTCCTGATTGCATTCTGTTAATGGTAGAATCGTTTATACCGACTCTATTCTTCAACCTAGATCTTCCATTTGTATGTATAAATAATAATAATATTAATAAATATTATCTCTATTTCATGAATTTAGGTCAGCTGATGGTCAGCTGTTCTCATTACTGTTTGAGCTTGTCATTGATTTCGAAATTAGTAGTGTGGTGTAGGAATAGGAACCAACTGATAATTGCTGTCACGTTAATGCTCTTCATTTGCTATGGGGCTGTTGTTCAAGCTCATTAGCTTGAAACTCTTAATGTTGGTGGATCATCAAATTTTGTTAAATCAGTAAAGCAGGAGGTGGCTGACATCAATTAAGCTCGATGTTCATCAGTGACTTGATTTTAAAAGGGAGATATGCGACATTTTTTCGTAACAAGAAGTTAACCAATTGGGAATTATTCTCTCTCGAACTTGAACGGCTTCTAGCCACTAATAGAATTTCATTCATTTTTAGTTTTTGAATTGCAAGCTTGATATTAAAGTAATCTCTATTGCGTTTCAAAAATTCTTACTTCCAAGCAAATATCGTGAAACAAACCATTTTGGTGATCCGATCTTAAACAACTAAAAAACGAAAATTGTCAAGCGACACAAAATTAAGGATTCATTTTCTGAAAGCACAAATAGAGTACAAAGCGCTGATAGATCTTCATGAATTAGCTTTTGAGAGGAAATTGACAGATTGAATGCCATCAAAAGACTATACAAAACCCTAGTAGACGGAAAACCAGGATGTGTCGAAGCTCCCACTTTCTGTACACCGCTAAATTAGGAACTCTGATAGTGTTGCTATACCGTACACGAACATTAATTTTGGCTCTCCCTGTTGGACTCTAGCTCATAGGCTAATTAATCTCAATGTTTTGCATTCTACTACTCTCATTCAAAGTCGGTCAAGCTGTTAATACTATATACTACTGACAAGCATTCCACCCTATCTTCTGGAAAACTTTTGATTTTTTCTCTAACCTTTAGATAGGTCCCACTGCATTTGAGAGTAGTTTGTAAGTTGTAAGGTTGATCATCTCCAAAACTTTTAATAATGGTAAGGAAACTGTTAAAAAAATTGTTTATAATCAAGCAAGGTTTATTGGCTTATTTTCTTTATTTAACGTAAGGCGAAATTCTTTATCATTGAACCGAACCTGAGATTAGTTAAGTACATCATGTTGAGGAATGATTTAATTAGAATTTTGTTCTCATTTATCATTGGTCTAGATCATCTATATTGCATAGGGCTGACGCAAAATACCTTATGCGATGAATGACTCGAACACGATGACAATTGTGTCCCATCGTATCTTGCTGTCCAGCTGTCGATGATGTAAGGTTGAAAATGTTCAACTTTTGATGTCTAGCGATAGGTCATTTGTTTTTCCTGTTTTGATTCAAACTAACTCGGTTTGCACCATTATCATTGTGTGACCATGAGTACCCAACCCGTTGACTTCCAGCCAATTTTAAATAATAGTCAATAATACTGGATGATGCAATATGGCCTATGGCCTAATGAATTATGAACTAATAGCAACCTGCGCCCGCTACTTCTTGAAACGGCATTTGTTATTGTGTTGTACGCCAATTATTGCTTAGCAACGACAATGTTAAGTTCGATCAATTTAACATAATCATGAAGATTAGATTATTGGTCTCCATATAAATCTTAATTGCAAATGGCAGGATTATAAATTCGCATGCCTTTTAATTGCATGCCTTATTTTTTTCGTGTGAATCTTTGGAATGATCCGCACAACTCTACATATCTTCAAAATTTCTAAAGTAGGCGCAAATTTGAAATTATTGTTTGGTTTATTTTAGTCTATAGTGCCAATTTGTCTGGAAACTTGTGCTGGTAATCCAGCCCACATGCAATAAAACCTGGTAATGGTGCCACATAATAACGATCAAAACAAGAAATGTCGATATTGGTACCAATAATAGCCACTACTTGATATGCGGATTAATTTATTTTACATATCTACACACATTTTTTATCTTCTTACACTAAACAGCTTTAAAGTTATTGGCTCGCTATCGAACGTTGATTTTGAGCTTAACATAAAGGGAGTTATTTTAATTTGTAATACCTTCAAAATCATGATTAATGTTTTTAATGTGTGATTATGTTTATCCGGTTTAGCTCATACCACTTGTGCCATGCACTATACTTGTCTATTCAATTTCTCATAGGGAAATCAGGTCTTTCGTTATTCTAAGCCCTATCCCATCCACTGATGCTAAACATTCGTTTATACGTATGTTCTACATCATCTTTGTCAAGAAGTTTTTCAAGAAAGTCATTATTCAGAATGTTTACCCAATATAGGAAATAATAGCACATAATTGTTGACCGTACCGATTTTGTTAAATTTTTTAAAAAGGTAAAACACATGGTTAGTTTGATAATGACAATTTAAAATTCGGATAGAGAAAATATTAAAATCTGACCAGTGATTGCATATTCGCAACAAAGATACGATAGATTTCGTAAGATGTCAAATTTGGACATATGCATGAATCCCAATCTGAGCATTTCTTCTTAAATATAGAGTTGCTTTTCGATCAAAAATGTGGGCAAACAGTGAAAACCCGAACACGTTTATCCTAACAGCGAAAAATCTAATTTATCAAGAATTTTCATCAAAATTAGAATCATTGACCATAACTTTACTGTACTTGGCCAAGATGTTGAAAACATTCGTGGACATTTCCTTTATGAATGCACAAAAATTTGTTTAAGATATCTTGAAAAAGTAGTTCTTCGATTATACTTTTCTAAATGGTTGGTGGGAATCTGAAAGTGTTTCTAGATTCTGAAGTTCAATTTTACATTTTTAAAAATAAATTCAATAAAAAAATAACAAATTTAACAGTGTTATTTTTCAATAACTTTTTTTGTACAAAGTCATTATCCTAATTCTTGTTTGTATTTAATGGATATTTTATTTTTATATTTAGGTGTCTGATGTGAATGATGATGTTCGACGTGCAGCTGTTACGTCGATTGGATTTATATTATTCCGGTAAGTAATTTTGAAATTTTTCATAAATTTTATGTGGTACATAATCGACAATTTTTCGCGACGTGGAGTACAATAAAGATGCATACGGTATATCGCCTCCAATTTATTTAAAACTTTTCTCAAAATACTATATACGAACGAACGGTATAAAAGCTTAGTATTAAATTTTTTATTTTGATTCCTTCGAATTAAAAATGCATATTTTAAAAGCTTTATAGGTAGTTACTATTTTTTATAGTATTTCGTGCTAAAGTTTATTTTTATGAGAAAGGAAGTTTAAAGATCTTTTTATATTGATTAAACACACAGTACACAGTTCAGGCTTTTTCCACACACGACAAATAAAAAAATAGATTTTTATTATTTTGTTATTTTTTCTTTGTTCGATATGAAAAAAGTAAATTCAATTCAATCTAATACAAGAGACCTTCTTCACCTAATAAATTTTGATAAAATAATAATTCATCCTAAAATAAAAAGAAAATCTGTACAAAAAATGTAGAAACTAAAGGAGAAACAACATAAAATATTTTTACTTCTATTAGCCTTAAAGCAGAGATGTATCATTATATTTTTTTTTTCTGTTGACTCAAAAGCTATACTTCTTAAGCCGAAAGTATAAATCGATTAGATTATGTCTATATACGCTTCTATATAATTTAATGGTGGCATATTTTTAGTCTTGCTATATCTGGATATTTTGTGTCAGATCTATTGTACTCGTAAGCTTCAAAATATTTCAGTAATTTCTGCAAAATTTATTAAGTATAAAATTCTGACACGTATTTTCCTTCCGATAGTAAATATAAGATGAAATTTAAAACATATTGAAAATAGATTTTTCCCGTTTTGTAAGTTATAAAATAAGGAAAGCATAATAATATGAGGAAATATTTTAAGGGTTTTATTTTTTATAAATAGATTTTTCCTATTATTTTTATGACTGATGGACAATTGAATTAGGCAATAAATTGATGGAAGTGAATTTAGTTATTATGTATTGTTTGGGTAGGAAAATGTTTCTCTAGACAATTTGTTTTATTGTCTGAATGTTGTTTTTGTGGGTTTTCAATTTTTGGTTAAAAAATAGGTAAATGTGTCGATGTAATTCCATTACATTCCATTTGATCGATATCTATAATTCAGAGGGTTTTTTCTTGCCCAAAACCATTATAATGTTGGTAAATTAGAATAAAAGTTTATTTCCGGGAATTACTTCATTAAAAGTAATCGAGGATATCATCAGAAGTATTTCGAAATTTAATGATTTACAATGATTAGGTATGAATTCGTAAAATAACAAATTGTTTTTAGTTTTAAAGATGAGTATTTAGACTTCAATTTTGTTGATATATATTTGGTAAATCCTGTTACACTTAAAACATAGAAGTTGTTTCTCACAGAGAGAAATTGATTTTTTTTTTCTGTTTTTCTGATTATTTTAGAAAATTTTCCATTTTCAATCTCTAAATTTATTTGCTACTTTTAATTAAACTTTGTAATATGTTGTGGGCTGTTAAAACGCATCACATACGGACTGCTTCGTAGTCTTACATATCATATATTTAGCTATAATTGCCAGATAATTTTTGATGCTGCCGATATGGTGTCAAAAAGGTTTCGAACTTCTTATACATTAAGTACGAAATGTTATTCAAATTTGTTGGAAGCTTGACTGTGACGGGCATTGATGCAAAGAGTATTCAATTTTTATTACATATGTGTAAGATGCTAAGAAATGTTTATCGCTAGGTGACCCTGTCGTCTTCAATATGCTAAATATTATCGTTACTTTAAAAGAAAAGCCTCCCTATATCCAAATTATTTACATTGATGTTCTAATAACACTAATTGTCATGAGAGGTACTGGTCATCCGTATCTTGCAGTTTTTCTTGTGGGTTTCAATTTGTAAATATTTTGTTGTAGTTAAAATAAAGAGATGAGTTTCTTTCTCCCAATCTTCCTCTTAGAAGATTTCTACAATTCTGGTTCATATATTTTATGTAAACTTGAACAGGCAACAGGGAAATACGAGTACATACAAATTTCGAAAAATTATCCTGGCTTAATTTCAAAGTTATGAAATCACAATTTATGGAATAAGATGCGAGTACAGAAGTTTTGTTAATTTTAAAAAAATATGAAGGTAGAAATTATAATCGGCAACCAAATAAGATGTGATTTATGCCACATAACGCCGTCTAATAGTTCATTGGTAAAACCAAAACCAAAAGAAAGTGACATTTTGGAAAAGTTATTAGAATCAATTTTGTCCAGACCGCAACTTCCGGTTGGTTAATGTTTTTCATTAATGTTCGCTTTTATTCGGACTACTTTTAGTGGAAATTTATTTTACAGCCTTTTTGTTTTAAGTTATTTTTTCGTAAATGTTTTGCTGAAAGAATTGATGGTACCGGGTTTTGCGGATGGATGAAATTTAAAAACGACGTTTAGCAGAATTAGTCTTACTTGGCCGAGTCATCATGGTGAGCATGCTTTGGAAAAGGCAACCTGTCTATCATTAGTAATAGGTTAAAGCATTAGCTCTTAACTATGTATTCCAACGATTTTTAACATCAAATCTCCTATTCAGCCCCTCGTGGCAATTATATTTAGAACAAATTACCTTTGCTTTTCTTAGTCTTTGTGCTCAAGAATTATTGCAACATATTTGATGTAAATACGCATCAAATTTGTTGTAATAATTCTATTCGTTATAAATTTTCGGGCTTAAAACTACACATTCTATCAGTTCAAATATGATTTCTTTGCGTTATTTGAACTGTCCACTTGCATCCGAATTCCGGTGAGACGGTAAACTTCAATGAGAAACCATTTTAATTTATTTTGGGATATTTCATGAGTCATTTTCCATATAATCATCGTAGATTGCTTTACCGCCATATTCCACTAGTTGAGTCGTTTGTCGTTTCAAATGACTATATAAATCAATTTCTTGTATGAAAAATTAGCCAATTGCCGTGCCAATAAATGACTTTGAGGCGAAAGGAACAATTAAAAATTGTCATTTTGAGTCGAGTGAAATTTTGAGGTGACTAGAAAAGGCATAAAATACGCCTGTTGTCGTTTGAAGTGACTACGATAATATTCATTTTCGAAACGATAAACAAGTCGATTCGTGGAATAAGGCTGTTACTTTCCCTTTCTCAGAAATTCAAAATTAAAATCAGTATTGAGTTGTTTAATTTTTTATTTTCGGTTTTTATTACTTTCGTTTCATTTATTTTAAATGGTGAGCAATCTTAAGCCGCAACAAATTTTATCATTGATAAGTACCCGTCGTTACTATGTGATTTTTTAAAAAATTTTCGACATAGTCTTTTTCAACTTGATCCAGTTAGTTATATATTTAAACCATTAAGTCATCCAAAAAATTGTCTGTCAAATAGATCTCTATTTTGGCGTTAAAGTTGGCCTGGGTGCTGTTTGTCAAAAATGGATTTTCCCAAAAATGGGTCACTATTGGTCTTTTTCCATGTTTGTAAAGAAATCCAAACTTATCAACTTTCAACAGTTATCAAAACAAAACTATTTGGTAAATCTGTCGGATATTTTGACCGGTGCCGTTCGAAAGATGGCACTAAGGGCAGTCGTTAAACACGGGTGTTATCAAACAGTGCTCGTAGACTTTCCAATTTTGGAACTGAAAAAATAATTTCCTAAAGTAGTTGATTGAGTTGTGCTAAATTGGTTGTAATTAATCGCAGTCTTCCTTAGGCAATCAGGCTTAATAGTATTCGAAAATTAATTTCAAATAATAGATTCTATAACTATTTAATTTTTTTATTTTTTTTAACATACCTAGATTTTCGGAATACTCATATCAACGAAAAACAAAAAATGAAAATTCGATATCGGGCGAAGAATGAACAATTTAATAAATATTTCCGCTAAAATCGTTATAAAACCAAATTGATTGAAATCCGTGCGTGTAGAGAGAGTTCCAACCAATTTGATATGTTACCTTTTGTTAAATTATAACGTTCATAATACTTTCATTAAAGTTTTAATGTGTCGAATGGTTTAATCGGGCGTAGGTAATGAAGCCAAGTCATCTGAGTCTGCTTATAAACAGAGTTCGACCAGGCTGTTTGGCTTGTTAATTAAATTTTTAAACTAACTGCATCTATTGTTGACCTACTTCTAAAAATTGAATAGAAAATAGATGAAAATGAATAGTTAAAGGAACACTCGATTTTGTCTAACAAAAATATTTAATCCCAATCTTGAAAATATAATACCATATTATGTTCTGTATTCCTTAGAGACAACTGTTTATGACATAAACCATAATATATCAGAACGTTTTTGTCAAATTTGCTCAGTATAATTAAATAAATACCCAATACTTGTTCAACATCACTCGAAAATACAATATTCAAGATCTGTTCCCAAAAAATCAATTCAAATTCCAGTGATTTCTTTTCCTTTCTTTTAATTAAACATGAAGGAAATTGTTCAATGTTTATTTTGCCGTTGTGTGTGTTTATCAAAAGGTTGTAACATTTCTTACAAACACAATAGTTTTTATTATTATTATTATTATTTTCTATTATAAACATCTGCACTTGACAGGGATAGTGTAAGAGAAATAACCTTACAATAAATTACTTTATAGTTTGACCTTTAAGAAAAAAAAAAATAATAAAAAAGTTATTGATCAAATAATGCTTTTTATATACAATTTTGTGTAACGTTCAATTTATAATTCTGATGCGGTGTTTATATACGACTTGTATATACTATTTGAATACTTACCGTCATATAATTTTAGACGAGTTGAATATTTGTTTATAAAAAATCTATTTGATGCTATTATTATGGTACAATGAAAAGTCTAAAAGCTCTACAATTATTTATTAGGAAAACAACGCAACCGAAAATGGAAATTTTATTATTGTCGTATGTTTTTTTATATTATTAAATAAAATGCCCCGAGCATGAACATTTTTATATATTAATTGGGAACAGATCAATTTTTTTTTGTTATTAATTTATTCAAATTGAGTAAAAATAACAGGACCATTAAGTTAAATGATATTTAATGATTTTTTTACATGGTCGTATAATAGACGAATGATTATATAAACCTTAACATTTTTCTAAAAATCCATATGGAAAATTTTTCCAAAATTTCGTAATTTAATAATATTCATATAAAAATATATTAGAGGGTTAGAAAATAATTGTGTAATAATAATGATGGTTCGGTTATTTGGAATTGCGCTTTCAGAATATTAATAGTATTAGATTTTTATATAGAAAACCATATTGCCTGTTAGCCTTATACTACATATATTAGATTTATTGCTTTATTTAATGGATTTTCTACGGTTGATAGATTTTTTCGATCTAGATTTTTTTTATGTTATAAGTTTTCAAGGATTTTCTTTTATTTACTGTCATAACTCTCAATTCACCATATTTTATCAAGTTTTGTTTTTGTGGTGTTGAAATAAAGTTTCTGTGTGTGAATGTGTGTGTTGCTGTTGTGTAAAAAGAAATTTCTTGGACAAACTTTCGCACTTGATTGTTTTTGAATTTTTGTGAAATACGGAATGTATCAATTTTTCTTTTGGGCTTTTACAACATGATTTAAAGGGCGTTATATCGTGAATTGTTTTATAAATATTTCCTTTTAAATTTATCTTAATTGTCTTTCAATTTATTGGTGGGTGTGAAATAATATTAACGGAAACCATAACAAGATTTAATTTTTTCTTATTGACTGATTTTGCTGCTTCTGTTTTTTTATGACATTTAATTACCAACAAGTCAGTCAAGAGCATCAGATTGGAACTATAATTTTTCAATTTACTTTTTATAATGTTTGTCAAATAGATTTTTCTTTCAGGCTTTGTTAGTAGATCGTGAGGCAGCTTAAAATTACAATTTTCGCCTCATTTGTGAGTTAAGTAGACAGTTTGACAAAATACAACAAAAAGTGATAAACTCAGAACAGTCGGGCCTCAGTTCTTTTCGAAGAGCCGTATTAATATAAATGCGATTTGCTAAATCTTGCCGATTTATTAAACAATTTTTATATATACTCATACATACGAGTATCCATACTTCTAAAACTATTTTCATTTGAACTACGTGATATACGAATGAAATACGTTTATTGTTAATCATATAAAGCGGCAAATAAAATAATTAAAATATCGTAAATTAGTTTTGCTTTACTTCCTGAAGCATTATATGCAGTGTAAGAATGTACTCGAAAGAATTGAAGAAAACTATTTCTATTATGCGAGAACGCATCCAAATTATCCTACCCATGAATAAGTTTTACAAAATCGATTTGTGTGGAAGAACAAAGTTTTTTTACAAACATTTGAGTGAAATTTAAATATTACTCTCGAAAATCATTCCAAAATATTAAGTAATTCAGTTATTTATGATCTATTAAATACCATACACATCAAATTTGAGTGAAATAAAACCCGACTCAAATATAATCTTAAACAAATTATTTAGTCAAGTTTTGCTGTGATTTTCACAATACTTCCTCATAAATAATATTTTCTCTTGTTTTGTTTCTCCATTCTTGCACGATGGCAGTGCTAGGGGCTGAAACTTCATAAGCAATTAAAACTTAGTCTGGCTCACTCAGGCTGGAAAATTCACGCGAAACGCAGGAAAATCGAGAATTTTCACCCAAACAAATTGATGCGATCTATCATGTAAACATTGATTTCCTAAACATTTGATTTTCTGCGATTTTCCACATTTCCATGAGGTATTTCATTGGTGTAGAAGGGTAATATTCTTCGATTGTTGTATATATTCTTACTATGTTCTTTAGACTAAGGACTTAAAATTTAAAGCCAATTTATGGATGAAGGAAATGCGATGTGTTACGATAGATTTTTGAGCTAAAAGCTGATAAGATAAAGTTTACTTAGTTCAAAACCTTTCAAATGATATGCAAAATAATTATATCGAAATGAGATAAAATATAAATGCATCTAGACCGGTCGTTCTCTTACTCTGAGCTTAAGCTAAATTTGTCATTTGTATCTGTAATAAAACATAATAGTTTGACAACATCGTTAAAATGATGGATATGAGAACTAAAAAATGTTGATAACATAAATCTTGCTAAGGTTCAAGAACTTTCTAACGATATGCTAAACGATGATTATATCGAAATGAGGAAAAATATATGTCTGTGATGTTGGGTGATTTTTTGTGTGATTTCCTAGGCTAGGCATCAATCCGCTTGACGTACTAGTTTCAAATTTTCAAATAGAAAAATATTGACGAAAACAAAATCAAATCACACAAACCAGTCGAACACATTTTTGTTTTGGACCTAGGTGAGTAAAATTTGTAATATTTTTTCAGAATTTCCATAACTTGATCCTACGAACAGAAGTTAATATGACATTTTTCTTGCATTAAATTTTGAATATTTTATTTGAAACCTTCTCCCAAAAAATCTAATATATGTTGTACCAATTCTTGTTCGCCGTAATAGAGATGTGATCTTTTAAAATTTGTGAGTTACGTATATTTGAGATATTTAAATTATCAGAAAAATGTATTAAGTGATATTTTAAAAATTTCCGGGAATTTGCAGTCCTAAATTTAGTTTTAAGGAAATGAGTAAATGAGCTAATAAGTCAAATTAAATTTACACAACGATTTAATTTTTTCATAATTTTGCTCAATTTACCGAACCATATAGTATATTAGTTTACTCAACTGTGTAATTTAAGATTACTTCAACTTTCGTGGATATATACTGAGGTTACATGTTGAACCAAAATGTTGACTGACTGAAAAGTTAACGAAACGTCTGACATGTAAAATGTGACCCAACTGAAATTGTGATTGAAATATTAACCGAGTCAGTTAAAATTGTTAGGTGGTTAGATGAGTCGGTTTTATTTCACAGTATAACATGTAAACTATACCTGATTGAAATGACATAGGTGTAATCGGATCTGTGTAGGAATAAATCACTGATGAATTTAAACTCTGGCATTAGAAAAGGTTATGGCTCTCTTGAATCTTCAAACGAGAAAATAAATCAATATTTTGTTCTTGAATCATTTTTACTTATAAGCAAAATTTTACTGTCATTTACAGAATGTTGGTTTATTCTAATTTGACACACATTCTGTCAAAAATGTAACGGGAAGTTGTCATTTAAAAAGCCCGCTTAAAGGGACTGTAGTAATTTTTTTGTCGCTAAGTTGGCACAACTGTCCTCTATTTTTATGTGAAGTTTGAGCGGGATCTACCATTTAATTTGGTTACAGTGTTCTATTTTATCAGTTCTTCTCAAGTGTGTTTTGCGATTTTTATAATGGACAAAATTATGGAATAAAGAATTTGTTTCAAATTTTGTTTTACAAATGGAATTTCGTGTGGAAGGCTTACGGAGAATCGCCTTAATCAAAAACACATATATATGAGTAGTACAGTGCATTCAAAAACGCTCGAGATGTGGTGAAAGATTTGCTTCGTTCTGATCGACTTCAACTGAAGTTAACATCAATAAAGTGAAGGAAATGGTAACGAGAAATCTTCATTTAGGTATAAGAAAGATAGCCGCTGAACTTTCTATGTCTCACGAATCAAATCGTACCATTGTATACGATTGTTTGGGCATGAAACGCGTTGCCGCTCGACTAGTCAATTCTGACCCCACGTTCATACAACGCATTACATATAACTGGTGATGGGCTTACGAGTTTGACATGCAAACCAGCCAACAGCTTCGGAATGGCGTCTTCCAACTGAGCCGAAACCGAAAAAACTTCGTCAAAGTCGATCAAAAGTCAAGGTACTGTTCACTGTTTTCTTTGATTATCGCGGTGTTGTGCACTCGGAATCCTTGCCAAAAGGTCAGACGGTAACTAAAGAATATTATCTGGGCGTTTTGGAGAGCAAATTTGTCGATAAAGGCCAGGTTTGTGGAAATAAAACTCATGAATTTTGCATCACGGCAACGCACCTTTTCACGAGTTTATTATGAACTTATTATTTTTGGCCAAAAACTAAACAAATATCATCGAACAACCATCTTATTCAACAACCACCTTATTATTGTTCCGCCTGACTTTTTCTCTTTCTCTTTTCTTTGCCCGATATTTTTATTCATTATAAAAATCGTAAACCATATTTGAGATGAACTGTTAAAATATGGCACTGTAACCAAATTAAATGACAGATCGCGCTCAACATTCACGTCAAGATAGAGGGCAATGCCAACTGTGGATCAAAACAATTTTTACAATCCCTTTAATCGGGCTTTTTAAATGATCAATTCCCATTACTTTTTGACAGGATGTACAAAACGTCATTTCCAAAGTTAACAACACATACTTATAACTTGGTAACTTTTCGGTTCAACATGTAACTTTAGTAACAGTTGAGTGAAATTTTAAATGTTTTTGTGAATTCGAATATGAATGAAAGATTCAACAATGTATACTGATCTATTTATAAATTGCTTAATGAATTATATTATAATTTTAACATCATTCACTATTAAAACTAAGGACAATTACTTAGAAAACCAATTGTAATTTATTTAGACTATATCACTAGTGGTGAAAGTATTTGAGTGGAATTTTATTTCGTGGGAATTTTCCTCCCAAGTTAAATCAATTCTCTCTAATTTTGCCAATTCAGAAATTAGTTTAGTTCAATGTAAATCATTGAGTGAAATTTTAAAATAATTACAGCATTAAACAGATTTGTGAAATATTAGGATTTTCGTGGTTGCATCT
This sequence comes from Nephrotoma guestfalica, assembly GCA_963691935.1. Classification (NCBI taxonomy): domain Eukaryota; kingdom Metazoa; phylum Arthropoda; class Insecta; order Diptera; family Tipulidae; genus Nephrotoma; species Nephrotoma guestfalica. Next base: position 216,693,452 of record OY829914.1, read on the forward strand.
GAGTGAAATTTTAAATTAAGTACCTCAATCAGCACTACCCGGTATTCGGGTTAAATTACTTACGGTTATTTTTGTCTATCGTTTTCTATACGCTTTTCCAAATGTAAATTTAAATGAAAGAATAGTCATAATTTTGCGAAAATTTAAGTATGTAAAAATGCTTTAAGTTTTGTACAATTAATTTGTACCTTTTCGTACGAATATAAAATATAGTGAAAATCAAAATTTATTTTTATAAAAGAACTCAACTCTAATTTTTAATGTTATCTCAATTTTGTCATGTTATGGACAGAATAACCGCACTAAATATTAAAACCTGTCTGAAAATTTGAGTGAAACTTTTTCGTATGAGCGCTGATATGCAAATTTATTTTACAGTCATTTTAAATTATACGCACCTTGATGTATCTAAAATACATTTTATTCGAGAAAATTCTAATCGCAGTAGGATGGCATGGTAATTGCTAAGCGAGATTCTAATTTGCAAGGTGTGGAAGGAAACATGTTATAGTCAAAAGATGTATAATTCCTGGGTTGAAATTCTGTATTTTTCGAAATTAAAAATTACCGTCCAAATGGCACAGTGGTTAAAGCTTTGGCGTTTGGATCTGGAGGTACCGGGCTCGAATCCCGATAGGGGCAGGATGCAAAGGGAATTTTTATAAACAGATTACGAACTGTGATGAAAGGAACACATCTATGACCCGCTGTCGGAGTGCAAAACTCATGGGCCGACCCATCTTCCATGCCAGTATAGGCTGTCATGGAGCTGTGCAATGAGCAGATGGTGATAAAATCGGTCCTATAACCGTGCACCCTCGAATTGGCCGACACTGGCGTAAAAGTAAGGACGGAAAAAGCAAATCGCGAAAGAGTTGGGAGAGCCTTGGCCCCAGAACAGATTGCAGAGATAATAATAAAAAAAAATCAAATTCTCCAACAGTAAAAACTTAAGATCATTCTACAATCTGTTCCATCAAACTAAATTGGTGACTTTTCTATTCGAACCAGTTAGTGCTCTTGGTAATATCTCTGTCAAACCCACGGCGCAACGAAAGTTTTTTTACTTCTGAGGAATAGTCTAGATACTTACAATACCGCTTAAGTTATTACAATTCATCTAACTTCAATTCACAAATCAGCTTAAATATGACATGTACTCGTATTTCAAAATTAATTTCAGGTTCATAAACCATTTGATGTAGTCTATCACGAAAGTTACATTTTTATTTTTAATAATTCAAGAACAATGTTTTGGTTAAATACGATTAGTTAAACAAATCAATCTTATTAAATTATTCAGCATGTAAATTCGTTAAACAAATTATATAACTTTGTTCTATAACTTTTATCGTTATTTCATAGTAACCTCCCCTTTTAAACACCTAGATATAATAATTTTTTCGATTGCCTTTTACACCATTAATTCTGATTTATCAAGTTCAATTACTATCTTTGAACAAACTATTTTCAGCTGAAATATGTTAAAGTAAAGTTTTTCGAAGTTGTAATGACACATTACCAATTACCGATAATCGTGTTAAATATTCGTGTGCCCCTGAATAATTTTTTATTCTTGAAATTCATTTTATTTTAAAATTATATGCTATATACGATAATTTCAATTGTATTTTGTGAAGTTGATAAAACTATAAAATGCATGTAAAATTGCACACTTACACGATATATGAAGTTAATTTATTCTATTCATAAATTCGTACCTTACTTTCGAGCACTTTTCTTTTAATAGTATCGTTATCGTGTATAGTAAGAAAATATGTAGTTTAATTTATTTAAAAGCTAAAAATATATCAAGTAAATTTGTTAATTGCACTATGTACTCTTGTACATACAATGTAAAATAACTTAATGAAAATCGATAAAAATGTTTAATTTTTTATGATTATTTTTATTATATTGACATAAGATTTTTATGTACTTCTTTTTAATTTCATATTTTTATTTTGTATATAAAATATATTGCTGTTTTCTTGAAGGACAGCTGTTTTGAATGGAAATTAAATAATTATAATATTGGTTGAACAATAAATAGAAAAGGAAAATAATACTGCCCTTGCAACTCCACAAATTATGCATTCCCTGTAAAATCGATATCCTAAATTGTTTGAAGTATGAATTATGTATTACCACCACCTTGGTTATACGCCACGACGGTAATTGTGTTCTGCACAGCTGTGAAAATACTTAGTAGCACCTATTAAATTATTCTATGACGCAGACATTTTCTCAAATTTGGAAAATTATAAAGGGGACCATTTCAATGGGTTTTACATTTACACTTTATATGTGTAAAGTAAAAATGTTTAAAATTCGAATATTATGTTTTAGAATATTTTGTGGAATATTAGTAACAAATAATGCTCATAATATTTTTCATGAAATCTCTGATTTGACGGGTTCATCAAGAATTTTCATTTAAAAATGACGTTACTCCATATTCGTTCTATCGATGTTGCGGCGATCCGCATTTCCCTCAATTCTCCGAATATGAGCATACTTAAGTCTCCCTTCCCTATGACACTGCTTATTTTAATATTATAGATGACGTGAAAGATTATCCCTCGTGGAGTGGCTTTTTCGACATTAATAACCGTCTTCTCAAACTTAGGTATTTTTGTAAAGTTGTAATAAATAGCTTACCATTTAGGTTCTATGCCTATCAATTGACTTAATTTACATTTTGCAAGTGACTTAAATCATTTTTAAATTTGATTACAGATGCTTCTTTTAATATTAAGGAAGCTTAACCCTTTCCACTTCAGATAAAAATATAGTAAAAAACCTTAACTATAAATCAATCTGTATAAAACTGACTTTACATGTATGAGAACACCAGTTAAAATATATCGCGTTATGAAGTTAACCGATTGAGATTTATTCTTTCTTCAATACGAATTTTGAATAGTATCACTAGGGGAAATTCGTACGCTGTGGGCATCGACTGCGATTCACAAACATTATCCTTATTTAAAGCAACCGCGTTAGTTCAAACGCGTTCTTTAAAACTTTTATTAAAAAGGACTTAATAAAAAAGACGGAACATCATTTTATGCTAGAAGATTCAAGAATAAAGCCTAAAGAGGTAATATTTTAAAAAGTGTAAGATTTGCTCACAGTACTTGATGGTTCATCTTCTGTAAGAAAATTAAGTCTATCTGGGATTATTCAATTTATAGCACCTTTGAAAAAATGAAGCTTGTCGACTTTACGCCGTGTAATTTCCTGATAGTCCACTTTCCAAGTTTTGACGTTATGTACTTGGACTATGTTGCACATCTTTTTTCGATCACGGCTGTTACGGCTTTTGATTAACCTGGCGTTAATCAGAAGTTAATATATTAGACTGTACTAATTCTATAGCTCTAGAAAGGATCGTTGATAGGTTTATCACAGATATTTTTTTACCTGTATATTCTATTCACTATATGTATTCTACCTACTTAGGTTTCTATTGTTCAGGATGAGCTAGATTATTATCTTACGTTAAAATGTCCAACGGCGGTCCTCAAAGGAGTATGGTTTCTCTGTTGATTCTGATTGTTGACGAGCTCCTTATCACACCACATCAATTTGGTCTATCTGAGTTTATACTGATCACAAAAAAAAACGTGAATTCTTATAAAACACATCTTCAAAAAGACGCTGAAATCCTAGTCAATTGTTGGTTTCTTCTTTGTTTGGCCAAGTAATCACTAGATTAAATTCATACAATTAAATCACTGGGGGCATAAAATTTATCAATCTTTTTTTAAAATTATATTTATTTAAACAATACAAATGGTAAATTTTATTAATACTTTTACACATAATTTTCACTGGTTCCTAATTGGTCCTGTGTCTATGTAAGTGGAGAAAGTCTAAGTTTAGTCTAAGGGACCATCTTAGCTGTCCACAGTGAACTTTTATTTTAATTGAATTTATTACTTGCAATGTGTCGATTTGCCCTAGTTGGTGATTATACCAATAAAAATAATCTTTAGCAATTCGCGCGTATTTTCTAGCTTTGCCAAGTTGTAGATCTTACATCCAGTTCTGGTGGTAATCGCTGTATGTTTACGTGATATGGTTGATCATGGTCATATGCATATTCGTCTTCCCAAGTCAAGTAGCGTATAAACTTCTTTCAGATTTTTCCAATACTCTGGATATGTTCTTCGTATAACGGACACCACACATGTACAGCATATTCCAGTTTTGATCGAGCGAAAACACAATACAGGATCTTAAATGTCCCCAAATCAAAAATAACACCCGTTCATCGTTTGAAAAAACCGAGCATGGCATTAGGTCTAGCTACACACAGCTTAGTATGTGCTCTTCGGTCATGTTCCAAAAAGCTGATAACTATCATATCGTCCAATGTGGCTCTCGTCAGGATAATGACTGCAAAGCTATTACCGCAGCTATACTTTTGACTAAAATTCATTACAATTTTATCGCAAGTTCCTCTGCCGTTTACGTTGGACTTTTGCTCGCAATTTGGTCATGTTATTTCACTAACTGCCTCTAACTGGGTAGTGGAAGGGTCTAAAATCAATCCTCAGGCGGGATTGACAGCACATATTATGCGATTTGTGCATAGACGTGCATTGATCTATGTAAGAGTACCAGTCTGTGGCCAGCCAATAGGGTTATACTCAATACATAGAATAATCTTTTGACCTTTTCTAAACTGATTATGATTGGTAAACATTTAACTAGTCTGTTTTGCTAAAATAATATAGTCCCTGTCGTGTGATCTTCTTCTCATTGTGACATTGACGGCGATGGGACTGCTGCCTTTGTCCTCTAAATTGGGCAAGGAAGCTGTTAGAATTTTATTCGAAATTTAATTTGACCTTGTTCGTCAAACTCTAATTGATTGAATCTGCTTAGTTCTGTGCTTTAATCTATTATTTTGCACTTGAGTCAATTGCATTTTGCATTTCAATTCAAAAGGAAAACCCAGTAGATACTTTTTACACAAAAATCTGAAAAGACGTCTTCATGTACAATCAAATATTACATCTTTTGATTATTTTCACACAGTTCAAGTAATATTGGGGGTACATATAAATTTTGAGGGATTTACATAAGATGGTTTAACTAGTATTAAATCGCATCGGGCCATCTTGTAACTAAATTCATGTTAAAGCGCCATCATTTCCCTCTAAAAATCAGTATGTGTGATTTCGCTTAATGATTTTTTATTACTATAGTTTTACCAAAAATGCGGTAAGTTAAATTTTTCGCTTCAGAAATCAAGATTGGTGTATTTGAGATCTATATGTATACATTTGTGGTGAAAGAAAATCAGGTGTTGGCCACAACATATTCACCGCTTCATTTTTTATTTGGATTTTACGTCATTGATCGGGATCGGCAGTAGTTGAGGGCGATTCTATAGCAGATTAAATGTATCTCTTACTTCGTTGCTACTAAGTCCAATCACACTGATATCATCTGCATGTATACAATAGTTTTTACTTTTCTGAAAGGTGCATAGCTCGCATGGGGTTAAAGTGTATTAGGGACAGAAAATTTTCTTGCCAAACTCCAAAATTAATTGTTTAATTGTTTTAGAATCAATTTATTTTTTTTCGAATGATTCACATTCAAAATTAAATTGATCCACTTTCGTTGGAACGTTGAATTATTAATTAAAGTCCATTGCACCTGATCTGATGAAACAATATATAAAATGTATCAAATTGCAACTCTTCGCAATCTTTATTTACTAGGAATTACCAAACATCAACAAAATCATAGTAAGTTTAATTTACTTTATTGATTAATGGGATCTGTCGAATTAAACCTTATAGTTATCAGATTATTCTTAATTTTTTCCATGAAATTTTATTTTATTTTTTTTCGGTAAGACGTTTAATGTAATTATTTTTGTCCTTTCATAAGAATTATTGACAAATCAGTTTGTTGTTGAAACTGATTTAATACTTGACCTTAAATTCAATCAGAAGATTCTTTTACAATTTATTTCGAACTTTCTTGCATCCACTAACCAATAAAATAATGAATGGACGTTTGAGCGTCATATCCTGAAGTTTTGCTTTTGTCCACTTTTTATAGATCATTTTTATCAAAACTCTAAATAATTCTAAGCTCGGTGTATGTAAATATATTAAAAGCCGAGCCCCATTGTTTATTCAAATATCATGTTGATTTTTTGGCATATATTGAAATTGGTAGGCTTAAATAATAGTTTGCATACCGCTACACATATCAAATTTTACTAGGTGAAATAATATTTATAAGGCCTAATAAAATTTTATTTGAATAATTATTCGATCGATTCTCGAACTTGTCCAAAATCCCTAAATTTCATTCCAACATATTTCGTATGACAATTTAAGGGAATACATAACAACATCGAAAAAGAAAACCATACAGTAGACATTTGTCGCTTTAGATTATAGATTCTATTTTACCTGTTGAATTAAACCAAGATTATTATTATTTTTTCCAAGAAAATTTTGCGATTTCTCGGCAAATGTTTAAATTTAATAAAGTTTTGTATTTGCGCCCAGTTGATGCCAAGTGATTATTTCGTGTTATTTCATCTTGAAATATTGGAGGTATCAGTTTGTTGTGATAACGCTTTTCGTAGTTGACTTGCAATTTTGCCAATTTAACATAGTGATACTTTTGTTTTTAATGTTTTTTTAAACAAGTTTGCAGAATTAATATAACATAATCCTTCCATCCTCCTGGGGTCAACTGAATTAGCTGCGGCCATTTGACACTTGGGAGATTTAAATTCTTTTGGAAGTCTTCTATATTGTGTCACTGTATAACACCTCATTTTACCGTAACACAAGGTATGGCTTACTGTGGCACACAAGGAATAATGCCTGCTTTTCAAATTTTTATGATTAAACCTTTTTTGTTTAATGTAGACCTTTTTAAAATCATTTATATTAGAACAATCTGAACGACGTTTTCGTATTATCGTTGAATTTTTTAGATAAATTTAATCCGTTCTTAAATCAGAAAATAATAAATGGGACATTTCAGCCTAATTGTGTACATGAAAGTGTGAAATAGATTTTTTTCGTGGCAGGTACTAAAATATTACTATATTTTGTGTATATGATACGGTTAAAGTCCGAAATCGGTAAATGACCGAAATTTTAATTTTTTAAATTCATTTACACGATTAAAAACCGGTTGTCCAGAGGCCCGATGGTTATGAAATGTTGTTGACCTTGCCCCGATATCCCCTTAGTTTCATTTATTTCGCGTCAGAGGTCTAAGCGTCGTGAGGGGCAGAATTAACTGCCGCGAGACCGTGAGAGTTAGTAAACTGTTAGCCCGAACTATTCCAAATTCCAATTTGCACTAATACCATAAAGAATACTCCGTGGAGTGAAGGGGGTGAACCATTTCGAGAATATAGGATTCATTTTATATTTTAAGCAATAAAACAGTTTTTTCCATTTTTTATTCGGACATTTACCGATTTCGGACTTTTACCGTAACATATACCAATAAATAGGAAACGTGGATGTAACTGCGGAATTCTGTTTATAGTAAAACAAAACTATTACACGAGCAGAAATTGTATGTGAACATGCTTATGGAATACTGAATAATCCGAAACATTGGAATTTCATTTCTGAAATTGAAATTTTTGAAATTGTAATGGAAACAAAAATTTTGACAAACAATTTTGACCAAAGCAGTAAAAATATTGTTTGGCCATAAAATTTTTATTTATGTTGGCCATGAGCAAATGTGTAAATCTTTGGCGTATTGGGCATTTTGTACCTTTGTAATCTCTACCGCCCTCAGTTGTGATGCGGGTGCTTTGAAAATTATTTTAAAACGATCGCAAAATCATTTGAAGCCCTTGCAGTTGTTGGAGACAAAATATGCACCACTGGTAGTTTATAATATTTAATGGTTAAACAACGAAACCTTAGAATTTTTTTTAATCGTTAGTAAAATTTTAATAACTGAATTGTTTCACATTTCACTTCAGAAAATGACTATGTAGTTGATGTGTATGAAACGATAACTACTGCATATGTGGTTTTTGTGATGAGACTGTTAAAGGTATTTATTATCATAAGATTTGTACATTCAACGCAGCACCTGTTTTCAACCTATAATAATAAATTCGGTTTGTCGAACGAGGGCAGTTTAATAAGTCAGTGACTTTTTGAATAAAAGATATTTTTTTCGGTAAAAAGGTGTTTTATTTCTCAACATAGTTTCCTTTAAGCTCGATATATTTAGTAAAACGTTTTTCCATTTTTTTTTATTCCTTCCACATAATAGGTTTTCTCAAGACCCTCAATAGGTGTTTGTTTCAGTGATGACCTCTTCGTTAGACCCAAATCTCATACCGCCCGCCCAGCCATTTCTGTAGGTTTGGAAACAGAAAATAGTCGCCGAGAGCTAAATCTGGAGAATATGCTGGATCGGGTAGCAGTTCGTACCCCAATTTATGGATTTTTGTGATTACACACGTGTGCATTGTCTTCGACCGGTCGTTTTTGCTCCAATTCAATATCGAATCTGTCCAAAAGCTTATCTTTTCAAGGTAATCGATGTGAATTACACCGCGTGCATTCCAAAAACTGTGTTCATGACCTTGTTGGCCCCACCTTGGCCTTCTTTGGTGCACGTTCACCCGGGGAAACCTACTGTCTTGATTGTTCTTTGGTCTCTGGTGTGTTGTGGTGGTATGTATCCATCCAACCATTTCATCCACGATTACGAAACGGCGCAAAAACTCGTTCGGATTGCGACTTAACATCACCAAACACGTAAAAAATAATGCTTAATCAGCACACGAAATTCACTTTTTTCCATTTTCGTTAAAATCCATGAGGTTACTGCGGGGGAAATTCAAAAAGTCACTGACTTATCAAACTGCCCTCGAATATCAAACTTAAAAGTTGGAATATGATCGATTTTTTACCGACAAATGTAGCTATCCAAATTCTCAAATTTTTTAGAAATGTTAATAAGTGTGGGCATATGACCTCGAATGGATGATTTGAGCTGTTTATCAGTTAATAAAACAGTTAAATAAAATAACAGTTAAATAAAATAAATTAGCCCAGTTAAATTCTGGATCCAACCATGGTCGATTCCCAGTATGTAAGAGATGCCTTGGAAGAGAAGGTCTTGGAATCGTGCATAGATAGTTAGCAAGTATGTTGATGAATATTTAAATTTTTCTAAAATTTGACGTCTTAAAACTTATGTGGGGCAACTCTAAAATTTTGTTTTAATGTGGTTAATTGTAATGAACAGTAATCGTCTGCAATAAATTCGTCCGCTATGAGGAGAAAAATGCTGAAGCTTTTGTTTTTTTCAGCAACGATTTATCATTTACACTTTTTTATTTCTATACTGCTTTAATTGTAACATTTTTCGTTAATTTGGGTAGCCACACTTTCCGCTAAAAAGTTTTGTCGGATGAAATGTGACCTTTATAACTAGAATACCGTCTGAAATTATGTTTGTTGAATGAAATTTTAATTTGAATGGTAAATGAAACGTGGGCAATGATTACTTAATCGATCGTGAAGTTATTAAGCATCATAAGTTTCATGCCATTTAGATTAATTTATGTCACCATTATTTAGTGAATTTAGGCCATTTATTTAACAGTTACGAAAAAATTTTGTTTGGATTGGTGGAAACTACCTGCATGGAATTGACCATTTTTATACGATGATGTTTTGTGTTTTTATACTGATCGTGTTTGGTTTGTAAGGTAAATTGACAAAATAATTTTCTGCGAAATTTTCGAATTTAGACATTGCATAGAACTTTGCTAGTTTATAATCGGTATGATGAATTTGAAGAGTCTTTGGAATTTGCTGTTCCCGGGTATCAATAAAATCCATTCAGCAGATTTTGTCCGTTAAAATTTTCTAGAAAGTACTTTTAGAATAAATTATGAAATGCGACTACGCTGAGTGGAACTTGGAAATTTCTTTAACTATTACCATCGAGCATGCAGGGTCTCATTCGGCTTACAGGGTCAATTATTATTCTGCCATGATTTCAGCGTTTAGAGTTTCCAAACAACTAGCTATTAGGTTAAATGGAATTACATTTTATCTCCTTCACCTATGAAACTTATTTGGACAGATTATCATTTTAAATTAGATTCTGTCAACATTTTAATAATTTTTATTTCACTTTAAAGTATTTTTTCTCTAATTTATTTTTTGTAAGACGTTTTGTAACTTGTCAGTTGGAATGACTTGATCGACTATTCAAGGTAACGTTACATAAGTCAATAATGGGTTTGAAACATCTACTGTTTGAGAAAGACTTACCACTGGACAATTTGACTCTGCTATATAGAATTTGATTTTATCTTACCAGTGGCACTATTCTGGCGCCCCCGACAAGGGGTCATAGTTGTGTCTCTTTTCATCACAGATCGTAACCGCCTATTCGAACTCGGTACCTCCCGATCCAAATGCCGAAGCTTTAATGACTGTGCCGTTTGGTCGATGGTGTAAATATTTTCAAAACAAATTTAAACGGTGAACTTTTGTTCCCTAAAATTTTTATAGGGATACATATATGATTTCTCTATTTAAGTTTGGGTTGAAAATATTTACATCAAATATGATCACATTAGTAGGCCAGAAAAGTATAATTTAGACAAAAATACTATGAAAACATTTTCCCAATCCTCCTATTCCTCCCGAATGGTGCTCCAGCAATTTATGAATCTATTTGGGTTTGACGTTGTTAAATTTCTTATCCATAGAAATAGATAGATTAGTTAAACTTGTTTAGCAAAATTCAGTAACCAAACCTTATTTTCTTTTAACTAAGTTTAACTAAATTTCGATTTATGGTTATAATTTAGTTTGCGGGCTACATTTGAATGAATATCTTCAATTTGAACATGCGAACCCTAACTATGACATTTCTGAGTTCATTTTCAATCTTTGGAATTTAAACTTGACCATGTTGCGTTGTGATTAAATTTAATTTGTAGGATGGATTTTTTATTTAAGTGTAAATTTTGACGCAAACCTGGCAATAGATCATTTTTAACCCATTTGTTTTCAAAATCATTATGTAGAGTAGAGATTTTATTTTAATAAGGTTTTTAGGATAAAATTAGGCTAACTGGAATTTTGAGTTCAGTAGAACATATTTTAAACCTAGTCCGATCAATTTAAAGTTAAATTTGATTTAAGGCAGGAATTAGAATTTATGAAATGATTTATCGCGAAGTTGTGGATTATTATCTTGTTTTTTGCCTAGTTACCTAATTTGAGTGAACATGACGTTTCCTTGCGAAGCTGCATTACTATTACATCTCTAATGTAGGCGTTATCTTGAATTTATTACACTACAAAACCAAATTATTTATTTAATTTACATTACGTCTTTGCCATCCCCTATTTGTATTACTTATTATGGTAGCTTCCAGCAAATTTAAAGGTATTTTCGGGGTGGTAAAATAAAACACAATTACAAATTTTACAATTTTATTTAATTCTGTTATCTGTTTTTGTCTTATTTACATGTGAAAGAATATATTAATTAATTAATTAATACTTTTGTTAATTTTTTTCTCCTTGTTTGTTGCTGCTACATTATCACCATATACGAGTAAATAATTTGTTTTTCACTCATACTTTTGAACAAAATTATTTTCATGATATGCGACATAATATTCCTTTAAATTTTGTTATTGTAGTTATTCAAGAAAATAAAATAATATAAAATAAAATTATATCTTGATAGTAGTACCCGATTGTGTTCAATTTGTACTTATAATTAATTTTATTCTTCATAAAACAAAAAACCTGACATTTTAAAATGAGTATTAATTTTCCTTTTATTACAAATTTTTATTATTTTCTAAATTTTAGTTTATTTAATTATTGATATATAAGACTTCCGATTGCTAAGCTATAAATTAGCATTTTATGTTTAAATTGCCATTGATTTTTGTTTACATTTAAATACTTTTATATATTTTCCAAAGCTGAAGATTTCGTCTCGCACTCTCATATTCTGCCATTCACAATTAATATTATTATTTTGTTTAATATATAAATTTTATAAAAAAACAATTCCAGTATTCTAATTTTTCCTAATTTTTAAAAAGATTGATTAGTTTTATTTTTATATTTAGATCAGCCTTCGCAATTTAGATATTACATAATAATATTATTTATTCTCTATTAGATTTTAGATTGTTTTATTAAAAAAATAGAAATTTTAGTTTTAAAAATTAAATCAGACATCTTGCTAAATATAATTTTTGTTAATACATAATATAAATATTTTAATTCTAACAGATACTGGGGTGGGGGGTACAAAGAAAATGGGTATACAGTTTTCATTTATAAATTGACACCAAATTAGCATTGCTATTTCTAAATTATCATTATTATTATTAGATGTGTTCCAGCTTCAAATTTTTTTCATTATCGTTGGCTGCTATCTATGCGGTCGCCAATTTGACTTTCTACGATATTTGCATAGTAGTACTTTTTTAAATGCTTGTCGAAACACTTTATTGAATATTGTGTAAAAAATTGGATTGACCATTGAGCTAGCATATCCTAACCAAGTTACAATGTCAAAGACACTTTGGCTTATTTTTGATTCACACTCTTGACACACCGTTGGTAAAAGATTGAGTACAAAAAATGGTGCCCATAATATAACAAATGTAAAAAATACTACACCTAAAACTTTGGTGGCTTTTTGTTCTAGACGGATAATGCGACCGTGACGCGATGAATTTCGCGATACTACACTCGAGTTACGCGAATGATGCGATCGTATTGTTGTGGTGCGCTGCAGCAGGCACGGTGATGATGGCACTTTTAATCCTTTATCGAATATACCATCATCCTTTATTGTGTTATTGTGATATTTTAATGTGGCCGATCTTCGCAACGGAGATGATGTCACTTGTATTTGAGCTTTGGATGGTGTTAATAATGATGTTTTGGTACCGCCAAAACTGGAACCGCGCCGCTGTTGATACCGGCGTGAATCCCATGTCACAATTGAATTTGTTTTTGAATAGCTTAGTTTTCTAATTGGTGATGTTGTCGGTAGCAATGATAAACTTTTCGACGATGATGTATTTGTAGTCGTTGAATTTGATGATACCGATATTGATAGCCGTTGATTCGCTTCATTACTATTATTATTATTATTGTTATTATTATTATTTAGGCACGTCGAATGTCGAAAGCTGGCCGGCGTTTGTATTATTTTCACTTCGGTGGGACGCATGGCTGTGTTTAAATGATTTGATTTATCACCAAAATATGGACATGTACACGGCGGTGGTAGTATTAAACTATCGGATTTCTCTTTTGCCGTTCGGCTCTCTTTTATTTCGTTGAGCAGCTCGTCTACGCGTTCCGATGAAATGTTTGTTGTCGGCGGCAAACTACTAAATCGTCGTCGTGGTAGCAACGAGTGGTCACTTGCTTTGATCTGCCAGTACTCACACGAAGCCCGCCTTTTTCTATGATTAATTTCGCATATTGAATGTGTGGGCGAACTATAAAATATTAATATTAAAATCAATAAATTAATAAAACCTTTGAGTTTGAGACTTTATTCACCTCTGTTCGATTGTTTTACTATTATTGTTGTTTAATGAATTCATAATTCGAGTCTCTTGTCGATTGTCCGTTGATGATGTTCTACGATGATGATGATGATGATGATAGTGGTGATGATGATGATGGTGATGCGGCGATAAAAATTCCGTTTTTGGTTCGGACACGACGTTTTCGAGACCGCGAGATAATTTAAGCATTTCGGCCCCAAATTGATGTAGAGCTGTCATTGTATTGGGAGGTTGTTCTGGTATGCTGTGTAATACAATTTAAAATAAAATCCATAAAAATATAAAAAAATTTCGTTGTTATTTGTTGTACATCAAATAAAAAAGTTTTACGATGGAAAATTTATTCAACATAAAATGTAATTATTGATTTCCTGTCGATGATGTTATTAAACTTAGCTAATTTATATTAATTTTTTTTAATGTTTACCTGGAATCAGGTAGCCACAATTCATGCGTATCAAGTGTCGATAACTCTGTATCGGTGGATGCGCCTGAATGCGGATGGTTTGGTATTAATGATGTACTAGTTTTTAGTAGCTTTTTCCAAGTACATCTCCTTTCTGAAATTATAATTCAAATTTGTATATACAATTTAAAAATATTATATGTTTGTATTACCTAACGCGGGGGTATGTCCTAGCCATCCACTAGCCCATCCACCGGTATGCGGTGGACCTCCTAAATTTTGCCGTTGCCTCGCCAACAACCGGATTGTCAAATAATATGTTAGTAGCATTACGCCTAACGGTATATAAAAACAAACTATTGAACCTACTAATTTATAAACAGGATCAGGTATTTGACACGTCCCATCCACTAGAACTGAAGCGTGGTCCTTTTTATACACACGAAACAAAAACAAAGTTAATAATAGATTATTGAAATAAAGAAATGGATGAATAAAAAAAAATCTAATTTATTTAAAAGATTTTCTTATAGGATTAAGCGTATAAGGTGTCTAAAATAAGAAAAGGCAAAAGCAAAAAAAAATTCTGCTTGGAATTTTAATGAGAATGATTTTTTTTTACCTTTGAATACATTAAACTTAAAGGCAAACTCATTGCGATTGATAATAGCCAAACGAATACGATTTTTAGTGTGACACGGCGTCTTGTTTTATTACGGCCAAATCGCATCGGGTAGCGTAGTGATAAATAACGATCAACTGATATGGTACATAAATGCATAATACTTGCGGTACAAAATAATACATCCAAACATATCCAGACTAGACAGTGCTCCGATTGTAGTGGAAAATAACCTGGAATGAAAAAAGTTTTTAATTTTTTATTTGGCTTTGTAAAAATATTATAATTTAATTGATTAATGTTGGTAGAAAATGTTTGCTTTGGGATTAGAAAAAAATCACTTTCAATTCGACGTTTAATCGATATTAATCTATCCATCGGATAATCAATTCAGGTTAAAATTTAAGATTTTACACCTTTTTTAGTAAGATTTCAATGAGTTTCGTTATTGAATGTTCAATATCGCTCAAACATCAAATCTTAATTTTAGATATACATCCTACAATATTATTTTACTAAAACTGAGCAGAAAGGTTATTAGCCACTTCTACAGTCTCATCAACTGAAGACTGTTGATTGAAAACGGTTGTTTAAAGAAATAAAAACAACAGGAAGACAATATTTTAGACTCCAGAAGTTGATAGCCTTCAATTCTTACTTGCTGGTTAATAGTTTTATGATTAGTTTGATTCTCCTTTAAACATTCTTAGATTATGTTCGTTTTTGTTAAAATCTAAAATCTTAAACCTATTAAGTATGTTACTGCTACCTTAAGAAGCTAGCAGTAACATACTTAATAGGTTTAATTTAACGTTTGAATTTAGGGCCAATATTGATTAGATCAGGACACTATTTTAAACTTCAGTCCTGCTTGTGCTAGTTGTCTATATCTTTTCGCAAGACTAACAGATGAATGAAAGGCTAGTAAATTATCAAAGTTTAGTTTCATTTTGTTACTATCAGGGGGATTACTTTACGATTCCTATATAAAGGGTGTGGTAACTTTTAGTTCGTTTTAAAAAGTGGCTGTGTGAGTAATGGCGCCGTCCTATTGAAACCAAATATCGGCTAAGTCTTCCTCTTCAATCGTAGGGAATAAGAAGTCAGTTAACATGGCACGATAACGGTTGCCATTGGCTGTTAGAGCGGCTCCTTGCTAATTTTCGAAGATGTCCCTATGATGCCTTTGTATTATATTTCACACCAAACAGTCACTCGTTTTGGGTGTATTGGCTTCTCAATTGTTACTTGTGGGTTTTCTGTGCCCCAAATATGGCAATTTAGCTTGTTCACATAAACGCCGAGGGGAAAATGAACTTCATCGGAAAAGATGAATGCACGATGATTCCAACCGAGAATTGGCCCGTATATCCGCAAAAAACCACTAGCTCAAAAACGAATCAAAAAATGTCGAATCCTCTTCATTACTAATATATATTATTGAACTAAAAATAGTCCATTAAAATTTGTAAATTTGCTACTACCGAATAAGAATTCCAAACGTAATTTCCAGGTTGCTAAAATATTATTTCAAACAATTTACTTTATATCAAAACTAGACACCACTAAATAAAATTTCAGTAGTCATACATTTGAAATTCGTGTCAAAGTTCCGAATTCTTGTAAAATAACTTTCATATCGGACTATAAAGTAATCCCCAGATCTGGTTTGTTCTAGCAAAACCAATAAATCAGGGCGGCATATACTTTTGGTTTGTATGGTTAAATTTTTGCGTTATACTTTTCCAGGTTGACCTGTAAGAGTCCTACCAAATAAGCGTAGCAAATTGGGAACCTTCTCATAAAACTCGATTATTCATTGTTGATTATAAGGCCGACATAGCAAAATTGTTCAATATAATAAAAAAATCTAATTTTTTTAATATTAATAAAATGAGCCGTATAAAAGATAAGCTTCAGCTATACATATTTCGTATGTGTGCCACAAGAGTCCATTTTTGTGTATGCTATAAATTTTTTGATAAATTTGCCTCCCTTTACACATGCCACATTTATTTTACGGTTTCAAAATTTATCATTTCATAATTTATTCAATTTAAACAAAAAAATTTTAAGTAATATTTTATAAAATTAATTTTTTTTTATTATTATTATTTTTCTATTTGTGTATTTTTATATCAAAGTAAGTAATCTTTTTAATCCTTTTAGGTTGAAAGGTTGAAAGATTTGTATTTGATGCACGTGAATATTAATTTTGTGTGTGTGTTGCTGTTCTATTATTTAAAATATAAATCTTGAAGATTTGAAGGTTTTTTAAATAATTTTTTTTTGTTATTTAATAGTGTGCAGTCGTGTATACTGTGGTCCTGAATTTTCTTGATTGGAAAAATTTGTTTTAGAATAAAAATGAAATGTAATTTCGGGAGAGGCGTGTATTATAAACCGAAGGCCACAAACAATTTATGTTGGAGTATAGCCAAACAAATAATAAATTATTTTAAAGAATACAATTAATGAGGCCAATAATTAAATTTGAGTAAACATTTTGTGGTAGGAAACTTTGACTTCAAAATTATTAAATCAACATCTTAAATACAAGTAGTATATATGACAACTATTTTTGCGAAAATAAAAGGTTTTATCACCGTAGACACCATTGGCCGTAGTGGTCTCAGGATGATTTTTTATTTTTTATATACAACATTTTTAAAATGGATATAGTTTATTGGGCATGTACTCGTATGTGAAAAATAATTATGCACCAAAAATAATTTTTTGATTACAATTCTCATTTCTTTCAAACGAAATGTGTAATTTTTTTAACGAACGAACAAAAATAATTATGTTGGTAAAAATATTAATAAATAGGCAGGCACCAAACATTTTGATGCCCAATTTTTTGTTTATATAAATTTATTTTAGTATTGTTCAATCCAATTTTCCCTTTTGAAATAAATGCCCTCATTATAATTTTAATGTTTTCTATACTCTTTTTTCAAAGTTTTTTCTCCTAATTATTTTCGGTAATTTTGTTGTTGTTTGAATGTATATATAAAACATAATATAATGTTATATAATTAAAATTAAAAGGTTATACCGCATACATTTCTCTTGCCGATGCTTTTCCCCAAACAACCCACACAAAGAAATCAAAAATACGAAATAACTATAGAAATAACTCTTTTACTATTTTATAAAATAAATTTTTCACCAATTTCCAAAGAGAACAGGATATTGTCAAAATCAGGAATATATACATACAATAGATACATAGGAATATGGAATGTTTATTTTTATATTTTTTTTAATGTTTTGGATACTTTAAGATGATTTTCGGCCATATATGTTTATATAGTTATCAGGTCTATATTTTTTATGTTTATGATATGTTTTTAGGAAGATTATTCGTGGCCTTTATTGGGTGTGTAGTCCATAAAATAGATTTCACCCGCTCGTAAAAAAACGTATTCAGGATAATTTCATCCAGGGTATAATTTGAAAGATGTAATAAAACTTTTTTTATTAATATTGGTGTGCGGTAAAATCTTAAGAAAGTGCCCGTGTCGAATGTTGGTATATTTGGGCAAAATATATTTAAGCTGCTTATCTCGAGGTCTTCTGTATTATATATACAAAAACAAATTCAATTCTAGATAAATAAATAATAATAATTAATATGGTCTAAAAAATATAACAAAAGTAAAATAATTTGCCAGAGATCGGAGTTATTTGTTTAAATGAGAAGTTACTTTATTTTTTAAGTTGAAAAGTTTTTTGTTTTTTTTATTTACAAATGTCAACCCTTTGATTTTTCTTCTTTGTCGCACATAAAAAAGTTTGGTCAGTAGAATTATAAAAAAAAAATTTACAAGGGAAAATTTGCAAATCAAATTATACGGATTTAAGTGGAAAGTGTGGTTAGCATATAATTTTATGGAATAATAAAAATGCTCAGGTGTTTTATAAGTTTTAAGATTAAGTTATTATGTTTGTTGTAATTTGTGATAATTCGTTTTAATGTGCTTGCTCAACATAATTTATGTCAGTTTGGCTGGAGCATAATATACATTTTTCCGATTGCTAATGATACAATAACAACGTTATACCAAGAATATTATAATAAGTATAAATACGAAATCAATTTTCTACGAAATTATTTATCTATCAACCGTTTATTGAAATCCAAATCCCTTGGAGCTTTTTGTTCATTGAATGCCAGTAGAAAGAGGAATATGCAAATTTTAGAATTGGCAGACCCTTTTCAACGTTTTTTTTATAATTTTTATTGAAAGAAATTGATTACCTGAAATAGTTTGCATTTTCTTATTATTGTGTGATGTATACAAAAAAATTATTTTTGGCTGGAAAATGCCAACAATACTAGATAGGTAGTATTAATCTTATTATATATGGTTTAATGACTTTTGTTGTTGTGTGTCGAAATGATTTATTTTATTTGATCTAGAAAAGTCCAAATTTTATTTTGGGGATTTAACAAGTTATTTCAATTCGATATGCCCTATTTAAATAATACCGCATACATAACATATAAATTACCGTGTGTACACGATTATATATATCTTTCGGGAACCATCATTTATATCTTCTGTATATATGCGAAATGAATTGTGTATCTAATGGAAAATGTGCGATGTTTATACATACACACCGCACAACGTATATAGATTTGTGCGGATATAATTTATATAACACACATGACAAAAAAAAATACAATTTTCCAAATTAATGTTCAACAAAAAAAAGTGACATGATATAAAAAATGTGAAAAACTGGAAAAATATCGTGTATGCCACCGCGCGCGCACTTTAGATATGTACAGCAGTTAATTTTGTTTTAAATATTTAGAACTGCGATAAAACCGGATAATTGTAAAAACCAACACGTTTTAATAAAATGCCAAACATAAAAATGTAATTGAAACATTTAAGATATAGTGTAATGTATTAAATTAACCGAATTGACATGTACATTGTACGTACACATATACTCCCACACATAAATCATTAAGTGAATATATGAAGTTTATTGTTTAATTAAAAATACATAAAAACAAATTAATTGGTTTTTTTGGGGGGGGGGGGAGGAGGGGAATTTATGACCGATTTCATGTGAACGTTGGTCATTGACTATCTGTCATGTCAAGACAGTCGTGAGAAAATTGGTTGAACGTGAGACTCATAACAAAATATATCGCACGTATTATCACAATTTTTAACTGACACGATATAATTTTTTTATGATATCAATGTGTATGTGTTTTTTATTGTTGTTTAATGGTACGAAGACGAACTATTGAATGCCTGGCGAGTTTTGATTTGTTTTTTGTTGAGATCATTATTTGTTTCCTGTGTATTAAATTTGATGCCAATTGCTGCTGTCCCATTCAATTTGATTTTTATTGTATTAAATTTGTTCACAGGATTTGGTTAAGCCCCATAATTATAACAATTTAGCACCCACTAAAGTACCCACTTTTGAATATGTTTCTTATCGTATATATTTGTTAAGCGATAATGCTCCTGCAACCCATACGCGTTTGGAACACTCTTTAAAATATATCTAAAAAATGTTTTTCTATTTTTACTAGACTCGCACTGAACTAAAAGTTTTCTTATTAAATGTATAAAATAAACTATTTTATATGCGTGGGGCCTAAACTTTTTGAAAGCAAAATTAATTTTTTTTTCAAAAGAATTGAATTTTCAATTAAAATCTTAATTACTTCAAAGGAAAAATGATTTATAATGTATTGGCGCCTTAATTAAAATTGAAAACATATTATAGGCATGAAAAAAGAAAACTTTGTAATAATATAAATAAGTGCTCAAAAATATACCAAACTTTTTTATTTCTTCTTTTAAAATAATTGTATATTTGATCATAAATTTATTACAAAAAGGTAATTTTTCGACGCCGATGTTCGTTGTCTAATAATTTTTTTGTTAAAGAAAATGTTCCAAATTTATTATATGTGTTTGGTTCGAAAAAATTAATTTTAATAATTAGTGCACATAATTGTTGCCGATTTATTAGTTTTTGTACACCAAATTATAATTATTTAACACCCGTAAAAATCTAAAATACCTCTAACGAATTGTGAGAATGTTTTTTTTAGTAATCAGCGAGTAGAAGAAATTAATTTTACTGATTCGTGCACATATAATTGTAAGCTGATTTATTATCAACATTTTGTACAGACAATTTTAATTTCTAACACCCTTAAACATTTTTAATATATCACCTGAAAGATCAAAAATAATATTTGGTGGTCAAATTTCGTTTTTAAAGTTAAGTTGAGTTGTAACTGATTGGCACCATAATTAATAATTAGAAACATAATAAAAATACGTCTGCTTCCCAGATTGTTTAGTTGATTCTAATTTATCGATCTAGTGCCAATATCTGTTACAAAATATTTTTATTTGTTACATAATTTTAATTTGATTACAAATTTTTAATTTTGATGCCAATGTTCGTTACAAAACATTTTTTCTTATTTTCCGAAAAAAATAGTATTCACTTCGCCAAAATTATTATAGTTTGTCCGAAAACATAGATTTTTCTTTGGTGCTCATATAGTTGTGTGGTATTTTAGTCTTTAGTACACTAAATTTGAATCATTTTTGACCTCGATATCTGCCGTTTTTAAATTTATGAGTTTTTAATAATGATTCATCATCACCTTCTTGTACATAATGACAATTTGATATTCAATTATAACTTAGTTTCAATCAAACAACATACTATGGTGGAAACTGAAAACCCTAAAAGTGTCACTGCTTTTGAAAATTTTAATATTTCCATTTGACTAGACAAAACATCATGAATACGAAGATGATCCATACGGTAAAGACATATAAATTGAAATTCAAATTCCTCTCTATATCCGTATTTATTTAAACTTTAACCACCATACACAATCAAATATGTCACACACGTCCCGGGGCCAACAAAATACTAAAATATTTAAAATTATTATACACACACTGTAATATGACCGATGTATAAAAGTTCTCGTAAAGTTTATTTTTAAATTTCACATATGTGCTTACATATTTTGATAGGGTTTTTGGCTATAGACGCGTACACACACCGGATATTAATGTTGAATTTTCAATTTCCTTAACATTTTCTTAGGCGATTGTTGAGAATGTATTATACGAATAAGGACCTTTTTTCATTTCTCTCTTTCTCAATATTATGTATTTTACATATTACCAAATGTATGCTTTATATTGCTAACACATATGTTGTGTAAGAAAACGTATAAATACATAAAATCGAATAAGCGAGTAAAACGTTTTTCAAGAAACACTTAATGTTTAATATGTACTAATTATCCATTTTAAGTTTTCCCATTTACTTCTATTCAACACCAACAGAAAAAAGGTTAAATTTTCATGTATAAAAAGACTATGGTGTAGAAGCAGCATATAAATTTCCACAGATGATTTAAACAACCAAATTATTCCTATTTTATTTGGTGATAAATCTAATTCATTGATTTTTTTTGTTGCTGTACAAAGCGTCATCATCGTCATTGTGCACACACCACACATATTCAGAAAAAAAAAATGTAATTCAACAATTGTCATCTGTATACACAAAACACGGATGTGGGTTATATCAGCTTAAAGGAAAACATTTTTCAAAATCGTTTTGTTATGTATTACGATTACGTGTTTTGAAATACTTTTATCCTTTTTTCCGCAAAATACAAAATTTGAATTTCAATTGATAAAGGCACCTCCCGATTGAATCTTATCACGCACAAAAAGAAGAAAATCACCCACCTTCATTTTGAGAAACTAGCAAAAAAATCTATGAATATTTTTTTAAAGATTATTACGCCATATGAAAATTAGGTAGGACCGTATACAATTTAAACGTAACTAAATCTAAATAAAATGTTTCCTTAAAAAATTATAAATAATTGGAAAAGTTTCGTCATTTTTAAACCACAAACCTCCTACACACGCTTTGCGTTTATAGATCGTCCCCGTAAACTAAAATTACATTTTTATTTGTTGATTTTCTATTTTATATTAGTAATTTTGAATTTAATAAGAGTATTATCTGTATCTCTATACTCGTATATAGGGAGAAACTTCTTAAAGAATAGAAATAAAACAAAAATAATAGTAATAAAAAAACTCTTGATGATCCTTTCATGAGCAAATATTGAACTAAGGTCAAAGTTAAATAAATTGAAAGAATGGTAAAAAAATGAATTTTGATAGAATGTTTACATTTGAAATTTTCTTCAGTTTCTCCATTTTTATTAGTTTCCTATTTCGATTTACGCTTTGTTATCCCATCTTGATTAAATTAAACAAACTATACTAATTTTATTGATGAATTGAACTGTGTACGCTTTCTAGGAGATTTGTATCATTGAGATTTAATTTTGAATATCTGAAAAACTATCTTTTTGCTGTTTATTGTCTACGTTTTTCGTTTGTTTTTTATTCGACTTTAAAAACTATTTTCGAGTTGCGGTCATTACATGAAGAGAAATGGTAATTGTTAGAAATTAAAATTTAATTAAAAACGAAATGGTCTTTTTAGAAGTTTTCTCGAAATTGTAAAATTAAAAATGATTGTTTTTAAAGTAACAATGTAGATTGGAAAGTTTTGTTATAATAAATTTTCAAAAAATAAAAACATGTGACGATCTGACGAGTTGATTAAATATTTTAAAGTCACATTTTCAATTAATTAATGTCTGTTGAATTTCTAGGGTTCAGTTTTATTTGAACAAGTAAATTGAATTCTGAAGAACATTCAAATTTGTAAATAGAAATCAATATATTTTTCCCTCGATTTACGTATACAAGATTTACTCAGATTGATGTCCCTGACAGAGTGACAGATAAGAAAGAACTTTTCGAAATAATCCTCTTCTCGTTTTCTCATCAATAGGGCTTAGATATATTTCCTTTATCTACGTTATTCGTTGAATCAATTTTTAGAATAGATAGTGTATGTATAACCTAAAATTGACAGGGCATATAATGCGCGGTTTTCCATCAAGTCAGATCACAAGATGTTTTTTTTTAATCTAGTAATTTTTCTTTCATAATTTATATTCTTGTTTGGAGGATTGTAGCCCTTTGGCTAGTCCCCTTTACAGTTTTATTATATTTGGAGTCGATCCAGATTAGGTCTAGTAGATCAAGAGGTTTCTTTCTTCACGTTGCATGTGTTTTCTCGCGCATTTGCTTATTTCTTCACTGAAGAAATTCATCTTCAGATCTCTATGGAGGTGCATTAACTATTCCACGTAGAACTTTGCTTTGGTATGACTGGATGATATTGACATTGGTTTTATCTTGAGCTGAACACCGCAAGTATACAAATGTTTTAGAATTTGCCGATATTAGTTAAGAATGTCTTTCTAAGAGCCAATCCATTTTCTTGAACATTAAATGTTCAACTCTTCGTTTTTCTTTTTCACTTGCTCTTTACTTTTTAGTTTCGCGTCTATAGTCATGCCTAGATATTTTGCCGTGTTTGCATACGGAATTTGCTTGAGAGTTCAGTTCTATTGGTATTCAGTTGACCTTTTTGCTATGTTAGCCTCCTCTATCGTTTGCAGGTCCGAGGTTTATAGAACATCTAAAGTTGGTCCCAGAACGCTACTTTGTGGTACTCCTGGTAGTATTTTCTTTATTTCTGAATATTCGCCATCTAATTTAACACGAAAGTAGCGGGGTCATATGTACGATTTTAATATTTCATAAAACTGCTTTGGTGAGTCTCTTTGTAATTTATATTCCTAGCCTTTATGTCATACTCTATCGTAGGCCTGTATTACATCCAAGAAGATACTTGAATATTCTTTCTTATTTTCAAGTACATCTTCAATTATGTTTGTAATTCGATGTACTTATTTATTGTTGAATAATTTTCTCTGAAGCCAAATTGATGTGGATAAACACGATTTATTTCTTCTATTATTGGTTTGAGTCTCTTGAGGGGTACTTTCTCGAATATTTTTAAAATTATTGGGAGTAAGGAAATCGGCCTATACGAACTCTTGTCATAGGTATCATGATTACTTCTACGACCATTTATTTGGAACGTGAAGTCTGAATACTGCATTCATTATTTTGAGTTGTTTACGTACTCCTTTTCAGGAAGAGCTTTTACTATTTGTCCTGTAATTAAGTCATATCCTGAAAATTACTTTACAGTTGGGTTAAGATTGATTTCCTCTTTTAATTCTTGTAATGTGACATGATGTTTATTGTACTTTCCAGTTTTTACTGGTGGTATGTTTTCCTCTGCTGTATGTCTAGATGGAGACTGGAACGTGTTCTCGAGATGAGTTGCAAACAACGAAGCTATTTGCTTTGTACTTATAGCCCATGTCCCATCTTCATTTTTAACTGCAAGAATTTGTAGTTTAGGTCGTTTTAAACTTGTTGTCGCTTAGCAAAGGGAATGCTCTGTATCTTTTTCCCCAGTAAGGCCACTTAGGTATTTATAAATGGATTCGTTCTTGATTTCTTGGGATTAGAAACTTCAGTTTATTGGACACAAATTTAGAATTTTTTTTATATTCTGGTGCTCGACTTCTTTGCCAGGCTTTCTTGCTTTTCGTTTTGCTGCAACTGGTTCTCTAACTTCCAGAGGATAAAATAGCATTTCGGTGCATTTCCTTTGAACTTGATGGGGTACTGTTCCACGCCGCTTCTTATATACTGTTGTTGAGTTGTTCTAGTTTTTCTACTAGCTGTATCGGATTTTTAATAGGTACTTGAAGATCAGTATTATCCTTATCTAGTTTCTGGATTTTTTCCCAGCACGTTTTGTTATTAGTTGACCAAGGTGGACTAGGTTTCTCCACAATCTTTGCATTGATTGTCATAATAACATCCGTGTGATCCGGCATAAGCCCCCTCTTAGGCGTGTCGTTTCATACGACGCGACAATTGTCGTGTCACTTCGTCTATCAAACTTTGTTCTCTTAGTCGACTGAGGTGATGTGACAAATATAAATCAAATCGTATCAGAATAAATAATCTTAAACTTACATTTTAACCCCTATATGCTTGCATCACTTAAAAAATTCGCACGACTACAATTGACAGCTGACATGAAATTTTTTACGACTCACTGAAAGAGAATATGAAAAAATGATTGTCGTAAGAAACGACAACAGGTGACACGACTAAGAGAATAGGGGTGTTCAATAAGTTGGTTGATCTTCATAATGAAAATTACAACTGCATAGTCTTCCTGCTGCAAACAGTCTCTTTCTTTTTTGAGAGGTGACTCTTGATCCCCTGTAGGTAGTTTTTGCATTAAAAACACCTTCGATTATGAAACTTGATTCAAGTGATTTAAATAATGTGTAATAATTTTCCTTAATTAAATTATATCGATGGGGGGCGGTGTCACACTATATTCTTTGTCATTATTTGTAAATACTTTTAAGGTGACTACTTACATACATTTCTCTTCAATTTTAATATCTATAAAGTGTTTAATGGTTTCTTTTATAACCACCGACGATCATCCTCTTGCCCTTCCCGCTGAATAAATGGCGTAGTAACAGCTGTATCCATATATTTTAAGATATGAAGTTGAAGCAATATTTAGGAACATTTATAATTCTAGAATATGTTGCATTAGCCCACTTGCATTCCATTTTATTTGTGGTTGCTTACATAATCAAAGCACCATTTTTCGAACAACATTTGATCTAAGATTACTTCATCGTGCGCATCGCCTAAACTATATATCTTTCAGACTCAATGATTGTAACCTATTTCCTATACGTCACCAACTGTACTTTACGTGAACCAATAAATTGTCTTCGTGACCTCTAGATACCGGGGAAACTACCCGGATATACATGAAAAAATGACCTGAGCACATAAGTTTAACGTCAAAGTAAATGTTCGAATTCCGTGCCTAAGTTAAGTATCAATTGTTTCTGCCGTTTATCTGTTCTATATAAGGCAGGTGGTATTGTATTATGATTACGGTTAGGAGAGTTAAGATAAAGATTGTCAGTCTTTCAAACTTAAGTGAAATCATATACACTTTAAATGTTAAAAGAATTTGAATTTTCCTTTTAAAAAGAGACGACTTCCTACTTCCGATCTAGATGCTCTGGATACATTTAAAGAACAAAATTATAATTCTGTATTATAAGAGTTAATTTCTTATCGCTTATTTATTATTTTTAATAATACAGTCTAGTCGTGCGAAAATCAATTAAACACTCAAGCTTTACATTTTACACGAAAATCACTCATATTTGTTACAAAATGTGGAAGCAAATTAGCTCAAGCAACCCTAGATTCTACTCATTTTTTTTCAGCAATCGTAAATTCGTTCAGTGACAAAGCATGTGCATATAAGTAGGTAAAATATAGTATAGAAAGAAATTTTCCAATTTGGTTCTTTTCAAATTTTACTGTATCTATCAACGAAAGTGCCAGATAAATCTGCTATGAAAAATGTAAAACTTCACATTGCTGCCATCTAGCAATTCTATTTTTAGCTTGCAAAATTAAATGTAAAATTTGTATAGAAAATTTATTTTATCTCGACTAGCATACCGCCCATGTTAACTTTTTAAAATTTTCTTCATATATTCAGAATTTAATTTTTTTACGTATTAAATACAAGTTAAACGTTTTACTCTAACTATTCAACTGGGATCATTCCCTAATTAGCTAATTTCACACTTAGGCCGGATTCATACTTTTGTTACTTCGTTCATTCATTCATTCAAACAATTTTTTCGACCAACCAAAAAATCCTCATTTTGGAGTAATATGATGGTCGAAAAAATTGTTCGAATGAATGAATGATAGATTTTACATATCACGGTTCTGGTAAAGCTCAAATCTTTCCAGAGTGAACATTCTTTGTCTTTATTGTGTTAGGTTTACCTCTAACGAACATGAATTGTCGGACAATTTGCATCTACCGTTTTCTTGAAGAACGTTTGCAATCCAGTTGAACAATGAATTGTTCTAGAACTAATGATTAAATGGCTAAATCCAATCAGCATCTCACAAGAGATATAATTTTTAGCAGTAAATGCCGGGGCACCAACATTCCTAATATTTTTTTATCTTTCATAAATTATCTTTCCACACAAAAGCTTACAAGAGAGTTAGTTTTGTAAATATTATTTTACACCGCCAATGCTTACAATGGTGTGTGGTTCAAACTATCCGAAAACACTAATACCTAATGTCTTAAAAATGTCATGTTTTAATAGCATTTTAAAAACGTGTGTGAGTGACCTTTTGTATCTCATTACTTTTTGCAATCGATTATAAATTTTCCACATGATCTTAATACAAACAACTTAACATGAAATTGTTTCCCCATGAATGTATTTCTAATTTGGAAAAACTTTTTTCAAAATTAAATGATATAACTATATAACGTCGTTGATTAATGCGTTGTCGTGAACTAATTTGCTCTAGTTAATTTTCCAAGTCAAAGCACACACCTTAAAAATAATTAAGAAAATTAACGATTTCATTATTCTCTTGTGAAATTTAAATCAATCATTAAGAATAATTAAACCATTATTTAAAAATTGTTTTATCTAACATAACTAATTTTTTTTAACTCTTGTATAGAAAATAGCGAAAGGTTAAAACATTTTAGCGTTATAATATTATCATCATCTTGGCATAATAATATTTTATTCAAAAATTTCATAAATCTCGATTTTCTTTTTTGGGAGGAATCGGAGAGGAGGAAAGAATTTTTCTTTCGAATAAATTTTTGTTGAAAAATCAAAAAATTTAATTTATAAGAAAATAATATTAGATTTATTGTTAGATTTCCATGTAAACCGCACACTATTGAAATTTAATATAGTTAATGTCGGTATAAAAATTGGATTATTCGTTTAAGTATTTATTCACTTAGTTGAATTTTCATTTTAATCAATGCATATTATATACGTATGGTTACTTGGTAAAAAAATCAATACATATATAAATAAATATGTAGACGTATTTTTCTATGTAGATCTCGAAATCGATGCAGCTTTTTATGTGTATTTTTGGTTTCTGTTTAACTTTTCCTTTGGGAGTAAAATAGCAAGTCATAAAAATTGGGGGCTGAGGTAAACGAAATTTGAATATCAAGTTTAATATTTCCAATTTTTTTGTTGGCTTTAATTTTTTAAAGAGGAAATCTTAAAGCATACAGATTTAATGTAGCGATCTTATAGTAATGATAAGCCTTTCGTCAGTTTGCTAAACATATGCCAACCGTCGTCATGACTGATTTATTTTCTTAACCTGTGCTGACGTCAACATTTCTTTTGATTTCTTTACATGATAACTACTCTTAAATAATACGTTGTTAGATGTTTAGAACTAAATTGTCGTGTCCTAAGAGATTTTAATACCAGCGCTTGGAATATTTTGTGATACTGGGGATCAGTGCAATTTTCCATTTGTCTTGCTTGTTTTATTTATTTTTCTAAATAAAAAACAAATCAAGTAGGAAGCTAATATAATATAAAATAACAAAACCTTGAGAAATTTAAACACTTGATTGTGTGGCATATGAAAAAACATAATATAGGGTGTGAAACGTTTTTCTTAGATTTTCATTTGTTATTTTTTAAGATAAAATTTTATATCATTTCGTTTCTACTAAATACATTTATAGCATATGTATATTAAATTTAATTGTTTTCCTTTATAGGGAAATTCCCCATTTTTATTCGCTCACATTTTGTCGTTTCGGTAATAAACAATATTTAATTAGATATCGTCATTAAATTGATTTAATATAAATAAAAAGAAAATTAATAATAATTTTGCGCCATGTCATTAAAAAATAACAAAAAGTAACTAATTCAACACAAAATTCTCTGATGGGAATTCACATGGAAATTTTCGTTTATCTAAAAAATAAAGGATAATAAAAAATATATCGTATATATTATAAAATTATGGTATGCCATCAGCAAGGTGGATGTACATTTTTGCTGGGCTTGATATGCAAATATATTACATTAATATTTTTTTTATACGTTACAAGAGGAATTAACTAATACGAGATGATTTATTCACGTATACAGCAACAAGGTATTATGTTCTTATAAATAGAACACTCAAATTTTTGTATTATGTGAACAAAAAAAAAACTGACATCATCCATCCAGTATTGTGTTGTGTTCGGAAACACATTTACCATTTTATCCTTTTTTGCCTTTTCTCTCCGTATATATGGAATGTCGTACATATAAAAATTCAATTGTCCTGCAAAAAAAAATTGTATCATTTCGAGTGTTTCATTTGTGCTTCAGGGTACTCGTGTATGACATGAAATATATTTACAATATGAATAAATATATTTAAACTTCTCGAGAAATGAAGTGAATTTATTTGAGAAGTCCAGTAAATAAAATCATTCTTACATAACAAATAATGAGGTACAGTTTTTTGGTTGTTTCTAGATAATATGAAATAATTAGTATGAAATTTCGGTTCAAATAAGAAATATTATTTTGCTTTGTATAAATAAATTAATATTAGTTTTCTATAGTTACGTGAAATATATAGTCGTTCTTCAACTTAAAAAGCGATTTCTTAGAACAATTCAAAAAGTAAGTTCTCGGAAGGACCTATAATTTAATTATAATCTGAGTTAATAAGCACCTATGTAGTTAGACATGCATTGAAAATTTAGAAATGTATTGAAATAATTTTTTTGAGTTTTCGTAATATAAATATAAATTCAAGGGCTATTTATTCTTTATGGAGCAATCTAACTTTATTCAAAACGAATGAAACGAAAATGAGCCCGGAAAATTCTCATTACCACCTCTAAATACACAGTATAGAAAATTTAAAACTACGATATCCAGAATTTATCTAAATTAAAACTACTCAAACCAGTAAGATCGTTTTGGATTGCGAGAACAAAGAATCGTGCCTATCTTTTAGATATGGAAATGGCTCTTGATTTATTTGATTGCGTCAATCTAAAGCTAACATTTGCCCATAGTGGAATTTTCCGACTAACTCTGCGATATCTAGACTAAACTAAAACTACTCAAACCAGTAAAATCGATTTGAATTACGAGATTGCAAAGTAATAATATCACTACTTTTTGTTTGGAAATGGCGTTTAACAGTTATTATCCTAAGGCTATCATTTTAACGTAATTGAATTTTCTTATACAGACTACGATTTATTTTCTAAATTATTATTTTTTAGTTTTTTTTTGTATTATCCCTGCAGTCTGTTCGGGGGCGAAGGCTCTCCCAACTCTTTCGTGATTTTGCTTTTTCCGTCGTTACTTTTACGCCAGTGTCGGCCAATTCGAGGACGTACGGTTATAGGTCCAATTTTATCACCAGCCTATACTGGCATTGGCATGGAAGATGGGTCGGCCCATGAGTTTTGCACTCCGACAGGGGGTCATAGATGTGTTCCATTTCATCTCGTAATCTGTTGATGAAAATTACCTTTGCATCCTGCCTCTATCGGGATTCGAACCCGTTACCTTCCGATCCAAACGCCAAAGCTTTAACCACCGTGCCATTTGGTCAGTTTTCTAAATTATTTATATCAATGAAATCCACTAAAACAACTTACAAAAATTCATTTTGGTAACTTTTTCGTGTTTCATTTTTAGTTAATTTTAAAAAAAATGTAAATATCTATATAGTAAATGTTTAGTTTAAATATAAAATTTAAATTTTATCTTTTTAAATTAATTTATTGAACTCAATTAAATGACTTAATGTGTTTTATTATGTTTTCTTAAGATTATTTCTTACTCTTTCTGTTGCTACCGTTTCTGCAAAATAAAAAATATGCCGCCTATTTTCGTTTCTTTCTATTACAATATAGTTATTTCGCCCAAATTTTGATTTAACAAAGTAATTACTAATCCATGTTCAGTATTAAAAAATTCTTATTGGATTTGGATTTTTTTTTTGGGTCAAACTTCACATTTGTCAAAATGACCATATTTTGGAATTCCTCTTTAGACTGCCAAATAAAAATGTGGTTATGTATTTCAGAAATTCGTTAGTTTGGAATTCAAAGCCGCAAGCCGAACTTAATCAAAATGTAATGTTGATTTCCCCGTTCAATTAAATTGGCCATTTTTGCCAAATCGAAACTTTAACTGATATTTATTTCACCAAATATACCGAATCTATCGTAATTCATTAGCAAAATAGAATCTGAAAAGTTCTCATTCATAGGTTCAATGAATCTCACTCCGACACAGAATTAAAACGGGTCAATTCTTATAAAATAACTTAGTTATATTGAAAACAATTATCTGTTTAGCTTTATTACAAAGTATTCTAATTTCATTTCAAGTTGATTAGGAAATATCAAGAACGAAATATGACTTACATGGATTTTTGTGTGGGAATTTACATTCGACTGTCTGATATTTTGTCAGGTATGCCAATTCGAGAAAATGCTCCTACAATAGCTCCATTGATACTCTATTTTGACCTTGAGAACAAATTTCATGGTTATTTCAAGATAGAGGTAAAAGAGCTTTATTGTTTTAAATCAACCGCCTTTTACCTTGCTTAAGCACTTCTTTTCGAATTTAAAATATTTTGAAGAACGTTTAATCTATGAGACTGAAAAACTACAACCAAGCTCTTGCAGGGTTCTTTTGTAAACGGTTTATGTGGTCCATTCGTAAAACAATTTGTAATTGACCTGAAAATGGATCAAATGTCAAAAATAAATTTAAATCTGTTTTCAATTCGGTCGTGTATAGGTTTTATAATTCCTGATTATGTAATGAGGTTCGAAAACCAAATTTTAATGTTGGATTATGGATAGAGTTTTAAACATCGCAGATTTTGAGAAAAGCGGGAAGTTATAGTAATTTTGTTGATTTTTTTTAATATACATAGATTAAACAGTACTAAATTATAGTTAAAATATGGTGTAAATTGCATACACTGCAAGAAAACGCAAAATTAATGTTGAAAAAATATTGAAAGAATAAGAATATCCTAAAATGTTTGTCTAGCTCTACACAAATTAAAATAATTAACTTCATAAAAGCATCATTTATAATTAGCTACAGAATAATTACCACCATACATGATAAATCCAATTATGCTACCGAACATTTTTACATCGTAGTAAACTCTTATTAAGCGGAAATAATTTTCCATTTCTTTTGCTTGAATACAAACATACATAGCGTATGTCTATACTACACAAATCATGCGCGTCTAAAATATCCCAATCTTCACAACCCCGCATTCGAAAATCGAAATACAAATAAAAACCGATTGGAATCCAAACATCTTAATCCATACGAGTACAACAAAACTCTATAATTTGTTACTACTTACATACCTAAAAACAGAAAATCCATAAACGCCCAAAATAATTTTCGAAAAATCAAATGATTATTTCATTCTTGATTGAATAATTAATTTAGTCAAAAAAAAAAATAACGAGAAGAAGAAAATTTAAGGTTATTTTATGAAAAACAAAATAAGTAATTATACAAAATAACAAACGACGTTATATACCTGAGAATGAGACTCCTAATTATATCTAAAGGTCTATTTATACTATTACCACCTATTAAATGTTTAAAAATTTATATTATTTTTCGAAATACACAAAATACAAAGTATAAAAGAAAATGATTATACAAGTCATCCGGCACAAACAAAAAATGTTATATTTTCGCTTTCAAAGTGTATTTTCCCTTAAAAGGATTTGACTTAGCTAAAAAAAAATAAATAAATACCCATATGTGTTTGATAATAGCGATTATAATTTATAAAAAGTTGTTTGTGTTCGCTCTTAATTACATAAACACACATTCACGTACATGCCGAGGAAAATAAAATTTTTAAGTGAATTTTCCACCTCGGGTTTAGGTATATATAAAATCTAAATATTGATGATTTTGTTTAGTACATCCGAGTATCTACATTCAAAAATGGTTATGTAAATATATGTATTTTATCCACCATTTTCCAAGTTTATATGTACTTTACATATATATAAAACAAGCAACACTAAACATTAACCATAGGATTAAAGTATTATCACGGTTTACATACAAAACCATGAATCAACAATCAACATAATTTATATAGGACAATAATTAAATTCTCTCAGTACAACATAAATGGATTTTTCCGTTAAAAGCAACGATTTATATTTGTCTGGCTTGAAATATGCGGTTTGTTATTCTTTTCACATTTTCTCACTGCGGCGCATAAAACATTCTTTTTCGTATTTCCTTAAAGTTCCGTTTTTCTCCATCAAACAATACAAAAATTCTTGTGCAAAACAAAACAATATATGTATATGTATTGTTGTGTTGTTGTTATGTTTTTTTATTCGTTCAACCGGAACGACATTCCGGATATTTTGTGGTGTAAATTAGTATTTCTTTCTTTTACTACCCACAAAGTAACGTAACAGCCGTAACATGGAGTCCTGCTGGAGTTTAATTAAATTTGACCAGAGTGTTTCTGAACCCCTCCGATGTTTTAAACCATCATTAATTTTTCCCCAAATTTAACATGTATACAATTATCTCGTACCTAATGTAATAAATAGTCTTTTAAATTTATCTTTCTTGTATCTTAACACAAGTAACAGCAGCAACAAAATACAAATTATTATACGAGTATGTTCCGGCAAAATTGATTTCTCGGAAAATGTAATTCGAAAAGTTAAATATACACACACATAAAGATATTATATAAGAAGGTAATCGCAATTAATTTTGCGTAATCGAAATACATACACAATCATTTTTCTTTTGAATAACTAGATATTTTAGGTTTCTAGTAAATTTGAATATTTTTATGGTGAATTTGGCATTCCATTTTGTGGGCGTATAACAATAAAATAGTGAATCTAATTATTTTTTTTTACGTTTATGAATTATGAATTGTTATAAAACACGAATATTGTATGTATACTACTGAAAAAATGACTTCATGTGATTCACCTTAGCGTATTAAATTTTCATAAATATCAGACAACAACTCCATCACGGTTATGTGAAAGCCACATGAATACGATTACCGTACATCGATTAGGATGAATTCTTTGTAATTATTTTTTTTTTTAGAAAGTCGGTAGCGAAAATGTTTTTTAATCGCGTTTATAATCCAAGATGTATATTCAAAATCATTTTCCATTCCACCGGAATCACAATTTGAAGTTTCTGGCTAAGTAGCCTCCCGGATATAGTTTGGAATTGGGTAGTGGTATAATAAGCGGGTACCAATCTATAGACTTGCACAGGAATTCAACCTAATAAAGCATAATACATTATTTAAGGAGCTTCAAATATATAGAGGACACAAATTATATAGCCTTGAAGATTTTGTCAAGTTTTTGAAAACTTACAAAGAACAAACAAGTTTCTAATATAATGTCCTAGTACACGAGTACTTCTAGATTTTAGTAAATAAAATACTGATTGCTAATTGTTTGAATACAATTATTCTCTTACAATTTTCAGAACATATTTTCTTTAAAGTCTAGAAAGACTGCGATTTAATAAATTCGGTTTAGTGAAAATTTCAAGTAATCCATGAAAAAACTCGGATGACTGCCTAGTATATTTTAAAATAGTCGCAACTTCCATCATTTCATCATAAATATTTTACCGTACCGGCCGCATCATCGTATAAGCACTTAAAGCTAAATACCAGTGGATTGTTTAGACCGTTTTTTTTATCGTAAACCACGCCATTGTATGAACTTTGCTCTTATTTTCGTAAACGAAATTATTTCTGTACACCCATTTAAACAGGCTTTTAATCGTATGGGCAGTTAATCGTAAGATTATATTATCGTTACGTTAGATTTTGCTTATTTTTCATAAGAAACTGAGCACACACTTCTAAATTGGGTTTATTAAATTACAATTTGACTAGGCTAATTAAGTGTCTCTATGTTAATGTGACCGTACAATTACATTTCCTTACGGTTACCTAGTTTTACGATTAACTGATCGTTAGATGTTACGAATTTACTGGTCGTTAGATGTTTACGATTAAACTGATGTTACGATTAACTGGTCTTACGATTAAGTGCTTAAAGGTGATGTACACCGTACGGTTAATTATTTACGATGATGTGGTCTAAATGTTTACGAAAATATGGCTAGATACCTGTTTAGACGGATTAAATTCCACTTGCTCTAGAATAAACTATGATCAGGATTTTTTTCATCGATGTCAACTCTTTGTTGGCAATCACGACGAAATTTTACTAAATCGGGTTTATTAAATCACAGTGTGTTGTCCTCAAAATACAGTATTTTTTTAATTTTATCTTTGCAATCTGTTCTGCGACCGAAGCACTCCCAACTATTTCGCGGTTCGCTTTTTACGTCCTACCTTACGCAGTTACCTGCCAAATCTAGGACGTACGGTTACAGGTTCGATTTACGTAGAACCATTTGTACAATGCATAGCTCCATGCCAGCATACAGTACTGGCATATAAGATGGGTTGGCCCATGAGTTCTGCATTCCGAAGAAAATCGCTTTTGCATCCTGCCCCTATCGGGGAAAGAATCATGTTTTCAAGATTCCAATAAGTTGAAAAGGAAAAAAATAAATAAATGTAGCTCAATAATACTTTTCACGAACGAAATCGGGTGCTTGAGGTGCTTCAATAAAAATATTTTATTTACAAAATAATTCCTATTTCATAGGAGTTGAAGCTTTTCATAAACTTGCTGGACCATAACAGACTTGGTAATTTTAGCCCTCCTGTACTAAGTCTAAATTGTTTTTGTAATGTTTTCCAATTTAAAGCACACCAAAATCTATCCAAATGCTAAATTACAGTTTGATTTTTTGAAACATTTTGTGACTATACCCATCTCAAATCCAAATAGGCTTAATCCAATAAATTTATATTGTTACCTTGTCAAATTTAAATGTATTTTGGGTTAAAATACCTGTTATTTGGATACATGTATCTGATTCAAGGCTCAATTTCGCTATGTTGGCACGGTACAATTTTTTCTTTTTTTCCTAAAAGTAAGATACAAGTTTGTTTGGCCATCTCAAAACCTAAGGCTATGTGGTTACAACAAATACAACAAATTTATACTTTTGTATCTTTTCTATAAACCAAATTTATTTTTGTTTTTTAAGTACTTTTAACCTTTTAACTGTTTAATATTGTTTCGAAACACTTTTTCTCCCTTCCTTTCCTTCATTATTTTTCGGGGGTCTCGGGGATCATTTAAATGATCTTTATGAAGGGCAAATAGGAAAAAAAGGAAAACACCTTGTGTTCAGGAAAAATTACAGTTGATTCGTTCAATAATAATACGAATGTAATTTTTTTTATTTTTCGTTCTGACGAGTATACTCGATATAAACAGTTAAAGGATTAATAAATTCCAGGGCTGGGCTAACTTTATACATGTGCAAATTTATTAATTAGTGTTGCCTGATGATAATTTTGTATTTTCTGGGATATAATCGCCTAATAACTTCATATACGTTATCCTGTGGCACGATTTTGACAGTTCGTTAACAGGGAAATATATTTTCCTAGGAAATATTAGATTATTCATATTCAAAAAATTTTTTTATTTTTTTAATTTTTTTAATCAACGTTAACAAAATATTCGACTGTCACCCAGAATAAACCAATATTTCATAAGCAAATGCATGCGTTAAATACAATAAAAATACGATGTCACGAAGGTGTTCAAAAATGAATAGCGATAAATAATAATTCGCCAAAGCATTACGTTTATCTTCGAATACGTTCAAAGTGTTTTCAATATTTTTGTAGTATATGGTCACTGCAGTCTGTTGAGACGTCCGTAATTTTTAAACTAAAAGCATTCATATTATTATTACCTTGAAATCAAACAACTGTCTTTGTAATCTCATCACGATATAAATTTTTTTAGTCTATAACAATTTGTTCTTAATTTTGGTCGAAAACTAAGATTACAAATTCAGGAATTTTTACTTTGGTTCACGTAAGTACTTTAAAACATTTTCGCCCAAAATCCGATTGGTTTACTAAGAGAAAGAATAATGTGTGATGTACAGTTTTGTACATTGGGGATATTTTTCCATATCGAAGCACATGGACTGCTGACTTTTGATTATCTACTTAAATAAAAGTAATTGCATTTTTAAAATTTTTTTTTTTACCATGGGAATTGCCAGGATGGATGAAATAAAACTTAGCGGCTTGAAAACATGGGAAATAAAGTTTGCATTTCCGGTAAACCGGTTTGTTTAGTTTAACAGCGGGGACACCCGGTAATATGGTAATACTTCGTAATATAATTGTATTGTAATTTAATAATTTTTCGAAATTTGTCATTATTTTTGGATTGCTAATCAGTCTTTCAAAGTTTATATTATGCTCAGTTGTACTAAATCGTTATTTGATATAAACTATAATTTTTCAATTGATTCTTTATTATGTCTTGTAAGACTGTGTTGAAATTAGTTACTTTATAAAGTTTTAATTTTTTTTACAAATTTTGAGACGATCCGAAACTAAATCCTCATTGCCTTAGAGGTCATTGTCATAAATCTAATTACCTGTTTTAGTAAACATCCCCTTTTTATAATATTAAAATTTTCCATGATATGTTTTGTTCATAGCAAATTAAACTAAATAACAGTTATCATTCTAACGAATTTACTGAAAATTCGATAAATTTTCTAAACAATTTTAAAATATTGAATCTTATTGATTTCGAAGCCTACGGCCGACTTTTAATATTGTAATATTTTGGATAGTGTCCAGGTATTTGTTTGATTTATTTCAGAATAGGATATACGTGAAGGTTTAAGATTATTTGTTATTTAGCTGGTTTTACGTGACGCGAAGCATTCTTTAGGCTTGATATTTAGTTGTAACTAAATATTAATTATCGGCGATGTGTTATCATTCAATTAATTTGGAAAATTACAATTTAAAATTACTCACAAATGAAAACTAGCGACATCTATCAATGATTTAGTTAGTTTACACAAATAATTTGTCAGGATAATAATAATCATTTTCGTAATTTCTCATCCCTTGAAACAGAGCAACAGAAAACAGAATAGAAAATTCGTAATATGTTTTTCTTGAATATAAATGTAACTTTTAACATTTGTTTTCTTTAATTTTACTCCGTAAATATATAAAGCTTACAAAAGAATATATTCCAGCCTGCTGGTTGTCTACGAGTAAATGGAAAACCAGCAGATCGATGAAATGATCTGTCTTCTTTTACTTGATAGAACGAGTAATTCCGGTCTATTTCATTTTTTCTCGAGTTTCTTCCCATATTTCGTTTACTGATTTTCGAGAAACTTTTCATTTAATTTTGTTTGTTTTCACTTCCTTGCTTCAGAAAGCACTAATTTTTATAATGGAAGAGAGATCTTTTAATTTAATTTGTTGTCAATTAAATTACTTGCTTTCCGTAGATTGAGACATAAATCTAAACATAAAACATAACTTCTAGTGTTTATTTCAAGCAAAGAAAATGACTACAGTCATTTTGTGTCGGAAACTGACACACTTGAACAATACGGAAATCTGAATTAAAATTTGTAGTTTTTGCCACCGTTGACTTTTTTTAACCAATGTTCATATT
The DNA here is from genome assembly GCA_963691935.1 of Nephrotoma guestfalica. Lineage (NCBI taxonomy): Eukaryota > Metazoa > Arthropoda > Insecta > Diptera > Tipulidae > Nephrotoma > Nephrotoma guestfalica. Next base: position 216,732,689 of record OY829914.1, read on the forward strand.
TAAAAAATTAAATCAACCTTCCATAATCTATAACAAGAATTAAAATTAAAGGATTTTCCTTCAAAATTGGTCTATTTTTAATTTTTTTGGATATCACTCATAAAATTCACTAAATATCATTGAAAATGTAAATCCTGAAGATGTGTAACGTGGTACAGTACTTCTAAAATACGAATTTTTTCCGCCACTCATATACCTGTTAACTTGAGGTTTGTAATAAACAAAAGAGAACGTATTATTATAATCTTAAAATCTCCCCGATATATAGAAACCACCGAAATAGAAGCAATATTAAAATATTCTTTTGATTGTTACCTCAACTGTAATAATATTTAGGTAGATTGAAAGGACCCGTCAAAATGTCTGTTTATTATCTGGTGCGGGTATTATTTTTTCAGAATTTGATGAGATTTACATTTTAAATATTATAAAACTTTTATAAAGCATTTTCCGAGAATTAAAACAAAAACATATTTTTTCCGTGTTCATAGACTTGCATGATGTAATCGTGAAAAAGCGTTACATTTTCATTCATGTTTTATTAGTATACCCACAGCTTCTATACTTTTTTGTTATAAATCACGCGATTTTATTTCTTAAATATCGAATCTATTAAATCATTTTGAAGGTCTTTCGAATGTTAAAATGTAATTCAAAAATTCGTATTAAACAAAGACGAACGCCTATACATTTTTCTAGAAGAATAAATTCAGGAACACCAATTTACAATTTTGGTATCAATCATTTATTTTGCCCCGTTAAGCATAAAACTGCGTTTATACTCAACATATGTAACAAACGTTTCCGAGTAACATACTTCTGTACGGTATGAACATTTTTCTTGGATTGAAAAATACGTTATTAATTATCGCAAAGTTGAACGTATTAAGCACGTGTTTTAATATATTAATTCATGTTTTACATAATTAGGAAAAGAACTTAGTCTAATAAATTTAGTTCTTACCTCTAACAAGTGTTAAAATACCAAGTGGCATAACTAATACTGCAACCATTAAATCGGTTATTGCTAATGACATTAAAAAATAATTTGTAACATTTTGTAAACGTCGCTCCCATGCTATTGCTAAGCATACAAGTATATTTCCGGCAGCTGTAAAAAGTACTAGTAATAAGGCTAACAATGCCCAATAATTATTGTATTCCTTAATGGTTTGAATATCGTCATGATTGTGATGATGATTGTGACTATTTATATTATGTATATCACTATGTTGATGAAATTCGGTTGTTGTTATAATACTATAATCTTGTGTTGTTGTAATTACAATTGTTTTTGAATTTGTTGTTATGTTATTCCATTTGAAATTGAGAGAAATATTCGAATATACTCGATCATCATCATCCATGTTTTTGTTTTTTTATTGTTGAAATTGATAATATTTTTATTATGATGTTTAAGCTTTTTGTTTATTGTGAATACTCATTTTATTTATTTTTGTTTTTATATTGAAACACCACAATAAATGTATACACAAAACAAACAATACAATGCACTTGTTATATTTATATGATAATATGTATATTTGTTTGCCCTTCGGCCAATTTGTTTCACTTTTCTTTTTTTTTTATTATTCAAAACATTCTGCCAATGATATTATTTCGTTTTAGAATATAAACAATAATACAGAAATAATATAAAATAAAATTGTATTGATTAAAATTTTTATGGTTCTTATCACACAAAAAAATGATACAATATAAAAAGGTGTATAGGATTTTCTGTTTCATGGCATGGGGTTATAATATATGGTTGATATTTGAGAATTTATGTAGATTAACTTGAGCTATATAAATGTTAAAATTCTGTGTTGATGTATGTATTAAAGGATTTATATTCTTCTTAGATTTTGAAAATATAAAATTATATTCCATTTGAGGTTTAGTATAATTAAATTTTTATTTTTAACTTTCTATATGTCATGTTTTTAATTTCGTGCTGGGGAAACCAAATTTGCAACATTTAATAAGTTATTACGACGCGCCCGATATGTGCTGCGGTTTTATCGACTTAAGCTTACTGATATACAATGCAATCAATCACTGTTTCCTTTCTCATGTATGTAATATATATATATATATATATATATATATATAAGGACCTGTAGAATTTTTATAAGTTTCTCACAAAACAAGATACACAATAAAGTTAAGTAGAGAGAAAAGAAAGCGGAAATCTAATGTTATTTTTTTTGATTTGAGATTAATTTATTTTGAAGACTGTTACATTAAGATAATAATGTCATGTTTAAAAGACATAATGTTATCATTACTTTGGTATTCTCTAACATAAAAATACAAACCCCTACAAGTATTTTCCAACAAACTTTAATAAACATTTTCATTAATAATCTAACAAAAATAGCTAAGCGATTTTTAAACTTTTTAATACCAGCAAAATCTAATAAGATTGTGGCTATTTTCTAAAAAAACAGATGTGTGACTTATACAAGTAATTTAAACAATTGATTAAACATGAACCTCTGTGGAGTGTAGTAAGTTAACGAAGAAGAAAATAGTTGCCCTTATTAAAATTAAAAAAAGAGGAACAGAAAAAGAAACCAAAATTGGAAACGATATAAATTTTTAATGATATGCTTTTTTCGTGTGCACACAATTTTTGTTGTACACGACATAAAAATGCATTAGTTCTGGATTTCAAAAAAGGAATGTTGTTTAATTGTATAAACCACTGTCACATGCATGTACATAGATTTATTTCTTAATTATCGATTTTTAATTTCTAGTTATTTATGTTATAACATAATAATTTATTAATCAGTTTGAAATGTTAATGATGTTTATTTTTATTACAAACACAACCACAACAGTATTATTATGCTCATTAAAATTATTATTTTTTTGTAAAACAAAAATGACACAATAAACAATTTAATATAATTTTAAATAATAAAAATAAAATTTTTCGTTTAATACCCTCTATATACTATAAACGTACACCTTAACAAAAGGAAGCTTAAAATAAAAAAAAACTTTGATAAAAGAAATATTATTATTTTTCTAAATTTTCCGACAAAAGCACTACCGTATATTGTGCTTTGACTATAATCGTAGACTAAATAAATTTTTCCGTTTTCGATGTTTTGTGTTTTTTAGTGTGTATGTATGTGCACGGATATACAGATACGAAAAAGTTTGGCGGTCAATGCAGAGCATGCGCACGATTTTATAAACTTCAACAGTATATATCTGGCAGCCTACACGAAACAAAATTTAAAAAAAAAAAACTTAAAAATAAAACTCATACGAGTAATTTTTGTAAGATACCAAAAATAAAAAAGGAAAATTTTTTGGTTTCCTTTTTTTGTGTTGTTTTGCTTAGCCTACAGGTTATATCACCTAATTTAAAGTCGAGTTGCAATTTGATTTTCTTTTAATTGTTATTATTGGATTTTTCACTTTTGTGTGTAACAAAATTGTTAATGAAAATTGAAGAAAATATATAAAAATATATAAAAATTTGATTTGAATTTCCATATCGATTTTTCGAATATTATATGATACAATATTAAAAGTTTCTACACAATTAGAATTTTTTGTTGAACGAAATTAAAATATTATATGCGAGGTTGGCTTACAAAAAATGTAATAATAAATTTTAAAGCGCATATACAGAGTTACCTGGTAAATCGAATCAATTTATGTATAAATATAAACTTTATTTAATTTAATGTACTACTACGCTTTATTATGTGCGATATTTTATATAATGTGTACAGATTCTAAAATATTTATTTATTCCATGACGTGTTTATATGTATAAAGGGATGACAAATTGGTCTTTTATTGTATGCTATTTTTTAATATTTATTTTACAATTACGAATTAAGTAAAGTATCGTAATTATGCAAAAATACCAGATAAGGTTTGTTAAAGATTCATAAAGTGTGAGCGGTTGTGAGAAAATTTGGTTATATTATTCTGAATATTCTTAGTTGTGTTAAGTTGTGTGGGAAATATTACTCATTTGGAAATTTTTTGAGTTATTTTTCTATAACATTAGAAATTCTGTTGATATATTTTTATGTTGTTGTTTTTTTATGGGTAGATAGAATTTTGTTATGTATCTCAAACGTATGCAATCTGTAAGGCCGGAGTAAAAACAATGATTCATGGAACTTGTTGATAGGTTCAAGTCTCTAAACGCCTTTCCAAAATCACTTCAATCATTTTTTTGAGCTCCGTTAGAGCCGACCTACTGAATTATAAAATTTAAAGAAATTTAAGTTACACTAAATCTGATCCATTCGAACTGTAAGATCTGAATAATAGAATTTCAAAAATTAATAATCTTGTAAAAAATGATAAATTACTAGGTGCCGATAAGAACTCAATTCAAAAATATCGTACGCAAAATCACAAATAAGAAATTTGGAAGCCACAACTTACATTGATACCTTGAACTTCTTCCGAAATCATGATCCATTTCGTAACCAGAATAAATATTTTATTTAACGGCAGAATTTCATGCGAAAACAGCCGAATTTTATTATCACGTCAGTATACAGGTTGACATAGAGCTTGCAGCGTGCAGTATTGTACTGTAAAATTGTGATGAAAGGTAGTATCTTCCAATTCAAAAATCCCAATATTTTATGTAAAAAAAAATTTGGAGCACGCAGTATGAATATCAATTCCACCCCGATTTGTAGAAGTTTGTTATATTGAGGATGATGATTTGTTTTGAAATGCAAAGTTCTCATTGATTTTGGATTGCGAGTTCGATCATTTTTTGACATTTCTTGACAAATTAAAAGAGATGGAATTGGAGAGGGTAGTTTATATATTTTCTGAGATGCAAGGCATTAAAAAATGCGGTTCTGTAAAAATGAAGCACACAAATTTTAAATATGTTTGACTACATAGTAATGGGTTAGACTTCATTAAGATCTGATAATACGTTGACATATTACGTATTCACCACACATAAATCACTGGAAATAATCATAAACATAAATTGTTTCCGTGTTCAAAGAAATAGTGCATCCTCAATAATTTGAACTTGGCGAAACACACATCGAATAATTAATTAATTAATAATTATTAAGGACAACAGTTCAAATCTAAATATTATATTTAAAAAAAATCAGGAAAAATATTATTACTTCGCGAAATTGAATTGCTCAATTCAATGCAGTATACGGAAGTCCCTTTTCAGAAAATGCAAGAAATTTAAGCAAATCGCGCAGTATGGTAATAAATGTCCTCAAAATGCCCAAAAAATGAAAAGTTTTTATAATGCGGACAACGAAGGCAGCCACTTTTAGGCTGCGTACATGACATCGAGAGTTAGTTAGGAAAAAATACACAACAACAAAGTTAAACATATTTCAACTCGAGTGCGAAACTAGTAGGCGGGGCAAAACGCATTTCACGAAATTTGATTGGTTTTGAGTGCAGGAGCGAGTGTGATGCTTTTTATTTCCTATGTCACGATGTTAAGACATCCAACGAAATTAAAAAGGGCCTAAACCTGAATATTTCCGACATATTGTTAGACGAAGTTTAGTAGAGAACAATTTAAGTGGCAGCACAGCACCCCCATTCTTATCAAAAAATAACGTGTATTTCAGGATCAAATTTGCACAAAACACATGGCAAATAAAGATGCGAGAAAATGGAAAAGGCGTTATGTTCTCATGAAATAAAAGTAAATCTCTTTGGTTCTGATGATTGGCCGATTGGCCCATGTTTGTTACCAAAATACAAGAAGGAAACTATCAAGCTGTGGCGGTTTAATTATGACAGTATACGGGTTATTATGAGTAGTTTTTCGTGGTATGGATTTGTGCAAATATGTTGACTAAATCAGAAGATGGATGCGGTTGTTTAGTGAGGTAATAATCCTTTTCGAAAAAAGCAAAAGCGTGATTTAGACAAAATAATGTTGAGATTATGCTAAAGCCGATTGAAAACGTATGAGTCGAGAAAGCGATTAGTGTAAAAAATATAAAAATAAGAACGAATTTTGAAATGAAATTAATTAGGTCAGTTGTTCCATAATACCGGTTCGGATATGTAAAAAGTTCGGTCAGCCTAAGGGCTGCTGGTGTAAGAAAGAGTTGAATTGAAGGACCGTACAATTAACTATTATATATAGGGAGAGTCCACTAACAGGAATTAACTCATGAGATGCATCAAAATGACCAGTGGCTTTGGATATGAGTTGTGAAAGTCAATTATACCACTTCTGTCCACGATCATAGAGAATATGTTGGAGTGTAATATGAAATTTTAAATTTTTAGATATACCGAAGATTTTTATTTCATGAGATTCTTGAGATAAGATATAGTTTGAAAATGGTTTCTTGAAAAATAGTTTAAAAAACCAAATTTTTTAGGAATGTTTTGATTTATATTATTCTGTGAAATAGGAAATTCTGTAACGAAGCCTACAATTTGACGTCTCAATTAACAAAATTATAACAGTTTTAGATCAGGCTTGTTAGTGCTTACTAGAATACTTTTTTGACACTGCCCACTATTCAAAACAACTTCAAACAAAAATTCAACCTAGAAATGATTATTGTATCACTCATTCATAAATTATATAGATTCTATTGTTTGAATTGATTATAAGTATTTTGTTAATAAATAAATTCTAAATTGAAAATTTTCGATGACGTGTCGATCGTTTAGTTCTATAATATTTGAATTACTCTCTAAGACTGTCTGCCTAAGACTATTTTGATGGTTAGTTCCAACTATCAACCGCCGGCTAGAACTATTTTGGAGAATGAATATTTTTATTTTATTCGGTGTGTTTTAGTTGAACATTAAACGTGGTTTGGTTTATGTCGACTTTTTTTTAACTAACTATCAATTGCAGTGGGCTTAAAGTCAATTTTAAGTAAATTTTTCGGTAAATTCTTTTATTGGCTATAGTTTAGTTAGAACTGGTAATTATTGCTAGAATCTTTTCTTTCTAATCCATATCACTGAAAATGTTGTTATTTATTGAGTTAAATGGTCAATTTCTGAAATTTTGGAATTATCATTTATGCTGCGAACCAATTCTCAGGTAGTATATTTTTCAGTAAATTCAATTATTTTTCAAAAGTTCTAAGATCGCGTTAGATCGAAAAGTCGGTTCTACACTCGATTTACTTGTTGTTACCCGACAGTCTTGTTAACGAAAGTTCATAACTAGAAGGATTGTGATAATATTTTGTTTTTAATAAAAATTACTGAAAATATGAATCACAAAGGTTTATAAAATTGTATATTAGATTCGGCTGTGTGTCATTTAACCGGGTAAATCGTTTACCCAAATTTTTGAAAAATATTTGAATTTACCGAAAGCTTTAGTTAAGTTAAAATTCAATTTTACCCGACAGTTCGTTCGTAACGTAAATGATAACGCCAAAATTACAGAAATTGACATTTAACAAATATTTTCCATGTTTTGGGTTAGTAAAATTGTTTACTCTCGGTAAAATCGAATTTAGAACTAACTTTTCGGTTAGTTTATTGTATAATTTTTGAAAAATATTTAAATTTTCCTAGATTACAGTAAGTATTGACTTTGCGAGTATTGCACCTCAACTAAATAAAGTTTAATAAAAGTTCCTCGATTTAATAAGTTTTTCGAATCACAAGGGAGTTTTTCAAATCATCATATTTTACAGAATTTTATTTTACTCGATATTATGTTCTCTCTCGGTTAACAAAATGCTCTGAGATTTGTAATCACTTGGGTTAGTGACATCAGATTTCTTTTGTCCAGTAAATTCCAGATTACTTTTATTGATTTCTGCTAATTACAGTGAAATTCAATTAATGTAAATTGAAAATTAAATAAACATTTAGTTACTTTAGTACTTGTAGAAAATCATGCCCAGCTCGTTGAATGGCATACAAAAATTAAATAAACGGCTGGAAAATCAAGATCAATTTGTGAGTCTGTGGAAAACTTAAAGCTACATTACACTAAACCTGAAACTGAAACGATATCCAAATTAAAGTGAATCAAAGATTCAAAATTGGCACCATTTTTATCAAACTCGCTAAATGTGTAAAATAGAAACGTTCGATACGAAGTAGTTTATGATCTTTATCGATAGTCAGTTAGAAAAACTTCATATTTATTTTGTCTCAAAATAAATTTTTCTTAAATGAAAATCGGCGACTCTCACAAGCAATTTTACTATTTTATAAAACCTTATATAATTGGAAAGTTATGTGCTGTCGCTTGGATTGTATTTGATATTCCGCATTATAACATAACTAGTTTTACGGTATGCGGTATAATCCTAATAAATATATATGTTCGACTGGTTTAATGTAGATAAGGCGAAAATGTTTTCCAATTTTGTTGATTTTACTGCACATTAGAAATTTTAGTAGGAAACTCTAAACCACTTCACGGTAAGTTACTTGATTTTGAACCCTTTAACTTATCCAACAAATTTAAAGGTTTTTTTTCTATGGCATAGAGTGAGTGGGATAACAATATTATTCGTTTTGGGAGTTAAAGATAAAAAGTATGCTCAAATTTTTTTACTGCAAAGAGATGTTTATTCAAATTTACTGTTAAATTTGTGTGGTTCTATTCTTATTTTTTGGTCTAAATAGCAAGAGAATAGAATTTATTTATATAATTTTTTACTTCCATTTTTCCTTAATATATGTTATAACTTCTTAAATTCTGGTCATGGCATTAAATAAATCGTATACAAGGATGTGTTTGTACAATTTAATTTTTAAAGATGGGTTTCAAGTAAATTGTAATTTATTATTCAAATTATATTACAACAGACTTGCTCGGCTTTATAAAGTGTTATAATTTATTTAGTTCTTAAGTAAAAGTGGATTTTAACTTTCGTGATTTTCTTATTTTTCTCTGAACGTATACATTTGTTTTATTTACTTACATGAATTTGCTGTGAAGATAAAAATCAAATAAATACGCAATATAGTAATAAAACTGAAAATATAATATTGTTCTGTTCCCTTTTTGTTCAAAATCTTGATTTTTATAAAAATATATCCCAAAATTCTCTTAGCCACAAGAATTGAAATTAACGCAAGAAATCTCTTCCAATATACGATTATTTTTAGTAAAAAATTAATTAGTTTATAGCTAATACTTGTGTGGGTATGTATATGTTTGAAAAAGGATATTAATTAAAAATTGTGTGGCGGGCCACTAATCTTCTGGGAAATTTTATAATAGTCTTGGCGGTATACTCTATACGTGGTAACTTGCTTTTCTCTCTAAACACTACATACAACAATTTTGATTGTTTTGCTGTTATAAAACATGTTAAACGATAAGACAAATGTGAGAATATGTTATACAAACATAAGGAAGATTGTTTTGTAAGTTAAATCCCCCAACTATGGTTTGTTATACATATTAGAAATTGGTTTAGATCAAGTTCGATATTTGTTTTTGAGTTAGTCGATTGTTTGTTACGTTAACGAAATTCTAATTCCATATCAAGAAAAATAATTGATTATCTCTTTCACTTGCAATTTCTATCCTGTAATCTGTCTTCTAGCCTGTAACTATACAGGAGGTTTTTGAATTGTTATTCGATGTTAGTAGACATCCGTGACATGCCACGACAAAATACAAGAAGTTTTCAGATTTATTCATATTGTTAGATAATTTCCACATTTGCTTGTTGCTTCATTCTTACTGTCAAAATTGAGTAAATATTTAGAAATTGGAAGCTAGGCAGGTATTTAATAATGAACTCATCAAAGAAAAGAAATAGGAAAATATTCGATATTGGGATGTAACGATATTCAGAGTTAAAGGTGATTTGATTTTGTCTTGTCTATCGTTTTAACTTAATCTAAAATTGCTTCTTCAGTATAACCCGATCAATACGTTTGAAAGTTTAACCTGTCTATCTTGATTAAAGGTGAAAATAATGACCACCTTCCGCGATTGTTTTTAATTTCATATGTGACAGTGTGAATTTGGATTTGAAATATGGAGAGTAAAGAACTTCGGATCCTGTTATTTTATCCACTTTCGGAGTTGGAAAATCTTATCTTTTATTCATTCGGGGTTTCTGAGCAATAATGATATTTAAGTAAATGTTGGTTTGTGTGCTTTGCCGCGTATTATGTAAAACTTTTAAAATACGTGAACACTTTCCTAGAAATTTTTATTTTTACTACATTAATGTGACATATTCCTGATCTTACATATAAACGGTGTGTAAAAATAATTGTCAGTGAAGTTCCCATGAGTTGAGCTATAAATTGTTAAGCTTAGTGAAACTCTTGGTCATGAAATCGATCAAATTTGACTGCCACTGGTTGATTTGGCCCAATTCGATTTATAAAGGGTCTTTTTCGGTAATCGACATTTGTTAGGTTATAACAGCCATGTTTTTTAACCTTTTAACTGTTTAATTTTGTTTCGAAATTTTTTTTCCTCCTGTTTAATTATTTTTCAGCGAAGATATTATTACAAGCTATTGTGAATTAAAATAACTAAAGTTACCAGACTAACGAATATTCTAAAATGTATATTTTTGAATGATCTTTATTTGCCCTTCTTCAGGAGAAAATGTTACAGTTGATTTGCTGAATAATAATACGAATGTATTTTTTTTATCTTTATGACCAGTATACTCGACCTTATGCGAAAATTTTTCGTTTCGTTCAGAAAAGTATACTCGACATAAACAGTTAAAGCAATATCTGTGAAATTTGTTGTGAATTGGTCAGTAGTGTATGTCAAATCACAGTGGAAGGTTGTAGCGTTGTACAATATTTACAAATCATCAAATTTTTTTTCAAAATCACTGCTCCGTTCGAGAAATGTTCCGCACATTACGTGATTTTTATCCTTGCCACAACCATCCTGCCGAGTGGACTATTCGTCACCGAAATGCAAGGTCTGAACATCGCATGAGAGTGTACGGGAAACCCCGAGGCAGTCAATTTCTCGTCGTTCACAATACCTTGGCCTTTCTGCGACTACAACTGGGCGCATTTTGCGTCGGTACTTGGGTCTAGACCCGTATCAAATCCAACTAACCCAATAACTTACGGTAAACGACCATAGACAATGCCGTGTTTCCGCTGATTCTGGAGCAGTTGGTATTTGATACAAATTTCGCAAAAATAATCATCTTTAGCAACGAGTCCCATTTTTGGTCGAATGAATATGTGAATAAGAAAAATTACCGGATTTGGGGCGATGCCAATCCTCACGAGATACACCAGCTCCAAATGCATCCCGAGAAAGTCACTGCTTGGTGCGAATTTTGTGGATGATATGGATACCGACGACATGTGATTCCAATAGGATGGCGCTAGGTGCAACACAGCGCATGTCACGATGGACATTCTGTACGAGCGATTTGAGGGTATGGTTATCTAGCGCAGCGGCTACCTGAACTGGGCAATGTGATTGTGCGATTTAACGTTCTCCGACTTCTTACTTTGGAGCTATTTTAAATCGCAAGTCTATACGAATAAACCTCAAACAATTGATGTCCTCAAAGTTTACATAAATTCAGCCAGATATATGCGACAAAGTCATCGAAAGTTGAACTTCCTGATTACGTGCCACAAGCAAAGCCATGGCATGGATATTTGAACAGCGTTATATTCCATATTTAATGTCATAAAATAGCTTTCAAATAAAAAAAGAGTGGATATCTCACGCACAGCGTGTTCTATTTACATCAAAAAGCGAGCGTACTCGAAACTATGTGTTGGCCGCTCCTAAATTTTACAGGATAACCCATGTTTGAAGCTTAGAAATTCTTGGTGTACATAATAAAATGTTTCGTGATATTTAGAGAAAATCATCAGTAGCTAAATTACATCAAAAATACATGGGAAAATGTATTTTTTATGCATTTTAGCTGTCACCAACATGTAATGTTATAATATGTCACCCCAGAGCAAACTAATTTTCGTTTCTAGTTAAGGCGTTTGTTGGTGGTAGGTCACATCTAACGGCTTATTTTTGATTTTATTTCAGATAATTATATTCGTAATATGATTCCCGCTTTATCGAGCTACTCCATATAAATCTAGTGATTTTTGTGTAGTAAATCTAGGAGGGGTGTGTTAATTCCAAAAATTACTACTGGAAAATTTAATAATAACATGAAAGCAAATGAAAATCACTAATTTTTGTTTTTACAGATAAATTAGATTAAGTATAAAATCTTAATAAATTGTTGACTGACGAACTTCATATTGTTAATATTGGGTTTTAAATATTTAGTCTATGGCACATAACTCAGGTTTTACCCATTTCAATGATAATATTACCTATACAAATTTGTGCCTTCCTAAAATACAAAAAATATATATTTCATGTGCCCGCCCTGCGGGGTTAAAAAAATTAAATTTTGTATTTCATATACGAAAAATATAATATTTTGGATATTTTCATTTTGTTTAATCAACATCACTTCATTCTTTCCTCCTTCTGTAAGTGTTTTGCTATACTGAAAATAAAATTTACCAGATAAACATATTACTTTCTTTTACGTTGTAAAATAAAGTATAGTAATAATGAAAATTTTTGATCGCGAAATTTTTTGCAGATTTACTATTTATTATATCTTCGAAGCAAAAATGTGGGATTTAAAAATATCTGTGTATGTATGCGTGCGTGTGTAGTTTGGTGCAAATTAAGAAAATTTCATGAATAAATTAGGAGTTCCCAATGATCTTTGGTTGAAAAAATCCACCGGAAGTAACAGCCTCCATAGAATCTTTTTCGTTTTTTGTATTTATTTTGAAAAGTATATGCAAAAAACGGGAAAAAGGCCTATGGAGGCTGTTACTTCCGGTGGATTTTTTCAACCAAAATTCATTGGGATCAAAACGTTAAAAACCAAAAGATGGTAAATTAAGTTTCAAACAAAATTCATTCTGATCATATTTATAAATTTTTCTGAAAAGGGCGAGTTTTGATTAAAAGCTTTATTTCACCAAAATTAATCATCTCTACAGTCCAGGCGGATTGATTATTAACAACCAAACTGCATACTTAATATTTTTTCATTAATTGGGAGATCTTTGCGAAATTTGATGGACATTTGTGCACCAAAAGTTGCAGCTTCCATGGGAGCTTTTTCAATTTTCGCAGTGATGTTGCAAAGTTTAACATTTACAAAAAACTACAAAGAATTAAAAGATTCAAATAAATTTAAAGATTAAATTTTCAATTTTTATTTCAAGGATTGATTTTGTTGAATTTCTAAGGAGGAATAATGATTTTTAAATATATGCAAGACAGTTTTAGCAAAAGTCCGATTTGTTTTAGCAAAAGTCGTATGTTGGCCACAACTTATTCATTTCTCCATTTTTTTGTTAGCACAGTCTACTTGTCGCTTATACTGGTCTAGTTAAAAAAAAATTCATCACGTTCAAAGAAAAATAATAATTTTGAGTGAAAATAGCTTTGGATTTTTTGTGTATTTTTCCGGATAAATTACGTTCGAAATATATATTCACGTTACCTTGAGGGCGTTCGTTTCGTTTAAATGATTTTTAATGAGTTAAAATGGTTTTGAGTGGGAATACATGATTTGAGCACACATATTGTATATATTCATCGTTTATCAACACTGTTGTCTACTTGACTGCTTAATAAATAGGATATATGATAGCAAATGTTCAATGACATGTTATACATTATGTAAGGGTTTATTAATCGTACTGAAAGTTTAAGATTGCAACCGGAAACATTTTACGCCATTTCTTCTACATGATGGTGTTGAGTTTAGATTATAAACCCGTTTTACTCCAAGCATATAGTTGAAATTTATTTTGTCTTTGCTCGAGTCGACTATTGGCTGTTGTTTTCGGGATTTTTTAAAAGTTTTTTTTGTTACTTAGCGCTTGCAGAAATACAATTTGAAGGAAGTACTGTGTTGCTTTTTTTGTTGAAAGCTTTGGCAAAAAATATTTTTGTTATTCAATTTATAAGGAAAACAGATTATGTATAATTCTCAATTTTAGAAAAAATAATAATATACTTTTTGTATAATATCATGCCGCGTACGTAAATGCATATGTGTGTGTGTGTTTGTGAAGTGTGTATCTACACGAGAAGTTGCCCTAGAGATTATACATTTGAAATGAAAAATATTTTTTTTTGCTCAGTACGTTTATAAAACCAAACATATTTATTTATGTAATATTATGTGTGAGTGATAAATCTATCCTTAGTACATATGATCTAATTCCAAGTACATAACATTATACATTATGTGATTTATGTAATAATATATAGGCGACCGATTATTACAAGTAAATTGATGAAAATCAGGTGAATTGTATATACCTCGTAGGATGTAAATATTATGTAATTAATAATTCTAATAATAATTCATTTCGATTTTAAAATTCATACATGCATGCATACAGGAGTACATATTTACATAAATATTATTTTTTGGTTTAATTTAGGCCAAAATGCTATAGGTTAATAATATATTATATTATGGTAATAAGGTAATACGTAAATGAATCTTATTTTAAATTGCTAATAATTTAGACAGCAATAAAACAGAAATACAGATTTAATGCCAACGATATTATAAATGTAAAGAGTGTTCTTTTAAAAACTTCTCACTCTTCGCCGGAATTCCAATCTTTATATTTTGGGCTAGATAACGTTCTGCACTCTCTATAACAAGGGTCACACAAAGATATCCGCCGGATACGAATGAACGCTGTTCCGTTTAATGTCAAGTCATTTGCTTTAAAAGTTTCTTTCGGTCGATTAAAACTTGGTTTAATAATCTTTTATCTGGATCGAGTTTCATTCCAGCTTAAATGTAATTGTCGCGCGTGTAAAACTAGAAATAGGTTCTTGCATATGTTAAACATTGAAGGAAACTTATTCATGAACCACTAAATACCAGAGAATGTAGTTCTGTGGCCATGGTGATTGGAATTGGTTGTTTTGTGCATCAACTAATGTCTAATTTGACCTTTATATTGAAATTAAATATTTAGTTGGAACGAAATTTCGTCTTTGATTTTGATTGTGTAATCTGTGATGATCTAGGAAATAATCCTGTAAAATAAAACTTAATCAGTTTTTAACCGTCTTCGATACAGTTGATTCGATAAAATGAAATTGATATGCTAGCATGAATTGGAATATTCATGGAATACTGACTGACACTTCTATAGTCGACCTAGTAAACATTCGGTATTTAAGTTGGGATTTTCATAGGAGTTTTGATTGCGGTTCTGGAATTTTATAACAATAATAAATTTGATCTCTGCCGAAAAGCCGTTAATTTTTTGATAATTTGCTCCTAATTACCCTGTTGTACTCTACAGCGCTAATTTTGCGATCAAATTGATGTTCAATAATAGATCATTTTGAGCATCAGTTCATCCAATTTTTCGTGTAAAAATGAACGAATATTTGTACAAAAAATCGAAAATATTTTTTTTTTATTTTCGTAATGCCTTCAAATTTTAGCATGCCGTTGTTTTTTAGTATTCGGTTTTTCGGCTCAGATTGGATTAAATTATTTCATTGAATTTTTGGCGTTTCTCTTTGAACAAATTTGGAAAATAACTTGAAACTTGGAATCGAACATAGCGCACTCATAAGATTTACTTAAACCAAATTTATTAGTATAATTTATTTCGTATTCATAATGTCGAGCTTTATTCAAACCTGATGAGAAATTGTTTGTTTAATTTAAATCGATTATTTTTCAGAATCACATTTGGGACTCATATTGTCATTTGAGTTTCATAATTCAAACTGAATTCCGTTCTGTAGTTAGTCTCTTAATTGCCAATTCTCCAGAGCAACATATGAAATTATATGTTGCAATTCAATTTAAATGGTTTGGTTTCATTCAAATTCAGACCATTTCTAAAACACATAACTTTATAATTCACATTTTAGGGGAAATGGGAAGTGGGAAAATTTATTCCACTCAGTTTTTAAATATGGTGTAGTTAAATTTTAATTTAAAATTCTCCAAAACTACATTCTGAATTTATTGTTTCCATTTAATCTCCAATTGAGGCTCACAGGGCGTCAGGCTGGACCATTTTAAGGGTGCTTTTGCTTTAATCCCCACCCGTGATTCGTGGGTGTTCCTCGTGGGTTTCACTCTAAAGGCCTTTTTGTATTTCGGTATTTTTTTCAACGTGTGCCCAATTCATCTCCATTTGCTCGTTTAACTATACAGCGAAACATTTGTTATTTTGTTGGGCCAGACGCTCACCTCAGTATTCTCCTAAGACATTAATTTACAAACACTTGTAGCTTAATGGTGGTCTTACGCGTATGCTTCGAGGTTTCGCAACTGCACAGCAGCACTATTTCACACACAAATTGAACATTCTTTACTTGATATTATGGGATAGGACAGATGTGTTACAGACTTTGTGTAACATGTTGAATGTTGCTGATTGGTTTATTTTTGTATTCATCTGTTCAACCCGTTTTCGCTACTGTACAATCACAGTATACAAATTCATTGGTCTCGTCTATGGCTTAGTTCATATCTGTTGGTGTGAATATGCTGTGTTTAATCTAGTCGCCCTAGTTTTCTTGATATTTATTTTGAAACCAACCTCATTTACTAGACCAGTTATCTGTTATTGTATGTCGACGTGTTTGTGTATTAGCAGGCATAAGTAATCTGTATAATCCAGATCGTAGAGTTTCCTCATTAGAAGCGCTGCCTATAGTTCGTATGCCACTGCCTAATAACTAGAAACTGGAAGTGGTGACAGTACACAACATTGACTTACACCTTGGTTATTAGTGCCAGTTGTTTATTCGAAGATTTGCGTATAGTTGGTGATGTCCTTTCCGAAATAATCCTTCTATTTATTGGCGATGTATTAGTGAATTTGCCAGTTAACCACCGAACGCGTGATTTTCCTGGTTACTGCAGTCTCTTGTGTAGTGTTTTTCCTTGTTGGTGTATTTGCAGCTTGTGTTGTCAGCGTTCTTCAGTTTTATTCCAAGTAGTATCACTGATCCAGGGTTCGTCTGTTTTATTAATTACTCATGTCATTAGAAACAGTCAGGGCAAAGAGAGGTGTCATTATCATAACGTCTTGTAATGACGTGAGTAATTTCTTGTTGATCATTACATGATCTATTTGTGAAAACATTTGTTATCATCATTATAGGTGATTATTACGCACATGTTGTAACTCTTGTTTACTTATTGTCGGTGTTAACTTGTTAACTGTTCCAATCTTTGCGTTTCAATCTCTTTGTTCCTCATATTAGTTCTGTGTGCTCCTTGCTAATGTGTATTGCAGTTCATAGAACTCAACCTTGATTGTTTCATCTACGTCTTCGTTTGGGGGCATATGACTATGATGGTGGTGTTTCGTATTTATGAATCGAATCGTGTTACGATTCTCTCGTTATGTTAGCATTTCCTCCAGAAAAAGCTTGTGCTTGTTTCATCACTATTTTTCCATCTCATTCGACTGAGGTAATTTTGATGTTTCTGCTGTTCCAATTGGCGAATTTCCATGTACAATCCTAGTGTCGATATTTGTATTTGACCGTTTTATTGTTAGTTTCTCAAATAATTTTTGATTTCGGATTAATGAATGATTGGCCTATTGAATCCAATCCCGTTCCCATAGCATTCGTTCGATTTAATTTTTTACTTTCTTCTATGCCGTTCCGCGGCGATCATTCAAATTTGTATTAACCCAAGCAATGGTTGCTTGGTGTTGGTGATGATTTTGTTGGCATCTTATCTATCTCTGCCATCGCCCCCATTTGGAACTCATTTTGAAATTTTATTTATATCTGAAAACCCGATTTCTTATCGATTGAAAAGTGGCTTAGTTCTATTCAAATTTGCCAATTTCTAGCAACTTTCGGATACGTGAAATCTAACTTTAATCATAGAAACCATGTTTCATCTCAATCTACTAGGAAATGGCTTAACAACCAATTGGCTATTTTACAAAACTGTACACTATAGGTAATTAAATCCACGAGTTCTAGACAATTCTATTAAAGCAGCTAATTTCATTTAGATTGGTCGGTGAAAATCTCTGGAGGCACAAGAAAGAAAGAACCGAAAAGAAATTCAACAACAATAATGCATAACATTTAGACCCCACCGTCTGACTCCTTAAGCGAATTTCCTGAAATAAGTACTCGTCTCAATTTTAACGTTTTATCCGCGAAATGAAAGAACCTGGCCCAACTGAGGGCAACAATACGAGAGAAACTTACAAATATGAAAAAAAAAAATAAAATCAAAAATTTTGTAAAATGCATATTTTATTGTAAGTACTCGTACGAGTACTTGTTTGAAACCTAAATAAACAATTTTCAATTCGTATTTTTAAATTTTATAATTTCCATTTTCACCTTAACTTTAAGAAATTTAAATAAACTAGTAAATAAATAATTAGTTTAAGCAGGAAATTAATATTAAATATTATTTGATAATTTGTTTAAAAATTTAGTGGGATGTTTTCAAACGAGCACTCTATATGTAAAACAATATGATAAGTCAATGAATAAATTAGGGGTTAAATTTCTAGGTTGATTTAGAAACAGCATACACCGATATGAAACAGTCAATTATTAATGTTAATTTAATATTTTTCCGAGCGTACATTCGAAATTGTATATGGGTTGCGGAAAATTTTATTAAAGTTTTACTTTAAATTAATTTTAAATCTCTGCTGCTATATAAACGTATACATATATTGAATTACATACATACATGTTTTATTACAAAAATTAATGTTAGATGAACTTTGGGTATCAAATGTTCACCTTCTGGATTTTCTTTTCTCGTACGTTTACCAGATGTAAGTTATTAGAAAATTGTTCGTGTTTAGTATATTGTAAATCAATACGATAATTAGATTTAAAAGGGTAGTATGGATTACGATGAACTGAAGTTAGTAATTTACAATTCTCAGAAATCGCTAAACGTGTAATTTTCTCGACTGATACACAAGAAGTATATGTATGTGTTCACCACCTACCTTGAATCATTTTTACTGAAAAGTTAATTTTTTCTAAATAAATAGAAATACAGTACGAGAAAAGTTGGGGTATTTAGAAAAGGTGTGGTATCTCTTATATACAATTTGTTGTATCATTGTAAAGCACTTATTAATAATCCAATATTAATTATATTTATTTTTATTAATCGAATTATTTTTCTTTCTTTTTTAGGTAAGTCGTCATCTCCTGTCCAGTAAATGTTAAGTATTCAATTATTTAAATAATTTCTTAGTACGATAAATGCTATTTTCTCCGCACAAAGTCATGTTACTAAATCAACAGCTGTTGGCAAATTTGTTCCCGAGTTTTTCTTTTGTTTTGCATCCTTTAGGATTTTTGCCCATTTTAATAATAAATAATTTATTTATTTTTTGTTAAAATCTCCGAAAATGTTGATTTTAGGATACGATTGAAACTCCAAATCATTCGAGTGTATTGATTTGGGTTAGGCATTACCTTAACAATTGAATTTTAATATTTCTTGTTGAAAATTTCGTCATGCACGTATAACTTTGGTTTTATTATTATGTAATGGTTATCTAGCTAGTTACATTATAATTTATCATTAATTTATAAGATAAATAATCGCAACTATATATTTGTAACTCGTATATGTTGTTACTTGATAACTAGATGTACTTGATTAGTTTCTCTTGAACAGTGGTGGAACGTTGAAATGTGTTTTGTACTGTCTTTCAACGAATATTCTTTGATCATTTGAATTCGATTTACGTTTCGACAACTAAAAATTCAAAGTTCAATTACATTTCAATTACAAATCTTTGCAAATCAATGAAATTCGTATACAAATATGAAAATCGGAAATTATTTCTTTGAATTTCAACATTTCTTTGCAGTGCACCTAAATACTAATGGCCTCATTGTTATAAAAATTTAGCTATTTGACGTTAATTTATGGAGAAGGTTTCAATCTTGGGCTATAGATGGCAGTATGATACGTTAAACGCGGTGTAAAAGCAGTAATATCAATTAAAAATTATATTACGGGTGGTTAATTTATTATATTATTATTAAAATATGCGTTAAACGTTTCATTTAACTCCTAAATGCCAAGTATTTTTTATGAAAAATGCTGCCACCTACAGTTCAGAAAAGAAACTGCAAACATAAATTTGATGACGTATCAAGCAGTACTGCCTGATACTCTAGGTGCATTGGTCTTTGGGTTGATATTGAAAAAAATATGGACGTAATTATAATAAATAATTCACTTAACTTTTTTAAAAAGAAAGCTGAATTTCGAAGTGTGTGAAGTTATCTCAGTTTTTCATCCCAGGAAAATAAAAATGTTCATCAGGTAACACTAATTGCATCCCATCCCATGATTTTAAAACCATCCCATCCCAAGATTTTTAAATTATACAATTAATTAGGACCGTTATACTCGTTAAAGGTAGCGAAAATTTTAGCTTACGACTATCCAGACCTCTAAAATTAATATAAATCAAAATTACATATATGAGTATAAACTGTAATTCATATATTACGAAGAAAACACTCAATAAAATAATTAATAATTCTCTTAAACCTATAGAGTGCCTAAAGATTTGACTTTTGATTATGACTCGTCATGATGTCCACTAACTGATAAAAATTTGGATATCAGCCGTCTGTTAGGATTTTCGCCCACCACCATATGAAATTTGAAGAAAATACTCAATACAATTGAACTTGAATTGACTTTGAATTAATATTGTTCTCAAATCTATAGAGTGCCTAAAGATTTGACTTCTGGTTATGACTCGTCAATATTTATTATCTAAAAGCTTTAGAAATGGCCTAATCTTGAACAAACGATCATGACGAGGATCAGATTTTGGTAGTGCTGATCCAGTATCCACGAAATGAAGAATAGTTTTAATTGTTTTAAATGTTTTAAAAGGCATTGCTTCTTGTATGATTTTATTCCCTACATCAGAATTCCAATTAAGCTCTGTGCTTGGCAGTTGGTGAATTGAAGATAGCACAGAAACTCTAAGTAATTTCTTAAACCTTCCTTCTTTTGTGAAATATAAATTTGTCTGTTCTACAATGAGGCCTCGTACTCCATCGTCAAAGTATCAGCTGAACATCGATAAGAGAGATTCACGGTTTGTAATTTTTTAGAGTATTGAGGTATCTCCGATAAAATTACTGAATCGCGATAAATTAAGCGGCACATTTTTCCAAATTAACTTTTTAAATTTTTATCGCAATTGCTTAATTTCATTACTCTCGTTTGGTTGATGGCATTTAAGCATCTCTTCATGTTCGCTCTCCTCTTCTATTTCCGTATTTTCGAAAACAAAGCCCTATTCAGTGTTGCTTTTACTAGCGAAAATTACGGGTATATTTTGTGTATCTAATCCCTCGATATCAGAATTGTTGACTTCGTGGCTGTTTAGCTGAGCCTTCCAATCACTATGTTGTGGGAATATTGCATCTTCATCGTTGTCGTTCAGCTCGTCTTCACCACTGTCAGGCCATTCCTGTATAAAACTATTCAAATCATATGTTTACACTAAAAGCTGTTAATTATTACTTTAAATTTTATTGTAATTTTGAAATGGTAACGATTTTTTACTATATAAATCTCGAATCTTAATTCGCAGAAACGCCTGACGTAGAGTCTTCGAATTTTCACCAAACTAATGAATAGGTTATGTTAAAGTAACCCTAGAAACGAAAAAAGATAATGAAACGAAGATATTTGTTTATTCAAAGCCAATAAAAGAATCCATTCCGAAATGATAATATTTGAATAAAACAGATGTGTAACATATATGGTGGTGCTCACGTTTACAAATATCGTGTGTTTTATAGTGCGTTTATACTTGCGGAAGCGGATTGAGGAAAAAACTCTGCAGAATCGTACTTAATGTATTAAAACAACAACAAAGTTAAAAATATTTTAACTCGAGTGTGGAATTAGTATGCTGGGCATAAAGCATTTCACGAAATTTGATTGATGTAGAGTGTGGAAGAAAATAAAACATTATCATCGAGAATTAAAAAAACATTATACATTATACAGATGCATGATGAAAAACCCCTTTTGCATCCTGCCTATATCGGGATTGGAACCCGGGATCTCCCGATCTCAACACCAACGCTTTAACCACCGACCACTGTGTCGTGTAGTCGGTGAGTTGCTAGTTGATTTCCTAGTTTATCGCGATGTATCGAATTGTATTGAACTTTATTTAATTTTATTTCCTAGAGTGCTTGATCGATTTTTGCAAAATTGAGTTTGCTAATCCCTCGGCCTGTATAAAGGCTGTAAATGTTGTAAATGCATTACTTTGCTATTTTTATGTTAAACAAATAATAATATTTTTCTTTGACTTATAAATATTGTAATGTAAAACCAGCAGACGTCAGCTAATCGATTTAGTAGAGACTACTACCAGCTCAATAACTGCCTCATGTTTATACGCCTATATCTTTAACGTATGTAGTTGCTCCTCATATTTCTAAATTGTAGACATTTAGCGTCGGCTTCAGAAATTTAAAAATCGATATAAATTTTAAAAAAAATATGGTTTAAATTGTTAAATGGGCTTGTATATTATAAAGTTTAATTAACAGTGTTCCGAAAAGGTTCCGAAAGCTAAATAACTAATAAAGCTAATTATTAAAATTAGAGCTAAACACCGTTAATTAAATTTTCAAATTTATGGTTTTCTTAATTTTAAATAGTAACGGTTTTCTGACTTTGTTACTAATTTTATACAAGCAAAAGGTATTGATCCTATTTCTTATAAATCTACCTACTGTATCAAAAATGTCTTTTTTCTTATTTTATTTAAAATGTTTTTTGAAAACTTGGGAAAATTATTCCAAATTTTTTGTTTGTTATGTTTGTTTAATTTGATTATTGTTATTAAAAAAATTTATAACTCATTTGAATATACGACGAGAAAGAAAATAAATTTTCTTAAACGAAATTTTCGTATATTGGATATTAAGATTTATGGTATTTCTTTGAATGTAATTAAGGATTTCTGTTGTTTTCATTCATTCAAAAATTCAACCATCGGTGGTTGGATTTTATCCTGAAAAGTTCAAACCAAGTTTGTTTATGCATATAAAACAATTTTCTAAGAATTTCTAAAAGCAGATGCCACTATAAATAGAACACAGTACATGTAAAAATACCTACCTGTAATTCTTCATAATTGGCTAAAAGAGATTAGTCATTTTATTATTAAAATCCTTGTGTCGTATAAAACATATAAAACTAACTTTAAGTTCTCATAACAATTTTTTCAGAATTTTAATAAATTCATTTTCCTGAGAAAATAGAAAATATTTAACTGGGGTACGGTAAAGCCTTTATTCAACAAACATCATGCGTTCACATGAAATATAAAATAAAAATGTATATAGGCGCATTTACTGAATACGTCATAGATCCCAGACTAAAATATTTTTTGGCAATACATATTTCATTCATTACCTAATCTAGTTAATTTTAATATGCTCCATATACCGGTGTACACAGTGAAATGTATGCCAACCAACATATGAATATAATCTTACTTTTATTATATAAAAATAATAAAATCAAACCATAATATATTCCATAAATTTCCCATCATGAAACGCTTTTAGGCATTCGTAGTTGTGTCTTGTTAAATATATACGAATGTCTTTTTAAATTTACATTGGGCCTGTGTTTATGTAATAATAACTTATTTTATGTTTTTATTATCTTAAACAATAATCGCACAAGAAAAAAAATAAATGATTGTTATTATTGCTGTGATTACGAGCACATAAAATACGTAGCGCGACGTGAAAAACTAAAAATTATGTATGCCGTATCTGGAGTCACAGTTTTTAAAGAAAACTTGTCTCAATTTCGAACAACAATCAAATTTGTTAAAAAAAAATTGTGCGCGCTCTAGGATACAAACAACTTATTTTAACATCTATGAATAAGATTTCATGTATCCATAAAAAATGATGCTGTATACGTACGAGAAAATTTCCATGTTTCTAATAAAATTATGAACCATAATATATCCCTGAATATTTTATCACAAATTCTATATAGTGCTGTCTTGTATAATAGCTACATTTTCAGGATGAAGTAATTGTTTTATTCCAATACCGATAATATATACATAGAGGTATAAAATAACCTAGTTTCTTATAGACATTGAAGGATCAATAAATTTATGTAAATATTTGCTTTTAGCCCGCTACATAAAAAAATGTGTATAACTTGATGACCGGAACTGTCATTTACGTGCGTCTATATATAGTCTCTCTTAGTATGAATATCCGTATTTACATTGTTAACGACCGAATGAGATAAAATATTGAAGTGGCTTTTGTAGATAAATATATTTTTTGTGTCCCAATTTCGTTTTATTTTTATGATTATTACATAAATTTATATCGGATTGTCTGGTTTGTGAGCACAGGTATGCGCTTCGTCCGCTATAAAGCTGCGAGGGCATCGATGTTTTGGTGAAGGTTAAAACAAATATACATTTCTATTCATATATCCTTTTGTATTTATCGAGTGTTACTTCTAAACCCAAATTTAAGGGGATGGTCATTATTTTATATAGTGATAACTGACCTAATTCGAGTACATATATGAATTTCATTTATGTTTAAACAAACTTTATTTCAGTTTTATAAAATTTGAAAATTACAATTTGAAATACTGGAAACAAGCTAATCAAATTTACATAATAAAAATTGTTTATTTTATGTTTGTTTTGCATATCGCTTCTCTGAGTATAATCACCTTAATATCTTGTATTTTGCAATGTTTTTCTTAAGCGTCCCTTAGTAGCGCTGAATTAGTGTTAGTGATGTCGATAGAAAATTAAAAGTTTCAATATTTCATTATGGGTGTAATGAAAATGACGAATGGCCTGAATGTTACAAATATTTTTACTCGAACAGTCTAAATGTATAAGTAAAATTCGAACAGAATAAATTTTTTATATCTGTTCGATATCATCTTTATTCCAGTATGACGTTGGTGCTGTTGATAACAGTATGAGAGTGTCGATAGTTTATAGGATATAAATTAGTAACACATTTAGACGGGTGACTGTACTTTGTGATACTGAAACATCTTATTCCTTTCCCTCGTTATACTAAAACACAAAAGTGTGACAAATTAAAGTATTGGCACTTAAGTTCTATTTCAAAACTTGTTTTGCCATACTAAGAGTGACTGTCCACATAGTTTACTACTATATCATTCAAGGGTATTGTATTACGTCTCAACCAAGTCAGTACCCACTAAGTAAACGCCCCCTTTGTGCCAGTACACACTGCAGTGACTATGGAGAAAATCGATCATGTACATATGCATTTGATCAATGAAGACCCCGAATCCACTTCTTCCATTAGATTCTTCTTCAACGGATGACAAATTTAAGTTTAAAGAGAGTATTCAACTGTAGAGTATTAAAACATTGAAATTTACCCAAATTTGGAAATCCGATTTTGAAAATTAGCACAATTTCAATCTTTATTGGATAATAAATACAGGGTGGGTCAACTGTTGGTCCTTTTATTATTTGTTAATAAAACACACGTTTTGGGATGAAAAGTCAAATTTTTTTATTATGTGGTTCGTGAAATGTTTAGTTCTTGTGAACGATGCCTGGTTGATGTGTTCTCACATAATTTACGAAATGTTGTAAGAATTTTTTAGAACAGACAACATTAACTACTAAAATTCATCGATTGAAAAAAGGACTAATAGATGGCCCACTCTTTATTTTTTTTCAAATTCCCCTTTTAAATTCCTTTCAGACCTGCTTTAAATTTATATAAAATTGTTAATTTGTTGAAAGTAACTACAGAATAATTTAGAGATTAAGGCCGTTGTTTTACAACATTATTGAAATTGCGGTTCGAAGAATTTCGTTAATATACCTCCACATTCCATCAAATATGTTTTACTTAAACTAAGGCTTTTAGTTATGGGGCTCTTTGAAAGCCGAGTCGTTGAAAAAACCGGATTCATTTGATATTTTGTGCTGGAAAATTGATTCCTAGTAAATACAATCAAAGAATGAACGAACGTCTTTCAGGTCAATAATACAGAGTAAATGAAACTTTTTATTTTGTAATAATAAACAATGTAAAAATGCTACAATATAAATTTGAATTTAAATTGGATTAAGGTTGAACGACAAAAAACCGTCAACCAGTTTAAACTTAGTTGTTATGGTTTCGGGTAGATAGGAATGACAACTGTTTGTTCGTTAATCCATCTAAAACTAGTTTACTAGTCTTTACTAGATGTAGATATATTGGTGAACTGTGTCCTTTCTCTTTTGGAAGGAACAATCTAACATCTTCGAATTTCCATACACAATAAACTTTCTTGGAAATGTAAAGTTTCCTGGAAATTCTACATTCCGGCATTGTTTATTGTACGGAAATGTTTATTTACGTATTGTTGTTTTTGCCTATGCTGTCTTATACTTCCAATGTTTGGTGGCCCATGGTTAAATACATTCTCGGTACAGCGAAATTAAACCACAGGGTGTGGATTGCCGAGCTCTTACCAGTGACTTGCAGTTATTGTAGTCTTTCATTCTAAATTCCACTGCTTTTCAACTGAGGTGCGTTGGTGAACGGAACACTCGGTTTGATTGCGGTGCATAGATAAATTGACAATTTTTTTAGTTTATCTGTACCAGAAATCAGCATGACTATTGACAAATTGCTGCCGAATTCTACATCGACAATTTCTTCTCAGTATCTCATGATAATTAAGACTAGGTTTAAAATGCACGGCGTTCCTAACGGATCTGAATATCACTTACTCCTTTTGTATTTGATGATGTTAACCTTGCTTTTTCGGACGTAAATATAATTTTGTGTACAGATAGTAAAACTGTGTTCAATTCAATTACGGAATCCTATTACCTCTTCCAAACTGATCAAAGATCGTTAACATTACATTATCCTTCTTTATCATGTTAATAGTGTTCTGGTTATGTGAGTTCTGACTCATTGTGCTATTGAGAGAAATGTGATAGTGATGCTGGAAAGAGATTACACATCTGGAATTCGTTGCAAGAACTTGTGGCATTTTTAACATTTAATAATATTAAGAAACCTGGATTTTTTTAGTCGCCTTGTGTGACGTCTGTCTGAAGAGAACGACAACTAACGGGTGTTTTTTTAGGAGGTTTGTTTTTCCGATAGATGTCGTTTTATTTTATGACAGTTGTTTTGACAGCTCAAAGTGGCATTTCTACTCAGTATTGTTTGGCAAATCATTATGAATAGGTTAACTCCAGAACAACGTTTTCAAATCGTGGAAATTTATTTTCAAAATCAGTGTTCAATTAAAAATGTTTATAGAGCACTTCGTGAATTTTATGGTGCACATAATCGTCCGTCAGAGACCACCATAAAGAACGTAATTACCAAATTTCGGTCTACATTCACTCTTTTGGATGCCAAGCCACCGACAAGAATGAGAAGAGTTCGTACAGAAGAAAATATTGCTGTCGTTGAGGCCAGTGTCGAAGAAAACGACAATTTATCGATTCGTCGTCGTGCTCAGCAAATTGGACTTTGTCCATCGACTTTATGGAAAATTTTACGTAAAGATTTGGGTTTGGTGCCATACAAAATTCAATTGGTGCAAGAATTAAAGCCACACGACCATCGTTTGCGCCGTGAATTCAGTGATTGGTCGTTAAATCAATTGAACGAAGATCCATTTTTTTACCGTAAAATTCTCTTCAGTGATGAGGCGCATTTTTGGTTAAATGGATACGTCAACAAACAAAATTGTCGCATTTGGAGCAAAGATAATCCACACGCCGTTCTAGAATTACCAATGCATCCTGATAAATGTACTGTTTGGTGCGGTCTATGGGCTGGTGGGATCATCGGTCCATATTTCTTTAAAAATGAGGAAGGACGACGCGTTACCGTGAATGGAAATCGATACAGAACCATGTTAAATGAGTTTTTGTTGTCAAATCTTGAAGATATGGATATGAATGAAATGTGGTTTCAACAAGATGGTGCCACTTGCCATACAGCACGTGAAACAATCGACTTATTGAAAGAAACTTTCAACGACAACATTATTTCGAGAAATGGTCCGGTGAATTGGCCTCCGCGTTCGTGCGATTTGACGCCACTCGATTACTTTTTGTGGGGATACGTGAAGTCATTGGTTTATGTGGATAAACCTCAATCGATTGACGCTTTGGAAACCAATATTCAACGTGTCATTGCTGACATACGCCCTCAAATGCTTGAAAAAGTGCTGGAAAATTGGACCTCCAGAATGACATTTGTGAAAAATAGTCGTGGTAGCCATATGCCAGAAATTGTGTTTAAATGTTAAATGCCAAAAAATTGTCTACCAAATAAAAAAAAATTTTGGTCATTTCATAATTTTATATGTGTTTTATTCAAAAAAAAAATCGGCAACCTCTTAAAAAAACACCCTTTACATTCACTTTATTTGCAGTTGTCCGCAGCTTTCGTCTCGTTCTCGGTTTCTTAACTATCGAACTTTGAATGTATGTCGGTTGTCTTCCTTGCCGTGGCGATCTCTTGCAGTTTTCTTGAGCACAATTGCGAATTGGGAAGGAATAGTTGAGTGGCTAACCTCCCTTCTTGTGTTCTAACCAACTTTAATAAATAAATTACAGTCTATACAGAAAATTTTCTCTCTAAAATTTCTCTTTTGTAGATATTATACCCATTATACATTATAATGTCACCCAAACGTAAACAATATGTGTTAACAATTTAAAACACGTGGTAGTCCAATCCTAGTCCAAATTTTATTTCTGTGAATACGAGGTCAAAAAGCTGTGACTATCAAAAACTAAGCATATTAGGAATTAGAAAAACAAAGATGATTTAGGCGAACTAAATGAATTTTCTAATTAATTTTATTTCCCATTTATTATTCAACATAAATAACTATTAGCTTATTAGCAATATCACTTATTTCCGTCGATCTTAAGTTTTCGTATAAATTTGAATATCTTGAGGTTTAGCATGTTATCACCAATTTCAGTATAATTTTTTAAAGTCTTCATTGATACTGATCAAGACTTTAAAAACTTTAAAAAGAACTCCACACGCTCCCAACTGTTTTAAAAGCTAATGAGCTTCACGTGATTAAATAATTACATCATTAACTTAAGAATTTAGGTTTGTTTTTTACAAATTTATATATTGAGTTTTTGCATCTTCTTCACCACTGTCAGTTCGATTTTGGAAAGGCCTAGATTAATGCTATGCATTCTTCTAATAATTTCATAATGTAATTAGCTTCTCGTGGTTGCATAATTAGATCATTACCCGAAGAATTTAGATTTTTTGTTTAAAAGTAATTTGAAATTTTGATATGATCATTCTCCTCAACTTTTTAAAAAGCGAACGAACTTCAGCCCTGATTCTTTAGCAGCAAGATAATTTGTAATCATGTAAACGAACATTTATTTTGCATTTTCAATATTGGCATTCTCTAATTGCATATCAAAATAAGATTTTAACTGTTTACGGTAAATAAATGGCAAAATTTAACACATTCTTGATTTATGTAGATTCATATTTAGGTTAAGAGTTCCCATAAATACCGTTTCCCTTTATCTTTTAAAATATTTTTTGTAAATATAAGTTATTCTGAAGCGTCTATTAACAAACAAGGATTCAAGTTTGTGGGGGTTGTGGTATGGTCAATGGAAATGGAAATTATATAGAATAAGTTGTTTTAGCATTTGTGCAACGTATTCTCTAAATAATTTTTTACCCAAGATAAAACCATTGACATCAAAAGAGCAAGATTACATTAAACGTCAAAATTAAATTTTAGTATTTTTATTTTTTAACGAAATACAACCTCAAAAAATACAACCTCTAGGAACGTAATTTCTTGCAGACGTAACCGCTATCTAAAATCAAACATAGAACTAAAAGTCATACATAAAAATAACCCTGGTCGTGAGTTTTTGAACAACAAAATCTAGACAGGTGGAATAAACATAAAACAAATCAAATGTTCGAAGAAAAAAGCATTATAACAGCAAAATATTTTTTGTGTAATGTAAATCACATTAATTATAACTGTAATTATAGTTTATAACACAATTCGCTTTAAACTGTTGAATGCGGCTCCTACGGCTCCTAATAACATTTTTCTGCGTGTAAGAGCTGATGCTAATAGTTCAGTCATCGCGATCTCGGAATCCGAAATATTTCACCATGTGAGTTTCTTAAACTGAACGAGTTGCATATATTGGTTGATTAGTCAGTTACAACATTTTATTAAATTGTAGTATCGACCTTCTAGCTAGTTAACTAGTTTGTCGTGACAGTTTTGTTTTAACTGACTCCTTCTGTGCGGATATTGATTGCATAGAATATGCTATTGCTTCTGCTTTCAGTGATCACGCAATTTCTTTTACTTTAACTTTAGGCACGAAAATAATAAATATTGAATTGGTTTATCCTATTGTATTTATTGTAAAACTTACCATAAAACTAAGGAAAATTGTGACACTCGAGTAAAATAACTTAGTGTGACAGCCGTCGCAAATCCAAAATCATCACGTATAAATTGAAATGATTTAATTTTTTCGTTATGTAAGGTTTTGCAGATAATAATTTAATGCGCTTAATTAATTTAATAAATAAAATTATGGATAAAACTTTCAATAAATAGTTTTAATTATTAATAATATCCAAATGACTGTCTTTTACAAATTTACCCTCGATCAATTATTCGAGATATTTTTTAACATTTATTTATCTTAGCAATTTATTCTTTATCTTGATTAAAATTTATAGCATGCAAATTCATTAAAACATCATAATCACCAATATAATTCTAAATTTTTACGATAAATTTTTCGTTTACACTTTACAACTTATATTATTTTTTAGAGAATTAAGGCACAGGTAGTTAAATAATGACATACAATACCACAACAATATCTTTCTTAAGAAGTTAGGATTTTTTTAAGGAATTAAATATCTTGAGATTTTTCGTGTTTATCACCAATTAGTACTGTCCATCCTCCCAATCATTAAAATCTTTATGAGCTTCAGTTGTTTAAATAATAGCATCACTAATTGTATAATTTGGTATTTGTTTGATTTTAGGATTTAGTTAGAAAGATGGATAGTACTAATCTGGTCATGAAAACTCTTTAAATATCAATTTCTTAAAAAATGCAAAATTGAATTTTACCTTACTCTTTGAAAAGCATCAGTTACAAATTCAGTATTCAAATACTCGCAATCTTATTACTTTCGTGTAAATGATTTTTGGCATGTTTATCGATTAACCGATATACCGTTGTTTTAAACTCTATCGAATTGAATACACCACTACCGGTATCTAATATTTCCCAGCTTTATCCGTTTTTACGTAACTCAGATTTAAATTTTGGTTGTTTAAACCTCAAATTTCTAAAAGGCAACTCTAGCAACATACAAAGCTTAATTCATTTTCATTAATTTTAATATTTTGGGTGTCCGCAAAGTTTTTAGAATTAGGCCATTCAGAGATTCGATGAGATCGATTTCATGCGCTTAACATAATTATGCGACCAGAAATCGCATATGAATTATTTTATAATTTATGGATAACTCGAACAAATTATTTGCAATCACTACTTTGTGCTTACCGTTTTGAATGTTGTCACAATAAGGGTCAACGGTTCATAAAACCGCACAATATATTTTACTCACCGCTTGGACATTCATTGTTATTTTTATTTACCTTTCTCTCAAGGAACTTACATGAAACTAAATTTTTTATCTCAAACTATATTTGTCAATAGGTTCCGTCATTTCCATGTACCTTCCGTTATTTATAGAATTTTTTTTGAATAAATTCGTTTTTTGATAATAAAATAAAAAGTCGTTTTTGTTAAAAACTATGCTATCGGCAGACAAATAATTTAATTTTCGGCCTCAAGTCTTAAACTTTCGGTTATTTTCGAAATTTTCGACTACATATCGTACATTTGCTGCAAGAGTGACACAATCCAAATTTTTAAATTTTTCAGAAGATTTGGAAATATTACTCAAAATTGTTTGTAAAAGCCTTTAGTAAAATGATTTTTTTGCTATTCCTATTCCTCAATTGAATTTTAATTTTTATAATTCTTTAATATTTTTCAAATTTTCTTACAGTCTACCAATATCTTAAAATGTTCATCTCTTTCGTGAATTGAGAAATTTTTAATATGGAATTTTACTTAATTTGCTAGAACTACGTACAAAGAGAGTATGTTTTGATAAAAAATAATTAAAAAATATGAACTATTGAGAATCATTTGATTTGAATATCTTAGAAATGAATGAATTTGGAGTTGTGTCACTGTTGCGAATGAGTGATATATCTTATTTTTGATTTAATATTTTCAGTTTTATCGTTAGT
This sequence comes from Nephrotoma guestfalica, assembly GCA_963691935.1. Taxonomy (NCBI): domain Eukaryota; kingdom Metazoa; phylum Arthropoda; class Insecta; order Diptera; family Tipulidae; genus Nephrotoma; species Nephrotoma guestfalica. Next base: position 216,765,124 of record OY829914.1, read on the forward strand.
ACTACTTAGGTCACTTTACTATATTTTGCTTCATATGAATTTGTTAAATATATCGACGACACTCATCTTCCGAAATTGATCGAGTATATTATTGAAAGAGATTTATTTATCTAAAAATTTTGTGATTTGATTTTAAATTTCGATTCCAGTTGATTCACGTTTAATTGATCTTATCACAATTTACACGCTTTACATGAATTATTTTTAAGTAAAATATGTAGGTAATTTAATTCAATTGATTTCGATTTGTTTTGATTGATTAGAATGTACGACCAGAAATTTTGTTAAATATAATAGAATTGATCCGATTACAGACACCTAAGTAGTCACTAGTTAGTAAAGTGTTAGTTCGATAAATATTTGAAGTCTGAAATCTGTGACCATGTGGTCACTCAAAGTTGTACTAATCGAGGCAACGGTTGCTTCATGTTGATGTTGTCACTTTATTATCTCGCTACTATGCACATCCCGATCACTTGGTTTCGATATGTTTGAGGCGAAAATACGTAAAATTTTCACCATCCAAGAGCTGTATTGTTGGTAGTATTTTCTAAATCGATTCAATTATTGGCTATACAATTATGTCTCAGCCGTTTTTATCAAAAATTGGCCATTTATTGTGAAAGAACGGTTGGTTATGTTTTATTCAAAGTGTTGTCCATCGCTAGCCCCTACCTTTTCCATCTTTCTGATTGCATACGAATCCCACGTCGGAAGAAAACATCATTTTTTGAAACTATACATGCATTTTGGTATCTTCATATGATGTGAAGTGCTGCTCAAATAGGCCATGAGTCATCGATCGAAACAAGCGGTAATTAGACGGGGACATGTTTCATGAATACGGCGAGTGGAGTACAATTTACCAATTTACTCTTTCCAAATAGGTTTTGATTGGCGTAGCAACATGTTTTCCTTGAGTGTTCGGAGTATTCGTACACTTTCGGCTTTCCGCTACGTTCTTTGTCTTCGACATCAAATTCACCGTTCTTAAACTTTTGAATCCACTCTCCACAACTTCGCTCACTTAAGCACTTATCCTCGCCATATGCTTCTACAAGCAATCGATGCGCCTCAGCTGCAAATTTCTTCAAATTAAAGAAGTCAATCAAAAATTCCCGCAAATAACGCTTATTCGGCTCAAAACTATATTTTAAGATTATATTGTAGACAGATTTCGAACCTTAGGATCTGACGTTTTACATTGGGCAATTTTAACCATAACTTACTAGTGGTACCATCTTTTGTCGAACGGCGGAAACTTATTTTATATCCAATATTAAATTTGTGACACATTGTTCTAATAATTTCTCTATTCAAATCGAAAAATAGTACACCCTCTGTTGAAGCTCTTGTTAATAATCTAAATATTTGTTTTATCATTTCTCTGGTTAATAATTGTGTTCTACTACAATATTACGTAGTAATCATTTATTAATTACTTTCCAGATTTACTGATATTGTAACTTTCAATAAAACCAATATTCGGTTTAAATCTCATAATAATCCTAAGAAAAGAACACAATTTATATTTTTTTGTTCATTCCTACATTTTTTTCGAGGAATTTTCAAATAATGGAAAAAATATAGCTTTTCATTTGTATTACTTACTTCATTGTCCGTATTCAACGATTCGAATTCCAGTACCTAATTTAAATATTATCTTTCTTTCTTATATTCATTCGCCAGTTTTGTGATTAGAATTTTGTTCGGAATTAATTTTTTTCAAAATTAAAGTTGGTTGTCTTCATTTTTATGTTCTTAGTCATTTCGCAGAATAATTACATGAAGGAATTATTATTTGATTAAGGTCCCACATTTCGTGTTGTGAATTTTCAAAAAATTCGGTTACATTTCCTTTTTGGTTGATATTTCTTATTTATAATAAATTCATATTTAAGGTAAGATGATGGGAAACGAGTTACTCATGTAAATACCAGATGTTTTAAAATTTCTTTAATTATATTTCGACTGAAATGGAAAACCAAGGGACTCAAATATAATTAGGTAGTACCAGTTCAATTATTTCATTTCCTAATAGGTCCATGTTTGCTGCTGAATTGAATTTATTAGATGGTTTGCATGATACTCGTAAGAGAAAATTTATGCAAATGACTAAAGTTTTAAAGGTAAAATGATAAAAGTTATGAGTAAAATAAATTTTAAAACGCATAATTAGTTGGGAACGATATGAAATAATATTGTGGTACCGTGCATGTGCATCAAAAATAATATATCGGGCATCAGAGAATAGTTGTAGAACAAAATACATTTTTTGGCAATATTTTTTTGTTCTGCAAATGCAATTGTTTTTATTCTTCTTCACTTCGTAATCAAATGTTTTATTTGGTATCAGACAATTAATTAATTTCCAGTCACTACACACAGTACACTTTTCTAAGTCACCGCTGGTCAAATGGTATTGAGCATAATGATAACCTGGTTTATTAATACAAGTCGTTTTCTAATTACCCTTACATGCCCAGTAAAATGTAATCTATCATTCTGTTCACATCAACTGTTGTTGTGTAACAAAGAATCCAAAAATGTTGGGGTTATACAATTGTTATCATTAAATGAAACTCAACCACCTGCCACATTATTTGCTGTTCATTCGACCGTAGTAGCTTAAGATTTTTTAACCTTATGCTTCGAAAAAAGAGTCGATGAATAAAATATTCCTGTTTTTATCCTAGCGAGTACCCTAAAAGTTTACTGTCAACCCGATCAACCCGATTAATTGCAATATATAAGGCTTACATAATCAACTTCAAATTGCCTTACCAGTAAAAAAAAATTAATCTATTTATTGTTCAGATCATAATGCGGTTGAGCCCAGTGGGCAGGTCACTAACGACTCGTGGATAACGTGGATAACTTTTTTTTCTGAATATTTCCCACTAAAATGCTTTTGTACGCTTGTAAACAATGGAATGAACTGTCATTAGTGTACATTTGTGCGCTCTTTTATTTTGACAGCAATGACAGTCTGAAGCTGGTAACACTTCGTGTCAGTCACCCGGTATTAGTTTTATAAAACGAAATTCTTCTATGTATATTTCGAATGGGCGCGTCACTAAACCGTTCGATAAGATATTTTGTATATGTCAAGGATACCCTCCCGAATAAAAATTCGTAAAATTTTTGGGCAAATTATATAGTTTAAGATTTTACTACCAATAATTAACCTGAATCAAGAAAAGCCTTCGAGTATCTTCTAATCTCAAATTTATAATAGAATATGATAAATCTCTTGATTTACTTAATAAGTATATTTAATGCGGTACATTTGGTTAGACAAACCACTCACTAGTCTAACGAAATCTCGGCCTAGCTAGCTTTTTGTTGAGTTCATAATGTGTGTCGCTTCATAAACTTTGCAACTGAACCAGCCACAAACGTTTTAGGTGGCCATGATAACAATTTGATATTTTCACTTGGAATCAAGCACGTGCTTAATGGGCATTATGTATTGGCGGATTATCCTATTCTGATTGCAGCTTAACCTTATTTTCAGTTATGGTGAACAAAAATCAATTTAAGGGCGCTCCATATCATAACTCCTCCTTCTCTAAAGAAAATATTGGTTCAAGTAAAATTTTTTTTTCACCCGAGAAAACAACTATTTTCAAATTATTATTAATGATTTGTGGTTGCACATCCCAACACTCTGTGCTGCTTTGCGAATTACAATCTTTGTTACTTGTGTGCAGGGTTTAGTGATGTTTGTTTATTGTTTTTATTTTAAAAATAGATGCACTTGCAATCGATGAACTGTGAATTGGTTGGTTTAAGTCTAGCCGTTCTGATTTTGTTGGTGTACATTTTTATTTTATCTTGAGGTGTTAGAGTTGTTTTAGACCTTCCCTGGTAGTTGCTTCCGCATGATAAACGATCTTTTAATTAATTTCGCAACGCATTGCTCTCTTATCCGAGTGAGGCATAGATTTGTTTTCTATCTGCCGTATTTAATGTTTTTTTACCCATTATAATGCTAAATCAGCAACTACAAAACACTTATTGGGAAAATATTGCAAACAATTTTTTCATTGTTTTACTGAGAACTACTTCGGCACTTGGACCGGGAGGTGCTGGGTTCGAATCCCATTCCATGTCAATGTACAGGTTGACATGGAGCTTGCAATGTGCAGGTGGTATATGTAGTTGTGTGAGTAGGTGAAGTAGGTGGGTTAATGATGTGGAGTGAATGAGTGGTATCACAATGGGCCTAAAAATTGGCCTAAGTGTGCAGTAAGCAACCACTGAAACCTACCTAACCTACTGAGAACTAATTTCTCAGTATATTATACAGACTCACTTATAGGGTCGTTTCACGACAAATACACCTGTTCACCAACAACCTTAGTAGATTTAATCATTTTATTAAAGCGAATTGAGTAATTCATACTAAAGGAAAATTTGGTGGCAGAATATCAATTTTCCGAGTTTTATGCCATATTGAACCTGTTACGTGCGTACTTTAAACAAATTCAGTTTGGAAATTCAAGCTTCTCGTGCATATTCAGTAATAAAAAAAGTGAAAGGTAGTGGGTAACAAAAAAGTCTTGTAAAGAGAGGGCCATCTATTGGTCTGTTTTTAATTCATAGGCTATGACAACACTTTTTTGAACGATTAGCTTGAAATTTACGTAACAATCATGTTTCCGCTTGAGGAGCGTTTCGAAATATTGAAAACTTATTTTCAAAGTCAGTGTTGTGTAGCCGAAATCGTGCGAATTTTCAAAAGAAATGTGTCGTGAAAGAGCGCCAAGTGGAATTCCACCTCAACTCGACGCCGATCGCAGCAACTGGCCTTTAGTCGCTCCAGCTTGAGAATACTGCACAGAGACCTCGGATTATTCGCCTACATGGTGCAGATGACTGAGTAGTTGAAAGCAAATGACCATCCGCTTCGATATCAGTTCTCTGCGTGGACCATAGCTTCATGGACCAGCCAATGATGACGATTTTGATCGAAAAATCATCTTTTCAGACGCAGCGCATTTCCATTACGGGGCCTATGAAAACAAGAAGAACTGCCGGATTTGGGGTTCGGAACAGCAACACATAATCGTTGAGAAGGCAATGATGCGTCCACTAAAACTAACTGTTTGGTGTGGATTTTAGAGTGGTGACGTAATTGGCCCGTATCTTTTCGAAAACGCCGCTGGAAACGCCGTTACCGTCAATCGTGACCGTTACAGAGCCATACTGACCAGCTTTTTATGGTCTCAAATCGACGCTATATGTGTGACCAAGCTTTGGTTTGAACAAGATGGCACCACATGCCATACAAAACGACCGACAATCGATCTATTGTGCACCAAATTTAACAACCGAATAATTATACGTTTTGGAGATGTCAATTGGCCTGCACGAAGCCGCGGTTTGACGCCGTTGGAATTTTTTCTATGGTTCTATGGGGTTTCGTTAAGGATAGATGCTATGCTGATAATCCAGAGACAATTTCAGTTTTAAAACATAACATTGGGACAATTATTCGCGAAATAGGCGTCGGAATCATCGAAAAAGTTCTTAAAAATTGGACTCACAGGATGGCTTACTGTAAGGCCATCAGAGGAAGCCACATGAACGAAATTATTTTTCATTCTTAAATCGGAGACCCAACTTACATAATAAAAAAGTTTCCACATAATAAATATGAATACTCATTTTATAGCATTTTTAAAAACAAACTTTTAAATGGTCCACTCTTTATAATCAAAAATTATTATTCCTGCTAAATTTCAGAATACCAATAAGGTTAACTAACCGTTGTTAAGAATTTAGTCTTTAAACGGAAGTTGCAGTACATAGACTTCCACCAAATTCCACCAAAACACTAGTCATTTCCGCTTAAATTTAAAAAACAATTAATCTAATTTTGTTTGAAATTTAATTTACAATCTTTTTGTTTTAATAGTTTTTTCTTAAATGCTATATACTTTTGCTTAAATTTTGGAAAACTGGTCTGGACCGGTATTGTTTCAAAATCAATTTAGAATCTTTTAGTTCATATTTGTTTTTCTCGTAAGCTGCCTTCTATCGTGGACCTGAATTTATGGAAAAGCTTATAAAGTATGAACGTGATATTAATCTTCGTGATTAATATATACGGGAAAACAATATTATGTTGATCAGCTGCGCGTTTTAGCTGAGGTTTGAAAATGATCTTATATAGTGAACGATTAAAGAGGAGAATCTTTAATTCAAACCGTGCGGTGTAGTGCACACATTTTTCTTTTTGCACCTTACAGCAAGGTTAGAATTTTCATAGAAACATTTTACACTAGCATGATACTTCATGAGCATGTTTATTATCTAGGCTACACCTCAATGCGTGTTTCAAAAGTTAATAACAATATATTTGCCAAGAAATTTATACTTCATTTCAGGTAAGGTTACGAGAATTGGGGCGAATTGCAGTACGGCTAAGAAACAGCCGCGGAGTCGGGCGTGGAGCCTTTAATATACTTATTAATTCCAACCCACATATCTGTAGAATTTCATATGTTTTCAATGTTGCTTATAAAATTAATACACATTTTGTCGATTTTCTGTCTGACAAAGCGACAAAAAGATCTGCACTATTTAATTCGTATTACGATAATTTCAATATTAGTCGTTGTATCCTTATCCAATATATAAAAATATTTTGGCGACATTGTTATTTTAGTTTATTAGTCGAAATTAAATTATCGTGGCTCGTAATAATATTTGTAAAATTATATTCGTTGGTAACAATATTACATATATTTATTCCACGTTCTGAACGAGACTGTCGTTAGCACTCACGTAAGGGGACAGACTGCTGTTTTCATTTCAGTTTAAAAATACATATATTTCTTCAAGTGTAACACACATAACATAAAATCGTTATACGATCTAATTTTCGGGAAATACTTAAATGATGTACGATAAAATTGACCCGAGTCTCACATCCTGGAAAAATGTACGAAGCAATTTGTGTAAATGACATGTACCTTTCAAAACATGGGTATATGTGTAAAATACGAAATTTTTCCTTTTTTATACGTGTATATGTGTGTGTGTGTACATTAAACATTTTTTGTTTGTTTATTTCACAACAGAAAAATAGCAGACGAATTTTCTTTGAATTAAACCCACCAAAAACTTAATTTAGAGTACCTTTTCTTTACAAAATGCTGAATGAAAAAATTACGATTGAATTTATTCTATGCCGCCTATATCCTTGTATATGTGTGTGTTTAATATTAGACATGATAATAAGAATTTTATTCAAAATAAAAGTAGATAATATTTAAGATATTCACCTGAGAATTAAAATACTAGAATTATAATTTTTTTGGGTCTACTCGTACATCTCATTTCTAAAGCACAGCCCAACAATAAAAATGCTTAAACTAATATTCTTAAATGCCAATCTAATGTTAATTGTTATTATATTACAGTTAATAGTAAAAAAAGTATGTAAAGTTTTTCCAAGTAGTATATAGGAGTACATTTTTTTTTGTTTTTTTCGTTTACGGAAAATTTTACCCACATGTTGAATATACACAGACAGTTTTATTATGATGAAAATAATAAGACGGTTAATATCAAATTAATATTTACGCATAACGTTAGAAATTTGCCACAACGTGTATAGAAAAGAAAAATTATATTCGGCACCCGAAGGAAATTTATTTTAATTTTTGATTGATTTTCTCCGCTTTGTATAGTGTGTAGTATTATAATATAACAAATAAGAAATAAAATAAAAATATCGATGAATCGCTTATTGAAAAATGAAGGTAGCGTGCAGGGAAGCGAAAAATAATTGTGCGGAAATATGAAACAAGATAAAATTTTGAAACATACGAGTACAACAACAGCAATAACGACAAAAATATGATATTGTTAGGATTTTAAGTTCGTTGTTATATTAGAGATGTGAGCATAATCAAATAATATATAAAGGAGTAAAACTAAAAATATATTCAATATATCCCAGGATTGATTTTTTTTTTGTTTTGCGATGCTTCATTAAATCTTGCGATGATACGAGTACATACTCGTGTGTAGTTTCTCTATTTCAGTTTCAGTTTTTTAGATATGACTGGATGGAATCTGTACATTGTTATAACGTAGAATATTCTATTCTGTTAAAATAGAACGACTATGAATAATATATTAGATATTCACCTTTACATATTTTGTAAGATTCTAGATTGAGATAATAAAATACAATGCCCATTTTTTGCTCAACTGCTTGGATGATAAGAATGAATAATAATGTTAAGTGTCAAGTAGCGCAAATCAATATATTTAATTAGAAAGATACATTTTGTGTTGCTGTTAAAAATGTTTAATGATACCAATTTACATTTTTTATTTCTCAATCTACGCTTACTTGATTTGATGAAGGGTAGTTTTCTGTTATTTTTATCAGATTGGTAATACGCTTACACATTTTCCATATTAAAATAACTAAAGCATAAGAAAATAGATTTCTATTAATTTTTATTTAATATTTATCATGAGACACATCAGATATTTTATTTGTTATATAGTTGGGAACAAAATTACTTAATTGTGGTCTATACCACATTTGATACGGAAGTCAATTAAATTAATTTTTATATTTTTCCGGGATATGGATGGATATCGACCTAATTTCAATAGAAAATTGCCTGATAAAAAGGATAATAATCCTATTTTTAAGTAACAAAGTTCGCCAACTTTATTATTACTATTTTTTAGTGTAATTCGATGCACAATAAAAAATTTAAAAAGCCGTATTCAGAATATGCGAAAAAATTACAATTAACAGAACACGAATTTTACATATAATGGGAAAGTAGTATTATTAAATTAAATGATACTACTAAAATTAAGTATAACTTGTTCAGAAGTGTGTTATCTCGTCGCAGGGAAGAGGAAAACCAGCAAATCAAAATATGTGGAAGATTAATAAAAATTATACTAAATAATATAAAAGGTTGGGCAGACTAGGTTCGGACTATAAGGTGGATGCATAATAACCTCTCAACTAAGCTCCCGTAACTGCTAAAAGGGTCATCATGGATGTGTGAGGCCTTCCGTTATTCTTGTGGAACAGGACGTCTCGTCTATTGGCTAATTTTGGCCGCTTCTCTTGTCCATTGGACAGCAGCGCATAGTAGATTGTTCCCTTTCAATCCCACTAAACACACAGAAAAATCTTCCTGGTCGTCAATCCTGGTTTGATCACCGTTTGGGCCGCTTTACCGACCTTCGACCGTGACCGTTTCCACTTGGCATTGTCGTATGTGACACATTTCTCGGTTCGATTTCTCTCCGCTTGGCCAAGAGTTCGCAAATGGAACCAAGATCCATCAAGTTTTTTTAGGCAACACCCAAACATCGAGGTTCTTTTTGAAGTCACTCTTATTCAAATGGTGTAAAATTGTTTTGTGGTCGATCTTCATCAGCTCCCGGGCGATGCTACGACGGCTCGCATGCCGGTCTACTTCGTTAATATCCAGGATTTTATGAACATTTTCGACGATAGGCCTTCCAGTGCGTGTAGTATCTTTGATATTTAAATTACGGGAACGGAATCGACGAAACTAAAATTGTGATTGGTTGTGGCAGTATCGATAATATAGATACGATTCACAATTTGAGCGACTGACGTTTTCGCCTTGATCGAAGCAAAATTGTAAAATATAGCGAATCTTCTCTTTGTTTATCTTCACTCTTGACACGCTAGAACCCACAACTGAATCGATCAATCAAAAGAATGAAATTTTTTTTTTTTTTTAGATGAATCCCTTTTTCCAATGAGTATAAGTATGGACTACTGCGAGAAATACATAACGAGATATATGTCACTAAAGACATCTAGCGAAAAAATAATGAATTTATTTTTTCCCAACCCATTATAATAGATAAAAGTTCGGGTAGGTAGCAAATAAGAGTTTGTAAAAGTTTGTAATATTAAAGTCAAATAGTTAGAAGTTTTCATTTTCTTCGCGCAGCATTCTAGTGTTGGGCACATTCTGACAAGCGAGCACCGATCTCAAAGCATGAGAGTATACATTTATATTAATCTTTTCAAGTAAAATACACGTATGAATACCACCAATAATAATTGGCGGACAAAACCAACATCTGCATCGTTTCGACGCTTACTAAGCGAGATATTACAATCGCTTTAGTATTTTCAAACGATTAATGTAAGAAGACAAACTATAAAAGTAAAAATGAAGGAATCTGCGATGCATTGCTTCAATTCTATTTATAAAGACTATGTGATACGGCGTCCATACTTGACAAGCTCTATTCAATTTTCTAGATCAACGTTTCACGAAACCAAACGCAAAATTTGCTTCGCTCATAATATTATCGAAATGTGCTCGGAAGTTCAATCCATTGACACTAGGAGCTCCTAAACCACGAACAGAAGTACATAATCCTATGTACTATGTACTACTCTTTCCTGTCTCATTTCCTTACGATGTAATAGTCGCGAGATGAGTAATTCTCTTCTGATTGGTATCAATGGAACTTAGATTTCTCTATACATTTTCTTACCGGCTGCGTATACAGAATTTACCGAAATCACTTTTCAATGTAACATTGATAGTCAGGATAAAAAATATTGGTCTCCATTGGGGTATCCTCATGTGGCTTAAAGCATCTGATACCTTCCGTTCCTACACATAAGAGCTTACATATAATATAAATCGAACTGGAAAAATCAAGAAAGTTTAGTTTAAATAAAATAATTTTATGTAAAATGATGTCGAATGCTTTATTTAAGTATTTATTGATGACATTTCTAGCCTTGAGGTATATGATTTGAATTGCTTATCAGAAAACAGTTTATTGTTTACAATGAAAATTTGGCTTTGGACAAAACACTTTCGCAATTGGCCTGTAGTTACAGATATCTGATAAATATTCCTTCTTGTCTAGCGAAACTATAAAATAATCTTTCTAAATGGGCGGAAACATTTGGATCGTTTAGGATCGACTAGGCTCTTAGACTCATTCAAAATCGTTGTTAGATCAAGTTTGACTCAAACTGATTAGTAGTGATTGTGGGAGGGATCATTGGTATTTTGGAAATTGAGATACTTTAAGGTAGCAGGATATCCGTCTGATTTCTTGAAATTGAATGCCAAAAACGCTTAGGAACGCCGATTGTATCGGATTGAATACAGATAAAGTTCTTGATATTTTTTTGTCGAATAAAATTTGAGGGTATCGATTGTTCGAATCATTCAAATATTGCAAAATAAAAGTTTACAGTTTGAGTTTCAAAGTAAAATTGGTATTGATTAAAAATGTGTTAAAATCGAAGTTCGCTAGCAAAAGTTTCCTAAAATTTAAAACTAGGTAGAGCCGTAGAACGTTAACTTCGCCAGAATCATAACAAGATGTAATTAAAATCGATGGTGTATATCAGTAGTAAAGAAATACATTAGGTTCTGCAATAACGTACGTGTAATTACTGATATCAGAAACTCTAGATCAAGTTGGCTGGTCAAATTAAATTGATGCAATAGATATGAATTCAATGTATTATTCGAAAGAAAAATTTCCTTGCAGAATGTGCATTCTTATAGTGAGAGTTATGATCTGCTGGTGACAAAATCAGGCATGTTAAGATCGCCAACGAAGAGGCATGTAATAACATCCACAAAAAGCTGATAGTTTTCGACTTGGCTGTTGCAACTAATGCTGAATTCCTCCGGTAAAATTTGATTGTGGTAATTTGATGTTAACTAACTTTCCATAAGACATTTTACATCTGAAGTAAAATACTCGTTGTTGTTAAATTCGTTGTTTAAGTTTGTCTCCATAAGTTTAAAAACATCAAATGGAGTTTTTAAGAATACATTGCGAGTTTATCTGAAAATGATTTAATATGCCCGATATTTTGCAATGCAAATTTTATTTATTGTACTAAGATTGCGCCCAAATTGTGCGATAAATATTTGCAGGCACATATTGTTTGACACTAATATGGTTAATTTTGGCCTTCGTCACATTTTTTGCTGCCCGCATTCTCTGATAAATGTTTTTTTGATAAAATTTCGCCGCCACGCAGTTTTAATTTGAAAATATTCGTTTTGATATTTATAAGATTAAAATTTCCTTGTAAGTTAGTAAAGAGATTTGAAATGATAAATACGATTATATTTATTTTATTTTAACTTAGTATTGAATAAAAATAAAAATCAAAAAATTAAGAATACAATAATATTGTTGAATATTATATCCTTGAGTCCAATTCTTTGACATTAATCAACCTCTAACCTTATGCAATCGCTAAACAAGTTCATGCGACGATTTTGATTCAATTAAATTTCATATTAAATTTCAATTAAATATTTTGTCTAAAGCCTATGATAATTAGGATGGATTCGGTATTTTCATATCATTAGCACTAAAAATATTTATCACTCCATTCGGACACGACAGTGTAAGTTAAATTTTGTAATAGTTTCTAAATTTAAGTTCAAAGTAAAATGCAGTTTTTAAATGATCCGTAAATTACTGAAAATATCGGTAAAAGTCAAGACAAAACGTACAAATGCACATGAGCATACATCGTATGCATGTGAACACTATTCAATCCTAATTTAATAGGCTAATTGAACCACTCAAATCTTTTTTTGTAAATTATCGTTAGGTTTATAATTATAAGCATCTATTTAAATTTTAAATGTGATTATATCGATTTTGAGTTTTTTGTTCTTGTGTGTTAAGTATTAAACTTAATTACTGCGGTAACGATATGTGTATCATTAATAATTTAACAATGTGCTGTAATAGATGTAATCCAAGCTGTAGATATCATCATCATTCAGTACTGAATTTTTTTCAAAATGTAAATTATTTTGGAATTCGAAAGTTGTGTGTGTGTCAGAATTTAAACTTGGATTCAGATGGCCTTCTAACCTCTACCCAAAATTATATTTAAAAACTGTATTTTTCAAAAAGGGGAGATCAAACATACTTTTCAAAAGAGTATATATTGTTACGAATTTCAGGCGTTCGATATGGATTCGTACACGATTTTGCAAATAAACCACTCAGGATCGTTCTCTCGTTAGCAATCAACTATATCGCTACCGGTCTCACTCTCAACAATCTTATTGTAATGTTTTACTGAGCCTCTCCCAAGGATCTGCTCCATTTCATAAACCAATAGTCACTTATTTTCTCGGGCCGTAAACTCTCTTTACGCGTTTCCTCTGGACTTTGTTATTTCTTGAACCCTCTTTGGTTTTCTTTATTTTCGGTGTTTTTTTTACTCCCCAATTTTCATGTTGCTTATCTCGGGAATTTGGCTGCGGGAAAAACAATATTCCAGCGTTTCCAACAGTCTCAGATGTAGTAACCTATAGCTTCCCGCATCTAAGCGTTTTCTTTGACTTTTGATGTCCCTTGGCTTCACATTTGATCGTCGCAATTCTTCGTGACTCCGAGCGCTATATGATAAATTAACTCACTACTCGTTCCACCAGCGCCCCGATCACTGCAACGTTCAAAAATTCATTTGAGCTCCGGCAACAACGTTCAGTGCAATCTGTGAATCTCTTTCAATTTTACTTTCAACTTCTTTCTTGATTTTTAATTCGAAATCTCAATTCGGGCATCCCACCGGTTTTCAATTTCTTGTATTTTCGTAACAAAACACTCAATCGCAGCCGTCCGTTCTTCTATTTCATATTCTCTTGGACCCGTATAAGTTGATCCAGTATCTCAATCTGCGCATTCTTTTGTGCTCAAGTTTGGAATATAGCTTGTCTAGTTTTGTTTATTCTCTCTATCTGAATTAGAAGCGTATTGTTTCCTAAATCAAGTGCTGGTTTTTGTTGAACAAAAATTTCTTTTATTTCACACTTCGATCCGACTTCCTCACTTTTTAATTGTGTTTCAATAGGCTGAACATTTTGATATTTTGATTCAACAACCGTCATTCCTGTTGGTTCTGAAACCGGTGACGGCGATCGTGATCCATATCCGAATGCATGCCTGTATTATGCTCGAGCTTCCTCCTCCCATCCCTCGGCAATAATTCTTTCCTATTTCCTTCGGCCGACTCAGCAGTTAGTTTCCTTACATTTCTGTGACTTAAATGCTCGTTTTTGTGGGTAATTTGCAAAATCTTACACTTCTGACACCGTTACGAAGTTTGCATGTTCGATTGATCGTCCACGATTTTACAAATGAAGCGATTTATGTTACAAACTTTATTTTCAAACCCTTAAATTTCTTTAACTTAATTTTTTTAACTTTAATTTCCTCAGCACACAATTCACAAATTTCACTTGTTCACTATTTCACTTTTACTGATCACTATTCGCACTGTTTACGTTTTCACTTTTTAACTTGCACTGTTGTTCACTGGTTGTAATTAACTGTGTTTGCCTCCCTAATTGGTCGCGCTTTTATGTACACATACTTGTCTATCGCTGTTTGAGATTATTCTTTTTATTGGATCTGGCGATGTATGTATATGTGTATTGCAATTGTAAATCAGTTTCATGTAGTTGTGTTCGGCGAATATTCCGCGTCATCATTCCCCTGTCTTGATGATTAACGCCCGTTGTTAATTCCAGTATTTTCAATGATGAGTGTCGCTGCCATTTACAATTGCTTTCGTTATTTCCATATTCCCGTCCACATGGAATACTAGGAATACTTGATCCGACAACATCGATGATGTTAAGCAACTGCGTTCGAACTCGCAACATTTCGGTTGATAACAGTTGGTGGTATATAACTTAACCACTCGACCATCGAGTGATATGCCGGTGAAAAGCAGAATTCGTAACAAAACTTATCTATTTTAATAAATTTTTTAAATTTTAGTGCTAGATACATTTCTAGAATGGTTTTGGCCGTATTCGAGAGCTTCACACAAACATCATTTAAGAATTACATTTTAAAATTACAATTCAAAATTTATTTCAGTCGGTTTGCGAAAATTTGCGATAGTTGCGGGACGAATGTTTTGTGTTGTTTGTTTTGATCGATCATTCTCCTCTTATAAAATGTTTTATTGATTACTAGTTAAGAAATTTTATTAGGTTTTATTATTTGTAAAAATTGTAGTCCAAACAAAATATTACCATTTTCAAGGAACCCTGACACACGAATCAGAGTCGCATTTGACCTTAATTTTATTTTCATTTCCAATTTTTAAGAGTGACCTATTTGCATTTTTCAATATATCGTATTTCCAAAATTACAAAAAAAATCATTAGAACGAAAGGTACTCCGTTCGAATTTCACCAGGGGCAGGAACTCGATACCGATCCATACTCCAAGTTTATAGGTTTATATGGAACTTGCAACGTGTAGATGGAATACCAAAATTGTATGAGGGTGAGAGGTGTGTGTGTAATACACAAGGAAAATTGATTGCCCTTTAAAAAACATTAAAATTTACTGGATAATTAATAAAACAAAACTAGCGATTACAGTCTCGTAACTCGTTCAGAATAAGTTCTACGGATTTCACTTTTAACGATGTAAATTAGCTTAGAACTTTTTCACTAAAATCTCTCTTACATTACCGATTTATATTTTTCTTTCTCATAATTGATTTAGTCAGCTTGAAATGTTTGCGGCATAATTCGTATCGTAGAAACTATGGGTTTAAACGTCCCCCTGTGTTATATTGGGAGCAAATGATGGTCATAATCGAGCTGTACAACTCGAACTTCGCTGAAACACGACTTCGAAGTTTTTTGAATTTTTTCGAAAAAAGATCGATCTATTTTGGTTAATCGACCTAATGGTTAATCCAGCTAATTTCGGAACTGGCGATAAAATGATGACCATGATTTTAGTGAACTTCTAATTTTGATAAATATCTAAAATAATTTTCT
The DNA here is from genome assembly GCA_963691935.1 of Nephrotoma guestfalica. Taxonomy (NCBI): domain Eukaryota; kingdom Metazoa; phylum Arthropoda; class Insecta; order Diptera; family Tipulidae; genus Nephrotoma; species Nephrotoma guestfalica. The sequence continues at coordinate 216,780,981 of OY829914.1, forward strand.
ATAGCTCTTATATTTAACAAAGGATAAAATAAATTCCGATAGTAATTTATACAAAGCTCTCTAATAATTTTCCTGTAATTTTCTTCAGAAGCTGTCTTCAAACGCTAAGCATCACTTTATTAAAATAGTAAGGCAATTTTAAGAACCAATTGGGTTCGAACTTAATCAAAAACCCCAAGATCTACCTAAATCCACACTAAGGCTGGTGAAATCAGCCTCATATATGGTGGAACCATGATCTCATGTCTTATTTTAAACCGTATTGGAAAGAAATGGAATGTTTAATAAACATTCAGAACACTGCGTAAGATATGGTTAAGTTTGCTGAGCATATTTATAGCCGACTAGTGGATTTAATATTATTATCCAGGTTACCAACCAGGTACCAAAATTTTACTCGAGTTTAAAATTTATGAAACGGATTGAAATGATTAATGAATAATGACAATGACGTTGCTTTAAAATATCTCATGAACATTAAACAAGCTAATTCTATATTTTGTAAATAAAATATGTATACTGTCAACGATTTCTTTTCTTTTAATATTAATGTGATGTTTATCACATTGTAACTGTCTCTGTAATCTACGTAATACAAGATTATTTAAAAATTAGTTACCGCACTAGGGAATTGCTAGAATTTCGATATAGGTATACAGATTAAAAATATCAACTTTGTTTTAGATTACATTTTGCTATAAACATAAAGGTTAACCTATTTGTATAAGTTGTATATCTCACCAAGTCTAAGAAAAATAAGTATGTAAGTACCTACCGAAAACCACATTATATTATCTCGCAGTTAGTACAATTTTTACGAGTATACATACACATGGCATTGATGTTGGTTAAACCAATTATTAGAAATCCTTAAAAATTCATAGTATATGTATGTGATTTCTAAGAATTTACTATATACGAGTATACGAAAGATATTCCAAGGAAATTTCATTCAATTTTTTTTAGGTACATATTTGGTTCAATGTGCATGCATATGTACACAAAGCTCTACAATTATGATGATGATTTTGTAATTTTTTATTATGCAAACGTAATTTATTTTTTATAACTGCTTCTGCCGGCGTCGACGTCTTGTCTATTAATAATTAACGAATAATTTGCAGTTTTATTTATATATTTTTTCAATCGAAATTTGATTTCTATTTGGCTTCAGGATAAATGAATAAAGAGATTTTAAATCTTAAAGTACACATCAAAGTCAAACATTAGTTAGTTACTGAAATATTTTAATATTTCAAGGAATTAATACAAGTTGCGTCTGAAATATCGTAAGCTTCTCATCTTAAGATTGTTGCGCTTTGACTAAGTGTTCCAAGAAATGATATACGTATTCTTATTATAATTTAAGTCTGTTTCTCTTAAGATAAATAAAAATATAAGCATTCCAAATTTTCCTAGAAATAATTCTTAAAGTTTACTTATATTTTTCAATTTAACTTTTCTTGCCTCTTAGAGAGAGGCTAATTACGGTCACCATCGCAAAGTTTGTAAAGGAAAGTCTATAGGGATAATATTTCTGGCAAGCTTTTAGCTCTTAGAAAAAATTTGTATTGTTTATCGAGCCATATTTAAGGAATTCAATATTGTTTTTACATTTCGTAAGAACTGATTCTCAATTGGCCTTTACGCGGCCTCTTGAAGCATGTGTCACCTTTTGCTGGCAACAGGTTTAAAGCAGAACCAGCTTCACCAGCTGATGAACAAAATGGTTAATTTGATATAAAAATTGAATGAATTACTAATTATGATTGTTGGGTAATATTCGATACAGTTTATATAAAGCTTCTCTATGTAAAACTTGTATCAAATTTATTTATTGCCTTCCAAAGAGGTTCTAAGAACGCTTAGTAAGAAAATAAAATAATTACTGCCTCCTACAATCTTAGATAAGAATATTATTTAAAACTTTTTGTAATTCAATCAAACCTTGAATCAACTTAGCTTAACTTTGAATGGAAAACATACATTTTTTGTCTCTTCACACGAGATGTTAAAAATGTTTCCCCTAATAATTGTATCTTTATATAAAATACAAGAGTGGGTTCTAAATTGTTTTCAAGTTCATTGCCAGGGTTATAACAATAAAATAAACGTTTCTGTTTAATCTGATAGATTTTAAGTGTAGATATTGTTGCGTCTCCTATTTCTACTGTAGAACAGCTTGAGTATGCTCATTTAAACGTGATTTCTATTTCTGGTATATTTTGGGCTGGCATCTTAGTATTTAAATGTTTTATTTTCTATTTCGTGATACTAATTGATATTTTTTAGTTAAGAAACCCAAATTACAAATATATTTTATTTTGTACTTTATGGCTAATATCTTCATTTGTACTTTGAGAATTACATATTTGTGCAGTGAATACAGTTAACCATCGGCACATTATTTTATTTGCCCTCTTCCAATTTGAAATGTAAAAATTTGAACAAAATGTTCAATACATTAGGTACGTTTCATTTTTTTAAAATTACTTGAGAGTGATTTTCAATGGAAAGCGAGGTATATTTCGCATACTATAAGGATGATCAATCAGTACTTGAAATTTTGAAGATACATGCATATCATCAAGTACTCGTTTTTAAAAGAATAATATTGAAAATTGCGCGTGTTTTTATCTTTTTCCTACTTACCTTATGAAATTTATAATTTTTCTGTTTCCTCATTCCTATAGATACCTCAAGATTCTTATATATCGTAACAGTTTTGGTAACAGACGAATAATTAGGAATTGAGCTAACGCAATTGAGTGGCCATTGCTGGTTTTAAAGTACAAACCAATAACCTAAAAAGTTTCTTAATGTTCTCCTGAACACCGTAATATTGTTCAGTAAATCGGTACCAACGTTTGCAACTGTATTTAATATTTTAGATAAATAACCTGAACAGGGCAATTTTTTTATAAGATTATGTTAACTTTGTAATTTAAGCAAAATTATGTATTCACGGTTTTAATTAGAGGAGTTTCAAGTTATCCAGTGTACCATATTGGAAACTCCTTATTTCTCGTGCTACTCGTTTCGTATTAGTAGTTTTGATTTTGTCTCGCCTGCCAGATGACCTTGAATATTAGAGATTTAGGAATATGGGGCAGGCTTGTTTTCGATACCCTTCTTTGAATAGAGTCCCACCATCCTTTTTTAAAGGGTGAGAAGAGCCATTATTGCGAAAAATCTGCCTTGCTTTGCAGAACACATTTTCACTGTATCATAAGCAGTCAGGTAATTATATTCCAGCAGGCGTCTGTTATATCTATCACAATTCCTGAAATATAGCTGAAGCTGAAGTTTAGATCTTCCTTTTGTTCCAAGCAAGAAGTCAACCCGAAATTAATTGCGCAATCGTAATTATAGTTAGAAAGTGACTGGATGAAGAAATCCAACCACAACTAATAAAGCTCATAGGAGTAGTATGAAAATATTTAAGTAAAACAATATTTTTTTTGATTGTGCAGCCAATTTTAAATCGTATTCACGTGAACAAATAATCTGTCGGATGAACATCATGACTACCTGAAGTTACCGTTTATGGTTATAAGAATATTGTATGTGGCACATCATAGTTTGAATCTACTGGTAAAATGCTAAACAAGAACACAGAAATTCATGGTACGACCTAACGGATGCTAGTTTTCCTGACACTGCGCCCAGCATTTGAACTATACTATAGCATGTCAAATATATATTTTATTAGGTGCCTTGACACCTAGGCTTCGGTGGCGAAATTCATATAAAGCTCAGTCCACCAAATAATCCAAGATTCTCCAACTGATAGGTAAGAAATCTTATCGGGTTCACACTCAATTTTCGCTTCGAGTTTATAATATATAATTAATATAATTTCGGACGGAATAATTAATTTTATCGAACGATTTGTTTTAATACCAAATTGAAATCTTATATAGGTATAGTGTGCAGGTGCACGTCAATTCTGTTAAAATTGTTGATGGAAACATCTTAAAGTTGCTTGATTTCTTCTCAGAATACAATAGTTTCCCTCAGCACAAAATTAATTGCTGGTCCTAAATTGCAGTCGTGGACATAACTGAAAACTATTAAAACTCTTAAATAACGCTGGTACTTTTATTTTCCGTATTAGTGTAGGTTAGGTTTCAGTGGTTGCTTACTGCACACTTAGGCCAATTTTTAGGTCCATTGTGATACCACTCATTCACTCCACATCATTAACCCACCTACTTCACCTACTCACACAACTACATATACCACCTGCACATTGCAAGCTCCATGTCAACCTGTACATTGACATGGAAGGTGGGTCGGCGCGTGGCACGGAATTCTGCACTCCATCAGAGGGTCTTCACAAATTTATGTCCGCAAATTTAATCTAAGTTATTCTCGCGTTTTTTTTCAAAGTACTGCACTGTCACTGATATATAAACACCTAATCCTCCAAGTACATCTGCCAATATTCCGTCACATATGGTTCTTCTATTTACATTCTACGTATTTTAGGAATATTTGTTTTAAATGTTTTATTTTATAACAATTGTAGTGTTTTCTTAAGTAACACCTAACGAAATGTTCCAATCGTACGTCTGCTGCAACCTCTGGACTGCGCTGTGGGCGAGTGTATATCACGCACTCGCAGTAAATGTTGCATACGATTCTCCCAACTTTCTGTTAAAAGTTACGATTTTTTCTTCTGCATTGTTTTACAGTATGGTGCATCTCCAACTTTTTTTATTGTACGAATGATGCGAAAAAGCATGTAAATGTTAAAATCGTGTAAAACAGATCGTGTAAAAACAAAATTGGGTGTAATAGATATTTAAATGAAAGAGAGTAAAGCTAATCCAAGCTCTAGTCGAATGAAATTTGCTTCGTATAACCTTATTGTTTTGTAGATTAATTTGTCGCTTTTCATTTTATTCATCAACAGATATTTAAACAGGTATCCACAGGTATCCCGGGACATTATTGATGTCATTTTTTTAAATTAGCTTTTTTGTCTGTGCCGCTTAAGCTCATCTATGCCTTAATACAAATGAACCGGCCTAGTGTTAAATATAAAATACGCTAAACAAACATTTAGAGTTACACTCTGATAGATGCAATACCTCATGCTTTTGTTTTGTTAGTCTAGGCCGGCCAGATAAAAATGCCAGTTTTGTGCAGTCGATTTTGTGTTAACTTGCGGTGAAATTGTTCGGGCAAATTTTATTGAGTTTGAAAACCAATGAACCAACCAAAAAATTTCATTTGACATAAATAAACTGCCCGTTCATATTTTATTTCCCTCTTTCGAATTAATATGTTTGTTACATGGCAAATTTTGATCTAGGAATGCCAATTAAAAAACTTGCAAATACTATGTGATTGTTATGATTACAGTCAACTATCTTCATTTCCAAGTCCGGTAAATTTTTCTGGGCAATTTGGATGCACTAAATATAATATATAATATAATATAATTCGGATTGATATAATGATTTTTTGTTACATTGTACACTTTTAACCCTAATAAACACAGCTCATTTTACTTACATTAACGCATAAGATGAATCTCTAAGACTCATCGCATGCATTCTTGTTAGTCTTTTTAGAATAGTGTTTTCTGATCTGGCTATTTCTTGGTAAATTTTTTAATTACAATTTACAGCTCAATTTGCAAAAAAAATAAAATTTAAATAGTTTTTTGTAGAATACCATCAACTTAAAATGGGGCTCATCCCATGTTGATTAGGGTTTAAAAAGAAATAAAAACTTCTATACTATGTACGCATATTATAGTGCAAAGAAAAATTATGGCAAATAAAAATAAATTGATGCGAATTGCACCTAAACCCTGAATCTGGAAATTCCGAAACAAAAAATCAACTTTATATCAAATACTCGTGTATAGAAGTATATTATTGTTCGAAAGTATATTATTCATCATAATAGCATCGCAGACTTTCAGCATCATTTCGGTATCGAGATTGTGGTTTGTTGGTGTATTACTTCAAGTTATCAAAAATTAATCGTATTCGTATAAATCAGTCGATATCACGCACTTTTTCACCTTATTCGTTTGGAAATATTTCTTGCCAAATTGACGATCTGTGTATTATATGGCATTTATATGGCATCCCAGTTGGGATCACCAAATCCGTAGGTCAACCAATTCGACCACACGAAAGTGTTCCAACATGTCATTATGGCACTCATCAGCTGTTGTCACTAGCATCTTGAATCTCTACGAGGTTGTATTGGCCATTGGTTTATAAGGGGTTTCAACCGTTCATATTTCATAGTGAATCAACAACACTCAACTCAACAACACCATGTCTAGAAAATTGCATAAAGCGTTGCTTTTTAAATTCTCTATATTAACTTCGCGTCGGGTCGCTGACTAAATCATGTAATGAATTTATGACCCGCTTTTGGAAGAAATGGGAGCTGAACACCTACCAGCCTCATCTTAATTGACTTCATTTTCATTTTGTTGTGATATTTAAGCATTCTTTCAATTAAGCTTGATACGTAAATGCTGGATGAAGCATATAGAGAATTTATTTGAAAATTTGCAATTTGTTTTTTACAATTGATAAATCTTGGTTAACACCTTTTGCAACGGTTGAAATAAATCAGCTATTTCATTATTTTTTCGAGATTTTTCAAGATTTCCTTTTTCGCTAGTTTATTTTTCAGTTAATTTTTCGGAATTTTATGTTTCAGACTAGCAGTACAAAGTCAAATTAAATCTTTAAAATACGAAATTTCTTTTAAGTATATTTTTGCTTTCTCGATAATTTGTCTGTCAGCTTCCATGAATTTATAATTATTATTAGGAGATCGTGGTATTAGTTTATTTAGTTCTGCAGATCGTGATGACCTTGAACAAAAGCATAGAGCCGGGAAAAAGTGAATTGAATGGAGTGAAGTCTCAATTTTTAGTTAAATACATTTTTTAGTTAAACAAAAAAACCGTAGTTTGAACACAGAGCCAAACATTTTACCGGAGTCAAAGCCCGAAGCTGGAACCAGCAACTAAACCTCGGCTTCAATGTCCTGAACAAAATCTTATTTAGTTCTAGGTCTTCAGTAGGAATGAGGTCCCGTTTAATTATTTATCGTTTGATACATAACACTCCTCCTACTCAAGCTTGACTATTAATTTTACGTAATAAACATTTTTATTTAGTTTGGAAAACTACGAGAACCTTAAATATATTAAGGAAACCGTTTTTCCTGTGAAACTGATATGCGACTAAGGCCAGGTAAGGTGTGTTCACAAAAGTGAATGCGTGATCATTTTTATTTTGTTATAAAGCGAGAATGTGCATATTTTAGTTCGTTGAATTTTTTTAACCGATATCATTCCACACAAATATTGTGTTTTATTTGGTGTAAGAAAAGTTACACGTCTTATTCTTTTATGGTAATCTCCAAGCGTTTTAAATTTAAAATTAATGCTTTGCTATGGTTTTTATTGTTTATTTTCGGCGGCGAGCATTTACCTATAGAAACAGAGGAATACATATCAAATATTTTATCTTTCTTCCTATTCCGTGTTTACGTAGACAATGTCTGTCAATGCCACAATCGCAAGGCCTTTGAAATCTCGTCTCCAACTTCTGGAATAAATACATTAATTATCTTATTCCTGACTGAACATATTAACAAATTTCGACTTTTTCTTAGCAAAATAAATAATTTCTTCTTTAAAGAAGAAAATGACTTTAGTTCGCCTAAATTTTTGCAATCGGCCTAAGTTGCGACCTCATTGCTGAGTAGCTGAGATTTTAACATTTGTTATTTCTAAACTTAAAATGAATTAGGCCCTTTTGAATGTAATTTTAAAGTAAACTTAACTTAGTTAATCAACATTTCAAATTTAAATATTCATAAAAATTTTTATGCAATCGATTATTTAAGTAGTTTGAATGAAATCATTCAACCAAAAAAAAAACGAAACCGAAAACTGAGGCCAATACGTCTTAAAAGATATTAAATGAATCTCACTGATGAGTTTGGATTTTGTGGCCAATAATATTTATTTAATTTTATTGTATCTATTTGAAGTAAGATTAAGATTTGAACTAAAGTAATAATAAATAAATAAAACTTTTGTTTTTTCTCTAAAAAAGACCATGTGTTAAATACTTGTTTAAAACAAAATGTTTATATTATACCTCTTTGTTTAAAACATGTTTAGAACATTCGTTTTAAACGTTTTGTTTAAAACATTGCAACCTGGTTAAAATTACGCTAATCGTAGTGGGGTTAACTCCATTTTGATATTGGTAAATTTAAATGGAAAATTTAAAAGAAATACTTTTTATTCATAAAAATATAAAAGTTTATAATTAACTCAGAAATTGCATAAACCCACGCTTTTATAAATCCCATTTCACAATCGCAAAATTTAAAAATTCGAAATAAATTACCCGTAATCCTATTTCTATCTATGGATTATGGCATCTAATCTGACCCTGTACAAGGTTATGCGTGAAGTTTTTCTTTCCATACCCTATTAACAACCTAAAATAACCGATTCCGCTCATATTTTTTGTAATATGTGGTAACCAATTAATTGAGGCAATCGCAAAGCTATTAACCAGTTAGAATTAATTAGTTTAAACTTAAATGGCGACCCCACTACACGAAATGAACGTTAAGGAAAATGAGCAAACATGATTTTATACAATTCGGTTTTCAGTTTTAGCTATATTTTGTTGTGAAAGAAAATATTAGAGGCCGGTGGTATTATTCTGGCTTTCCCTAGGAAAAAGGAATTAGGAAAAAGAGTTACATAGCATTTTTGTGGGAATATTTTTTCTGGAAGCTATGGTAAACAGTTGGTGTACATTTTCTCAAAAACTAAATTACATTTGGAATATTTTTCCTATCCAATTTGGATACTGGAAAAGCATTTTCTAAATTATAAAATTTAGTACAGTAGACCAGAAAATGATAATTTTAACAAACACTATGTAAATATTTTTCGTAATTTTTTTGTCCCTAGGGATAGTCAGAATAGTGCCACAGGGCGGACTCATGAGTGCCGCACGAATCGGTTTCCATATAAAATTTGAAATTTCCGAATGGCTTTCATGATTTCGCCCCAGTTTTGGAATTAGTAATGTTGGTCATCATAATTGGCTTCTTTATCAGTAGTAATTATGATTTAAATTCGATTTATATAAACCTTCTTTTTTTTTATTTATACAAGGCAAAGTCGAATTTAATTATTACTGTTAAATGAATACGCCAACTATGATTAACAATTTTCTTTTACTATGATAAATTCAGAAACCCACACGGTTAACTTCAAAATTGACCTGTATCTAAACAAAATACAGCTACTATCGATGTATTTGGTTTGCTACATGTAATATTAAATTATTACTATGCAATTGCATTCAACAGGTTTCAATAATTTATTTAAATATTTAAACAGACGAAGACTAAAAAAAGATGTATGAAAACGTCAAAAATAGCAATATGTTCCTTCAAAATTTGTAAAAACATTTCGCAATCGAAACAATTGAGAAGGTAACTGATACAAACTATAGGTAGTAGTTTGCAAAAAAAAAAAATATATTGCAGAATTTCGTCCATGTGGTCCAAAGGGTAATGGAAAGCATTGTCATTGGAGACACTCGTACACATGACTATAAAATTTGAATATTTAAATATTTTACTAGTGTAGCACGGTGTCGTTTGACTATCTTACAATTAATGATGGTGGCTTTTGTGATATCAGGCAAGGCAATATGGTAAGGAGAGGCTATTATTTATAATTTTGAAACTAAAGGAAAGTGATTTATTATATAAAATCCCTTTTAAAATTAGAAATATTATCAGTGTAACATTATGAGTTATTTGGGGAGCTGTCTGTCGAAATTCACAAACAAAAAATTGTGCGTTCGTACAGTTGGTCTAGAATTTAAATGTGTGATGTGAGGTCTGCCCAATTTAGCCTCCCACCACTAAATTCAGTCTATTTAGAAACATTTTAATTGTGGATATATATGCGCTTTTAATTTAAGTTAAGTTTCTGAGCTCTCTCTCTTAACATCCAAACAACTTCTTAATTAGTTAATGAAACAAAACAATTACATATTTTTTGAATGTTGCGGGTACATTGATAAATTCTTTTAGAATTACAAATACTAAATATTTGAATGTCGGACATGATGTTTGATTTTTGAACTGCTACCTTCTTAGTGCAAATATCACCCGTATAATTCCTCAAATACAAATGACAATTTCTTTTAAAATTGCAAAAACTAAATATAATTCGAAGTTCGATGTGATGTATCGATTTATCAACTCACAATATGTGCTATGTTATTTTTTTTGAGCTGCCTAACTCAATAAAACCTGGAATTGCAAATTTTGATTTACAGATCTAAATTATATATATGTGCTCTAAAGAATCTGTAGAGACGTATACATTTTTATCAAGACCATTGAAATGAGTTTAGTAACTCTACCCTAGACAATTGTTTTTAAATGATATATTTGGAAGTTGGATTTGATGTAAACTATTTGTGAGCTCACAAATACGTGCAGTCTGATTTTTGAGGTGTTACTCCGCACTCCGCAGCTTAACTCAAACGTTCCAAAGATTGGATATCTTTGAGTCTTGTAACTAAATTACGTCGATGAGCCTTAAAACCACCAAATGGGTTATATTCTAAATTTTATCAAGAGGGGGGGAGGGGGAAGGGCTTCTAGATAAACGGGTTAAATTCCATACTATGTCTAACGTAAGTCTTGTAAAATCATAAGTTGTCCGTTGGAATGAATTAAAGTTACCAATATTCTAAATGAATAAGGTTTTCAGTTTTGTCAATTGATAAATAGTAGGTTGCACGAAAATATTTTCGGTTTTGATGCAAGATAATTATTTATTGTAACAATGTTTCGCTCACAACAAGTGATAAGTGGTCGGGCCAACAAACTAATGACAATAGACACATATTAGTGATTTTGTTTCATCAACGTCGTGTCTTAATTTCTAGTTGGATTAATACTAAATTCCAAGATGTAAGTTGCTAGAGCAGCTACTGAATACACCTTTAGTTATATTTATAAAGGTGTATGTACTTCATATCTATTGTTACAAACGTATTTTAGTGCTAGTAATTTTATAAGTTTATTGTCTCAGCTTTTTGATCTTGCATGTTCCATACCCGATTTTACGCATATTACTAAAGAGGCGAATTTCATCTAAGCGTTCGGTTGCGACTAGAAATAATTAAGTTATGTTAATTATGTTCATATTATTGATTATCTAATGATTAATGATAACCTGTTAATCGCCTTCTTTTTTGTTTTAATCGACTAGCATTTTAAGAAGGGTATTCTATAATTGTCCTAAACAATAAATCATTAAACTGAATCGAATATCGATCGCCTGATACAGTAAATTCCGTTTCATTTACAAATTATTCGTTTATTGCACCCGCAAAATGAAAGTCTCAATTTCTTTGTGTGGTGTGATAAATAATTTAAAGAAATTCCAGTAATTATAAAGCAAACATTTATGACGATCGACTAATTCGGTAGAGTAATTTATTCGGTTATTGCAAGCAGAGATTTTTTTAATGAAAATAAAACGGGATGAGGTTTTATAAAGTGATAAGAGTTAATAACCTATCACATTTTCCAAAATAACATCCCAGAGGGCGATTATCTCTGTTTGGTGCTATTTTTGGCTGTCACTTCGAAACTAATCTATCGGTAAATTTTATAATTAAATTAATAATTCTTATCAAAAACTTTAGATTAGCCTAATTTTAAATTGAAAGTGTTTAATTCAGTTTTCCAATTATAATAGCGGTTACGTAAGTTACTAAATATTTTAGGGCGATTCACTTGAATAGAAATATGTCTACAGATTATTCAAAAAAATATATTTTAATCTTAAAATGTAATTTGTTAGAATAACACACAAAATTTAATCATGAAACTCAAAATGTTTATATTTTAAGCAAAAATCATTTTAATCACCTTGAGATCATCCCAACTCATTTCGTTTTGGCACACAAATTAAAATCACATGTCACATTATAGAATCTGACGTTTTTATTGACAGGTGAAATAATTTAGGTTATAGCAACTTGTTAGTGAAAATGCTGGAATAACGTCAGGTTAACCAACTGATTTGTTTGAATTAAGTTCTGTTATTTTTGAAATACCGTTTCAGGGAAAAATGTATTGGTCTGGATAAGATTATTTAGAACGAATTGTAGTGTACGACTTTGGTTACGCAACAGCAAAATGTGATGAAAATGTGAGCCAAAGTCGAAAAGGATCAAATTTAAAATCTTCTGATGTTATTCGGAACGATATACATGATCTTATTCGAGTTTGAACTTTGTTATTGTGGCATTTACTTTGTTTCTGAGAATTCCAAAACTAGGCGGCAATATTTTCACATGAAGATAAACGATGTAGATTAAATGGGCCATCTTGTTCGTGAAAACTGAATGTTATTAAATTATTTGTGTCTAATAAAATCGTTGATGGTAGGTTGAGAACTTTCATCTACTAAGCATTCTTGAAATGCCTTGGTCGGGGTAATTTGGAACCTAGCTGATATTAACGTTTGAGTAGATGTACCTAATGATACATTGGTCTCAACGAAGTTGTCTAGCAGAGTATCTAGAAATAATTCTAAAAGAGGAGAAAACTGCTCGTACTTATCAATATTCATGTTTGATTATGATTAATTTGTACTTTTCGTAGCAGCTCGGCGGCACTACCGCTGTTATTACAAATTTTGTTCACACAAGTGTTATTATGGACGTTAAAATTTACCACCATTCAGCAGTTAGGGAATTATATCTAAGGAGCATTATTGTGAGCATATGACAAATTTGAATTTCGATAAAGATGGCAAATGAAAAGTATAAATTTGAAATGTTATTTTTGACTGACAACATATTGAATCCGGGGTTAGAACTAAACGGGATAAATTTATGTCAGACGTATTGAATAGAGCCTCTTGATACGAAACTACATAGTCATATCTGGAATAACTATTATATTTAAATTCATTGGGGCCGCCCAAATAAGAATCTTGAGTTTCGCTTAAACTTAGAAATAACATCAAAATGGAATTGAAATTTGATTTAAAAGCGCATATGAAATGAATTCAAAATGTATAATCTATTATGAAAACTTTCGGTAGTCTTGAAAATCTTTAGACAGAGTCAAACAGTGCAATTAAATGAAGGTGGTAAAGAAAAGTTTCCTCTAGACTTTTAAAATTTCGAATTTTATTAGTATAACGCTACTGAAAATCATAATTAAACTTCCAGGGTTTTTGATTGTTGAGAAAGCGTTGCATTTTCTTTTGGTTGCATGGCTTTAATCCTATTAAAATAGGTAGGGCGGGGAGTGAGATTAAGTTCAGCATGCAGGCTGAATTTTTATTTGTTGGTTGATTTTTCAAAATTAAAGTGCTAATGACAATCGATTTAGAACCTGCAGAAAAAGAGCGAGACTACCAAAATTAAGAGTTATCTCTAAAATTTATTTTTTTCTTTTCTTTTTGGTTAAAATAACTTAAGGCCGCTTTCTCACTGGCTTCGGGTAACATTCTAACATTAGTTTAGGTATGTTGGAAAATAGTAAACTTTTAATATTATGATTACGAGTCGGAGTTACATAATGATGCCTCTTTCTTAATAAGTTGAAGGGTACATCGATTTTACGGTATAATTTGACATATTATTTTAATTAAATTTACTTAAGTATATTGAAATATAAAGAATCATTACAAACTAGCAAATTTTTTACTAACATAATTAACTTCAATTTAATTTATAATTTTATAACAAGATGTTGTTGCAACATTTCATACATATGTTCTTTTTAGAGTGCTTTCTGACGCTTATTTACTTCCTTCAAACCACTTATTTAGTTCCTTTAACGTACAATAAATAAACTAAAACGTTAGTATTCATTCGGCTCTAATATATTATTAATCATGTAATTAATTACAACCAAAACTTTTTCATTCATATTGATTAAAAGCTTGTTGCTTCTCATCAAAATTTCTGTGACGGTTTATTCGAATAGTTAGACTAGTTTAGGACTAGTTGCCGTATTTGTTTATAATTCTAAATCAACATTTTAAATTCTTGATGCAACACTAAATGTTGCATGGTGTTGCACCAAATGTTGCATGGTGTTGTACCAAATGTTGCATGGTGTTGCACCTCATATGTTGCATGATGCTGCATAGCGTATATTTTTAGTTTTACACATTATTGGGTCGGTTTAAATGTTTTCAAGCGGCACCTGTATGTACTATGTATGTGTATTATTTTTTATCGTTTGCCAACGTTCGATTAAATATTTATTATATTGGTAAATAATTTAAATCAGATTTAAGCTTTATGGCGTCAGATGTTTACCCAAAAACATGTATATATCTAAATTCAATACATTTTTATAAATCAAATGCTTTCAATTATCATATCTATTGTCTTTCATATAACAAAAAAATTGTTTTTGCGACATCGCAATATAAATAAATAGACACAATTGTGTATTGTGTCGCGGAAATATTTTTGGCATATTTTCAAGTTTTTTTTAATATTTGTTCGATTAAAGAGCAACAAAAAAAATCTCATATGTTTATATCCAAAATTTAATAGAAATGTTTTATTCTCGATAGAAAAATAGAAGAAAAGCTTGGTAAAATATTTGTATGTGTACATATGTATGTATATTATAATATTTTGAAATTTTTGGGAGTTTGTGTGTGGAGATGCGGTTCGAGATACTACAACCAAATGTGCCAACAAATTTTATAATTTGTAACACAATTTTTCATATGAAAAATGTGTATTTTTCACAGATTTTTTTTTATTTGTATACATTTTTATCTTATTTTTCATGATAATAAATGAGTATAGTAATTTGTATGGTTTTGACAGTTTTGTTTCGCGTTCTTGTTTCTTGTTCTAGATTAGTTATTTGGTTCCGACTATCATTTTAATTATAAGCAAAAATATGAAAAACCGCGTTCGCTTTTTCTTTTTTATATTTGAAAATATTATTTATTATTATAATTATTCTTTTGAACATAAAACTTATATTTTTTTTTTGTTTTTTTTAACTTATCTAGAACTATTCATTTTAATTTTATTGACATTTTATTTTTTTATTCCTACATGTAATAATGCTTATATGTATAACGTTATTGATCTATTTATGTATATTGTTTTCTTTTTTGAAAATATTGCTATTTTTCAAAATTTTTTATTTATAAATTTATGACATAATTAATGTTTAGCATTCATCGTCTGTTATTGTGTAACTTCCGCGAAAATCATTTAACGGAGTTACATGCGTTGACGAGGAGGTTAATAATGGTGCCCCCTGTAACGATATAGCTAATGGAAGCGCTGATGGAGCACATAAACTAACAGCGCCACGAGTTTCTGTTACAGATCTATAACGTGGCGGTCGACCAGACCTAAAATAGAATCTATATTAGAATATTATCATAATTTGGTCAAAATACTATTATTCTATTTTTTACTTACTTTTCACAATCACATTTCAGTAATCTTATAAACGCAGCTCGAAATGTCTTATTGAATATTGTATAAATTATTGGATTTATTGTTGATGATACATATCCCAACCATAAACATACGTGTACGATTGTATCGGAAATATGAAAATTTGGCCAAGCTGCAAATATGATGTTTAGTATAAAAAATGGTGACCAGCAAAATACGAATGTGAAAAATACTAATCCTAATACCTGTTAAATAAAATAAAATGTTAGTTACATTTTTTATTATCCGGAGATTATGTTTACAAGTGCAATATTTACTTTGGTTGCCTTTTGTTCCGTTGCGACCGCATTTGCGGATAAACTTGGCCGCTTATTTTTTGTGCTTAAAAATCGCAAATTAATATTTATTGGTGGTGTGACGCTGTTTAGCTTAAATTTAAACGGTTTTATTTTACATCGTCGCGTCTCTTTTGCAATATTTATAGGGGTTTGTGTACCCTGATCACATTTTTGTTGTTCACCACGTGCGCTTGACGTTCTCGATCCACCGTTACTATAATTTAGATGCGGATGCGATACGCTCGATTGTATGCTTGAGCTGCGTTCCATTATAGGTGATGAATTTGTTCCACGATTTCGCCACGGCAGTGATTGCTGTGAATGTGAATGGGCTAAATTGGTCTCGTTCGTTTTACCACTATTTATTATACTACAGTGTGTCTGAGATCCTTGCTGTATGGAATGATGATGGTGTAAATGATGTGGTTTTTGATTTGGTTTAAGAGCGAAACGCCCACCAAGTCTGAAAATATTTAATAATATGACATAAATTATTTTTATGTTGCACATAAATTCCAACTTTTAATTTATAATGGAAAACTATTTTATTTCGCATATATGAAATGTAATAGAGATGAAATGCCTATTTTCATGGCAAATTATTTATCTATGTATACGATTTGATTATGCCGAATGACGTAATGTAGTTTAAAATTTCACAAAAGACGCGTATTATTGGATACAATTATATTTAATTCTATATAAATACCGATTTTGTTTACATGTGGTTTTGTATAATTATTTATAAAGAATAGCATATACTATATATATATAATTGTAATGGATATTACCTACGAAATATTTCACTTTCGGGGTGCTCCAATGCAAATCTAGCTTTTTTGCGCAGCAGTTGAACAGTTAACGCATATGTTATGACCATCATGGCCATGGGGACGTAAAACGCTACGAGCGAACCAAAAACAAAAAATACACGATTATTTATAACGCAAACATTGGTTTCAGGCATTATATTGAGTCGATTTGTTATTCCTGCGAAAAATGTTAAATAAAATTAAAAATTTTAAAAATACACACAGTAAAATATCGTCTTACCTAAAACGGTGATTGAACTCGACACAATCATAGCCATTAGCCAGACGAGGGCAATTTTCATTCCAACTAAACGTTTTGTTGAATGGTGCCTCGATCCGAGAGGGTTTCGAATTCCCAGGTATCGGCCTAAACTAATGAAACACATGTGTAAAATACTTGCAGAGCAGGCCAGCACATCACATGTTACATATATATTGCACCACGTAACGCCAAATGGCCAGTAACCTGTAAACAAATTAAACGTAACAAAAATTATTATTTTTTCACACATATAACGCGACAACAATTATTATCGATAAGAAAATTTTTACAACCAAACATAACAATCTTTGATTGCCATTTGATTGATTGGGATATGATTTGCATGCGCGCGAATCTAGATTGGTTGTGTGTATATTAAAATCATGATTGATGATGGAATTCCTGATTAGAATATTAAAACGATGTCTATATAGCAAGCACTCACACATGTGGGGTATATTACTATATTTCTTCAGGTAGAGTACGCACGTGAAACGTAAGAAAAACACTTTTCTTGATTAATCTATCTGATTATTATTCGTTGGGGCTATAAGATTGATTTGATTGTTGAATTCTAATCTAAATCGTATCGTATTTAAAATTTTAATTTCTTATCTCGGAACGTTTTATTTTATTTTTTCTTATATTATTTTATTTACTCGTATACCTGCTATATATAAATATATTTCAATTGAAGATTCCTTAAGGCCTAATATTTTATGTGTTGTAGATAAAAATCACGTAGAACTTGCGTTATATTTATTTGAGTTTATTTATATTTTTTTACGTAGGCTTGGTACTTTAATTAAAAAAGTTTTTTTTTAAATATTGTGATGGAGTCCTAAATTATACGTTTAGTTATGATAACATCTTAATATTGATTTTTATGGCCACACACGATTAATTGTTAGGTGTTACAGCTACTTCAGTTAATACTAAATTGGGTGCTTAGAATGTGAACATTAATCGTTCCATAAAATTTGGTTAGAACATACCTCGTCTCCATTAACACATAACCTAATTTATATAAAGTATTAAACTCTGTTATCAGCATAACAAAATACAATTTTGTTATCAGTGTGTATACAAAATCTGTTCATCAAGCATTTAGTTACATTTGACAACTTCTAATTATTGTTTATCACTTTACGGACATAAACAAATTTGGTTGGAGGATAATTTCTAATTTTTTTTTATTATGTTTCCCTTAAGTTCCATTAAGTCTTTGGCTTAATTTTGGCAAAAATTCAGATTGAATGTCTGTACATGTTTCGACTTCGAAAATAGATTCGATCTTTTCAAAATGAGGCTCAATTTTTCGAAGATGTTTTATGAATAATTCTCGAAATTTTTGAAAAAATTTAAAGTTAATTTTCCCGGTTTTAATTTGTTAATGTCTATTAAAGTTAGAAGTAGTGTCTTGTCTTTCCCTGAGTTGAAAAAAATTTTTGGGTTCCCATTTTTGGAATTATTATTTAGTTATCATTGAGAATATAAACCCGTTTTATTATATTTTGAACGAAAGTTCTGCTACATCTCGGTTGCTATAAATTAGTTTGTAATAAAAAACTCCCATAAATTGTTTTTAATTTTGTTTAGAGAGAACATTAATTTTAACAATCGCAAATAATATACTCGTATATCTGAAAATTACGGTTAAAAATTCGAGAAACTATCGGACGAAAAGATGGGTCTTTACATAAAATGGGTCTTTCGTCTAATTAAACACCACTGGCACTGTTCTGGCTATGGGAATGGGAAATTGGGAAAAATATTTTCATAGCATTTTTATCAAAATTGTATTGTATTTTGCTGATGGAAATAGTTTAGTATAAGTAGTTTCGAAACAAGGTTTAATTGGGAATTATTTTTCCCTATAAACATTTTGTGGAATAAAAGTTTCTCAATCAACTTTGTTTCGTAAATATTTACACCAGTCTAATTCCATCAATGCAATTGTGCCAGAAAAATACAATTTTGATAAAAGTGCTTTAAAAATATTTTTCCCAATTCCCCATTCCCAGAGAAACCCAGAATAGTGCAAACTATTAAAAATTGTACTAAAGCCTATTTTTAGCATTGTAAATAGTTTACCTCATAATTAGTATTCAGCACTAAACATTGTTGAGTTTAAAACATTTAACTGAGGAATTTTGGATAAAAACTCTATTAATAAGTAGTTTTCGATGAAATGTTAGTTGATTATTAAATTGTGTTTTTAGAGATTGACTTCTTGATAATAATTCTAAATTCTTGATAAAAAATCCAATACCAGTCATATGATATATTGACTTTACAAATATATGCAATTGACGGTTTAGCAATTGACCATCAACATTGATTTTGGTTGTATTTCTTTATTTTAGTTTTGTTTAGACAGATTGATTTTTCGTGTGCCTTGTAGACGCCTCTTGATTTCAAAGGGGGTGAGCTACTTTTACGTTGTTGTATACTGCAAGTGGGAAACCAGAAACTGGTGTTTGATCTAGTATTTCCGGATGCTAGCGTCTGATAAGAAAAATGTATTTTTTCTGGCGGAGCAAGCATTTTTAAATTAAAAATTGCTTAGTAAAAGTTTGGAACGTTTTTAGGATGCTAGATAGTCAATTTTGTTTTCCGATATATTCTGTTCAAGTTAACGTATTCATACATTTTCAATTAAATTTCTTTAATATAAATTACTTTAGCCTAAACACAGCGAAGATTTTATGTGAGACTTTTTATACAAATAAAGCCGTTGACGACTTGAGGCGACTAAATCTACAAGCCAATTCACGATTTATTTGAGTCTAACCTAAACTTTTCCTCGAATACACTTTCTTTGATATTTTTGGGAAACAGACGTGGCTTTTTAACTCATCTAAAGAAGTCAAACACGTTTAAAATAAGTCTACTGTAAAGGAGGGTATTGTAGAGTTTCAAATAAATCAGTATCCACAAAATAAGTCAGGAATATTGTAGTGTAATTCAAATAGAAGTAAGTCTCCACAAAAACATTTCGTTACGTGCCTAGACTAAGGGCAATCAATACGCCAACTTGAAACAGTCAACACAAAATGATTATTCTTTGGTTTTGTAGATGACGGCAAATAATTCAATGAAAACAATTCGGATGGCTTCAGTGACTTATTTCAGATGGTCATCAATAAGTAAATAAGTCGAGTTTTCGGTCGAGCACATAGAAGATCTTATTAGGTTCTTATTAAATTTTAGCATACCTTACATAAAGAAGTAGGCACACTCTAGGGCATTGAAGTTATAGTGATATTGGTTTCAACCCTGGTTGAAAATTTAATCTTCACTGCAAAAATTGAAAAGCTCCTACTGAAACTGTCACTTCCAGTACACAGATGCCCACCACATATCACATTGATCTCACAATTTATGAAAAAAATCTTCAACATGAAGTCTCCAGTAATCAATCCGTCTGGGCTGTAGAGACGTCGATTTTTTCTTGAAAAAGAGTTTTTGTCAAAAATTCGTCATTTCGGCTTAAATTTCAGAAAACTGATCTGCATCTATATTGTTGCAAATTAAATTTAGAATCTTTGAGGCTGCCACTTCCGGTGGACGGATTTCAAAAAAATTATTGGGATCTCCTAATTTATGAGAAAAGCTTAAGTTTGAAGTTTCATCTCGACCACTGAATCCGTCTGGTCTGTAGGAAAGCTACATACATTATGGAACCACGCAACTTCAGAGATTTTTTAAAAACCACCTTTTTGACTTCGACATTATCGCAAATGGTAAATCTACAAAAATATCTTTTACTACGTAAAAGGAAGTAAAAACTATTCAAGCGGATAATTTTTTATTTGCGCTTTAAAATTATTTAGTATTATTGGAAATTATTTAATCTAGCGAAGTAATTCCAATTTGCAGCCACTGCGGTTTATTAAATTGATATGATTTGCTAATTCGAAATTGGAATTCGCAACTAAACGTCTTATGTTCTTAATATTGATAAGCCAAAGAATTTCATTTCAAGCTCTCTGAGATTAACCAAATCTTTCTATAATAGTTAGTGTAATAGTCTGTTAGACCCTTCTGTATTGCCGAAGTATAGTCTGAAAAACATCAGAAACGGAGGCCTGGTGTAAATTTGAAGAATAAATTACGTTTTGAAATCAATAATTGAACTTATCTTTTTGTCTCAGCGATACCTCAGCGTAACACAAAATTTGGGCACTTCTATTTCGATTTATTGGCGATTTTAATCCTATTGGTTTTGTGAATCTACATGATTTATTTCGATTTATATTCATATTATCGTTTTTTTTCAAATTTGATAAGCTGTAAATAAAAGATTGGTAGTTGAACTGGGGATTTTTCTTACATGTCGATTTTAATATAACCAAAAATGGAGTCATAAAAAATTTGAACAACAATATTGAAATGTTTCATGAAAATAAATAAATAGCTTTTCCCATATGGTTAGATATTTTGTTTACTTTTTCAATTGTGACACTAACGTGCATTACGAATTTGGTTTTGCTTATTCTAATTATTTTCATGTTAAAATCAACACTTCTACGGCTGTCATTTAGTATTAGTTACACTAAGGAAAATTAATTTTTTCTAACAATTGTGGTACAGCGAATTTGCAATAAGCGAGAATATTATTCTAGGAGTCGTTTGTGAACATGTTTCCATTTTGAACAAAATAATATTTTTTCAATGTTATTCAACGTGACAATATTTTTTGTCGACATCCAAATTCGACAGAAAAATTTTAATATATTTTTCGTTACGTGGTTTGACATAAATCTAAAAATATTGACACCATACGCCTATTGCTTTTGGAAAGAACTAATTAAAATCGTTTGATCTATAGATTTTTATCCGCATCCAAATAGCAACAATTTAAGAAATTTAATCTTTTTTCTGAAAATGGAAATAGGATCGGAAATCACTCTCCACCTATACACTTAGTAAGAAACAGTTTTTGAGAACAGAGAGAGGCTATCAAGAATTAGGCGGTTGCTTAGCTTCGATTCAATTAGGTGTGAATATTTCTATACTTCAGTTATCTCATCTGATTGCCAAACTACGTCGATAAGTTGATAAAATTTGACACTGTAGGTTTAAAAAATGATTAACAGATTATTCTTATAATTCGCTATATTAAAATATATATTTTAATGTGAGTATTGAACATCTTATTAGTTTGAAACCAAATGTACCTACCGTCATAATCCTACCTTGATTGTAACTTTGTAAAAATTTTAAAATTTACAATTTTTGTTTAAATAGAATAGTGATTCAGTTTACAGGCTAAATTGTTTTGTTGTGTGTCCTCAAATTACTTGATATCAATGTTACTGAAGTTAAGTAAACTTTAATTTTAAGTTAGAAAACCAATATAACATTAAACTACAGTATGACTTGCATTTATCTTTGGAATAGCCTTTTTAGTACCTCTAGGAAATAAAATTCAATTCGGAGGCGTTTCATGATCACGCCAGAACCATCAGAAATTTTTAATGTCGATCCATTGTCAATTGTCCAAAAGATTTTTAAACTTACTCTATTAAAACTATTAAACTTTGGCTAGGGTGATGAGTAAATGTAACGAAATAATCATAAACATATTCGAAATATTTTTTATTTATTTTTAGCAATCTTTTTAGCAAACTCGAATTATTTCGTCGGATATTTGAGGGATTTTGCTAATCTGCAGTCTGCTGAGGCTATTACGAGAATTTCGATAGTTTAAATATTTTTCGTTATAAATATCCGTTGTTTATCAGATAAGAACTTGGTATTTGGAGTGCAAGATAGTTTCCAACAGTCCTATACATTCATATTGTTTAATTGGCTATAAAATGATTCTTTTATTGCCAGCTTTTAATCTGAACTGATCCCCTCAAACAACTGTAGTTTCGAGATTGGTTTTCATTTCACCTTTAGAAATTCAAAAACTCGAACTAACTGGTTTCAATTTTTTACTAGGAAGAATTGTAAAACATAAAAGAAAAAAATTTCAAATCTTTTTATCTATTTTTGTTTGTAAAAAATATTGACCGGTAAAATACCGACCACCGAAATAGTATACCGACCAAACTCTTTTACTCCATTTTCGAATTTTTTCATAAATGCCACACATAAATACTGACACATGAATAATAACTAAAATGCGTTCAAACATGAGTGTAATAAGCCTACTTTAAGATCCTAGTTTACTTTTCAGTTGTTGTTTTTTTTGGTCTATGAACTTTTTATAATATTCTAGTTCTATAAATAATTATTATATGGTCAAACTCGGAATCGTTTTCCATTTACTGTTATTACTTTACTTTAATAATAAGCTTCTGTTCAAAGTAATTTTAGTAGCCAAGATATATGGGCAGTAATTCTGCACTGGCAATTGCCTAAGTACCTAGGTGGTTCATTCCATGTATAGAAAACATAAATGTCAAATTCTAACATCACGTGTTGTGTTTGTAGTATTCCAAATTTCCTGGTACTAACAAGATTTTTTGGTCATCAATAAATGTATTGGAGTTAGTTAGAATTTGTAATTTTGATTATTTCTCTAATGAAATGTTGATTGGATTTTTATCAGAGTTATATAATGTGTAACCACGAGAAACGTCTATACGCGTTTCTTCGTTCAACAATGGAAAAGTCAATTATCAGTTCTTTTCAAAATCCTAATTTAACTATACTTTTCTATTTTCAATTTAAAAAATTGCTTAGCTTCATTCAACCATAATTCCTAGTTTTCTAATTAATCAAAATTCTCCAGTGCAATTGCTTTCTCAAATAATCAAAAATTCTAACTTCCGGTTTAAAATCATTTGAGGGTAGTACTCCACTTCATATTTTTTATGTCACTCATTTTATGAAAACAACAAATACCCCCGATTCCGCTAGTCACATAGTTTGTTGTTTCAAGAAACTCATCTTACTATCAAACTGTAATTGGCTGACTTGCCAATATAACAATTTGATCGTTTATTGTCGAAGTCATTTCAAACAATAAACTGCGATTTTGTGTTTTACTTCTGTTACTGCAATTCACTTGTTGGCCTAGTAACTACGAGTAGCTGACTTTAAAAGTACAAATAGCAAAATTTTATTTTAAACGAATCTCAAGTTGGAGTTCATGCATTGTCAATTTATAAAAATCAAACCTACTCGCTCGATTCTCGCCTTTTGAGCAAAATTCCAACCTAATATAATTCAATAATTTCGCATCTCGTGAATAGATTTCCTGTCGAACGGTAAGCTGGTTGTGGTATATTTTAGGTATTTGCATCGACCATCAATTAGGTCCTACATTTTAAACAATGGATTATTTGAAAGAAGCTTTCTTTCGATTAATTTCCAGCGCGATGCACTGTTACTGCGATGATCTGTATCGATAAATGTTAGGATTTAGTTTTGATTGGCATGCACTAGTTTTGGATGTAAACAAATTGAATGCAAACGAAATTTAAAATATTCTGAAAATACATTATACTGAACTACATAGTAAGTAATTAGCAGCAGCAAAATCGAATATAATATCGAGTAGGTTTAGCATAATAATTTGCATCAAAATACTGAACGGGGTCATATTTAATATTTAGTTATGTTTCACTCTTGTCGCCATGTAAGATAAATAAGTTCTTTCAACCGTCACCTTAAAAGATGCAACGGCATTCGGTGCATAATAAAATATTCTGTTAGGAGTTTTGAACATTGCAACGAGTTGTCGAATGAGGTAAATCATTATTTGCAAGATCTGGCCAAATATTTTCAAAGTTTGTTTTCAAACTTAAATCTTTGATGTCAGCAGCTGCATAATGTTTGGGGTGGTACTGGTAAGGGGCTGAACATTTTTATTTTAATGTATTAAATTGATTCGGTCGTAGTACTAAAATTTCGTGAATTCTAATGTGGCTTTTGGTTACAATTGTTGAATGGGATATTCACCTGTTCAATGTTCACACTTGATGATCTTATCTTTAATAATTAACAAGAAAATGCTTAATAGTCCTGTTTTAAGTACAGTTAGTCAAATCAATTCGATCCCATCAATGTAGATTGATTTAATCGATGTAATAAATCGTTCACTTTCTAAAATATTTGAATAAATTTTGGAGATTTCGAATCCGGTTTGGTGGAATTATCTTGGAATTTTAGTATGCTGTTGAATTTTTAATATTCCCAATTTTTCTCTAATAAAAGATATCCCAATCCTAAGATTTTCTAGGTTCCTGAAAACATCACACAATTATTTAAAATTTCATTCTAGCTAACATATGAAAATTTTACAAATTTTTTCCCAATAATTCATTTTGTGGTTATTTTTGATATTTTTTGATGACTGTGTAGAATATCAAGGAAAAATGGTGCGATCAGGGCTCATCACTACTTTTCATCTCATTTTCTTTGGTTTTTCCTACCACAAATGAAATAAGCGGCCCGTTTAATGGTACTGGTTTAATATTTACCAAATTACAGTTTTACCCTTATAAATTATAAACACGATTGCATACCTGCCATTTCCAACACAATGCGGTAATATACTAAATAGGTTCATTCTATAATAGTCACGATACCATCATGTTTACGTATATTCTGTTTAAAACATTTTGTGTTAAATATTTTATCAAAACATTTATTTGCAATTAATAGATATTAATCCGTTTCTATAGATTTTCAATTGTATTCTCCCTATATCGAATGCAACCGATACTATTTTTCAGTGCTATACATCTTGCCGGCGGATTATTACCGCCCACCACCGTAACAATATAAATTACATTACATTTGTTGGTGAAATAAAATGCAGGAAAAATAAAAAATATGTAAACACAAAATTTTCTTGGAAAATTAATGAGCGTCTATTAATTATATGCCGCACTTTAAATAAATAAATGTTCATGGTATTTTTAAATAATGATGCAAAATTTATTTATTGCATAAAATATAAAATCAATTGGTGGAAATAAAAAAAATTCACGTGAATCCACCACCTCCCTACCCTCCGTTACCTAACTAGATTTTATTTATAGAAAAATTTAATTACATTTTTTTTGGTGGAGCGTAAAACCGAAAATTACATTTTGTATTTTCATAAAGTGCACGATTTTAGTTGTTTGTTGTTATTTCAAAAATTGTCATTATTTTTCGGCAATTGAAAAAAAGCTAATTAAATCGCGTCGCGTATTCAAATTTTTCTTACCTAAAAATCCTGGTACAGCTCCTAATGGCATAACAAAAAGACTAACAAGTAAATCCGCGATCGCTAACGATAGTAAAAAATAATTTGTAACATTTTGTAATTTACGATCTAGTGCGACCGCTAAACAAACAAGTATATTGCCTAATCCACCGGCAAATATAAATATTATAACAAATAAAAAACTCCAGTCGTACGTTGCTTTATCATCACCATCGCTTAAATACGTTGATCCTCCTGGATTGTTGCTGCCATCAAAATTATTTTTCATTTGTAATATACACTGTACCGGATCAAAATATGTTGTATTAATTAAATCATATGTATTATAGGTATTTTCATAAAACGATGAATTTTTGGTTATATTATCACAATTTAAGATTTGTTCTAGATTATAATTAAAACTATTTGTATTATTACTACTTGGGGTAGCGGTGCCGATGCCATCATTGCCAAATGAACCAAATTTTGGTAATACAAACGTTAATTCGGACACGGGACTTAAGACGTTTTTCGCTATAACGGTTAAATTTTTAATGTAATCACTTAATACTTGTGTTTTGCAGTGGTACAATATTTCTGAATAATTATGATTATTAATTAACGTTTTATTAATTATTTCACATTCATATTTTTCATATACTAAATTATTAATATTATTATTATTATCTAATGGAATTCCGGTCGAATTAATTATTGCTAAATCATTATTAATATTTAAATTATTATTATTATTGACTATAAAATCATCGGTGGTGGTTGTGGCCGTAGTAGTGGTTTTACATAATATATCGGGGCCCCAAAATTTTTCCCATTCTCGGGTTCGTGGGGTGCACGATAATAATATTGATATGACTTTTTTGGTTGTTTGATGAATTGATGTATAATTTGGTGGAAAGTTTGAAGCGATATTTGTTCCTGGTCCTTGCCCGGTAAATATAGAAAAATCCATTTCATTCCACACGGAATTTTGGTTGAAATAATTTGTTCCTATTTTGATTTTTTCCGCACACTTTAACACACTTTTATAACATTTATAATAAATTTAACTTTTTTTGTATAAATCACTAACTAATTACTTTTTTAACTTTATTTTTTCTATTTATTTATTTTAAATCACTAAAAACACTTGTAATTATTCAACTTTTCTTTGAACATGATTTTAAACATCAGATTTTTCCGAAAGCCATCTGTTTTATTTGTAATGCTATAGATATACATCTCGAACTAAAATAACAAAACGCTTAAAAGCCACATAATTTAATTATTATTTCAATTTGTTGTTGTTGTAATATTTGTGGTAGAACATTAATTAACAAATTTTTTATTCATCACAATTATGTACAACTCATAAAATTCACTATGCTATTGTATTCCATAACATTATTTTTTTCTATTCCAATATCTAATCCGTGTATACTTAATCCACACCGATAAACTTAATCTCATTTATAATAAATAAAATAAATATAATTATTATGATACACAACACATTAAATTTATTCAATAGATTCAAGAATTATATATCTTGAATAGAGCATAAGAAGAACGTGCAACGCGTATTACATCGTATGAACGACTGAAAACTTACTATGAAATGTGAAATGAAAAAGGTTGAATAATATTTTGTAATGTGTGGAAAACATGAGTGGTAAAATTCTTTGGTGTACTAAAACGTTGTGGTGAGCATAAATTTCCCCTGAAAATGAATATTTTATATATACAAATATTTTTCTCGCATTGTAAATGTTTAGGATTAGACTTGTCTATGTATAAATGCATTTGGCGCGTGGTTAAATACTATTTTTGTATTTAATGAGTTACTATAAGATAAAATGTACACAATATTTTTTTTTTGTAAGTTCGACGGGTAACAATTTTCATGACACTTAGCTGGTCGTAAAAATACCGATTTTACCTCTTCTGCTAATTTTGTACATTATAAACATATAGCAATAAAAATTCATGATTTAAGTTACAATACAATATGTAAAAATATTCGTAAAGACGTTTAAATTATAAAGTGTACTTGAAGCGAAATGGTTAAAAAGGTCAAACTTTAATATTTCCTACCAATGAGTTTTTGTGTGTCATTAGTAGAAATATATATGATACGAGTGATTAGTAGCTCTATACGTGAAATGAATCAATTTATTGTTGGTTAATATTTTTTGTTGGGTTCTGTCATTAGAATTTGATCAGTGATTAAACCGATAGTAGTGATGCGCGGAACTATAAATTTATATAGCGTGTGGGTGACGCGTTTCTGCACCCCTTGAAAATCAATATGTAAATCAAAATTAATTTGCGTACTATAGATCTTATCGCGTGTAAAATACATAAATTATGAAATGTTTATAAAGCAATATAAATAACAAACAAAAGCCTATGTGTATTTTTTTTAGTAATATATCACTGACCTTCTGGTAAACTAATTATTGTTACGTATTTTGTTCT
This sequence comes from Nephrotoma guestfalica, assembly GCA_963691935.1. NCBI lineage: Eukaryota > Metazoa > Arthropoda > Insecta > Diptera > Tipulidae > Nephrotoma > Nephrotoma guestfalica. The sequence continues at coordinate 216,809,534 of OY829914.1, forward strand.
AATTGTAATTTGATATTATGAATACATCTTAAATTAAATTTGATGTACCGCTGCATGATCTAATTGAATATTTCCTAGCCTTTGCCTATTTCCGTGATGTTAAACAAACCACAACAAATTCATAAAGGCAATACATTTTGAAATTTTAAGCCTAATTTTTAATAAAAAATTATCGAGATTTGATTTTTGACAAATCTTCTATCTATTATTCTTCTATCTATTTAAAGTTTAGCAAACTAACTTAACATATTAAACTTGGATCTCTTACAATTTAACTAAATTTATGAGATTGTAAGTTTAAAGTTTCATGTGAAACACGAGTATAAACAACGCTCATTAAGTTATTTGAAATGGTTTGTCATCGTCGCTTCAAAGTTTTGATTATATTGCAATCAAGCCATTTCTTCTATTTTAATTTCTATTTTTATAATAATTTCGAGTGTATTTTGAATACGGTCAGACAGATTCTGAGTACTTCCAAATGCAAAGCGAACATCAAGATTTTTAGCAATACAAGAAAAGTTGATTCTACCTCAGTATCTGTTGGTGAATTCACAGCAAATAATTAATGAGATAATTTTTTTTATATGTAACTCAAAAATAAACTGAGTATGGGTAACTAGGTAATTTCAATTGACCATCAGATTGTGGATTGACTCAATTTGTTACAGTTTTAATATTAAAAAATAGAGAAATCGGGTTGTAACTATTTGAGGTAACCATATCGATTCAAATATGGTTGGTGTTGAAATGAGTCTGAATCTTCATTGCATCAGATTTTAATAGATGGAGCTATGGCCTTTTCTCAGGTGTAGGATTACGAATGTGTTGTTTTTGAATTTTTTAAATTTAATTGATAAATGCAAAATTTTCCAAAATGAATGAATCTGACCACACTATAAAGTGAAGGTTAAATATAATTTCTTTAAAGTCTCTCCTTATCGCCAATTCTACCGTTTTGGAGTACTTCTCGCCCATGCCACCAAACAGTATCACATTTTTTTGAGGTAATTCTGAGAGCTGAGTTTGTGGGATCAGTATACCATTTCTGTTCGAAAACAGTGACTTTTGCGAGTTTTGTTATTATTTCATAGATACATTCAATGTATAGGGGTTTTCAATAAGCGGTTTCATTTTGATATTAAAAAACGAGTATTTTTTAAGAGAAATCAATGAATGTTTATTTCATTGTAAAAAGGAAGGTATGCCATTAACATTCGAAAACGATATCAGCCAAATGGCCGACACGGCTACGCTTGCACCACCATAGCCTTTTCATGAAATTTTCCATGACCATTTCGCACATTTGCGGCTGTATGTCCTCGGTAACTTCACGAATTCCATCTTTAAGGTCTTGAATCGTTAAACTATTTTAAACAACATAACTGCGATATGGGACATATCGCCATTTTCTATGCAATGGGTTTATATCCAAAATTCGTCAAATTTGATTTATTACATTTTCTTTAAGAAAGTTTGTGATTTCAACAACACGTCGCAATGTTGTAAAACTACACTAAATCATTTAACACTAATCGATATTATGTTTAAACCCATATTCTTCACAATCAAATAATAACTGATTTATTAAAAAATCTACATCTACTCTTTGAGAGACAGACTAGCTCACGCCAGGGAACTCAAAATACAAGACGATTTCACAAACCAAGGTCACGCGAAATTCTCATAGAGATAATTCTGACAAAAGAGGCGAGATTGATAAAAGAGGCCTGAATATCACTCACGTTTCTGGTATCCTCTTGTCACGTATTGATAATTTTTAGGCAGCCAAATCGCTTCAAAGCATGTAATATATAAAAAGAGGAAGTAATGGTCGTTTGAAACAGCGTATTGTGTATATAAAATAAATACATAAAGGGTGTTGTTATGGACGTGAGCGCGTTTTCTTTAAAGTACGTTTCTGTGATTTATTTTAATCAAAAACATTTGCAGAGGGAGCAGTTTCAAGAAAATGTTTCTTCGTTTCGAGGTTCATATTTTGTGTATTAGCTTATAAATGATCTGAGGTAGATCAATTATCTGTAGTACGTTGTTTATGAGCCGAAATTGACGTTAATTGTAGCGTATCCTATAGGTACATATGTGTCGAGGCACATGGGGAACTTGTTCCATCAATAAAAACATGTGAGTACTGGTTCCGCCGTTTAAAAAGTGGCAATTTTGACACCTGAGACAAAGAACGCGAAGGGAGACTGGTAAAGATTGAACACGCTGAGTTGGAGGCGTTATTGGACCAAGATTCATGCCAAACTCAAGTGAAGCTCGCTCAAACTTTTGGAGTGGCTCAACAAGCGATTCAAAACCGTTTTAAGACTATGGGTATGGTACAAAATCAAGGAAATTGGGTTCCGTATGAATTCAAGCCAAGAGACGACGAACGCCGTTTTTTCATATGAGAACAACTGTTCCAAATACAAAATTGGAAGGGTTTTTACATCGAATAGTAATGGGGGACGAAAATTTGATCCACTACGATAATCCAAAGCGCAGAAAATCGTAGGGTAAGCTCGGTTATGCATTAACTTCATTCGTCAAATGGAATATTCATGGAAAGAAGCTAATGCTGTGCATCTGGTGGGATTAGTTCGGAGTGATATACTATGAGCTACTCCAGCCTAACGAAACTATCACTGGAACGTTATCAAAACCAATTAATGTAATAAAGCCGAGCATGGAGAGGTTCAAACGCACACAATCTAACAAAAGACATGACAAAGTGACCTTTCAGCACGACAACGCTCGGCACATGTTGCAAGAGTCGTCAAGGAAACTTTGAAGGCATTTCAATGGAATGTCTTACCCCATCCGACGTATTCATTCCACTCCATTTCCTTCCGACTACCACTTGTTTCTGTCGATAACTCATGACCTGGCCGAACAGCACTTCACTACTTACGACGAAGTCATAAATTGGGTCGATTTCGCCTCAAAACACGAGGAATTTTTTCAACGCGGAATCCGCCTGAAAGATGGGTAAAAGTCGTAGCTAACGATAGTCAATACTTTGAATAAAATACATTATACCAATTTCTCTGAATAAAGCTTCGAAGTTATAAAAATACCTCAAAACTTATTTGTCCCTCAATATAAAGAAAAAGTTGGTAAAATTTACAAATTGTATAAAAATTACACAATGTTATTTTTTTTTAATTTTTATTTATTAGTTTTTTCTAATTTTTGTTCTATGTTCAAATGTCCTCCTTTAATGTTTTTTTTTAAATTTCTCTCGAAATCTTTCTTTTTCGGTAGCCATATCAATTTTGTCATTAAGATTTTTTAATATATTCACTTCTGAATAATAAACCGGTTAATTCATAGTTATCCGATGATCTAGTGTGAGTCAGTGAATTTGTCCGATCCGTTCAATCTAGCGATTATTGTTGTTCAGTCAATCTATTGGCGCCCAAAATATTCTGGTGTCCCATCGTGTGTTAAACTTATATTTGAGATGCATTCATTAAAAGAAGCTCGTTTGGGGAAGCCCGTTTTCTCAGAAATTCCAGATAATATGTGCTATTTAGCGTAGGCGGTAGTTAGGACTGATTACCAAGAATACCAGCCACATATTTACACTGAACAATTGTTGAAATGATCTTTGTCATTTGCACTCGTGATTTGTTTCCCCCGCGAGTAATGTTATGGTAATTCATTATTCCGTCTTTCGGATGCTGTGACTCATCCCCTTCCATCGAATGTTCGAAATAAAATTTCACCGTCCAGAACGACAAGTCTAATAATATTGATTGATTGATTTTGAATGTACGACCAAGTTCTTAGGCTTGAGTTCCCGGATGACGCCGGGTCCACCGTACACCCTTTTTTACACATAACAAAACCGAAGGATTGGATAGGTTAGTTAAGTGGGACAGAATCGGCCCGGTTACAGACACCTAGGTATAGCCGATAGTTAGTAACACAAAGACAACACAACGGCAACCTAAGAAAAAATATTATTTCACATGCATCTGGAATTTTCCTGAAATTTAATTCTATTAATACTTTTCGGCTTCCTAACCAAAATTGGTTGACTCGACCCGTTACAGACGCCTATGTAAAGTCGTTAGTAATAAAATGACAACACAATTCTAAACTACACAATCAGCAATTACAATGAAGCATTAATTTACAAGCATCTGTAAATTTCCTGAAATTTAATTCTAAATTCATATTTTCCGACTGCCTAAATAATTGAAACATTTATTAATTTAATCATTCTGCAACTCCGCAACTTGCAGTAGAATTTCCTGAAACCAAAGTTATTTGAACTATATTCAAAATAACTCTAAAATTCATTAGTATTTAACCGTTAACACGAAATAGCAAAAAAAAAAAAAACAGATTAACTAGATTAACTACCAGGATTGCATTCAAATATCCCTTAAAATATCCATCCATTAAAATATCCTAAATAATTTAGAATTCTCAAAAATTTCGTATGTTTACTAAAATTTTTTTATAAAACTGATGAATTATTCCCGACGCCCATCCTTTTTCACAAGGAAACAAATACTTTTATCACTACTTTTGCACTAGTTCTGGAACTTCTTCTACGTTTGCTGGGGATATATCACATACAATTAATCTCAGACATGACACATGCGACTCGTCTATGACTTGTCACCTCGTATTAGACTTGTCATAAACGATTCATCTCAGACTGGTAACAAACGTAAATTAGTAATTAGTGTGTCGTCAATGGTTTTCCTGCTGGAAGGTAATATTTAAGTAAAGGCAACTAGATAAAATTTGAAAAAATTATTCTAAAATGAATGATAAATAAGTTTATTTTATAATTTTTATAATTAAATGTAAATCATACCAGTATCTTAAAAGAGGGATAATATGTACTCGTATATTAAATATATTTGAATGAGACTTCCTGAGAACCGAATAATTTTAATATAATAGCTCGGCACTGTGCATGTAGATTAATATTTAGGGTTGATTTGAAATTGGGAAATAATAATTGTAATTCTTGTACTAAAACAGTCAAGATAGGCAACGTTGCATTTTATGACAAACATCCAGTCGTTGGTGTATTGAAGTATACAAACCTTCTCTTTCTTTTGAATAATTATATTAATTATATCAAATATTTCTAGCTTTTCAGTTACATAGATATAACGAAGTTGCCGATAAACAATTCTTTATGTTAAGATTGTTGAAATCCCAAATCCAATGCAAATAATATTTCTTTTTATAAAGCAAAAATATCGCTAATAAGCTGTGAGAAAATACTAGTAACCCACTGAGTGTCACAAAAAGGCAATTTTGCGGTAAATAATAGGATTCGTTACCAACTCCAACATAGTTGCAATTAATCTTGCAAAAATGATGGATTATGAAGGAAATACAATATAGAAAACAGCTAATCATAAATTACCTACACTATATTCTCAATGCACAGAAGAAATACGGAAACGGAAAATTCTATCGCTAATCAAACCAAAATAAAAATATAACAATTTATTACACAAACGCTGAATAATAGGATGAAGGAACATCACCAAAATAGCTCTCTCCGAAAATCTCCGAAATCAAAGCGTGGAAGAAACCACCTCTACAAACAATCGTAGTAAAATGTACCAAGAGAATTATGCAATGTCCATCCAGGAGCTAAAATTACCTCGAAACGATCCCAACAGAAGGCATGAATCTCCCCACCATGAAACCACTACTATCCACCAAGCGACCTCCTGCCAACACCACCATTCAACAAAAACCACGCTTCACAAAGCCGTGACGAATCCATGACAGATCACAAACGAACCATGGCAACCCTACAGCCCAAAAACTTCAGCGTACGACCGATCATACCAAAACTCCCAAAATGATTCAGCCCCCGCCAAATCGACGGCAAACTCCAACAAAAACACCTGAAGCATTCAGCAAAGAAACCAATTTGGACATACAAATCCAACATTCAGGCAATGATTCAATACAAAACTGCAAATCCGCCCTCATACACTAACAAATGAGAACTACCTCAAGTCCTAAACAAAACAACTCAAAACAGTCAAAAATACCTTATAAATACAGGTAACGACAGAACACACATGAACACAACTCTCCGCAAGTTGAGAAACACAACGTAGAACGACAAGTCTAATAATATGTTACAAAACTCTCTTCGTGTGTCCATATCAGCAGGGAGAAACTCTTATCGGTTATTCAGTATGCAGTACATTAAAAGTTTTAAATGTATTAAATTACATTGACAACTGCCTGATATTAATTGATGTTTCAGATGTCGATGTGTGTGTTTATAAATATTCTCGCATTTGGAGACTGACTGACGTCCTTGATTCTTTCACCTATAGTTTGCACGAGCATGACTTGTGATTCCATTGTATATGAATATCATATCCGACACATTCTATTTTCGTATAATTAGGCATTTTAACACAAATTTAATTAAATTAAATTAAAAATTAAACATCACTAACTAGTGGATTTACTGTAATTGACGGATGACTTCTAAAGCAAAGGGCTATTAGATTAAACAATTATGTGACAATTGGAGCATAACATTACAATTTTATTCAGATTTTATGTACAAATTGATTAAATTTTTGTGTTTTTAAAATTTTGTGTCTAGTAGCGTAGCGGTTTTGTCTTATATGTTAAGTATACTACCCCTTAGTAATATACGGTTTAGAATCAACAGCACTGAAAATAGTATAAAATTTCCGTGCTAGGTAGATTCTAAATCGTCTAAATGATCCAAATTTATAAACTTAATTCCTAAATAACATGCTCCAGATAATTTATTCCAACAGTTTTTAAGCTATTACATAAAACATGAACCTAGATACGACTATTTCAGTAAATGTTGAAAATTGACTGTTCTTCAGGAACAATTATTTTGCTCAAAATGAATTAAAAATTTCTTAAAGGGAACGCACTCAAGTTCATAACACCAGCGCACCTAGAATACTACGGGCCACGCTGCTTGCTATGTCATCAAATTTATGTCTACAGTTTATTCTTTGAACTGTAGACGGCAGTCATGTTTATAAAAAGAATACACGAAAATAAGCAGAAAGAAAATATTTGTACGAGTGCTAAAAGTATGGTTATGTCTTCCCGTAAATTACACGAAATGTGTACACATTTTATACTTGTTTACATATTTAACGCAATTTAGAATGCTTAATTTTATAATAATATTTGAATTAATACTTAACAATAGCTTTTTATTAAATTTTAAAATATATTATTAAAATATTTTTCTTGTTTGTTTACAATTTTCTTTATCAATATTACAGCTTAAACACATCTTTTTAATTTTAGTACTGCCTATAATAGACAAAGAAGGAACCGACGACCGATTTTGTTATAAGACGTCATATAGCAATTTTTTTTAAAACAGTTTGGCCTGTATTATTCTAGGTGCACAGGTAACACCCTGTATATCAATATGTACTATAATTTCAAGGTTTACAAAATATAATCAAAAAATGATTTATGTTTTCCTAACGGTTGATTTTTGGAGTTGTTAAATATTGCTTTGCATGCTTTTTACAAAATTTTTCTAAACTCTGAACTAAGGTATAATTTCCTACCAATCATTGTAGGCAACTGTTTCTTGCGGCGCAGAAAATCGTTAGTTTATACCAAATACTTATACATGTCAGACCACCACTAAAATACAGAATGAAAAATTGTGTATGAAAATAATGTAAAATTCGCGTATTGTTAGTTAGGAAATGATTTATGCTTTTCAATTTTTCAATTTTCATACAAAATTTTAGATGAATGAAAATTAAACCAAAAGATGCTATAAAAATTTGGGAAAATATGCGTAATTTTTTTAGCATCATTAGTTTTTTAGTTTCGGTAAAATATGGGCTTTGAAAAATCTTTTATTTTAAGTTTTTTACTTATTAAATAAAACATTATTAATGATACTTAAAATATCTCTATACAAACAAAAAAGCATCGAAACTAATAAATGTAACAACTTCACTAGTACTCAATTTTAATGATAGTAAAGTAGTAGCTCGTACAAAATTAAGAAATAACTTGTATAAAATTGCATACATAGACCACAAATTTAATAAAATATACTCGTAATACCACGTTTACTAGCATTGGCTAATTATTTGTATTTTTAAATTTAATGTTCCTCTTACTTTGTATAGAGTTCTATGGAGACTGGCATTTTTAATGCTATTTTACGGCAGACACTATAAACTTGTGTTGTCATAACATTTGAACTTTAACAGTTATTACACACCAATTCTTCTAAATGTCCGTCTGAGTTGATGCTTAATTTATAACGTGATTCATAGATGTCACCAGTATTCCCAACAAAAACGTCCTTTAGGCCTCGAAATTACAAATTGATTGTCAATCGCCGATTGCAATTACTTCAGTGATTGTCAATCGTAATTTAATTGGTAAAGTTTAATTTTACTTGGAATGCAGTTTGTTTTGTAACGTCTATTAATAACAAGTATGGATCAACCATCGATGTAGTTTGTTCGAAATTTGAACAAAACAAATCGACTGCGAGTATTTACCATATGTAAGACTAATAACAATCGAGATATTAAGCCAAACAGGAAGGATCCCGGGACTGGAGTAAAATACTCGATATTACACAAATTTATTGTTGAAACTCACATTCAACAACACTAGTAAAAATGATACAATTTTTTTTAAGCAGGTGATATAAGCATGTAATTAAGATCTAGTCGAGGCCGCCGAAGGCAAGGGCGTAACTGATCCCAAGCAATAGTCGAAGTTTTCTTCCGAGTTACATATTATATGTTTCTTCGGTTTCATTTTTGATAACAAATTATTTTTTAGTAAATACAATTTTTCCAACATAATGGAACTTTTTTAATTGATTCCACATAACGAATAGAAGGAATAAAAAACTGATCACGTGAGCTCAATATATTGTATGAGACGTATTAAAAAAATACTTTGAAATAGACAGATTACATTTTTGACAGCCCTATATAGTTCATACAAAAATGATTTTTTTAGAACAGATTTTTTATATTTTACACATCAATAAACCATTTTTGTTGCTGTAAATTCTTTTATCACTGGCACTATCGTAATAATTTCTTTTTATTCTACCTTTCGTTGTGGATTGAAAAGAAAATTCATTCTGTATCTTCCGAATAAATAAAAAAATGCACAGAAAAAGGAATAAAAGAAATAGAATGGATAAAAAAATGAAATTTGTCAATTTTGATGTATTTCGAGCGTTTGGAATGAATAGAAAAATCTCAATATACGAGTATGTATACCTACGAAGAGTTTTAAGTTACCATCGAGTTTTCATTGAAAATTCGATTTAGCAATTTGTCTCACTAAGTTGTTTTATTTGCAATTGTTTTTCATTTTAGTTTTACTAACTTTGTAGAATTGACATGAAACGTGTTAGTAACTCATAATAAAATCTAGTTTCTACTTTGGCACCCAAGGGAGTATAATACATCACTATTATCTGACAGTTTGTGCAATGATATAATGATGCATTTTTTCAATAAATAAAATACTACTTTTCGCCGTAGGAATAACATGAAAAACTATTTTTATTTAAATTTTTCTATAATATAAAAGTAAAGTATTTGAAAACACGCGGAACTAGACACGGGTGGTTCAGGTATAGTATGTGAAACAAATATTGGCCGTGCGGCCAACTCGAGACGTACGGCTAAAGGTCCGATTTTCGTAGAACCATCTGCACATTGCAGAAGTGATAGTGACCCATAGAAGATGGGTCGGCCCATGAGTTCTGCACTCCCACAGAGGGTCATAGTTGTATTCTTTTTCATCATAGATCGTAATCTGATGACGAAAATTCCCTTCTTCATCCTGCCCCTATCGGGATTCGAACCCGGTACCCCCTTCCGATCCAAACGCCATAGCTTTGGTCAAAGCTATGCCGTTTGGTGGGTTAATTTTACTTTCTTTTACGTAGTAAAATAAAGTATAAATAATTAAAAAAAAATCCTACCTTGAGATTTTTACTGATTTATCTTTCGCTGTATCACCGAAATTAAAAAGATCTTAGTGTTGATGTGTGTGGTTCCGTTCATGAAAATTCCCAGTGATTTTTGGACAAAATCGGTCCACCGGAAGTGGCACCTTCCAGGAGGCAATTTTTCTCACAAACATGGTAGGTTCAATTTTTCGTTTTAAAAATTATGTGTGCGTATTCGAGATCTATGTACAATTGTCGTCAAAGAAAATCGGGTGTTGGCCACAACAATTACACCCCTCCGTTTTTTATTGTGTATTCCGATTAAACTTGCACAACTGGCCCAAGTTTTAGAGGTAATAACAAAATATTAGGAGAAAATTTCGAGAAAAAATGTTCACACAGATGCTAATCGAATTAGCACAACTACCTTAGCTTTAGTAAATAACGGTCTTAATCGGCTTCAAGACGATTAGATTATACAATAAACGGGAAAGTGATTAATAAACGTTATTCACATCAACTAGAAAATAAAGTTGATTAGTGCTTTCACCTAGATCATAATGCATAGTCCACACACCATATTAGTCCAGGAAGGTTAATTGTCACAATATTGTACTTATAATATTACTGGTCTGTGCTTTTCGATTAAGTTTTTAATAAACTAAGTTTTAATTTTATTTATACCAGTGGTACTTTCATCAAATTATGATTATTTTACGCCAGCTTACCTTATATTTTTTAGTATCAGTGCCAAATATCATTGAGTTGGGCTAAAGCATTGTGTCTATTTCAAGAACATACCCTAAGTTGCTGTTTTGATTTTACGTAATTTTATCTATCTCTTCCGACTTTTTATCGAAATTCCTTGCAGTGTTGTTGATGGCCAAAATTGAACATTGTTAAATAAATTGAAACTAAAATTTATTACTTTCCTGCTTAATACGCTGTTCAGAATGAGTTGGACCAACGAGTGGGATGCGGTAATCGTTTTGTTCAATTTTCAAATATCTATGAACTTTTTCCTGGCAATGATCAAATTAAGCTCTGTGATCTGATAAGATAAATAATGTTTTCAAGTTCAGTATAATTCAATAGTCTAAAAATATTAAAGATATTTACTATCCATTGCGAAATAATTGTATATAGTAATATCAACAAATTTCAACACTTGCTATATAAAATTTTATATATTCATAATAACTTATTTCTTTAGTAAAGCTTAATTACACGAAACAATGTTTTCTTCCAAAAAACTTATTTTAATAATTAATTGTGCGCTTTAACGAAATAATTTCGCAGCTTATTTCAAGCTTTGCAAGGAGATTATGTTTATGGATTAGCGGAGCTTTTTTATTTTGAAAATAATCTTTTTCTTAAAAAAAAAGAAAAAAATAATTTTATAATTTAAAGAGAGATTATGAATTTTTATTGGTGTATCATCTAATTTTCATCTAATATTAATGAGCTTGTTAATTGAAGTTTTAAATATCGATTTTCTACTTAATCTGAAAAAGTCAATATCCGACTAATTTTATTAAATTTGTAAAACTCAATGTAAATTTAAATTCGTCTGGCTAATACGAACCTTCACTTTCCTACATGGAAACCTTTCCTACGCCTTATGATTATTTTGGACAGTTGATTAATGCATTTCCTGTGGCACTATTCTGGTAATTCTCCGGGAACCGGGGAAAGAATTTATATGTAATTTCTGTTCAGATATTTGTTTTCCGGCCTACTGAGGCGAAAAGTTTGATGTAAATATTTATAAATTCAGAATAAATTTTCCATGCCTAAATTGGCAGCGAAATTATTCCTGAATTAATTTTGTTTTCGAAAAAATTAACACTAACTTTTTACCTCAGCATGCCAGAAAAAATGTTTTTTAAATAAAAATTACATATAAATTTTTTTCCACATTCCCTATTCCCGGGGAATTATCAGAATAGTGCCACTGATCATAATTTGTTATGAAGAAACTTTTGTACGTAATAAACTTTGTTGTGTAAATATAATTAGTTGACTGCAAAATGGCAATGTCATATAAGATCAGCAGCTGAATTAATAAAACGTTTTACTGTACACTTGTTTGTACTAAATCATTAGCAGAATAAACAAAAAGCAGCGTCAATTAATCATTTCGACTTCAGTTTGTACACAGTTGCTCGTCAATAAAACGTACTTAGCTTATTGCAATAGAATTAAAATAAATTTAACTCTTAAGATTTATAATATAAATTAAATTAGTTTAAATTAGCTTAGATCAGTTTAAAATTTGTTTTGTAGACTAACATATCACGGTTTTCATTATTTGTTTAAAATTATATTACAAACAAACTCTTTGATGGACTGCATCTGAAATTACGCATTGGATGATGATTTTCGGTTAGTTTGGATTCATATTGACGGAAAAGTACACTTCGGTGGAGATTTTCCTAAGAAATTCCAAAATTTTATAGACAATCATCTTGTTGTGAATTTTAAACACTCTTTGTCGCCATTTCGAGGGGGAGGGGCGATTTTCGTATAATTTAAATTAATTGACCCAAAACTACACTTAATATTTTGTGCCAGTTTTCTTGTGCTTGGCCGATCATACATTGAAATAAAAATGACCGAATATTATTATTATATAATTTAACCCTTGCAGCCCATCACCGGAGTCTGCTAAATTTAAAAATATGGATGTTTAGCACATAAAAACCGCGATACATAAGTTTAAAATGCTAATACCTTAAATGGTCACAACTTGTTTGATATTCAATTATTTATACGATTTTAACTATACATCGTATACTCTTTCCATATTGATCGCATAATGTTCTCACCAAAGAAGGGGCCCGCAGATGTTAGGATTTGTAAATGTACCTTACAGTGAGATCTAAAAGTTCAGATCTATCGGGGTTTTTTATAGCATGTAAAAGGCATGCCAAGTCTGTTTTTTACTCGAACTGTTGGTTGTAGTGACATGCAAATTTCAACTATAAACAAAAATCTTATCAGAATTTGGATCAAATGTGTGTTAAAAAATAACTTGGCACCTTAGATTTAAAATTCAGTTACTACTACAAACACGCGTTTTTAGTCATGTGTGATTGTGGAGTAATTTTATTGCAACCACTTCCCCGTCAAATAAGTCGTACTACAACTTTATAATTATTGAGATCTGAAAAAAAACAATTTCGTTCCTTATTACGAATATTATATTGGCAAAAATTCATTTAAGTTCAACTGGACGATTTTCGCCGGAAAGTCTTCCAACGGAATTTTTGAACCTTTGAAGATCTACAAAAAGTGGTACCTCGTATGAATGGTACCTTCCATCAACTAAGATAATTTTATAAAGTATTAATATGTGAACAACTTAATCAGCTTCATTTTGTTGGTCGATTGTTTCATCGAAGAGCGCCTACCGATTTCATACAGATTTAGTCAGACAATTCAGATGTTTTCAAAACTCGAGAAACCTCCAAATCGAAAATACACAAATTTTTGTGTGCCTTCAACACCTAGTCGCTTTCAAAAATCGATGAAGCAATCGATGTTCGATAATTTTTGCAATTGTGATCTTCTTGCGACTTTTCCACAATAATTTGTGATGATTTCGGCTGCTATGGACCGAACCGATCCAGCTGATTTTTAAATCAACTACGTGTACACTGCTTATAATTTCATTATGTTGATCCGGGGATTCCTTACGGTAGGATAGTTGAAATTTTAGTTAAATAAGTGGTAGGAAATCGAATTGATTCATAATTTGTGCATTTTATGGACAACTTTTAATCTTCAATTTTAAGGATATCATCAGATTATTTATCTAACTTGTCGAATAATCCAAATCAATTGCCTTTGTTTTTAATTTTTACTTATTCCCTATACTATTACCTAAGACTCGTTGAGTCGCGTTTTACGATTCCTCAGATAACAGGGAAAACGGCTCGCGATAAACTTTGGTAACACAAAATTTTTCCATATATGAACAAAGTGTTTTAATTTTTAAGTGTGATTTAACTTTCAATTGCCTGAATTATAATTACAATAGCGGCTGAATTTAACAAAGTAAACCAAGGATGAACCACACTGAAGGAACAACGGACTTATGTATTTCAACTATTCGAAAATTTCAACTATTGAAAATGAAAATAAAATTTATTGATCAAACGGCTCAGTAGTTAAAGCTTTGGCGTTTGGATCGAAAAATACCGGGTTCGAATTTCGATAGGGGCAGGATGCAAAAGGGAATTTTCATCATCAGGTTACGATTTGTGATGAAAATGAACACAAATATGACCGCCTGTCCGAATGCAGAACTCGTAAGCCGACCCATATTACATGTCAATACTATAGGCTGGCATGGAGTTATGCAATTTGCAGATGGTTATACGAAAATCGGACCTATAGTCATACGTCCTCGACTGGCCGGCAACGGCATAAGGTAGGACGTGAACCAAGGTAGGAATCGCTAATGAGCCGGGAGTGCTTCGGTCCCAGAACAGAATACAAAAATTAAAAAATGATAAAATAAAATAAGTGAAGCAGGTCATAATAGTCTATGGGATCGTTTAAAAATGTGCATTGCATTCACGGGAGGCCATTTTTAGCTCTATAAATAAAATTAAATTGTTTTGTTAAATGACATGACAAACGTTTGTTCTAATTGTTTGGTATAGTTGTAAAAGGTACGTCACTTATTTTCATGAGTATCGTACGTAGTATGATGAATAGGTAAAATTTAAAAGCGACAAGTTTTATGCAAGAAAATTAGTTTGAACGTTAATAGTTAAATAACGGCGTGGTCTACGTAATTGTTTTATTAGGATCTCTAAAAATTACAAATATTTGGCCTTTGCTACCTTAACAGTAACTAAAGTGCAGCATCTCAAACTACTTTGCTTTAACACCCTTTATTTTTTAGTAAATATTGAAACTAACCTTTTCCATGATTGGTTTTTTACTCAAAATGAACCCTCTAAATTATCTGCACTGTAGTGAAGAACAACCTGTATAATTGATTTTTTGAAGTTAGGTATTACCAAAGTTTTGTAAATTAATTTTTAGGGAAGTATGAAAATGCAATTCAAAGTTATGAAACTCTAATTCTGAATATGATATCCACATTACATGAATACACTATGTATTATGCTCGACAGTGATCACCATTCGTATACTTTACACCACCTTTCATTCATAAGAAGGATATCAGCCAAACGTTACAAGCGTAACAGAAGAACTACCACAAGGTTCCACACAAAATGCCAAAAATTGATTTTTTTGTTTTCGTAATTCTTTCTCAAATTTTAGCATGCCCCTTCTCGCTTTATTTAGTCATCTGCTCATTGGGATATTTGTTTAACAATATGTTTTTAATGGGAAATTTAGGGTGCGTCAAATATTCACAGATACGCTGCAAGCAGTTGTTTATTATCTGAAAATATTGTATAACTACAATAAATTTTCATGCAAATAGCTTAGTGTAAAGTCAACGTAAGCACAATTCAAAATATGAAAAGACCGCTGCGTCGTACACTTCGAAATTAAAAATATTTTCACGTACAATTTTCTGCCCACTTTCTTCGCTTTAAAACCTAGTCCAAGCCTGCAACGGGGAGCTTGGAGGCGACCTGTTCTCGGAATTGCCTTCACATCAAAAGGATATACACCTGCTTCATCGCTAGAACTTTTTTGCAAAGCAAAACTTTTCGATGCAGAGAAGTAATATCCACTTAGGAATTAATGAGATTATAAAATTGAGTTGATCTCATTAAGCCTTGGCGACTGAATATTAGAACATAATTATCATAATCACGTTAATAAATATAAGATGGTAGGTTCCTTTGTTCGTCGATTCGGAAAAAATAATTAGATCGTCGTTTATATCCGACGGTGGCTTTCAGACAGGCTTGACCACTTTTTACAATTGTTTCAAGGCGATGTCTGCTCCGATGTTGAATTTGAGAAAATTTTGAAATTAACCCTCTTTCGCAGAATTTGGAATTGGATGGGAACAGAAACTCTTCTGAAAAATCATCTTAAAAATATTGTTTCGTTTTTGCGAAGAGTTGAATTTGAATTAAAGCAGACTATATTTTTGGCATAATAATTTTTCTAAAATCATTTATTGAACAATGTAAACCGCCATAGGGCGTTACAGAATTTAATAAATTCAAAACACCTTGACTGCATGCACCATCTTACGCTATTTGCCTTCCTCATATCAATAACAAGTATTAGCAGGTATAATCATCAATTTATTATCTGTTAGATCAGGTATAAGCTATTGGTAAGAATTGCTAAACCTTTCATGTGTATTTTTGCCTTTTCAGAATTATGTTATTTAGCACAATTATTAGCACAATTACTCTAAATATTCTAATCCAGTGAAAAACCTAGCATCTCATAAATGGTTAATGAATGTAATAAACATCACACTCGGTGATACAGTTCACGAAATAAAAATTGAACAGTGATTGCACTTCTCAGCTTACCATCATAAATATCCACAGAACACTATAACTATACAGAGATCTAAAAATATGATCTGTTCTTATAAACAATTACCATTCAAAACTAGCAACCTGTTTCAGAACGCCACACGAGCCCAGAAACCTATATGTATTGGCAAATTCTTACCAACAGATTTATCATCAAGCATGATTTAGAGTCACACCGTAGTGTTAAAACTATACTTAATTGATAATGTATAGCATCACAGTTTCTCGTGTAAGAAAGCCTTCACACCAAATAACAAGATTTATTCACTTGAAAATGCATAATATTTGAAATATGTCGATATTTTCAAAAAATATGATTATTTTCTTTTATTTTTCATCAGTTAATAAAATTTTGAACAACCTTCACTTTTCAATTCTTAATACAAAAGAAATACACAGGCATGAAAGATGAAGCAACACAAAAAAATCTTCTGTTTTAAATTATCCAAGAGACGTAAATTGTTAACATGCTGTAACCATTTATAAGGTATACTCGTAGCTATAATAATAAACTATATCGATATGAATGTTGCTTTATTTTATTGCAACTGTTGATTGAGAATAACTAGTTGTAATTTTTATTTTTTATAAATGTTTATATGACGATACGTAACTAAATTGTTGAATTTTCGTTTGCATTTCAGCACTCCAGAACAATGTCCATCAGTTGTGTCATTATTGGCTGAGTCATATAATCCACACGTGCGATATGGTGCTGCAATGGCATTGGGTATTGCGTGTGCTGGTACAGGATTACGTGAAGCGATCGCGCTACTTGAGCCAATGGCTAAATTTGATCCGGTCAATTTTGTGCGACAGGGCGCTTTGGTAAGTCTCATAATTTATTTTAGACGTATATATAAATATTACAATATGTGTTTAAAATTTAGATTGCCTCTGCAATGATTTTAATTCAACAAACCGACCAAACTTGCCCCAAGGCTACCTTCTTCCGACAACTGTATTCGTCGGTGATCACCAATAAACATGAAGACGTTATGGCTAAATTTGGGGCAATTTTGGCTCAAGGCATTATCGATGCTGGTGGGCGTAATGTCAGCGTATCGCTACAAAGTCGAACTGGGCATACCAATTTACAAGCTGTAGTCGGTATGCTTGTTTTCACCCAATACTGGTACTGGTTTCCACTTGCTCACTGTCTTTCTTTGGCGTTCACACCAACTTGCTTGATTGGGCTTAATTCCGATTTAAAAATGCCCAAAATCGATTATAGATCGGCTGCAAAACCATCGTTGTATGCGTACCCGGCACCGCTAGAGGAAAAGAAACGTGAAGAACGTGAGAAAGTGATAACTGCAGTTCTTTCTATAGCTGCACGTCAAAAGAGACGTGAAACGTCGGAGAAAAAGAATAAAGATGAAAAAATGGATGTTGAAGAAGAAGTATTGAAAGATTCGTCAGGTATTACAAAAGATGAAACTGGAACTACAAGCTCAACACCAAAGGTTGTTTTATCCACCGCACGGGAAAAGGAATCGATCAAGGAAGAGAAAAAGGAAAAGGAGGCTGAAAAGAAAGCGGCTGAAAAAGCCACCGACAAAAAAGAAAGTGAAGAAGTTAAAGAACCGCCAAAAGAAAAGAAGGAACCTGAACCAAATTTTGAAATACTTCAAAATCCAGCTCGTATTATGCGCCAACAACTCAAGGTAATCAGCATGGCCGAGAACCAGTCATATAAACCATTGAAAGAAGTCAATATCGGCGGCATCATCATGATGGAGTACACATCAAAAACGGAACAGGTATTAGTTGAACCGGTCGCTGCTTACGGACCCAAAAACGACGATGCTAAAGAACCCGAGGCACCTGAACCATTCGAATTCGTAGAGGAATAAATTTATTGTAGATCACGATTAATTGCTTTTTGTGTTTCTCATGCTAATAATTATATGGCAAATTTAATAAATGTATTACAATTTTAAATCGTAAGAATTCATTTTATTTATAAAACCTGGTTGAATCCTAAAATCCTTCGGGATAAAAACTTTTCTCTTAATTATAAAATAAAATAAAAAAATAAAAAAGGTATATATGGAGTAATACTGCACAGTAGTATCGTCTGTATATTGTGCTATTTGAAAAACAAAAGTTTTGGATTGCCATTTCTAGAAAATTGGTTATAACGGGTGATTTTTTAAGAGCTTGAGAACTTTTTTTTAAAAAAAAACGCATAAAATTTGCAAAATCTCATCGGTTCTTTATTTGAAACGTTAGATTGGTCCATGACATTTACTTTTTGAAGATAATTTCATTTAAATGTTGACCGCGGCTGCGTCTTAGGTGGTCCATTCGGAAAGTCCAATTTTGGGCAACTTTTTCGAGCATTTCGGCCGGAATAGCCCGAATTTCTTCGGAAATGTTGTCTTCCAAAACTGGAATAGTTGCTGGCTTATTTCTGTAGACTTTAGACTTGACCTAGCCCCACAAAAAATAGTCTAAAGGCGTCAAATCGCATGATCTTGGTGCCCAACTTACCGGGCCATTTCTTGAGATGAATTGTTCTCCGAAGTTTTCCCTCAAAATGGCCATAGAATCGCGAGCTGTGTATGGTAGCGCCATCTTGTTGAAACCACATGTCAACTAAGTTCAGTTCTTCCATTTTTGGCAACAAAAAGTTTGTTAGCATCGAACGATAGCGATCGCCATTCACCGTAACGTTGCGTCCAACAGCATCTTTGAAAAAATACGGTCCAATGATTCCACCAGCGTACAAACCACACCAAACAGTGCATTTTTCGGGATGCATGGGCAGTTCTTGAACGGCTTCTGGTTGCTCTTCACTCCAAATGCGGCAATTTTGCTTATTTACGTAGCCATTCAACCAGAAATGAGCCTCATCGCTGAACAAAATTTGTCGATAAAAAAGCGGATTTTCTGCCAACTTTTCTAGGGCCCATTCACTGAAAATTCGACGTTGTGGCAGATCGTTCGGCTTCAGTTCTTGCAATGTCAAAGCATACTGAGCATCTTTCTCTTTGACACCTTGTCTGAAATCCCGCGTGATCTGCCAAATACTAATGCATGAAAATCCTAACCACAAAAAAATCACCCTTTACAACAACATCATCAAAACTATTAAAAAAGTTCAACGTCTGTGGAATGTGGATAAACGTTTCGAGTATTATGCTTATATTTTACTCTGTACAAGTTTTTGCTATTACTACAGCTCTCTTATATTTATAGCGATATGCTGTATGTCATATTATTGGTTACAATTTTAAATTGCAATTAAACGATATTATATTATCTGGGGCAGCAGTACCAGACGGAGATGGACACTAGAAAACAATTTTAAAAATTCATTTTAGTACATTTCATGTTTCTTCCTTCCGTTTTTAAGTTTGTGAATTTTCTTTTTATTTACTTTATTTCTTTAAAACGACATATGATGTATTGATTAATACATGTTAGTTCGTATTCTGATGTCATTATAAAGTTGAAGACGTGTTCGGTCATCATATTAAACTAATTAAAGTTGGAGAACCCAATACACACCCGAATGATATGATGTTATTCTTGTGATGGACTCGAAAATGAACTTGATATTGATTGCAGTCATGTGAAAGGTAAGTTAGTGTAAAAGGTAAATTATTATTTTTAAATAATTTAATAAATTTAAGATATCCGTATTTTATAACACAATCTATTACACTTAGATTCAAAACTATTCTGATTGTGGAGACATAAGTAAGTTTCAAAATGCCCTGAGATTATAAATGTTTTAAAAATTAATATAAATTAAATATTTGATTTTGCCTGATTTAGGAATAAATGAGCTTCCGGAATTTATGCTAGATGAATTTTTGCCACAATTTGTACAAACAATTTTATAAATTGACTCCAAAAAGTTAAAAAGAAAGCAGAGTTTGGAAATACCGCCAGAATTTATTTAATTTAAGATGTAATATAAAACTAACATAACCACATTTTTTTTTTTGAATTTATAATCGATTAAAAATAATTATACAACAAACAATTAATATACAAGTACATTAAATATAAAGGAAACATTATTTTTTCTACTCCTGCGACATAAGCAGCACTTTATTTGTTTAAACTAAAAATAAAATTCATCATTATATCATAGGAACAAATATATAATGATGTATTTTACTTCCGAGTGACTAAAGTAGATAGGTTCGATCGATCCTTACAAAATTTCTTACTAAAATTGAAATCATAGAAAAAACGTCCATTATTCCTCTTGACGTTTTAACATCCTTGGTCTTCGGCCTCAGGTGATAATTTCTTCAATCGGGCAATGAATATGGGATTAGAATTCACTTTTTTCGGTTGCTGCTTGCGACTGCTAAATCGCTTTACAAACGTTGGACACATCTCAAATTCTGTTTGCAATCTCTTTGTTTTTTAATATTAATAAAAGTTCTAGGTTTTACTGAAATGCATTTTCTCAGAATTACAAAAGTGGTTTTTATACGAATATACTAAAACTGAAAGCTTTTCAGTTATAAATCGTTGTAAAAATATCAAAAGCTACTAAAAAAAAGATAATGATGCTCTACAATTCTTAGGGAGTGTCCAATTATTGTGTAACAGTTCTGGTTACAATGTGCATGGTCATTTCGAACTAGCACTGCAAATAAGGTAAGAAAGTGGAATATTTTGTATACTCGTATAGTTTACAAAAATGATCAAGAGTTCCACGCCTATATTTTCTGAATGGGTTTTGAGTGCGTTTCAATTCGGTGTATATTCAAGTTTTGATCTATTCAACGGTTTAAAATATATTCAGATTTGAATACCGGTTTACCGATGAATGAATAATCCGATTTTAAATTATCTCCCGTACTATTGCTGTTGTAATGTAGAGTTTATTCATTGGTGATATGAAGAATTCCAGTCGTAACAAACCTCTTTGTGGACAACAAGATGTAATCAATTTGGTTTACAGCCGTGTCTTTATTTGTTGCTTTTATGAATATGAAAAGTACCGGTAAACGTTTTGACCACAACCTGTCTTATTTGCCTTAGTATTTTTGAATCTAATTTCGCAACATATTTTGAATTTGACATAAATTGACTAAGAATTAGTTTAATCTTTTCCAGTTATCCATAATCCATAATTTATTTTAAACAACCCTAATAAACCGAATTTTTTTCATTCTTCTGTTAGTTTTCTCTGTTAGCTTCATGTACAGCTAATTAATCGTGATGAATACAGAAATTCACCTAAAACTCAGGCGTGAGATCGCGAAATCCAATTTCAGTGATTTACTTCTTCAGGCTAAATTTTTAGTTTGCAATAATTATGTAAACATTTACTATACAAATTATAGAAAAAGTCCTTAGATACACCGAATTAGTTGCTGTATAGATGAAGATAACCCAACATATTTTAGACCTTGATACAAAACTAAATTACACATTCATCAGTTATTCTAAATTAATTTTGATCAGTAGTTGGTCCACACCAATTTTAGTGCTCTGAAATTAATTTCTTAGGTTAGTCTCAGTTTTACCAAGATTCGACAATTTCGTCTAAAACATGTTGGAATCGTATTTACGAAATAAATAAATAAAATACTGTTGTTGGGTACATATCATTATCAACTGTCCCTCAATATATTATCCTTCAAGACACAATCAGTCCAATGCTTCTTTAATTTTTCTTTACCTTTTTAATAGAATTATTCGTCTAAGTTGAAGGCTTAGGCGTTTGTTTCAATTACTTTATCATTTGTTCCTAATATACTTTCCTTCGAGTATCATTTTTAATTTTAAGATTTTAAGTTCGAATGGATGAGGAAGTAAGCCGATCTTAACTCGTGTAGTTTTGCTATCTAAGTGTGATATGATGCATTTATCTTAAAGATATTAAATATTCGTATTGTTTTCTTTTTCCATAGTAGCTATTGAATGTTATACTTTGCTCATCCCAAAATACACAGGCCATCTTTCCGACCGCCTGAAGCGTTTTTGGCCGCTTTGGACAGCTTTCGCCTTTCCTTTCCACTCGCGGTGACTGCCCTTTGATTCAGGCGTCCATTAATGAATCCATGTTTTAACTATTATCAAATATCGACTAAAACAATTTTGTTAATTGCCCTTAAACAGGTCCAAAGTGCACTCTATATTCCCTTGCTTTTGACAAATGTGAACTAACCTGGTACATAACTTATACCAAAAATGAAAATAGTACTAAAAACGACGACAACACCAATTTAACCAAAGTTATTAACCACTTAGGACATAATTAAATATTGTGTCCAATAAGAATGTAAAATTTAATTAAAAATACTCAAACATATGTTCAATAAATCTCGTCGCCTGAAAAACGTTTCGGTATATTTCATGGACAATGAATTTCTCAAAGGAGAAAAAGTTTGCCTAAATTTTTCAAGTTTAGAAAATTTGTTGTTAAACTTCTAAACGATTTTGACGTTGGAGAAAGAAAATTTATCGACCTGTGTAAGCATCAACAGCACTAAAATCGACAGATCGTGGTATCACAGGTATCACAGATAAAATTAATTCATTCAGAATAAATATGTCGTCTTATTTCAAAAGAGCGATTTAAAAAAAATCGGCCTGAACTTTCAAATTTTTTAAATGACGTAATACACTCTATTGCAAAACCATAGACGCACTCTAGTGACAGTCAATTCTCAGAAAATTCGAGAGCAAAATAAAAAAACGATGTTATCAGGACAGGACTTTTTTAATTTCTGAAATAGGTTTTGTTTTGATAACGGTAGTTTTGTTGTTGTTGTGTTTCATTTCTATAGACGCACCGGATTTTTTGGACTAGAATAAAAACAATATTTAAAATTTAAAATAATAATTTATTTGTCCTCCATGGCATTTTATGACGTCAAAAATTCTGTTTCGCATGGACGCAATATATGGCCGAAGCCATTTCGACGTCAAGGACGACCAAGCACTTCCTATGGTAATTTTACGCTCCGGCACCGTATGAATTTGCCTGTTATCATCATAGACCCTCCTTACCAACCATCCCTAGATGTTCTCAATGGAGTTCAGATATGGTAAACGCGCTGACCACCAGGAAAACTACCCAAATACGGTATGAGTTGCGCTTCCAAAATGGTTCGGTACTCAGTGCTGTTCATTCGGCACGATGGAAATGCCAAAGGAAGTGTACCGAGTATGCTGAACGCGCCCCACACCATCAAAGATCTGCCATGGAAATTTCTCTTTTAGAAATATCCAGGCTCTTCGCAGATCTCTCCAGTAGTTGTTCAGGTCATCTGGCCCATCTAAATTAAATTTTTTCTCATCAGAGAAAATCACCTAAAATGCAAAATTTCGTTAGAAAGATAAAGTTTTAAAGTAATGACTTCTTTTGGAATCTGCAGTTGCGATTCATGTTAAGGCGAGAGAGCCTTACTTCTTTGTGGTGAGCTTCCAGACGAGGTTGAGGCTTCATCCTGGATCTGATAATATTGGGATTTTCCTTAATGGTCCGCCACTTAGTTGACACGGATGTTAAAATACTGGCATATCGCTTGATTCTCCTTCCAGATATCGTCGAATGCGACGCTAGTTGAATAATTTTCCCGTTTGTACAAACCCTGACCCCATAACGCGTTTATTTGTCCTTTTTTCTTTTCTGTCCGGATCTTACCGCGTGGCATCTTTGCGAAATTCTACAACTAGTGCAATAATTAAAAAAATATTAAAAAATACAATAATATCAGCAAAGTTACTTACCTTCGCCAGTACGTCTATAGAAATGAAACACAAACCAAAATCACTTCACAGTTTTCATCCAACAACAACAAAACTACCGTTATCAAATCAAAATTTATTTCAGAAATAAAAACACAAATGAGTGTCAGTGACGAGTGTCGGTCATGGAATGTTTGTTTTTTCATTTGCTCTCAAATTTTCTGAGAATCGACACACTAGAGTGTCTCTATAGTTTTGCAAACGAGTGTATCATATCTGAATCAACATTGCTGGGTATGACCGATAATGGTCATTCAGTTTCGAGTAAAATTAGTTTCGATTTATTTCAAGAAAATTACCTGTAGCGAGAAGCCTGTTTGATAACTAATCAATATTTTTTGTGTTCTTGAAAGGTATTTTAATGATTTATATTATGCTTTAAACAAACTTGAATCACCATCTTCTATCCCCGAATAAAATTGGTTTTTACTTATTTTAATAAAACCACTTATAGCTAAAAATTGGAACTTCTTAATTTTGTTAGTTTCTGAAAGATAATGCAATAATCTATAATAAATAATAAACAAATCAGAATCGCCATCGCTGGGTATGGCCGAAAATGATCATTCCATTAATTCCTAGTCAAGGAGGTCTCAGGCGATTTAACCCGATTTTAATTATGCCAGATTGGTTTATATTACGATTTTGGTAAGAGAAATGTAGTCGAAATTATTTACCAAACCAGTGTGTGGTAGCGTTGGCCGACCAATATGCTACCATTTATGCCAATACAATACTTTAAATTGTGTTTTGAGTATTTGGTGACATGGTTATGGTTCAGATTGAAATTATAATGAAATGTTCACTACTTTTCTGTGTTAGCTATTTTGCACGTATCCTTTTGCAGTTTAAACTTAAACTTTATTACTGTTATCATTTGCAAAAAATCATAATGATTGCACAAAGTAAAATCAATATTCAGGCGGAACTTATAATGAAATGCATAAATCTCTTTATAAGATTAGGATTGATAATATTCTGAAAAACTGAGATGCGCCACTAATCCGTATAAATAGTTCTAACGAGTGATACTTAGTTTAAATTTCTTGCACTAATTTTAGTATAATTTCAATTAGAAAATTAGCACATACAGAAAATGTCTAGATTTATTTTAGATACTAATAGTGAATTATCACTCCTAAAGGTAAATAACTTCTGGCACAGATTATTATACAAAACGAGTTTATATTTGTTAAGTAAGGTTTGTTAAGGCTAAACTCTAAAAAAATTGATTAGTTCTCGAACAGTTGCCATTTTAGTAATATTTAAAATAAGATAAAAAATTTCCGACTTATTCGGCTTGAAAGAGAGCCCGTAAACATTTCTGGGGTAGGTAATACAATTTTTAAATTTCTTCAAATTCATGAAACTCCTAAGTAGCCTGTATGATACAGTAAATATCATCATGACTGATGCTACATGACATCGGAAATCGGAAGCATCACACTCGCTCCCGCATTCAAAACCAATCAAATTTCGTGAACTGCTTTTTGCCTCGCTTACTAGCTCCACACTCGAGTTGAAATATGTTTAACTTTGTTGTTGTTTTAATACATTCCGTACGATACCATTATATTTTTCTGAACTAACTTCCGATGTCATGTACGCAGTCTGAATCCTGTTCGGAATTATTGAAAGTCGAAATTTTGAACTATCTAAAAGTATAAATGTGACTCTGTGAACATCTCTACTATTTTTGTTATTTGATTTTTTTTTTGCAATAAATCGGGTTTGAAAATACCGTAATGTGCAATTGAAAAGTAGGAAATTTTAAATTTTGGAAACCATGATGAAAACCATCATTCGAGACCCATTTTCACAATATTGATAGAAAATTTCGAATATATGGAAGAGATCCCGTGAATATTTTCGGGCTAGGGTACATCATCGTAAACGTGAAAATGTCTCTAGTTAAATTAAAAATCATCATAATTAGATCCCGTTCACCACGTGGGGTTTTGATTTAGCTATTTGGTCATATAGGTGAGATGCCGTGAACATCTCTCGTGTTTATCTCAAATTGTTAGAAGATTGTTCAATTTTTTACAGCGACACTATTAGAGTCCCAGGGACTTCTTTAAAATGTTAAATATTATCTCAAAATGTTTCAATTTCACTACAAAACAAATTCAATTGGAATAGTTTTAAATTTAACAGTGTAAATTGTTGTCATTAATTTTGGTATGTATTTCACAATCATTCAGAGTTCTCGTTTGCAATTTTGCGGTGTAGGATTTAAGTATCTGATAAAATTGCTTAGTTAGGTCTCGATGCAATTTAAATTGAAGCTCTTGAAGAAGTAAGAAAATACTGGAGCATATCTTCTTATTCTCAAGTGCATTCTCATTGACTTTCGTTATTCTGTAAACTTGGTTTATCATGTAGAGTGATTTTCTCTAAACCCAAATTGGTGCTATGGAATTAAACATCTCTCTTCTATTATTGGTTTCAGCCTCTTGAACATCAGTTTTAAATATTTTTGAGATGAGCGGAAGTAGAGATATCGGTCTATAAGATTTGTTGTCGTTTGCTGGTTTAGGCAACGTTGAAAGCTCCCTTTCAAATGGGCAACAAATAGAGAGACTTTCTGCTTGTCACTTCTAGCCCAGGACTTGTCATCGTTTTTGATAGGTGGCACATGCATTTTGGTGCACCCCCTTTGTTGCTTTCCAAACTGAGTAATCACCATCCTTTAGTTCATAAGACATCGAAGTCGCGTATTTTTGCTTTCGTTCTTTATTTCATTTATTAGTTGTTACTCAGATAATTGAGAATATTTTTGTGTTTCGGAGCACGATTCTTATGCCAGATTTCACGAGCTTTCCGTGTCTTTTTAACTAGTTGTCTGACCTTAAGAGGATAGTTATATTTCCTTATGAAGTTGATACGAGGAATAGGTGAACTTTCCCAAGCTGCTTGTTGGATAGTATTATTGAATGCTCCTAGTTCATCTTCCAGCTGCATATCTTTTCTAATTAGTTCGTGGAGATTTGTTCGTTTTTCCACTAACTTCTTGAATAAATCCCAATTGGCATTATTGTTTGTAATTGTAGGCATGTTTTCATTCTTTATTATCATTGTACTCAGTGTCATCATCACAGGTGAGTGGTTAGATGATAGTTTTTCCACTGTTTTCTATGCTGGTGTAGTACTCTAAAACTCTTTTTGTAACAAAGAAGTGAAGAATATCTGGTATTTTATGTATGTCTGTGAGCCAATGAGTTGGTTTATCGCCAGAGTGAAATTCACATTCATTTCCCTTAAAGTTCCTTTAGTCAGACTAGATTCCTGTTTCAATATCGGGCTCTTCGTATTGTTTAATATTACATATTCTTAGTAATTACGGTACATTCACATCTAGCGTTGCCTCCTGGATGACTAGTATGGTATTCATAGTCACGTATTCTAATAAATGAAATTCCAGTTAAATGAGTTTCCGATACAAGACATATTTATTTTTTCTAAGTTTAGAAAACTTTCTAGCTCTGGAACATGCTGTGTAATCAATTCGCGTTCTAAATGACAATTCTACGTGTTTGTTGTGCGGAGCTGTTTGGTGTTTGGGTATTTTAAACTTCACTGTTATGATTCATTTTTTATTTATAAAACTTAACTCTTAGAATAATTCGTCTTATATACGAAAATTTAGAGGAAATGAAAATGTTATAAAAGCATAACGGAAAACAAATGTACATTTTCCGAGGTTACACGGTTGCATTTTCATATTTTGAATGCAATTGTGTTTATTTTGTTAAAATTTAATGACCTCACTTAACAATGCAGAAAACAAATAAATGGATCGTCTTTTTCCGGTATATTATATAGGGTTTTCCAATAAGAGTGATATGACCCAAACTTTTCTCGCAATAATTCAATTGTTGCACTTGCTGTGTGGCCTGCTTGATTTCGACAAAAATACGTTTGGGGGAACGTTTGCTTTTATGAATTTTTAGTCCGTCCAGTAGGGTTTGTAGTAGGGTGAGTTCGTGGTGTAATTAAGGATACAGCGGATGTACTTTTGTAATTTCGTTTTTCAGTATATCGTGCATTCGAGTAATGAAGTTCTGGTGCTTTTCTAATTCAATAACGTAAATAAATATGAAATTCCCTTACCGTAATTTTGCTCTACCGGTATTAATGGAGATAATTTGTGAATTCGAGTAGTCTAATATTTGAACTTCGGCAACTGCAATATGTAAGGAGCATCTGAAATTTAGTGTAAATTAGGATTTGATATTACTCTTGTGAATGATTTTTCCGGACGCGGTCAACACAGTAGTGTTTTTCTTTTCTTTTACAATTTC
Source organism: Nephrotoma guestfalica (assembly GCA_963691935.1). Taxonomy (NCBI): domain Eukaryota; kingdom Metazoa; phylum Arthropoda; class Insecta; order Diptera; family Tipulidae; genus Nephrotoma; species Nephrotoma guestfalica. Next base: position 216,838,027 of record OY829914.1, read on the forward strand.
TTGTTTAAACCTAGCTGTTAGTTTAGAACCTATTCTCACGTTCTGTCGTACGTAAATAGTCGCTTGATATGTTTTAATGGCTTTACGTTTCTTTTTATGGTATTTTATGTCTTGCGCCGGTTTTTGTTTTATTTTTTCTATGTTGGTGAGTCTGGCTTCTTCGAAGTCTTCTGGAGAAGTATTCCGGCCTCGTCCAAATAATAGTTCTATTGCCTTTTTTTCGTGGATGAGTGTATCGAGTGGTTATATTCATTCACTGATCTCTCGAGCAGTTCCGTGAAGGATCGCTCCGCTTTTTCTGCTTTTAGGCACCTCATGATTTCTGATAGAGTATAATGGAATATTTCTATCTGACCGTTCACTTCACTTTTGTACGCCGGAGTCGAAATACTTTAATATTTAGAGAATCATATACATTATGGTACTTGAGCTCAGCGATGGTTCATTATCTATTACCACGATTTCTGGGACACCATAGGAAAATAGAATGTCTCTAAGAGGCTTGTTTGATTGTTCTGCATGTAGCATATTTTGTCAGCGTATCTATGGCTGTGAGGGATATTTGACCTTCTGTGGAATAAATGTCCATATGCACAGTATGCCCCGGGTAATTAGGTATGGGAGAGGGATTAATTATTTGTTTATTAGGGTGTCGGTCATATTTGTTTTCACGACTTGTGCTACATCGTTTAACGAGGAATCTGATTTTTTTGCTCACCCCTGGAAAGTAGGAATCTTAAAGGATTTGTGCTCTGTTCTCCTCCGCGTTACGATGAGCTCGTCTGTGGGTCGTCAGTATCTTTTCTTCTTGCTCATCTGTGATGTCCGCCACCATTTTGCGTGCGTAACGTATCTTGTAATTGCTGAAGTGCACTGGGTATATTTCTTGAATTACGTCCATTATTTCTTCTGTTGTGCTCAACCCGTTTATCGTACTGTGATTTAGGTATCTTTTAAATATATCGATAATGTTAGCGCCGTTCAAAATTGGTCTTATTATAGTATGACGCACGAAGTTTGGAACGGGGTTTTGGATTTGATACGAATCTGCATCGCCTATTTTCAGGATAATCTGATTTCGGAAAGTATTGATGGGGGTTTCGATTATGGGTATTAAGTTGTGCGCTGAGCTTTCATCATTGTGTTGCGTGGCAGTCATGGCATTTGTTTCCGTAGGAATTGCTACCCGCGATAGAGCATCTGCTACAACATTAGTTCTTCCAGGTTTATATTTTAGTTCGTAGTCATATTCTTCAAGTATGGCTTCCATCGCTTCATCTTTCGGTTATTATTATTGTTCGAGAGGGCAAATGTTAAAGGTTAATGGTTGGTGAATATTTGTACTTTTCTACTTCCGTACAGGAAATTTCTTAGGGATGTCAGAGCCCAAATTATTGCTAACATTTCTTTTTCATTAGCGGCGTAATTTTCCTCTGTTTTGTCCAGTGTCCTGGCTAAGAATGTGATTGGTCTTCCATTCTGTGAAAGGACGGCACCTATTGTAATATTAGACGCGTCCATGGTAAGTTGAAATTCTTTACAAAAATCGGGAATGATAATAATACTTCGTTGGAAGTTAGGGAAGATTTTATCTTATTAAAGGTGGTTATTTCATTTTCGGTGAAATTTACCTGTTTTGTATTCGAAAGGGTTTTGGACACGTGTCCATCTTCACCTCTTAAAAATGAGGTCAAGGGTTTCGCGAGTTTCGCGTAGTCCTTGACGAAGCGGCGGTAGAATTCTGCCATACCTAAAAAGGTTCTGAGTTCCTTTATCGTTCTTGTTATGGGAAAATTCGAAATAGCCTTAACTTGTTCTTTATATGTTTTAATTCCGTTTTTTGTTATTCCAAAACCGAGAAATTCCACTTCGTCTCAATTGTCAAGTTGGATTTTTAAATTTGCATTTTTCAGGATTTCGAATATGGTCTTAATATTCTCGAAGTGCTCCTTTTCACTTTTTCCAAATATTACTATGTTGTCGATGTAAACATAGCACTGGTTACCAATGTGTTCTCGGAGTACGTCATCGAGAACACGTTGGAAAATCGAAGGGACATTTTTCAATCCAAATGGGAGACGAGTAAACTCGTACTTCCCATGAATTACTGAGAAGGCTGTCTTTTCTATGTCGGCGTCTTTCAGTGGGATTTGGTGGAACCCGCTTTTTAGGTCTGTGATAGTGAAGAATTTATTTTCCCCTAGATTGGCCAAGATGTCGTTTATCTCTGGTATGGGGTATCTGTTCGAGATCGTTATCGAATTTAATTTGCAGTAATCTATGACCATTCTATATTTTTTCGTTAGAAGCGTCTTCTTTTTTTGTAACGATCGTACTGGTGAATTACTTATGTATGGGGATTTAGATGGTCTAATTATTCCATCTCGCAATAATTGGTTGATCTGTTTTTTTACCTCTTCCTTTTGGCATATAGGGTATGGGTATGGTCGCGAGTATACTGGGTCCGAGCTGGAGGTTCGGATTTCCCCTTTAACAGAAGTCACAAAGGTTAGTCTTTCTTCCGGGTCTGAAAACAGATTTGGGCAATTATTCACAATCCTGTCTAGTTTTTGTGTTTGTTCCGGGTTTAAATGGGTTGCTCGAAGACATATAGTGTTTACGTGATCAGAGATATGTTATTTAAGATGGATTTTCCTATTTGGGGTGATGGCCATAAATCCATCATTAGTGTAAATCGTGGCACCGAGATCCTTTAAACTATCGTTCCCAATTATTTCGTCAACGGATTTTAAACTGGGAAGGATAACGAATTTTAATTTCCTTTCGGGACCGAACAGGTCTACCATGGCATGGTGGGTAATTTTGACGCTACCTGCCACAGAATTTGCGATAAATGGTCTCTGATTGAGAATGGGGTTTCGTACATATTTGGGATGGATGTAGTTCTTATTTGAACCAGTATATATTAAACATTTGAATGTTTTCCCACTCTTCATCGCATGCTCTAAATATAAAAATGAAGAGCTTCAGTCTAAAAAATTAATATCATCTAATTCTACGGTTTCTGGTTCCCTTTATTCATCAAGTTGTTCAAGGAATTCCTCTTCACTGGCTAATTCCGGTATGTCTTGAGAGTTTATGTATTCTAGTAAGGTTTGACCGTAACCTCTGTCATATTCCGTAATCTTTTCTTGATATTGTTACCAATCTCGTATGTCGTAAGTTTGTTCGTTGTGGAATACTCTTTGGTATTTATTTGGTCTAGGAGACTCGTGGTTCTGATTTGGTGGATTGAAATATGATCTTTTCTTCATAAACTGGGCGTCTTGTGGTCGATTAGCGTAATTAACTTGTTTCGAATGAACGCTTCCATCTACTTCCATGGGAGCTGGTTTGCGTAGCGGCTTAGGTGGTGTTATTGGGTATTGCCAAGTCGGGAATCCGAACTGGGGTCGATTGGATTGTTGTTTTGGGAAGGTCGATCATTCCGAGGGAATGATGAAATTGGTTTCTGATTATTATAGTTCTGGGGATTGTGCAACAACTGCGGGTAGAAAGGCTGGTTATTTCTTTTAGTGATGGGGGTGCAGGAATTGGTGATCTTCGGTGACCTTTCTGTGGACTGCTATTGGCATATTGTACCCTATAATCGACATTCTGTACTTTTAAACATAGTTGCAGAGCTGGAGGTAAATCGATGGGTTCCCGAATACTTAGAAGACGTGGCAGACCTCCCTTTAGACCTCTGATGAACGTGGCTTTATTACGTAGATTTGGATCATGCTATCTTAGGATTCTGACCCATGTCCATGCAGGATAATTTATTAAGTATCAACGATAAATGTTGGTACACGCGTTGATAAAATTCAGGAATCGTTTGATTGTCCTGTACCAATGTCATCATTTGGTACTCTAGAGTACCGATATCTCTCTTGTCTGCATAGTGCAGCGTGAGACATCTGGAGATTTTTTGCCAATTAAGGAGGGTGTTGTAGGACTCCAACGCGATATCTGCGTGGCATACGATTTTGTTTCTAATGGCATTCAGAATGCCATAATATTTTGGCGTACCCTTTAAGCTTTCAGGAACTAAATTCTCCTGGTTGCCCCGAGAATTCCCTGATGCATTTCACGATGTCAGGAATTTTGTCTAAGTCTGCCAAATTTGTTAAATATCGGTCTTCTATTTTCTGGCCTGATTCGTTGTTATTTCTTTGTTGCCTATTTTCATCTGCGATTATCTCTTTTACGATGTTGGTGAGTTGAACTAAGCCAAATGCGTTAGACGTTTTGGTGGAAGTGACGCCCGAAGAAGTACTTTGTTTGTTTTCTGGAGGAGTTATTATGGTTTTACGCTACGATAAGTTGGAATATTTGTGTGAACTTTACGACAAACTATTATGGTGACAATTTAAGTTTTAGATTATGTCACTAACTAAAAATTTAAACGTTTATCAGATAGATTTAATAATTTAAATATTTTCATTTCCTATCTTGAATTAATCTCCTATTTTATTTTCAATAAATTGATAAATTTTGCATACTTAAAATTATTCGATTTTTATAAATTTAGTGAATTAATTTAATTATTTTCTCTCAACTTCTATATTGACTTATTTTCATATATTGCTTACGATAAATTACTTGAATTTTATAATTTGATAAGTTAACTATATTCAACTTTTATCTTGAATTACTTTCATATCTTAATTTCAATGAATTCTCGATATTTATTTATATTCTGTGATGGTTTGCACAAGAAATATATAGAAATTTCACTTGTGTGGTTAACATTTAGAGTTGTATCCTAGTCGCGTCCCTTGCTCAAATTGTCCTCGTTCCTGGCGATTGTGGTGTGTTGATTGGGCCGCTACGGAATCTGTTCGATTTTGGTTGTCTTCGATATGATGTCAACTCCGTTTCCTCCGTAGTATGGGTTACTTCGGGGCTTCTTTTCCTCAATACTGTTTGGTTACACTTTCACTTTCACCTTTTCGTTACGTAATGGTTAACTTTAACAAATTGTTTGTAGGAACTTTACTTTAAACTTTATTGAAAATGTTATTGGGTAATTTCACTTTCGGTTAGAATTAAATGGTTAAATTCACTTTGTTTAGATTACTGTGCAATTAATAGATTTAATGCATTAAATTAATGGTTAAATTTAATTTGAATTATTGGTTAAATTTTAATAAATCGTACTTGGACCTTTGATCAAGGGTCCGTGTTTCGGCGCCAGTTAAATTTTTATTAATCTTTATTTATTTATTTGATTATTTATTTATAACTTTCAATACACTTTGATACAATCTTACTTATTACAATTTACACAACTTAACTTTTTATGAACTGGATTACAACTGAATTACTTATGATATTGAAACTTAAAACGTTACAGTTGTTAATGCCACATGAGTAATATGATGGTATTGCATTTTTGTGGGAACCTAATTATTAAATGCATTAACGTATATACTTATTCTTAGTGGACTGTTAACTGAATCTAGTGATTGGGTGTCTTGGCTCGCATGGCTGTTTGTTAGATTTGACAGCTGATTAACTTGTGTGTTATTTATTGGATTATAATAGTTCTCAAAGGCTCATACAATTTTTTGTTTGATTTCCGTATTATAAATTAGATTAAGAGTGTTTGGGCTTATTTAATTATAAACTATATTTCTAACTATAGTCGGCGTTTGGGCTCGTTTGCTTATTAACTAAATATGGAGAGGCGTCTGGGCTCGATTGATTTGTTGATTTAACGTCTTGGGATAATTGTAGGATTTAGTTTGGTTTGGTTGATTGATTAATAAATGGATTCGTTGGCTTCTTAACTAGATATGATGAACGATCTTCTGAATTTTATTGATTTATGTCGTTGCTTTGGTTTTGTGTTTGTTTTATATTGTTGGTTGACAATAATTTAATTCTCGTGTATTGCACAACATGTTCTGTTCATTTGATTAATGTTGTATTGATATAGGCTTATTCGTAGCTTTTTTTTTATCAGTCGCTTATATATATATATATATATAGCTTTTGGACCACGTTATTATGGTTAATTAAATCAGTTGGATTTTGTTGCTATATTTTGTAAAGAGAACAATTTTAAATAATCTGGAACTTCAAAATTTCGAATAATAATTTTTTTTAGTACAAATACAGAACATGTTCTGTTTAGTAGAGACCTGTTGGTAACTATAATTAAGAATCCAATTTTCAGCATATTTTGCAAAAGGATTCGTATATGTTCGTAGATTGTTTGTAAATTTATAACAGTGTACCCTACTCACTAACATACATGAAATCATTCAGAATGATGTTTCTAAAATATCTACCCCAACTCTTTTCGGAGTATCTTACGATAAAAAATTCAACTGTGGTAGAATAGTTCTGGATATATAGTTCTGTCCCTGAGCTGAACGAATATTTTAAATGTATTCCCTTGTTCCGATTTTCCGAACCTACATAATAAAATTAAACTGAGATTTTTTGTTTTATCTTAGAGACATTGAAACAAATACGTTTAAAAGTGTTGATTCTGATGACTAATCGATATAATTCAAGCAACATGTGTTTCTCTGTTCCCTTGATATTCGCTTGTACGAGATATCTGTAATGTAGACATACAACGGCAGAAAATCAATGATTATATTGTTTATCGGTCATATATTTGCCAATAAATCAATTAATAAATTACCTTAATATTTTTGATCAATTATACAATTTATGTTACGACATTGAATTGGGCCGTAAATGTAATAAATTATTTCGATATAACACATAAATAAAATCGTGGGTTTTTAGAAATGAAACAAATATATTTTAATTGAAATTATGTGTAGGTATTTATATGCGGGAAGGTATGTATATGCGGGAATTATTTCAACACGTGTATGTTAAATCCTCATAAAATCTACTTATTTGTCATAGAATTTAACAGACGTGTAATAAATCAAATCAATCATTTAATAGTTTTTTTTACATGATACATTCGTATGGAGGCCTCAAATCTCAGCAGAAAATTAATCTTATCGCATCGAAATAACAACAAAAAATAGTGATTCGAGGTGTACGGCCTCGATGATAGTGTGGGCGATTGCGGATATTCCTAAACCGCACATAATACATAGATTTATGTTTTTCCTTCCTAATTTTGATATATTTGGGATAACAACTTTATAATATCATTAATGCGTTCCTTTCATCCTTGTTTTCATCTCAATTATACATTGAGATATAAATACGAGTATAATGTTTTTATATGCTCGAATAGGTTTCTATCTGCCGCTAACTAAATAAAATAATTAAAAAATCTTAAGTTGTCACTCAATCTGATTAATAGGTTTTCCATTACAGCAGCTACGGTGTTGGGACACAAAATTTTTTCCTGGTGTGTGAACACGATACGAGTATATGATAAAAGTAAATGGTTAGAGGATATTTTGTTTTATTCGTAGAATTTATATGTTTATTATACCGTTAAATTGATATGCTGGATATGACACAATTAACAGCCATTATTACTGAATATGATATCACTTTTATAGCAGTATCACCAGTCACTACCGGTATGGTTGCCTGGTCATACAACTGGTCAAATGTCGCTGGAATAATTTCATCTAATTGTGAGAAACAAAAAAAAAATACTTGATTCCCTATTAGGAAAAAATGATTTGCTTTATATAACCAGAACCACGAACCTATTTTTAATTTACGCCACAACAGTTGATAACTGGTAAAATGATGTTTACGCTGTTTGCGGAAATTGTTGTGGAAAATGTGCTTTCACTGTTGCTCTGATACCAAGACACCCTACTTAGAACCAAAAACTTCGAAGCGCCAACGAACGATATATCCTCGATCCTTGAGAACAGCTTTGGATTGAAGGCGATTGTTCATATTCGATTAGAACCTACTAGAAAATTCTTATTCTAATTCGAGCTGCCCAGCTCCAGCGGTTTCTGCCTTTGGTCTCTTTGGTCCATTAGCGGTTGGGGGCCCATGGGGCATTCATAATCCCTCGCAGCATTTTATTTGGTAAGCATTGTATCATTTGTACATTGGTTTTCTTGGCACAACCTCAAAGTTGGATACCATTGGTCCATACAGGGTTTAGCATTTGCCTGTAAAGGCGCAATTTGTTGTGTATTTTTTATTCTTCTTTGCTTTTCTTCTTAGCTTGGTTTGAGTTGAGAACTACGGGAATTTAGTTTATATTTTGGTTTAATAGTTAACCTGTACTGATTTGGCTTCATTTAATAAGATGCGCCATTTTTTAGTCCAGTTGCTCAAGGTGTTGATTGCATTTTGAAATTTGCTTGTTGCTTCCGAAATGTCTTTTCCAACTGCTAGGGTAGATGTATCGTCCGCAAATGTTGCTACTGTAGTATCTTGAATACTCGGTAAGTCTCTCGTATAAAGAATAAATACTATAGGTCCAAGTACACTACCTTGTCGACTGCGTTGTAGGATTTAAAAATTTGATAAAACTGCTTAGGCAGGTCTCGATGCAGTTTTAATGGGGGTTTAAGGGTTTGACCCTTAATATCTAAGAAACCAATGGAGTATATTTTCTTATTCTCAAGTGCATCCTCAATGACATCCGTTATTATGTGAAAATGTCCAACTGTAGAGTGATTTTTTCTAAACCCAAATTGGTGTGGTGGGATTAAACATCTCTCCTCTACAGGGTGGCGGACACGAAGTGTTACCACAACAAAACGCCACAGAATTTTTATTTTTGATGAATTTTATTAAATCAAAGTAAAAAATGTTCACAAATATTTAAATTTTCGAATTGCATTAGCAGTTTTCGATTTGGCCACCCTTAGCCGCGATTATGGCCACGAAAGTGGCTCTGCAGTATTTTGGCCCATTCCCGGCGAAGTGCTTGCTTGAGATGATCGGCACTTTGGTATTTTTTTGTCCCAACCTTGCTCTTCAAAATACCCCAAACCGAGAAATCTAGCGAATTTGCATCCGATGAATTTGGTGGCCATTGGGCAGTGGAAATGAACCGCGGAATGATGTTTCTCAACCAGTCTTGATTGACGCGCGCTTTATGACTCCGCGCCGAGTTATGTTGAAATGTCCAGACTCTGCTGCCGAAATGTTTTTGTGCCCAAGGCACATGTGCCCAAGGCACAACATGCGTTTTATGGAATTTCAATGCCTTTAGTCCAAGATGATCTATCAATATGTGCTGCATCCGTTCGAGCGAAATATTCGCCTCACGAGTAATTTTTCTGTCGCTACGGCGTGGATTCCGTCCGAGCCAATTTGGCCTTCACCTTCCGAATGATATCCGGCGATGTTGCAGTGCGTTTCGCTCCACCAATGCTGCCAGTATCGGTATAACGATTTATGGTGCGATACACAAACATTTAACAAATTAACAATCTGCGGCTGTGGTTTTCCAGCCAAATATAGAGCAATCACACTATTACGCTTGAATTCCATTGCGGATAACTTTTTTTCTGCAACAATGGAATCAGCAATAGTTTTCAAATATTTTTGATAGTACCGGAAGTAGTGTTAGCGGTATATGATTTTTTAGGAACCATAATTACTTCAGCCACCTTCCATTGTCGTTTAACATAATTCCATCTGAAGGCTGCATTAATTATTTGAACTAATTTACACTAGCTTTTCACAGGAATGGCTTTCACAATTTGCCCAGTCATAACCTGGAGCTTTTCTATTTTTGAATGATGAAAGTTCTTAAAATAATATACATAAAGCTTAGTTTATACTTATTACTATTAGGGTGTTTTCCAAATACCGACTTACTACGGTTAAGTCATTCCAATTCATTGTGTACGACTTATTCGTGACGTAATAACAAAAAACAAAATGCAATTTTTATTATAAGGAAGATAAAAAATTTCTTGACATGTTGGCCGTTGTTACTAGATTTGAAAATAAAACCTGTATGTATTACATTTAGCCAAGACGAAATTTTGAAGACATATCTGTTTAGACGTACTTGTTCAAGTAAGTCTCTTCGCGAGGTGGCTTATATGAATAAGTCGGTGTCCACAAATTAGTCGGTGTTTGGAAAACAGCCTTAGTATTTACTAAATAATACATATTCAAGTTATTAGGTGTGTTTCTTGATGCTTGGTCTGATCCGGTTCAGTTCATGTTTCATGAAACAACGCAGAGGCGCTGACTAGATTTCAAATCAAAATGTGTGATTCAAACCAAAATTTGGATCAGGTTTTCCATATAAAATTTGAACTGATCTGGATCAATGGGTGTCATGAAACATGGCAAGTGTTACAGCATCTTGAAGTTGCAGTAGTTATACTTAAACTACTAAATTGCAGTTACTACCGGTACCGGCGCGTAGGGAATGGAAATTTAAGGACAGATCCACCTCCGTCCCACCTCCATAGAATTTTTGTTTTGTAACTTCCAACTAAAGCAACGGAACACGAAATTCTGCCATCAAGTATATTCAGCTACAAAATAATTAAAATGAATTTAGTAATTTGAAAATAACAAGGAAAATTCCTCCCTCGAGAGGCTTATTTCTAGGTCTTCAATTCGTTTCTTCTTGTTTACATTTATGTTAGTCTTGCTTTACATATAAGTTAAGAATTCCGTTAAGATTCAAAATTAAAATCAAAATCGAAATTACTGTTCTAATAAAATGAAAGTTAATGAAAGTTAAAATTATCTTGATTTGCATAAAATATATAAAAAAATCCTTATTTTATGAAATTGTCATTACGTTACACTTAGAGACAATACATTTGGAATCACCAAATTTGGTATTCGCGTGTCTCGCTGGCCACGTTTTGCTGATGCAACATTACTGATCAAATATTTAACTGAATGGGTTGAATTCCAGTTTGATCAATGGGAAATTCCTCTTGGACAGTTGGTTTTGGTATCACAAAAATAAAGACCAAGCCACAAATATTGACTATGTTCCGGAATGGATTTTGAAGCCCTTTCTGTGATGTTCGTGCGTAATACGGAGAGAACCTCTTTACTTACGAATGTGAAATTGCTGATTTGGACCGCCTCGTTAGTATGTTGCACCAAAAAACTTCCTTTTAATTGTTGACTTGTATTATTATACGAGATTTCTCCGTCGAAGTTGCTTAGAAATATAGTATGGTCGTTGAGAGTTTCAATGATTTATTGGTTATGGAATTAGTACTCGCATCTAGTGTTCGTTGAAATCGTTGATCAGTTGATAGATACAATGGTCCATTGGTATTTTTGTTACTCCATTTAGGTTACAAATAGTCGTTTTAAAATAATTTCATTGAATTCCACGTATATGCTCCTGTTGTGACTGGAGGTTGACCGTATAATGAAGTGCTTGTAGTCAGGTCTGCTAGTATTCGGGATTGAGAGGGCGCAAAGAAGGGGGTATATCCTTTCACAATCATAATATAGGTTCAACATATTCTATTGCCCCTATATTGTTGGCATACTCTAGAGTTTCAATCTCCGTGATTAAACGATTAATTTCACCTTTATTCAACAAATTAGGGTTGTCAATGTTTCCTTTCGCTAATTGAGCAGCACAATACTTGTTGGAGTTTCTGTTTCCAATTCGTCGTGTAAGTGGTCAACAGTTTTGTTATATTCCGCAAGCAATTGTTAAGTTGTAGTTGTTGTTAAGGCTTTGTTTTGGCTAGTTGTTATCTGGTCCCAATCAGTGGCATCTGGTGACCCTGCTATCCATTTCCAAGTGCTACCGATCCAGTTTATCGATCTTCCTTTGTGCGCGTGATCTTTCAGTTACGAAATCAGCTGCGTTATGACTTTCGCTTGATGGATCAATTGCAGTTGAAGGGTGTTATCTTGGTTAATGTTGGTGATCGAAGGTGTAATTCGATCTATAACTTCGTCGTAATTCTTCAGATTGATGACGTTAATCATCTTGAACCTCCCTTTGATTTGTAGTTAATTTACTTGTTTTATTGTTACGAGTGGAGTGTTGTCCACAAACACCAAAGCTAGGAACTAAAAAAGAACAGAGGGACAGCTTGTTATAAGTATTGTGATAATAATGGAAAATTAGCGTGGTAGGTTTTTGATTTGGGTTTTATGGATGCTTCTTCCAGACATCGTTGATATAGTGACATTGTTGTCTTGTACCACTGTTTCTTTTCAGAATTTCGGCTTACTTTTTTGGCTGGTCTCTCGCGAGCTTTTGTCTTGAATTGGTTCTCTGTCTTCTTCTGTAAAAGATGACATTATAGGTTTCTGTTGCGTAATCGAGTTTATAGAATGAACCCTCTCTATAGCTCAATTTACCTTACTTAGTTGGGAAGGTGTTTGATAAATTTCGATACCCAAGGTTTTTAAGTAGTCCATTACGATAGGACCCGCAAAACTTCTCTCGTTATCCGTAAATAATGTAGAAAGAATACGAAAGAATTTTACGAACTTTGAAAACTTATTCACACAGCATTTAAATGTTTCCTTTTTGATTTTCATTACGTACAAATAAAGATTTTCCGCAGGGTTCTTGGAATAGGTGTTTCTTGCAACACGATGGGGATGTCGCGTATATATTTGTGTTGCAGGTATCGCAGGTTTGAGTGTTTTTTTAACAAACTAGCCATTCTTCCAAGTGTTCTAAAATATGCTTTCGGTTCCATGTGATTTCTGTGCGCCCGCTTGTGTTCTTCTTTTATCATGGAAATTATTTTCTTCATTTTGAATGTCTACAACAACTCTTTGCGTTAGGCGTATTTTGATACTAGAAAAACTCTCCTTTAAAATTTCCTGCCGAAGCTGAATATATTACTCCGGGATATTGATTCACGGGTGATGGTTGGATGCAATTGTACCTTTAGGACCTTGGTAAAATCCATCGCAGGCAAACTAATATATAGTAAATATATGTGGTTAAGAGGGATGGGGCTCTTCATGGCCATGAACAGAATTAAGTTGGTAGAATACTTTTCCGCACTGTGAATGACAGGGCGTCAGCTATACTTTATTGGTACAGCCAGGTTTGTAAATAAGCTCGTAATTATATTCCTCCAATCGAGCGTTCGAACGCTAAGTTAGCATTGTTATTCTTATTATTTAATGTAAACGTTAGCGGTTGGTGATCTGTCAGAATTTTGACTTTGCGGGCCCCATAAAAGAAGTTGTGGAGGTTATCCAGTATCCATATTAAGGCCAGTATTTCCTTTTTATTTGTTGCATAATTTTCTTCGGTTTTATTCAGTGACTGTAGATGTATGGCGGACGAGGAAGCGTCACTGTTAGCAGAAGGGGTTTGTTACAATTTGGAAAAATCAATAGCCCCGTTGAAGACAACAGCTCTTTGATATTGCAAAACGCTTCTAACTCTTTCCGGTTCAGGTCAATAATCTTCATTTTCTTAGATTGCGATTAGCGCACGGTTATCGATTTAGCTATTATAAAGTCTCGGATTAATCGCCTATAATACGATGCGAGTTCCAGGAAGGATTTGAGGTCTTTCAAATTCTCAGGTTTCTTGATCTTTTGAATAGCCAATACTTTTTGTCCGACTTGATGCTCTTGTTTGTTATGAGATAACCCAGAAATTCCGTTTCTGTTTTTATGAACTCTGTTTTACCGATATTTATGAGCAATTTCGCCTTAGGTAGTTTAAAAAATACTTTCTAGACGTTTACTAGATATTCTTCTGCAGTTCTCCCTCCGATGACAATAATGTCTTCTGTATAAACATAACAGAGTTCGCCAATGAGTTCCTTCAAACCATTATCTGTCGTGCTTTGAAGGATTGCGTGTGCGTTTTTTGAAAATGAGTTCTTCGAAGTATCAGTCCCTTTCATTTTAATCTGGTGAAATCCTGAAGTCAGATCGATGGTGGTAAAATATTTGGGATTTCCGAGATTTGCTGGTGTATTTGAGGTATCCGGAATGGGAAAGGAATCTAATATTGTCACTGCAACCTCTTGAAATCTACTACCAAACGGCTTTTGAAGAGTCGTATAATTCCATCCGCGAGGAGTTCGGTAATACGCTTGGCCACTTCTTGCCTCATGAAAAATGCAAAGGTATGATTTGGTGTATATCGGTTCTTCGTTGGTGCGGTTTTGATTTCAGCATGCAACTCGATATCGATGGTTTCGAGGTTATTAACGGGTCCAAAGAGTATTGCAAATTTCGTGATTGCTCTCTGCAATATTTTTTTAGATGAATGATGACCATCCCGAACTTCCATATTGTTGACTATTGTTGACAAACGATTTCAATCCTGTTAGAATGAAAAAATCGATGGTATTGTCGATGGCAATGCTTTTGAAGAATGGTGCATTCATTTTGTGACTGACTTTGATGTCACCTCCCGCTGATCTGATTTGGAATTGATTGTCGGTTGGCTTGACATTAACGGATAATTCGAATTCTTAAAGATCTTTTGGCTCCGGTGCCGATGAGGATCTTTAGTATATTGCCGTTTGTTGTTGTTGTTTCCGAATGTTCGGGACGGTTGATATAATTTACTTGTCGCGTTTGAACTGATGGATCAAGTCCAACGGCACTGGTGGTTTAGGATAGTTCAGTCTCGATGGTGGGACGTTTCTTGACTTCCGGTTACCATAAGGGATGCTGTAGTTCTGATGCTGAATGTTGTTTGCCATATTTAACCGTTGAAGTGACAACGCATTATTATTTTTGGGTGAAAGTACTGCGTGTGTATATGAAGTTAGGTTTATCGAAGCCGTTATCGGCCCGGCTCAATTTGTAGAAAAATTTTAAGTTTGAAATTTCATTCCGATCAAACAATGCGCCTGATCGTCATTTTCGCATAAATTTTGGAAAATAATCTAGGCCGATATTTTTGGAAATTTAATATAGATTCTTTTAGTTTTTAGTAGTTTTTCGCTTAAATGCTATACTTTTCAAAATATTTGCAAAAAATGAAATGCTCCTGTGGAAGTTGCCAATTCTAGTAAACCGATCGCGGCCAAGTATGATGTTTCATCCCTATCAATTAATCCGTATGGGCTGTAAAAAGTTCCAAATCTTTACTGAAAACAGTATTTTTGACAAAAATCGTCATTCCCGCTTAAATTTTGGAAAACTGTTCTGGTCTGGTATTATTGCAAAATTAATTTGGAATCTGCTAGTTCATGCAAAAAACGTAAAAGCTCCTACTAAAATTATCACCTTTTTTAAAAAAACGAAAAATGCCCTAAACTATAAACCGCCATTTTCGGCTGACCGATTTCGGGCAAAAATCATTGGGTTCTCCGAATTAATGAAAAAAGTATAAGGACGGATAGATTTAGTCTGCACGCACACACAGAGATTTAAAAAAAAGTACGTTTTTTGGCTTCAACGATATAGCGAATGGTAAATCTACAAAAATTGAAAGTCAAACAGCATTGATTTACTAAGGCCAGGTATACTTAATCATACAACCCTCCTAGACACTATACTTGAGTATCGGTTTTACATAATTTTGTATACCCACTCGTACAGATTGGTTGATAACCTATCACATAACATTATGTAACCAATAAGTTTCAAAAAAAATTTTTTTTTCCGGCAGGCGCCATATTAACTTGTTTGGGTTTATTGACGGTTTGTATCCATTCAACTTCAAATTATTTTATTGAAAAACTTTTAAAAATTATTTACTTGTTTAGTATTTTGCTGGTTCTGTACTCTCGTGTGTTATTCTTTATATTTATTATTATTGGGTATTATGATTTGTTTAATAATGCTTTTCATTTTCATGCAAACACATAATTTACGGAAAATTCCGCTAAATGAGATACTTACTGTATAAAATAATCGTTAAACGCTTTTTCTTATCTTTTCAAACTGTTATATCCTAACGTGTATTATTATGGTTTAGTTTATGGTACAGTTTGATTATAAAAATATTTACATTTTTCCGCATTACAAAATATCTACACAGGAAAACCATTTGGCAATTTTATATTTTCAATTTAAAATTCGTAATCGCGTGGTGCTTAAGGCAAAATTACGTTAAAGAACATTTTTGTGTATAGGAATAATTTATTGTTACAATTTTCATGATTGCATCGACTGTCTACAACTAATTATGTAAAAACATCTATATTTCGGTTTTAATTTTAGAACTGATAAGTGAAATAAATATTTTTGTCTAAGAATTTTTCCAGTAAAAATTCTACATGCAATAAAGTATTCTACTAAGAAAGTGACATTTTATCAAAGAAGTGGGGTGTTTGGGTCAATTTATCGACACCGTTGATTCAACGATCATACGAGTGAAATATTTTTCATTTCGTCTATGACCGGAAAAGGCCCTTTGTACGAACGTTGTGGCTAACATTGAACAGCTGCTGTTCTAACGAATTCGCAGGTTGATAAATTTTTAAACACAAATATTTGTTCTTTGATATTTTGAGAAATGGTTGAGGGTTTAGGATCATTGAACTGCTTTCGTAATTGTGAACCGAATAAGATTGACAAATATTCTTATTTGGTATTATGAAATCTGCGGGCAGTGGTAAATTCAGACCAGCGCGAGTAAAATTAATAGTAATGACTTTGTCCACCGCGTATTAGTTACGCACAAAATTTCGCCTTTCAAGTGTCTTGGAATGTTCTTCAAAAAGTGCTGTATATTGCTCGATCACCGTTAAACAGTACACGTTGTCGCTGACCGAGGATAAGGCTCTGTAATATCAATGTGAAATTCGTCAAACCGTTTGCTGGTCGCTTCGTATCAGATTTGCTCTTAACATACTTTACAACTTAACATTTTTGGCAAGATATGCAATTCATTGCCCAGGTACTTATTGGCGAAATAAACTTTTCCCAATTTGTTTTACGGTCGATTTAAAGCCGGGATGAGAAATGTTATGATAAAGGGTGTCCCAATAAGAAGTTCAGATTTAAAAATTTAATAAAACAAAAACGGCTTAATATATTTCCAAATTTATTTTTTTGTTTGAATGTACAATCCTCCTGGTTATTTATGGAAAATGATTTCATTCAAATGGGAGCCGCGGCTGGTCTTGGCATACTCCATTCGGTCGGTTCAATTTCTGAGCGCATTTTGGATTGTGTGCGGATCTATTTCGGCAATGATTGCTTCAATATTGGCTTTCAAATGCTCAATTGTTTGTGGGTTGTCCGTATAACACTTGTTCTTCACGGCAACCCACAAATAAAAATCCAAAGGCGTCAAATCACAGCTCCTTGCCGGCCAATTCACGTCATCATTTCGACTGATAATGCGGCCATCGAATTTTTGACGCAGTTTCGCTATTGTAACGCCCGATATGTGGCATGGCGCACCATCTTGCTGAAACCCAAGGTCGTCAAAACCAATATCTTCAAGATATGGCTACGTAACGGTCGCGCCGGCCTCATCTTATTAGAAATACGGCCCAATAGTCGATTCAACGAATCGATTCAGCTTCAATTGCTGGACCAATTGAATTTTATAGGGCTACAAACCAAGATCGTTGTATGGAAGACCGGTTGATGTTAATTTCCGATGCACGATGACGAATTGATGTTCTCGGCCGTTGGCGTACATTTTCGACCACCGCGGCGATATTTCGGCTGAACGAACACGACGAGCACGGGTACGCGTTGGATTGTCGACTAGGTAGTCCGTATTACGCACTTTATGCACAAACTTCTTGATACCTTGAGTGTGAGTTCCGTGCTTTGACCAAATTTTGTACGACATTTTCTTGCGATTTCGAACCAATTGTCTTTCTTGTGGAAGTAAATTTCCAATATTTCCCACTTTTGTTGAAGCGTTAAGCGGCTCATTTCGTCAACTAGAAATAATATACTGAGATTCTGTCAAAGAAAGAATGATATTGGTATTGCCAGAGCTAATATAGCCGATATATCAAATCTGAACCGATTATTGTGACGCCCTATATGATTCGAAAGTTTGCTTACAGAATGATTAAGGTATGAACGGGCGCTGAGCGCCAGTTGAAACATCGGACAAAATATATTTGTCGAAATGCCAAATACTGGGAATTTTTGAAAAATCAAAGTTCAGTGTGAGAAACCATGCATTTGTATCAGATACTTGAAACTGTATCAGCTCGAAATGTGTCGATATCTGATGTAAATTGTGCAATAAAATCTAAATTTCGGCTAAATTTGTCTTGGCGAAGCCTTGTCCAAGTTCTGGCGTAATGAAAATGCGAGTTACTTATGATCTGAGAATAAAATGAATTCCCTTCCTTAAGCCGCTAATATTTTCCGATCGTACGTACTATAACGGGTTGCGACGTCGTGTAATTGCCGCGAATGAAAAAACATAGATTATCAACATTTTTGCGTTAGTTCTTGTAATACAGCATCTATTGTTGTGTCGACATAGATTGCAAATTTAGCGATCGGGATCGGATACACTAGTTGAGTTCAATTCAGTAATTTAGCTTTGTATAATCCGAATGCTATAATTACCTCATCATTTCATGGAATTAATGGTTTTTCTTTTTTCGACCTTTTAAAAATTTGATACAATGGTGTTTGATCATGTGCTGCATTGGGTAGATCAATCTGGTAATAATTGATGGGGGAAATTTTGGATGAATTTAGTTCCCTGTTTGTCCGGCGACTTGCTATGTGTCGAGACTTGAAAACCAAGAAATGATATCTCATCTTCTGCAAAATACATTTGTTAAGATTGATTACTAGACTTGCATCATTTAATCGCTGAAGAACTATGCGAATGTGTTTTTCCATACGTTTTGATGCGATTAGACAGTCATCGATGTAAGGGAGCACAAACGCTAAATATTTAAAAATTGAGTGAATTAATCGTTGAAATGTTTGAGCCGCGATTCGGAACCCGAACGTCATTCGGGGAAACTCAAACAAGCTAAACGGTGTTACTATTGCTGTTTTCTCAAGATCTTGGTAGATCGCTTCTCGGTTTTTTCGTCTTCCTGTGAAAGATGTGAAGTGAAATAGGCCAATTACTTTTTGGTGACCTGCAAACTCCTTGTGCTAACCAAGTTTCGATCTCTGAGTTTTCTCAAAGCAATCAGTAACTTTGTGTTTTACTTTTGTGTAATGCTGGAGGCGTACGAATCGGTTTTAATTGTTGCTATGCCATATGGCTAAATTCGTATTGGTTTTCCCGTTGTAATCAGAATGATATTGGAATCAATGAGTTTTTTGTGCATGACGCCGACTACTAAATCAAACTGTGATAAGAAGTCGACATCTAATATCAATTAATCTACCTTTGTTATTATAAATTTCCAAATCGATGGTCTACGAAGTCCGTTTGTCGAAGAATTTGCCGCAAATAATTTGAAATTGGATGGGCTAATTGTAAATTTGTTAGAGAAACTATCGAATCCTCGGCATCGGTGTTAAATAAAAATTGAAGTTTATTTTGTGAATCTGTTATGATAAAGCGGCTGTTAGAATTTGGGCTACCGTCGCTTGCCGTATTCGGTGCGGTGCCTATTGGTTTTTCAATTTCGTAATTATTGAGTAGACAACATTAAAACTGCATGGTTTTAATTTTTTTTTTTCGAAATCCGTGTTTGTTGACGATATTAGCTGCGACCGACTACGGCATGACTTTGAATTTATAAAATGAGTTATTGTTAAACAGTCAAATAGCTATAACATACCTGCAACTCAGTCAGTAGTCACAGTCTTTAAAGGCAGTAAAAATTGCTTAAAATGGTGGTTTTTATAAAATGAGCTAGTGGTTCGCTTAATTACTTTTGCGATTGGCTGCTTTTATAGTTCAGTATTTAATAGTGTCTAAGTTTGCTAAAGCAGCAAATAAAATTATACATCCAACACCTACTTTAAAACAGTTTTTATGCAAAGCCTTTCGATTCTTTGATAACACTTCTTACAAATATTTCAATATTTTGCTATAATCACTTTGTAACTTTATATTTCTGTTTGACTTGTGATCTGCACTTGTTGATTTTAAACTTCACCACTTTTGAGTTTAAACTGTGTCTGAAATACATTTTACTCTCTCTTATTTACTTGTGCATCACTTTTTGAGATTATTTCATCTTTGAATTCATCGATGTATGGATGTTGCAATCGTAAACCGTTTGTTTGTATGCCTAGTATGTAGTGTATTCGTGTGCCTTTCAAGTCATCAACTCTTTCGGTGTTTGGCAAATAAAATTACTTCTTCGAGTTGGATTCGGACTTGCTATATTTGGGAGGGTAACACTTGGTGGTCTACGTTTAAACCATTCGGCCATCATCAGTGTTATTCACCGGAAAACATGATGTCCTTCAAAATTAGGTGTTAAACCAATAAAATGTGTGGACGTCAAATTGAAGTACCAGAACTTGCGTGTGAAAGATCTAACAGTATTGCAAAGAGAATAAAATCCAGTATTGAACTTATTATTTGTAACCAGTTTTGATGTAAATAACTTTTACGCCGGTATGTAAACATTGAACGTTCGCATTTATTGGCCAAAGCAAAATGTGCCCGTTTTGTTGCGTTTTCCATTACCTTTTCTAGCATCTCGGGCGGTATAGCGATGATTTCGGCACGAATGTTTGCCTTGAGCTCGTGAATGGTCTGAGGCTTGATGGTGTACACTTTGTTCTTCAAATAACCCAACAAAATGAAGTCCGGAGAGGTTAAATCTGGAGATCTGGGTGGCCAGTCAATGCCGCCTCTTTTTGATATCAGGCTTCCAGGGAATTTTCGATGCAGAAACTGAATTGTTTGATTTGCAGTGTGGCATATCGCACCGTCTTATTGAAACAAGTAATCGTCAAGACCTTTTACACGCATTTGCGAGCAGACATAATGAGCCAACGTCCACCGAGATCGATTTCCATAGACTGTTTCGTTTTCTCTGAAAAAATATGGCCAAATTGATCACTATTTTGGTCATGAAATGCGGCAATTTTGCTTATTAACGCTGCCAGAGAATATGAAATGGGCCTCGTTGGTCATCAAAATTTGCTTCCAAAAATCAGGTTCAGTTTAACCATTCGAGCGACTGTTTGGCCGTATTCCCAGCGATGTGGACGGTCCGCCGGCAATATTCTTTGTGTTAATTGCACTTTACACCGAAACAAATGCAAATCATCAGCACGACGAATAGTGTTGTCAGGCGGTGCCAGTTGGCCACGATATTTTCGACGATGTGCACGTTAACACAACTGAACGACTAATTTCAATGTAGCGTGTCACTATTTCAGCGCGTTGTATCGGCGTGAAGCGATTCTTGGTTAAAATTGTACTGAATTGACGTTTCAAAAACATGTCTAATCAAGTCAATCTGTTGACAAATGTCACAGTTATTTAATGTTTACGCATACCAACATAATAGATGGTGCCTTCGTTATCATTTAGGAATGTTTCGCAACTGGATCAGAAAATCAAAGCTGAGAGTCAATTTTTGGTTAGAGTAACACTACAAAAAAGATCTTACTCGAAAGGCTGTTGCTAAAGTTTAATAAATAAATAAGAATTTTTTGGATTTATGTCATGTTGGTGTGGGTTTTCGGAATCTTTTACCTTACAAAATCCCGTTCTTGAAACTTTTGCATCTCTTACTACATCGTCAAAGTCGGACTAAATGTCGGTGACTGTGTAGAAAAGGAATTACAAATATTTAATATTTCAATGAATCAGTTTTCGTGCAAAGGGGTAGCATCTCAAAAATCAAACTGTACATATTTCGCGCGCTCGTAAACTCATCCTTCATATCCAAAATTAAAATATTTTGTTTTTACAATTTTAAAAGAATTTGTCACTTAAATATACGTACATGTAAACAATATGCGATTGTTTCGTTATGCTAACTAACTGCTGCTTACTTTTGGTCTTTAGGGTGAGCTCAAAAATCGAAATGATAATTCTGCATTAAAAATTATTCAAATTATTCTGTTTTTAGTTCAATATTGACTCATTACTCTTACTACATTTATTTAAATCCCTGTCCAACTAAACGGTCTCAAAGTTTTTTGTTTGCGGATTTCGAGATCGCATAGCCCACGATTCTGTAAATTTTGTTTTTCCAATTTTACAAAGGGAAGGGGGAGGAGTTTTGACTCAACAGAGCAGTATAGTAGTCATGACAGAATCACACTATCACAATTCGAATATAGTTTCAATGCTGGCGAAGGGGCAGTTGGTCGAAAAGAATTCATTGTTTTATTAAATTTTGTCTGAGAATCATCAAATTCTATAGTTGCCTCGTCATTAATAGCGAATTAGCTTATTCGCGATAAACGTTTAAGTAAAAGATTGCTTGGTGTTGATCACAACAAATACAGACTTCCATTTTTTAGTTTCATTCTAGAAAAATGTAAAGTTGGGCCTAAGTATATTAACTCAAGGGTCATATTAAACTTCACATGGAAATTAGGTTTAAATAATTTGTGACATGACATATCTAAATACGAGTATATAGGGTGGAATTATAAGCTTCCGGCTCGTGCCAAATGATACACAATCCATTGTGCTTCTTGTGCCATAATAAAGTCATATAGTTCACAGTGATGCATCTACATTTTGCTTCTTGTTCCCTAGTTCGTTTTGCTGTAATATGGTTGCGGACGGCTTTATAAGGTTCCGGTTGAAATTATCAGCTTCTGGTTGGAAAGTTATGTAGTGCAATTCATAGGGCTTAATGATGCACAATACATTGTGCTTCATGTGATATAGTTGGTTTTGCTGTAGTATGGTTCCGGCTGGCTTTATAAGATTTCGGCTGGATTTGTAAGGTAAATGATGTACAATCCATTGTGCTGCTTGTGCCATAGTAAGTTTGGATGTAGTTGGTATGGTTACGGCTGGCTATATAAGGTTCCGGCTGAAATTATAAGGTTCCGTCTGAAAAATAATTAGTGCACAATTATGCACAATACATTGCTCTTCTTGTGTCATAGTTGGTTAGGCTGTAGTATGGTTCCGATGAAAATCTCTTTTGCATCATACCGCTATCGGGATTCGAACCCGGTACCAAATATTAAATAGTGTCAATATAAGCCAGTACCTTATAAAATCGTGTTCCAAAAATTTTTTCTTTAAGGCAAGAATGAAGTTAGCTGTTTTAGTACAAGTTCGAAAAAATTCGAAAATCAACACAGCTAGTGAAAAAGTTAAACTAAATTTAACTGTGTAGTTTATTTGTCAACACAAAAAAGTAAATAAGTACTGTCATGTAATCCATAGAAATATATAATTCTATGATGCAATCTACTCGTATATCGAAACGTCAAAACATGTCCTCAATTGATTATTATTTTTTCATTTATTGTTAGTTGTTTTGTGTTAATTTTCATTACTTAAAAATGCTAGAAACCTTGTATAGTCTACCATTCTCAATATTGGAAGTTCCTAATTTAAAAATTAAACGTCTGTCATGGTTTCATCAGCCATCCGCAATGACAATGTTGTCATTGGTACTGTTGTCGTATTTTTTGGTTTCCAGTGGAAGTATACGCCGCCGATTCTAATCCATAGGAATTATTTACAATGTAATTGTTGAGCCCCTAAGTGTTGGATCAACTACAGATGAGCATGGATAATCGCGGTTGCCACCTTCATGTCATACCGCGTAAACGGGCAAACTACATTATGGAAGGTTTGGAAAGTAGTTTTCTATTTACGATCGGCGATTTTAGATTTATAATTATGGATCAGACATATGCAAAGCAATAACTTTATAATCGTGTCGTTCTATATGACATGGCTTTTCATGCGAATGAAACTCCCCGGATATTTACAGCTATAAGGCGGTATACCAAAATAAAAGTTGTACTCTGGTAATTTTAATCTGTAAGCAAATAAAATAAAACGAATTGTGCCTTAAATTTTTAATTCTTTTAAAAAATCTCTTGTGCCAAGTTTGGCTGTAGAGGATGTGACCCCGGCTGGTTTTATTAGGTTTCGTCTGCAATTATAAAGTTTCGACCGAAAAGTTATATACTGTTCAATGATTCACAATCCATTGTACTTCTAATACTTCTAGTTTGGCTGTAGCGGATGTGTTTCCGGCTGGCTTTATAAGGTTCCGGCTGAAATTATAAGGTTCTAACTCAATCCACTGTACTTCTTGTGTCATAGTTGGTTTGGCTGTGAGGGTATAATTCCGGCTGGATTTATAATGTTCCGGCTGTAAAATCATGTAGTGCACAATGATGCACAATGCATCGTGCTACTTAGGAAAACATATATTTCCGAGGCATAGACATAATGACTGTAATTCAAACAAACTGATTGCTACATATACATTTCATTAGCTTCTTTGAATCTGTTGGCATACCGTCACAGGGACAATAAGGCCTAGGTAGTTTGCCTATTACGATTGCATTATGTCGCCCTTTATTTTACTCCCGCAGCTTAGTAATGACGCCTAAGAGGCTTGAGTGTCTAAATATTCGTTACACTAAAATGGTGCTTGTCCAGCACATACAACTGGTTTCCATTTCTGGCCTCATAATTTACTGCCATTAGTCCTTAAATATCGGATCTTCGTTACATAATCCGATCAACATTACTAAATATTGATAAAAGGCTGTTCCGACAGTAAAAATCTTTTCTTTTTATCTTCCTGCTATAGTTAAATGAATATCTCGCTGAAACCGCTTATTTGTTGTTGTGTTTACGCCTTCCAAAATCTAATTTTAAGATTAGGATGCTCATTAGCGAACAAATGGCAATAGATAGCTGTCTTTTTGCTATATATCATTCATTCCCTGAAATACCATTAGTTAATTCCATGGGTTGATTGGCTAATCAATAACTATGTACATTGTTCATTGTCCCTCGCAATTCTTTTGGAATTTATTGTTTCGCGTGTAGTGATTGAGCATAATGAGTATAATGATGAAAGCAGGCTCGTTTGCCGTCCCAATATTCTTCCGGAAGATGTTCACATAGTGAGGAATAATTTGCTTTCATTCAGAATGTGATAAATGTTCCATTTTTCTTCCAGTTGACATCCTCAGATTTCCCATCAACTAACCTTTTCTTAATAACGTTTGGTGTCGAAGTTACGTTCATTATACGTATAGATGCTTTCGGTAGAAATTTCATTAAAGGTCAGTTCTGTCCCCTTCCTTCCTTGTTTTCGCTTTCGCCCGACAAAGCGGTTGAAAATTAGTTTTTCACAAGTAACATGCGACTATTTATCGGGAATCCTTAATATATTATCTTGGTTGTTCAGTCTGAATCAAGTTTCAAATGATCATGGTAAATGATCATTCATTTAAGGTTTTGCGTTTTTTCAGGTGTAATGTAGTAGAAGTAATTGTGTAGCTCAAAAGAACAGATATATAACGGGTGTTTTTTTAGGAGGTTTGTTTTTCCGATAGATGTCGTTTTATTTTATGACAGTTGTTTTGACAGCTCAAAGTGGCATTTCTACTCAGTATTGTTTGGCAAATCATTATGAATAGGTTAACTCCAGAACAACGTTTTCAAATCGTGGAAATTTATTTTCAAAATCAGTGTTCAATTAAAAATGTTTATAGAGCACTTCGTGAATTTTATGGTGCACATAATCGTCCGTCAGAGACCACCATAAAGAACGTAATTACCAAATTTCGGTCTACATTCACTCTTTTGGATGCCAAGCCACCGACAAGAATGAGAAGAGTTCGTACAGAAGAAAATATTGCTGTCGTTGAGGCCAGTGTCGAAGAAAACGACAATTTATCGATTCGTCGTCGTGCTCAGCAAATTGGACTTTGTCCATCGACTTTATGGAAAATTTTACGTAAAGATTTGGGTTTGGTGCCATACAAAATTCAATTGGTGCAAGAATTAAAGCCACACGACCATCGTTTGCGCCGTGAATTCAGTGATTGGTCGTTAAATCAATTGAACGAAGATCCATTTTTTTACCGTAAAATTCTCTTCAGTGATGAGGCGCATTTTTGGTTAAATGGATACGTCAACAAACAAAATTGTCGCATTTGGAGCAAAGATAATCCACACGCCGTTCAAGAATTACCAATGCATCCTGATAAATGTACTGTTTGGTGCGGTCTATGGGCTGGTGGGATCATCGGTCCATATTTCTTTAAAAATGAGGAAGGACGACGCGTTACCGTGAATGGAAATCGATACAGAACCATGTTAAATGAGTTTTTGTTGTCAAATCTTGAAGATATGGATATGAATGAAATGTGGTTTCAACAAGATGGTGCCACTTGCCATACAGCACGTGAAACAATCGACTTATTGAAAGAAACTTTCAACGACAACATTATTTCGAGAAATGGTCCGGTGAATTGGCCTCCGCGTTCGTGCGATTTGACGCCACTCGATTACTTTTTGTGGGGATACGTGAAGTCATTGGTTTATGTGGATAAACCTCAATCGATTGACGCTTTGGAAACCAATATTCAACGTGTCATTGCTGACATACGCCCTCAAATGCTTGAAAAAGTGCTGGAAAATTGGACCTCCAGAATGACATTTGTGAAAAATAGTCGTGGTAGCCATATGCCAGAAATTGTGTTTAAATGTTAAATGCCAAAAAATTATCTACCAAATAAAAAAAAATTTTGGTCATTTCATAATTTTATATGTGTTTTATTCAAAAAAAAAATCGGCAACCTCTTAAAAAAACACCCTTATTTTACTTTCTTTTACTTACGTACTAAAATCCCTGTTAAAAACCCTGTTTTTTCTCTACAGCCCAGATGAATTGATTGATCGGGGCTACTTAAGCTTTTTCCATAAAATGTGAGATCGATTTTGGTCGAAAATGGTCTACCGGAAGCGGCAGCTTCCATAGGAGCTTTTCCGTTTTATGCAAATATACTGGTCCAGATCAGTTTCCCAAAATTTAACGCAATTGACAATTTTTGGCAAAAACAATTTTTTAGCAAAAATTCACAGTCGGGATGGATTGATTGATTGGGATGAAACTTCATACTTAAGCTTTTCTCACAAACATCTCAGTGATTTTTGGTCGAAACTGGTCCACCGGAAGTGAAAGCTTCCATAGAAGCTTTCCCGTTTTTTTTGCGAATATTTTGAAAAGTCTGTAGTATTTACGAAAAACGATTAAAACAATAGGGTTGTAGTTAATATCATTTTTTAAATTTTACCAGAAATGGCGAATTTTGATAAAAATTCATTCATTCAAATTTATTTCACCAAAATTTTGCTTCTGTACAGTCCAGGCGAATGGATTATTGGGGACAAAACTTGAACTTTTTCCATTAATTGGGAGATCATTTGAGACTAAAGAGTGTTGATACTTACGTTTTTGTTTAAATTGAAAATGTTTTCCAGTTTCTTGTTTAAATGCAAACAATTTCATCACCACGCTAGGCGGTCGTTATGGTTAATACGGCTTTGGGTGGCCGCATGTGTGTCCCCATGTATAGAAGGAAGCATGTATAGAGCTGGAATAAAATCGCTATTTCAAAGTTAAATCTGGTAATTCAAACTTCATCGGTGACGGAAAAATTACATAACGCGACGTAGCGCCAAAAGTCTATTAAAATCGGATGACAACCTGGTTTAAAAGGTAAAATGTTCTACTCTACTAATTTTGAATTTTTTATGCATATTTCGAAATTTTATTATTGCTATCTTCAAAAGTTACATAATTTTCGACTTCATCATGCAGATATTCTCGGCAATCATAAATGTTGCATACACCCCCTCCCCTTTCAAATGTAAAGTAAATACTTGATACCTGAATATTGTAATCGTTGTTATAACTTCAAGCCATCAAACAAATATCGAAATCTAATTAAAAATAGAACTTTCTAATGTGGATAACGTTTTTCGGCGGTTAGCCAGTTTATTACTCCTAAAAACGATTCAATCATTAATTTAAAAATACGTATTTGAATAAGTAAAACAACAGAAATTAAAAACCTATTAATCTCTAATTGCAAATCCACTTTGAAATTGCAGTTAATTTTATTTTATGTGCATCGTTTGGCGCTAATAAACATATTTACATTTAAATAGACACATCAAATAAACTAAAGTAATAACTACGTACGAGTACTAATGAACTAATAAATATTATTAGGGAATTTTTAATTACTTGTCAATTAAAATTTATTGTATGCGCCTATTGAGATAAAGGTAATTTAATTTCCATATTTTATCTAAAATGATAATTAGTTTTTTTTATTAATATTAGTGACAATGCAAAAATGTAATATTAAGCAAATTGCTTTTAAATGTTACTCTTTCATGTTATAATCTTAGTAGAAGAGGGCCAACATTTTTTACGAAGGATCCGCACTTATAGCCCCAAAGATCCCAAGGAGCAATTGCGTCCTACTTTTTAGACAAACAATATAATTGGAAGTAATGGATTGGTAATGAATTCATCATCTGCCAGAAAATTTCAACATAACCGCAGTGGACAATCTTTGGCATGCAGCTCTTTCAAAACAACTCACGATTGAAGCCATTTCCTAAACTGATTGTCACAATATTGTTGTCAGTTAAGAATTTGGAACGGGCATTTGTAATCGTACCAAAAGAAGTGCTGTTCAATGCATCTACCAATGTCCAGGAAAATATCCGTGAGAAACTCTTTGTTGTTAAGTGATTTTCAGTCCTAGAAATGAGCTCATGCAGCTCCATTTAGAAGAACCAATCTATTATATTTATAAGCATGTTACATGATATAGTTGAGTTTAATGCGGAAAGACCCTAATAAATCTATAAATGATACTTTCTATAAGGGTTCTAAAAATTTAGAAGATATTCTGATTTGCTGTCGTCCTTTAAATAGTAAAATCGTGCTATAGTTATTCCTTGTGTACGGTGCAAATGAGAATAGATTGAAATGGAAAATATCGAACGTAATCAGCCTGTCGGCTAAATCCTAATCAGTATACAAGTGGGACTATTCAATGGTGCAACAAGGAAAACGAACAGAACAAATTAATTCACCAACAATTCCCTTTGAAAGATGTAAAATTTCCGATGGATAAATATAATAAACCGAGGAAAAACTAGAAAATGCAAATACATGGGCACATAAACAGGTTGGCAGTACCCCAGTAAATTTTAAAGCCATACGAAATGTTTACAGTTATTTAACAAACTGTTAGAAAATCCCACTCTAACTATCCTTATTTCGTGTTTTTATGAAAGCTGGAACCTTAATGAATTGTCCAGATACAAGGGACCATAAGAAAAATCGCCTGGGTCGGGAGTACTAGCACCCCAGAAAGGATTGTTTACCTTGCCACGCTTTTAAATCTTACAATGTTATTATCCTTTACATAATAAAGCATTAACGTTGTGCTCTGAGATATTTTGTTAGTGTTAATAAAAAAAATACAAGAACAGTCGAAATAACACTCGATTGCGATTATGCCAACGAATTTCTTCCAATATCAGCGCGAGACCTCACGGATTGTAGTGATTCCATAAATTAATTGGAACAATCCGAACCAATAACCATAAAAATATCTGTGGAAGCACCATCGGAACTCAGACAACATACAACTGGGCTGACCATGATGGTTTAAGGTAATTTCCTAAGAAAGCCATTATTTCTATAACAATCAAATAGATGATGCCATCCATTTTCAATTTCACTGATACCATACATAGAATGAATAATTATATGCCATCATCATTTTCCAATCCCAACCAAAATTTCAAAAACTCTTTTCAAAAGAAGTTTGGTGGCTTCCAGACAAAATAAAACTACTTACAAGAAATATAAGCGCAATGAAATTTATTTTGAAGAATAAAAGGGCCAAACGAAACACTTGTGGAAATGTGGAGATGAGTAGATGGTGAAGCTATACTTACAGACCAACTTACTGGCAAACGCATTCACATCGAACTCGACCTTAGTTATTCTCGAT
The DNA here is from genome assembly GCA_963691935.1 of Nephrotoma guestfalica. Classification (NCBI taxonomy): domain Eukaryota; kingdom Metazoa; phylum Arthropoda; class Insecta; order Diptera; family Tipulidae; genus Nephrotoma; species Nephrotoma guestfalica. The sequence goes on from OY829914.1 coordinate 216,867,760, forward strand.
GGAGTTACGCCTCCGTCAATTCCGTATTTAGGTTGTGAACTGCAACAACATCTCGGAAGACATTGACCCGTTCCAATCGAAATTTGATAAATTTACGCATGGTAATTTGAAATCGGATCGGAAGGTTTCATTCACGCACTTGTATTAACCATTTCCTCAGGATCTAACTGGATCACTAGGAGTAACGTTTCCTCTCTAATCAACTTTTGAATTTTTCCTACTAAGGGAAAATACATCTCGTCTAATTACTGTCTTACTGCAATGAACTATTTATATAACTCGTGGGTTTTCAATAATCGAACCTCTGCTAATATTTTAAAGATAATTTCAAAATGTATAGATTTCGTAGGAAACTTAAGGAACAAACAGTCTGGTACTATTCCAAAAAATTTAGTGATTATTGTGAAAAAAGTAAACTAATTTGGGCTACGATTAACGAAATTTTGTACAATAAATGTCCGCTCACTATTAACACTGTGGGTGTTCGTTACAGCCAATCTGTCATAGGGTTTAATAGCTCGTCAAATGATTGTTACGAATTTAATGGTAGAAACTGCTCGGCTGGTTAAATACCTGGATAATAATTCTTCTATGGGTTTTGATAAAATCTCAGCTTGGATAGGATTTATCGCCTATGGTCATAGCATCACTTACAAAAAAAAATTACCAGAGCTTCAAGGAAGGGCTGTTTCTTAACTATCTGAAGATTGCGAAAATTGTTCCTCTGCCCAAATCCGGTTGTCAATATGACAAAGCGAATACAAGACCAGTTTCAGTTCTACCCATTTATTCTAAAATTTCCAAACTTGTTATCTATAATCAATTAGTAGAGTAATCCTAAACTCCTTCCAATTTGGGTTCCAAAAAAAATTTTGGCACCTAGTCAGCTGTATTGAATTTCACTGAACAATTGTATCACAGTTTAAACCACAAACAACAAACTGCTGCATTATTCTTGGATATCCGTAAGGCCTTTGACTGTGTAAGCCATGAATTACTAATAGGTAAACTAGAAAAGATTGGTGTTAGGCATAATGCGTTGAAATTATTTAAAAATTACTTAGCAAATCGCAAACATTTTGTTCGTTTAGGGGGGGAAATCTAATGAGTTGATAATGAAATCGGGTGTGCCTCAAGGCTCCATGATATTTTTTCTTTAGCACAGCAGGGAACGGTTCAATTATTTGCTGAAATACCGTTATTCTATATAAATCCTCATCACTGGCTCAGATACTTGATCATATGGAACACGACCTAACTTTAATTGGTCACTGGTTGGATCAAAATAGTCTCAGTTTATGAAAAAATCAACTTTCCTTATATTCTACATTAAGACCCTCAAATGATTGGATTGTTTCAATAGTGTTGAATTTTCGTGAAAAATTATATGCCGTAGTGATAGCGCCATCTATTTATGTTTACATTTATAATCTAAATTTGATTAGTCCCTTCATGCGGATGTGGTGAAGAAAAAGTACCACCAATGATCGGAGTGCTAAAGCGAATTTTTTACCGGCTCAACGTTGCAACTAAGATTAACATTTATCATGCCCATGTGCTTTCTCATATGTTGTATTTATTACCAGGTTGGCGCTCATTAGCGGATACCAAAATCAAGGAGATGCAGACTCTCCAAAATAAGGCTTTAAAAGCAATCTTTAATTTACCAAGACTAACTCCCACAAAATCGTTATATAGCGGTGGGCTTTTCCCATTTACTAAGTTAATCGTTTTACTTACTTAGTTAAAATTGAAAACTTTATGGTTAGATCATCAAGGTTTCTAGTAACGAATAAGGCCATAGCTAACCGTTCGAGTAGATCACGTGATGCTGCAATGAATATTGTATTTTATGTAATAAGAGTTGATTCTCCTATCACTCTCTTGCGGTAGAGTTTTACGGACTTTATCCCTGCTTCCCATATTCCATCAAAGTGTGGAGTGTGAGGAGATATAAAGTGCCAGTTTGTTCCATCAGTGGCCAGCATGGCTGTTTTGTCATCGGGCAATGTTGTCATGGCTGCACGGTACGTTCTTTTCATTACGGTATTTGCTCCAACAAAATAGGTTCCATTGTCGGAAAATAAGCCCGTGCACAGTCCTCGCCTAGAGATGAATCTTTTGTAGGCCGCTAAGAATATTTCTGTTGTTAGGCTACTCACTATCTCGATGTGCATGGTCCTTGTTGCCATGCATTTGAATATGGAGATATATCCCTTGTAGGATTTGTAGCCTCGATCTTTGGTAGTTCTTAGTTGGATGGATCCTGTATAGTCGATTGCCGTTTTAGCGACCGATCTTCCCGGCCTCACTCTTGATGATGGTAAACTGCCCATTAGTTGTTCCATGTTCTTCTGTTTGTGGCTAAAGCAGGTTACGCATTTTTGTATTATTACTCGTACTGCTCGCCTGCCATCAATGATCCATTATTTTTGTCTCAGAATTGCCAGTCTCAGTCGTGTACCACCATGTAATGTGTTTTAATGGGTGTCCTCAATTATCCGTTGCGTAATTAGGTTTGTTTTGTTTAGGATGATAGGTGGATTGCAGTGGGGGTGGGGTTCGGTTTAGTGATACGCCTGGCATAGCTTCATCAGTGTTCCATTGGGGTGGCTTAGTTCTCAGGAAGGGCGGTCCATACCACCATAAGGTGTTATAGATGAGTTTTCTGGGTGTTACGCCACGCGAGGCAGCGTCTGCTGGATTTTCTTGTGATCTTTTCTCGATTGGCAGAAGTCTGGTTGAGGTTCTTCTTAGGGACTCTCTTCGGGAATGTTGTCCATCTCGACACATAATTTTCGTTTCTCCTCGGTTGACTTGGTTGTCACCATGGTTGTTCTTGCTTGAGTGTTTTTTTTTTACTCAGGCTGCCATTTACGATCCATCCGAACTCCGTGTTTTGTGCCATTGGTTGTCGATGATAACTCTTGACAATGCCATTAGTTTTTATCAATGAATAGTAATCTGCTCCAATTATGAGATCAATCGGCTGAGATTGATTGTAGTGTGAATACGCTCGATTTGCGTTATTAAGATGGGTCCACGCTCGAAGTCAATATCAGTTTCAGGCAGTTGTTGGGCTAGCTTGTCGAATACTAAAGCTTTGATGTCTAAGCTATAGTCCCCATCGAATCTTGGCACTAGCGTTACGTTGTTTATGTGTCTACATATTCCTGCCTCGTTTCCATCTATGCCTGAAATGTTGGCAGCTTTCGACGATATTAAAGTTGCTGTGACTCTGAATCAATTAGTACCCTCATTGTGATGAGTTGTCCAGTGCCGGTAGCCACCCTGACTACAGCTGTCGGTAGTAGTACTGGACCTTGTTGGTTAACTATGAAGATTTGTGTCGCTCCTTTGTTCGTTGAAGCCATGATATTACTATGCAGAATAGTGTGATGATGACCTTGACATACAACACACCGTATTGTGGCCGTGCACCATAGTTATTTTCCTTTAGATGTTGTGTTAAACAACGTATAGAAGTAGCTGTTTCGCTGATTAATTTGTTTCTGTCTAATGTAGATATCGGCTTGAATTGATCGCAGTCCTACAGTTGATGCCTTCCTTGGCATCCTTGTACTAGACACTGGCTGTTTACTGTTGTGGCATGTACTCGCTTTAGTGGCGCTATTTGTTGTTATGGTGTGTTTATCACTTTGGTGATACTCATGGCCTCTAGTGATTGAAATATTCTTTCAGAAAGAATTGTAGAACAATTAAATTAGATAGTGCTTAGATTATTTTTTCAAATATATATTTTTCCAAAAACTATGACGGTTTTGGGGTAATAATGGAAGCATCTCTTTTAATATTTTGTCATAGTTTTGCTGACTTATTCCGTTGGGATACTATTTTCTATCAGGGATAATTGCGACGTTTCTATCACAAGCATCATTATCATTTTTTAAAAATGCTACAGAATAAAATAAATTCTTATTGTCGCTCTTAAATTTTTTTTTAACCATATCTTTAATATTTTAGTTTGTGTAGCTTTCTAATTTTAGTTTGTGACGAATAATGACATTGCGCTTGTTAGCAGCTTTAACAGCATTTTTAAAATCGTCAAAGTCATAAGTTTGTTTTGTTTCTTTAGGCTTAATTTCACTTGATGCTGGAAACTGTCAGCCGACATGAAAGTGTGACCAGGTTCGAAATTTAGAAGCTCAACTTCCTCTGCACTTAATGTTGGACAATTTACTGCTGCCGCCATAAACGAAAACAAGGCCCAATTCTTATTTTGTGATGCACAATTATCTACCCACAGTTTAAATTTTTTACGGCTCGATATTGCTTCCCATTGCTTCATGCCAAATTACAGCCATAGGTTTTCCGTTGAACGCAACTAACCGCTTGGAAAATAATATTAGTTTAAACATATCCATGCAAGGTAACATTATTATTTTTTGAAGATCAATTGACACGCAGATTTCTGTTTTATTCCAGAGCTTGTTCTACACACTTCGTAAGCTGTGCGGCTGTTTTGTGAACGAATTTTATGAAGATCGTATTCCTTGCAGGTTTCACTACTATTTCCACAGTTTTGGTGTTCTTTTCGTATCAATTTAAATATTTCGCATTTCTCACATTCTTTATTTCCAAGAGCGGTGAAGCTGATGTGCATCTCTTTCACTACGGTTCGATAAGTGTCATAGGAACACTCGATAGTGGGATTCATTTCGTGAAATTGTTACGTCTGAGAGTAAATATCTTCTATTAGGAGCATATTCACGACGATAGTGTGACAAGACCGGTTTAAATGATTCCACATGTGCTCTTATGTCTTCTTTGTAATCTGTCTTAAATATTTTCAACAATTGGAACACATTTTTCAATGTGTATGTTTTTTAATATTAAGTTATTATTTCTTTTGTATCCCAACGTTCAAAAAAAAAATGTTTGACAAACATTTTGAATTTCGCCATTGTCATTATGAAAGGAAAATTGTTAAGTATGGTTTCTTCTGCTTGAAATTACCGTCCTTCTGGCGATATCTTTCACTGACGTCATATTTTTTATAAAATTCTTCTGCACGCACCAATTGATTAACCAAAACATGTAATTAATTTTACCACGGCAAGAGTTTGATATTTTATCAATGCATTTCTTTTTGCAAACCAATGAGCACGGTGGTCTCAATTGATGATCATTCCGTCTTTTGTTTTTTGCATAAGTAACCCTTTCAGTTTTTGTGATGTGTCCGTCATATTTATGCCTTGAGACAAACAAAATAAAAATATTAAAAATAACTTAAATAAGCTTACAAATCATACTCACAATTGTAGATGTCTTCTAAAACATTGAACTCACACTGCGAAGATGGTTCAACGACTAATCGTTGGAAATCATCGAGCTGCCCATCTTGCGCACATTGAGTTTCATCATTTGACTCCTGGGAGTACTGATTATCAGATGTTATATGTCATATTAATTCAACTTCCGACTGAGCTGTCTGTGCATCTTGAAAGACATAATTTTTTGAGATGCTTCTTGGCGGTTACAAAGATCACCAGATGCTGCTTGATCATCTTGATTTATGAATATTTATTACTTCGGAAGATTATTCGGAACTTAAACTAAATTACTTACTTAATTATTTACATACTTAAACATATAAATATATTTGGATCCAATTCGCAGTGGATTCAGAATCCCTTAAAGCGAATTACATACAACAATATTCAATTCTATACTCTACAAATAATAAAATAATTCAATGATAAAACGTAAATAAAGACTTCTATGATGTTTGTATCGATACATATTTAAATAATATAGGGTTTTCCAATAAGAGTGATATGATTCGCAATAATTCAATTGTTGCACTTGCTGTGTGGCACGTAGCCCCGTCTTGTTGAAACCAAATGTTGTCAAGATCAAATTCTTCCAATTTCGGCCATAAAAAGTTGGTTATCATCGATCTATACCGATCTCCATTGACAGTAACGGTGTTACCAGCTTCATTTCGAAAAAAATACGAACCGATGATTCCACCAGACCAAAAACCACACCAAACTGTCAATTTAGGTGAATGTAATGGTTTTTCATTAATAATTTGTGGATTTTCTTCGCACCAGAATCGACAGTTTTGTTTATTTACCGCACCACTCAGATGAACGTCAGCCTCATCAGAGAAGATGATTTTCTTAAAAAATCGTTATCGTTTTCAAGTTGTTCCAAGGCAAAATCAGCAAATTCACGACGTTGAATGAAATTGTATGATGAAATTGTAAACATTACTGAATACAATGAAACAAAAAATGACAGATCATGACATATTACAAATGGCCGAAACGTCACTTAAAAATCATATCATTCCTATTGGAAAACCCATTATATTTATTAATAAGCGCTTTTAAAAAATTAATTATTAGGCGTAAAACGAATTATTGGAGAAACTTTCGAGCAAACCGTGTCAATATGATGCTGTCAATTAGATGCGACTCTAAAATTATTCCTAAATATTTATAAGTTTCAACAAGCTCAATATTGACATTTGCTACTGCAAGACTAGGTAATGTAGGAAGAGGTTTACAGATTGAACGGAATACCATGTATTTAGTCTTAGCCAAGTTTAAAGATAACATATTCTCATTAAAAAAGTCAAGCAAAATATCAAGATCATGTGACATAAGCTGTAGTCCGTCAATTGGGTCCCTAACCTCATAAAGTAGTGCAGAGTCATCTGCAAATAGCCTAAGTTTTCCTTTCAATGGGAGATTACCCATGTCATTTATAAATAATAAAAATAACATAGGGCCGAGTACACTGCCTTGAGGTACACCGTGCTTCACCAGGCTACACTTACTAGTAGCGCCATTAACAAAAACGAATTGCTTTCTATTCGAGAGATAATTTTTTACTATATCTTGGGATTTCCGTCTAAATACATAGCAATTCAGTTTATCTAATAATAATCCATGGTCCACCGTGTCAAACGCTTTCTTTAGATCTAAAAATAAAGCACATACATAGAATTTATCATTTATTGAACTATTAATCAAGTTTCAACTAGAGCAACATCAGTTCCTGAACATTTTCGGAAGCCATATTGAAAGTTATATAGTAAATTATGAGTCTCTAAAAACGAATTAAGCCGCAATGCTAACAATTTTTCTAACAGATAATGTAGATATTGGTCTGTAGTTCGTTAATTTAGTTTTATCGCCACTTTTGAAAACTGGAATAACTTTAGATAATTTTAAACACTTTGGATATATTCCAGTTTCAAAAACTTTATTAAATAAGCTGGATAAAATCGCTGAGAAAATCTTGATGTGTAGTTTTAGAACACAACTATCGAGCATGAAACTTATAGATTGAGTCGGTAGTACTATTATCTTGCCCCCTTACAAGTGAAACCGATGAGAATAACCTGTAACCCTATTTAGTATTACCCTTAAACGGCACTCCTAAGCGGTTTAAGAGACATAAATTCACATAAACGTCTGTCTCACTAAGTGAGCTCCATGATAAATTTATGAAACTTATAGATTGAGTCGGTAGTACTATTATCTTGCCCCCTTACAAGTGAAACCGATGAGAATAACCCGTAACCCTATTTAGTATTACCCTTAAACGGCACCCCTAAGCGATTTAAAACGTAAATTCATATAAACGTCTGTTTCACTAAGTGAGCTCCTTGATAAATTTATGAAACTTATAGATTGAGTCGTTAGTACTATTATCTTGCCCCCTTACAAGTGGAACCGATGAGAATAACCCGTAACCCTATTTAGTATTACCGTTAAACGACACCCCTAAGCGATTTAAAACGTAAATTCACATAAACGTCTGTCTCACTAAGTGAGCTCCATGATAAATTTATGAAACTTATAGATTGAGTCGGTAGTACTATTATCTTGCCCCCTTACAAGTGAAACCGATGAGAATAACCTGTAACCCTATTTAGTATTACCCTTAAACGGCACCCCTAAGCGATTTAAAATGTAAATTCACATAAACGTCTGCCTCACTAAGTGAGCTCCATGATAAATTTATGAAACTTATAGATTGAGTCGGTAGTACTATTATCTTGCCCCCTTACAAGTGAAACCGATGAGAATAACCCGTAACCCTATTTAGTATTACCCTTAAACGGCACCCCTAAGCGATTTAAAACGTAAATTCATATAAACGTCTGTTTCACTAAGTGAGCTCCTTGATAAATTTATGAAACTTATAGATTGAGTCGTTAGTACTATTATCTTGCCCCCTTACAAGTGGAACCGATGAGAATAACCCGTAACCCTATTTAGTATTACCCTTAAACGGCACCCCTAAGCGATTTAAAACGTAAATTCACATAAACGTCTGTCTCACTAAGTGAGCTCCATGATAAATTTATGAAACTTATAGATTGAGTCGGTAGTACTATTATCTTGCCCCCTTACAAGTGAAACCGATGAGAATAACCCGTAACCCTATTTAGTATTACCGTTAAACGGCACCCCTTAGCGATTTAAGAGACATAAATTCACATAAACGTCTGTCTCACTAAGTGAGCTCCATGATAAATTTATGAAACTTATAGATTGAGTCGGTAGTACTATTATCTTGCTCCCTTACAAGTGAAACCGATGAGAATAACCCGTAACCCTATTTAGTATTACCCTTAAACGGCACCCCTAAGCGATTTAAAACGTAAATTCACGTAAACGTCTGTCTCACTAAGTGAGCTCCATGATAAATTTATGAAACTTATAGATTGAGTCGGTAGTACTATTATCTTGCTCCCTTACAAGTGAAACCGATGAGAATAACCCGTAACCCTATTTAGTATTACCCTTAAACGGCACCCCTAAGCGATTTAAAACGTAAATTCACGTAAACGTCTGTCTCACTAAGTGAGCTCCATGATAAATTTATGAAACTTATAGATTGAGTCGGTAGTACTATTATCTTGCTCCCTTACAAGTGAAACCGATGAGAATAACCCGTAACCCTATTTAGTATTACCCTTAAACGGCACCCCTAAGCGATTTAAAACGTAAATTCACGTAAACGTCTGTCTCACTAAGTGAGCTCCATGATAAATTTATGAAACTTATAGATTGAGTCGGTAGTACTATTATCTTGCCCCCTTACAAGTGAAACCGATGAGAATAACCCGTAACCCTATTTAGTATTACCCTTAAACGGCACCCCTAAGCGATTTAAAACGTAAATTCACATGAACGTCTGTCTCACTAAGTGAGCTCCATGATAAATGTATGAAACTTATAGATTGAGTCGTTAGTACTATTATCTTGCCCCTTACAAGTGAAACCGATGAGAATAACCCGTAACCCTATTTAGTATTACCCTTAAACGGCACCCCTAAGCGATTTAAAACGTAAATTCACATAAACGTCTGCCTCACTAAGTGAGCTCCATGATAAATTTATGAAACTTATAGATTGAGTCGGTAGTACTATTATCTTGCCCCCTTACAAGTGAAACCGATGAGAATAACCCGTAACCCTATTTAGTATTACCGTTAAACGGCACTCCTTAGCGTTTTAAGAGACATAAATTCACATAAACGTCTGTCTCACTAAGTGAGCTCCATGATAAATTTATGAAACTTATAGATTGAGTCGGTAGTACTATTATCTTGCTCCCTTACAAGTGAAACCGATGAGAATAACCCGTAACCCTATTTAGTATTACCCTTAAACGGCACCCCTAAGCGATTTAAAACGTAAATTCACATAAACGTCTGTCTCACTAAGTGAGCTCCATGATAAATTTATGAAACTTGTAGATTGAGTCGGTAGTACTATTATCTTGCTCCCTTACAAGTGAAACCGATGAGAATAACCCGTAACCCTATTTAGTATTACCCTTAAACGGCACCCCTAAGCGATTTAAAACGTAAATTCACATGAACGTCTGTCTCACTAAGTGAGCTCCATGATAAATGTATGAAACTTATAGATTGAGTCGTTAGTACTATTATCTTGCCCCCTTACAAGTGAAACCGATGAGAATAACCCGTAACCCTATTTAGTATTACCCTTAAAGGGCACCCCTAAGCGATTTTAGAGACATAAATTCACATAAACGTCTGTCTCACTAAGTGAGCTCCATGATAAATTTATGAAACTTATAGATTGAGTCGTTAGTACTATTATCTTGCCCCCTTACAAGTGAAACCGATGAGAATAACCCGTAACCCTATTTAGTATTACCCTTAAACGGCACCCCTAAGCGATTTAAAACGTAAATTCACATAAACGTCTGTCTCACTAAGTGAGCTCCATGATAAATTTATGAAACTTATAGATTGAGTCGGTAGTACTATTATCTTGCTCCCTTACAAGTGAAACCGATGAGAATAACCCGTAACCCTATTTAGTATTACCCTTAAACGGCACCCCTAAGCGATTTAAAACGTAAATTCACATGAACGTCTGTCTCACTAAGTGAGCTCCATGATAAATTTATGAAACTTATAGATTGAGTCGTTAGTACTATTATCTTGCCCCCTTACAAGTGAAACCGATGAGAATAACCCGTAACCCTATTTAGTATTACCCTTAAACGGCACCCCTAAGCGATTTAAGAGACATAAATTCACATAAACGTCTGTCTCACTAAGTGAGCTCCATGATAAATTTATGAAACTTATAGATTGAGTCGTTAGTACTATTATCTTGCCCCCTTACAAGTGAAACCGATGAGAATAACCCGTAACCCTATTTAGTATTACCCTTAAACGGCACCCCTAAGCGATTTAAAACGTAAATTCACATAAACGTCTGTCTCACTAAGTGAGCTCCATGATAAATTTATGAAACTTATAGATTGAGTCGGTAGTACTATTATCTTGCTCCCTTACAAGTGAAACCGATGAGAATAACCCGTAACCCTATTTAGTATTACCCTTAAACGGCACCCCTAAGCGATTTAAAACGTAAATTCACATAAACGTCTGTTTCACTAAGTGAGCTCCATGATAAATTTATGAAACTTATAAATTGAGTCGTTAGTACTATTATCTTGCTCCCTTACAAGTGAAACCGATGAGAATAACCCGTAACCCTATTTAGTATTACCCTTAAACGGCATCCCTAAGCGATTTAAAACGTAAAATCACATAAACGTCTGTTTCACTAAGTGAGCTCCATGATAAATTTATGAAACTTATAAATTGAGTCGTTAGTACTATTATCTTGCTCCCTTACAAGTGAAACCGATGAGAATAACCCGTAACCCTATTTAGTATTACCCTTAAAGGGCACCCCTAAGCGATTTAAAACGTAAATTCACATAAACGTCTGTCTCACTAAGTGAGCTCCATGATAAATTTATGAAATTTATAGATTGAGTCGTTAGTACTATTATCTTGCCCCCTTACAAGTGAAACCGATGAGAATAACCCGTAACCCTATTTAGTATTACCCTTAAACGGCATCCCTAAACGATTTAAAACGTAAAATCACATAAACGTCTGTCTCACTAAGTGAGCTCCATGATAAATTTATGAAACTTATAGATTGAGTCGGTAGTACTATTATCTTGCTCCCTTACAAGTGAAACCGATGAGAATAACCCGTAACCCTATTTAGTATTACCCTTAAAGGGCACCCCTAAGCGATTTAAAACGTAAATTCACATAAACGTCTGTCTCACTAAGTGAGCTCCATGATAAATTTATGAAACTTATAGATTGAGTCGGTAGTACTATTATCTTGCTCCCTTACAAGTGAAACCGATGAGAATAACCCGTAACCCTATTTAGTATTACCCTTAAACGGCACCCCTAAGCGATTTAAAACGTAAATTCACATGAACGTCTGTCTCACTAAGTGAGCTCCATGATAAATTTATGAAACTTATAGATTGAGTCGTTAGTACTATTATCTTGCCCCCTTACAAGTGAAACCGATGAGAATAACCCGTAACCCTATTTAGTATTACCCTTAAACGGCACCCCTCAGCGATTTAAGAGACATAAATTCACATAAACGTCTGTCTCACTAAGTGAGCTCCATGATAAATTTATGAAACTTATAGATTGAGTCGTTAGTACTATTATCTTGCCCCCTTACAAGTGAAACCGATGAGAATAACCCGTAACCCTATTTAGTATTACCCTTAAACGGCACCCCTAAGCGATTTAAAACGTAAAATCACATAAACGTCTGTTTCACTAAGTGAGCTCCATGATAAATTTATGAAACTTATAAATTGAGTCGTTAGTACTATTATCTTGCTCCCTTACAAGTGAAACCGATGAGAATAACCCGTAACCCTATTTAGTATTACCCTTAAAGGGCACCCCTAAGCGATTTAAAACGTAAATTCACATAAACGTCTGTCTCACTAAGTGAGCTCCATGATAAATTTATGAAATTTATAGATTGAGTCGTTAGTACTATTATCTTGCCCCCTTACAAGTGAAACCGATGAGAATAACCCGTAACCCTATTTAGTATTACCCTTAAACGGCATCGCTAAGCGATTTAAAACGTAAAATCACATAAACGTCTGTCTCACTAAGTGAGCTCCATGATAAATTTATGAAACTTATAGATTGAGTCGGTAGTACTATTATCTTGCTCCCTTACAAGTGAAACCGATGAGAATAATCCGTAACCCTATTTAGTATTACCCTTAAAGGGCACCCCTAAGCGATTTAAAACGTAAATTCACATAAACGTCTGTCTCACTAAGTGAGCTCCATGATAAATTTATGAAACTTATAGATTGAGTCGGTAGTACTATTATCTTGCCCCCTTACAAGTGAAACCGATGAGAATAACCCGTAACCCTATTTAGTATTACCCTTAAACGGCACCCCTAAGCGATTTAAAACGTAAAATCACATAAACGTCTGTTTCACTAAGTGAGCTCAATGATAAATTTATGAAACTTATAAATTGAGTCGTTAGTACTATTATCTTGCTCCCTTACAAGTGAAACCGATGAGAATAACCCGTAACCCTATTTAGTATTACCCTTAAAGGGCACCCCTAAGCGATTTAAAACGTAAATTCACATAAACGTCTGTCTCACTAAGTGAGCTCCATGATAAATTTATGAAACTTATAAATTGAGTCGTTAGTACTATTATCTTGCCCCCTTACAAGTGAAACCGATGAGAATAACCCGTAACCCTATTTAGTATTACCCTTAAACGGCACCCCTAAGCGATTTAAAACGTAAAATCACATAAACGTCTGTTTCACTAAGTGAGCTCCATGATAAATTTATGAAACTTATAAATTGAGTCGTTAGTACTATTATCTTGCTCCCTTACAAGTGAAACCGATGAGAATAACCCGTAACCCTATTTAGTATTACCCTTAAAGGGCACCCCTAAGCGATTTAAAACGTAAATTCACATAAACGTCTGTCTCACTAAGTGAGCTCCATGATAAATTTATGAAATTTATAGATTGAGTCGTTAGTACTATTATCTTGCCCCCTTACAAGTGAAACCGATGAGAATAACCCGTAACCCTATTTAGTATTACCCTTAAACGGCATCCCTAAGCGATTTAAAACGTAAAATCACATAAACGTCTGTCTCACTAAGTGAGCTCCATGATAAATTTATGAAACTTATAGATTGAGTCGGTAGTACTATTATCTTGCTCCCTTACAAGTGAAACCGATGAGAATAACCCGTAACCCTATTTAGTATTACCCTTAAAGGGCACCCCTAAGCGATTTAAAACGTAAATTCACATAAACGTCTGTCTCACTAAGTGAGCTCCATGATAAATTTATGAAACTTATAGATTGAGTCGGTAGTACTATTATCTTGCTCCCTTACAAGTGAAACCGATGAGAATAATCCGTAACCCTATTTAGTATTACCCTTAAACGGCACCCCTAAGCGATTTAAAACGTAAATTCACATGAACGTCTGTCTCACTAAGTGAGCTCCATGATAAATTTATGAAACTTATAGATTGAGTCGTTAGTACTATTATCTTGCCCCCTTACAAGTGAAACCGATGAGAATAACCCGTAACCCTATTTAGTATTACCCTTAAACGGCACCCCTAAGCGATTTAAGAGACATAAATTCACATAAACGTCTGTCTCACTAAGTGAGCTCCATGATAAATTTATGAAACTTATAGATTGAGTCGTTAGTACTATTATCTTGCCCCCTTACAAGTGAAACCGATGAGAATAACCCGTAACCCTATTTAGTATTACCCTTAAACGGCACCCCTAAGCGATTTAAAACGTAAAATCACATAAACGTCTGTTTCACTAAGTGAGCTCCATGATAAATTTATGAAACTTATAAATTGAGTCGTTAGTACTATTATCTTGCTCCCTTACAAGTGAAACCGATGAGAATAACCCGTAACCCTATTTAGTATTACCCTTAAACGGCACCCCTAAGCGATTTAAAACGTAAAATCACATAAACGTCTGTTTCACTAAGTGAGCTCCATGATAAATTTATGAAACTTATAAATTGAGTCGTTAGTACTATTATCTTGCTCCCTTACAAGTGAAACCGATGAGAATAACCCGTAACCCTATTTAGTATTACCCTTAAACGGCACCCCTAAGCGATTTAAAACGTAAAATCACATAAACGTCTGTTTCACTAAGTGAGCTCCATGATAAATTTATGAAACTTATAGATTGAGCCAGTAGACATAAATGCACATAAACGTCTGATGGGTGTATGGCGAATTTAACAAACTTGTAGTTTAAATTAGTTGTTTTTGATGTATTTATTTTAATTACTGTATTTCATTATTATTTTATTCAAATAGAGTAAATTATTAATTATAGTTTTGTTTAATGGTAAAGTTACCAACTGTAATTAAATATTCCTAATTGTTCCTTTCAAACATTATACATCCTTTTAAGTTTCTATTAACAATTTAAATACATCGAGTGATCGCCTAAATGTTTACATTTCACAAATTAAACAAACATTTTATATTGTTTTTGTTGGTTTAGGACAAACTTCACATCGGTTAGACCACAAGTTACGTTGGTTGGGAACACCCCCAAAGACCTTTTCAAAATATCTCTTTGTGGCGAAATATTTTTCACGTTTAATTACTTTATCAATTTCGATAAGTCTTTGGTTATAATCGTTTTCATTTGAGTTAGCTATTGAAATATTACAGAGTTGCCGCATGCATTTCTTTAAAATTGATTCCTTTTTATTAATTAATTGCCATAAATCGTACGTGATCC
This sequence comes from Nephrotoma guestfalica, assembly GCA_963691935.1. Classification (NCBI taxonomy): domain Eukaryota; kingdom Metazoa; phylum Arthropoda; class Insecta; order Diptera; family Tipulidae; genus Nephrotoma; species Nephrotoma guestfalica. Next base: position 216,882,925 of record OY829914.1, read on the forward strand.
AAGTGCAATACGAATTTTTTAATTTTACAGATTTTTTAATAATGCGTATGTGTTATTGGTTATTAGCTCTTCATATTTCTCTGTAATGTGAGACAAAATTATATCAGGTTCAAAACAATTTACATCCAGATTTGTCAAATAGTTTTCAAATTCAGTATTTACTCGATTGTAATCAATTATTTTCTTTTCTAAGAGTTTATTAACTTTTTGTATTTTGTACGATAAATGTGAAGCAATAATATCGTGATCACTAATGTCAGAGAATATAGTTGAATTCACAACCTTCTGCAACCCATTAAGCCCACAAAGAACATGGTCAAATATATTTCCTGATATAGAACGAGTTTCAAAATTATTCGGTGCAACTATCCCATAACTTAACAATAAATTTGTATAGTCAGTCATTACAGGAGTTGATTTATTTATAGGTTTATTAATATCACCTAGTATAATGTTGTTATACTTTTTATGAATAACTAATTCTAATTCTCTAAAGGAAATATCAATATTTGAGTCAGATGGGCGATAAAACGCAAGTTTTATTTGTATAAACTGCAAATCCAATTTTAATTCATCGGTTTTAATTATATCGAAGTTCCTAATATACATTACAATACCACCACCGATTTTATCATCTCTGCACGAGAAAACACTGCTGAAACCATTTATATTATAAAAATTAACATTTTGGGTTTTAATACAAGTCTCACTAACAATAATTATATGAAAATCGGAGTTAAGATTTTCAATGAATTCGAGAATCGAGTGAAATTTAACGGTCAGTTAACTGACACGATTGAAATAAGGTGTTTACCTTATTTGCAACGTAGATAAGGTGTTTTTCTTTAAAATTGCTCAGTTAAGCCAATTTTGCTTAGTTTATATACCATTTTTCTGTTAATTGAAATATATATTTCTTAATAACAAGTTGCTTTTTTTTTAATTTATTGCGTTAATATTAAAGATAAAGATTAATAATAGCCATTCAATGGCATCATTAATGGCGTTGCCATCTCATTTCTTCGGGTTATGTTTTGGGCTAAGTTCACAGACATAGCTTTAAGGTATTACAGCATAACACTTGCTAAACAAAAACACCATATATAATAATAATAACCTAACGGGGCGGGAAGCGCTCGCGACCTGCTAGTCTATAGTAACATAAATTATGTTCATCATTTCCAATATTTACCAGGCATACGCTTGATTTTATCGCCTAATAAATAATAAACTTTAACACTTCAATCTAGTAAATCTGTAGTGAATGTTATTCCTAAATCGTACACACTATACACCTATTATTATAATCTAACCACAAATCATATTGTTGTTTTGTTGGTGCGCTAATATTCTAATATATATCGCACATAATAAATATAAGAGCGATACAACGTAAACGATTTATAGGCGGAAATTAATCATAATTTCTAATCTGAACAAAAACGCTAAATTAATCCTGTGATATTGTCATAACAAACACCCAAGTACTAAACGTCTAAAATTAATTACCGCATGTATAAAACATAAACCGTACCGCATACTAATATTAAACACAAGTGATTCCCACTTAAAAGTTACGTCTAGATGTTTATGTACTTCGTATATACGCTTATTAGGTTCATTTGTTTAGTTTATTGTACGAGCACATACCAACTACAACATGACTATTGCGTTATTAGGGGGTTTCATAGTGATTTATATTGTTACATTGCTACGCACATTTTGTACGAGCACGAGAGCGAGCTAGAAAACTTACCAAAAAATTTCTAATTTTTTATAGTTTATAAATATATCGTAGCTATGATAACAATTCGATTATCATAAAACTAACAAAATATCCATATAGATATAAATAAATTAATTAATATTAAAATATGGTAAACAAACAAACAAACCACAAAAAATAAACATCCAACCAAAAAAAAAAAAAACGAAAAGAAAATCAAAACAAAAATTTCCTCCCAGTCAGTATTTTGTTGTTTGATGTCGTGAAAATATTTTGTTGTTTTTGATTAATTTCTTGAAACTAATGAAAAATCCGTATAAGAGTTAAGTCTGGTTAAATTTTTATCAAAATCGAATTTTATTAGATTTTCTAGATAAAATGGGTAAATATTGATAAAGATAATTAGTTTAATGGGGTGGGTGTGCGATGCTCGCGCGCGCGTTATCACCATCATAATTCAAAGAAGATTATTCGGAAATTTTTAATTCGTTTGTTTATTTGTTGACTTATGCTGTATATTTACGTATTATTACATAGCCAAAATCGAAATCTGATTGTGTTTTCATTATATTTCGTCGTAATTTTGATTTAACGGATTTTCAGCGATATTAATTATATACGCGCCAGATACGAATTATACGTTATGTATGTATGTATATTCGAGTAGCTACGCCGATTATATTTTATTCGTACAATACGAAAAATCAATGTTTCTGTTTGGATGTGTAAAACAACAAAAAACCTTAAACCCCAATTTTTCTTTCGAACATCTGTTACATCCAAACTCCAACAAAAATACATAAACATCTTTATTTTATTCATTTTCTAACGTACACCAATAACAACAAAAATATGTATGTGTACCAAATTTAAACCATAATTGCATGAAAATCTAAATAAATTTTTTATTTTTTGATACACGAGTACCTACTTCGTAATGTACATCTGACACAAAAGGAAAACAGGAAAACACATACATATCGAGATAAATCGATAAACCAAATCTTTCTTAAACCACAAACAGAACGACAACACAACATAAAAAAAATTGATAATAACAATAAAAATCTTGACAGAAAATCTTAAGTAATGATGATTTGATTTATGTATATTTCGATATTGTATTTGATGGTATCGAGAAATTCGAAAAATGTGCGATAGTTGGGAGTAAAATCTTAAGATAATATTTATTGTTTACCATAAACTAGCATAAAACGGGGAAAAAACCGAGAACATTTATTTATATTCCTGTAATTAATGTTTTTTAAAATATTGGTATCAGAAAATATTACCAAATTGGTGGAAAACCACGGTATTTCCTATACCTTCCTAAATAAAATAAAACATTAATTTTTGTTTGACTGAATTTGTAAAACTGCTTATAACGAATATTCACAATAAATAGGAGTTCTGTAAATATTATACTCAGTTTTACACTAACTTATTATTGATTGAGGATGACGCCGGGTTCACCGTACACTCTTTTTACACATAACAAAACCGAAGGTTTGGATAGGTTAATTAAGTGGGACAGAATCGGCCCGGTTACAGACACCTAGGTATAGCCGATAGTTAGTAACACAAAGACAACACAATACTAATCTACAAGAAGGATAATGGTTTATTAGGTTAAAAGGATAACGATGGTATTGGACATCAACAATTGCTTCATACAAATCAGCAACCTAAGAAAAATGTTATTAATTCACATGTATTTCAAATTCCCTGAAATTGAAAACTATATTAATATTTTCCAGCTTCCTAAATAAAATTGATTGATAAAATTAGCCCGGATACATACACCTAGGTAATATCAATAGTTAGTAAAATAATGACAATACAATTCTAATCTACACAATCCACAATACACAATACACGGTTAAAAATGAAAGAATAAAATTTAGTTTTAGCCCAAGAATAAAATTATTTTGAATAAATTTTATTAAATTTGGAACATAAAATACATTCTTTTCGTAAACCTAAACATTATTCTCGCGTATTAAATGGTTTTTATTCTTATTTTGTTTAATGTTTATCCTTTTCTTTTATTCTTTCTTGTTATTCTTTGCATAAATAAAAATTTGTCCTTTTGATGATAATATTTATGTACATTTAAACCTAAAATATTTTAAATATTAGCAAAATTATTGGATTTTAACTAAATGGTTCATTTTATTCCAAATTGAATGACAATTTGCAAACTAATCTAAGCTTAAAAGTATAAATAATCAATTTATCAATTTATTTTTATTTTAACCTTACTAAATTCTAAAGGCATCCCAACTAAGTTGCATGTCAATATCGATCACGATATATTGTGCTTTATTCTGTCCAAGGGCCCTATTCTTGAAATCGGTGGAAATTTCCGCATTCGGAATATAATTTGCTTTAAAATTCTTTATAACGGGTGATTTTTTAAGAGCTTGAGAACTTTTTTTTAAAAAAAAACGCATAAAATTTGCAAAATCTCATCGGTTCTTTATTTGAAACGTTAGATTGGTCCATGACATTTACTTTTTGAAGATAATTTCATTTAAATGTTGACCGCGGCTGCGTCTTAGGTGGTCCATTCGGAAAGTCCAATTTTGGGCAACTTTTTCGAGCATTTCGGCCGGAATAGCCCGAATTTCTTCGGAAATGTTATCTTCCAAAACTGGAATAGTTGCTGGCTTATTTCTGTAGACTTTAGACTTGACGTAGCCCCACAAAAAATAGTCTAAAGGCGTCAAATCGCATGATCTTGGTGCCCAACTTACCGGGCCATTTCTTGAGATGAATTGTTCTCCGAAGTTTTCCCTCAAAATGGCCATAGAATCGCGAGCTGTGTGGCATGTAGCGCCATCTTGTTGAAACCACATGTCAACTAAGTTCAGTTCTTCCATTTTTGGCAACAAAAAGTTTGTTAGCATCGAACGATAGCGATCGCCATTCACCGTAACGTTGCGTCCAACAGCATCTTTGAAAAAATACGGTCCAATGATTCCACCAGCGTACAAACCACACCAAACAGTGCATTTTTCGGGATGCATGGGCAGTTCTTGAACGGCTTCTGGTTGCTCTTCACTCCAAATGCGGCAATTTTGCTTATTTACGTAGCCATTCAACCAGAAATGAGCCTCATCGCTGAACAAAATTTGTCGATAAAAAAGCGGATTTTCTGCCAACTTTTCTAGGGCCCATTCACTGAAAATTCGACGTTGTGGCAGATCGTTCGGCTTCAGTTCTTGCAGGAGCTGTATTTTATACGGTTTTACACCAAGATCTTTGCGTAAAATCTTCCATGTCGTCGAATAACACAAACCCAATTGCTGCGAACGGCGACGAATCGACATTTCACGGTCTTCAGCAACACTCTCAGAAACAGACGCAATATTCTCTTCTGTACGCACTGTACGCATTCGTGTGGTTGGTTTAATGTCCAATAAAGTAAACTGAGTGCGAAACTTGGTCACAATCGCATTAATTGTTTGCTCACTTGGTCGATTATGTAGACCATAAATCGGACGTAAATCGCGAAACACTTTTCGAACCGAACACTGATTTTTGTAATATAATTCAATTATTTGCAAGCGTTGCTCGTTAGTAAGTCTATTCATTATGAAATGTCAAAGCATACTGAGCATCTTTCTCTTTGACACCTTGTCTGAAATCCCGCGTGATCTGTCAAATACTAATGCATGAAAATCCTAACCACAAAAAAATCACCCTTTATTATCCGAATTTTGCGCCGGCTACTTTAATCAGTTTTTCAAATTTGTTTGCAAGTTTTCTATTATTTATTTCCCTACTAAGGGAAAAATTCCGAGTGGGTAAATCGATGCGAATTGAAAAAATGATTAAAGTAGCCGGCGCAAAATTCGGATAATATAAAGATCTTTAAAGCAAATTATATTCCGAATGCGCAAATTTCCGCCGATTTCAAGAATAGGGCCCAGGTCATATACAGCTTTCTCTCAACTACAATTCTTTTTTGCTTCTCAACTAAAATATTTTAGATTAATTTTTTTCATCCATAAACTTCCCAGAGATCATTACGGTAATCACAAAAAATTTAGCGGGTGGTTTTCTAAATTAGACGACTCGAGTAGAACAAATGTAAATGTAAATACAGATAAAATTTGTTGATATTGCACGAGTATAACACGTATGCTGTAACTTTTGACATCCAGTTTAAAACTAACCCATTTCAAGTTTAATTATCTAGATAATCAAAGTAACAAAACAGCTAGGAGAATGCAATTATGAGGTGAGAACATAATATCGTAAACTATACAACATACAACAGGTTCAGCCTACTTTCAACAGCTTGCTGTCTCCGCTCAAATCGATATCACTGTGATATGATTTTGTAGATAGAGCCGTTTTGTATAGATAAAACATTTTGCCCACATATAGTATAAAACATTAAGAAATTTTAAATTTATCAACCAAACTCAAAAATTAAAGATATATCACGAGTGTTAATGAGAAACAGATAATTTTAGAACGTTTCGTACGTTCATTGTTACGATGGGTAATCTTAGCGACTGAGTGTTTAAAACAAAATACAACTTTTAGTCAACGCAACAAAAATTGTCGCGCACGTGACGGAGGCTTTCCGTATTATTTTAATATTATTTTAGTCATATAACGCAAATGAAGGATAATCACATGTGCAATTAATAGACGTTAATTGGAGTTGCGGCACATCTTGAATATTTTCTCAATTTTATGGTCTATTTTCCCCAATCATGTTCTTAAAGAGTCCTTAGATACGTTTGTATAATAATGGTAGGCCAACCAGCGGTTGAACCCTTATGATAAAACGACTGATAATAACTGATACTCATACTTATTTAACTTAAAATTGAAGAGAAAAACATATTTTATCCTTTTTAGTATAAAAATTTTTTTGTCATTTTTATTCAGTTTTGCATAAAAATCTGAACAAACCATTTACCTTTAAAAACATAAATTATTATGCTTTGCAGTACAGAAAACTTTTAAAATTTTAAATTTTATGTCTTTATCTTTTCTATAACTTTTGTGGGGAAGTAAGGGATAGCAATCTTTTTGATCAAAATATTTTGATTTAGTTTTAGTAATTTCGACTTAAAAATTTAGTTATCATTTGCCGATAATTTGAAAAGGTTCTGCTGTGAATTAAGGGGTAAGTTTTTGTTTCTACACAATTTATGTAGTTTTTGATTATACGAGTAATTAGCGCCACTTATTTTTAAACATTTATTTGCTCTTAACAAAAACACATTTAGATACGAGTACATCTACAGCCAGCCCGCACTCAATAACACTACAGGAACGCGGATGGAAATTGCCTTTTGTTTAAAAATGTACGGGTAAATAAATAATACAAATATGTATTTGATAATTTATTCTTATAAATATTTTATTTATTTAGACCAAAAACAAGAGAGATGGAACTAAACCACGAGTTAGTAACATGGAATGTAATCGGCTTGATATTTCACCCAACATTTAGGAACACGCTATGATTGTCATGCATCCGAAGATTATTACATGCGGATACGTTATAATCTACCCAATTTTCATAAAATTATAATTTTGTATATATACATTGCCAATATTTTAAATAAAAATTTATGTTTTATTATCAAAATTTCTACTTTGTTTTTACTTTATTTCACTTAAAATACGTTGAATTTGGTTTGTAAAAAGAATAAAATTTGTTCCCGAATTGTATAAAATTTGGTAATGATTAGTATTTATTTTAATCTTTTAATGAGATAAATATTATTCTTTGTGACTTATTTTTAATACGCCAAGAAGAGCAAATTTAGTAATTTTCAAAGAGCAAACACTATTTTATATTTGAGTGCTTTTTACACTCGGCCAAAGAATAAAATTTTTTATTGTCCGATAGATGAATTTTAATCTTTTGGACAAAAATAAAATTTGTTAAAATTAGGACAAAATTAGTAATATAATTTTAAACCGTATAAAAGGGTGGACGTCTATAGGATTATAGTTATTCCGCATAAGGATAGGAAAATAATGGATTTCATACTTTTATTTTTAACCGTGTAGAAAAACCGCTACCAAATACTAAATGCACTTTTGGGTTGTTCTGAATTAAAACTAACAGATAAACACCATTCCATTGAAAAATCTAGGGGTCCCGGGTGTTTTAGTAAATAAAATTTGTAAACATTTCAATTTGCGTGTCGTATTGTTTTTCCTAACGTTGTTCCCAAATTTAGAAAAACCGCTATCAAATAATAAGCTACCAAATTGTAAGCGCACTTTTGAGTTGTTCTGGATCAAAACTAACAGATAAACACCATTCCATTGAAAAATCTAGAGACCTCGGGTGTTTTAGTAAGTACAACTTGTAAAGAGGTCAATTTGCATATCGTACGGTTTTTCCGAGCACCTTTTCCAAATTTGAAAAAACCGCTACCAAATACTAAGCGCACTTTTGAGTTGTTATGAATTAAAACTAATAGATAACCACAATTCCATTGAAAAATCTAGGGGCCCCGGGTGTTTTAGTAAATAAAACTTGTAAAGAGGTCAATTTGCGTATCGTATGGGTTTTCCGAGCATTTTGCCCAATTCCCGAAAAACCGCTATCAAATGCTAAGCAAGTCGCTGAAGTTAGCTCGAGCCAGAATTGATTGGTGAGTTTTTAGCTTAATTGTAGTCAACCCGAATAAAGTGTAAATGCAATAAAAGTGTAGCTAAATCCCGAACGCAAGATGTATACATCTGGTTTTAAAGTGGTCAATTTGCGTATCGTATGGTTTTTCCGAGCATTATTGCCAATTTTCGAAAAACCACTACCAAGTATTATAAGCGCACTTTTGAGTTGTTCTGGATCAAAACTAACAGATAAACACAATTCCATTGAAAAATGTAGGGGCCCCGGGTGTTTTAGTAAATAAAACTTGTAAAGAGGTCAATTTGCGTATCGTATGGGTTTTCCTAGCATTTTGCCCAATTCCCGAAAAACCGCTATCAAATACTAAGCAAGTCGCTGAAGTTAGCTCGAGCCAGAATTGATTGGTGAGTTTTTAGCTTAATTGTAGTCAACCCGAATAAAGTCTGAATGCAATAAAAGTGTAGCTAAATCCCGAACGCAAGATGTATACATCCGGTTTACAACAAAACTAATTCAGAACCACTTCGATCATCTCTGTGTGATCCGTAGTGTGTTTTGTTGTAAAAATGTATTATTATGAAATTCACTCAAAACTTTTCACAAAAATTAAATGTAGAAATATTTGTGATTATTAAAAATTTTCCAATATTATTATGAAAGTTCAATTTTTGAGTGTTTTTTTCAATTCTAAGCACTTCACTCCGATCTCGAAGGCATAAGGAAGGATACTAAGTTTAAGATAGTTATTGTAAAGTTTTAAATTATTTGTTGTCATTTAGAAATTGACCGACATTTTAACGTAAGCAGATATAAGAAAATATTTTGATAGGGTTTTAAAATTATAGCAACAGTTTTTCAAAATTGTCAAAATTCAAAATATATTCAAATTTTAGTGCGTTTTAAAAGTGTAACCAATCACTAAGCAATAGGTCTTAGATAATTGTAACTATTTCAATAAACCAACCCAAGACATAAACAAATTAATTGATAATAAAACAAAGTTCACTGCGATATTTATTAAGATGATTATCTAAAATCAGTTTGGGTTTTAAATTTTTTTGAATGCGATATTTTTCAGAATGGTTTTCCGTTCAGAAATATTTGAGCTGTCGGACTTTTGCTTTTCTTTAAACTCATATGAACTAGTTTGAACGACGGCATCGTGTAGCCACGTGTAAAAATATCTTCTATTGATGGATTTAACGAAATTTTTCCAAAACTCGGTTAAATTTTCCGCTTGGCTATTATAACTTTCTGTAAATGGTTAGATTATTGGATTTATCGTTTTATCCAAAAAAGTATATCATACTCACGCACACCTATAAAGAATTTTAGGATTTAAGAAAACCTTCCGACGATTGTGCAAACACGTGAAGTTTTTCCTAAATAATCCTTTTTCTATTTTTAGGATAGTTTAGGAAAATGTTTCCACGAATGGAAAACCCGCGTATTTTTAACAGCCCCAACAATGTTGTAGATGTCCATATTTGACATCCACCAAAATGTAATTTTTACAAATCATATAATTAATGAGTATTAACAGTGTTATGTGTCAAGGAATCTACGGACGAAGAAATTATGTAGAAGCATAAACTCATAAAATCCTTCTAGGTATTCTTGATATTGGTGGTAATTCGAAACCAACAATAACATAATTTTGTGTGCATGATTAGGCTAAGAAGCATTAAATTTTTGGTAGGTTCACATGTGTACGCTACTAGTGCCAACCTGATTCAAATGCTAACAGCTAAAGGCTTATTCACAATGACGGTCTTGTGAAGCTCGGCATTTTTTTAAGTAATATTCTAAGAAAGTGCATATCTCTAAATCCTCACCGATCGGCAAACTTGACGCTATCGCGATTGAATACTTATAATTGTTACGTATAGATGCCTGGCTGATATTACTTTAGCTCTTAAGGAATACTACTCTAACATCAGTAGTATGAACACGGACGTATGTGAAGCTGGCCCGAAAACCATCCCGAAAAACGCCTTTAAAATTTAGGTGTGTTTCTCCGCTAAACCCATTAAAAGACTTTTCAGCCCGAAAAATTTAAAAAAATATGGAGAAAATCAAATTCCATCCCGAGAAAATAAAACAAGCTCACGCGCACACAACAAATTTTAAGTATAAAATTACCTTACAGTGGGGATAAGGGACCTCCCCAGCTGATTTAATATTCGCTTCTGTTAGATTAGGTATCGGAATTATGCTCATATGTCGATGAAAATTTCTCCGCTCACAGAGATTGGCAGATGTAACGGTATATGCCTAATTAATGCACTGACCATCAGCATTAAGCATACAAATGCTCATTACCTTACAGTGGGGATAAGCAACCTCCCCAGCTGATTTAATATTCGCTTCTGTTAGATTAGGTATCGGAATTATGCTCATATGTTGATGAAAATTTCTCCGCTCACAGAGATTGGCAGATGTAACGGTATATGCCTAATTAATGCACTGACCATCAGCATTAAGCATACAAATGCTCATTACCTTACAGTGGGGATAAGTAACCTCCCCAGCTGATTTAATATTCGCTTCTGTTAGATTAGGTATCGGAATAGGAAACGTTCATAATGTTGCAAAAGGCCTTCGGTGATAATTGTATGTCGCGAGCAAGTGTTTTTGATTGGTACAAATTGTTCAAAAAGGGCCGAGAACGTGTTGACGACGAACCACGTCTAGGTCGACCATCAACGTCAACTGATGATCAACACGTTAATAAAATCAAGGAATTGGTGCTCGAGAATCGACGATTAACAGTCAGAGACTGGCGCATCGTTGAAATATCGGAAGAAAAGTGAAAGCACGTTTGGTTCCAAAATCACTCAATTTTTTGGAAAAACAGCGTCGCGTTGACGTCTGTGAAACAATGCTTTCCGACTACCAGGATGTCATGAAACGTATTACAACTGGCGATGAGTATATTTTACTTTGGTTTTTGCAATTGTAATGGTGTTATTGTGATTGTTCTGTATATTGGTATATTTCAGCACTCTCGAATTAAATTCACAAATCGTAGGAAATTCTTCCATTTAGCTTCACTATCTGTGTGACAAACGAAAATGATAATCGACACTTACTTATACACAATCAACTTCCCAACCACCCCATACTTTCTTTCCTTTAACGCTGGATCGCGGATAAATTTGGCATAAGGCAAAAATTCAAACTTAGATCTATGCTTACGACCCGGAAACAGACGATCAATCGGCCGAATATCGTGCCAAAGGTGAGCCGAAGACGAAAAAACCACGTTAAAGCAAGTCAAAAATCAAGGTGATGTTGACAGTTTTCTTCGATTATCGAGGTGTGGTGCATTCCGAATTCCTTCCGACCGGCCAAACTGTCAACAAGGAATAGTATTTGAGTGTTATGCGTCGTTTGCGCGAAGCTATTCGTAAAAAGAGGTCGGAATTATGGGTCGACAACTCTTGGTTTTTGCACCACGATAATGCACCTTCTCATAATGCATTGGTTTTACGTGATGTTAACGCCAAAAATTCCACCCATATCGTTCCGCAACTGAGAATTTTACAGCGACATATGAGCATAATTCCGATACCTAATCTAACAGAAGCGAATAATAAATCAGCTGGGGAGGTCCCTTTATCCCCACTGTAAGGTAATTTTATACTTAAAATTTGTTGTGTGTGCGTGAGCTTGTTTTATTTTCTCGGGATGGAATTTGATTTTCTTCATATTTTTTTTATTTTTCGGGCTGAAAAGTCTTTTAATGGATTTAATGGATTTAGCGGAGAAACACACCTAAATTTTAAAGGCGTTTTTCGGGATGGTTTTCGGGCCAGCTTCACATACGTTGAACACGGTAGTAACTTCAGCTAAATTTATTAATTATTATTCATTAACCTGTCATGGGTACATATGTTTGGTATCGCGTTACCAAAGCAAAAAATAATAGCAAATAATTATAATAATCTTCCAGCTGAAAATACCTGAAACCAGTAAAGTCATGACAATTCATGCTCAAGGTAGCTCAAGGATTTACCAAATGTGATTTGTATAAGAATCAATTCTTAACCACTTGAGCTGTTCGTTAGTGTACTTGTGGACACCATGTTTGGTTATAATTTGAAACAAATAAACACCATTGTTAATAATCAAGAAGGTTGAAATTTGTCTGTATCGAAATTTATTTTAAAAATTTTCAGCCTTTTATAGACAAAATATTATTTAGAATGACATTCACAATGTTTACGATTTGTTAATCATTGGAAACAAAGAGGCCGTACTCACAAAATATGTACAACAAAATTCACTCCTGTCTCTAAAAAACCGAGAAAAACTTTAAACAAATTGTTAATAATCGTGATTTTTATGTTATCATCAACAACGAACTTGGCACTTTTAAAATTTCTGCGTCAGTGTCACCTTTTACCATAAATAATATCAATCATAAATCTTTAGATATTGTGTTTGACTTAAATAATTTTATGGCGAGTTCCGAACACCTTCAGCCAATCAAATACAATTTTAAAATGGAGGTGTGAATATGATGTGGCAAACACCCTACTTCCTTTTACCACGAATGTATACATACATAGATCTCGAATCCACCACACTTGATTTCAAAAACATAAAATAAAACCTACCAAACTTTTGGTAAAACTGTCTGGAATAATCAAAAACATTATCGCTGCTTAAATTTCAGAAAAGTAACAAGGTCAACCCTTGTTGGCTGAAAATGTAATGTTTAAATTTATTTAAATCTTTAAATGCTTTATCGGGTTTTATAAATGCTAAATTTTTCATCATCAATGCGAAATTTCCCATTGAAGGAGCAACTTCCGGTACACAGATTTCCATTAAATTTCGCAGGGTCCTCGCAATTAATAGAAAATGTTTTAGTATTAAGTTTGTTTCCTAATAGTCAAGCCGCATGAACTGTATAGAGATGCCAAATTTTGGGGGGATAATTTTTTTTATCAAAGCTCGTCATTTCCGGTAAAATTTATAAAATGATATGAATTTTATTTTGTTTAGAATTTTATTCACAATCTTTTTGCATCAACTCAATCGTTTTTCATACATAATATCCTATCCATAAGCTCCTACGAAACTTGCTTGTGGAATTAACGATTTGTGGCAAAAAACTGATTTTCACCAAAATTTCGGTCCCTGTACATACGAATTGATGCTTAATTTTGTTTTTAAAATTAAACTCACTTGGCTTTCCGGAGAGTACTCTGCGTGAACGGCGATGAAGGAAGCTGAAGTACTTGGTGTGCATACTAAATGTCTGTAGCCTCTCTGTAGCCCAGACGGATTGACTGATTAGAATAAAACTTCATGCACTTCACACTTCATGCACTTTCACAACTTCACGCTTTTTCCATAAATTGGGAGATCCCAATGATTTTTGGCCGAAATCCGTCTAATTTTTAAGAGGCAGCCTTCATAGAAGCTTTCTCGTTTTAGGCAAATACTTTGAAAAAAGTATAATTTACAAGAAAAATGTTTAGAAACTAAACGATTCTAAATTAATTGTGTAACAATACCCAGACCAGTTTTTCAAAATTTAAGCGGAAATGACGATTTTTGACAAAAAAACTGTCGTTTAACAAAAATTCTACACCTGTACATCCTAGACGAACTGATTTATTTGGCTGAAAGTTCATATTTAAGCTTTTTCATAAATTGGGAGGTCCATGTAATGCGTCAATAAGAGCCTTTTCAATTTTTGCAATTATAAAAAATGAAAAACCATTAAAAGATTTAAATAAATTTAAAGATTAAATTTTCAATCATTACGGGTTGATCTTGTCCGTTGTGTCACATTTAAGCAGCGATAATGTTGTTTGATTTTTCAAGATGGTTTTACCTAAAGCCCGGTAACTTTAAGTTGTCGCTTTCGAAATCAAGTTTGGTGTATTCGAGGCTTTTATGTAAATTCGCGATAAAAGAAAGTCGGGTGTTGGCCACAACATATTCATCCCTCCATTTTCACTTTGTTAGTAATTACGAATTTTTTTGGCAGATTTACCATTCGCTATACCGCCGAAGTCAATAAAAGTACTGTTTAAAAAATCTCTGGGTGTGCGTATGTGTATGTGTGTGCAGACTAAATGTCCTCGCTATAGCCCAGATAGTTTATCTGATCGAGGTGAAATTTCATACAATATAATTTTCATAAATTGGAAGGTCCTGATTGATTTATAGCTGAAATCGGCCCATCGAAGGTAGCAGCTTCCATAGTAGTTTTTTCGTTTGTTTGCAAATATTTTGAAAATATCATTTACAAGAAAAATTATTAAAAACTAAAAGTTTTAAATTAATTTTGCAACCATACCGTTATAGATCAGTTTTTTAAAATTTAAGCGGAAATGACGGTTTTTCACAGAAAAATGTTTTTCAACAAAAGTTCGACTTCCGTACATCCCAGATAGATTGGTTGATCTGATCGGGTTGAAACTTCATACCTAAGCTTTTTTTCTCAAATTGAGAGATTCCAGTAAATTTGGGCCGAAATCGGTCCACCGGAAGTGATAGTTTCCATAGGAGGTTTTTCGTTTTTCCACCGAAAATGACAGCTTCGGAGAAAACGGTTATGAACTAACAAATTCTAAATTAATTTTGCAACTAAACCGTTTTAACCGAGTTTTAGTAAAAAAAATTGATCCCTATACACCCCATACGGATTTATTGATCAGGATGAAACTTCATACCTAAGCCTTTTCCGTAAATTGGGAGATCCCAGTTGTTTTGCTCGTGTTCGGTCCTCGGTTTTGAAGAATATATTAATTAAGAGAAGCTCGGCTGTGAACTAAAATATTCCAAATCAGTTTTCCAAAACTGATAATCATTGGAGTGACTGATTGGAGTGAAACTTCATACCTAAGCTTTTTTCATCAACCTGGCGATCTCAGTGATTTTTTTTGAAATGGGTCCACCGGAAGTGACAGCTTCCTTAGAGGCCTTCTCTTTTTTGCAAATATTTTGAAAATATCTCCATTATGAGAAA
This sequence comes from Nephrotoma guestfalica, assembly GCA_963691935.1. Lineage (NCBI taxonomy): Eukaryota > Metazoa > Arthropoda > Insecta > Diptera > Tipulidae > Nephrotoma > Nephrotoma guestfalica. The sequence continues at coordinate 216,898,261 of OY829914.1, forward strand.
ATCGACTATGGACTAAATGATCGTAAATTAAATATACAAATATACTAGTCCAGATCAGTTTTCCAAAATTTACGGGGAAATGACGTTTTTTGTGAGAAACCTGTTTTTTAGTAGACATTTTGTGCGTGTACAGCCCATACGGATAGATCGATAGGAATGAAATTTATACTTAAGCTTTTTCCATAAACCGGGCGATCTCAGTGATTTTGACCGAGAAGTGATTTGTCCACCGGAAGTGATAGTTCGTTTTTCGCAAATATTTTGAAAAGTTTATAGCATTTATGAGAAACCGGTTAAACAATAAATAGCTTGAAAATTAATTTTCAAATAAAATTAGTTTAGATCATTTTTAAATTTTGATTGGAAATGTCGAGTTTAGAGAGAAAAACTTTATTTCACCAAAATTAGGCATCTGCTAATTCCAGGCGGATTGATTATTCAGAATAAAACACGTCTCTTAAGCTAGCAGAACACAACAGAACATTACAAGATAGTATAAATAATTATAGGCTAATAATAGCTAAATGCTCTATTAAAAAATTTTGGGCTCCACCCCTTCCAACTAAAACGATGGGTTCTGCTAGCTTTAAACAAAGTTAGCAAAACCCATACCAAAAATTGATTTAAAAACAATTGGAAAATTAAAGGTTAAATTTAGGCTAATTAAATGCCCTATCTAAATTTTTTTATTCTGCTCATTCTAGAAAAGTCATAAGGCTAGCAGAACGTATATCGAAAATTGGACCAAAAACGAAATTAAAACCAAAAAGAAGATCAATTGATGTACAAATAATTTTAGGCTCATTATGACCTAATCAAATACTCCATTTAAAAATGTTGGGCTCTACTCGTTCTTGACCACACTTCAGGTCATCTAATCTAAAGCTATAGCAGAACCCAAATCGAAGATCGGACCAAAATCGAAATTAGAATCAAAACCAAGATCAACTGACATATAAATAATTTTCGGTCCGATTTTCGATTTGGGTTCTGCTTAGGTTAGATGACCTGAAGTTTGGTCAAGAACTTTTAATGGGGTGTTTGATTAGGCCACAATGAGCCTAAAATTTATTGTTTGTCAATTGTTCATGTTTTGCGATCTAATTTCGTTGTTGGTCCGACTTTCGAGTTGGGTTCTGCTAGCTTTAGATTAGATGACCTGAAGTTTGGTTCAAGAACGGTTGGAGCCTAACATTTTTAATGGGGTATTTGATTAGGTCTATTGATGACTATTGATCTTCTTTTGCTTTCTGCTAGCTCTGAAGTGATAAAGCCTTATGCTTCTTCTAGAATGAGCAGAATAAAAAAATTTAAATAGGGCATTTAATTAGCCTAAAATTAACCTTTAATTTTCCACTTGTTTTTAAATCATTTTTTGATATGGATTCTGCTAACTTTTTTTAAAGCCAGCAGAACCCATCGTTTTAGTTGGAAGGGGTAGAGCCCAAAATTTTTTAGTAGAGCATTTAGCTATTATTAACCTATAATTATTCATACTATCTTGTAATGTTCTGCTAGCTTAAGGGACGTAAATAAAACTTCATACTTAAACGTTTTCTGTTAGTTGGGGGAGATCTTTATGAAATTTTGTAGAAATTTGTATACTGGAAATAGCATCTTCCATGGGAACATTTTCAATTTTTGCAATGATGTTGAAAAGTTTATCATGTACAAAAAACGACAAGGAATTAAACGATTCTTATAAATTTAAAGATTAAATTATCTACATGAGTGGGTTTTCTTTTTCACTTCCAAGAAGAAGGAATATTCTTGCACAAGTTTAATTTTTCACTTTATGTTCATTCGTGCAGGTAAAAGCAATTCGGGTGTTTTCCACAGCATATCCACCCCTTTATTTTTTTAAATCATGATTGGAAATAATCGCGATAATTTTTGTGCAAGTTCACGGTTTTAGTGTTCGTTGACAATGCAATATTCCGTCATACATTTCGAATCGTTTGCAACAGCACCCATTTAAATATACGTAATTTCAAAAATGTGATATATAACATCCAATATTTAATTTAGCTATTTGCGCCAGATACGGTTCACTCCTAATTAGTAGACAGAAGTAAAATATTTTGGATGGAACCATTTTCTTATTTTTCAAAACATTAAGATTTACATATGTGCTTGTAATAAAATAATTAGCAAGTTTTTTTTGTGGCTTAATACTAACACGATTAGTTTTATAACATACATTTTTTTGTTCGTAGCAGTTACAAAACGTTGTCATTACGTTGCCATGTAGCACGAGTGTGTGCACAGTCGTTAAACAATTTCAGTTAATTTTACAATAATCGTATAATAATTTGCTATGGCATTTATTTTCGTGTTCCGATGTCTTGTGATCAGTGTTTTATACATTTTTGGCATTGGTACTCGTACGTTATGGTGTTCGAGTATAATATACTCGTATCTACATACAAAGGTACATTTTATATTTATTTAATTTATTGCAGTACGAGTACTTCAAAAATTATCGGGTTTACGTGTGGTTGCGGTCATTTAGCCGTGTACATTTTTATAGGCCTATATATACATTTTATTTAATTTCGCACGATTCCATAAAGTTCAAGACGCAATCAATCGATTTTATTGCACACAATTTTATATTGTGGATTGCCCGCTAAAGTTTGATTGGACGACGCCAATATATCGTTCGCTTAAAGATGAGTGTACATAAATGTAAAAAAACATTTTAAATGGAAAATTTAAATTTTATCATACGCAGCGTACATCTCTTGAAATTTTATTGAATCCTCTTAAGAAATAACATAAAATTTAATGTCGACACGTAATTATTTGATCTCTTGGCTCTATCTGTAATTTGAAAAGGCACCGAAATGAAAACGAAAAATTTGTCACATTCATCACGTTTTTGAACATTCGCATAGTGAAAATTACTTTATTTAATAACTTTACATCAATAAAAAGGTGGAAGTATAAATGTTGGATTCTAAATTGAGAGTGAGTCATAGTTGGTGGATAATACGTGTTTTTCACAACAAGACTTTAATTTTTATTTTATTAACTTAAAATCAATTTGATTTCTTTTACCGATTTCTACGACGGCAGTTTATGAATTAAGAACTCGAATACAGTGCTGTATTTTAAAAATTTCTGCTATCGTCTTACCGTATACTCTTTTATGCTTCACCTCTCCAAAAAGTATTACGGTAAAAGCCATAATAGGGTTATTAAAGTTACAAAAATTATAATTAAAGTTCAACAATTTAAATTCAACAAATAATGATACGGGCAATGATGACCTATAATTTTTCCATTACCTAAAATTAAACTATGCACATACAGGTTTATTTATCTATTTACAACTATTTGAAAATAACCAATTAATACTCGAATTGTTGTTGAAAGGTAATTAAATTATATCTAAATACGAAAAACACTATGGAAAACAATTTCCAAAAATATATAATCCGATTTCCAAAAATTTTAAAATTGATCGCGTACGAATTAAAATCATTAAAATAAACAATTTTAATTAGATAACAAAATAGATACATAACCTGCTCTACATATCCTATTACACCTATTTGTTTCAACATACGTGTATAACTATTAGTTACTGTGAGTATATGGGGTAAACTACCCAGTCTTGAGCCTCCTTAACAACAATTTTTACTTTTATTGGATTGTAAACTTTAGTTTCTTAATTTTTTCAAAATCTGTTTACAGCAATCAAGAATTGTTAGGAAAATGACTTTATTAGTTTTCATTCCAGTGTTATAGTTTGGCAAGCGTGCACAAACAATTTTGACAGCTCGGTGCAAAATTCCTTTTTCATTTGATAAATAGTCAATATAAGTGGTTTTGGGTTTTAATTAAGTTAAAATAGTTTTATAGTGGCGTAAGAACAATTTTATAATATTAAAAAGGTGGTGGACGCATATATATAGTGTTTAAGTGGATTATTGTTTGGTGGCAACAACAACAAGTTTTTCTTTATATTTAAGCGGCGTGAGTTTAGACATCAAGTAAAGTCAGTTGTGGGCAAAAGAAGGGCATCGGCCCAAAAAAGTGATGATGTTTGAAATCCCAAATAGATTCGCACCGTTGAGGATGTTGGGAAATAATACCCAACCCAAAGAGATTAGGGTTCGATGGCGGTGCAGATATAATGGATGGAGTGAATGAAAAATATCTAATAATTAAGCACGAGCAGGAGGGACAAATACTGTCAAATTTTTCACCTTTTGGAATACAAAAAGCGCTGGATATGATAACCAAAGGTATCATTAAAACGCAACGCTCGAGAGCTGGAGAACTGCTGGTTAGCTGAAGGCCACATCTCTGGGGAAATTGGCCAAAATAAAAAGTGACGGAACACCCCATATGCCGAACTGTTTATCCAAAGGTATCATTTTCTGCCACGACCTAAAAAGTTTAACTGAGGAAGAAATCAAAGAAGGGCTTAAGGACCAAGGCGTCATAGAGGTATATAAAATAAAGAAATGGGTGGAAAACAAATTAACGGATACAGCAGCAATTATCCTGACTTTTAATTCACCAGTATTACCGGAATATGTGAGGGCAGGCTTTATACAACTAGGCATTCGATTGTACATTCCAAATTCGTTGAACTGCACCGAATGCCACAAATTTGATCACACCAAAAAGAGATGCACAAATGATCCTAAGTGATACAAATGTAGTGAAGTAACACCACACAACCAGCCGTGCACTACACTAAAATGCATAAATTGTGGAGAGGCACACACCAGCAACAGTAAGGAATGTCGAGTATATAAACGAGAAGTAGAAATAGTGAAAATTAAAACTGTAGATAGATTAACATTACCGGAGGCGAAAGCCAAATATTTTCGATTATTTGCAAACACCACACCAACTAACCAGACAACATATGCAGATACACTAAAACAGCTTTTAACCCACCAAACACACCACAAAAGCCGCAAAACAAAGAAAACCAACTAGTACAGACAAAACCACAATCATATCCAAGAACTATTTCTACTTCAAGGCAACAACAGACACAATTAAACCAACCACAACAAAAACAACAACAAAAAGATCAAGTACGACAACAACAAAATCAACAATAGCTGCAACAACCAAAACAAATACTAGAAACGAACAAACTACAACAAATACAGCAAGTACAACAACAACAAGAAAGATTACAACAAGAACGATTACTAGAACAACCGCAATCAAAACAACAAACAACTTGTAATACAGCAATGGACATAGAGATAATCAAAAAAAATTAAGCATGGCTAGCAATGAGACATTCTAATTTAACTAATGTTGGCCAGATAAATATTCGCAGTATATATGCCAATGGCGATATGTTGCGGAATTATCTGGCCAATAACGATGTGAATGTGATGGTTTTGTGTGAAACTTGGGAGGGTGATGGTAATAAGTTTCGGGTGAAAGGATACAATTATCTGTCCAGCCGAGGACTGATGGCTTCGGTGGGGTGGCGATATTGACACGTACCAATATCAGCCTGGTCCTTTGTGGCATACCGCGTTTCGATCACATTGAAGTCATCGCAGCCAAAACTCAGAATCTGGACAGAAACTTGTAATTTGTTAGTATCTATGCAACTCCAGTGTTGTCTACGTCTGACAGAGAGAGACAGAAGCCAACGAGATTTTCAAATTTTGTTTGAATGGGTGGAAGGTAAAAGTGACGTGATTCTAGCGGGTGATATGAATGCGCATTCGAGGTGCCTGATTCGAGGTGCATGACCCGCCTCATTCTGGTTTCCGATCTCGTAGTCCTGAATGATGGTGGGTCGACTAGAATGGCGAGAGTGGGGTCGACAGCCAGCGCGATAGACTTAACTTTAATATCTAGCGGGCTGGCGGGCCAAGTCACTTGGAATGTCACAGATGAGAATTTGGGTAGTGATCATTATTTGATCAGGATATGCTTAGGTGGTATAAATGTTGACATAGACCGTAAGGTCATTATGAATGGTAAGAAATGGGTCGAATGTATGAATGAGACTCTCATAATGAAAGAAGTAAATGAGGTTAACCAACTTGAGGATGAAATAGAGAGAGCGAATGAAATGTGTACTATAAATGTCAGAGGGAATGAATACAAGGTGAACGATTGGTGGAACAATGAAATCCAGTATTGGTATGAAAGGAAACGAATAGCATTGAGAGAGTTCAATAGGTGTATATGTCATGAATTCAGAATAAATTATGGAAGGATGAATGCAAGATTGAAAAAGGCTATCCGTAGAGCGAAAAGGAAAAGTTGGCGGGACTCTGTGTCCAAAATGACACATAGAATCACAACTAAGGATGTATGGGATAAATTTAATAGAGGGAGAGGATATAGAGCGCAAGGCAGAAATGCAGTGTTAGATGACAGAGAGAATGGAGGTGTGTTTTTACAAACGATTACGGACGTACGTAGCAATTTGAGCGATAGATATGAAGATTTGTTACCTGATAATGAAAATGAATTTATGAACTATATGTGTAAGGAGTTTGAATGGGTAGAGTTCGGAGGGGTTTTAGAAATATCCAAATCTACCACCCCCGGAACTAACTGAGTGAATTATAAAATGATTGGTAGATTAGAATTCGAAGCCATGCGGCCTTGTTTGAAATTCTCAATCAAGTATGGATGAGTATTCAGATACCGGAAAAATGGAAGGAAAGCAGAGTGGTACCCATTCCTAAAAGGGATCGGGATAGAAATCTGGCAACAAATTACAGGGGAATATGTATGTTGAATGTATTTGTTAAAATAAATTTGTGAATGAGGGAAATTTGTAGCCGGAAACCACCTTTGGGTCCCGTCAAAACCACTCTGCTAATGAATGTGTAGAAAAGTTTGTGTGTTTAGTACAAAAGGAAAATAAGTATGTTGTGGCGGTATTTTTGGATATAGAAAGGGCATACGATTACGTGGTTCCAGGGAAGATTATGGTCCTTATGGACTTGGGGTTTCCTTGAAAAATTTGCAAATGGGTGTATGAGTTCATGAATGAGAAAAAGTTAATTTTATGTGGTAGACGGTATAGGTCGGAAGGAGCTTTGACTATCGGCCTCCCCCAAGGCATTAAAATCTCACCGACTCTCTTCGACCTGTACACGAGCACGATACATAAATGTAACTCCTCGGGCAAAGTTATTTTGAAATTTGCAGATGACTTTGTCCTAATGAGCAAGGGGAGGACCATCGAGGGGGCATTGAGTCGGGCTCAAGAATGTGTGAATCACGTAACCGAATGTTTGAGTGAATTGAATTTGAAGGTAAATTCGAGTAAATGTTGTACTATTGCTTTTAGAATGAATCGGATGGTTGATGTGCGAATATATAATGAGAGAATTGAGTGTGTGAAATTGACTAGGTATTTGGGAATCTGGATTGACAGAAGAATGAGTTTCAAAGTGTATATGGAAAAATTGGCCGATAATTGTAAGAGTATATTAAACGTGATTAAAAGGGTGAGCAAACCGAAATGGGGAGCTCATCCGGGGGTGACTGATATGTTACGAATGGTGCTAGTGTCAACTAAAATTGCGTATGGAATGAGTATATATGATGATGAGTCCAAGGTTGGGTTTAAAAAGTTGATGCTTGTGGAGAATGCGTGTGCTAGAGTGGTATTGGGAGCGATCAATTCGACACCAATGCACACTCTGTGGTCCGAATTAGGTGATTCGCCTCTTAATTATAAGATGGAATGGATCACACGAGAGACTGTGCGAATGGTAACTAAGGACAATAAATTGGTGAATGAAATGAAAGAGAGATTGCGGGACGGTGTACAAAAAGAGAACAAGATCACTGGTAATCTTGGAAAATATTAACTAACATATTCTTCAAGATTCGTCCGGAAAATCCAAAAGTCCCCCCGAGCAATATAGTGCGGTTGAAGTTTGGTGACACAACAAGAGCAATGATGAATGAGTTATCGGTTAAGGGTGAATTTTGCAAAATGCGAATGAATTATGTTGCACATGTGGAAGTATATACAGATGTAGGTGTAAATGATGATCGAGTAGGTGTCGGAATTTTTATTCCTTCAATGAGGAAAGAGAAAATGGTAAGAGTGAACGACAGTATCTGTATAATGAATGCAGAATTGATAGGGATTATGCAAGGGATCAAGTTGGCAATGACAGAAGGGAGAAGGAGAATAGTGTTATTCTCTGACTCCCGGAGTGGGTTGGCATTAATTAGTAAAGGTGGGGGAACTCATGGCAATGTGTATGTGGAAATGCCGTAGAACTATCTTCAATCTTGTGGGAGGGAGGTCATCCTTCAATGGATACCTTCACACCTACAGATTGAAGGTAATGAAAGAGCTGATATGCTTGCGAAACGGGGTTGTTTGATTGAGAATGTAAATGAATATGAATTCATGGATGCCAGAGACATACTTCGCATGTTTCAGGTGAATCTGTGGAGAAAATGGGCGAGAGAGTTTGTTGAAAAATGTCAGGTGAAAGGTAAGAACTACTTTGAGTTGATTACTTCTCCTTTGAGGCAACCGTTCTTTAAGGTGCTCAAAGGAGGTACTAGAATGTTAAGAACTATAGAACGAGTGAGATTGAATCATGTAAATTGAAAAGAATGTTTGAAGAAACGCAATTTGGTTGTGTGTCAATTATGTGAAAGATGTTTAGTTGTGGAGGGCATCGAACATTTGATTATGAAATGTTCTGTGTTTAACCAGAGCACACAAATGTTCGATGTTCTATTGAGTGCAAGAAGTTTGACTGAATTATTACTAATGGGAATGAACGTATATAAGAATGTGTATGAATTTATTAAAACAAATCAGATAGAAGTGTGAAAGGGGGATCGATGTGTGCTATAGGTGTATGAAAAGAAATTGAAATTTAATTATTATTATTATGGCACAAAATGTAAAAAATTAAAAATTTTAAATTTTTAAACTGGGCCATATGGCACCAAATTTTTGGAGCTAGTGCCAAATAATAAAAAAAAAGACTTTATTAGTTATTTATAAAATTTTTAAAATATTTCATAAAACCCAATTTAACAAAATAATGTCCATTTTCAAGTTATCCAAGTTTCCTAATTTATCCAGGACTGCGCCACATTTAATCCACTGATGAGCCCCCTCTAATTTAACATAATTCATCTCAGTAATTTGTTAGATTTATAATAAATTTATTACTTTATTTCATTACACTACAACGCAAACAAAACACAGCCATTTTCTGACTTAAAATATAATTAAAAAATAAATTGCACATAAAAAGTTGGATCTCATATGAACCATAAAGAACCGATTACTAAATACATCCTTGAACGGATAAATAATATGTACTAAAATGACATTTGTTACATTTGAGATAATTAAAATCAGTGCAGAACGTTGAGGCACACTTCACGCGGTACGCCTTGTAGCATATAAAACAAGCATCCCGTTTTCGGTTATCGAAATATTCGCAGCACATGCATAGCAAAGCCCAGTGGTTATTTGTTCATAAACAGGATTTTGAAAGTTTTCATCAGGACTTCGAAAATCTGTGATGAGGTTACGCGCTGGTGAGGTTCTTTCAATATATTGAAACACTCTTTTGGCGACTTTTCCAACGTCTTATCGATGATAATATCTAAAAGAAATAATCAGTTTTAATTTAAATTAGACACACAAAATCCAGCGTATTTTAGATCTTATAAAAAAATTTAATTTTAGTATGTCTAATGTGTGACATCTACCTACTTGATTTAATTAGGCCTATGCGCGCTGAATTCGCCCAATGCTTAGCATATTTAATAAACCTACCTTGAATCTTGGGATTAGTTCGATTTTTTTTAATTAGAATTTTATCACTGATAATTTTTGGATTTGGTTTGGCAACTGGCCGGTTCTTCGGTACGGTTAACTTTTGTTAATCGATTCGATCGCAATTTTCTCATCAATTTTAGTTTTGATGGCATTCTGGAACGGGGTTGATGTTATTATATAACTTTGACGTTGAATATTTCTCATTCCTTTTCGAGCTGGTGTCTTAATAACTTTTAAAATGCTTTGTGTTTTCGATTGCAACTATCGGAATATCATCCTGGTCAAATACTTGTGTCTCAGTGTGGTTTATCTAAAGAAAAACAGTACAACAAAATTTTCAATTTCTTCGGTTTGGAAAATTATAATTTCTTGTCCAGAGTGTGTATCCAGAGTGTGTACCCAGAGCTCTGATCAATTTCGTCTAGTTGTTTAATTCTTTCAAATCCAACAATTTCAATAAATTGCTTAAGGTTAATGTTGCTCGTATTCCCATCAATTATGTCGATTTCGGTTCTTTCAGATTTCGTTGAAATTCGTGTTGTTTGCAAGGCACTTAGAATAATTAATAGAATTTGGGTTGAAGGGAGAAACCCCACAAGTGCGAAATCCATTAATTATTGTGTTACGTTTGACATATTTATCAATAACATTTTTCAACATCGGTGCGAGATATTGCTTGAAGAGCTGTTCGTCCAGGTTGGTGCTTCTTTACACCTGAAGTTCTTTTATCCAGCCTAATTTCTAAGGTCTAAATATTGCCACATCCGCAGGTTGAAGAATCCGTGTTGAGTTAGGGTATAGACATATCAATATAATCTTAAGAGTCTCGCATAATTTAGAAAGTGCGTAGGTTAGATGTGTCTTATGACCATCAGAAAAAAACACTACTGGGAAGGTTATACTTTTAGCTGCAAGCGCAGGATAAAAAACTTCTTTAATATAAAATAAGAACGCGTCCAAAGTCATCCACCCAGAATCCGTTTTTGTGTAAATTTTACCCTCCGGAATTGAATCAATTACATCCTTCGCTATTCTTTTATAGTGAAACACTATCATCGGAGGAATCACAATGGCATCATCAGAGAAACGTCTCGAATACGTTGTTTGCTTCCTTACATGCCAAAACTAGGAGGAACAGTTTTCCAAAACTAGGGCAAAGCAGAAATTCAGACTCGTCACCATTAAAAATTCTGGATGGATCTTTAACAACGTCATTTACATTTTTTGAATCAAAATAATCTTCAATTTGTTGAAACCAGCCTCTAACCGCATGCACCAGAATTAGTTACCGCCTCGGGTGTCCTTATGGATAACTCTGGATGCCTTTTTGAAAACGAGTTATACTATTTGTTACCGGGCAGATTATCAACAAACATGTTCTTTCTGATATTGGCATCTAAGAATTCTTTCACTATTCCACTGTTGTATTCCGTGTTTTCTTCACGAAGAAGTGAAGTCCCACTTCTTTTATTTTCAAGTGCGTTTTCGATGTCTTCCACATTATAATTACTTTTGGAAGGCATTATTACGATTAGTCAAATTGATCCTAAAACAAACTTATAATAAAAATAACTTCTAATGAGCTATGGGGACTGTCATCGAAATTGGCAACGAGAAAAGTACATTCGACTCATAACTAGAACAAGTGTTTTTTATGATCTAATTATGAGTCCACCTTAGCTCAAAATGGATCCTTTCCGTTATCGTAAACAATATAATGAGCCCCTAATTGATTAGACTAAAAATTAAATATTTTTGCAAAAATAATTGAGATTTATATTACCCAAATGTTACTCATTACTACAAATTATAATAGTTCAAATAAAATAAATTAACTTACCTTTAACTTACCATTTACTTAACAAAATTCACCTTTTCACAGTTAACACGCGATCGGTATATTCAACAATAAATCACAATTCCAACTGAACATAAAACACAAGGAGAACACCAACAATAAAAAAACAGTAATTAGGGAATTTCCCTCCAAAGTCATATTTGTTAACAAAATAACTCGTTAGCTTTTTTCAAATAGATTTCATGGGGGCTCATTACTAGCGCATGGCTCAAGACTGGGTAGTTTATCCTGTATACTCTGGAATCTGATTTTACGCATGACAATTCTTTCAAGGTACTAATAATGACTGCAATATTAAAGGCCATCATATGGCATTCACTAAATCAACCTCCAAAGATTTAATCACTGTGCCATTTAGTCGGTCTTTAAATTATTGATGAAAGCGAATGCAATTTTTACAGTCGCTGACTCTATGCCATTTTCTCCATCTTATTTTCAGTATGCTTGTGCAGCATTTTGATTTTGCAATACGTATCTATCCTAGCCTGTAACATCGTACCTCAATAAAATTTATTATTTTCAATTTCAGTGCAAAAGACAACGTGGAACTGTGAATCTAAGACAATAGTCGCATCCTCCATAACATATGAAAGTGTGGTGCAAATAGCGATATACCAAATTTAAGCACCATTTCCTGGCGGATCAAATTTTTAACATAATTTTCAAAAATAAGGCTAAGTTTCCGAATCCAGTACAAACATGTTGTTTTTTCTCTATCGCTTCTAGACCGTTTACTGGAACTGGAGGAAATAGCCATTTAATCACCGATCATATTGCATCGCCTGAAAAGTTCCCGGTCTGACACATAGATGGTGCCACAAATTTAAAAGCCATATGATTTTTAAATTCCGCCAACCTTCAAACAATATGTGTCAAAATTACATTACATTCCGCTAATGGTCGCTTACAAGTTACAGTTGTTTTAGTTTTTTTCTCTTTATTAATTACAACTGAGACTGTGCTCATCTAGCAATTTATTTTTCGAATTTTTACATATTTTACATTTCTTAAACAATTCTGATTTGTTGGGGTGAAACCCAATATTTAGTCCTAAAATTAATTAAACCTATTTAAAATACTAATTTTAATTTGGTATATTTACTAGATCAAGTGGCCTCGTACTTTGAAATCTTCTTTCAACGACAGGGCAATCTATCACAAGGCGAATATAGGGGTTTCCATGTTCCTGGAGCCTTATTTCGTGTTTGGCGGCATGCTTCTGAATTTCATCTTTGATGTATTCCATCTGTAAATCCCTGTGAAGGTTTTCATTTCTTGTGTACTACGGAGCATTTACGATGCTACGGAGAACCTTGATTTGAAACGTCTGTATCATTTTGGCGTTTGTTTGCTTAGTACATCCCCAGAGTTGAATACCGTAGGTCCATATCGGCTTCAGTATTTGCCGATATAGCAGCAGCTTGTTGTGTATTGTAAGCTCAGAGCCTCTACCTATGAGCCAATACATTTTAATATTAAGTTCTTTCTTTTTTCTTTATGACATGCTCTCTCCACTTGAGCTTGGTAACGAGTGTCATGCTAAGATATTTAGCTTTGTTTGCATATGGCACCGGTCGTGAGTTGATTTCTATCGGTAGATGGGAAGCCTTTTGATATGTAAAGTTAATATGCGTGGACTTCGTCTCATTAAGCTTAATTCTCAAGCGCGTAGTCCAGTTACAAACCGCATTGGTAATCTTCTGGAGTTTGCTCGTTGCATCAGCGACATCACTTCCAATGGCCATGATTGCTGTGTCATCTGCAAAAGTGGCTATGGTTCTTTCATCTGTTGTTGGAATATCCCTTGTATATAATAAATACAGGATTGGTCCTAAGACACTCCCCTGTGGGACACCGGCAGAGATTTTCTTTAGTTCGGAGTATTCATCCTGATAATTCACACGAAAATGTCTATTGGATAAATAAGATCTTAGTATGGCATATAATCGCCTCGGCAGATCTCTATGCAGCTTCAGTTCCAGTCCACTGTGTCAGATTTGATCGAATGCTTGGACAACGTTTAGAAATATGCTGGATCATACTTTTTACGTTCTAACGTTCTTTCAATAATGTTGGTGATTCTATGCACATGCTCAATTGTGGAGTGCTTTTCTCTGAATTCAAATTGATGTGGAGGAATTAAATGTAGGTCCTCAATTATTGGTTTAAATCTTTTTAGAAATAATTTTTCAAACAGTATTGACATAATTGGCAGCAATGAAATTGGCCTGTATGATTTTTTATCGTTAGGTGGTTTTGCTATCATGATTACTTCTGCTACTTTCTATTGCCACGGAACATATTTTAACCGAAACTATGCCTTGATTATGTGTAATAGCTTACGAAATCCTTTACCTGGTAGAGCCTTGATTATTTGGCAAGTAATCAAGTCATACCCTGGGGATTTTTAACATTTATGTGCTTTTTACTTCTTCTTTTAATTCTTTAACTGTGCGTTTATACTTGCGGAAGCGATTGAGGAAACAATTCTGCAGAATTGTACTTAATGTACTAAAACAACAACAAAGTTAGAAATATTTCAACTCGAGTGTAAAACTACTAGACGGCATAAAGCATTTCACGAAATTTGATTGGTTTAGAGTGCGGAAGCGAGCGCGTCAATTTTTATTTCCGCAAGTATAAACTCAGTTTGAGAGTTACTGGGTCATCTAGCTTGTGGATTAACATTTTAGTTTCATTCGCCTTTTGTCTTGGTAGTGGTTGGAAGGTATCCTCGAGATACTCCGCAAACAGATCAGCCTTCTCTTTAGCTCCTCTTGCCCAGGTTACATCCTCTCCTTAACATATCCTCCATAGGATATGTTAAGATTCTTCTTATTTTGTATAATGGGGGTACTTGCCACAGCAGCATAGTGAATTGTTTCATTGAGTTGTTCTAATTCATCTTCCAACCGGTGAGAATTTTTTATCGATATCTGAATATTGATTGTTTCCTCTTTGAATTACCATTTCACTGACTGTCATGATAATCGCAGCATGATCCGATACTAGAGAACTACTGCCTTCAATGTGAATGTAGTTCTGTGATATATACCTCTTGCTATATAAAAGTATAGTATGCCAGGTATCTTCGTTCCGTCGCTAGGCCAGGTTGTTGGGGAACCACCAGAGTAAAATTCACAAGCAATTCTTTACCTTTTGACGTCGTAATTCTGGATCCCCAATAGGTGTTTTTCGCATTAAAGTCACCTCCATTAATAAAATCACGTCCAAGCGATTTAAATAGTTTAAGGTAGTCCTCCCTTTTCAAGTTATGTCGGGGAGGACAATATATTGCAGAGACAGTAAGCTGTCTATGTTTAATTTGAACCATTACAGTAGTGCTTGCATTGTTTCTTCTTCGATATTTGATTCTAAATGGTGTTTTATATTTCCTTTTATTAGTAATGCCGGACCACCTCTTGCTCTTTCCGCTGGATGAATGGAGTGATATAAGTTATAACCCCGTATTTTAACAAACGAAGATTTAACTAGATGGCTTTCAGATATCAACAAATGTCGATTTTTTCTGAATTTAAAAATATTCCTATTTCTGGAATATGTTGCATAATGCCATTCGCATTCCAGATTGCTATTTAGAAAGTTGTGTTCTTACTTAACATTTTTTGTTGGATTGCGTTGAGGGAGTTGCATTTTCTTCAGTTGATCAAGTATCATGTTGTTCAAATTACTTTGGGCATCTAGTCGCTTTGTAATAGCTGCAATGCTGTTCATAATGTTTTCCATAATTTGGTTATTTTCAGAGCCCATATGTTCGGTTGAATCCAAACCTTTCGCTACTTGCGCAAATGAACTTCTTTGCCCTGTATTGCTTGGTTGTGGGTTTTGATCCATCTGATTTGATATTTGAACCCTTCGATTTTTGTGATTTTGCGGTTGATTTCTTGTTTTATCTTTTAATTTTTTTAGTTGTTTAGCAACCTCACAGCCTCGATAATTAGCCGGATGTTGGCCCTTACAATTTGTACACTTGGCTAGCACATATCTCACTATTGTACATGACTGGGTAAAATGATTACCTGAGCATTTTACACATCTTGGATCTCGGCAGCAATATCTTTGGGTGTGATTAAATGCCTGTGATGGGTGTGATTTCTTGCGTTGGGTATGCGTGTTGTGGTTCTCCTAATTGGTTCGATCTGCACCTTCATGTGAAGGATTAATTTTATTCCATAAATGTTTTGAACATTCTATTTGTTGTCAAATACCAGCATAAAAAGAGGGAGTCCCCTTTTACTGATGATTTGGATTCCTTCCTGGATTTCTGTTCTCTCTTTTTTAACAATATTCACAGCATTTGTATTTTAAGACCTTTATTTCGTATAAGTCTTCCGTTATTTCTTCGCTTGAGCAAATGTGATGCAAACCATGGCCCTCACTTTTATAGGTCGGGCCTGTTTGTTCTCGTAAGTGAACCACTGATACTTTTCAGCATTCAATCTCATAGATAAGGTTCTATAAGTATCTGAGTCCAGAGTATTAATTTTCCAAGCATCATTGTTTAGCGCTGTTACCTTATAGTCTTTGTCAGTAACCGATTTCATCAGTCACTGAATTTCTGGGTAACTGGTTACACCCACAATATTTATTGGTAGGAGTGACGTTTCTTTCGGTTGCACCAAATTTGGTGTAATGTTCTTGGTAGATTTACTACCTTTTTGTTGATTGGCTTTGGGTAGAGCATCGTTTGAATCTGGACTAGATTGTCCCCTACTCTTTTAGTTGCTCAGCTGTAGGTGACGAGTCAGCTTTTCTTTTCTTACTCTTCCTGGACTGTTTTTTCTTCTTTAGGATCCAGTCCGTCTCTCTTTGAGATTCATCTTCATCAGTGGAGTAGAAGAGTTTGTTTTGTTCAATGCTTCCTAAATCGCAATCTTTTTTTGAATCCCGATTCATTTTTAGGTTTTCATTATCTCGCTTTAGGTGGTTAATAGTTGTTTTACTAGGTCTAGGTCAATAATTGTTTTACTAGATTCGGCTATTTGCAAAGTAAAATTTCCGGTGGCATCACTTATTTCGTATAATGTTTGTCCAGTACATCCAGTTATAACGTTAGGAAAAGCATCGGCTTGGGCAGCTACCGAGTTGCTTCTATTTTTCTTTATCGGTGATCTTTGTAAATTTGAACTTCTCGGCTACGGAAATGATGTTCCCTGATAATTCAATAGATGGCCCTCCCCAGAATTTATAGGGCCAGTCTCCACAGATAGTGGATTTATCAATGTTGATATTGGTGTACCACCTGGGGTATTATTTCCTTTTATTAGTACTATTGCATAGTTTTCATTGACTAATTAGCTATTCCGCTTCACTACTACGAAGGAACTGGGTACCACAACCGTTCATTCTACAGAACATTGGCCAGAGTACGCCCGTATCCATTTATGAATACTTCGTGAATGCTGTCAATCCCGTACTACAGTTGTTTTAGTAACGCTACTTTTGTTGATTTCAAAAAAAAGAAAAGAAAATTTCGTGTGTTGATTAAAGATTGCTTTTTGATGGGAAAAACTACCATTCCAGCAAAGCAATGGTTTGATAAGTATTATCCGGACTCTGCACCAGGAAAATTAACCATCATTGTCTGGTTTGCTGAATTTAAACGTAGTCGCAGAACCACTGATGATGCACCAAGCTCTGGACGCCCAAATGACGCGGTGACTTCAGAAAACATAAAAAATCCCCGAAATTGTTTTGAAGGACCGTAAAGTGAAGTTGCGTGAAATAGCTGACATTGTAAAGATATCAATGGAAAGTGTTGATCATATTTTGCACGAACATTTGTCCACGAAAAAAATTTCTCTTTCACCAAGACAATGCAGCATGTCACAAGTCGATCGCAAGAAGTGATTGCCGAAACTTAAGCTTATTTTGAAGATAAAGATAAATCGTTCTGCAAAAAAATCAGCGAAATGTTAGAGAGGCTTTGTTAGACCGGGAACTTTTCAGGCGATGTGTTACATTATTTAACTCAACCAAACCAGACGCCTAGTTCAAGGCGCTCAATATTACGTTACCCAAAAGATTCGCTAGTTTGAGCAAATTATCAATCATATTCAGTAACAGTCGGTTCTGTAAACCATCATCACCAGAAATATTTGTACGAAGTAACACGAACATAAATAACGTACATAATTTCCCTTACCGCGCTTTACCTTCTTAACTGGCTTCGAGTGATGGGATATAATAACATGTTAATAAAGCATTGAGATTGTATAATCTAGAACATTACAATTTCTATCACACATCCAGTTAAACCGACTGTGCCAAAATAATAATTTGGCTTTGAAGAACATTCCGCTACTATTTCAGATTAGCTTCAGCTAAGCTAAAATTACGAGAAAATGTGGGAAAGATCAGATTACGATCAAGGGAGAGTACCCTACAATGTTTTTAGACGGTACATGTCGTTATTTGACCAAGTACACGTATAAACTTAATTAGAGTGGATGATGAGTTTAAGAACTCTAAATAATAACAAAAGGTTCTTCTCAGTGTATTTAAACTCTAACGATCTGAGTATAGGTACTAGGATGGTTCCAAATAATTTCAAGTTATATTTTGTTTTCAAAAAGGTGCCGAGAGTGTGCGAAGTCCGCATCCCAAAAATGTTAACGAGCTGCAGTGAAAACCACGCTGCCATTATAAAATAGACCTCCAAAAATTATCTTAGGTCTTGCGCTACAATCAAAAACGCTTCTAATGGACTGTTCAACAAAAAAGCATCGAAGACTCAACTAATATTTAAACTGTGGGAAAATTAGATTACCACAAACTTGGATCATCCATTATTACTATAACAGTTTTATCTATCAAACTTAAACTATGCAATTCTGTCGTATTTCACTCCATCGTTAACTAAATTAACGTCCCTAAAGCTAGCAGAACGTTACAAAATCCTATGGATAATTATTGGCTAATAATGGGTTAATTAAATGCTATAATAAAAAATGTTAGGCTCTAAAGGCTAATTTTAGGCTAATTAAATGTCCATTATTCTTTCTTGTGCGCTCGTTCTACAGGGTGGCCAATATAAAAGAGGTTCCGTTTCCTGTATCATACTGATAGTGATATTATTTTATCACAGACGAAGCATGGTTCCATTTTAGCGGGTTCATGAACTCTCAAAACACTCTTCTTTAAGAACACTGTGAACTGTGAAGTGTATGTAACGGAATTGTTGCAACCATTCATAGCGCAGCTGACGGAGGAAGAACGAAAGTATGCGTTTTCCAGCAAGATGGTGCTACGGCGCATACTTCACGGTTTTCAATAGCATACATTCATGAAGCTTTCGAAGAAAAGCGTACAGTTTTCGCAGGTTTATGGCCTCCCACACCGATCGATCTGTCTATCTGCGATTTTTATTAGGGTAAAGTGTACTGTAACAATCCGCATACAATTGAAGAGTTGAAAATGAACATTCGCAATACGATTGCGAAAATCACACCAAATGAATTGGCAAAAGTTCCCCAAAACATGATGAGGCGTGCTGAGTTGTGTATCGAAGTTCATGGTGAACACTTTCAACACTTGCTGTGAACTATTGAATATTCAGTACGTTGTTATTCGTTATATACTGTATTCACTACTTTTAAACAAAAATATAATATTAATTTACCTTTCTGTATTCACACGGGACCTCTTTTATCTTGGCCACCCTGTAGAAAAAGCATTAGGCTTTTCCACTTCCAAGCTAGCAGAACCCAAATTGAAAATCGGAAAATGTTGGGCTTTACTCGCTATTGGCCAAGCTTAAGATCATTTAGAACCTAATTTTTTTTAAAGAGGCATTTAATTAACCCAACATAAGCCTAAAATTGGATTTCGGTTGGTTTTGGCCTGATTTTCGATTCGTGTTTTGCTAGTTTTAAATTAAATAATCTACGGCTTGATCATGAGCGAGTGGAGCTCACAATTTTTTGTGGGACATTTGATTAGGCCATCATGAGCCAAAACTTATTTGTATGTAAATAGATGTTTTGCGATTTTCGATTTGGGTTCCCTTCCCCTCTCTCTCTCTCTCTCTCTCTCTCTCTCTCTCTCTCTCTCTTATTGTTCCATGATTCAATGGATTTTTCTCCATGGATTCATGGGGCACAATGGTCCTCCATCCGTCTCGATCCATCGCCCTTGTCGGGTCTTCCTCTACGACATACACTGGTAGAGACCTTGGAACGAGACCGAGCCACCTAACTCGATTAGATTTGATGAATCCGTTGATATCGCAACTTTAATTGGACCAAAGATGGACCGTTTAATGATTGTAGACTTCACAGTGTGACCGAAACAAACTTTTTGTCTATCGTCTTGAATTTGTCCATCATCATCGGCACACTGAACGGACATCTTAAGTTGTTAGAGATCATTTCGTGTAAAATTGTGATTTGTTGCTGAAGACATTTATAATCAAAATTATACTCGCAAAGAGCGTTAAAGGAACCTGGTATTTACCCCGCTTTTCATGTAGATGGTGGGTTAATTGATGGTGATTTTATCTACATCGATGAAGAATATGGAATTGACGGGTATTTCTGTGCGAAAATTTCGGATTCCTGACCTATTGCAAACAGGTGTGCTGAGTGAGAGCCATACGAATACATGGATTTAATCGATTCCGTTTGGCGATATTTTTGACTCAATGGTCAGTTCTTCTTCGTTTGGTGTCTGTTATTATTTTTGCCTTTCCTTAAGATTTCCTAAAGGACGTATAAATAAATGTTGGCCCACCTTGTGTACTACGAGTATGCCGTTTACTATTGATCTTTATTAGAGTACTTTAATTATTATATTTTTTCCATCAACACTCAAAACTGAAAGGAACCTGTCATCAAACACATTACTCCTTAAAAAATTAAATTTTTTAATGTGATTTATTGACGTTTTCATAAATAGGAGAAATGGGCAAAAGGAGATTTTAGTTTTCATCTAGGTACTCCTCTTTTTATAAACTACAACCTATTTGTGTTACGGATAATGAACATTTTTGAATTCGGATAAATCAAAAAAATTTATTCAAAACGCTTCCGTTCGAAACCAAAAAAATCGTTCGGCACGAATAAAACACATGCTTCCCGCAATTTGTATAATTTTTATTCGAAGTATTTTTTTATTTGGCTACAATTTAATTGTGCCATAAAAATTTAAACGGTTATGCTTCTTCTTCAGTAATAAAACAGAACAAAAATATTTTCAAAAATTTTTATTAGTGCAAAATTAAAGAAAGAATTTTAAATTATGGGTAGGTAGGAGCGGGAAGTACTTATAATTTAAATATGCGCCGTGTACTAGCAACGATATTATACGCTTGTTGCTACGTTATAGTGCATGCTGGATTTTTTATTCGATCGTTAAATTTTTGTTTCTTTAAAGGAAAAATCCGGAGTATAAAATGTATTCAACTGGGATTACTTTAATGGCGCTAATGATATTATTTTTTAAGGGGTTGATTGTTAAAATTATATGGCTGTAAATCAAAAGTCTTCCGCATTGCGCTGGAATTATGATGCTACTATTTTCATAAAGAGGTTAGAATCTCCATGGTCGTAATATTTAAAACATCTTTCTTTATTAGTGAGTTGCTTCTTGAACTATTTTCTTAAAGTAATTATGTAAGCGCTGGGCACTCGCCCTTCAAAATCATTCCTAGACCTTTATTTATATGAAGGTGTTGTTTGAGAAGCGCCCTGAGGCTTCTTGCTGCGTCACAGTATCTGCACCATTAAATAATCATGTCCTCTCATGTAACTTAAGGAATCCCAATTCTGGTGGTTCAACCAAATATTGTAACTAACTGATGGTTAGCGTATATTCTCAATCTGCTTCAAAAGCTCTCTCTACCTCTCTCTATCTAGATTTCTCTTCTCTTTGTGGATTTTGCCGTCTTCATGGTAGTCCTCCAATTGTTCGGCGTTGTCGCGCCATCATAGCTTAATTTTTTCCTAATACATGTCGACTATTTGTTGATCGAGTGCTTTTGTTATCATACTGTTTGTTCGGGATCTACTGTTTTTGGATCATAAATGGATCGGATGACCTTTGTCTCAAACGTAGATAGTAATCAGCAGTTGATGTTGGCCAAGAGTAGAATTCTTGCCTTATAACTACTCTATAAGGTGCGAGTTTACACAACTGCGAATGATATTTTGATCGCAACCGCCTTGATTGTGCAGAGAAGACTAGATGTCTGGCTGCTATGAGTTTTTTTTATCTACGTCACCATTTGTTGACGTTGTATAATCCTTCGGTCAATAAGTTCCGAGGCTGACACATAGATGACGCATCTAATGATTAGGAAGTACCAACCTTCAAACGATGGTTTAGGAAGTATCAACACGATGGTTTAGGATGTTTCAAAAACAGCAGCGCGAGTTGTTTAACCGTGTAAACAGGATTTCTTGCATCGGTATGTGACAGTTGGCTACAATGGCAAAATTGAATTGAAGTTCGAATTGCTTCCCCTTTCACCGTATTCTCTGGATCTGGCTCGCAGTAACTACTACGTGTTCGCAGACCTCAGAAAAATGTTCCAAGACCAAAGATAAATTTTCTACAAAAACGGCATCGACACTTTTGGAGAAGCGTTGGAATTGAACGTATCACTGTTAAAGGAAAGTATGTTGATGAATAATGTGGAATTTTGCAAAAAAAAATTGTTAGTGAAAAAGTAGTTAGCCGCAGAACTTATTGACCCGATAATGTAATTGGCCCGAGAAATTTAAAGTCTTCCAAGTTGTCTAAAAGAGTCGTTTGCTCTGAAAATTACCGTAGGGATTTTCAAATGAAGTTTTTTGTAGTGCAACTTCTGCATATCCAATCGAACACATTATAGAGGATCAGATGTGCGAGTTTATCTGTCTGTCATTGACCAGATGTTATTTCGAAGGTCTTAGATACTGTTCCTTCCATTACGATTTTACACATAGGGCCACATGTTGTTAGCCTACACGGGGATATAAGCATCTCTGGAATTCCTTGTTATAGGAGCGCGTCCTAGAGGTTTCCGAGATTGATGCTATCATTTGCCTGTTGAAACTCTATGTGGAGTTGGTGAATGGCTATGCTGCAGTGTGTATGCTGTCCCAATATTTTTCCAAGATCATCGTTTCAGTGGTTGGTAGATTGGGACAAGAACCACATTAATAGTCACCGTTGATGTTTTCAGCGGGAGACTGACCAGGATCATGCCAGTACAACATTAGAAAGCACTTTGTAGGCGATGTTTATTAGAGCTATGTCAAGCTATTTTTCACATTTGGAACGGTCAACTTTTTATAACTCATTTTATTTCCCAGATTAACACGATTATGTCACAAAGGTTAGATGAAAGAGTATAGTTCCTTCGTGTTTTAATAACTCGTGTTTTAATAATTCAATCGATACCGGGTGCTTTGCCATCTTTCAGTGTACTGTGGGATGTGTCAGTCCGATTTAGTAGATTTTCAAAGTACTTTTTCCTGAGAGTCTTAGTTCTTTATTCGTGTTTTTGATGGCTGTGAATCTTGGATAGAAACCTTTAGTAAGATTTCTGGCTTTGGCAAAACAATCTCTCGAGTTCCAATTTTTCGGTTGTAAGCTGATGTTCCCGATGCTTGTACTCATATATTCGCACTTCTTTTGTCGAAGAAATTTTGTTGTGATTTTTGGCGTAGTGATATTCGGTTTGAGAGTTGTTACGAGTCAACCATTTTCACGCAGCTTTCGTTTATTTTCGACGAGTTTATGGCACTGGTTGTTGAATCAATCATTATGGCTGACTGGTATGTTTGGCTCCCTCCAGGAACAGGAGGTATGGTTGAGGCTTCTGGTTTTTTTTGTGGTGGTCTAGAGCGGTGCTTTAATGCAAAAAACGGTAGAAGAGTAACACGGTGAGACCGTGTTACTCTTCTACCGTTTTTTGCATTAAAGTCATCCACGATGATTTTGATTCCATGGTGCGGGATATTACTGATAATGTCAACACAGAACAAATTTTCATCATTCAATTTATCTTCGGTTATTGCATGAACATTAACAAACGTGATATTGAACTTTTTAGTGCGTCATTTAACCGTGCATATCCGCAAGTTGGCGGGGCCGAACCGTCAATTTCGTGATTTCTTTTTTCATTGGACAATTCTTTTATTTACGTGGCTCTTGGCATAGGCAGTGCTAGTTTCGACATTTGTGAAGGTGTTATTTGAACCCTCTCCCAGTATAGTGTTGGAAGATTGAACCTGGAGATTCTTCTGTATCTGGTCCAAGTATTTTTCATCCTTTAATGTATTTTCTAGGTACATGAAGGAGAGCTAGCTCAGGAAGCCTGATCGGGACATTTTTCTGGTCCCTCAATGTTGTGTCATTAAGTTTCATAATTGGGCAGTTTCATTTGCCAGATTTAATCTGGATACTAATATGCCCGGTTCTCGAACCGGCCATATCTTTGATACGTAAGCGCAAGACTGTAAACCCCAAAATCTTATTGAAAGCAGTGGTGGGGCAGATTGACTTCTGAATTTTATATAATGTCGTCGAAGTTTTTTTCTTCTGTTTATGGCCACTCAAAGCAAGTCCCATACGAGTTTATAGTCATTTTAATGCTTTGTCCTGAGATCGTCTTCACTGAACCAGTTGTTTTCTAGCTTAAGAGGAAATTGTGTACGCACCTCTAATGTTCCCTGAAATTAGCCGCGCACTACAGGCGGAAAAATAGCGATGTTCATGATATAGGCATTCTTCAACTGATGTTTTAGTGGTTCATCACTATGTACAAGTAACTTCGATTACTTTTATCAGAACGTGTAGAACATTCTCAGTGAGGATGTTAAGGATGTGCAGCCTGATGTTATCTTGGGACTTTGTTCTCATATTCGGTATGAAAATTACTTGTTTGGCTTTCCAGCTTCTTGGAACGTGTTTTATATTTAATCAGTAATAAGAGTCTTCTTTCTTTCAGTTGGTGGTTACATTTGGCTCCTGTACTAATTCTAATATGAAATTGTCTGTGATCTAAGGGAAGGGTCCTGTATGAAAAGCCGACGGGGTTGCTCAATTTTTTGGTACTAAGCAGTATGTTCTATCTCTAGTGTCTTGCGTTTTAGTGCCCATGTCTGCAATTATATTAGTTTCTATTTGAATACTGATTCAAATCGATGAAGACTTAGGACTAAAAGTGTTCAGAAGTTTTTAACAAAATTTCTACTCTTCGAGGTACCTCGATAGAATTTAATAACCAAGTTGTCAGAGAAACACTTCTCTTTCGATTCATCAAAGATAACGCTGGCCTTACTCTGCTAGGATTGAATAAGACATGGTAGCTTCCGCTGTAAAATGGTTCACCTCTTGAGTAATTTCGTAATTTGGTATCGGTGCTTCTCCAGCCCATAAGATGTAAATTGGCGCCGCCCTCGAAGATAGAGTTTTTTTATGTTTTTCCTAATAATTGATCGGTTTAACCGCTGCAGTTAGGGACAGGTCTTGTTTATAATTTCAAAATTTTGACATTTTCTCTAAGGCTATTGTTAAGGTGTCATGACTTAGTTCCTAGTTTTAGGGAGGCGGTCGGATTAATAGCCACTGTCTTCGCCGTATGTTGTTTAACCCACACCGCAACTTTCTGTCATCATTCTATGGATCGTTTAGTGGTTCCACTTAGTCCTGTTCTAACTGTTTTGATGGCCTGTTTATGTCTCGATTGGGACAGTTCGTGCTTCTTTCCCATTTTTCAGTGCTGTTTCTTCTTATTATTATATTCTAAAAATTTGCACAGGCAACGGTCAACGAACTATTCGTCATGCCGTAATCCGGAAAATGTTTACTTACCCCGTCCTTTGGGAGCTCTGCAAATTTAGCCAGTTATTGCCTGCTTGATAGCCTTCATTGTGACACTGTAAGTAAGCTTTTGTTGGTTCCTGGTCCTGCAAGCTTCATCATCTGAACCTGACTTTTTCTAAACCTTTTACCCTTTGGCCATTCTCGACGGAGGATATGCGGGTTTTGGCACCGCTGGAGTCGCCTGTTTAGCTTCATTTGCTATTTTCCTTGATAGCTCTGTCATTGATTTTAATTTGGTACTGTACGAATGTATCGTCGCAAGAAAAGTGTGATTGTTTTAAAAACGCCAGGCGTTTGACCTTTTTCTTACCCTCCAGTCCCGAGATTTTTAGTTCGTTTCTGATGGAGAATCTGGTAGAAGTAAGTTTTGGAGAAATCAAATTGATGCAAGTTATTACAAATTGAGAAGCCAGTGAACTTTGAAACTGTATGATACAAGTTGCATTGTAATGAGGAGTGAGAGTGATATTTAAATTAGCTTTACAATAAAAACGAAGTAATTTACATTGAAAGAAACAACATTATGCGAATTGTGACGTAAATTATTTCGATACTAATTACATTGAAAAAGAATTGTAAACCAAATGTTTTTCAAATTATAATATATTCTAATTATAAACTCAATGCCTTATCGAATTATTATAAATTCACTAAACAACAAATAGTTTTTTATTTAAGTAGTTCGTCCCTTCTTTCTAAAGAATATTTAGTTCTTTTGAGTTCGTGTATCATATTGGGTGTGACATATAGCATATCAGGGTGCTTCAACCTTATTCTTAATACTTTGTTTTGATACCTTCGGATGGGATCCGCCTTTTGTCGTTTGTTGGTACAACCCAATGCTGAATTCTGTATAGCTGAATATTTTTCTGTAAACCGATAAATTTTTATTATTTTATAAATTATTAAAACCGGAATGTGCCCGAACCTTTCAGTCGTAAAGTAGACGCAAACTGGCTTGGTTGTGATTAGTTGAAGTTGTTGCGTATCTTTAGTATTTTAATTTGCAAGTACATTGTGGTACCCTGTAGCAAATCTCTTGTGTTAGTAGTTAAATTCCGTAGATATTGATTCATTTTTAGATTTTCTTACCTCTTTTTAGTTGCTGAGTGAGATTTTCTTGAGGATAACTAGTTTGCTACCAAGCCCTTCACGACAATCTGTTTCTGCTAGATGTTATCTAATTTCTTCTTAATCTTTTTTTTTTTCATTTCCAGTTATCTTGCCTCATATTGCTGTATTGTAGGTCGCATTAAAATGTTTGTAGTTCTTACTTTAGTTACTCTTCACGTTCAGAAATATTGGGATGGAGCGCTCAAGTCTTGGCTTTCATTTATTTGTATATAATTTACAGAGTGCGTCTCAAGTGTTTGATTGACTTGTAGATTGAGGCTAGACAATTCTCATCCAGTCACGTGTTTATAGGTTTTGAAGTATTTTTACCTTGATTTACTGTTGAAGCAGTAGTTTTCGTCAATTTTATTATGTTCCACTGTTCTTCCACAGAATGGCCTGTGGTTGTCTGTCCAGGGTTTCTGATATGCTAGCTTCAAAGTTTGCCCGATTTTTATACGTGGTGACTAAACTACCAGGAAATCTTCAGAATCACTGTTGGTGCCATTGGTCTTAATATCTTTGATGCTAGTAAAATGCATTTTGGACATAAGAATGTGGTGGATTTGATTGACCGTAACTCCATCGTTTGATTTCCATGTGTCTTTCTGGATTCTCTTACGTAGAAAAACTGGGTGCGACGGTGCCACGATGATTACTGTCTCCATTGCCAATACGCGCGTTGAACTCACCCAAAACGATCTTTACATCTTTCTGAAATTTTTTATTTAAAACACATTTGAGGTGTAAAAAGTGTCGTAGAAAGTCTCTTTAACATGTTCTCATTTTATCTTAGTTCGGGCTATACATTCAGAAACGAGATGTGGTAGTGACGCGTGTGCAATCTGGAGTAGGCAGATCCGGTTGTTTGTTTATGGATCCAAAATTTGTTACGAATTTTCGAAACCATTGCTGATGAAAAAAACAATTTCGAACTTAAGGGGGAATTCCACTAGAAAAAATGTACTGTGAGTAAAATTAAAGAAAGCAAAAAATATATATTTAGTAGATGGGGGAATGAAACAAAAAATCTTCTCAGTACAAAATTATTTGTGTCTGTAGTAGTGTAGCCTCCTATAAAAATTATAAAAATTATCAAATCGAGAACTTTTTATAGGAGTTTCACTACCACACATACATAAAACTTGTGTATGATGAGAAATATTTTTCACATACTAAAATAATTTTATGGTCAAAGTTTCTCCTTAAAAATTTGCTATGAAAAAGTAAAAATAAAAAAACACATGACGTTTTTTGGTAGAGATTTTGTTTAATTTTTACGGCAAATATACTAAAAAATATAATTCTGATATGGGCATTAATAATATTTAATTTTTTGTTAATTTTGAGATGTAAAACTAACCGAATTAATAGCAATATTAATTTTGTTATTGGTAATGTTTTTGTGTGCTGTCAATATTTCTCCTTAAAATTTTGCTATAAAAACAATTTAAAAAAAAACGTTGTCTTTGTCTGTTACATACAGTTTTGGACTTTTTTCTCTTTTCTTCTTTGTTTACTATCAGTAAAATTTGAAGAATTTTTCTAGTGGAATAGAACCTTTATGCCTATAGAAGTTTTTGTTTTGACAGAGAGTGAATCTGAGGCGACTTTGCTCGACGATGTTCCAATATTTAAACCGTTATCTTTATTTCGAGTCTAACGTTGTTCTTGTAAATCCGAGTTAATTATCAGAAGCTTTAGTTGAACTTTCGTAGCAATTGTTCTTTCAAGGTTGTGTTGTTAGCCCAAAACAAACCTTTCTGTAGAAGAACCACAGTCATTACACACTTAGCCTCCCAGGTGGAGGAAGCGGTGTGCACTCCAACCTGTCCAAAACTCGCACAAAATTGATAAAACTGTTGCTACGCATTTATAGTCTACCTAAAACGCATAAAGTGGCCAGTCCTCTGAGGCCAATTTTTGTTTTGTCAAACATTTTGATTCGAATAGGAACCAAGCGCACATTTTATTGATTAAAAATATCCACACAAATACAATTTTTTTTAGAGAAATTGGAATAATAGCCATGTGATACTCGCTTTTTTTCAAGTGCAATAAAATGTTACAATACTAGTAAAGGGAGACAAGGTAGAATAGTGTAGACAACACTATGTTTAAATATTTTGACTTTTGTTTCTAAATAAACAAATAATTCTATATTCATTGTTTTTTTCTGTGAAGTTTATAAAACAAAATATGTCAAAAAAAAAATTTTCCTGGAAGGATGACCATATTATTTACATAATAGAAAAAGTCAAGCAGACGCAATACATCTGGAATCATCGCCTTATTAGTTACACAAATAAATCTAAAAAGCAATTATTTTGGTCAAAAATGGTAGATTTGAAATGAAAAAACTCCAATATCAGTGAGATAAAATAAATAAAAATTAGTAAAATAATTTGAACTCATGTTTTATTCATTCGTAACACAATAAAATAGAAATTACTTAAACCAGTAAAATTATTCAATTTAAATTAAGATCTCGGGATAAAATGTTGCAAAGTAATCCTCGAACTGTTTCCTTATACTCGTAGTAGCTGCTTTTTTTTGGTGCATCATCTATTCTATTATTGAGGGAATCAAAGTGTGATTTATTGCCTCAGGTGTCATAACTTCTGAATTACCAAATGTTTTAAGTTATCTTATGACGAAGGCAAATATATGACAATGCAACTTTAATAGCCTCATACGGTTCTCTAGAAACGGGATAGAATAACACTTGAAAACAGTTGGCGAAAATTTCAAATGCATTCTTTACCACGATTAATATAATCGTATTTGATTCGTTGATAGATTTTTATGGAAATACGGTTTCATAATATAGTGACTTAGCGGAAAGGCGTCGCTGCCACAAAAACATATGGTGAAGGAGTTTGTGTTGCTGGCAAGTTGCTTGGCATTGGCAGTGGTACTAACTTTTTTTTCGATATCTCGTCTTAAATCTGACTTCATCCAGATTCCTGCGACCCCAATACGTCCATTGATCCCAACATCAACAAAAATAAATGTATAGTTGGCAACTGCTATGGCCATTAAAACAAAGGAATTGGTGCCTTTGTAGCAAAAATAGTCGAGTCGAAATTCTTCATTGTCTTTAACTTACAATGCTTACCTGCAAAATGTAAACAATATGTTATATCGTAATATATTACAATTTATATCTTATCATCAATTGCTCCTAGATAATTAGGGAAGCAACACAAATGGTAAAAATCATTTGGAATCGCTATCCAATCGGATGTATCCTGTGGAAGTTTCAATTGCTCCTCGTTTAATACTTCATACAAAACAGAAATGGTTTCTTTCAAAATTCTGGAAATCGTCGATTATTGAATCCTAAATGGCAATTGTAAAGAAGTTTGAGTTTCACCTAGAATCAAAATAAAAAATATAGTAAAACACAAAATTTTGTATAAAAATTTTATACGATTAACCTGTACCTAAATATCTTAAAGTTAATTGTAAATGTTGAGCCGGAGGGATACAATTTCGGAAATTAGTATCTAATTTCTGAATATAGGGCTGCACCAACCCTAATATTTGGGATTGAACTGGTGTCATCCGCAAAATTTTCCGATACAATTTTTCATCTTCTGCTTCTATCTCTTTGCATAATTGCTGTATAAATCCTTCGCTTTTTCTTATTTTTGGATTTTCTTCTTAATAAGTAAGAAGCCGCGCACAATAAATTAGCATTATTCTAATGTAAAAAAAGAATCAAATTCAATTCTTTTTTTGCCATGTTTGCTCAATTAACTGCTAGAAAAATTGAGCTACCACTATTTTTTGACGTTTCTTTGTTTTTTCGTTGACTATTGTGTTGACACTCTGTCTTACAAAAATTATGTATATACATTTTTCTCACACTCTATTTTGACTTTCTAGCCACTGAAAAAGCGGTAAAAAGTGAGTATCATAGGGATATAAGCAAAGGCTGCTAGATTTATTGCAGGTTTCAAAGTGAATCATATCTGTCGAAAAAAATTATTTGTTTAATTTTATGTTTTGACTACCCTGTAAAATCAAAGGCCTACTACACTTTTATTATGGATTTTATGGATATTTCACTAAATTTTTTTAATCGATAAAATTTGCACTTCGTTCCTACCAAGGTTTTGTAGGAAATAACTTTTCGACTGTCAGAAATGCAGAAGAGTTTAGGAATAATATAAAAAATGCAATTTTACCACCAAATTTTGTTTTAATTTCATTAGATGTTGTGTCGGTAAAAAGTCGGTATAAAACTGAACATTGGAACAAAATTGCACTTCAAAATTTTTTTGGAAAGATTAAAATGTGTGTTCATGAATATTTTTAATAATTTTACACCACGAACCTCGATTTACGTACGAAATTGAAAATAGTAGTTGTTTAGCCTTTTCAGATGTTTTAGCTATACGAAGTTCAAATGGGAATTTAAGAACTGATTGGTATCATAAAAAATCATGGTCAGGGCGATGCTTAAATTATAGTTCTTAATTAATAGAATTTTATTATTGGCGGCAAGAATTCTAAAACTATCCGGCACTTGTTTCATTCGACCAATTTTAAACAATTAAGTAATGTAATATTCCAAAATAGGTATCCAAAGAAGGTTATTGTGAAGGACATCAGAAGGACAACAGGTAAAAGTGATAATTTTTTTTATTAGGAATGCCTGTAGAAAATCAAAGTTTAATTGTTGAAATTAATCCTATTTGAAAAAATTAAATAGCTTTTGAAGAATTATGATGTACGAGTAGTTGGTAGTTTATCTTAGAAATTAGAATTAGAATCAAATTTGATCTAAAAATTAAGAAGCGACTATCGAATTTCACCATCTTATTTAGATCTCTAAATACGCTAAGTAAGACAAATCAATAATTGTTTCTTCTCTTCTTATATTACAGTGTTACGTGGCAAATACATACATTAAGCAGATTTAGTGGTAAGTAAAATTTCTTAATTTCTTCCTTATTAAAACTCTAAATACCACGGTTTGATGGTTTCGATGATCTCCCGTTTCATATACAAAACATATTGTTGGTAGTAATTTTATTTGAACTTTCCTTGAATTGAATTGTTCTCGATGAATTCTATAATAATTGTATAATCTCGGTGCTTAATTAGCTGGAACGATAACTAACAAATTCCCCCAAGATGGTTTTTTACTAAAAAAAACCATGCCTAATTTAACAAAGCCAACCTTGTGGCGACTATTTTTTTGGTTGTTCGTGTTAGTACAACTGCATTGGCAGATACAATTATTTTTATGACGCTAAAAGTTTATATGTGTTGATTTCGATTCATTTAGTGTTATTATCATTTTTTTGGTCCAGTTATTCACTCACTATATTAGAACGCGTCCGAATTTGTTCTAAATCGACTATACTAAAATAGATTCATTATTTTTCCGCAAGTGGCGCCACTATCACAATCATTCTATTATGGAAAAGTCGGTGCTGATGCGGGTGTAAGTGAACCATGGCAAAAGCTACGGAAAAAATTGTCAAACATCATGGACCGACATAAAGTATGCTGTAACAAATGTATTTTAATGTTTTTAATGTTAAATTAAATAAATAATTGAACCACGTGCGGGTTCTTGTACAGAATATCCCAGCGAGATGGCCAAAAACTGGCCATTTTTTGAAATTATTCATAATTATGCCTCGAATAAGCATAATCAGCCTTATTGCGGTTGTCGTGACGATTTTAAAACGAAACGACTTATTATTATTGGCCCAGTAAAACGAGAACATGTCGCAATTTTCTGTAATAAATTTTATCTGTCAAAATAAATATGGCGTCATGTATTTGTGAGACATACGAATGATACTAAATACAATTTCAAATCAACTAAATCCATTGTTTAAATCAAATTGTACAATTTTTAAATTAAATGAATTCATTTTATTTGTTTTGATTTGATATCAGCGTTTCCTTGCATCCATTCCCCTAACCTCTCAAACTGATTTTTATGTGCTATTTTCCTAAAAATAAAATACGTATTTTTCCAAAATAGATCTTTAATTGGATTTTTATTGCAATTTTTCATAATTTTAAGAAAGTGTTCAACTGTACATTTTTATGATTGCACGTCGTATACGAATTCACTAGAGTCGCGTACTAAAATGTCAACGACTAAAACATGGCGGATTTACGACAAATGTCGGGCATTCACAATGCATATTATAACAGTCGTTCCCAAATTTACGTCGATACGACAACCCCAATAAGGTTGAATATAAATCCAGCGCTCATTACTGAATCTTGATCTCACCCTCACCTACAAGCTCAACATTAGCACAACAACATACCACGACTTCAGATAACAGTTGTTCAACAACAATGGGAACGAAAACATGAAGACAGTCATCAAGGTGGTCTCTAACACATGAGTCATATGAGTGATGATTGTTTTCGATGTTTTTCTCCAATTCATGGAGATTCGATATGACATTACACCTAGAAGTACTAGAAGTATTGGAGTAAATTAATCCGACGACAAACACTAGTTTTATTGCAATTTCTAATAGTTTTAGGCCTAATTCCAATTGTGATATTAAACAATATTGAATGAAGTGATATGGAATATATATACTAGTGGGCAACGGGTATTAAGACTTTGTAATTTAAATTTCGCGCGAAAAACCATTCGTCGAAATATTTGTTTTTCTATGTTGGTATGACTGTCAGTGACATCTGTGCCAAATGTCACATCAAAATAATCATTAGTGTTTAGTATACGCTTGTCCTTCTGAAGTACAAAAAGTGCATTCGGCGATTTTTTACAATGAGTGAAATTATTCAACAAAGAAGTTCCATTAAATTTTGTGTGTGGAATCAATTTTGTGGTGCCGAAACGTTCAGAATGTTGCAAAAGGCCTTCGGTGATAATTGTATGTCGCGAGCAAGTATTTTTGATTGGTACAAATTGTTCAAAGAGGGTCGAGAACGTGTTGACGACGAACCACGTCTAGGCCGGACATCAACATCAACTGATGATCAACACGTTAATAAAATCAAGGAATTGTTGCTCGAGAACCGCATTGACGTCTGTGAAATAATGCTTTCCGACTACCAGGATGTCATGAAACGTTATAACTGGCGATGATTCTTGGATCTATACTTACGACCCGGAAACAAACGATCAATCGGCCGAATATCGTGCCATATGTGAGCCGAAGCCGGAAAAACCACGTCAAAGCAAGTCAAAAATCCGGGTGTTGTTGATAGTTTTCTTCGATTATCGAGGTGTGGTGCACTCCAAATTCCTTCTAACCGGCCAAACTGTCAACAAGGAATACTATTTGAGTGTGATGCGTCGTTTGCGCGATGCTATTCGTAAAAAGAGGCCGGAATTATGGGTCGACAACTCTTGGTTTTTGCACCACAATAATGCACCTTCTCATACTGCATTGGTTTTACGTGATTTTTTCGCCAAAAATTCCGCCCTTATCGCTCTGCAACCACCGTATTCGCCTGATTTAGCTCCGTGTGACTTCTGGCTGTTCAGCAAACTCAAACGACCGCTCCGGGGAAACCGTTTTGAGTCAATTGAAGACATTAAACGTGAATCGCTACGCGCATTGGAGGCTATTCAGGAAACTGACTTTAACAACTGTTTCGAGGATTGGAAATAACGTTGCCACAAGTGTATTAAGGCCGGGGGGGGGTCGGGTGATTACTTTGAGGGGACGAAAGAGATTTGGAGAAATAAATAAAGAGTTTTTAAATTATGAACAAAGTCTTACTATTTTTTGCCCACAGTATTACGAGTATGTGATGAATTTTAATAATATTGAATTTAATTAAAACAATTATTTTAGTTTCAATATTTAATTTTCCGAATAACTATACATATTAGACATTGTTTATGGACATTTATTCAAAGATAATATTTGAATCTCCTCCAGTAACGTTTTCGGAATCTACAAGATCTTCTGAAAAATCTAATAGACCAACGCATATATTGTGCATCACACAGCATGCCACTATTGTTTTAATTGAGTTTTCAATTTTTAATTCTAAGCTATTCTTAAAGAAGCATCTCTATCTTATCTTCATTTGAACAAACGTGCATTCGATAA
Source organism: Nephrotoma guestfalica (assembly GCA_963691935.1). Taxonomy (NCBI): domain Eukaryota; kingdom Metazoa; phylum Arthropoda; class Insecta; order Diptera; family Tipulidae; genus Nephrotoma; species Nephrotoma guestfalica. Next base: position 216,932,927 of record OY829914.1, read on the forward strand.
TTGATCGAGGCTTTACTATGAACATCGTTAAATTGACGCTGTGCTGGTGTTATTGAAGATCCATATGTGGCTTTGAAAGGAGTAATTATTTCAACTGGTGCCAATCTATAGCTGTAACCACTATCACCAATGTAATAAATGCCTTTTGGTAGAAAATTTCCATTTTTGTAGAGAGAACTATGCCTTAGAACTCTTTGGTCATGTACGGAGCCAGGAAAGTAACTACAGATATAAGAAAATTTTTCACTACTGTCACATACAACCAGCAAGTTAATTGAGCAGTTCAATTTGCGATTAATATACTCAGCAGCTCTCGCCCCGGGTACGGTTATATTTACATGGCATTCATCAATCGCGCCAACTGCATTGGAAAATATTGTTGTTCTAGCACGTCTATTAAAGCCCAGTCCGATATCTTCAAACGCTTCTTGGCTGGGGTGTTTAATAACTTGTCCACATATGCTCGCGAAAGAATCTAGTGTTCGTGTACGTCAGCTGCATTAAATTTTGACATAATAAAGGACACTCTTGTCACCCGATAGCTAGCTCCGCTAGCCAACGCCAAATAGAACAGCTGATATTTTAAATTTAGATCCAGGGCGGCGTTTAGTGAACCGCCCAACAGTTTCATTAAAAGATTCTAATGTAATCCTTAAAAGACGCCTTATAGCAGTTCTGTAATTCTCCATTTGTCTATTGGATAATTCGGGTGGGATGAAATATCGACAGTACCTTTCTCTAGAAAAATGGGTAAATATTTATCTCTTTTATTTGATGTAGATACGGCATTTTCCTCAATTGAGAGAGATTTATAAAAAGTAAGTAAAACTAGCAATTACTTCACTGACGCCCGAAATTATGAAATCTTCTTCAACCGAATCCTCTTCTTCAAAACTCGCTAGACTCATTTTATGCTTAAATAAAAATTTAAAAATAGTTATTTGAATAAATATGTAATTTCAATTAAATATTTTTAGTTTATTTACTATAAATAGCAATACTAACAATATAATTATTTAATTTAATTAATTTAAGAACAATTTTAAATTTGAACCTTCCTGATGTGTTGTATGTTTGACAGATCAAACTAGAATAGAATAAGAAATGAATTCGGACGCTCGATATTCCAAATTACACTGCCATCTGTTAATATTACTGTTGAACTGTCATATTAATACAAGTTTAGTCGATTTAGAACAAATTCGGACGCGTTCTTAATAGCAGTTTCCGTGCTGACTCAACAATACTAACATCAGTGGTCATAAGCTGTGTCATCAGCAAACGTTGCTATTCCAGCTTATACTATGTTTGGTGGATCATTTGTATTCAGTACTTAATACAAGGCTCAGAATACTACCCGTGACAATATTTTTTTAGTTTTGAGCTTTCCCCCTCCTGCCGCACCCGAGAGTAACGGTCGTTGATGTAATATTTTATCAATATCAAAATATTGTCTTGGTAAATCTCGTTGGAGCTTAAATTCTAGACCTCGGTGCCAAACCTTATCAAATGCTTGGGCTATGTCTATGCTCCTCAATTGTATCAGTGATCCTATGTACCTGTTCTATCGTTGGGTGCTTTTCTCGGAACCCAAATTGATGTGCTGCTGATGTTTAGTCCTTAGAGAAACAGTCTTTCGAAAATCTTTGATGTTGTTGTTTGTAAAGAAATCGGCCTATGCGATGTTTATGCTTTGGAATCATCATGACTTCTGCTATACTTTCCATTGTCTCAGAACATAAGTTAGACTAAAGATAGCATTGGTTATGTTCCGTAGCTTGTTTAGTGTTTCTTCCGGTTGCGCTTTTGATTTTTTGCCCCGTTATAAAGTTCTTTACAGGGACTTTTTTATCATTCAAGTTTTTTACTTCTTGTTTGATTTCTTTCAGAGTAACTGGTAGCATAGGTACCTCTTCTATTTTGCTTATATGTCCAGTTGGTGGTTTGAAGGTGTTCGGCAGAAAGATCAGCTTTTTGCTTGCCGCTGCGAGCCCGGATTCCATCAATCATTTTTATGTGTAGCACTTGCATTTTAGGTCTTATTAAATCTTTAGTGGCTTTCCACAGGTAATAGTCCGTGCAGGTTTACCTGTCGGGTTACCTAGGAACCCAACAATTGACTCATTCTTAATCTTCTTTATAAGAAGTTAAAGTTTGTTGCACAAGTTGTTTAGGATTGTTTTGTATTCTAAGCTCTAGTTCTCTGCTAAGTCTTACGAGCTTTTCTGTTTTCGTTAACCAACTCTCTCATTTCAACTGGATAGTATATTTTTTTTGTAATATTCGTTGCTGAACAGCGATACTGTCCCAGGCTGATTTTTGTACACTTTAAACGAGACTTACCAGTTCTACTTCTATCATGTAAACGTTCGACACCAGATTTTGTTTTTGTTCCTGTGTTTAATATTATGTTTAATAAAGATTGCTGTGCCGCCTCTAGCTCTTTCTGCTCGATGTACATACGAAGTTTTGGTAAAATGACTCTGAGATTAGGCATATATCAATTTTTTGTGTTTAAACATTTTGCTATTGGCTCATTGGTTATTTTTAATATTGGCTCTTTGGTCTGGGGTCCTGCGCAGCCAAATGTGAATTGATAGCGATTTGCTTCTGAAATATTTTTTGCAGGACATGGTTTTTCTGGTTCGAAATTAGACAGCAGTAGAGTAGTCAGCAGTCTTGATATTTTCGTTCTGCTTAGCTATTTGTGCATATGTTGTGCCTTCTCTTACTTTGGCGTTATTTCGAGGGATTTGTTTTGGGTAGGATTATATCCTAGGATGAGTTTGGGATTTTTTTTTATTTTTTATTTTCAAAAAACAAATAACAACATTATATAAAAAATATACTTTATTAATTTAGTTTAACAACAAAAACATAACATAATTATTCACGTAACATAAATAAAAATAAACTATTTGTTTGTACAAAAAGTCAATTAAGCTGCTTTTTCATCACCTAATTTGTTACGCATCTTGGAATGCACTTGCCGAAAAGTAGAAGCCTACACCAGCGGATGATGAAACCGCAGTTAAATGTTGGTAGATCTTTTCTTCACTCGATTTCGATATTAATGTAGGGTTCCACTATATAAATGATTTCCACCAATCAAAATCAGTCATAGATGCGATTACTTCTTCTCTTATGATTGCGCCAGAAAAAGGATCGATTTTTTTCCTTGAAATTTGAAATAAATTGGTGAATACGCAATAGGGAATTCTTCTTCAATATATTGTTTATCAATTTTTTGTTAGTCTTCAGTTAGATTTTCCATTCCGTATATGTTTGCGGGTGAAATAAGAAATGCAGCAAAATGGCAAGCCTTTAGTGCCATTTTATACCTAAGAGCAAAATGTTTTTTCTTTTCTGCATTCTTTAAAACTCGACGCAATCCCATATGCAGTCGTTTCTACAGAGCCACTTTGCATTTTATGCAATGCTGAAGCAATAGGCTGATAAAGAAGTAATCAATCTTTGCAATTTCTTTTTAATCCTAAGTTTTGGACCAGTTTTATAATATTCTTACAAATTTCACTACGGTGTTCATCACATACTTTCATTAATGCAGACCAATTTTGTAAATATGATTTAATGGATCCACAGATTCCAGCGACCTTTATAGGTAAAACAAGCGAACTACCACCTGCATCTTCGTATCAGGCTTTCGGCATATGATGATTCCAAAAATATTTAGCCACACCGACAATGTGCTTTTGTGCTTGTGCCAATAGGCCAAGATTTAGCCATTGGTAATGCCATAGCAAATAATAGTATCTTCACTCAAGCCTTCTTCGATATAACCTCTAATTTTGTTCACATTACTTGCGTTACCAGTTACGAGGCTTCGTATCGGACTCACGTCTATGGCTGAAATGTCAATAGTATCTACGAAGACAACAAATTGTTTTATTGTTCACATTGCTCCAACCATCCAAAGTTAAACACAAAACTTTTTTACGTTTTCATGACAATTTATTTACTCATTTGAAAAAACTTTTTCTAACAGTGCGTTTGCCCAAATGTTTTTCACCAGCTGGAACATATCCTGGATGTAAAAAATTACACAATTTTATAAATTCTCCATCTCCCGTTTTGTGACACGCTAAATTTGTTGCGGACAAAAAATCGAGCGACTTGCTCATCGAAAATTTCCTTTTATGTTTTCGTCGTTTTCACTGCGAATTTCTCCCTATTTTTTTTTTATTTGCAACTATTCCTTCGTTAATGAATGAACTCGGAACATTTTGATCAGTTATCACGGAATCAGGTTGTAAAGTTAATACATGTGCTGGAGATTTTATAGTTTCATTTGATTTTCGACATATCTGAGAAAGCTTCTTCATTCGACCAAGAAGTCCCTGTAGTTATTATTTATGGTGTTAATTAATTACTATTAAAATTATAACAAATTATTATAATCGTTTAACTTTTTGGTGAGTAGAAAACACAGCACAAACTTTAACCCTGTCGAACAGTTGTGCAAAATTAAATCAAATGTCAACAACACAAATACAATATTGAAAACGAAAATGTTTACAACAACGTCCACTATGTTATATTAGCGCTTCGGCTATTAAGGTATTTTAGTGTTTCCAATTAGAAATAATTTTTGAAAGTCTCAATCTTAACTTTCATATTAAGGATTGGCTTGATTCTATAACATGTCAAATGTTAGCATGGAAAGGGGGAGGCCAACTTTGGTTGTTTCTCTTTCACCGTTTTCGTTTCTAGTGTCATTTTTTCTCAGTATGTTCCCAGCATATAGGATTTTGAATCCTTTCTGGCTATCTAAAAGTTCCTCAATTATTTTTTCTTTTGGACATGTATGATGTAGCCCTCTGGCCATGACTTTAATTGGTTGCTCTTGTTTTCGATGTTTTGGGCAGTGATTGCATTTGATAAAATTCTGTAATTTCTGGTTTGGAACTATTTTTCTAAACTATTTTTCTATTTGTTGAATTTATTCTATGCTTCACAATTTTTTTATTTATTTCATATTCACTAACATGTTAATGGGTGGTGGTGGTATCTCTTTATGTTTGATTGATTTTCCTGCACTTATCCTTGGTTAATTACGTTGGGTGCATTAACTGGTTGCAGTGGTCTCTCTTTTTGTTCCAGTGATACGTTCTTATGTACATTCACTAAGTCCGTGGATGAATGATCAGGTCGTAGGGGGTTGTGGTTTTCTTACGCTCTGCGTATTGATTGTTCCACCTTAGGCGAAGATTTTCATTTCTTTTTTTGTTTTGACGTTTAGGTTTAATTTGCCTTCGTATCGAACTCGTTTCATTCGTTAGCAATTTCTTCTATAAACTGCTGGACTTCTCTGAATTTAAATCAGCGTTTTCTCTACTGATATCGTGGTGGTTTTCTTGGTTCACATTCTTCATGTGTTCAGCATTTTCGTTTTCCTGCTGCGTCGCGGGATGCATTTGTCTTGGTGGTGGTCTAGAAATTCTTGAGCTTGGTATGAATGGGTTTCGCAATGGTTGGCTCATCCCAAAATCCATTGAGCCTGCCTCGTGTGAGGGTGGATTAGCCAACTGTGCAGAACCTTCACGAAAAGGGCGCTGATGATTACATTAATTTCAGCGATGGAGATTAGGTCGATGATTACGAAAACTTTTTTTTTTGAAATCAATTCCAATTAAGGAAGTATTATGCAAAATGAGCAAAAGCATACAATTTTTCAAAAGATCGGCAATGCTGGTAAAATAAAGAAAAGCATTAAACGTCTTTCTGGACTACAAGACACGTTGGAACGGGAACGTCTATCAAAGGTATTTTAAACCTACTCGCGTATAACTTCCGAGCTTAATAAACGTGGCGTTGAGCAAATTCCCGGCAGTCAAATTGCAATTTTAACCGGAGTTTCAAGTGCTGTTGAAGCTTCAAAGAACATTTGTTCAGCGTGAATGTGACATGAAGTGTTTTTTTCGTTTACTTTTATTCGCCAGATCTTGAGCAAATCCTCAATTTTGTTCAAATAACTATGCACTTCCCTTGAGGCTGTTTTCGTGTGATACCAGGATGGTTGTTTCATCAGCAAATGTTGATATTATTACATTTTCGGTAACAGGTACAACAAGTATAACAAGTATAAAATAGGTCCCAGAACGCTTCCTCGTGGGACTCCTGTGCTTATATCATTTAGGGAAGTTGTTGCACAAGTTTGTTTTACCATGTATTATTTTTGCGGAAATAGTTTTCCAGAACTGAATCAATATTCTTCGGCAGGAGCGCTTTAAGTTTGAATATTAGGCCATCGTGTCAAACTTTGTCAAGTGCTTGTGCTACATGAAGACAGCAGAACAGTATTGCTTTGCCTCAAAGGTCTGTCTGATTGCATTTACAATTTTATACTTGCTCTATGGTAGCATGTTGGTTTCGGAACCCAAATTGATGGTCTGGAATGATTTGCCTTTCTTCTAATACTGGTTTCAGTTTTGTTATTAAAATGTTTTCAAACAGCTTTGAGATTGTGGGAAGCATGCTTATTGGATGATTAGACAAGATTTGAGTTTCGTTTTTCCCAGGCTTACGTATCATTGTGATCAAAGATGTCTTCCACATTTGAGGAATATGATTCCCTTATCATTTCCCTGGTAATTCCCTTATCATTTTTCCAGTAATAAGGTCATATCCTGGCGCCTTTTTCGGGCTAATGCAAATTTTGGTTGTGTTATTAACTTTCTTCCATTCAAACTTTATAGGTTTAATGGATGAATCATCATCCATGTGGTGAGGCAGTACGATATTATTAGTTCCTTCGTGAGGTGAAAACACCGTCTCTATCGCTTCTCGCCCAATTTCCAGTTGGTAGTCTAATCGGTGGATTTGACTTTATAGGCCTTTTTAAGTTTTTTGTTGCCTTCCACAAAGAACAATCAGTCTTCTCTGGTGCCGAGAGTTCACTTAAATAATTCTGAACACATTGGTTTTCTTTTTTCTGCAGTGCAAACTTCAGGGTTTTCATAGCTCGATTTAATTTGCATTTCGAAAATCGCAAATTTCAAATTGCATTTTCAAAACTGAAGCCATCATTAATAGCTCACCAAACGAAAATGAATAGAACCGTACGCCCTATGATGAATTACAAATATCTCCCCAATCCTTCACTAAAAGGATCATTATTTAAACAAACTAAATGGATGGAACAACTATACCAGTCATTACTAACAATTCGTCTCACTTCCATGGCATGTGAACGTGTATTTTCCGTGACAAGTAATACAATTTAGTCAAAAAGCGCTTAAATTACTTTTACATCGAGCTGAGGTTACCAAGAAGTTGGAAGTTTTGTTTCGAAATAATGAAACATTGAATTCTTTAAATTAAAGAATTCAATATTTCATTAGTTCGCAAACCAAACTACCAACGCCTTGGTAAAAATTCACGTGAATTATTTCCTAAATTACGAAAAATTTTCCTAAGATTTTGTTAGGAAAAAATTCACGTGTCTTGGCGGAGTCGTGGAAATTATAGCAACTGCTTATTAACCAATTTGATTTTACAGGGTGATCATAAAGCAAACCTAAATAAATAAATTTTTACGATAAATATTATTCACGTTGAGAACAAAATAAATCTTAAAGCCTCTGCTTTTCCAATTTTCCGTAACGTGATTAATTATTTGTTATGTCGGTATTTTTTCTCGATAAAACGCGTGCTTGATTTTTATCGACTCATTTGTAAAAAAATCTGTAAATAAAATTCAAATAAGGAAAATTTCCTTCAGTACAGAAACTAATTCTAACGGAAAACCAAAAACGTTTTTTAAGGTAGGGTTGGTTTAGTAAAATTTAATAAAGTACCTTATGGAAAATTTCGATTTTCATAACTGATTATTAAATTTTGCGTGATCGGTTGAACTGAATTGAATTTTACTTCAAAGTGCTGGGCTGTGATGTTGTACCATCACTATTTTCAACTTTCCAAAAATAAGTTTTTATTATTGTGCTTTCAGTTTGCCCAGGGAAAACGTCATTCACTATCTATTTTACTATTTCTACGGTTACAAGATTAATTGATATTATTCGAGTTTATCGAAATCCCGAACAAAATAGAAACCACAATTATATCAACAAGTGGAAATTACGATGTAAGACGCGTAATTATTTACTCGAAATGGGTTATTTATTTATTCTTGCAAAATGGGACATAATCCAAGACAAAAACGAAAACAGTTATGACACAAAAACCCAGCCCAGGCTATTTTAATTGCCTTCCTTTAAGTAATTGCAATCAATTCCGGGTAACGAGTTTAGAAAACCTCAAACCTAAGTACCAGTGCCCCTAAATTTCAGGAACGGTGAATCTTTATTTTGTTAAGCAGATCCTGTTCTTTACAAGATAATTTTACTTGAAAACAAGCGCCATTTAGAAGTAACGGAAAACTTGTAATTTTCGAATTTATTTTTATTTTGTTTACTTATAAAGGGTTTTGCAATAGGCATGATACAATTAAAAAATTAAAAAAAAACACATAAATTATTCAGTGAGACCAACATTTTTTATTTTATTTGAATGGTTACATTATGCCATTATGTTTGGAAAATAACATCATTCAAATGACCACCACGACTTCTCCGCACGTACTGCATTGTGACAGCCCAATTTATCACTTTTTCACATGAATTTGGCTGTATTTCATCAATAGCACGTTCAATGTTAATTTTTAATTGCTCAATTGTTGTTGGATTATCAGCATCAACTTGTGATTTAACATATCCCTGAAGAAAGAAATCACAAGGTGTTAAATCGTACGACCTGGGAGGATAATTAACGGGACCAAATCTTGAGATAATTTCATCACCAAATTTGTTTTCAATAAATTTATCGGTTGTATGGCAGGTGGCACCGTCTTATTGAAACCACATATCTTCCAGATTATTCTCAACAACAGTAGGAAAAAAATCATTTAATATTGTTCTGTATTGTTCTCCATTGACTGTTACTCTTCGACCATTTTCTTCAAGGAAATATGGACCAATCACTCCACCAGCATGAATTGCACACCACTGTTGTTATGTGGTGTTAAATTTTAAGAAAAAAATGCCCTAAAATAATGTAATATATTTTGTACTAGATTAATATTTAGATTAGTACTAACATTATCTCTCGTAATTAATCATTGAGGAGCTATAGTCGTTTTAAAACTCGATATAAGCTGAACTTAAATCAAAAACAAATAAATAAATATATATACTCTGTAATAAAATAAAAATATATTATTGTGTAAATTAAACTACCTAATATTAAAACTAATTAGTACAAAAAACCTTCTAAGTGTTTTGATGAAATTGCTTTAACAATCCAAAATGGACTTCGCAACGCAACAACCGGTTCTTTAGTTATACAACAAAAATTTTGGCGCAGCCGGGGTAGGTTCATCGTTATTTAGCCACACGGGTTGATATCGTCAATGTGAAGTATCCATTTTAATTATATAAAAATTTAATTCAAAGAAATTAAAAAGGAACTGAAAATTAAATATGCCGCAAAAAAATACTTAGTTTTTGTACAAAAAGAAACCAACCAAAATGTTTCTAATATTGTTACGAATAAAACATACTCAAGAATTCGCTAACAAACTTACGATCGTCATAAAATAGTAAAATACTGAGTAAAATTCTGTGTACTACAAAATAAAAAAAATGTATGTGCGTTAAAACATGTGATTAAATCCGGTGTCCTCAAAACATTCTAATCCAGTTATTTGAGAAAAAAAAGCGTTTACGATAATTGAAATCTATACAATTAATTCTGTACTCAGTCAGTGTGATCGTACGATCGTAAATAGATTGATTGATTTTGAATGTACGACCAAGTTCTTAGGCTTGAGTTCCCGGATGACGCCGGGTCCACCGTACACCCTTTTTTACATATAACAAAACCGAAGTATTGGATAGGTTAGTTAAGTGGGGCAGAATCGGCCCGGTTACAGACACCTAGGTATAGCCGATAGTTAGTAACACAAAGACAACACAATTCTAATCTACTAGATGAAGGATAAAGGCTTAATAGGTTAATGGATAACGATGGTATTGGTCTTCAACAATTGCTTCTTTAAAACGGCAACCTAAGAAAAAATATTATTATTTCACATGCATCTGGAATTTTCCTGAAATTTAATTCTATTAATACTTTTCGGCTTCCTAACCAAAATTGGTTGACTCGACCCGTTACAGACACCTATGTGAAGTCGTTAGTAATAAAATGACAACACAATTCTAAACTACACAATCAGCAATTACAATGAAGCATTAATTCACAAGCATCTGTAAATTTCCTGAAATTTAATTCTAAATTCATATTTTCCGGCTTCCTAAATAATTGAAACATTTATTAATTTAATCATTCTGCAACTCCGCAACTTACAGTAGAATTTCCTGAAACCAAAGTTATTTGAACTATATTCAAAATAACTCTAAAATTCATTAGTATTTAACCGTTGAATTGGGCGAACACGAAATAGCAAAAAAAAAAAAACAATTAACTAGATTAACTACCGGATTGCATTCAAATATCCCTTAAAATATCCATCCATTAAAATATCCTAAATAATTTAGAATTCGCAAAAATTTCGTATGTTTACTAAAATTTTTTTATAAAACTGATGAATTTTTCCCGACGCCCATCCTTTTTCACAAGGAAACAAATACTTTTATCACTACTTTTGCACTAGTTCTGGAACTTCTTCTACGTTTGCTGGGGATATATCACATACAATTAATCTCAGACATGACACATGCGACTCGTCTATGACTTGTCACCTCGTATTAGACTTGTCATAAACGATTCATCTCAGACTGGTAACAAACGTAAATTGGTAATTAGTGTGTCGTCAATGGCTTTCCTGCTGGAAGGTAATATTTAAGTAAAGGCAACTAGATAAAATTTGAAAAAATTATTCTAAAATGAATGATAAATAAGTTTATTTTATAATTTTTATACTTAAATATAAATCGTACCAGTATCTTAAAAGAGGGATAATATGTACTCGTATATTAAATATATTTGAATGAGATTTCCTGAGAACCGAATAATTTTAATATAATAGCTCGGCACTGTACATGTAGATTAATATTTAGGGTTGATTTGAAATTGGGAATTAATAATTATAATTCTTGTACTAAAACAGTCAAGATTGGCAACGTTGCATTTTATGACAAACATCCAGTCGTTGGTGTATTGAAGTATACAAACCTTCTCTTTCTTTTGAATAATTATATTAATTATATCAAATATTTCTAGCTTTTCAGTTACATAGATATAACGAAGTTGCCGATAAACAATTCTTTATGTTAAGATTGTTAAAATCCCAAATCCAATGCAAATAATATTTCTTTTTATAAAGCAAAAATATCGCTAATAAGCTGTGAGAAAATACTAGTAACCCATTGAGAGTTACAAAAAGGCAATTTTGCGGTAAATAATAGGATTCGTTACCAACTCCAACATAGTTGCAATTAATCTTGCAAAAATGATGGATTATGAAGGAAATACAATATAGAAAACAGCTAATCATAAATTACCTACACTATATTCTCAATGCACAGAAGAAATACGGAAACGGAAAATTCTATCGCTAATCAAACCAAAATAAAAATATAACAATTTATTACACAAACACTGAATAATAGGATGAAGGAACATCACCAAAATAGCTCTCTCCGAAAATCTTCGAAATCAAAGCGTGGAAGAAACCACCTCTACAAACAATCGTAGTAAAATGTACCAAGAGAATTATGCAATGTCCATCCAGGAGCTAAAATTACCTCGAAACGATCCCAACAGACGGCATGAATCTTCCCACCATGAAACCACTACCATCCACCAAGCGACCTCCTGCCAACACCACCATTCAACAAACCACGCTTCACAAAGCCGTGACGAATCCATGACAGATCACAAACGAACCATGACAACCCTACAGCCCAAAAACTTCAGCGTACGACCGATCATACCAAAACTCCCAAAATGATTCAGCCCCCGCCAAATCGACGGCAAAATTCAAGGTGGTAAAAAAATTATGCAACTTTATAATCCCGCTTCGTGAAGACTGCATAAAAAAGAATAACCTAGTTCACAAGTAAAACGGTCGAGCGCTGCTTATAAGTCAGCACGTACATTTTTACAGCTTGGGTTATTCGCAACCAGTTCAAAATAATCATTAATCAGTCAAAGCGAATGAACGCAAAGAAAATAAATTTACTCTTTCGATACATGTCGAACAACACACATGTATTTTCATAGTATGTTAACCAATTAATTAGTTTTTAATATTAGAAAATATCCACCAATCATATAAAATGTATGAGCAAAGTGCTCACAGTAGAAATATTAATACAGTGGTATCTCGCTTAACGAGAATAATTCGTGCCGGAACTCGTTAAGCAACAACGTTTCCCATATAAATTAATGTAAAATGTGATAATGCGTTCCATGGTTTAAGTTCATTTTACAAAAAAAAACAGTTAATGGTTCCTATAATTAACTCTTTTTATACCCCATAAAATGCACCACACTATATAATCTAACATGTCATGTCAGATTACATAGTGTAATCTATAATGTATATAAAAGTCAAATTATGTCAGTATGTATGTTCGCAAAAAATCTCAAAGACTATACGACCGATGGACATGAAACTTTCACACAGTGTGTATCTGGGCAAGGAGTGGTCGTGAGCATAGTGCGATTTTTTTACAATAGGTGTCTTCAAATTTTGACCGTGAATAAATTGAGCTTTGCGATATTTTTGAAGAAGTTGAGCCCAGGAGTCTAGGGGCCTCGGTACAAATTTATCTAAAACACTACCAAATTTCGCGAACCGCTCAACCGATCGTCTTGAAATTTTGACCGTGTATCAGTTGCATGTCCAGAACCAACCTTACGATATTTCTGAAGAGGTTGTATCCAGGGTCTACGGGCCCCTGTACAAATTTATCTAAAACACTACCAAATAACGCGAACCGCTCAACCGATCGTCTTGACATTTTGACCGTGTACCAGTTGTATGTCCAGAACCAACCTTACGATATTTTTGAGGTGGTTGAACCCCCGTGTTTTATTTTTTATGGATTATTTTTATTTTAATGCATTTGTTTTATATTTCTGTTGAGATTTGTACTCAATTATATTTGGAAATGGAAAATAATAGTGTTGTGAATAGCAAGCGACGTTTAAAAGAATGTATTAAGTGGAAAACTAGATATTAAATCATCTTTATATAATTAATCGGTTTGGAACCAATTTATTATAATTTTCATTAATCTTTCCTTGATGCTATAACCACCATGTATCGGGTCATGTAACTGCTGTGCACATCTATAGCATTAGGCGAGATTAATGAGATGAGTTTTAATAGAGACTAGTTTTATTTATATAGTACACCGCAACGGTGGTAATTTATTAGTAAGAATTAGTTTATCTTAATAAGTGTGATCGTACGATCGTAAATGTATCAAAATTACAAACATTTAGTGGACATTGAAAAAAAAAAACTTAAAATGAAATTAAATGCGAATTTATTCACATTCGTAGTAAAAAAATGGTTAATTAAACTTATATAGTTTCATGAAATCTAAATCTATACATTACATATATGTTATAATTGTAACACAAACAAAAAGACTCATAAACTATCAGTGAAATTCAAAAGGTTAAAAGTGAAGCCCAAATGTGCGTGAATATTTTTTTTAAAGTAAATTTCATGAATTTACATAAAGTTATAAAACTACCAAAATCTATAAACTATATAAAAAGTGTAAATGTGATTCGGTTTAGAATTAAAAGAAAATTAATAAATTAAAATCAAATAAAAATATTAATAAAAATAATCTTTTTGGGCGAAATTAAAATCAAAATGGTGAACATATGCTGTTTCGTGTGTGGATTCATTTACAATTATGATGAATCATAAAAATTTCGTAAAATGCATACGAAGTTTAAAACAAAAAATATTTCTTCATGTGCAACATTATTACGGATAGCAGTTATAACAAGAAGTAACTGAACTACTTCTCTAAGGTATACATTTTTCTATCACTTTATTTAACTTAAATTTCAACGAGCTGATCGAATTGGACAATACCAAATTAAATTATTTCCGTTTTATTACACCTACCTATATGAGACAATCCAACCAAACAAAACTGATTAACAATAATTTGTTTCAAGATATGCAATCAAAACGTAAAGGATAGGCCTTCCAATGGGCCGCAATTACTAGAAATTTAGTATACTTCATATAACAATTTGTACTAGTAAATATGCATATAATGGGTTTTCCAATAGAAAAGATATGATTTTTAAGTGACGTTTCGGCGATTGTATTCAGTAATGTTTACAATTTCATCATGGTGAGATATACGCAAGAACAACGTTTACCAATTATTTATTTTTATTATTAAATTAATCGTTCTTCAATTGCAACAAAATCATCTTCTCCGATGACGCTCACTTTCATCTAGGTGGTGCGGTAAATAAACAAAACTGTCGATTCGGGTGCGAAGAAAATCCACAAATTATTCATGAAAAACCATTCCATTCACCTAAATTGACAGTTTGGTGTGGTTTTTGGCCTGGTGGAATCACCGGTCTGTATTTTTTTCGAAATGAAGCTGGTAACACCGTTACTGTCAATGGAGATCTGTATAGATCGATGATAACCAACTTTTTATGGCCGAAATTGGAAGAAGTTGATCTTGGTTCCAACAAGACGAGGCTACGTGCCACACAGCAAGTGCAACAATTAAATTATTGCGAATCATATCACTCTTATTGGAAAACCTCTAATTAATTAACTCTAGCTTAGTCAACTTCAATATTTTATTTTATATAACTGATAAACATTTTTTTAAAATTAAATTCATTCAACATTTTATTTTATGTAAGAACAAATAATTTTTTTTATCAATTTCATTCAATCATCATCAATGCGATTTAATTTTTTTTCTCTGTGCGCCACTAATTATAATTCGCACAAGTTTACTTTTATTATTCATCACCAATGAAAAGCCGATAGAATTAAATACTCGCTTAGAAATCGACTGATTTCTGCATCTTCAAATACTTCCGAAAAAAGTGTTGATAATTATTCAACCATGGAGTTCGATTATGGTCTGGCGGTGAAATTAATACCGGAGTTTGGTGGCAATCATCAAATGCCTCTACGTAAATTCATCAACTGTTGTGATGGGTTCTACGGAATGTTGTCTAAGGAAATAAAATCTAACGTCCTTACATTCATTCCTCATAAATTAAATGGCCAAGCGTACTCTTTATATCGCTTTGGTACTTTTAAACATTGGGACGAATTGAAAATTGCTTTGAACAATAACTTCAAAACCCTTCGTTCTATGGAATGCATTCAATTGGATTTAATCAAGGAAAACTAATCGTTGAAGTATACCAATTAAATTCGAAAACTGCCTTACGTTCATTTCAATGTGGGCTTCGAGAACCTATTGGTATTATTATAAAAGCAGGTGATTTTAAATCTCTAAACAATGTAATTGCTTTAGTAGAGGAAACACAATTTTTTTTTTTTTAATTTTTTTTAATTTTATTTATCCCTGCTATCTGTTCTGGGGCCAAGGCTCTCCCAACTCTTTCGCGGTTTGCTTATTTACGTCCTTACTTTTTCGCCAGTGTAGGCCAATTCGAGGACGTACGAATATAGGTCCGATTTTATCACCATCTGCACATTGCATAGCTCCATGTCAGCCTATACTGGCATGGAAGATGGGTCGGTCCATGAGTTTTGCACTCCGACAGGGGGTCATAGATGTGTTCCATTCCATCACAAATCGTAATTTGTTGATGAAAATTCCCTTTTTCATCCTGCCCCTATCGGGATTCGAACCCGGTACCTCCCGATCCAAACGCCAAAGCTTTAACCACTGTGCCATGAGGAAACACAATTAAAATCGAAAATTGCAATTCAACCCAATACAAATCAATTAAAACCACAAGTGACAAGGTGCCAAATTTGCCAAAAGAATGGACATATGATGTCTTTTTGCTTTTCCAGATATTCGGGTCCAGGTGGTTCTCGAGCTGTTCCACCTCAGGATTTCGTGTGCATATTGCAAAAAGGAAGGTCATCATATAAATCAGTATTTTTAAACGAACAATTCTGACTTACGAATATCTCAACGTCGCTCAAATAATAATTCAAATCTTAAATCGGAATCTGAAGCTCAGGGAAACTCGAAGGGCCTCGAAGGTCACAAGGGCTCTCCGGTAAATAATTCTTGTAACATTTATTTGGAGAATCATACAGAGGATAATATTTACGTTAAATTAAGTCTTGACATTGGAAAATCTCATTTGTATAATTTTTTATTAGATACAGGAGCAGATGTCAGTATAATCAAAGAATCATGTGTGATTGAGTCTTCCATATTTTATCCAACTTTAAAATGTCAAATAAAGGGTGTAACCGCAGTGGAGTTGATGAATCCTTAGGGTTAGTACCATCGAAAATAATTTTTACTGATACGTTCAGCATTGCTCATAATTCCCAAATTGTAAAAGATGAATTTCCAATTCCTTGTAGTGGAATTATTGGAAAGGATTTTCTGACTCATTGGCAATACAATATAGACTTTGAGAACCTTACTTTAGAAATTCGTCTTGAATCTACCTTAATTCTTCTTGATCTAATAACATCCTCGTCTAAATTATTAATTCTTCCAAGAAGTGAACAGATCATTAATGTAAGGTGTAGCAATATCGAAGACAACGCGGAATACTTGTGTTTATCTAAGGAGATAATATCGGGCGTGTTTGTTGAAAATACAATTGTTGAATAACCTCGCAATCAATCTGTTACACTTAATTAAATAAATTCTAATGACAAACCTGTTCAATTTTTAGCTAAGGATTTAACATTTGATAAACTTTTACATTACGGTATATTTTCTGTGAAATTCTGGAACAATACAAACACTGATCGTTTAAAAATTGAACTTGAGTCGTCTGTTTCATTATCACATCTAAATCAAGAAGAACGTAAATCCATTAGATGTATTATACGTGAACATAATGACGTATTTCATTTAGAAGGTGATGTGGTCATGGGATAGGTCATGGGATTAAACATAGTATCCCAACAGTATCCCAACAAAATCAAATAGTGTACCTATTTATCAAAAATCATATCGAATGCCTGCGATGCATTTAAAAGGGAAATAAAAAGCCCTTGTCGGGCTATTAAAAGGGAAATAAAAAGTTGTTGTCGACTTCCGTCGTTTAAACGACATAACATAAGCCGCGTATATCCTCTTCCAAACATTGTTGAAATACTGGATCAATTGGGCAAATCATCAAATTTTACTAGTTTAGACATGACCAATGGGTATCACCAGGTGCTGTTGGATGCAAAACCCAAAACCGCTTTTAATACTAGTGCTGGGCATTGAAAGCTTATTTAGGTGATCTTGTGATATATGGGCAAAATTTATACGAACACAATAAAAGATTACGGGAAGTATTCGATTGTCTAAGAAACCATAAATTAAAATTAAATCCAGTTAAATGTCAATTTTTACGACAAGAATTGACTTACTTAGGACATATTGTGGGACCAGTCGGTGTGAAGCCCGATCCAGAAAAGTTCAGTGCTGTGGTAAATTATCCTAAACCTAAAACTCAACGTGACGTTAGAGCATGCCTTGGCTTCGTAGGATATTATAGGCGTTTTGTGAAAGATTTTTTCTAAAAATTCATTACCTTTAACAGTTCTTTTAAAAAAGAAACTCTTTTTATTTGGTTTTCGTTTTGCGATGAAGCCTTTAAAATTCTTAAGTTCATAATAATCACACCACTTATCCTTCAATTTCCTAACTTCGATCAAATGTTCATAATAACGACGGACGCAAGCGAGATAGCTATCGGATGAGTTCTTTCCCAAATATTTGAAACCGGTGAACTACCTATCGCTTTTGCCAGTCATACTCTTACTAAAGCGTAGAAAAATTATTCCGGAATCGAAAAAGAGCTTTTAGCTGTTGTTTGGGGTATTAAACATTTCCGTGCATATTTGTATGGTTGAAAATTTAAATTAATAAGCGATCACAAGCCATTAGTTTGGTTATTTGGTATGAGCAACCCTTCTTCACGTTTAATGTGATGGCGTTTAGAGCTCGAAGAATACGATTTCAAAATCGCTTACAAAACTTTTAAAAAACACTTCCTGAATCTTGCAACAAACGTTATTCTTCCCACTCAAATTCTATTAATAATCAGGAATCTAATTTAACATCGAAGCATATTAACGCAGTTACTCGTTCACAAACTAAAACCGAAATAAACAACTTATCAGGTAACCCGTATTTCAGAGAATAAAGCTTCCATTATAAATCCCAATATTAATAGCAGCAAACTAACCCCTCTCAACGAAACCTCTGACCACATCCATACAAAACCAAATATAATAGAAATCACATCTTGTTAACTATTACTTTCCGAAAATGCTAGGTATGATTGAAAAATTTATTAAATCGTGTGACTCTTGTCAGAAGAATAAAGCTAGTCAAGTTAGAAAAATGCCAATGATAATTACTTCCACATCCAGAAGATCATTCGAAAAGATTTGCTTGGATATTGTGGGCCTCTTGTTATCGAGTTATCATCAAAATAAGTACATATTGACTATTATGAACGATTTAAATAAATATGCTGTTGTTGTTCCAATTCCAAACCAAGAAGCTGAAACAGTGGCTAATGCTCTTTTAACAGATTTTGTAAGTATCTATGGTTGCCTACAGTCAATTTTAACTGACCAGGTTACTAATTTCATGGGTTCAGTCTTTCAAAATCTTTACAAGCTTCTTAGAATAAAGAGAATCAATACATCCGCTTTCCATCTCTGCGATGGAGCTTTGGAACGCTCACATCGTACACTTATTGAATATATACGACATTTTACACATGAAAATGGAATGGACTGGGATTCTTGGATTCGATACTCAATGTTTGTCTATAACACAACCCCTCATTCAACTACGAATTTTATGCCGTATGAGCTAGTTTTTGGTATGGCATCAAACTTACCGCTAAACGATGGCGAGAGAGTGAAGTTGTTTAAATGTTATTGAAAATATTTAATTCTATAATCTCAATGTGTAATAAATTTTAAACAATATGAGATTGTCATAATTGCAATGGATAATTTAGTGTTCATAATTTGATTATATTAAATGCATAATTATAATTTTGTGGTGTAATTGAATAAAGCTGTTTTTAAGAACTGTTAATTTATCAAGTGATTCAGTTGACAATTAAATTATACAAATAGTTTTTGCAGTGCTAAATATAAATCGTTTTGTGTGTTGTTGGCCTTATTCCATAGCATAGTTTATGTAAATAAAACATTATATTACAAATGTTCAAGTGGTTTTGTGGCATGACAAGTGTTTCTGGATTTTTTTATACGTGCTATTTTACCTCTATGCTAAACCATTATTGCAAGGTTGCTTTGTGTTTTTGTTAAACGACTAAGGTACGCAACGCATAGTATTGTTTTGCGGTACTGTCCAACAACTGTACTATTAAACATTATAAATCATTGATTTCCTTGCTAACCTGCAGACACAAATTAATTTTCTGCAACAAAACGCTTTGAAATGTGATATAATGGTATCTGGATTTCCCATTAATGTAAACGATAAAGATGATGTACTGAGAAAACTAAACTCTGTATACAACTTCGGCTTGGACAATATTGAATCGGCATATATGAAATCAACGAAAACCCTACGTAGTGGCCGCAGTGGCAGAGGAACTTACAATCAGTTTTATATCAAATCAAAAATATTGAATCTAAAGATCACGTTATGCTTCAAGTTCGCGCCAATGGTCCGCTAAAGTTAAAGCAGCTTTATCGTACGGCATCGAACGGTGAACAAACAATAAACCTGCGTGACAAGCTTACGCCAACCAATACCAATATTATGAAACAACTTCTAGTTCTAAAAAAAAATAATATTATCAAATTCTGCTGGTTTCGTCACAACAACATCTATATTAAAACTAAAGATGATTCACAACCGAAAATCATATGGAATGTAAACGACATTGAGAAAATCAAACAGTAATACAGTGGAGGTTTCTGATACATCTACGAAACAAATGTATATCGTTCTCGCCGTTGGATATACACCTTTCTCGAACCACTACTACTCGAAGGACCATGTGTACGACTCCGCCACAGTACACAACAATTCGTTTTTCACTTACTGGTTTCTCAATTTTTTCTGCTGCCGTCACCAAACTAACGACAAACTAGACGACAGGAAAATGTTCTGCTGCCGTGGAACACGAATAAACACGACAGGAAATTCTTGCTTTGCTAGTAAAAAACTATTGGTTAATTAATCACCGACGCTTCTTATAATTTTTATTTGCTGTTTACTCGTCGGCTAGTGGTACAAGAAGAAGTTAAAAAATAATAATTTTTTACAAACAAAAAAATTCTATACAATGTTACCAACATGGTAATAATGAAAACAATACAAATTGAGCTAATCATAAGTGCCATAGAACGCACTCACAAATTAAATTAAGCTAACATAATGGTTTTACACTACACTAATACATTGAAAGGTTTTTCTTTTGCTACTGTCAACTTCAATAAATACAATTTTCGTGTATGTCATTTCGTAAATAAACAATAAACAATTTAATTCATATGTTAAATTGTTTATTGTTTATTAATTGAAGACGATTAAATTAACAAAATCGACACTTTGCTAGATAATTGAATATAAACAAGGTAAGTATTATAATACATTTCAATTTGTAATTTGTGCTTAATACTAAATTTTCTCCTACTTTTAGGTTTTCCGAACATTCTCCCCCCATTAAGATTCAAAATAGAAAGTTAATCTTAATCATCCAGTAGTTTCACAATTTTTGATTGTGGACGTTTGAATACTGACGTGGGCGTTTTTACAGTCACAACTCTAATGTGACCATCCGTACCAGGATGTGTGTTGATGATTCTTCCTAGCGGCCAATTGCATGGGGGGTAATTTTCATCTTTTAAAATTACCATGTCACCGATTTTCATGTTTTCAGCTGGATTAATCCATTTTTGGCGTTGTTGAAGCGTATGTAGATATTCTCGATGGAATTTTTTCCAAAAACGTAATGCTCGAAGTTGTATTTCATCTCATATGCTATTTACCCTCATGCCTTCCAATGTAAATGGTTCTGGTATACTTGTTATTGGGCTGCCGATCAGGAAATGGCCAGGTGTAATGGCCTCGTATGAAGTGTCGTTATCGAACTGGGGTACTAACGGCCGTGAATTGAGTACCGCCTCTATTTGACACAACAAAGTCGCCATTTCTTCGAAAGTTAAATTAATGGCCCCGACAGCTTTCTTTAAGTGGGTTTTGACGGACTTGACACCCGACTCCCATAAACCCCCGAAATGTGGAGCTAAAGGAGGAATAAAATGCCATGTAATTGAATTAGTTGCAGCATATTTACCAATTTCAGTATTGAATTCATCTGAGGTAGTGGCCAGCAATATCTCACGCATTCCCCCGTCATGTATGGATGCCAGTCTCTTTAGTTTCTCCTGTGCCCCCTTAAAATTCTTTGCGTTGTCACTATATATATTGTCAGGAACACCCCTTCTACTCACAAATCGTTTTAAACATGATATAAATGCATTAGTTGTTAATTCTGTGACCATCTCTAGATGAACAGCCTTTGTTGCGGTACAAACGAACACTGCAATATACCCCTTTGAAAATTTAGCACCCCTGCCTCTTTTACTTGCGATGGAAATAGGTCCGGCATAATCAATTCCGGTATTTACAAAAGCTCGAAACCCAACTACCCTTGATTTTGGCAGTTGGCCCATAATTTGATATGGGGAGGCTGCCTTATACCGACGACAAATGACGCACTGTCGTATAACTTGGTTAGCTATGCTACGCCCATGAACAATCCAATATTTTTGACGCGACATATGGAACGTTAATGCTGTGCCTGTATGCAAATTCTTTACATGAAAATATCGCATCAATAACCTGCTAAAATTGCTTGATTTCGGCAACAAAATTTGATGTTTTGAATCGTATTCCAGAACTGCATGTTTTAAGCGTCCGCCTACCCTTAGAATGCCCTCACTGTCTAGAAAAGGTGACAATCGTTTTATTGATGATCTCGTAGATATCTCCCGCTTTGTTTTCATCGCCTTGATTTCATCTCCGAAACACACGCGTTGTACGTGTTTTATGATTGTCATCTCTGCATGATTGAGCTCGCTTGTAGTTAAATATGGCATATTGTTTTTACTGCATTTACCACCTTTGCATCTAGCAATAAATCGGAAAATTGTAGCTACCACACGAATCAACTGACTGAATGATGATTTTGAGTCTAATAATTTTTGCAAGATACTATTATCGTCGTTGTTCACTAGCAGATTTACTGATGCTCGTAATTCTTGATTGATATGCTCGACTATGTTGATGTCAGGAGCATCCGTGTTGTTGTTGACTACATTGATAGATTTGAGCCACACTGGTCCATGCCACCATAAATCATTCGCTATTAAATTTCGCTGGATACTCTCCCCTGGAACATGAATCAGCAGGATTTTCCTTTGACTTGACGTAGCCCCAAATATTCCTTGGACAAATCTCGATGATTTCTCTCACCCTATTAGCGATAAAAGGCTTCCATTTAGACGGATGAGCGCTGTGATGTGACAGGACGACTGATGAATCCGTCCATGCCCTCATCGTTTTTGTAGGAATGTTTATTGACGAAGACACGGATTTTAATAATTTCGCCAATAACAGTGCGCCACATAACTCCAGCCTAGGAATTGTTATTGTTTTAAGTGGAGCGACTCTCGTTTTTGATGTGACAATATTTGTAACAATCGTTCCATCTTTCTCTATACGCCTGGTATAAACTACTGCTCCGTAAGCGATCTTGCTGGCATCACAGAATCCGTGAATCTTGACTTCACTATTACCCATCCACCTTGGTATTTGCAATTTGCGAAACTCTTGAAATTCAGATTGTAGTTTTCTCCATTTCTTCCGAATTTCAGCTGGTAATACGTCATCCCAATCCAAGTTTTTCATCCATAATTCTTGGAAAATTGTCTTTGAGATGATCAGACTCGGAGCGAGCCATCCATAAGTGGATCAAATACCTTTGAAGCTTCGGATAGAAATTTTCGTTTCGTTAACTCGCCATCGTCAAACTCCTCTACCTCGAATGTAAACGCGTCTATGCTTGGAATCCATTTGACACCCAATAACTTCAAAGGACTATCGCGGTCGAATTCCTTAAAGTTTTCTGTATTTGGTTGATTCGGCATCTCACAATTATACACCCATTTTCGCAGTTCAAACCCAGCTGAATTCAAAATTTTGCTGACTTGGAACTTCAATAATTTCAATCCTTCGATTGTATTCGTATCTGACAGGAAATCATCCACATAAAAGTCGCTTATAATGGCTCTTGCTGCCTCAGGATATTGCTTTAAATTCTCCATTCCTAACTCCTTTAAGCATCTAGTAGCTAGAAAAGGAGCGGACGTAGTTCCGTAAGTTACTGTATTTAGACAGTAACGGCTGAGTTCTTGATCAGGATGTTCTCGCCATATAATCTGTTGGTATTGTCTATCTGGTTCTGCTATCTCTATCTGGCGATACATTTTTTCAATGTCTGCCGCCATGACGTACTTGAATTTTTTGAATCTTAACAGTATGTCCCAAAGACTGGATTGCACGACTGGACCACATATTAAAATATCGTTGAGTGACAGTCCCGAATTCGTTTTAGATGACCCATCGAAAACTACGCGAACTTTGGTTGTCAAGCTGCTCAGTTTGACCACCGCATGATGTGGCAAAAAATAGGAATGATCGTTTACCGTTTCACTAGGCAACAGTCTTGACATATGGTTTAGATCTTCGTACTCTTTCATGAATCTCACGTACTCTATTTTTAATTCTGGATTATGCGTAAGTCTGCGCTCCACTGACATGAATCGTTTCTTTGCAATCCCAAGTGAATAACCTAATTTTCCTCTATTAGGTTTAAATGAAAGCTGTACTATAAACCTGCCACTTGAACTTCTCGTCGTAGTTTCTTTGAAAAGAACTTCTGCCAGCTCGTTTTCCTCGCTTGTTTCTATGCTGAGATCAACCTCTTCTAATTCCCAGAATTTTCTGAGAGTTTCATCTACATCGGCCGATACGTTCAGACTGCTTGCGAGATTTGTCGCATGGGTACTTCCTGAAATAATGTAGCCGAAAATTGTTTTTACTGCAAACATGTTGTTGCCTAAGTCCTTATGCCCATCTCTGACTGAACTAATAAATGCACTAGCTCCAACCAATAAATTTAGTTTTGAAGTTCGACTGAAGCTAGGATCCGCTAGTTCAAGTTGCTTAATTTTCTCCAGCTGTTGGATCGGTACCTTGATTTCTGGTAACTGTACTGGTAGCTTTGGTAATATGAGTACATCAGTGCTTATTGATTCATTATTTGGAAATCTGGAGCTAATTTGCACAGTAGCTTTGCCTCTGCTATAAACATTACTAGTGCTTACACCTGATATTTTAACGTTGCAATTGGTTCTTGTTAATTGTAGTTTATTTGCTAACTCCTCATCGATGATAGTGACTTGTGACCCACCTTGAATTTTCACTATCGCAGTTGGTAAAATTGATTGAATCACAGACGTATTCAACTGCGCGGTTATTTGATTAGATGCTGGTTCAATTTCAGTTTTCTTGACTTCCTTTGTATCCGACGATATACTTTCACTAGCACAAAGTAACGTATTGTGCCTCCTGCTACACCTCTTACAATTTGAACGGATCCTACAACTTGCTGCTTGATGACCTTTCCTCAAACAACTAAAACATAACTGTTTTTCGGCTATTAAACTTCTTCTGTCAGTACTACTTAATTTGGAGAAGTCCTCACAGTTATAAAGAAGATGCTCCTTTGAACAACACGGACATTGATTTTCAGTGATGACGGATGAAAGAACAACAGTCTTCTTGTTCGATGGTTTCTTATGATCAGATAACTCAACTGTTTCCAATGAATTCACTCGCTTAGTTATAAATTCCAGAAATTCCTTTATGCTTGGATAGTCTTTGTCGATTGCCAGTGCCCATGCTCGTTTGGTGTCAATGTCACATTTCTCCAACAATAAATAAATCAGCCAACAATCTCTTTTTTGTGCTTCATCGCCCAATGCTTCTAATCCTCGCAGCACTTCATCTGTTACATCCGCTAAATCCCGTAGTTGTGAATTAACTCCACTATTGGTTGGTTGATTCAACCATTCTACAAGGTTATCCAATTCAAGCTTGATAAAGTAAACTTAAAAAAAACACACAAACTATTCGGAATGTATTGTAATTTTTATTTCATTTTACAGATTGATCCTTGCCATTTTTAGTTAAACAAGATATCATTCAAATGTCCTCCACGGGACTTCTTACAGGCCTTGATTCTTTTGCGGTAATTTTCAATGACTTTTCGGCACATTTCGGGCGGTATCTCGGCCATTACCTTACGAATATTAGTTTTCAATTCGTCAAGAGTTTGAGGATTGTTTGCGTAAACACGATCTTTCGCGTAGCCCCACAAAAAGAAATCCAAAGGCGTTAAATCACAGGATCTTGGAGGCCAATTGACATCAGCCAATCGCGAAATCAAACGTCCAGGAAATTTCTCTTGCAAAAGATCTCGATTTGCTCGTGTTACGTGACTGGTTGCTCCATCCTGCTGGAACCACATATCGTCAAGATCATAATCTTCGATTTTCGTAAAAAAATAATCGGTTAACATGCGGCCATAGCGCTCAGAATTGACGGTAACGGTTCGTCCATGGTTGTTCTCAAAAAAATACGGCCCAATCACACCACCAGACCACAATGCGCACCAAACAGTGACTTTTTCCGGGTGTAATGGCTTCTCTACAATCAATTGTGGATTTTCTGAGCCCCAAATTCTACAGTTTTGCTTATTAACGTAACCACCAAGCGAAAAATGAGCTTCATCACTGAAGAAAATTTTGTTCGAAAAATCAGCATCGACGGCCTGTTTTTCCAACACCCAATTTGCGTATGTTCTTCGTTGTCTATGGTCAGCAGGCTTTAGCTCTTGTGTCAAATGGACTTTATACGGATGAAGATGCAAATCCAGATGCAAAATGCGCCATAATGAGCCATAAGATAGGCCTAAATGTTGAGCTCGACGAGGAATTGACAAATTTGGATCTTCTTCCACACTTTCAGCTACAGAAGCGATATTTTCAGCATTGCGAATATTTCGATGATGCACAGACCTTACAATATCAGTAACAGATCCAGTTTGTTCAAATTTATTCACTGTATTCAATATGGTTTGCATTGTAGGACGATTATGACGACCATAATCTGCTCGTAAAGCGCGAAATGTGGATACGGCAGAATCACTATTTTTATAATAAGATTTAATAATTTTAACGCGTTGGTCGATTGTTAAATGCTCCATATTCTTAAATGGCAGAATGTCAACTAAATAAATGACAGCGTACTTGACGTTTATCTTGACAGATGTCGGTATACAGATTTCTACTTTATCAACCTCGAATTGGATAACCCGTTAATTTAATCTAATTTTTAAATTTTATTATTTTATTTTTTTTATTTGAGTTCACGTTATATAATTATGTTTAGTATCTACTTTTTAATTATACTTTATGCTAGTGTCTTCTTCATGCTTTAATCTTTATAAAAAAACAATTACTTATAAATAACAATATTATCATCATGTGGATTTAATTTAATGAATTATATTTGTAATGTTACTTAGTAGCTTAGCTTTCCTATTCACTTAATAATATTATCTATTTTTGAATTATATAAATGTTCATATTAATTAGTATTTTCATTAACATTTTGTTTATTTTTTTTAGTAAATATAGCTAATCGCAATAGCAATTCTATTATCAGTGATGATAGCAATGACAACAGACATTTTTAAACTTTTCTACTTTTGATACTGCAACTAAAAACATATTAGCACTAAATATCTTTTATCTTAATATCAATAGACTCATGAATAAATTAAGCGAGCTTGAAATTTTATTATCTTCCTTTCACCATAAAATTGATGTAATTGTACTCACTGAAACCTTTTTACATGAATCTGAAATTAAGTACTTCAACTTAAATAATTACAATGCTTATCATAACACACGCGATACTAGAACTGGAGGAGGTATTGTAATTTTTGTCCATCGCGACCTTGATTTTGTTCTTGTTAATTCCAAAAGTCTCCTGGAAAATCAATGTCTGGTTATTTACTCCAAAATTTTAAATTTGCATATAACTGGTATTTATAAACCACCGCACACATGTCGTCAACAATTTCTGTCTTTCCTGGATAACATTATGTCTTCATATAAAAATCAAGTAATTCTGGGTGACTTCAATCTTAATATTTTATTGAGATCGGAATTACTAATATCCGATTCCAATTCCATTTCCATCCTCCTTAAATAACTATTTCATTATAAATAAATTACATGGATTGTATGCTACTCGTGTCTCCGATTCAACAAAGACAATAATCGATCACCTACTATCCAAATTTAAGGAAACATTCTTTGTATTATATGGTGATACCAGTCTGAGTGATCATCGTTACATGTTAGTCAAATTTGTTATAACAAAAAAGTCTGCCTATTTTACTGAAACTACAAACTTTATTAATTACAATAAAGTACATTCAGACGTTTTCAGTAAATTTTCTCAATCACATCGACCCGATTTCATGACACTATATTCAAGTATTGTGACATCAATTAAGGATAATACAGTAACCAGAACTACTACTGCAAAAATTTCTGCATATATAACAAGCCTTGGTTTAACAATCAACTATTCAAATTATCTAAAATCCGGGATAAATACTATAAACTGCGCAAAGCTTACCCGCAAAATTGTTACTTTTCAGAAACTTTTAGACGATTAAACAAGGATTTTAAAAAACTTGTCACCGATACAAAAAAATCTTATTATACTACACTGAGAAAAATTTTACTTAAAATTATAGAATTTATTATTTAAACGAAAGAATTTTTGCCTATAGATTTTGCGCAAAAACTTTCTATTTTATTTGAAAGGTATGAATCATTTTAAATTCAAAATTAATTAAAAACTTTGTCCTAAAACACTGCAATAAAAATAAAATATTGGGATATTTATCTTAAACACTTTAATTCATTTCGCTGGAAATATTTCAGGATTTGATTCAATGTTATTAACAACTTTAAAATTAATACGTACAGCAACAAAATTAAGAGATAGTTTACTTTGGTTCAAAATTATAAAATCATTGAATTAAAAGTATTTACCTTTTAAAATAAAGTTCGCGATACTTAAATATAATTGTTTTATTCTTTGACTACTTTCATAGGTCATCATTATCAAAGTTCAATGACCTATACAACCTATTAATTCATTTAATTTTTTCCTTGATATTCTATTATATATATAAATATATAATATAATATTGAAAAAAATCCCATTAATACAACATATTGAAGATCAAACTTATATTTATTATATATATCTACATTTATATACATGTTAATCTTTTCTATTTCCACATAGAAATTTATTTCATAACATTCTACATTTATTACATATAAATTTTATTTTTAAAAATGTCAAAGAAATTTATTAGAAAATTGAAATTATATATATTGCTTAAGTCTGACCACTTTTTCTCCTGTACTTAAATAGCACAAGTTAACAGGGTGACTTTCTATATCTTTGAAATCAATTATGCTTAAAATTTCAGATGCATCTCCAATTGAATGACAATGAAAATTGGGGATATAAACACTATTATTATATGATTTACAAATGGCAAAGAAGTTATTATTTGTTAGTAATATATCAATAATTTCATAAATTAAAATTTTATTGTTAGTTGGTTTGTCAAAAAATAACCAGTTTTAAATTTTGTACCACGAAAAATTAGGGCACTGGTGTATTTTTGATCCGATTCAGAAAAAGGTATTACTCCAGCGTACTTTTGATCCTTATCCGCACAAAGAAATAGTTTACTAACTGTTTCCCATTCTGTTTGAAAAAACTCATTACAAAAAAGTAATTTCGTAAATTTAAGAGAAGCTTTTATTGCTAAGGTAGGTGGTATATTAAGCCGAGAAGTGATATTTCTTGCATACTGTTTATGTAACTGATGTTGAGCCTCAAAACGGAAACACCAAAGGAACTTTAAAGGACCACATCTTCTTATTATTGTGGGATAGTGAACCAAGAAGTGATATTTGGGTTTTAACGTCTGTTTAAAAATTGTAACAAATAAATTGTTATGTTGCTCTATTAAGGTAGTTAGTTCTGCTAAATCGTTTTCATCAAAACTTGTTTTAACTAAAAGATCAATTAATTTAACAAAAAGGAGCAAACATTTGTAAACCGGATTTTGCTTATCCTTAATTAAGGCTGCCAAAACTGAAGGACATTTGTTTATAAGCTGATTAAATTTAACTTTTACTTGGTCGCTCTTTTGTGGAAACAAAGAATCAAAATCTATGGTGATCTGTGAAAGATTTAAAAAATACGATGAATTTATAACAGATTGCCGAAAACAAGACTAAATTTTATAACAGTAGCTAAACACAATAATATTACCAATTCATAAGCCAAATAATGTTTGTATGCTGGCCACTCAGCTAAAAATTCAGTAATATTTTTACTATTTGATAAATTAAATTCTGTTGTTCGGTTCTTTGCTGTTTCTCCCATTTCTCACAAACTAAACCCCATGGCTCTAAATTTAATTTCAACCAAGTTTTGTTCTCCAAAAAGGTTTCTATAGAAAAAAAAATATACGCATTGCTTAAATAATTATTGTTGCCACATATTATCTGTTGAACATTACCTGAGATGCAACAATCAGTGGCAGAAGTTGAGTGCACTCTTTGATTTGTGGTAGTACTTGACAATTTTAAAAATTTTGTGTCATAGCACTGGTTGTTATATCGATCTATAAGTTTTCCATGTTGGCTTCTTTTTGCCTTGCCGTGGTGTATAATATTCAGCCTATGAATAAAATAAATAGACAGGTTATTAACATTATATATTAAATTTATGTGGAATGACGAATAACTTACCGAGTATTCAGTTTTAAAAATGTCTGATATGCTTTTTGATAAAATCTCAAAATCAGTTGGGTATAACCTAATATTGACGGACATATAATGATCTATTACACAATGAACCAAATACTGGCGATGTTTGGAATCCAGTTGATTTGACTGTTTATAATATTCTATAACCAACCGTCCCTTGATTGATTTATTTAAAATAGCCAGGATATCAAATTTGTCACCAGCTTGTTCTTGTGTACTGTAATAAAAATTACTAATTAAAAATCGAAGCTTGGTAAAATGGTGTATCTAATTAAATTTCAAATTCTTATTATCACAACTGTATCTAGTAATCAATAAAATATAATTCGATTATTTTGTAATTTTTTTTTTGAAACGTGAATTATTAAATAAAATGAATAGTACTTGTGATCGGTAAATAAAGATGAACTTTGTATTGGACTAGCCGTTGAACTTTGTTGTTCTATCCATTGAAGTACTCTGCTGTTCAGTGATCTAGTGGCATCTGATTCTGGTAGAGGATTATTCTAAATAGCACAAATAATCACACTATTACATAATTCCATTTACTACATTTAATTACTAATTTTTACCATTTCTATACGCCACTTTCTGGCAGCTTGTTTAAAGATGCATTTCGGCCTTCGGGTAATTTTCGAATATTTCATCAATGAAATCGAGATCCATTACGTCTAGTGCTTTAATTGTACCCTCATGAGTGTGCGTTAGAAAGTTCATCGTTTTCTGAGAAAGTCCCCATGATGACACGAGATTTTTGAATTCATTAATCCGTGCCAGATCATCCTCAATCTGCTGTACATATGGTACGTATTCAATGGTACATTCATTTGAACTAAAAACATTTTCATGCTGCTGGTCATTTGATGACATTTTGATCGATTTATTGAATCTTGCTTGATTGAAAAATACAAACCCAATTAAAATAGATAGATTAAATAGATTAAAGTTCACAACTATACTTATAATTTTAAAAATGGCGTAGCACAGGGTTTCCCTTTATACACGAGATTTCTCATATACGTTGTTTGGAACTATTCAATTTTAATGTAAACAACTTAAAATGTAATGATTTTTCTATACTTACTTATTTCAAACGGCGTACTGGTTTTTAGATGAAGTTTTAGATATTTACACTTTAAATCAGCTTTTATTTGAACAGTTTTTGTGCACATTAAGTGTTAGGACACGTTAAAGATTCGGTTTTTTATACCCTTGAAAAATATTGTCACTTTGGTTTTATCCCGTTTTCACATTAAAACATTAAACTTAAAAATCACAAAAAAATGTAATTAAATTATGTATATATCACTTATTATTTTATATATCACTTTAATTCTTTAATAATTTTATTTATCACTTTAATCACTTTAATTTAAATCCGAAATTTGAGAAAAAGAAATACAAAGAAAAATCACAAATTATTCCCCTTTGCATAATAACTATAGACTATTTATTGCATAATAAATTATGAAAGTAACGGTAAAACTTAAAACCAAATATTTCACGCATTTGAAACAAAAGATATTTCCTTTTATTTTTACTGTTTTCGCATTAGTTCTGAAAGTTCCATGCACTTAAATTTTAAGTGATTAATATTCATTTAGATTTAATAATATAATATTTTAAGTTAAAGTTTTGATTTTTGAATTAAAGTCGAAAATGTTTCACGCGAAATAATACTGCCTTTTGGTAATCCATTTTTCGCGCAAAATGAAATAATAAATACGATTCTTTAGGACAAAGTATAACTTCATTTTATAATAAGATCTTTTTCCTTAGCTTCAAAGTTTTTTTTTTAAAGATTTTTGTTTTTTAAAACAAAATTCCAACTTTTTTCTCAGATAGTAAACTAAATGCTAACATTACAAATCCCAAACAAATGTGGAAATTATTTAATGAGATATTGACCAACGATCCCATATCCCTCAGGCGTACCAATAACAAAAGTAATTCCATTCAACTTAGAATTAATGACATTGTGTTAGTCGATCAATCAATTATTGGTAATCAATTTAATAAATTTTTTGCCACTATTGGAACATACATTTCTAATCAATCATCTTTAAGTCAATATGTTCTTGAGCCATGCAATATTATGAGAGAACTTCCTGTAATTGACCCAATCAATATTGAAGATCTTAATAGTATAATTAGCAAGCTTAAAAATGACTCTTCTCCTGGTTATGATAATATTACAATTAAAATTGTGAAAGACCTGGTTAATATTATTTCTCTTTCGTTGTTGGTATGTTTAAATTCTTGGATAAAGGATGGGACCTTCCCTTCATTTCTTAAAATTGCCCGTGTTTCTCCAATCCATAAATCTGACGACCACTGTGCTATTAATAACTATAGGCCAATTTCCATCCTGCCTGTTTTTTCTAAAATCTATGAACGGATAATTCACTCAGCATTGATAGTTCACTTAAACTTTAACAAACTTATAAACTCTAAGCAGTTTGGGTTTACTAAAAATTGTAGTACTGTCTCTGCGGCACTGCATCTTATTGAAGGCATTTACAAGTCATTGGAAAACAAAACCGCTACAGCATGTCTATTCCTTGATTTTAGAAAAGCGTTTGATTGTGTGAATCATTCGATTTTGAAAGACAAGCTAATGAATTTTGGTATTACCGGCCATGCATTTGAACTGATCTGCAGCTACCTGACTGATAGGAAACAAACTGTTCGCGTCGGAAAATATGAATCTTCTGCTCTTAACGTGTCGGTTGGTGTACCACAAGGGTCCATTCTAGGCCCTACGTTGTTTTTGATTTATGTAAATGACATTTTCAACTTAAACTTAAAGGGGAAGATTCAAATTTTTGCGGACGATGCTGCTCTGTTATATAGTTCTACATCATTTGAGCAGCTTCAATGTGAAATTGAAAGTGATATGATAATAATTAGCAGATGGCTAGGAAATAATAGATTGGTGTTAAATGCTTCCAAATCAAACTTTGTTACATTCTATTTAAAGCACAAACCGCCATTAATATTTAATGAAATTAATTTTCAAAATGAATCAATTAAACGTGTCGACTCCGTCCGATATCTTGGCTTGTTAATTAATTCGCAGTTATCCTGGATTAATCATATTAGCGGTGTAAAACAGAAAATATCGCCTATTGTTGGAGTTTTAAGACGAGTTGGACTATTTATACCCGATCCTCTTAAATACAATATTTATTATAGTTTTATCCACTCTCATCTATCATATTTAATACAAATTTGGGGTTCCTCAAGCAACATTCATTTAATTGATTTACAAACTTTACAAAACAAAGGATTGAAAGCATTAAGAAATTTACCCCTGTTAACGTCAACTAATCTTCTTTACAATAATAAAATTCTTCCAATTTCTTCTATAATTGACTATCAGTACATCATGACAATTTATAAGATCAGACATGGGCTATTGAAGTATAATGCAGAACTCCAAACGAACATTTCTGCCACAGGAAGAATTACACGTAATTCATTAAATTATCGCCTCCCGAATTATAAATTTAAAACGACCCAAAATAGTATATTTTATAAAGGTGTACAACTTTTTAACAACCTCAGTAATGAAGATAAAGATGATAAAATTTCAAATCTCAAGTCGAATTTAAAAATGACTCTATACGAACAGTTTATTGCTAACTATAATACTTATCACTAAAAATTTTATTTTAAGTTTATCCTTTATTCAAATTGTTGTTGCTATCATTAATGCTATTTAATCAGATTATTACGTACAATATTTAATAAATATTTATATGTATTTATATATGTATCATTCTCTTGTTAATATTAAAACTTATAGAAATTAGAAATATTTTCCTTTATGAAAATTGTAATATTTTTAAGATAAGAAGACCAAACTATCCCAAAATTGGATTGGACCTTATAAGGTGTTAGAAAGAATAAGTCCGGTAAATTGTAAAATTGAAATTGGATATAAATCCAAAATCGTGCATAATAATCGCCTCAAGTTGAAAGTATAGGGTTGTCATAACAACTTTTAATAAAAGGTTACACATCTTGTAAATGAGAATGAGCCAATCGAAAATATTTCTGTATTTCTCAAACGATTAATTTATTTACCTAATTATTATTGTAACTAGAGTGACTCGTAGATACACATATGCTTGTTGGGTGGGCTACCACTCTCGTTAGGTTTTAAGTGCTATGTATTTACTGTTTTATTTAAACCAAGAAACAATAATCGAAACGCCGATAAAATCGTCAACAATTCCAGAAAACACTTAAATCGCGTTCCCATATGGTTTTTATGATTATGCACGATAAACAAGAAGAAAATAAAACCACCAAGCACAATATTGTACATGCAATTAACCTAAATTATTTTAATGATTACAAGAAAAAGTGCATTCAAGGTTAAAATAAAATTAAACAATAACAAAAGCAAAAATATTGGGTATCAACCGCACAACTGGTATGAAGAAAAATTTTCATATCAACACACATCTTTACCTTTCTTTATAAAGATGTGTAACGAGAGCATAAACATGTTTAACAAGTTGCACATTAAACTGCGCCGCGCTTTAAATATGCGATGTCAAGAGATTTCTCCGCGAGACGCTATAATTTTATTACACACCACATATAGAAACTTTTACATACATATGTTGTACTACATAATCGAGTAATATGCTCAAAGCAAATTTAATTGGGTTTTTTGTGCAATTATAAATTCTATCATTACATGACATATGCAGTGTATGGTACCAATCTTTTGCTCAAGGTTAAACGAATTATTGTTTGTCTCATAGCACGTTTCTCATTAAAGTCATGATATCCATATTCGTACATTGTAAATTATATATAAGTACATCACTCGAACGATTTACACAAAACAGCATTATGCTGTGGTAATACTAAGAAAATCATCTTATAATTTTATTTATAATGAAAATGTGATAATGAGTCACCCACGTACATATACTGATGTTCTTCCTGGCTCGTGCCTCTCTATAGGTAGAATCAAAATGTTAGACAAATTGAATGGGAAATGCGTGTTTGATTTTTATGTGACGTAAAACACCTTCTCCATAAACAGACAATTAATACGTTTATTTATCTGACAACGCAGTGTTGTAGATCGTGAAAAGCGTTGGTAGTAGATCGTTTACATTTATCGTTCTCTTCTTGCACCTTTCTTATTTATGTGTAATTGGCACACTTTCTCAGATTAACATGTACATTACGCGGTTACTTATCCTCCTCAATATTTTATTTAACAGTTAAATCTTATGGACAGTGCATTTTTTTATACGCACTTATTTCACTGGATTGAATTGTTGTGGAATGTAATCTCTTACTTAAACATATTAATTCTTGTCCTCAGATATGATACTGAAATATGTGTGAAATACCTACAGATACCTCTAGCTAACATTTTTGGGATTATAAAACATAGACCTCTTTCTGCGATAGATTCGTTTTATTAAAAACTAGATCCCAGCCAAACCAGGAATGTTCACGAGATTTCTACAACGTACTCAATAGATCATCCAATCTGACGAATGTTGTTTTACAGCTGTTAGAAACTTCACATTTCTGAATAATATTTCAAGGTTCATAAAGCCCAGGCTAAGTACCTTCACGGGTCTTGGCCAATGTTTACAAATAGATCTACTAATTAACCACCACTCTCGAGGTGGCCAATACGGTATTCTGAACGCCTTTAATTAATTGCATCACGTTTTTACGGTTTCATAATTTTATTCGACATACAAATTTTTTTATTGCCGATCTTAATGATGTCCACTGCCTCACACTTGTATTTTTTACAGTTTGGGAATTTTACATGTTAAAACGTAAATTACAAAAAAATTCGTGTATTTTACAAAAATATAGGATTTTCCAATAAGAGTGATATGATCCAAACTTTTCTCGCAATAATTCAATTGTTGCACATGCTGTGTAGCGTTTATTTCTAAACTAGTGCTATTTTGGATATTTGCGTTAGAGATCGACAAAATAAATTTTATTAGTGTTGATGTAAATAATAACAAAATTGAATACTTACATCTTGTATGTTTATGAAACAACAGCAAAATACCCCACTCTGAAGACACGGTATTCGAGCAAAAACCATAGAGCAGAACGTTACAGGATATTAAGGATAATTATGGGCTAATTAAATGACTTTCAACTAAAATGATGGGTGTTTCTAAAGCTAGCAGAACCCAAATCAAAAATCGAACCAAAACCGAAACAAAAACGCAAACAAAGATCCATTGACATACCAGTAATTTAAGCTCATTATGCTTTATTTAAATGCCTCAGTAAAAGTTTTGGGCTCCACCCTTTCTTGACTAAGCTGTAGGTAATTTAATTTAACGCTAGCCGACCCCAAATCGAAACTCGTATAAAAACCGCAATTGACATTTAAATAATTTTAGACTCAGTATGGTCTAATGAAATGCCTGAAAAATTAAAACCGGAATAGTCCCTTCATTTCTTTCCATAAACAATAATTCAGGTATTTTCGCTCGTTTTTTTTATATTACAATGTGTGCACAATCAACGTTAATTATTCAGTGGGCTTAAACCAAACACCGCTAGAACGGAGGTTATTACGATTCGTTACAAAACGTGGGACCATCTACACCCATGTGATAGTCTCATTATGTAACATTACTAATTCACTTATGTATTTCATCCTTTTTAAATTTTGGACTCAAATCGTAGCTGCTCTCAAATTGTAGAGTTTACTACTTTGCTGATATGCTTTTAGTAAATTGGTAAGAGTAGTTTGTTGAACGAATATTTCTATTATTCAAAGACTGAAGTTTTCGAAGAATAATGTGCTGAGAAACGTGGCTGGTATAGTTTTGTCCGGATGTCAAAAAATATGGTGAGGACATGAACTACATTCCGCAATGCAGAAATAGTCGAATGTATATTATAGCCATGATGATGTTTCACACCATGTTTCAAAATTAGCTCTGTTCCGTATCGAAATTCTTTTGATGTAAATTGCTTCGCATTATCACTCACAATTTTCTCTGAAACGGAGAAAACTTTAAACAACCGATTTTCCAAGAACTTGCAAAGATTTTTGGATGTTGCGTGTTGCATACGCTTGAGAAAGACGAATTTAGAAAAATGATCCCCGGCGATAGAAAGAAAACATTTCTCATTTTTCAAAAATCTTTCGCAACTGACGGTTAACTTCATAAAACTTTCTCATTTTTGCTTTACGCTATAACATAATTTACAGTTCAAATTGAAATCAGGAATATCATGAACCATACCAAATTGGAAATGGGAAGCATTTGGCGAACAATTATGAGCATTTTTGACAACCTAGATAGAGCTAGTAACGTCCTGTAACAGATAGTCGTAGTTACTTTTTTTAAAGATTAATTCAAAGTGAAATGGTCCCAATTTATGTAAAAGCTTAAACATAAATTTTTCTCTCGCTGACAATTTGTAAAAGTTTACCAATTCTTGATCGATTTTCACCGTTGTGCTTGAGTTGTTATTTAAAAACTTCATTAACACTTTTGGTTCTAATCCAATCAACTAAGTTGCTATCTCATAATTCAAACAATCAAGAGGCACTTCAAACAAGAAACAATAACTTTGCGGCGTTGATCGACCCGGCTTTTGCAAGGTACCCATAGTAAAAGACACTATAAACTTACTAAAATTAAGAATCATAAAGCGAGTACTTCCATCGCGGGAAAGGGTGGACTCAAAGCAGGAGTTTGTAGAAGTACAATATAATTTTTTTATAGTTCCGATCATGTTCGATTACCCGCCAGAAGCTAAATTTAACATACACAAATTTAGGCATATATAAAACATAAATTTGGCAGATCTACCAAGCCAAATCGACAGTACATTTGGAGCTGACCATTATCCAACAATAAATAGCATAATAAATTAACATGAAGGAGAACCCATGTCCAAGAGACCGAGCTTGGTTGGATTGTTATTGGATGCCTGGGATCAACTAATCAAGCAACAACACTGGACAGGCAACTTTGAGTAAGCGAGAACCAGCAAAACTATCAGAGAAGTGTGTTGAGATTTTGTTTTAAAAACTGTCAACTATGGGCAAAGGCAGCTGCTTAAATATTAATGAATGACTTTCACGTAGACGAAATGTTTACAGGAGGTGATACGTTAACAGAAATTCTTAATGTTAGCAGCAGAAGTATTTATACCTTAACCGGCCTTATGGTAAAAAGAAGATTCTTTCTACGCAAACGAATTTCTAAAGATTCAGCATTCCTTGCTGAGGATTTCTTAAAGACGTACATAGCAAGATGCACTGCTATCGGATTCATCAACGATTTTTGACTCAATGCGATGCGTTTCTCCAGTTATAATCATCAGCAAGCGGATAAGTGGAATCAGTTGGGATGACAAATTACCCACAGAAATCAATCAAAGATGGTCAACATGTAAAATGTAAATGAGATTCTGCGGTTATCTCTGGTAATGGCAGTACAAATGAAAACCTGAATCGGCATTATAAAAAAAGTAGGTTAGGTTTCAGTGGTTGCTTACTGCACACTTAGGCCAATTTTTTAGGCCCATTGTGATACCACTCATTCACTCCACATCATTAACCCACCTACTTCACCTACTCACACAACTACAGTATACCACCTGCACATTGCAAGCTCCATGTCAACCTGTACATTGACATGGAAGGTGGGTCGGCGCGTGCCACGGAATTCTGCACTCCACCAGAGGGTCTTAGTTATATTTATTAGCCTCACCGATCGTAATCGATGATGAAAATTCGATTTGCATCTAGCCTCTGATGGGATTCGAACCCAGCACCTCCCGGTCCAAGTGCCGAAGCTTTAACCACTGCACCACTTGTCCGGTGGGGTAAAAAAAGTAAATATGTTACAAATTTTAAAACCTTATTGACCATGGGTTCATCAGGGTCGAGTAACGATCACCACAATTTTGGAGTTTTGGTCGAGCCATCTGAAATCACAGGACAGAACATGTGAACTTATCTAGGATTGACTGTGCAAAATTTTAAAAATAGTCAAAATCCGAATAATATTTCATATTGTTAAATACATATTTGGTGTGCAAGTAGAAACTTGGCCCGCATTCAAATCTCCCGCCATTTCGGATATATATAGATTAGGCTGTTTCTATGACATAAGTTTCAATCATTTACAAGCTGTCGTTACGTGTGTATCAATTTTAGAGATGGATGTCGATAAGTCGATAACATTTACGTCATTGGAATTGATGGAATGGATTGGTTGGTTTGCAAGATTTCGTGATGGCCATTTTAGTCTTGACAACGATCCACGTCCATGTGCGGTAAACCAATTTGAAGACGAAGAACTTAACTCACCAAGCAATATCACTTCGGTTGGTTCCTCATAAATTGATCGCAGAAAATAAAAACATAAAAAAATAAAGAGTTGACATCTGCATCAATTTGTTTTCTCGGTACAAAAGAAACAATTTTTTGCACGAAATCATTACGGATGATGAAAAGTGGGTTTTCTACGATAATCCTAAATTCAAAAAATCATGGGTTGATCCAGGCCAAGGAAAGTGTTACTGTGTGTGTGTGTGTATAATTTACTACGTGCTTCTGGAAAGCTGAACGTTACCAGGCCCAATTGATCAAATTAAGTGATGCTCTGGAGAAAAGAAGACCATTTACGGGCATACAGCAAAATCAACCCAGGCACTCCTCTTTTCTTTAGGCTGGGAAGTTAGCATGCGGCGTATTCTCCAAAGCTCCCTCTGATTATCACTTATTCAGATCGATCTTATCATATTTGAAAGGCCAGCGGTTCACGAAAGTTGAAGATGTGCAAAAAGGTCTCGATAACTGTTTTGCTTCGAAACCCCAAGTTTCTATCTGAATAAATAGCAGTCCGTCCGTCCGCACCAATTTCATTTTCCGGATTTCGCGGCCGAACCACTTCACCGATTTTAGTGTATATATTTAAAACTGTCAATGAATGACGAGAGCAATTTGCATTTTAGCAGACAAAATTTTTAAAAACACTTGATTATGATTACTTATCTCTTAAGAGATGCAATAAACACAAAAACAGTCATTTATTTCAAAATTACAGCACCATACACAAAATTACACAGCACCATGAAAGGATTATGCTCGCAATTTGTACCTTGACGTAAACAGAAATAACAACTAGAAAATCTGCATCCGTTATTTTATGAATCAGTAAATTCAATTTCCAAGAACGACGTCATGTTTTTATCCCGGTTGTAGAAGAATTGTATATTGCTTTGCAGAGATTATGAACCTTTCTTTTCGCATGGATTTTAAAAATTCAATTTGCAAGTATTCAAATATTTTTTATATTCTTTGAATTCGTGTAATCAACTGTAAACATAAATTTAACAAATTTGATATTAGAGATTATATTGTGATGCTGCTTCGTACAACATAAATAAATTCACAAAACAACTTACCTCGCAAATCAAAACCATAAATTTAATTTCTGGAACATTTTTTTCTTCTTGCGTTGCATCTCATTGCGCGGCGATATGTACAGTGCACGAAATTTACCAAATCGTTTTTTGTACAAATAATGATTGCCGTTCGTGCGTGATTTAATATTTTATATGCCGATGTACTCTCGTGTGTAATTATTTGATTTAATAAATATTTGAAATAATTTGTTTATCACTATAATGATTCGTTATACATTCTCTGTACACTGTACGTGTCATACTAATATTTCAAAACAACAAAATATTTATGTTAACTCCTTTCTAACATGAACACTTATTTGAACAGCGGCGGGATTGCATGTTCATCGCACGTTATAAAATACTTTGTATACTATATGTGCATGTATGCCATATATTGTGTGGTATTACGGTTTTGGTTTATTATTTATTAAGTTAAGAAATATAACAAAATATTAAAATTACAAAAGGAATAATAAAATCCATAAATAATTTCCCATATATACAAAGTGTAATGCGGTAGTGCGCTATTAAGTTTGATTGTCGGTCACGCACGAAATGGAAACACTAAAATTTAAATCAAATTATCACTAAACCAATTAACATGCGGTCTGATAACAAATCACTATAAAGTTGTTAATTTCTTGTACTGTATTATGTAATAATGGTTTGCTGGCGTATTGGGAGGACGAAACAGGAGGATATGAAAATGGAATGGAAAAATTTGTATGGTTCACTCTTGTAAATGATTTTTCGTTTCGATTGTTTTGTTGTTTAAATCGCATGGGATTTTTATTTTAATCCCGCGAATATCTTTTTTTGCTGTTTGTGTTCTAAATTAAATGTTCATTTTCTAACCATTTTCACGAGATGTATTATGGTATTCAAGCGACTAAGAATTTTGGAAATTGTTTCCCGACTGTGATATTGTTACGCCCTGTCAAATCCGGTTTTAGAATTATACTCGTAATTTATACCGCTTCCGAAATATTCCTGAAAATAGTGAATATAATCTTCTAGACTAATTTTCCAAATGATTTTCCTTCTAGACTAATTTTGCATTTTTGGCAGGATAAACAAGATTTCGCCCATAGGGTTAAATCTTTGTTCATACTGGGCCAAAAGTATCTTGAAGTGACGAGTTTGCGGGTTGCTCGTACACTTGCGTGTGAAATATTATGCAGAGTGTCGAAAATAGTTCGACGCAATGGCTCTGGAATGTACGGGCGATTGTTGCCTGTAGATATTTCACAGTAAATTGTCAAATCGGCTAATGGAAATTTATCTAATTTCCATTTGGAAGTGCGCCGATTTGTGGAACTAGAAAGTAAGTCTTGTAGTTCCTGATCGCAAGCTTGTGCCTTTGCAATCGTTGTGATATCGTAGCGAGTAGCTGCGGAGGCAAGTTCGTGGTTGGAAGTCCGAGATAGTGTATCGGCAACCACATTGCCTTTGCCTTGAATGTGTTGTATGTCTGTCGTAAATTGAGAGACATAATCTAAATGGCGTGCTTGCCTTGGATTTCGTTCCGCTTTAGAAGTAATTGCTCTAGTAAGCGGTTTGTGGTCGGTGAATATTGTGAATTCCCTGCCTTCGACAAAGTATCGAAAATGTTTAATTGCTTGGAAAATTGCAAGCAATTCGCGATCAAATGCGGAATATTTTCTTTCTGCATCAGATAATTTGTTGGAGAAAAATCCAAGGGGTTCCCAGGTCTTATTATTGAGTTGTTGTAAGATCGCGCCAATTGCTGTGTTGGATGCATCAGTGGTGATGCTATATTTAGTTACATTTAGCGGATGCGCTAAAAGGGCAATAGTTTCCAAGCTGTTCTTGAGCTGAAGGAATGCGTTTTGACATTCTTCAGTCCAATAAAAATTTTGAGGCGTTTTTGGCTTTTTAAGAAGACTTGCCAAATGCGTGTGAATTGGGGCAAGTACTTCTGCAAGTTTTGGTATAAATCGGTGGTAGTAATTTACCATGCCGATGAATTGTTGGATTTGTTTCACATTTTGTGGTGCTGGAAAATCTCTAATTGCATTTATTCGTCCTTCGGGCGGCAGAATGCCATTAGATGTAATCTTGTGACTGAGAAAGTCAAGCTTGTTTGTCCCAAACACGCATTTTGGCGTGTTGATATTGACACCATAAATAGCTAATTTTTGGAAAAGTTGTTCCAAATGTTGTAGGTGTTGCTTCTCGTCTTTAGATGCTACGAGAATATCATCGATATAGACAAAAACGAAATCGAGATCTTTTACAATTTCGTTGATTAAACGCTGAAATCTTTGTGAAGCATTTCTGAGTCCAAATGGCATTCGGGTGAATTCGAATAGGCCAAATAGAGTGGTAATTTGTAAATGTCGTCAGGAGCAATTGGTATGAGATGGTATGCTCGGACGAGATCGATTTTAGTGAAAATGGTGCAACCATGTAGTTGCATGGAGAAATTTTGTATGTGGGGGATAGGATAACGGTCAGGAATTGTGACTGCGTTAAGCCTTCTGTAGTCCCCACATGGTCTCCAGTCGTTGTCCTTCTTCTTCACCATGTGTAATGGGCATGATACTGCTGAAGAAGATGGTCGGCAGATTCCTAGTTCCACCATATGTTGGAACTCTAGGAAAGCTGCTTTGTGGCGAATTGGATCAAGCCTTCTTGGTCTTGAAAATGGTAAATGCCCTGTAGTCACAATGTGGTGTACTACGTTGTGCATTACAGGAGCGTTGTAGTTTGGTGGAACTGTCAAAGAAGGGAATTTATTTAACAGTGCTCCGTAGCCACTGTTGATTGTAAATTGCAATGGTGATGGTGTATCAACGCGTGTTGATGTTGCGTTGATTGAAAGTTTAGTGGATGGATCAATCAATTTGTGATTTTTCAGATCCACTAAAAGACCGAATTTCTTTAGGAAATCCGCGCCTATAATGGGGCGGTTGACATTGGCGAGAATGAAAGCGTGTTTGAATGAACGCCTTAATCCAATGTCAACGTCGAGTAGTTTGGTACCGAAAGTGTTTATTGTGGTACCATTTGCTGCTAACAGAATTAAATCGGGATTCCGATTCGCTCCGTAGCAGTAGTAATAGCGGTATGGGATTACGCTTAGATCAGCGCGAGTGTCAATCAGAAATGTGATTTGATTCACCGTATCCCGTAGAAAGAGACTGCTGCGCTGCGGTTGTCTTAGGTCTGCCGCTACGACCTTAAGACTTACTTGTTTGGGGATTCGGTATTTGCGGATCCCGTTTGCTTTGTAGTAAAAGTGCATGGTGCTATGCATTTCTCTGCAGTGTCACCAAATCTTGCGTGATACCAACACCAGTTGCGTGGGAATTGGTATTTTGATGAGTGTTTATTGGTAGATT
This sequence comes from Nephrotoma guestfalica, assembly GCA_963691935.1. NCBI lineage: Eukaryota > Metazoa > Arthropoda > Insecta > Diptera > Tipulidae > Nephrotoma > Nephrotoma guestfalica. The sequence continues at coordinate 216,976,964 of OY829914.1, forward strand.
TTGTTAAGTTTCCCTGGAGCAATTGCGGTGTTTGATTTCTAACTGGAGACGGTGTTCGTCTCTAAGGTGATTGAGAACGCGTAGGTTGTCGCTGAGTGTGTGAATTTCTCTCTAGCTTTTCTAGCCGGGCGCTAATTTGTTTTAACGTGTTTTCAATCCGGCTAATGCTAGAGCTTGGCGCGTGTATCTCTGAGCTTGATTTTTTGCGTTTCGCGTTTCATTGAACTCAAGCTCTGAGTCCGCGTGCCAATGATATCGTGTAATTTATCGGCGATGTCAGCTAGATCCTCTACTGGTTTAATCCTGTTGAGGGACCAATGCTGTTTGTATGAAATCAGGGAGTTGTCTGCTCCATAATGTGGTAATAACGTTGGCTGTGAAGTTCTTTCCGGCCAACGTTTTAATTCGATGTAATACATCCGAAGGTTTTTGATCACCAACTTCGACCTTGCTCATAATCGTTTCTAATCGACGTTCCTCAGAGATTGAGTAGCGATCGATTAGGCTTTTCTTGAGCATGTCGTATTTGTTGTTATCTGGAGGGTCTTGGAGTATGTACTGGACCTTCTCCGCTGTGTGCTTCCGATAGGGACAACACTGTGTGCGCGAACTTTTGTCTGTCGCTGGTGATCTTGTTCGCGTCGGACATAATCTCGGCTGATATGAACCAAGTCTTCGGGTTATTCTCCCAGAATGCTGGAAGCCGCGTCAATTGTTTTGACGTGGCTAATTCAAGCTGGGGTGTCTTCTTTTACTCACGATTTGCGTCTTCATATACATCGTCTTTGTTGTCACCGTTATTTGCCATGTTTTGTTTTGAATGCGCAAACAAAATGAAACGGGGGTTTTTACGTTATTTCGATTAATTAAAATTGTCACACACTATATAAAAAAATTTTGTCGCGCCCGTAAAAAAAATTTTGCTTAAACACGCGGTTTTTTCTTTTGGTTCTCTATAGAAGAATTTAAAGAAATTCTAGAATTTGTGTCGGGATGGACACGTGCTTTCTGAAAAATCGACCAGGGGATATGGACGATTTGTGAATATAGTGCGCTTACCACGGGTGGGGGCTTGGGCCACTATATCACAAAACTCGGCGAATTTATTAATTTTGTAACACTATGCACTTTTTTTATATATTTTTATTCACTATTAGGATTATTTAAAAACTCACTCACCTGATTTTCCTTCGGTATAAACCGACGTCTCGGGTCACCAGTTATAACGTTAGTTGCGGCTGTGCACTTTTGTAAAATTTTAATGTTAAGAAATAAAAACACAATACTTTTTTGACTTTAATTTAAATAAAGTTTTATTTAACTAAAATAATTTTTAATGTTGCTGGTGAGTGATGAGCTGCGGTGGCGTGTTGCTCCGGCAAAAATTCAAATTGAAAAGAAAGAATGAATTTCTTCTTCCATCCAAAAACTCAAAAAATCCAAAACCGGATTTTCTGGTTTTTACATTTAATTGCTGTGCACAATATATTTTGGTGCACCCGTTTTGAACTTATGTTTTATGAAACATAATTGTTTACCATGCCATCTATTGTGCAATGGCATGGTAGTGTGTAAGTGCGTTTTACTTGATTTTGGTTTTGCAAAATCAATACGATTTGTATGCATCTCTAAATGATATGATTGTAGAGGTATGTACATATTGTATTTAGATGTTATGTAACCAAAATATAATTTTTCAATTCTATTTTGCTTACACCAATTTTGTTATGTACAAGTTGTTATGTACAGGGTTATCCAATTCGAGGTTGATAAAGTAGAAATCTGTATACCGACATCTGTCAAAGATAAACGTCAAGTACGCTGTCATTTATTTAGTTGACATTCTGCCATTTAAGAATATGGAGCATTTAACATACGCAAATTGGGTGTTGGAAAAACAGGCCGTCGATGCTGATTTTTCGAACAAAATTTTCTTCAGTGATGAAGCTCATTTCGCGATTGGCTGATATCAATTGGCCTCCAAGATCCTGTGATTTAACGCCTTTGGATTTCTTTTTGTGGGGCTACGCGAAAGATCGTGTTTACGCAAACAATCCTCAAACTCTTGACGAATTGAAAACTAATATTCGTAAGGTAATGGCCGAGATACCGCCCGAAATGTGCCGAAAAGTCATTGAAAATTACCGCAAAAGAATCAAGGCCTGTAAGAAGTCCCGTGGAGGACATTTGAATGATATCTTGTTTAACTAAAAATGGCAAGGATCAATCTGTAAAATGAAATAAAAATTACAATACATTCCGAATATTTTGTGTGTTTTTTTTAAGTTTACTTTATCAAGCTTGAATTGGATAACCCTATACATTATTTGCGTATACAAGATTGTTGTAGGTTAGGTAGGTTTCAGTGGTTGCTTACTGCACACTAGGCCAATTTTTAGGCCCATTGTGATACCACTCATTCACTCCACATCATTAACCCACCTACTTCACCTACTGACACAACTACAGTATACCACCTGTATATTGCAAGCTCCATGTCTACCTGTACATTGGCATGGAAGGTGGGTCGGCGCGTGACACGGAATTCTGCACTCCATCAGAGGGTCTTAGTTGTATTTATTAGCCTCACCGATCGTAATCGATGATGAAAATTCGATTTGCATCTAGCCTCTGATGGGATTCGAACCCAGCACCTCCCGGTCCAAGTGCCGAAGCTTTAACCACTGCACCACTTGTCCGGTAGTGATGTACATTTGGAATAATTCTTTAAATGGAGTATTGTCCATTTATAAAGAATTGTCCGTTGAGAATGATTGTGCGGAGTTTCTTATGGTTGAAGAAAGTACCCGCTACAGATAAACCGAGGAAAAACAAACTAGCCCCTAAAAGATACTATATTAAACAAACAAAACACAGAGGTATAGCGGTCAATAATATTTGTGTTGAACAACAAATTAAACAATAGAAATAAAATGTTCTAAAATCCAAGTCATAAGCAATTCAGATGCATATTCCTGTAAGGTATATTCATTGCTACCCGAAAAATATAGTGGCTGAATTTGTGCTATGCTAGAATTGGCCCAATTCCATTGAACAACAAAAAAGTTGAATGAGCAATTTTCGGACAGAAAGTGTTCTAGAAACCAATGAATTTGGTACTTTTTATTGTATATTCCGATCAGGTTAATTAGTTCATTGCAATCCGAAAAATATAGCAATAAAAAGTACCAACATCATTGGTTTCTAGAACACTTTTTGTCAGAGAATTGTTCACTCGACGGTCGTTGCTGTTCAATGGATTTCGGCCAATTCTGGATTTGTCATTTTTTGAATGGCAATGAACAAACCTGTTAGGAATATGTAATCAGAAGTGCCAACTTCATCGGTGAAAATCGTATTTCTATGATAAGCACAAATTTCATCAGTTTAGCCACCTTTAGAAAGTTTTAAAATTAGAAAAAAAAAATTATTTCTGTTTTTTTCTAGAAATCGGGTTTTATTTGTTTCGTCTTTCAGGCGAAATTTGAAATTTTCTTTTCCCGTTTATTGCGGCTCCTGGACTAGCATTAACTTTTTCCCGTTTCCTTAATCGGTATGCAAAGTATCATTTTGAAGTTCGAAAGTTTCCCTGCAGCAGTTACCCACACAACTAAAACGGTTTATTATTATTATTGATTCTGTTTTGTATAAATAGATGACAGCATCGCATACTCGTGAGGAACATCTGAACCATTTAAGAAGTGTGTTCCAGAGATGTCGAGATGCCGCGGACTATTATCAAAGTCGATAAATATGTTTTTGCAAAGAGCGAAATACTTTTCCTAGGACATATCAGTTGCACAGGGTGTTTAACCTGCACAGCGGGTCGACACCATAGTAAAATATGATCAACCGAAGACTCTTAAGCAGCTTAGGCGTTAGTTGGTTATGCTTAATTTTTATAGGCGATTCCTCCCACACGCAGCGGGTAACCAAGCTTTATTAAACGCTACCCAAGGGGAGTAAGAAAAATGATAAACGAGCGGGGTTAATTGGACAGTAGAAGTAACAGAGGCATTTATTAACAGCAAGCAACAGTTAATCGAAGCTACCCTTCTGGTACATCCTATTCCGGATTCGCCTTTATGGTTGACTCATCGGATTTGACACTGGGTGCCGTTGTTCACCAGAGAGTCTCATGTACTTGGCAGCCACTTGGTTTTTATTCGGTGAAGCTACATGAGAAGCAAGAACGATACAGCGCCTATGATTGTGAATTGTTGGCGGCCTATTCAGCCATTAAACGTTTTAGACATGTACTTGAAGGTGAACCATTTACACTCTTCACGGATCATAAGCCACTAATACAGGGTGTCCGCTGGGAAGGTATACTACTTTGTTTTGCCGCCATTTAGGCGAATATTAGTATTGACAGTTCATACTTGACAGTCGTGAAGTAGACACGTGGCAAATTTATTATGGAAAAATATTCGATAAACCATCGTGTTTTATTCGTTAAAACATTTTATCAAAATCAATCATCGATTACTGTAACGATGAGAAAGTTACGTGGAATTTTTGGGAAGAAACAACGTGCCAACAAAACGCACTATTTATCGTGTAGTAAATGATTACTGGGTCTGTAAGTAATAGGCCCAATCATGGGCTACAACGTACTGCAAGATCGGCTGAAAACATTACTGCTGTTCAAGAAAGTGTTCAAAACAATCCATCAACCTCAATTCGACGCCGTGCTCAGGAGCTTGGTCTTCAAAGAACAAGTTTGGTCACAATTTTGCACAAGGATTTGCATTTATTTCCATTTAAGATTCAGTTGACACAAGAGCTTTTTCCACAAGACCATTTACGCCGCCGTACATATGCCAACAGGATGTTACAGCTCGCCCATGACAACCCCGATTTTCATGAAAAAATCATAATGAGTGACGAGGCACATTTTCATTTAAATGGATATGTGAATAAACAGAATAGTTGGTTCTGGGCAATGGAAAACCCTCACATTATTCATCAGTCACCTTTACATCCATTTAAAGTGACAGTTTGGTGTGCAATTTGGTCAGGAGGAATCATTGAACCTTACTTCTTTGAAAATGAAAGCGGCGTAACGGTAACTGTGAATGGGGAGCGATATCGTGATATGATTGAAAACTTTTTAACGCCACAACTGCATACTTTGGGCTTGATTAACATGTGGTATCAACAAGACGGTGCCACATCGCATACAGCCAGGATTACAATGGAATTACTGCGAGAACTCTTTCCACAACAAGTTATTTCAAAAAATGGTGATGTTGATTGGCCTCCACGGTCGCCTGATTTGACTGCTCCGGACTTCTTTTTGTGGGGCTATTTAAAAAGCAAGGCTTATGCAAACGCTTGAGCAACTCAAACAAAATATTCGTGATGAAATTAACGAAATGCCGCGTGAAATGTGTGAGAATGTAATGAAAAATGTGCTCAAACGGCTCGCATTTGTGAGGCTAACAGAGGCGGACATTTATCTGAAATTGTATTCCATACATAATTGCCGACATTAGATAAAACATTTATCAATATAAAATCCATTCTCTTTCATTTAATCAAAAATCATAAACAAACAAAGTAGTATACCTTCCCGGCGGACACCCTGTATTTGCGTTTAAGCAGAATTCAGCTAAAGCTTCTCTAAGACAGTTCAGACAATTAGACTTTATAGGACAATTTACGACCGACATACAACATGTTTCCGGAATAGGACTGCAATAAATAAAGACGCAAGTAAATTGGCAAAAAATTGTTTAGAATGCAAGAAATCGAAGGTGACAAGGCACACCTAGAATGCTTTTGGAAATTTTCCGCTGGTACCCCAGAGATTCATACAAATTCATATAGATACTCTCTTACCATGATAGACCGATACACTCGTTGGCCATAGGCTATTTCTTTTGCAGGCACTCGAGCAGAAACTGTGACGTTAGCCTTACTAATTTGATGGATTATTCGTTTCGGCGTCCCGGAACCAATTGTCACGGACTAGGGTTCACAGTTTGAATCTGAGCTGTTTGCAGAGCTCTCGAAACTATTAGGATTTGAGAGAAAAAGAACCGCAAGTTATAACCCTGAAGCATATGGTTTCATCGAAAGATGGCACAGGACTCTTAAGGCTGCTATTACGAGCCATAATATATTGGATTGGATTCGTCCTCTTCCTACAATATTGTTGGGACTTCGAACAGTTTTTCGCGAGGATTTCGGTACAACGTCGGCGGAACTCGTCTATGGTACTACAATACGTATTTCGGGGAACTGGTTGAGGATAAACCAGCTCTGAGGCTACATTCAGATTTCGTTTCCTTACTTAGGGATCATTTCAAGGAATTTCGAGCTCATCCACCCACGCGTCATATTTCTGAGCAGAATGGACTCGTTTTTAAGACACTAAACACATATTTTCATGTATTGTTGCGTACTGATGCGGTTTGTAAGACGCTTCAGCGGCTCTCGAGCGATTCGAGATGAATTTTGTTATTGACATAAAGGGCAAATAAAGTAAAGTTTCAACAGACCGACTTAAACCGTGTTTTACCGAGAGTTACGATTCAACATCGCATCAATGCACGGCGCAAGGTATAGGTATAGCCCAAATAGTAATAACATTACATCACCTGTACGTTCGGTTGCAGGAAGTGAAGCGAAAACTGTCAAATCACCAAAAAAAAACATTTGGTAAGGTAACTTTCACTATTAATTATGCATACACGCATAGTTCACGCGACAGTGGCCTGGATCTACAATGTTTGAGAGTCCAGTCGCAGGGAGTGTTATGGATACCGAGTGGTAAAAATCCTTTGGTAACCCGGTCTGGTCGGGTGACACGACCACCGGCTCGGTTGTTAGATTCGCTCACCTGGACAGGGTCTCTGGTGGGGGAGTACTGTGGTCGTAGGGCGTGCGCCACGCAACATAGTTAAACGCGGTTTCGTTGGAGTGTGGTTCGAAATTAAAACAAAAAATAATAGATTAGATATTTTATGTGTGTAAAATTCATTCTGTTTCATTTCAGATTTTGTAATTATAAAATTCATGCAGTATAACTTAAAATGTTAAGTTAACCATCAAACCAATAGGCAAGATCGTAACATTACCCCCCACCTGAACCTGTTCGTCCCGAACAGAATCCAAACTACCACCTTTGTATATGCCAAACCATTCCAAATGCACTTCCTTGGGTTTCCTTTGCTGCCCGTGATAACCCTTTTCTTTGTTGCGGATTGTAGAGCCAAGCCAGTTGTCCTTCGAAAGTTTTATTATATGTACGTATGCCATACCCTTCATTCGATCGCTTTTTAACCGATTAAGTTCTTCTTGCATTTTATCGACGTAATATTGACCATACAATGCTGATAATGGAACAGCGTGAAACTTAATATCTACTGGTAATCGTAGAATATTCTCGAAAATTATTTTGTCGAGTTCTTTGTTTTGAAGATGCAAAGAGGTAGTTATTTTCTTATTTATGCCAAACAACCGTCAAATTTCCTAGAATGATTCAACTGATTCAAAATTTATTCCTTGGTCCGAGTAAATTTCCTTTGGAACTCCATAGCGGCTAATCCAGTTATTAATTATGTCATCAAGATATGTCATAAATTGTTATAATAAATTGTTTAAGTTTGCCATCCAAGCTCTGCCATATTCGTTTTAAACAGCCATTCTCTAAAAGAAAACTTACCCACTGTACCCAATAAGCCTTCTTTAAAGGTTTCTTATCTGAAATTTCACTTCATGTTGGTCGACGATCCTCTTCCTTACAACGCAATATTATTGGTAAATCCACGTCTAGTAACTTCTACTTCCGGATTGATTCATCCGTTCTGTCCTCATCGGGTAGCACTTTCATACTCCATACATCGATTACATCCTCCTTTCCTTCAATTCGCCTGTTTACATTCAACTTGACATGGCCGCTTTTCGTTGCTCGATATTAAAGTCGTAGTTTTGCAGACGTTCGATCCAGCGTGCCACCTATCCCTCCAAATAGGTAATTGTACTACCCTTGGTAACGCCCCATTTTCTCATCGTAAATAGAATTTTTGGCCATAGCGGTTTTTATGAAAATGATTCGTGTGTTCCACTATAGCCAATAATTCCTTTCGCGCCACACAATAGTTACGCTCCGGTACGCATATATTGACTAAGCATAGCCGTTTCCGTAATTGAACGAATGATTTCTCTTGTTTTGCCAAGGATAATCTTCTAGGTGCTTTGCGAACCAGTGTATCTGTTTCGGTGTCAACTCAGTGTTTTACCAAAGTGGTCCTTCCAATTTTGTCTGGAGTACTACGGAAAATAGACTTTTACCGTTCTAGTAATCGCTGCGATTAATTTTTGTGCTCCTTAGTGCGATATTCTGTCCGGTTTGGCATAAGTTCTCCTCTTATATCCCTTTGTTCTGCTTTGTTGATTTTTCTCACCGGATTTTTCTGTTCACTATGGTACTCTATTGTCGTTATTTGGGGTTACTATGGCTTCCCGATAATTACTTCTATAATTTCTCGTTCCGGAACATTAGCTTGTTCAGCCCACAACTTGGGTGACCCAGAACCTCCCTCCAATCTTCCCCAAATAATTATTTCTGTATTTGGAGATAGCTTTTCTTGGTGGTCAATTATTGTTCGCCGGATGGTTTTTACATTTAAACCGTTTAGTCGAAGTTGGATATCGACATTACCGTTGCTCATGACCCCTCGTCCAACATCCAACACAAAGTCATATTCGTTCTCATAAAGTCTATTGTATCCCGAATTCTTATTTTCACTACTTTGTTACCTAGGATGAGTGCACTGTCACCAGTCCTTGTTTGCAACTTCAGCCCGTTGGCTGGTTGTAAACTTCCACTGATGAGATACTTTCGAACAATCGCGTGTGTTGATCCTGTATCTAAAGTACTCAGACAACTTTTCCCATCAATATCAGCTCTTCTTAACAATAACAATATGTTACCACTTCGTACTAATTTGGAAATAGGTATGGAGATTAAGGAACAATCAGTTGAGGAAGTCAGCTTCTGCCTCTTTAAGCTGGCTCGTTAAGTTTAATGACCCTTTACTTGGGCCCTCGTCTTTTGCCAATGCTTTTTCTTCCATTGATTTTAGCTGCCTGGGGGATAATAGGGTAGATCAACCGCTTTCGTCGGTTTATCCAGCAGTCCCTCGAGATATGATCTACCAAGTCATTTCAACAAGTAATCCTACTGTTACGAAATCTGGGGGTTAATTAAAGCATAAGCAATGGTTTCAGCAAAAGTTGCTTTCGATGACAAAAACACCGCTCTGCGTGTTTCTGGACTCCGAATGTCGTAATGAAAGCATCCATTTTGGCTTACCTACAGTATTACAATCGGTAATGCAAAAAAAAAAAAAAATAGGAAACCCTACGCTCATGATCATATCCTTACTATCTATTTTAAAATTAAATTAAAGCTCTCTTGAACGTATCTCACGACAAATGAAAATCAAATGTGTCGCGTACCGAGTTAAATATATGTGATGCCCTCAAAATTGATTCCGTAGTACCGTAGTTTGTTGATGATTGGTCGATATATAGTAGTCTGCCGCGTTGACGCATACGACGTGCGGGAGCGGAGAGATTTAACCGTTGTAGAAGTTTCGGGCAATCGATACGAGCATCGAAATTATCTCTAACTAAGACTGCAGCTGCAACATCCCGCCGATAGTTTAAACGTTGTATTTTTAATAAATTACAGCGATCTTGATAAGACGGAAGCATAAAATCGGCTAAACGACTAGAAGGTAAACAACGATGTGCGTACAAAACAAATTATTTTTGAACACTCTCAATTCTCTTCGAACTGGTATGATAGTGACCATACGGTGGAAGTATATTCCAAAATCAAACAAATGAAACGTATATTGAAGATAGAATTATCGGATCGCGAAAATCATTGCAGTACAATATCCAGCTAATGCAGGAATTGAAGCTAACAGACCATTATGAGCGTCGTTCTTTCGCCGATTGGGCTCTAGAGCAGTTGGCAAATGGCCCGTTGTTTTATCGTCAAATTGTGTTCAGCGATGAGGCTCATTTTTCGCCTCTCGATTATTTCCAGTGGGGCTACGCGAAGCCATTGGTTTATGCTAATAAACCAGTAACAATTGACGTCTTGGAGGCCAGCATTGTTCGCGTTATGCGTGACATACGGCCAGTAGTGCTCGAAAAAGTGGCCCAAAGTTGGAGGTCCAGAATTCGTTTTGTTTTGAATGTTATTTTTTACAATTTCAAGTTCTATCGGGCTTAAAAAACACCTGTTATTTAAGTACGCTAAATGTGTTAATCGCTCGATCTCTGGTGCGTTTATTTTTTTTTTGAAGATCGCCGACCTTCTGGTAGCATCCCTTCATTGCGATACGATATAGTTCTCGCTTGTGGTCATTTCTGTATTTCTGATTCAGCGCCTTCATGATCACATTGTAACGGTTGCGATCATTTTCGGAAATTGTTTGCAATATTTTGGCTGCTCCTCCTTTAAGAGCTACTATTAATTCCGCGACACGACTGACTTCATCCCATGCATTTCTGTTTGAAGCCGTTGCAAATTGGAATTTAACAATTCCAAATGAGGTTGTTCCATCGAATATCGGTGGCTTGAGTTTATTAGAGTGTATTGTTGCGTGGACTACCTGCGATGTTATATCATTTGCTTACACTCAAAGACGATCTTTTTCGAACGTTGAACCTCAAACTGCAACTTCTGTTCAACATCCTGAACGTTCGACTTCATCTGTTTAACTTCGTTTTGTACTTTCCCTACTTCGTCGCGTACCTCTAAAAGCTTTTTGGGGTTTTTCTCTATTACTCTTCGAACTCATAATTATCCGGGTTTAATCCTTGCGTGTTTCTCCATAGCCTCAAGTAGTCGCAATATTAATTAATTTTGGCAACCGCTTCTCGGTAAATTACGTTGCTTTAATTGGAAATTTTGGTCTGTAACCGTTAAATCTTTAACACCCATCTTCTAATATTTACAATTACTGTCACCAATTGTTACGAATTTGCCCTTTCAAATCCGGTTCGTATCACTGGATTGTGAATAAGATTATAGAATTTAAACTCGCGAAATTTCACGGCTTCCGGAATATTCCATCTTAGAATTATTTTCCAAATATTTATTTAACACTTAGAAACACAACAATATATAATTTTCACTTTTCAATTATTAGCTATTATTTCACTATTCACAATTTATCACTAATAATTTTTCGCACGGTTCACTTTCGCTTTTAATCTTTCGCGTACCATATCTCCTGAATGACTAATCCTCAACCAGCGAAAACATAAGAGTTTAACTTGTACTCCGTTTGGACCATTGGAAAAGTTTAGAGGTCAGTTGTTTATTTGAAACGAGAAGCCTATAAAATATTGGTGATTGTAGCACTATAACCGAAATGGTACAAACAGCGTGCAACTTAAGCTCTTAAGTGTTCGCTGGTTGAGGTATAACTCATTGTGTTCCCGTTGCACTCGTATTTATTTACCGATGGAAGAATTCTAGCCTGGATTTATACAGAAGTAAATTCTCCACGGTTCTGTCCTTGACTACTACATACTGCGGCCGCGCTGCATTACTTTCTTAGTTAATTAATGAATTTTTTCATGATAGTGAAGTGTGTGCTAAAAAAATTAATAAAAAATTACACTGTTAAATTTTTTATTACTCCTATTGGAATTTATTTTCAAAATAAAATTATAAAATTGGACTAATTCTAAATGTTGTGCCATTGAATCTGGAAATATCTACAGATTTTAGGTGACATTTTAGAGAAGGTAAAGCATATACCTATTACTAAGATTTAAGCAAAGTATATTTTTGAGTTTCGTTCTATTGAAAATTATATTTAGAAATTGAGCGTTTTTGACGGGTTTCAAATAATATTTCAGCCAATTTTGGAGATGTCCACGGGGTTTCACTAACATTTTCAAATATATCATCCAATCTACTGAGTCTATAGTGAATATAGTATATAATTGTGATGAGTTTTACTATGTTTTAAAGATATTAGAAACTTCACAATTTTGATAACTATTTCAAGTTTAATAAAGAAAGAGCTAAATATATTTCCAAGTCCTGGACAAAAAACTTACGATTTTTATACCGCCGATCGTAGAGATGTCCACAGGATCTCACCCACATTTTCGAATAGATTACACAATATTCTACCGTTATAGTGATTGGCATCCGATTCTAATGGGTTTTGCTATGCCTATAATAGAATTCATGTTTTCATTCGTACTGAAGCAGGCGTATTGAGACCGATCTCTTCTGATTTCAATACGATACGGAATCAATTTGTATCATATCGTTTCATGTGTTTCATTTTCGAGTACTCCAAAATACTCGTAACCTTTAGATCTTCCCAAGAGCACAACTTGACCTTTGGATTGGACCGCTAAGAAGGGGAAATAGAAACGAAATTTAAAAAATATCAGGTTTATTTTATTTAATTGCTTAAAATTTTTAATTTTTTTTTTGGAATCCGATTATTTTGTAATTTTTTATTTTGGGTTTTGTTCAGCACAAACTACTGGCAGTTTTTCCGAAGAAGAATCAACAAGTAAAACATAATTAATTTATGAATGCGGCCGTAACATTCCTCGTCTTCTGCCGGCAAAAATAGTGGATACTCAGATTTTATTATTAAAATGCACATTTTGCTCATTTCCTCACATATGTTAGAAATATGACCATTTCCAATGAAACAGGTTTCAAATAGACGAGCCAAAAAATTTGAGACTTCAAACCACTCATCTGAAGGTGCACTCAATGAACCAAAATTGGAGTTAGTCTTTTAAAAAAATGTCTCGTTTATAAGTGTATCGTTTGCTGACAAACAAGAATCCGACTTTAGTAGTTTTTTTGCAGTTCTCACATTGAATTTTTTTAAATGCACAATATCCCGCATAATATGATATTGCATTTGACGTAAAAAGTGAAAATTCAGCAGGTAAATTATCAGTTCACATTGCCACATTGGAGTCATCAGTGTTCGATTGTTTTAAACTCGCGTCATAATCTGCTTTGATGCATATACAGTGAGATATAATTGAGTTTAACTCTCTTGTATCCTCCTCAATGCCTATGTGCTATAGTATCCAATATTCACAACCTTTTGTGAGTATGTTACTTTAATTGTACAATAATTTCGATTATTCTCTTATCTTTTTCTTGGCAGTTTGTTTTTTTTTATTTAAACCAATTTAAATTTAACGTTAAATCACAAATAACCATTATAATGGTTATTTGTGGTTAAATCGCAAAACACATTAATATTCAAAACATCTGTTAAAAATGTTGGACCTCTTGAGCTAGCAACAAATTGTGAAAACATTTGGTGTTTTCTTTTAACCTTCATTTTGTCAAGTGAAGCACCAACCAACCCAATAAAAATATGCAAAAAGTAAATATGTCGATATTGGATTTACGAGTAGTTATTCGGTTCAACGGCTTAAAACATGCGTAGTAAACTTTATGTGTTCCTTAGCGTGGCACCAAAGAACTTCTCAAGTACAAACATCCAATTCTTCCAAAATTGCAAGAATTAAGTAGTAAGTATATCGTTAACGATTCTTGTGTAACGATATATTAAGCATTCGTGATCCTACTAAAAACATTCTCTACGTACAAAAAAGTTTCTTACAATCAAATTAATTTGTTGTAAACTAAATAGGTGGTACTCTATTGAATTAAAAATGCTAGAATTTTTATTGCCCAATAAAATTGTTCAACATTTTTAAATTCGGTTACAACTATCAAAGTTTATTAAAATAAGGTGTGTTTTACACAAAATTGAAAGACCTTTAAACAAATCTTAACTCAACAGTATAAAATTAATATTGGACGTTGTCTGAAATCGTCGGTACAAAATTCTGAAATTATCGAATATACAAAAAATCTTTAATCATTAAAAAATTAGTTATCACCAGAATGCATCGCAGTCTTAATATATAAAAAAGCCAATATCAAACGTCAAAAAATATAAGCTTCGGCACGTAGACAACTCCAGGAGCAATCGCAGACATTAGTTATACATAAAAACACATAGATATGTATAAAGTTAATTTAAAATCCAATTGAGAAATCCGAGAAATTGCTAAAATCTTGTAAAAGGAAGTAATAACATTTTTGTCAAAATCACGGAACTTCAAAATTCCAAAAATCATTGTTAGACGCATTACAATTGACCCATTTTCGCTCCCTAGACAGAAAGTATTATAAGTTGTAGCAAAATGTAGACAAGATTCCGTGGAAATCTCTGGTAACGGCAGTACGAATGAAAACATGAATTCTATTATAGGCATAGCAAAACCCATTAGAATCGGATGCCAATCACTATAACGGTAGAATATTACGTCCCTTAAACTAGCAGAACCCATACAGCAGAACATTACAAGATAGTATGAATAATTATATTCTAATAATAGGCAATTAAATGCTCTACTAAAAAAGTTTGGGCTCCACCCCTTCCAACAAAAACGATGGGTTCTGCTAGCTTTAGAAAAAGTTAGAAGAACCCACATCAAAAAATATTTTAAAAACAATTGGAAAATTAAATGATAATTTTAGGCTAATTAAATGCTCTATGTAAATTTTATTACTCTGCTCATTCTAGAAAAGGCTTTATCATTTCAGAGCTAGCAGAGCCCAAAACGAAAATCGGACCAAAACCTAAATTGGAACCCAAAATGAGATCAATTAACATACAAATAATTTTAGGCTCATTATGGACTAATCAAAAGCTTCATTAAAAAACTGTTGGCTCCACTAGTTCTTGACCAAACTTCAGGTCATTTAATCTAAAGCTAGCAGAACCCAAATCGAAAATCGGACCAAAACCGAAATTAGAACCCAAAACAAGATCAATTAACATACAAATAATTTTAGGCTCATTATGGACTAATCAAAAGCTTCATTAAAAATGTTGGGATCCACTAGTTCTTGAGCAAACTTCAGGCCATTTAATCTAAATCTAGCAGAACCCAAATCGAAAATCGGACCAAAACCGAAATTAGAACCCAAAACAAGATCAATTAACATACAAATAATTTTAGGCTCATTATGGCCTAATCAAAAGTTTCATTAAAAAATTTTGAGATCCACTAGTTCTTGACCAAACTTCACGTCACTTAATCTAAAGCTAGCAGAACCCAAATCGAAAATCGGACCAAAACCGAAATTATAACCCAAAACAAGATCAATTAACATACAAATAATTTTAGGCTCATTATGGACTAATCAAAAGCTTCATTAAAAAATTGTTGGCTTCACAAGTTGTTGACCAAACTTCAGGTCATTTAATCTAAAGCTACTAGAACCCAAATCGAAAATCGGACCAAAACCGAAATTAGAACCTAAAACAAGATCAATTAACATACAAATAATTTTAGGCTCATTATGGGCTAATCAAATGTCCCATTAAAAAATTGTGGGATCCACTTTTTCTTGACCAAACTTCAGGTCATTTAATCTAAAGCTAGCAGAACCCAAATCGAAAATCGAACCAAAACCGAAATTAGAACCCAAAACAAGATCAATTAACATACAAATAATTTTAGGCTCATTATGGCCTAATCAAAAGTTTCATTAAAAAATTTTGGGATCCACTAGTTCTTGACCAAACTTCAGGTCATTTAATCTAAAGCTAGCAGAACCCAAATCGAAAATCGGACCAAAACCGAAATTATAACCCAAAACAAGATCAATTAACATACAAATAATTTTAGGCTCATTATGGACTAATCAAATGTCCCATTAAAAAATTTTGCGATCCACTAGTTCTTGACCAAACTTCAGGTCACTTAATCTAAAGCTAGCAGAACCCAAATCGAGAATCGGGCCAAAACCGAAATTAGAACCCAAAACAAGATCACTTAACATACAAATAATTTTAGGCTCATTATGGCCTAATCAAATGCCCCATTAAAAATTTTTGGCTCCACTCGTTCTTGACCAAACTTCAGGTCATTTAAACTAAAGCTAGCAGAACCCAAATCGGAAATCGGACCAAAACCGAAATTAGAACCCAAAACAAGATCAATTAACATACAAATAAGTTTAGGCTCATTATGGACTAATCAAAAGCTTCATTAAAAAATTGTTGGCTCCACTAGTTCTTGACCAAACTTCAGGTCGTTTAATCTAAAGCTAGCTGAACCCAAATCGAAAATCGGACCAAAACCGAAATTAGAACCCAAAACAAGATCAACTAACATACAAATAATTTTAGGCTCATTATAGACTAATCAAAAGTTTCATTAAAAATATTTTGGGCTCCACTAGTTCTTGACTAAACTTTAGGCCATTTAATCTAAAGCTAGCAGAACCCAAATCGAAAATCGGACCAAAACCGAAACTAGAACCGAAAACAAAATCACTTAACATACAAATAATTTTAGCCTCATTATGGACTAATCAAAAGCTTCATTAAAAAATTGTTGGCTCCACTAGTTCTTGACCAAACTTCAGGTCATTTAATCTAAAGCTAGCAGAACCCAAATCGAAAATCGGACCAAAACCGAAATTAGAACCCAAAACAAGTTCAATTAACATACAAATAATTTTAGGCTCATTATGGCCTAATCAAAAGTTTCATTAACAAATTTTGGGCTCCACTAGTTCTTGACCAAACTTCAGGTCATTTAATCTATAGCTAGCAGAACCCAAATCGAAAATCGAACCAAACCCGAAATTAGAACCCAAAATAAGATCACTTAACATACAAATAATTTTAGGCTCATTATGGCCTAATCAAATGCCCCATTAAAAATTTTTGGCTCCACTCGTTCTTGACCAAACTTCAGGTCATTTAAACTAAAGCTAGCAGAACCCAAATCGGAAATCGGACCAAAACCGAAATTAGAACCCAAAACAAGATCACTTAGCATACAAATAATTTTAGGCTCATTATGGCCTAATCAAATGCCCCATTAAAAAGTTTTGGGCTCCACTAGTTCTTGACCAAACTTTAGGTCATTTAATCTAAAGCTAGCAGAACCCAAATCGAAAATCGGACCAAAACCGAAATTAGAACCCAAAACAATATCAATTAACAACATACAAATAATTTTAGGCTCATTATGGCCTAATAAAAAGTTTAATTAAAAAAATTGTGGGCTCCACTAGTTCTTGACCAAACTTCAGGTCACTTAATCTAAAGCTAGCAGAACCCAAATCGAAAATCGGACCAAAACCGAAATTAGAACCCAAAACAAGATCAATTAACACACAAATAATTTTAGGCTCATTATGGCCTAATCAAATGCCCCATTAAACAATTTTGGGCTCCACTCGTTCTTGACCAAACTTCAGGTCATTTAATCTAAAGCTAGCAGAACCCAAATCGAAAATCGGACCAAAACCGAAATTAGAACCCAAAACAAGATCAATTAACATACAAATAATTTTATGCTCATTATGGACTAATCAAAAGCTTCATTAAAAAATTTTGGGCTCCACTAGTTCTTGACCCAACTTCAGGTCATTTAATCTAAAGCTAGCAGAACCCAAATCGAAAATCGGACCAAAACCGAAATTAGAACCCAAAACAAGATCACTTTACATACAAATAATTTTAGGCTCATTATGGCCTAATCAAATGCCCCACTAAAAATTTTGGGATCCACTCGTTCTTGACCAAACTTCAGGTCATTTAATCTAAAGCTAGCAGAGCCCAAATCGAAAATCGGACCAAAACCGAAATTAGAACCCAAAACAAGATCACTTAATATACAAATAATTTTAGGCTCATTATGACCTAATCAAATGCCCCATTAAAAATTTTTGGGCTCCACTAGTTCTTGACCAAACTTCAGGTCATTTAATCTAAAGCTAACAGAACCCAAATCGAAAATCGGACCAAAACCGAAATTAGAACCCAAAACAATATCAATTAACATACAAATAACTTTAGGCTCGCAATAGCAATAATTGAAATTGTGACAAATCTCGTTGAAACACATACGAGCTGATATTTTTTGTGACTGCGATTTGACCGATCAACTCCTTTACAAAAATCGCATTTCTAACGCCATACGAAATTTATTTTTAGTTTATTTTGACTATCGCTAAAAATATTTTTCGATTTGTAGTTAAACACGGATTGAAAAAATTAAATATTACCATTTTTTGATAGGTTCACCAAAAAAATGTAAATGATTGATTCAGAGCGGCATAAAAATTAATCATCTCATGCGAAAATGCGATTTTTCGTCAGTCGATAAAATAAATTTTTTTTTGCTAAATTTACGAAATTTAATTTTATATTGAACCATTGGCACACGTACGTGCATAACACTCATCTCTCCTATTGTGCTTTTGTTGAGTCTTCAAAAATTAGGTGTTTTGTGTGCTTCACACACACACACGCTGATATACACAAAAAAGGTCCAATTCAATTTGTACAAGATACGTGCTTAATTGTCAAAATGTTTTCAAGGCACATACATAGTCGAAACAACAAGTCAGGATTTTTGTATTGTTTGTGGTATAAACATTATAATTTAACCATTTTAATTATTAACCGCAACACAAATTTTAGTTGTTTGTGCAATTTATAGACTAAAATGTTTTTTAATGTATTTAAAGTCTAAATTAATTTTTGCTGACCCCATGTATTGTACCCGAAAGCGCGTTAGACATGTATGTGTGTAGATGCTTTGAACAGAATACCAATCAAAATTACAAATTACTCACGACCGCGAATATTTGCTGCTAGAATTCAAAACCAATATATCTGCCACCATCTGTCATCACCGCAGACTAAATAAACAGAATACGCCAGTAGTATTAGTTGCTAATTATGGCGCTTCACAAACGCTTAATTATATTCGGAAAAATCGCCACGAGAACGAACAAAACTAATTTTTTAACTAATGAGGGCTATTTTTAAATAATTTAACAGAATAAAAATTAATTCATTCGTTAGTTAATAATTATTTCGATCAAAAACTGTTGGTTGCCTACAATGTATATGTACGAGTATATGTTATACAGCAAAAGAACAAGTAGATTTTTTTTCCGAAAATCCAAAATAAAACAAAGTAAAGGAAGTGGAAAAGAAATGAAAGAAGAAAATGGAAAGCGGAAAATTTGTTTATAATAAAAATTTATTGGTACAACATTGGAATTGGGAATTCGAACCGCAGCTAGAAGAAAAATCGATAGATAAGTTATATTATTCTTGGCAGTTTAAATGCATTCAACAAAAAAAAAAAAGAAGCGGAATGTAAACAGTACACGGTTTTTTGTGTATTGCGTTAAACTAAACAGTTCGCGGCGAACATAATCGTGTATGGTAATGACGGATATTATCTTGTTGATCTTTTTTTTGTCTATAATAATTTACGTTACTCGTTGATGTTTCAACAAAAACATATATTCCAAGGTAAGTCATTTTCTATTTTTGTACTTTGTGGGGTAATGAACGAAAAAGCACGTAGAGCTTAAATTGCGATTTCGATTTCGTAATATGGCTCCATTTTGGAGTGCGAAATGGTCTACTCAAAACTAACCTATATATATCTTCGATATGACTGGCAACGGGACAACATAGACAATTGCTGCACAGGTATGAAAATAAACAAACAAACAAGCCTAAATTAATATTTTATCATTGCAACGAATAAGCATCACATTTCACATCGAACTCGATCTTAGTTGTTCCCGAAGGAGTTACGTCTCCATCATTTCCATATTGTGGTACTAAAATGGACCCCATCAACATCTCGGAGGAAATTTTCTTCAAAAACATGAAGACAATGGACGTAAATAGGGTGACCGGGCTCGGCGGAGTTCCAGCTCGAACGCCTGAAAGAGTACGATGGTAGAACCAGTTCTGAAACGTAGTTGTGGTAAAACTGACCCTGGAGATTACTGCTTCTTAGATGTTTTTTCATTATTTTTCTGTACAGTTCTACAGTTATATTCTATATATTCTACATCTTATACAGTTTTCAGTTTAAATCAAACAAATCTCCTCGCACGGTGACTTATTTGAATAAGTCGGTATTTGGAAAACAGCCTTAGTTGAATTATTCAAAGTTATGTGTCTCTACACGGCAACATGAAAAATTTGTGCAAATTGACAAAAAATAAAAAGAAAACTCTCTGAAAATTAACGTCAGTGGCTGAGCACGTAACCTGGAGTTTTTCAATTACTGCTCGCACAAAAGTTGGTCCTTCGAGCCGGATTTTATGAAACAGTGTACGCATCCGGAAAAGTTATAATAATTGTAAAACATAACCTTAAATACAAATTCACTCAACGCTCAAGGGAATCAAACACGCGTCGAATCATTCGATATTACTTATCTCAAGTTTCTCAACTGGGTTGGGTAATCTCAAGCTGAATAATCTCATGTGTGTAAAAAAAATCGAATAAAAAACGACAAAATGAAAACCGTGCAAATCAGTGAAGTGAAATCGGGTGTGTGTTGTACCAATATTAGGGCGCAAAACATGGAGAAGGAAATACAAGCTCTGCGAAAACAGAAATCATGCGTGAAAGGGAAATTAACAAAAATCGCTAACTTCACAAAAAACGTGAAGCCAGACGAGGACGGGGATTTAACTTTTGAAGACGACTAACACATGACCGTCGCCATACTTACCACGTGGGTTCATTTGCCGAGTTAATAGTGCCACAGCCGGCGGATCAAACGATGAATTTGAACACAATTTAATCTTCGTGCGGAAGCGGAATTGAAATTGCATTTGAAGATAAATATCCCGAAATTTACTGGCAACTACACCGAATTGTCTTCGTTCTTCGACTTGTACTCCAAAACCATCCACGAATCAAAACGGTTGAGTCAGGCTCAGAAATTTCAGTACCTCAATGGTCTGCTTGATGGGGAATCTGCGGCGCTACTTCGGCATATTTTGGTAACGAAAGAAAATTATAAAATAGCGTTAGCCAAGTTGCAGGATCGGTATGATCGCAAAGTTTGTGAGTCAACAGCTTTCAACACTCTAATGCTGGAACACTAAGAAGAATGATGGATACATCGAATGTGGTAGTATGAGGAACCTCGAATGAGGTTGGAAGTACTGGGCAAAGTCGCAGAAACCAGGGATCCATGGCTTATCTATGTTTTACTCGATAAATTGGACGATGAAACCAGAGCAGCTTGGGCACATCACTCGACTGACGTACATGATTCAAAGTTCAGTGGTTTTCTTAAATTTTTAACACGACGCATTGGTGCATTGGAAACAGCTACGAGTAATTCGAAGCGCATTGTATCAAGAAATGAAGCACGAACTCATATCACAACTCACAGCGAAACAACGTCAACCACTTCACAACGTTCTCCAAATAAGTGTGCATATTGTTCAAGCTTGAAGTATTCGTTGTTACAATGCAACAAGTTTATCTCACGATAATCATCGTTGTTGTAATTGCTTGAGCATAACGCATCCAGTATCATAAAGTGTCCAAATCGAGCAAGACGTCATTCAACTCAATATTCAAACTCGACAACTGGTGCAGCGGTCTGTAGTTACGAAGGACAGTGTTTAGCGGTACTGTCCATTGTCTCATTACAAGTGGAAAACTCAACGGATGGCTTCTCAACATGTTGCGGACTTCTGGACTCGGAGTCCCAATTAAGTTTAATTACCACTCCATGTGTGCAACGAATAAACTTACTTAAGGAACACTCGTATATGCTAGTCAGTGGAGCAGGTCACAATGTCGCTGAACGAACGAAAGGCATCGTAAAAGTGATGGTGAAGACGGAAAATGAACACACATTGAACATGGTTGCTTTTGTCCCACCACATATAACCTTTAGATCACCTACTCAGCCAATTGATATTAACTTTGAATGAAATTGACTCGATAAAATTGGCGATTCTAGGTTTAACAAGCAATCTGAAGTTGACATATTGATTGGTTCGGATGTCCTGTATGAAATACTTCTTGATGGCACCAGACACATAAAAGATTCACAGTTAATGTTGAAAAACACCGTTTGTAGCTGGGTGGTTGTTGAGAAAAATAGTACTCGACCAAATAACGGAAATGATTGTCCAGCACTATCTACAACTGTATATTTAATACAACTCGATGTGACGTTGAACAAGGAAGTGGAATCAGTTGACAACGATAAAACAATCCCGTCTCCGTAAGAAACTTTATATGTGACGAACTTTTTGTCAACCATACTACTCGAGACACAAGTGGTCGATTCATCGTCATGTTGCCATTTAAAACATCAAGTATAATGATGAAATTTAGGCAACACGTTTAATCTCGCTTTGCGAAGATTTCAGGCTCTTGAACGTCGTTTCTCTCAACAGCCCGAATTTAAGGACCCATACACTAAGTTTATGAACGAGTACATCTCTCTCAGGTACATGTCAAGAAGTTTCATCATCACAACAAGTTACATCACTATCCTATTATTTGCCGCATCATGGAGTGCATAAGTCGACGGATGGGGGAAATCAATTACGAGTTGTATTTTATGGATATGCCCAACCACGTAACGAAAATCTCTTAACAGGTCCTTAGCAGTCGGACCAACCGTTCAAGCCAGTTTATTTAATATTTTGTTACGTTTCCGAGAGAATAAAGATGTGTTTTCTGCGGACATCGAAAAGATGTACCATCAGACTAGAATTGCAGAGTGTGACGCTGATCTGCAAGAAATTATTTGGCGAAAGAATCCGTCCAGCCTTCTGAAACATTACCAACTCCGAACCGTAACATACGGGTTGTCTTCAGCACCATTCCTCGCCACAAGAGCACTGAATCAAATTTCAATCGAAGCAGCACAGCACCATCCAGACGTTACAGTTACCATTGATAAATGTACATATGTTGACGACATTATGACCGGCGCAGAAACTTGGGAGGAAGTGCAAAAGGTCAGAGATGATCTAATTAACGTTCTGTCGCAGTATGGTTTCAAGTTAAAAAGAATGTAAGTCAAATGATAAATCATTTTCGGCAGAATCTCACAGTTTTTTGTATACGGTGAAGGTGTTAGGTATATCATGGAACCCTGACAACGATACAATTACGTTTAACGTCCACCTTCCACGATATTCTGTTCATACAAAACGAACAGCGCTTTCTGATGCGAGCCGATTATTCAATCCTGTTGGTTGTTGATTCCAGTAATCATTCGAATGAAAATTTTCGTGCAGCAGTTGGGGATGGAAAACCTTGATTGGGATGATCCACTGCCGGACAATTTACGAACCGAATTTTGCGAGAAGTTCTTTTAGACGCAAATTCTATTACCATTCCGAAACATATCTGCACGACTCAGGCATCAGCCATAGAATTACATGGATTTAGTGATGCTAGCAAACTGGCATATTCAGTGGCTGTGTATTTCAAGGTCGTCAATATCAGCGAAACTACAATTCAGCTAGTTTCATCAAAGACAAAAGTGGCTTCCACCAAGTAATTGTCAATCCCCAAGCTGGAGTTATTAGGAGCCCTCTTACTATCATAACTCATGAAAATCGTGAGCGGAAACACGGTTAACGGTGAATGACATTCATGCATGGTCTGACTCAAAAGACGTTTGGGATTGGCTTAGTGATCATCCAAGCAAGTGGCCCAAATTTATTGGGAATCGAACCGCAGAGATTTTAAACATTTTACGCAGTGCTCATGTTGAAAATATGTGTCATCGGAGTTTAATCCAGCTGACCTCGCATCTCGAGGGCTCTCACCTAATTCGTTAAGTTCTCACTCAATTTGGTGCCATGGTCCTCATTCGCTCCAATGTTCATGAGGAAACTGGCCACGCCAGTCACAACCAACTTTCGTATTATTACATAATCATTGGCTAGACCAACTGATCAGGAAATATTCCTCATTTCAAACATTGCAATTCGTCGTATACTATATCTTCAGCTTCATCTACAATGCAGGGGAACGAAAGGAGCACGGGACAGCTGCTCCAATTCCTGACCCATATGGATTTCACAACAGCCTACATCGGATTTGTCGATATGAACAAATGCTATTTTTCGGCAAAGAAATTGAAGCTCTACGTAATGGCAAGAATATATCCAACCGTTTGTACTAATAGCTTTAAATCCTTTCTTGGATAACATCAACGTTCTATGAGTCGGAGGCAGACTCGAAAACAGTGAAAGCTTATACGATGCGAAGTATCCGATAATTATCCGCACAAGATCAAATATTACTAGATCAATTTTACTGGACATTCATCCGCGACACAAACACGCCAGACCTTGGTTACTCATGCATATCGCTCGGCAGACATTCGGGATACCGAGACTAAGGAATAAAGCAAAGGGCCTCGTTCAAAATTGCGTAACTTATCAACGAAATAAAGGAGCACTCCGTACTCAAAATATGGCAGATTTACCTCGGTCACGCGTGATAGCAACCAGACCGTTTACA
This sequence comes from Nephrotoma guestfalica, assembly GCA_963691935.1. NCBI lineage: Eukaryota > Metazoa > Arthropoda > Insecta > Diptera > Tipulidae > Nephrotoma > Nephrotoma guestfalica. The sequence continues at coordinate 217,001,368 of OY829914.1, forward strand.
AACTGCGGTGTGGACTATGCCAGTTCATTTGATTTTTATCCCATCAATGGAAAATGACAGAAAACTTACCAAGGTTATATGTGCTTATTCGTATGTTTGACAGTTAGGGCGGTGCACATTGAGTTTGCGATGGATTTGACCAGTGAGTGTTTTTTGGCCGCACTCAACAGATTTGTAGCACGCAGAGGTGCCCCCACCTACATATTTAGCGATAACGGTTGTAATTTTGTTGGAGCTGAAGCCAAGCTAAGGAACACTGTCGAAATGACCATTCGCAACTCCACAAAAACACTCAAGTTTTCTGCAGCAGCTTACATTAAATGGAGTTTCAACGTTATCGGGAATACAATCCTCACTTTGGAGGAAAAGATTACCTTATTGATGGGGATCGAGGGCACATTAAATAACCGCCCCCTCTGTGCAACAACGGAACCAAACATCGAAATGCTAACATCATCGCACTGTTTGCTAGGCCATAGTAATTTAAAATTTTCCGAGAATGTTCACATTTATGTAGATGACAAATGGTACAAAAAATGACTCAGCATTTTAGAGTGTTGGCACTCTGAATATCTCTCCACATTGCAGTCGAGAGTTAAATGGCGCAAAGTGGGTGAATCCGTACGCATCAATGACATAATAATTATCCATGAAAAACATATTCCATCATACATGGCTTGTGGCATTTTTCATCGTCCAATACATAAAATATGTGTCTTACCGGTGTCCCAGCAAGAAACTAACAGTCAACAAGATGCACTTCATAGTCATTAATCCTACAATACAGTCCACAATCGAAAACACAAGCAAGATGCACTACACATTCACGAGGGTCCAAATTCCACGAGTTCAACACCAGCAAATGACAAAGAACAATGTAATGTAGTTAACCAGTAGTGGATTGCATATTAATCTCTAAGTTTTCTTTTATTGAACCAAAAGGTTAAAGGTGGGGAGATTGTTGGGTTCACTTATACCAAAATAGCATCAAGTTTTGTGGTTTGATTCTGTTCATGGCGAATCCTAAAATACAAGAAAAGCGACCACAAAGAATCATCGCTCCGTATGTGGTGGTGTTGTCACCATATTCGTAATGTTTAACTAAAATTACAATTATATTTAACTTTACTTTAATTAATTGCATTACATAACTTACCTATTAAAAACTGAATATTTGAGCAGCCAGCAAATTGACTTGTGTACAACCAATTTATTTTAAATTTCTAAAAAGAGACAAATTTACCCTAGAGTACAGAGACATCTACCTTGTAATCGATTAATGTCGATCAAATTTTGTACTAAATTTTTACAGCAAAACAATTGAATTGTCCAAAGTTATGTGTACACGGCAACAAGAAAAATTGAGAAAAAATCTCTCTGAAAATTACCATCAGCGGGTGAACACGTAACCTGGAGTTTTTACAATTATTGATCGTTCATACTGGAGTGTTACAATTACTGCTCGATTATTGCGATTTCAGCGATTTTATTTCGTTCGTGGAATAAAATACAATTATTTTATAAATCCGAGTTTAATAAAATAAATTATATTGTAAATTGCTGGTACTTCTCTACCGTTCTCTGATAGCTGCCGCAAGTTTCATCCCAGGCGTTTACGCGATCCTGTGACATTTGCTGATTTGTAGTATCGATTCTATATTGGCGTCGATGTAATCCTTCGAAAAAGGAATCCGAAAAATGGGAAAATCTTCTAAGATTTTTTTCTGTATCCAGTGGGATTTATAGAAATTAATAATTTTCGTTCCGGTTGAAATCGAGTTAGTTTTGTAACGAGATCAAATGAAATGTCGTTATTCAATGTACATACTTTCCTGAGCATAATCGATTATCATAAATTCGGCTATGGTTTAAAATAAATTCTCTGTGCTAAATGTGCCGTCTGCCTTGAACCTTTTCGAAGCCAATTCACACCTATAAAGAAAGTGGTAGGAAGCTTATACTAATTTAGTCCAAAATAACAAACATTAAAATATTTGGGCGTGTGGTAGTGAATTGCCATCATTTAGGTGGTTTTGGTATACAAGGAAAATCCATTCATTAATAATGAAGTTAAAGCCCCTACGTTAAATTTGAAAGTTCCGTTTCTTTTAGCGTCTATCAAGGTTATCCAATTCAAGCTTGATAAAGTAAACTTAAAAAAACACACAAAATATTCGGAATGTATTGTAATTTTTATTTCATTTTACAGATTGATCCTTGCCATTTTTAGTTAAACAAGATATCATTCAAATGTCCTCCACGGGACTTCTTACAGGCCTTGATTCTTTTGCGGTAATTTTCAATGACTTTTCGGCACATTTCGGGCGGTATCTCGGCCATTACCTTACGAATATTAGTTTTCAATTCGTCAAGAGTTTGAGGATTGTTTGCGTAAACACGATCTTTCGCGTAGCCCCACAAAAAGAAATCCAAAGGCGTTAAATCACAGGATCTTGGAGGCCAATTGACATCAGCCAATCGCGAAATCAAACGTCCAGGAAATTTCTCTTGCAAAAGATCTCGATTTGCTCGTGTTACGTGACTGGTTGCTCCATCCTGCTGGAACCACATATCGTCAAGATCATAATCTTCGATTTTCGTAAAAAAATAATCGGTTAACATGCAGCCATAGCGCTCAGAATTGACGGTAACGGTTCGTCCATGGTTGTTCTCAAAAAAATACGGCCCAATCACACCACCAGACCACAATGCGCACCAAACAGTGACTTTTTCCGGGTGTAATGGCTTCTCTACAATCAATTGTGGATTTTCTGAGCCCCAAATTCTACAGTTTTGCTTATTAACGTATCCACCAAGCGAAAAATGAGCTTCATCACTGAAGAAAATTTTGTTCGAAAAATCAGCATCGACGGCCTGTTTTTCCAACACCCAATTTGCGTATGTTCTTCGTTGTCCATGGTCAGCAGGCTTTAGCTCTTGTGTCAAATTTACTTTATACGGATGAAGATGCAAATCCAGATGCAAAATGCGCCATAATGAGCCATAAGATAGGCCTAAATGTTGAGCTCGACGAGGAATTGACAAATTTGGATCTTCTTCCACACTTTCAGCTACAGAAGCGATATTTACAGCATTGCGAATGTTTCGATGATGCACAGACCTTACAATATCAGTAACAGATCCAGTTTGTTCAAATTTATTCACTGTATTCAATATGGTTTGCTTTGTAGGACGATTATGATGACCATAATCTGCTCGTAAAGCGCGAAATGTGGATACGGCAGAATCACTATTTTTATAATAAGATTTAATAATTTTAACGCGTTGGTCGATTGTTAAATGCTCCATATTCTTAAATGGCAGAATGTCAACTAAATAAATGACAGCGTACTTGACGTTTATCTTTGACAGATGTCGGTATACAGATTTCTACTTTATCAACCTCGAATTGGATAACCCGTTATTAATATAAAATTTCAAAGGATCAGCCAGATCTTAATTAACAGATCAGATCCATTTTAATGCAATCTTTGATAACATCAAATTTAGGCCGTATCTATCTAACCAGCTCTGTTGCGTTCCGCATCCCTTAATGCCTCCTGGAGTACGCTACGTCGTCTTTCGTAAATCCGTTCAAATTGCACCTAATAATAAACAAGACTACTGGATTTTGGCATCAGTTTTTTTGCAATTTGGTAAGTAGATGTCGTCCTATCAGAACTCTACCTACCCTAATGGTGCCTGGAGTGTATACCACCCCATAATTCTTTAAGCCATTTGGTTAGCACGTAATACTAAACAGGGCTGCAGGATTTTGGCATCGGTTTCCTTGATAATGGAAGCGCAAAGGAAGTACAGATTTTGGTGAAATAAACACAAATCGAAGGAAATTCTTAACGCGATGAATAAGGCGGTCGTCGCCATATTATAACAATGCATTACACATTAACAGGCACATTATAAAATACGAAACACCAAAACTCCTATCATGAGGTGATATACATACCCTCCCCCCCCCCTCCCAACAAAAAAGAAGTTGAAACCAACCCAAGGGATTAAATAAATTCAAGGATATTTCAATGCATAAATTGGAACAGATAATAATAACACCACTCTGACAACCAACCATCATATCAATCCTTCCAATGTAAAGATGGTCGGTTGTCAGGTTGGTATTAGTAACCTGTTCCGACGAAGAAACGACTCATCCAGCTATATTCATAAATCAGTAAATTTCTATACCGAAAAACGTTCACATAAAAATTTTCACATTCACACAACATGGGCAATTACAATTAGAACAACGAACCAAATACAGATCACGTAATTATCAACAAGAAATTTTTCACCTCAGAGAAATTTTAGGACAATGGAGTGGTGCAGAAATTCACAGTGCCAGTGAAAATTAAGCCTGGTTGTAAAGTGCATCAAGAATCGAAAGAATATTCACTCCGACAGAGATTATTAAAAAGATGTTGACACAAGAAACACTTTCTGCAAAGCGCTCAAGCTCCGCCTCCAAAGCAATGAAGAAGCAAGCAGCCATCAGTGCTGTGGAAATAAATCGAAGAACACTTACTATACGAAACAGCCAACAGCAACACACTCGCGTGTTTAGAACGCTGGCAACTTAAGCTGCATGCATATGAAGATCCGCCACCAGAAATCAAGAAAATTGAAGGAGTGTCCTTAAGCAAATAAATACATTGAAAACTTTCTCAAGGCAGCAGAAGAGGATGCAGCTACTCGAAACATGCGCAACTAGCATCAAATAGAAAATTCACAGATATGGCAGCCATCTGGTGAAATCTTCACAACAGATGAAGCACAATTGAAGTAAAATGAATATCACAATATCACCAAATGAATACAAAAATATTCGAATTAACAACTAGCGCTAACGAAACTATTAAATGATTCCTTGCCAATCTCACCAGACAAACTTGCAACTGATGTTGATAGGCTGGCCTGGATCAACTCATGGTTTTCTGCGTTTACAATTATCGTACAAAACCCACTTCTCATCACACTTAATGATTTTGTGTAAACAATTCTTTCTTTTGTACCCGAGAAAGCAAATTCATGCAGATGTCAACTCTTCAGGTTTTGTTTTGTTCGGTCCGTGTTTCCTTCCATCTGTGTGTTTTCCCATTGCATGTAATCGAAGTGATATTGCTTGGTGGGCAACTGCCAACTTTTCTGTATGTAAGCTCTTTTTGAGTTTGACACGGATTCTCATGCAGTAAAATTCTAAGTTTTCATCTTCAAAATGTTTTACTGCTCCTGGATGTGGATCGTTCTCAAAACTAAAATTGCCATCACGAAATTTTGCAAACCACTTTTTTATTGTTGAACGACTCACAGAATGTTCACTCAAAGTCGAATTATCAATTCCACAGCTTGACCAGCATTTTTTTTTCATTTGAAAACAGAATAGAATGCAATGACGTAAATGTTGCTTATCGACATCCATTGCTTAAAATTAATGCATACGGAACGACAACTTGTAAATGATTGAAACTTATGTCATAAAAACAGCAATGATTATCCAAAATGCGGGCGGTTGATTTGAATTCGTTCAAGTATATTTTAATGCAACCAACTTCAGAGCCGAGTTTCTTCTTGCGCTCCTAATACTTTGGAAGGAATTCAGGTAAAATAATTAGCGAGAGGTATGCAGCATACAAAACGTGTCGAATAATTTAACATTGAATAACCATGAAGTAATGTCACTCAAGGCGGCGGCAATACCAGAAAAAATTATACAAATGTTAAATTCAGTACTTGACTAGTAGCAGTTTTTCTTAAAATACGTAAACACCAATAATTGTATTAAAGCCAGGCAACCCTCAGCGGCTGATAATATAATTCCCAAACAATAATAAAAACAATTTCTGTCAATTATTATCATTAAATTTTCCCCAAGCCAATCATAAGAAAAATCCGTATTCCACTTGAATGCTTCCTTTTCTGTGCACAGCACAAAAATCGAAAAGATTTCGGTCGTCTGTTAAGTTGTTCGTGGTTATGTCTAAATCCAAATCCGATTTTATCTAATCCCGTAATTCAATTCGATTCCACATACAACCCTATATACGGGTAGGTACATACATATGTACAGACAACATACGACTGCTTCGTTTCGAAAACTCGATATAATATATAGAGCAACAAGACAGGCACACACAATACAACATACAAGCGCCATTAAGTCACAAATAAAAAATAAGAAACCACAAATACAATAATACGTAATGTATAGTATGGTGACGTTACATTTTCTATCATGTGAAATAAAAAATTAGGAATTATTCTGGAAGCTCCCCAAAATAAAATCTAAACATCAATTTCCCGTTTTAATCACCTGTGCATAATATATGTATTATGGTTTTTTGATTTTTTAACAATTTTTACGTTTTTTCCTCTGTGACGATTTATCTCCTATTTCATTTCGGTTATCTTATCAGCTAATACAAAATTTTTCTTTCTTTTTCCTCCTGCTTATCGCTTTCCACTGTGGCATATATGTACATACGTACCAAAGGATAAACACAAACCATACAAAATGTATGTTAGGTATACAATACGAGGAAACCGAATTATGTACAACACAACAACAACGAGACAGCAAGGAAAATTGTTATCATTTCTTTTTTTTACGTTTGGTTCTTATACGTACGGCATAGATTAGACGTATAAAAGAAGCTGATTATATTTTGTTGTTGCTGTTTTTGATTACATTTTGCTTTGTTGAACGGTTGAATTATTTTTTTTCTTCAGATTTTCAATAAAAACCAAAAACTGCTGTCGTTATAATAACATAAAATTTATCTCCAGCCTCAGATGGAAAACTCGTAAATTTTTAGTTTTTCCTATTTTATATGAAACATTCATAAATATCTAAATATCCTACATGCTGACAAAAAAAGGCTCCTTTCAATATTTAATTAAAAATTATCCATGTAAGATTCTAGTTCTGTTTAAAAATCGACTAGGGTTTTGTTTGTGTGAAAATTCGATTATGTGATGTGATACTTGAGGCTTGTCATTTACGGTTTTTCATAAAACATATGTCTGTGATTGTAACCCGAAATCGATCCCGAAAAAATGCAACTCAAATACAAATATCGCTCAAATACAACAATCACTCCGCAAATCCCATTTTCGAAATTTTACGGTTATCTTATTTTGTCGAGTAGCATTTGATTGTGGAATTTTGTGCGCCTAACGGTAAAATTTGTCCATAACGTATTTTGGGAAACAATATGGGATTTGTGACGCGATTATCACAACATAAATCTTATATTTCCATTTAAATATTAATAGGAAGGTGGAACCTTTAGCTTTCGAATGGTGGGACACACTTCTTTCTGGATTAGTACCTGCGACCTCTACAAATCAAAACATTTTGTTACATTGATATTGATTAATTGAACACGATCTAAGGTCTGACCAATTTCCTAGCCATACAACGGGATAACTGAAGGTTACAAAACTTAACAAAAAATACGTGTCTGCTTTATTACACGATAAAAGCGAACAAATTTAAAGTGGTGAGATGAAAACGTAACCGATGCTGAAATATAATGGAATGACCCATGGAGATACAAATAAGCTTTGAGAGATTTACAAAAGATGGCGTAACTAGTATTAAATCGATGATAAAGCGTCATCATTTCCCTCTAAAACTCATTATGGGTCATTTCACTGTGTAAACAGTGACTGTTAGTAACTGTTCAAAGTGTAAACAACATATTTTTTGTTCTGTAACCATGCCAACCTTCGCGTCAACAAAACGCAATTTGCCGGAAGCGCTGCTTTTTTTGTTTTAATTTGAAGAAAATTGCAGCTTCCAGAATATTGGCAGGCGAATATTTTTTTTTTAATATTTATTTATTACAACTGATTTACAAATCATCTAGTAATTTATCTTTCATAATTTATATTCTTGTTTGGAGGGTTGTAGCTCTTTGGCTAGTCCCCTTTACAATTTTATTATATTTTTAGTCGATCCTGATTGGATGTAGTAGATCATGTGGTTTCTTCCTTCGCAACCATCTTACTGGGTTTGAATCATCCAACATACGACATATCTCAGCATTTTAGTGTAGACTAATACGTTGCATGTGTTTTCTCGCGTGTTTGCTTATTTCTTCACTAACGAAATCCATCCTCAGATTTCTATGGAGGTTGTCATTTCTTATGTACCACGGTGCATTAACTATTCCACGAAGGGCTTTGCTTTGGAATGACTGGATGATATTGACATTGGTTTTCTTTGTACAGCCTCAGAGCTGAATACCGTAAGTCCATACAGGTTTTAGAATGTGCCGGTATAGTAGCAATTTATTATGTAGAGTTAGCTCAGAATTTCTTCGTAAGAGCCAATCCATCTTTCTGTATTTGATGTTTAACTCTTCTGTTTTCTTTTTCACATGCTCTTTCCATTTTAGTTTCGCGTCTAGAGTCATGCCTAGATACTTTGCCGTATTTGCATAGGGAATTTGCTGGGAGTTCAGTTCTACTGGTATCCAGTTGAGCTTCTTGTTGGTAAACTTTACGTGAACAGATTTTGTTTCATTAAGTTTTATTCGCCATCTCTTGGTCCAGATACTGACAATATTAGTGGCTCTTTGCAATTTGCTTGCAGATTCTTCTATGCAATTAGCAACTGCTAAGATGGCCGTTTCATCCGCAAACGTCGCTATGTTAGTCTCCTTTATCGTTGGCAGGTCCGAGGTGTATAGAACATATAAATTTGGTCCCAGAACGCTACCTTGTGGTACTCCTGCTGATATTTTCTTTATTTCTGAGTATTCGCCATCTAATTTAACTCGAAAGTGATGGTTAGATATGTAAGATATTAGAATCTCATAAAACTGCGTTGGTAAGTCTCTATGTAATTTATATTCCAAACCTTTATGCCATACTCTGTCAAAGGCCTGTGCTACATCCAAGAAGACGCTTGAACATACTTTCTTTTTTTCAAGTACGCCTTCAATTATGTTTGTAATTCGGTGTACTTGTTCTATTGTTGAATGGTTTTCTCTTAAGCCAAATTGATGTTGAGGAACAAGATTTCTTTCTGCTATTATTGGTTTTAGTCTCTTTAGGAGTAGTTTCTCGAATAATTTTGAAATTATTGGGAGTAAGGAAATCGGCCTATACGAATTTTTGTCATTAAGTGGTTTGTTGGGTTTAGGTATCATAATTACTTCTGCTACTTTCCATTGACTTGGAACGTGTTTAAGTCTGAACACTGCATTAATTATTTGGAGTAGTTTACGTAGACCTTTTTCAGGAAGAGCTTTTACTATTTGTCCTGTAATTAAGTCATATCCTGGAGATTTCTTTGTATTTAGGTTAAGATTGATTTCCTCTTTTAATTCTTGTAGTGTGACAGGAGATATATTGTAGTTAACCATTTTATATACTGGTGGTATGTTTTCCTCTGCAGTTTGTCTAGGTAGAGGCTGAAACGTGTTCTCGAGGTGGGTTGCAAACAACGAAGCTTTTTGCTTTGCACTTATGGCTCATGAGCCATCTTCTTTTTTAGCTGGTGGGATTTGTAGTTTAGGTCGTTTTAAAGTTTTTGTCGCTTTCCAAAGGGAGTTCTCGGTATCTTTTTCCCCAGTAAGGTCACTCAAGTATTTATTAATGGATTCGTTTTTGATTTCTTTAATTAGCAACTTTAGTTTATTGGATGAAAAATTTAGAGTTGTTTTATATTCTGGCGCTCGACTTCTTTGCCAGGCCCTTCATGCTTTTCGTTTTGCTACAACCAGTTCCCTAACTTCTAGAAGATAAATAGCATTTCGGCGCATTTCCTTTGAACTTGAGGGAGTACTGCTCCACGCCGCTTCTTGTATACTGCTGCTGAGTTGTTCTAGATCTTCTTCTAGCTCTATCGGGTTTTTAATTGGCACCTGAAGATCAATATTATCCTCAACAAGTCTCTGAAATTTCTCCCAGCTGGTTTTTTTGTTAGTTAGCGAAGGTGGACGAGTTTTTTTAACAATCGTTGCACTGATTGTCATAACAGACGTGTGATCCGACATAATCCCCTCGCTACTTTCTAGGTATATGCAGTTTTCGTCCATACCTTTGGTAATTAAGAAGTCAATGATGTCGGGTATTTTGTTTCTATCCGTAGGCCAATAAGTTGGTTGACCTCCAGAATGAAAACCGCAATTGCATAATCTTCCTGCTGCAAACAGCTTTCTTTATTTTTAGAGGTGACTCTTGATTCCCAGTAGGTGTTTTTGCTTTAAAATCACCTCCGATTATGAAACTTGATCCAAGTGATTAAAATAACGTGCAATAGTCTTGTTTAATTAAATTATATCTTGGGGGGCAATATATTGGCGATAAACTATATTCTTCGTTGTTATTTATAAATACTTTTAAGGTGACTACTTGCATAAATTCCTCTTCAATTTTAAGATCCATAAAGTGTTTGATGTTTTCTTTTATAACCACCGACGATCTTCCTGCTTGATGAATGGCGTAGTAATAACTGTATCCATATATTTTAGGATATGAAGTTGAAGTAACATAGGTTTCCGATTCTAGGCATACATTTTTTTTTTCAGTATTTAGGAAAATTTCTAATTCTGGAATATGTTGCATTAGCCCATTTGCATTCCAGGTTACTATTCTTAATGTTTTATTTGTTGTTGTTTGCATCATTTTAATAGAGCATGGATTTCATTTCATTTAGAGAGTCTTGCTTATCTAACCAGTTGCTTAGAGCTTGAAGGCATTTCTCTTGTTTAGTTAGACGAATGTTAAGAGCTTCCATGCTTCTTAGTATCTTTTGGAGCACTGCTGTACCTTCAGTAGTGTGCTCCGAAATAACTGGTTTGATTTTGGTTCTCCCGTTTTATTAGCATGAGGTTTAGGTTCCTCTTTGGTGGAAGTTTGTTAATTTTTTACCGATATTCCTGGACTTTGTTTTCGCGTTTTATTTCTTATTCTTTGTAGCTCCTTAGTTATTTCACATCCCCGGTAGTTTGGGGGATGTGACTTGCAATTGACACACTTTGCAACAATATTTTCACTAACCGAGCATACCTGGGCATGATGCTTTCCGGCACATTTCACATGTTTACGGCATTTTCTATTTGATAACCCTTTTGCTTCAGATCCTCAATAATTTCCTCTTTTGCACAGGTTTCAGGTGATTTTTCTTTTGGTTTAGCAGGTTGTTGTTCTAGAGCTAGTTGTTTCTTGAAGATTAACTGATTTCTGGAAACCTCTTTTGAAGTTGACGGTAAAGTCACAGCCATTTCTGGTGAGCGTTGCACTTTCCTTTTCTTACTTGGTATTTTATTCCGGTTCAACATCCAATTTGTTTCTCTTTCTAATTCTTCTACATCCGTATGGAATGAATTAATGCCATCATCGACTGTTGGGCTACATAGGTGTCGTCCCAAGTTCTGCACGTGTTTCAACTGCTTTTTTCAGTTCTTCATTCTCTTTCTTGGCGAATATGCTCCTTCTCATATGGCGAATATGCTCCATCAATAAAAAGATGTAAGTACTAATTCCGCCGTTTTAAAAGTGGAGATTTTGACACCAGTGACAAAGAATGCAAAAGGAGACCAGTAAAGTTTGAAGACGCTCAGTTGGAGGCATTAAAAAGGAGCTTTCTAAAATTTTGGGAGTGACTCAACAAGCGATTCAAACCCGTCTCAAGTCCATCTTTATGCTACAAAATAATTAAATTGGGTTCCGTATGAACTCAAGCCAAGAGATTTTGAACTTCGTTTTTTCACGTGCGAACAACTGCTCCAAAGACAAAATCGCTAGGTTTTTTTTATACGAATCGTGACGGAGGGACAAACAGTGAATCCACTACGACAACCCAAAGCGCAGAAAAACGTGGAGTAAATCCGGTCATGCATCAACTTCAACCGTTGAACCGAATATTCATGGCAAGAAGCTATTACTGTGTATCTGGTGGGATCAGTTCGGATTGATTTACTATGAGCTACTCAAGCCTTACGAAACCATCACTAGAGAACGTTATCAACACGTGTCCTACCCCACCCATCATATATGTATATTATATATATATATATATATATATATATATATATATATATATATATATATATATATATATATATATATATATATATAAGTTAAGTTAAGTTTATATCTAGTTTAACTCCTCGCCCTTTAAAAATCTTCGTCTCGTGGATTATAAATCTATTTTGATTGGTTGTATCTCCAGGTGTGGTGTTGCTGGAGTTGTGGTTCATTGTTTAGGAAGCCAAGCCATTTTGTTCTTTTTCTGGTATCCCATGCGTGCTATGAAGATGATAATTGCTATTACAAGGATGGTTATTATCGCGATGTCTGTTGCGTTGTTGTTTTGATAGTCTATGGTGAGTTTGTCCAGTAGACTTATGCTGTTTTGGTGCAGGTTGTCCAAGTACTCTAGGTTGAGCCTAACTCCTTTTTGCGTGATGTTTGTTAGGAGTACGGGTGTAAGAATTTGCGATGTTTTTATCTCCCTGTTGGTAAAGGTCCATCCTTTTATTTCTAGGGTTTCATTTTGATACTGGATCAGGATGTTCCCGGTTAGGCGTTTCTCCAAACTGTTTAGTTTTAGTGTACAATTGAAGTTGTTCAGAAATATGGTATTTTGGTTTACCGGTTCGATTATCTCTTTCTCATTGAAAGAAAATACGCAGCCTGCGTTAAATCCTTTCATTAACTGATTCATACAATGGTCCTCATTCAATTCTTGTAACTGGTTAATCCCACAAATAGTGATTTCTCTTCTACTTTTCTACTGATTGATTATGCCGTTTATTCTATGTTGGTTTAGTAGAATTTCACTATATTCCAGGTGAATCTGATTATTGTTCTTGATGGTCGATCGTAATTTTACTTGGCGGTATTCTTTCCCGTTCGTTTTTGGTATCGTAATTACGTATAATAAGTTGAAATTTCCTTTTGCCAACTGGACTGCTCTGACTGATTTCGTTCACCTCTTCGTTTAGCAACTGAAGGCGATTGAACATTGTTTCTTAGAATACATCGTCGTGTTTCCTTCTAGGTGCAGCTGGATTTCATTGCGCTGCTGAGGGTCTGTTGGATCTTTTGGGTAATGGCGTTGTTTATTTTGTAATGCCCGTTGTTGTTCTCGATTATTCTTTTCTGGCTGCAGAGTATGGTATCCCGGTCAGTAGCATCCGATGAGCCAGCAATCCATTTCCAAGCTGAGCCGATCCAATTAATAGAGCGTTTGGTCTTCGGCTTGTGGTACTTAAGTACTTCTATATAGTAATTTATAGATTTCTTAATCTGGTAGGCTAGCTGTGGTTTTAGGATGCGAGCTGGTCTGATATCCTTTATCTCCGATTGAATTCTGCACAGGACATCTTCGTAACAGCTAATGTCGATTTGATGAATCACTTTGAAATTGCTACTGAATATATTGCCATTTCCATCTCGTATCGAAATTACTGGAGTGTCGTAATAAGATTATTTAGGTCCACAAGCACAAGCTGGAAGGAAATTATTTAATTAGTGACGTTCTTGATGTGGGTTTTGTGTATTCTACTGCCGGAAGTGGTTGTCACTTTCACTTTATTGTCTTTGGCAATAGTTTCTCTCCTAAATTTTGGTCTATCTTTACCTTTAATTTGTTTGACAGCAGTGAATATTGTTTCGCCAATTTCATAAGATTTGGGCTCGTTTCTTTTCATATTCTCGTTTTGGCTATTTTTTATTCGTTTTATGATGTCTTCGTTGACTTTTTCTTTAAAGTCTAGCAAACCTTGATAATTTATTCGTTGTAACCTGCCGAGGAATATATCACACGGTTTTTTCCCTATAACTGAATGCACGATGTTGTTGTACCGGTCTACAGCTATGCTGACCAATTCTTTTGTCGTGAGGTCCTTGTACTCGGCTTTAATGGATCTCAATATTTCTATTACAATGGACCCGTTCAATTGTGTCATTCACTTCACTTTTGTTGGTTGGTGTTAAGTAGACCTTTATTCCAAGAGCTTTAATGTAATTCGTAATGATGGGTCTCACGAAGCTAGGTTCGTTATCCATCATCAGCATTCTTGATGCAACGAAGTAATGCAGTGAAGTAATGCAACGCTTTGATCATCTTATCTCGCAGTTGTAGTTTTGATATGGAAGACTTTTGCGAATTTAGAAAATTTATCCACGCATGTGATAAAGTTTTCGTTTTTAATGTCTATAATGTCTATGATGTGAATTATCTCTGAGGGACATGTAGGTACTGGTGTTTCCTGCATTTGGGGTTTTTTAGGGTGTCTATCGTACTTGCTCTCATTACAGGTGCCACAGTCTCTTGTGTACTTCTTAACCAGACTGGTCATATGAGGGAAGTAATACTTTTCGAGAATTTGTTGTTTGTTCTCTTTGCAGTTGTGATGACCCCTCCTGTGCTCTTCAATGATTCGGAATTTATTATCCTCAATACAGATGTCCTCCACTACTCTCCGCGTTAATCATACCCTGTAGTTGTTGAAATTTTGTTGGTAAACTTCCTGAAGAGTTTGCATGTAACCTTCTTTAATTTTTATACCGTTCAATAACGTCAGATGTAATTTCTTTTTCAGGATTTTAGTTAGAATCTCTTTATTTATATCCGGTAGTGAGATATAGTTACTGAATATTATTTGTACCTTGAAGACATTTATAGGCGACTCACAGTGTTGGATTAGTTGGGTTCTATCTGCCTCAGCGCTGAATACTGTCCCACTACTTGAAGATGACGATGTGTTCACTTCCACCTTTAACCTCGATAAGGCATCTGCCACTTTGTTGTTATGCCTGGTTTATATACTAACTCATAATTATATTCAATGCGTGCTTTCCATCTTTTGCGTTTGTTGTTATTATTTCGGGTTTTTTGGCACCATACAGGTAATTTCGGAGACTCTCCAAGGCCCACACTATCGCCAACATCTCCTTTTCATTAGTGGCGTAGTTTTCTTCTGTAGTGTTTAGGAATCTCGAAAGCTCGATCTTGACTTTCCTTTATTTATTCGCCTTTAGCTGGGCATTCTCTCCTTTCGTGAGATTCGTTAGTGGCTGATGAATCGTCGGTAGTAAGATGTTAGTTCAAGGAATCCTTTTAATGCCTTAAGGTTCTTTGGTGGTCTGAGATCCCTAATTGCTGCTACTTTTTTTGGTCTTTGCTTTTATTTTTGAACTGGTTAGTATCTTTTAACCCAGAATTTCCGTTGCGTTTTTCAGGAATTCCGTTTTATTGAAGTTAACCCAGAGATTTGCATCTCTTAGTTTCTTAAAAATTTTTCTGACGTTTTCAAGATGTTGTTCATCGGGTTTTCCGCCGAAGACGTTTATATCGTCCATATAAACGTAACAGATTTTCCCTATAAATTCTTTAAAGACGTCGTCTATCATGCGCTGAAAGATGGCGGGCGCGTTCTTCAGCCCAAACGGTAACCGCAGGAATTCATATTTCCCATTCATTGTTGAGAATGCGATTTTCAGCAAGCATGTCTGTTTCTTTTATCTTTATATTATGGAAGCTTGATGTCTAGTCGATTGTTGCGTAGAACCTCGAATTCCCTTTGAGGGGGATCTCCCCAAGGACACTTCTGCCTGAGGTAGTATCGAACTGCAGAGGGAATCATTTTTTGAGCATCACTTTAGCTGCCGAGATGTCATTTATCCTGGTCTGGTGCGGTTATGTACTTCCTTCTTCTTGCGGCTTATAATCGTCACCGTTATGTTGTTTCCTTCCAGCACTGTTCGTCGGCCAGCATTATTGGTATGATGTTCTGCACCGTCAGCTGGGCGGTGTGACCGTAACACCTCAATCTCCCTCTTGGCTCCAACGTGGGCAGTGTCGAATTGTGTATTCTGCTGTATTGCATCGCGCACAATAAGAGCATTTGGGCGTGTCACTTCTACTAATTCGGTGTAGGAAGCTCTTAAAGCACCAATAACCCTTCAGAAATTATGTTACTAAGACATTGATATCTAATATTTTCTCTCTATCCATTCCGTAATTCGAGGGATCAGGTGAGAGTTCGTTTGCTGGTTTCAGCCTCTTCACAGCTGCTTACATAGTCCTAACATATTCTTTTGGACCACCTCCTTTGGAGCCCCATTTGGAGCGCTGGCAATAACGAATATTGTATACTTGCAAAGCAGGGTTCTTTGCATTAGTTCGAGCCAGTACATAAACACCTTGTAATACAACAGAGGATACCACCGATGCCAGCGCCATCTTTTACACGAACTAGAGCCGCCTGTGTTCAACATCAGTGTCCATAGAGCTGTGGTAGTTCTTGTTACCTCTGCCACAGGCTTTCTGATATGTGTCTGGAAGCTATGCCGGGAGTCTTACTCTTTCAACGGATAACTCTACATTCGTGAGAAGTCGGCCTCTTTCCTTATTCCAACTTCAGGGCCAGCTCAAGTATATCCAACCTCGATGCGGAGATGCCTTCCACCGCTTCTTTGGCGCGCTCTGCTAGTTTTAGCTCCATGCGCTAACGACGAATGCCAGATCATCTTCATACCTTTCAAGTACTTCTTGATACAGCACATTTCATAATACTGTGTTCAGTACCAAATCCTGGGGGATACCACTCGTAACTTGTTTTATAGTAACATACTCATCCATTTCTATAATAATCTGCCAATCTGCGAGATAATTTTGAATCATTTGGCTAAAATAATGGCTCACTTGCAGTTTCTTCAGCCTTTGTCGTACCAGGTGGCACGCTTCAATATTGAGTGCATTTCGCATGTCTTATCTGAACACAGCCGGGATCCGTCTAATATAACTAGTTCCCTTTCCCGCTAAATGTACGAGTCTCATGACTTCCGTTATGGCCTCGGTCGTGGACAGCCCCGCTCAGAATCCAAACTGGTTTTATGCAAATCGTCCTACCATTTCAACATTGCCTACAGTCTATGCAAGAGCAGGTGCTCAAGTAGTTTCCTGAAAGTGTCTAGGAGAATAGACCCCTATTTCAACGAAGAGCATCGTGTCCGCTGATAGTGATGGAGCCACACGTCCAAATGGTTTTGTGACAATTTTGTCAGCCTTAAGGATTCTTGTTCATCAATCCTGGAATAAAGATCCTTCTAGCTGGTGGCTTTAGAGCGCCCAATCGCGTTCATTAGGGTAGTTTTGACTTGTGCTAAGTGTTGAGCGAGAGGTTAATCCACTTGGCTATGTGTGCGTCTATTATCTCTTTGTAGGCGCCTTCTGGTACAGGTGCAAACCCTATCGAGTTTTGAAATTTCAGAGCTGCAGTATTTCATCGCAAGCATTCCTCTCTCTATCTGTATACGTTTTGCTAGTGTTGTAGCGTTAGGAGCTAATAGATGTCTGTGAGTTTCGAACCAGAGGCGTCCAGTTTCTGAACTACAAATCTTCTAATCACTAAGCTATTTCCTGGGATGATTGTGCCTCTTTGTATCGACAGTATCCACATCGAACGTGATGCAATGATGATCTTAGTTTACTTACAATCCGTCTTAACCTAAAGATACGTCAATTATGAAAAATATTGACCTTAAGATAAAAAAAACTCCCCTCTCCAAGAGGGATCGACTATCGGGGTGAAATTTCATTCTTGAGCATTTTCCAGTAATTTGGCGAAGCATTTACGAAAAACCGAATAAAAAAAATTGTAAATTAAGCTTCAAACAAAATTTGTTCGGATAATTCTTTTAAATTTTACCGGATACGATGAGTTTTGAGAAAAAAATGTACTTTTTACAATTAATTAATTAGGGATTGACTATTCGGATTCAAGCTTAACTTTTTTTTCCATTAATTGGGAGATTTTTGTGAATTTTGGTGGAAATCTATGTACCGGAAGTGACAGCTTCCATGGGAGCTTTTTCAATTTTTTGCAACGATGTTGAAAAGCTTAGCGTTTACCAAAAAATCAGAAAGAATTAAAAGATTCAAAGAAATTTAATGATGATGGCCACGACATATTCTCCCCTCCAATTTTTTAATATTATATTCATTTGACAACTTGCAAAACTACTCTTAAGGTGTATCCAATAAAAAAATTAGAAATTTTAAGTATTTGCGTTTTGGCGTTAAATTTTCTTTAGTGGTAGATATATTTCAGTGCTTTAAACCTGCATCGCCCAAATTAGCCCGCCTCAATGAAACCTGTACCATAATTTGTTACGCATTTATTACAGTTACCGTTTTTCGAGGAACGAGTCGATTTAGCTTACAATCAAATCTGTAAATTGTAACTTTTGATGTAGCTATGATATCGGGATAGTTCTTGGACCAGAAGTTCAAGACCACCCCTATAATTTGCCTAACGGTAAATTTCACCCCAAGCTATTATTTATAAGAAAAACGTCGATTTTACCACCTTTATAATTTTTTACACCAGACTGCCACCAGGTTTTAGGCCATATATTGCACTAGAAGTCTTGTCTAGGGTAGGTCAACCTTATCCAGGTGTTTATAAATTTTTTTTGTGTTATAATAGACAGAATTGGCATCAGAAAATTTATGTTTCCGATTGCGATATAAAGGTTGGTTTTACCACTTCCAGAAATTCGACTAATTGTTACTCGATCGACCTTGTGGTGGGCAGGTCAACCTTATCCAGGTGTTCAATAAATTATTTGTATGTCAGATTACACGGAATTTAAAATCGACCTTCAAAATTTTACCACATTTAAATATTTATTATACCAGACCGCCACCAGATATTGAATGCAATTTTTCTCTATTGACCTTGTGGAGGCCAGGTTAACCTTATCCAGGTGTGTAATAAATAACTTTTTCGTCAGGTTACACGGAATTGGCTCCAAACGGTAAAGGCTTCAAATGTGTAGTTTAAAACACATATGAAGCCTTTACCGTTTGGAGCCAATTCCGTGTAAGCTGACAAAAAAAAAACGCACCTGGATAAGGTAAACCTGGCCTCCACAAGCTCAATAGAGTAAAATTTCATCCAATATCTGGTGGCGGTCTGTTATAATAAGTTATTAAATGAGGTAAAATCGACCGTTAATTTTTACATTTGAAGCATTTGTCTTTTGGAGGAAATTCTGTGTAAGCTGACACAAAAATAATTTATTACACACCTGAACAAGGTTGACCTGCCCTTCACAAGGTCCATGCAGTAACATTTGACTCAATATCTGGTGGGGGGTCCGATGTAATCAATTATTAACCCGAATCAACCCACACATATTTTTTTCGAAATCTAAAATAAGGGATGTACCTTTCGTTTTCGGCCAGTCTAGCCTACTTTGCACTGGGGGGCGTGTTGCCATAGGGCAACGCTGGGCTGACCTCGACTTAAAAAATAATATGAAAATGCCATTTTATTCTTATAAGCTTTGATTCATATTGCATTATATTTCAGTCTCTATATTTTTTAATTACATTGGTTAGTTATAAATTAATGCAATGGTAGGATTCAAAGCACTTTACGCAAGGACCCACACCGCATTATTTGCATATAGTTCGATCTATGGTCTTACAATTATTTCCAGCACAACGGTTTTTTGTGACCCGGAGCGTTTCCGGTTCCCGTCATACTTTGGCAGTTCGCCAAAATGCTTGCAGCAGTATAACACCACAGCTCTTCGGAATTTGAGGGGACAAAATTCTGGGTTGGCTATTCTGTGATGCAACCATGCGTTTTGTGCAGATACATCAATCAGCCATGTAAAAATGGAGCTTTATCACTTTTTACCTTTTATTCCTATGCGTTAAAGGCTAACATTTTGGTTCATACGATCTACCCTACACATGTATTTTTTGTACTCAGATATGACACGAGGACGTGGTACTTGGATTTTCAAAAATGCCAATACAGTAATGCTGGTAAATAAATTATCAAAATATAAAGAAAATGGTAACACTCGAACATCCGAAGGTAACTCATCTAAAATGTTGAGCAAGGGTGCTATATATTTTCCGAAGTTTTGCTCGTAAAACGTATTCAAGCGCGGATTTCATCCCTGGTAAATCTCGAAATTTATAAGATATCCTGTTGGAGTACATAGTGACCATACCTTATAACCAAATCTCAGCGGCTTGCCTTTTATTTATTTATTTTAATATAAATGTTTGAAGTTCTTATGAACTTATTACATTAGTGGCAAACTACTTTATTCTAATCTATTACAAATTTTATTTATTCAATTAACCTATAGGTGTACAGCGACATATTAGCGATTCATAACTTGAAATTGGCAAAAGAAGAAAAATAGAATTTTGATATTATTAAGCTGAAGAAAAGTATTTTTTCCGAAACACGGCAGGAGATTTAGATTTCTTGACGTCATTACTTAACGAATTCATTTATTAATAGCCGGAGTCAAGAGATGAATATGACGATTGGAAGACGAAACTAATTTCTCACAATATAGGTGGGCTGTTTTTACTTTAAGAACTTGAAAATGTATAAACAAACTCGAAACTCATAGAATTCAGCAAGAGAACAACCAAGTAATGAATTAGTAAAATTCGAGATGTGGTCGTACTTTCTTAGCCTGTATACGTATCTCACACAAGAATTAAATATCAATCGAAGTTCATTAAAGTACTTCTTCTTTAATACAAAGAAGACAATATCTCCGTACAAAAAATGTGGAAGGATGTAAGATTTCACCAATTGGAGTCTAAGATTGGTATTAAAGCACTTCGTGGTAGCCCAAAACATTCTTAATAAAGAAATTACTCGATTACAAACTGTTTCGATGTGGTAACTCCAGCATAAGCATTTGTCAAAAGTACAGCCAATTATTCACAGAATCAGAGAAATCTACGTCCTCTCCAAGTACACTGATTTTAGGTAGGTAGTGCGTATCACGGATTGTGGAAGATATAATAATAGATTTGGTTTTTCCACCATTAAGTTCAAGATAATTTTCTATAGACCATTTCGTAATCAATTCGGTATCGGAATTAACAGTTCCAATAGAATTTGTTATCTCGTTGGGAATACAAAATCTATAAATTTGCAGGTCATCAGCGAAATGGTGATATTTGCATTGAGTGATAACAGCAGGTAGGTCGTTTATATACATCATGAATAGAAAAGGACCTAATACCGATCCCTGGGGAACACCGCAATTAGTATAACAAGAGCTAGAAATTCCTGAATTAGATCTAACCAATTGTGATCGATTTGATAGATATGACAAAACCAAACGATAAGCCGACATTGAGAATTTAAAACTGTTACGAAGTTTGCTAACCAAAATTGAATGATCAATTTTATCGAAAGCTTTACTAAAGTCTAGAAGAACCAGCATACAAAGATAACCCTTATCTATGGCCCTGCGGATGTCGTCAATGATGTGTAGTAAAGTACTATTAGTGCTGAAATGACGTCTGTAAGCAGACTGGTACTTTGATAGTAAATTTTCCGATACAACGTAAGTTAATATTTGTGATTGCAGTATTTTTTCAAAAACTTTAGACAAAGCAGGAAGCAGACTAATAGGGCGAAAATCAGATAAGCATTTGGGATTTTTATTCTTAGGAATGGGAATAATGATTGATTGCTTCCATTTCTCATTAAAGATAGAAAAATGTTATTAGGCTATTAAAAATATGTAGCAAGTAGCAATCAACCTGTGGTAAAATAAGTTTAACGAACTTAATTGGTATTTCGTCAACTCCGACAGCGTTTGATTTAACGGAATCCAAAGCATCCATAAGGTCAGTGATATCGATGTTATTAAAACTAAAGTTACCTTCCATCGAACTAGAGTTCATTAGAACATCAAAGGTTGGTAACCCCGCTGAACGTGCACTGATATGAGAAAAGTAATTATTGAACTCACTTGGTGAAAATTGTGTAGATGGTTTTTCGTTGGATGATAGAAAGGAACCAACAGATTTCAAATTTTTCCAAAACACTTTTGAAAACACTTTTGAAGGAAGAGATGGGTGCAATATAGATGAAAAATAATTGGACTTTGCGCGTTTTATAATTTTGTTACTCTTATTTCGTACAGCTTTATATTCTTGGTACAGTTCAATTCTTCTTGTACGCTTCCACCGACGTAAAATAAAATCCCTCAAATTTATGGTATCCCTGATCTCATCATTGAACCAAGGCGGCTGTTTAGGTTTGGGTGATATAGTCCTTAGTGGCACAAATTCCTCACACAAATTCCTCAAACAGGGTGTCCGCCGGGAAGGTATACTACTTTGTTTTGCCGCCATTTAGGCGAATATTAGTATTGACAGTTCATACTTGACAGTCGTGAAGTAGACACGTGGCAAATTCTTCCACAAGGCCATTTACGCTGCCGTACATATGCCAATAGGATGTTACAGCTCGCCCATGACAACCCCGATTTTCATGAAAAAATCATAATGAGTGACGAGGCACATTTTCATTTAAATGGATATGTGAATAAACAGAATAGTCGGTTCTGGACAATGGAAAACCCTCACATTATTCATCAGTCACCTTTACATCCATTAAAAGTGACAGTCTGGTGTGCAATTTGGTCAGGAGGAATCATTGGACCTTACTTCTGGTAAATGTGAATGGGGAGCGATATCGTGATATGATTGAAAACTTTTTAACGCCACAACTGCATACTTTGGGCTTGATTAACATGTGGTATCAACAAGACGGTGCCACATCGCATACCAGCCAGGATTACAATGGAATTACTGCGAGAACTCTTTCCACAACAAGTTATTTCAAAAAATGGTGATGTTGATTGGCCTCCATGGTCGCCTGATTTGACTGATCCGGACTTCTTTTTGTGAGGATATCTAAAAAGCAAGGCTTATGCAAACAAACCAGAAACGCTTGAGCAACTCAAACAAATTAGTCGTGATGAAATTAATGAAATGCCGCGTGAAATGTGTGAGAATGTAATGAAAAATGTGCTCAAAAAGGCTCGCATTTGTGAGGCTAACAGAGGCGGACATTTATCTGAAATTGTATTCCATACATAATTGCCGACATTAAATAAAACATTTATCAATATAAGATCCATTCTCTTTCATTTAATCAAAAATCATAAACAAACAAAGTATTATACCTTCCCGGCGGACACCCTGTGGTTCTGTAAAGTATTCTACTTTATCAACAGGGTTGTTAAAATTATAAACCATGCTCCAGTTTAAGTTATTACATTTATGAAGCAAATCTGATGAGTTAATGCTATTATAGTCGCGAAATGAGATTTTAGGAATAGATCTCTCATGTTTAATGTCATAGGAAAAGTAAAGAAGATCGTGATCACTAAATCCAACCGAGATTTGATTATGAAATACAATTTTATCTGTATTAGAAATAATACAGTCCAATAATGAACTAGAGTGTGACGTGAAAAATGCTGGCTCGGTGTTCACAGGAGTGAGAGAGTATTCAGTTAGTAACCTTTTAAATTTTTTCGTTGTCGATTTAACACTATAATTTTGCAAGAAGGTCCCAAAATCTTCAAGGAAACGTTTATTCGGCGGTCTATATGCAACAACCAACAAGACCTTAGTTGTTCCGAGTAATAGTTCTATGATAATTACCTCCAAATTAGCTGCAGAATGACCATGTACCAGTTTATAACGAATGCCTGATTTCAGGAAAACGCAGATTCCACCTCCCTTTTTTATTGAATCCAAATCGCAACATATTGTATCCAGAAAGACAAATTGAAGCATCCGGAATGCGATTTTATGAACTGCTTGCAACCATGTCCTCCGAAATAAGAAATCATACTCTCGTCGTATGATAGATTTTGTTCTGGATGAAAATGTTTTAAAAAATTAGCTTTAAGTCGATCAGCCACCGGTCGAAGCTTCCACATTTTATCGGTTTGATTTATTTGCGTATTATCTTCAAAATGAAGAATTTGCAAAATTTGCTTGAATCGATTTTTCCGCATTGAATTATAAATTAGTTCATTTCGATGCCATATTAGACTGAGAAGCGTAACCACTTATTAGTAAAATTTCAATATAAACGTTGAGCTCCTCTACCGAAATACCTGGTGTAGATTTTGCAGAAACGTTGCATAAATATCACATTGCTTACTAATGTAGTTGAGTAAAGCATAATCCACAAATTTCTCGAATTGTTCATGACGGGTTATATTTCGACAATCCTCATAATTCTGTTCCGGGAATATTGCCATCATGCCAGTTGATATGTCATCACACCACTCCAATTTTGAGGGCATTTTAAAATTTAATAGTACCGATTTTTCAGTAGACAAACTTGATGTACAATTTTACATTGTAGATGCTCTGTCATCTTCAAAACTTTCGGCGTTTTCTTCAATATCCGACTCATCATTTTTTGTATACAATTTCGCATACACTTTTTAACTGAGCCGGGCACACATTATCAGATAACCCGTAATAGTCGTCTGGACCATCATCCTCTCCACTAACACCTTCTTCATTATCCGGGGGTTCTAAAACAATTGCGGTTGGTAAATTTTCGTCCTCTAATCAAGCGCTTCTTTCAAACTCAATTTTCTAGAAAATGAAGTAAATAAACATATAAATTTTTCAACTGTATATCAGTCCAGCGTTGCCATACGGGAACATGGAAAGAGAACACAACATTTTCCAACGCCAAACTATTCCATTTTTGATGTTTTGGGGCGATTTTTTTTATACGCTAACTTTGAAGTCTCTCAACTCTCACGTACAACCAGCCACTATCAAAAAAAACTGCACGAAAAGAAAGAATAAACCTTTACAATGTGGAAAAAACGTACGTTCAATGTTATTAATAAACTGTATATAAGTGACAGTTGACTTGTAGCCATACTGACGTTGCCAAATGGCAACGCGGGGCTGATTCGGGTTAAAGGTGGTAAAATCGAACTCTAGATTACAAATTTGAAGCCTTTACCGTTTGGAACCAATCCCGTGTAACTTGACTCATAAATAATTTATTACACACCTGGATAAGGTTGACCTATCCTCGACAAGACGTCTAGTGCAATATTTGGCGTGAAATCTTGTGGCAGCCTGGTGTAAAAAATTATTAAAGGTGATAAAATCAAAGTTTTTGTTATAAACAATCGTTTACGGTGAAATTTACCCCTAGTTAAGTTATAGGGATGGTATTCTTCTGGTCCAAGAACCATCCAGATACATCAAAAATTACAATTTTGGCTGTGCAGGTTTAATTGTAAGCTAAATCGACCACTCGTTGCTCGAAAACGGTAACTGTAATAAAATCGGGATGTGTTGTAACAAATTATAGTATGGGTTTCATTGAGGCGGGCTAAACAATAATGAAGCCCTGCATATCCATGCTCTTTTACGCTTTCAAACATTAGCTATAAAGTTATTAAAAGTGTGCACGTAAAATTTAATTTTTTTGCAAAATGATTTGTGAAGTCGTTAGATAACCAAAATAAAATATGAAAAGAGGCGGAAGAGATATGAGGGTTTACCAAAAATATTTAAAACTTTAATTAATATTTCATTATGGGTTGTGTGCTTAATATCGTTACATCCCTACCCTTTATCCTATACAAACATACATACAAAAGTTTAAGAGATACATTTAAAAACGATTCAGGGTAGATTTATGATTCTCAAATAATTTTTCACTTTAAATTCATTTCGTAGTTACGAAGATGCTGAAAACTCATCATAAGAACATCATTTCTTATTTATACAGCAAATAAAATGTCTGTGTATGTAGGTCTCACACACAGCAACATTTAATACTATTCACAATCATACATACTAATTTATGATTGCATAGACAAATAAATTGGTTTTTAATTTATTTTTTGCTCATTTATTATAAATCTCAAATTTTCTCGAACAGATTCCAACATTTATAATTCTGTTCTCGGTTCATTATTTTCCATTTTTTTTCTATATTTAACTCAAGTTACACAAAAAAATAAACATAAAAATTCTATTCGACAAGTAAGATAAGACATTCTTGAATGCCAAATGCATTTCAATGAAGTAAAATTTAAATATTTTTGGAATTAAATTTAAATAAGGACGTGTTTCTTCTTACTGTCTTCGATCGATTATAATTGAATTACTTATAAATGCAATTTTCAAGTGTTAATCTGCATTTAACAAAAACACTCTTGGTCGGTTCAAAATGTGAATGTGTTGGTTGTGTACCCTTATAATCTAAATGTTTTATGAAATACCAAATCAGCATATAAAGCAGTTTCATCCTCAACCGAATATGTACAGAACACCCAACAGTTGGGAACATGTTGAGTAAAATCGCGACCGATGTTATGAAAATGTACAGCACCATGAAATTTTCAAATCAAATTGGGGATGAATTCATTAATTATATTATATTGAGACAACAATTTAGAATTTTGATTTTAATGAGTGACGTTTTCCCTGTGAAGAGTAGTACTGGTTTTGTTTTTAAGCATTTCTTGTCTAATGAATTCTTATCTAATTAGGTACCGTTATTTATTTTTTGATTGGAGCAGAAACCAATCTTATAAAATTTTGTTTGAACCTCTCCAAATTATAGTGCAAGAATAAAACCCCGCCTTATGATTCACGTTTAGCAAGCCTTAATAGTCCAAGCGTCGAACAGCCATACTTGAGTAATTCTGTTTTTTTTTTCTATGAAATAGTTTTTTTAAAATAATTATTAATTGGAACAACAGATGGCCTCAGATTTGCTCTAATTATGGGCCAGGTGGAAATTAATTGTAGCCAAGATGATTTAGCGATGAGCAATGGCCGAGAGTCACCAACAAACAACCATGTATTTGACGAAATGTTCTTCAAAACTTATCACAACTAGTAACAAGGCAATATGCATTTTTGATGAAATTTGAATTAGACGCCTCATTACAAATGAGCTCTCATGCTCACAATGTGGTGTTTGGTTCACTAAATTGTTAATAATTTTATATGATTGGGCTATATGTTCGTGGATAAATAAATAAGAATAAGGTTATAAAGTTCCATCAAATTCATTCCAAGAGCGGATTTATAGGTTTACAATGCTGTTCGGAATCAAATGATGAATTCGCATTTAAATGTGCGAATTCATTGCCGTTTTCATTGCAAACTGGCTTAAATCCTTGGCAAAGTCCCTGACGGAAAAAACTTCTTCTAAGTGCCGATCGTATTTTTAGCTTGTTCATTGCATTTTAAAAATTTCTAGCCATTTCCTAAACAAGTTCATGATCCCCAGGTACCAACAACTATTTGCGGGTCTTGCAAAATCGCTGTGCACTCTCAACCTTTGGCCATGACTGCAACGTGTACTTGGTTGTTGTTTTCGCGTTTGTAGCTCAATTTCCAGTGTCTTATCAGTTTTTCGCGTCTTCATCGAGCGATGGCCAATACAATTTACTTCGTACTAACAGTTTCATGCGAGCGACTCCTTAGGTGACCGTGGTACAACTTAAAAGAAGGTGGTTACGTTAGCGACTCGGAACGACGATGCGATCGTTAGTTCTCTTCGCCGAGCGAAACATTTTGCAACATCTGCTTCCCTTCTGCTTCCCTACTGGCAGTTGTTTTGCTATATCATAATTGCAAACTCCCGATGATACAGTTTGCGTCTCCCAAACTCCCAATGACAGTTTCTTCATCTGATTTCGGTCACGGACCGGCAATTAATCGCGAGATGCAACCTGCGTATACAAAGCTCTCCATGTAAAATCGGCAGTGAGCAAAATGAGTGCATATTATTTCAAACGGCTAGTCGTGTACCACGGAATGCCTTTATTGGCTGCGGGTAGTCTTTCTAAGTCTTCGTAAATGACGATGCGGGCTGCATGATAAGGGCCGCTTGGTTCCGCCTGTTAGTTTGTGTATCATAATCCCATACCATAGTTTGATGCATGTGCCACCACGATAATTTTGATTTTCGCAACATAGTGGATTGACGGCAAGTTCGACATAAGAATTTTTTAAGCTTGTCAAAAATTTCTTGATGCACCGGTTGTCCTTTCTTTTGACGACACCAGTGGTGCAGCAAAATCCGAGTAATCGATTGGAATGGTTACTCCTAATAATTGTAATCTCTTGCAGTCATTTTTGAACGCTTCAGGTGCTGCAAATGGCATCGAGCGTCTGTTTCGAGAAATTATTTCTTCAGTATTAAAGATGCCTTCATTTTGTGGTACAGAGCCAGTGAATCAATGAAAAGAAACGGAAAGTTTAGTTTAATTTTCAGTGCAGTTTTAACCATGCCGTGAAATTTCCAGATACACCGATCAGTGCGTGCTTTTCTCATGCGGCCGATGGCGGCGATGCTATCAGCTTTCAGTTGCGCCCGGAGATAATCGTCTAATCAGAACCGGAATCGAGTTGCAATTTAAATTTGGGTCGAGACGGCAAACGCAAGTTTCAACGTGGATAGATATTTCATCCTCAACCACGAAAGCGTCGTGTTGATACAGCTGACTCACAATAACCTGCTTTGTGATCTGCATGCAATCAAAAGATTTGTTTTTCACGAAATGGGCAATCACGTGGAAATGAATTGCCCCACATTTTCATCACGGAAACTTCGCTTTTGTTTGCTGCTTTTCCACACTGGTTTCCAGTGCGTTGCCAACACTTTAGTGTGCGGAACGCTCGCACATAAAGCCATCGACTTGTTGACTATACGGCTGCTTAATCGTGTCGCAATGTTGACGACGTCAACATTTTATTTTATTTTTTATTATCCCTGCAATCTGTTCTGGGGCTAAGGCTTTCCCAACTGGCCAATTCGAAGACGTACGGTTATAGATCCAATTTTTATTACCATCTGCACATTGCATAGCTCCATATACTGGTTATACTGGCTTACACTGGCATGGAAGGTGGGTTGGCCCATGAGTATTGCACTCCGACAGGGGGTCATAGATGTGTTTCATTTCATCACAGATCGTAATCTGTTGATGAAAATTCCCTTTGCATCCTGCCCCTATCAGGATTCGAACCCGGAACTTTCGATCCAAACGCCAAAGCTATAACCACTGTGCCATTTGGTCGGTAGGGTGTCCAACTTGTTAAGAAGTTTCTTCAACGACTGAGCATCTCGCGGCTTGTTGAGTCCTTGCAAACACATCATTACTTTCAAATCGTAAGATGTGCAATTTGTAATGTCGAATTTTTCGCATTTCTGATTCACTCGCGCTGCATACTCAGAAAATTCTTCACCACCTTCTTTGGCAAACATTTTAATGGCAAACTTTTGATAGTCGGCTAGAGAACTTCTCGGTCCGCAAATCAGCTTTCTGTGGTGCTGTCATCGTAGCTGCCCCAGAAATAAAGATAGTTGTATTGCTGTACCACAATTCAAACGTCAAATTGTCTTCAGAGCAGTATACAAATTTCTCCATACGGTCTGATAGAACTTTATGACGCGATTTTACTTCGACATTTGATACATTTGCTGGTTGTTGTTGCTCTCCTTGCTGTACACTGCGATCGTCTCATCGGATTTAGCATGTCTTATATCGGCTTGTCTTTTCTTGGCTTTCGCCTGTCTGTCAATCACCATCTTAATGAGTTCGTTAATGTTGGCGTCTATTTTCGATTTTTATAATTTTTTTTATGGTAAAAAATCGTGTCTATCACACAAGCCGCAACCATAACAGCCGGAACCAAATCAAGTATGACACTAGTAGCTCGACGCATTGTGTATCAATGTGCACTATATAATTTTTCAGCCGGAACCTAATAATTCTAGCTGAAACCTAATAAAGCCAGCCAAAACCATACCACAGTCAAACCAACTGTGACATAAGAAGCACAATGTATTGTGCATCATTGTGCACTACAGGGTGGCTGTCACGAAGTGTTACCAAAACAAAACGTCACAGAATTCATATTTTTGATGAATTTTATTGAATCAAAGTAAAAAATGTTCACAAATATTTAAATTTTCGAATTGCATTAGCAGTTTTCGATTTGACCACCCTTAGCCGAGATTATGGCCTTCAAACGGCCGATAAAGCTATTGCATGCAACACGAAAGTGGCTCTGCGGTATTTTGACCCATTCCCGGCGAAGCGCGGGATCGACACTTTGGTGTTTTTTTGTCCCAACCTTGCTCTTCACACGACTCCAAACCGAGAAATCTAGCGGATTTGCATACGGTGAATTTGGTGGCCATTGGGCAGTGGAAATGAACCGCGGAACGTTGATTCTCAGGGAATCTTGATTGACGCGCGCTTTATGACTCGGCGCTGAGTCCTGTTGAAATGTCAAGGCTCTGCGGCCGAAATGTTTTTGTGCCCAAGGCTTCAACGCTCCCTCCAACACATGATCCCGATAAATTTGATTTTATCTTGATGCCACGGTCAAAAAGTACGAGCGGTGAACGGCTTTCGACCGTTACGGCGGCTCAAACCATCACCATCGGCGGCGCTCGGTTTCGAGTAGCAATCCGTTGGTCCAAATTTTCAGTAGAACGGCCGGGCAAGTATATCCGGTCGTTTTGCTTGTTCACATATTGCTCAATAACGAACGGTGACTCATCGGAGAAAACCAAATTCGGCAAATCGCCACTTTCGTGCGAGCATAATAACTCCTTTGCTCTTTCCACTCTAACTTTTTTTTTTAGAATCGGTAAGACAATGCGTTTTATGGAATTTCAAGGCCTTTAATCCAAAATGATCTTTCAATATGTGCTGCATCCGTTCGAGCGAAATTTTCGCCTCTCGAGCCATTTTTATACCGCTACGGCGCAGATTCCGAGCCAATTTAGCCTTCACCTTCCGAATGATATCACGCAATGTTGCAGTGCGTTTCGGTCCACCACCATGTCGTTTTGCAATGCTGCCAGTATCGTTATAACGATTTATGGTGCGATCCACAAACATTTTATTCACATGCAGATGTTTTAACTGGTTAACAATCTGCGGCTGTGGTTTTCCAGCCAAATATAGAGCAATCACACTATTAAGCTTGAATTCCATTGCGGACAACTTTTTTTCTGAATGTTTCCCACTAAAATGCTTTTGTACGCTTGTAAACAATGGAATGAACTGTCATTATTGTAAATTTGAGCACTGGCTTGACATCAATAACAGTCCGAAGTTGGTAACATTTCGTGTCAGTCATCCGGTAATTGTTTTTTCAGTCGGAACCTTATAAATTCAGCCGGAACCTTATTAAGCCAACCAGAACCATACCCTCTACAGTCAATTGACACAAGACGCACACTGGATTGTGCATCATTGCGCACTATACGATTTTTCAGCCACTATACATTGTGCTTCTTTTACGATAGTTGGTTTGTCTATAGTATACTTCCAGCTGGCTTTATAAGGTTTCGGCTGGAAATAGAAGGCTCCGGCTGAAAAATTATATAATGCACAATGATGCACAATCCGTTTGTTGATAGTTAGTTTGACTGTAAAGGGTATGGTTCCCGCTGGCTTTTTGAGGTTCCCGCTTCATTTATAAGGTTCTGCCTGAAACAAATTGGTGTACAATTATGCTTCTTCTGCCATATTTAATTTAGCTGTGGTATGTTTTGACTGGCTTTATTAGGTTTCGGCTGGAGTTATAAGGTTCCGGCTGAAAAATGATATGGTACACAATGATGCACAATCCATTGTGCGTCTTGTATCATAGTTAGTTTGATTGAAGTGGGTATGGTTCTGGCGGGCTTTATAAAGTTCCTGCTGGAATTATAAGGCTCCAGCTGAAAAATCATATAGTGCACAATAATGTACAACACACTGTGTTTCTGGTGTCATAGGTAGTTTGGCTGTAGTATGGTTCCGGCTGTAATTGTAAGGTTCTGGCTGGTTTTATAAGGTTCTGATTGGAATTATAAGGTTACGGCTTAAAAATCATATAGTGCAACGATGCGCAATCCGATGTGCTTCTTGTGTCATAATTGGTTTGGCTGTAGAATGGTTTTGGCTGGTTTTATTTAAAGCGTGTCGGCTGGAATTATAAGGTTCCGGATGTACAATGCAACGTACTTCTTGTACTATAGTAGGTTTGGTTCCGGCAGCTATGGTTCCGGCTGGCGTGACGGACACAAAAAAAACACTTCCTTTGATTTACGCGTGAACTCTTCTAATCTTCGGCGCCACTGTTGTAATCCTGTGTGAGGATGCTTATTATTCTAAGGATTATTATTAAATAATACACATTTTGTTAAGTTTGATCTATTTATTACTATTGATGCTACCGTCGCCATTCTGTGGTGAATTAAAACTGTCACACTCATGTACTCAATAAACCGCCTACTCGTGTTGTCATCTCCGAACGCATATGGTGGTGCTGCATCACAACATTCATAGTTTTAAAACACTATTTCGACGATAGATGTCATATCGATTGTTTCATGTATAAAGTTGCAAATATTGACGCGTCACTAAGGTGTTACCTTGGGTAAAATCCCACTTCGATTAATGAAAAATATTTGATTTTTGACATGGACAAATTATCAAGACTATGTGTTTTTTAGCATGAGAGACATTTGGCACCAACTGAACAGTTGTACAGTTGTTTTATTTATAATTATGTACATAATGACCTACAGATCATGACATACCGTCAACATTTTCTTTAAACTCCCACACTGTTGAGATTTTATGAAACAGCTTTCAAATAATATTCCTAGTTATTGTTCTCTTAAACAATCTTACACCGAAAACGGCACAAATTTAGAATTGTTAGTTATTTACAGATTTGCAGTAAAAAAATGTGGTGGTGACTGACTGTTAGCGACGAACTTTTAGTACTACTCCACTTAATTTGTGCTACCTCTCTCGAAAAACGTAACCTGTAATAAAATGCATTTTGGCCGCTTTCTAGTGATAAAATTAAAATTCTATAAAATATATTTCTATTCTGTCCGATAGTAGTAAGACGGGATAAATCCTAACAAAACAATTGAACTAAATAAAATAATTAATTTAAAATGACATTTATTCCCTTTTGCAGGTGTTTTATTCCTTCTTTCATTTATTAGACTTTTCTCAAATAAGGGAGTGTTCACGTATTCTCCTGTCACTAACTTTTATTGTTGCTCCTGTTATGTCTTTTCTGGCTGTGGTTATCTTTTATTTGTTTTCTTTTATTGAGTTCCAAGTTGTTAATGTCAGTATTTTTCTTTTGTCATCTGCTGCCCCGTTGATATTTTGCTTGGGGTGTTACCTATCTACGATTGCTGTTATTTAGGTTTATTTTTGGAATACGAGATGCTTTTTCGTTAGTTCCATATTTTTCTTTGTTTCCACATTTGTATTGATGTACAATTTCTGTAAACTTGTTCTAGCTTTTGAACTTCTGTAGTGATATTGTCACTGAAAGGTAAGGTTTAAATTGCCTTTAGAAATGATTAACAGTTTGTTATAGAATTGCTGAATATAATTAATAGTTTACGGGGACTGTTTACAGTTAGCGAACGAATACAAATAAATTAACCAACAAAATGGTTAATTTTCCATAGAACTGTCAAACAAGAATAGTTTTAGCATTTTTTTCGGTTGCCTAAACGAATTTATAAAAATAAATTCGATTTATTAATCTTCAGTTTGTAATGCATAAACTTTGAGTTTAACACGCATAGGTTGCTGTAGGTTTAGCAGGTTTGGGTTATGAATGCTAGCGTCAAAATCAATAATGTCGAATCTATCTTCGAAATTTTTATATCGTTTGGGGTGAAAATCAATAGTGGTTGACTGTCGTCATTTAACAACGAAGTTGGCATACAGATTTGGACAGCCGCTAATCAATGTTTGATATCAATTTTTATGTTGTGTCAATATTTTACAACCATATGGTATGTTAACTCATCGTGTTGACGTATTTACGTATTTTGTTTATATATTCAACACAGAGGTCTACATTAGTGACTTTCTTCAGAGTGCCAACATGATTTGGTTTACAGTATTTTAAAAGTAATCCCAATTTATGATGGTAACGGAATAATGAGTACTTTTTTGGCGTTGCGGCCAAAACATAAGGCGAAGTACCTCAATATATAAAATAAATTTGTTGCCGAGTAACACCTTACAATTTATAGAGTATGGGCCACGACCGGACAAATGGCCGACAACCACAACGCTGACAGGTATTTTGGCAGACAAACCCACTTGACTTACATCGCCGATACCCACATCTTCAACACCCATATCACCGACACCCACACCGCCGATACTCACATCGCCAGAAGTCGGCGATCTGGGCCACATCGCCCACTCACATCGACGACACCTACATAACAGACATCCACATCGAAGACCCCTATATTAGTTTCAACCTCATCGCCGACACGCACATCGCCGAAACCTACATAGCCGACAATCGACATCGCCAACTCGAGGTTGTCATTTCTTATGTACCACGATGTATTGTCTTATGTAGGTTAGGTTAGGTTTCAGTGCACACTTAGGCTAGTTTTGGCCCATTGTGATACCACAGGATCCAACATCATTCGACTCCCTTTAAACCCATCTTGTGCTATTCACACAACATAAAACATCTCGCACATTACAGCTTTCGATATCAGAGATGCTGTCCATAGTTTAGTTGCTCAAGTGATCATGTCTTCTGCCAGCTAGCGCATGACATGAGCATATGAAGTAAACAAGAGTCTCCTCCTCCTCTTCGTCGTTGCAGCTTCTGCTGAAGTCATTTGCATCCAAACGTAACTTTCTCGCGTGATCTCCGAAAAGGCAGTGTCCGGTAAGTACCCTAACAATTTTAATTAAGTCTCGCTTCCTTAGTGTGTTCAAGATCTTGGATCGCTTCAAGTTTAGCTCTGGACATACTTCGTTACTCTGCCAGTTGGACTGTTGAGCTACCTTGCATTTGCCAAGGCAATTGCTTTCCTAAGACTGGCTGCTTTCAGCACAGACATTGGTCTTCATACACATTATCCCCCTGGTTCAAGTTAGAGAGTCGTACCGTACCCTACCAATTCTGTTTTAGATGAATTAATCCCCAATCTGCTGGCCCAATCCGCAGCGATTGATAACAAATTCTGCATTACATCTCTGATTGTACATAGGTGCTTCCCCGAGACAGCTATCGCTACGTCATCGACATAAACAACCATACCTATTCCTTTCCCCTTCAGTTCCAATTGTAGTCCATTGATTACTACATTCCAAAGAAGGGGAGAGAGAACACCACCCTGGGGTTTTCCCCGAACAACCCGTTTTCTAACAGAGACTTCCCCCATCTCCTCTATAACCCTTCTGCTAGCTAGCAGGTGATTAATTAGCCTGGTTGCAGAGTATTCAATCTCAAGTGGCAAAAATCCTTCCCTAATTTCCTCCACCTTCACGTTGTTAAAAGCGCCATCGATATCGAGAAACGCCACCAACAAGTATTTATGTAAATCCAGTGGCTTCTCAATTTGCCGTGTCCACGGACTTACCCTTATGGTACGCATGTTGAGACTATGTCCAGTTTTTGGGTACAATTCTCGAACGAATATGGACATCCAGCAACTTGTCCATGGTTTTCAGCAGAAAAGATGACCGAGATATTGGTCTTAAGTCTTTAGTGTTGCTGTGCGACCTTCTACCGCTTTTGAGATGCAGATCATCCTAGCGTCCCTCCAATGCGGGATGTACCTCAGCTTCAGACACTCTTTGAAGATAACCTCCGGCCAGGAAAGTAAGACCTCCTAGTTCTTCTGAATTTCTGCTGGCACAATCCCATCCGGACCAGCTGACTTAAAGGGCTTAAAACTTTTAATAGCCCATTTTATCTCCCGTATATTATGAATATTCTCCGACACAACAATTTGATGCCGCAGTCACCCTAGACCTGTAGTCAACCAAAGGCCTCGCAATCGACGCACTACCCGGGAAGTGAGTTTCCATCAAAAGATCTAAAAGTCTCTTCACTAGAAACCGTCCATTCGCCATCCGGTTTTTTTAGATAGCCTAGAACAGCTGGACTAGTAGAGATAATCTTTCTTAAGCGCGAGGCATCCGAGACCCTTTCTATTCTATCATAGAAGAGCCTCCACGAACTCCTTTGCGCCTCCCTTGTTTCCCTTTTTTATACTCTGAGGCATTCCTTATAAAAGTCCCAGTCTTGACTTTCTTTCGTATCTTTTCGCTCTA
Organism: Nephrotoma guestfalica; assembly: GCA_963691935.1. NCBI lineage: Eukaryota > Metazoa > Arthropoda > Insecta > Diptera > Tipulidae > Nephrotoma > Nephrotoma guestfalica. Next base: position 217,037,347 of record OY829914.1, read on the forward strand.
TGAAAGCAGACCCACATACTTTTCGGCACTCCGCAAGTGCCGAGGACCACCAAACAGGTTTTCGCTTTCCATTCAGCTTTGTTAATGGGCAAGCTTTCCTCATAGAGGTATTGCAAGCCCTAGTAAGAATATCTACCATTGAATCAAGATCACTACCTGAGTAAGGGAGTCCTGGGACTCTAGATGGAATTCTTGGAAAACACGCACTGATTTGTAATATCTAGATTGAGCTTAAAAGTTGGATACTGATGGTCAGAGAAGGAATGTTCCTTCGCCACCTCCATTCCCTGATCATAGGTATAACTCCCACCTTCCACCTTCCCGCGTCACAAACAAGTGCCCCCAGTAAATCAGGAGGTACTGGCTTTTTCCGGTCCATGTATGCGGCTGCAAGCCGGAATGTCCTCCCACCCTTCTCTATACAGACCGCAGCGATGTCCTCATCGCAATACTGCGTAAGTAGAAAAACATTTATGTTATTTTCCACCAGTATACATGATATGCCCTTTTCCGTCCCACAAGCGTAAAATCGGGTGTACCCCTTCGCTCGCAGACCACAGATTTTGTTGTTTTCGATCCAAGGTTCTTGGTTCTATTGTTGGATGGTTTTCTCTGAAGCCAAGTTGATGTGGAGGAATACGATTGCTTTGTTCCATTATTGGGTTGAGTCTCTTTAGGAGTAGATATCGAATATTTTTGACATTATTGGAAGTAAGGAAATCGGAAATATTCTATACGAATATTTGTCATTTAGGTGGTTTGTTGGGTTTAGATATCATGATTACTTTCACGGCTTTCCATTGATTTGAAACGCGTTTAACTCTGAATACTGCGTTAGTCATTTGGAGAAATTGGCGTAATATTTCTTTGCATTTAGGTTGAGATTGATTTCCTCTTTTAATTCTTGTAATGTAACAGTTTTTGCTTTGCACTTAAAGACCATGTTCCATCTACATGTTTAGCTGGTGGAATTTGAAGTTAAGGTCGTTTTAAACTGTTTGTTGCTTTCCAGAGGGATTACTCGGTACCTTTTCCCTGGTAAGGCCACTTAGGCATGTATTAATGGATTCGTTCTTGATTTCTTTAAGTAACAACTTTAGTTTATTGGAGGAAAAATTTAGAGTTGTTTTATATTGTGGCGCTCGACGTATTTGTGAGTCCTTTCCTGCTTCCAATTTCAGAGGATAAATAGAATTTCGGTGCATTTCCTTTGAATTTGAGGGGTACTACTGCGTGGAGCTTCTTGTGCATTGTTGTTGAGTTTTTCTAATTCTTCTTCTAGCTGTATCGGATATTTGATTGGAACCTGAAGTTCAATATTATCCTCAATCAGTTTTCTTAAATAACAAGCCTGTGATACGATATAATCCCCTCGCTGCTTTGTAAGTATATGTAGTTTTCGTCTATACCTTTCATGGTAAAGAAGTCTATGATGCCGGGTATTTTATTTCCATCCGTAGGCCAATAAGTTGAATGATCCCCAGAACAAAAATCGCTACTGCATAGTTTCCTACTGCAAACAGCTCTTTTCCTTTTTTCCCCATAGGACTCTTCAATTTTAAGATCTAAATATAAAGTGTTTGATGTTTTTTTTATAACCACCGATGAACCTCTCCTTGAGGTAAAATGGGTTTCCGATATTAGGCATCTACCTATTTTTATAGTATTTACGAATATGTCTAATTTTGGGATATGTTGCATTAGCCCATTTGTATTCCAGGTGATTATTCTCAATGTTTTATTTGTGGTTGTTCGCATTATTTTAATAGAACATGGATGTCATTTCATTTAAAATCTTGCTTTTCTAATCTGTTGCTTAGATCATTCCATGCTTCCATGTTTCTTAGTATTTGTTGGAACACTGTCGTATCTTCGGCAGTGCCCTTCGAAATAACTGGTTTTGTCATTACTATTTGCGAGTGTAGTTTTGGTTCTTCCGTTTTGTTAACATGATTTTTTGGTTCCTCTTTGGTGAAAGTTTGATTCATTTTTTCCGGTATTCCACATTCCCGGTAGTTTGTGGGATGTGGCTTCTTATAATTAACACATTTTGCAGCAATATCTTTACTAAACGGGCATACTTGGGCGTCAAAACCTTGACATGTATTGCCTTTATATTATAGACATCTACTTTTTTTTATATTAAAAGTGAGCAGAAATAGTGAAAGCCCCCTTTTACTGATTTAAACTCCTTGCTCAGTTTCGAGGTTTTCTTTATTAATGATGTTTACAGCATTTTCTATTTGATAACCCTTTTGCTTGAGATCCTCTATAATTTGCTCTTTGCGCAGGTTGGGTGAAGCCTCTAGCCATAACTTTGATTGAACGATCGTATCCGATTGCAGGCTTAGGTGTCGTCCCAAGTGTTGCACTTGTTTAATTCCTTTGTTTAGCTCTTCATTATATTTCTTGAAGATTGTAAATTTTTCTGTCAATTTAGTTGTAAATTTCGTTATTTCTCTTAATTGTTCGCGGAGTTCGACGTTTTCCTTCTCATACTTCAAGATATTTCCAGTTGTTGATCTTGATAATTTGAAGCTTCGTCCAAATAGATTAAACAATGATTTGCCCACCCCAGAATCTATTGGGCCAGCCTCCAAAGAGTGTGGATTTCTGCTGCTGTACCACCTGGAGTATTACATTCCGTATTCATTGTACTCATTGCTTGTTTTTGCCAAGTTGTACCACTGGCATTTGGTCCCCGGTAGTACTTTGCTACTGCCGAAGCAGTACCCGAATCAGTATAGACGTGACTTATAATTTTTAACGATCCGGGAGGACTTCGTTGCCTTTTAGAAGTTTATATTCGACGTGATTTTTTAAATTTCTCACTTACAGTTATTTTACAGATGAAATTGTTTGATCTGTTTTGTTAGCTTGGGGACCTATTCTATCTAATACGCTTATTTAATTCTCTTCTTAAATTAATGCTACGTATTAATATTTTTAATTTAATTATTTCTTTAATTATTTTAGGTAATCAACATTTGAAATTATTCGGGTAAGTTATTTCTTTATCATTATTATATCTCCTATTGATAAGTGAATTAAATACTTGTAAAATAAAAGAGATTTATGCATTCAATGAGTAGTTACCCGTCAATATTGGCGGAAGTATTTTTATAAAATAAAATAAAATATAGTTATGAGCAAGCCTAATTCGTTGCTGTAACTAACCCGGATTGTTCCGGTAGTTCTTCTGAAATGGGTTCGTCGCATCCAAGCCCTAAAATCCAAAAATTTTGTAGCATAATTCTTTGTTGTTGTTACTGGTACTAGCGAACCTAGCGAAGATAGAAAATTCCGCTTTGGTAAACTCAAGGGCGTCGAGTCTCAAAGCTTTGATTGTTTAATCAATTTCAATCTTGTTTGGATCTGTATTTTGAATTTCATTAGTGTATGGTTTTTTGTTGTTGCTTGATCAGTTCTTTAGCTTAAAACCGTCATGTCGAAGCATTTCAGTCAATTGATTTCGAATATCTATTGCTTGTTGCAACGTCATCTCGTTATCAAATCGTCAACATAGAAGTCGTTATCTAATACTTGATAAGCAAAAGCAAATATGTCTTCTGCGAATTGTTGCAGAGTTCTGACCGCTAAATATGTGGCAGCACCTGTTCCATAGGTTATAGTTTTTAATTTATATTCCTGGAATTACTCGGGTGGTGAGTTACGCCACAATATGTAGGGGATTTCTATCGGAAACCCATAGTTGCCGAATCATTTTTCTATATCAGTGGTAAATACGTATTTGTGTTCCGGCATCTCATGACAACGTACCACAGATCCTGCTGCAGTTTTGGTCCAGCGTGCATTATGTCATTTAATGATTTACATTGGTTGTTTTTGCAGAAGCCTCAAAAATGCTCAACTTTGTAGACGTGTTTCATGGTTTTAGAACAGCAAGATGTGGCATATATAATAAGTGACATTGGTTTTCGATGCGCTGTTTATCATTTGCATGTGTTCGAGATATTCATAATTTCTATAGATTCTCTGCATTAGGATGGTAATTTGTTAAATTGTTGATCGTTTGAATGTGATTTTGAACTACTGTTCACACTTCTCTTCTTCGGAAGACGAATGTGAGGAAAATGCTATTCTTTTGCTAGTTTCATTAATTGTGTTTGTGTTAGTGATATTACCTGGGTAAGACGGAACAGTATCGAAAATTAAAGTTTTCTTGGACTGTGTCCGAATTGTGTGATAAATATTTTTTAATTTTTTTTTACATTGTGAAAATACTGACGACACCCGAATTATTATAGTCTTTAGGCATAATAATTTTTGACCGATAAGTGATAATTTAATCGGATGGTAATTATCGAATGTACTTGTTTAGGGCATATATTTGTCTATCTTCAGTACTATCGAATTAAATACACAATCGTAGGAAATTATTCCATTTAGCGTCAATCTGAGTGACAACGACTATGATAATCGACACCTAATTAATTCGAGAGTACTGAAGATAGACCATTGTACGGAACAATCACAATAAAACTCATTACAATAGAAAAAAAGTAAAAATTATAAAAATAAATTCGTAAAAATCAAGAATAGTTAATTGTGAGAATGAAACATAGATGAAAAATATGAAAGATTCGATTTCGTTAGGCTAGCAGTAATTCGCTAGTACTACAAATACATTTCCATGAACTATTTCCTAAACTATCCTACAAATTAAAATTATGAAGGTTTAGGATAAACTTCATACGTGAGTACACAATTGTGAATATTTTGTTAAATCCTAAATATCTTTATACAGGGTGGGCCAAATTTTTTTTTTTTTGAACTAGCGGTTTTTTTGAGTATGGTAAGGGTTATGTCACTTCTGATTTGACCGAAAGTTAGTTTATCCTTCCGCTGAACGAAAATGGTTGTGTATTCGCTTGAACAACGTTGGGAAATATTGAAACATTAGTTCGAAAATTTTGGCAAAAAAATCATCTTTTCGGATGAGGCGCATTTCAATCTTGGCGGCTTTGTAAACAAGCAGAATTGTCGCATTTGGGGCACGGAGAACCGGCACGAGATCGTAAAGAAGCCGATGCATTCTCAACGAGTGACTGTTTGGTGCGGATTTTGGTCCGGTGGCATCTTTGGTCCATTTTTCTTTGAAAATGTGCAAGGAGCCGCCGTTGTCAATGGTGAGCGCTACCGCGCCATGATAAACGATTTTTTGTTCCCGGCACTTGAAGAGGAGGACATAGGCAGCATTTGCTTTCAACAAGACGGCGCTCCATGTCACACAGCACACGTTTCAATTGATCTTTTGCGCACTGTATTCGAAGATCGAATTATCAGCCGAAACTCTGATGTGATTTGGCTGCCTCGGAGCTGTGATTTGACGCCGTTGGACTATTATCTTTGGGGTGCCGCCGAAGATAAGTGTTACGCCGATAAACAAGCAACGATTGACGCTCTCAAGAACAATATTCGCAATGCCATTGAAGACATAATGCCGCATACCATCGAAAATGTGCTCAAAAATGGGGACCGATCGTATGGGGTACGTCAAGGCCAGCCGAGGCAGTCATATGAATGAAATAGTATTCCATAATTAATCGGAAGGATTGTTCTTTGAATGAAAAAATAAATTTGAAAAAATATTGAGAACTTTTTGTTTTATTGCATTTAAAAAAGTATTTAGCCCACCCTATATGTATAAGTGAGTGTAATATACTTTATTCGTATAAAACGGTAAAAATACAATTTAACTTGTTTATGTGAATTTTCTGATGCCCATTCTTTATTTTTACATAATATTTTTTTTTATCCGGTAACTTTAAAATATTGGAATTATAATTTTAAAAAAGAATAATAATAATAAAGTATAGTATTAATAATAATTAAGCAAACCAATTAATCAGTATATGAATTTGGGTTAATATAGAACCAAACTAACCTGAAATTATCATCCCTTGAATAGTTGTAAGGATTAAAGTTGTTTAGTACGCGCAATTTGTAACATGATAAATTTTCGTTGAAAGCGGCTTTCCGTTACTAAGTGTACATTCGAGATAATAAGGATCTAATCACACCGAAAATCATCATCCCTTGAAAAGTATAGGGGCTAAGGGTGTTAGTATTCTCATTTCGCAATACGATAAACTACGTACGTTGTAAGCGATTTTCCATTAAAAAATGTCCATGTCCTAGAAAAACAGCTACCAGATACTAAATGTACACCTGAGGGCAAAAAGGTTGCACAGTTCAGTTTTCTACTTTATTTAATTTTCTCGTGAATCGAAATTATCCAATGATACCACGTGCGTGTATTGTCTGTTCAAAACCAGGACAATAACAATAATAGAGCACAACAGCCCGATAACGCTCGTTTCAGGTAGCACCGGTTGCGGAATTTGTAACATGTATAAAAGGGCACGTTTTAAGGGAATTATCTTCATTCGCATATCAACGTTTCACCTGAACGATCTTCTATCGATTACGTCTTCATCCGGAACAAGAAATTGAATACCAGACCAGTGGCAGCTGCACACTAATTGGGTGCGGGGTAGAACCAAAGTAAAGTGGCTCGACAACTAATCATTATTATCTCTAATGTACACTTAGTATTTGGTGGGGGTGTTCTATTACATTGGAAAATTTTATGGAAAATCGCTTACTACGTACGTAGTTTATCGTATTGCGAAATGAGAATACTAACACCCTTAGCCCCTATAACTTTTCAAGGGATGATAAATTTCGATTATATTAGATCCTCATTATCTCGAATGTACAGTTAGTATTTGGGTGGGGGTTTTCCTAGGACATGGAAATTTTTTACGGAAAATCGCTTGTAACTCTTAGCCCCGTTTATTAACCCGAAAGTACACTTAGTTGGAGTTTAAAGTGTTTTCTATATTTTAAAAATCGTGGAAAGGATTTGTAAACTTTTTGCATTTTGTCATATAAATTATAATTTACTCGTTTATGCGAAGTTTTACGCATACATTGAAATAAAAATGGCGGATTAAAGTTTTTAGGATGGTTTAGGAAATACTTCACTATCATACAAATACATGGTATTGTCCTATATATAGAGACAATATTCCTATGTAAGGTAATACAACATCAGTCGTTGCGACCTGATGAGAAGACTGATTTTTTCAAATCAATAATCTCATTCGTTTGAAACTGATTGTTGGGATTCTTACAAATTGTTCATCTATGAGTCAAAAATTCAATCATTGGTTATGAATAGGAGCTGTGTAATATGTTAAAGAAATGGACATAAGGATAAATATTCAACTATATCATTGTATCTCGATTTTTAAATAATTCAATACAAATTTAAAATTACCGACCAAATGGCACGGTGGTTAAAGCTTTGGCGTTTGGATCGGGAGGTACCGGGTTCGAATTCCGATAGGGGCAGGATGCAAAAAGGAATTTTTATCAACAGATTACGATCTGTGATGAAATGGAACACATCTATGACCCCCTGTCGAAGTGCAAAACTCATGGGCCGACCCATCTTCCATGCTAGTATAGGCTGGCATGCAGCTATGCAATGTGCAGATGGTAACAAAATCGGACCTATGACCGTACGTCCTCGAATTAGCCTACACACTGGCGTAAAAGTAAAGACGGAAAAAGCTAACCGTGAAAGAAGAGTTGGGAGAGCCTTGGCCCCAGAACAGATTGCAGAGATAATAAAAACAAAAAAAAAATTTAAATTAAATAAATATAATTGGATTTATGATTTGAAGTGTTTTTATTAATTTAACTTAGTCTTAATCTTATAATGATTAAAATCAATATTTTTAAATTAAAATTAAAACTGAGGGCGGGGAATTTTTATCAAAAAAAATATCACAGAATTGGGGCAGGAAAATAAATATTTTCTAGCACAAATATTTGCTAGAAAATATTTATCACACAATTCGGACACAACCTTGGATGTAATTATTAAATCCTATTAAAATTAACTGAATAATATAAAACCGCTTTATTTCGACTCATTGCATCAATGTTTAATTGGACCTTTAAGTTCTCCAAAACCGTACATTACACTGAAAAAATACTGTTATATTTACCGCTAAGGGGAAGATACTAACATTCAGACAGCAAAAATAGATAGTGTTCACAATTCTAAGCAACAAATTTTACAATATAGTAGATACAACTATTGTTTAAGAATTCTTGGAAATGAGGTATCCCTAGGGATTAAACACAACCTCAGGTATGTAGGCTGTTAGTTATGGACCATGTCAGATATACAAAATAATGAGGAGCACCCATCCGGGGGTGAGTACAACTTATAAATTTTGTATATCCCTAGAGAACTTAATGCAACCTCAGTTATATGGGGTGGTAGTTCGAATTCATGTCAGTATGGTAAATAATCAGAACCTAGATATCCAGGGGTGGGGCAGTTTATACGACCTAGAATTATGACCAAATATAATAAAAATTCTTAGGGCAACTCAGATATCCGCAACATAACCTTATGTATATATATGGGTTGTTTGTAGGGGACCATGTAAATAGGAAGTAATAATGAGGAGCTCCCCATCTAGAGGTTCGGAAAATTTGAAGAATTTCCTATTAAGAATTTCCTATTGAGAAATATAACAAAAAATCTTAGGCTAACTGAAATATCCCTATCCCCAGAAATTTTAACACAACCTCAAGTATATGGGGTGTTATTTTGGAAACATGGCAGTTAGAAAAAATAATCTGGAGCTCTACATCTAGAGGTGGGAACAGTGAAGAGAATTTTGTATTATGTCCAAATAAAATAAAATTTCTTAAACCATCTGAGGCATCCCTATAAGAGATCTTTACGCAACCTCAGGTATATGGGGTGTTAGTTGCAATCCATGTCAGTTAGAAAATATATTCAGTTTCTCCCCATCCGGAGGAAGGGACATGTAATACAATTTTATATTATGACCAAACATAATAAAAATTCTTAAGCTAAATGAGGTATACCTAGAGACCTTAACACAACCTTACATATTTGGGGTGTTAGTTAGAGACCATGCCAGTTAGAAAAAATAATCAGAAGCTTTCCCATCCAGGGGTGGGGACAACTGGGATATCCCTAGAGATCTTAACACAACCTCAGATATATCGGGTGTTAGTTGATCCCGATCCAGGGGGGGGGGGCATTTAGAGTATTTTGTATTATGACCAAAATAAAAATTCTTAAACCACTGGAAGTATCTCTAGAGATCTTAACAAAACCTCAGTTGGAGAGCATGTCAGCTAGAAAATATATTCAGTTGCTCCCCTTCCAGGGGAGGGGACATTTAATAACATTTTATATTATGACCAAAAACAATAAAAATTCTTAGGCCAACTGAGGTATCCCTAGAGATCTTAACACAACCTCAGTTATTTGGGGTGTTAGTTGGAGATGATTCCAGTTAGAAATAATAATCAGGAGCGCCCCATCCAGGGGTGGAAACAATTTATAATTTTTTTTATTTTGACCAAATATAATAAAAAATATTAGGCTCACTGAGATATTCCTAGAGGTCTTAACGCAACATCCGTTATATCGGAGGTTAGTTGGGGACCATGTTACTTAGAAAAAATTATCAGGAGCTCCCCATCCATTAGTGGGAAGAATTTAGAGTATTTTGTATTATGACTAAATATAATAAAAATTCTTAAACCATTTAAGGTATCTCTGGAAATCTTAACACAACCTCAGGTTTAAGGGGTGTTTGTTGGGGACGATGCCAGTTATAAATAATAATCAGGAGCGCCTCATCCAGGGGAGGAAACAATTTATAGAATTTTGTATTATTAACAAATACAGGGTGTCCGCCGGGAAAATATACTACTTTGTTTTGCCGCCATTTAGGTGAATATTAGTATTGACAGTTCATACTTGACAGTCGTGAAGTAGACACGTGGCAAATTCTTCCACAAGACCATTTACGCCGCCGTACATATGCCAATAGGATGTTACAGCTCGCCCATGACAACCCCGATTTTCATGAAAAAATCATAATGAGTGACGAGGCACTTTTCATTTAAATGGATATGTGAATAAACAGAATAGTCGGTTCTGGGCAATGGAAAACCCTCACAGTCTGGTGTGCAATTTGGTCAGGAGGAATCATTGGACCTTACTTCTGTGAAAATGAAAACGGCGTAACGGTAACTGTGAATGGGGAGCGATATCGTGATATGATTGAAAACTTTTTAACGCCACAACTGCATACTTTGGGCTTGATTAACATGTGATATCAACAAGACGGTGCCACATCGCATACAGCCAGGATTACAATGGAATTACTGCGAGAACTCTTTCCACAACAAGTTATTTCAAAAAATGGTGATGTTGATTGGCCTCCACGGTCGCCTAATTTGACTGCTCCGGACTTCTTTTTGTGGGGATATCTAAAAAGCAAGGCTTATGCAAACAAACCAGAAACGCTTGAGCAACTCAAACAAAATATTCGTGATGAAATTAATGAAATACCGCGTGAAATGTGTGAGAATGTAATGAAAAATGTGCTCAAAAGGGCTCGCATTTGTGAGGCTACAGAGGCGGACATTTATCTGATATTGTATTCCATACATATTTGCCGACATTAAATAAAACATTTATCAATATAAGATCCATACTCTTTCATTTAATCATAAATCATAAACAAACAAAGTAGTATACCTTCCCGGCGGACACCCTGTATAATAAAAAAAATATTTGGCTACCTGAGATATCCCTAGAAATCTTAAAACAACCCTATATAAATGAAGTTCCCCTGGGTGGAGACAATTTATACAATTTAGTATTATGACTAAATACGCTCGACGTGGACATTCTACTGAGCGTGCAATTGGCAAAGTTATTGATCGTTTTGAAGAAACTGGTTCAGTGGAAGGTCGTGCGTATTTTTCTCGCAAGTGTATTACCCCACTCAGTTTACCCGAGAATGAATTCTAATTTGTCCGGATATCTCATTTTATTTCAATAATTCTTCCTAATGTTTTCGGTTTTTTTTAAGATAACTGCAAAATATTTAAAATATGCTTAATAAATTAAAAGTTACGTTAATTTCCGCTTTATACAGGTATCATATTGATATACTCCAACACATATAAACGCTTAGCATAGGCTTAGTAAAAACTGTATACAAATGTGAAGTTTATGCTAAATTTTTTCACTTGTGAAACTTTAGCAGTATCTGCACACGCATCTTCGGCAGTTTGCTTCCGCGGGGAAGTAAATCTTCTATCTCCCCTAATCATTTCGGAGTTTTCTCGATGTTAGGTCTCGATTTCAGGCAGAGTTGGTTGTTTGTTGTCTTGCGTTTATATATCAGGTAGAATGATATCTGTATTATAATTTGATCCAAGGAATAAATCTGTTAGGGCTGGAAATTATAGTAAGGATTGGCCAATGGTAGCTTATTTGGATTTATCCATTTTTGAACCGTTAATGGCTTCTGTGGATGTTCGTGCGTTATTTTATTTACTACCAACGCTTTTATGGCCAGTTGGGATTTCGAATTGAAATGTGGCATTATCGATAAGTTTATCATTTGCTTTTCACTTGTTCTTGCATTACCATCGTCATTATTGTTGGGTAATATTTGATGATGTTGTTCTCCACATTGATTGATTGAGCGTTCAATTCATTGTAGAGTGGTTCCGTTTAAGAGAGTCAAAGCAGAGTTCTAGTAGTGAGTCAAGTTGTTTTTTCACAAAATACTCATCTCTTTAAATTTTCGACAAGCTTGAGTATGGTGGCTTTTTTGCACTCATTACAGGAGGTTTTTACATGATCTGATGTGTGTAGCTGTTGTAGGTTTACGGGTGTTCTTGTTTTTCTCGCGAAAAACAGTTTCCAAGGCTGGGAACCGTTTTTCTTGAAACGTTATAAATTTTTCTAAGCTTTTCTAGTAACATCCCATACAATTTCACTGATCCACTGTCAAGTTTTTTGATACTGTATCAATGATAATTGTTTCCCGATTTTCATAGTACTCATGAATAATTTTGACCTCGAGATTTTTACAGTTTTACCACTCGCTTAAACGCCGACGTCAAAACAGGACTGATTGATCCGGATGGAATTGCATACCAAGAAATTAGTCTTTCTAAAGTGGCAGCGTTCATATGAGCTTTTCGGTTTGCCACCGGAAGTGTCAACTTCAATATGAGGTTTTTCGTTTTTTGCATTTATTTTGAAAATTATATCATTTACGAGAGAAAGGATTATGAACCAACAGATGCTAAATTAATTTTACTACAATACCGGGCCATATCAGTTTAAGTTTAAGCGGAAATGACGATTTTTGCAACCAACATTTTTTCCCTGAAAAGCATATACGGATTGATTGATCGGGATGAAATTTTATATTTGAGCTTTTTCTATAAATTTGGAGACCCTAGTGAGCGAGATTTAGTCGAGATCGGTTCAACGGAAATGGCGACTTCCGTAGGAGCGAAAACGATTAAAAATAATTAGACTGTAAATTACATTTCAGACAATATTAGTTCAGTTCTTATTTGAAATTTTACCGGAAATGACGAGTTCTGTTAAATAAAAACTTTATTTAATCAAAATTCTGCATCTATACACACCAGGTGAACTGGCTATTCGGAATAAAACTTCATATCAAAGCTTTTCCTATAAATTGGGAGATCCTTGCGAAATATGATGGACATCTGTGTACCAGAAGTGGTAGCTTCGGTAAGAGCTTTTTCAATTTTAGCAACGGGCCTTGTTGGTTTTCTGAAATTTAACCAGGAATAATGAATTTTTATCACACATCCATCCGGTAGGTTACATTTTTCGCTTTAGAAATTAAGTGAGGTGTATTCGAGATCTAAGTACATTTGTAGCAAAAGAAAATGGGGTGTTGCCTAAAATAATTACACCCATCCATTTTTTATATAGCTTAAAAAGATTCGTTGGTGGTGTCGTATAATGTACGAATGGCTGATGCCGATTCACTATTGATGGGGATTGTGACGTCACCAGAGTATTTTTTTAGTTAACTAATTTCGTAAATAGTGTTTTGTTGTTGTGTACTAACTTGTCGAATACATCGAAAAATTTCATTCAATTTTTATGGTCCCATTAATGTGCGGGTGAATCCTCGAGGTTTGGATGGTAGTGCTGTTTCTTCTAAATATGAGGCTTCGGGGAATATATTTTCCCCGAGGGAGCGCGCTAATCTTAAAGCGTATTCAGATTTCACTTCGTTAATAACAGATTAGATGTCATTCATCTCTTTCCATAGGTTCTACATTTGAATACCTTGTGAACATAAAATTTGGCTTAGTACGCGCCGTGTCATCTCCTGAATTTTGTGGTGGAAATTTGAAAGTATTCGCTTGATCATCATCAGTAGTTGTGTTTATGGTGCACCAGTATTGAGGTGAACATGCATGTCTGCAATGAATGCAGGTCATGCATGTCTGTATTGGTGTGTTGGCTCTAGGGGTGATGTGTTAGCTTGAATTTTGTTATCGTTTGTTAAGTAGTCAACATACATTGATTTTAATGCAGGCATTTTAGGAGATGTCTAGTAGTTGTTGTTCAGCTATTTTTTGTTGTTAATGTAGAAGATTTTCCATCGCTTTCTTGTTATTTGATGATACTGGATTGCTGTAGTCAGTTTGTTCTTGCTATTTTCGGCTCTAGTTGTAGTACTACCTGGTAGTTGTTGTGGTGGCTCCTGTTCTTGTATTTTTCGCCGGTTGTGCTGGCGGCTTGAAGACCAATGTTGGGGTTTACACTGCTTGCAGGTATATTTGTTTAGCTATGTCTAAGTGTTTAATTAGGTTTGTGTTAGAGTACCACGTAATCGTGCCAATACGAACTATAGGGAACGTTGATGTGTCAACAAAAATGTTGAATAACAGAATTAAAAATAAATTTGTCACCACATTATTTTATCTCTGAATCTTGGAATGTGTTTCAACCTACAATCTCTGTACTTTATCTCAACTAATGTTGGAAGTGGACTCATTCTACGCTCAGGGACGACTTTTTGCACTCAAATAACGCCCTGTACAATGAAAAAAATTCTGACAAATTAATTTTTAATTTAGAAAATTATAACATGCATAAAGATCGCGCAAGTCATATTTATCCGGCGGATGTTTTCCAAATATTTCAATATTTCCGGAAATAATGTTCCATGTAGAGGGGTGAAGTAACTAAATTATATTATTTTATATTGGAAAGTTTATAATTAACAAAAACTTCATATAAATTTGATAAACCGTAGAACATGTTCATTATTAATTAGCTTGAAGGGATTTATGTTTTGGTAAATAGAAAAATTAATTTTACCTACTCCTGTGTTATACCTACAATAAATTATAAACAATTTTTCATGAAAAGTTAAAAATGTTTAATAGAAACCAATTTAATATAACAATAATTCACTGGGTTAAATAATTATTTACAGTTTCAACCCCAGCCCACTCTCTACCTAAATTGTGGTGAAAATTGAAACAACGGCAAAAAATAGAAACAGAAGCAAAAGTATCCAGAAAATGATGAAAATATTATCACCTGTAACAAAAATTGTTGGTTTCTTGATTTTGTGATTTTTCATTTTTTCTTTTAATCTACCCATCTCGCTTTCATAAATATAAGCAAAAGTCATAAAATTTAATTAAAGTAATTAATGTTGGAAAGGCAAAATATTGTTTCATCCAATTAGATAATTACCGTTTAAATTGAATTGAAATATTTTTAATTTGTTATGATAATAAATTAAATTACTTCTAATACGTCCATGTAACCAAGAGCCATGAGCAAGCAATGGGTATATCAAATTAGGATTTATCATGCGAATAGAAATATAATTTTTTTATTCTCCCTATATAACACCCGACCCCCGTACACCTCTCCCCCCCCCCCCACCTCCCTCTCCGCTCTTATTTGCTGTGGCGACATACAGCTAGTTGGTTTAGGTTCTTATATAGCATTATACGGTTGCTATACCAAATAATGTATTTATGCGATTAATTAAGTTTATCGACTTGTAATCGAGAGAACAACGATTCGAAAAGGAAATGGCATAGAATTGTCGAATAAATGTTCAGAATAAATTATGTACATGTGAAATTAGGGGTAAAGGAAGTTTATCAGATTTGATAGGCCAAGTACATCTGGTCACGATTTTTATTCATTAGTTGGTAATTAGTATTCGTTTATTTTTAATTCCGGTTTCTTGAAATTAATGGTTTAAACTTTATATGTTTTTTTTAATGTAGAAACAAATTTGATTAAAATGAGATGCATTGAAGTTGTTTGGCAATAGTTATCATTTTAAAATGTATTAGATCAAGTTGTACAGTGCTGGAAAAAAAATTGGGCAAAAATATTTTATTGCAAATTGGAATCTTTTTTTGCTAAAATTACAAAACTTTTGAAAGCAATTGGCTTATTGTTTCATTTTAAATACATGTATGACGTAATTTTTTGAAAGAAAAAATTTACCTGCAATTTAGGGCAAAACCCCGAAAAATGCCAAAATATTCAAATTACGTTGATTTTAGTTAAAGTAATGGAATAAATTAAACACCTATTTTTTAATTTTAGTTTGGTTTTTTATTGATTTATAGAAGTTCTATCTTTAATATTAATATTTTGTTGGATCGCCTGTAGTTTTTATTACATCGGTACAACCCCGCAACTGATGCGCAACACGCAACTGATGTGAAAATTGGTTACGCAATTATATTAGTTTACGCCTACGATCTCACCAACTATTGGCACGAGTGGGATAGCATCTGCGATGTGAGGAACTGATCCAGCCTTTAACTCCAATAATGGCTGGGATGCTATACCGAAATGTGTTGCTGAAGGAGGCCAGGCGCAAAAGACGTACACCATTGGAGTTTATCGGAACGTTTATGAATGAGGCATTCAGAGTATTAGACCAATGGTCAGCGGAAAAGTACGATGCCGTTATTAAAGACTTACAAAGGGGACTAATACATATGAACGATCTCTCCAGACACCAGACACACGTGCTAGATATGACTGCTAACCTGATTAAAAAACAACAGCAACAAACAAGGGCGCAACACCATCATATACATAGTGCTGCAAGTGTCAATACAGATCACTATTTTCAAGGAAACGCAAGAAGCAATTGTTGACGTGATGGTGGATTTACACCAGGGCCACATCAACACCCAACTGATCACGCCATCTCAGTTACAATAACAACTAAATAAGCTAAAAGCATGGATACCGAAGCATGTACAACTACCAAAGTATCAACGACAATGGGCACAAATATACAGGAACTTGAGGGTAACTGCCAGATTAATAAATCAATACCTAATTTTCGAATTACGCATACCGCTGTTAGACCAAGACGAGTACCAGATGTTCAAGGCATATCCAGTTCCCACCATTCATGAGGATATAATGACTTCTTTGCAACCAACAGCAGCAATCATATACTGTTGAGCAAACAACACACTTGGTATTACCAAATGCCAGAGTCAGAATTCAAAGAATGCAGAATTTGGGAGGATGGAAAATACATCTGTAAGCGTAGATATGCTTTGTTTAATACCCGAGAGGAGCCAAAACCATGTGAGGTCCAACTGTTAATGGATGAGACGCTGACGCTAGGAAACTGCAATATCCCATCTGCAATGAAAAGAACTACCATGTACCGGTTGAGCCAGGACAACAGATGGATAATATCTCTAGCCCAAACAGAAACAATTAACGTTAAATTAATTCAGGGAAGTGGAGTATTAAGCCTAAGCCCAGACTGCCAAGTAATAGGGAAAGATTACCTGTTGGTGAGTCAAACAGTCTATTCATCCGAACTGAATGTATACCTTCTACCGGATTTTAATTTGACCCAAAGAGTGGGTAAGGCAGTGGAGTTGAAATTAACTAATGCAATGGATCCAGACCTAGAGGAGACATGGTATCAGATCAGTGTTCACGACGTATCACACTATTCCAGTACGCTAGTTACCTTAGGTCTACTGGTAGTGGTATTGATTGCATGGTGGAAGCGGAGACATTTTGGCAGGATGTTATACCAAGCTACGAATCGACAAAGTTCCAACACCCAAACACAGGCAACATCAACGATAGAGACAAGGAGACGAACCAGCTATTGAAGAGCAACCACACTGACTAGAATACAGCTGTTCTAGTAATAACATGCCTAAATAACATGCCTAAATAACAATAATAAAAAAAAATAGTTATAACTAGAAAATATCAATAAGGATAGGTTGTATTATCATTGTAAATTAAATTAATATAATTTCGAGTGTATAATAAAAGTTAGTCTTAACATATGAGTTTCATAAATTAGTTAAGAGTGCCCGGCTCTGAGACTATTTCAGGGTGTGGGGCGACCGCCACGTTGGGCTGGCTAAGGACTGAAACCCTAAACCACGCCCCGTCTAAATAGAGCATGAGATCTCTTTTCATCTCAGGGTTTGGGTTTTCCCCACGCTGTAACGGAATTCTATCCAATTCCGTTACCAACCTAAATCTAAATATTTTAAAATTACCTGTCGGCATAATTTTCGAGGTAACACCTCAAAATTAAATCATAAATAATTACCATGCCGAATGTTCACATTTTTTTTGTGTGCACGTTACTCCAATTACTGTATATAACCGTGCAGTGGTTGCATGAATGTGTACTTGAAATCAATGTAACACAATCACTTGTTTTGATTCAACAAAGGCAAATGCTTTTGAGGTATATGGCATGCGTAATGAACTCTGCTATTGAAAGTAATCAAAAATTGCAAGTATCGTTGTTTTGGAGTGGTCAGACCAACGTGTGGTCATAGTCTTTTTTATTGTGGTAGTGAATTTTTTTTTGTGAATTTGGTGTTATAAAGTTTGTGTAAGAATAAATCAATAAACATTTTTTTTTTGGTTGAAATCAAATAGTGACGTAGTTTTTTCTTGATAGACTTAGTGTTATGGATCCAACAGGCGGCCCGAAGATTTTTTCTTGTTGTTTTGGTGAGTATATACAAGTAAGTATTAGGTTAAAGCTTACTAATAACCAAATAAAATCAGTAACAGATCGTTCCTCTAACGGTCTTCTTAAGACAGGAACTGATACGGCCTAGGCTGTCCCTTCCCTCTCTGTTAGAGCCGATCTGTTAATCTAAGCTAATTAACAACATCAAACTGGCTGAATTATTGACACTAAGGAAGGTCAGATAGGAGATGACTCACTAGGAGTCATAAAATATACACACCCATAGTCAACTCATCAGCGGGATGGATTGACATATTTTGTTTTGTTTGTTTCTTTCCCTACTTCAGGGTCCGAAACCCGCCCAAAGCCCCCTGTTAAAACTCTTTCTGTCCTTATTAGTTTCCCTCAAAAGGAATCAACTGATCGCGGTTAACCAGGCTACTATCTGGGCATCCTCATCTCCACGCCGTTCCCTCTACACCGACTGAGCTGCGGGAACAAATGCCGCGAGGGATGCCATACAGATAGTGGCAATTCTATGAAACTGGGTCTGCCCAGATGTATTATTGCCTATTTTTTTTTTTTGAGTATTAATAGTGCATATGTTGTAAGATTAAGTTATTCTGTAAGTGATAGTAAAATAAATAATAAAATGCAATTTTAGTTAAAAAATGGGAAAAGTTAGTGAGCAGTGTAAAAGCAATGTGTTGATTTTTGCGCGAGAAAATTTAACCACGCGTGAAACAGCCGAAAGATTAAACATTCCTAAAAGTACTGTCGCGTGGAATATTAAAAAAATGCAAGATATGGACAGTACACAAAGAAAGAAAGGCTCTGGAAGGCCCAGAAAGACAACGCCAGTGGAAGATTGTTTCATAATATTACAATGTCGTCGGAGCCGTTTTCAAACTTCATCGGACATAAGACGGGATGTTGAGCGAGCAACGGGAACACAAATTTCAAACAGCTTATTGAGAAAAAGTCTTGTTAAAGCTGGTTTGAGAGCACTTAAACCAGTCCAGAAGACTGAGTTCACATTACTAGTGAAAAAAAAACGTTTGCTATGGGCCCAGGAGCATGTTTTTGGGACTCCAGAGATGTGGAATGATGTGATTTTCTCCGATGAATCAAAATTGAAAGCTGCATGTTGGAGATGGAAGAATTCTCGTAAGAAGAGAACCGCAATTGTGCTTTCTTAGTTCCAGCATTACAGCAGCTGTTTTTCTGCAGGTCTTAAACAACGAATTTGAGCCTTCTGTGTTAAAGCTTTTTGGCGAGACTTCCAAATTTGAAAAATAAATTAAAAAATATTTTAACAGGACAACGCTCCGTGCCATATTGCCAAAGATGTGAGTTATTAATTTTGAATTGTAGATAGAAAAATTGCCTTTCTGATAAATAATTTGTTAAAAACTTATTTTTTCTTATCTCTTCATTTAAAGATAAAAAAAGTACTTCGAAGAAAGAAGTATCCATGTGTTGAGCTGGCCCCCGTATAGTTCAGACTTAAATCCCATTGAAAATATGTGGTCTATAATGAAGCTAGAAGTAGCAAGAAATCGCCCAGGATCGATTCAAGCTTTAAAAAGTTTGTTGATGACGATTTGGGAATCCATACCTCCTACGACTTTGAAAGATTTATCAAATTCAATGAATCGCTCGGTGTAACGCTGTAATAAAAGCAAATGGCGGTCCAACAAAATATTAATATTAAAGATAGAACTTCTATAAAGCAATAAAAAACAAAACAAAAATTAAAAAATAGGTGCTTAATTTGTTCCATTACTTTAACTCCAATCAACGTATTTTGAATATTTTGGCATTTTTCGGGGTTTTGCCCCTAAATTGCAGGTAATTTTTTGAAGCCAATTGATTTCAAAAGTTTTGCAATTTTTGCAAAAAAGACTCCAATTTGCAATAAAATATGTTTGCCCAATTTTTTTCCCAGCACTGTATGTATGGAGCCGTAGATCTAAATAAAAGCTATCTCTAGGGTCCTGATGTTCAATCACGGGTTTGAATATGTGCCATGAGTACTTGAATTTTTTGTAATTTAATAACGTATTACATTACTTACAGTGGTGTGTCGTATTGTTTACACGTAGATAATTAAGATTCTACATGTGTAGGCAATGTATGTAGTAAACCAAAAAAAATGGCTTCGACAATCTAGATAATGTAGACAATATGCCTACAATGTCGAAAATTACTGAATCATTTCAAGATTGAGAGCTACATCTCCATATTTGATAAGCATTTAGCTGTTTTCGGACAATTCCGAAAAAATGAAAAACGGATAATTTTACGAGTATAGACGGACAATTTTACGAGTATGTTGCTTTGGTACTGAAGTCGCCTTGCAACTGAGCCAGACGCGGACCAGTCCTTAAATAAAAATCACACCGTTTTGTTAATTTCACTTCCTTTCTTGGACGCAATTGTTATTTATTCCAACAATTAAATTCCTTCAAATTAAATTAAAGTTTAAAGTTACAAATTATAATGCGTTTCTCCACTATTCTTTCTTTTCCTTCCTCGCCTACACTCCATATCCAAGTCGATTCTTTGTTTTTTTTTATAGAAACAACATAAATCTAAGGCAGTGTGATAAACGAATGATAATAGATTTCTTCACCAACTCAGTTTCGAAATTAAACTTTTATTTCCGATTCTCAACATTATCCCCCTGGTAACAAGATTCACCAGGCGAATCTTGCTTCCTATCATCTACTTTGAGATCAAGTACTGCTACTTTAGCTGCCGGCCAGGTATACATGCCTTCGGCCGTCCTCACAGGTCACTATACTTTGATTTGATAACGTCAATTACTACTCCTTCCACCCATGCGTTTCGTTTACGTTCATCCATCATTACAACAACTTCGTTGATTTCGATGGGCTTAACTTTCTGCGACCATTTAGTTGTTCGAGTAATATCGGGTAGATATTCTCGCGTCCATCGACACCAAAATTAATTTGCGGTCAATTGAGCCATTTTCCAATCCTTGCGTAAGAAGTAGACGTCACTTTTTAAATCGGTAATGGGCTTCATCCCACTTGATGAACTCATGAGAAAGTGGTTGGGGGTGAGAGCTTCATACTCACCTGGTTCAATCGGTATGTAGGTCAGCGGCCTTGAATTTATAATATTTTCAGCTTCCATTCCAGTCGTTCCCAATATCCGCCCATACGTGGAGATGCTGACATCATCGTATTTTATTGAATTTATTTCGTAGCTCATCCGGCTGCAGTTTTTCACGCAGTTGATTCTATTTATTATTCTCCCCATGAAAAATTGTTTCGTTGTCCGATTCCTAGCGGAGTTCCTCGACGTGCTATAAAATTGCGAATTGCCATAAAACATGAACTTTTATCCAGAGTATGTGCTACTTCTAAGTGAATAGCACGCTCTGTTAGGCATGTAAATAAAACACCCAAACGTTTCTCTGCACTGCGGCCTTGGGTAACTTCCATCGGTCCAAAATAGAGCAGTGATGCAAGTCTTGCTGAGGGATGATCAGCCATTTCTGGAACGTTTGGTTTCGCTTTTTCAACTTTACATTTTTGGCAGTTTAATCTGACTCGCTTCAGTGCCACTCGAAGTTTGCTAATGTAATATTTTTGCCAAACTTCATTTACAACAGTTTCATGGTTATGATGATGAAGCCGTTCGTGGTACTCGGCCAAGATGAGACGAGTTATATGATGTTTATTCGGTATAGGGTAATTAGATTTTTTGTATCGAAAGCAATTTCTTCTGACTCAGATATTCAACCTCGAACTCGTAAAACTGAAGTTTCACCCAAAAATGGTGTGAGCCGAAAGAGTGAACTAGTTTATTAATGGTTTTGATGGATTATCCTTTATGCATGAAATTTCATCAGAGTACACTTTTCGTTGTACATTTCGTAATAACTCTATTTCAGTATCTTGAGTCTCATCACAGGTTATTTCCTCTCCGATGTTTTGTTAATCAGTTTTCATATTATTGATTGCTCTAAATGCCCTTGCAATTGTCCGTACTAGCCTTGACAGTTTAGAAAACTTTCGATATCTGGAATTAATACGAATGGTTCTTCTATATTATGTGAAAATTGTGGTTTCAATTCTTCATCTATTTCACTGTTTTCCCTTGGAAGCCTTCGATCGAGCCACCCTGTTTCTGGCTCATATAAAAAGACGGGGCCCACAAACCATCTATTCGTTGGAAACACTGTGGATTCAGATTTCCAGATCTGACCTCAGATTTCTTAGTTGGAACCCATCACCGTTCCCTACTCTATATGCGACAAATTGTCGATATCGTTTGTGATCTGATCTTAAACACCAAAGCACGTCCATCGAGTCAGACTAGAACCATTTTTTCGGTGGTTTTAAAGTGTGAGCGCAAAATATCATATTCGCTAAAGGAGTGCCCAGCAGGACCGCCTGTAGTTCCAGTCTAGGAGTGGACATTGGTTTCTGCCGTGCAACTTTGGTCTTGGCACCAAACAACATGCAGTGAATACTGGCTTCATATTCTAAGCGAAAATATGCAGCAGCTGCATACGCAAATTCACTGGCGCCGACAAACAAGTGCAGTTCAAGTGATTGTATTTTTTATTTTTGTGGTTGAAATGAAAAATCAGCGCAGATAAAGCCGGAGGATTTAATCTAAGAAAATGGGTATTTAATTATCCTCAACTCTTAGAAGCTGTTGATTTAGGTTCGAGAGCACTAAATTCTATCATAATTAACGACGATGCTGTGAAAACATTATGATTGCTGTAGAACCCTGCCACAGATACCTTCGAGTTCAAGGTAAACCTCAATGAAAAAAATGAGATTATGACCAAAATAAAAATGTTATCTCTGTGATCCAAGGTATTCGAAAATTTTAATGCAAACTACATAGGTTTCAAGCATCACTTTGGATGAAAAGCTGCCTGAAGATCAATTGTGGATCAACTTCAATTCAACTACCAGGAGATGCTTCAGAAGTGGATTACGCAACAGTGGTACATTTCTACGCTAGATCTTTAAAGCTCTTGTTTGTTAACGTCAAAAACATGAGTGGCCCCAATTGCAACCAAGTTAGCACGACCAATGCTAGAGTCATGTGGGGTCAATTTGCTTGCGAACTTAATGAACAAGGTACATCAAGACAGGAAATTTGACATACTTTTGGACGGATTCTATAATAGTCCTAGGATGAACATTTATAGCAAATCAAATCTCGGGAATTTAGAAATTAACTGCTTCATCTCATTGGTTTTATGTCGAGTCATCCAACAATCCCGCGGATTGTGCATCCAAGGGTGTTGAAACCAACAATTAATCATACCAATTTATAGTGGGACGGCCCCCAGCACGTTTTTGAAACCGAAATATTACCATTGAATATTTATATCTGAGGCACTCCAATTTCAATACAATCAAAATGAGTATGGTCTATGCGATAAGATTTATCAACAAATGGCGAAGGAGGGCTGCAAGCAAACAAGAAGCCCTGCTAGAAAGGAGTGGCAAATACAAGTAAGATTAAATCTTTGTCTCCTTTCCTTCATAATGATGCGTTGCTCTTTGATGATCGAGTCCAAAACATAACCTCTTGGAGCTACCACGAAAAACTTCCGAATACCATCCCAAGGTTCCTCTCTTCCAATGGTTAAA
Organism: Nephrotoma guestfalica; assembly: GCA_963691935.1. Lineage (NCBI taxonomy): Eukaryota > Metazoa > Arthropoda > Insecta > Diptera > Tipulidae > Nephrotoma > Nephrotoma guestfalica. The sequence goes on from OY829914.1 coordinate 217,060,913, forward strand.
TTATTGATTTTACGCTGGAACAAAGTTATTTCAATCAAATTTACCAGTTGTGCGGATCACCCATGGTATACCATTTTTGATAACTGGAGTTGACTTTGCGGACCTCTTCTTATTCGCCAACTAAAAGAAAGTAGGAACAATGCACACAAAGGTCATTTAGCGATTTTTGTTTGTATGACAACTAAGGCCAACCACATTGAGCCAATCAGTGATCTAATTCGTACATCAAATAAGCAAATTGCTCAACTATTAGCAAATGATGAAACAGCACCGCTGGCTTCACCCCATTTCGGAGGACTTTGGGAAGCTGCAGTTAAGTTAGTAAAATATGCTTAATAAAGGTCAGTGGAGAAGAATCAAAGCTTATTATTGTTCGTTCTTGGCTCTGTTTAGTCTTAAAATACGATTTGTTGGCGCGCTGTAAGACTTTTTTAATTTTCTAAAGTGTTTATTATTGTCACCATTCGCACAAAACCAACAACAATTTTATTTCCATTCTAAAATCCATTTTCCATTTAATCGATCAAATGTATTGAAGTTAATTTAAATTTCGACTTGAGTTTCATGAAAAATTTTAAAACTGCCAAAACTACTTTGTGTACTAGTTTTCCTTGATATACCAAACTATTCGATTTATTTCAAAAGTTTTCAACAATAACAGTTTAAAAAATGAAAAATTGGAAGAACACCAAATATAACAATTCGCTTTATTGTAGGAGAAGTTACTTGTGCTGAGCTTTTGTAACCGTTTTTCTGAAAGTATTATTGGGAAAATATGAACCAATTCAAGAGTTTTCAATGGCAAATTTTTTGTATATAAAATAAATATTTTATTGTAAAGTGCTTTAAAATGTAATAAATGGAAAACGATTTTTATAATAATTATTGTTTGCCGAGTAGAATCGTTCGGGAATTGTTTGGCATTCAACCGGTAATCTTTACTTTATTTGGGTATTGATTTAATTATTGATAATAATAGTAAATGTTGAAAGTAAAAATATTTCAGTCAATATATCTTCTGTTGGTTTCAATTGTGGTCCAAACACTAAGGTGGATTTTCACCAGTACGAACAACAAACATTCTTTTCAGAATAGTTGTTAGATGGCCCATCTCATTTTTTACGTGTACGTAAAATAAAATGTGTAAACCTTTACAATACGGCATCAGTTTTAGTATTATATTTATTCATTTATAGTATTCGAAAACCAACATCGTGTTGTATTTCTAGAGATAACCAAATTGTATCTCTTTTTCATAATAGTACCAAAATCTATTTTAGCAATTTACCAATGCAGTATCGTTCCCCACGAGAACATAAAGCAACAACATATTTTGTGAAATCTTGCTAAAATCCATAATGCGCTCTCCCAATAATTACAACGACATCGGCATAAATTGCTAAGCCGGTGCTGATTTTTTTTAGCTGTCTTTACAAGATTTTAACAAGGTTTTTTTATCGCATGTCTATGGTAGGTTCTAGGAATTTCTCTCCGTTTCCGAATATTACACTACACCTGAATTTTTTGATTTAGCTCTGAATTGTGGCCGACTGTTACGCCATACGGACTGGTACCTTTCACAACCGGATGTGCTAACTATAACTATGTTACTTTTCTATTTCTTAACTTTTTTGTAAATGGGTATGAAAAAGCAAAAAATAGTTTTTTATAGATTCTTGATGGTATATTGCAGAGGTCGGCAACCTTATCCATGTTGAGGGCCAACGAATAGTATGTGAGCCTATCACGGCTCGCATTCAAAGTTTTTAAATGAAGATAATAATAAAAATAAAATTAGAAATAGGATTATAATTATATTTATTTAGGTTTCAATTAGTGTGACATTTGATGTTATTTGGCGTTCGAAAGTTTTTCAATGTTAAGTGGAAGGTTCGAAGAGCTCAGAAGCAATACATCTTGTACATGACCATCGGTCATTTTGGATCTCAACTTGTTCTTCGTGTATTTCATTTTTGAAAACAGTTGTTCGCAAGTATAAGTACTACCGGAAACCGATGCCATTTGTTTTTCATGATTTACTAAGTTTGGATAAATCCCAGCTTCAAGCAGATATTTTGTATAGAAATCTAGTAAAGATGAAACTTGAAATTTATTTCGCAGCAGATCATTGCATTGTAGCTCAATCAGTTCCATTTGGGAATTTTCTGGTACGGAGTTTACTTCCACATTAAACAGGTCACCGAAGAGTTTAATATTGATAGCTGCTGCACGATTATCAGCGAAACGAAACGAAAACGTTGTTCTCAAGTCCTTTATTACATTTGCAAATGTGCTGGTGCTTTGATGATTGGTTTCTGGAGAGTTGGAAAATGGGCGTAGTTGGATTTTTCAAGTTGAATTTCCCTCAGTTGAGTTTGGTTTCAAATGCGAGGATGTATCTCCACATATCGCGTATTAGCTTATTTTTGCCTTGCAGCAGCAAATTCAAATTGTTTAAATGCGATGCTAAATCTACCAAAAAATCAAGACGTGAAAGCCATTCGGAGTTCGCTTGAACTTGCGTTTTTACTCTAAAGAAATGTGGCTATTTCTTCCCGCAGAGCATAAGATCTTCCTAGCATCGCGCTTAGACTGAGCCATCGAACATTACAGAAATATAGCAGGTCACCGTATTAATGTTCTGCTTCCAATAAAAGTTGCTGAAATTGACGGTGGTTCAACCCCCGAGATAAGATGAAGTTTACTGCTTTCACAGAAACGCCCATCACGTCCTTCAAGTTTGAGGACTTCGCGCACAATGCTTCTTGGTGGATAATGCAGTGAAAGGTTCAATAACCTTTGTTAAGGACACTATCTATAATAGGTCCAGATTTAGGTCGGTTGTGCACTGCAGCAATGCTTTAAGAATGCCAACGCCTGTGGTAGTACTCTTCATAGGTAAGAGTTGAGCTAATTCTTCAATAATTTCGAAATATGGTTTTACTCCACGAATAAATACTGCAAGCTGCGCTGTATCCATGGTATCTGTACTTTCATCAATATGGCTATCGAGAGAAACTGAAAATGTTTGCAGTGCTCGGTTCTTGCAGAGAGACTAATATTGAAAACAAATTCCTTTTCTCGGGACATACAATCCCTACTACGCTCATCAAACAATTTTTCCCGAATAATTTTTCACGCTATTTAGTAAACCATAAGTCTAAAACTGTGAAATATTTCTTATCGACTAATTTTAATGTACAATCGCCTAGTTCGGAAATTTCACAATAACTTTGTTTCAGTGTCCCATTTATAAATTCAGGATAAAGGCAAATTTGTCGATAAATGGTTCGTTGTTTGTTCAAATGCTTAAAATTTGAAAACGATTGGATCAAATTACTTCCTAGGATACTTCCTTCTGCGGATTTATTCGTAATTGCTACGCGAAGGTTTAGGAAAAAAAGTCGAAAAATTCTCAACAGGTTGCGCTGTACGCGCATATTTTGTTTTTCAGTTCAATTCAATTATAGTCCAACAGGTGATTCAACGTTGTAGGCGGTCATTCCGTTTCACAGCTCAACATATTGTTTGTTCTTTCTGATTTTATAATTTGAGCTGTGCCGTCACCGTAGATTATCTATTTCTGAGTGATATTATTGATATTTCGATCACAAAAAAGTGACCTCATTGTTTTTGTTTGTCGGCGAAAACCTAACCCCATTTCCATGGGAATAGATCGGTAATCGATTTGTTTTGTCTATCCAGTTGATTTCAAAAATTTAAATTGCATCTTTTTCGTTCGTTTGCTTTCTTTATTTCAGCTATTTCAAAGGAAAATTATTGATCAGTGAAAGCTTTATGTGCGATTTATACAAAATGATGATCATTTACATTTCGATATTTTCCAAGAAGAGGTCACGGTAATATTGGTCGGCGTTCTCAGGATGCAACGCGACACCGAAATATCGCAGCACGTCGAACGGAAGAGGAACGTGGTATTGAAAGGAAATCAGCTCGAATCAGAATGATTGAAAATCGTGCGCGACAGTCAGAAGAGATCAATGAAGCTTACAATGAGCAACAACGATTGAGAAGAAGAGATGTTTATGCTCGGCAAAGTGTTGAAGCAAGATCAAATCACACGACTATTGAATGGCAACGTCGAAAACAACAAATTCCGGTGAACATTGAACGTGAAACCTTTCGATATTAGCCAAACATTCAATACAGTGCACACGAATCAGTTTAATTCGGTCAGATGTCTGTCGTTTGTCAGCATTGCAAGCAGTTACATTTGAGAGAGAACCGTTTGGATTGTGTTGCGTGAGCGGCCAGAGCTGCTTCCACCACCAGTGAATCTCGTAATTCGAACCATTTCTTGCAACACACGAAGATGAACAATGATTGTTTTCAAATGACGTCGTTTGGTGGTGAAATTGTAAATGAACTCACAAACCTCGCAATGAATGCTATTGCAAAATTACATGATTTGCCTCCAACTATACAGATTCACGGGCAAATTTTTCATCTTGCTGGATCGCTGTTGCAGCATCCAAATCAAAAACACAAATATCTGCAAATATACTTTCTTGGAGAATTCTTCGAGAATTCCGCGTATCCTGATCCAAAAATAATTTATTATACACTTGGATAAGGCTCACCTACCCTCGGCAACACTTTTTGCAACATTTTTTCCAAAATCTGGTGGCACTCTGGTGTAATTTTTTTAATTAAAGTTAGTTAAATTGACGTTTTTGAAATATATAATCATTTTGGGGTAAATTTACCCTTAGGCAAGTTATAGGGGTGGTCTTGAACTTACTTGTTCAATGTAATTAATTTGTAAAACATTCTGGTCCAAGAATCATGCCGATATCATAGCTACATCAAAAGTTACAATTTTGGCGGTGCAGGTTTAATTGTAAGCTAAACCGACCACTCGTTCCTCGAAAACGGTAACTGTAATGAAATCGGGATTTGTTGTAATAAATTGTGATAAATGTGTAACAAATTATAGTACAGGTTTCATTGAGGCGGGCTAATTTGGTCGGTGCAGGTTTAGAGCACTCCGAAACTGTGCAATGAAACCCGGCTGATTGTGACGAAGCTAATTAACAATGTGATCGTGCCAAAAATTTTGAAAGGGCCGTTCAAGGGAGAAGAATGTCTAATTCCGCGAATTCCCTTGACTTAAACCGATTTCCGGTCCAGTTCAAACGCATTCAGTTCCCATTGAAACTTGCATTTGCGTTGACCATAAACAAGTCTCAAGGGCAGTGCTGGAAGTGTGCGGCATAAATCTGGAAAAGTCATGCTTTTGATACGGCCGGCTATATGTGGCGTGTTCCCGAGTGTGGCGTGTTCCGGAGTAGAAAACAAAAAACGTTGTGTATTATGCAGCTTTAAATTGGAACGGAACGAGGTCCGTCGGATCAGCTTTCCGTATAAATATAGGATATTGAATTCAATTGAATTCGAAAAGTGTTTCATTCAATCTATAATTTAAATTATATTATTGCGTCATCTGTTAACGATCGATAATTTTCGATCAAAAAAACAAATTTCGGGTTGAATCGTGAATGCTCGAAATTAATTCAATCAAAAAATCTATTTTGGACGGATCAGCTAGTCTTGCAATAAAATTACTAGAGATTACATTCCTGGGCGCGAACCTCGTTTAGGTTCCGTCCCGGAGAGCGGGAAACAATTTGGGTTTATTTATAGTTTACCAAGCTCATATTCTACAAGCTATAAAAGAAAATCAGGTCCTGCCACCACCCCTCTAAAATTTACATTGTTCAACAAAATTTAAAATCACAAACCATTAATTTTTTCATCTTTCATGTGTCATTAGCTTAAAGCCAAATAAAAATGTGCGTGGATTATACAACTGTTTTGCTATATAACAGCTAAATAATTGTAAAATAATATTCACTTAAACAAATCTACTGCTGACGATGATCGAAATAGCGCGGAATAGATACTTAAAAATATTCAGAAGATAAAAATTCCAATTTGCAACGCGTGTACGAATATAAAACAACTGTTACGATTTTACTTGCTCTCTAGAAAATTTCCAGATAAAGAAAAAAATCAAAATCGATAGTGGGGTATTGTAAGAAAATAAAAAATGTACATTTGAATACAAAAAACTTGTGTTCGTACCTAGACCCGCTCTATACACATAAAAATCAACAAGCTGAAATAATTTGTTTGACTAGAATAGTGTGAAAAATTGCAAGATGATATTTCAAATTACGTAGCTACACGTGCAATTAGTCACACGTACGATTAGAATCAATTTTGCTTAGAAGTTTTTTTCGCCAGTGAACTGTTGCTGCTGCTGTGAAATATTCTCGTCTATATAAAATACGAGGATACACTCTCGAATACACAAACGGAATTCCTATCACGTTCTTCTACTTTTTATTGGGATTGTACTCGAGTTCAGCTCAAAGGAAAATATAATTTCCGCTTTACTTCTGTTTTGTTCCGTTTTCCTCCTTTTTTATAGTCGCACTGTGCGTATGTATGTAGAGATATATGTACTATAGGTACTAGGTATTCGACTGTGTGTTGCAAAAAATATTTTCAAATTTTATTTTATTCAAATGGCAAAGACACAAATTTAATCAAAAAAAAAAATTTTTTAGCAATATTTTACCAATGGATATTTTCCTTTACGGTGTTTTATGCAGGTAAATCTTATATAACCCAGATCTCCTGTATAAGAGCAGTATATACAAACCGAATGTTCCTGGGTTATGTTTTGCCCGTAAAACTCGAATAGGTCGTTTAATAAAAATTGAAAAAAATAAATAAAACAAAACGTAAACGAAATAAATAAAAAGGTTTCCGAAAAGCGTTCAAGGTATACAATTTTTTTGTTGTCTTGCTTTATTGGTTTAAAAGCACGCATACACCTGAGTTTGATTTGGCAGAGCAGAATTATATTTGGTTCGCAGTTACCAATTTACCATGCCCTCATTATTTTGCGCACAGCATGGCAATTTATATAAAACGAAAGTATCTTCCTCAAAAATCTGATATTATACACACAACATTTTTATGTTTTGTTCGTTATAAATGTTTTTGAGGTTCTGTAACCACAAAACCAAAAAAATGTATTAAAATGTGACCGACTAAGCGACGGTGTGTATACATAATATATATTCGGATTACCATACTACTCTAGGTAACCTGAAAAATGATATTCGCGATAATTTATCTCGTGCACATACATAACCGCACCGTCAAGTGGAAAACATTTTGTATTACATTTATATAGTGAGATACAATGTTTTGTTCATGTTTGAAATTTGAAATGCCAAGGCACGATGTGTCAAAAAAATATATCCGGCTATAATTACAATTTTGCTAAATTATTATAGAAAAGGTTAAATTACATCTTACATGACTACAACACAATTAGGTTTTATGAACTAAGAACGCAACAGGTTTAATCATTTAATAAAATTAAATGTAACAGGTAGTTGTTACGGTCCATGGAGGTTAATTTGCTTGACTCATTATATCATAACCAAAAGCATGGTAAAAAGTGGTACATTGGATATTATACCGGTGTGAAGTTTTCAACATTTATCGAAAGTGTAGCTACACAAATTAACAAAAAACAAAAATGTAGATACGCAATTTAACAAAAAGTGTAGAACTACATAAAAAAATTATGGCAGGGTCGAATTTGTTATAATTTCCACTAAATATAATGTAATTTAATACGCGGCATATCACTGCGACCTTCGGGGAATTTTTTTTTGGTTAGTGTAAATGGAAATAATAATATAAAAAGTGTAAACCGCGTCTTGTGGGTGTTTAAGGGCCATTAACACTAAAGTCTAGAGATGATACCACAAATCAGAGACTTTTTATATTATTATTTCCATTTACACTAAACAGAAAAAATTCCCCGAAGGTCACAGTGATATGCCGCATATCAACACAAATTTTAGAGATTGTCCCCGAAATGCCAGAATACTCAGATTTGTGGTGTCATTTCTAGAATTTAGTGTTAATGGCCCTTAAACACCCACAAGACCCGGTTTACACTTTTTATATTACTATTTCCATTTACACTAACCAACAAAAATTCCCCGAAGATCACAGTGATATGTCGCATATCAACACAAATTGTAGAGAGTGTCCCCGAAATGCCAGTATACTCAGATTTGTGGTGTCGTTTCTAGAACTTAGTGTTAATGACCCTTAAACACCCACAAGACCCGGTTTACACTTTTTATATTACTATTTCCATTTACACTAACCAAAAAAAATTCCCCGAAGGTCGCAGTGATATGCCGCATATCAATACAAATTGTAGAGAGTGTCCCCGAAATGCCAGTATACTCAGATTTGTGGTGTCGTTTCTAGAACTTAGTGTTAATGGCCCTTAAACACCCACAAGACCCGGTTTACACTTTTTATATTACTATTTCCATTTACACTAAACAGAAAAAATTCCCCGAAGGTCGCAGTGATATGCCACGTATTAGATTAGATTATATTTAGTGGAAATTATAACAAATTCAACCCTGCCATAATTTTTTTATGTAATTCTACACTTTTTGTTTTTTGTTAATTTGTGTAGCTACACTTTTGATAAATGTTGAAAACTTGACACCGGTGGATATTATCGGTTTCCGTTTTGTTGTTTATAAATTAAAATCCCATACTTTTCTCGATATTATTCAGGTTCCGCCAATGAAAGCATCCCACTTTTCGATTAATCAACTCGCGTTGTCGATAACCCCTTTTTCGATATAAAGCGCCCCATCTTACACTCATATCTCATAGACAAACACAACTTCTTCTCAAAATCTGAAATCAAATTCGTGGTTTCTAAATCGTGGAAATCAAAATTTTGCTAATTGTTTCCCAGGACTGCCGGAGTGCCACAGAGAGACCGTGTAGATTTTACGGTCGTCCCCGAATCGACGACATATGCTGGACTCACCACTCCGACCCTGTAGGTGTCCTGCCAAGGAGATGAAGGGGAGTGGCAAGCCCAGCCTGCAGCTATGGAACCGACAACAATGAGACCTCCTCTTCCATCATACCAATCCGAAAAATGTAGTAATTCATTTTATCACAATAAAAAACAAAAATAGGTAACATGACCAGGACTATAACGGAAAAATAGATCGAGGCCGATGAGAGAGAAATAAAATAACCGAATGCCAGGAAACGCCGTGCTGTTTTTTTATTTATTTAAGAAAACAAAATCAGTGGCGAAATGAGGATAAAACAAAAAAAATCAAACTAAAAGAGGGTCAAACGTGAAAATTCCGAAGCTGAAGAAAAAAATCGAACAAAATGGTCGCGGAACTTGAATAATCAATCCCTGAAGCGAAAGAAATGAATAAATCTAATTAAAAAAAATCATTGCTAACCTGGAATAAATTGTGTAGCGAAACCAATTTGCACCCTCTCGCGCGTGCCAAGCAACCATTATGGCACTCGGTTACACAAAATATATTGAATAAAAATTTTAACAATTGAAAATTGAAAATAAAAATTGAAAAAAAATTCCCGCCAAAATGGGTTGCGGCGTCTTTTCACCGTTAATAAAAATTACACATGGCCACGAGTTTGGCCACCCGTAAACCGTAAAATGTCAACGGGCGTCTTCCCACCGTAAAATGAGAATGGTCACATTGTTCGCCACCCGTAACCGTAAATGTTCGGCGTTTGTCCACCGTTAACCGCAAAAACTCGTTAGGCGTCTTCCCCCCGTAAACCGTAAAATCCGTTAGGCTTGTTCCCGCCGTAAACCGTAAATATCCTTTGGGCATATTTTTGTCGTAAACCGTAAATGTTCATTGGGCGTCATTTCGCCGTAAACCGAAGAGTTTAGTATGAGGCCTCAACTAGCCACTCGTATGGTTGATTCCACGTGGCGGTACGTCCGCCGGAAAATTTTTCCGCCATGGTGGTGCCTTTCGCCAGGCGGTACCCGCTTGATAAATGTGGTATCGTTGGTAATTACGGCACCCGTTATACCGCGAATGCCTCGTGTCAGCTGCCCGTATATAAAATGGCACCAGAAATGTTTTCCACATCTAAATTGTGTACATAATTTTGATTAATTAGTTTAGATTGAAAACCAGAATTTGCCATACCACTTATTGAGTTTTCATATTTTTCACTATGAACTCACTTCAAATTTCGATACCGAAAACCTCCGTTTTATTAAAATTTTGTATTTATTTATTAAATAATTAAATAATTATAATTAAGCAATCACATAAATTAATCGTTTACAATTTCACTATAATTATTATTAAATTCTAAAATTACCTATAAGGTCCATTCTCGTGGATTTGGAAAGTGTGTGAAGTTATCCCAGTATTTCATCCCAGAAAAATGAAAAATGTTCATCAGGCAATACTAGTTATACCCCATCCCAGGATTTTTAAATTCATCCCAAAAATTTTTAAAAATACACAAACCAAGATAAAACTTAATCTAAAGTGCTTATTCTTAAAATATCTATGATAAAATGATAAGAAGACAAGCCTTATGTTGAGATTGGCACTAAAGCATCCTGAGATTCCCCATTTTAAATAAAATATACATTTTAGATTTAAATGAATGGTACGGTGGAACCTAAAGTGTCGTAACCGATTTTATTTGATATCGGTTGGATTTAATGGGTACTATCTGCAAATAAAATTCCAAGACCATCCTTATGTTAGGATTGCGCTATGGGGTCATATGTGTAAATGGCCGAATCATTTTTAAGACCAAAATTCGCATTTAAAATAATGGTTCCCAGGAACCTGAAATGTCGTCACCGATCTCTTCTGATTTCGATACAAGATGATGACCTCGAGCAAGATGAACTTCTTGCTTGGTTGTGAGTTTTGATCCATCCATTATCTCTTAATTTTTGTAGTTGTTTAGCAACCTCACAGCCTCGATAATTAGCCGGATGTTGACCCTGACAATTTGCACACTTGGCTGGCACATCTCTCCCTATTGTACATGCCTGGGTAATATGATTAGCTGAGCATTTTACACATCTTGGATCCAGGCCGCAATATCTTTGGGTGTGATTATTTGCCTGGTATTTCTTGCATCGGGATATGCGTGTTGTGGTTCTCCTCATTGGTTCAATTTTCACCTTCATGTGAAGGATTCCATTTATTCCATAAATGTTTTGAACATTCCCTTTCTTGTCAAATACCAGCATAAAAAGAGGGAGTCCCCTTTTACTGATAATTTGGTTTCCTTCCGGGATTTCTGTTCTCTCTTTTTTAACAATATTCACAGCACCTAATATTTTAAAACCTTTATTTTGTAAGTCTACCATTATTTCTTTGCTTGAGCAAGTGTGATGCAAACCTCTTGCTATTACTTTTATAGGTCGGGCCTGTTTGTTCTCGTTAGTGAACCACTGATACTTTTCAGCAATTAATTTCATAGATAAGGTTCTATAAATATCTGAGTCCAGAGTATTAATTTTCCAAACGTCATTGTTTAGGCTGTTACCTTAGATTCTTTGTCAGTAACCGATTTCATCAGTGACTGATTTTCTGGGTAACTGGTTACACCCACAATATTTATTGGTGGGGGTAATTTTTCTTTCGGTTGCACCAAATTTGGTGTTATATTCTTGGTAGATTTACTACCTTTTTGTTGGTTGGCTTTGGGTAGAACATCGTTTGAATCTGGACTAGATTGTCCTCTGCCATTTAATTGCTCGGCCTCAAGTGACGATTCAGCTTTTCTTTTCTTACTCTTCCTGGAATGTTTTTTCTTCTTTAGGATCCAGTCCGTCTCTCTTTGTAATTCATCTTCATCAGTGGAATAGATGAGTTTGTTTTGTTCAATGCTTCCTAAATCGCAATCTTTTTTGAATCCCGATTCATTTTTAGGTTTTCACTTTCTCGCTTTAGATACTCAATTTCTTCACTTAGCTTGGCAAATAATTGCTCCATATGCTCTAGTCCCGCCAAGATATCCATATTCTTCTTTTCTAGGTCAGTAGTTGTTTTACTAGATTCGGCTATTTACAAAGTAAAATTTCCGGCGGCGTCACTTACGAGTATTTCGTGTAATAGTACATCTCTCTACCAGTACATCTAGTATCGGCTAGTAAAAGCATCGGCTTGGTCAGCTACCGAGTTGCTTCTATTTTTCTTTATCGGTGATCTTTGTAAATTTGATCTTCTCTGGAACGGATTTGATGTTCCCTGATAATGTGAAAAATGGGCCTCCCCAGAATCCATAGGGCCAATCTCGACAGATAATGGATTGACTAATGTTGATGTTGGTGTACCACCTGGGGTATTATCACTACTACGAAGTTATTGGGTACCACAATCGTTCGTTCTACAGAACATTGCCCAGAGTCTCCTTAAATACATTCTCTTCTGGTGTTGGTTGTAGAATAGCTGGGAGTAATTGCATAGTCGATCTTTCTTTTGACATGAAGATGTAATCATTAACTGATTATACTGTTGTATTGTTAAACTTGAGGGCGTTGGGTATTCTACCGAAATATATTCCAACTGGTCATTTCCCTGCTAATTCCTCAAAAGTCCGTTCCGTTCCGTCGGTCTTTAGATATCTCATTATTTCTGAGAGCGTGGAATGGAATCTTTCCACTTGTCCATTCACCTCGCTCTTATAAGGGGTGTTCTGAAGATTGTAATGTTTAATCCACCCTCCATCATTCATGTACGTGATCGAGCTTGGATTAAGAGACCTATCATTGCCAATAACCACAATTTCTGGTACGCTAAAGAAGAACAGTATATCCCTTAGTGGCTGTCTATAGAAGACATTCTATAGCTCTAGATTTCAATGGTTTACAGAAGGCGAGTTTACTAAGTTTATCGATGGCGGCTAAGATCAGTTTGTTTTCGGTCGAGAAAATATCCAGGTGGAGAGTGTGTCCCGGATAATTTGGAATAGGTGTAGGATTACGGACAGTTTGTTCGGATGTCGATCATATTTATTCTCCTGACATGTAGCGCATCGTTTCACTATTAGGCTAATTTTTCTACTCATCCTCGGAAAGTTGTAATTTTCAATTATCTGATTTAGGTTCTCTTGAGCATTACGATGTGCTCGTTGATGAACAAATATTATCTTTCCTCCTGTTGGTTTTCATCTATAATAATTTGTACCATCCTTTGAGTAAATCGAATTTTATAGTTTCTAAAATGCACTGGATATATTTCTTGAATTTTTCCCATTACCGATTATGTTGGCTTCAACCCGTTAATCGTGTGTGGGTTGAGGCATCTTTTAAAAAATTTATAATATCCGAGTTGGTGTAATTAGGTTGTAAACCAATTGGTAAGAATTTTCGTCACCTATGTTTAAGATCAATTGATTCCTGTGTACATTAACTGGAGTTTCGACTGTTGCGATCAGACATGATTGTTGTGATAAGAGCTTTCGGCACTAATTTGGGTTGACGACATTTCATTTAGGGCAGAATTGGTTGGTATTCTTGATACCGCATCTGCTACTAAATTTGTTCTACACAGTTGATATTTTAATTGATAGTTATACTCTTCTAAGATGGCTTCCCAGCGTTTCTTCTTAGAATTATTGGTTTTATTCTGAGGGCGTTTTCACCTTCACCCCCACTTTTCACCCATATTATGGCCCACATTTCCTTTTCGTTGGCTACATAATTCTCTTCCGTTGTATCTAGAGTTCTCTAGACGTAATCGGTCTTCCTTCCTGTTTGAGTATGGCACCTAGTGCAATGTTTGATGCCTGGGAAATGACAAATAGGACTTCATTAGAAACAAGCGAATTTTTTATTTTTTATTGAATGCATCTATTTCTTCATTAGTGAGGTTTACTTGCTTGCTTTTTGACAGGGCTTTGGACACGTGTCCGTCTTCTCCTCTTAAAAGCGAAATCACAGGCTTCGCGAGTTTTATAGTCCTGGATGAAACGACGGTAGAAACCGGCCATTCCCAGGAAGGAAGTTAAGTTCTTTCACCGTTTGAATATTGGAAAATCTGCTATCACTCTCACTTTTTTGATTTGCTTTTATTCCATCTTTAGATATGATAAATCCTAGAAATTCTAACTCGTCTTGAAGAAATTCACACTTGTCGAGTGAGATCTTCATGTTAGCGTCTTCCAGCACTTTAAATATTATCCTCATGTTCTCAAAGTGTTCCTCCTTCGTTTTGCCAAATATGACAATATCATCTATGTAGACATAACCCCGCTTTCTGATGTGATCTCGGAGGCGAATAAACTCCTACTCCCCGTGATTCACGGAGAAAGTGGTTTTTGGAATATTTACTTGTCTTAGTGGTATCTGCTGGAATCCACTCTTCAGATGTATAACGGTAAAAAACTTATTTTCGCCCAAATTCGCAAGAATTTTATTGTTTTCGAGTATCGGATACCTATTCGAGATTGTAACTGAGTTTCATTTTCGATAGTCAATGACCATTCTATACTTCCTTTCTTCTGTGACGTCCTCTTTTTTAGGTACGATCCATACAGGAGAGTTATTGTCTAATTGTCTAATCTGCTTTTCCACCTCATCTTTCAAACATATCTGAATCGTGATCTTGTTTTATATGCTACAAAACAAGGACTTGCTGATCTTAAATTAAAGGTAACATTTCGTTGTGAGCACGAAAACGTCGATTTTAATTTTAATCAAATTAAATTACAAACGACTGCCTCGTATCTAATCAATGGAAATCGGACCTACGATACAGTCCTTATTGGTGAGTACATGATGGTGCATGCTGGATATATAGGACTCGTGGTTATCCTTAGTAAATGTTCTAAAATATATCTTCTGGGTGATAAAAACCAAATACCATATATTGACCATGTCAACATGCAATTTTCCGATGCAAGCGCATTCGTAACAAAGACGGAATACTTGAATGTGACGTATAGATGCCCCCCTAACATCAGTAGTAAGAATACCGTGCAAATTTCAGTCAAATTTATACACCTGCCGTCAACTTTGATGTCGATGCCTCTTTTGGATAACACATTTTATCGAACCTTTACCAAAGCTGATAAACAATTAATCTCCCAGCTTAAGGTACCAGAAGCTAGTAAAGTCATGACTATCCACGAAGCATAAGGATTAACCTCACCAACTGTGATATGTATAATAATCAATTCTCAACCACTTGGGCTGTTCGATAGTGTACCCCATGCCATAGTTGCAATTTCAAGACACACCCAATCATTTAGATATTTTTCACCAGTGGCTAATGATAGACTACACTCGCTTTTAATGAGAGCTCGAGCCTACACTACTACTCTAAAAGTAAATCAACCCATGAAGTTCAATAAAAGGTTACCATTTGATCGTCAACAATCAAAATTTACTATCAAAACGTCAACAAAATGGCATCAAAAGCATCTAAGTTTTATAACTTCGGTTTAAAATCAAACTACGTTATCTATGTAATTTGTGAAACTTCATTAAAACCCGTTCTAATGAGCAGTGAATTTTTTGGCCATGATTACGTTGTCTACAGATGCGATCGGTCTTTCGAAACTAGCTCAAAGAAATCGGGTGGTGGCGTACTGATAGCAGTACATTCTAAACTCTTGAATGCTCCATTAACTTTAGCCCCATCGAGAGTCGAACAAATTAGTGTAAAAATCAAAATTAATCAAACCAATCTATTCATTTACGCAGCAACTTGCACCGATGCGATTGATGAAGTTCTTAATACAGCAAACTCGTCAGATTTAGTTCTTGCGCTTGGTGATTTTAACCTTCCAAACATAATATGGAATCTGGACCCGGAACTAAATTGTATTTTTCCAAACAATATAACAACAGATGCTGAATCTTTATTTGTGGACGCCATGCTTGGTTATAATTTGAACCAGATAAACACAATTACTAATAATCGTGATAGATTACTGGATCTTGTTTTCAGCAACGACATTGACACTTTCAAAATTTCAAGCGTTACTAGTGAATTGTACGAACAACCCAGCAATACCAACGTAACAATAACTCCTCCTGTTATATAGGAGGATAACACTTTATCGGCTCTAAAGGGATTTGGAGACGATTGTGGCCTTGACAATATACCCTCTTCTTTTCGGAAGGAGTACGCTGACATTTTAGCAATTCCATTATGTGGAAACACCGCGGTGTTTCCCGAAAAATGGAAAATTTTAAAAATTACACCAATTTTTAAATCGGGTAAACGAGATGACGTTACATGCTACTGAGGAATATCAACTACATCATCAATTTCAAAATTGTTTGAATTAGTTTTATGCAACAACTTTAAATCCACAAACCGGCAACAATTTGTAATAATGGGAAATGAGAAATCAAACGTGATTAAAGTTACTTCTGGTGTTCCCCAAGGATCTCACATCGTGCCGTGGATATTTATTGTGTTCATAGATCAAATAACCGAGATAATGAAAAACTCAAACGTGCTCATATTAGCTGATGACGTGAAAATTTTTCGAACTGTTGATGGAATGCTAGATACGAAGAAACTTCAAGAAGACATCGATAGATTAAGTGAGTGGTGCGATCGAAACTCGCTTTACTTAAATATTTAGAAATGCAACATCATGTCTTTCCATCGTAAGAGAAATCCGCTAATTACTTCTGACAAAGTCAACAACGAAGTATTGCAAAGAATCAATGAGATCATAGATCTAGGTGTTACATTTGTCGAGAATGCCAGTTTCAATATGCCAGTTGTATTGCGAGAGCTAATGCCATGTTTGGATTTGTTAAAAGGTAGACTGGTGAATTTAAAGATATTCAAACCTTATGTTCACTCTATTTCGCTTACGTTCGTTCTCAACTGGAATACGCTGTACTGGTCAGGAATCCATACTATGCTGTACACTGAGTTTCTGATTTTCTTGTTAAAGAGAGTCTTGGCCAATTCACATCAGAATTTCTCAATTTCTATGCGATCATCGAACTTGGTTGCCGCTAAGTCGAGTGTTTCACGAAAGATGTGACATGTGACACCATCTTGTTGCAACCATCTAAATCAATTTCATCCAATTTTGGCCACACAAATGCAGTTTAAAGAGAGGCTTGGCGCGGTCTATGTTGACGCGTTGTTGAAAAAACTCAACAGATGGAACACTCTTTATTAGTGGTTATATTTGACGTGGTTCAGCTACTACTTCGAAGTTTCCCGATTTTAGCTTATTCCCGGATTTTTATCACTTGCGAAAAAACAGAGTCAGCTGGAGTAATATCTATTCTTAGATCACTTAAGATAGTCTTCTATCGGTGGAAGATGTTTATAGATAAGCGCAAATATTGGTTTTTGCCTGAATTAAATTTCCAGAGCTATAATAAAATCACGGATTACTCCCACATTTTTTGGAGACTAGAATGACGTCTTTTGCTGTAAATAGCCAAACCTTATTTAAGGTAGAATAATAAAAAAGGCGGAGGAAATAAATTTTAGCCCCTTCTCTATTTTGCCGGGGTGGTTACCTGTACTGGGCTATTTATAAACCTACCATAAAACATCTAAATGGATATAACGCTCTAGCTGTTCCTGGTTCATTACTATGCCACGCTATTTACATAATTGCATTGTGGTTTTCACTTTCCTTTGTAATAAAATATAATTCGAATTAATTTATTTTAATCCTTATTAAACACGCAACACAACAACAACTCGAGCCGAAAATAGCGAGAACAAATTGACTGCAGCAATCCAGTAACATCGAATAACAACAGAGCTATGGAAAATCTTCTAGAACAACAACAAGAAATAGCTGAAAAGTTGTTTCAGAATAACAGCAACAAAAAGGATGGAACGGAAGGAAAACAGTAAAATAACTCGAATCAACGACAACAAGAGTCGAGCTATTATACCAACCAACACACCAATACCACGATGAAAGAAAGAAAGTGGTCGACACATACGAGTACACAACTTTTTTGGAAGACATACGTGTTCGATTCAATACTGGTGCAGCACAAACACCCACCGGCGATGATCAAGGGAATAAGTTCAAATCTCCACCATATAACACAAGAGATGATATGACACGTAATAAACAAATCAACCGTTACTTTCGTAACGAAAGACAACGAAAAGAAATCTGAACACGCTTTAATCACTACCATATTTCACTGAGTGAACTTACGACGATATACGAGAATCGTATGACAAAACAGTGATAGCTATCGAAACATCAATTGACCGTTTAAGGTATACTACGGAAGATTCGTTACAGGTTAAAAAATCAGCATACCGCACTTTGGGGAGCAACTGAAATGGATAGGATTTTTTGATGTCTGCGATAAGTTAGTTCACAACAACAAAACACTAACAGATACAAATAAAATGAGTTATGTGAAAACATACACGGGTGGGTGGCCAGGCAGAACTACGAAACTGCATGGAGGATTATCAAAAATAAATACGACAATCGGCGTGCAAATAGATACACAACCCACCATTAAAAACGAATTGGCATCAGTCATTCGTACATTATACGACACCAGCAATGAATGCCTTCAATCAGTAAAAAAACATGGGAATACACGTCGAGAATTGGGATCCAATCATCATCTACAGGATATCACAAAAACTTGAAATTCAAGAGAAAAATGGTTTCTTGAAAAACGGTTCACTGCCTTGGAAACTGTTTTTCGCGAGAAAACCACCAACACTCGTAAACCTACAACATTTACACCGAAATACAATCAACCAGGAACAACACTGTTGACTCAATCCATCATGCAAGCAAAGTGGAGGACGACATCATCAATTGCTACACAACAATAAAAAGGATGATGGTATTGTGAGAACAACAAATCAAGCAGTCACTATAGACAATGAAATCATATCGCTACATACTGTCGCAGATGAGGGAGGTGAAGACTACGTTTCATTACCAACGGGGATGGTTAAAATTACAATCAATTACGAAAATTGCTACTGTCTACGTGCAATTATCGATCCGCTTTATCACTTCAAAGGCAGCTGACATCTTAAAATTAAAACAACTAGAGCAGAGCTTAGAAAACAGTACTTTTCTAAAAAACCAAAAGAAAATAATCTAACGGTGTCAAATCGCATGATTTTGGTGGCCAATTGACAACAGAATTTCTCAATTTCTATGCGATCATCGAACTTGGTTGCCGCTAAGTCGAGTGTTTCACGAAAGATGTGACATGTGACACCATCTTGTTGCAACCATCTAAATCAATTTCATCCAATTTTGGCCACACAAATGCAGTTTAAAGAGAGGCTTGGCGCGGTCTATGTTGACGCGTTGTTGAAAAAACTCAACAGATGGAACACTCTTTATTAGTGGTTATATATGACGTTGTTCAGTTACTACTTTGAAGTTTCCCGATTTTAGCTTATTCCCGGATTTTTATCACTTGCGAAAAAACAGAGTCAGCTCGAGTAATAACTATTATTATATCACTTAAGATAGTCTTCTATCGGTGGAAGATGTTTATAGATAGGTTAGCGCAAAACCTATAGCCTATAATACATTTTAGCCCTTTCTCTATTTTGCCGAGGTGATTACCTTTACTGGGCTATTTATAAACCCACCATAAAACATCTAGATGGATGTTCCTGGTGCATTACTATACCACGCTATTTTCATAATTGCATTGTGGTTTTCACTTTACCTTGTTATAAAATATATTTCGGATTAATTTATTTTAATCCTTATTTGTAAAAACTATATCGCATGCAATTTTGTATAATGTGGATTTATCAAAGCAGTACACAAAATCCTCCTTTAATAACATTTCATTCTACCATAAAACGTTTTATAATTCTGAATTCAAAAAAGATAATAATATTAAATATTGTATTAAATTACAAAGATTTTAATAAATATTATATAAATATTTTTGTTTTGTAAATATTATTTAGAGTTTCTTTTTATTATTCGATTTAATTAAGTTGTTTATCGAACAAATAAGAAAAACCGCAAAGTACATTGAATTACTCGTATTATTATTCACAACATTATTTTAACATAATCGTATTTATTCTTATTTTATATAATCCTCCAAAACGCAGACAATAATTGTGTATCAAAAGATGTAGACATCTCGTGTATATAGGGTGATCCATATAAATTGTCAGCGCCCGAAATGTGGCCTCCGAGATATGAAAAACTAGTGGTTTGAATTACAGGCTCATAAATGACCAACTCAAATATATAAAATGTAGTCTCAAGCACACCCTGTATATAGAGGGAGATTTCGTAAACAGACTAATAAAGCACGTTTGTGCGGTTTTGATACTAAAAAAATATTTTTTCAATAAATTTGTTTGAACAGATGAAATTATAGCTTTACTAAAGAGCACAAATCAGGCTGTACCAATATGAACCGCTAATCTAATTATTTGCTTAGGTTTCGTTTTCTTTGAATGCTTTACCGCACAATATTTTATCTTTTTTTTTTAATAGGAAGCTAATCTTTGAAACTTCAATTTCCACGTTGAAGTAGAAATTACAAATATTTATTTCACTACTACTGCTAGTAAAATAGACATAGATAAATTTTACTTTGAAATTAAGAATTTTTACTCCCACTGAAAAAAATCTATAGTCGAATCTGCCAACTGATGTAAACATCTAATAAGTTTGGTAATGTTGAATTGGGAGGTTCCTATTCCAAATAGAACTTCTAACTCATAACCGTTACCGTTTCGAGGAACGAGTGGTCGGTTTAGATTACAATCAAACCTACACCGCCAAAATTGTAACTTTTGATGCAGCTATGTATTCGGGATGGTTCTTGGACCAGAATTTATTACAAATTAATTACATTGAATAAGTTAGTTCAAGACCACCTCTATAACTTGCCTAAGGTCAAAACGATTATTTATTTCAAAAACGTCAATTTAACCAACTGTAATAAAAAAAAATACACCACATTGCCACCTATCAAGAACAACTAAATGAGTACAACACTCAATACGATCAAACACTGATAGAGTATACCACAAGAGCAGAGCACTGGAAATCAATCTTTTAGACTAACACACTCTTCGCTCCCACATATATAGAGTATGTGGCGAAGAGTGGCAAAACTTTCAAATCCTTAATAGACGCCGGCTCTAATAAAAATTACTAATCACTAATTGACCTATTTGGTCCAGAATGGAAATTAAAGTTTTTCATACTACCTAGCTTACGATCATTCGACGGTATAATCGGTAATGCTAGTTTGAATCAACTCGGTGCTACAATACACACCTACAACGGGTATATGAGTATGAAGCCAAATCTTAAGGTACCCATAAAGCAACATATTTCCGATTCCGTGAATAACATAACCATTAGAAACTTCAATCTTAACGAACGACAAAAACAAAGACTAGGCCATATAATAAGAATGTGCCCACATCTCTTCTCCGACCCCGAGGAGAAATTAACTTTCACAACAACAGTGAAAGGTGAATTTGGATCCCGTATATTCTCGTCCTTACCCATATTCGATATTTATTTTATTTATTTATTTATTTATTTAAAGAAATCTATTCTGTGATTTACATGTATGATTTCAGAATTTAATTTAAAACAAAAATATTAAAAAAATAAAATAAAGAAATCAAATTTAAATTTATAATCAAATTTTGATTTAACAATTAAAAATTTAAAAAATAATTCTTAAGTATATTTTTGAACTTGTCCTTTGATAAATTAAAGTCAAATAGGTCGTCGACGATGTTGAACGATTAAGACGACGATTTTGTGGAATGGTGTTCTAGTGCTAAAACCTCATGGTTTCGAAATGTTCTGCAAGGCACATGAATTGATATGTTTTCTAAAATGTATGCTGAATCAATGTGACCAAGCAAACCGTTACCAATGAAAGCCGCACCTAAGAGAAGTCGTCTATTTTCAAGTGTGCATATTTTGTAATCCGTGCATCTTGTTGAGTATAGAGGTAACCGAGCCACATTTTCATGGAATGGTAAATTGTGGTCGTAATTCCAGTCACTTTTCTTTAACAAGAAAATCAGAAACTTCTTTTGAATGCTTTCAATTCTTTTAATGTGTACAGCATAGTATGGATTCCAGACCGATACAGCGTATTCCAGTTGAGATCGAACGTAAGCGAAATAGAGTGAACATAAGGTTTGAATATCTTTAAATTCACCAGTCCACCTTTTAACAAATCCAAACATGGCATTCGCTTTCGCAATACATTTTTCAATATGCCTATTGAAACTGACATTTTCGACAAATGCAACACCTAAATCTATGATCTCATTGACTTTTTGCAAAACTTTGTTATTGACTTTGTATGAAGTAATTAATGGATTTCTCTTACGATGGAAAGACATGATTTTGCATTTCTTAATATTCAGGTAAAGCGAGTTTCGAACACACCACTCACTTAATCTATCGATGTCTTCTTGAAGTTTCTTCGTATCTAGCATTCCATTAACAGTTCGAAAAATTTTCGCATCATCAGCAAATATGAGCACGCTTGAGCTTTTGAATGGGAGTGAAGTTTTTACCAATTAACAAAAATAAGCATGTATTGGAAATCATACTGATAAAATATTTCTTATAGGAATTTTGAGTGAAAAATTAAATTTCATGAAATTTAAAAATAGAATAATATTTAATAAATTAGTTATTCTAATACTATGACGCGAATGTTTAGAGATGTTTTTGAGGGAAACTCTCACATTGCTCAGAAATGATTTTTAAGTTAACAGTCATCACATTTTTATATTTTTGAGTGAATCTCATTGCCAATAACAAGACATCACGGAGATTGAACCACAATGAAACCATATAGAAATCACTCATACGGGTTTAACCTAGTATACGAAATATGCTTCGTTCAAATAAGGGTTTGCTCAGTACGTTTTATTGCGCAAACTTCTCATTGGTACCTTATGATGTTTGAGTGAATCCCATTTATTCTGTCTTTCGACATTACGGAGATTGTACCACAATGAAACCATATAGGAATCACTCATACAGATTTAGCCTATTAAACGAAATATGTTTCGTTCCGAATGGATTTCCTCGGTACATTTTATTCAGCAAACTTGTCATTGCTTTATGGTTTTTGAGTGAATCCTATTTATTCTCACAATAGCAAGACATCACGGAGATCGAACCAGAATGAAACCATATAAGAACCATTCCTACAGGTTTCACCTATCAAACGAAGCATGTTTCGTTCCAATGTAGATTTGCTCAGTACGTTTTTCCACCATTAGGAATAGGCAAATAAACGAATCGAGTTACGCGTCTAGTTATTTGACTGATTGGGATACACTCAAAAATCCGAAGAGCCGAATATGGTATTATTTAAAAAGATGATACTGACCATATCTATAGCTGGACAGATCAACTGAGGTTATTTCATCTTGGTTCAATCCATACTTAATCAGTTCGTATGCCATTTGATAGGCTAGACCCGTAAAAGCTACTTCTACATAATTGCGGCGTTATGGTGCTATCTCTGAGATGTCTTGTTAATGACCTAAATGGGATTCAATCAAACATAAATAGCAGCCGTTGAAAGTTTTGCTAAAAAAAACAAACTGAGCAAGTCTATAATGAAACGGTACATTAGCTGCGGTAAAACCTGTGGGAGGTATTCCTGTATAGCGCAATTTTGGTTATTGGCCATAATGAGATTCCCTCCAAAATAAAAAGACAAATGAGAGTTTTACTGAAAAAAAAACCTGCTGAGCAATTCTATATTGAAATGATTCACACATCGAGTGATAGGTAAGGCGCTAAGGAATTATTTCTCTATGATTGCATTTTGGTCTAATGTCTGAGATGTCTAGTTTTGATAAAAAAAACTCGTACTGAGAAAGTCTGTAATGAAAAGGTACAACCGTTGTTTGATTGGCTAAACCCGTATAGGTTATTTCTATATGATAACATTGTGGTGCAATATCTGTGATGTCTTGTCATTGTAAAAATAAATGGCATTCGCTCAGAAATCATATGGAGCCAATGAGAAGTTTGCTCAAAAACGTACTGAGCAAATTCATATTGAAACGAAACATGCTTTGTTAGATAGTTTAAACCCGTGTGAGTTATTCCTATATAGTGGCATTGTGGTCTGGTCTATATGAGGTGAGGTATCACTGTTTGGTAGAATTTTGGTGTTATTTGTGGGGTTATTTTTATCGACTAGTTAATAACCTTCAGCTAACAATTGTCATTGAGAGTGTTACTCAAGAACGAATCGCAGTAGGTGTTAAAGAGTAAGTTTTAAAAACTTCAAAATTAGGGCGTTGCAACCCTTTAGCACTTGGGTATTTTTTATTATTATTATTAGTCGTCCTGTTGGACTCTTTCTAACATTGACTATTTGTCTCGCTCAACTTTATAGTTAACAGTGTAAAAACTAACACATACTTAGTTTCCAAGAATTCTTATTGGATTCGTATACGTGTTCGTGTCGTTGTAGTATTTAATATTTGTGGCTTACGACTGATGAGGGCTCACAAATAGATTAAATGGGTTTTGTTTTACAACTGACTCGTTTATTATGTTTTCTTTGATATTTATATAGGGTGGGCTAAATATTTTTTTTTTTAAAAATGCAATAAAACAAAGTTCTCAATATTTTTTCAAATTTATTTTTACATTTTAAAGAACAATCCTTTCGATTAATTATGGAATACTATTTCATTCATATGACTGCCTCGGCTGGCCTTGCCGTACCCCATACGGTCGGTCCAATATTTGAGCACATTTTTGATGGTATGCGGCATTATGTCTACAATGGCAATGCGAATATTGTTCTTGAGGACGTCAATCGTTGCTGGTTTATCGGCGTAACACTTATCTTTGACGGCACCCCAGAGATAATAGTCCAACGGCGTTAAATCACAGCTCCGAGGCGGCCAAATCACATCAGCGTTTCTGCTGATAATTCGATCTTTGAAGACAGTGCACAAAAGATCAATTGAAACGTGTGCTGTATGGCATGGAGCGCCGTCTTGTTGAAACCAAATGTTGCCTATGTCCTTCTCTTCAAGTGCCGGGAACAAAAAATTGTTTATCATGGCGCGGTAGCGCTCACCATTGACAACGGCGACTCCCTGCACATTTTCAAAGAAAAATGGCCCAATGATGCCATCGGACCAAAATCCGCACCAAATAGTCACTCGTTGAGGATGCATCGGCTTCTTTACGATCACGTGCGGGTTCTCCGTGCCCCAAATGCGATAATTCTGCTTGTTTACATAGCCGCCAAGATAGAAATGCGCCTCATCCGAGAAGATGATTTTTTTGCCAAAATTTTCGAATTAATGTTTCAATACTTCCCAGCTTTGTTCAAGCGAATACAAAACCATTTTCGTTCAGCGGAAGGATAAAACTAACTTTCTGTCAAATCAGAAGTGACATAACCCTTACCATACTAAAAAAACGCTAGTTCAAAAAAAATTATTTGGCCCACCCTGTACAAATATATTCGTTGTTGCTATGTTTGCAATGGCTAAACTCGTCCTTTGTCATCATGTAATATTCATCACGATGTAAGGAGCTAACCAGACTCCTTCGATTGTAGGAAGAGGTGTAGGTTTAAATACTTGATATTTCGCCGTGTTCATCAATGGAATTTTTAATTCAAAAATCAAATATTGACCACTTAATTTTCCTCTGCATGACATGATTTGATACAGGCTTAATAATTCATAGTTTTCATTTTGTAAAGGCAGCAGAACGTCTGGAGGCATATGCTGTCTTATATCTTGAAGTGTCTTGTTAAGTTGGTTTTGTGGTAGGATTGAAGTGCTCACTACTTTGTTGTTTGGATTTAAAAGGACATCAATTAGTTTTTGCTGAGTGTCTTTGAAGTCGAGCATCAGAAGAAGTGCATGAAAGGTTAAAGACGTCAATTTTTGACTGTTGTTGATGTCACCTAATGCAGAACTTATTTGTTGTGTAATAGCTTGCCAATGGCGTCTGTTCTCTTCATCAGTTCGTTTTAAGATGTTTAAAGTTCGATCAGCAATAGATGTTTGATTCTTGGCTATCATGAAAAGTAAAGTATTGCGTTCTTGTCCCATATTTCAGTTAGAATATGCATGAGCTGAGTGTTGATTACGGAGCATATCTGATAATTGTCTTCAGCTGTTTCTATGCAAAGTTGATCCATGTTCCTTGCCAGATTTCTGTATGCTATCAAATCTGAATAGTAGGATGTGAGGTTGATGTAATCTGCTATTTCCCACTGCTGATTAGTGAATCGGAGATTTCCTTAATTTTCTAGATACACTGGACACTGGACTCGGCAGTGCTGTGATCGCTACTAAACATAATAGAAGTAATGGTAGAGCTATGAGATTGGTGGCTTTAGGAACCTTGGTACGGGAGTCATTCGCTGACTTATTTTGCGACTTCTCGGTGTCGAACGGTAGGACACTTACTTTGGTATGGGTCTTTTGAATATGGAACCATTCCCTCCTTTTACTGTGACTACCCTAGTCAAACCATCGCTGCCAGTATGTATATCAATGATCGATGATGGCCAAAGGCCAGTTTGTTGGCGGTAAGTTGTTGTCTTTTATTAAGACAATGTCGTCTACTTTATCCATTGGTTGTTTGCTGGTTCATTTAGCTCTTTGTTGTAGTTCGGTAAGGTAGTCATTTGACCAGCGTTTCCAAAAATCTTGAACCATTTTTTGTGGTAATCTCCACCGATGATTGACAGGAATGTTTTCATTCAGCATGTTCGATTCTGGGATAGTTATTAGTGAATCACCAACCAAAAATTGTGCTGGTGTTAATATCAACGCATTTGGATCAGATGCAAATGGTGTAAGTGGTCTTTAATTGAGGCATACGTCTATCTGTGATGTAACCGTTGCTAACTCTTCATATGTGAGGGTTGTGTCTCCAATTACCCGTTTAAGATGAAATTTTAAAGATTTCACTGCTGCTTCCCAAAGTCCCCGAAAGTGTGGTGCAGACCGTGGTATGAAGTGCCAATGAATCCCAATGTCAGCTAGCATTTGCTGCAGATCAATATTTGCTTGTTGTAGAGCTTTTTGCTTATCCTTTTCAAGCAGTGCCCGGGCTCCAACAAAATTGGTTCCATTATCGCTGTAAATCCGTTTGCAAAGACCTCTTCGAGCCAGTATCTTTGGATGTCGGGTATCATAGTTCAGGTTACAATTTGTTATTCTTTCTCCTACGCTTAGTATTTTATGTTCATCAATAAATGGATTAAGCGAGAGGAGCTTGCTGTTTCTTGATACTGAGCTTTCTTTGTTAATCTGCATGATTTCATTCTGGAACTCTGCGAGTTGAATTATTCTAACCCGCTCGTTGTAGGATTCATTAAGTTCTTCAGCAGAAAGTAATGTTGGCGATCCGGTAACCTGTTTTTCCAAACATTTATTTATAAACCGTCGACAGAGCCCAACAACGCGAACTATTTTGTTCATGTTTGAAAATCGTTCTATAATCTGTACAAACGGATTGACTGTTGTTGATGTTGCAAGTGTAACCAATTGTTTAGTTTCTAAAGTAGCTTCCTCTTGAGCAGTAGTTTGTGGGAGCCAACGTTCGGTTGAAAATTGTAGCCAATCTGTTCCTTAGGACTGATCCCTCTTGATGCGCAGTCTGCTGGATTGTCGGTTGATCCAATGTGATGCCAATGTGACAGACTTGAGGTTTTTTGAATTTCCGATATTCGATTGGCCACGAAAGTATTATATTTATGAGGACGCCTTCGAATCCAGCATAAGGTGATCATTGAGTCGGTCCAAAAGAAAGAAGTTACTTCCGGAATTTGCATTGCTTCTTTAATTTGGTACATTAATTTAGTGAGCAGCAACGCGCCACAAAGCTCAAGACGAGGTAGCGAAAGTAAGTTTTTAATCGGAGCAACCTTTGTTTTTGATGCGAGAAGCCTCACAATAGTAATGCCTTCTAAATTTGTAGATTTGAAGTAAACGGCAGCAGCATAGACCTTTTCGGAGGCGTCTCAGAAACCATGAAGTTGTGTTATATTGTTCTCCTCAAAATGGATCCAACGTCCATTTAAAGATAATCTTTAAATTCCTGCCATTTTGTTGATATGTGTGACGGAAGTTCTTCGTCCCAAGATAGGCCTGCTAGCCAGAATTCTTGCATCATCAGTTTAGCTACAACTGTTATTGGTGCCAGCCAGCCTAATGGGTTAAAAAGTTTTGCACTATCCGAAAGGAGGTTTCGTTTAGTAGTCTTAGCAGGCGCGGATTGAGTGACGATGAAACCGAATGTATCTGTTGTTGGATTTCAGTGTAGCCCAAGAGTTTAAATTGTGTCATCAAGTTTTCAATTCCAATCGATTTTGAATCCTTGGTGCACTGGTATGGATCCCAAGAGAACTGTGTTGGTTTTTGGCTGATTAAGGCTAATTCCAGTGTGTTTTGGCCATAAATTAGGTGATCCACGTGGAAATCATTTAAAACTACGTTGGACGCTATAGGATAGTTTGGTTGTTCATCCATGGCCAGCTGTCGTAGTGACTTCACCGCTAAATAAGTTGCTCCTACCGTTTCATGTGTGACGGTGGTCAGCTTAAACTCCTGAATTTTTTGTTGCGGAGACTCTCCATAAAATACGTTGATAGTTCTGATCATCTTCATCAACGGCGAATTGTCTGAACCTTTTCTCGATATCAGCCGTATGGACGTATGGATAATAAATCCTGTTGAAGAGTAGGACCCGTCAACATTACGTCGTTTAGCGATGTTCCTGTTGTGGTTTTGGCAGAGCCGTCGAAAACTACCCTCAATTTCGTAGTTGTGCTCGAATCCTTTAGAAGTGCATGATGCGGCAGGTAATAGTAACCAGTTTCAGTAGCTGTTTCAGCAACTTTCATGTGTCCCAAAGCGATGTATTAATCCATGAACTTCTTACATTGAATGCCAAGGTTTGGATTTTTAGAAAGTCGTTCTACTTGTATCAAACGCGCCATGGCAACGCCTTTTGAGCATTCCAGTGGGTTGGCAGAATATAATTCAATGTCCAGAGGACGTAGCAGCCAGATTTGAGACGTTTGTGACTGGTCGCGAATATTTTTTCACACTCTAGTTCTTCTTTTATGAATGCTCGTTTACGTGGCACCTCCTCTATTTTCCAAAAGCTCCTCAGCTGTTTATCTATATCAACTGTTCTTGTTGTCATTGATTGTATTACTGTTGAATTGTGACAATCGACTGAGACACGGCCTAGAAATATCCAGCCTAGTTTGGTTTGTTGGGCTATCGGTTCGTCGGATGAGGCCTTTGCTATATTACTCATTAAAATTTCTCCATAATATTCCGCACCCAATAATAAGTCGATTGGGACAGTACTGTAAAATGTTGGATCAGCCCACATCAGATTTTTGGTGTGTTTCCAATTTCATGAGTCTAGAGGCTGCTCTGGCATATTCCGCGTTATGTTTTTGAATACTAATGCTTTTATGGGTAAGCAAAATTTGGATGGAAATCTTGGCTTCAAGGTAAATTCAACTTTGGAGTTCGCCACTCCAGCCTCGGTTTTTGCCATGCCTGTGACTTCTGCATACGCTGTGGTTTTTGATAATTTTAATCTCTGGCAGGCTTCTTCTGTTGGTTGCTTGAGACCCAGGATCTATTAGCATACGAATCAGTTCGTGGAGAGTACCAGAAAACGCTTTCGCTAAGGCGGATCCTAGTAAGATGCATTTGCGATTCCATGCATGTGTTACTTGTACGTTTCTGTTGGCTGGTTTTATATTTTCTGGTGCAGATCGCGAACTATTGTTACTATGCAGCAGGCTGTGATGTGAACCTTTGCATAATTCACAACTTTTATTGCATGGGAGTTTGTGTTATGGAAGCAAACATCATCGGCACACTGGTTTATAATATACGGCCTTACTTCTTTCGATTTGTGGTAAATTTTGGAACTTCTTTTACATTCCGGTAGATTGTGCTCTCCCCAGCAAAGACTACATTTATCTGATTCTCTGGCTACAGCAACATTTACAGTTTTAATAGATGAACTTGTTTATTGAATTACTTCCTTTTTTTATAGGTTTTATCTCGGGATAGTGTCCCCAGAGATTGGAACCTTGCTTGTAGAATGGCGAGAAAATCTTTAACTGTTTCAAATTCCTTCGGGTTCTTCAATGACTTTTCGTATAAGCGATGGGTTTCCCTGTCCAGTTTTCTTATTAGGATGTTCAACAAAATAGCATCCCAAGAATCTGTATTTATTCCTTGGTTCTTGATGGCATGCAAACATTCCAGTGCATTATCATGTAAGTATTGGTGAGAAGCCTTTTATCCTCGTATCTGGAGCATAAATATTCCTACTTGTGGAATAGTTCTCTTGCGATATATTTAGGTGGTTAATGGGCTTGGCTAGTTCTCCTCCTATTGCTGATAATAGGTAATGCATCTTTTCTTCATTGGATAAATCATCATTGCAATGGATAATTTTGTTGTAAAGATTTTGGAAGCTTGTTCATTGTTTGTAATCCCCATAGAAGTGTGGTATTTCAATCCTCGGAAGCTATTTGACTTTGTTTCGGAGAATCTTTGTTGACAACGTTTTCTATTTGATCTTGAATTTAGATGATTGTAAACTCATAATCTTGCTGTAGATTCTTGTATGTTTCTTGGCTAAAGTATTCGTTGTCAAGCTCTCCATCAATAGCATTTCCAAAAATCTCTTCATGATGATTGGTAAGAGAGATCCATAAGTCGGTTAGCAGATTGATCTTCAACTCGTAATACGTTCTTGAGTGCTGTACCGCATCCTTGATTTGATGTATGGTGCTAATATTTTAGCCTTGGCGTGTTGTATTTTATAGCGCCTCTGCTGTTGTTGATCGTCTACTTGAACCACCTTTGCATCAGGTTCTCCTAGTTGTTGATAGTGGGTCAATATATATAAATTACACGTACATCATTACAATTATTTTAATCTTCAACGAGAAGAAAATATTGAAAATACTCATATGTTCCGAAATTATACATATGGGCTAATTCGTCAGACAGTCAATCTTTTGATAACATTAACAATAAATAGTTATATTGTTTACAGACAAATTTATGTTAGGAATTGGGTTCAAAGACAATAATTACTTTGTAGAAAGTGATCTTTGATGTTTATGTATTATATATATATACACGGTACGGTACACAGGAATTTCATTATCAGCCATATGCTAATTTTTGTACGGACCGGTATGTAATCGTACAGATTCTAATTTAATCAACTTTGTGTGTTTGGTGAGTTTGGAATCTACAGTAAGCGCAAAAACTTATTTATCTATGTGAATCAATTTTTTTCCACAATATGACGTTGGCAGTTTGTTTAAGCCGTCAGGTTGTTGGTATTACTCGTCATTTTCACCACCTTATTCAATATATAATCCATGTGTATACACATACATCTGTACGAGTATATCATAAACACTCGTTTACAATTTGCAAATATTTTATTTTATTTTTTTACGGCAAGTTGGGAAACTTCAAAGTTAAAGAATTTCCAAACCATGATACATAAAAGATATGCGCTTACGTACATAAATTCTATCTATAAGTACGAGTAGTATATAAATGTAAACGATAAACTATTCCTCTAACAAGCGAAAATTGATTTTTTGTCGCCTGCACTACTCGTACTAACATATAACGTATAATTTAAACTGCGGTAAATATTTCCGACAAGCAACAAACTCTTAATCTTTTGTAGTCGAAACATTTTTCGAATATTTTTTTCACATCTCATCGTTTTCTATTTGGATTTTTTTTGTGTGGATTCCTATAAACCTAAACGATAAGATAAAATAAAAATATACAAATTTGAAAATGATACAGCTTGTGAGGATTAGTTGAGGATTTGCATTTTGGGAATTTTCCACACAATTTAGATTTATGATTATAAAACTGTTGTCTGTATGATTTGCAGCAATATTATGTACTGATCGATAACCGGATAAACAATTTACTACCTACTACATCGAACTGTGTTTTATTATACACAGATGTATATGATACAGTTTTCAAACTAGGTCATATTGCAAGAGAATGCTGTAAACATCTTATGATGGTACTATAAAGCCCAGACTAGCGTTTTGAGGGAGATGACATCGATTAAAACATGAAAAACATAAAAACGATCTGTTTTATTTTATGGGTGGGTATCACGAGCTGCGCCTCATAAAATATTTAGTTTAAAGAAACTATAAATTATTTTAATTTACAATACAAATTGATTTCCGTTCCGCGTTCGATATCTAGATCAACATCAGGTCATATATCTACATGCCGGATAATATGGTTACATAATCAGTATAAAGAGCAGCGGCATCTGAACTTTAATAAATGGAAATGAATAAACGCGAAAGAATTTATACCTACGAAAATATAATTTGAATTGCTCGGAAAACATCATTAATTAGTGTTACCCAATGGCGTGATCTTTTCGTTACCTATATTTAAAGAAGCTTTGATTCGATTGAGTATATATGCTAATGTTTCACATATAAGTTATCAACTTAGTACATCGCCTGAAAAGTTTCCGGTCTGACACATAGATGGTGTCACAAATTTAAAACTCATACGATTTTTAAATTCTACCAACCTTCGAACGATATTTGATTGATTGATTGATTAGAATGTACGGCCAAGACTAAGCAGGGATCCCGGATACGCCGGCCCTGCTGTACACCCCTTTAACATATAACAATATGGAGGGATAGGAAAGGTTATTAGATATGATAGACTTGACCCTGTTACAGACACCTAAGTAGTCAATAGTTAGTAAAGCACAAGACGGCACAATAATTTTTGTTTTCTGGATATAAATAATCAGCAATCACGATCCTAAAAAATTTCTAATTGGTAAATTTCCTGAAATAAAACTTCATTATTATGAGTGATTAACCAACAAGCTAACCAAAACCTTTACCAATTTACAGTCTCCCGAGCAACCTAGACAATAATTTAATTAAAGAAGAGCCATGAAAATACTAAAACTACTTAAGTACAGCAAGTAGTCTCCAAGCCATCTATAATTTCAAAAATTCAGACATCCGCTGAAATGTCAAATTTATTAGCAAACTCGGTTATAGCCATTGTGATTCCTACCTTGTCCGCTTCCATAAAAAGTCATGAAAATTTGCGAGCTTCCTAAAAAAAATATTAATTAGAATTAAAATTTAATTTAAACAGGAATCGGGAAACACCACTGTTATGTAACTTTATAAAATCCACCGATACTTCATATTCGTTTGATCTATTAAAAAAATTGTATTAAACCCATTGACGTATTCTGAAATTCCCAAATAAACTAAATCAATAATTTGAATAGTAATTATCAATTAGTTAAAATAATTATTACTACTAATTACAACCAAAATTTTATTTTTATTTTAGCTTCAAAGATATTCTGTAATCAAAAATCTGCATTAGAACTAAACAAAATTAGCTTAATCAGGAACTGCAATGAATAATAGCATTAATAATGCACACCTGATAAACCTCGATAACTCTGCTGCTAATCAAACTAAAATCTAATAAATATAATAATTTATTACTCAGAAGCTGAATAATTGGATAAAGGAATATCACTAAAATCAGCCAATCTCTGAAATCAAAATACAGCCGAGTAGAAGGCGAACATAAAACACGGTCAACATATTCATACAAATGCCATGACAACTTCCTTATGTTAAGACCTTCCCCGACCCCACCCATCCATATCTCGTACATACGACATGCACATAAACTCTGCCCATCCACCCTCAATCCTCAATCCCACAAAATTATACCTTTCACTTTCAAATCGTTCCTCATTCAGAACTTCACCATTCTCCGCTAGGACGTCTCTAATACGACGATCACCGTACAATATACAGAGTAAAATTGTATGCACGTAGAGTGGATGATGAACGAAATTACCACTCTTCAAGCATACACTCCAACCACGATCTATACATTTTATACGACGATCATAAAATCAAAGACACCACCACGGAAAATGGTAAATTTCTAAACGAAAACTACCCTAAAAATAAAAACAATTCAGCAAAACCAAAGATAAATAAACAAAGTTCATGCTCAGGCGAATGAAAATTCATTTCTCCGTCGCACCCAGAAGATACAATCAATTAAAGTGAAACAACTCCTCCACAAAAAAATTCCGTAGCACTTGTATGGAAGTTTCTTCTCGAGTTTACGTTTTACGTTCATACACACAAAGTCCATACATTGCGAGACGTCCGTATGCAACACATAGGCCCTGATTTATCGTTTATTATACCGGGTGTTTCTTTTAAACTGAGACGATCAAATATCTCAAAAAATAGCCACTCTACGGAAAAAATGTCCATAATCAAAATTTAATCATACCGCGAGGGAAATACATTAGTGCAAAAAATAGTCCCCCACCCCCCGCTTTGTAGGTGGGCGGGGGTAACTTTTAAACTAAGATAGGAATCCATATGTTTTATTGCAGATACGGATTCTACGACTAAAAGTACGTATGATTAGAATGAAATATTTTGTTCGGTTCATGATAGATGGCGTTGTAATCGACGAAATTCAATTTTTTCAATTTCTCCTTAGAACACACGTATTCGATTCTGCAATACGTTTGAAATAAAAAACATCACGTTTTCATTGGAAATACTCGAAATTCGTCATCAAAACAATTTATTCAGTTTTGTAAATCACATTTAACGTTTGTGTTATTTCTGCTAGCAGAAATCTTGAAAATGCTGTTGCTATTTACGCTCAACGTTTTCCGGATAGGATTCGTTCACGTGCTTCATTAGGCCGTACTATCAAACAATTTATGGTATGCTGAATTTATGCACCACCTTTTGGACGCCTAAATGAGGCTGTGACTATCAGATTTGTACCCCAGCGATTATTGCTTGTTTGAGGGCCTCAAACAAAAGCTCCAGAGAAAGAGATTTGGCTCCAATTAAAAAGTGATTGCCTCAGTTTCAATGTTGAATTGTTAGAGAGGCATTGGACTGATTGTATCGCTCTAGAAGGATATTATGTTGATGAATAAAATGTATTTTTCCCAATTAAAAAACAAGTCGTTGAAGTTAGCCCGAAATATGTCGACCCGAAAAAGTTGGTGCGTTTCGCGGATAAAGTGTAGACACAATTTCGTTTTGTAAATTTCTCTTGGAAAGGGTTATAAAATTCTGCTTTATGGTCATGACACAGACCAGTGCTGATCATGACATCTTGGTGTGACCAGTGTTGTGCCGTATTGTCTACCGCATAGATAATTAATATTCTACACGTGTAGACAATGTATGTAAAAAATTAAGAAAATGGCGCCAACAGTGTAGATAATGTAGACAATGTCAAAAATTATTATTTCTGTTAGCAATTATAAAAATTTTATTGTTTCTTGGTAATCCAAACCATTTCAAGGTGGAGTTCATTCTTTCTTCACATGGAAAAATTTGACCGAAATCTTTTATATGGCAATCAAACAAAGTTATTTTTTTTTAAATCGTTTACACGGTAAAAAAATCGGTTGTAAATCGGGTCTAAGTTGGAAGGATTAAATGGTGGAAGAGGGACGTGCAGGAACTAGCCGCAGGATCATGAAAGTTATGTCGACCGATAAAGAATACCGTTCTTGTTGACTAGACAACGCTATAACCTTCCATGATAATTTGCCATTCACCACTGAACGATGCACAACAGATTTGACAACATCTAACAACATGGCTACGATAACCTAACAAATTTCGGATATCCCTATTGATAGAACTTTTATAATGCTCAACATCATTACTACGCAATATAATGGTAGATTATGGTTACAAGTTCCTCGGGTTCAAAATAATCTCAATAAACGCCAAAATATGACCGTCTTAATATTTTAAACACTATTTTTTCCCTTTTTCTCCAATTTAGGAGCACAGGGTGTCTACTAGGCTGAACCACCAAACTCTATTGTGTTCTATTGTTTCAATTTTCACCCTCGACTTTCCGAGTTGTTTCGCTTCTGGTAGCATTGTTCGTTTCCATGTTAGAGCTGGTCGTCCGATTCTTCTCTCTTGTAGATTCCATTTCAGAGGCTTGCTTATCATTTAATGTAGGCAATCCAACTCGAGGAGCTCAATATTTCTTATTTTGTTGGACCAGAAGTATCTCAGTATTCTCTTAAGGCATTTATGTATAAACACGTATATAGCAACACTGATTTCACATACAGGCATTTTCATACACAGGCTTTGTGAAACATGTTTACTGTTGTTCTGGTCTTGTTGATTTGTTTTATTATAACTTCATCTGTGCCAGCCGTTCTCGCTAAAGTAGGTGGATCTGAGTAGGTTTAGTGGTTTATTCCCCACTGCTATATCACACTGCACTGACGCCGAGAACTTCGTTTCTATTCTTTCTCGTTTTGATGTTTAAATTTTCGATTAGTCTCCGTGTACGGTAGCCGAGTATCGGATATTTGCCAGGCTGCATTATTTATTCTAGTATTGGTTTCTGTAATCATTTTGAATAAGAATTCAATCAATCTCAATAAGGTATACTGGCCGGTGAGGAGGGGAGGAGGTTCAGTCTGCTTCATAGTTTTATCTATCTCGGCCACTCGCCCCTAATTTCAAGAAAGATAACTCAAGTGAAATAGGACCAGAAAACGTAAACGTTGAGAAAATGAAAAGATCATTATGTTAGCTAATTTTGATGAAATTACAACCAAAAACCGTAAACAATCAACAAAATTCATTTACGCTATAAGTTTTACAGTAATCCCAACTAAGTTGCTCAAAAAACGGACATTAAAATCAAAAATGAAGTGCGAGCATTTGTTGCGAAAATGTTCATGACATACGTCAAATGTACAGCGAAACCATAGCCAAATTTAGCCTCGTAAATCGCTTATGGTTGTACTAATATTGAAGACATCGATTGACTAAGATTTTCATTATCACTTATTTGTTTAATAAAAATCGAATTTTAACTGCCAATCTATAAATAAAACTCAATTTAAACTGGAAAAGTAAAAGATGGCGGCTTTGGGCAGAAGTAATAATTTACATTGTCTACTAATTGTTTACATATTCTACCAATTTTCGATATTGTCTACTGAAAAACCAATTGCCTACGCTATTTTCGACACCAACATGTAGACAATTCGGAAATACGCGTAGACGCACAACACTGGGTACTACGCGAATAAATATCTCTAGTATAGGCACAAACGAATTTAAGACTCCCACTCACTATTCGAAATATTCATTATTTTGTAATTTTCTCTTGGAAAGGGTTACTAAATTATGCATTATTGCCATGATATGGAGGACCAGTGGTTATCATCAATCGAACCAATTTTTTCGGGCTAACTTCAACGCCATAAAAACGTTGTGTTTTCTTTGTTAGAATGGGAACTTTTCGGCCGATATGTTATTTCCTTATGTAAGCCAGACCCTTAAAAATTATCAGAATTTGCCTATGAACCATTCGCGAGTAAACGTGGTTGTCGTATGATTATACCTAAATATAATTTACGCTTCTTTGATTCGCTCAGAAGTACTAATAGGTCGCAGATAGATCAACCTTTAATTGGTCAACCTCATAACTTATTTTATTGTGTAGACCGCACCAAGATCAAAATGGTTCGTTCTGAGAAAAAAAATAGACTCGGGGCCAACTCTTTCATTGATTCAAATAGTGCACAAGAAATTTGAAGAAAAAATTATCTTTAAATTCTCAAAACCCTAAATCAAATTATAAGTTTAATAAAATAACACAATTGAGTGAATGCAATCACGGCGATCTCACGCCAAAATCGATTCGAATTTTAAGTGAACCTTATGCCTAGCACCAAATGCATGGCCGCTTTTAGAAAACGATAACATTTTAAACGAATCCTATCAAAAAACGCGTGCTTTTGATTCGTGTATTCGAAGTTCACTTAACTTCTTTGAATTCCAAGAAAATCCGAGAGAGCATACTTTCGCAAATATTTAGTTCGAGAATTCTTGCGGCAGTTGGCTTTAGTAACGTTTCAACCATTTCAAGTTATGAAAATTGTTGATGTTGAACCAACCCAAACAATTATTTTATTAACAGAATTTCGTGGCAGCGGTTGTAACAATAAATTCAATTCGATCCAAAATATCCTGCCAAATTATGACTTATGAAATTGTAGCATTAGTAAGCCATATGAATTCGACGTCTCCACATTATATAAGTTACTGGCAGATGATTCATACCCCCTCGTGGTGCTCCCTGGGTAACGACAAATGAATCAGGCAATATAGTCGAGGGAATGTAGATGAAAATCTGCACATTCTCAATAGAACTACATTTCAAAGTGGGACAAGACATTTTTGCGTTTTTATTAACAGTATTTTAACTGGATTTCATCACGTGGACCATCAATCCAACCGCAAGATTTTTCGAGCAGAGTGGGATGGTAAGGTACAAAAATTTTACGGATATTAAAATTTCCCAAAATCCTTCGTCTCGCAAGAAGGACCAGATCAGTTTTCTTAGGAGTTCAGAAGTTATGAGGATTACAAATTAAAAGATGAATCAGCAGCGAACCATTAGTAAACTTGGTCGAATCAAAGATGTGTGAGGATTTGTAGATTTAACCAAGCGGAAACCATGTTTAGTCGCGAATGGGTCATAGACAAATTCTGAAAATAGTTGTGATGATTGGTAGTAGTCTGTCCTATACGGTTTCCATTTGAAACGCGATATTTCAAAGCGAATTATCAAAACGCGATACGATACAAAACGGGATATGGTAGAACACGCGATATAGGAATTTACAAATCGATTGGAGCGGGAGTTTACGATAGGGTTATATCAGGCGGGTCGGGTCCGGTCGCTTCGCAATGCACATTCTGGAAAAGGGAAAATTTAATTTCAGTTTATTGGAATTTAAAAGTCGATAGGAGCGGGAGTTTACATAATGCAGATTCTGTACCATATCGCGTTTTGTAGCATATCGCGTGTTGAAATATTGCATTTCGAGCGCATTGTCCTAGACAATGAATTTCATTATTGGGGTTGACAAGTTAAATGTTGAATGATCCGAGAACCATTAGTACACCCACCACCCCTCAAATTAATTGGTTTAATTCTATTTGAAACAAAGTGTTAAATTTTTAATCATTGAGTTTTGCTGTTTCAATTTTATGAACAATAATCTTGCCGATCTAAGGATCATAGATCGAATGTTGAGAATATCAATACTTTTTGAGTAGAATTATTTGTGAAGCTGACAAATTTGAAGAGGTAAAGATCTTGGTAAAGGTCTGAGGAATTAGGAATTATTGAATTTTAATCCCGTTTTGCCCTTACATTTGAATTCGTTCGTTAATTCTCAAACCGATTTTACAGGGTGGGTCATCTGTTGGTCCTTTTTCAATCGATGTATTTTAGTATTTATAATGTAATATGTTCTAAAAAAAGTTTTTGACATTGAAAAGTCAAAAATATGCCATTTATCATCATGAAGTCGCTAGCAACACAACAACGCACTTTGATTGTCCAAATTTATTATTAAAATAATCGTTCAAATACAACAACATTTCGTAAAATTTCGTGAGAGTTTTGGTCGACATGGACGTGCTACTGAGCGTGCAATGGAGTTCATTTTCATCTTAATGGGTACGTCAATAAGAAAAATTGTCGAATTTGGGGAGTGGAGAATCCTCATGTTATTTACGAAGCAGAAGTTCATCCTCCAAGAGTTACTGTGTGGTGTGGTTTATGGGTTGGTGGCATCATTGGACCATTTTTCTTTGAAAACGAACAGGTAAATGCCCTTACAGTGAATGGGAAACGTTATCGCAACATGCTAACTGATTTTTTGTGGCGCAAGTCGTGCAACAATCCATTTATAGTCAACAAAATTCGCATAATTTCTCATAATTTCAAGAAATTGTAAAGTTGACCACCAAGAAGGCCAGATTTAACACCACTTGATTATTTTTTGTGTGGGGTTATTTGAAAGGTAAGGTGTATGCTAATCATCCGCAAACAATTCAACAACTAGAAACAACATTCGAGCTGAAATTGAGGTCATTTATCCGCTTTTATTGGAAAATGTCATCGAAAATTTTGATGTTCGAATGCAGGCCTGTAAACGAAGCCTTGGTGAACATTTGAACAATATTGTTTTTCATACACAAATGGCATAGGTGTTGGCCTTTCCTTATCAATAAAAAATGTTACCGTGTACTATCTTATCTTTTTAGAATATTTAATGTCGTAATATGGATTGGATTATCAATTCTGTTGACAATTAAATGTTTAATTTTTTTATAAATTTCTATTATAAAGTGCAATTTTAAAAAATTAACGCTAACTTTCGTATTAGCTTCATATCGGTTGGCTAACACCCGAGTTTCCTTTACTATGAATGTACATAAATCTCGAATTCGCCACACTTGTTTCTAAGGCGATTCCTGTTTCAATTTCAACCCTTCTGAAAAATGTATCTTTAAATTTATTAGAATCTTATAATTCTTGATTGGCTTTAAAAATCTTCTACGACGGTTGCCACTTCTGGTACACTAATTTTCGCCAAATTTCACTCGTAGTCATTTCGATTGAAAAAGATTTCCGCTGACATTTTGAACGAATTTCATATCAAATTTTATATAAAATTCTTGAACAAGAATACAGAGAACGAGTAAGCTTTCCTTAGGAGCTTGGACAATTGACGAGGGCCGATATGTTGTAAATTTACGTTTCAAAATATTTGCAAATACCAAGAAAGCTGTCACTTCCGGTTGTCCAATTTTGGCCGAAAATCAGTGAGACCTCCCAATGTATTCAAAAAGCTTAAGTCTAAAGTTTCACCGATCAGTCGCTCCATCTGGGCTGCAGAGGCCACAAACTGTAAGTCTGTACATTCACACACACATACAGTTTTTTTTAAAAACTAAATCACCAAATATTTCGAGGTCGAAAATTTTGATGATTTCTATGCTTTATTTTGCTGGAAGCCTAAGACCAAGACTAACTAGCTCCGGCGGATAACATTTTAGTTCGACTTTCACTGTATTTCCCGGATGTTCAACAAGAAATGGGTTAGCGTTAGAGTGATGTTGATTTACCAGGAAAAAATGGGCCATATACGAGTACTATTTACTGGGGTTAGCTAGCTTTACCCAAGGCGG
Source organism: Nephrotoma guestfalica (assembly GCA_963691935.1). Taxonomy (NCBI): domain Eukaryota; kingdom Metazoa; phylum Arthropoda; class Insecta; order Diptera; family Tipulidae; genus Nephrotoma; species Nephrotoma guestfalica. Next base: position 217,101,969 of record OY829914.1, read on the forward strand.
TACTCCAAATGTTGAGTTGGCTAATACACCCTCTAACAAGGTGGGCTCAATGGATTCTGGGATGAGACAACCATTGCGATGCCAATTTACTCCAAGTTAAAAGATATCTAGATTACCATCGTCTAGACAAACACAGTCCGCGACCCAGCAATGAAGTGAAGATGAAATAGAAAATGCGGCATCATAACATAGCAATGAAATGGTTAAAGAAAACAATGAGGAGCTGAAGAAGACCAGATTGATAGAAGTTTTGGAAACTCCTCTTACTAGTTACAATTACTTATATTAACGCTGAGTTCCATACAGATGATGAGGAACTTGCAAGAGAAACTTATTCCAGATCCATAAACAAAAGAAAATATATAGAAAAAAACGAAGAGTTGAATTAGCAACATAAGTTTGGAAGCATTCGCAAAAAAATTAATCAAACTCCCGAACCAGTGCTTGTACCTCAGCAACAATAACAACGCAAGGTTTCGATGATGACAAAAACGACACTGCCATCTAATGTGATTGGCATTACAGAAATTGAAGCTTTAATGAAATCGGTGTCCACAAACGACTAGAGAGTAGTGGACCTAAACAATAATGTTTGGAAGATAAATACAAAAATTTCCGGTGCTTATACAGCTTTAGCCACAAAGTTCACAAAAGTAGGCAAAAGGCGGTATATATACGAAGACAAAAATAATTAAAAATTAAGTTAATGACCGAAGGTCTCCGTCCCACACGCAAGAAGGGGAATATAATAGAAACCCTCAAGACGAAAGAACTTCAAATTGACGATGCATTAAACATCCTTAAATGACAGAAAATTGATGCTGTAAAAGATAGTGAAAATTTGTCAACGGAAAATAAGAGATTACGCTACTCGCCGCAAGTGGCAGCACTATCACAAAAGAGAATTTATTTATTGAATATTAAAAGTGATCCTTAAAATGACAAATTTATTGATCTCCGAAGTAAAGGAACTCGGTTAATGAAATCTTGAAATTTAACAATATTCCTCCTTTCCGCCATTCTTAAAGAATTACTATGAAATTTGGATAGTAGTATTGATCAGGGATTTTAAAAGTAAGTTTTGGATACAATTCTAGGATCTGTTCATGCTGGACTGTACTTGGCCATTTCATGACCAATCCTTTCGAAAATTTAAAATTTTTTATGAATTTATTTTCAGTTTTTGGCCAATATATCAAAAACTTTCACTAGTAACCAATATTTTCGGTTGTTTTTCTAATAGCTTAGGTCACATTGAGACTACAAGGAAATTTTGGGGAAAATTATGGATTAGAATTTTCACTATAATTTTTTGATTTTCTGTGGCCATATAAGTTATTTTCAGTTTTTGGCCAAACTACGAATGAAATTTCTCCTAAATTCCGACTACTAAACAATTATATCGAATTGTTTGGCTGAGCGATTTTGAATTCGACCCGCCGACCCGGTTTTAGGTAACTGACATTAAGTCCTTCATTGAGTTGCTCAAGAGACACCAAGTAGTGGCTGTAATTCGAGAAATTATTATCCCGAATCTATCGCCAACCCACGGTTATTGTCCCTCTATAAGAAGGCTGTGGATAGTGTGAGGTTTTCCTTGGAGCCATACTGGAGGTTAACGCCACCTAAGATTGTCCTTTTAGGAATACTGGAAATACTACGGATTGAGCAATTTGAACCTAACAACTTCCAAGTTTATAATAGAATATAATAGAAGTTAATCAATAGACTACAGGTCTGTTGCAATTGTACTAAATTAGGAATCGCTAGCTGCCCACAGGATAAATTATCGCATATCAAAATTCCTTGATTTTCGCCCAAACGACGGCCCTCATAAACAATTTATTTTGAGTAAGTAATGGTTTGACCTATATATAGGAAAATAACTCAAATTATAAAAATCTTTGTTGCCAGGCACTTAGGATTAACGAGTTTTGAATATACTGTAGAGAAGGAGCTTAATGTCTTCAATGTAAAAGTTCAAATTATTATAATCCAAGAGCCTTGAGCAGTGAAGGTCGATTTCTCGATACTTAGGACTTAAAAGTATATGGTTTAGAGTCCTAAGTGCGGGAAATCGATCTCTATGTGCATAGGGTAAGATTAAATGCTGATGTAGCATCAGTTAGCATTAAGGTCGATCACCAAAATCTCATTTCACACAATTTCAGAACAGTAGTGGAAACCCATAAAAGAAAAGATTAAGCCTTTTTGGGAAGCGATGCGAATTTATATTACACACTCTGAGAAAGTACAGTTACGAACGAGAGAAACGATTTATTTCCTGGAAAAAATTCGAGAAGTCACAGATTTTACAAAGGGCAGTGTACAGAAGTGGAAGGTTTCGATGATCATTCCTTTTCTGACCACTGTTATCTTGACTTTGAAGTGGATACAAAGTTCGCTATTAAATGTATTTTTAAGAATGGATGAAGATAGACCGTGTACCTTCAGAAGATTCGCTACTGGTACCTAACCCGCTGTATCAATACGAGAGCTTTATAAACTAGTGGACAAGCTGTCCAAGTTTATAATAATGCTGTTTTAGTGACATGTTCCCTTAGTAATTCTTTAAGAAAACCTCGACCATCTTAGTGGTCGTAAATACTTCAAGACGTCTAAGTACAGGAAGCTCTTCAAAATAGGAAAGTTAAAAGCAGCTGCTGAAAATTAGAAAACTATAAAAAAGTCTAGTTAATAGTTCGACCATCCTGTGTTAGCTCCAAATGCATAAGTCCCGAGGGGCTCGTAAGTCAAATAACAAACATGAGGAAAATCTTGTAGTCAATGAACAGCTTTAAACTAATTAAGTCGTCGAGGTCTAAAGGTATCATTCTAGCGGATACCCAACCGACCACCGACTTGGCTTTGCCATGGCTTGAAACTGTACTAACTAGTCTATAACATTATCAGTGTCTTCTGTAAACATCCTAGCATTCTCCAATTGGGCTATAGTTTGATCGTCAATCCACATAAGACTTAGTTGATCATTTTGTCTATGAACTCAAAATTTTTCCAGATTGCCAACTAGGAGCTAAGCTCGAATCCTAAAATATGTAGTTTGCAGACACAGATCGTACACTGGTTCTACATTTCAACCACTAGGATGGTGGGGAGCTTTAAATGCTGTATAGGGAATCTAAAATCTTTAATAATTAGTAATTATGGACACAGGAGGAACCTGTAAGACTAAAGAACAACTAATGGGTATACAATGTCTCATGTGTAATATCTAGGCAGATCTGGAAAAACTAAACCTGTTAAGTTCCGAACAGCTGATACCTTTGAACTGTCAGTTCTATGACAAAAAACGAGACCATGTCTTATAAGTAAATACACGCAAACAGATTTGGTTTCTCCTTACGTGGGTATTGCCTTGGCTGCCCAAGATAAAGAGTTGTGTCTAACATCAAGCAATGAGTAGGAAAGAGATTTTGTGGTGTGGCTATGGACCAAACTGTATCAATGCCGGTCATTTAGGATAACCTAACCCTAACCTTATACATTTTTAATTTTTCAAAAACGTTTGTAAGATTATCGAGATGCGTTCGTAGCATAAAGCTTTAGGGACGTTTATTGTATAACATATCTTTGTCAACAGACTGCCTTTGTATTTTAGAATATTTCGAAGCTATATATAAAACGATTTTTGAGCCCTTCAAGCATGTGTTACTCCCGCGTTATCCCCTATAACAATCAATGTATTTTTAGCAACAATCAATATGTAAATAAATCAACGCGTATTATTACCAGTCTCAAATCATAATTACCGAAAATAGGTAGGTTGATGCAAATAGAAAATGTATTCAAAGCAATTTTAAAAATTACCTTGGATATTATAATTTAATGGCGCAAGGCAATGAGGCAAAAAATCAAATAAATTGATAAAAATAAAAATTCTCTGTCGTCATCGTTTCATGATGTGACTTTAACAATATAACGAAAACACTGTGAGGATACGCAGGATAGATTTTTGAATATTAACGCAGCCTAAATTTTATATTGTCGAATCCTAAACAATAGGGGATGTACCACATCCGTGTGCGGTAATCAACATCACATTGCTAAACATGCGATGATAATCGTCGTATAATGGAAACGACAAAATTAAATTTATTCACGTAACTTGTTGTTGAGGAAAAATGTTGTTGTTAATGCAAACAAATCATCACCACAATTAAAATGAAGCCGAGGAAAAAAATCTTCGCGTAATGTCCTTGTAAAAAAATATTTAATATTTGCTGCATGAACAAATCTAGATTTGATTGTTACCCGAGGAGTATATCCAAGGTGAATCATTTCTTTTGTGTGTCTCTACCCATAATTGAGATAGATCTGTTTAATTGCCTTCAATTATCCGCAACTATGTAGATTTGCTACACACACACACACACACCCACAGACTGAAATCCATAATTTAAATAATACAAAAACAACCATAAAACCACAAAACAGAAATTAAAATTTTTTGCGGTGGTGAAACGATGAAGTGGGAAAAATTTCGTACATAAAGGACAAAACTAGCTATTTTTCTGTATATCAATGAGATTACCCTCCCGAAACTTTGTAAAATTAGCTTCGGTGATTCTCTTTAAGGTTGCCAACATATTAATGACGTTATACATGCGAAATGTAAATACATCGCTGATTTTCCGTATTTTGTGATTGCTTTATAATGTAAGGAAATTCGTTTACGGATCTACGGATGTAGCAATACTGCGGTTAGAAAACCATCCATCTCAGCGTGTGTCGCGTTGTATTCATACTAAATTAACTGTTATGTAAATCGTATGATTTATAGCACACGACGACGTTGTACGTAAATCGTTGGGGGTGATGGCACATTTTTAATTATTTTATCATTAATGGATTTTTTTTTGTGTATGTGCGGCGAAAAAAACTCCCGCAAAAGCCATTGTCATCTTTCAAAAAAATGTTACTGCTAATCGTGATGTTAAATCTAAATATTTTTGTACATGTATACACCTTAACTGAATTCTCTTGCTTTCAACATATACTTTCTAAACCTAAACACACAGCAGAATAAATTTTATGACATTTTGTGTTTAAATTACCCAAAGGAGATTTTGGCCCACATTAAAAAGTTGTCTTTGCTGTGCTACGGTGTTTAGGATTTTATTTGTTGGCATAATAATGGGACAGAAGTGACATGGAAATATAAAATTTGCATGAGGATTTTAATGTGTTTGTCCCGTTTTATGGATTGCTGCTTTTTTATAGTATCTGCCCTTCTTCGGCAATATATAAGGCGATGCAGATTTTGTAATTTGTAACGAGATAATGAATTCATGTTGCTGTAAAAATATTAGTATTTGATTTGCATTTTAATGGATTAACTTTTAAACTGATAAGCCTTTATATACTCAAACCAAAAAACAAAATGAATTTGATGCGGATTAGTAGATAACAGTGAGCGCTAGACTATCTTTGCCGTTTACTCCGGCTAGCTGGAAAGATGTAAAACTTGTTGGCTGTATGTGCTTAGGTGGTAATTAAAATGTTGACGGAAGTTTTGCCATGGCCTAATTGTCTAGGTTAAATGTTTTACGTACATAAGCACCATTTGAATTTGTCATTTTATCTGCCAACATAATTTAGTATTTTATTCCTTTTAATATTTTTTATGTGTTTTCTTATTTTTTTTATGACATACGCTGTAATAAAAAAAAGTGGGATAAATATTTTATTATATTTGAAGCCAGTTTCTCATCTCAAGGGAATTGTAAAACATTCTTAATAAGTGAAATCATCTAAGGGGTAACATTTGACATTCTGCTTTTTGAGTCATTTCACATTTAAAACGTCTTTCTTTTAATATCAGTATGCATTGTGGAAAAACAATATAACAATAAATCTACAATCCCCCAAGAGAATACCTTTGGGGAGTGAATGTGTCTCGCCAATTAATTATATTATTTATGCAGGGATTATTTATATGACGGATGAGAAATGCGTCATCATACAAAATATATTTTTCGTACTCCTAGCCGGTTACGTGGAGTTTCTGACAAATTGATAAAAACCCTTACAAAAACTTAAAGGTGTACATACATAAATATCCTGATTAAATGCGACCTATACACTAATCAAAATATTAGTGTTAGTTAGTTAGTTCATTGATTAATGTTTTAAGATGCTGCTCGTTATAATTAATGTTCAAGAGTGTTTCTTGAATCCGTTGAAAAAACAGTAAATTTCTATGCGCACAACGCATCATTCACAATATTGCTGAATTTACAATGTGCATGCCACTGTCGCTAACATTTCTCCTCTCTTAGTAAAGGTCTCCGTTTACGATCCCTTATTGGCGACAAATTCGTGATACTGGTAAATTATTCGAACTTATGTCGAGTACCGCCAATTTTGCTTCTCGCCTTGTGTATACTCCCTATATGCGATTCTCACTACAACACTGCGCACTTTTTGACCTGATCCCATAGTTGCATCTCAGATAATTCCTCGCTTCAAACTATTTCGACGATCTTCATTCAGTATCACCACCAGATCTTGCATTTTAATTCGATGACAGGGCTCATTCCATTTTATTCGTTTGGTAAGTGTTGGCAAATATTCGTTCACCCAACGTTTTCAGAATTTATCAGCAACCATCTATGATATTCGCCATGACTTTCTATGCAAACGATCGCGATCATGAAATTATCCATGAGAAGGCAGTCCATTTGTAGATCTGCTTAGAAAATGATTAGGTGTAAGCACCTCATCGCATTCGCTGCGCATGTTTCCTAGCTCTATTAGAATGGTACATAAGAGCTCATCTGACGGCTTTCTGCATGGTATAAACAGTTTTTTTCAGAGCGGATCATCCGCTCCCAGCTTCCACCCATATGCGGTGCAACAGATATTATGATTTCCATCTTATAGTGGGATATTCTTTAACTAATCGCTCAGTTTTTAGTATTTCGGCTTCCTTTTGTAGTTCATTTTTCAGGCCGACGAAATTTGTTCCATCATCGGAATATGTTTCCAAAGCTTTTCTACCTCTGGCTAACATTTTCTGAGACGCACTATTCTCAAGTCCGTACTTAATGAATACGCCATTTCTAAATGAATTGCTCGTATCGTATAAGGCATGCAAATATAACACCCCATCGGTTTTCCGTTTTACACCCATTCGTTGTTTCCAGTAGTCCAAAGTAGCTCACACCCGTAAAAATTAATGCCTAGTATTCGCATGTAATTTGGGTTCGACTAATCTTCTTGACCAGCGGCCGAAGCCAAGTAATGTAGCAGCGTTGGCGGATTTCATTCACTATACTTTCTCATTATTCATATATGCAGGTACTTAATTAGAACATTTAGCACAATTAGTATTGTAATATTACGTCCATTCGGATCCTAATCCTTTCTTATCAAGGTACGGCGACAACTGATAAAGTGAGACGTATGTAAAGCTGGCCCGAAAACCATCCCGAAAAACGCCTTTAAAATTTAGGTGTATTTCTCCGCTAAATTCATTAAAAGGCCCTTCAGCCCGAAAAATTAAAAAAATATGGAGAAAATCAAATTCCATCCCAAGAAAATAAAAAAAACTCACGCACACACTGCAAATTTTAAGTATAAAATCTATTAGAAGGGGAGCTTTACCATACTTAAAAGAACCTAACCTAACAAATTTGTAAAAAATACCCTCAAATAAATTTGATTGAATTTTTTTTAGCCACCATAATACAAGGTGGCTGAGACCAAGTGTTAACAAACGAAAATGCTGTAATTTTTTTAATTTTTATTATTTTTTATTGAAATTTCGTGGAATATGATGAAAATATATTACATTTTATGAAAAACATGTTACTGCTCGATATGACCTCCTTTGGCTTTGATTATTTGATTCAGTCTTCCATAGAAAGCATTGCATGCTAACCGAACGTGAGCTTGCAGAATTTTATTCCACTCGCGAACAAGAGCTGACTTCAATGCATAAACACTTTCGTATTTTTTAGTGGACACCTTACTCTCCAAAATGGACCATATGGAGAAATCCATGGGATTCAAGTCTGGTGAATATGTTGGCCATTCTTTCGACGAAATCAGCCGCGGAACGCAATTTTGTAAAAATTGCTGTGTCGCTCGAGCTTTGTGTGACGGTGCCGAGTCCTGTTGGAATGTCCAACGGTTCGTACCAAAGTGTTTACGTGCCTAAGGTAGCAAAGCATCGTTTAGGATCTTTTGGCGGTACACCTTTTGGTTTACCTTGACTCCATGTTCGATGAAAACCAGAGGAGTGCGTCCATCTGCAGTCACTGCCGCCCAAACCATAACATAAGCTGGTGATTGCTTGCGCATGGCAACTCTTGTGTCCAAATTATCATTGGACTTGTGCTCTAACCAAACACGATCATTTTGTTTATTCTAAAATTTCCTCATTAGAAAAGACAATTTTTGGAATCTCATTACTTTCGGCCAAAACCTTCAATGCTCGTGTTCTTTCAAACCTAACTTTTTTTTCTGCCTCCGTAAGATCTTGAACTTTTTGTATCTTGTAGGGCTTCAAGTGTAGTTCATTTTTCAATATGGTTTGAATGCTGTATCGTGAAACATGTAGACGTGCGGCTAATTGATTGGCACTTTGACGAGGATTTCGTTGGATTCGTTTCTTCACATTTCGTATCATTTCTTTTGATGTTGCTGTCTTTTTAGGACCGCCTCTGTTGCGTTTAGCGATGCTACCAGTTTCGTTGTATCGAGTTATGGTTCGATACACAAACATTTTATTCACATTCAAATGCTGGAGCTGGCGAACTATTGCTGTTTGTGAATTTCCACCTAAATACAGTGCACTATTACGTTTGAATTTCATTACGATTTTTTTATGAAGATATTAATTTAGAACAATTATTTGTTGACCACATGTAAACAACTAACCAAACTTCAATCTGTAATAAAATTGACGCGCGAGAATGACAAATACACAAATGACAGCAGAGTTAAGTCAGTAACATTTGGTCTCAGCCACCCTGTATATCGATTCACAGAGGTTAACAAATATAACTGTATATGCCTAATTAATGCAGTGACCATCAGCATTAAGCACATAAATGCTCGTTACCTTACAGTGAGGACAAGAGACCTCCCCAGTTGATTTATATTCACTTCTGTCAGATTAGGTATCAGAATTATGCTCACGGAGTTTGCAGCAAACACCATTATATCTGTCAAACACTGTGAACGGAGAAATTTATGACGACACATGAGCATAATTCCGATACTTAATCTAACAGACGCGAATATTAAATCAGCTGGGGATGCCCCCAGGATGCCCCAAAGTAATGAGCATGTGTGTGCTTTATGCTGATTGTCATTGCATTAATTCGGCAAATACCGTTATATCTGCCAAACTTTATGAGCGAATAAATTTATGGTGACATATTATGAGACTAGGTTTGATACCTAATCTGAATGAAGCGAATATTAAATCAGATGGGGATGCCCCTTATACCCACTGTAAGGTGATGAGTGTTTGTGTACTTAGTGGTGATAGTTAGTGCATTAATTAGGCATATACCGTTATATCTGCCAAACTCCGTGAACGGAGAAATGTATGGTGACATATGAGCATAGTTCTGATACCTAATCTGACAGAAGCGAATATTAAATCAGCTGGGGAGGCCTCTAGTCCCCACTGTAAGGTAGCGAGCATTTATGTGCTTAATGTTGATGGTCAGTGCATTAATTAGGCATATACAGTTATATTTGTTAACCTCTGTGAATCGATATATTATGGTGGTTAAAAAAATTTCAATCAAATTTATTTGAGGGTATTTTTTTTTAAATTTTTTAACTTAGGTTCTTTTAAGTATGGTAAATCTCTTATTCTAATAGAGTTTATACTTAAAATTTGCTGCGTGGACGTGAGTTTTTTTTTATTTTCTCGGGATGGAATTTGATTTTCTCCATATTTTTTTAATTTTTCGGGCTGAATGGCCTTTTAATGAATTTAGCGGATAAACTCACCTAATTATAAAGGCGTTTTTCGGGATGGATATCGGGCTAGCTTCACATCCGTTAAAGTGAGCTCTTTCGAGAAACGTTTTTGCCTTGTGAAATATTATTTATTTCTTCCTCGTGTACCTTTCCCATTACGCTAATCGAATTAGGTTTGCTTCAGCCTCCAACAGTTCGTCGGGGACTAATGGTCCCGTTAATCAAACAAGTCCTTTGAGTTTTGCCCTGATGTTGTTGATGCACCGCAATACAAATCCGTGAGCCCGCCTTAGTCTTTCACATCGCATAACTATTGATATCTGGTATTGTAACGAATTTAGGAGTTCCAATTTGATGTGTCAGTATATATCGGGATTCTTCGGTTGATTCAATAAAGTTCGATATTAGTGACTGTACCCAGTTCTCTTCAGATTGAAGTTAAAATTGCGGTCTTTTGGACCATCGACTTTTTGATGTTATTCTGCTTGAACCTTTCGATTTTGTTGCTTCGTCTGCTACATTCTCTTTTGTTGGAAGTCATCCAGTATCTCTGCGATACGCAGTGCAACGTACGTTTTATACTTTCTATGATCCGCTCGAATCCAACCAATAACTGTAGATAAATCAACCCAAATCACACATTTGTCTACTTTGATTGAATACTCCGCAATTATTGTATTCTTCAAACAAACAGCAACTACTGCGGCATGGAGTTCTAATCGTGGAATTGAGATTGCTTTAAGCTTGGATACCGTTGTTTTGCGGTCATCAGACAGCATTGCACATTCGTTGCTATTTTCGTTCGAAAATAAGCCTTCACTGCAAAGCCCTTTTCGCTAGAATCTGCGAAAATATGTAGTTGAACAGATTCTATAACTGATGGAGGCAAAACGCTGGTCATCGTGGGATTTCGACTTTTTCTGTTTCCGGCAGCAATTTTATTCACTAATGCCACTTATCATATTCCTTGTCGAGAAACTCTTCATCCCAATTTATTTATGATCGCCATATTTCCTGCTTCAATATTAGCGTAAGCCAAGAAATTTTCAATTAGACCCATAGGATCGAATATGGACACGGTGATTTGCAGTACTAAACGTTTAGTGGGCTTAGCTTCTGATAGTATTTCTTGACTCTTGAATTTGATATTTCTGATTTCAAATCCAGCGTTTGAATGCGCATATTTAACTTCTCTCGACACTTTAATCGCTTCATCTCCTTTGTCGAAACTTTCGATCCAATCATCTATACGTAGTGATTTTTTTCAGTACTCGTTGTCGCTGAATATTGTTGCGCATGCTCAATGGCATTTATATTGTTTACGTATTGTGCTGATGACGATGAACAAGACTATTTAACTTTCATTACTGCCATAATATATGTTTCTGTTTCCTCATCTTCATCAGAGTCTCTCCAAAGGAAACGGTGTGAATCTTGACCCTGCCGGTTAATTCGAATTTGATGGAACATCTCTCGAATATCCGCACATATTGTCACAGGCCGTTCTCTGGCTCGATACAAAATTCCGAGTGGTGACGATAACTGGTCTGGACCTTTAAGGTGGACCTTTCACCTTGGCTGCCGAATCCCAAACTATACGATTTATGTGGTTTGTTGGGATTATGTACTACGAACATGGGGAGATACCATGTTATAGCCGTTCTCTTTTTTTGTCTCCTAGTTTGCGTGCGTAGCCCTTTGCCACATATTCTAGATCATCTGTTTTTTCATATTTTGCTTCCCGTTTGTATTTATTTTTGACTCTAAACATTTAAGCGTTTTACGAATAGTAGTTTTCACGAGCAGTAAATATTTGGGCTCTCTCGTCTTTCTTTGATTCCAACAATTTGATCGGCCGATTTATACCATACGACTCGATTGTGTAAAATGATTTGACCAGTTGTGTCAGTACAGCATCATTACTTTCCTTAAAATCGTACTGGTGAGAATTATGAATGTTTGCAGTTTTGGTGCCGTGTGACAGTGATGGACCTCCTAGAACCCATCCTAGACGTGTTTTACATGCAATTGGTTCGTTGGAAGACCCTTCTTGAATATGCCACGGCACTGCCATTTGCCAATTGTCTAAGCCAATCAGAATTTTGGCCTCTGCTCTATTGTATGGTTTGGGATCAATATTTTTCATATGTGGATACATTTTTGTAATAATGCCCATATCTAGATACCGTTTGAAAGTCACAGGTTCTGTGCAGTGCGAACTCCGTATAAATTGTATTTTCGATTTCATGTTAGAACCGCAACTTCGAGATTTACTTTCTGTGAATGCTTCTCCAGTCGAGATGTGTTGCAAGTCCATTTTAGACATAGTATTTCGTATGCATTGATGTCAGATTGATCTTGGATTTGCACTAATTTTACCAGTTTTTGTTGTTTTCTCTGGTGTTTGATGTTGCTTTAGTTTGGATTGTGCAACTGGAAGTGATGTCGTGGTTGACAACCGTCAACGCTGCACTTTAAATTCGATCGGCATCGGATAAAACTGTGTAAATCTGTTAAACAGAGTTTGCATAATGTTTTATCTTTAACTAATGCCCATCTTTGCGGTCGACTGCTAGTGAGAAATTTAGCGCACTTATCAACCTTGTGTTTAGAGCCGCTACATACAGGATATTTTTTCTCTACCATGAACGTTTATTCTGGATGATTAGATTTTATTTCTTTGGTTACGTTTATGTGAGCCGAATCGCCTTAATTGACTTGATTGCTGTCTTCCCTTTCGTTCGCGAATTTATGAGTTTAATTTGGATAACCTCTTTGTTTTTTATCTAACTTTTGCTCACTTCTGTTATCTAACTTTGTATCATTTATTGATATCACGTCACTGGCTGCCTCTGCGAGACCATACAGCCACCCGCTAAATGTGCTTCATGAAGCATTGACGAAAAATAACTTATATTTGCCCCATTCCAATTTAGTTGTTGTAGGCAACTTTTCTATGAGTTCAAACAGAAGAGTTGGGTAATTTAGATGCTCTTCGAGTTCAGAAGCTCGTATTGTAGCTACCAAATTTCGTACTGACAGGGCGAACAAATTTCATTCGTAAGGTACTTATGATATCGTCTACCTCCGTTGTCATCAACAACAAACTTCGTACAGCATCCAATGCTTTACCTCTTAAACAGCGGTGTAGTCGTATAATATTTTCTCCGCTCGAAAAGTCCACCTCTTTCGCCAAATGTACCAATGTCAAGCACCAAATATCGTCCGGCCGGTTGTCAAGTTTATCGAAAATTTGAAAATCGAAAAAAAGTTTGCTGAACCCGTTAATAGCAGGCAAGGCAACATTCGGGCAGGACAACGTCTGTCGGGTCCGCTCAGTGTTGGGCATTTTACATGTAAATAACGTTATTTACATTTTTATGTAAATAAGGTAAATTACATAAAAATTTATGTAATTTGCATAAAATATGTAAAAAACGTGAAAACTCTGAAAAATAAATATCAATCAAACAGTTCATTTAGATTAGACGGTCAATCATAGTTATTTTAGACTTTTAGTTATCTACAATCACAAGAAGAATTTCATTTTTGTATCTACACTGCCATCTGTGTTTTTCTTAAACAAGCTCTAAAAAACGATTACTGACATCTTTAGGTTCAGTTTGCTACATATGAGAAATATAATAATTTTATAGTGTAATACGTGCCATCTATTATCAAATTGTAGCATTTTACACGATTTCTTCGTAAATGTCAAACAGACGAGTAAATGTCATCAACATACCAGTAAGTTAATTATTCATCAGAAACCACCATGCGACTCAAAGTCGGAGGTGGAAATTTAATTCAACATTCAACTCCGGTAGTTGAAAAGCGAGTCCCGTTTATTCCAATACCCATGACATTGACAGCATTCCATCCAACCAATCAAAAAAAATATTCGTTTGGACTATTAACATTCACTGAATTTAACCTCATCCTGCAGTACCGCAGTTAAAACACATTTTAATGAAGAAAAAGCCACGAAAGTGGGAAAGAATTGCGTCTATTGGTGGAGACGTGATCTTTGGTCGGGATGATGAAATAATTTTGGTTGAGTTTTGTGAAGAACATCCCGCTTTAATGAACCAAGTAGGAATGTGTTTGAAACTTAAAAATTATAAACAAAAAGCGGGAGAAGATTCGAGTCCTACAAAGTTTAAATATGAAGTTGCGTTTGCTCACACAAGCTCCTTTTTGGGAATACTTCATCCTGGACGATATACAGGCTGTTGAAAATAATATGTATCGAGCACCTATTTATTCGCATCAAATTTTTTAGTTAAATTTTCTACTTATTCGTACAAGGAGGGACTACTATGTTCCTGAGATTGATGAGCAAGAAGAATGGCCTCTATAAGGAGTTCCAAGACCAAATTCGAAACGAGCCAATAATTGTGTTCGAGTTTTTTTTGTAAGTTTTACAGGAAATTATAGTTGCCCTTGGTGAAGGTAAAAGATTAGTAAATAAACCACAGTTCCACAACAACAATCTACTTCGACTGGGCCTATTGGTAAATATTTTTTACCGACCAAAGCTATGGTACAATTAAGTAGACTTGCATTTTATAATTCACAAGACGAATCAGTCGATGTAGATCCAAATTATGCATACACACAAACTGTGTTTTATAAATTTTTGACGACGATCATCAAATTAAAGACGTTCATAAAATTCTGTCGCATTTACGAGATAAATAAAGTCAAGAAATAATTTACGAAAAAAATTTCGTGTTTAAGTTTTTTAGGCCTACATACATACAAAGTCCATATATTGCGTTATGGCCGTATTTACATATGTAATTCTGATTGCTCGCTTTGGTAAACACAAGAAGAGCACTAACGTAGAAGCGACAAAACAGGAAGATTAACGTTACGTAATATGAACATACAAGTAGTCTACAAAATGATCCATATTTATTCGTATTGGCTTGTGTAAAGCCTAAACCAGTGGCACCATTCTGGCTTTCCCTGGGAAAGGGGAATTCGGAAAAATATTTTCATAGCATTTTTGTCTAAATTGTATTTTTCGGCCTTTTGAGGGAATAAGTTTGGTGTAAATATTTTCGAAACAAAACTAATTGGGAAAATATTTTTCCTTATAGAAATTTTGTGGAACAACAGTTTCCCAATTTACTTTGTTTTGAAAATATTCGCACTAAACTTATTCCTTCATTAAGCCAGAAAAATTTGTCAAAATGCTCTGAAAATATTTTTCCCAATTCTCTATTCTCAGGGAAAGCCAGAACAGTGCCACAGTACGTAGAAATAGGGTCCTGTCATGCTAATTTATTTTTATAAGTAATGTTGGTTTCTATTCTCATGAGTTCATATTTTGAGGCAAACACATTTTGTAATATCGACATCGAAAATTTAATTGGGAAACTCTTGAATTAATTATTTTACATAATACCTACGTTAAAATCACGCACATCAAGCGATTTTAATCCTCGAACACCTTCGGTAGACGGCGAATCACCGCGCTTATGTTTCGAACCATTTCCTGCTTTGGCCGTCGGTAATTGGATCGCCCCCTTTTTCGGCACTACTTAACACTAGATTTGTATATGAAGCGTCGAAATTTACACATTAAGTTGTAAATTGGTGGAAGACATTAGGGGCACGTGAATCGCTTGAACGCCATCGTCTAAAGTATCACGACAGTGAGACATTAGTTATCTTCAATTCTAGCACCCATCCTGAATGAGACTTAATATATCGAGCTTAAAGGAGACATTGAGAATAGTACGCTTTTTGGCCGAAAAAATATCTGTCTGGTGTGAACCATTGTTGAAATTTATCCATGACGGTCAAATTCGCAGCGATAAAAGAACTGAATAACTGCCAACTAACTTATTCGGTGAGATTATCAGATTTCTCGATACTTCACGAATCTCGCTCCAAACCAATTTTTTTCTCAGCATCATACTGTCAAATTTTTTCTTGAGAGATATGTTTTAGTTTTTTTGATTCAGGTGTACGACTACGTCCTTTTGATGATTTTAATCTTTAGAACGACCGTGAGAAATCGTCTAAGACTTACACTTTGATCTTAAACGTTTAAGTGATATAGAACGGCAGGATCATGATCATCTTCTGTTTTTGTCTCGAGACTAGAGCGCCGGATTGATGAACTCTTGTCTTTCGACATCTTTCCAATAACAGGATCAATTGCGGCGGAAATTAAAGTTTGAGCTTCTTTTACAATTGGCATTGCTTATTCTATTTCTCTTTGTGCTGCTTCATTACATCATATAAAAGGATGGTACGTCTTGTCTCCTCTATTTTATGGGCATCGTAACATGAACATTTGCATATGAAAAAGCTATCGGCAAGATGGGTGCCGCGTTTGCTCAGTGTCGAACAAAAACGAGTTCGACAGACCACTTCACAGCGGTGTTTGGACATGATAAAGCGTAATTTTTGGCGTCGATTAACTACTGTTGATGAAACGTGGGTCCACTACACACCTGAAACCAAAAATCAATCGAAACAATGGGTGGAAGCTGGTGGAAATGCTCCGAAGAAGGCAAAGGCAGTGAAATCGGCTGGCAATGTTATGGCCACTATATTTTGGGATGCACACGGAATATTGCTCATCGATTATCTTAAAAAAGGATCCACAATCACAGGAAAGTATTATCGTGCATTATTGGATCAATTGGTTGATAAATTTCAAGGAAGTGTATTTCGAGTAATCAAGGAAAAACGACCACGTTTAAAGAAGAAAAAAGTGCTCTTTCTTCAAGACAACGCACCGGTTCACACAGCATTAGATACGATGCTAAAATTACGTGAAATACACTTCGAATTGGTTGATCATCCACCTTATAGTCCAGATTTAGCTCCTAGTGACTTTTTCCTGTTTCCAAACTTGAAAAAATGGCTCACAGGACAAAGATTCATCTCAGACGAAGAAGTGATTATCAAAACTAACGCGTATTTTGAGGGGTTCCCGAAATCGTATTATTCAGATGGTATACAAAAGTTGGAATATCGTCTTACTAAGTGTGTCGAACTAAATGGAGACTATATTGAGAAATAAATGGTTTTTGGCAAAAAAAATATTTTGTTTTCCTACTTAGGTAGCTTCATTTTCAATCCGCCCTCGTATGCTCATTATTATGTATTTTAAAGTAAATAAATATATCACATACCATACAGTATAAAATGATACACTCGTGACTATATACGTTCGAAAGGGGATACATTGAGCTAATTAAATTAGTAAGCCTTATCTCGATATCATGAGCAACGATCATGAACCGAATTTTTAAAGTTTTTCCAATTCAACGAGTAATGCATATCCACAGATGTTCTACTGCACTAAGCCAAATAGCAAAAATCTCAGAGATTGACTTGCATAGTGACTATATACGTTCTATACACGACTATATACGACTATACACGAGATGTATTTATGTACTTTGAAATATATAATAATGAGCATATTTTATTTTTTAATTTAAACAATTTCTTTCATATGATGAATATTTATTATAATAATTGTTTATAATTATTTTAATATAAAATATAGACACTGTTAAAATTGCACACTTCCGTAAATTTTTGTCGAAGAAATAAAATTGTGTCCAAAAGCTTCACAAAGAACACTCGCATAAATTTTTGTCCATAAACTTTTGTCTAAGAACTTCACACCGGTACCCCAAATTGTGGCGATTTTCATGTCTTCAATATAAAACTGCGGACGTGACCAACTCGGAAAAGATTTGAATCCCTTATGCGATTCTAAACTAAATTAATTTGCCGATTTATTTCCTGATAAAAAACAACAAAAGGAACATTTAATTTAAATAGAAGGATAATCTAAACTAATTATTCATAACTAATCTACTATACGTACGAGTATAAACGGGTATACGTAATCCTAACATGGCTGAAAACGACGCTGACGATATTCTCTAAATCTGTTGTTGTTGTGTTGTTAAACTTGGCACACGATTTATTTTGTGTTACATAAAATATTCAAACATTAAAGAGAAAATTTAAACACAAGGATATACATTTCTGCTTCCTTGTATAAAATTGCCTTGACTCATTATAAATTATTAGTATTTTCAAAGGATAAACACATAAATAACACAAGGAAATATGTTGTACCTGAATGTTGAGTTTTTAGTTCTTTTTTATGCTCAGATCGTTTTCAAAGAAAAGTAAATTTTTGTTGTGTTATATAACGTTGCAACATTGTGTAATGAATTTATTACCTTTGTGTTAGTTGCAGCAAATTGTGGTTAGTAGATACAACACTAACAGATTATTATGGTTTGGGGGTATGGTCAGTATATATTACCAAAATACAGTAATTATAATCACCATTAATAATGCTTAACATTTATGGTGCTTTTAACCAGTACTTAGAATTTTAAATAAACTGCTAACCGGATATAAAGTTTATTGAGGGCCTGAGTAATCCTTCCGTCCGTGATAACTCTAACATAATATGTAACTCTAACATAGTTTGTAATTTGATATAACCATTTTGCTTCCATACCCAATACAGAGCGCAAAAATTATTTTGAGACCACCTTTCCGAAAAAAACATAAAATACTATCAACAAAATTGATGAAAATCCACCAAAAGATGCTGTGTAAGATAGCAGAAAATTTCGAGCAGAAAAAATGTGTTTGTACTATTCACCGCTAGAGGCATCACTATCACAGAAAGGAAATTTTTTCTGCTGCTATTTTTCGAAACCAACAGAAACTTTTATGAAAAATCAAAGCATTTATGAAACAGAAGAGAAATATTAAACGCTTTGAAACGAAAAAAGTGAAATTCCATTCTTTAGAAAAAAAGGCTCTCAAAATATACTAAAATTATCATAATCATCATAATGCAAATACATGTTGGTAGCACTATCGGTATATGTTTTTATGGTAACTGAAATCATAATATTCATACATGAGCAACATCAGAATCACAACTGGCGTCAGAAGCATTCCATAAAGTTTGGAAGTCGTTCTAATATGAATTGTTTTCGGCTGTTTACTGAAAGTGTTAAAAAAAACTGTAACTACCCTGGGTATATGTTTTTATGGTAGCTGGAATAATATTTTACGGTAGCTGATTTAAGTTACCATAAAAACATATACCCAGAGTAGTTACAGGGTTTTTTTAACACTTTTGGTAAAAAACTGAAAACATTTCACATTAGACTGACTACAAAAATATATGGAATGTTATTGACGCCAGTTGTGATTCTTATGTTGATCGTGTATGTAAATTATGATTTCAGCTACCATAAAAACATATACTCTCATAACATGTATTTGCATTATGATGATTATGGTAATTTTAGTATCTTTTGAGAGCCTTTTTTTCTAAAGAATGGAATTTCACTTTTTTCGTTTCAAAACGTTTAATATTTCTCTTCTGTTTCATAAATGCTTTGATTTTTCATAAACATTTCAGCTGGTTTAAAAAAAAATCGGCAGAAAAAAATCCTTTTTGTGATAGTGATGCCTCTAGCGATGAATAGCAAACACTCATTTTTTCTGCTGGAAATTTCCTGCTATCTTATACAGCATCTCCAAAAGCTTAAACATGTCAAAATCTTTGAAAAACATGGTGCTGGGGACTTGATCGTTATAATTTTTTAAAATAATTAAATAAATGAGCCACTTCTGGATTATTTCAGTTCTAATGCAAATGAAGTAGATTCGAGAAGTTATTTCTGCTCAACCAGGATGTGACCGTATCAACAAGAATTCTTGTAAATACGTTGTCGTTATATCGTTAAACTTTGTTTTAAATAATCATGAAGCAAATTAAATGAGTCACTCTCCACCGCACTTCCAAGGATAAAAGGAGTGAAATATCGGTTTATTTGGGCAGCAAATGATGTAGCACCACGAGCAAATTGCAAACTGATTTTATTGGATTCAGCAAAACCAGCAGAGTTCGGGCATGCAATTTGTACCATCAACGTATGGTTTCTGTTGGGTGGTCACAAGTTAACCCATTTTCCACCAATGTTCGATTACTCGAACAGAAATTTTTACAGTTTTTGATTTTATATCTCTCGAAAATCGAAAAATTCCATCTGATATATTTTGCTGTTACGTTATAATGTGGAATGTTCGCATTTTATATAAACATTATTTTCAAACCCTCGATCCCTCCAAAACAACTTCACCTGATTTAACCTTAAACGTTTATAGTGTGTCAGGTATGAATCTTTTGATCTATCCTTTTTACATTTCGATCTTCTGTGATTTCAAATTTCGTAAATTCTCGATTTTTCTCCGGAATTGATTGTAGTACTTCCCTTGAATTGCTGCACCATTTTTTACGGTTGAAACCTCCACATATAAATAATTTAATTACCTCGTTCTGCAGGATCAATATTTCGTCTAGCGAATGCGCCCCAATCAAGACATCATCGGCATACACATCTCTTTTTAAGGTTGCTGCTGCTTTGGGATATACAGTATCTACGTCATGTACCAGCTGATGTATTGTTCTTATGGCCAGGTATGGTGCTGACGCCGTGCCATAAGTTACTGTTGTTAATTTGTACTCCTGCAATGCCTTTTCTGGGTCATCCAGCCAGACTATTGTTTGTAGAACCTGATGTTCTTCGGGAACCTTTTTTTGCCGATACATTTTCTCGATATCGGCAGTGAAGACATATTTCTATCTTCACCATTAGCGCGATTGAAAAGAGATCTTGCTGTATGGTTGGCCTAGTTAGTTGCGCATCATTAAGGCTACTACCCGAAGATGTTTTTTAAAAACCACTCGAAGTTTAGTTGTTGTGCTTGTGCTAAAACCTTATGTCCTAAGCTCAGGTATTCGTCCATACATTTTTTGTAATTTTTTTAGCGCAGGTTTGTTTTGGAATTTTTCTCTATTTGAAGTAACCTTGCAATTTCTTGTTTTTACAGTTACCTAGCTCTACGTTTTCTTTTAATGGAAGCCTCACTTCATAAGGGCCATTGGCTAAATGTCTATAGCATTCTTGGTAAAATTTTTCACATTTAGCTTACTCAGTCGTTATATGTTTCGGTGGCCGAATTTCTTCGATTTCCCAAAACCGTTGTAGATCATCATCTATAGTTGAAATCATAGTTTCTATCGGATGTTTATTGGAGACTGAGTTTATAGCTCCAAACATAATCTAACCCAATTTCGTACGTTGAGCTGTGGGCCATTCCTAATATAATATTTTTTTTATTTTTTTTATTTAAAGGGTGATTTTTTTGTGGTTAGGATTTTCATGCATTAGTATTTGACAGATCACGCGGGATTTCAGACAAGGTGTCAAAGAGAAAGATGCTCAGTATGCTTTGACATTTCATAATGAATAGACTTACTAACGAGCAACGCTTGCCCGTTGGGCCCTAGAAAAGTTGGCAGAAAATCCGCTTTTTTATCGACAAATTTTGTTCAGCGATGAGGCTCATTTCTGGTTGAATGGCTACGTAAATAAGCAAAATTGCCGCATTTGGAGTGAAGAGCAACCAGAAGCCGTTCAAGAACTGCCCATGCATCCCGAAAAATGCACTGTTTGGTGTGGTTTGTACGCTGGTGGAATCATTGGACCGTATTTTTTCAAAGATGCTGTTGGACGCAACGTTACGGTGAATGGCGATCGCTATCGTTCGATGCTAACAAACTTTTTGTTGCCAAAAATGGAAGAACTGAACTTAGTTGACATGTGGTTTCAACAAGATGGCGCTACATGCCACACAGCTCGCGATTCTATGGCCATTTTGAGGGAAAACTTCGGAGAACAATTCATCTCAAGAAATGGCCCGGTAAGTTGGGCACCAAGATCATGCGATTTGACGCCTTTAGACTATTTTTTGTGGGGCTACGTCAAGTCTAAAGTCTACAGAAATAAGCCAGCAACTATTCCAGTTTTGGAAGACAACATTTCCGAAGAAATTCGGGCTATTCCGGCCGAAATGCTCGAAAAAGTTGCCCAAAATTGGACTTTCCGAATGGACCACCTAAGACGCAGCCGCGGTCAACATTTAAATGAAATTATCTTCAAAAAGTAAATGTCATGGACCAATCTAACGTTTCAAATAAAGAACCGATGAGATTTTGCAAATTTTATGCGTTTTTTTTTAAAAAAAAGTTCTCAAGCTCTTAAAAAATCACCCGTTATATTACGACTGAGTATTGTACCCATTTAGTAATTTACATTGCATAATAAAGTATATGATTAGTCGGCGTAATCAAGTGATTATCTCCAGCTACGTGTAACTCCTCCTCAGATTTTTCGCCTCAGTAAGTCTACTGACCTCCTGTTCGCGATAAGTCCAGTGGATTGGTTCTTTGCAGTCTTCTTGTTGGTGTGGTAGTCAGCATACAGCGTATGTCCAGATTTTCATGCTGGTGCAGACGAGGTGTTTTGTACCATGATGCTTGATTTCATCCGCGACAACCTCGAACGAGGTTGTCATTTCGAATGTACCATGGTTGTCATTAACATTTTGTTTGTATGATTTTGATATTTGTCTTCTTGGCGCAATCCCAGAGTTGGCCATATGTCCATACAGGTTTCAGGATTTGTTTATATATATCAGCAGTTTGTTATGGATCGCTAGTTCAGATTGTCTCCCCAAGAGCCATTGCATTTTCCTAAATTGTATAGTGTTTGCATGCGGTAGATAAATTCGATAGTATTTATCTTTATTGGTATATAATTAACGGTTTGATTTGTAAAGTTCACTTGGATTGATTTTGCTTCATTTAATTTAATTCGCCATTTCTTTGCCCAATTACATATCAGAAGGCTACTTTCTGTAATTTACTAGTAGATTCATTGATGTTCTTTGCTGTTGCAAGTATTACCGTGTCATCGGCAAAAGTCGCCATTGCTTCACCAATTGGTATATCTCGGGCATCTTCACCAATTGGTATATCTATAGTATATAGAAGATAAAGGTTTGGTCCAAGAACGCTCCCTTGTGGCACTCCTGCTGTTATTCTTTTTAGTTGGGAGTATTCATTCTCAAACTTTACTCGGAAGTGCCTCTCTGATATGTATGATTTTAAAATTAGAAACAATTGTTACGGAAGATCTCGATGAAGTTTGAATTCTAACCCCTGATGCCATACTTTGTCGAATGATTGCGCTACATCAAGGAATATAGTTGAGCATATTTGTTTCTTTTCTAGTGATTTCTCGATTGTTCTAGCGTATAATGTTTTTTCGTAAATACAAACGGATGTGGAGGGATTAGATTCCTTTCTTCGATAATTAGTTTTAGTGTTTTAAGAAGAACCTATTCAAATATTTTCGATAATGTTGGTAGCAGAGAAATTGGCCTATATGAAGCTTTATGATTCGGAAGATTGTTCGGCTTAAGTATTATAATTACTTTTGCAACTTTCCATTATCACTAGTTTCCTCAACGCTTTCTCCCGATACACTTTTATTGTCTGATCCGTTATAAGATCATATCCTGGAGCCATATTCGCATTCAGATTAATCTTGATTTCCTATTTTAGTTATTTCAATGTTACAGGTGTAATTTTCATTTCATCCTGTTTATTTATCGGGGTGATATTTTCCTCTTCCATTTGCTTGGGGTAAGGTTGGAATGTTTCTTCAAGGTGATTTGCAAACAAATTCACAGTTCTTTTGTTTCGCATTTCGAG
Organism: Nephrotoma guestfalica; assembly: GCA_963691935.1. Classification (NCBI taxonomy): domain Eukaryota; kingdom Metazoa; phylum Arthropoda; class Insecta; order Diptera; family Tipulidae; genus Nephrotoma; species Nephrotoma guestfalica. The sequence goes on from OY829914.1 coordinate 217,125,571, forward strand.
CCCAATTTTCTTTATTTTTAATTGGAGGAACCTGAAGTTTGGGTCTTTGAAGATTCTTAGTTTGTTTTCATAATGAATAATCAGTATATTTTTGTCCAGTTAGAGTGCTGGGGTATTTATTAACTGGCTGATTTTTAATGTCACAAATGGTTCCCTTCTTATTTTCCGGGTTTCGATGTTTTACCATTTCTATCGTGCTTTTCTTTTATGTTTAAGAAGTTCTCTCACTTCCTCTGGATAGCTGGCATTGCGCTTCATTTCCTTACTATTATTAGGAGCGCTTTCCCATGCAGCACTTTGGATATTGTGGATGGGCTTATCAAGTTCGTCTTCTATTTGGGCTGGTATTGGATTCTCCTGTATTGGGTTCTGCAGACTAATTCGTTCTGTTAAATGTGTTTGGAAGAGATCCCAATTAGTTTCGGAGCTCGTTAATTTCGGGTTGCTCTCTTTCATAATCATTGTTTGGCTAAGTATCATAATAACTGGTGAATGATCTGACGATAGACTTTCACTGTTCTCTACATGGATATAATTATCTGAAATCCCTCTTGTAATAAAGAAGTCTATAAGATCTGGAATCTTACTGATATCCGAAGGCCAATAGGTTGGTGTCCCGCCTGAGTGAAACTCGCATTTTAGTTGTTTGCCTGCTGCGAACAGTTCTTTTCCTTTAGCAGTCGTTAACCGTGATCCTCAATAGATATTTTTTGCATTATAGTCACCTCCAATTAATAAGACACTTCCTAGTGTTTTGAGAAGATTAGTATAATCCACTTGTTTGAGATTGTATCTTGGAGGGCAGTATATTGCTGAGATACTACAAGTTGTGAAATGAGTTTCTGATATAAATCATATATTATGCATGTTTAAAAATATATCTAGTTCTTGAATGTGATGTAATAGCCCATTTGCATTCCAGGTTAGAATTCGTATAGTTTTATTCATTTCTTTTGTTTATAATTCGATTATAAGCGGGTGAGGTTCTCTAGATTTCTCAGTAAGTCCTGTAAAACGAAATCCATTTTTAACTGGTTCTGCTCTGTTTGCTGAACTATTTGTGCATAAGTAACGTTTTCATTTACTCGCTCTCTTTGTATGTTGAGATTAGAGTTGGCACTTTAGGCTCCGTGGTGTATAATAGATTGTATGTACGAGTATATATCTTGATGAATCTGGTTTGCGTGATTTATCTCTCATTTTCTGTAGTTCTACTGCTACTTCACATCCTCTGTAGTTGGCTGGATGCTGGTCTTTACACTCCGCTGTTGTATTTCGGGGAACTGTGCAGTTGTTTCCAGCGTGTTTTCCTGCACATTAAACATATCTTGCTTCACGATGGCAGTACTTTTGTGTTTTATTATAATCTTGGCAGTTTTTACAATGCGGTATTAGTTGAGTGACCTTTCTCGGCGTTTCTATTTTAATCCTGAGGTTGAGAACAGACTTAATATTATAAATATTTTCAATATTTTTATTTATTGTCGAAGCTTAGCATCAAAAGTGGGAGTCCTCTTCTCATGATTTCAACATTTCCTTCCCTGTTTTCTCGTCTCTCTTTTCTGATGATATTGACTGCATCGATAATTTTCAAGCCTTTATTTTGCAGGTCCTCAATAATTTCATCTTTTGAACAAGTTGGATGGAGACCACTTGCCATTACTTTAATTGATCGATCGTTTTAATCCTCGTAGGTATACCACTGGTGACCAACAGAATTTAATTTGCTAGCTAGAGCTTTATAATCTTCAGGCTCTGTTGTATTTATTTTCCAAATACTATTACTGATCGATATTATTTTGTAGTCATTTCGTACTACTTCTTTCATCAGTTTCTGAATCCTACCGTGATTTGTTATTCCTAGAATATTGATCGGGGGTGGAACTTGATTTTTCTTTCTTTTGATTTTTTCTTTTCGCTCATGCACTTTTGGTATTTGCATTGGCAGTTTTAATGTGGGTTTGAATTGGCTCAACTTCTGGTGATGATTCAGCTTTCCTCTTGCTTGGATTGGTTTCTTGCTCTCTGGAATTTCTGTAGTCTCCAATTGGTTTCCCTTTCAAGCTCATCTTCATCCGTGTGATATTTTTTTTTTTACTTTATTTACTTAAAAATTAGATACAATAATTAATTTGGTTACCAAACACTTAGTGTTGTAGGTAACAAAGGAACATACTTAATTAAGCAGCGCGCTGTTTTATGTTTTATAATTTTAAAATATATACTTATATAAAAAAGGGAAGTTAAAAATTAAATAGATTATGATTGAAAAAAAAAATGTATAATATATTATATACTACTAAAAAAAAATTTACGTTAAACAATAAAGAGCACAAATATTGCAGAAAAAGCAAAAAGCACTATAAAATAAAATTAAAATCAAAATTAAAATTAGCACCGTAAAGATTTTAATGATTATTTATTTAGACATTTTAAGTCCGATTGTTTATTTTAGGTTGTTCTTAAATTTTTAGGCATTTCTTAAACAAGTTAATACTTTCAAGTTAATCTTAGATAATCTGAAAATCAATTGTAGATTATTAACAGGGAACTTTGCGGCAAAATATGCTTCAGTTTTTTGATCGAGAATACAAAAGGTCGTATTTTAGCCTTAACCATATCGATATGGGCGCTCCATTTCAATTTTTCATCTATCAGTAGACCCAGGTACTTAAATTGATCCGTACGCTCTATCTGAATTCCCGCATAACTAATCCTGTACTCTCTTATAACTTCCTCTGATATTTTTTTATTTGTAAATATCATATACTTAGTCTTTTTTGGGATTTAATTGAAGTTTGTTTTCATTGAGCCACAGGTTTAGCAACGTCAAATCCATCTGCATATCTTCAAAAAGATCTTTAAGATTTGTATTTTCATACTTTATAACAGCATCATCAGCATATAGCTCTGATCTAGCTAATGTGCCCTTAAAGTTTTGTCTGCATATGTCGTTAATGTAAATGTTAAAAAGGACCGGCCCAAGAATGGATCCTTGCGGTACACCCCTTGCGAGACACATCATATCACTTTCTGTTTGATTAACAACTACAACCTGAGGACGAGCTTTAAGATATGATCGGAACCACGACAAATGTATCGGCTCACACTTCAGTCCCTGAAGTTTGGCGAGCAATATATCATGGTCTACCGAATCAAACGCTTTCCGTAGATCCAAAAATAAGCACGCTACAATCCGTTTCTTGTCAACATTTTCCGAAATGAAACTAGTTAACTCAAGGCATGCTGCTTGTGTACTAGAGCCATCCGTAAACCCATACTGCTCTCTTGCTAAAATATTATTCGCCTTCAAAAATTGCAATAACCGGTTATTCACTATTCTTTCGAATACTTTTGAGACCGAGCCTAAAATAGATATTGGTCTATAGTTGGTTGGCTCTAGTGCATCCCCATCCTTAAATACCGGTATAACTCTTGCCATTTTTAGTTTTTCCGCAAACTTGCCTTCAAGCAACGAATTGTTAATCAAGCTAGTTAGCGCTCTTTTCAATTTTTCTTGAAAAAATTGAAGGAACTTGCCTGATATGCGGTCCTGCCCCGTGGCTGCAGCTGTTTTCAAACATTGAATGACTCGACTAACTTCCTCTTCACTCACATTGGTTATATCAAATTTAAAATCTATATGATATTCTGGCATAATTACGACAACATTTGGCCACGGAAAATCGCATGCATGTATGAAACAAGCATTGAATGCGTTGGCAACTTCCCTTGGGTCCTCGCTAACTGAGCCATTTAACATTACCGAAATATTTTTTGGTTTAGTTTCACGTGTCTTATTATAAATGGCCAACTTTAATAGATTCCAAAATTGTCTGGAGCTTCCAATATAATTTTCTAGTCTAGTTAATTAAAAATCTCTTTTAGCTTTCCGTACTCTGGTTACAATCGAGGATTTTATTAGATTGAACTTAACTTTTAAATGTTCACACTCAGGGTATTTTACAGTTAGTTTAAATAATTTTTCCCTAGTTTTGATATCCCGGTATAAATCTAAGGTCATCCACGGTTGTTTCAGACCCACACGTCGTGTGTCACGCTTGTATTACATGCAATCCTTCACGACATTCTCAAGCCCGCTTACCAGATCGTCCAGAGTTTCGACGGTTTCTATTTTAAATCGTTAAGTCATAATTTAACATTTTAAATACTTGTGCCTGTTTAGATTCTCGAGCCTGTACATCTAAGACTAATTGAATTGCTCTGTGGTCAGAGTATGATACATCCTCCACTGCAAAACTGTGTACAAATCCGGATTGATCAGTCAATGCATGATCTATAATAGTGGAAGTACTGTTGCATATTCTTGTGGCAAATTTTGATGCTAACTTGTTAATGAGCATGAAGCCATTTACAGATAGTAAATCTAAATATTTACTAATTTTTGGGTTTCTTGGATCTAAAATATTTAAATTAAAATCCCCTACTACAATCGCTCTCGGAAATTTCTCTAAAATTGTTTGAAAGGACTATAAAAAATTATCAACATTTGATCCCGGGCATCTATATAGACTGATTAAATGCATATTTAGCTTAAGCAATTTTAAATCTAGAAAATTGTTTTTCAGCTCATCTTTTTCAAAAATTACAGAGCATTTAATATTCTCTTTAACTAAAACACATATTCCACCTCCTTTACCCGTACGACAACTATGATACGTATCCCGTTTCCAATTTTTTACGACCGTACTTAAATCCGCGTTCATAATTCACGCTATCAACCAAATCCGCTATTTGAGAAATGCCATTTGTATTTAAATATGTGTGTATTTCTATCTGTCATAAATCGAAACAGCTGACTCGTTTGTTTATGTTTTTGTTTGTTGATATTTTAGAGTGCAATTTTAAGTTTTTAACTAAAAATAAATAAATACAATAATAAATATAATATAATAGTGTTTGGTGTTTAGTGATCAATAAATCGATCTGAAAATAATTCTATGTGAAGCGATAAATTAGTCTATTTGAGTTAATTAATCAAATTTTTAAGTTTATCTAAATCGTTTGAACTTTTTATGTGAATAGTGTTACTCTGTGGTGCTTTTTTCAGTAAAATCCGATTGTTATTAGCTATTGTTATTAGCTATTTTAAATTGCCGAGCAGCACGAAATAGTTGGAGTTTATTAGCGGTAAGATGATCTCGAATAAATATTTGTTTGATATTTTCAGTTTTGAATCCAATTTGATCCGAAAATAGATTTTTATATACTTGCTTATTTTTTATTATTTCTTGCTTGATAGTGATGGATTTAAGCTTGACCAGGAGAAAATGATTAGGCGTTTTGGGTGCTGTGCTGGTGGATGGTAACACGAGTTCTCTCCCGATATATTGTGCGCTGGTTATACAGTCACTGGATACGTTGGCTTTGATTGTTTTAAGAATGTTTGCAGTTAAGGTAAGAGGATCAATCGATCTATCCGGTATTCCAGAAATCACAATGTTGCTTAGATTGTCTTTTACTTTCAGATATTCAACTTCCGTTTCCAGGCGATTAATAGTGTGATGGAGCTCTTCGTTGTTTTCCTGTGCAACCGGGACCCTGTTTTTCAGTTCCGTATTTTCAGCTGATAAATTTACTATTTGGTCACGAAGCACCAATAGTTGGTCAAGGAGAGATTTTTCACAGCCAGGATTAGGTGCTCAAGTCTTTGAAAGCTTTGTTGATTGATATCGACTGATGATTTCAAAATATGTGATGTTTGTGGTGTTTGAGATGTTGGAGGCGTACCATCAACAGGAGCCTGCTTCTTTAAATCGGAGTTGTTTTTAGGGCTGACAGTTACTAGGGAGCTTGGTTGATAGCAGTTCCAAATGGTGGCGATCTTTTGAATTTCCTGCCTGCTTTTACCAGAGAAGCCAACACAGCGTGAATGGAACGTATTATGACATCTGGTGCACTTAATTCCTTGGTGAATCTCGCTAATTGCGCTTTTGCAGGACACACATTTAATTTGGTCAGCCATTTATTGGAAACACAAAAGTAATGTAGTGTTGTACGAATGCTGATGTAATTTTTTTTTGTTTGAATTTTTATTTTACTTTATACTTTTCTTAGCTTTTTATGTAAATATTGTATTATATAAACGGATTTTACAATAAACAACCATTATTTTAAAATAAAAATAATAAAATTTTAATTTTTAATGCCCAACAATTGTTTTTCTGAACTGAATACTTTGACAGCGCGCCAAATTTTTCGTTTTATATTCGTCTAGATCTGTCGTTTTATATTCGTCTAGATCTGTGAGTACTTTAAATTGGTTAAAGTACTGCGCGATTGATTTCTCCATTTGTTTAAATTTATTTATTAACTCCGCGTTGTTTATTATAACTGTTTGTGCATTGGGCGTGGCTTCAGAGATTGGCTCGAAATTTGTATACTTGATAGAAGAGGTATTTTCCTTCTCATTGTTACGTTCACACAGTGCGGGGCTCTCTGGCGGTGAAGTTGATGGTGATGGCCGTACTTCTTCTACCAAACGGCTATTCATTTATCGCTTGTGCCGTGCTTCCAGTAGTACTAGGAACAGGATCAGCCTAGTTGCCTACCGACGACATCCTATGCAATATCGCGTTGCTCCCTCCAGAATCCATGGAGCAGCCCGATAAATCGGGGTGGGATTTAGAGTCTAAGTTCGAACCCACCTGGAGTATGTTATTGTTTATACCCGACATTACATTTTTTTGTTGACTATCTGGTATACTGTTTCTCTACTAAGTAGGGATTGGATACCACAACCGTTCAACCTACAGTACATTACCTAGGATGCGCCACGAGGAGGCTATCAACTAGCACCCCATGGAATGTTTTATGATGTCATAACAAACCGTATGAGTCATAAGGACTTACCATAGTTGTATTTTATGATGGCATTATCCTAAAACACAATTATGTTAAGTCCTTATGACTCATTCGTCTCATTAGTTACTGAATTTAAATCCTCCTACCGCATTAATTATGACCTGCCATGGCCAATATGTTTCATTGTATCATGTAATATATAAACAAAAGAAATGCAAATTAATTTCAGTTTAAATCCAAATATCTCGAGAAAAGGACACAAGTTTGTAATAAATAAATATAGTCCGCTTAACAGTTTTATTACTATTTTTAAGAAAGTGCTACTAGAGTAGCAAAATCGCAGCAAATTTACGGTCCACTACAAAAATGTATCTTCTTGGACATGTGTCTGTTTTTTACAATCACTGTATTGTAAAGTTAACTATTCGTGAAAGTACAGCTCTAACAATCCAAGAAGTGTCTAATTCTGGTCAAAAGGACGAATTTCACTGAAAAATGAACAACATTTCATTAAAAAAAATTAACAATTGCATGAAGAGTGAAGAAATCTTTTAAAGAATAAAAATAAACCTTCAAAAGTTTACCGTAAAAGAGAAATTGTCTTTAGTAGTAAACTGGAGTCAGACAAGAAAAACGGAAATCAGAACGTATGGAGACAGAAAAAAATCGTAAACGAAGATGTCTTGAAGAAAAACTTAAATCAATCCCAATAGACACACAATCATTATTATATCTGATAACGACAAGAGCTTCGAAAATATTGATTTGCCCATGCTAAGCGCAGAATGAGCCCCTAGAGGTATCAAATATTTCATTACTTCTAGAATCTTGCCAGCTTTGGATAAGTGAAAGATTACCACTGTAGCAATGCATTTAAACAGTGCCGTCGCCGAAAGTCTTGAACATTATATTGATGAATTCGTTTTGAATCGAACAACACTGTTCACTTCGTGAAACAAATTGAGTAGAAATAGTAGCATCAGTTAAATAAACTTTCAAATTTACAAAAGGCGTAGTACATTGGGATGGAAAATTATTTCCGGAGTTATCTGGAACGGAGACCGTGGATCGTTTGTCGGCGATTATTTCCCATATAGATGGAGAACAATTATTGGGCGTTCCCGAAGTATGAAGAGCAACTGCTTTGGAAATGGCGGAGGCTGTTTTCCAAAGCTTAATCGATTGGAGAGTAGTTAACGATGTCGTGGCGGCTTACTTTGATAGAAAATATTAAAATACTCAAAGATTAAATGGAGCAGATATTATTTTAGAGCAGAAACTGGAACGAAGTTTATTATATCTACCTTAACGACATGACATATGTGAAATTAAATTGGAATTCCTTGAATAAGGATAATTTCAAAGCAGGCATAGATGATCCCAACGTTCATACACAATTAAATGATGTGGTAAAGCGGAATTAGCGGATTTTTGTAAAAACGAATTGGCAAAGGAAATCATTGTATTTTTTTGGGCATGATACCAAATGAAAATGTACCTCTGCCGAGAAAAAAATTTATTGGAGGAGTATGCTGCATATTTTCAAAATTAATTCTATGATTTTTTGACTGTAAATGTTTGTTCAATTCGCTGGCTCCACATACAAGATTTATTTTGCACGCTTTACAATAAGCCTTGTATATGCATTATCTTTTATTCGTAAAAGCCATTGTTTAAATCTACCATCATTTAGCCAAACTTCCTGAAATTTTTTGGTCTGTTTACTCGTATTACGTTTCTCCTCGATTTTTTACTGGTATTGTGTCTTCATCGCGATCATCATCACTGTCTGTATCGTCATTAGATGAGCACGAGGAAATTATGTTTACAATTGCGCACATTCTAGGAACTAAAAAAACACTTTATTTTTAAACTACGTTACAAATTATATTCACTATTAGACTTAGTTTACGCACATCTTGACGCCACCTTTTAAGATTTTGAGGTTATTCACTTGCACAAAATCTTGTAAAGCTCGTTTTGGTTTCAAGTGATTTGTATCATTTGTTGTGTATTTCACATCAATAATGATTACGCTATATTAAAAGAAAGATGTAAGATGTTTAAAATATGTATTATAATGTTTATTATTCTAAGGAGAATTTCACTTACCTATGTTTAATGTCGTACAGAAAATAACATGGTGATCTGTCAGATGATAAAAGCATAGCCCCGCAAACCAAAAATACTATTATCCCTGTTAATCAGTGCTTGGTTTTAGTAGTACAGTTTTCTGTCCTGCTTTTTTTATTCGAATCAAAAATTGTACTACATACATTCGAGTACATTAGATTTTTTTTTTTAAATTTGTTCAATTTGATCCAATTTTTCTGCATTTTTCTCTCATCCCTTTTCATCCCGCACGAGCGTCAAAATTCCCGCAACACTGCTTCCAACGTTTTGGCAACCTCACCTAGATGTAAAAACAATATCTGGTTATCACCCAGAATAAAGGTATAAACAGAACCAGAGGTACAGCGACAAAATGCAACGCCTGTCAATTTAAAATACACATAAGCCATAGGATTCTATCGCAACCAATGTCGCTGGCGAGGACGACATTGTCGCTGAATTGTTTTTAGAATCTATTCTAATTTTGTCGTCGGCGCTGCAGTACTACCAATATATGTTTCAGATTATTATGTTTTAATTCTAAAAATTTTAATTGATTCGATAAAAATATAAATGAACTATTTTAGGGTTAATTTGTTTCTATTTTTTCTTGTTTCGTCGCTGCAACGCTGACGCGCTGGTTGTGTTACCCAAAGTGACATCGCCAGCAGGCAAATGTATTTTATCGATGTATCTTGTCACTGTATCTCTGGTTCTGTTTATACCTTAACCCAAATTTCACTTATACTTATATACAAAAAGGTATAAAAGGGTTAGATGACAACGAAAAAGAGGTTAAGAGTGTCTCGCTATCCAGTAAAATTGTACAAAAATATTGGGAATAATAAACAAATAAACTATTGAATAAAAATCATAAATAAATTATACATTAAAACAATATGAATTATAAATACTTGTGTTTAAAATTAGAAATACCAAAACATTTTTACATATCAGTAACGAGCGTAACAACTGCCCTTGTAAACATCTTATCTGGTTTTTGAAGATCCACTTTATAAAGCCAAATGAATTTTAAGATGAAGTTACGTTTCGCGAACTCGCTATAGTTTCATTAAAATTAATTTTGAAAATACTGCATTCCGATTGCAAAACCGGTAGCGGCAAGTATACTAACCGAAAAATATTTCTAAACCGGATTGGCTATCGTTAGTCGGTCAAGGGTATAATTCACCTGCTGTTTACTTAGTCGATATTGCATAATAATACAATTTCAATATAGTTGAAGAATCTCTGAACAGAAGATATTACTTAATTTATCGAAAAATTCGCGGGTGGCGCTATTATTAGCCCAAAACAAAACACATAAATTAATTAAGAATCCCCACGATTACAAAAAAAAAAAAATTTGTTCAATTAAATAAACAAATAATTTAATTTAGATAAATTAAAACTGAAATAAAAATCACACCATACGATATTTTCACGCGCTTCATTGTAAACATTGAAAATTTATTAACTCTACATCCAACAACATAATACGTCTCTCGAATTCCACACTTGACGATGAGGAAAATTGGCAAGCGATAAAATAAAATAGCATTCCGTGTCCATCACATCATAATGTGTGTGAACGTGTGAACGTATGTGTGTGTGTGTGTGTGTCTGCATGCTAAATTGATTGGCAATTTAAATAATTAAGTTTTATAAAAAATTAATTTAATTACGGTTTGGATTTTAATAATATTATTTTATTGTTAAATAAATAAACGATATAATTTAATTAAATAAATAAATAATAAAAAAATTGGTTTGATTTATTTGGAAATAATGTTTGTTGTTCAGTAAACTGGAAAATTATTCATAAAACAAAATTTGTATTTTATTTTTTGCAGAGGTACAAATCTCCTATTTTTAGAGGTGGTCGCTTGTTTATAAATTATCCGATTTCCCGTTTTTTTATTTGCGTATCCTTTTTTCGCCTGCCACAGCGACAGATATATAAATAAATATTTGATTTTGAAATATTTTAAATTGTGGTGACAGTTTTGTGTTGTTTTTGTGTACCCATTTTCTTGACTTCTAAAGAAAAGGTACACAAATATTTTGAATTTTATTGTATCGAGAGATGAAAAAGGTATAAAGGTATGTCGGGTATGAGATGCTGTCATCGGCAGAATTATAAATAGGAAAATTTGACGGGATCTAATTGTTGGTTAGTATGATTGAGGGAAATTGTTGATTGTGCGATTACCTGTGATGAAAATTAAATAGAGATGAGTATTATAAATGCCATTCTTAAGTCAATTAACTTTTGCGTAATTGGTGCGCAATTAAAGTGACTTATTAACTGTAGTATGGGCTAATCTTTTAATGTAAATTTCAATTTCGATAGCAGTCATTATTTATTTTGAGGGCAATGTTTTTCGATTAAACTGTTTATTATTATGGGCATTCGATACTCGAAACCTCAGATTTCAAAATTTGGTATTCTGGTTTTTAAAGTCTCTCCATGCTGTTAAATTCTTAGCAAATTACGGTTAAACTTGCTTTATTTATTTATTATGCACTGTAGATTGACCCGAGTATTGCTTATCCACGGTCAAATTCGATGGTGGTTCTAATTTGAATTTTGAATGAAATTCTGAAATTGTTGATGATGTTTAATGGATTTCGACTATTGCTAACCACAAATGGTCAAATCCGGTGTATAGGTCCGAAATGGTATTATAAAGAGTGGTTAAATTTTAAGGGCCGATGTTGATTTTGAATAAAACACAAATTATTTAGGAAATTATTGTCAATTTTTTTTTTATGATAATATGGTATGGTTCAATTAAGTACGGAACAAAATATCGGTAAAATGGCCGCCGCGACATCGGCGGCACACCTCCACTCGATGGTCCAAATGTTCGATGACGCTTAGGCATAATTGAGGTTCTATGCCGTTAATGTGCCGAATTATCTGATCCTTTTGCTCTTGAATTGTTGCTGGCTTATCGACGTACACATTTTCTTTCAAATAACGCCAATTCAGCCAATGGGCTGAAGCATACATTGATATTGATGTTGATTTTCCAAACAATATTTTGTTCAGCGATGAAGCTCACTATGGGAGTGGGTTGTGGGATTTGGAGTGAAGATAATCCACAAGCCTCTGACGAAACACCATTTCATTGCTTGGTGCGCTTTATGGGCCAGAATAGACAAGTGGCATATTTTTTCAAAATTGGGCAGCTTCGATCTATTGCACAATACAGATGGCTATGTGCCATAATATCCAGGGCTCCCCACCCTCTACAAAATTTAGATGTACGAACTTAATTGTTATGATAAAAGAACGGGTTAAAATGGTACATCCTGACGATTCGCACGTATGTGAAGCTATCCCCGGATTTTATCCCCGAAACTAAAAAAATTAATCAGGCAACACTAACATAATTGTATCCCTCTAACTCTTGTGTGAAGTTATCCCCGCCCTGTTGTATATTATATTTTATTCCAAATACACTTCATACGTGAAGTTAGCCCCGAATTTTATTATATGAAACATACATTTTTTTATTAAAATTATTTTAATTCGCAAAACACACAAAATAAATGCAATAAAGTGAAGTAAAATAAGTTTCAAATTGGCTCATAAATCTGTCAGATTATGATAATTTGGTTATAAGATGGAAAAAACATATCCTACATTTAGGAAAATACTAAAAAATCGTGCCGTTGCAACCTAGCGAAATTAGGCTCCAGACAAAATATTTACATGTAATATGTTTTGGACCCGAAATAACATTTTAATTAATTTTGAACACAACTACGACCCCTTATCGGCGTGCAAAACTCTTGGGCCGACCCATCTTCTATGTCCAGTACTATAGGCTGGCATGGAGCTATGCAATGCGCAGATGGTAACTTAAAATCGGTCCGAAGGCCGTACGTCTTCGATTTGGCAGGGATGCGTAAAGTAAGACTTCGGCCCCAGAAAAGATTGCATGGATTAAAACTAAAAAAAAATTGATTCCAAAACCACACAGCTCTGATCCGACAAATTAATACTTTTCACATGTCAAATTAAAATATTATTTTTGGTCAAAAATGTATTACATGTAAATATTTTGCTCTGAGCCTAATTTCGCGTTGCAGCGGTACGATTTTTGAGTGTTTTCCTAAATGTGGGATACGTGTGTTTCCGTCTTATAACCAAATTATCATAATCTGACAGATTTATGAGCTAATTTGAAAACTATTTTACTTCATTTTATCACATTTATTTTGTATGTTTTGCGAATTAAAATAATTTTAATAAACATTTTTATGTTTCATATAATAAAATTCGGGGCTAACTTCACGTATGAAGTGTATTTGGAATAAAATATAATATTAAACGGGGCGGGGATAACTTCACACAAGAGTTAGAGGGATATACGTAATTATGTTAGTGTTGCCTGATTATTTTTCTTTTAATTTCGGGGATAAAATCCGGGGATAACTTCACATACGTACGATTCGCGAGATATGTGGCGTTTTTTTCAAATCGGACTGCTTTAATCTGAAATAGTTAATGAGATACATCATCACCATCGACGCCAAGCGACCGTTGCTTGGGTTTGCACAACTTTGAGTAACCGGACCTGGCTAGAATTCAATAAACTTGTCAATCATTAATCTAAGAAAGTAATCTGATGTTGCAACTTCAATTAAACGGCCTAATGTGGTACTGTGGGTTTGAAAGTTTAATGTACATATTTAATAACGACGACACTTAAAATCTTTAAAATTTGTTTAAAGAAAGTAATTTAATCTTTGATATGTCATTATTTAATTTTTTTTAAATCATGTTTAACGGTCTTTTGAAATTATAGAAAATTTCAAATCAAAAGCTTGTAATTTCGTCTTCTACAGAATTAACTAACTAATACAAATAAAGGAAAATGTGGCTTAGTCAAAACTTCTTATGATCCACCCGATTCGAGAAATTTTTACTAAACATTTTACAAACAGTTCGTAAAGAAATTAGTAAAATTTTCTCGAACATTGTCTAGATTGATATACGGGGCCGATCCTATAAACCTATAGACTTCCACGTGGTTTGATTATAAATCGATGACAAAATCGGACCTATATCCGTACGTCCTCGAATTGGCCAATACAGGCGTAAAGGTAAGGACGTAAATAAGCGAACTGCGAAAGAGTTGGGAGAGCCTCGGCCCCAGAACAGATCAGGGAAAGAAAAAAAATTAAAATGATATTCTAAAAGCCTATTGGTTTGGCAATTTAATGTACATATTAAATTGCCAAACCAATAGGCTTTTAGAATATCATTTTAACATTTTTTTCTTTCCCTGATCTGTTCTGGGGCCGAGGCTCTCCCAACTCTTTCGCGGTTCGCTTATTTACGTCATTACCTTTACGCCTGTATTGGCCAATTCGAGGACGTACGGATATAGGTCCGATTTTATTACCATCAGCCTATACTGGCATGGAAGATGGGTCGGACCCAAAATAAAATGATCCATAAAACCGCCAAATTAGTTTATTTGGAACAACTTACCAACAAAGATCCGAAACTGATTAAAATGGGAAATACCCAGAACATCTGTACAAAAGAGGTGTTGCGGAAAGCGAGATCCGAGCGCCATAATATTAATGACATGGTTACTGATTGTGAAATGATGGATGCAGTTTTTCGTTATTCACGTCAATTTCCAAGCACTAAATATATATATTTAGCATCGGATCCGCTATATATAATATTAATGCGAACTGATAAATTGTCAATTCTCTCCCAATATAGCATGAATGAACTTCACATTGACGCAACTGGCGGCCTTATCAGAAATATGAAATGTTGTGGAGCGCATAATTATTCGAGGCTATATTACTACCCTATAGTAATCATAATTAATAATACTATTGTTCCTATTGCCGAACTGATATCGGCTAGACACGATAGTGTGGCAATTGGTAATTTTTTGAATTACTTTTATTGTGAAGTCCTACGGAACAACCCGAAAAAAAATTACCATCATTTTTTATAACTGACTGGTCTTGGGTTTTTATAAACAGCATTTTAAAGGAAATAAATATCATGAATATAAATGGATATTTAAGGTTCTGCTATGACGCCATTATTAAGAAACAAAAACTAAATAATGAGACTTTTGGCGTATTTATATGTTGTTCACATTTTGCTGCGATACTGACCCGACAAATTAAAAGTGAAATTACAAACTGCCCAAAGGATTTGCGTGATTTTATAATGATTTTATTTTTTTTAATAATCGATGCGAAATCATTAGAACAAATTGATAAGTTATTTATTCTTTTTTGTCAAATTGGTTGTTCTAAATACGAATTCGAGTTGTACAACATTGCCAACAAACAATTTCTGAACATTGATTACGTTGGTTCAAATATTGAAGGAATCGATTGCGAATCACAAGAAGTTGATATAGACAGCGATTCACCATTTTACAAGCATTTTCAAAATTTATACAGTGAAACAGAAAAAACTATATTAAATAATGAAAATACCATCCAAGCTCAAAATAAATTATTTTGTAAAGGATTCATTGAATTTTGCATTAAGAAATATTTTACATATTTACCACTGTGGAGTACGGTTTTTTAAGACACTATAATAAGGACCAAAGGGTTTCGAACGCCGTTATTGAAAACAGGTTCAATATTATTAAAAATAACTTAATCAAGAGTCCAAACCAAAAGCTCGGACCTTTCATTGATAAACTCCACGAAACAACAGACTTGGTTTTTAACGCTGTTGATTTAGAGCCGGATCTGATGTATCGCAAAAAACATCTAGCTGTTAAAGAAGATTTATGTAATATTGGAAGTGTACCAGTACAGTCGCCAGCGCATATTATAAGCAAAAAAGATATCGGTATAATGCCTTTAAGCATCACGAATCGAAAGGACTACTTGATAACGACGACAGAAACGTATCCAAGGTCAACTCTCAAAATATTTCAAAGTTGGAAAAGAACACGACGGAGAGAAAATAAATATTCCGGTAGAGCAGCTTTGACTCGCTACATCACCCCCAAATTGCTAAAATTTACAAAAAATATTCAATTTCATTTTAAAATTATTTAAATTTAATTTTCATCCCTTATGGGAAAGTTCTCTGAGTAGTGGGTGTTACAGCAGCCTCGACGGATCTTCGTTTTTAACTGCTGAATTAGTATATGTCGCTGCAAACGTTTTACTGCTAAATTCGAATGACGTCTGCCTTGGTGCATATCAATCGCTTAAAATATTGCCCAACAAAAGAAGAGTTTACATACCAAGTGTTGTTCATAATTCACATTTCTTGTTGACAATAATTGATTTTGAAGTCAATACAATTGTTACTTACGATCCAATATCTACTCAGGCTGGAAATACCGAGAATTTTAAAAAAAATGTCATATCAGAAAAGTCTGAATCAGGTTTGGAAAACTGTTTACTATGTTTCGAAATTGTGACCGAAAGTGGTGTAACAATACAATGTCAGAACTGCAAAAGAAAAATTCACGAGGATTGTAATAACAACATCAAATTTTTTCAACTATATTAAGATGCACGTTTTGTCAGCCAGACGACCAATAAAATGGAGTATAACGTATTTTTTGGTAAGCAGATAAACCTATAAGTATACACAAATTAAGTATACGGTGTGCTTTTATTAAATATTATTGAAATATGTTAAAATTATATTTTTTTTAAATCACAACATTTCTGGATTCAAATATGTATTTACTAACAAACAACCTAACAAACCTTTACCAATTATAGAAATAAATCTAAAACACAAACAAAATTCTAGTTTCATTTCACGTTTTGTTTCAAGAAAACCCCTTATTATTCTACCCTAAAGTAAACTGATTAGCAAAATATCGGTAGATGCGATTCAAGCCAAATTTGAGGGTGTAGATTTTATTAGAACTTCATGATTCGGCTTGAGTGACCTGGTATTACCATTATCTAATTTTGCTATCAAGGAAACCGATGATAAAAACCTGGAAATGTGTTTAGTATTACACTATATTTGAGTGATCGAACAACATTAGGGGGCAGATGCGATTCAGGCCAAATTTGAGGGTGTAGATTTTATTAGAACTTTTACTTTTACTAATACTCGTAGTTATCGGGAAAACAAATAGAAAAATGTGGATCTGTGTGTAGTATTTTTCAATTGTTAGTGAGAGGCATTTTTATTCTAATCTAAATTTGAAGGAGTATTTTTCCAGTTTACTTGAACTTATGAAACTGGCTATTCAAGCATGTCATACAAATACTCAGTTGTTCCCAAATGTTAGATAGTTTTTATTTTTTAGAATCGCCTAAATGTTTGCAATTCACTAATACTTTCCCACTTTTAGGTATTTTTTATTTAGTATAAACTTCACATCTCTATATAAGCGTGTGAAATTTTTCCTAACTATTCCTATATTACAATGTTTACACATACATACACATATTTTTTATAGTTGTTGCTGGTTTTAGGAATAACTTTTTTTTAGGAAATCGTCACAACCGTCCTTTACTTTAGTACTACTTTAATATCAAGACGGTTCGCGAAGTTCCTAACTGGTGCGTCAGTGACCCTCTACTTACAAATTTGTAGAAAACAAATTTAAATTAAATAAACGCCAAATAAAATGTGTTTATGTCATTGAGTTAAATAAATCCCGCATACCCGTATGTCATTCATGTACACTAAAAGGTTCAGTTAAAAAATTGAATTTTAATAATTTATCAGACGATGTTCATACCAAACATTTTTTTTTGATGTGTCTGTTTCCAAAGAAAATATTTTTATGTTTGTAACTCAATTGCTTTTATGTACGATGTACTTAAGTAAATAAATTTCCATAAGATATAATCAAATGTGAGATAATAACATTTTTTTTAAGAAGAAACAAAATTTTCTTGGAGGCATAATAAAATATAAATTTTATAATTAATTTTATTTAAATA
Source organism: Nephrotoma guestfalica (assembly GCA_963691935.1). NCBI lineage: Eukaryota > Metazoa > Arthropoda > Insecta > Diptera > Tipulidae > Nephrotoma > Nephrotoma guestfalica. Next base: position 217,143,445 of record OY829914.1, read on the forward strand.
TGTTCACATAATTCTATTTAATCGCTTGTACGAGTATCTAACATAAATTAAACTAATTGAATTTTATTGTGATGTCTTTTCCAGGTACGTCGACACTATACTCGCACAATGATAACATTAATGCGATTCTGCTGCCCGTATGCTTTGTAGCGTCTTGAAAGTAGCAACTTGAAAACAGTGGTTTTTCCAAACACACCGTAATGGTAAGTCAATTAAATTATGTTTAATATATTTTGTGCATACAATCGGCAATAATATGTCATAATGTAAAATTTAGACATGGTTTGGTTACCTTTAGTTACTTCAATTTGCCGAAAATCTACTATATTTGGTACATGTGAAATATTAGCTGTTTTACCATCAAATATTTGATTACAATATGTAATAAATGTAAACACTGTAAAAAGTAGAATTATGAAACTTAATCCTGGGGCCTTATTAATCCTGGGGTCTTTCATAGTTTCTTTACGCCGGCAACTGTTCAACTTTAAAAACATTGGGAGGAACAATAAAGATGTATTAAATATTTACTATTCCTTTCCTTGATATTTCTATACTTATATTACGTTTATTTCAGGGCTTTATTTAACATGGCTACACTCATTCATTTTGGCTCAAATATGCGCCGTTTTTTGCACAACCCGTTGACATTTAGAAAGCAATTTCATTATGCCGTTTTTTCAAAAAAGCCTTGTCCATATTAGCAAAAAACTGAGCGCAAGGGCGTTTGCCATAGCGAAAAAAAAACTCGTTTGGTGCCAGGAGCTTCTGGCGGGTCATCATCGACATGTCAGGCCTGGCGTTGTCCTGGAGAATACGATGTCTCTCCTATTGGCTAATTCTGGACGCTTCTGACCGATTACTACCTTTTAATTACTCGCAGTATAGGTCCAAATTATGCGTTTGGCTATTGGGCAGCAGCGCATAGTAGATGATTACCTTATAATTCCACAAAACACACAGCAAAACCTTCCTGGCCGTCAATCATTGATTGATCACTGTTTGATGATCGTTTCCGCTTTACATTGTCGTGGTGACACATTTTTCGTTGCCAGTCAACATCTGCTTCAGAAATGGCTCGATTTTGTTCCGTTTGGCCAAGGATTCGCACGTGGAAAAGGTTCAAATGGTTTAAAATTGTTTTGTGTTCGATCTTCAGCTCCTGAGCGATGCTACGACAGCTCGCATGCCGGTCTACTTCGATAATTTCCAGAATTTTATCACCATTTTTGACGATAGGCCTTCCTATAATATTGAAATTACTGGAACGGAATCAACGAAACTAAAATTGCTTATGATTGGCTCTGACAGTACAGTATCGGGACCATAGACACATTCACAATTTCAGCCGCCTGACATGTATTTTCCCCTTTTATGTATAACCCTCAATCGAATCGACCAATCAAAACTGGCAAAATATATTTTAGTACATGAATCCTCCTTTCCAATGAGTTAAGAATGGCCTACTGCGACGAATACATCAGGTGATATATTTCACTAAAGCCATCTATCGGTTAAAATGGATTTCTCTTTCCCCAGTACATTATATCAGTAACGTCCGACGTCGGAAATATGTACGATAAACCATACTTAGATTCTATGGTAGGCATTTTAGCCGATTCAACAACCGCTGCAATTGAATTGCGTTTCGAAGAAATACTCGTAGTTGATAGTGCGGATTGCGATTAATTTCTTAATAACGACAAAATTAGTATTTATATTTATATTTTTTCGGAGGACAACTGCTTAAATTTATTTAATCGACAAAAATGAGGAATCAGTAGTATTTTAAACAGGTTGGTCTTTGTGTTGAAATAATTTAAAATATTTTTTTACTAGTGTCATTGTGGAAATTTACATCCTCATATTCAGTCCACGAAGGACACACCGGATTGAAGTTTTTAACATTAATAAAAAATGTAACTACATATTTTAACGAAAAGTGTAAACTCGAAAAGTGTAGATACACAAATTATCAAAAGGTGTAGCTGCACAAGAAATAAAAACTTTGAAAAATTTGAAACACGAGGTTTAATTAAAATTATTAAAAATAAACAATAAAAATTGTGTATCGTGGTACTAAGAAATTGTATCGGTTATTGGTAACATTTTTAAAGTCATTTTAATTAAGAAAATCTTCGGTCATAAGTGTGTTGTGTGAAATTAAGTGATCTCGATATGGAAAGGTGTCTGAAATTTGAAAAAATAAGAATAAAAAATTCAAGACAATATGCGTATTGTGATTGGCGAAATGGCCCTACACGTGTAAACGTATATTCGACCAAATTGACCTAATTCTTTTATTAATTGAAATAATCATCGGAACAATGAGTGTCGAGCGTATAATTTAGTGTTCTCCACTTAGGATGGTGTCTGGAATTAGTAAACAAATCTAAGACAATTTGCAAGTTGTGATTGACGATATGGCAACGTGGAAGCATATTTGGCGGCCAAATCCACTGAATTCTTTTATTCAAAAAATCTGCGGATCCATGAGTGTGTGAAATTTAGTGTTCTCCACTAGAGATGGAGTCCGAAATTTGTTAAAAAAATCATTGCAATTTGCAGTTGTGATTGGCGATATAGCACTACACGAGAGGCGTATTTGGTGCCAAATTGATTTAATTCTTTTATTAATTCAAATAATCATCAGAGCCATGAGTTCCGAGTGTAAAATTTTGCGTGAAGTTGTCTTGAATTTGGAAAAAAAATTAAAGACAATTTGGAGGCGTACCATACATGTTGGCCTTGGCTTAATTCTTGTGTGGAATTGTCGAGTGTGGAATTTAGTGTTCGTGACTTGGGATGGTGTCTAAAATTCGTCGAATCACCCTAAACGCCAATCGCTTTCGGCCAAATTGACACAATTTCTTTATTAATTCAAAAAATCATCGGAACCATGAGTGTTGAGTGTGGAATTTAGTGTTCTCTACTTACGATGTTGTCTAAAATTAATAGAAAAAGCAAAGACAATTCCACGTGTACGGTCATATCGCCAATTACAACATGCAAATTGTCTTAGATTTATTTCTACTAATTCAAGACATCATCCCTAGTAGAGAACTCTAAATTCCACACTCAGCACTAATGGTTCCGATTATTTTGCAACATGCAAATTGTCTTTAAATTACTTTAACAAATTCAAGACACCATTCCAAATCGAGAACATTGAATTCTACACTCGGCACTCGGTTTCAATGATTTTTTGAATTGATAAAGAATTACGTCAATTTAGCAAAAGGCGAGTGCGTGTGTAGAGCCAAATCGCCAATTATAACATGCGATTTGTCTTAGATTTTTTCTATTAATTTTAGACTTCATTCCAAGTAGACAACTCTAAATTCCACCCTCGGCACTAATTAATACTCCGGATGATTTTTTAAAATAATAAATGAATTAAGTCAATTTAGGGTAATTCTAAATACCATCCCAAGTAGAGAACACTAAATTCCATACTTGGCGCCCGATAATTTTTTGATTTTAACTAAAACGGTGAAGCGCAGACTACTCAATTATCTTGGTAAGGTCAAATTTCTAAACGAGAAAAAAATTTGCTTTCACAACGGGGATATCTACTGAGGAGGCATTGTTGCACTTTCTAAGTAATATACTCGTATATTTGGCCATAAACAAGTCTCAAAAGCCTACTACTTTATTTCTAGATATATCTAAAGCAATCGATAGTGTTGTTCCCCAGGGCTCTGTGCTTGGACCTCTGCTTTTTCTTAATCACATTAATTACATTTTCGATATCGATCTGTTGGGTCAGACCACAGCCTTCACAGACGACCTGGCATTGAGTTATCCATTTGATTGCAATTCATCAGAATCTCAACTTGCGTTGCCAAGTGATTTATCAAACTTAGTAAATGATTCTATTACCATCGGTTGGCTGTGCGCGATAAATCTAAAGTTATGAATTTTACATAACCTAACGTAGGAATTGTCCCAAATACATTAACGTTTCATATCTACTTATGCAACAGAAATCCCTGCTCTCAACAGTGCTTTCAACTTCTAGGTGTGAATGAGTTTAAATACTTGGGCTTAATTGTTGACTCGCAGCTAAATTGGGATTCTCACCTTTATAAAGTCAGGAAAAGCGTTATCGCTGCTGTTTATAAATTTTACAATCTGAAACCGTTACACATTAAGAATACTCTATCATGCCATGGTTGAATCGATAGTTATGTATGACATCTCTAGTTGGGGTGGGATTTATTTTTCACATATTGAAGATCTCTATATTGCACAGAAACGGATTGTTAAATTAATTTATAACCGTTCTATAAGGACCAACACAGTTCCACTTTTACGTGAGCCCAGACTTCTACCATTAAGATATTTATACGTTTTTAAAGTGTTGAAAACGTTTTTTATTCATAGTCATATAGTTTCCACGATCGTGTAATACATACTCATAACATGAAAAATCCAAACATCTTTGCTGGTGGTAGATACTAGAGAATAAGAATTAATTTGTATTACTTGCTTCAATTTAATTGTGCTCCAACACAGGTATTTCCTTACCTAGGGGCTTAACTTTATTTCTACTTATGTATTTCATTCTATTTTTTAACTGTATATTTCTAATTTTGAATGAAATAAAGATAATGATAATAATAATAATAATTAATCAAAAAATTAAGTCAATTTGGATATTAGCAAGACGCTTCTACGTGTAGGCCGTATCGCCGATCATAACATGCAAATTGTATTGCAATTTTTTTTACAAATTTCGGACTCCATCCTAAGTAAAGAACATTAAATTCCACACTCGGCACTTCATGATTCTTAATTTCTTTTGAATTAATAAAAGAATTAAGTCAATTTGGGCAAATACGCTTCCACGATTGCATGTGTAGGGCCATATCGACAATCATAACTTGCAAATGGTCTTGAAATTTTTCCTATAAATTTCAGACACCATCCCATGTCGAGAACACTAAATTTCACACTGTACACTTATGACCGAATATTTTCTTAATTACTTTTTAATTAATTTAATTTAATTTATTTTAATTAATTTTAATTTTAATTTAAAAATGTTTTGTGTAGGTAGAAGGTACAATATAAAAACTTATTTTCGTTATATTCAATAACCGATACACTTTTTGAGTACTACGATACTCAATTTTTATTATTTATTTTTAATAATTTGAATTAAACCTCTCAAATTCCAAAGTTTTCTTTATCTTGTGCAGTTACGCTTTTTCATAATTTGTGTACCAACACTTTTTGAGTCTACACTTTTCCGTAAAATATGTGGGTACACTTTTTGTTAACGTTAAAAACTTCACTCCGGGACGGACTATTGTGAGGTAGGTAATATGATGTAAACGCTAGTTACCCAAATTAGAGTGGCTAACGTTTGGTTAAGACTGACCCAACATAGGTAGATGAAAAATGTAACGTAAACGACACCGACCTTAAGGGTTTTTGGATTATAAAATAAACGCCAGTAGTGACATTGATGTTAACTAACATAAATTTAAAAAATTAAAATGAATGATTTTAATTTCGAAAATGGTACTGGAATCTTTTATGAAGAAAATATGAATGTGATTAGGACATAAGAAATACTTTTAGTATTATCCAATAGATGGTGCATATACATCTCATTATGTGGCGCAAATGTGACCTACAATTTTTGCATTTAAATTTTATTATTCTAAAATTGGCGTGATGGGTGAAGTTCTACAGGCCCATTTTGTACACCTATCTAATGTGTCTAGTTAAAAACGATTTCATACTTCAAAAAGGGGCTTTATATAGTCAATTCAATATAATAAAGTGCTAATATCTGATAAGTTTAAAATAAGTTGAGTATAAAATTGACAACATTTTGTAATTATAGCTATAGAAACTGTTAATTTTCCAGTTGAATATATCGCAATATCGCATAGAAATAATATTTCTGAATTGAACAGTTCACAATTTTATATATATAGAAAAATCAGAATATAAATTTCTATTATAACAATTTAATTTATTAAAAGTTTATTTCACACTATGATTTAACAATGTTAATTCGCAAAAATTTTGCTAACTCACGTAATCGCCTTGAATCGCTTGTTATGTAGGTAATCTCCCAATGAATTAGCTTTGGATGTTGTTCCGTTGAAAGTCGCAAGAAAAAAGGAAGAATATTTTAATTTTTAGAAAATTCATTCCTAAAATATGGGTTGCCCTAGTTAGCTAAGCGCAATCATAAAAAATAGCGCTAAATATTTAAATTTAAATAATTGCACTACAGAATGGGGCGCATTCTATTATATAATGTTAACATTAATCTCTAACTCTATTACAAAATTTTGTTTAAATTTTCGGTAAATGAATTTACAAACAAGCTCTATTTGCTTGCTTTACTGTTGTTTGTCAAAATTTTGTAAACATTAAATAAAATTTGTGCTCAAAACTGGATTACGTGAGATTCGCTTACAAGATAAGTATTTTAAAATAATTAATATTTTCAAAGTTAATTTATATAATTCATATATTAAAGCATCTTATATTTTTAGCTCCGCATCTTTAACAGAAACTATTAGTCATAAGATGAGGGTTGTGTTGCTTATTTTTGGACAGTTAGGATGCAACGTCGGAGAGTATAAATTCGTAGAAACGTAACATAAACGTCGAAGAGTAATAATTATTAGCGCACATATAAATCTGGTGTTCCTCCTACACTCTTCCCCCGAGTCTCAAAAATAACCAAATTTTCAAAGTTCTTAAAATATTTCGTTTTGAGCGCCCATTTAAATATAACGCCTAGGCGTAATATTAAAAATTTTCTTAAACACAAATAAAACACATTTTTGTGATTAAATAACCCGTATTTCCAATTTATTTGTAAAACTTAATAACACATTTCAATTCAGACTCTTGATAATAAAAAGAAATCAATCAAATAAAAATGTACATAGCCCTAAGACTCTAACTAAATAATATTCGGGGTTTTAATATTTTCGTTATAGTACCGCAATTCAAAAAATTTAAAATCTCGATAACAAAATTTCGGAACTTTTGGTCATATGCACCGGGCACATACTTGGCGTGTTTAACACATTCAAGAAAATGGCCAGAAATACGTACAATCCCCTACTTCCTCGAAAAAAGATTCATTATTCATTAAATGTTTGTCTTTGAATTTTAAAATCCACTCTTTCATATCGACATCATCTTTATAAATGATTTTTAAAATCGACAACCCATTCACATACAGTATTATAAAGCGGCATTTTGAATCGCATCACTGAAGTATTTATCATAACAATCAGTGTAGTGGTCCTGAAACTCTTATTGCATACCACATCCAGCGGTTGTAATAAACCAGTCATTTTTGGGAGTACGATTGCAATAAACACATTTTGTTTTTCATAAGAATTACAGTTGGCTAACGCAGCATCTAGTCCATATGAATCATTAATGAGGTGAACTGGTTGACGCAATAAATCGGTTTGAGGCTTTTTCAGTATTGTTCATATAAGATTTTAAAATTTCACTGCTCCACATCCCCGTGTTGTTGACCTCAACGATGCAATTTGCATCTACTTTCGATACGTGTTTTAATTTTGAAAATAGTAGATGCGGTTTTAATATTTTCCCGTCACCAGAAATTGTAAATGTTGCAGTAAATTTTTTATGGGAACTACGGGCCTTTTGTGCTATAACATTTCTGATTTCCTTGAATGTAATTGTACTGCTTGGCTCACATTCGAAGTACCGCGGAACTTGGTCCATATTTAAAATATTTTTATCTTCGATACAATTTTCATCGATAATTTTTTGTATTTTAAGGATGAAGTCTCTTACAATTTTATCAGCATTTGGTGGGGGAGTGCGAATCGTTGTTTGTCAGCGCGAAACTAAATTATACCGGTTCTTAAACCGAATTAACCATCCCGCAGAAGCTTTAATTTTTTTTACAAATTTCGTCATCAAAATCATTTTTAACGGTTAATGGTTTTAGAGTGCAATGAATTTGAGTTATGGCACTAACAGTGAACACGTGTGCCAAAAATCGGACCATATTTTATGTAGCATCATACGCAACTCAAATTCATTGGCCCCTAACACGACAAATTATAAATATGGGATCCAGCTAATTACGAGTCTGTCTAACTTCACCCAGTACAAATTACCACTGAACATGCGCATTTATTTCACTATGATGCTACATAAAATATGGCCTGATTTTTGGCACAGGTGTTCACTGTTAGTGCCACAACTCAAATTCATTGGCCCCTAACACGACAAATTATAAATATGGAATCCAGCTAATTACGTGTCTGCCTAACTTCAGCCAGTTCATTTGACCTTTATACATTCGAACTATGTGATATTGATTATTAAAATTTTTTTCGGCGAAAATTTACTGTTAACTTCAATAACATGTAATTTTCGGCTAATATCAACACAATTTTGTACTACCACCTGATACGAAATATGTCGATAATGTTGGGTTTTTTCGGCTGAAATTTTCGGCTAACTTCAGTAGCATCAATTTTCTTTATGTTAGCATATTTTCGGCCGAGTAAATTTGAATTGTTTACTATAAACATAAATTAGAATTTTTCTATTTAAGTGCTGTAATTTTTTTTGTTGTTGCTTCCATGAAGGTTGAGTACCGCTATTCGTGTAACTGGCCCGTGTATATATCGGCCAACTGCTATTATGTTCGAATATTAAGCTTCTGCTATTAGTGTGTTTTTTGTGTTCCGATATTTATTTGAAAAAAAAAAAATCACGAGTGATTCTAACTTATAATCCGTTGTACGATCAAAATTTGGCAGTCCTTATGACTTAGCCCTGGTACAACATAATATGTGTAGTGTTTAATATAATTACTAAATTGTGTTTTAGTTTTAAATACCTGTCTTTGTAAAAAAATATTTCTTTAGCTTTATCAGTAGTTTTTATTAATAACCTTAATGCTGCACCAGCACTTGTAACACAATCCAACGAAAATGGTACTGGAATTTTTTACAAATTATTTACAAATTTGTTACATAGTTAGAAAAATTTTTACAGGTCCTGTTATCTTGCAATTCGTGTGTGGGCTGGCAATAGACAAAACTATACCACACATTTCGTATTTTTGTTAATATTTATTATATCGTGCTGGGGGTGATACTGGGATTTTTTTACAAATTAATTACAACATATCGGCATAGTTCGACCTCCAAGAAAGTATCCCTAAGGGGTGCAATTCTTCAAAAACCACATTTTTCGTTAAACCATGCTATTGGCATTTCAGTTAATATTTGTTGTATCGTACTGGAGGCCGTACTGTAATTGTTTACAAATTAATTACAGCATATTGGCGTAGCTCAACCCCCAAAAATACCCCTAAGAGGTGTAATTTAAAAAAAAATATATATTTTTCATCACACCACGCCATCTGTATTTCTGTGAATTTTTGTTGTATAGTACTGGGGATGGTACTAGAATTTTTGTAAGAATGTAAGAATGTAATGTATGAATTAGGTATCCCTGAATTTATTACAACAGCCCACACCCACAAACATCGATCGTAATGCATTGAACTTCTTTCCTATGCAAGAATTAGGTATCCCTGAATTTATCACAACAGCCCACACCCATAAAAATCGATCGCAATGTATTGAACATCTTTCCTGAGTAAGAATTAGGTGTCCCTGAGTTTATTACCAGAGCCCAGACCTACAAAAATCGATCAATATGTTTCTATCGTGTGCGTGTGCCGTGCCACACACGAATTGCAGGATAAATGGATTTGTAAAATTTTTTCTAACTGTGTAACAAATTTGTAATTAATTTGTAAAAAATACCAGTACCATTTTCATTGGATCGTGCTACAAGTGCTGGTACAGAATTAGGGTCATTTTTTATTAGGAGTTTTCTTAATCAAGTTCTAAATTCAATTTTTGTTTGCTTAAAACAGTTTTTTTATGATTAGTCAGTTAATATTATAAGTTTTCGCTAAAAGTTGGATAAATTTAAAGTTGAGAACACGCGATCATCCATATTTGAATTTCTTTTATTTCAGCTACATTCAACGATCTCTGCTGGACGGTGGATAATGACTGTAATTGTGTTTTATTTTTATGTTTAAGCGAAACTACATAACTATGGATAACGATGGTCTTGTGGTTCAGTATATTCGTAGCAATATTTCTGTACGTGAGTTTATTTGTTGGTTGAACATCTAATAATGCTGATCAAGGCGAACCCCTCATTTGGCGACCCGACTGAAGGTCGACTTTTAAGTGGTACGATCTGAAGGTTATAATTTTTTTGGCGAATCATTTGATTTTTCGAAGGTGGTCCTAAGGAGACATCCAGGGAGCTTCTTTACTTTATTCATGAATGCCATTGAACCAATTGATTAAATTCTTTAGAGATGCACAATAGCTTCAGTGTTTAATGATCTATCGTTCCATATTTCATACCTTCTCACACCTCTACTTACATATATTTTGAGATAAGCCGTATACATCTACACTTTATCAAATTTCAATTACTCGATGAAAATATCGATTGTCTTAAATATTAAATATACATAAAAATAAATATAAAACGTTTCGTTGAAATCGTTTCTATGGATTACAAAATATCGGTATTACTTTTAATTGATAATTTAACCCCGGAAGAATATAAATATAAAATATCCGAGTGCCAAGACTATTCTAATGGAACATGTGCCTGAAGAAAAATTAGCTCCAGATTTATAAAGTCGTATGTGTAGTGATATGACAATTTTCACCAAAGAACCAGCTAATAAATTTAATGAACGCACCAGTAGTAATGAAAATTTTGCTTTACTCGGTAAAACTCTTCGTTGGTGTGAACGGCCGAACGGTTAAGACATGTACATATATGGTGACCTAGGCCAAATTACGAAAACCTATAACGAGTCTTCCGTAGAACGCTACAATCCACCAATTACTATATGCCGTTCACTCATGAGGCCATTAAAACTGTTTTCAGTTCAGTGGCGTCGAATAACAATAACATAAATACTCAAGAACAGAACATGACACTACCAACAAGATAGCCAACCGCTATGACACTAATGCTGGCCAAAAGCAGTCGGTGAAGGACTTAGGTATTCCCCCCGACTAATAAAATCATTAGTAGTGAGCATATTCGGGTTACAGAAGCTGAATTTCACCTTCAAATTTGCACAAAGAAACGTGAGCCAATTAGCAATTACATTTTGAGTATTCAAACCTTAAACAACCACCGACTGAATAACGCTCGTTTCAGTGAAAGAAACCTTCTGGATATCATCAATATGAATTTGCACCCCGCGTTTAAAAGTAAGACAGTATCAGCCAGTCTTCAAACTATATAGAAAAATTTCTTCGACTATTTCTTTTGAAGTTAACTCTGGGATCACAACCCGCCTTAGACCAAATATTTTGATATGTACGGCACAACACATATGAAAATATTTGGTCTATGGCGGGTTATGATCCCAGAGTTAACTTCGAAACAAGTGGTTGAAGAAATGTAAATGAAATTGTATCCCCCGATGACCATGATACAGAATATTGATCCGATGCTAACATGGCAAGGGGTGGAGAGTATGCAAACGCCCTCGATAGTCTCCCACCAAATAGGGTTGGTTTCGCGATTTGCTGGAACTGCCGGGAAGCTGGACACTTTTACCAAGACTGTCCTCGTGATCTGGTTGGAATATTTTGCCTCGGATGCGGGATCACAGATAAAAAAAAAAATTTGATTGTCAGGATTGTGATAAGTTTCAGAACCATAAAAATTTGAAGTCGAACACTTCCAAAACTGGAATGGCGGCTGCGACTCTATTTCGTCATCCCAGCAAAGCCAATCTCCAGTAAGGCACAGTTAGACAATGCTTCTTTAAATTTTCCATGTACACCCAATAATGGCCGGGTCACGAACCCTAATTTTGTCAAATGTCTACACCACAGCCACGATGTAGCGACAAATGAACTTCTCTTGTCAAAGGTTTAAAATTCTAATGATTCCCGATGTTCAACTTCTAGTATAGTAGCACCACCAGTTTCCAGAATAAAACGATAGTGGAATGTTAAGAAGCTACAGCATAAAGAATGTGTTTCACCAACCCTTCCCAGTAAAATCTCAAACGATACCCGCCCTCACATCGACATCTCAATTCGTGGAAAGTCGGTTAAAAGTCGTCTGAATAGTGGTGTCAGTATCCCAATAGTGGGAGAAGGCGCTCTAAATTATTTGAAGGAGATCAATTTCAATTACCGTTAATTAAATTCGTACGTTAACATGGCTGACGATACGGCCAACACAATTATCAATTACGTCAATCTTCCTGCAAAATATCGCCATAAAACCAAAGTAGTGAAATTCTACATTGATCCTACGTTGAAAAACCGACTGTATCTTGTAATTAATTTTTGGGTTGCTTTCATAACATAACATAATTTTGAATGGAATCTTCTTGCGATTCTAGATTATTCTGCTGGCTATTTAACTGGTTGCTACTACTCCACTAGTGTATCCAGACTAATATAATAGCTAGGGGAAACAGTTCATTGATCGTATCGGGCAATTCTTATATTTGTGTTTCGAAGGTGACATTTTAACTTGTGCTTTGACATACAAAACATTAAATTCGATGAAGTGAATAAAAAGTTACAACATTTTAAACATGGAGATAAATAATGAAAAAATTCAATTTATTTTACAATTTTATTACGACAAAGGTAAAAACACGGCTCAGGGTTGCGAACAAATTTGTGCTGTTTATGGAAAAGGTTTATGGAAAATCTGCAGCAAAGAAATGGTTCAAGCGCTTTCGTTCTGGAAATATGGATGCCAAAGATGCACCACACTCTGGTCGACCAACCACTGGAAAAGTCGATGAAATCATGCAGGAAATTGAAGAAGACCAGCATATAAGCAGCCATGCAATTGGTAAAGAACTAAATATTGATCACAAAACCGTTTGAAAAAAAGCTTGACGTTTCGGTACCACATGAATTAACAGTTAAAAATTTAATGGACCGGATTTCTATCTGCGAAACGCTGCGGAACGAAATCGAGCCATTTTTAAAGAGAATGATTACTGATCATGGACGAAACGAGGTGAAGCTTCCCAAACGGCATCAAAAACAGGATTGACGCCAAGAAAGGTAATGCTGTGTGTTTGGTGGGATTGGAAAGGAATCGTGCATTATGAGATGCTGCCACCGGGCCAAACGATTGATTCTAATCTTTACTGTCAACAACTAACGCGTTTAAGACAAGCAATTCAGTTAAAACGTCCAGAATTGCTCAGCAGAAAGGGCGTTGTGTTCCATCATGACAACGCTAGACCACACACATCATTGATGACCCGTCTCAAAAATGGCAGAAGGTCATCGATTAAAATGGCACATATTTGGTTTAATAAAGTTCATTTGAAATAAGAAAATTTTTTGTTTCAATGTCACCCAAAAAGCCCACGAACTTTTTCCCTAACCCTGTATAATAAATAATCAGGTTTCTTTCGCTCGTGTTTAATTCCCCACTGTTTTTCCGTCTCACTTCACTAAGGCTGAGAAGTTCAATTTTGTAAAGTTTTATTTCTTTTTCTAATTGTGCTAGCCTTTGATGCTTCTGTTAGAGTTTTTATGTTCCAATGTCCGATTCATGTTTGTACGATATAAACAAGAGTAGATATTTGCCGGTTTGCATTATTTATTCTACCTAGTATTCGTTTCGACAATCTTTTTGAATTCGGATTAATGACTGATTATTCCATTGAATTCTAGCCAACTCCCAGAGCTTCTCAGCAAGGCATGCTGGTATGCTGGGGAGAAGGTAGGTTTCGTTCCATTACATTATTTAGCGGTGAGCCAAGTTTGTACTAACTTTAAATATGGTAATGTATGCGAATAAGCAAAAATATAATTTAAATACGTACGACACACACATAGAAACTTTCGATAAAATATATAATTTTGAATCCCAGCAAACAATCTGCTTGTCTTAAGTAATTCAGATTTTATCTGGCCGGCCGTTCATTTGATTAATTATCGTCCAACTTTTGCTTTCGTCCAAATCTAGATTTAACATCAATCTATCATTTTCAGAATTTCTCGTTGTCTAAGAAACAAACCCGGTACAGGATATAGGTAGGGCTTAAAGTATGTTACCTAACTTTAACATTTTAAAATCATTGTGTTGAAGCGATATTGTTACTTTTGAATCTCATCGTACGATTCCTGCAATATTACGATTGTTCTCGTTTGGTTCAACAAGTCGCGCGTATACTTTTCTACAAAACTAATGGCATTGTGTTACGTTTACGTCTATACTCTATGTAGTTTGCTTTTCTAAAGCTTCAAGAACTAACACTTTGTTTCACGTATTTGTATTTTCCTGCCATTGTGTTAAGTCGACACGATACGTTATATTATTTCCGCTCTACATACAGATGTTTGAATGCACTACATGCATACTTAAATGTAATATGTATGTTATACAATAGAACCCACATCCATGATGTACCCCATGTTGTGTTTATTGTGTTACAATTGTACGCCAATTTTCCCGGCACAAAACAATGATTAAATTTTAAATACGAGGAAAACAATAATATGCTACTTGGAAACCAACGTTAAATACAACAATAACACTAGAAATAGAAATTCCTCATTAATACGGAATTATATCAGGATTTTCCCAGACGAATGTACCAGCTTCTGCATAAACAAACAGAAACAGAAAAAGAAACTTTATAATCCAGCATCATGCGGATTTATGAAAAGTCTAATAAATTTGATAGCGATTTGATTTTGCACATATGAATGAAATTCCCTACACACAATGTGTGTAAGCATCATACAATCTCAGTCGTGTAGAAATACGACAAAAATTTTCTTGGCGTTGATACAACATTTATAAATTTTGGCTGTATAAACGTACGAGTACATGCCATCCTTAAATAGCTGTGTGGGAAAAAATCTAACTGTTGGTATTTTAGCGACACCCACGCTGAAACATATACAAAAGCGGGAAAACATGATAAAAGTTTTACTAAATATGTTTCAAAGTTTTACTTGCGGTAAAGATTATACACACAGATAACAAACATAATTTTTCACCTTGATAAACGTCTCGTATTTGTTTTATAAAATATGACTTTGCGTATTATATGAATTAGAATCTCGTACATAACAATAAAATTACAAAATGTAAAATTTGTGGTTAGCAATTTGTTAATATGTGTTGTATATATGTTATGTGGGCTGGGCACGTCTCCATAAAAATCAAAAAAGTTATTTATTGTATTTTTAGAATAACGGGATGCTATAAATCCAATGTAGTTACCGGCGTTTAAAGAACGGTATGGTATGAGGATGGAACTTTGAGGCACAATTGTTAGTGTCAAACTTTTTATTTTTTGTTTTTTCTACAAAGTAGCCACTCATTTTTGGCTAACGGCGTTTTGCGACTGTGTCCATTCCGAGATCTCTATGAGGGTTCACAATCCCGCTGAGTCAGTGTTGTGCATCTACGCGTATTTCCGAATTTTCTATATGTTGGTGTCGAAAATAGCGTATATAAATGGTTTTTGCGTAAACAATGTCGAGAATTGGTAGAGTATGTAAACAATCCGTAAACAATGTAGACTATTGCTTTTTCGTTGTTGTTTTCATTGTTTTTCTGCACCAGTTTGTCATCTTACAGTTTTCCAGTTTAAATTGGATGATTTTATTATTTGCCTATAATTTGGCACTTGAAATTCAATTTTTATAGAACAAACAGATGAGGTTGAAATATCATGGTTAATCGATGGCTTCGATATTGGTACAACCACAAGCGATTTCATTTCCGTCCGTGGAATAAAATTAAATTATTTTATAAATCCAGGTTTAATACAATAAATTATATTCTACGGGGTATATCTTCGAACTGGTCGCAAGCGTGTTAAGCAAGATAACGGCTGAATTTCCAAATTAGAATCCTCGATAAAAATGACAGTCGCAACTCATCAATTTTTTCTTATTTTTTTTGCGACGCCGATTTTTGAATAGTAGATTAATTTAACACCGAACATAACTTCAAATTTCTTAGTTTTGACGTTTGGCAATCAACATTTTTTGTGATTTCAAAATATTTTTATCAAATGGATTTAATTCTACGACGCAGACGAAACACCCGAATTCAACGAAAGATATTACGATATCGTGAGAACCCTTTCGACTGCGACGAAAACACATTTTTTGTGCAGCAAACCTTTTCCACCTCATTTAATTGTACGTATTTACTTATTTACTAAGAGTTCTTGGTTTCATAAAATTAATATTTGGAATATTCTCTAAGTTTTAACATCTCTTAATATACTTGATACTGGAAATTTCCAATTTGTGAGTGGACAGATTTTATATCAAAGTTTGAGTCAATCTGTCGTTTGTAAGGTTTTTAAAGAATTTTTGTCCGCCTTAATTCTACAAACGAAAAAATTTATAAAATTTCCAAGGACTGACGTTGAAATGGCTAAGGTAAAACGGGATTTTATAGATTATATGGCTTCCCAAATGTGAATGGTGCCATCGATGAAACACACGTAGCTATACAGAAACCACTTGTTTGGGACAGAAATGACGCATATGAAAGAACTTCTCTGTTGTTCTCCAAAACCTTTAGGAACAATATAAGTTCTGAGTCCGTGAAATTTGGTCGTTTTCTTTTATTTGTGATGGCCCTGCTTCCATATTGAACAGTTGAACTGTGTATTGAAATTTTTTGATTTGGTTTGGTTTTTCACTCTGACAGTCGCAAATTGAATTCAACAAGAACGCTGAATTGTCGATTTGCGATTTATATCGAAGATGCCAATTCGTAGTCGCAATTTCATCCGTCGCATGTCAGCCTATTGCAACGGCGCAATTTAATATTTTGCGACTGGATTGAGGATATATCCCTAAATATACTACTCAAAATAAAATAAGAAACACTTGCTACTAGGGTGTTGCCTTTCGTTGTAGATCAATTTTACCCAAACTAATGATGCCATATTTTTCATTAATTTTTTGTTTTTTTTGTGTATCTAAAACCAGATTTGTATCTCATAACTGTAGAAAAAGTGGAAACAAATATTAGTTTTAAAAATTAAAATTTTTATTTTCTGTACAAGTACGATAGAACCGAATCCAATAGTTTGTATGCCCTCATCTGGCCCTAATACACTCGAAACATCGTTGGTTCATGCTCCTTATCAGCCTTTTTATGATTTCTTGGGTTATTTTACACCAATGCGATGGTTAATGGAGGGTTTACCATCGCACGAATTCGTCTTTTTAGAATATCCCACACTTGCTCGATGGGATTTAGGTCAAGGCTTTCATCCATTAGATTTTTCGAAACTTTAGCATTATTATGAGGCCTAGGATTATCCTGCATTAAGATAAAGTTTGAGAATTGAGTGCACATACCTTTCATCCGTAATCGATCCTCCATCAATGACTACGAGCTCTGTTTTCCCCCCAAACTGATGCCACCCCAAACCATTATTGAACCTCCATCGAAACGTTCGGTTTCTTGAATACAGCAGTCAATATATCGCGCTCCAATGTGCCTATAGACCTGATTCCATCTATCACTGGTCGCAACTGCCAACTCCTATATTCTTGAAAAAATGTCAGTCTTGCTGCACGATGTCTAAGCAGCAAAATAGGGCGTGTGGCTACTTTTCTTGGCATAGTCCCTGCTTATTTGAGGCGATTGCGAATAGTTTGATTTGAAATCGAGCGATTCAATAGCATACGAAATTCATTTTGAATCGATTTGGTTGTCCTTATCCTGTCTCTTAGAGAAGCCAGCACTATGCGCCGGTCGTCACTTGAAGCTGTGTTGACTTTTCTGCCCTATCCAGGTGTTCTTTGCTATGATCCCGTCTCACGAAAACAAAACCAAACGTTACGTACCGAACAATGGGATACTCCCATTAATCTCGCTACAAAACGTACAATTTTCCCTCTTGGATCAGAGTTGCCACTCTTGCCACGTCCGTAGCTGTTAGATGAATCCTAATTTGTGCCATTTTGTTGATTTATTGCAATGTAATAATAATGTAATGTAATTAATGTGTGTAATTAATGTAGTGCATTTTTCATTTTATTTTTGCTATTGTTTTACGGGCAGGTCTACTGCGTTTTACGGTTATGAGATGCGAATCTGGGCTCCTATTCCTGAATACGATACGAAAACGAAAGTACAAGATTCCTATTCAATTTTAAATAAGAATCGTACGAGTCTGATTAACTTCATATATGATATTGTATTTTCGTATTTGTATGGTATTCAGGAATAGGGCCCTGAGGGTCAATTCGCGTTCCGTGAAATAATGGAAATGAAAAGTTTTTTTCATTAGTAATCTAGTAGTTTGAATTATTCGCACGTAGTTTTAAATTCCACTGTGTGAAATCAAAATTTGTTATGGGCAATTCAAACCTACTCGATTGCCAATGAAAAAATTTGTTCATTTTCATATTTTCACGGAACGCGACTTGACCCCCAGGTTTTAGATACTCAAAAAACAAAAGATTAATGAAAAATATGGCATCATTAGTTTGGGTAAAATTGATCTACAACGAAAGTTAACACCCTAGTAGCAAGTGTTTCTCATTTTGTTTTGAGTAGTATAGTTGGCATTCCTTTAGCGTACACTGGTGCTCTCGTAAGTTTCATGCCAGGCGTTTACACGATCCTGTCACATTTGCTGATTTATAATATCAATTCTATATCGGCGGCCATGCAATCCTTCGAAAAGAAATCCGTGAAATAGGAGTATCTTCTAAGATTTGTATCTGTATCCAACAGGCTTTAGACTAGAAATTAATACTTTTCATTCTGGTTTAAATCGAGTTAGTTTTGTAAAGAGATCAAATAAAATGTTGGTTTGCAATGTACTTTCCAGAGCATAAACGATCATCATAACGCTATACAAGGCTAAATTCTGCTATGGTTTAAAATAAAATCGCTATGCCAAATTTGAACTTGGTAGTGGTAATGTGGTGTTTGGCACTCTTCTCGTCCCCTGCCACAGTCTTCCAAAATGAGGAGATCGCGGTGGAATAGTATGCAACTGAATATTTGAAAGAATATTATGAAGTTCTAATACCTCAGAATATTTGTTTACACACAGTCCGCACTTTGATACAAACTGGCTAAGAGCAGGTAACAATTTTGAAGTTGACAGGTCCGATGCTACTTATGAATCGCCTCTGTCGTGAAATGTGTATAAATATTACTATATAAACCTTTACTTCCACTTTGATCATAGTTTACTGATAGGCAAGATTGGAGCGCAAAAATCCACTCCAACATTCTCGAATTGTTTAGCAGGTTGGATACACTTATTGTGTAACTGATCCATAATTTGATTTAATGTTAGAGGCCCTACAGATGCACACTCTATGCACGCTACGATAACTTATCGACATAAATTCTGCCCTCCAATGATTCAAAAATGTTGCTTTGAATACCTGCATGAAGGAGACGACTATTTTCCTGCCGAACTACCAATTTAACAAATGAATATGTTCTTGGTACCACCATTTGGTGCTTGTGATCAACGGGAAGATCGGAATTTTTCAGTTATCAACACACCCTAATTATTTCATTACTATCAAGAAACGGCGCGAGAAAAAGTAATTTACATTGACGAGACAAGTATTTATTTTTTCGAAGTTGCTGAATTTCTATTAAACAGTGGACTAACTGTATATTACTTATATTATTATGCTGTCTAAGATAGCGACAATTTAACAGCGGAAAATAAGAGATTATTCTACTCGCTGCAAGTGGCAGCACCAATCACAAAAGATATTATGTTATATAATTACCAGTGGAAATGGTTTATTCATTTTGTATCTCATTTTCACTTAATAAAACATCCCAGCGGAATAAAATATTAAACGTGATCCTTAAAATGACAAATTGATTGATCTCCGAAGTAAAGGAACTCGGTAAATGAAATCTTGAAATTTAACAATATCCCGTCTTTCCGTCATTTCTTAAAGAATGAAGATGAAATTTGGATAGTGGTATTGATCAGGGATTTTAAAGTAAGTTTTGGGCAAAATTCTAGGATCTGTTCATGCTGGACTAAACTTAGCCTTTCATAACCAATTCTTTTGAAAATTTAATTTTTTTAGTTATGTTAAGTTTTCGGCCAATATATCAGGAACTTCCACTAGTAACCAATAGTTTCGGTTGTTTTTTTTAATAGTTTGGGTCATACTGAGACTACAAGGAAAATTTATGGATTAAATAAAATTTTCACTACAATTATTAAAAGAAATCTCTACTGCGGCTATATAAGTTATTTTCAGTTGCTCGCCAATATCTCAAAAAATCATACTAGTAACCAACACTTTCGGTTGTTTTTCTAATAGCTTAGGTCATACTGAGGTAACATGGAAAATTACAGTGAAAATTCGAACCGATAAATTTTTCCCAAATTAAAGAAAAATAAAATTGTAATCGACAAATTTGCTCCAAATTTTCCATGAATAGTCTCAACATGACCTTTCAGAAAAAATCGTCTCTCACTTCCAAAACTTTCCTGGGTCAGAAATAGCGATTGATGTTATGAGATGGTGCGTAATTAAGAGATTGCTGTTCAAATGGCCAGCACCGGCCGTATGGACAAATTTGAGGAAATGGTCCAGTTCCAAAACCTCAGGTTAAGTTAAATAAAAAAAAGGATTTCTTAAGAGTGTGCTCCTTATTACTAGCCGTATGTTAGAATTGGCTCTTAAGAACTTTCTAGGTGGGTAATATGGTGAGCTCCCTAGTGTCAGCCGACTGCGCCTTTTTAGCATCCCATTTAAAGGTTTTGATAAAAAAGATGATTGAATTAGTTTGGTTAGGATTGGTCACTAGTTTTTATCGTTTGGTCATTTACGATTGAACGGTAAATAAATAATGAAAACTTCAAAAAAAAATTTCACGGGTAGCTCCTCATTGCAAGAAGCTCATACCGTTTTTATCAAATTTCGTTAGGTAATCGCTAGGTCAGGATTGGTCAGTACATTTTGGCGTTTGGTCACCGATGGGTCTTTTTTTATTGCGAAAAAAAAAATCAAAATTGTATCAATTCAATAAAATTAGGTTCGCCGCTATTTGAGAAATTCATTTTACAAAATTAATAACAAATCCAATTTGAATAAACCATTTAGATAAAAATACATATATCTTTTTTCAAAGAATTGTGTCTAAAGTGGTAAGATAAAGTCAATTCAATTTTTTGGTTCTTCATTTGACCAATCCCTCAGAAACGATTTATTGCGAAAATTCGATAAAATAAAATCATCGATTCTGCACGGAAATCGTCTATAACTTCCAAAACCTTCCTGGGCCAGAAATAGCGATTGATTGTTTGAGAAGACACGTAATTAAGTGATTATTTAAATAATATTTTTTTATCTCTTAAGTAATTTCTAGGCCGGAAATGGTTACTCAAATTTGAACATACGGCTGGTGCTGGCCACTTTGTCAGCAATCACTTAATTACATATCATCTCAAAACATCTATCGCTATTTCCGACCTACGAAAGTTTTGGAAGTTATAGAAGATTTTCAAATAAATGTATATGGGGCCATATCGAAGCTGGCGGATTGTACCAATCCTGACATATGGTTGATACTGGGGTACTAGTTATAAGTTACCCTTAATATTTTAAACTAATATGGCGCATTATTGTTTTGAACTTAACATTTACAGAATTAGTATTGCCAAAACACAATACACTATTTCAATATATTAGGTTTTATTTGGTTTACCTGAACAACAAATAAACGGAAAAAACTGGGATGGAATAGAATCGTTTCGTGTAGATAATAAAAGAATCCTGAGATGAAAAATTGGGATAACGTCACATGCTTTATCATTGACTCATCTTAAAACCTTGTTCAAACTACATATTAGAATTGTAATATCTCCATTGTAATATCCATCTCTCCAGATACCAGAACTTCATCAAAAATTTATGTTTCAATCCGATCTAGAAACCAAATGGCCAAGTTTAGTCAAGCATGCACAGATACTAACATCAAAACTCACTTTAGCACTTTCCTTAACCAACACTATACTAACCAAATTTAATCGTAATTCGTTAAGATTTGGCGGAGAAAGACGGAACCTTGATCGTCATATACTGAGTTCCTTTACTTCGGAGATCAATCAATTTGCCATATTAAGGAACATTTTTAATATTTTATTCCGCTGGAATGTTTTATTTTGCGAAAAAGGAGATAAAAAATGAATAAAAAATTCTCTTTTTTTATAGTGCTGCCACTATAGTGGCGAGTAGCATAATCGTTTATTTTCCTCTGTCAAATTTCCGCTGTTGTGTTATATAGCATGAAAAATGCCAATATGCAAACTGTACCCCAAAAAAATATTCGATTTGGTCAAGACTTTATGTAGACTTTGTTATTACGATGAGACATAGAATACGACGAAGAGATTTTACTGTAATTGTTGTGCGTCTACGCGTATTTCCGAATTGTCTACATTTTGGTGTCGAAAATAGTGTAGACAATTAGTTTTTGCGTCGAGAACTAGTAGAGTATGTAGACAATGTATATTATTGTTGTTTCTTGTTTTTCCATTATTTTTCTGTACGTGGTCGTCATCTTACAGTTTTCCAATTTTAAAATTGGGGTTTAAATGGGGTATATCTATATTTTGGAAGCTAAAATTATGTTTTTATAATAAACTTGGTTCGATTCAATTATCTTGGCCAATCGATGTCTTCGATTTTGGTACCACCTAAACGATTTCATTTTCGTTCGCGGAATAAATTTTATAAAACGTGGTTTAATAGTTTGCATTTCTGTAGCGTACACTGGTAGGTCTCGTAACTTCCATACCAGCCGATTACACGATCCTGTAACATTTGCTGATTTGCAGTATTGATTCAATATTTGCGTGAAAATGAGAGAATATTTGAGATTTTTTCCGTATGCAGCGGCCTTTATATAAAAATTAATAATTTTCATTCAGGTTGAAATCGAGTTAGTTTTTAGCGAGATCAAATATAATGTCGGTATGTAATGTATTTTGATGAACTTAAAAGCCAAATAATCTTAGCAATTTTCTATTCAAAAATACGAAAAACAAACCATAATTCAGTGCTATGCCCCAACAGAAGACGCAAATGAAGCAACCAAGGATGCGGTTCTTTGAACACAATTGATGGCAGAATAAGAAACCAAACATATCACTTAATGATTAACAAGAAATTTCACACGCAATTACAAGATGTAGAGAAAATAAGAGGTATACAGACATTTACAGTGACCATCAACTGGTAATATCACAATTCAATATTAAGCCATTAAAATGCATCAATTCAAACCGGGAAAAATTTAACACCGACAGATTAAAAGGTGATGACACAATAAATATACAAGAAAGGCACAAACATTCTATGAAGCTCTCAAGCTCAGCTTACAAAAAAATTAAGAAGCAACTACCAACACACTCGGATAGCAAGAAAAACCCTGGACCAGTGATAAAACTTGGAAGCAAATTGAAAAACACCCGCAACTTATGTTGCAAATGTACCAAAAAATACGTCGGACGTGATACGATAATAAGAAGATTATTGCACGAGAAATCAAGAAATGAAGTGAAAACAAGAACCCGAACCATGCGCCACTACATCAACGCGTACGGTGGGCAAGTGGAAAATTTGCCAATATCCTACCGATAAGGGATGCATCTGATCAAATTTTAACAACAAATCTGAAATATTAAAAGGAGACGTAAAGACAACTGCAACGACTTCACACTTGTAATAACAGAAGTATGGAGTTCTGGTGTACTACCGAGAAAATGGAAGGTAGGCTTGACTATAACGATTACCAAAAAGGGTAACTTGAGAGAACGTAACAATTTGCGTGGTATATTCCTCCTCAACACAACCATAAAGATATCAGCAATTCTCACCTTAGATAGAACTTCAGAGGCAATCAACTCGAAAATAAAATGGAGACAAGCTGGCTCCAGACCAGGGCAACGAGGCACCGATCGTATTAACACAACACTCATCCTAATTGAGTAGTCTAACTCAGGCTGGAGGCAGATGTTATATGCCTGTTATATATAAAGTACAGAAGCTATCATATCTAGTAAAAGTAATTGGCGTCAAAATAAATATCAGGAAAACCAAGACGATTAAGCTAAACGGTCAATTAATTTATATACCTTGGTTGTATGTACTCTAGCGCAAATAAGTGGATTAGATGAAGATTTAAAGAAACGAATAAATAAAAGCAGAACAACATTCAACATGTTACAAAAACTGTGGAACTCAACTGTCCTATCCCGCAACACTAAGCTAAGGTGCTTATGGACCAACAAAATAACAATTGTTAAACTCTTTATTGGCAAAATAGTCAATCAGTCATTGGCATCCAAATACGAAAGCACAAGTGGCGATGGATTATACACTGAAGAAGGCTCACAATGACATAACAATAAGGTCTCTGGAATGGAAAGTCGGACAAACAGCTGTAACATTGAAACGAACGATGCTAGCAGGAGCGACACAACTCGAAAAACCATGGCTGCAAGTTAAAGCAATAGCACCCAACAGAGTTAGATGGTCCAGCCTGGTAGGCAGAAAATGGTCTTATTTTGGCATTTATTAGATTTAATATTTAATAATTTAATATTATATTTTTTTTTAACAAAGACAATCTAGCGATGTTGTACGTGTTTGGCTCTCTGAATCTCAACCTTGAAAAGTGACGAAAAGCCAACCCTGTTACACAAGACTGTTTGATAAATGGTCAACTTGTTCAGATAGTACTTGAAACTAAAGGCTCGGGGGTTACCTTAGCTCTACAAGCACCGATACTAAGCCTAGGTAGAGCTAACCCCAAGCTCGATTTTATCAAACGTTGGACGGGTGACATTTTTGATTTGGAGACAAGTAGGATTCTGTATGGTGCTTACGTGCGATCTCAGCAAGAATATGCTGTAAATGTGTGGTGTCCGTTGAGAAATTTCAAAAGAACTTTATACACTAATTGACCTGAAAAACAGGATGACCAGCAGTACCACGTAAATATATAGCAACAACTACCACTACTTACTGGATGTAAGACTTTGAACTTGGTAACGCTAGAAATAATTCACTTTTATTTATAATCCCTTGCTGAGTCTAATCGACGCACCGGAAGTACTTAGCTCAATTAAAATAAACGTTCCCAGTAGTCGACTAATTATTTGTTAATTTTCAAATCCAAAGCGGATTTATATTATTTTTACAATAATTACTTTCCAAGCCAAATTTGTAAATCAATATAACTGTCACAGGCAGGCGCCAAGTTGATGTACCTCCTTTCTATATCATTTAATCCTGTCAAGGTGAATAAACAATATTAGGGTATTTAAGTGAAGGAGTCAGTATATTTTCAGTATCGTTTAACGATTTAACGAATCTGCTCTTTAACCGTAACATATATACCCTGTCAAGAAAGTAGCGGGAATTGGCCATTTAAAAGCGCGCTTAAAGGGATTGTAAACTTTGATTTTGTCGCTAAGCTGGCACAACGGTGCTCTATCTTGACATGAAGTTTTAGCGAGAGCTAAAAGTCTTTTAATTTGTTTACAGTGCTACAGTGGGCTTTTTAAATTATCAATTCCCGTTACTTTCTTGACAGAGTGTACTTCATTACCATGAAAAATTTCTTTGGTTCAAGTTTTTAAATTTATTAAAAGTTTTCAATGTGTTGTCCATATTGAAGCGTTTCCATTATAAAATCATAGAATTTTGATGATTGTTAAGATAAATAATAATTTTCAACATTGTCTACATTCTCTACATTGTCGACGCCATTATTTTAATTTTCTACATACATTGTCTACACATGTAGAATATCAATTATCTACGCAGTGTAGACTGTTCCAGCGTTGTGAGGTGGCTTTTTCTTGGGGTTCACTAGTAATAGAATAATATGATGTAGTGTTAGTATTAGCGGTTTGAAACATGTGCATCCATATACGAGTATGAGTCTGAGCAATTAGAACAACAACACGTTGAAACTAATAAAATAAAAATGAATATAATATGGCAGGTATATGTCACCCAGCATTATTCTAAGGATTAGTAACCACGTCCTTTTATTCTCGTATGATGTACATAAAATTAATACATATATGTAGGTCGTTGATGGTAACTCACGTACATACAAACAGATAGTCATTCATAGAATATAAAACTATGATCATTTACTGGTTTGATGTTGGTACTGAGCGAGTAGGTGGAAACAATTGGAACACGGTTGCAAAATGAGAAATTCGTTAAATAAAATATACAATTTTATTTCTAGTTGTGTAGGTAGTCTACACAATCTATCTACTCTATCTAGTGGATTAATTTTATGTAATAAGACATAAAAGTGTTTTTGTAAATAATTTAGAAGAAGGAAAATTTTAACGGGGTATTTTTTATTTTTGCTTTCTAGGTGATTTATAATTAATGAAACAAAAGAAAATCTATAACACAATTACTGTCATTAAAATGACAGGTTATTATTCAAATCGCGTGCTTTGCTTCCGTTTCTACATATACAGCGTTACGCAAATATCCAATTAGTCTTTGTTTTTACAAAATGAAGTGTTAAAGTGGTGTGTCGTAATAATAAACTAATGGGCAGGAAAATACTCTAATAGGTTATTTGATATTTTTATTAAAACTAAGGAAGACGATTTTCTTAATATTCTTCGACATCTTTTTTCGCTTAATACAATCATATCGCATATTGCTTTATCATAATAACCTTGTAAACGGTATACGATTTTACTTTAGTGGTAACGGGCACTGTCCCTAACATATTCGAGCCCGTGAAGTTTCTAACAAAAAATAACACGTACCGTATACGGTTCCAATTGGGAAAATGGTGGAAACAGGATTCTTATTGGATTTAAATAAATTCCAATAGCCGCCATATTAAATTGTTTTGGTTTGGTGATTTTTACTGTAAATATTTTATACAAATTATTGAAAATTTTATTTAAAACTATAATTTAATTAAATAAATAAATAAATAAGAAAATTTAAAGAAATTATTTAATAAATTCAATAGATATTAAAGAGTGTTAACAAAGTTAACAAATAAAAAAATTAAAGCTTTAACAGAAAAATTATAAGAATTGTTTATTGCAATTTTTCACTCAAAATATTGACTATTTTATCAATATGGGCCAATAATGAGCCGCTTCCAGAGATTGGGGCAAGGTATCACTATAGAGATCGAATTGATCAATTATTAGAAAACATTTTCCGTTTTTAGTTTTTTCGAGCGTAGAAAAGGTATCCTGGTAAATAGCAATTTTCAAGCCACTTCCAGTGTTGTGCGTCTAAGCGTAATCTCGACATGGTGTCGAAAATAGCGTCGACAATTCATTTTGGCGTAGGCAATATCGACAATTCGTACAAAGTTTTTCAGTTGGGATTTCCCATCTCAGAGTTGTCCAGTTCAAATTGCGAATTTCCTATATTGTATAAAGTTATAATTCAATTTTTACAAAACAAGTAGGTGATAATAGTTTATGTTTAAAATAGTTCAAGATATTTTCCAATTTTGTATTTGCAGTGCCATACGTTTTTTCATTAACAAATTCTAGCGCAACATATTGCATGCATTACTGGCTGGGTAAATGGGTAACTGATGATGTCACTTTTCGATGTTAGTGATTTGTTTTAGAAAATATGAAAATTTCAAAAAAAGTCGAACTAAACTAAGCAGTTAAAACGTTTATTTTGAAATTGTCAATTGCCACCTGCAAAAAACAGAAATACTGGCAGATAAAAAACCGCCAGAATCATCTACTTCCGGAATTTCAAATTAAAACTAGTTTAAAATTTTTACGGTAAAATTTAATAGGCTGTTTAGCTTATACCTTTCTTGAGCTTTCTGCATTTTCTTGTTTATCTAATGTTTCAATTGCTTTGGTAGGCTAATATAGATGGCGCAACTTACAGCATTCATTTACTTGATTTACTACTATTTGCTAGTACTTGTGATTATATATTCAATGGAACGCAAATTTGTTAGTTAGAAGTAAAGCATAAAGGTGACCATACACCTGCAAGCTTGCTTGACAATAATCGTATCTGCGCAATCATTTTGAGCGTGTATAATGATGATTAAAGGGTTGCGCAATCCTGTAAAAATGATTAACGAAATTTTTGTGCAGTTATGATTACAAGTGTATTGTTGTACTTGTCAATCTTATATGGCAACTGCTTTATTTAAATTCATACAATGGCGATAGCTGGCTATAATAAAGAATTTTATTCTTTGTATGAATGAAAATAGTTTTCCAGCATTCGAATAATTAAAGGCAACTAAACCTCGCACATACCGTGATATGTGGCGCAAAATATTAAATCTATTTCGCAAAATTAATTCACGCCAGGAAACAGGCCTAGTAAGTGTAGTTTTTCAAATATCTATTATTAAAATAGTACACTAATGTGCCATAAGGGTGTGTTCTTACAGCTACCTTATTCAATTTGGCCAGAACAATCTTCCACATCTAAACCTGGTTAGAAATAGGCGTCCTTCTTCCTACGTAAGTAATTATGTAAGTGGCAACATGTCATTACTACTTTTGATTCTTTTTCTGGATCAAGGTATTTAATGGTCGTGAAACATTTCAGAATCTGCCTGCTAGTATTCCAAAAACAATTTTATACAATTCGCCGAGCCGAGATAATCCATAATTATAGCTTCTTTTCACGCTAAGTTCGCGGCTTTGAAAGAAAATCTCTGTGCAATACTAGCTGTCATGTCATGTACATCTTCGAAACGGATACTGTATCGACCTTCATTACTAAAATTTAACATCCGTTTATTCAGCAGAAGAACGGTGAAGATTTTTTTTTTTTTGCTTGCTGGATTTACAAGCTTCATATAAATATTGAGGTATTTGAGTGGTTTTACCAGAATAAAATTTGCACTATGCGATAGCTATTTTACTCTTCCATCAACTGGTGCTTTTTTATCGTGTGGTAAAGATTTTCTTCATTACAGTTGCTCAAAGTAATTTATTTTACCAGCTGTAATTGGTTTTCAAATGTAACTGCGTATAAAGTTCTACTTTTTAACATAGGTTTCTGACCTTTCTCGCATTAACTTTACTAACCCAACTAAATATATAAGAAATATCTATTTTTCCGATCATTCCGTTTTCCGAGAAAAGCATCATATATTATATACATAGGAGTACGTCATTGTCGTATAAATCTTGGGGGTTCAAGTTTTTCATAGGTGGGGTAGGAATAAATTCCATGAAGCCGAAATGGTTAATTAAACTATAAATCACAGAATTTTACTGATTGATAACAGAAACAACAATTTTCGACATTGCCTACATTTTCTACATTGTCGACGTCAAATTTTTAATTGCCTACACACATTTTTTACACATGTATGACTAAATATGTTTATTGACCTATCTTTAGAGACCATTTTCCGGTGTTAGGTTTTTCCGAACGGGGAAAATGTAATTTTGTTAATAGAAATTTTCCACCGTAAATCTTGATTATTTTATCAATCCTGGCCAATAACAAGCCACTTTCAGTGATTGAGATAATATTCGAATTGGCCGAAGGAGATATCTATCATCGATTGTCTTTTCGCAGTGTTGTGCGTCTACGTGTAATTCGGAATTGTCGACTTGTTGGTGTCGAAAATAGTGTAGACAATTCATTATATGTGGAACATTCGTAGGTTGCCAACACACAGTTTTCCAGTTCAAATTGCGAATTCGAATATTGCGAAAATTGTAATTCAATTTTTACAAACCAAATAAGCGAGATTACATCGCCATCGATCTGACACCAACTGCCTATTTCAGGAGAACAAATAAACCAAATGAAATTTAGTTTGCCCGGGGCTAGAATGTCTTTATTCATTATGATTGGGTTATTTATGCGAAATAAACCAATTTCAGTCGGGTTTTTTTCTAAAAAATATTTTGTTGCCAGGATATAATTTTACGAGTACGTTACATATTAAAAAATTTTAAATTTAAAACTAAAAGGAACATTTCTTTTTCAATTAATCTTACTAAAAAACTATTACATAACTATTGTGTAAGTATTTTAAAACAAAAATGAAAATTACTGGTTACAGAAAAACCTAGATTTAACGGACTAATTGGGGGTGTCCGTTAAATCCGAATGTCCGTTGAATCCGAATGTTTTTTAATGTAATCGATTCGATCGAATTTAATCTGGGACGGAAGTCCAGCATTTCTTAGCCGATTATGTTGGGATTGTTTATTCTGGATGGAAGTGGATGGTTGGATGGAAATGGGATTCTTAAATGATTTTGGAAAGAAGTTCTGAAATATCGCCACCTGGGACGGAACTCAGCCATTTCTTAACCGATTATGATCGGATTGGGTATGTTGGATGGAAATGGGATTCTTAAATGATTTTGAGAAGAAGTTCTGGAATATGGCCACGAAACTCGGTATTAAGCAGGCGGTTTTCTTAAAGCAAGCGCCTCGTAATGCTAACAAGTTTCTGATAATGCTGAACATCTATCACCAGTACGTAACCACTTGAACACCCACCACTCATGGAATTGGTAGGTTGAGCGGCAGGCCAAGTTCATACTCTCACATAAAATTACGTTATGAATTCTACACAAAGGGCTCGGATAAATTTATAGTATTCTTATCAACAACGACCTCGAATAATCTCATTTCCATCCGGTATACCCAATCCCATCATAATCGGTTAAGAAATGCCCGAGTTCCGTCCCAGGTGGCCATATTCCAGAATTTCTTCCCAAAATTATTTAAGAATCCCATTTCCATCCAACATACCCAATCCGATCATAATCGATTAAGAAATTGATGCGTTCCGTCCCAGGTGGCCATATTCCAGAATTTCTTCCCAAAATTATTTAAGAATCCCATTTTCATCCAACTTACCCAATCCCATCATAATCGGTAAACGAAAAATGGAAAATAAAAAATTGTCCGTTAAATCGAGGGTCCGTTAAATCGCGGTCCGTTAAATTGAGGGTTTACTGTATTTAGATTTTTCACGGGAGGTTCAATCACGACTGATTCTTCATCTCTTTTAACATTACCTTCCCGAGTATGTGATAGTAAATCATAAAACCAGTGACACTCCTGTGATATTACACATTTTAAATCCTGGAGATGGTTCTATTTGTTTAAGGAATCCGTGGAATCAACATGTTGCCTCATATGACTCAGGCTTGTATATAGGTTCCTTGGATGCTTTAACATAATCACTTGGAAATTCGATTACTAGATTTTTTAAGTTCCTTGCAATGCAGCTATGTACGGAACCGCCTTCCGAGTGCTTAGCGAGGTTTATTAGAGCACTTGTCAAAGCAACATGGCGGTTTTGAAAAATACAGCCATCTGAAATATTGGAAGAGTTTTGTAAGGCATCGCCTCCTCAGATAGTGTATAACACAGGAAACAAATGTGGAGGCTGATAGTTCACAATCAAACTCAGTGAAGCAGTAAGAGGTCGCTTGATGACTAGCTTAGTTGTAAATTGTGAAGTTATGGCACCAACATTGGTTTTCAAATAAATTTGTGTAGCGTTTATTCTCGGTATCTAAATTGTCGGTGATTGTTTGGATTATACGTGTTTGTCGATCGTTGTGATCGTCGATTTTGGTTGAAATTTTGAAAGATCTACGTCGTCTGTTAAGGTGTTGGCTACTATGATTTGAGTTTTTTGATTAACTGCTTGTAAAAGTATGTGAGGAGTGAACATACCTGGGTGTATTTCTGTTGCTGTACAGATCCATAACTCGTTGGTTAGTTAGGAGTTAATATTTCAATTGTGATTTAGCTTCTTGCGGGTAATGAGATTTTGTTATTGAATTTATTCGAAAAT
Source organism: Nephrotoma guestfalica (assembly GCA_963691935.1). NCBI lineage: Eukaryota > Metazoa > Arthropoda > Insecta > Diptera > Tipulidae > Nephrotoma > Nephrotoma guestfalica. The sequence continues at coordinate 217,175,355 of OY829914.1, forward strand.
GTGATTACGTGCCCACCGATTTTTATAATGTTTGTACTATAAGAAATATCAGTTTTACATTTTTTCGAAAAAATCTCATCCAATGATTCCGCCTTCGGCTATTGAGAAGTTGTCTGAGACTATGTGGAATTTGTGTTGGGCATGGTAGTTGTTTCTAAGTTGTAGTTTAAAATTGAGTGAACCTAAGGTTAAGATTGCATTGTTTCCTATTCCTGTTATGTCCTTGTATGCATCTTTCTTTAATGACCTGAATGGATTAGTAAGTCTACTTTATGTTGGTTTATGAGTGGTGAGATTGCATCTCTAATTATCCTAAAATTTGTAAGTAGTTTTATTGAGTGGGATTCGTTTGGGTACAATAGATTTCTTAGTATGTTCGGTTCGGTTTCGTCTGGGTCGAAGTCTAACAGGTAGTGTGAGGTTGGATTTCGTTATTCGGGTTTGGGTTTGTTCTTTTTTTATTAGTTTTGATTAATATCGGATATGGTTAATTATGCTTGATGTTACTGTTTTATATATTTTGATAATTGTTTTGGGTGTAATTTATTTGTTTAGTTGAGTGAATTTTGTTACTAAAAATATGATAAGTATATATAAAATTGCGAATATATCGATGACATGGAGTTTTTCTGTGTGAGAGTGTTTTCGGTGTCTGGTGTTTAGTGTAGCTTGTTTTCTAGTTGAGGTGCTGGTTTTCTTTGATTGTTTTGAACGGGTTGGCTTTGTTGAACTTGTTGCTTTTATACTAGATTATGATAGCTGGTCTCGTTGTGCTTTGATTGGTGAGCAGCTGGACTCTGTTGATTGTTTTGAATAATGTGTACATAAATTTGTTGCGGTGTTGATCCGATAGCAGTGGCTCTTCTGAGATTGGTCGGATAGGTGGGAGTTTCTCTGGTTCAATTGTGCATATTGTTCTTGAATTTGTTGGTTAATTTCTGGTTGTGAGCTCTTCTGTATGTTGTTTCTATTGGGTTGATTTTGATTTGACGGGTTGAAATTCCTTGGAAAAAATGTGCTACGGCATTCATCGAAAGTATGGCCGGTCGTGTGAACAGTAGTTCCGTTGTGACCTCTTTCTGTATAGTTTTGAAATTTTTGAGTGTTATAACTGTTTGTAGCTGGGATATCTTGTCTTATTGTGCATGGTGGGTTTTGCATTTCATATGTGGAATTTGGTTTATTAAGATTATGGTGGGTATTTGGGAATTTATTTGATATGTACAGTGGTTGTTGAAAATTTTGACTGCATGTTGATGTGTTGCTAACCTTCTTGTTCTTTCATGGTTCATCCTTTTTCTGCAAATGTCCCTAGTGTGGTTCGGATGCTGGCAATGTACCGACTGTACAGTTTGTTTCTATATTCTGTGGCTTTGTTTGTTGTGGGTAGATTTTGTTTTGTGTCAATACTGCGTCATTTTGGACTTCAATTTTTAGCACTTTTTCGTTTGAGTCTGAATAGCTTCTAGTCCGTATCGATGATCTTTTGGTTACGCGTAATCTCCCTTCGAATGAAGATTCTGTGTTCGTTTAGTTTTTCGACCAATGTGTTTGTTTTTACCGGATGGGTGTTGCGACCCAAGATTTTGTGTTAATGGGTTTTCATTCGGTTTGAATGAGTGAAATTTAAAATTATTTCACCACAGGTGCGCATTTTACAGCGGCAAATGAGATATGGGAACACATATTGAAATAACCCGCCACATATCAGGTGTGCAACTAAATTTCCGGGTTTCACACATAGATGGTGCTAGAATGCTTATGTCAGAAATTGTGTTTTGTTCATAGCAAGAATAGTTTTTAACGATAACCAGTTGTAATACCAGCACATATCGCAACGCAAAAATTTTTTTTCTAAGAAATAAAATGTCGAGTTTAGTGCCAAACAAACAGCATTTGCGGGAAACTTTATTTTTCTGCTTCAACTTGAAAAAAATATGCAGCTTAAGTACGTCATTTGCTCGAGGAGGCCTACGGCGAACATACACCTCGAAAACTACCTGTGAAAATTGGTTTAAACGCTTCAGAAGTGGCGATTTTGACATTGAGGGCAAAAAGCGATCCGGAAGACCAAAAACATTTGAAGACACCCAGCCGCAAGCGTTATTGGATGAAGATTTTTTTTTTAAATTAACTCTTTTTTATTATTTCTTTTTTAATTACAATCTAGTCGAATACTAATTAGTAATTTTATACTAGCCTAAATTACTACATTTTACTGAAATTTAAGGGTTCATCCATCGATGTACTCAATAGCTTGATATTTATTATTTCATCGCGCTTTTGTTGTGCACAAGATAGAGATTTATTTTAGCTGATTTAACGCAACAAGGCTTTACTCTTTTGAGCCTTCTAACTAAATCCATATTATCCAGTAGCTGGATGACCTCAATGTTGACATCGTGAAGAAGTCGTTGTTCATGACTTTTAGCAAATTTTATAATTTCGATTTGATATATTCTATGCCCAGATATTTGTGAATGTCACTATTTCTGACAAACCATAGTGCAAACACCGCACCAAACAGTGACACGTTGAGGATGGAGAGGCTTTTCAACAATCATTATTGGATTTTCTGAGCCCCAAATGCGACAATGCTGCTTATTAACGTAGCCTCCGAGATGAAAATGGGCCTCATCACTGAAGATGATTTTTCGATGAAAATCCAATCAAAGAGAATACGACGTTTATCGAACGGCTTGAGTTCTTGTGTTAACTGAACTTTAAAAGCCTTAAACCCTTAAGTCTAATGAATGTCTAATTCCAAAGATCGACGAGGAATCGACAAACCTGGGTTTTTGTCAACACTACAGGCTACAGCAGCAATATTGTCAGTTGTTCTTGAGCGACGCACACGGCTTCGATTCTTCACATCACTAATTTGTCCCAGCTCAAATTTTTCCACCTGTTCACTATTGCCGACCGAGAGGATGCTCCACGACGACCCAAAATTGCTTTAGTTTTGCGAACTGTGTCTGCAAAATTTTCATCATTTTTGTAGCGAATTTTAACAATTTCTTTTTATGGTGACTACACTTTCTCCTCTGGCTGAATTATCTGGATGAGTAGTGTGATATACGCAATCGCCTTTAAATGATATTGAGGATTGCTTAGTAAAAGGTTTTTCCGAAATAAGACACACATCTATAATCTCAATATGGAGGACTGCTTGTAGTTCTTGTTGATGCTGGAGCAGACCATCCGCATTCCATGATGCCTTATCATTGTGCTGTTCAGTGCGCTATCTTCCAATTTTTGTACCGTCTCATCAAATTTTTTTAGTTTCATGAGAATATCTTGTAATGTTTGACTGATGTCTACATCTATCGATTTTTGCTGTGGTTTATTGACTACGCCTCTCATTGTTTCGGCATATGTAACACCTTCAGTTCTTAAATGGCGATCAAATGATAGCCTATTGTCTTGTTTTGTCTGCCTCTCGTATCGATTTGTCTGATTGATTTGAGTTTTATTGATCCTTTGGATTTTAATTTTCTGGAGTTCCTTTGCAACAATACATCCTCGATAATTAACAGGATGGCCTTGTCCACAGTGTACATATTTTAGATGTGCTTGCGGATTGTCGCATTCTCCAGTTAGGTGGCGGTGACTTACGTGGCTATGGACGGTTAAATCCTACCCTATTGAAACGCCTCCTCAATATCAACTTGTAGAGGCATTAAACACGCCTCGCCTAGGTATTTTCAAACGTTTACATGCTATGGGAAAGATTCAAAAGGAGGGAACATGGACGCCTCATGAGTTGACTGAGAGACCGATGGTACATCGAAAAGCCACTTGCGAAATTTTGCTTTCACAGCATGAAAGAAAGAGCTTCCTGCATTGAATTGTTACGGGAGATGAGAAGTGGATCTTTTTTAAGGATCCCAAACGCAAAAAGTCATGGCTTTCACCTAGCGAAGCATTAACTTCGACTGGGACCAGAAAGGAATCGTGTACTATGAGCTGTTGTAACAGGGCAAAACTGTCAATGGGCAGCGCTACCGACAACAACTCATCAATCTGAACTTCGCATTTCTCGAAATTTTTCATTTTTAATTTTTCAAAAAAAACCCGGAAATTTAGTTGCGTACCTAAAATCATCGGGCTTAAGGAATAAATTAACAAAAAAACTACAAAATCATTAGTACCGCATTTTTTGAAATGTTTAGACATTAGTCGTGAATTACTTCATAGTGAAGTATTAAAATTAATAAGACATCTATTCTGACAGCTATTATCTTTCAACAGAACTACCAGTGATTAGTTAGCAGTGATTAGAGCTCTAAATTTTAAATGGAATAGAACAAAGGAACATAAATGTCTTTGCCCAAAATCAGATACAAATCATTTCCGGTTTTCAGGTATATAAAGGAAATTTCCTTCGATCATCTTCTTGCAAGTTTAATTAAATTATATGAATTTTTCATTTTTTACCTGTTTACATGCAACACAGAATCTACGTTCATAAATGTGTGTAATATGCATACACACCCCTTGGTGGGCGAAGTTTGAAGAATGGTTTTATTATTAAAAAAGCGTTTCGCTCGTGCAAACTACATAGAAAATATTCATCGGGTGTCTTAAGTTATATGCGCGATATTAAAGTACTCCAATATTAAATGCCGGAGATTAATTTTAAAATTATAAATAAATTGAAAATGTATAAAGCTTTTAAAGCACACGATGAGATTAAGGTGAAAAATAGAATATGACTGTCGCCTTAATCTAGAAAAATTGTAAAATAAAATTCTACCTTGTGTTTCGATATTTATTATCCGATAGCCTTGCCGTGTTACAAAATACTCAAGACCTGTACCCATAAAATAAATAAAAATGAAATAATTTTAGGACTTACGAGAACTAATCCCCAAACTTTAACGGATCAACTTATACGAACATATTCTCCCATACATAAAATGGGAAGAGGTATCCGAGTAGAGAATAAAATAGAAACTCAAGGTTGTATAGGAGGTATAACGCTCTCTAAACATGTTGAATAAATGTAGAGCACCCATAAAAAATATGCTTTTATGCTATCTAAACAATAACAAGAAAATGGTTTGTGTTGTGCTCTATGTAATTCGTATTTATCTGGAAATACATGTACGTTGCCTTGCCACATAAGAAATGGAACAACATATTTATGCCACTCCACTATACACAGTCAGATATATCGTATTATGTTGATAATTTAAAATCTCACCCAACATAGTACACAGCATCAGCAGTAGCAGCAGCAAAAAAAAGGTAAATGAACAAACAAACACTAAAAATGTTACTTGTAAATAGATTCAGTGTGTTCCTTTTAACCTGTTTTATCATTTATTTATCGTTTAGCATGATTGTGTAGCACAGTGGTTATTCTGGTATCTAGACAAGTGGAAGGTTAGACCAAATGATAAAGCAAAAAAAAAAACACACAGAATTCAACAGTTTTTAAACCATCGAGTGAGTTGTTTTTTGTTTTAAATTTTGGGCCTAGAAAATTCTATAGAAAAACATGTTTATCTATTCACATTTTTTGTTCGTTTGTTGTTGTTATTATTATTCGTTGAAGATTAAATTACGATACAACATCAACATTCTAATAAGATAAAACATTAACTTGGTATTTTACTCGTATATCCGTATGGGTGACGGGTGGATCAAGAATATTTAAATTATTTTGCCCAAAGTTATTTATTTTTTGTGGGTTGTTATTGCTGTTTGACCGAAAACTATTTTTGCAATGTCTATTGTTAAAAATATCTAATTATTTTTTCATTTTATCATTTTAACTCAATCTTGTATGGTTTGACATTTATGTGCTTTTGTAAGTTATTGATTTCAGCATCAAATCATGTATATTTTGAGTGAGATTGTAAGCAAAGTTTGAATTCCTTAAAATGCTTTCAGTTGCTTTTATCGCTGAGTCGTGCTTTTTCATTCCAACCACCACTTTAGCTGTACTTGACTTTATATCGTCATATCACATTCTGCCGTTTATTAGTTAGAAATAAATAAATTTAATTTACTGATTGCAACCACTCCTGAATGTGTTCGTTTGGAATTGGTGAAAATTAACCTGGTGGTGTCACGAATTCAGTCGATCGTAAAAAACTTGTGGTGGCTAGGTCGTAGGGTAAGCAGAGGATACACAGGACTCACTTCTTTCTTTATGTCGGATTTGCGGCAAATACAACAAGTGCCTAAACTGCCTCCTTGTGGTGGCCATCGGTAACTACCCCGTAAAAATGGTAGGCTAAATATGTGTGGGCTAATCTGTGCAAAACAAATTGTTACGAAACCTCAACATATGACTCGGAAATTTGAAATTTTAACAACGATCTAAGGCTGCATTGAGTGCAAATCAGTGCGAAAATGTATTCTCACCAATTCGTAAGACATTCAGTCATACAAATTCATAAGTTAAGGTGTTGGGTTTATTTTTTAATTTAACCCGATTTAAGCAGGCTTGTCCTGGGTATTGTACACCGAGCACAGACTATGCAGTGCCAAATGATCTAGTGTGCATAGAGTAATAATTTGTTTTTTACTTGGCATACTCTTCGTACACTCTTCAGTGTAAAATTTGAAGAACCCAGTATGCACGGTGCAAGTACAGTTCACAAATAAAAACACAGTACCCAGAGTACAATTACTCAGGTTAAATAAAAAAACACAGAGTATTTTTTGGCATCGCATCGTTGATTGCCCAGGTTGAATTAAAAAATAGGCGCACACAAACAAACGTATTGCTGTCAATTAGTAAAAAAGCGAAAATCGATCCTACCATTAAATTGTATTTATTGGAAACGTCTTTAATAAAATTTCTTTCACTGGAAAATTCCAGAAGATATTGGGTAGATAATCATTTTGTATTTAGAGCTGAAAACGGCGAATTTGCAAGATCATTTGAAGAATTCAAGAAAATGATAAAGCATTTTTTGAATTTAGCAGAATGGTTCCAACTACATTTGATTATGTATTAAAAGCTATTGATTGATTGATTGATTGATTGGACTGTAGAACTAAGTACTGGACAAGTGTCCCGGATAACGCCGGGTCTATTCCTACAGCCTGTTTACACATAACAATAGGAAGAATAGGAAAGGTAATTTTTTTTTGGGACGGAACGATCCGGTTTCAGACACCTAGCGATCGTACGGCACAACACAATTCTAATCTACTTTAATGGATAACGATGGTATCGGTCTTCAACAATTGCTTTTCTACATCAGCAAACTGGAGAAAAAATATTATTATTTCATTCCTGAAATTTAATTCTGCATTAATACTTTCCGGGTTTGATTGATTTAATCGGCCCGGTTACAGTCACCTAGATAAAGTCAATAGTTAGTAACACAAAGACAACACAATTCTAATCTACACAATCACCAATTAATATTTCAGAGAAATATCATTTCACATGCAACTGTAGATTTCCTGAAATTTAATTCTAAATTAATATTTCCCAGCTTCCTAAATAATGTAGACATTTATTAATTTAATCCTCCTGCAATTCCACTACTTACAATCGAATTTCCTGAAACCTTATTAGTTATTTAAACATTAAAAATTACTTTAACCCTTGATTTGGCAACCTCGAAATATCTTTCAAAAAATTGCAAAAACGAAAAAGTTTGTGAGGCATCCCAAAGGCAATGGTTCCCGGAAAACTATCATTGTTATTCAATGCCACATTAACTACCGGATTGAATATTTTAAATATATTTAGCTTATTCCGCAAAAATATCAAATGTTTTATTAATTTTAATCACCAAAGAATATTCGTTTAATTACCAAGTATAATTAGACTGCACAGGACATATTATGCAATGCTTAATGGAGCTTGACCACTCCTCAACCAATTACTGTCAAATATGGTTTGTAGAATTGGATTGGCACTCTAACATAATGCTCAATGGAACTAGGCGATCCCTCAACAAATGATGGTCAAATTCTGTGTGCAAAGCCCAATTTGACAAAATTTTGGGATTCGCCTATAAGGAATTGAACCAGGCCGTTTCCTAACCGATAACTTTCCAATTTAGTTTGTAGGGCTGGGCTAAAATTCTAATTAAAAAAGTCAGCTTGTATTGGGATTTTAACGTGTAACGATTTCATGAAGTTTTACAACTCGACCTTTCTGAATTGAACTTGGCCATATCCCAAAAAAATAAAAATTATTGCCAAATCAGGTATTCAGAATTGGATGGGGATTTAAAAATGGATTGTAGAGAAGTTCTTGAGTTCGCCCGTGCTACGCTATTTGTTAACTAATTACGTTCGAATCTGTTATGTTGAGCTGAATCGAGATTCCAACATAAATGCTGGATGAAGTTCTGGATTTTTCTACAAAATAAATTTGAAAATAATCGGTCAAGGAATTATCCAGCTCCCCCATTCACTATAGCCAAACCAAATTAGGCTTTAACCCGCTAAGAGCTAGCCTAGTCAAATCCAGCTCCGCAGTATACTGTCTATACATTTTCCGCAGTATACTGTCTAGAAACAGATTACTGAGAAAATTCCGCACATGTCGGTTAATCAAAAAAACAATCAAATGTTTACATTAGGTGACGGCACAAATAGAAGGCTACCACGCGGGAGGCTTCTTACGTAATTGGTGCATTAGCAAGTCACTGAATATGGTTTATAACTCAAATCAATTGATATTCGTGCCTGACGTTCCCATGCAATTGCGAAGCTGTTTCGAGAAATATTGTTGAGCCAGATAAATTATTTTACCCTATAGCTTTGTTTGCATATCGCTCCTGTCGTGCGTTCATTTCTATCGGTAGATGGGAAGCCTTTTGATATGTAAAGTTAATATGCGCGGATTTCGTCTCATTAAGCTTGATTCTCCAGCGCTTAGTCCAGTTACAAATCTCATTGGTAATCTTCTGGAGTTTGCTCGTTGCATCAGGGACATTACTTCCAATGACCATGATTACTGTGTCATCTACAAAGGCGGCTATGGTTCCTTCAATAATATTCGGAATATTCATCCTCATATTTCACACGAAAATGTCTATTGGATAAATAAGATCTTAGTATTGCATAGAATTGCCTCGGCAAATCTCTGTGCAGCTTGAATTCCAGTCCACTGTGCCAAACTTTATCGAATGCTTGGGCGACGTCCAGAAATATGCTGGAGCATACTTTTTTACGTTCTAACGTTCATTCAATAACGTTGGTGATTTTATGCGCCTGTTCAATTGTGGAGTGCTTTTCCCTGAATCCAAATTGAAGTGGATGAATTAGTTGTCGGTCCTCAATTATTGGTTTAAGTCTTTTTAGTAATAATTTTTCAAAGAGTTTTGACATAATTGGCAGCAATGAAATTGGCCTGTATGATTTTTTATCGTTAGGTGGTTTATCAGGTTTTGCTATCATGATTACTTCAGCTACTTTCCATTGCCACGGAAAATATTTTAACCGAAAGCTTGCCTTGATTATGTGTAATAGCTTACGAAATCCTTTACCTGGTAGAGCCTTGATCATTTGCCAAGTAATCAAGTCATACCCTGGGGCTTTTTTTAACATTCATGTTGTTTTTCACTTCTTCTTTTATTTCTTTGAGAGTTACTGGGCGTCTGTTTGCCTTGGTAGTGGTTGGAAGGTATCCTCGAGATACTCCGCAAACAGATCCGCCTTCTTTTTAGGACCTCTTGCCCAGGTTCCATCCTCCATTTAAGCGGAAGCACTTGCATTTTGGGTCTTCTAAGTCTCTTCGTCGTCTTCCGCAGAGAATAATCAGAATTTTTTTCATCGGCTAGGCTAACTAGATATCTGTTGATTGATGCATTTTTAACTTCTCTAAGAAGAGATTTGAGACTGTTAACTAAATTGTTAAGAATTGTTTTGTTCTCCGGTGTTCTAGTTATTTGCAAGGTTTTAGGTGCCCGTCATTTTTCTCTTACCAACTTTCTCACTTACATTGGGTAGGATATGTTAAGCTTCTTCTTATTTTGTATAAAGGGGATACTTGCCAAAGCAGCATAGTGAATTGCTTCATTGAGTTGTTCTAATTCATCTTCCAACTGGCGGGGATTTCTTATCGGTACCTGAAGATTGATTTTTTCCTCCAATACTTCACGAAAAAGATCCCAGTTTATTAATCTGGGTGCACTCTCCCTTTGAATTACCATTTCACTGATTGTCATGATAACCGGGGAATGATCCGATACTGGAGAATTACTGTCTTCAATGTGAATGTAGTCCTGGGATATACCTCTTGCTATATAAAACTCTATTAGCTCAGGTTTTTTCGTTACGTCACTGGGCCAGTATGTTGGGGAACCACCAGAGTAAAATTCACATTTTGATGTCTGCCCTGCTTGAAGCAATTCTTTACCTTTTGACGTCGTAAGTCTAGATCCCCAATAGGTGTTTTTCGCATTAAAATCAGCTCCAGTAATAAAATCACGTCCAAGAGATTTAAATAGTTTAACGTAGTCTTGCCTTATGCCGAGGACGACAATATTTTGCAGACAGTAAGCTGTCTATATTTAATTTGGATCCTTACAGTAGTGACATGCATTGTTTCTTCTTCGGTATTTGATTCTAAATGGTGTTTTATATTTTGTTTTATTAGTAATGCCGAACCACCTCTTGCGCTTTCCGCTAGATGAATGGAGTGATATATAAGTTATAACCCCGTATTTTAACAAACGAAGATTTAACCAGATGGTTTTCAGATATTGAGAAATGTCGATTTTTTCTGAATTTAAAATATTTCTATTTCTGGAATATGTTGCATAATGCCATTCGCATTCCAGATTGCTATTTTGAAAGTTGTGTTCTTAATTAACATTTCTGGATTGCGTTGAGAGAGTTGCATTTTCTTCTGTCGATCAAGTATCATGTTGTTCAGATTAGCTGCGGTGCTGTTCATAATGTTTTTCATAATTTGGTTACTTTCAGAGACCATATGTTTGGTTGACTCCAAACCTTTCGCTACCTGCGCAAATAAACTTCTTTGCCCTGTATTGCTTGGTTGTAGGTTTTGATTCATCTGATTTGATATTTGAACCCTTCGATTTTCGTGATTTTGCGGTTGATTTCTTGTTTTATTTCTTAATTTTTGTAGTTGTTTAGCTACCTCACAGCCTCGATAATTAGCCGGATGTTGGCCCTTACAATTTGTACACTTGGCCGGCACATCTCTCCTTATTGTACATGCCTGGGTAAAATGATTAGCTGAGCATTTTACTCAAGTTGGATCCCGGTCGCAATATCTTTGGGTGTGATTAAATGCCTAACATTTCTTGCATTGGGGTATGCGTGTTGTGGTTCTCCTCATTGGTTCAATTTTCACCTTCAAGTGAAGAATTTCTTTTATTCCATAAATGTTTTGAACATTCTCTTTGTTGTCAAATACTAGCATAAAAAGAGGGAGTCCTCTTTTACTGATAATTTGGTTTCCTTCCTGGATTTCTGTTCTCTCTTTTTTAACAATATTCACAGCATCTAGTATTTTAAGACCTTTATTTTGTAAGTTTTTCATTATTTCTTTGCTTGAGCAATTCTGATGCAAATCTCTTGCCATGACTTTTACAGATCGGCCCTGTCTGTGCTCGTAATTGAACCACTGATACTTTCCAGCATTCAGTTTCATAGATACGGTAAGTAAGTAAGTATCTGAGTCCAGAGTATTAATTTTCCAAACGTCATTATTTAACGCTGTTACCTTATAGTCTTTGTCAGTAACGATTTCATCAGTGACTGAATTTCTGTGTAACTGGTTACACCGACAATATTTATTGGTGGGGGTGATTTTTCTTTCGGCGTCAAATTTGGTATAATGTTCTTGGTAGATTTACTACTTTTTGGTTGATTGGCTTTGGGTAGAACATCTTTTGAATCTGGACTAGATTTTCACCTACCATTTAATTGCTTAGTATCTGGTGACGATTCAGTTTTTCTTTTCTTACTCTTCCTGGACTTTTTCTTTTTCTTTAGGATCCACTCCGTCTCTCTTTGTTATTCATCTTCATCAGTGGAATAGATGAATTTATCTGGTTCAATGCTTCCTATATCGCAATCTTTTTTGAATTCCGATTCATTTTTATGTTTTCATTTTCTCGCTTTAGATACTCAATTTCTTCACTTAGCTTGGCAAATAATTGCTTCATTTGCTCTAGTCTCGCCAAGATATCCATATTCACCTTTCCTAGGTCAGTAGTTGTTTTACTAGATTCGGCTATTTGCAAAGTAACATTTCCGGCGGCATCACTTATTTCGTGTAATGTTTGTCCAGGACATCTAGTTATAACGTTAGAAAAAGTATCGGCTTGATCTGCTACCGAGTTGCTTCTATTTTTCTTTATCGGTGATCTTTGTAAATTTGATCTTCTCTGGAACGGATTTGAGGTTCCCTTAATGCAATAGATGTCCCTCCCCAGAATCCATAGGGCCAATCTCCACAGAGAGTGGATTTACCAATGTTGATATTGGTGCATCTCCTGGGGTATTATTTCCTTTTGTTAGGACCATTGCATAGTTTTGATTGACTAATTAGCTATTCTGCTTCACTACTACGAAGAGATTGGGTACCACAACTGTTCGTTCTACAGAACATTGCCCAGAGTACGTCCGTATTCATTTATGAATTCTTCGTGGAGGCTGTCAATCCCGTACTCCTATGTTATTTAGGCCGATTTTTCTAAAGCGTTATAGTTGTTAGTACTTATATTCACCACATCAAATAACTATGCCAAATCTGCAGAGGGCAATATCGTCAAAATTCAGCTGTCAAATATAGAGGCATACAAGACCTTGATAAATCATTTTGATGAAGAGAGAAAACACTACTATACTTACCAAGTAAAGAGCCAAAAAGGGTTGGTTGTGATGTTAAAAGGTATTGAGGGCTTCATTGACCCAAACGAGATACGAGCTGCTCTCGCTGAAAACAACTTCTGTGTTAAATCTATAACAAATATTATAAATCGGGATAAGGTGCCACAGCCAATATTCCAGAAATTGGAACCAGATAAAAAAAATAAATTAAAGCATGAAATATATGATCTAAAATATCTTCTACATAGAAGAATTACTGTCGAAGAACCCAGAAAAAGAACTGGACCGGTACAGTGCGTTAAGTGCCAAGAATACGGCCACACCAAAGCTTATTGTACTTTGAGCAATGTTTGTGTAATCTGTGGTGATTTCCATAATTCAACTAAATGCGATAAAAATAAAACTCAAGCTTCTGTCAGAAAATGCAGTAACTGCGATGGAAATCACACAGCGAATTATAGAGGTTGCCCAGTTTATATTGAATTGAAGAATTAATCCTAGACAGTGAGCTGAGCAACAATTGCTTAAATTACATTCAAAAGCTAAAGTTCAAAATGGAAACCAGAATATAAATGTAAACAGTAGTGTGTTAAGGGTGCCATTCCAAAAGTGGAGGCAATTGAGGAAGGAAACATCTCATCAGCTTTAAACAAGCTATCTCGTATGATGCAAAGCTTCATGGAGATGATGGAGAGAACTATGGATCTAATGATGCAGAATATGAACACAGTAAGCAGCAATAGCACATAACAATATGGAATGTAAACGGCCTAGCGCAGCATAGAGCGGAGGTTCAAGCATTTCTCATTGAGCACAACATTGACATAATGTTAATATCTGAAACACGCTTCACCAACAAGAACTACTTCAAAATTAATGGGTACTCCAATTATGACAATAAGCATCCAGATGGCAAAGCACACGGTGGCACTGCTGTATTGATTAAGAGAAGACTAAAACATTATGAACTTATGAAAAACTTATGAAGAACTATCTGCAGAAATGGTTTGGAAATTGTGTGATATCAGGAGTGTATTGCCCTCCAAAGCACGCTATAAAAAAATTGTAGTTTATTGATTATTTTGGTCAGGTGGGTAACAAATTTCTCGCGGGGGGTGATTACAACGCCAAACATACTTAATGGGGTTCAAGACTAACAACGCCTAAAGACAAACTTTATGAAGCTATAGGAACAGTCCCTGAATTTTTTTATCTACCGGTCATCTTACTTACTGGCCCACGGATATAAAGAAAGTACCGGATCTAATAGATTTCTGCGTAACCAAAGGCATTGCGCGGATCATTCGCCGATAATAGTAACAATGAGTACTGTTGTTGCTTTAAAATCAGAAACACCGAAACGTCTGACAAACAAGTACTGATTGGAATCAATATAGGAGACTAGTCGAACAAAATTGTTATCTTGATATCCTGCTAAAACACCAGCAGATATTGATGTGGCTGCAGAAAAGCTAAAAAAGACACCGGGAATATCAGCTGAAAAGGCTTCACCAATCATCAACAATTCCGAAAAAATTATGAATTATCACATAATATCCTGGCACTAATCCAGGAAAACTGGAAAATTAGACGGCAATAGCAATAAACAAAATCACCATTGTTGAAATGCAAATTAAGAATGACAAAGAAAGCCAATGTGTCCAGAATTATTTAAGTGAACTCTCGGCAACAGAGAAGACGGCTTATTCTTTAAGACAACAAAAACCTAAAAAGGCCTACAAAGTCGAATCCTCCTATTAGACTACCAACTGGAAATTGGGCGAAAAGCGATGAAGAAAAAGGCAATGCTTTCGCTGCACATCTAAAGACAGTGTTTTCACCACACGAAGGTACTAATAATATAGTGTTGCCTCACCAGATGGATGATGATTCATCCTTTAAACCTATAAAGTTTGAATGGAAGAAAGTTAAGAACACAAGCAAAACTTGCATTAGCCCGAAAAAGACGCCAGAATATGACCTTGGAAAAAAGATAAAGGAGTTACCAGACAAATGCATAAAACTAATAAACCTACATTTTTAATGCGATCATTCGAAGTAGTCATATTCCTCAAATGTGGAAGATATCTTTGATCACAATGACACATAAGCCTGGGAAAAACGAAACTCAAATCTCGTCTTATCGTCCAATAAGTGCATACTTCCCACAATCTCAAAGCTGCTTCAAAAAATGTAATGACAAAAGCGAAACCAGTATTAGAAGAAAGGCAAATCATTTCAGACCATCAATTTACCATAGAGCAAGTGCATAGAATTGTAAATGCAATCAGACAGACCTTTGAGGCAAATTAATACTGTTCTGCTGTCTTCATGCGGATATAGCACAAGCATTGGACAAACTTAAAGCGCTCCTGCCGAAGAATATTCACACAGTTCCGGAAAATTATCTCCTCCAAAGGCAATACATGGTTCAACAAAATGGTGGTAATAATACATATCAACATTTGTTGATGATACAGCCATCCTGGTATCACATTAGAACCCGCACGATTGGCTCAAGATCTGGCGAATAAAAGTAAACGACAAAAAACAATTTATATCAGATTAACGCTGAACAAACGCTCTTGCTCACGAATACAATTAAACGGTGTATATATTCCTCAACCAACCAAGGTCAAATACCTAGGCTTACACCTGTATAGACGGCTAACGTGGAAAGAACAGATTGAAGCAAAGCGCAACCAAATAAAAATAACATTTTCAAAAATGTATTGGCTGATAGGAAGAAAATCCAAGGTATCATTAGACAATAATGTCTTAGTATACAAAGCGTTAATCAAATCCCGTATATCTCCGTATCCCGTTTTGTACCAATAACTTTACCAGTTCGGCGCTATCCTTAAAAGGTTTTATCGCGTTTGACAAGAGTTTTAATTGCTTCGATTTTCACATTTCGAGAAAGTTGTTCGAAAAACGTTATGTATTGCTGAATTTTATTTTTGTATTTGTTTATTTTTATAGTTAAAATGTAAATATATTACCACCCTCATGTACAAACGGTGTATTTGAAACCCGCACACCAGCGGAAAGATAACCACCATTGGCTTACTTTAGTCTGCGCAGTAAATATTTGTTAGCTCGTGCAGCCAAAAAACAATCGGTCAATCCTGTTCGACTACAAAGTTGCAAATTAAAACATTTTACAAATAATTGCAAATATTATATCACCAACGTTGATTGAGATTTCCTAATGGTGGGAATTTGATTGGATTTAAGATCATCGACACCCGCCAAACTTCTATTCGAGTATGTACATGTTTTAGTATTATGTATTTCGATTTGTGTAATGAATTCCAATATATGAAGCCAAAACCAAATTTTATATTGATAAACCATTTATTCGATTATATTGCAACGGTCTGGTTATCATCAATTTGGCGACTAGTGTAATCCTTCTAAATTTTATTTCCACCATAATACTCGTACGGATATCTGTAATTGTCATAATAATTTCAAGACTGCAAATACAACATGCTTAACATAACGACTGTGGATAAATGTATCATCCGGCGACACATTTTACGAGCGGTTCGATATTAAAAATGAGGTCGATTGCCAATCTTTAAGGTTGTACGATACACTTGCCCCCAATTTAGAAAAACTAGACTAAAATTCTAAAATCCCAACAGGCATGTCATTCAGTATTCTAAAACGCACGCGAGTCAGTGTAACAACTTTGTTTAAACTGCTGCATTTAGCTATATGTATTTTTTAAGCCACTTTATTTAATGAAAGCAGTTTTTGAGTTTTATCGATTAGTTACCAGTTAAGATTTTACTAGTAAAAATAACCGATGTAATGTACCGAAGGGTTATCCAATTCGAGGTTGATAAAGTAGAAATCTGTATACCGACATCTGTCAAAGATAAACGTCAAGTACGCTGTCATTTATTTAGTTGACATTCTGCCATTTAAGAATATGGAGCATTTAACTGACCATGGACAACGAAGAACATACGCAAATTGGGTGTTGGAAAAACAGGCCGTCGATGCTGATTTTTCGAACAAAATTTTCTTCAGTGATGAAGCTCATTTTTCGCTTGGTGGATACGTTAATAAGCAAAACTGTAGAATTTGGGGCTCAGAAAATCCACAATTGATTGTAGAGAAGCCATTACACCCGGAAAAAGTCACTGTTTGGTGCGCATTGTGGTCTGGTGGTGTGATTGGGCCGTATTTTTTTGAGAACAACCATGGACGAACCGTTACCGTCAATTCTGAGCGCTATGGCCGCATGTTAACCGATTATTTTTTTACGAAAATCGAAGATTATGATCTTGACGATATGTGGTTCCAGCAGGATGGAGCAACCAGTCACGTAACACGAGCAAATCGAGATCTTTTGCAAGAGAAATTTCCTGGACGTTTGATTTCGCGATTGGCTGATGTCAATTGGCCTCCAAGATCCTGTGATTTAACGCCTTTGGATTTCTTTTTGTGGGGCTACGCGAAAGATCGTGTTTACGCAAACAATCCTCAAACTCTTGACGAATTGAAAACTAATATTCGTAAGGTAATGGCCGAGATACCGCCCGAAATGTGCCGAAAAGTCATTGAAAATTACCGCAAAAGAATCAAGGCCTGTAAGAAGTCCCGTGGAGGACATTTGAATGATATCTTGTTTAACTAAAAATGGCAAGGATCAATCTGTAAAATGAAATAAAAATTACAATACATTCCGAATATTTTGTGTGTTTTTTTTAAGTTTACTTTATCAAGCTTGAATTGGATAACCTTTTATTTTTCATTAGCTAAACTCCTTGTTTATAGTCCATTTTTCATGCCGTCTTAAGGCCGAGCCATCATGATGAACAATTCGTGGCTCTAACAATATTTCTATTACGAAATCTTTCTACGGGGTCCAAGCAACCTATAATTGCATATAATAGTTGTTAGATTTATCTAAGGGGAGTGTATCGAGAAGTGGGCAACCCGAAAATTATGCGCAAGGCAATCACTTTTGTGTGCGGCAAAAAATTGTTAGAGATGAATTCAGAGAAGACGAATTGTAATATTTACATATCAAAAAATATTGATCAATTTTTACTTAATGGTTCAATTTCGTGATACGGAAAGCTAAATAGGACACGGCTATCATCGGTTAAAAAATAAAATTGTATCGATAATGCGTGTAAAATACGTCAAAACAAATCTCAAATTTGTAAATTTTCAAAATGCTAAGAGACTAATCTTCTAATAGACTCATATACACGGGATTTATTTCCACAACATTCAAATTAGTAATCTGTTCTACAAAATACAAAATATTGACATGTGGATATATTTTCTGGCATGTTGATGACATGGTCTCTTACCGGTTCCATTAAGAAAACGTGTCACGAGCGTTCCAGAAAACCTACCCACTTGTCAATCTTTTGAAATTTATTGAATAGATTTCTTAATTGAAATTTGCTGCAACAAGCCCTTTGTAAAATACCCGTTATTCAAATCGCTGACCCCAGGAATCGTTCGATTCATTTATCCCGCATTCCAGAAAATTTGTCAATCTTTTGAAATTTGTTGAACCAATTTTTTAATTGAAATTTGTTCTAGGTTAGGTTAGGTTAGGTTAGGTTAGAGTGGCTGCCATCGCACACTTGGGCCAATAGTGGCCCATTGTGATACCACAGGGTCCTATCTCCCTTTTACTCTCGTTGAAGCCATCCAGAGCTACTTATGTAGCGTAAAATATCTCGCACTCCACAGTCCGCGGTTTTCAAAAGGCTGTCCATACCGTACACACCTAAGTACTTATGACTTCTGTCTGATAGTGCCGGACATAAGCATAGGAACTGATTTAAAGTCTCTTCCTCCTCTTCGTCCATACAACTTCTACAAAAGTCATTCGTCTGTAGACCCTGCCTTCTCGCATGTTCCTCACAATGGCAGTGTTCTATCAGTATCCCTACGACCAATCCTACCTCTCGTTTCCCCAAGGATACTAGTGCTTTGGAGTGCCGCAAATTCAGTTTAGACCAAACCTGTTTTGATACCGTTCCTAGCTAGTTCGTCTGCCCTGCAGTTTCCCGTGACGTCCGAGTGACCAGGGACCCAGCATATCTGGATTCTGCAATACTCACTCATCTAATTAAGAGATGGTTAACAATCCAGCGCCACCCGTGACTTCAGACAAACCGCCTCTAGTGACCTGACCGCCGCCTGACTGTCCACATAAACTGCGATATCCCTCAGGGATACCACGTTATGTTTCAACCATGTCACGACCTCTCCGATCGCCACCACTTCACTAGTTCCTACGTTGCCGTCTAGCTTGCAGCCGTCCGTGATAAATTGCACTTCCTCGTTTTCCAGTATTGATCCGTTCCTCCAGGATTCCCTTAAAGGACAGATGGTCCGGAAATCTTTATCGAAGCACAACGTTGGTTTGATATAATCTAGATTCACCAGTTCTTCCCTTAGCGATCTATTTATTGTCGAGTGCCCCGCCTGAAGACACTTCCACTGGGAGACAGCCGAGAGTCTCGTAGTCACATTGGTTGCCATCTGCTTACCAAAAAATTCGATTGGATTAAGGTGGGACATAACCTCTAAAGCGCGTGTAGGGGTTACCTAAGCGGCCCGCTTATAAGCATGCAGTCTGTTCTTTGCACCTTCTCCATCATCCCCATATATGTTTCCTTATCCAGCGCTGGCCACCATACACCCACCCCGTACATCAACACAGGTCTTACCACTGCCAGTGTACCAGCTCTGGTTTCAAACCCCATATCTTACGTATGGCGTTCCTACACGAGTAAATAGCTACATTAGCCTTATTCACCCTTCCCATAATGTTAGGCTTTCAGCTGAGCTTACTGTTACAAGATTAAGCCCAAAAATCTCGCTCTGTCAGCAACAGCCAGTCTAATGCCGTTCATGGTAGGAGGGCTAACTACCGGAATTTTGTATTTCTTAGTAAATAGTACCAGCTCCGTCTTGTAAGGGTTGACCCCTAATCCACATTTGCTAGGCCATTTCGTAACGATCAGAAATGCATTCTGCATAACATCTTTAATCGTATACAGATATTTGCCTGAGACAGCTATTGCTACATCATCTGCATACGCTATCACCCCTGCCTGCTCTCTCTCCAGTTCCAACAGCAATTCATTCATCACTAAACACTCCAAAGAAAGGAGGACGTTACACCTCCCTGTAGGGCTCTTCTAACCATCCGTCTTCTAATGGTGGACTTCCCCAGTTCCGAGGTAATAATTCTGCTTAGCAGCATCTCGTTTATCAACCTTTACATTATTAAAGGCACCCTCAAGATCCAGAAATACCATACAAAACTCTTGCAAGTAAATTGACTTCTCAATCGTGCGTACTAGATCGTGTAAAGCTGTGCTCACCAACTTTCCCTTACAGTACGCATGCTGCGACATTGTCACTCAGGATTCGTTCCCTGCCCACGAGGCCCTCCATATCTATTGAAGGTGTTTCTTGATGAGCTCCAGGCTCCATCGTGTCATGAAAGCTTCCCTGAAAATGGGTGTCCATGAGAAGCTGCAATGATTCCGCTCTTGAACCTGTCCATGACCCGTCCGGTTTAATTAAATAACTAGGACTAGCTGGGTTAGTAGATGGAATTTTTCTAAGGCGAGAAGTCCCTGAGCTCCTCCACTCTACAACAGAAGAGTCTCCAAGACCCCCTTTGTGTCTTCCTCAATTCTTTTTTGTACTTTCGTAGGTCCTTTTTATAGGAGTCCCAATCCCGAACCTCCCTTATGTTCTTAGCTTTATTTAAGGCTATCTTACACGCCACCGATAGGTTCCTAATTCCGTGGCCCACCATGTCGGTTTCTGCTTGCCTCTAGGCTTTATCAGGATGCACGCAGCATTATTTGAAAGATTGCATGCATTTGTGATAATATCAGCCATGCAATCTAACTCATCTACTGCCGCCGGAAGGCGAGAAACCTCCAGTGGCAACAATTCCTACAACACCTCCCCATATTTTTTCCAGTTCGTCCTTCTGGGATTCCTGAAGGCTTTTCGGATTACAGGTTTAACATTGAGGTTATACGTTACATATCAGTGATCAGAGAAAGAGTACTCTCTTGCCAGTCTCTACCCCTTGATCATATGAAAAATTGTTTCTGACAACAAATGGTGGTTTTCGCCCAATATTTCAAACTAAAAGGTTAGTTTTTAATAAGTAATCAAAAAATACCTCACTCGTCTCGTTAATGCCTGTGCTTCCGCAGATTGTGATGTGCGTTTGCATCACATCCAAGTATAACACCTACCCTTCTTTGACCTGTTTCCCGGATCAGTTCACCCAGGTTATCCGGCGAACCTCCTTCTCGCGATTCATATAGGCTGAGGCTAGCCATAATTTTTCACAGCCAACCTTAACGCTCACCGCTGTAACATCCCCGCTACTAAATTGATGAAGAAAACTATTCAAATTACTTTTCACTAAAATACACGATCTGATCTTCTCAGAGGTACTTTAGTATAATAATTTATACCCCTTCGTTCTGAGGCCACAGATCCTCTTATTGTTAATCCAAGGTTCTTGGATTAACACCAAGTCCTCAACTGACTTAGCCAGTCTGAGAACGAGAGCTACCGAGGTAGCTTTCGTGCGATGCAGGTTTATTTGTACAGTACTAATTATTGAGATCTGCCATACTCACTCACCTCGTCCTACACTCTCTGCATTGGGATAGTGCCATCTGGCTCGTTGCTTCGGACGCCATCAGCCTCTCGTCGAGAGTTCGACAGGATGTCCCCATCCGACTCAAGAGAGAAGAGGCTACCCCTCCTCACCAAACGTTTCGCCTCCGAAACATTGCTCCCCCGGTCGTCCCCCGCCCGCTGGACCATCTCCCGCTGGACCGTCTTCCGCTGGACCGTCTTCCACTGGACTGTCCCTCGCTGTGACCGTTCGCCATCGCCTCCAGGCTGGTCTTCCGCGCCCGTATCGACCACATCTATCTTATATACTTTAAGAGTTATCGACCCAAACCCTAAGTTAATCACTCCCTTTGATTGTGAAAGGGAAGCCCGGGATTCTTTATTGATCAGCATGATTGCCAATCTAAAGCTCCCTTAGCTTCTTCCTGCTTGACAATCCTCCAATCTTCTGTTGGAAGATCGGGAAACTTGTTCTAAAATCCTATTGATTTTGTAACGTTTATTGCAAGCAACAAATTTGGGATATTTTTTTGGGACATACGAGTATTTCACTTGATCGATATTAAGCGGAATTTGATACGGATTATTTTGAAGAGGTAAATAATTTATTTGAATCAAACTGAATTGTTTTAATAAGTCGAACATTTCGGGTGCTTAGAATGAAAATTTGAGTTTGAAAATTTGAATCTAAAATTATGACACACTGTATATCGCAAAAAATTTTAAACCTGGGTTAAATTTCTATAAATTCAACCTTTCTTTCACACGATGGTTCGATCGCCATTATTTAATAAATCATTCGTTCTTCATCTATCTATAAAAGTAAGCTGCTTGGCTATTTCGTGAATATACTCGTCAAGTGATGCTCAAAAATCGACGAATACTTTTGGACAATATATTTTCCCATACAAATGACCATGTTCAAAAAATACTCCAATAATCATGAAAATTCACATGGGAAATCTCTGAGAGCTGAGCAATTACGCTGAACTTCAAAAACACACAAAGTTTGAAATTTTTTAAAAATTGACGGTTTAGAGTGTCATGGCTGGAAATTGCACAGAAAAAGATTGAAAACTTCTAACAACTGAACGTTTAAAGTGTGTTGTTAGCTGAAAATAGATTAAAATGAAAGGCCTCAGTGATAGTAACTTCTGGAATAAAATTTCAGGCCGATTTTTGAAGCTTTGGAAAATTATGTTCAAGAAAACATTACATTGGTAAAGAATCCTCAGAAATATACTCAGCTTAAAAATGCCGGTAATGAAGATTAAATTGAATCAAAATTAAATTACTGCCGAAAAATGCCGATAATGGATTTCTTTACCAATTTGTATGTTTTTTCAACCGAATTTTCCAAAGCTACCGATATGAAATTAGACCTCAAATTTTCTGCCGGGAGTTATTATATCACTGAGGCCTTTCATTTTAATCAATTTTCAGCTAAACTTTTTGTGTGCGATATATTCAAACGAATTTTCCCGGACTCCCCACAAGAAAATGTGTGAGCCTCATTAAGACCTTTCATTTGAATCGATTTCAAGACATGACACTTTAAATGGTCAATTATTAGGAATTTTCAACATTTGGGTGTTTTTGCAGTTCAGCGTAATTGCTCAGACTAGCCTAAAAATTTCCCATGTGAAATTTCATGATGAGTAGTATTTTTGAACATGGTCATTTGTATGGGAAAATATATTGTCCAACAGTATTCGTCGAATTTTGAGCATCACTTGGCGAGTATATTCAGATCTCAGTAAATCTTCACGATTCTAGTGGGATTTGACATCAAAACTCACGTAATCACGGAAATAACATTTTTAAAATAATTTTTCGCAAAGGAATGATAGTAGATGATCCCTTAAACATCTAATTGTCTCCAATAATAAGCGTGTTTTCATACATTATCGTAATTAAGGCCAACAACTTGCAGCACAAGTTTGATTCAAATAAATTATATTGTTTGTCTGGATTGCCTTTCACGAAATCTTTTATTGCAGAAAATGCAGAAAATTTGTCAAATTTGATAGATTTTTGACGGCATATCAGCTCATATCAAAAGAGCTTTGGACTATTCGAAGAATATTTGGCAAGTTTTAAGATTACTGATACTAATGGAGAATGTAGTTTGTTGAGTCTGGTAGAACATTACGATGTACTCCAACTAATCTTGACCATACCTCGGGATGACAAAATTCAGGTGGAACACGCGACCGTTATTTATTTAATCTATGTGTAAATACGAAAATGTTCACCGAGGGGCGCGACATTTTCTATAAAATAAGAATTACATGTATAACAAATCCTTTATTAATTTAAAAAGTTTTAATTAAAAATTTCCTCCTCTTTACTTTTCTATCTAAATAATTATCTGTTATATCTAAAACAAAAGACAGTTCAAAAACCTATTAAACAAAGAAGGATTTTCCTCTTCCTAGAATTAAATCATTAATTCTTTTTCATTTTAATATTTTGCTACAAAAATTTATTTGAACACTTAACAAGTATTAAATTTCAAATGAGGTTCGTCTTACGTATTGGCGATAGTAGTATCTGGGTAACGCCTGCAGTGTGAACAATTTTAATGCTGAGAAATTGAGATGGGTGTAAAAGTTAAAAAAGATCAAATATTTGTTTTATTATTTTCGGTATTGATTAAAAATTTATAAATCCAAATATAACAAACTGACAACATAATGCATTACATTTTCAGATAAATTCGCACCTTCTTTGAACTAAAATTCTACTTAATAATTATTTTATAATGTTTATAGTAACTACGGTTGTGATCTTAAACTGTTAAACCAGTCGTTCTCGTAGTTCTATTGGAGATCTAATGTTTGTAATGATCAAGATTTGCCCTTACCTTGTCCATACCGAAACTTACGGTTGGGGCATAGTATCCTTATTTCTTAAATTTTAAATCTGTTGGATAGATGAAGAAAAGCTCAGGGTAGTCGGTTTTGCAAACTAAAACAATTTTTTCTTTTCAAAATTTCATTTTTAATCACAATCTAGCCGAATACTAATAAGCAAATTTATTCTAACTTAAATTACTACATTTTACTGAAATTTGAGGGATATGTATTATTTGTTGTGTGCTAGATAGAGATTTATTTTAGCTGATTTTACCCTAACTCAAAAGACTTTACTCTTTTGAGCCTTCTAACTAAATCCATATTATCCAGTAGCTCGATGGCTTCTATGTTGACCGTTGTTCATGACTTCTACCAAATTTCATCGAATGATTCATTTCGATTTTGATGGATTCTATGCCCAGATATTTATGGATGTCACTATTTCTAACAAACCATATTGCGTTGACGATGTTTCTTTGCACTTTATTTTGGAATCGTTGATGAGAGTTTCTTCCCAGTAACCAATACATTTTGTTGTATTTTAAAACCAACCCGATTCTTTTCTTCTTTACATGAGCTTTTCAGCGAGGCTTAGTGTCTAATGTCATACCAAGATATTTGGTAGTGTTTGCATGTGGTATTTCTTGATCATTTAAATATACGTTGCGTACTAATCTTTTGTTTATAAAGCCGACATGTACAAATTTGGTTTTATTTAATTGTATGTGTACTTGCTCTATGGCGGTTTGTAACTTCTCTGTTGTATCTGAGTTGTTATCACCTACTGCCATGACGGCTGTGTCATCGGCGAGAGTGGCTATCGTATTGTTTTGTGAGATTGGAACATCTCGGATGTATAGTAAATACAGAAGTGGCCCAAATACACTTCCTTGTGGAGCTCCTGCTCTTATTTCCTTATGCTCAGAATATTCATCTTCTTGCTTAAGCCTTAAATGTCTTTCCGCAATATACGGTTCCAGTATTATACTGTACTGTTTAGGTAGGATTAATTTAAGTTTGTAGATTAAACCTTCGTGCCAAACCTTGTCAAAGGCCTGCGTTATATCAAATTCTTTCACTGATATTGGTTATTCTATGCACTTGATCAATAGTTGAGTGCTCACTGCGAAAACCAAATTGGTGATTCGGAATTAGGTTATTTTTTCAATTATTAGTTTGAAACTTTTTAATAGGCTTATATGATGTTATCAGATGAGGCGGTTTTGCTGGTTTGGTAAACATGATAACCTCAGCCACTTTCCAAAGTTTTGGCACATATTTTAACCTGAATGCAGCGTTTAAGATACTAGTTACCGTTATCGTACCTTTTTTCGCTAGCTGCTTTATTATTTCTCTGCTAATCAATTCAAACCCTGGTGCTTTGTTTAAGTTCAAATTGGTTTTAATTTCGTTTGCGACTTCAGTAGGCGATGTAGGTGTGACATCTGCGAGAATTTGTATTATGTTTTCATTCAATGTTTCTCGTAATTGACATTCATGTGATTGAATAATCCTTCAGCTTTTTCTTTGTTTTCAATGCCCATGTTGCATCCATTTTCCTGATAGGATGAATCGGAGTTACTGGCTTTTTCAGAGTTTTGTTTGCTTTCCAGAGCAAATAATCCGTATTACTGTCATTCGTCAACTTACTTAAGTAGAAATTAACTGCCTCATTTCTTAGTTTCTGAATTTCTCTTGTTAATTGTTGAATAATATTGTTTAGTCTTTTTTTGTCTTCTGAAACTCTAGTTTGGTGTCAATTTTTCTGGATTTTCGCTTATCTTATATTTATCTTTATTTCAATTGGATAGTTATTTCCTTTTAGCCTTGATTTGATTTCTGGAGTACTTTCCAATGCTGATTGTTGAATATTCGTAATGAACTTTTCTACTTCGTTGTCCAGTTGATCCATAGTTTTTAAAGGAACTTTCAAAAATATTCTTTGTTCAAGGTGTACTTTGAAAGTTTTCCAGTTCGTATGTTTGTTTGTTAGTACTGGATTATTCCCTTTTTGGATGATATACTCGCTTAGAGTTAGAACTATCGGAGCAACATCTGCGCTCATATTTTCGTTTTCTTCGTCTTTCATAAAATTATTAGAAATATTGTTGGTTATTAAAAAATACTCAGGTCAGGTATTTCTCCTGGGTCAGTTGGCCAATTTGTTGGTTTGGATTCACATCCATTTTCTTTAATGGCAATCAGTAATTCTTTTACTTTTGTTGTAGTTAATCAGAACCCCAGTGAGTATTCTTCGCATTGAAGTCACCACTCATTATCAATCTTTTTCCCATTCGCTTCAAGAACTTGGTGGACACTAAAATTCTGCCACAACAAAAGGAAAGTTGTTGGTTTTTATATAAACATCTGTGGCCTGAATTTCTTCTTTTTCTTACTTTGCTTCTTCAAAATGTTGGATATTTTTTTATGATGACTGCACTTCCTCCTCTGGCTGAATTATCTGGATGAATAGTGTGATATACTTAATAGCCTTTAAACGTTATGTACGATTGCTTAGTAAAATATGTTTCCGAAATAACACACTCATCTATATTCTCAATATCGAGTAATACTTGTAGTCCTTGATGATGCCGGAGCAGACCATTAGCACTCCATGACACATTTTAATTGTGCTGTTCATTTTTGTGTGGATTCGGGTTTAGCTCCCAATGTGCTATCTTCCAATTTTTGTAGCCTCTCATCAAATGTTCTTAGTTTCATGAGAATATCTTGTAATGTTTGACTGATGTCTACAGCTAGTCGACTTAACCAAAATTTTAGAATCAAAAATTAAAAGTTGAAGCGTTTTAAAGTTATGTTAAATTATACGAGACTACTTTGTTATGATATATGATGACGTATAGGCTAACCATAATGGCGATCCTGTATGTATAGCACATTCCTGGAGTAAGCGTAATCTAATAAAAAAAAACATATTTGGTAAACGAGTCGTACTATAGAATTTTGCGGTCCTGCCTGCATCTTCACATTAAAGGTGATATAATGAAAGGATTAGCAGATCGCAGAACGCAATCATAGTTTTCTAGCTCCAACGACTAAATGTTCTAGAACCGAACGTGGTGTTCTTCGATGTTATTTTGAATTTGTGACAGGACCTATAGTGTAATCGAACGCATTTGTTGTTAAAATAAATGGTTTCTATTGTTTTTTTCAGTGTGTGGAGTGCTTTAAAATATCCAGGGTCTGTCAAATCCATATGTGTATATCTTTTATAGGTACTTTGTCATATTTCTAACAATTTTCAAATATCCGCTTATAAATCTCCTGTAATACTCGGAAGGGCCTAAAAACTATTTTCTTTTGGTTTTTGAGAAACTCACATTTGTCCAACTGTAGTTTTAGATTGAATTTCGAAAGTCTTTTCATCAATATGTTTAATCCATGTAAACGTAACAGATTATATGAAATAAACCCTGTGACACAGGGCCAAACGGCATTTGGTAAAACTCGAAGTGGCCTTTATCTGTCGAGAAAGATGTTTTAACTGTGATTCTTTTTCCATCGGAATTTGATGGAAACCGAATTTTAAGTGAAGTGTGGTGAATTAAACTGATTCCCCTAAACTATTTAATATCTCTTCGGTTTGAGGTTTTGGGTATTCGTTATCGATTGTTTTTCATTGAGTTTCCGATAATCTATAGCAACCCTTACTTTTCTCGTCCGTGAGATGTC
Organism: Nephrotoma guestfalica; assembly: GCA_963691935.1. Classification (NCBI taxonomy): domain Eukaryota; kingdom Metazoa; phylum Arthropoda; class Insecta; order Diptera; family Tipulidae; genus Nephrotoma; species Nephrotoma guestfalica. The sequence continues at coordinate 217,203,359 of OY829914.1, forward strand.
AACCGTTTTTGGGACATCCCAAAATGCGCGTGAAGTATTTCCTAACTTTATCCTAAGTTAAAAAAAATTTAGGAAAGGTTTAGGAAATATTTCACACCCCTGTATACCGGAATGAAATAATTCCTAAATAAATCCTAAGTAAAAATCGTGTTTGTGTATTAGTAAAAATACACAAAAAAAAAAATATTTAGGCGAAGCTAGTTAAATATGCAATTTTGAATAATTGGTTTTACTGATAAACATAAAATTTTAAAAATTAGGTGTTTTCACTTTGTACTAGACCAAATCCAACTAGAAAACATAATTTTTCCGGAAAAATTAGGGGAACACTGGGTTTAATATTTAAAAGTTGTAGAGGCAAAAATTGATGTAAAAACCCTGTATCCTAAGACACTTCTAAGAGGTTACAACTCTTGAGATTTTTACATCGCATTTTACCTCTAAATCTTTTGAGTATTAAACAAAGTGTTTCACTTGTTGTTCGGGAAAGTCAAACTGATTTGTTGCATTGGGTTTAGCACAAAGTGATCCCAAGAGTTTCAACCTCTTAAAAGAATCTCACGACAGAGTGTTTTTACTTCGATTTTTATCTCTACAATATTTGAATATTAAACCCAGTGTTCCCCTAATTTTTCCAGAAAACTCATGTTTTCTAGTTGGATTTGGTCTAGTACAAATTGAAAACACCTATCTCAAGAGTTGTAACCTCTTAGAAGTATCTTAGGACAGAGGGTTTTTACTTCAATTTTTGCCTCTACAACTTTTGAATATTAAACCCAGTGTTCCCCTAATTTTTCCGGAAAACTCATGTTTCCTATTTGGATTGGATCTAGTACAAAGTGAAAACACCTATCCCAAGAGTTGTAACCTCTTAGAAATATCTTAGGACAGAGGGTTTTTACTTCAATTTCGACCTCTACAACTTTCGAATATTAAACCCAGTGTTCCCCTAATTTTTCCAGAAAACTCATGTCTTCTAGTTGGATTTGGTCTAGTACAAATTGAAAACACCTATCTCAAGAGTTGTAACCTCTTAGAAGTATCTTAGGACAGAGGGTTTTTACTTCAATTTTTGCCTCTACAACTTTTGAATATTAAACCCAGTGTTCCCCTAATTTTTCCGGAAAACTCATGTTTCCTATTTGGATTGGGTCTAGTACAAAGTGAAAACACCTATCTCAAGAGTTGTAACCTCTTAGAAATATCTTAGGACAGAGGGTTTTTACTTCAATTTCGACCTCTACAACTTTCGAATATTAAACCCAGTGTTCCCCTAATTTTTCCAGAAAACTCATGTCTTCTAGTTGGATTTGGTCTAGTAAAAAGTGGAAACACTTATCCCAAGAGTTGTAACCTCTTAGAAGTATCTTAGGGCAGAGGGTTTTTACTTCAATTTTTGCCTCTACAACTTTTGAATAATTAACCTAGTGTTCCCCTAATTTTTCCGGAAAACGCATGTTTTCTATTTGGATTTGGTCTAGTACAAAGTGAAAACACCAATCTCAAGAGTTGTAACCTCTTAGAAGTATCTTAGGATAGAGGGTTTTTACAACTACAACTTTGGAATATTAAACCCAGTGTTCCCCTAATTTTTCCAGAAAACTCATGTCTTCTAGTTGGGTTTGGTCTAGTACAAATTGAAAACACCTATCTCAAGAGTTGTAACCTCTTAGAAGTATCTTAGGACAGAGGGTTTTTACTTCAATTTTTGCCTCTACAACTTTTGAATATTAAACCCAGTGTTCCCCTAATTTTTCCGGAAAACTGATGTCTTATAGTTGGATTTGGTCTAGTACAAAGTGAAAACACTTATCCCAAGAGTTGTAACCTCTTAGAAGTATCTTAGAACAAACTGGTTTTACTTTGATGTTTACCTCTACAACTTTTGATTATTCAGCCCTGTGTTCTCCTAATTTTTCCGGAAAACTCATGTTTTCTACTTGGATTGGGTCTAGTACAAAGTGAAATCACCTATCGAAAGAGCTGTCAGCTCTTAGAAGTATCTTAGGACAGAGGGTTCTTACTTTTTACAAAGGTTTTTAATGAGATCGATGACCACCTCATAGAATCTTGACTTGTAATCTTTTGAATCCCAAGAAAGTTTTAATAATATTTATATTTTAAGCTTATTCTAAATTTATTACCAATATAATCATATTTTTTTAGTTTTTAAATGCAATTGTATTAATTTTTGTTATTTTGAAACTATCGGTTAGAGCTATTATTCCCAAATGCATATTTAACTTTACAAATATTTATATTTTTTGTTGAGAAAGAAAATCTTTATGTAAAATATAGTTTCGCCTAAATGTTGATTTTTGGTATATATTTACTAATACAAATAAAGATTTTTTTACCTAGGATTTATTTAGGAAATATTTCATTCCGGTATCCCAAATTGGTGCTGAATAAGTAACATTTCCTGGATTTGATCCTCTACATCTCATTTGAAATAGTACGGGTACCTATACGTTTTTGTGTAGACCGGTGTTTCGTCCCTTATTTGTATTTCATGCTTAATTCCTGTTGTAGCAATCCGTAGCGACTCACCCAATAACTTCTAGAATCCATGGTCGGGTTCTAGAGGTTATTTGAATTGATACTAAAAAGTGACATCTTTTTTAAAACACACATGTGATTTTAACCACTTCAAGCTTTCCACAACCAATTTTTAAAATAGCAGCCTATAATTGATATTTTAAGATTTGAGTTTTGCTTACATATCGGCAAGTGGCTTCTCGTTTAAGTGATTGTAAAATCCTAAAGCCTAATTTAAAACCCAACAAAATGGAAAATTAAGTTTTCCGACCGAGAAGGTAAGGACACCGATGAAAATGTGCAACCAGGAACATGCCTTGCAGGATAATGAATTGAAACAGGAGCTACTTTATTTGATGCGCAACTTCCTAATTGACAAAGACGAGAAATGGTATTTCATTTAGATCCGAAAAAATATGAACTGTACATGGCGAGAAACGCGAAAAGCTGTATTAGAATGATTAATTTCCGGTAAACGCGAGCGTGTCTTGAGGAGCAGCATACGAGCCCGAATTCAAAACTCCTAACAGCGGTTTAAAGAGTTTTTGTTGGAGATAGAGAGCATGGAATGTCGTTTGGCCAAATTTCTTCGTGGCGAGGAACTATTAGAATGTATTCTGGAAAATATGAATCGCGCGTTAAAGAATGCTACTTGTAGCATGACTTTTGCAGAAGTGTCTGAACAAAATGCAATTGGGCGAATAATTGCAGCAGAGAAAATGGAAAATATAAATGCAGTAACAAACCAAACTCACATTTGGACAATCATGCTTTCATTAGGCGTGATTGAAGAAAGCACCTGTCCGTGGAGTTCGTCATTATGATGCAGGTTGGTGCAATAAACCATATGGCTTCTAAAGCAAAAAAGTTTGTTGAAGAAGTAGGAGCACATGGCGTTTATCTCGCCCGAAAGAAGTGTTATTATTCACCCCTACCTGAGGCCAAAAATGTAGTGCAAGAAGTTACCGAGTAAAAAGATTTTGAAAGTACTCGTGAAATATCCGGCAATCGAATTCAAAAATATAAACTTCTGGTGATGTGGAATTTTTCAGAAGTATACGAAAAATTGAAAGAAATTCATACTCACCAAACCTTCGCGAAAATGTGAGCATAAGAATGTGGTTTAGCTGGAGGTAACAGAGCCCATAACATTTATGTTTGTATAAACCACCAAAATGTAAATTTATTGTGTTTCCTTTTTCAATATTTTTAAACATAACTACCAACAATTAGTTCGAGCTATTAAATTTCATGATGTTAAAAATTTCATGCAAACGTGTCTTGGCATTGGTCTTCAGGTATATATACAGAGAATAATCAAAAATAAAACGATTTGGAGAAGACATTATAAAACCTGGATCCAGCGGATAAACTAGTTTATTCAACGTGGATAAAGCTTCCAGAAAACAATGCTTACAAATTAGTTGAGCAAACCGGTCAAAATTTCAAATTTCAGAAAAAAAAACATTTAGTTTAGCTGGGTCTGACCTATTAAATATGGTTCTGAATGCCGAAAATAAACTTCAGGAATGTGTATGCCCTGACAAGTTCAGAGAAAGTACTCTGGAAATAATTATTTGGTTTGCGTGTGATGAGTTCTTCACAACCGATGGGTTCCGTAAGTTCGGGCAAGTGAATCAGTTTAAGATTTTGTATGAGAAGTGAGAATGGAAAAGAAAATAGTTGCAATGGTATTTTTGGATATTGCTTGAAAGCAAATTGGTTTTCGGGCCAGTATTCCGATTTATGGATGAACTAAAAAGATACAGAGTCGCATCGAATACACAAAAGAACTCAGCACTATGAGCTACACAGCTCATATCACAATAATATATCTACGCAACATCAACACGTATTAGACATAACTAAATCCACTTTGCACCTTCTAGATTACGGACAGCCCAAGACCCTAAAACCACGATGGCATAGTACAGCTAGGACAAGAGAAAGTTAGTAAGCACATTTAGTGGTTTAGCTCATCGAATAAACCTAATGTTGACATGCGTTAAAACAAACCAGTATAGTATAAAGGCAGCATCTGCTAACCTCTATTGCCTATTTACATCGGATAACTGGTACAAAAGTCTTAAACAAGAGCCTTGGACAAAAGGCTCAAAATGTAAGGATTCTTGAAGCTCGAAACACGATAGGTAAGTTAATGTATAACAGAAAAAACCAGCGGCCAAGCTCTTATCGTTCTCCATAAACCAATTTAGTTTCAAAGATTTAACTTCCCTTTGCAGAAGAATCTAAAAAATAGCGGTAGCAACATCAAAACTTTTACCGCAGCCCACATTCTCTGGAGCTTTAACTATTCCCCGCAAGCAATCGTACTGATAGATATAACGGAGTGCTAAGCAGCATCGAATGGAATAGTTGTAGACATTTTAAAAAAAATTAACAAGCTTCCGTTGGCTTAACGACCAAACAAGGCGCTCTTCTTAGAAAACAAAAATCCACTGGGACAAGTCAAGAAGAAAAATTATGACCTCGAAAAAGCAGCCTCAATTACAATTTTCACTCATGAACAATTCGATCCCAGGTCCCAAAGTATAGATTGGCCCAGTCCATACTTCTTAAACGAGGCATAGAATTAACAGAACCCGATTATGAAATGAGGAGGACATCATCCAAACACGTGAATTCGAATGGTTGAATTTTTCTAATTTTTTGATCATTTATGATTCCAACATAGAAAATTTATGCTTCGACGGATCGCATAAATATGTTGGCTTCTACAAAAGATGCAATGAGGTCAGTGCTACACGATAGCATACCCCGATTTACTTTGACATCTCTACGATGCGTATCAATGGCCTTCGAATGGTTGAATTTTCCGACTTTTCGATCATTTATGATTCCAACATAGAAAATTTATGCTTTTACAGATCGCATAAATATGTTGGCTTCTGCAAAAGATGCAATAGGGTCAGTGCTACACGATAGCATACTTCGATTTACTTAGATATCTCTGCGATGCCTTGTCAATGGCTTTCGAATGGTCGAATTTTTCTAATTTTTCGATCATTTATGATTCCAACATAGAAAATTTATGATTCGACGGATCGCATAAATATGTTGACTTCTACAAAAGATGCAATGAGGTCATCATCCAAACACGTGAATTCGAATGGTTGAATTTTTCTAATTTTTCGATCATTTATGATTCCAACATAGAAAATTTATGCTTCGACGGATCGCATAAATATGTTGGCTTCTGCAAAAGATGCAATAGGGTCAGTGCTACACGATAGCGTACTTCGATTTACTTAGACATCTCTACGATGCTTTGTCAATGGCCTTCGAATGTTTGAATGTCTCCAATTTTTCGAACATTTATGATTCCAACATAGAAACTTTATGATTCGACGGATCGCAGAAATATGTTGGCTTCTACAAAAGATGCAATAGGGTCAGTGCTACATGATAGCATACTTCGATTTACTTAGACATCTCTACGATGCTTTGTGAATGGCCTTCGAATGGTTGAATGTCTCTAATTTTTCGAACATATATGATTCCAACATAGAAACTTTATGATTCGACGAATCGCATAAATATGTTGGCTTCTACAAAAGATGCAATAGGGTCAGTGCTACACGATAGCGTACTTCGATTTACTTAGACATCTCTATGATGCCTTGTCAATGGCCTTCGAATGGTTGAATTTCTCCAATTTTTCGAACATTTATGATTCCAACATAGAAACTTTATGATTCGACGAATCGCATAAATATGTTGGCTTCTACAAAAGATGCAATAGGGTCAGTGCTACACGGTAGCATACTTCGATTTACTTAGACATCTCTACGATGCTTTGTCAATGGCCTTCGAATGGTTGAATGTCTCTAATTTTTCGAACATTTATGATTGCAACATAGAAAATTTATGATTCGACGAATCGCATAAATATGTTGGCTTCTGCAAAAGATGCAATAGGGTCAGTGCTACACGATAGCGTACTTCGATTTATTTAGACATCTCTACGATGCTTTGTCAATGGCCCTCGAATGGTTGAATGTCTCTAATTTTTCGAACATATATGATTCCAACATAGAAACTTTATGATTCGACGAATCGCATAAATATGTTGGCTTCTACAAAAGATGCAATAGGGTCAGTGCTACACGGTAGCATACTTCGATTTACTTAGACATCTCTACGATGCTTTGTCAATGGCCTTCGAATGGTTGAATGTCTCTAATTTTTCGAACATTTATGATTGCAACATAGAAAATTTATGATTCGACGGATCGCATAAATATGTTGGCTTCTACAAAAGATGCAATAGGGTCAGTGCTACACGATAGCATACTTCGATTTAGTAAGACATCTCTACGATGCCTTGTCAATGGCCTTCGAATGGTTGAATTTTCCAAACTTTTCGATCATTTATGATTCCAACATAGAAAATTTATGCTTCGACGGATCGCAGAAATATGTTGGCTTCTGCAAAAGATGCAATAGGGTCAGTGCTACACGATAGCGTACTTCGATTTATTTAGACATCTCTACGATGCTTTGTCAATGGCCCTCGAATGGTTGAATGTCTCTAATTTTTCGAACATATCCAACATAGAAACTTTATGATTCGACGAATCGCATAAATATGTTGGTTTCTACAAAAGATGCAATGAAGTCATCATCCAAACACGTGAATTCGAATGTTTGAATTTTTCTAATTTTTCGATCATTTATGATTCCAACATAGAAAATTTATGATTCGACGGATTGCATAAATATGTTGGCTTCTGCAAAAGATGCAATAGGGTCAGTGCTACACGATAGCGTACTTCAATTTACTAAGACATCTCTACGATGCCTTGTCAATGGCCTTCGAATGGTTGAATTTTCCAAACTTTTCGATCATTTATGATTCCAACATAGAAAATTTATGCTTTTACGGATCGCATAAATATGTTGGCTTCTACAAAAGATGCAATAGGGTCAGTGCTACAAGATAGCATACTTCGATTTACTTAGATATCTCTACGTTGCTTTGTCATTGACAATCGAATCGCCTTTACACTTTTTACTTTTTACTGTCTAACAACATTTTAGAATTAAAACAAAATCTATGACTGCATAAATAAGTGAGCTCCTAGAAATCATAAAGAATGGCTATGGCACATGGTTATGGCTAAATTAGCTTGGTATTGTGGACTTATTATTTTAACAATTTATTTCGTTTTGCATAACACGTTGTTTTTGATAGTGTAGGTTTACACTTTTTGGCTGTTGTAAAGTTTTTTGTCATTTTTAGCTTGTCAGAAACATGACTATAGTGATCACATGTGGGTCTTTAGGCATTATGGCGTTCTAGGCTCGGTTACAACCGATCTGATCGCGAAGGAAGGTGCATATAGCACATTATTCGAACCCATTGCCAATTCTAAGAACCATAAAAGGAGAATGATTTGGGCAAAAACACCAACAAAGCATTTTTGAAAATATTGCTTGGAATGAGACAAGCTGTTCTTTGTTAAAACAATGAATATCTAGACAGTGCAGTCAAGTTGAACCACTCAATGGCTCAAAACCAAACAATTATTTTGCCTGAAATAGTGGCATTTAAAAATTAACATGTGAAAAGAGAAAGAGTTTTTGCTGAACTTTCTAAATCAGCAATCACTGTAAACGAGTACTGTGTAAATGGCGTTTAACTGTAAAACTCCTCTGTTGCTTGATTTTCTCTTATAAAAGAATTTTAGCGAAATGAAGTAATCAGCCAAAACATTAGCAGGGATTTAAAATATTCATCTGGTTTATAAAAATGCCATTTTCCAAATTTGATCACCATTGAATAATAAATAAAAACAACTTTTATGCATTAACATCATAACATCAAAACCCAATCCTAACACCTAAAGCAAAATTTAGACATTTCAACGAATTGTGTTCAGAACCTGTAAAATATATTTCGGAATGTCAAGCCATACGTCTTACTTAAATACCCATGAGTATCTTCTAGAAATGTGAAGCGTTATACATATTTATACCATAGCTGGAATGTGTAAGGCATGAATTATTTGTGCTTGTAAATGTATAGGCACATAATACGAGAACATATGTGAAATGTGTTACAAAGCGAAAACCGGTAAAATATTTTTTAAAATAATACCCAGGTTAATGGCTTTTCATGTGGCAGAGATATCGTGAGCTAATAATATTCCAAACCGCAATTATAACGAAACAACAGCAAGCAAAAATCCACTATGTGTCCAATTCGCAGCGTAACAATATTAATTCCCCTGGAAGGCGTATTAGAGTAAAAAGGATTATGATTGTGTTTGTCATGATAACACACATCTGCCAACCCTTGACACTTTAAGAATCGTGATTTGTTTATAAATTTATTATTATTATTATTTTTTTGTTACGGTTGAGACCCATCCCAAAACTTGTGAATACACAAAAATTGATTTTTCCTCGTTTCTCGTTTTCCTTATTTATTATGGTCGAAGTGAAAAAATCTTTTGTTCAATTTTCTTGTACACGTTATATGGAACGCTCGAATGACAGAGACGGTGAAGCGAAAAATAAAAATTCACTTTGCAAACTTTATTTTTATTTTGGCGTTCGTTTAAATTTCCATAAATCATGTGTAATAAATTATTAAGGCATATCGAGCGCAAGCTATTTACGGAAGTACATACGGGGTATTACATACGGAATGTATGTAGGGCACAAGAGAAAATTATTCAATTAGCATTATACTAGGTACATATATGAAACGAAATGGAAACTATTACATTTCCGCTGTGCCTGCGAGCGACGATGTCTCAAATTTGATTATCGATCGATTTATTATTATGCTGGATGGGACGCGTACATGGTTGATAATAGCACATGGTACTGATTTACAAAGCATACAAAGCAAATTTGTTTTTCCAATTCATTCATATGTCGCTTTGATCTTGATAGGTATGCGATAAGATTATTTTGACAGGAAGTAATTTAAGTATGAAATTGAAATTTATTGATTTTATGATATTTTTTGCTTGTTCTTCGCCAAATACATCTTGCCGTAAATATGAGAAATTTGTGATTTTTTTCTTTTGGTTGGTGGATGATGATGATGATGATTCTATTCTTTCGTTTTTTGTGTGCTCGCATATAAAAAACGTTTCAATCTTTTTATGTCGCTGGTTTTAATAAATTTGCATTCAAACAATCCCCGAAACGGAATATTCCGATTTTTATTTTGTGAAATATAAAAATTTACTGGCTCAGAATACGATACCACATATTTCGTTGAATTTTCGTATGCCAGCCAGATAATTTTCCAACCTATTGAGTTTCTCCCGTCGTCACGTTGGTGCTAGTTTTTAATATATTGTCCTAGATTCCAAGGTCCCATAGACAACAAAACCTCGTATATGTAATATTTAGCCGATTGGGATAAAACTAAGTTTTTACAATGAAACCGATATTTTAATACGATTTGAATAAATCTAAGCCATTCTCATCCCGTTAAAATAGAGCTTAGTGTAAATGAAAATGATCATGGAATATGAGTACCGAATATGAACCTGGAAAATTTTCAATTTGAGTGTAACTAATAAACCATTTTTCAGTACATTCAGATGAAAATTGAGTTAAACCGGCGTGGGAAGTTTCCAATCCTTTACGGACTAATTACAATTTAGAATGAAAATGATAGAACTCCGTTTGGACCAGGAGGCCCATTACGAAATTTTCAACTTCCGTTTTTAATCGACAACGTCTAACTTGGATATACACCTATTATGAAATAATGTAACTGCGATTCGCGGGAAGTTTGCCCTATAACTGTCCTAACAAAAAATTAAGATTCGTTTAGGACAAACTTCACGGTTCTGCTCAAATGCGTGAAGTTTATCCTAAATCCTAAAATTGCATATGTATAAGTGAATATAATATACGTTGAGAGCGTCAATCGTTGCTGCTTTATCGGCGTAACACTTATCTTTGACGGCACTCCAAACATAATAGTCCAGCGGCGTCACATCACAGCTCCGAGGCGGCCAAATCACATCAGCATTTCGGCTGATAATTAGATCTTCGAAGACAGTTGAAACGAGATCAATTGAAACGTGTGCTGTGTGGCATCAAGCGCCGTCTTGTTGACAACAAATGTTGCCTATGTCCTCCTTTTCAAGGGCCGGGAAAAAAAATCGTTTATCATGGCGCGGTAGCGCCAACCATTGTCAGTAATGGCGACTTCTTGCTCATTTTCAAAGAAAAATGGCCCAATGATGCCACCGGACCAAAATCCGCACCAAACAGTCACTCGTTGAGGATGCATCGGTTTCTCTACGATCACGTGCGGGTTCTCCGTGCCCTAAATGCGACAATTCTGCTTGTTTACATAGCCGCCAAGATGGAAATGCGCCTCATCCGAAAAGATGATTTTTTTGCCAAAATCGGCATCAGCTTCAAGTCGATCGAAAACCCACTCAGCGAACCAAAAACGCAATGGGTGGTCTCTGCTTCAATTCCTAAACCAATTGAACTTTATACTGTGTCATACCAAGGTCTTTATGCAGAATTCGTCGCAATGTTGTGCGTGAAATGTTCAATTCTTGAGCACGATGACGAGTTGACGTTCCCGGCGACTCACGCACATTCTCGGCTACTGCATCAACATTTTCGAGTGTACGCTTGGTTGGCTGCTTGGTTCGTGTTTGTTTATTAATTAGCAAGCCTGTTCCTTTAACTTTATCCACAAAATAACGCACATATGGAGCTCCCGGCGCTTCGTTTCTTCCGAAAACCGCACGCAATTTTCGTACACATTCTTCAACATTACCATGATTTTCGAAGTAATGTTTCAATATTTCCCAGCGTTGTTCAAGCGAATACACAACCAATTTCGTTCAGCGGAAGGATAAGACTAACTTTCTGTCAAATCAGAAGTGACATAACCTTTACCACACTCAAAATAACCGCTAGTTCAAAAAAAAAAGTTAGATGGCCCACCCAGGATATGTTACGGTAAAAGTCCGAAATCGGTAAATGTCCGAAATTGTAATTTTTTAAATTCGTTTACACGATTAAAAATTGGTTGTCCAGAGGTCAGGTGGTTACGAAATGTTTGTTGACTTGTCCCCCCTACATCTCCGTAGTTTCATTTATTTCCCATCAAAGGGCTAACCGTCATGGGAGGCACAATTAGTTTCCGTTCCTATTCCAAATTTCAATTTGCGCGAATGCCATACACATAATCCGTGGGGTGAAGGGTGAACCATTTCGAAAATATAGGTCTCTCTTTTCATTGATTCCGCAGCAATAAAACAGTTTTTTCACATTTTTATTCGGACATTTACCGATTTCGGGTCTTTACCGCATTACAATTACGAGTATAACATTTGTGCAGATTGATGCCTGTTTATGAACTCGACATATTCCGGGTCGCCTACTTGGGATGCTTAGGCATTGGGTCGCCTACTTGGGACGTTGAAGTGGCGAAGATGGTGGGCGACGATTTGCTTATCTTTGTCTTATACATTTGATGCCCCAAATCACACCTAAGACTAGAAGGATCCCAGAAATGACATGAGTCATGGTATAATAGTGGATATGATGATTCTTCCCCTCGTGCAGTTATATCTTCATATTTTCGAGCATTTTTATCTCTTGTTCCAATTTGTCGGTATCTTGAAGCGTTACGTGCTGTGGATGATTATGTCGGACTGGGCTATCTTTAATCAGAGTGATGAACTTCTTTAAGTGAATAGATTCAGCTAACTTATTAACCGATCTATTGAATCATATTTTCAAATGGTTAGAATAGGATCCGATTGCAACGATATAAAGATTTGCATCCCGTAGCACACAACCAGCTTTAATTTTTACTATGCCTGATCGTTGAAGGTTATCCGATTTGCTTTTATGACCGCATATTACATCCACTATTGTTTCATTGTGAATGACATATACCGGTTCCGATGGAACATAATTCCTCAAGGTTCATCTTCCGTTGTAGGATTGCCACCTCGCACTGAGCTTGGCTGCTCATGATGTTATATATTGGCGATATTTCACACAAAAATCTTCTTCCTTGAAATGATTGACAATTTTTTACTTGCTTTTTAGTCATTAATGCGGGCTATTCCCTGTGAGTATCTATTGCTAAATATTTTGCCTTGGTGTCGATGTAAAAGATTGCGAATTCTTGTGTTCGATATTAGGCACTGGAAAAACGGCTAACAGTGTGTACTCCCGCATAAATGATAATAGAATGGTGAGTTTTACTATAATGTTTCTTGGAGTCACTCTACTGCGTATCTTCATGCTATGATATACGTGAAGAAGATCCGGAATATTAAACGAATTTGCTTTTCCCGTATGAAGTACTCGTTCATTTGTTCTAGTTCAGCCTTCAGCGTTCCATGATCATTTATCAGTTTGTTTAATGATTCCATGGTAAGAATTGAGTTATGCTTTATTAGCTTAACTGTGTTGTCTATTATTGTGGTATGATTCCTTATCAGTGCCTCTAATTGATGCTGATCATTGTTTATGGCTTCAAATTGATTTTCATATTCTCTTGCTTCACGTTCTGTAAGAATTCCAAACACAGTCGCCTAACACAACGCCTATTGTGTCGCCTAAACCTCGTTTTGGTCTGCGCACTTCCTTCTTGCTCGCTAATAATAATTCATTATTTGCAGCAATTAATTCGCAGTTTATTTCAACCAAGTCTATGCATGACTTCTTCAGTTGACTTTGCGTGGTCTTGAATGCTTCAATTTCCTCCCAGTAATTACTCATATTATAATAGATTATTAGTGACCATTTCATGGCTACCACCTATTGATTCAAAGTGTATGTCTGTAGAATGGTTGAATGGAGTAATGTCTATGTTGGCCTGAGCGAGTCCCAAAATGCAACACATGGACAACGTCGCAAGCATCAGATGTTTCAATTTGCTCTGGTTTTTCACTTGTCGATGAGGTTGCTGCCACAGAATCCTCTCGGAATTCTTGGATACTTGCGACTCCTGCTCCTCTTCACTCTGGTTAGCTTTCATGGGCATTAGATCCTTTAAATTTTCCTCAATTGGTAGTTTACACAATTTAACAATTGACCGTTTGGTATTGTTCTCGCACTTCACTGTAGCTACTCGAACTAAATCATCGCTTCCGGCATGTGTCTCGATAATTCGCCCTAGTTTTCAACGTGTGATTGGTTGTTGGTCATCCTTTAGTAACACCAAGTCGTTGATCTTTAGGTTCGGTTGGCTACATTTCCATTTAGTTCGTTGTTGTAGTTGGTGGAGATTTTCAGAGGACCATCTTTTCCAAAAGCCTTGCACCATTTTCTCAACAAAGTGAGAGATAGGTGAGAGAATCACCTATTAAAAAATGTCCTGGTCTTAAAGCTGATAGATCGGTTGGATTATTGGTCAGTGGAGTTAACGGTCGAGGATTTAAACATGCCTCGATTTGTGTAACTACTGTGTAAAGCTCCTCAAAAGTGAGGGTTGCTTCTCCTATGATTCGTTTTAAATGGAACTTGATAGATATAATGCCCGCTTCCCATATGCCACCGAAATGGGGTGTCATAGGGCGGTATGAAATGCCAATTGGTTTCGTCGTTGGCTATCATAGTGGCGATCTCGTCCGGTAATGTGGTTATTGCGCGATGGTGTTCTTCTAACACTACCTTATTCGCCCCAACGAAGTATGTCCCATTGTCAGAGTAGATATCCGTGCATAATCCTCTCCTGGATGTAAATCGTTTGTAAGCAGCAATAAATGATTCGGTTGTTAAATCGCTTACAATTTCAATAGGTATAGCTTTTGTTACCTTGCAGATAAATAGTGCAATGTAATTTTTGTGAGTTTTGTGACCTCTTCCCTTGGTTGTTCTAACTTGAATGGGGCCAACATAATCGATACCCGTTTTTGCGAACAGTCTTCTCGGCCGTACTCTAGCAGATGGTAAGTTTCCCATTTCTTGCTGTGTAAGATGCTGTTTGTTACGAAAGCAAATAATGCATTTTTGAATTACGCGACGAACGGCACGTTTACCGTCAATAATCCAATATTTGTTTCTCAAATGTGATGTTAGTTGGGCACTCCCATGAGGTACTGATATGCACATTTTCTATAATTTTTTGTCTTACAAGGTTGTGTTTATCCAGGATGATGGGGTTTTTGCTGGACCTTGATAATGCTGAATTTTGTCGTCCATTTAATCGTAACAAGCCATTTTCATCTAAAGTTGGATTCAATGATAGTAGCTTGCTTCTTTTGCTAATTTGTTTAACCTGGTTAAGACAGCTAATTTCATTAGAAAAATCTTGTTTTTGTAATGCCTTGAGAATTGTTGTTTCCGCATCCCGAAGTTCTATACCTGTTAGCTGCTTATGATTATTGTTGCCGTGCTTGGCATAGTTCATGAATCGTTTATACTACGCAACTATGCGTTTTAATCTGTTGTATTTTCGCTTAAATAATTCATTCAATACGTGCTCTTCTCTGCTTATTGTCATTAGTTTTGAAGTTATATCTTCTAATTCTTCACTAAGATGTGTATATGTAAGTGCAGAACTGTCGACTTCCTTCCAATTAGTTATATTTTACCGCAGAAAGTTCGGTCCTTCCCACCATAATTTGTAGTTTGTTAGTGCGGGTCATGGTGCGCCTCGTGAAGCTATATCAGCTGGGTTGTCGCCTGTCAAGGATTTTACTGCAGAAATTCTGTTTGCCACGAATGCCTTAAATTTGCTTGGCTCGCCTGTGATCCAACATAGTGCAATGGTTGAGTCTGACCACGCATACATCCTGTAGTTGTTTAGATTAAAGGGTTCTTGTACGTGTTTAAGCCGTTTTGATAATAATAACGCTGCATTTAGCTCTAGTCGAGGAATTGACAACCTCACTTTAGTTGGAGCAACTCTTGTCTTCGATGTTAACAGTTGTGTTGTTATTGTTCCATCCTCGTTTACTATTCGACAGTATATAGCAGCGGCATATTCGTATTCCGAAACATCAGCGAAACCGTGAAGCTCTGTGTCAGTGTTTTCAGTTGTATTGATCCACCTTGGTTTTGCAACATCAAATTTAAAGTTGTCTTCTTGTGGATAATACAAAATGCCTTGGGTCTTGATGCAATCGTTTAGCTTGATTTCCATATTACCCCCGTACATTACGGGGATAATTATAATACAAGGTTATCCAATTCAAGCTTGATAAAGTAAACTTAAAAAAAACACACAAAATATTCGGAATGTATTGTAATTTTTATTTCATTTTACAGATTGATCCTTGCCATTTTTAGTTAAACAAGATATCATTCAAATGTCCTCCACGGGACTTCTTACAGACCTTGATTCTTTTGCGGTAATTTTCAATGACTTTTCGGCACATTTCGGGCGGTATCTCGGCCATTACCTTACGAATATTAGTTTTCAATTCGTCAAGAGTTTGAGGATTGTTTGCGTAAACACGATCTTTCGCGTAGCCCCACAAAAAGAAATCCAAAGGCGTTAAATCACAGGATCTTGGAGGCCAATTGACATCAGTAAATCGCGAAATCAAACGTCCAGGAAATTTCTCTTGCTAAAGATCTCGATTTGCTGTGTTACGTGACTGGTTGCTCCATCCTGCTGGAACCACATATCGTCAAGATCATAATCTTCGATTTTCGTAAAAAAATAATCGGTTAACATGCGGCCATAGCGCTCAGAATTGACGATAACGGTTCGTCCATGGTTGTTCTCAAAAAAATACGGCCCAATCACACCACCAGACCACAATGCGCACCAAACAGTGACTTTTTCCGGGTGTAATGGCTTCTCTACAATCAATTGTGAATTTTCTGAGCCCCAAATTCTACAGTTTTGCTTATTAACGTATCCACCAAGCGAAAAATGAGCTTCATCACTGAAGAAAATTTTGTTCGAAAAATCAGCATCGACGGCCTGTTTTTCCAACACCCAATTTGCGTATGTTCTTCGTTGTCCATGGTCAGCAGGCTTTAGCTCTTGTGTCAAATGGACTTTATACGGATGAAGATGCAAATCCAGATGCAAACTGCGCCATAATGAGCCATAAGATAGGCCTAAATGTTGAGCTCGACGAGGAATTGACAAATTTGGATCTTCTTCCACACTTTCAGCTACAGAAGCGATATTTTCAGCATTGCGAATGTTTCGATGATGCACAGACCTTACAATATCAGTAACAGATCCAGTTTGTTCAAATTTATTCACTGTATTCAATATGGTTTGCTTTGTAGGACGATTATGACGACCATAATCTGCTCGTAAAGCGCGAAATGTGGATACGGCAGAATCACTATTTTTATAATAAGATTTAATAATTTTAACGCGTTGGTCGATTGTTAAATGCTCCATATTCTTAAATGGCAGAATGTCAACTAAATAAATGACAGCGTACTTGACGTTTATCTTTGACAGATGTCGGCATACAGATTTCTACTTTATCAACCTCGAATTGGATAATCCGTTATTTGTGCAGATCGATGCCCTGTTGATGTTGAACTCGACACCTATTTCGCAAATAACCTGGCATTGAAAAACTGAAACTGAAAAAAACTTTCCAACCTCCTATCCTTGCCGGTCATGGTAGGAAAAAATAGTTATCTCATTATTCAAAAAAACGATTACATTAAAATTACATTTAAAATTTATTACGTTAATGTATTAAATTTTAAATTTTTTCAAATATCCACAACAATCTGACACGATAGTGACCTATATGGTTAGGTGCTATTTGAACCAAGTAATCCAAAAAGTATAAACTATTACGAAAAAAGATCCTTGCCGAGGGTTAGGACAAGCCATTTTCGAAAATGTTCCTCATTACTCATATAAAGACGTTTATTACGTTTTACATTTTTTCACATATCCACAACAATCTGACGCGATAGCGACCTACTCGTATATGGTTAGGTGCTATTTGAAAAAAGTAATCCAAAATGTATCAACTCTTGCGAAAAAGGAGCCTTGCCGGGGGTTAGGACAAGCCATTTTCGAAAATGTTCCTCATAACTCAAATAAAGACGTTTATAACATTTTACATTTTTTCACATATCCACAACAATCTGACGCGATAGCGACCTACTCGTATATGGTTAGGTGCTATTTGAAAAAAGTAATCCAAAATGTATCAACTCTTGCGAAAAAGGAGCCTTGCCGGGGGTTAGGACAAGCCATTTTCGAAAATGTTCCTCATAACTCAAATAAAGACGTTTGTTACATTTTACATTTTTCACATATCCACAACAAACTGACGCGATAGCGACCTATATGGTTAGGTGCTATTTGAACCAAGCAATCCAAAAAGTATCAACTCTTGCGAAAAACAGCCTAGCCGGGGGTTAGGACAAGCCATTTTCGAAAATGTTCCTCATAACTCAAATAAAGACGTTTAGAACATTTTACATTTTTTCACATATCCACAACAATCTGACGCGATAGCGACCTATATGGTTAGGTGCTATTTGAACCAAGTAATCCAAAAAGTATAAACTATTACGAAAAAAGATCCTTGCCGAGGGTTAGGACAAGCCATTTTCGAAAATGTTCCTCATTACTCATATAAAGACGTTTATTACATTTTACATTTTTTCACATATCCACAACAATCTGACGCGATAGCGACCTACTCGTATATGGTTAGGTGCTATTTGAACCAAGCAATCCAAAAAGTATCAACTCTTGCGAAAAATGAGCCTTGCCGAGGGTTAGGACAAGAGAAAATGGCTTGTCCTAACCCTCGGCAAGGATCTTTTTTCGTAAGAGTTGATACTTTTTGGATTACTTGGTTCAAATAGCATTTAACCATATAGGTCGCTATCGCGTCAGATTGTTGTGGATATGTGAAAAAATGTAAAATGTTATAAACGTCTTTATTTGAGTTATGAGGAACATTTTCGAAAATGGCCTGTCCTAACCCCCGGCAAGGCTTCTTTTTCGCAAGAGTTGATATGTTTTGGATTACTTGGTTCAAATAGCACCTAACCATTAAGGTCGCTATCGCGTCAGATTGTTGTGGATATGTGAAAAAATGTAAAATGTAATAAACGTCTTTATGAGGAACATTTTCGAAAATGGCTTGTCCTAACCCCCGGCAAGGCTCTTTTTTTGCAAGAGTTGATACTTTTTGGATTGCTTGGTTCAAATAGCACCTAACCATTAAGGTCGCTATCGCGTCAGATTGTTGTGGATATGTGAAAAAATGTAAAATGTAATAAACGTCTTTATGAGGAACATTTTCGAAAATGGCTTGTCCTAACCCCCGGCAAGGCTCTTTTTTTGCAAGAGTTGATACTTTTTGGATTGCTTGGTTCAATTAGCACCTAACCATATAGGTCGCTATCGCGTCAGTTTGTTGTGGATATGTGAAAAATGTAAAATGTAACAAACGTCTTTATTTGAGTTAGTAGGAACATTTTCGAAAATGGCTTGTCCTAACCCCTGGCAAGGCTCTTTTTTCGCAAGAGTTGATACTTTTTGGATTGCTTGGTTCAAATAGCACCTAACCATATAGGTTGCTATCGCGTCAGTTTGTTGTGGATATGTGAAAATATGTAAAATGTAATAAACGTCTTTATATGAGTAATGAGGAACATTTTCGAAATGGCTTGTCCTAACCCCCGGCAAGGCTCTTTTTTCGCAAGAGTTGATACTTTTTGGATTGCTTGGTTCAAATAGCACCTAACCATATAGGTCACTGTCGTGTCAGATTGTTATGAATATTTGAAAAAATTTAAAATGTAACAATCGTCTTTATACCAGTAATGAGGAAACTTGTTTTTTACTTTTAATTTGTTTAATAATATTTAATTTATAATTGCCTTTTAAAATTTAAATACTCGTATATATTTATTCAAATTGTAATATATATGCTTGGATGAAGAAAGACATAGTAAAACCACGTAAGCTTAGTATTATTGGGAATTTCCCTAAAATAGAATTGACTTGAATACCAATTATCGTTCGATTGCGTTCATTTATATAAAACTTGCTTATATTGATTTAAAGGGAGCTTCTTGTCTCCACACATTGACCCACTCAGCTATAAATTTGAATTAGTATATAAAACAAAAACTCCTTGAAGTAATTGTCGTTTCCTAATTGATTCCAAATGAATTATAATTACGGTACAGTGGACTAAACAAATATTACGCCAGCCACAAACACATTAACTTTTCAAAATTGTTTCCCTCACTGTTTAAAATACACAATGCGAAATAAATTAAATACAAAATACATTTCAATTTAATTGGTTTCATTTCAAATTTGCTTTCGCATTTTCTTACGTACCAAATTTTCAAGAATATTTAAATATTTAGACTAATTCATTAAATGTTATTTTAATTATTTTAAAATATTTGAGTTTTTTGTTTCAAATTTTTTTTTGATTTGTTGTTTTATACGAGTACTCTAGAGAGACTTTTGAATAAATCAATCACAAATTCAACAGTAACAGCAACAAATATACTTTCTCATTTCTTCCTCTGGTATCCCGCGCGCTTTATAGGTTCTTGATAATTTTTATTAATTAAACTTTTAAAGAATTTAATTTTTAATTAAAATGTAAATTTTTTTTTATATAAAACCAAATATTTGTTTTAGAGTTTCATGGCAAATCGAGAAATATTTCTTATGACAAATCGCATTACTGTAATTAATTGAAATTGTGTATTCTATGTGTTTCGTGACCATCCGATGTGGAAGGGTTTCGAGACATTTTGCTGTCATTCTGAACAATAACAACATCGAGATACGAACAAAAAACAATTTCAGATCCTTTTTTTTGCCATACTCGTATGTAAATTTATAATCCCAGTTATTTTATTCGTATATCCATATTTAGCTAAAGTAGCACGAAATGTATGTACTTCGTATACATCCTTATATATGTATTTTATAAATGGTAGTTACATAACATTTTAAAGTTTTTTTATTTCATTTTTGTTTGTTTTATCCAATATCCTACACAAAAAAAAAAATAAATTAAATCGTGTTGGGAAAATTGTTTGATAAATTTTTCCGCACGAAGTTTTCGATAAATTTAAATAAAACGTGCCAATTTGACGGTACACATGTTGACTACAGTATTTCTTCTAGTATACGATATATCTAGAACGTACGGTAATTAATCCGTACATAGCATGTCGCCTTACATTATGTAATAATCATAATTTATATTCACAAACCACTTGCTACAAAAAGAAATGTCTCATTCAACACGATTGCACTTTCTGCGTTTAAAATGTTGAATGGTTTACGGTACACACATTTCCGCAGATTTTAGATAATGTATACGAGTATGTCGTATGTGCACGAACACCAACCGAGTGATAAAGTTATAAAATAGGAAAATCGGTTTTCTAAAAAATGAAAATGTATATTTAATATTGAGAATCAACCATTTTTCTAAATCAATTTACGGGAAAATTAGATATACGACATCGCATATACAAAAGATTAACATTTGCTCAAATGTCAATATTATGTAAACGTATATAGCATTTTATGTGCTTAGGTACATATTAACATAATACCAAGCGTTCGAAAAAAATATCGTGTGGTTTTAACAATACGGATCATTACACCGAGTTATTCGTGTTTATGAAAAAAGGAATTCTTATTTTCTCAGTGGTTCAGTGATTGTCTCATTCTGAGGTGAACGTACAACAATTTCAGAGTTCTGTGCTCTATTCAGGGTTCTGTGCTACCAAACGAAACATCCGACCCTAACTATCCAGGCTGTGACAGCAATTTGAAATTTGGCGCATTTACTAAAACTTGTAACGAATATAAATTGATGAAATAAGCGAACCCAATGCGATCTCTAGAATTTGCAAGAATCTCCTCAACAACCTCATTTACCCGCATACCGAAACACCTCCTGTATTAGTAAAATTCAGTGTTTACAAAATTTATTAAACGGTCTCATTGCAGTTGGAGACTCCAACAATGATGATATTGCAGCGGTAGAATATTCCACTACCATAAATAAAGATCTAGATCTCGCAGGTGCTTTGTTAAATGACACTAATGCGCCCAATGAATCCACCCATTCTACTTTGACTTAATCACAAATGAGTCATGACGAAACAGTAGCTCAATCTATAGTTGTAAGTATATCTGAAATTCCCAAAGGGAATCGTCGGTCTAGCGAACCAGATTTTAATACGATACTATGGTACCTTCAAATTTCCATAACCTCAACTCACAATTTCTACCTCCCAAACCAATTCCTTCCAATTGCATGCCAATTAATACGTATTTCTCATATTCACAAACTATTCCTCCAGAGGTTTTGATGCCTCAGCAGGCTAGCTTACCACCTGTTTGCCTGTCACAATTTTATTCACCGAATACTCAACGGGATATATGAATCAGTTGGAGCAGTTAGTGAATAACATAAACTCTCTGCTAGAAGACCCAGGTAAACACATTATGGGTTCATTCTTGAAACAAATCTGATTCTTGACTGGTCAATGTTTCGAAACCAAATGTTATACCGATTCGAAAGCATAAAATTAAAGAGGCTTTCGTTTCTACCATGAATTATTGAATCTGCATCGCCAGATTCACTAAAAACTCCTTTAAGCGATAGTAAATTTACAGCCCATTTTACAGAACGAACTTTTCTAACTTTATGTAGTTCGGTGGTAAGTTTACCATTCGAAATTTCACCTATCCACGATATTTCAGCGAGTATTCCTAATAATTCCTTGGAGTCGGATCAATTTCCTTCGGGAATTTCGTCAGAGCCGTACGTACCACCCAACGTCATCCAATGTGGAAATTGTCAAATGCTAGGTCACAAATATCCTCATTGCGATGTGCCACTCAGTATATTCTGCTTAGGGTGTGGAGTTCTAGGAGTTCCCCATGTAAACTTCATTTATAAATTTCCTTTACACTCTGAAAAATCATCACAACCAAAGCAATCTCAACTCCAATTTTCGATAAATAAATCGCAAAACACTATCCAATTATGTCAACTTCCATCTATGTCCATCTGTAAACCTTCTCAAGCTCAGATACAGCAAAAACGAAGAAAATTTTGCAGACTACTTGATACTGGTGCATGAGTGCACTAGGACACATTAACATAAATAATGCTTCAGTGCAAACAGTTAGTGGATCTCTTGAACTTGCTGTCGGATGTGTAAATCTCCTAACCACCTATCTAAACCAGACGAAAAATATTAAATATCTCGGAGTTCCGGCTTTCAATAGTCCTTTTATTTAGATTGTGTCTTCATGAAAATGTTCGGTGTTCAAATATCATTTATATTTGAAATTAATCAAAATATCTTAGCCTCTAAACTATCTTCCGGAAATCCTATAATATCACCAATCAATGACAATTCTGCAGAAAATCAATCTTCTCCAAAATATTACTGTTTATCGGATCAGCAGCAACAAAAGATTCGGGCTGTTACTATAGATACTATACCTAACTTCCAAACACATGGAGTAGGACGAACTCATCTAACTCAAGTCAAGATTTTATGCAGTGTCAACGGTTGTTGAGAGTGAATTGAATCGTGAAATAGATCGAGTGGTGAAATTGGTCTCATTTGAAGAGAGGCATAGCGCTTGGTCCTCTCCTTGGATGCTTGATAATTAAATAACGCAGCTAAGAAGGACGCCCATCTATTGCTCTTAATTGAAACTTTGTTGAGCTTCCTGGATAAAACTAAATACACCTCTAGTTTGGATCTAAAGGATGTCTTCTGAAAAATTAATTTAGATCCAAGTTCAAGAGAGAAAACTACATTCGCCGTACCTGGACGTCCTGCTACACTACGCGTTTCCTCTGACAAATCTCCTGAAAAATGGAAGACAATTTTAGTGGACTGAGAAAACCAATCTGCGTTTGAATCATTGAAGTTTACATTAGTTTCTGCACCGGTTCTAGCTAGCCCAGACTTTAATAAAATATTTTATATTCTGTGTAATACCAGCTTTACTGGAATCGGGGCTGTCCGTTTTCAAAAGGATTCCTCAGGGACCGAGAACACATCAACGCTTAGCAGCCATATTAGCTATCAAAAGCCGGTCCTATGTTCAAGAACTACCCTTTACGGTGATAACTGACCATACAAGTCTTACCTGGCTTATATTTCTTAAATACCTCACCGGTAGACTTGCAAGGTGGAGTTTGAAACTGCAGGGTATGACTTCAACATAGAGTATTGGAACGGTAGTCAGAATGCAATATCCATCGCCCTCTCACGTATGCATATGAACTCGGTTAATCTGGCTCGAATTCCATTAAATATAGATTTTTCCTCCGACGCTTTAACTTCTAGCAATTATTTAGAGTTTAGAAGGGTCTTGCTTTCATACTACTAAGAAAATATTGGTACCTAAGGAACTTCGAATTTCACTTACAGAATCCGTTCATTGTCCTCCAACTCCGGTTTTATACTGGCCAACGGGTGACGTGGCTTTCTTTATAAAATCTTGTCAGCTTTATAAATGTTGTAAAGCTGCAAATTATCCGATCAGTCCTCCTTTTCGAACCTTCAATAGTATAATAGCGATGGATAACTTTTCAAAATGCATAGTCACAGACTTATTGTGAAGAGCTACTGCCGAGGAAATTGTACGTTTTCTGGAAATTAAAATATTGTTAATGTTTGGTGTTCCTGAAGAGTTAGTGACTGACAACGGTCCACAATTCGACTCGCGAGCTGTAATAGCCATTTGCTGTTAAGCATATTTTCGCTGCTAAATACTCATCTCAAGCAAATGCTTCAGAGCGTGTAAATCGAACGCTTCTTGCATCTCTATGATCTTATCTAAAATCGGATCAGAGAACTTGGGATGAGGTCTTACATGTTATTTCTCTTGGGCTTTGGAATGTAGTACACAATTCAATAGGACATTCACGACACTTTATTGTTTTAAATTGTAGCAATGAAAAAGTGTAATTAGCAAACCCTTACTAAAACAGAATTTGGGAACAAGTTTTATTGTAATACTTCTATGCGACACTATGGCCGATGATTAAACAATCTCAAAGAGGTCACCAAGTGTGGCCATATGTCATCTAATAACGGACGACTTGAGCTGTTCAAAGCGGCTAACCAAATTGGAATAAATAGTTTTGGGGTGGCCCTACACAAGTTTTAGGATGTAAAATTGAATCAAAATGCAAATGTTCTTCAAACTACTTGCTTCAATATGTCCGATTCCATGTTTCCAAGTGTGGGCATATATCGCTTAATACAAGACGGATTCTGTTCGGAATCGTTAACCATAATAAAATAAAAGGAATTGCGATGATACCACACAAGATTTAAAGCGTAGCTTTTTGAAAAATTCTAATATTCGTCAAAATACCAGCTACTCAGTATTCTAGGTTAACTGGTTAATCTAAATCCGCAGTGAGACCACTATAGTAATTTGATAGGCCATAATGACTGATGGCTCGGCGCTCTAGTTTAAGCTAAATACGCATTGATGTCACAATCGTATTTGATAGGTTGGGTAACAACCCAATTGTGAAGAAATTCTGTTGTGGATATGGAGGTGAAAGTTGGCAAAATTTCGATAGTTGAATTTTTTGCAAATTCATTGAATGGCCCGGCGCTCTAGTTTAACCTAAATCCGCATTGACGCCACTATGGTCATTTGATATTCTTCAATGTCTGCTAACAACAGTGCAATTTAGGAGAAATTCTGATGTCTAATACGGATGTGTAATTTGGCAAAATTTCGATAGTTGAATTTCTTGCAAATTCATTGAATGGCCCGGCGCTCTAGTTTAACCTAAATCCGTAATAAGGCCACTATGTCCATTTGGTAGGCTATAATGCCTGCTAACAATAGTCCAATGGTGAAGAAATTCTGATGAAAATACGGGGGTGTAATTTGGCTATATTTCGAAGTAATTTGGCTATGTTTCGAATTTCTATGAATCGCCAATGAAAAATCCATTTAATTGTCTAGCGCTATAGGTTAACACAACTTCGAATTGATGCAAATATTAAATGACCGGCCTGAATACCTGTTATATATAGCCCAGTTCTAAATAAATACTGATAGGGATACGTCTTTGTAATTTGGTTACATTACGATAGTTGAATTTCTTTGAATGATTATTGAAGTATTTATTGATTGGCCTGGCGCTCTATGTTAACTTAATTTCGCAATATGTCTAACTGTCGTCATTTGAAGGCCCTTATCATCAGTAAATACCTGTTAATTGCAGCCAGATTGTGAAAAATACTGATGGGAATACGGGGGTGTAATTCGGCTTTCCTTCGATTGTTTAAATTCTATGAGTGACCAATGAAATATTCACTGGCGCTTTATGTTAATAAAGCATAATCCGGATTTATGCCACTATGGTCATTTGATAAGGCATAGTGCCTGGTAACTGAAGCCCAATTTTGAAAGAATACACCCCCATATCCCCAACAGAATTTCTTCAGAGTTTGAGTATATTTAACAGGCATTATGGTCTATCAAATAGCCATAGTGGTATCAATGTGGATTTAGGTTAAATTAGAGTTCCGGACCATTCATTGAACTTGCAAGAAAATTAACAAGTCTTGTGAAATTACACTTTCGTAACCCCTTCAGAATTTCTTTAAAATTGAGCTATTGTTAGCAGGCATTATGACCTATCAAATGGCCATGGTGGCATCAGAATTTATTCACAATCGGGCTAGATTAAACACAACATATCATAAACTAAAACTTAAAGAAACCAATAAAATTAATTAAAGTTGAAAAATAATTCTGCTTAAATATCGGCTGGCAACTTTCGGCTGAAAACTATTGATCAACATTGTCGATTTTCGGTCATCAAACCAAAGCACTATCTGCATCATCATGTTGTTTATTTTCAGCTGGTATCTTTCGGCTAACTTTAATAGTAGCAATATTCCTGTGTGTTAGCTACTGGCATTGTCCTCTTATTGAGGATAACGCCAAGGAAAGTCCAAAACTAATCGTTGTCCAGATATTCCCATGTACTCCAAATATAATTCTTTCTTAGTTTTTCGTTATTATTTGATGTTTTGCATAATCGTTAGTTACATTAATAAACTCATCGACTAGCTGGTTAGTGGAAAATAACTTAAACAATTGTAGTCTACAACATTCGAGGAAACCTGTGGTCCGGGGGATCCAATTATCATCATCATCTCCAATTTTCTAGCAGAACCTATACGGCAGAACATTACAAGGTAGTATGAATAATTATAGACTCGTAACAGGGTAATTAAAAGCTCTCTATATTAAATATTTTTGGGCTCCAGTCCTTCCAGCTAAAACGATGGGTTATACTACCTTTAGAAATGTTAGCAGAACCCATATCAAGAAATGATTTAAAAACAGTTGGAAAGTTAAAGGTTAATTTTAGGCTCATTAAATGCCCTATTTAAATTTTTTATTCTGCTCGTTCTAAAAAAAGCATAAGGCTGTATCACTTCAAAGAAAGCATAACCTAAATCGAAAATCAGGCCAAAAACGAAATTACTACGAAAAACTTGATCTACTGACACACAAATAATTTTAGGCTCATTATGGCCTAATCAAATTCCTCATTAAACATTTTTAGGCTCCACCGTTATTGCCCAAATTTCAGACAATTTATTCTAAAGCTAGCAGAACCTAAATCGAAAATCGGACAAGAACCGAAATTAGAACGAAAACCAAGTTCAATTGACAAACAATAAATTTTAGGCTCATTGTAGCCTTATCAAATGCCCTATTAAAATGCTTAGGGCTCCATTCGTTCTTGACCAAACTTCAGGTCATTTAATCTTAAGGTAGCAGAATCCAAATCGAAAATCGGACCCAAAACGAAATTAGAACGCAAAACATGAACAATTGACAAACAATAAATTTTAGGGTTATTGTGGCCTAATCAAATGCCCCATTAAAATACTTAGGGCTCCACTCGTTCTTGACCAAACTTCAGGTTATTTAATCTAAAGTTAGCAGAACTCAACTTTAAATTAATTGACCTGAAGTTTGGCCAGGAACGAAAGGAGCCCTAAGTTTTTTAATGAGGCAGTTGATTAGGCCATAATAATTCTAAAATTATTTGTATCCCAATTGATCTTGTTGTGCGTTCTAATTTCGATTTTGGGCCGATTTTCGATTTGGTTTGTGTTAGCTTTAGATTAAGTGACCTGACGTTTGGTCAAGAGCGAGTGGAGCCTTACCGACCAAATGGCACGCCTAAGCTTTGGCGTTTGGATCGAGAGGTACCGAGTTAGAATCCCGATAGGGACAGGATGCAAAAGGAAATTTTCATCACGAGATTACGATCTGTGATAAAAAGGAACACAACTGCGACCGGAAAAACAAACCGCGAAAGATTTGGGAGTGCTTGGGCCCCAGAACAGATTGCAGGGATTAAAAAAAACGAGTAGAGCCCAAAATTGTTGATGGGTCTGTTGATTAGGCCTTACTGAGCCTAAAATTATTTATATGTCAATTGATCTTGTTATGCGTTCTATCTTTGTTTTTGGTCGAATTTTCGATTTAGGTTCTGCTAGCTTTGAAGTAATAAAGTCTTATGCATTTTCTAGAACAGGCATAATAAAAAAAATTAAATAGGACATTTAATTTGCCTAACATTTTCCAACTGTTTTAAATCATTTTTAATATGAATTCTGCTAACTGTTTCTAAAGCTAGCAGGACCCATAATTTTAGTTGGATGGAGGGAGCCCAAAAATGTTTAATAGAGCATTTAATAAGCCTATAATTAGCCTATAATTGTTTTGTAATGCTCTGCTGTATGGGTTCTGCTAGCTTTAGGGACGTCACTCTCAACAACTTGAGTTTTCGTTTCCGTTGAGCTAGTAGGACTGTCACTAGAATCATAATTAGCTTCATTTTCATCCGCTATAGCATCAAAATCAATAAAATTATCATTATAAAGTTCAAAATCTAATTCCCTATCACTGGTCCAGGAATATCGGTAAAAAATTATCAAACTTCCACCAAAGAGGAACCTAAACCTCGCTAGTAAAACGGGAGAACCAAAACCAAAACTGTACTCGCAAGTAGTGAAAAAATCCCATTCAATTTTGGTGGTCGATGTGATCACACGTGTACAATTTGCTCGTAAAATTAAAAATTTAATATATATAAATGGTTAAATAATTTATCTACATTTTGTGATTTAATTTTAATAAATTTGTTATTTAGTTTTCAGTTAAATTAACTATTTTTCTAATAACTGTTAAACGGCTAAAAATCATAAATTCATAAAATCTATCAATATCTGTGATATAAATACATAACTGTGATTTTATTAAATATTTTTTTTTTCTAAATTGAATAATAATGTCTGCGTGCTGTGAATGTAGTGCCAAAGTGTCTGAAAACTTTTTTACTTGTGCTGGTGAATGTAATAAACTTATTCATTTTGGATGCGCCGGAATTAAAAAACCTGTGTTTGATGCCATTTCGATAATTCCAAATTTTTCATGGCGATGCGGTGTTTGTATCGATGTTTATAAAATTCTCAAGGAAACGAACGATCATAAGAGTAATTCGATCAATGCTATATCAGCGTCCTTGTCATTGCTAAATAAAACATCAGCCGTTATTAGTAATAACGTGGAAAGTTTGTTAAAACCAACACCATCTCAATAGTCGTCGTCTGTAAAATTAAAAAAAAAAACAACACAAACTGATAAGGAATTTGCTACACCAATACTTACAAGATCAAAGAGTAGTGTGAATAATGGCATAACAACGGATTCAATTGCTAAATCGTTAGACCATAACATGGACTCGCCTAAAAAAATTTTTATTGGTAGTGGTGACTTGAACTCTACTTTGCGTACCGTTGAACCGCTACGATGGATTTTTATTTCTCGATTATGCAAGGACGTTACTGATGATGATCTTATGATGTATATCAAAAACAAATTTGAAGTCGAGAAACCTGTATTATATTGCTTTCGACGTAATGATGAGCGCGATTATGTATCATTTAAAATCGGTATTCCTGTAAGCAAATTTAACCAAATGCTGGATTCATCGGCGTGGCCTTCTGGAGTGTTGATTAAAGAATTTTTAAATTCACGTCGGAAATCAATGAATAATAATTTTTTAGTCCCACGCTCAGCTCTAACGACGTTGTAACAATATCTACTGCGACCTCAACTGATTTTATACCTTCTTCAAATCCGACGCCGCTGTCTGCACCTATCGCTCAACTGACACTGCCACTCTCAGATGAAACCAACATATTGTCTATTTATTATCACAACGCTAGCGGAATACGATCAAAATCGCGTGAAATGTACCTATCAGTGTTGGAAAATGAATATGATGTCATCTGCATCACGGAAACATGGCTGACAAGCTCGCACAATTCTGCAGAGTACTTCCCTCCAGACTACTATGTTTTCAGACGCGATCGTTATACGGATCTTTATTACGGATCGTTATACGCTAGCGGTCACGAAAGATATACGTGCGGATATTATTGACCTTGGGAGTAACGAGTTGGAGATTTTGGCTGTTAAACTTGCTTTCAATGGAAAGCTGGTGTTGATAGTTGCTGTTTACATACCACACGGATCCTCAGTTAATATATATGGTGAGCTATCTTTATTTTTCTCAAACCAACTAGCAGCTGCAGCTCCTGATTTTGATTGTGTGATGATTTTGGGAGATCTTAACTTACCGAAAATAAAATGGCTTACAGTAGATGATGAACTTCTGCCATTCAATGGTGATCTAACTTCAGATCTGGTGATGGACTCAATCTGTTCACTCGGGCTAAGACAGATTAATAACATCGAGAACCAGTGCAGCAATATCCTCGATCTGGTGTTCGTTCCAGTAGAAGTACATGGCACAATCATTGCTTGTAATGATCTCGGCGGTTCTTCAAGTATTTTTCACATACCACTACATATCCAATTAATATTTGAAAATTGTGTTAATGTTAACGGAAATTTTAATTCTAGTGAGTCTTTCAATTTTAATAAGGGAAATTATAATGCTTTAAATGAGTTTCTGGACAATATTAATTGGGATCAATATATAACGGGTAGTTTAGACGCTTATATTGATCAGTTTTATAAAATAATGAACTTGGCAATTGAACAATTTATTCCCCGTTCACCTGTAGTTTCGTCGATGCGCGAGCCATGGTTTAATAGTCGCCTCTCAGGATTAAAAAATCGGAAATCTAAAGCTCATAAAAAATATAAATTAAACCCATCCGCCGTAAATTATGAAATATTTAGCGCTCTCAGATCTCAATTTAAAATTTTAAATCGTTTCTTGTATAATTTATATATTGTCGAGATCGAATCGAATATTAGAAACAACACTAAATGTTTCTGGAGTTATGTTGATTCGAAACGGAATTGTAGAGGTATACCCTCGCTAATGTCTTTCAATTCTTTGACGGCTAGTGATCCACAAATTATCACTGACATGTTTGCAGCATTTTTTGAAAATGTGTATGTCCCGTCTTCGAGAGGGAATGACGAACTTGTTTTTAATAATAATCCAAACATTCAATTTCAATTTACTACACAGTAAAAAAAATGCATTGAATTTTACGTGAATTTTCATGTGGGCAAAGTTGCCGAACCTTTTCACGTAAAATTACATGAAAAATTGAAAAATAAATTTTAATTGAAAATTAAATGGTTTATACAGTAAATTTACTAGTAAAGTTATGTAATAAATTGTAGGTAAATTTTATAATTTTACGTGTTTCAGTGTTTGATTAAAATTATAAAAAAATATATCGTAAGAATTGATAAAAATATCCAAAGGCTCGAAAGTATCAATTCGGTACAAAATATCAATTCGATGCAAGTAACATTTGATTAAAAACGTAACATTATCATTTGAGTATCTGCGCATTAAATATTATTTCTCTCAAATTGAAAGAGGAAATTAAAATTGGTTGAATTAGTTTGTAATTATACGATACATTTCATGTAATTTTAAATTCCAGTTGAAAAATACAGAAATCTTCAAAAGAGGAAGAAAAAACACGTAATAATCACAATATTGTGCGATATTACAGTTAAAACTTAAATTTGTGAGACAAATTAGGTAAAAGGAACGTTGAAAATTCAATTTTTTTTTTACTGTGTACCGATGACGTTCTGCACGCTCTATTGAATGTAAATGTGAATATGAGTTGTGGCCCGGACAAAATTCACCCGCTTGTGTTGAAAAAGTGTGCTTCGGTCTTAGTTCAGCCGCTGACGAACATCTTCAATTTGAGTTTGAAAAGTGGGGTTTTCCCTTCAATTTGGAAATCCAATTTTCCATCCAAAACCAATTTTCAAAAGTGGACGGAGAACGGATATCGAAAATTACCGCGCTATTTCTATCTGATCGGCTATTCCTAAATTATTTGAATCGATGGTCAAGGACCGCATCTTTTTCTTAATTAAAAATTCCATCTCAGTAAACCAGCATAGGTTTTACCCCGGACGGTCAACTGTGACAAATCTTGCTTTGTTTACAAATTTTTTGACGCTAGCATTAGAAGGTGGTGATGGTGTTGAGGTAGTGTTTACTGATTTTAGCAAAGCTTTTGATAAAATTGATCATGTTTTATTGGTAAAGAAACTGGGACAGCTCAACAAGTGTGATGCCCTTCCTTTATAGTGGATTTTTTCATATTTGACGAACAGAACTCAAAAAATTTTTTTAAATAATATTTTATCTAGAGACATCAATGTTTTGTCTGGCGTCCCACAAGGTAGCCACATTGGACCTCTATTATTTATTGCATTCATAGATGATGTGAAGCGGTGCTTCAAACATTGTAAGTTTCTGATTTACGCTGATGATGTAAAAATCTTTTGTAAGATTAGAAATGATCGCGATCTGCTAAATCTACAACAGGAATTAAACGTTTTCTGCGACTGGTGTAGCTTGAATAAGCTTTGCCTGAACGTTTCGAAATGTAAAGTTATGAACTTTTCTAGAAGACGTTTTGGACGTAATGGACATGATAATAGTTTATTCTTAAATGGCGTTATGATAGAGCGAGTTCATTCTTTTCTAGATTTAGGGGTTTTGTTTTCACGAGATTTATCGTTTAAGGACCATATTGACAGATGTATTAATAAGGTTAATTCAATGTTAGGGTTTTTAATCCGTTTCTCCAAAGACTTTCATGATCCATATACTCTAAAAGTCCTCTTTGCTTCATTTGTTCGATCGCACTCGGAGTATGCGTCAATTGTCTGGAATCCGTACTATATCAATTCCTCTAACCGTATAGAATCAATCCAGAAGCGATTTATGCTGTTTGCCTTAAGGCGACTTCCTCGAGAGGTAAACGCTTAAGTATGTGCTTCCGCCGTATCTAGGCCGTTGTTTGATATTGAATATTGAACCATTGTTCGTTCGACGACAAATTTCTTCCGCAATGTTTGTGCGCGACGTTATAATGGGCCGAATTGATTGTTCACAACTACTATCCTTGTTTTCAATACGTGCCCCAGTGAGATCCCTCAGACACCGAGGCTTAGTGATTAATCTGCACTTCCATGGGTCTAATTTTGGTATGTCGGACCCGGTTTGTAATTCTAGCCGTGTATTTAATAATGTATCTACCGTGTTCGGTTTTAATTTGTCCAGAGATGAATTTAAAAGAATTCTAAAAACTTTTTTTATTCAAATTTGATTTATATAAATAAATCTAATTTCAAAAATACCAGATGTAAATTAATACTGTTGGTAAATAAATAAATAAATAAATAAATAAATAAATAAATAAAAGTAGTCATGACAAAACCAATTATTTCGGAGCACACTACTGAAGGTACATCAGTGCTCCAAAAGATACTAAGAAGCATGGAAGCTCTTAACATTCGTCTAGGTAAACAAGAGAAACGCCTTCAAGCTCTAAGCAACAGGTTAGATAAGCAAGACTCTCTAAATGAAATGAAATCCATGCTCTATTAAAATGATGCAAACAACAACAAATAAAACATTAAGAATAGTAACCTGGAATGCAAATGGGCTAATGCAACATATTCCAGAATTAGAAATTTTCCTAAATACTGAAAAAATAGATATTTGCCTAGAATCGGAAACCCATTTTACTTTAACATCATATCATAAAATAGTATATGGATACAGTTGTTACCACGCCATTCATCCAGCAGGAAGGGCAAGGGGAGGGTCGTCGGTGGTTGTAAAAGAAAACATCAAACACTTTATGGATCTTAAAATTGAAGAGGAATTTATGCAAGTAGTCACCTTAAAAGTATTTATAAATAACAACGAAGAATATAGTTTATCGTCAATATATTGCCCCCCAAGATATAATTTAATTAAACAGGACTATTGCACGTTATTTAAATCACTTGGATCAAGTTTCATAATCGGAGGTGATTTTAATGCAAAAAGATCAAGAGTAACCTCTAAAAAAGGAAGATAGCTGTTTGCAGCAGGAAGACTATGCAATTGCAATTTTCATTCTGGAGATCAACCAACTTATTGGCCTACGGATAGAAACAAAATACTCGATATCATTGACTTTGTTATCACCAAAGGTATGGACGAAAACTACATACACCTAGAGAGCAGCGAGGGGATTATGTCGGATCAAACGCCTGTTATTATGACAATCAGTGCAACGATTGTTAAAAAAACTCGTCCACCTTCGCTAACGAACAAAAAAACCTGCTGGGAGAAATTCCAGAAACTTGTTGAAAATAATATTGATCTTCAGGTGCCAATTAAAAACCCGATAGAGCTAGAAGAAGAACTAGAACAACTCAACACAGTATACAAGAAGCGGCGTGGAGAAGTACCTCCTCAAGTTCAAAAGAAATGCGTTGAAATGCTATTTATCCTCTAGAAGTTAGGGAACTGGTTGCAGCAAAACGAAAAGCAAGAAAGACCTGGCAAAGAAGTCGAGCGCAAGAATATAAAACAACTCTAAATTTGTTATCCAATAAACTAAAGTTGCTAATTAAAGAAATCAAAAACGAATCCATTAATAAATACTTCAGTGGCCTTACTGGGGAAAAAGATACCGAGTACTCCTTTTGGAAAGCGACAAAAAGTTTAAAACAACCTAAACTACCAATTCCACCAGTAAAAAATGAAGATGGCACAAAGCGCTTCGTTGTTTGCAACCCACCTCGAGAACACGTTTCAGCCTCTACCTAGACAAACTGCAGAGGAAAACATACCACCAGTATATAAAATGGATAACTGCAATATATCTCCTGTCACATTACAAGAATTAAAAGTGGAAGACAGATATGACTTAATTACAGGCAAATAGTAAAAGCTCTTCCTAAAAAAGGACTACGTAAACTACTCCAAATAATTAATGCAGTGTTCAGACTTAAACACGTTCCTAGTCAATGGAAAGTAGCAGAAGTAATTATGATACCTAAACTAAACAAATCACTTAATGACAAAAATTCGTTTAGGTCGATTTCCTTACTCCCAATAATTTCAAAATTATTCGAGAAACTACTCCTAAAGAGACTAAAACCAATAATAACAGAAATAAATCTTGTTCCTCCACAGCAATTTCGCTTCAGAGAAACCCATTCAACAATAGAACAAGTACACCGAATTACAAACATAATTGAAGACGTGAAAAAAAGGAAAGTATGTTCAAGCGTCTTCTTGGATGTAGCACAGGCCTTTGACAGAGTATGGCATAAAGGTTTGGAATATAAATTACAAAGAGACTTACCAAAGCAGTTTTATGAGATTCTAATATCTTACATATCTAACCGAAACTTTCGAATTAAATTAGATGGCGAATACTCAGAAATAAAGAAAATATCAGCAGGAGTACCATAAGGTAGCATTCTGGGACCAAATTTATATGTTCTATACACCTCGAGCCTGCCAACGATAAAGGAGACTAACATAGAAGGATCTACAAGCAAATTGCAAAGAGCCACTAATATTGTCAGTATCTGGACCAAGAGATGGCGAATAAAACTTAATGAAACAAAATCTGTTCATACGTAAACTTTACCAACAAGAAGGTCAACTGTATACCAGTAGAACTGAACTCCCAGCAAATTCCCTATGCAAATACAGCAAAATATCTAGGCATGACTCTAGATGCAAAACTAAAATGGAAAGAGCATGTGAAAAAGAAAAAAGAAGAGTTAAACATCAAATACAGAAAGATGGATTGGCTCTTAGGAAGAAATTCTTAGCTAATTCTACATAATAAATTGCTACTATACCGGCAAATCCTAAAACCTGTTTGGACTTACGGTATTCAGCTCTGGGGCTCTACACAGAAAACCAATGTCAATATGGAATAGTTCATGCACCGTGGTACATAATAAATGACAACCTCCATAGAGATCTGAAGATGGATTTCGTTAGGGAAGAAATAAGGAAACACGCGAGAAAACAATGCTGAGATACGTTGTATGTTGAATGATTCAAACCCAGTAAGACGGCTGCGAAGGAAGAAACCGCATGATCTACAAGATCCAATCATGGGATTAGCCAAAGGGCTACAACCTTCCAAACAAGAATATAAATTATGCAAGATAAATTACTAGATGATTTGTAAATCAGTTGTAATAAATAAATATATAAAAAAAACTATCACCACTTTCAAAATCCTGAAAATTTATTTTTATTATTTGTGGGAAACATTTACATTCCTTAGTTTATCTGTTATAATGTCACCGTATAGGTGTCAGTGGATTTTTGGTTAAACTTAGTATGTTGCCGTATAGGTGTCAGTGAAGTACAAAAGGATAATATTTAGTTATAACTTTCCCATGCTTTAGTAGAATTTGAAAAACCGGTTTCGTATTCATGTACGCTGAAAGGAGACAGCGTTTACCATCAACAATAAGTAATTGAAATGACAAAAATTGCCATAAGCATTACAAGCACAGTATTATCTTAATACGTATTGTATGCCGATCAATTTCCAAGGGTCATCGACCTTATTTAACATATGATTATACTTAATCCAAATATAACATCAACTTTAATAAATTTTAAGTCACATGTATCCCGCAACTATGTAAAACGTATTTGCTTTAATTATGTGTGTAGGATTGAGATCAATACCACAAAAGTCCACATATGACACACAGAAAACATCAAAATTATATGATAAATTAATATGTAATCTAATTAGGGGACATATGTATGTTGAATTGTTGACAGACAGACATACACATGTTTCATATTAATCCATTTTCACAGAATTTGCTTCTTGACGTACGAACATGCGAACGTGAATAAAAAAAAAAATTCCCAACAAAACTTTTCTAATTACGCTTAGATCAACATATAATTTGAGAGAAATACACAGAAACAATTCAACATCTAAATAACATCTAATTTAATTAAAAAATAGTTTAGTCAGAACCTGTAATTTAAATTACTTAGTACACATACTTGATTTTAATTAAAATTGCGGAACCAAATATATGAGAGTTTAAGACAAAATCAATATTCTGCTAAATTCTGCGTACACTCATATAAGGTGCGGTGCGTCTTACTTTCGAGGCAATTTTCGTGTGGGGTAGTTTATAATAATTTATCGACGTTTCCATTTCGCAGTACCGCTTTAGCTATATACCGAAAAAAAGCCACCAAAATTGGGAGGTATACATAAGACAAAAGCATTTTCAAACGTACGTACTATATATACACAACACACCCACCACACGCAGATGATACTGACAGATGTAAATTTTGTGATAATAAATAAATAACGTTGTACATCAACAGCAACAACAACAGAATCAATATTACGAGTATAAATTGTTAAAGGGAGCTCTTCCTTTCTATTTTTAAAGACAAAACCTTTAATTAAATAAACCATTTTTCATTATGACACTCGAACGAAA
This sequence comes from Nephrotoma guestfalica, assembly GCA_963691935.1. Lineage (NCBI taxonomy): Eukaryota > Metazoa > Arthropoda > Insecta > Diptera > Tipulidae > Nephrotoma > Nephrotoma guestfalica. The sequence continues at coordinate 217,240,716 of OY829914.1, forward strand.
GCTGCTATTTCATCTTATCTCGTATTTTATTTTGTAAGTAAAAATTTTAACTTTGGGAGTAAAATATGAAAATTTATATCTGGAATACTGGAAACGATCTGAAGTGCTATGGAATGTACATGATGTACATTAAATGAGTATGTCACCATATTTATTGTATTAATAATAATATGGAAGTGAATATAAAAAACACATTTGATGATTTGTTGATAATATTCACAAAGTTTTTTATTTATTTTACATGATATGCAAAAATTACATCTATACAATTTACATACGATACGGAACACGTACGTGTACGTCTAGAGATACAGTACAGTAAAATATTACGGCAAGCAGCTGGCAGTTTGCCTCATGGTATACGAAGCGTTGAAGTACCATGCATTGCATAAAATTATTTTTAATGCATTTCATTCCACTTCTTGTTGGTAAAATGTGTTCGCCAGCATAAACTCAACAAAGCAATTTTTATGTTCAAAACAAATAGTGTTATTTGGTAAACATATATGAATTGTTTAATGTTGAAATGTTATTTGGATTGCTTTACTAGTAGTGTGCAGGAATTTTGTACAAAAGTTGTGAATAATTCCAATAGAAACAAAATTTTACAGGGTTGTAGTAATACCAAAAATTTGGTGCCAAATGGCCCGTTTCAAAATTTACAATTTTAATTTTTTTCACTTTTTAACATAATAAATTAATTTTAATTTCTTTTCATACACCTAGCACTCAAACTACCTGCATTCAATAGAATAACGAACAATTGTCTGCTCTGGTTAAATGCAGAATATTTCAGAATCAAACGTCCGATGTTCTCCACAACCAAACAGCTTTCGCATAATTCACGCACAATCAAATTGCGTTTCTTCAAAGATTCTTTCCAATTTCCATGATTCAATCACACTCGTTCCATAGCTCGTAACATTCTAGTATCTCTGTAAAAATCTGGCCTCTGCCTAGATTTCTGTACTTAGGTGAGTATTTGTAACTCAATTCTATAATTCAATTCTATCTAATTACCTCGATAAACCGAGCTTTTTATACATGACAATTGCTTCCTAGATGACTCCTATTACTACAGCACTCCAAAATAAAATGTGGATCATTGCGTAATGGTGGATATGATGAGCACTCTGATGATGGAAGGTAATCTGTTCATCATTTTTCAATGATTCAAGCTGATTATCCAATTCGGTTGTTTCTAGCGTGGTTAGTAAATTCAATTGATTCACCTCGTTCGCTTTATTTTTGACCACAGCACTGAATTCCCGTAGGTTGTTAGCCCTATGCATTAAATGAGTTGCGTGCTGAGCAAATTTATTGATATTGTGTTCTGCTATTCCTACAGCAATTATTTGAACGTCAGAGTCTCTGAGCACGCAGCCGGATTCGATTTCCACTATACCGGAACCTACGATGGTGTAAGATTGGATTCTAGACCCACATATGATATCGATTGTGATTTCGTTGGGTATCACATATATCCACAGGTTGGCAGCGTGAAGTTTGATCCAATGATTACTAGCTTTTGTTGAACTAGTGCCGCATACGATGTCCAATTCGTTCTTTCGTTGTAATATCGCTACCTCACATAACGTTTGATTTGAAGGAGTGTTGATAATTTGGGATACTTCGCATAAGAGATGTACAGGCTTAAATACCTGACATTTATGTACGTCTTCTCTGGTTAATAATGCGAAGTGTTCACGCCGATTGTCCATTGCTATATAGTCAGTGGGGCTAATGATTTGTGACTGAGTGCCTCCATGGATGATGTTGGGGATTGGGACTACATATATTAGTGTATGGTCCCACACAAACGACAGTGGTAAAGTGATTTCAATTATTACATTTTTTGAGTTACTCGGCTGCGAATTTGCATGCTTTCATACGCATGGTGGAGGTCGTGAATGTCATGTCCTGGTAGAGTAATGGTCACCGGCACGTGTTGTCGAATGAATTCTAGCTCTTCTTCCAAATGACTTGGGGTAAGTATCACGTTGAGTAATCCTTGTTGCGTGTCCTGGATGCTCTTTAGAATTAGTATCATTTCAAAAATGGTCATTAGCGTTGATCGCACTCTGTCTGCATACGTTCTATATTCTTTTAACTGCAGCATTTCCTGCCGCAAGCGATGTTGGTCTTTAATTAAGTTGTTTATAGATGCCGTGGTGAGGTTTGTATTATGTTTTACCAAATTGATGGTGTTATCCACCATAGTTGTTAGATTTTTGATGAGGGTCAAGAGATAATTTTCGTCACTGTTAATTTGTTCAAAATAGGATTCATACTTGTCAGCTTCTCGCTGGGTGAGTACTCCAAACAGGTCCCTTAGTACAAGGCCCGCTGAGTCACCGAGGCCTCGCTTCATTCGTTTACGAGTTGCTGAAGAATGGTGTCGCATTTTAAACCGGGCAGCTCCTTACAAACTGATTGTAACTATGTGTGGGCTCTTTTAAAGTTGTCAATTTCCTCCCAGTAGGAAGATAAATTGCATTAAACAACTAATGCCCATTTTGTCGCCACAATCTCCAACTTGCCCAATTCCTCGAAATGTATCCCAAATGTACCCCCCCCCCCCCACCTCCACGTGGAACGTCGTTAATAGGGAGTTTGCACAGCTTTGTTATTGGTCGCTTGTAGGTCGCGTCCTTACACTTTACTGTTACTATTGGTACCAAGTCGTCTTTTCCGGCGTGAGTGTCTGTTATCCGTCCCAATTTCCATCGGGTTGGGGGTAGTTGATCATCTTTCACCAATACTAGATCGTTTATTAACAAATTTGGCTGGGAGGTTTTCCACTTGCTCCGTTGTTGAAGTTGGTGAATGTATTCAGAAGACAATCGCTTCCGAAAGTCTTGCCCCATTTTTTCGACCATGTGCCATCTCGTTCTTAATCCTATGTTGCTGGTTGTTGCTTCCGGCATCGCCTTAAGTGCATCTCCAATGACAAAGTGTCCTGGTGTTAGCGCTGTTGTATCCGTTGTGTCGTTGGTTAGTGCAACCAGCGGCCGAGAATTGAGGACCGCTTCGAATTGAGTAGTGAGAGTGGTTAATTCTTCGAATGTTAGAGTTGAATCTCCTATTACTCTCTTAAGATGAAATTTCACGGATTTTATTCCTGCTTCCCATATTCCGCCAAAATGTGCTGTATGAGGTGGTATGAAGTGCCATGTCGTTTCATCACTGCCTAACATAGCTGCTACGTCGTCGGGTAATGTGGTCATAGCTGAACTGTACGTCTTCTTCATTACGGAATTTGCACCCACAAAATAGGTTCCGTTGTCAGAGACTATATCAGTAAAAAGCCCTCGTCTAGAGACGAATCTTTTGTAGGCTGCTATGAATGCCTCTGTTGTTAGGCTGCTCACTATCTCAATGTGTATGGCCTTGGTTGTCATGCATACGAATAGGACAATGTATCCTTTATAGGATTTGTTACCCCGACCCTTCCTTGGTGGTTCTTAGCTGGATGGGTCCTGCATAGTCGATTCCCGGTTTAGAAAACGGTCTTCCCGGGCTCACTCTTGCTGATGGTAGACTACCCATTAGTTGTTCCATGTGTTTTTGTTTGTAGCGAAAGCAGGTTATGCATTTTTGTATCACTTGTTTTACAGCTCGTATCCCATCGATGATCCAATATTTCTGTTTCAGCATTGCAAGGGTAAGCTATGTGCTACCATGTATTGTGTTTTGGTGGGTTGCCTCAATTATCTGTGGCTGTTTGCTGGCGGTTGTCAGATTGGTGTTTTGGAGACGTCCCATCACACGGAGTAAGCCTTCGCCGTCTAGGAAGGGGTTTAATGAACCTAGCTTACTGTCATTTTCTTGCCTTCTGTCCTTGTTTATGCGGGCGATTTCTGGTCTGAAATCTTGCTCTTGTGTTATTTTTATAATTGCTGTTTCTGCTGCCTTAAGTTCATTACCGGTTAACCAACCCTTGTTACGATTTTCTTGTTTGCAATTATTTATGAATCATAGACAGTATGCGACCGTGCGCTTGATTTTGCTGTATGTAGACAGTCTGCTTCGGAGGCTGTCAATCCCGTACTCCTTCCAATTTGTCAAATAGCTTTGGTATGGAGTTTCAATTCGATCAATCAGTCCATTTGGGCTGTCCTCAGAGGCCGAATTTTTGTTGAGAAACGGGTTTGGGTCAAAAATCGTAATTCACGCTTAAATTCGATCCAGAACGGTATTGTTGCAAAAATTTTTTACAATTTTTTTGTAAATGATATACTTTTCAAAATATTCGCAAAAAAAAAATAAAAAAGCTTTTATGGAAGCTGTGACTTTTGGTGGGTCGATTTCGGCCAAAATTCACTGGGAACTCTGAATTTTTTGAAAAAGTTTAAGTATAACGTTTCATCCTTATCAATCAATTCGACTGGGGTGGACAGGGCCGAGATTTTGTTAAAAACGATTTTTACCAAAAATCATTATATGAAACATACGCTTTGGAAGTGAAAACCTCAACCCACCTAGTAGTAGGTATGGTAATATTTTGAAATATATTCCAAAAATATATCTTTGATATATTTTTGAGGTCTTTTTATAACTTCGAAGCTTTTTCAAAAGAAATTGATACAATTTATTTTAGTATTGTCCATCGTTAGCTACGACTTTTTCCCATCTTTTAGGCAGCATACGGATTCCTCGTGTTTTGAGGCGAACCAAGAATCGACCCGATTTATGGCTTCTTCATAAGCAGTGAAGTGTTGCTCGGCTGGGCCATGAGTCATCGACCGGAACAAATGGTAGTCGAAAGGAGCAATATCTGGTGAATACGGCGGGTGGGGTATGACATCCCATTGAAGCGCCTCCAAAGTTTCCTTGACGCCTCTTGAAACATGTGACCGAGCGCTGTCATGCTGAAAGATCACTTTGTCATGTATTTTGGCATATTGTAGGTGTTTATGCTTCGTTGCTCGATTTGGAGGAAAAGCTGGAATAGTTTATAGTAGATCACTCAGAACTGATCTCACCAGATATACAGCATTAGCTTATTGCCATGAATATTCGGTTTGACGGTTGAAGTTGATGCATGACCGGGCTTACCTCACGATTTTCTGCACTTTGCGATGCAACAAACCTTCCGATTTTGTCTTTGGAGCGGTTGTTCGCACGTGAAAAAAACGGCGTTCGAAGTCTCTTGGCTTGAGTTCATACGGAACCCAATTTCCTTGTTTTTGCACCATACTCATAGTCTTGAGAAGAGTTTGAATCGCTTTTTGAGTCGCTCCCAAAGTTTCAGCGAGTTTCCGTTGAGTAATCCCCTTCAATAATGCTCCCAAATCAGCTTTATTCAAACTTTACTAGTCTCCCTTCGCGTTCTCTGTCATAGGTGTCATAATCGCCACTTTTAAAACGGCAATTACTCACATCATTTTATACAGTTAAAATAAAAAAGCAGCGCTTCCCGCAAATTGTGTTTTGTTGGCACAAAGATTGACATGGTTAGAAGTCAAACAAATACGTTGTTTATACTTCAGTGAAATGTCACATACTGATTTTTAGAGGGAAATTATAACGCTTTAACATGAATATAATTAGAAGATGACCCGATGCGATTTAAGACTAGTTATGCCATCTTTTGGAAATCCCTCAAAAATTATTTATGGTTCAATTTTTTTCCTTTTTTTAGAAAAACTTGTATTTAGTCGTAAGTTAGGGTGTCTGATACACATTTTTTAAATTACTGACTGAACTAATTTAATGTTGGTTCAAACCAGTTAATAATAAATGGCGCAAAACCACAAAACACTAGAATTTTATTAAGTTTCCATTATCGGTGGTGGCTAATAACAATTTAGGCAGTGTACAATTGTCGGATAAAAGTTAATTTTAGTAAATTTTACTGTAAATACAATTACTTTTTTAAAACTCTATAGCAAACTAATCGAAAAATCGAGTTCAGTGACAACTTTCAACAATTACAAGTAGTAGACGTTGTTGACCTTATCTAGGAATAGCCGACGTTATCGACGAGTCACAATCCGTGGCTTCGGTAGGACGAATGGTTAAAAAGTTTACTTCATGTTACAAAAAACACTTTATTGAAAAACGTGACAGTATCAGTTACACATCACAAACAGGACAAATAATTTTAAATTTAGGCAACTCCCTCAACTAGTTTATTTATGATTTTTCGAATGATAACCCCGCCCTAGAAAATATTTCCCCAAAAGAACTTGACGAAATGTTAGAATCTCGTTAAGATGTTATACATTTAACTACGTTACAAGACAGTAACTATTTATCAGCTAAATTAACTGAATTTGTATTTAGTGAAATTAAAATTCAAAGTAGCTCCAGCAAAGAATCCCCCATCAGATCAAGACGTGGCTGAAAAAATTGGCTAGGTTATCAACAATAACAATGTTCAGTCGACATCATCAAACCATACCGAGGGTGATTCAAAAATTAATTTCGATCACAATGGTTTTCAAAACCATTTACTGAATTTAGTCGATTTAACAATCCCAAGAGATGATTGGGAATCAATTTCTAACTATTAAAAAATTTTATGGCTCAAATGGGTTTGAAATTGGCCAAAACTCCAATTGGCCAAAGTTTCCCGAAAAGTATGACATCTCAAAATCTTACAAACAAATTCGTTGATATCGAGAATTTGGTCGAAAGTTATCAATCGGAATTGAGCGGCTCGGAATCGGAACCCGCATCTAATCTGCTGTCATCGATGGTAAACGAACTAAAAATAGATGAGAAATCGTATGAACGTCGACGAATGTAAAGACGAATGAATAGTCTTATATTGTTGGATCTTTATAAGCTTATGAGAGCTCAAAGCACAGTTTATATCGATCCAGATTTAACTGTTACAGTGTTTGATTGTTTATTTATTAAACAAGTGGATTGATAATTCTTGAAAAGCTTTTATACCTTGTTCCATCAAAGTCGTTTGAGCTTAGAAATTAGTAAAACATTGAAAACTAGAGCTCAGCGGAAGATCCGTAATACAAACATAATCACTCGTATTTATTAATTAATAATAGATTAGATTAAATAGTCGATGATATCGAGAATGCATTCAAAGTAACCAACAAGAAATGATAACTGATAAAGTCGGTAAAGATAATTCACAGAATTAGCCAGTGGACAAATGTCGTTAAATCAAACATTTTTACTTTGTTCCATTGACGAATAATATCAAAAATTAATTTTTTTTCCTGCTATCTGTTCTGGGGCCAAGACTCTCTCAACTCTTTCGCGGTTTGCTTATTTACGTCCTTACCTTTACGCCTGTTGGCGAATTGGCCAATTCGAGGACGTACGGATATAGGCCCGATTTTATTACCATCTGCACATTGCATAGCTCCATGCCAGGTTATACTGGCATGGAAGATGGGTCGGCCCATGAGTTTTGCACTCCGGCAGGGGGTCATTTATGTGTTCCTTTTCATCACAAATCGTAATTTGTTGATGAAAATTCCCTTTGCATCCTGCTTCTATCGGAATTCGAACCCGCTATCTCCCGATCCGGACGCCACAGCTTTAACCACTATGCCATTTGGTCGGTGCCGAAAAAAAATCATAAAACTAAAATGTAAACCAATTTTTTGTAATACTTTCTTTCTATTATGTTTTCAGTTAGATAAGTGGTGGACCGCCAATGTAGTGATTAACTTTTAAATTGTCATATTTGAAAAGTAGTTGAAAATAAGTGTCTCACTATAAATGATTATAATTCGAAAAAAAAACGTCAGCTCAATTTGCATGGGGAAAATCATAGAGTGTCATAGTTGGAAAAGGATTCAAATGTAAGGCCTTAGTGATGGTTACCTCTTGAAAATTTGTGAGGTCAATTTTCTTGTGAAAGTTGAGGCAAACTTCTATTCTGTAAATCTTTCATTTCTAAAAATTGATCGTTTAAAGTATCATGGCTCGTTATAACTGATAAAAAGCCACCAGGGCCATTTCCCATCTGGAGAATCCGATGAAACTAGTTAGAAAAAGATTCAAATGTTAAGTCAATTTTCATTTGGAAAGATTTAAAAATTAGTCATTTAAAGAGTCATGGCCGGAATATTCTGACAAACTCATTTAATTATTTCGTACACACAAAATTGGAAAATTTCTAAAAAATTACAATTTTGCACACTTTTCACATGCAAATTGTCCTGCAAAATTTTCCAGTGATTATCATCCAGTGGTTCCATTTGATTACTTTTAGCAGCCATAACACTTTAAATGACCGACGAAATGACACAGTGGTTAAAGCTTTGGCGTTTAGATCGGGATGTACCGGGTTCGAATCCCAATAGGGGCAGGATGCGAAAGGAAATTTTCATGATCTGATTACGATCTGTGATGGAAAGCAACAGAAGACCACCTGTGCAGAACTCATGGGTCGACTTATCTTCATGCCAGTACTGTAGGCTGGCATGGAGCTATGCAATGTGCAGATGATTCTACTAAAATCGAACCTATAGCCGTACATCAACGAATTGGCTGACAATGGCGTAAATGTAAGGACGGGAGAAGTGAACCGCGAAAGAGTTGGAGGAGCCTCGAAAACAGAACAGTTTGCAACGATAAAATTTTTTTTTTTGAAATCTTACAATTTTGTGTGTGCGATTTATTGAAACGAGTTTCCTGAGCTCCGCTGGAGAAAATTGACGTGACGTTTTTACAAATCATAACCATTAATAGGAATTGCATTCCACATTTTACCTCCTCCCTACATTTTTTGGCTACCTCGAATAAAGTAAGATAGATCAGACAGATTAGATAGATTAAATAGATCAGACAGATTAGATAGATTAGATAGATTAGATAGATTAGATAGATTAGATAGATTAGATAGATTAGATAGATTAGATAGATTAGATAGATTAGATAGATTAGATAGATTAGATAGATTAGATAGATTAGATAGATTAGATAGATTAGATAGATTAGATAGATTAGATAGATTAGATAGATTAGATAGATTAGATAGATTAGATAGATTAGATAGATTAGATAGATTAGATAGATTAGATAGATTAGATAGATTAGATAGATTAGATAGATTAGATAGATTAGATAGATTAGATAGATTAGATAGATTAGATAGATTAGATAGATTAGATAGATTAGATAGATTAGATAGATTAGATAGATTAGATAGATTAGATAGATTAGATAGATTAGATAGATTCGATAGATTAGATAGATTAGATAGATTAGATAGATTAGATAGATTAGATAGATTAGATAGATTAGGTAGATTAGATCACCCACCTTAATTTTTAGTACAATTTAGAGGTAAACAAGGATATCAGAATGCTGAACTTAAAATTTTAAACAAATACTAAAAAACGTATTATAAATTAACAGAAACCAAATAGTCAGATTTAGGCAATTTCTAGTTCAAGACTACTTTGGTCTATTATTGTAACGGATAAAGTTGACAATATTTAGTTGAAATAAAGGGTGGTTAAATTTTAAGGGCCGACGTTGAATGTGAACCACACCTAAACGTCAAGTTTTTTTCTGCATTTAGTTTAACATTTCTCAATTTCAGACTAACTCAATTTGAACCATGGAACGATACACAATCGAGCAACGCGTTAAAGTTATTCAGGCATATTATGAAAATGGGCGTTCAAATCAAAATGCATATCGTGCACTTCGTGATTTTTTCGGTCAATTTAATCGTCCAAATGTGCGTACAATCGGAAAAATCGTGCAAAAATTTGAGCAAACCGAGTCTGTAGGAGATTTTAAAACACCAGTGCATGCTCGTACAGCTCGTACAGCAGAAAATATTGCTGCTGTTCGCGATAGTGTGGCTGAAGAACCGACCACCTCAACTCGTCGTCGTGCCCAACAATTGCACCTCTCACGCTCATCGTTGATGAACATTATGCATAAAGACTTGCATTTACACGCTTATAAGGTTCAATTGACTCAAGAACTAAAGCCTCTTGACCATTCCAAACGTCGTCAATGGTCAGAATGGTGGCAAGAAATGGCAACAGTGGATGATCAATTTTCGAAGAAAATCATCTTCAGTGATGAGGCACATTTTCACCTCAGTGGATTCGTCAATAAGCATAATTGCCGCATTTGGGCGAATCATAATCCAAGAGTGACTGTCGAAAAACCAATGCACCTACAAAGAGTGACTGTTTGGTGCGGTTTATGGGCTGGCGGCATCATCGGGCCGTATTTTTTCCAAAATGAGGCCGGTCAGGCAGTTACTATGAATGGTGTTCGCTATCGTGAGATGATAACGAACTTTTTATGGCCCGAATTGGAAGATATGGATGTGGACGATATGTGGTTTCAACAGGACGATGCCACTTGCCACACAGCTAACGAAACAATGGCTCTTTTGCGCAACAAATTCAATGGCCGTGTTATCTTACGTCGTGGCGATGTAAATTGGCCGCCAATATCATGTGATTTGACACCGTTGGACTTCTTTCTTTTGGGGTTATTTGAAAGAAAAGGTGTACGTCGATAAGCCAGCAACAATTCAAGAGCTAAAGGATGAGATAATTCGGCACATTAACGGCATAGAACCTCAATTATGCCTAAGCGTCATCGAAAATTTGGACTTTGGTGTGCTGCCGAGGTCGCGGCGGCCATTTGGCCGATATTTTGTTCCATACATAATTGAACCATACCATATTATCATAATAAAAATAATTGACAATAATTTCCTAAATAATTTGTGTTTTATTCAAAATCAACATCGGCCCTTAAAATTTAACCACCCTTTAGTTAAAATACCATTTCTGGAATGAAACTTTTAGTGACACTTCTAGAAGGAAGTTTAAATATCAAATTCAGTACCTACATACAATTTATAATCTATGGAAATGGATTAAAAAAAAGAAAACATCAATGCTGGCGTTATTAAGGTGATTAAAGTTAAATTTTGAATTTTTTGAGTTTTTAAAAGTTAGAAAATTTTGTAAAGGTCGAGATGAACTTATACTAGTGGTCACAGCCAAGATAGCACGCTATTGCCAACTCAATTTACTTTGGCAACTAATAAATCCGAGGCCACCGTGATCGATAATGTTGTTGTTGTAAATTCATGATTTTTTCCCTGTGCAATAAGATATGGATTTACTGAGAGCCAAACGCAAACCACCTGGGGAAGGATGACGGTCCTCACTCGCTTAGTCTACCACTTGTTATGGGGTAGTTGCAATCGTTGAGTCTGGTCTACAATACACGATTAAATGCTAGTAAAATCATTTTTATTTTCTCGAACTTCGATGAGGAGGTGTTCTTCTTCTTCGATACAAAACTATAAAATCGATTTTTCACAACAAACCCAAAAGCTCTAAATTTATTCCAGAATTATAAATATAGTTTGATATATTGTAAGTATTCATCTACATACTTGTATCATATAATTTGAAAATCATGCGGAGGTGTGAAACACGCAGCGGTTGATGATAATGCATAAATAATTATTTTGGTTTAATAAATTATAAATTTTCCCAAGTTGAAGTAGAGTTTATCGTTTTAAATCAAAACTCATGAAAAATAGTATAAAATATTTGTTCGCTCTACTAAGTACTAATTTGAAAAGTTAATTACTTTTCCACTTTATTAAATAAAATCCGAGTACTCATGAGTACGAGTATGTAGATTATAAGTACCAAAGCAAACCTAAAAGTAAAGTTTTTCGTTAAAAATAAATTTTGTTATTGTCTTCTACCATTTAATTTACAAATTAGATCTATTTCTAACTAAAGTAGTATATGACTGTAATTAAAGATAAATACTGTGTACCTGAATTCTATTTATGTACTTACATATTTATGTTTCAATGAAATCTGACTTATACCGAGTACATGGTGAAAAATATGTCAAATCACAAAATTTTGAAAGTCATGTTTTTTATTTTGAATATGTAGGCTGGCTAAAAAGAAGTGTTAGAACATGATTTTTGATTTTGACATTTTGGGTTCTTGTGGGTGATAGCCAGATACCAGCCTTAAATATAAAAACAACAACCTGCAGTTACCAGATCACACAAATATTGAAAATACAATGAACTTATCTACAAAGTATAATCACAATGCCTTAGTGAATTATTATGTTTTGCTGCGCATTTGTTTTATTCTATTTAACGCATACGTATGCGTTAAACACAATAAAATTTGAGGTTACGAAGGCGTTACCAAATGCACTGCGAATACCTTGTAGGTAAGTTCAAAGTAGTTTTAATATTTTTGAAACGTGGTCAGTCTGATGAAACGACTGAATTTTTTTATTTAAAGAATTTATTGTTCAATTAGGTCGAAACTAACCTAGCAAATTCTTGGTGTACCTCGATGATTTAAAAAAAATTATATTACAGGGTTCATTTTAGAGATCAATGCAAAAGGATTATAAAGAAATATAAAAGTCGTATCATGTTCTATCTCTTCGTTTTCAAAAAGGCCGCAGAAATAGTATTTTAAAATTGCTTCGGTGGACACCAACGTTTTTTTTTTAATTTTTCATTATTTATACTATTTAACTTAACAAACAATTGAACGCATCCAAATCCCCGCCGTTTTGGAAATATGTAGCTTAGTCATTGCTGGTTTTATTACATAAGTTGCAGTCATTTACAAGCTGTCGTTCCGTGTGGGTAATTGCAGCAGGGAATCTTTCGAATTCCAAAATGAAACTTTGCATACTGATTATGCCCAATTTGTGCTAATTAGTGCTCAACGGGAAAAAAATTAGTGCTAGTCCAGGAGCCGCAAAGAACGGGAACGATTTCTAGCAAAAAACACTAATTAGCAAAAACCACAAATAATTTAAACCTAATTTTAAAAATTTCTAAAGGCCGCTGAACTGATGAAATTTGTGCTTATCATAGAAATATAATTTTCATAAATTTTCAAACCAAACTAGCCCCTGAAAGATACTGTAATAATATTTGTTTTGAACAACGAATTAAACAATAGAAATAAAATATTCTAACACCCAAGTCATAAGCAATTCAGATAGTATGTTCATTGCCATCCGAAAAATATAGTGGAATTTGTGCCAATCAAGAATTTGTCAAATTCCATTGAACAACAACAACCGTTGAATGAACAATTTTCTGACAAAAAGTGTTTTAGAAACCAATGAAGTTGGCAATTCTGATTGCATATTCCTATCAAGTATGTTCATTACCATGCGAAAACTATTGTGGCTGAATTTTTGCTTATTCAGAATTGGCCCAATTCCATTGAACAACAACGACCGTTGAATCAACAATTGTCAGAAAATTTCGGAAATCGAAAGTCGTAAATTTTGTAATAATAAGAAATTTGAAGATGTTGAGGTAGTTTACATAATGAAAAAATGTGAAAGGGCTGACCTAAATAAATAGCGGCCCATGTAAGTCCACCAACCAGCGGTTTGGGTAGCATAATCGTGCACCATCTTTTGAAGAATACTAAAACTAATGCTTGATATAATAGCCATTTTCAAAAATGGTTAACGTCATGAAAAGGAAATTGTTATTGTGTTGTGGTGAATGAAGTTATTTTAATATTTTGCACAACGCCTATTCCTTTTCTGTGTAGTCCGGCTGTCCGAAATTGTTATTTTAAAAGTAACAGAAAAGCGATATGTCCCTCCGCTGAATTGCAATTTAAAATTTTCCATGGTGTTGACTTACTTTTGGGAAGAACTGTGCATATTATATATGTACTAACAAATTAGCTGTCAATTCATTTTTGTGTATTGTGTTCATTAGTTCAAGCATTAAATTGTCTTAAAAATGAAAATGGTCGAACAACAATTAGAATTAGTGTTTTTATTTTTAAGATTTATGCTGGGCATTGTTTTGCGAAATAATAAACGAGGAATCGCCTTAAGAATGAAATTCTTTAGGCGCTAGCTGTGGGAAAATATTAATAAACCATCAGTAATTATTGACCTCAACGAATACAAGTCAATTTTTGTTGTCATCAAGCCTCCAAGATGTTGGAAATCTAATGAAGCTAAAAACAATTTTGATGAATCGCTTAGCTCAACTGTTTGGAATGAAATTGTTCTAAAGCAGAGTTGACCATTATGTCGCGACCAGATTTTGACTGAGAATACCATTTAACATTGGGAATAAAATGGTTAGTATACTTGAGTGCACCTTTATAATACTTTGGAAAGCAAGAAGTCAATATAGCGAAAAAATATTGTTTGGAAAAGTCAATCTCGCAAAAAAAATAGTGGACACGCGGTTGAAAGCTTCCGGATTTGATGAGTTGGGTCGCATACTTACGAATAAGCTTGAATCAAAACCACAAATTTTCAAAGCAAGAAACCAGTTCAAAAACACGTGGCTGGGTAAACGCCTTAAACGAGGAAATGGTGGAAATGTTTTTGAAAATGCCGGGGGAAATTGAAGCGGCCGAAATCTAAATTTTTATTGAAAAAATGTTATCCCACAGATTGCAGAGGTATCAATGTTTCGCATATGCCTATAATAACCCCAGTCGGCGGATATAAACACTACATTAATAGAACAGGTTGGCCTTCATATAATTTACAAGCGGTAGTTGATGACAAATGCAAGTAAACTTATCTCTTAATATTTCGTCGTATGTACATTCGCAATTTGTAATAATTTAAATTGCAGATTTCGACATACTCGCACCTGTATTCGTCATCCTAGCAAGAATGACGATGCGACAGTGTTTAAGGATTCCAGTTGATGCAATAACTACAAAAATATGACTCTTCAAGTACATAATAAAGGAATACTGTAATTATAAGTGGGTTAATAGGTTAAATTTTAAATTATTTTCATTTCCAGAAATTCCGTTCATGATAATCGGAGCGTTGAAGAATCATTTACCGTGTCTTTAAGTTCTGCCCTACTAATTTGAGATGTTTCGATATTGAATGTCACCTCACAGGCAATTCATGATCACTTGACGTATACCAACGGAGTTTTGCATTTAAAAACTTTATCTGGAATTATCAGGATATAGTCGCTTGAATATCTTCTCATAGGCGATTAACGAGCACACGATAAATACCATCGGATCCGTTGAAGTTAGACTACAAAACTCTGATATTTTCATAAAATTTTTATCCGTGGCGAGATTCAAACGACTGTATCCAGATAATATCAGATATAATATGCCTGAAACTCTCTGTTTATAGTCAAAATTTCAGCGAATGCAGCGATATATGCCAAGTGTTTGTGAATCGCCTGTAAGGCAAGATTCAAATGACTATACCCAGATACTTCCAGATAGGATTTTCCTGATAATCTTTTTGTCTGTAGTGAAAACTTCAATGGATCCGGCGGTATGTTTCAAATACTCGTGAATCGCCTGCGAGGCGAGTTCAAACGACTATCATCTGATAATTACAAATACAGTTTTTCTGTAAATTTCTCGGTTTGTAGGTTTCAGCCAAAAATTAAAATTATTGCCTGAAAATTCCTGTTAGCTTTATGGACGTCAATCACGTAGTGCTGAGTTGTCGCATTGTCTTTTTCAGTTGAAGTTAGGATAGTAAACGCTCACGATAGTGATATCATATAGGTGTCATATAGGTCGACTGAATATTTCTAAATATTTAGTTACTTTGTCAGGTTAATCAAACTTAACGTATTTTGTAAAAAAAATTAACTTCTCGATTTTTTTAGTATGTTCAATAGAATTAAATTTGATTGATTGATTGATTAGAGTGTATGGCCAGGTCTAAGCAGAGATCCTGGTATCGCCGGGCCTACCGTATCCCTTTTTATAGATAACAAGATGGAGAGTTAGGAAACGGTGTTAAATATGGTAGACTTGACCCGATTACAGACACCTAAGTAGTCAATAGTTAGTAAAGTGTTAATTGGATTAATATTAGACAAATAATACAAAAACACAGTTACAGTTTAAATGGAAATGTAGAAACTACTTCCTAGAAACTAAAATTTAATTCTATATTGATAGTTTCTGGCTTCCTAAACTATACGATAACAAAAATTTAGTAACTTAATTTTTCCCGAGCTTCTGAAATTATACAAATTAAAAAATGTTACTACTGAAAGTTACAAAAATAGTTTCAATTAACACAAGACGAGCTTACCATTAAACTGAGTAAATGAACCAATCATCGTGACATAATAACTAAATGAAGAGAACCAATAATTTATAATTTAATTTTGAAAAATGATAAAATTTGTATTACTTTCGAAAATATGTAATGAGAGATCCCCACAAAACCTTAATTTCCTGAACGAAACCGCAGCTTCCATACTTTTACTGATTTAAGCTTTAGATATTTTGCCATCACGACAAGTGCATTTCGACAAGTGCAAGTGTGTCCCCTTACTTTTGTTTTGTTTTGCTGACTTTCACCAAAGATGTCTTCACACGATTAGATCCGCTTGTATTTTAATCTCCTTCAACTTTTGAGCACTAAGGTGCTGCCCGAATGCTAGTTGCTTCCCAATCGATCACCGCAATTATTTGTAAGTGCAACAAATGTGTATTGCGTAAAGTGTCATTTGGAAAGCACAAAAAATGACAAACGCGTTTCACATATTACATTCAATTATATTTTTGACAGAAAAATACTACACAGAATCACCTAGCGGACAAATTTATCGTAACTGTTTTCAACTACTCATAATAAAAGGTAGTTCACTTGTGAGTTGTTAATATAGTAAAAACAAAATCCTTAAGTGCTTATAAGTAATTGCGGTGGTCGATTGGAAAGCAACTACTGTGTTAAATATATTGACACGTACTAATTTTTGGCATAAAACGCACTTATCCAAATTATCATAGTCGTGCTTGGTGAGACATTTTGACTGATTTGTAAGAAATAATAAAATCGCGGTTTCTTAAAAAACCGATTGAGTATCGTCTCGTCATCTCGATACTTTGTGGTATGTTAGGCGAAACCAAGCGAATTAGGTCAGCTTTAAATAAGAAATGATACCGCCTCGAAGCTGTGATTTGACGCCGTTGGACTATTATCTTTGGGGTGCCGTCAAAGATAAGTGTTACGCCGATAAACCAGCAACGATTGACGCTTTCAAGAACAATATTGGCATTGCCATTGAAGACATAGTGCCGCATACCATCGAAAATGTGCTCAAAAATTGGACCGACCGTATGGGGTACGTCAAGGCCAGCCGAGGCAGTCATATGAATGAAATAGTATTCCATGATTAATCGGAAGGATTGTTCTTTACAATGAAAAAAATAAATTAAAAAAAAATATTGAGAACGTTTTGTTTTATTGCATTTAAAAAAAAAAATATTTAGCCCACCCTATATTGCTATA
This sequence comes from Nephrotoma guestfalica, assembly GCA_963691935.1. Classification (NCBI taxonomy): domain Eukaryota; kingdom Metazoa; phylum Arthropoda; class Insecta; order Diptera; family Tipulidae; genus Nephrotoma; species Nephrotoma guestfalica. Next base: position 217,257,969 of record OY829914.1, read on the forward strand.
CGATCAGGTAAACATTCAACATCAACAGCATGAATCACGCGTTGGATTTTGAAAAGATATTAAATTTAACGGAATTCAATACTATTACTCGACGCGGAAAAGATAGATTAGTAAAACCTGTTTTAGTTTTTACCGTTGATGGTGGGCCAGATGAAAAACCACGACATCAAAAAACGATTACAGTGGCGGTTCATCACTTTTTAAAGCATAATGCTGATGCAGTATTTGTTGCCACCAACGCACCAAAGCGCAGTGCATTCAATCGCGTTCAATTCAAGGATGGCACCGCTTAGTAATGACTTAAGCGGACTAATATTACCTCATGATCATTAAAGGCAAAATAGTTGACAAAGAGTTGGAGAAGCAAAATTGTATCTTTGCCAAACTTTGGCTGAAATTTGGTCCCAAACAATCATAGGCCATTTTCCAACAGTATCCGAGTTTATTGTTCCAGAAAAATCTGAACTACAGGCAGATTAACTTATAGTGAAAGATCAACATTGGTACGATGTTGGTAGCGTGAAGTTCCGACAAATAGCCAAAAAACTTACAAAAGCTTAAAAGTGCATATACACAAATATTCTGATTAAATTTTACCTACACTATTCATTTGTATGTAGTAAACAACAATAGTTAATGACAAGGCATCGTAGAGATGTCTACGCTTAACAGTATAAAGGATTATGTTAATTAGGCAATTTTCAATGTTTTCTAGAAGCCATCATATATATGCTTTCTCATTCATGAGGGTATTTTGCCGCCTCGATAGCGGTCCTTCAACTGTCTCGGTTCGGAATATGCTTTTCGTGTCATTCGTTCTGACGGGAATCTTTTCAGCCATGTAACTGGTTGGATTTAATGAATCCGATAATATCGAAATATCCAAGGAAATGCGCTATTTCGGGATCATTCGTTGTTCGCAACCTTGACGAGACTATAAATATAGTGTATAACCTTTCAAAAGTAATTTGTAAGCTTCAATCATTGGTGGTCAGGGTCCAATTCTCACATCAGATAGTTAGCATAGAGGCGTTCCACCATCACATTGTCGATATTTAATCGAAATTTACGTCTCGTTTTTCTAGCATCAATTTGCACACTATTTCATTCTGAATTATTACAATGTATTTATTGTTTTATATTTCTATTTGATTTTCTATTTAATTTCTATTTTTAAAAAGAATACAAACTTCGATAAAATATAAAAAATGTGATGGTAGAACATATCAGCACATGCCTTATTCATGCTGTGTACAGTGCGAGCTTACACAACTGCGAAAGATATTGTAGCAGACTCGATGGCTTTTAAAGTCTTCCACGTTGTCCAAGTTGTGGTCGTTTGTTCCGAAATTTGCTCTTTTGTGACGACAGTTTTGGTTTGCTGTTGTTCATTTTCAAGCCAAGTCGTTTCGCATTACGGTCAAGTGGTATTAAACTGTCCTGATATTATTTAGTTCAAGAAGCTCGATATCATACGCATATTGAAGAATTTGGCCTGACTTATTGAATATGTAACGCGAGGGTTTTGCTCAATACAACTTTTCCTCATTTCGTACTCGGGCACCGAGGAGTCCGATATGTATTACACTTTCCACTAAGATTCTACACATATGATATTTTCGGTGAGGGAGGTGTTTCTGGCATGTACAACATAAGCAAGCACTTTATGGGTTATGCCGCCTTTTTATACAGCGGCCAAATGAGGGTGGTCTTCCTTTCCTCAGATAACTCTTCCTGATTCCAGATCATCAAGATTATATCATAATTATAAGATGCAATAGTAGCTCCTGTCTGCAAATAGCTACGATTACTTTCTTCACTTGGGGAAAAGCGACAAATACCTCTTCACCTGATGGGGCAACATAGTAGATTTTGAAAGTGATGTGCTTTACTGCTAGCTCTCCATTCGTATTTTTGATGGCTGTGAATCTTGGATATTAATCTTTAGTAAGATTACTCGCGTTGGCAAAATAGTCTCTCGCGTTTCCGTTTTCCACTTGGAAGCTGATGTTTCGATGCGTTCTCTCACATATTCTCGCTTCTTTTGTCGGCGTAATTTGGTTATAGCTTTCCTAGTGCAGAGATATTTTGTCCGAGTGCTCCTAGTATTACGAGCTAACGGGTTTTCACAGTTCATTTGGAATGATTAGTGCCGGCCTATTGTACTATTGCGAATTTTAAAAAATGTATTAATCGCTTGGAAATTTACGTGACTTTAGATAAAGAAGAGCCTTAAGTAGGTTTCAGCAAAAAATGATGAATTTCCAACCCTGATAATATTGACTCAATATTACATAAAAGATGGGCCTATAAGTTTCACCATGTGAAAAGTAAATACAAAATTATTGCGTTGGAATTTATTTTTTGAATCATTTATTGATCGATGTCATTTATGTATGTGAAAGATAATATCGGCCACATGTTCACAAGGGCTTCAGCGGGGTATATCAATCTGTTTGTTCAAATTTAGGTGATCCGGGCAAAACTGCTCCTATCTCCCTCTAATATGTTTTATTATTTAATCCGTTAGCTCTTTAATTGTTAGCTATTTCTTAGCATAAATGAGGAGTTGGAGATAACCCAAAGTAAGAAATTCACAGGTTCCATTGTTGAATTAGCTTTGTAGCATGTGGCACCGTATTGTTGGAACCACATATCGTCCACATCCTTAATAATGCGCGATATGCATTTCTTTTTGAATGTCCATGGTTGTGTCACTGTGTGTTTCTATATGACTAAAATTGTTAATCACTGTAGGTGAGAGATGTCAATTTGAAATTTATTCGCCTAACTCATGGTCTAATCCTTTAATTTTCAAAATAAAATATGTTCCAATATTAATAAATTATAGGGAAATATTGCGAACGCAAATAATTAGCACTAGATTTACGGGGTTTGATTGTATACCTCAATTGACTGAAACCCGTCAAAATGATGAATTTCGGTAAATTGAGATTTTTGGTAAATATTCTTAATAACGGGTGTTTTTTTAGGAGGTTTGTTTTTCCGATAGATGTCGTTTTATTTTATGACAGTTGTTTTGACAGCTCAAAGTGGCATTTCTACTCAGTATTGTTTGGCAAATCATTATGAATAGGTTAACTCCAGAACAACGTTTTCAAATCGTGGAAATTTATTTTCAAAATCAGTGTTCAATTAAAAATGTTTATAGAGCACTTCGTGAATTTTATGGTGCACATAATCGTCCGTCAGAGACCACCATAAAGAACGTAATTACCAAATTTCGGTCTACATTCACTCTTTTGGATGCCAAGCCACCGACAAGAATGAGAAGAGTTCGTACAGAAGAAAATATTGCTGTCGTTGAGGCCAGTGTCGAAGAAAACGACAATTTATCGATTCGTCGTCGTGCTCAGCAAATTGGACTTTGTCCATCGACTTTATGGAAAATTTTACGTAAAGATTTGGGTTTGGTGCCATACAAAATTCAATTGGTGCAAGAATTAAAGCCACACGACCATCGTTTGCGCCGTGAATTCAGTGATTGGTCGTTAAATCAATTGAACGAAGATCCATTTTTTTACAATAAAATTCTCTTCAGTGATGAGGCGCATTTTTGGTTAAATGGATACGTCAACAAACAAAATTGTCGCATTTGGAGCAAAGATAATCCACACGCCGTTCTAGAATTACCAATGCATCCTGATAAATGTACTGTTTGGTGCGGTCTATGGGCTGGTGGGATCATCGGTCCATATTTCTTTAAAAATGAGGAAGGACGACGCGTTACCGTGAATGGAAATCGATACAGAACCATGTTAAATGAGTTTTTGTTGTCAAATCTTGAAGATATGGATATGAATGAAATGTGGTTTCAACAAGATGGTGCCACTTGCCATACAGCACGTGAAACAATCGACTTATTGAAAGAAACTTTCAACGACAACATTATTTCGAGAAATGGTCCGGTGAATTGGCCTCCGCGTTCGTGCGATTTGACGCCACTCGATTACTTTTTGTGGGGATACGTGAAGTCATTGGTTTATGTGGATAAACCTCAATCGATTGACGCTTTGGAAACCAATATTCAACGTGTCATTGCTGACATACGCCCTCAAATGCTTGAAAAAGTGCTGGAAAATTGGACCTCCAGAATGACATTTGTGAAAAATAGTCGTGGTAGCCATATGCCAGAAATTGTGTTTAAATGTTAAATGCCAAAAAATTATCTACCAAATAAAAAAAAATTTTGGTCATTTCATAATTTTATATGTGTTTTATTCAAAAAAAAAATCGGCAACCTCTTAAAAAAACACCCTTTATTTATTCGTACATTTCCCACAAACATATTTATTACACAAATATTTTATGATTTGTTCTTGTTTCAAAATCCGATTTGGCTGGGTGGATTTTTGTGTGTCCGACTGTGAATTCGAATCAGTGTTGTATGTATCTTCATTACCATCTGCTGGTTCTTCAGCCAATTGAAAAATAAAGTATTTTCTTGTTATATTTACTCCGGTAGTCTCCTTATACAATATCCACACGTTGATGGCTGCTAAATTCTATATGTTGTAGAAGATTTGAAGAAGCCATCTACGGCACCTACCTTTCACACTATGCTTTCGTGCCATTTGGTCAACAACGTCCACTCCATATTTGGTGTTTTTATAAAATGCAATTGCCTGCGGGATCAGATTAGAATTTTCTTCAATTTTTACAAACTTATGTTTTGAACTAAGTAGAAGTATTTTCTTCTTTGGTTGGATCTTGTAAACTGTGAGAACACAATTCTTCGATTTATAAAGTAGCGTAGAAAATTGCTGCATATTATCTTTCTTAGCTTTTGCAGTTGTTGATAATTCTTTTTTATTTGCAAGTATAGTCCCAACGAGAGTTGGTTTTATCGCAAGTAGTTTTTTGCAAGTGGCAGGCTCGTACAAAATTATCAGTGGTTACATTTTGTCCGCAGTATTTAGATCCATAAATTTGAGAACGATGAATTCGCTCAGAGGTATTTTGACGCTCGTGAATCGCATCCTTGGCCAAATATGGCAAACTATTTATAAGATATTTGCTTCTGACATCCGATGCTAACCAAACCAGCACCTGGCCTTTGTTGGAAATAATTGTTCATCAATTGATATTTACGCGTCAGGCTTATTAGCAGTTCTAGCTATTTTGAATAAATTTATTCCACATTTTAGAAATCTGTGCAAATTTGTCTGTCTTCAAATGTTAACTTCTGTCTTTTTTTGTCAAATCATATAAATCGAAGAATTTCTATAAATTTGTCTCTGGGTATTGTTTGGGAGAAGAAGTTGGAGTTCCATTTCTTCAGCCATAAATATGAAGTTTTTAACGATTTTGCCTTAGAAAAGCATGCAGTCGTGACTTCATAATTGTCCTTTTCTTTCCCAAAACTCTACGTGGCTCTGTCATGAAGAAACATAAATATGTACATTGTATTGTACGACTGTATAAATACATTGTATTAAATAAATATGCTGTTAATGCTCAACGTGATTTTATAATGAAATAGAATAAATGACCACTAATGACCACACATTTAGAACATAAGATTGCTAACGTAAGTGGTCAGCATTTTTATGTTGATCAAATATATTTTGTATACTTGCGTGGCGCGATATATTACATGGCGATCTTGCCATGCAACGTTTTGTCGTTGAACTGTGTTAGTTTTTATTTTAAAATAACGAATAAAAATAAATTAGTGTGATAACACCGTGTTAAGTGAAAAATAAAAAGAATAAATCGAAAATAACTTAAGTAAACCGTGTGTAAACGTTATGTGTGATAAAAATAAATAAAAAATAAGCAAAAGTGAACACGTTGGGTACATCGTCGCATCAACGAGAAATAAAAATATATGACGCGAGTGGAGCCCACCACCTAAAAAATAATAAAAATTAAATAAAATAATAATTTTTAATGGGAATACAGTATATACAAAATAGGAAACACGATAGTCAAAGAAGAACAACACAACGTGGTACTACCGCAGTCGGGCAACGATATTTTAAAGGAAAAACTCCAGACCAATAGGCGCTCAGAAGCAATTCTAGATGTTATATGGACATCAAGTAGGGTGGCGCATATCCTACTAATTATAATTATAATTATAATGTTCCTCGTAATATTGCGGAGTTTTATCCAAAAATCAATTCAGCACACAGCTGAGGTACTAAAAGCCTCCAATTAAGGTAAATTTTTTTAAAAAAAAAAAGTATAACTTAATTTTAAGACAAAGATTGATAATTTTAAGAATAAGTAAATAAATAACATATATAAAGTAAAGAAACAAATATAATGATAAAAGTTAGCTTAAATATAGAAAAAATAATAATTATTGTAGTACAGTAAAATTTTCAAATTCATCCGTTTCCTCGTAAAAGTTCGAATTTTTTGGTGTGGTTTTCCTCTCAATTGATGTTAACATAGTTAAATATTTTTTTTTGAAAAGTAAATGAAATTAATTTTCCAATATTAAGGGAAGAGAAAATAAAAAGAAAATATAAATAGCTTGTGTCATTTATGTCAACCAGAAGTGGAACAAAATATAGAAAATCCATTTTGTTTAATATCACTAAACCGAAAATAAGATTAAGACCTTATAAAATGGCTGCATTGACACCGGACAAGGTGATAGATATCGTGGCAAAAATATTGCTAAACGATTACAATGGCTGTCCATTAGTCTTAAACAATAGTATAGATAAATTACAGATATTAAAGGATTCAGTTAGTCACATAGACAATCAGAAACTCTTAATTTCTCTAATAAAATCTAAATTAACCGGTAAAGCGCGTGTGGGTGACATAATAAATGCACTAAAGAAAGGTTGCAAAGGCCAAAGTTCTTGGCAAATCGCTACTACTATAGAGGGTATGCGAGGAGGCAATCGCCTAAAGTATATATCAGATATTAATGATATAACTAACAGGCTAAAACATGCGTATGTATCAGAGGGTACATCAAAAGATCAATATACGATTGCAAATCAATATACGATTAATGCCGTCACTAAAAATATTCGTGCCAATTTTTCTGCCAATCCAGTTATGATTAGCGCTATGACTGGCGAATTTAATGACATCAACGAAGTAATTCATAAATTCGAGGCAAACCAAATTGAAAAAGAGGCAAGCGTGTTAATGGTAAAAGGGTCGCAAAATCATAAACATTTTAAAAGAAATTCAAATGGCTATCGTACTGGTAACTATAATAATAATAATTTTAATCATTTTAATAAAGGAAAAAATTATAATCGGAGATATAATCGAAATTATAGCAATTACGGTAGTCAACAAAATACCAATGTGGCTAATCGACCAGGTACTACGGGTCAATATAGGAAAGGTTATGAAAATGGTAGAAATATAAGAATCATGGCCTGCACGGGAAATGACCTGGGCCCGGAAAGCACGGGCCACACTCAAGTAAACAGTGCGCGTCCATTCCAGGACAGCGAATAAAATCTTACAGTCAAACAAATATAACTAAAATATTTAGTTTCAATTTAAATCTATCCAATTTTATTAATTTCAAAATTAGCAACAAAATAAATACATTCTTACTCGATACAGGAGCCGATATATCTATAATAAAATGTAGTAAGGTAACAGAAATAAATGAAACAGGGTTAATAAAAATAACAGGAATCACAAAAGGGTCAGAGAATACGCTTGGAACCGCTAGGGTAACATTGTATCACAACTATTCCGAATTTGACAAAACTTTCCATGTAGTATCAGATGATTTTCCTATTCCGACGGACGGACTATTAGGGATGGACTTGTTTAGAAAATTTTCTGCAGCAATAAATTATGACAATTTTACAATATCATTAAATAATCAGAACAATATTACAAATATACCAATAAATAATCATGTGGATCATGATACGATCTTAGTCCCACCTCGATCTGAAGTATACAGAGTTATACCAAATTTAGGATTAACAGAAGACTCTGTAGTTTTTAACGAAGAAATAGCAAACGGAATTTTTGTAGCCGGTGCAATTATAAATAAAGATTTCCCAGTAGTTCGCTTATTAAATATCAATACGGAATCAGTAGATTTAAGTAAAATAAATCTAAAACATCAACCATTAAGTGAATTCAATATAGAAAGAAATACCAGAAATACTAATAGTAGTGAATTAAATAAACTGATTAGTACAAACGCTTCCCATGTTCCGGATAATATAAAAAATAAGCTGATGAAATTGATAACGGAATATGCGGATGTTTTTCATGATCCGGCAAACAACGGTGCGTTGACGGTAAATAATTTCTACAAGTATTAGTTGAAACTTAATGACCCAACTCCAGTGTATATAAGAAATTATAAACTGCCGCATGCACAGAAAGCAGAGATCCAAAGGCAAGTTGAGAAACTTAAAAATGATGGAATAATTGAGGAGAGTTATTCTAATTATAACTCCCCAACTATACCCCGGCTCTAATGAGAAAAGGTGGCGTTTGGTGGTAGATTTCCGTCATTTGAACAAAAAATTAATTAGTGACGTATTTCCTATACCTAGAATAAATGATATTTTAGATCAACTAGGTAGAGCGAAATTGTTTTCAGTCTTTGATTTGCAATCTGGATTTCACCAACTATAGAATTAAATAGTTCATCTAGAGATTATACTTCATTTAGTTCTAATCTGGATAGTTATATATTCACCAGGGTACCTTTTGGGCTTAAAGTAACACCAAATTCATTTGCGCGAATGATGCAAATGGTATTTTCGGGATTATCACCCGATACCGCTTTTCTTTACATGGACGATATTATTGTTATTGGATGTCTGATAATCATCATTTAGAAAATTTAGAAAATGTTTTTAAAACTGCTAGAAAAAGAAATCCGAAATTAAACCCCTAAAAATGCGTATTTTTTAAGCAGGAAGTTACCTACCTTGGACACAAATGTACCAACGAAGGGATTCAAGTTGATGATACGAAATACCAAATCATCAAAGAATATCCAATCGCAAGGGAGGCAAACGAAGTAAAACGCTTCGTAGCTTTTTGCAATTATTATAGACGTTTTGTTAAAATTTTTGCTGAAATCACAAACTGTTTAAATAAATTGACCAGAAAAAATCAATCATTTGTATGGGCATGTGACTGCCAAGAGGCATTTGAAAAATTAAAATATTCTTTGATTAACCCTCCTATACTACAATACCCTAACTTTCAGATTCCTTTTATTTTGAGCACTGATGCATCTGATAAGGCGTGTGGTGCTGTCCTTAGTCAGAATTATGATGGTATAGATCTACCTATTGCCTATATGCGTCAAAAGGATTTACTATGGGCAAAGTAAAAAATCCTCTATCGACAAAGAGTTAACAGCGATACATTGGGCCATAAATTATTTATATGGTCATAAATTTATCATTAGAACTGACCATAAACCACTTGTTTATTTATATTCTCTCAAAAATTCATCTTCAAAACTCACTAGAATTCTCGAAGTCTTTCACCTTCTGTAACAAATATGTCTAGTAAAAATTTAAAACAAATATTTGAAGATATTACCACAGTAATGTTACGTGTAGAAACCAGAGCAAGAAATTAAGTAGCGCCTACTACAATATCTAACACTTGCGTGGAAATCGTGCATCCTAAAGTTTATGAAGCGTTATGTAACGCAGATTTGTCACCAATTCCATTTGTGAAATTCGCCAAAATAGGACGTCGCCTAAGAGCAATGTTCATGAAAAAATGTAAAAATTTGGCCACCACTGAATTTGAAGCTTACAATTCAGAAGGCATACTGGCTCTAGAGCAAGTACTAGCCGAGTTGGAAAAAATAGCTAAACAATTGAAAATCAGTGAAGTAAAAATAAACCTCGAGGAAATATTGTTTGAAAATAGTGAAACCGTACGGAAATTTAAAGAAATAGAATTGCAAAAATTAAAAGATTTAAGTATTATTCTAAGTAAACCACTCATACACATATCATGTGAGCAGGAAAACAGTAACATTATATCAAAATTTCATGACGAACCCCTAATGGGAGGTCATTCAGGTATCAAAAGAACGTTAAGCAAAATTAGAAGTTCATATAAGTGGAAAAATATGCGAAAGAATGTGTTGAACCATATAAAAAATTGTCATGATTGTAAACTAAATAAACCGCATAAAAACACTAAAACCCCTTTAGTTCATACAGAAACACCTCAAAATGCATTTGACGTAGTACAAATAGACACTGTTGGACCATTGTGCGGAACAGAACATAGTTTTAATTATGCTGTCACAATGCAGAATGTCCCAATGTAGAAACGAATACGTAGTTTTTTTGAACGTGTTGCGTGGCGCGATATATTACAGGCTCTGCTTCAGTACAACTTTTGATATGATTTATCATACTTTCATCAACTACCAGCTGAAATGCGTTTCTTATATTACTGAGCATAATCCTGTTTGTCATCTCCATTCACTTGCTTAATCCTGTTTACATATTTTGCAAAAGTCGTATGGCAGTTTTGCGAGCGAGAAAGAGATAGCAAAAATCTATATAGGCTTCGCTAAAAAGGAGTTGCAAAAAAAAACGAGAAAAAACAGTGCGTTTCAGAATATAAAACTGCTAATATAATGAGCCCGCAAATTTGACGGGTATCCGGAAAAATAGGTATACTACTTACAGATACTGGAATTTTGAGGGCCTTGGAAGAAAACAAATTCAAATAAATACACGTTTCAGTATATGCTTATGATACAATACATTTCTGATACAAAATATTTATGCTTTCTGATTTATTTAACACTTGATTTACGAAACCCGTCAAATTGGCGGGTCCCGTAAATCTAGTGTTAAGTGATGGACCGAAGATTTTCAAAGCGCTATCGAAGAATTTATACTTATTTTTAATCTTAAAATCTTTTGTTCATCAACAGCAACTTAACAAATTATCGTTTTTTTTTGTATATTGTATTAGTTGTGCAAGAAGTGAATTATTCATTCTTGTTAGGTATTTAAACACTTTCGTTTTTGTAACTTTCTTATCAATGTTAATTAATAACAGTATACCAAATTTGTGATTTGATATGTTTTCCACCATATATATTGTATAATTTCAGCACTGAACATTTTTATTTGTATTCATCTCGTTCTTTTTTATCTTTATGATATAATCCCATTATCTTCTTTCAATTTACTTGTTAAGCGTTTTGTATTCCACATACACAAAGAAAATACTGCTGTGATAAATGTGAGAATTTTCTCAAGGAATCATTTTTACGTTATTGACTGCAGCTTAAATACTCCACGTATATGGTATATACATTTTGTACACAAGTGTGTACATAATAAACATCTTAAATTATCTCTAAAGTGTATATTATTATCTCATACAATTTTTTGTCTTCATTCATTCATTTTGTCAAAATCAAACTTGAGGTCGTATTGTACCATTGTATAAACGTTTAGCGGGGGAAAGCACAAGAACCGTTTGTGAAAAACAACATACAAATTTTCTCTGCATCAAAATCATTTTCGTTCATTTAAGATCTACGTATTCGAGTACATACAGGCAAACGAATTATAGTACTCGTAAATACAATTAAAATAAATTGTTTAGCACTTTGTTTAATTATATTTTCCATTTTAATTATTTTCTTGTTTCAAGATGTTTTTAGATTTTCTTTGGTGTATTTTGTTATATTTGGTATTAGCGCAGCAACAATCGCATGAACCCTCTGCGCCGCCCCGTAACACATATTTTTCATTAATAATGAAAATCAGTTAAAATACATAATTACATTACTTTGGGTATATTAAATAATACAATTACTGTAGATGTTGTACGGTAAGAACAAGTACGACAACAATAGGAAACCCAAAGCAAATTTGTATCCATTGTGTTCATACATGGGGCAAGTATGAAGGCAGTATGATCGTAATAATGCCAGTATACATTGTTAACGTACTTGGTAATGCGCCTATAAAAGTTTGTTTGGTTGGTGGAAATTTTTTTTAGTGGTAATAATATCTATAATAACGGTTAAAAGTGTTGAGGTATATAACGTACTCGTTGCATAGTGTTTTCTTGGAATAATTTTCCTTTGTAGATACTTTGCTTATTTAGACGATATACGTTTTACGAGTTTTTTTTATGGGCCCTCTTATTCAATTAAGGACTGAATGTTAAATTGAACATGCCTTTATTGCCAAATAATACTTATACCACCAAGGAAATAGTTATGTTGACTTTTATACAAACTTGTTCAGGCGTTGTATGAAAGAAAACTTCCCACAAATTGTTGAAATGATTAGAATAACTAATGATCAATCTTCAATATAGCTAATATATCTGTGGTCACAACGCAAAACAGCTAATTTCGCGTTTATAACATTTTCAAGACAGCGATAATACTATTTTAAAAAATCTGTACAAAAATGAATAAGTAGTTATCCAATTCAAGCTTGATAAAGTAAACTTAAAAAAAACCCACAAAATATTCGGAATGTATTGTAATTTTTATTTCATTTTACAGATTGATCCTTGCCATTTTTAGTTAAACAAGATATCATTCAAATGTCCTCCACGGGACTTCTTACAGGCCTTGATTCTTTTGCGGTAATTTTCAATGACTTTTCGGCACATTTCGGGCGGTATCTCGGCCATTACCTTACGAATATTAGTTTTCAATTCGTCAAGAGTTTGAGGATTGTTTGCGTAAACACGATCTTTCGCGTAGCCCCACAAAAAGAAATCCAAAGGCGTTAAATCACAGGATCTTGGAGGCCAATTGACATCAGCCAATCGCGAAATCAAACGTCCAGGAAATTTCTCTTGCAAAAGATCTCGATTTGCTGTGTTACGTGACTGGTTGCTCCATCCTGCTGGAACCACATATCGTCAAGATCATAATCTTCGATTTTCGTAAAAAAATAATCGGTTAACATGCGGCCATAGCGCTCAGAATTGACGGTAACGGTTCGTCCATGGTTGTTCTCAAAAAAATACGGCCCAATCACACCACCAGACCACAATGCGCACCAAACAGTGACTTTTTCCGGGTGTAATGGCTTCTCTACAATCAATTGTGGATTTTCTGAGCCCCAAATTCTACAGTTTTGCTTATTAACGTATCCACTAAGCGAAAAATGAGCTTCATCACTGAAGAAAATTTTGTTCGAAAAATCAGCATCGACGGCCTGTTTTTCCAACACCCAATTTGCGTATGTTCTTCGTTGTTAAATGCTCCATATTCTTAAATGGCCGAATGTCAACTAAATAAATGATAGCGTACTTGACGTTTATCTTTGACAGATGTCGGTATACAGATTTCTACTTTATCAACCTCGAATTGGATAACCCTGTATTTAAGTATATATGACTGCCATTTTTTAAACGTGAGCAGTGTTTTGCGGGCAATGTTTTGTAGAACGAACGGTTATGGTACCCAATCCTTTCGTAGTAGTGAAATAGAATAGCTAATTAGTCAATAAAACAAAAGGAAATAATACCCCAGGTTTTACACCAATATCAACATTGGTAAATCCACTACCTGTGGAGACTGGCCCTATGGATTCTGGGGAGGGCCATCTAATGTATTAATAAGTGATGCCACCAGAAATTTTGCTTTGCAAATAGCCGAATCTAGTAAAACAACTATTGACCTTGAAAAGGAGAATATGAATCTCTTGGCGAGGCTATAGCATATGGAGCAATTATTTGCCAAGCTAAGCGAAGAAATTGAGTATCTAAAGCAATGAAAACCTAAAAATGAATCGAGATTCAAAAGAAGATTGCGATATAGGAAGCATTAAACCAGACAAACTCATCTACTCCACTGATGAAGATGAATTACAAAGAGAAACGGACTGGATCCAAAAGAAGAAAAAACAGCCCTGGAAGAGTAAGAAAATAAAGTCTAGTCCAGATTCAAACGATGCTCCACCCAAAGCCAATCAACCAAAAGGTAGTAAATCGACCAAGAACATTACACCAAATTTGGTGCAACCGAAAGAAACGTCACCCCCACCAATAAATATTGTGGGTGTAACCAGTTACCCAGAAATTCAGTCACTGATGAAATCGGTTACTGACAAAGACGATAAGGTAACAGCGTTAAATAATGACGTTTGGAAAATTAATACTCTGGACTCAGATAAATTGAATGCAGAAAAGTATGAGTGGTTCACTTACGAGAACAAACAGGCTCGACCTATAAAAATCATGGCAAGAGGAAGACTTACAGAACAAAGGCCTTAAAATATTAGATGCTGTGAATATTGTTAAAAAATAAAGAACAGAAATCCAGGAAGGAAAACAAATTATCAGTAATAGGGGACTCCCTCTTTTTATGCTGGTATTTGACAACAAAGAGAATGTTCAAACCATTTATGGAATAAAAGGAATACTTTTATTAATCATTTTACACAGGCATGTATAGTAGGGAGAGATGTGCCAGCCAAGTGTACAAATTGTAACAGCCAACATCCGGCTAATTATCGAATCTGTGAGGTTGCTAAACATCTACAAAAATTAAGAGATAAAACAAGGAATCAACCGCAAAATCACGAAAATCGAAGGGTTCAAATATCAAATCAGATGGATCAAAACCCACAACCATGTAATACAGGGCACCGAAGTTCATCTGCGCAGGTAGTGAAAGATTTGGGTTCAACCAAGCATGTAGGCTCTGAAAGTAACCAAATTATGGAAAACATTATGAACAGCACCGCAGCTATTACAAAGCGGCTGATGACCAAAGAAATCTGAACAACATGATACTTGATCAACTGAGGAAAATGCAACTCCCTCAACACAATCCAACAAAAAATGTTAAGTAAGAACACAACTTTCAAAATAGCAATCTGGAATGCGAATGGCATTATGCAACATATTCCAGAAATAGGAATATTTTTAAATTCAGAAAAAATCGACATTTGTTAATATCTGAAAGTCATCTAGTTAAATCTTCGTTGGTTAAAATACGGGGTTATAACTTATATCACTCCATTCATCCAGCGGAAAGTGCAAGAGCTGGTTCGGCATTACTAATAAAAGAAAATATAAAACACCATTTAGAATCAAATATCGAAGAAGAAACAATGCAAGTCACTACTGTAAGGATCAAAATTAAACACCGGTCCTCCCCGGCATAACTTGAAAAGGGAGGACTCCCTTAAACTATTTAAATCGCTTGGACGTGATTTTATTATTGGAGGTGACTTTAATGCGAAAAACACCTATTGGGGATCTAGACTTACGACGTAAAAAGGTAAAGAATTTGAATTTTACTCTGATGGTTCTCCAACATACTGGCCCAGTGACGGAACGAAGGTACCTAACCTAATAGACTTTTATGTAGCAAGAGGTATACCCCATGACTCACATTGAAGACAGTAATTCTCTAGTATCGGATCATTCCCCGGTTATCATGAGAGTCACTTAAATGGTAATTCAGAGGGAGAGTGCACCCAGATTAACAAATTCAAAAACAAAGTGGGATTTTTTTCATACTTCGCGAAGGAAACGGAGGAAAAAATCAATCTTCTGGTACCGATAAGAAATCGCCACCAGTTGGAAGATGAATTAGAACAACCCAATGAAGCAATTCACTATGCTGCTTTGGCAAGTATCCCCTTTATACAAAATAAGAAGAAGCTTTACATATCCTACCCAATGTAAGTGAGAAAGTTGGTAAGAGAAAAATGACGGGCACCTAAAACCTTGCAAATAAGTAGAACACCGGAGAACAAAACAATTCTTAACAATTTAGGTAACAGTCTCAAATATATTCTTAAAGAAGTTAAAAATGCATCAATCAACTGATATCTAGTTACCGATGAAAAAAATTCCGATTATTCTCTGTGGAAGGCGACGAAGGGACTTAAACTTAACTTAAAAAGGAGGATGGAACCTGGGCAAGAGGTCCTAAACAGAAGGCTGATCTGTTTGCGGAGTATCTCGAGGATACCTTCCAACCACTACCAAGGCAAACGGCCAATGAAAATATATTATCAATCCAAAATCTAGTCGATTTTGAAATACGACCAGTAACTCTCAAAGAATTAAAAGAAGAAGTGTAAAACAACATGAATGAAAAAAGTCCCAGGATATGACTTGATTACTTGCCGAATAATCAAGGCTCTAATCAATGCAAGCTTTCGGTTAAAATAAGTTCCGTGGCAATGGAAAGTAGCAAAAGTAATCATGATAGCAAAACCTGATAAAAATTCAGCCTTATTTTGTGTTTGGCGGTATGCTTTTTTGTTTCATCTTTGATGTATTCCATCTGTAAGTCCATTTCCAGGCATTTACGATGCTTCGGAGAACCTTGTTTTGAAACGCCTGTATCATTTTGGCGCTTGTTTGCTTAGTACATCCCCAGAGTTGAATACCGTAGGTCCATATCGGCTTCAGTATTTGCCGATATAGCAGCAACTTGTTGTATATTGTAAGCTCAGAGCTTCTACCTATGAGCCAATATATTTTTCTGAACTTAATATTAAGTTCTTATTTTTTCTTTTTGACATGCTCTCTCCACTTGAGCTTGGCATCGAGAGTCATGCCCAAATATTTACCTTTGTTTGCATATGGCACCGGTCGTGAGTTAATTACTATCGGTAGATGGGAAGCCTTTTGATATGTAAAGATAATATGCGTGGATTTCGTCTCATTAAGCTTGATTCTCCAGCGCTTAGTCCAGTTACAAACCGCATTGGTAAACTTCTGGAGTTTGCTCGTTGCATCAGCGTCATTACTTCCAATGTCCATGATTGGTGTGTCATCTGCAAAGGTGGCTATGGTTCCTTCATCTGTTGTTGGAATATCCCTTGTATATAATAAATACAGGATTGTTCCTAAGACACTCCCCTGTGGGACACCAGCAGAGATTTTCTTTAGTTCGGAGTATTCATCCTCATATTTTACACGGAAATGTCTATTGGATAAATAAGATCTTAGTATGGCATAGAATTGCCTCGGCAGATCTCTATGCAGCTTGAATTCCAGTCCACTGTGCCAGACTTTATCGAATGCTTGGGCGACGTCCAGAAATATGCTGGAGCATACTTTTTTTCGTTCTAACGTTCTTTAAATAACAATGGTGATTCTATGCACCTGTTCAATTGTGGAGTGCTTTTCCTGAATCCAAAGTGATGAAGAGGAATTAAATGTTGGTCCTCAATTATTGGTTTAAGTGTTTTTAGTAATAATTTTTCAAAGAGTTTTGACATAATTGGCAGCAATGAAATTGGCCTGTAGGATTTTTTATCGTTTGGTGGTTTATCAGGTTTTGCTATCATGATTACTTCCGCTACTTTCCATTGCCACGGAACATATTTTAACCGAAAGCTTGCATTGATTAGAGCCTTGATTATTCGGCAAGTAATCAACTCATATCCTGGGGCTTTTTTAACATTCATGTTGTTTTTCACTTCTTCTTTTAATTCTTTGAGAGTTACTGGTCGTATTTCAAAATCATCTAGATTTTGGATTGATAATATATTTTCATTGGCCGTTTGCCTTGGTAGTGGTTGGTAGGGATCCTCGAGATACTCCGCAAACAGATCAGCCTTATGTTTAGGACCTCTTGCTCAGGTTCCATCCTCCTTTTTAAGTGGAAGCACTTGCATTTTGGGTCTTTTGAGTCTCTTCGTCGCCGTCCACAGACAATAATCAGATATTTTTTCATCGGCTAGGCTAACTAGATATCTGTTGATTGATGCATTTTTAACTTCTTTAAGAAGAGATTTGAGACTGTTACCTAAATTGTTAAGAATTGTTTTGTTCTCCGATGATCTAGTTATTTGTTAGGTTTTATGTGCCCGTCGTTTTTCTCTTACCAACTCTCTAACTTCCATTGGGTAGGATATGTAATGCTTCTTCTGTGAAGCTTAAATTGTTGCTGCTTGAATTGTTTCATTGAGTTATTCTAATTCATCTTCCAACTTGTGGGGGTTTTTTAATCGGTACCTGAAGATTGATGGTTTCCTCCATTACTTCACGAAAGAGATCCCAGTTTATTTTTGAATTTATTAATCTGGGCGCACTCTCCCTTTGAATTACCATTTCACTGACTGTCATGATAACCGGGGAATGATCCGATACTAGAAAATTACTGTCTTCAATGTGAATGTAGTTCTGGGATATACCTCTTGCTACATAAAAATCTATTAGCTCAGCTTTCTTCGTTCCGTCACTGGGCCAGTATGTTGGGGAACCACCAGAGTAAAATTCACATTTTGATGTCTGCCCTGCTTGAAGCAATTCTTTATCTTTTGACGTCCTAAATCTTGATCCCCAATAGGTTTTTTCGCATTAAAGTCCCCTCCAATAATAAAATCACGTCCAAGCGATTTAACTAGTTTAAGGTAGCCCTCCCTTTTCAAGTTATTCCCTTATTGTGGCTATATTTTCGAGTGACCGACAAGGACGAACAATGATTTTCTGATCCTTCAGTGTAAATTTGGTCTCAAATTTTATAATTAAATGCTTCGAAAACTTGACGTAATTGGCGAACTGTTTTCGCGAAAGTTTCACCATTTTTGTAATGTGGTTTTACAATAATTAAACGTTGTTGGTTTCAATACTTCTCCATATTCTTAAATCGCGTGGCCTGTACGTGACAACTGTCAAACAAATCACCGCTCTTGCTAAGACAGCCTTCATAACCAAAAAATAGACTTTTCACTGCAATAGTCAACCAAAGTCATCATTTAAAGTTACAAAATACATTCCCTTCAACTACTTCAAAAATTCTGCTCGGCATGGATTTAACCAATCCTTGAAATTTCATTTCGTAAATTTGCTCCCAAGACTGTACATCGGCTTTATGCAACTCAACGAAGTTTTTTTTTACTGCTTTCCATTGTCATAGACCTCTCGTACCACATTACCCCATAAATTCTCTAAAGAATTTAAACCAGGAGAACGACACCCGAACAGGCCAAAACTTCGAAGTCGCTCTCTATACCTAAGGACCATTTCCTTCGATTTGGGAATGGGATCATTATACTGCTGGAAAATTCAATTCGAGGTTTTTGATTTACACCAAAATTTATTAAAAATTTATCAGCTCCGTGTATTCTTTGTACTTCATTCGATTCGGAATTTTACACGTATGGATCCTAAAATAGGAAAATGCGGAACAAGACCGATCTTCTGAGAAGATAACATTTTTACCACATTTTAACAAAAAATAGGCAGACAAATATAATTAGAGGGCCTTGAAATAAAAAATTTTCTGTCAAAAAAAAACAAAAATAATTTTTTTTAGATTTTGTTGCTAAAATGTACAAATCATTTATTTACCATAAGCAACCCATCATAAGTAGTTTACTTTGCAACCGAATAGCACTAACCACTAAGAATAAACAGAAAACTTTTTAACCACCGACATTTACGGAATGTACGAGTAAGAGACATATTTGTTTATACCGTCGAATAGTTGTATGGAACAAAAAAAAATTTACCAGGGAAATGAAAATTTATGTCTAAGCCACCGAAACAAAATAATTTTTAAATATACGGTGTTTACCTGTTGAATATTAAAAATGTCTAGACACAGAATGGAATAAATTACAGCACACATTGACGTTGTTGCTATTATCGTGTCATATTTCCTATTATCATTTTACTTTAATTTTTCCAATAACACTATGCAACATATACCAAGGTACTCGAACCGGGAATTCGAAATCTGTCAACCGCTTCATATTTTTGTAAATTTATACCATTTTGTGTCCTTGTTCTGTTTGTGGCACGAATGCGCACAACTGGATGTAGGTGTACGTTGATATTATAGCATCGAACTAAAATTAGCTTTCGAGTTCGTTTAGCAACATATACGTATACACACACACATACACATAAAGAAATAAAAGCTTTCGTGATGAGGGGATGGGAGAATGGGAATTCCTATAAATGTCTCGATTATTTTAGTGTGACATTTGTATAATGAATATTTAAATTGCATACAGCTAATGAATTTATAGTCTTGATATATTGCTGTCAATTGGCATGGGAAACACATGGGAAAATGGATTAGGGCAAAACGAATTAAAATTGTCGATAATATAGATTATGTTGCATACACGTGTATTTTATGTTAAGTCGCAAGCCATACATAATTTTTGTGTCACAATTAAATTAAGTTTGTGTTTTATCTACATATTTTACTATACTTCATCTACATATGTACATAACGTTCTGCGACCAAAATATATACGCAATTCTATAAATATCAACCGACAAGCAAAATATTCTTCTTGACAAAAAAGTCATATTACCTTTGGGGATATGTACATATTGAGTTGGTGGCTGCTCTTATAAAAGTAAAAAAAAAAATTGCCAATAATTTATTCCCATGAATTTAGATGAAGAAAATATGGATTGGATATTCTGGATTAGCATTTAATAAATAATATTATAAAAGTGATTTTTCGGTACATTTGGCTCATGAGAATTATTTCACACCAATTTCCTGGTAACTTTATCGTACCGTTCAATTTCCCTCAGATAAAATTAGAATTGGTGATTGGAAATATACATTTGAAAGTAAAATATTCGATCAACATCTGATTTTGCGTCCGATAAAAATGTTTTGCTCGGTTTGTGTGATTTAGATAATTAATTTTACTGTCAAAGATAACTCAATTGATTTGTTTTAGATTTAAGTTTAGTAAATTATTTATTAACAACTTAACGGGGATACTTTTCACATCGCAATCCTCTTGTTCAAGAGAACAAAATGGGCGTATCCAGCACGTACAGAACATTTGTTTTAAGTGAGTGATACTTGGAAATTGAATTCACATAATTTCGACGGTTATGTACCTGACGATTATGGAGGTAAATATTTAGACTTAAGAAAACATATCTTCTAAACAAAAGGACAACACAGGACACAACATATTTCTAAATTCAATGCCCTAACCTCACTTTTAATATATTTTAATAAACGCATTACTTCGAGCGAATCTTTGTTTTATTAGCACTTCTACATTATGCAAAGAAAATGTACGCTCAAAATTTTCAACAATTCGACGAATAGCCAGCACACTTGGACGATTATTACGACTATAAAATGGCAAAAGCGCACGAAAAGTTGCAATTGGAGAACGATTATTTTGATAATAAAACTGAATAATGTTGGGGTGCAAATAAATATTTTTATACTTATAATTTATTTACCAGATGTTGAATATGAGGAGTACCTAGAAGATGAGGTAGACACCATGAATGAAGAGTATCCGGAAGTTCCGATTCAGCAAATTTAGCCGTACAATCACCCCGAGAATCATTGGCCGGTACATCTGAAGAACAAACAGATAAATCTAGAACGCAATGAAAAATGTACCCGATCCAATATTAAATTATTAATTACAGAATATGCCGCTAAAAAATTCTATGGAAAGAAATCCAATTAAAATTTTTAAATTTTGGTGTAGACATAGAAGCGGGAGAAATCAACAAAAAATTCGCCAACTTGAAAAGGACATACATAAAAATTAAGCAAAATCGGTCAAAGACTGGTCGTGGTATGTCATCTTGGGAGTTTTATAATAATTTTGAGAATATATTTAAAGATGGCAAACCCGTAAATTTGCCTGATAACTTAGAGGCCAGCATTTTGGAGCAGACTACACTGGAGCCAGATTATCTATTTATTTATTTATTTATTTATTTTACCATCAGTATTAATTTACATCTGGTATTTTTTAAAATTAGGTTTATTTATATAAATCAAATTTGAATAAAAAAAGCTTTTAGAATTCTTTTAAATTCATCTCTGGACAAATTAAAATCGAACACGATAGATACATTATTAAATACACAGCTAGAATTACAAACCGGGTCCGACATACCAAAATTAGACCCATGGAAGTGCAGATTAATGACTAAGCCTCGGTGTCTGAGTGATCTCACTGGGGCACGTATTGAAAACAAGGATAGTAGTTGTGAACAATCGATTCGGCCCATTATAACGTCGCGCACAAACATTGCGGAAGAAATTTGTCTTCGAACGAAGAATGGTTCAATATTCAATATCAAACAACGGCCTAGATACGGCGGAAGCACATACTTAGGAGCGTTTACCTCTCGAGGAAGTCGCCTTAAGGCAAACAGCATAAATCGCTTCTGGATTGATTCTATACGGTTAGAGGAATTGATATAGTACGGATTCCAGACAATTGACGCATACTCCAAGTGCGATCGAACAAATGAAGCAAAGAGGACTTTTCGAGTAAATGGATTATGAAAGTCTTTGGAGAAACGGATTAAAAACCCTAACATTGAATTATCCTTATTAATACATCTGTCAATATGGTCCTTAAACGATAAATCTCGTGAAAACAAAACCCCTAAATCTAGAAAAGAATGAACTCGCTCTATCATAACGCCATTTAAGAATAAACTATTATCATGTCCATTACGTCCATAACGTCTTCTAGAAAAGTTCATAACTTTACATTTCGAAACGTTCAGGCAAAGCTTATTCAAGCTGAAAACGTTTAATTCCTGTTATAGATTTAGCAGATCGCGATCATTTCTAATCTTACAAAAGATTTTTACATCATCAGCGTAAATCAGAAACTTACAATGTTTGAAGCACCTTCACATCATCTATGAATGCAATAAATAATAGAGGTCCAATGTGGCTACCTTGTGGGACGCCAGACAAATCATTGATGTCTCTAGATAAAATATTATTTAAAAAAACTTTTTGAGTTCTGTTCGTTAAATATGAAAAAATCCACTTTAAAGGAAGGGCATCACACTTGTTGAGCTGTCCCAGTTTCTTTACCAATAAAACATGATCAATTTTATCAAAAGCTTTGCTAAAATCAGTAAACACTACCTCAACACCATCACCACCTTCTAATGCTAGCGTCAAAAAATTTGTAAACAAAGCAAGATTTGTCACAGTTGACCGTCCGGGGTAAAACCTATGCTGGTTTACTGAGATGGAATTTTTAATTAAGAAAAAGATGCGGTCCTTGACCATCGATTCAAATAATTTAGGAATAGCCGATCAGATAGAAATAGCGCGGTAATTTTCGATATCCGTTCTCCGTCCACTCTTGAAAATTGGTTTTGGATGGAAAATTGGATTTCCAAATTGAAGGGAAAACCCCACTTTTCAAACTCAAATTCAAGATGTTC
This sequence comes from Nephrotoma guestfalica, assembly GCA_963691935.1. Classification (NCBI taxonomy): domain Eukaryota; kingdom Metazoa; phylum Arthropoda; class Insecta; order Diptera; family Tipulidae; genus Nephrotoma; species Nephrotoma guestfalica. The sequence continues at coordinate 217,281,096 of OY829914.1, forward strand.
GTCAGCGGCTGAACTAAGACCGAAGCACACTTTTTCAACACAAGCGGCTGAATTTTGTCCGGGCCACAACTCATATTCACATTTACATTCAAAAGAGAGTGCAGAACGTCATCGGTAGTAAATTGAAATTGAATGTTTGGATTATTATTAAAAACAAGTTCGTCATTCCCTCTCGAAGACGGGACATACACATTTTCAAAAATGCTGCAAACATGTCAGTGATAATTTGTGGATCACTAGCCGTCAAAGAATTGAAAGACATTTGCGAGGGTATACCTCTACAATTCCGTTTCGAATCAACATAACTCCAGAAACATTTAGGGTTGTTGCTAATATTCGATTCGATCTCGACAATATATAAATTATACAAGAAACGATTTAAAATTTTAAATTGAGATCTGAGAGCGCTAAATATTTCATAATTTACGGCGGATGGGTTTAATTTATATTTTTTATGAGCTTTAGATTTCCGATTTTTTAATCCTGAGAGGCGACTATTAAACCATGGCTCGCGCATCGACGGAACTACAGGTGAACGGGGAATAAATTGTTCAATTGCCAAGTTCATTATTTTATAAAACTGATCAATATAAGCGTCTAAACTACCCGTTATATATTGATCCCAATTAATATTGTCCAGAAACTCATTTAAAGCATTATAATTTCCCTTATTAAAATTGAAAGACTCACTAGAATTAAAATTTACGTTAACATTAACACAATTTTCAAATATTAATTGGATATGTAGTGGTATGTGAAAAATACTTGAAGAACCGCCGAGATCATTACAAGCAATGATTGTGCCATGTACTTCTACTGGAACGAACACCAGATCGAGGATATTGCTGCACTGGTTCTCGATGTTATTAATCTGTCTTAGCCCGAGTGAACAGATTGAGTCCATCACCAGATCTGAAGTTAGATCACCATTGAATGGCAGAAGTTCATCATCTACTGTAAGCCATTTTATTTTCGGTAAGTTAAGATCTCCCAAAATCATCACACAATCAAAATCAGGAGCTGCAGCTGCTAGTTGGTTCGAGAAAAATAAAGCAGCTCCCAATGGCAATAGTCGTCCTAGTTCTAGAAAGTTGCGGAAGAGTGAGCGAATTGACAAGTGCCATTAAAGTGAACAACAACATTCAAAAAGAACGGAATGAGATAATGAAAAAAATTTTGGACAAAATTTAATTAATTCTGTTATTTTAATTGTTTTTTATTTAATAAAGAATTATTAATATAAGATTCAAGTTAAAATAATCATGCGATTTTTTTTGTTTTGAATTATAAAATTTCTTTATAATTCATCAAATTCCAGATCAGCTTCTTCATCAGATGCAATAAAATCTTCATCGTTGCCGTCTTCTAATAATATAAAATTGTGTAGTACACATGCACTAACTACATTTTTAATTGAAAAATTTATATTATTACTGTCGATATATTTTAGCCGCCTAAATTTGCCTTTAAACTGACAGAAATCTCTTTCAATACTAGATCTAACAGAACTAAGTCTCGTGTTATAAACGCTTTGCTCTTTTGTTAGATATACCCATTGTCTCTAAAGGATGTTATTAAAAAATTAGATGCGCCGTAAGCAGAATCCCCCATCAAGTGGTACCCTGGCTTTATAGATGAATTTCCGTTTTCCAACAATTTATAAATTGGAGAGCTTTTAAATACCTTCGCGTCATGCACTCTACCTGGCATTCCAACCAACACGTCCGTAAAAACCATATTGTGGTTACAAATACCTTTAAAATGTAAAATTGGAAACATATTTTGGACATACGAGACATGGATTTAAACTCGTCCAAATTGTATTTTTGTATGCGTTACTTCAAAATAGTTCTCGTTTCTAACTGGAGTTTCATTTAAACCATCCTTATCCTCTTCCGTTAAATTACATAAGACCGATATAATAGGGGACAGCGGTTCAAAACAAAAATTATCACCAGCAAACTCGTCTAACTATATATTTTTAATTGCCTTGTCCATTAGTGTTTGCAATTATCAATTCACTCGTACCTAAACTCAATTTTGTTTTTAAAATTACAGATTAGTGAAGACCCAAACCTAAGTTTACATGTAGATTTTTCATCCAGCACATGTAGATAGTCTACAACTGAGATTAGTCTACATTTTAAAATATCTCACAAGTAGATCTCAACGTGCTGGATACGCCCAATGTGTAAACAAATCAGACATTCACATTGTGGCGTTTTCACATCTTGTAAATTAAATTAACTAAAATTGGCTAGCACTTGCATGTGTTTTTGGGTATAAACCAACTCTGTCAGCTAAAAACATTTGTTTAGCACGTATGTGCAGTTGGCCCGAAAACCATCCAGAAAAAACGTTTTAATAAAAATGTTTGCGTCCTCGCTTAATTAAAAAAGCCTTTCAGCCCGAAAAATAATACAAAATAACAGGAAACTAAAATCCATCCCGAAAAAATATTTATAAAATTTTGTTCAGCATCTCAAAAGTTTGACCTTCTAATTTTCAAACTAAGTATGTGGTAGATCAATAAAAATTCAATATTGCAATAATAAACTCCAAAATAAAAAAACCTTCTTGTGTCGAGAAATGTATCTCAGCCCACATAGGCCAATAGATATCACGAATGTATCATATGCTTCATAAGACTAGCAGTAAAACGTATCCGTATGGTCATATACAAGCCATGCAATGATTTTCACTGCGTGATGTATGAAAATACCCATGTTTGTACATGTGTATCTCTGTTCACAGAAGTTTAAAGATATAACGGGATATGTTATTTGCTTGACAAGGCCATCAACAATACACATCCGGAAGGGTACTACCATACGATGAGGATAAGGGTCATATACAAGCCATTTGCAACCCACCCGAAAACCGCCTTTAAAATATAGGTGTGTTTCTCCGCTAAATCTATTAAAAGGCCGTTCAGCCCGAAAAATAAAAAAAATATCGAGAACATCAAATTCCATCCCGAGAAAATACATACAAACAAACACACATTCACAAAACGTATTTTGCGTTTGAAATCTATTACAAGAAGAGATCCACCACACTTTAAGTTAATAAATTTAAAAACAATTCCCTCAAATAAAATTGATTGAAATTTTTTTAACAACCTTAACATTTCGTTTGACAGAGGTTAACAGATATGACTGTATATGTCGAATTAATGTACTGACCATCAGCATTAAGCACATAAATGCTCATTAACTTACAATGGAGATAAGGGCCCCCCAGCTGATTTAATATTAGCTTCTGTTAGATTAGGTAACGGAATATGCTCATAGGTCACCATAAATTTCTCCGTTCACAGAGGTTGGCAGATATAACTGTATGTGGGGTTTAAATGTGGAATACTAATTACGTTGTTGATATATTTCCTTATTCCTCTTTCCTTCCTACTTGTTCACACAGTCAAAATCATTGGATAGCAAATGGCTTGTACATGACCCTTATCTTCAACGTATGGTAACGGCCTTCCGGATGTGTATTGTTGTCGGCCTTGTCAAGCAAATAACATATCCCGTTATATCTTTAAATTTCTGTGAACAGAGATACACATGGACAAACATAGCCGTTTTCATACATCACACAGTGAAAATCATTGCATAGCAAATGGCTTGTGTATGATCCTTACCCCCATCGTATGGTAATGTCCTTGCGGATGCGTTTTACTTATGAAGCATATGATACATTCGTGATAACTATTGGCCTATGTGGGCTGAGATACATTTCTCGAAACATGAAGGTTTTTTTATTTTGGAGTTTATTATAGCAATATTGAATTTTTATTGATCTACCACATACTTAGTTTGAAAATTAAAAGGTCAAACTTTTGAGATGCTGAACAAAATTTTATAAATATTTGTTTCGGGATGGATTTTAGTTTCCTGTTATTTTGTATTATTTTTTGGGCTGAAAGGCTTTTTTAATTAAGCGGGGACGCAAACATTTTTATTAAAAGGTTTTTTCGGGATGGTTTTCGGGCCAACTTCACATACGTGTATTTAGCTAGGTAATAATTTGCGGCTTGATCACTATTTCTAGCTAAATGATGAGGTGAAAAAAAAACTAACTTGTTGGTATATAAATTTTGTTCTACTTGATTCTAAAAATTTACACTCTTTTAACGACTATGAAGTTTCCGACAAAATTAAAAAATAACAAAACATGGCGGAACATAAAATTTGTTGAAATAACAAAAAACGCACATGTAAAGGGTGATTTTTTTGTGGTTAGGATTTTCATGCATTAGTATTTGACAGATCACGCGGGATTTCAGACAAGGTGTCAAAGAGAAAGATGCTCAGTATGCTTTGACATTTCATAATGAATAGACTTACTAACGAGCAACGCTTGCAAATAATTGAATTATATTACAAAAATCAGTGTTCGGTTCGAAAAGTGTTTCGCGATTTACGTCCGATTTATGGTCTACATAATCGACCAAGTGAGCAAACAATTAATGCGATTGTGACCAAGTTTCGCACTCAGTTTACTTTATTGGACATTAAACCAACCACACGAATGCGTACAGTGCGTACAGAAAAGAATATTGCGTCTGTTTCTGAGAGTGTTGCTGAAGACCGTGAAATGTCGATTCGTCGCCGTTCGCAGCAATTGGGTTTGTGTTATTCGACGACATGGAAGATTTTACGCAAAGATCTTGGTGTAAAACCGTATAAAATACAGCTCCTGCAAGAACTGAAGCCGAACGATCTGCCACAACGTCGAATTTTCAGTGAATGGGCCCTAAAAAAGTTGGCAGAAAATCCGCTTTTTTATCGACAAATTTTGTTCAGCGATGAGGCTCATTTCTGGTTGAATGGCTACGTAAATAAGCAAAATTGCCGCATTTGGAGTGAAGAGCAACCAGAAGCCGTTCAAGAACTGCCCATGCATCCCGAAAAATGCACTGTTTGGTGTGGTTTGTACGCTGGTGGAATCATTGGACCGTATTTTTTCAAAGATGCTGTTGGACGCAACGTTACGGTGAATGGCGATCGCTATCGTTCGATGCTAACAAACTTTTTGTTGCCAAAAATGGAAGAACTGAACTTAGTTGACATGTGGTTTCAACAAGATGGCGCTACATGCCACACAGCTCGCGATTCTATGGCCATTTTGAGGGAAAACTTCGGAGAACAATTCATCTCAAGAAATGGCCCGGTAAGTTGGGCACCAAGATCATGCGATTTGACGCCTTTAGACTATTTTTTGTGGGGCTACGTCAAGTCTAAAGTCTACAGAAATAAGCCAGCAACTATTCCAGTTTTGAAAGACAACATTTCCGAAGAAATTCGGGCTATTCCGGCCGAAATGCTCGAAAAAGTTGCCCAAAATTGGACTTTCCGAATGGACCACCTAAGACGCAGCCGCGGTCAACATTTAAATGAAATTATCTTCAGAAAGTAAATGTCATGGACCAATCTAACGTTTCAAATAAAGAACCGATGAGATTTTGCAAATTTTATGCGTTTTTTTTTAAAAAAAAGTTCTCAAGCTCTTAAAAAATCACCCGTTATTAGTAAAACAGTTGGCAATCGAAATGTTAGGCTTATGCGAAAATTTTGTTACGAACTGTTAATAACGCAATTACTAAACTAGCGACTTCGGAAACAAATGACAAATAAAATTTGAAATGTTGCATGTACATTTTAATATAAATTGCTAAAATATTTTATTACGAAACCTAAATATGGAGTTTTTAAAACCATAAATCACTCAAGAGTACAACAAAACCCTTTTACTATTGAAATATTTTTGCGCATAGATTTCGAATAAGCTAATTAACCATCATAAAAATCACCAACAAATCAAAATAAATGTTCAAGTGTGGTTCAATGTCCACTGGATTTTAAACATGTTATACGAGGGTTTAAATAAATTTAAAAATTCTCACTATCTAAGAACTATCAAACGACACCACACTTATAGCAGTACGTCGGCCAGAACCCATTTGTCGTTGACGTTGAATATGACTGTTTGAATAACCAAGGGGATGATCACTTTAAAAAATATTGCCGAAATCTCAGAGATGTCTAAGAGAATCGGTATGTGTGGCTAGTTGGCTTAAGATAAGAGCTATCGAAAGACACCACCCTTATCATATTGATTGTCATCGACAACTAAGTCGTTTGATAGCCCTTCTCTTAGGTAAACTAGACACATATACCGGTTCTCTTAAACCTAGTTGCTTGTGTAGCACGAAGCGTCGTCTTGCTGAAAATACACGTCGTCCACATCAATATCTTACAATTCCGCAATCCATTCACCGTAACAGTTGCACCAGCTTCATTTTCGAATAAATAACGTCCAATCACACCGCCAGCTCAAAAACCGCACCAAACAGTGAGACGTTGAGGATGGAGAGGCTTTTCAACAATCATTCTTGGATTTTCTGAGTCTCAAATGCGACAATTCTGCTTATTAACGTAGCCTCGTGCGAGGTGAAAATGGGCCTCATCACTGAAAATGATTTTTCATTTGAAGGACCCAATCAGCGAAGATACGAAATTTATGGTGATCGACCGGCTTGAGTTCTTGTGTGAGAACTGAATTTTAAAAGCCTTAAGATCTAAGTATTTATGCAAAATACGGTGTAATATCGTTTGTGGAATGTCTAATTCCAAAGATCGACGAGGAATCGACAAACCTGGGGTTTCGTCAACACTACGGGATACAGCAGCTATATTGTCAGTTGTTCTTGAGCGACGCGCACGGTTTCGATTCTTCACGTCACTAACTTGTCCCAACAGCTCAAATTTTTCCACCAGTTTCACTATTGAAGGCCAAGAAGGTGCTTCACGGCGACCCAAAATTTTCACCTTTTTTGTATTGAATTTTAACAATTTCAATGCGTTGTTGAAGCGTGTATCTTACCATTTTTAGTAATGGTGTAATGTTTACTTGTCAAATGTCAATAGATGACAGCTTCAAAATTGGCAGCAGTCCAAATAGCAGGCTATTCAAAATGAAACCTCTAAGTTAGCATAAATGTTTACTGTTGGACTCAACATATTCCCGAGCTACAGAAGAAATTGGCATTGGTTTGGCTTTTAAGCGTCACTGTTAGAATCAGCTCGGGAAGACGTGCTGGCACTGATGACGGACGTTGCGCCTTGAATCTAAAATATAAAATGGCGATTTCTGTCAGCATTCGTTCATTTTCCGTTATTGTTTTCAGCTCTCTTTCCAAATATGTAGTGCCAGGTGCTTGCATCAATGTGAGATTTTCATTTAGTGCTGTTCTGGTTTTAAATTGGCTCCGTTTATCGTGTTGAATGATTTGCGAAACGATTTACTATTATCATTAGATGCTGTAGCGATAGTGATGATGCGGAGATTTTTGTCTCTTAGCGTATAAACGCATTTATAGACACTAACCCAGATCCCTGAAAATTGTTTGAGTCGATGTTGGATCCACATACTCGTATGATATCAACTGTTGTTTCGTTGATAATTATGAATATCCATTCAATTGGAGCGTGAGGCTTTATCCAGTGGTTGGTTGAATTTATAGACTCAACAGTCAATATTGCATAATCTGTCGAGCGCTGGTTTTCGCTGTAGGGTTGCAACTTCGCACTGGCTTTTGTTTGTCGTGGCGTTGAAAATGATTGATACCTCGCATAAAAATTGTGAAGGTTGACATATTTGGCAACGGTTCACTTCTTCTGTTGTTAGGGATGCAAATTGCTCTCGATGATTGTCTACTGCTAGGAACCTTGTTGATGTAGAATTACGGCTAGCAGATTATAATCCAGTGGAAAGGATAACGGTATGATGATTACAATTATTACAATACGTCGTGTTACTCTGCTACGTATATTCATGTTTTGATATATATGAATGAGGTCATGAATATTGTGTCCCGGTATGGTTATTGAAGCCGGTATGTGCTGACGAACAAATTGTAGTTGGTCCTCTAGCTGTGACGGGGAGAGTATCGATGGATACAGGATTCTGTGATGTGCATAATAAACAACATCAAGCAACCCTTGTTGTGTATCCTCTAAGTTTTTTAGTATTAGAGTCAATTCTATCATGCGTGTTAATATTGAGCGGACCCTATTTTCGTATGTTCGATACTCGTTCAAAATCTCCATTTCCAATCTTAGTTTATATTGCTCTTTAATTAGATTATTCAACGATGTCACTGTTAGATTAAAATTGTGGTTTCACCAAACATAAGATCTATACCGTGTCTACCAAGGCTCGTTTTACTCGCCGCCGTTGCTTGTTAATTGTCAGTCGAAGCTCGTTATATGCGACCAAGTTTTTGAATTGCCACTAGAGTTGTTGTAGGATTATGTCGCATTTTAGGTTAGAGAGCTCCTTGCAAGCTGCTTCCAATTCGACTTGTGCTTTCTTAAAGGCTTCCACCTCCTCCCAGTAGCTCTTCATGTTGTAATAAATTACTAATGTCCACTTCATAGCTACCACCTCGAGTTTACCTCGATCCTCGAAGTATATTCCTGTTGAATGGTTAAATGGAGTGATTTTAATCTGGGCTTGCGCGATGATTTGCCTTTGCTCGTCTTTGGGGCTGCTTTCTCAATTTTTGGCCGATTTCTTTGAACTGCGTTTTGTCGTCTTGCATGGTTGTGGTTGTATTTTTTGTTGTTAGTTGATACTGATTTTCCTTTTTGTTTATTACCGACTGGTTTACTAATTTTCTAGCTGACCCTTGAACGTGGCTTTTAAAGTAGTCCATTTTGTGCGTGTTTGTGATTTGATTGCTATTATAAATTAGCTGTTTAAAAGTGTCAGCGAAACCAACCCATTTCGTGTAATCACCCTGAAAATATGGGAGATCCGCTGGTGTTAGATGAATTTCAAAAGGCTTCACTTTGCATTGTTCTTCTTCTTCCAACAATGTCATTAGTGATAATACGATTCTGGCGTGCCCACATCGCGAGCAAATACTAATTTGCTTTCTCGTGCGGAAATGACTGCTCGAGCGGCTTTTAAGCCTCCACAGCCACTTCACTCACAAAACCCTAATGTGTGATTTAAAATACTCGAGCAGCAATTCACGGTGGCAGATATTACAGTCGAAGCAACTATATTCTCATGCGGTGGGAGCGGTGGGAGCGCTGGACGCACGACTGCACGACACGTTTGCGTATCTCATTACTAGTCCAAGGGGTAATATACCTTATACTATACGTACAAAGCTTGACATGATCCAGGTCCTCGGCGAATCAGAGAAAACGAGACTGCTGATGCTTGGCTTGACACTAGGGGACAGGAACCCGCCCCAATTGTTCTCACAGTCAGTTCAAACGGTCACACAATTTGAAAACCGTCTCTCTGTCATTCCTGGCAGAACGGTGTGACAACGTGTATGAAACTATGACTCAAGCACAAATAAATTCTATTGAGACTTCTACCTCCTGCTCTACTAATCCAGATTCAACCCTTTCGTTCGATAAAAAACTTTCGGAAAACGGAATTCGCAATTTAAAAAAAAACATTGTTATCGGAGCCTGCGGAAATCTTTAATCAAAATTCTAGATCTTGCTCCAATTCAAATTCACGAGCCGTAACAATTCTCGATCAAACTCTAAAAAATAACAGTTCACGGAAAAATTCACCAATTCTAGAAATTCCTTCAATCCATTTTATGGCGAACCTTTAGCCGAAAATAATTTCATCTGTTTCTATCATGATCATTTCGACACAAAAGCGTTTAAATGTAAACCAAATTGCAAATTTGTATTAAATAACCTACCCGGTCGATCTCTGGTTGTTTGCAGCGAACTGTGCTTCGTTAAACGTGTACGGGATTAAATTATTAATACTTTACATCGCACTACATCGTGAATTCTCCTATGAGTTCATCGTTGATTACGTGTCGATGCATAGACCCGTTAACCTCTCCGTATACAAATTTCTCCTACGATATTACTACTGCATCTAGGATCGACAGGTCAGCAATGGATCCGGGAGTTTTCAACTTGATTTCGAAATGTTTAACTGTTGTTCAAGGCAACATTAACATTGACAATACAAAACATAACGTGATTCACAAAATTGAATCGTGCGGACTACCGCTTGCATGCGACGACTAGCACCGGACAAATTCATCATTGCGAAGACAGAATTCGAAAACATGATGAAACTCGGAATTTGTAGGCCTAGTAACAGTCCTTGGTCCAGCTCATTACACTTAGTAGCTAAAAAAATGGATAGTGGAGACCGTGTGGAGGCTTTCGAGCACTGAATAGAGTCACGATTACACACTAACTCGAGGGCTGCAATATGTTCACAACGATAAACCTTGTCCAGGCCTACCACAAAATTCCTATTGAACTGACTGACATTTCAAAAAGAGCAATTTCGAAACCTTTCGGACTTTTTGAATTTTGTAGAATGACTTTCAGCCTTAGGAAAGCAGCACAGCCGTTCCATGGTCTTATGCATTCAGCACTAAGCGAACTTGACTTCTGCTTTGTATATTTGAACGACGTGCTCATTGTCTCTCGAAATAATGACGATCATCTCGAAAATATTAAAATTATTTTTACTAAATTAGAAGAACATGGACTTGTTGTAAACGTTGATAAATGCGTTTTCGCAAAAACCGAAATTATTTTTTATGCCATTCGGTAACTGGACAAGGTATATTAGCGTCGCACGAACGGGTTCAAGTCATCAAACATGTCGAACAACCACAGACTGTTAAACAACTGAAATGCTTTTTAGGCATGATAAACTTTTATCGACCCTTCATTCCAGGTGCTCTTGCTGACCAGGAATTGTTAAATGACTACCGAAAAGATTACACTAAGAATAGTCGAGTTCCAATACATTGGTCAACTGAGGCTATCGAAGCGTTTGATCGGCACTTCTGGCCAGATCAGAGCAGTGGTTTAGCATTTCATATCAGACACTTGGCAACGACTCAGTTTCTTTTCAGTACGTCTCAATGATACGCAATAAAGATACAGTGCTTATGATCGTGAACTTCTCGTGGCTTATTCGGGGTCAAACACTTTCGACATCTTCTCGAAGGACGTATATTCACGCTTTATACCGATCATAAACCACTTGTCTACGCTTTTAATTTGAAACCCCAAAAGCATCTCCTCGTGAATTTCGACACTTAGATTTCATTTGTCAATTCATCTTTCATGTATTAATCAAATTTCGATTCCTGAAAGTATTGACTATGCTATCATCGCAGATTCTCAGACCAAAGAGGAAGTACTTCAAGAAATTTTAAGGAGTAACCCTGTTTTCGAGAAATTTCCAGTTTCTTTTAATTCAAAAATAATAATTTATTGCGATATGTCTACTACTACATCTAGGCCGTTCATTCTCCTAAATTTCCGAACACAAGTTTTCGATGCTTTTCATAATCTTTCTCAACCTGGCGTCAAAGCTTCTATCAAACGCTTGACTTAGAATTTCATCTGGTCATCAATTAAATAAGACGTTCAGAAGATGGTGCATAGTTGTGTAGCTTGCCAAAAAGCTAAAGTATCTCGACGCACAAAATATCCGCTTAGTATTTATAAATTAACTTCTCAACGTTTTTTCATTATTCATCTCGATATCATTAGTCCATTACCAGTTTCTGATAAAATCAGCGATGTCGTGTCACATTGATTGATAGATACACTCGCTGGCCCGAGTGCATCTATCAATCAATGTGACACAGTGCTGAATAACTACTGCAACCGTCGCTTTCGCTGTCTACTCGCATTTGATAGTTCGCTTTGGTGTTCCAGAGTTCATCGTAACGGACCAAGGCATACAATTCGAATTACAACTTTTTCACGAACTGGCTAACTTACTCGGTTTTGAGCGCAGGAGAACAACTAGTTACAATCCAAAATGTAATGGCATGATCGAGAGATGGCTTCGTGTCGTCAAATCTGCCATTATGTGCTACGACTTAACTGATTGGGCTAAAGTTCTTCCTTCACTCTTACTAGGACTACGAACGACTTACAGTGACGAACTAAAAGCTACTCCAGCCGAACTTGTTTACGGATGTACGACTCGAGTTCCTGGAACATTTTTAGATACTACGAACGATCAAATTTGACAACTAGACTTTATTACGATCGATCAGCCACAAGTAAAATGCTCAGGGATTACTATTCAACCAGAAAATGTTCGTGGAGAAATGGATATGACGAGCGTACTTGCGCAAAAACCATTTATATCTGTTATAAATAACAAATAAGGAAACAATTTGCAAAGTTGTACCGAGATAAAGATTTAGGATATTGGCAAACATTTTATTTTCCGACGAAAGCATGTTTAAAATTTATGGATCAGATGAACATCGGAAAGTGTGGAGGAAGCTTAATACGGCGTTCGAGGAAAAAAATCTAAAAACATCAATTAAACATGGGGGTGGGTCTGCCATGGTTTAGTGCTGTATGGCTGCAAATGGTGTCGGAAATTTAGAGTTTATCGACGGAAACATGACTGCTGTGATATATTTAGTTATTAAAAAAAAAAAATACCCCGACTAGCGTCGAAAAATTGGGTCTTCCTTCTGCGTAGTACTTCCAGCATGACAACGATCCAAATCACCCACCTCAATCATCAGATTTGAACCCTATAGAACATTTGTGGGAAGAACTAGATAGAAGAGTCTACAAGCATAGGATCACTACAATAGAACAATTAAAACTGGCTTTAAAAGAGAAATGGAATAAAATAGGTTATATCACCACCATGAGTTTAGTGAATTCTATGCCTTCGAGGATGAGAGCTATGCTGGAAGACAGACCGTTCATTCTGTCGCGATTAAAATTTATAAATCATTTTGTGAACGGAGGGATATGTTGTACACGAAAATATTTGAATTGCTTGCACTTGCGACTACAGAAAATAATATCAAGATAAATAATAAATGTCTTGAGCACGTACGTGATTCTAGTCGGCATGATCAGGCGTAAAGAAATTATGGAAAGATTCCGAATAATTTGACCAAAAATCTCAAGGACTAACTAAGGATTATTTTAAGCGATTTGATTTAAAACGATACCGAGCTGTTGACAATCCCAAACATTAAAACCCTTTGTAATATGGCGCTGAGCCACGACTTGCAAGCAATGCTAAGACGAAGGATGGTAAAACACATCAATAATGTACAACGAATGTTGGGGTACCTGCAAATTGAAATTAAAAAAAATTCTAAATAATAATTTGCCACTTTCTTGCAGTTGATATTGCCGTTTATAAAATTTGTTCTCAACTTTGATGCGCTCGATACCGAAGTTATGAGACATGTGATGACTGGTATTCGTGACTGTTTAGAAGAAAATTCTCGAAAATTGTCGGAATCTGTAACGACTGAAATATTTACGTCTTTGCGGAAAACTTTTATGCGAATTAAGAAATTTTACGATATCTGGATGAAATACATTTTAAATATGAAGGCACCTGATGATCATCGATTTAATAATACTTGTGATGATTATCAAGATCAATGATGGTAGAACCAATTACATCAGTAATTTGATCAAGCAGAAAATTAAGAATGAGCTGTTTACGATAGAACTGTTGGATAATTCTACTAAACTTTAACCAAACATATTATTGCAGAGTACGCTAATAACTTTCTAGAAATTATCGTAGTTTAGTTTTATGACATACCGAATGTCGTTTGGATTCGAAGATTACGCTGAGAAACTAATCATTTAGAAATTGTTGCGGTTCGTCAATATAAAGTCTATAGTAATTCGATAATGACGAGTAAACTGGGAATTCACGTTGATATTTCTGCGAATGCGCTATTACTGCTGACCGAATTGAATAAAAGTCACAAAGATAAGATGATTTTAAATGGAATAATGGCGTATCCAGAACCACCTATATTCGGAGCTGATGCACTTAAGGATCATTTACACATGTTGGTAACGAAGCACGTATCGAGCTGTATGTCCACCACCAAGAAACAAGGGATCTTTGGAGCGGTGCGATTAATTGATCATCTAAATATGGGTCGATGAAGAGCGTGCTATTGATAATACACATGTACCGAATCATTAGGTTTATGTTTTGACGAATTATCTTTGATGCTGGTAGTCAAGCATAAGAGAGCGCATCAAATTGATAAAGATTTTTTAAATTGGTTTTTCAAAGGATTATACACCACCAAATTGCCAGTTTATACACAAACAGATCGAAAATTCGGGGAGAGTGCCGAAACTATCACGCAGCACTCAAACTCAAATTAATCAAACACAAACCACGTCTAATAGAAAACAGAAGCATTCAAACTTTACGCTAGGTACGGAAGCCATTGGAAACGTTACGACTAAATCCAAGATACTACTGTGTAAAAAAGTAGTAAACCATACTAATTTAAATTTCGCGCGGAAAACCATTCGTTGAAATATTTTTTTTCTCTATGTTGGTATGACTGTCAGTGACATCTGTGCCATATGTCACATCAAAATAATCATTAGTGTTTAGTATACACTTGTCTTTCTGAAGTACAAAATGTGCATTCGGCGATTTTTGCAATGAGTGAAATTATTCAACAAAGAAGTTCCATTAAATTTTGTGGGCGGAATCAATTTTGTGGTGCTGAAACGTTCAGAATGTTGCAAAAGAACTTCGGTGATAATTGTGTATCGCGAGCAAGTGTTTTTGATTGGTACAGATTGTTCAAAGAGAGACGAGAACGTGTTGACGACGAACCACGTCTAGGATGGCCATCAACATCAACTGATGATCAACACGTTAATAAAATCAAGGAATTGGTCCTCGAGAATCGACGATTAACAGGCATCGTTGAAATATCGGAAGGATCAGTGAAAACCATTTTGAAAGATCAATTGGGCCAAAATCACTCAATTTTTTGGAAAAAGAGCGTCGCATTGACGTCTGTGAAACAATGCTTTCCGACTACCAGGATGTCATGAAATGTATTATAACTGGCGATGAGTCTTGGATCTATGCTTACAACCCGGAAACAGATGATCAATCCGCCGAATATCGTGCCAAAGGTGGTGTTGATGATGTTTGTGTTATTTGTGGTGAACTTCACGACTCTAAACAGTGTGACAAACCTCGCAATGACCCATCTGTGAAACGTTGCAGCAACTGCGGTGAAAATCATACTGCAAATTATAGGGGATGTGCAGTGTATCTGGACTTAAAACGGAAAATATACCCTAAAATGAGTGCTGAGCAACGAATGCTCAATATGCAATTTAATCAGAGGGCCATGTTACCAAAAAATACAATAGTCACCAAACCTGCGAGTGCAAACACACAAAATGATAACTTGGAGACGTTTGACAGCAGTTTTGCACAGCCAGGTGTTTCTTATGCAAACATCCTAAAAGGTAACAAACCGAATGGTTAAATGGAGTGATTTTAATCTGGGCTTGCGCGATGATTTGCCTTTGCTCGTCTTTGGGGCTGCTTTCTCAATTTTTGGCCGATTTCTTTGAACTGCGTTTTGTCGTCTTGCATGGTTGTGGTTGTATTTTTTGTTGTTAGTTGATACTGATTTTCCTTTTTGTTTATTACCGACTGGTTTACTAATTTTCTAGCTGACCCTTGAACGTGGCTTTTAAAGTAGTCCATTTTGTGCGTGTTTGTGATTTGATTGCTATTATAAATTAGCTGTTTAAAAGTGTCAGCGAAACCAACCCATTTCGTGTAATCACCCTGAAAATATGGGAGATCCGCTGGTGTTAGATGAATTTCAAAAGGCTTCACTTTGCATTGTTCTTCTTCTTCCAACAATGTCATTAGTGATAATACGATTCTGGCGTGCCCACATCGCGAGCAAATACTAATTTGCTTTCTCGTGCGGAAATGACTGCTCGAGCGGCTTTTAAGCCTCCACAGCCACTTCACTCACAAAACCCTAATGTGTGATTTAAAATACTCGAGCAGCAATTCACGGTGGCAGATATTACAGTCGAAGCAACTATATTCTCATGCGGTGGGAGCGGTGGGAGCGCTGGACGCACGACTGCACGACACGTTTGCGTATCTCATTACTAGTCCAAGGGGTAATATACCTTATACTATACGTACAAAGCTTGACATGATCCAGGTCCTCGGCGAATCAGAGAAAACGAGACTGCTGATGCTTGGCTTGACACTAGGGGACAGGAACCCGCCCCAATTGTTCTCACAGTCAGTTCAAACGGTCACACAATTTGAAAACCGTCTCTCTGTCATTCCTGGCAGAACGGTGTGACAACGTGTATGAAACTATGACTCAAGCACAAATAAATTCTATTGAGACTTCTGCCTCCTGCTCTACTAATCCAGATTCAACCCTTTCGTTCGATAAAAAACTTTCGGAAAACGGAATTCGCAATTTAAAAAAAAACATTGTTATCGGAGCCTGCGGAAATCTTTAATCAAAATTCTAGATCTTGCTCCAATTCAAATTCACGAGCCGTAACAATTCTCGATCAAACTCTAAAAAATAACAGTTCACGGAAAAATTCACCAATTCTAGAAATTCCTTCAATCCATTTTATGGCGAACCTTTAGCCGAAAATAATTTCATCTGTTTCTATCATGATCATTTCGACACAAAAGCGTTTAAATGTAAACCAAATTGCAAATTTGTATTAAATAACCTACCCGGTCGATCTCTGGTTGTTTGCAGCGAACTGTGCTTCGTTAAACGTGTACGGGATTAAATTATTAATACTTTACATCGCACTACATCGTGAATTCTCCTATGAGTTCATCGTTGATTACGTGTCGATGCATAGACCCGTTAACCTCTCCGTATACAAATTTCTCCTACGATATTACTACTGCATCTAGGATCGACAGGTCAGCAATGGATCCGGGAGTTTTCAACTTGATTTCGAAATGTTTAACTGTTGTTCAAGGCAACATTAACATTGACAATACAAAACATAACGTGATTCACAAAATTGAATCGTACGGACTACCGCTTGCATGCGACGACTAGCACCGGACAAATTCATCATTGCGAAGACAGAATTCGAAAACATGATGAAACTCGGAATTTGTAGGCCTAGTAACAGTCCTTGGTCCAGCTCATTACACTTAGTAGCTAAAAAAATGGATAGTGGAGACCGTGTGGAGGCTTTCGAGCACTGAATAGAGTCACGATTACACACTAACTCGAGGGCTGCAATATGTTCACAACGATAAACCTTGTCCAGGCCTACCACAAAATTCCTATTGAACTGACTGACATTTCAAAAAGAGCAATTTCGAAACCTTTCGGACTTTTTGAATTTTGTAGAATGACTTTCAGCCTTAGGAAAGCAGCACAGCCGTTCCATGGTCTTATGCATTCAGCACTAAGCGAACTTGACTTCTGCTTTGTATATTTGAACGACGTGCTCATTGTCTCTCGAAATAATGACGATCATCTCGAAAATATTAAAATTATTTTTACTAAATTAGAAGAACATGGACTTGTTGTAAACGTTGATAAATGCGTTTTCGCAAAAACCGAAATTATTTTTTATGCCATTCGGTAACTGGACAAGGTATATTAGCGTCGCACGAACGGGTTCAAGTCATCAAACATGTCGAACAACCACAGACTGTTAAACAACTGAAATGCTTTTTAGGCATGATAAACTTTTATCGACCCTTCATTCCAGGTGCTCTTGCTGACCAGGAATTGTTAAATGACTACCGAAAAGATTACACTAAGAATAGTCGAGTTCCAATACATTGGTCAACTGAGGCTATCGAAGCGTTTGATCGGCACTTCTGGCCAGATCAGAGCAGTGGTTTAGCATTTCATATCAGACACTTGGCAACGACTCAGTTTCTTTTCAGTACGTCTCAATGATACGCAATAAAGATACAGTGCTTATGATCGTGAACTTCTCGTGGCTTATTCGGGGTCAAACACTTTCGACATCTTCTCGAAGGACGTATATTCACGCTTTATACCGATCATAAACCACTTGTCTACGCTTTTAATTTGAAACCCCAAAAGCATCTCCTCGTGAATTTCGACACTTAGATTTCATTTGTCAATTCATCTTTCATGTATTAATCAAATTTCGATTCCTGAAAGTATTGACTATGCTATCATCGCAGATTCTCAGACCAAAGAGGAAGTACTTCAAGAAATTTTAAGGAGTAACCCTGTTTTCGAGAAATTTCCAGTTTCTTTTAATTCAAAAATAATAATTTATTGCGATATGTCTACTACTACATCTAGGCCGTTCATTCTCCTAAATTTCCGAACACAAGTTTTCGATGCTTTTCATAATCTTTCTCAACCTGGCGTCAAAGCTTCTATCAAACGCTTGACTTAGAATTTCATCTGGTCATCAATTAAATAAGACGTTCAGAAGATGGTGCATAGTTGTGTAGCTTGCCAAAAAGCTAAAGTATCTCGACGCACAAAATATCCGCTTAGTATTTATAAATTAACTTCTCAACGTTTTTTCATTATTCATCTCGATATCATTAGTCCATTACCAGTTTCTGATAAAATCAGCGATGTCGTGTCACATTGATTGATAGATACACTCGCTGGCCCGAGTGCATCTATCAATCAATGTGACACAGTGCTGAATAACTACTGCAACCGTCGCTTTCGCTGTCTACTCGCATTTGATAGTTCGCTTTGGTGTTCCAGAGTTCATCGTAACGGACCAAGGCATACAATTCGAATTACAACTTTTTCACGAACTGGCTAACTTACTCGGTTTTGAGCGCAGGAGAACAACTAGTTACAATCCAAAATGTAATGGCATGATCGAGAGATGGCTTCGTGTCGTCAAATCTGCCATTATGTGCTACGACTTAACTGATTGGGCTAAAGTTCTTCCTTCACTCTTACTAGGACTACGAACGACTTACAGTGACGAACTAAAAGCTACTCCAGCCGAACTTGTTTACGGATGTACGACTCGAGTTCCTGGAACATTTTTAGATACTACGAACGATCAAATTTGACAACTAGACTTTATTACGATCGATCAGCCACAAGTAAAATGCTCAGGGATTACTATTCAACCAGAAAATGTTCGTGGAGAAATGGATATGACGAGCGTACTTGCGCAAAAACCATTTATATCTGTTATAAATAACAAATAAGGAAACAATTTGCAAAGTTGTACCGAGATAAAGATTTAGGATATTGGCAAACATTTTATTTTCCGACGAAAGCATGTTTAAAATTTATGGATCAGATGAACATCGGAAAGTGTGGAGGAAGCTTAATACGGCGTTCGAGGAAAAAAATCTAAAAACATCAATTAAACATGGGGGTGGGTCTGCCATGGTTTAGTGCTGTATGGCTGCAAATGGTGTCGGAAATTTAGAGTTTATCGACGGAAACATGACTGCTGTGATATATTTAGTTATTAAAAAAAAAAATACCCCGACTAGCGTCGAAAAATTGGGTCTTCCTTCTGCGTAGTACTTCCAGCATGACAACGATCCAAATCACCCACCTCAATCATCAGATTTGAACCCTATAGAACATTTGTGGGAAGAACTAGATAGAAGAGTCTACAAGCATAGGATCACTACAATAGAACAATTAAAACTGGCTTTAAAAGAGAAATGGAATAAAATAGGTTATATCACCACCATGAGTTTAGTGAATTCTATGCCTTCGAGGATGAGAGCTATGCTGGAAGACAGACCGTTCATTCTGTCGCGATTAAAATTTATAAATCATTTTGTGAACGGAGGGATATGTTGTACACGAAAATATTTGAATTGCTTGCACTTGCGACTACAGAAAATAATATCAAGATAAATAATAAATGTCTTGAGCACGTACGTGATTCTAGTCGGCATGATCAGGCGTAAAGAAATTATGGAAAGATTCCGAATAATTTGACCAAAAATCTCAAGGACTAACTAAGGATTATTTTAAGCGATTTGATTTAAAACGATACCGAGCTGTTGACAATCCCAAACATTAAAACCCTTTGTAATATGGCGCTGAGCCACGACTTGCAAGCAATGCTAAGACGAAGGATGGTAAAACACATCAATAATGTACAACGAATGTTGGGGTACCTGCAAATTGAAATTAAAAAAAATTCTAAATAATAATTTGCCACTTTCTTGCAGTTGATATTGCCGTTTATAAAATTTGTTCTCAACTTTGATGCGCTCGATACCGAAGTTATGAGACATGTGATGACTGGTATTCGTGACTGTTTAGAGGAAAATTCTCGAAAATTGTCGGAATCTGTAACGACTGAAATATTTACGTCTTTGCGAAAAACTTTTATGCGAATTAAGAAATTTTACGATATCTGGATGAAATACATTTTAAATATGAAGGCACCTGATGATCATCGATTTAATAATACTTGTGATGATTATCAAGATCAATGATGGTAGAACCAATTACATCAGTAATTTGATCAAGCAGAAAATTAAGAATGAGCTGTTTACGATAGAACTGTTGGATAATTCTACTAAACTTTAACCAAACATATTATTACAGAGTACGCTAATAACTTATACCGAATGTCGTTTGGATTCGAAGATTACGCTGAGAAACTAATCATTTAGAAATTGTTGCGGTTCGTCAATATAAAGTCTATAGTAATTCGATAATGACGAGTAAACTGGGAACTCACGTTGATATTTCTGCGAATGCGCTATTACTGCTGACCGAATTGAATAATAGTCACAATGATAAGATGATTTTAAATGGAATAATGGCGTATCCAGAACCACCTATATTCGGAGCTGATGCACTTAAGGATCATTTACACATGTTGGTAACGAAGCACGTATCGAGCTGTATGTCCACCACCAAGAAACAAGGGATCATTGGAGCGGTGCGATTAATTGATCATTTAAATATTGGTCGATGAAGAGCGTGCTATTGATAATACACATGTACCGAATCATTAGGTTTATGTTTTGACGAATTATCTTTGATGCTGGTAGTCAAGCATAAGAGAGCGCATCAAATTGATAAAGATTTTTTAAATTGGTTTTTCAAAGGATTATACACCACCAAATTGCCAGTTTATACACAAACAGATCGAAAATTCGGGGAGAGTGCCGAAACTATCACTCAAACTCAAATTAATCAAACACACACCACGTCTAATAGAAAACAGAAGCATTCAAACTTTACGCTAGGTACGGAAGCCATTGGAAACGTTACGACTAAATCCAAGATACTACTGTGGGTAAAAAAGTAGTAAACCATACTAATTTAAATTTCGCGCGGAAAACCATTCGTTGAAATATTTTTCTTCTATGTTGGTATGACTGTCAGTGACATCTGTGCCATATGCCACATCAAAATAATCATTAGTGTTTAGTATACACTTGTCTTTCTGAAGTACAAAATGTGCATTCGGCGATTTTTGCAATGAGTGAAATTATTCAACAAAGAAGTTCCATTAAATTTTGTGTGTGGAATCAATTTTGTGGTGCCGAAACGTTCAGAATGTTGCAAAAGAACTTCGGTGATAATTGTGTATCGCGAGCAAGTGTTTTTGATTGGTACAAATTGTTCAAAGAGGGTCAAGAACGTGTTGACGACGAACCACGTCTAGGACGGCCATCAACATCAACTGATGATCACCACGTTAATAAAATCAAGGAATTGGTCCTCGAGAATCGACGATTAACAGTCAGAGACTTTACTGGACTCGTTGAAATATCGGAAGGATCAGTGAAAACCATTTTGAAAGATCAATTGGGCCAAAATCAGTCAATTTTTTGGAAAAACAGCGTCGCATTGCCGTCTGTGAAACAATGCTTTCCGACTACCAGGATGTCATGAAACGTATTATAACTGGCGATGAGTCTTGGATCTATGCTTACGACCCGGAAACAGACGATCAATCGGCCGAATATCGTGCCAAAGGTGAGCCGAAGCTGAAAAAACACGTCAAAACAAGTCAAAAATCAAGGTGATGTTGACAGTTTTCCTCTATTATCGAATTCCTTCCGACCGGCCAAACTGTCAACAAGGAATACTATTTGAGTGTTATGCGTCGTTTGCGCGAAGCTATTCGTAAAAAGAGGCCGGAATTATGGGTCGACAACTCGAGGATTGGAAAAAACGTTGGCACAAGTGTATTGAGACCGGGGGGGATTATTTTGAGGGGGACGAAATAGATTCGGGGAAATAAACAA
Source organism: Nephrotoma guestfalica (assembly GCA_963691935.1). Taxonomy (NCBI): domain Eukaryota; kingdom Metazoa; phylum Arthropoda; class Insecta; order Diptera; family Tipulidae; genus Nephrotoma; species Nephrotoma guestfalica. The sequence continues at coordinate 217,303,182 of OY829914.1, forward strand.
AGAATTTTAAAATTATGAACAAAGTGTTACTGTTTTTTGTCCACAGTATTATATGAACCGATGAAAGACCAATGAAAGCGAAAGCTGTCGATAATACTGCATATGGCCCGAAAGAGTTTACCGATATATGAGCCCGAACATACTGCACCTGCTCAACACGGACATAAATTTAGTACTTACGATTTCAAATAAAAATCTAAGCAATGAACTCGGTCTGTTAGAATTAAAATTTATATTGCACGATATCGTTTGTAAATTGGAATAATTTGTTGGCATTCGCAAGGATACGGAAGAGCATATCGAATTTTTTTAAGAAACTAGGCTTCGCTCGGCTATACCGAGCACTATGCGCTTCAAATCCATTCCAATAGTTCGGAACCGACCGCAAAATTACGCACGTGGAAAAGGGATGTAAAATTTTAAATTGCTTACTCGAAGTGGTTAAAAATTTTAATATTCCACGAAATTTTGTGTTATTCCTAAAACATGCTCACATATATATTAAACTATTTTTACAATACGGTATGTCGATGCTGGAACGTAATTTGAGACGAATCTCGGAGCGAACCAATGAGCTTCCAAAAAACTTTCAACAATCAACTCGATATTTGCACAATTTGTGCTGGTATTCAAAAGCTATGCAAAACGTTACAATCATTACACAAGTTCCATTTTTATGCCAAACTATTGAATTTCTGGTATTTAAAGTGAAGGCGGCTTTGGCCCGAATATACGCACGACCGTTATTTGGATGGGTAACTTAAAAATTAAAGATCTACAAGGTGATGAAATTTTATCCCAGGCTACTTGTATAAGATCCCAAAACGAGGGTTATGTACAGTTGCCAGACGATGATTAGTACAATGAAGGTGAATTATTTGGCGAACAGGATTATGTTGATCAAGATTCAAACGACTGAAGATGACTCCTCATCGTATTAATTTCATCCCATAATTCAAAAGGTAAGCATTACCTAGTGCTATCGTCGTCTGTTCAGATTCTTTGGTGGCCTTCTTCACCCACTTCAAACGATTTGCAATTCGATGTATATGTGTATCAACTCCAATCCCATAAATTTGATTTCATGCCACTTTCATACACATGTGTGCCATTTTCGGACCATCTTGAGGTAATTTTACGAGATTGGTAATTGTATCCGGGATATCACCTTCATTTTCATATGCTTAGCTTTAGTTTTAGAACATGAGACCGGTACTAGTAGTTTTCCAACATCAGTTTCGATTAGGTGAGTTGGTATTAATTCGTATTCGCGCATGGATGGTTGCATCGTTTGTTTGACTCGAAAGCATCAGCGGGATTAAAACGTGGTACCGACGAGTTTTTTAATCGACGTCATCGCAACATTTATCACAATCCAAACCATCAACTAGCGTTTTTTGATCAGCACGCATCTTTTTTAAATTTTCGACGGTTTTTTGTCCAATTGTTAGGTTCCTATTTTCAGAGTTTCGTGTCTGGTATATTTTTGGTTTTAATTTTTCCAATTTTTCCAGGGGATTCTGGTATATTCGATATTATTTTTTCAGGAAGTTTTAAATTTATTAAGTGCATCACTAGGTTTCGATTGTATTATGGTCGATCAATGCCTTCATTCTTCAAACGACTGGCCTCCTTGAGTTTATTGCGAGGTGTTCGTGAAGAAAAATAATGCGAGAAAGTTGGATTTATTTCCTGCAAATAAAAATATTAATAATCAATATTAAACTGAATAATTTATACCTTTTTAATTTTTTTATGTTAGACATTTTGAGTCGCAAAATTGATTTCACTAACATCGGACGTAAAATAAAACAAACGAAAAGTGCAGTGTTAGTGCTTTTTATTTTGTTATAATATATAATATAAAATTGTAATTTAGTGAGTGATAATGTGAACATGAAGGCCCTTTTTTTCACCAAAAACGACTTCTTCGAACACCGAAAGCCGAACACAATCTACATCAAACTTGAACCAGCTTCATGTAGAAAATTTAAATATTGCAAGTACAAGTGTAAATCAAGGTAAAGTTCAACATAGTCCAAAGAAAACGCTTCTTCGACCGAATTAGTTATACCGCCGTTTAAAATTATAAATCAAAACAGCGAAGAAAAATTTAATTCATCAGCAAATGCAATGCTAAACGAAAACAATAAGAATGAACTCAGTGCGACGAACTCTAGTGACCGTGGTCAGTTTGAAAATAATCTAGTGCAAACGGGATTGGATAGGTATATCACTGTTCAATCTAAAAGAAAACGTAGCCCGAGATCTGCTCAGTTTGCTGGCAGGAGCTTAGTGACACGGATTGAACTAGGTGTTAACCAACTACCGCTTAACAACCGATTCTCTAGTTTAGAGGTCGGTGACCTCAATACAGCGCCGAAATCGAAACCTGAGAAACCGCCTCCAATTTATTTAAGGGAAGCATCTAACAATGAACTGATTAATAAAATCGCATCATTAACAGACTCTAAATTTTATATTGCCCCGCTCAAAAGGAGTAATATAAACGAACCAAAGATTCAAACCTTCGAAATCGATGGCTTCAGAGCCCTAGTCAAACATTTTGACGAAGTTGGTAAAAAATATTACACATACCAGCTAAAAAGTCAAAAAGGGCTCACTGTTGTGCTAATAGGAATTGAAAGCTGCGTAGATGTTAGCGACATACAAGCTGCACTTGCTGTGGAAGGTTTCCATGTCAAATCTATTGGTAATATAGTAAACCGTGAGAAGGTACCCTAACCAATGTTCCGTTTGGAACTAGAGCCAGAGGAAGAAAAGTCAAAAGGAGTTCACAAGATTTACAACCTAAAATATTTGCTATACATCGCAAAATAGTAATTGAAGAACCTAGGAAGAGGTCAGGACCATTTCAATGCATAAAGTGCCAAGAATACGGACACACGAAAGCATACTGCACCTTAAATGATGTTTGTGTTATTTGTGGTGAACTTCACGACTCTAAACAGTGTGACAAACCTCGTAATGACCCATCTGTGAAACGTTGCAGCAACTGTGGTGAAAATCATACTGCAAATTATAGGGGATGTGCAGTGTATCTGGACTTAAAACGGAAAATAAACCCTAAAATGTGAGCTGAGCAACGAATGCTCAATATGCAATTTAATCAGAGGGCCATGTTACCAAAAAATACAATAGTCACCAAACCTGCGAGTGCAAACACACAACATGATAACTTGGAGACGTTTGACAGCAGTTTTGCACAGCCAGGTGTTTCTTATGCAAACATCCTAAAAGGTAACAAACCGAATCCCAAAGTTCGTTTTAATGAAGAGGACCTAAATATTCATACCACGCTAAATAAATTAACCGAGACCATCCAAAGTTTCATGACGATGATGGAAAGGCAAATGAGCATGATGATGCAAAATATGAATACGCTTATGCAGATAATAGTTAAAAATCAAAAATGACAGTTCTAAAAATAGCTATTTGAAATGCGAACGGGCTTCCGCAACATAAAGCTGAGGTACACACCTTTCTTATCGAACAAAATATAGACATCATGTTAATATCTGAAACACACTTCACCAAACAATTTTTTTTTAATATTACCGGCTATTCCGTTTATGACACCAAACATCCGGATGGAAAAGCACACGGCGGCACCGCAGTCTTGATAAAAAGACGGTTAAAGCACTACGAGCTCCAGAAATATGCTAAAGATCACATCCAAGCTACAACTATTTGTTTGGACGAATGGTCTGGGAAATTTGTAATATCGGCTGTTTACTGTCCACCGAAACATGCAATTAAAAAACAGCAATTTATCGACTACTTTAATCAGTTGGGAATCAAATTTCTAGCAGGAGGTGATTACAACGCTAAACATGTGCAATGGGGTTCGAGGTTGACGTTACCCAAGGGCAAGCAACTCTACGAAGCAATAAACGAGAAAAACCTAGATTATTTATCATCTGGACATCCCACTTATTGGCCTACCGATAGAAAGAAAATTCCTGATTTAATAGATTTCTGTGTAATACAAGGAATAGCACGCACCAATGCTCAAGTCGTTGACTGTTATGATTTATCATCAGATCACTCACCAATAATCGTAACACTAAGTTCGCAAGCACTAAAAACTGAACCACCCCAACGTTTAACAAATAAACTAACGAAATGGGTTCTGTATAGAAACATAGTAGACGTAAATTGTCATCTGGATGTCCCACTGCAAACACCAGAAGATATCGATGCCGCGATAGAAAACTTAAGACAAATAATGGAAATGGCTGCAAAAAAAGCTACTCCGGAGTACAAAAATTCGGAAAAAAATAGTAAGCTTTCAAGTAACATTCAAAAGTTATTAGCAGATAAGCGGGCAACTCGGCGGCTATGGCAGCTGCACCAATCTCCTTTTCATAAATGGAAATTAAATAGAGCTATTAAAGCTCTAAGAGAAGCAATACGGGAAGAACCCAATCTTGGAATGCAGAATTACCTAAGTGAGCTCACAGCAACCCAGAAAACAGATTACTCACTGTGGAAGGCAGCAAGAAATTTAAAACGGCCAGAGCTATCGAACCCACCGGTAAGGAAACCAGATGGTCATTGGGCCAGAAGTGATTTAGAAAAGGCTATCGCTTTCTCTAACCATCTCCAAAAAGTGTTCACTCCAAACGAAAAAAATAATGACTGCGCACTACCACAGTTTACGAGGGACGAGTCGAACCCAAATCCAGTAAAATTTAAATGGAAATACGTCAAACGGTTATCAAAAGCAGGATAAATCCTAACAAAGCTCCAGGCCATGATCTAATAACTGGAGAAATGATCAAAGAATTACCCGATAGATGTATAAAATATATAACATATATTTTTAATGCGATTATGAGATGTGGATACTTTCCCCAGAAATGGTAAATATCTCAAATTATCATGATTCCTAAGCCAGGTAAAGACGAAACCCAAGTCTCATCGTACAGGCCAATAAGTCTACTTCCGATAATTTCAAAGCTCTTTGAAAAGATGCTACTAGAAGAACTAATACCTATATTAACTGTAGGTCGCATTATACCAGATCACCAATTTGGATTTAGAGGGCAGCACGGCACAATCGAACAGGTGCACAGAATTGTAAACACAATTAAGCTCTCCTTAGAAGAAAAGCAATATTGCTCGGCAGTTTTCTTGGATATTGCGCAAGCTTTCGACAAAGTATGGCATGAAGGATTAAATTACAAAATTAAAACTCTTCTGCCTAGACAATTTCATGCAATTCTTGAAAACTACTTAGCCCAAAGGATGTTCCAGGTGAAACAAAGTACGGCCACTACTGATTTAACCGAGATAAAGGCAGGAGTTCCGCAAGGTAGTGTATTGGGACCTGTGCTATACTTGTTGTTCACAGCTGACTTACCAATAACTGAAAACATAATCACTTCAACTTTTGCTGATCACTGACACAGCTATATTGTTTTCACACAAAAATCCTCAAACAGCATCGACAGAATTACAAGAACATCTACACAAAATAGAAGATTGGTTAAAAACTTTGCGGATAAGGACGAATGAATGTAAATCAACACATGTAACATTCACCCTGAATAAACGCACATGTCCGGCTGTAAAATTAAACAATATCACAATTCCTCAACAAACAAATGTCAAATATCTCGGTCTTCATCTCGCTAGAAGATTGACATGGGAAAAGCACATTGAAACAAAACGTAATCAACTAAAAAAAAACTTTCTAAAATGTACTGGTTGATCGGAAGAAAATCGAAACTCTCTCTAGACTACAAGGTTCTACTATACAAAGCGATCCTAATCCCCATATGGACATATGGTATCCAACTATGGGGCCTCAACTAGTGCCTCAAATATAGATATTGTACAAAGAACGCAAGCAAAGATACTTCGTAGCATTACAAATGCGCCCTGGTATATTCGAAACAGCAACATCCATAGAGACCTAGGAATTAAAACGGTTAAAGAGACAATAAAATCATGCAGTCTAAAATACCATCTGAAACCGGAATCACACCCTAACGAATTAGCTAGAGAACTACTAAGGCAACCGAAATACAAACGGCTTCGCAGAGCAGATCCTCTAGATTTAATCAACTGAAATATTTAATAATTACACGCATGTTGACCTAACACACTTAAATTAAGTAATTAATAATAATTTAAAAATAATAATGCATACTAATATTAAGTACTAACATAGGTTAAGGCTTAAGTAAAAAAAAATATAGTTTTTAAGAATTTCACACTTCTTGTTAGTTTCGTATAAAGAAAGATTCAAGAATAAAGCCTTTGGCAATAGTTAAAAAAAAAATGTTAGACATTTTACAAATTAGTTTATAAATTTTTACGATTTCTGCGCATGTGCGAAACTGTACTCGTTTAGAAATTGTCCTCGATAATTCAAAGCTGCCCACGAAACTAAATGTGTGGTGGCCCACAATTTTTTTTGAATCTGTAAAATAATAATCATAAATAGATGATATTTACGAACAGCCTGTATATATTGTTCAGGATGAAGTAACCCCAAAAGGAACTTGTGTGAACAAACGCAACAAACTTATTTTTGTTCACCAGTAAATTATCGATCAACATATTATTCGATTTGGATTATTTGGTTGCTCATCCAGAGTTTTAATTGTATCATCTAGAATAAACAGAACAAAACAATCTGGAATGTATAAAATTTAAAATACAGATTACACATCCTTGTGAATCGACATCAAGCGTACATATAAAAATTGACAGCTCGGTGTAAAATTTAGTTTTCATTTAATAAATAGTTAATTAAAGTGGTTTTGGGTTTTTATTAAGTTAAAATAGTTTTATAGTGGTGTACGAACAATTTTATAATATTAAAAAAAGGTGGTGGACGTAAATATATAGTGTTTAAGTGGATTATTGTTTGGTGGCAACAACAAGAAGTGTTTGTTTATATTTAAGCGGCGTGTTTTTAGACAGTAAGTAAAGGCAGGTGTGGGCAAAAGGAGGGCTTCGGCCCTTAAAAGGGGCGATGTTTGAAAGCCCAAATAGATTCGCACCGTTGAGGATGTTGAGAAATAATACCCAACCCTCCAAAAGGAAAAAGATCGAAGAAATGCGAACAAAGAGATTAGGATTCGGTGGCGGTGCAGATATAATGGATTGCAATGGAGTAAATGAAAAATATTTAATAATCAAGCACGAGCAGGAGGGACAAAACCTGTCAAATTTTTCACCTTTTGGAATACAAAAAGCGCTGGATATGATAACCAAAGGTATCATTAAAACGCAACGTTCGAGAGCTGGAGAACTCTTGGTTCTGACAAAAAATCAGGCAGCGACGGATGCATTACTGAAGGCAACATCTCTGGGACAATTGGCCAAAATAAAAGTGACGGAACACCCCATATTAAACAGTTCCAAAGGTATCATTTTCTGCCACGACCTAAAAAGTTTAACTGAGGAGGAAATCAAAGAAGGGCTTAAGGACCAAGGCGTCATAGAGGTATACAAAATAAAGAAATGGGTGGAAAATAAATTAACGGACACAGCAGCAATTATCCTGACTTTTAATTCACCAATATTACCGGAATATGTGAGGGCAGGCTTTATACAACTAAGCATTCGATTGTACATTCCAAATCCGTTGAAGTGCACCGAATGCCACAAATTTGGTCACACCAAAAAGAGATGCACAAGTGATCCTAAGTGCTACAAATGTAGTGAAGTAACACCACACAACCAGCCGTGCACTATACTAAAATGCATAAATTGTGGAGAGGCACACACCAGCAACAGTAAAAAATGTCGAGTATATAAACGAGAAGTAGAAATAGTGAAAATTAAAACTGTAGATAGATTAACATTTCCCGAGGCGAAAGCCAAATATTTTCGATTATATGCAAACACCACACCAGCTAACCAGACAACATATGCAGATACACTAAAAACCTCCTTTAACCCACCAAACACACAACAAAAGCCGCAAAACAAAGAAAACCAACTAGAACAGACAAAACCACAATCACATCCAAAAACTATTTCAACTTCAAGGCAACAACAGACACAATTAAACCAACCACAACAACAACAGCAACAAAAAGATCAAGTACAACAACAACAAAACCAACAACAGCCGCAACAACTAAAACAACTACTAGAAACGAATAAACTACAACAACAAATACAGCAAGTACAACGACAACAAGAAAGATTACAACAACAACCGCAATCAAATCAACAAACAACCTGTAATACAGCAATGGACATGGAGACAATAAAAAAAATGAAGCATGGCTAGCAATGAGACATTCTAATTTAACTCCAAAAGAATTAACACTATTTGGAAATAACCATGTAAGTATGAATGATGATGAATGAGGGAAGGAGGAGAGAGAACGCATTTGCATTTATAAATGCCCTATCCTTTCTTCATTTCTTTGAATGGTAGAGCGAATGCTGAGATCCAATGAATGCATGAAAATTGGTCAGATAAATATTCGCAGTATATATGCCAATGGCGATATGTTGCGGAATTATCTGACCAATAATGATGTGAATGTGATGATTTTGTGTGAAACTTGGGAGCGTGAGGGTAAGACGTTTCGGGTGAAAGGATACAATTATCTGTCCAGACCGAGGGCTGATGGCTTCGGCGGGGTGGCGATATTGGCACGTGCCAATATCAGCCTGGTCCTTTGTGACATACCGCGCTTCGAGCACATTGAAGTCATCGCGGCCAAAACTCGGAATCTGGACAGAAACTTGTTATTTGTTAGTATCTATGCACCTCCAGTGTTGTCTACGTCTGACAGAGAGAGAAGCCAACGAGATTTTCAAATTTTGAAATTTGGGTGGAAGGCAAAAGTGACGTGATTCTAGCGGGTGATATGAATGCGCATTCGAGAATATGGGGGAGTGAAAGAACTGATGCTAGAGGTAACTGGTTGACCCGCCTCATTCTGGATTCCGACCTCGTAGTCCTGAATGATGGTGGGTCGACTAGAATGCCGAGAGTGGGGTCGACAGCCAGCGCGATAGATTTAACTTTAATATCTAGCGGGCTGGCGGGCCAAGTCACTTGGAATGTCACAGATGAGAATTTGGGTAGTGATCATTATTTGATCAGGGCATGCTTAGGTGGTATAAATGTTGACATAGACCGTAAGGTCATTATGAATGGTAAGAAATGGGTCGAACGTATGAATGAGACTCTCATAATGAAAGTAGTAAATGAGGTTAACCAACTTGAGGATGAAATAGAGAGAGTGAATGAAATGTGCACTATAAATATCAGAGGGAATGAATACAAGGTGAATGGTTGGTGGAACAATGAAATCCAGTATTGGTATGAAAGGAAACGGATAGCATTGAGAGAGTTCATTAGGTGTATATGTCATGAATGCAGAATAAATTATGGAAGAATGAATGCAAAATTGAAAAAGGCTATCCGTAGAGCGAAAAGGAAAAGTTGGCGGGACTATGTATCAAAAATGACACATAGAACCACAACTAAGGATGTATGGGATAAATTTAATAGAGTGAGAGGATATAGAGCGCAAGGCAGAAATGCAGTGTTAGATGACAGAGAGAATGGAGGTGTCTTTTTACAAATGATTACGGACGTACGTAACAATTTGAGTGATAGGTATGAAGTTTTGCTACCTGATAATGAAAATGAATTTATGAACGATATGTGTAAGGAGTTTGAATGGGAAGAGTTCCGAGGGGTTTTAGAAACATCCAAATCTACTACCCCCGGAACCAACAGAGTGAGTTATAAAATGATTAGTAGATTAGAATTCGAAGCCAAGGCGGCCTTGCTTCGAATTCTCAATCAAGTATGGATGAGTATTCAGATACCGGAAAAATGGAAGGAAAGCAGAGTGGTACCTATTCCTAAAAGGGATCGGGATAGGAATCTGGCAACAAATTACAGGGGAATATGTATGTTGAATGTATTTGTTAAAATTGTGAATGGTATGATGAAAGGTCGTATAGATAAATTTGTGAATGAGGGAAATTTGTTGCCGGAAACCACCTTTGGGTTTCGTCACAACCACTCTGCTAATGAGTGTGTAGAAAAGTTTGTGTGGGAAGTACAAAAGGAAAATAAGTATGTTGTGGCGGTATTTTTGGATATAGAAAGGGCATATGATTACGTGGTTCCAGGGAAACTTTATCAGATCCTTATGGACTTGGGGTTTCCTTGGAAAATTTGCAAATGGGTGTATGAGTTCATGAATGAGAGAAAGTTAGTTTTATGTGGTAGAGGGTATAGGTTGGAAGGAGCGGTGACTATCGGCCTCCCCCAAGGCAGTAAAATCTCACCGACTCTCTTCAACCTGTATACGAGCTCAATACATAGGTGTAACTCCTCGGGCAAAGTCATTTTGCAATTTGCAGATGACTTTGTCCTGATGGGCAAGGGGAGCACCATCGAGGAGGCCTTGAGTCGGGCTCAAGAATGTGTGAATCAGGTAACCGAATGTTTGAGTGAACTGAATTTGAGAGTAAATTCGAGTAAATGTTGTAGTATGGCTTTTAGAATGAATCGGATGGTTGATGTGCGAATATATAATGAGAGAATTGAGTGTGTGAAATTGACTAGGTATTTGGGAATCTGGATTGACAGAAGGATGAGTTTCAAAGTGCATATGGAAAAATTGGCCGATAATTGTAAGAGTATATTAAACGTGATTAAAAGGGTGAGCAAACCGAAATGGGGAGCTCATCCGGGTGTGACTGATATGTTACGAATGGTGCTAGTGTCAACTAAAATTGCGTATGGAATGAGTATATATGATGATGGGTCCAAGGTTGGGTTTAAAAAGTTGATGCTTGTGGAGAATTCGTGTGCTAGAGTGGTATTGGGAGCGATCAATTCGACACCAATGCACACTCTGTGGTCTGAATTGGGTGATTCGCCTCTTAATTATAAGATGGAATGGATCACCGTGCGAGAGACTGTGCGAATGGTAACTAAGGACAATAAATTGGTGAATGAAATGAAAGAGATATTGCAAAGAGGGTCGGTTTACAAAAAGACAACAAGATCACTGGTAATCTTGGAAAATATCAACATATTCTCCAAGATTCGTCCGGCAAATCCGAAAGTCCCTCCGAGCAATCTAATAGTGCGGTTGAAGTTTGGTGACACAACAAAAGCAATGATGAATGAGTTATCGGTTAAGAGCGAATTTTGCAAAATGCGAATGAATTATGTTGCACATGTGGAAGTGTATACAGATGCTAGTGTAAATGATGATCGCGTAGGTGTGGGAATTTATATTCCTTCAATGAAGAAAGAGAAAATGGTAAGAGTGCATCACAGTATCTGTATAATGAATGCAGAATTGATAGCGATTATGGAAGGGATCAAGTTGGCAATGACACAAGGGAGAAGGAGAATAGTGTTATTCTCTGACTCCCGGAGTGGGTTGGAATTAATTAGTAAAGGTGGGGGAACTCATGGCAATGTGTATGTGGAAATGCTATATAAGTATCTTCAATCTTATGGGAGGGAGGTCATCCTTCAATGGATACCTTCACACCTACAGATTGAAGGTAATGAAAGAGCCGATATGCTTGCGAAACGGGGTTGTTTGATTGACGATGTAAATGAATATGAATTCATGGATGCCAGAGACGTACTTCGCATGTTTCAGATGAATCTGTGGAGAAAATGGGAGAGAGAGTTTGTTGAAAAATGTCACGTGAAAGGTAAGAAGTACTTTGAGTTGGTTAGGTCTCCTTTGAGGCAACCGTTCTTTAAGGTGCTCAAAGGAGATACTAGAATGTTACGAACTATGGAACGAGTGAGATTGAATCATGGAAATTGGAAAGAATGTTTGAAGAAACGCAATTTGGTTGTGTGTGAATTATGTGAAAGCTGTTTGGTTGTGGAGGACATCGAACATTTGATTCTGAAATGTTCTGCATTTAACCAGAGCAGACAAATGTTCGATGTTCTATTGAGTGCAAGTAGTTTAACTGAATTATTACGAATGGGAATGAACGTATATAAGAATATGTATGAATTTATTAGAACAAATCAGATAGAAGTGTGAAAGGGGATCGATGTGTGGAGGCTAGGTGAATGAAAAGAAATTAAAATTAAATTATTATTATTATGGTAAAAAATGTTAAAAATTAAAAATTGTAAATTTTGAAACGGGCCATATGGCACCAAATTTTTGGAGCTAGTGCCAAATAAATAAAAAAAAAAATAAAAAAAAAATACAGATTAGATACCGGTAAAATACCAATACTAATACTTACGGGTTTTATCCAAACGATGTTATGAAACACAAGAAAAGTAGTAACCTCAAATTATTTGACATATTAAATTTAATTGTTTATTTCCAACGTTACACAGTCAATTTTTATAATAAATAAATAATTATAAAATTAAATAACAGATAGCGCGCTTGTAATTAAAAAGTTGTTATTTACTAATGTAAAAAATAAGGTATGTAATTTACGTGTAAATTACATGTAAATAACCGTGTAAACTACATCGTGTAATTTACGCGCCCAACATTGATTCCAGCAAAAAAGACGTAAAGTTCAATAAAATGTGGTGCGTTTTCCCTTGCTACGTTAAATTGCCCGAAATAAAACTTTTCTCAAATGGCATGTTCATCAAATAAGCTGGCTTAATGTAGTAGGCGATTGATTTATAACACCAAAAATAGTACGGTTTTGTACTCTAATCAGGAAAACGGTCACAATTCAAAATATTTAATTAATTTAATTTTTGTTGAAGGTGTTGAAATTGTGTTTAAGGTTTAAGAAAAGTGACAGTTATGGCTCTTTTTATAAAATTGATAAGATAAATTAGTGCCCCCCATAAAGTTTTTTTAGTTGTGTCATTTTTCAAATACATGTGCGATGTTATAAATTTCTGAAAATGTACGTCCCCAAACTGTTACCCAGAAAACTCCGCCAGTTAAGCATAATCAAATTTTAAAATGAGCGTATAAATTGTGCTGCTAAATAAGCATGAAAAGCTATACTCAAAAGATACACCATCGCTTAGACGCGACCATCCTACTCAGACAAGCATTTTATGTCATTCCTAATGTCTTAAAGCGCACTAAAGGAAGGCAACTAAAACAAAACCAACAAATGGTATCTCATACAACACTGGAATGTTAGATAAAAGCTGTATCATGTAATTGAATTTTCATTTAAAAGCTTTTTTGCTTTCTTGTTTTATACTTTCGTAAACGGTAATAGAAGACAAATATGTACATACTTTGTGTGTTAAAATGAACAGAAAATGTGTTGCTATTAAAAATAATAATAATAAAAATAAAATAATAACAAAATTAGTAATAATGTTCGGAAAAACCGATAAATTTAATGCATAAATTTTAAAATAAATTTTTTGTCTTAGTTTTTAAAAATATTTTTTGTGCAGATTTTATGCTTCGTTTTAAATCAAATTAGGTAAACTGAATTTATATTATACGGGAAATTTGCATTCATAAGCTGCAGAGTGGTTTGCACCAAACCTACGTTTATAAATAATTATTCGGAAAATAATGAAAAGTGTTGCAATAACCTACCCCTCCTACCTCCAATATATACCATACGTTTATACCGATAAATGTCACCTTTCGTATAATTTTATTATTTTTCATAAAGAATTTAAGTTTTGTTGATAGTTTTTATATATAGTTAATATATTTAGTAACTACAATAATAAAAATTTGCAACTTTGCTAGATTGTAAAATAAACAGAATTAATTAAGTTCTATAATATTCCTTGGATCATACTTTTCCGGCAATGTTTTGAGCATAGATAACTCTGTTGTGCAGATTCTTGTCGTCCGCCATTTGGAAATCTAATTTTAGAATGACATTCCTTATGGAGGGGGATTTGGAATTAACGAAAGGAGTTGTAAACGATGGTGATAGCCATCATGGAAAATAGTTAGTTTGATTTTCTGTAATAACATCACTCACGTGTATTATAATGCTGTCGTTTCAGGTGTTGAAAACTAGGTTGGAGCGAGTGGTTTCCGTATTAATTATACCGAAAATTAATTGTAACTCAACAATGGGGAATCAAAGCATGGGATCCTGAGACACCGCTGGAGTGAGCTTTACCTGTGTGAAGTTTCTAACGTTAAAAACAGTGTAAGTACACAAAAAAATGTGGCAATAGAAAAGTGTAAATGCTTTTACGATTCTGACGTTAAAAAGTGTAGGTTTAAAACTTAAACAATAATAGAGGAGAGTCTTCGGTTGTGGGTACAGTTTTGTTGTTGATCCATATTTTTCCTTTGAATCCATATTATGTGGAGATATGGATATCAATGAAAAGCTAGAGGCCGTAGTTGGTAATTTCAGTTTGAGTCGTGCTTTTATATCTGGAATGAAGCCAAATGTATGCCTACTATTGACTGATTCATTCCACCTTCAGTTTTGTTACTATATTGATTATGTCTACTATCTGTAGCATATACATGAACAACTATTTCATTTTGGGCACATCTTCTTACGTGGTACAAGTACGCCCCCTTTTTAATTAGAATATCTACCAGGGGTACGTCGGCCAGAACCACAACAGCATCTTTAGACATTATTCGGTAGGGATTTGTTACTCCTTGCAGGATATTCCTCTGAAAACTTTCCAATGATCTGACGTGGTATCAATTTAACCTAACGTATACCAACCAGCCGTGTCATACGCGAATAGCGCCTCCGCCACACCGTTGTAAATTATTAAAAGTGTTTTGTGAATCCGCCCCTCCCCCTTTCTTGATACTCTGGCCCAGGAGCGGAATAGCTTCTTTCCGTTTTCACAGACTCTTAGAACGTGAGAAGTTACGCCAAACGTTTATCTAGGTCAACTCCTAGATATCTCACAGACTTCACCATTTTCAGGTTTCGACCGTTTAAAGATATTGTTGGAGGTCGACAAGAGTCAAATTTGCCTTTTAGCTGCAGCATCACTGTTTTCTCTGCAGATAGTGACATTTTATTTGCTTCACACCATTGATTCATTTTGTTAATTGTGATTTGATCCTGCGACGCTGAAGTTCGATTCTCGAGTTACCATACACCAGAATAACTGGTCATCAATCATGCTAGTGTTAAACACAATATTCTAGACTAGAGGAACTAGGATAGAGCGCTGAATACATACTTTTGTAATTTGTTTGGATACAGAACCATACATATCTCTGATTACTGCGGATCTGTTACTGAAGTAGTTCCTAAAAACATTCATAGTATTCCTAGAGAGTTTGTAGACCGATAAGCTTGCGATGACACTAGGCCACGTTAGGTTATCAAATGCTCCGCTGATAACCAAGAATATACACATAACATATTTCGAACTTTGGGTTTTGATAGTGTTGATTAGGCGGACTATCGCATCCTCAGTATACATGCTACTTCGGAAACCGAATTGTTTGTCCGAGAACAGTCTGCCCTCTTCAATTCGTGGTGTGATGTGAAAGGCTAGTAACCTTTCTAGGAGTTTCTTGGTTTCTTCTAAATGGATCTCTATCGCCAGGTTTACTGATATTTCATCCGTTTTTCAAAATTTAGGGAAGTAACCAAATATTAAGCAGCTGTTTAATAGTTTTACTATGCTAGGCTCTATGATGAGTCATGCCAGCTGGATTATTTCAGCGTTCAACTTGTTAGGTCCTGGTGAGTTGTCCAACTACTGTTGGTGGTGATCTCGCGCATTTCTGCTTGAAGTTCTATTTCGTCTGGCAGAAGTGAGTTGAGCAACTCCAAGCGTGTGTCATGCTACGTATCAGAGGTGACTCCATCTATCTTCCTACTGATATTCTAAACTTCATGAAGTCTTGCTTTGCCAGAGGCAAATTTGTATACAAGGCCCCAAAGATCTCTATTACCATGTTCCGTGATGTACCGTTGGAAACTATTTTGCTTTGCTTTAAATTTATTTTAACTATTTTGCTTTGCTTCAACTTTGTTCTTTGGTCCCTTTCCGCCTGGCATGCTCTTCTAAGCTTATGCATAGAACATCTAACTTTCCTTAGGAATTGATCCTTTCTTTCTAGGAATTGATTTGTTGGAAACACTGGTTAACTGTGTTTAGACCAGCTCCACACGAGCATCAATTTCATCTATCGAATTAACTTCTGGATGTGCTTCCACACTGTCCCAAGAGCCAATCAAGTGTCTAGAAAATAGACCCTAGTCAGCTATCTTAATGGCAAATCTCGAGTTTTGTTATTTGCGTGGCGCGTTCCATAATTCAAACGTAATGACTCTATGGTCACTAGATGTCCAACTTTCTCTTACACACCACCCAACTATCGAGCCCATTGTTAAGTCAATGTTGGAGTTCCCATTAGCCAAGAACGTCGTTAGGTCTCCCTGCAAGTTCATTATGAAAAGGTTACTCCTGGACACGAAGTCCTCTACTTTTCTTCCGTTTTGGTTAAACCGATCCCACCGTCATGCCACATTTTACTTCCAGCATTGAAGTCTCCGATGATCATTACCTTTTTGTGTTGACCCGATAAAGAGCCTAGAATCGTTTCGATTTTGTGTAGATGCTATCACAGAACTGACTTAGCTTCACCATGTTCATGCCAACACTATGAATACTAATTGCAGTCTTGGGGTTCTCAGAGCAGCCAGTTGCTACTCTGGGTATACCAGACATGCCGCTGATTTGACCGCTAATTTTTATATCTATGTCGTGAGTGGAGATGCGTTCACATTTCTCTGACCCAACCACAGGGTGGCTGACACGAAGTGTTACCAAAAGAAAACGCCACAGAATTTTTATTTTTTGATGAATTTTATTGAATCAAAGTAAAAAATGTTCACAAATATTTAAATTTTCAATTGCATTAGCATTTTACGATTTGCCCAAAGCTATTGCATGCAGCACGAAAGTGGCTCTGCGGTATTTTGGCCCATTCCCGGCGAAGCGCTTGCTTGAGATGATCGACACTTTGGTATTTTTTTGTCCCAACCTTGCTCTTCAAAATACCCCACACCGAGAAATCTAGCGAATTTGCATCCGGTGAATTTGATGGCGATTGAGCAGTGGAAAAAACGAGCGGTGAACGGCTTTCTACCGTTACGGCGGCCCGAACCATCACCATCGGCGGCGCTTGTTTTCGAGTGACAGGCCGTTGGTCCAAATTTTCAGTAGAACGGCTGGGCAAGTAAATCCGGTCGTTTTGCTTGTTCACATATTGCTCAATATCGAACGGTGACTCATCGGAGAAAACCAAATTCGGCAAATCGCCACTTTCGTGCTAGGGTACCAACTCCTTTGCTCTTTCCACTCTAACTTTTTTTTGAGCATCGGTGAGACCATGCGTTTTTATAAAATTTCAAGGCCTTTGGTCCAAGATGATCTTTCAATATGTGCTGCACCCGTTCGAGCGAAATGTTCGCCTCACGAGCCATTTTTGTGCCGGTACGGCGAGGATTCCGAGCCTTCACCTTCCGAATGATATCCGGCGATGTTGCTGTGCGTTTCACTCAACCACCATGGCGTTTTGCAATGCGGCCAGTATCGGTATAACGATTTATGGAGCGATACACAAACATTTTATTTACATGCAGATGTTTTAACTGGTTAACAATCTGCGGGTGTGGTTTTCCAGCCAAATATAGTTGCGGATAACTTTTTTTCTGATTATTTTCCACTAAAATGCTTTTGTGCGCTTGTAAACAATGAAATGAACTGTCATTATTGTAAAATTGAGCGCTCTGTCATCACTGGTTTGACAGCATTGACAGTCTGAATTTGGTAACACTTCGTGTCAGTCACCCGATATTTTAGCGCCCTGCATGTTGAGGTGAGCTATACGTAGGTTGCTGTTACAATTTCTGCTTTTATGACTAATCATCTTGTTTAGTGTTTAATTTTAGGCGTTGGACATCACTTTTGTATGCGTTACATGAAATGCGATCTACTTGGTGGTCATGTGGTTTTTGCATTTACTTGCAGCTTACGCAACTGGCAGGTTTGTCTTTATTTGGATATCCCTAGTAACCATGACCGTGTTGTGCACAGTGAGATCAGGTTTCTGTGCACGTCTTACAATTCTTTGCAATATGACCATATCGCTAAAGCACCTAGTCGGAAGGTTCTACTTCTACCACCCAGTGAGTGGTCTCTTTGTTTTCCGCACCAGTTCTATATAGCACCTTAAACATTTTTCGATCCATGCAGTTTTTATTAATTAGGCACAAATAATTACCTTAGGTAATCTCTTAATAGACACTGGTTCGGTGGCTACTAGAGCCACGCCTTCTAACTACGATTTCTGTGAACACCTTCAAATCCGAGGAAGAGTCAACTGTCACCGCAATACCATTTGGGCCAGCGTTTGTTTATGTATCAATCTTAATGTTTGATTCACTAGGACGTATAATTTCCTTGATTTTCTTGGTTATTTCGTTAGTCGACAGGCTGGAATCATTATCTCTATCTGAGATAACTATCCGTTTTGTTTTTGTCGTATTTTGCCAACGCGTTCTGTTTCTACGTTTCTTGCGTTTTTTGCTGACCGTTTGCCATTTTCCTTCATTTTCATTTGAATTAGTTGCAACTTTTCCTGTTTTGTCTGAATTGGCAGTAGGAGTTGAATTCTCTACAGCCATCTCTGGCGCCTTTTCCGTATTGGTTACTAGATGGTTACTAATGATTTTGGTTTCTGGCTACAAGTGCAACTATGGTTGCGTGCTTCCTCTAGTTTACCAACAACTAGATTAGTTTCCGCAACCACCTTTGGAATATGAATTTTAAAGTTTTTAATTTGATTTGTCAATTTCCGAAACTTAGGCTCAGTAAGTTTCCTGTTTCGAAAACGATTTCTATCAACAGGTTCTCATGGGGTCTTTCGTACTTTTGTGGTACTTGATTAGTACTGGTCGTTCAGATTCTTGTCATCCGCTTCTTCCAAAGACTGACCGGGATCACGTCTTGGCCCCTGTATATGGTGCAGCTGTATATGGCGTAGTAACCGACCGTTGAATCACTACATCACTGCGATCGCTAGATATCGACGACTGAGAGCCCGTTTACTTACCCCCGAGAGCAGCCGGTACTGGGCATCCGATTCCTTGCATCGAAACGATGCTTTCCATGGTTGACTCCATTGAGTATTTAGATTTTGGATTCCTTCCCTTAGGATTTTATACCTACTGCCATGTTTTTCTCAGCCGCCCCTAACGTGGAGAATAGACGATGGAAAAAGCCGCCCCTTACATGGAGAACAGACGCTTCATGATTTGAAATGAGTATTTCCCCCTCAATGCAACTAGCTAGGATTTTACCGTGCCCGGCCTCGCGGGGCTATACTTTTAGCGTTACCCAGGGTGTGGCGCACGGAACTTGTATAACCAGCTCACCTCCCTGAAAGATATACTTTTTCAACTAGCAACCAAGTCATTAATGGGAAAAATGTAAAACTAGTACATATAGGAAACTGAAGCTACGTAATTATTTTCCCTCGTATAATACAATTTTCATTTTGAATTTCAAGAAGAGAAAAAATATCAACATTAAATGTGATAAACTGTCTTAAAAACTGTTGACGATAAAATTATTTTTATTATTATATTTTAAATAAATAGTAGTTTAACTATTTTCAATATTATTTTTTATTTTTTGTGACAGTAAACATAAATTGACAGCACACAATGTTGTTGTTACGAACTCATATCAATTTAGCACCTATTGCACGTAGATATGAGATATGAAAGTTTTAACATTATTTTTGTGACACTCATTTAAGGCAGCACATCGGGAAACATTGTGTGATGTTATCGGATAGTTTTATAGTTTCGATATAATGCACGTTGCACATATTCAACGTGATAGTTTAAAAAATGTATCGCTCATGAAATTGTAATTACTTTTTTACAACTACTGTGCCTAATTTTAGTTTTATCCCATTTTTTTTATATCAAACTAGCTGAACCCGGTCATTGTTGCTGGCCATATAAGTAGGCCTCTTGTGTTGTACTGCCTCTCGATTTAAAAAGATGTCGCTCCAATTCTTAGAGTGTAAATTTGGAAATTGATTTGAATTATTGGTTCGTATTATAAGCAGCACTGTAATGCCTATATATGGAAGAATATTATTAAACAATGAAATAAATATTTTATGGGAAACGAATTTTTTCAGTCGTTTCAATTTTAATATTTTTTATTTTCCATCCGTTGTGTAAATAAATATTGCAGATGGTTTGTCTACGAGGTGCAGTCCACGTGAAAAACATGGATACTACAAATTTATACCGCGGGCTCCCAAAGACTGGCCTTGTACCGTATTGATTGTGATTGCAAAAGCAATTTCAAGTTGTTGAAAATGAAATGGCACAAGTCGGGTGAAATCATTGGAATTAGGGGAGTCAAAACGTTTTTAATCTTAATTAATTACTACTGAGACTGTGCTCATCTAGCAATTTATCTTTCACATTTACAAGTTCCACATTTCTTACATAATTCTTATTTCTTACATAATTTGTTGGGGTGAAACCCAATGGTTGTCCCAAAATTAACTAAACCTATTTAAAATACTAATTTTAATTTGGTTCCATGTTCCTGGAGCCTTGGCGGCCGTGTTTGGCGGCATGCTTTTTTATTTCATCTTTGATGTATTCCGTCTGTAAGTCTCTGTGAAGGTTTTCATTTCTTGTGTACCACGGAGCATTTATGCTACGAAGAACCTTATTTTAAAACGTCTGTATGATTTTGGCGTTTGTTTGCTTAGTACATCCCCAGACTTGAATACCGTAGGTCCATATCGGTTTCAGTATTTGCCGATATAGCAGCAGCTTGTTGTATATTGTAAGCTCCGAGCCTCTACCTATGAGCCAATACATTTTTCCGACCTTAATATTAAGTTATTCTTTTTTCTTTTTGACGTGCTCTTTCCACTTGAGCTTTGCATCGAGTGTCATGCCCAGATATTTAGCTTTGTTTGCATATGGCACGGGGCGTGAGTTAATTTCTATCGGTAGATGGGAAGCCTTTTGATATGTAAAGTTAATATGCGTGGATTTCGTCTCATTAAGTTTGATTCTCCAGCGCTTAGTCCAGTTACAAACCGCATTGGTAATCTTCTGGAGTTTGCTCATTGCATCAGCGACATAACTTCCAATCGCCATGATTGCTGTGTCATCTGCAAAGGTGGCTATGGTTCCTTCATCTGTTGTTGGAATATCACTTGTATATAATAAATACAGGATTGGTACTAAGACACTCCCCTGCGGGACACCAGCTGAGATTTTCTTTAGTTCGGAGTATTCATCCTCATATTTGACACGAAAATGTCTATTGGATAAATAAGATCTTAGAATGGCATAGAATTGCCTCGGCAGATCTCTGTGCAGCTTGAATTCCAGTCCACTGTGTCAAACTTTATCGAATGCTTGAGCGACGTCCAGAAATATGCTGGAGCAACCTTATTAAAGTTAGCCGAAAGTTTCCAGATGAAAGGTAATGCAGTTAGTGTCTTTGCTATCCCAGCCGAAAGGTAATGACTATAGTGTCTTCGCTAGCCCAGCCGAAAGATGATAACGCGGATATTGATTTTGCTATCCAAGCAATGCATCCATTGCCACCCAATTTGCATTAATTTAGCATCCAATTTATTGAGAATTTTAAGAAGGGGATGCAGGGGTGTAATTTTGCAAAAAATCTCTATTTCAATATAACAAAAATTCATTGAATGGCCTGTCGTTCAAGATAATCGTACTTTGTCATTGATGCCACTATGGTCTTTGATAGGCCATAATGTAGGTCAACCTCGGCCATGATTAGGCCGAAGTTGACTTACATTATGGCCTATCAAATAACCATAGTGGCAATGACAAAGCACGTTAATCTTGAACGACAGACCATTCAATGAATTTTTGATCTGTTGAATTACCGAGTTTTTGCAAAATTACACCCCTGTATCCCCTTCAGAATTTCTCAACAAAATGGATGCTAAATGGATGCAAATTGGATAGCAATGGATGCATTGCTTGGATAGGAAAAACAATATCTGCATTCTCATCTTTCGGCTGGGATAGCAAAGACGCTATCGGCATTACCTTTCGACTGGAAACTTTCGGCTAACTTTAACAGTATGCTGGAGCATACGTTTTACGTTCTAACGTTCTTTCAATAACGTTGGTGATTCTGTGCACCTGTTCAATTGTGGAGTGCTTTTCTCTGAATCCAAATTGATGTGGAGGAATTAGTTGTCGGTCCTCAATTATTGGTTTAAGTCTTTTTAGTAATAACTTTCCAAAAGGTTTGACATAATTGACAGCAATGAAATTGTCTTGTGTGATTTTTTATCGTTAGGTGGTTTATCAGGTTTTGCTATCATGATTACTTCTGCTACTTTCCATTGTCACGGAACATATTTTAACCGAAAGCTTGCCTTGATTATGTGTAGTAGCTTACGAAATCATTTACCTGGTAGAGTCTTGATTATTCGGCAAGTAATCAAGTCATATCCTGGGGCTTTTTTAACATTCATGTTGCTTTTTAACGGGTGTTTTTTTAGGAGGTTTGTTTTTCCGATAGATGTCGTTTTATTTTATGACAGTTGTTTTGACAGCTCAAAGTGGCATTTCTACTCAGTATTGTTTGGCAAATCATTATGAATAGGTTAACTCCAGAACAACGTTTTCAAATCGTGGAAATTTATTTTCAAAATCAGTGTTCAATTAAAAATGTTTATAGAGCACTTCGTGAATTTTATGGTGCACATAATCGTCCGTCAGAGACCACCATAAAGAACGTAATTACCAAATTTCGGTCTACATTCACTCTTTTGGATGCCAAGCCACCGACAAGAATGAGAAGAGTTCGTACAGAAGAAAATATTGCTGTCGTTGAGGCCAGTGTCGAAGAAAACGACAATTTATCGATTCGTCGTCGTGCTCAGCAAATTGGACTTTGTCCATCGACTTTATGGAAAATTTTACGTAAAGATTTGGGTTTGGTGCCATACAAAATTCAATTGGTGCAAGAATTAAAGCCACACGACCATCGTTTGCGCCGTGAATTCAGTGATTGGTCGTTAAATCAATTGAACGAAGATCCATTTTTTTACCGTAAAATTCTCTTCAGTGATGAGGCGCATTTTTGGTTAAATGGATACGTCAACAAACAAAATTGTCGCATTTGGAGCAAAGATAATCCACACGCCGTTCTAGAATTACCAATGCATCCTGATAAATGTACTGTTTGGTGCGGTCTATGGGCTGGTGGGATCATCGGTCCATATTTCTTTAAAAATGAGGAAGGACGACGCGTTACCGTGAATGGAAATCGATACAGAACCATGTTAAATGAGTTTTTGTTGTCAAATCTTGAAGATATGGATATGAATGAAATGTGGTTTCAACAAGATGGTGCCACTTGCCATACAGCACGTGAAACAATCGACTTATTGAAAGAAACTTTCAACGACAACATTATTTCGAGAAATGGTCCGGTGAATTGGCCTCCGCGTTCGTGCGATTTGACGCCACTCGATTACTTTTTGTGGGGATACGTGAAGTCATTGGTTTATGTGGATAAACCTCAATCGATTGACGCTTTGGAAACCAATATTCAACGTGTCATTGCTGACATACGCCCTCAAATGCTTGAAAAAGTGCTGGAAAATTGGACCTCCAGAATGACATTTGTGAAAAATAGTCGTGGTAGCCATATGCCAGAAATTGTGTTTAAATGTTAAATGCCAAAAAATTATCTACCAAATAAAAAAAAATTTTGGTCATTTCATAATTTTATATGTGTTTTATTCAAAAAAAAAATCGGCAACCTCTTAAAAAAACACCCTTCTTCACCCCACTTCTTAGAGAGTTACTGGGCGTATATCAAAACCATCTAGCTTGTTGGTTGACATTATACTCGTATTTTCATTGGTCGTTTGCCTTGGTAGTGGTTGGAAAGTATCCTCGAGATACTCCGCAAATAGATCAGCCTCATCTTTAGGGCCTCTTGCCTATTTTCCATCCTCCCTTTAAAGTGGGGGCCCTTGCATTTTGGGTCCTTTGAGTCCCTTCGTCACCTTCCACAGAGAATAATCAGAATTTTTTTCATCGGTTAGGCTAACTAGATATCTGTTGATTGATGCATTTTAACTTCTTTAGGAAGAGATTTGAGACTGTTACCTAAATTGTTAAGAATTGTTTTGTTCTCTGGTGTTCTAGTTATTTGCCAGGTTTTACGTGTTCATCGTTTTTCCCTTACCAACTCTCTAACTTTCATTGGGTAGGTTTTGTTGAGCTTCTTCTTATTTTATATATTGGAGAAACTTGCCAAAGCAGCATAGTGAATTGCTTCATTGAGTTGTTCTAATTCATCTTCCAACTGGTAGAGATTTATTATCGGCACCTGCAGATTGAGTTTTTCCTTCAATACCTCACGAAAGAGATCTCAGTTTGTTTTTGAATTTCCTAATCTGGGTGCACTCTCCCTTTGAATTACCATTTCACTGACTGTCATGATAACCCGGGAGTGATCTGATACTGGAGAATTACTGTCTTCAATGTGAATGTAGTTCTGGGATATACTACCTCTTGCAACATACAAGTTTATTAGGTCAGGTACCTTCGTTCCGTCACTGGGCCAGTATGTTGGGGAATCACCAGAGTAAAATTCACATTTTGATGTCCGCCCTGCTTGAAGCAATTCTTTACCTTTTGACGTCGTAAGTCTAGATCCCCAATAGGTGTTTTTCGCATTAAAGTCACCTCCTTGCCGGGGAGTACCGGTGTTTAATTTGGATCCTTACAGTAGTGACTAGCAAATAGTTTCTTCTTTGATATTTGATTCTAAATGGTGTTTTATATTTTCTTTTATTAGTGATGCCGAACCACCTCTTGCTCCTTTCGCTGGATGAAAGGAGTGATATAAGTTATAACCCCGTATTTTAACAATCGAAGATTTAACTAGATTACTTTCAGATATTAAGAAATGTTGATTTTTTCTGAATTTAAAAATATTTCTATTCCTGGAGTTGCATAATGCCATTCGCATTCCAGATTGCTATTTGAAAGTTGTGTTCTTACTTAACATTTTTTGTTGGATTGCGTTGAGGGAGTTGCATTTGCTTCAGTTGATCAAGTATCATGTTGTTCAGATTACTTTGGTCATCTAGCCGCTTTGTAATAGCTGCCATGCTGTTCATAATGTTTTCCATAATTTGGTTACTTTCAGAGCCTACATGTTTGGTTGAACCCAAACCTTTCACTACCTGGGCAAATGAACTTCTTTGCCCTGTGTTGCTTGGTTGAGGGTCCATCCATCTGATTTGATATTTGAACCCTTCGATTTTCGTGATTTTGCGGTTGACTTCTTGTTGTATCTCTTAATTTTTGTAGTTATTTAGCAACCTCACAGCCTCGATAATCAGCCGGTTGGCCGTATTGTACATGCCTGTGTAATATGATTTCATGAGCATTTTACACATCTTGGATCCCGTCTTCAATATCTTTATTGGGTGTGATTAAATGCCTGACCTTTCTTGCATTGTGGTATGCATGTTGTGGTTCTCCTCATTGGTTCGATTTTCACCTTCATGTGAAGGATTCCTTTTATTCCATAAATGGTTTGACAAAAAAAGGGAGTTCCCTATTACTGATAATTTGTTTTTCTTCTTGGATTTCTGTTCTCTATTTTTTAACAATATTCACAGCATCTAATATTTTTAAGGCCTTTGTTTTGTAAGTCTTCCTCTTGTCATGATTTTTGTAGGTCGAGCCTGTTTGTTCTCGTAAGTGAACTATTGATACTTTTCTGCATTCAATTTCATAGATAAGGTTCTATAAGTACAGAGTATTAATTTTCCAAACGTCATTGTTTAGCACTGTTACCTTACAGTCAAAGTCAATAACCAATTTCATCTGTGACAGAATTTCTGGGTAACTGGTTGCATCCACAATATTTATTGATGGGGGTGATTTTCCTTTCGGTTGCACCAAATTTGGTGTAATGTTCTCGGTACATTTACTACCTTTTGGTTGATTGGCTTTGGGTAGAACATCTTTTGAATCTGGACTAGATTGTCCCCTACCATTTAATTGCTCACCCTCAGATGACGATTCAGCTCTTCTTTTAATACTCCTGGACTGTTTTTTCTTCTTTAGGATCCAGTCCGTCTCTCTTTGTAATTCATCTCCAATTGATTCCAATGAATAAAATCGCTTGGATTGTAGTTATTCTTCAGCAAGCTTTCATATAGGCGCCTTAATTCATTATCTAGTTTTTTCGATGTCGTTTCCTGACACTTCCTAACACTCAGTTGATGTATCATGTAAATAGCCGCAGATTCGACGTTAATTGCTGCTTGACCGAGTAAACAATTTAGCAGGTTTGTCACAAGTATTCTTTTGTTGTTAAATCTATTTTGTAGGATTTCCCAGGCTGTGGTGTAATTTTCTCCAGCAGGTTCCAAGTGGCTTAACAATTTTTCTGCTGGGAGTTCTATGACGTTTTTCGGATAATTCATATTGTGTGTGTTTGTTAGGTGAGTGTTTTTGTGAATCAGCCTTTTGTAGGTATCAGCAAATCCGATGTAGGCGATTTTCCATGAGTTTATTGTCGTAAGTTTTTACCTCTAGTTCTGGTATTGCTATTTTATGTTATCGTAGTGGTTTTCTATTAAATATTTTTCTTGTGCTTCATCATCTTCCGAAGCTTCGATGTTAATTTTTTGATTTTAAGTTTCATGATTTGCATCATCATCCTGTCTATATTTCTGAGTTTTAAGTTTAAAGGCTCTTAATCTGTTGTTTGTGACCATAATTTCTTCACCTGAGTGTATTTTTTGATATAATCCCCGTATTCGGTGGTTCTGTTATTTAAGTATTTATTGGTAGTTGTTCATTTTCCACGATGTGGAAGGGCGGATGATGTTTTTCTCAGTTCTTGGAATCTCAATGTTTGGAATGTGTAGGTTCTTTTGCTGGAATGTCAATGTTGTTGATTCCTCAGTTATCTGGTTTTTCATGTCCTCCATGAATTTGTTGAACGCCTTCACTGTGTTTCTTCTTTCTTGAAAATGCCCGTGTGTAGATCCGATTTTTGGAGTGCAGGCCAGAATTTTCTCGTGATTTTGGGAATAGTAGACCGTATAGGTCTTTTAATTCAATAATTTTTGGCTGAAGGCATTTGTTTGTTTTGCGTTCTTCTCCGTCTTTTTTGTAGGTGGTGAAGAGGCGTGCTATTTTTCAGCTATTTTCCCGACTTGATAAATTTAATTTTGCTGGTTGTTGTGCAGCTTTTTTTGTTGTATTTCAACGTTGATGCTTTAATTAACGTCGATTAGGTCACCGGTTGTTGCTTGGCTTCGAAGGACCAATGTTTGTTTAGGCATTAGTACACCTACGGCGGGACTAATTTTGAATCTTTATTTAAAATTTTATGGTTTATATATAAAGTTATTACATTGATTACAACAATAACTAAATATAACGGAAATATCTTCTTGCAATTTACCTAAAGTAAAGCAAGTTTTGTTTCTACGCAAATATATGCTTATTTCCGTTCAAATTGGTTCCGTTCGGTTGGTGGCCATGTTCATGGTTTAACCGGTTGGTGGTCATGTTCAAGGAAATAACAGCACCAATTGAGCATCTTGTCTATAGTGTTCTACACTTTCTCCTGAATGCTAGGTTTTGAATTGCCGGTGAAGAGCATAATCTTGTCGTCCGCGAGTGCTACTTCTTAGGTATCATCGTGCGTACTACTTTTGAAAACTATATTCCAAAGGTGCAGGCATAAGATTGAGCCTTGTGGAAAACATTTATTTACACTTTTAGAGAGCGTGCAATGGTTTGCGGCAATATGATAGCTGTGGGAGAAGTAGCTGTGAAATACAGATTAAATTAAAATTAAAAATCCATTCAGATTATCAAATTCTGCAGATACGAGTACATCTAGGAATATTCATAACTTCCTGTGTGGACCTGTTTTCTCTGAACCCGAAGGAAGCTACATCAAATATTTCTTTAATTTGATTTTGTGTCAGTATTTCGCGAAAGATTTAATTAATAAATTTGTATATTCTTTACGAAGCCGAAGAGCATTGATTTGGAAATAAATTTCTGGAAATCTCCAGATGCATGTGAAATAATAGTAATGTTTTCTTAGGTGCTGATTTAATGAAACAATTGTTGAAGATCGATACCAATGTTAACCATTAAAGCTATTAAACCTTTATCCTTCGTTCTAGTAGATTATAAAGGGTTGTGTTCTGCCCTATAATCGTTAGGTGTCTGCAAACGGGTCGTTCCACCCTAAAACCAATAACCTTCAATCACTCAAGTATAAGTTTGAGATTTAATAAAGTTGGACATAAGCACAAACAATTTTTTTCACATCGTTTTTACACGTCAAATCCTCACAATCGCCGCCGCCTCTAGGTTCTCATTCTTGTAAACAAGAATGGGTGAAATGAGCAACCTGTGTATGAGGCGAGTCATGCTAAATTGTGCCGGATGTGTCGTCGAACCGTGCCGATGATCAGCCAGGCTGGGGATGCATCTAAAAAGAATTGTCCAGTCGTGAACGGAGACCTCTGGATATCTGGCGACCTCCAGTTGAATATAACCTTGCCCGTGTACACGGATCTCTGTACGGGTGGACCATCATTTTCTCCGATACTTGTGGGGACCTAATGGAATCTAAAAATAAAAAACATGTAAAGAAGTGGCCAGCACTTCTCAAATGCTGGTAAAGACGGGGGGTCTGTGACTCCAGCCGTCAGTGATATGAAGAGCGGTTCCGAGGCTTGCAAGTCAGGAACTAGCTGTAGTAATAAGAAGTAGAAAGTCATTGCTGGTAGATTCGTCCCGGAGGAGTAGTGGACTGAAGAACAGCGGAAATCTGCCAACTGGGCTAAGAGTTCTATTGCCGATATGGGCAATGCACGCAATAAGGATCTTGGGTCTAAAAGGCAGAGGTCCAACGAGTAGGAGCATGGAGGTTTGGATTTCGAGTTACTACTGTGGGCAAAAAGTAGGAAGACTTTTCAATTTACATTTCGCGCGGAAAACCATTCGTCGAAATATTTTTTTTTCTATGTTGGTATGACTATCAATGACATCTACTTTGAGGGGGACGAAATAGATTTGGAGAAATAAATAAAGAATTTTAAAATTATGAACACGTCTTACTGTTTTTTGCCCACAGCATTAAAACGGGCCAAGCTTCATGTAGGACAGTCGCCAAAAGGACATATCGAAACCGTGGAGGAAGGGGAAGTGGTGCTAGCCATCGTGGACGAGAGCCATTAGGACGGGAGCATCACAGGGAAAAGATGGAGGTTGGTGTTTAATGCACTTAACCTCGTCTTTCTTAATGTCCTTGGACAACATCTGGGACCACCACCAAATTGCAGGGACGTAGGTTGGTATCACCGACGATTGAGGCTGACTGCGTGCGCTGATCGGACATCGATTTTCTTGGACAGGAAGGCGATTGAGGAGTTAGGCGAGGTATGGCCAGGAGCCAAGCTCAGGGCAGTTCCTAACCCTCGTTGGAAGATTGTAAAGCAGGAGGAGCCTAAGGGTAATTTTAGATTATCCATCTTGTTAATCAATATGGAATCTCTGGGTCAGCTGTCAAAAACTAAATGGGTTATTAATTTCGGCTTCGGGTCAATAACACTGAAGGTGTTCAAGAAGGACGAGGTCGGGGTTGAATTGAGCCTGTAGAGGAAAGCCCGATGATGTTACTCTCTTCAGAAGAAAAATTAAAATCTCAGGTAGTGGCGAACCCAAATGAGGGGTTAACTAGGAAATTGAGGGATCGATTATTGCTAGGCATGGAGAAGGGGGACACATCGGACTCTGAAGGGGGAGGAGGGGGGGGGGGGGTGGCAGGGACTGCGGAGGAGGCCGTTGACTAAAGTAAGTGAATACTGTTAACAATGATCAGGTTTGCGCAGATAAATTTACGCCTTACCGAGGCTCCTTCCGCGGCGCTACTTCACAGACTTGCTAAGTCAGAGGAAGAGATAGTTCTGATCCAAGATTCTTGGATCAAAAATACATGTACTGGTGAAGAATAATATAAATGATTTTCTACTTCCGCAGTACTGCAATGGCGATATTACTGCGGTCTGCATAGAGCTGGAGGGTAGGAGATTCTAGCATGCAGCCGCATACATGGATCGGGAGAAGTCAGTGCCGCCAGATATACTGGGGGTACTTGTTTGTGATGCAGAAAGGAGGAAGGTCGGAGTTATCTTAGCCTGTGATGCGAAGGCGCACCATTCCATCTGGGGCAATTCCGACATTAATGTCAGGGATGACATCTTTCTGGATTTCTTCTAAAAACTAACCTCATTATTAGTAATATAGGTCAGGAACCCACCTTTATTATTAGAAATAGGAAGGAGGTTCTGGATGTTACTCTGGGCTCCGATTTTATGATCAGGGAATAGAGGGTGTCGAATGAGCATTCCTTCTCTGACCATCGGTATCTAACGTTTAAATCTCCAAATTACAAATCCCAGGAGAACAGTATGGCACGTATATAGTGATCTATGTTGGAAGCCTGCCCATTAACAAATCTGTGGGGAAAGCGGAAACCAGTTTAGTGGACTTCGGCGAGTGCCAAAAAGTCTTCGGGTCTGCTTTTAATAGAGAGGCTCTTCTGTGATAGAATGGAAGGGGTCTCGGAAACCTCGCGCTTAAGAAAGATTCTCTCACCAGTTCAGCTGTTCTAGGCTATCTGATTAAACCGGATGGCGAATGAACGGTTTCTAGTGAAGAGACTCTTGATCTTTTGATGAAAACTCACTTCCCGGGTAGTGAGGATTCGTTGATTGCGGGGTCTTTGGTTGACTGCTGGCCTAGGGATGACTGCGGCGTCCAATTGTTGTGTACAGAGGATATTCTGAATACACGGAAGATAAAATAGGCTATTAAAAGTTTTGAGCCGTTTAAGTCAGCTGGTCCGGATGGGATTGTGCCAGCAGAAATTCAGAAGAACTCGGAGGTATTACTCCCATGGCTGGAGGTTATCTCCAAAAGGTGTCTGAAGCTTGGGTACATCTCAAAAGAATGGAGGGAGGCTAGAGAGATATTCACCCCGCAAGCAGGTAGAAGCTCGCACAGCAACCCTAAGGACTTAAGACTAATATCTTTGTCATCCTTTCTGCTGAAAATCATGGAAAGGCTGCTAGATGTCTATATTCGTTCGAGAATTGTACCCAGTAACTGGACACGGCACTACATGTCTTGGTTCGAGAGAAGTCACTGGATTTTGAGGAATTCTGGCTGGTGGCATTTCTCGATATCGGGGGCGCTTTCAACACCGTAAAGGCGGAGGGAAGGATTGCTGCCACTCAAAATTGAACACCCAGTAACCAGGCTAATTAATCACTTGCTGGGAGTCGGAAGGATTATTGCCGGGGATTGGGGAAGTCTCCGTCAGAAGACGGGTTGTTCGGGGAACACTTTAGGGAAATATCCTCTCTCCTTTTATTTTCTCTACTCTTACTACAATTGGAACTGAAGGGCAAAGGAGTAGGTGTGGTTGTTTATGCCAATCACTGCGGGTTGGGCCAGCAGATGTGGTTTGGAGATCAACCTTTCTAAAAACAGAACTGGTTCTTTTCACTAAAACAGAACTGGCTTTTACTGATAAGGCGAGCTTTCTAGAAATTCTTCTGGAAAGTACCGGAAGAAACCAAATACGATAGATAGAGTGAAGAAGGCCAATGTGGCGCTCTATTCTTGCAAAAATGCCATTGAAAGAAAATGGGGTCTAAACCGGAGCTGGACGTGGCAGTAGTAAGGCATGTAGTGCTGTATGGTGGCCAACTCTGGAGAAACTATCGTACAGGGATGTGATGGAGAAGGTGTAGAGAGCAGCGTTTTTTCTCATTAGGGAGGGAGGCGCTGGAAACGACACCAGGCTCCGACACCGACTCTAAGTGCCTTAGAGGTTATGCTATACCTTCTCCCGTTGGATATTATTGGTAAGTAAATGGCGGCAAATACGGCCGCCCGGCTATTAGCCCGGTTTCAGGGTGGAAGAGCCTGCAAAAGAGCGCTCAACTATAGTTAGGATTTGGATTGTCACACATCTCTTAAGGAGATCTAGTTGGTCTGGGTTCCGGGCCATTCCTGATGTTGGTAGAAATTGCACGGCAAACGAATTAGCAATGTACGATACGGCTCTCCGACTGAAGCCAGGGAAAGAATGTGTAGGTAGGGCTTTGTCTGTGACGATTGCAGCAAGCCTCAAGAAAGCAGTTGCCTTTGCAAATGCTAGGTGGCTCGCCAGTCCGACCGGCAGGGTAGCGAAACAAGTATGACCCGAGCTGAACTTGAATCTCTCCAAGATCTTAACCACACTAAGGAAGCGTGATTTAGGTATAATTATTACAGTACTTACTGCACACTGCTTCTTCGGTGATCATGCGAGAAGGCTGGGTCTGGATGCAAATGAATTTTGTAGAAGCTGCAAGGACGAGGAGGAGGAGAAGACTCTTGTTCACTTCCTATGCTCATGCCCTGCGCTATCTGGTAGCAGGCATAATCACTGGGACAAATACACTATGGACAGCCTCTCTGATTTCGAAAGCGGTAATGTGCGAGATCTTGTACGCAATATTAATAGCATTTAATGGTTTTTACGGATCCTGTGGTACCACAATGGACTATAATTGGCCTAAGTGTGCGTTAGGAACCGCTGAAACCTAACCTACGCAACACGTCAAATTTTATTCGTAATAAGACATCATTGAGACGAATGATAGTTATTTTGTTAGTCTACGATATGTTCTAGCAAAGAACTTTTTCAAATAATTGAAATGCATATACCTCAGACCTAGCTGCTAAAAATAGTTTACACCCACACAATATAAAATCAATCGATCAATTCGATGCGAACGTAATGAAAAAATTATTATTACGTAGAATAAAATTTGTAATTTCATTCACTCAAATTGATTGAATATTTAATTAGGAAAAATTAAAAATTATTTTTGCATACAATTATTGAAAGAAATGGCCAAACTAATGACTTTCGATATTTCGTTCAGTTCCGTTCAATTGGAAAAAGCAATTATGATTGAGAATCGTAGAAAACCTGAATTGATATTGCGGCTTTTACCTATAATTGCAACTGCAGCAGTATAGCAGCATTGCAACAAATGTGACAACAAATTTAATACTCGTAATCATAAATTTATGAAATAATTACAAAAACAAAAACTTGTCTCGTGCAATAGTGGTTTTATGTTCTGGCTTCTGGTGTATGATTTATTCAACCACTCTCGACTGCCAGGAAATAATTATTTTTATTTTAACATAAAATAATCGGGATGTTAATTCAAATAATTTATGTTATGTGTCATTTATTGTTCAGCGCATTAAATTACCGTACGTATTTATAGGAACATATTGTTTGGCATCATCATGGAATGGTTTACTCGTATGTTCCTCGTCATATACGAGGGGAAATGATAGGAATGCCGTTCGAGAGAGTTATGCCATTACTAACGTGTATGTTGGTTTTGATTCAAATCTTAGCGTAGTCTTCACCATTTTTAATTTTTCAGAGCTGTTCAAAGCTTAAGCTAATTACATTTTTACGTTTTAACCAATGTTAATACTTAATATTAGTGGTCACAATTTAATTTAGATTCTACTTATAAGCGTAATCTACACATTTCATGATCTTACAGGTTCATTAGTCCGAGTGGATCTGCTCTTCTCAGTCGTTTAAATCGCGGCTGTTTTAGTATATCGTGGGCCAATTCGTTGGGGTGTCCCTGAAGTTTTCAATAGTATTTACGAGCTGAATTTCTTGATTGTTTCTTTAACGGTTTTAATACCGTTAAGGCCGTCGCGCATGTTAGTATTTCGGATATACCATGGATCATTAGCAATAAATCGGAGTATTTTCGCTTGAGTTCGGTGCAGGAGTTTTATATTTGATGCACTTGATTAACGCTTTTTATAGTAAGACCTTAGTGTCTAATGATAGCATGGATTTTCTTCCTATCAGCCAATACATTTTGGATTTTTTTCGTTTACTATTATTCGCCAGATCTTGAGTCAATCCTCAATTTTCCCCAGATGAGTTTGCACTTTCCTTGAGGCTGTTTGCAGGTTTTCGTGTGATACCAGGATGGCTGTATCATCAGCAAAAGTTGATATTAGTGCATTGTCGGTAACTGGTAAGTCTGTCGTGCACAACAAGTATAAAATAGGTCCCAGAACGCATCCTTGTGAGACTCCTGCACTTATATCAGTTAGGGAAGTTGTTGCACCATTTTGTTGAACCATGTTGTGCCTTTGGAGCGCTTTAAGTTTATATATTAGTACATCGTGCCAAACTTTGTCAAATGCTTGTGTTATATCCATGAGGGCAGCAGAACAGTATTGTTTTGCCTCAAAGGTCTGTCTGATTGCATTTACAATTCTTTGCACTTGCTCTATGGTAGCATGTTGGTTTCGGAACCCAAATTGATGATCTGGAATGATTTGACTTTCTTCTAATACTGGTTTCAGTTTTGTTATTAAAACTTTTCAAACAGATTTGAGATAGTGGGAAGCATGCTTATGGACGATAAGATGAGATTTGAGTTTCGCTTTCCCAGGCGTATGTATCATTGTGATCAAAGATATCTCCCTTCTAAGTTATTAGTTTTATGCATTTGTAATTCCCTTATCATTTTTCCAATAATAAGGTCATATCCTGGCGCTTTTTTCGGGCTAATGCAAGTTTTGCTTGTGTTCTTAACTTTCTTCCATTCAAACTTTATAGGTTTAAAGGATGAATCATCATCCATCTGGTGAGGCAGCACGATATTATTAGTTCCTCCGTGTGGTGGAAACACCGTTTTTAGATGTGCAGCGAAGCATTTGCTCTTTCTTCATCGCTTTTCGCCCAGTTTCCAGTTGGTATCAAATCGGTGGATTCGACTTTGTAGGCCTTTTTAGGTTTTTTGTTGCCTTCCACAAAGAATAATCAGTCTGCTCTGTTGCCTAGAGTTCACTTAAATAATTCTGGACACATTGGTTTTCTTCTTCCTGCAGTGCAAATTTCAGGGTTTTGATAGCTCGATTTAATTTGCATTTGCAACAATGGTGATTTAGTTTGTTGCCATTGCCGTCGAATTTTCCGCTTTTCCTGGATTAGTGACTGGATATTATGCGATAATTTATTAATTTTTTCAGAATTGTTGATGATTGGTGAAGCCTTTTCAGCTGATATTTCCAGTGCCTATTTTAGCTTGTTTGCAACCAGATTAATATCTGCTGGTGTTTTTAGCGGGATACCAAGATGACATTTTTGTTCGACTAGTCTCCTATATTGATGCCAATCAGTTCGTTTGGTGGCAGACATGGTTACGCAGAAATCAATTAGATCAGGTACTTTATTTTTATCCGTGGGCCAGTAAATAGGATGACCGGTAGATACAAAATCCACAGACTGTTCTTCTATAGCTTCATAACGTTGTTTGCTTTTAGGCGTTGCTAGTCTTGTATCCCAGTTAGTATGTTTGGCGTTGTAATCACACCCCGCGAGAAATTGAGAACCCTGCTTTGGAGGGCAGTACGCTACTGATATCACACAATTTCTAGACCATTCCTGCAGACAGATGCTCGTTAACTGGATATGATCTTTCTTATATTTCATAAGTTCATAATGTTTAAGTCTTCTCTTAATCAATACAGCAGTGCCACCGTGTGCTTTGCCACCCGGAAGCTAATTATGGTTGGTGAAGCGTGAAGTGCTTGAAATGCTTGAACCTCCGCTCTATGCTGCGCTAGCCCGTTTGCTTTCCATATTGCTATTTTGAGGAGAGGATTTTTGATTTTTAACAACTATCGGCGTCAGCGTGTTCATATTCTGCATCATTAGATCCATAGTTCTCTCCATCATCGCCATAAAGCTTTGCGTCATACCAGATAGCTTGTTTAAAGCTGATGAGATGTTTCCTTCCTCACTTGCCTCCACTTTTCGAACGGAACCCTTAAGTACACTTGCGTACGAAGCCAAGTGGTGCACACTACTGTTTACATTTATATTCTGGTTTTAATGCCATTCTTGCCATCTTTGATGCCATTATTCCAAAGTCGTACATTATGCTTGGCTTCATTAAACGAAACTGCAAGGCTTTTGTGACCCGTTAACTTTGAAATCATTATACGTATGCTTTGTTCGGTCCATTTTGGAGTATGTATCTCTTGTTTGGTCACCCTCCCACCACTGTCATTCCGAGAGGATTGAGAATATCCAGAACCAGTTTATTTTGTTCGTGCTACGACGTTTACCATCCAGTCGTGCCATGGACTACGTTCTTCTGCCTTTTCAAAATCGATGCAATCTTTTGAAACTGCAACGTCTAGACAATCCACGAGACGTAGCTTCCGCGCTGTTTGTGCGTGATATTATCGATTCCTGTGTTGATTGTATCGAGTTACTAGCACGTATCAACTTGTACGCTCCCGAACGTCGAATGCGTCAACGCGATGGAGCTTTATTCATTAATCGAGCGGTAACGAACTACAGTCTTTTTGATCTAATTCCGAGGGTATCGCGGGTGTTCAACAAGATCTACTGAGCTTTCGATTATCACTTGTCGAGAAATTCATTCAAGAAAGCTTTATATAATCTTTTGTAGTCAAGCTCATAATATTTTTTTTTGTTTACCAATTGTTTTGTTGTGCCGATTGTAGTCACTGTAGGCACCATTTATAAATAAATAAATAACAAAAATTTCATTACCTCACCACCGCCACTGTAAATTACATCTCATTTATGCTACACAAAATGTATCGTTGCATAAATTATGTCTTTGAGGAATTTTTATCAAAAAAAAAGTATTCGTGTAACATGCACCTTAAGAAGTAACCTGGTTTAGTTTTTCCTTGCAATTTTAATCAATGTCACCCCACAGCTATATAGCTGTGAAAATATCTATTTCCCATGAAATATGATAATGTTGATGACTCAAATTTATGCATCTTTAAGTACTTGTACATTCAGAAAATTTCAAGGAAATCACTCCACCTTGACTATAAAATGTTACGCCACTATAAACATACGTACGTAAATGTAACATACAACGAGTGCATGCAAATTGCAACGGGTATATAGATCTTGTGCAATTTCTATATATCCGTGGGTGAGGTTTTTTGTAACCTGCAAGAGTATATCGTGAAAAAGCTCGTGAAATTTATTTATGCAAATTATGAACATCATCATCAGCAGCAACAAAAATTCAAAGTGACTGTATTGTTATGGTGTACGTAAAGTTATTAAAGAAACTAAAAAGCAATTTCACTATAATTGAAATGATTTTAGATAAAACTTTGTCATCTAAAGTTAAGTTGATTACTGTAGCACTAAAAAATAAAAATAAATTCTTCACTATGAGTTTTAAGCTTTTCGTTTTTTTTTTTTATTATTTCGGAGCAGGGAAAATTCATGTAAAATACTGTTGATAATAATTTTAAAGTTTTGATATAAAATTAAATTTAAAACAAAAAAATGAGAAGTTATAATTATAATTAGAACTTTTTATGTAAAAGTTTTTTATTTTTTAATTTCTTCTGATTCTTGTGCTTTTCTGTAAACAATGTTACGTATTTTGTTGTTGGTGGTGCTTTAAAAGAGGTATTATGGGTTTCTTTTGCTCTTTTGTTTTGTAGCCCTCCTCATTCAACGTGTATACGTACCTTTACTCGTACAATGTCATAATAATAATACATTTTGATTTGAATAGGGGTTTTCTTCTTAATCTCATACTTTTCCGTTTCTTTTTTGGGAGGAAGAAAATAGTTATAATTTTTTGTGTACAGAAGAAATGAAAGCTTTTATTTAAGTGCTTGACATTTTAAAGTTTTTTCAGTTTTTTTTTTGTTTTATATTCAATGTAACGTTTCCTTGTCTGAACATTTATGACGAGCAATAAATCAAGCAAGTCACTAATTTTAAGAATATTGTGAAAACGCTAAACAACCTTAATTCTACACTCAAATATATTCTTACCTGATGATGCTGGGAATTTGAGAATCGAGTAGGTATGCCGAATCCTATCGGTTCACTCTTATTAAAATAAATTGAATATGTAAACCCGATCTAAGAGATGTCTTCTTGAATTCGTTTTTAAAATTTTCGGCTTTCAACTAAGTATGCGACAAGGTGGACCCAAAAATAATTCTCGGATTTGTCAATCATAGTGGCACTAGTGCCGTTTAAGGTACCACAAACTATTATTGAAAATTGATATTTCTTAGTGTTTGGGTCGGTTTGGTAGGAAATAATAATTCCGAACAACAAAATGGAATATGAATTACAATTCTATTCCGTCGTTCACAATCATAAATTTAACTTTTCGCGATTGGACCAATAACGGACAACATAATAAAAATTTTATTTCTACACAATCAATTTTACGATAAGCAAAAAAGCGCCAGTTTAAATTTTGCGGGCAGTGAAATATTTATACATCATGCGGCACGGGACGAAATAGTTTTTTGTATTTACGAATAAAATAACCAAATCCTAAAATAAACATTTTTTTTTCTTAAATATCTACCCAAGTGAAATATGGCCCAAAAATAAATCCTAAATTTGTTGCATGCAATAAATGATAAACAACCGATTAAGTGTGTTGCAACAAGCTTCAAGTAAGAAATCTGTTCAACAAATTTTGTAAGATTAACTTGTGGATAGGTTTTCTGAAATGCTCAAGAAACGGCCTCTTACAGGGACAAACAAAGCGAAGGATCACTAAAATTTGCAATAAAAATAACAAATCTATTTCAAAAAGTCCCTTTTAAAATATTAGATATGTTTATCGCCGACCCCAGGAATCTTTCGATTTGTTTAAGTGTCCCCTACCTTAATTTATGAAAATTAAATTAAAATTGTCCTAAAGGAATTAGACGGCATTTAGTTTCATACATTCAGATTGTCAATCCGATAAAGAAATTATATGCAAAACATGTATGGGGAGTGCGATATTTCATATTTTGCATGGATGCAGAGGTGAGTATGCAATTTCATCGGACGATTATATTCAAACTTCAATCGTCGATTACAGGAAAACAAGACGATGTTTTGACCATTCACAATTGGTACAATAGCCCAAGAATTGGAGCAATAATTTTTTTTGTATTTTTCCGGCGCGAAAACAGCAAAGGGGTACCCCTTTGCTAATTTGTAAAAATAAATCGAAATTTTTTTCTACCGGAATTAGACGGCATTTAGTTTCATACATTCAGATTGTCAATCCGATAAAGAAATTATATGCAAAACATGTATGGGGAGTGCGATATTTCATATTTTGCATGGATGGAGAGGTGAGCATGCAATTTCATCGGACGATTATATTCAAACTTCAATCGTCGATTACAGGAAAACAAGACGATGTTTTGACCCAATTTAAACGGATCTTTATTCAAAATTAAATAACCATTCACAATTGGTACAATAGCCCAAGAATTGGAGCAATAATTTTTTTTGTATTTTTCCGGCGCGAAAACAGCAAAGGGGTACCCCTTTGCTAATTTGTAAAAATAAATCGAAATTTTTTTCTACCGGAATTAGACGGCATTTAGTTTCATACATTCAGATTGTCAATCCGATAAAGAAATTATATGCAAAACATGTATGGGGAGTGCGATATTTCATATTTTGCATGGATGGAGAGGTGAGCATGCAATTTCATCGGACGATTATATTCAAACTTCAATCGTCGATTACAGGAAAACAAGACGATGTTTTGACCCAATTTAAACGGATCTTTATTCAAAATTAAATAACCATTCACAATTGGTACAATAGCCCAAGAATTGGAGCAATAATTTTTTTTGTATTTTTCCGGCGCGAAAACAGCAAAGGGGTACCCCTTTGCTAATTTGTAAAAATAAATCGAAATTTTTTTCTACCGGAATTAGACGGCATTTAGTTTCATACATTCAGATTGTCAATCCGATAAAGAAATTATATGCAAAACATGTATGGGGAGTGCGATATTTCATATTTTGCATGGATGGAGAGGTGAGCATGCAATTTCATCGGACGATTATATTCAAACTTCAATCGTCGATTACAGGAAAACAAGACGATGTTTTGACCCAATTTAAACGGATCTTTATTCAAAATTAAATAACCATTCACAATTGGTACAATAGCCCAAGAATTGGAGCAATCATTTTTTTTGGATTTTTCCGGTGCGAAAACAGCAAAGGGGTACCCCTTTGCTAATTTGTAAAAATAAATCGAAATTTTTTTCTACCGGAATTAGACGGCATTTAGTTTCATACATTCAGATTGTCAATCCGATAAAGAAATTATATGCAAAACATGTATGGGGAGTGCGATATTTCATATTTTGCATGGATGGAGAGGTGAGCATGCAATTTCATCGGACGATTATATTCAAACTTCAATCGTCGATTACAGGAAAACAAGACGATGTTTTGACCCAATTTAAACGGATCTTTATTCAAAATTAAATAACCATTCACAATTGGTACAATAGCCCAAGAATTGGAGCAATAATTTTTTTTGTATTTTTCCGGCGCGAAAATAGCAAAGGGGTACACCCCTTTGCTAATTTGTAAAAATAAATCGAAATTTTTTTCTACCGGAATTAGACGGCATTTAGTTTCATACATTCAGATTGTCAATCCGATAAAGAAATTATATGCAAAACATGTATGGGGAGTGCGATATTTCATATTTTGCATGGATGGAGAGGTGAGCATGCAATTTCATCGGACGATTATATTCAAACTTCAATCGTCGATTACAGGAAAACAAGACGATGTTTTGACCCAATTTAAACGGATCTTTATTCAAAATTAAATAACCATTCACAATTGGTACAATAGCCCAAGAATTGGAGCAATCATTTTTTTTGGATTTTTCCGGTGCGAAAACAGCAAAGGGGTACCCCTTTGCTAATTTGTAAAAATAAATCGAAATTTTTTTCTACCGGAATTAGACGGCATTTAGTTTCATACATTCAGATTGTCAATCCGATAAAGAAATTATATGCAAAACATGTATGGGGAGTGCGATATTTCATATTTTGCATGGATGGAGAGGTGAGCATGCAATTTCATCGGACGATTATATTCAAACTTCAATCGTCGATTACAGGAAAACAAGACGATGTTTTGACCCAATTTAAACGGATCTTTATTCAAAATTAAATAACCATTCACAATTGGTACAATAGCCCAAGAATTGTAGCAATAATTTTTTTTGTATTTTTCCGGCGCGAAAATAGCAAAGGGGTACACCCCTTTGCTAATTTGTAAAAATAAATCGAAATTTTTTTCTACCGGAATTAGACGGCATTTAGTTTCATACATTCAGATTGTCAATCCGATAAAGAAATTATATGCAAAACATGTATGGGGAGTGCGATATTTCATATTTTGCATGGATGGAGAGGTGAGCATGCAATTTCATCGGACGATTATATTCAAACTTCAATCGTCGATTACAGGAAAACAAGACGATGTTTTGACCCAATTTAAACGGATCTTTATTCAAAATTAAATAACCATTCACAATTGGTACAATAGCCCAAGAATTGGAGCAATAATTTTTTTTGTATTTTTCCGGCGCGAAAATAGCAAAGGGGTACACCCCTTTGCTAATTTGTAAAAATAAATCGAAATTTTTTTCTACCGGAATTAGACGGCATTTAGTTTCATACATTCAGATTGTCAATCCGATAAAGAAATTATATGCAAAACATGTATGGGGAGTGCGATATTTCATATTTTGCATGGATGGAGAGGTGAGCATGCAATTTCATCGGACGATTATATTCAAACTTCAATCGTCGATTACAGGAAAACAAGACGATGTTTTGACCCAATTTAAACGGATCTTTATTCAAAATTAAATAACCATTCACAATTGGTACAATAGCCCAAGAATTGGAGCAATAATTTTTTTTGTATTTTTCCGGCGCGAAAACAGCAAAGGGGTACCCCTTTGCTAATTTGTAAAAATAAATCGAAATTTTTTTCTACCGGAATTAGACGGCATTTAGTTTCATACATTCAGATTGTCAATCCGATAAAGAAATTATATGCAAAACATGTATGGGGAGTGCGATATTTCATATTTTGCATGGATGGAGAGGTGAGCATGCAATTTCATCGGACGATTATATTCAAACTTCAATCGTCGATTACAGGAAAACAAGACGATGTTTTGACCCAATTTAAACGGATCTTTATTCAAAATTAAATAACCATTCACAATTGGTACAATAGCCCAAGAATTGGAGCAATAATTTTTTTTGTATTTTTCCGGCGCGAAAACAGCAAAGGGGTACCCCTTTGCTAATTTGTAAAAATAAATCGAAATTTTTTTCTACCGGAATTAGACGGCATTTAGTTTCATACATTCAGATTGTCAATCCGATAAAGAAATTATATGCAAAACATGTATGGGGAGTGCGATATTTCATATTTTGCATGGATGGAGAGGTGAGCATGCAATTTCATCGGACGATTATATTCAAACTTCAATCGTCGATTACAGGAAAACAAGACGATGTTTTGACCCAATTTAAACGGATCTTTATTCAAAATTAAATAACCATTCACAATTGGTACAATAGCCCAAGAAAGGGGTACCCCTTTGCTAATTTGTAAAAATAAATCGAAATTTTTTTCTACCGGAATTAGACGGCATTTAGTTTCATACATTCAGATTGTCAATCCGATAAAGAAATTATATGCAAAACATGTATGGGGAGTGCGATATTTCATATTTTGCATGGATGGAGAGGTGAGCATGCAATTTCATCGGACGATTATATTCAAACTTCAATCGTCGATTACAGGAAAACAAGACGATGTTTTGACCCAATTTAAACGGATCTTTATTCAAAATTAAATAACCATTCACAATTGGTACAATAGCCCAAGAATTGGAGCAATCATTTTTTTTGTATTTTTCGGGTGCGAAAACAGCAAAGGGGTACCCCTTTGCTAATTTGTAAAAATAAATCGAAATTTTTTTCTACCGGAATTAGACGGCATTTAGTTTCATACATTCAGATTGTCAATCCGATAAAGAAATTATATGCAAAACATGTATGGGGAGTGCGATATTTCAT
The DNA here is from genome assembly GCA_963691935.1 of Nephrotoma guestfalica. Lineage (NCBI taxonomy): Eukaryota > Metazoa > Arthropoda > Insecta > Diptera > Tipulidae > Nephrotoma > Nephrotoma guestfalica. Next base: position 217,346,267 of record OY829914.1, read on the forward strand.
ATTTTGCATGGATGGAGAGGTGAGCATGCAATTTCATCGGACGATTATATTCAAACTTCAATCGTCGATTACAGGAAAACAAGACGATGTTTTGACCCAATTTAAACGGATCTTTATTCAAAATTAAATAACCATTCACAATTGGTACAATAGCCCAAGAAAGGGGTACCCCTTTGCTAATTTGTAAAAATAAATCGAAATTTTTTTCTACCGGAATTAGACGGCATTTAGTTTCATACATTCAGATTGTCAATCCGATAAAGAAATTATATGCAAAACATGTATGGGGAGTGCGATATTTCATATTTTGCATGGATGGAGAGGTGAGCATGCAATTTCATCGGACGATTATATTCAAACTTCAATCGTCGATTACAGGAAAACAAGACGATGTTTTGACCCAATTTAAACGGATCTTTATTCAAAATTAAATAACCATTCACAATTGGTACAATAGCCCAAGAATTGGAGCAATCATTTTTTTTGGATTTTTCCGGTGCGAAAACAGCAAAGGGGTACCCCTTTGCTAATTTGTAAAAATAAATCGAAATTTTTTTCTACCGGAATTAGACGGCATTTAGTTTCATACATTCAGATTGTCAATCCGATAAAGAAATTATATGCAAAACATGTATGGGGAGTGCGATATTTCATATTTTGCATGGATGGAGAGGTGAGCATGCAATTTCATCGGACGATTATATTCAAACTTCAATCGTCGATTACAGGAAAACAAGACGATGTTTTGACCCAATTTAAACGGATCTTTATTCAAAATTAAATAACCATTCACAATTGGTACAATAGCCCAAGAATTGGAGCAATAATTTTTTTTGTATTTTTCCGGCGCGAAAACAGCAAAGGGGTACCCCTTTGCTAATTTGTAAAAATAAATCGAAATTTTTTTCTACCGGAATTAGACGGCATTTAGTTTCATACATTCAGATTGTCAATCCGATAAAGAAATTATATGCAAAACATGTATGGGGAGTGCGATATTTCATATTTTGCATGGATGGAGAGATGAGCTTGCAATTTCATCGGACGATTATATTCAAACTTCAATCGTCGATTACAGGAAAACAAGACGATGTTTTGACCCAATTTAAACGGATCTTTATTCAAAATTAAATAACCATTCACAATTGGTACAATAGCCCAAGAATTGGAGCAATAATTTTTTTTGTATTTTTCCGGCGCGAAAACAGCAAAGGGGTACCCCTTTGCTAATTTGTAAAAATAAATCGAAATTTGTTTCTACCGGAATTAGACGGCATTTAGTTTCATACATTCAGATTGTCAATCCGATAAAGAAATTATATGCAAAACATGTATGGGGAGTGCGATATTTCATATTTTGCATGGATGGAGAGGTGAGCATGCAATTTCATCGGACGATTATATTCAAACTTCAATCGTCGATTACAGGAAAACAAGACGATGTTTTGACCCAATTTAAACGGATCTTTATTCAAAATTAAATAACCATTCACAATTGGTACAATAGCCCAAGAATTGGAGCAATAATTTTTTTTGTATTTTTCCGGCGCGAAAACAGCAAAGGGGTACCCCTTTGCTAATTTGTAAAAATAAATCGAAATTTGTTTCTACCGGAATTAGACGGCATTTAGTTTCATACATTCAGATTGTCAATCCGATAAAGAAATTATATGCAAAACATGTATGGGGAGTGCGATATTTCATATTTTGCATGGATGGAGAGGTGAGCATGCAATTTCATCGGACGATTATATTCAAACTTCAATCGTCGATTACAGGAAAACAAGACGATGTTTTGACCCAATTTAAACGGATCTTTATTCAAAATTAAATAACCATTCACAATTGGTACAATAGCCCAAGAATTGGAGCAATAATTTTTTTTGTATTTTTCCGGCGCGAAAACAGCAAAGGGGTACCCCTTTGCTAATTTGTAAAAATAAATCGAAATTTTTTTCTACCGGAATTAGACGGCATTTAGTTTCATACATTCAGATTGTCAATCCGATAAAGAAATTATATGCAAAACATGTATGGGGAGTGCGATATTTCATATTTTGCATGGATGGAGAGGTGAGCTTGCAATTTCATCGGACGATTATATTCAAACTTCAATCGTCGATTACAGGAAAACAAGACGATGTTTTGACCCAATTTAAACGGATCTTTATTCAAAATTAAATAACCATTCACAATTGGTACAATAGCCCAAGAATTGGAGCAATCATTTTTTTTGGATTTTTCCGGTGCGAAAACAGCAAAGGGGTACCCCTTTGCTAATTTGTAAAAATAAATCGAAATTTTTTTCTACCGGAATTAGACGGCATTTAGTTTCATACATTCAGATTGTCAATCCGATAAAGAAATTATATGCAAAACATGTATGGGGAGTGCGATATTTCATATTTTGCATGGATGGAGAGGTGAGCTTGCAATTTCATCGGACGATTATATTCAAACTTCAATCGTCGATTACAGGAAAACAAGACGATGTTTTGACCCAATTTAAACGGATCTTTATTCAAAATTAAATAACCATTCACAATTGATACAATAGCCCAAGAATTGGAGCAATAATTTTTTTTGTATTTTTCCGGCGCGAAAACAGCAAAGGGGTACGTACCCCTTTGCTAATTTGTAAAAATAAATCGAAATTTTTTTCTACCGGAATTAGACGGCATTTAGTTTCATACATTCAGATTGTCAATCCGATAAAGAAATTATATGCAAAACATGTATGGGGAGTGCGATATTTCATATTTTGCATGGATGGAGAGGTGAGCATGCAATTTCATCGGACGATTATATTCAAACTTCAATCGTCGATTACAGGAAAACAAGACGATGTTTTGACCCAATTTAAACGGATCTTTATTCAAAATTAAATAACCATTCACAATTGGTACAATAGCCCAAGAATTGGAGCAATAATTTTTTTTGTATTTTTCCGGCGCGAAAACAGCAAAGGGGTACCCCTTTGCTAATTTGTAAAAATAAATCGAAATTTTTTTCTACCGGAATTAGACGGCATTTAGTTTCATACATTCAGATTGTCAATCCGATAAAGAAATTATATGCAAAACATGTATGGGGAGTGCGATATTTCATATTTTGCATGGATGGAGAGGTGAGCATGCAATTTCATCGGACGATTATATTCAAACTTCAATCGTCGATTACAGGAAAACAAGACGATGTTTTGACCCAATTTAAACGGATCTTTATTCAAAATTAAATAACCATTCACAATTGGTACAATAGCCCAAGAATTGGAGCAATAATTTTTTTTGTATTTTTCCGGCGCGAAAACAGCAAAGGGGTACCCCTTTGCTAATTTGTAAAAATAAATCGAAATTTTTTTCTACCGGAATTAGACGGCATTTAGTTTCATACATTCAGATTGTCAATCCGATAAAGAAATTATATGCAAAACATGTATGGGGAGTGCGATATTTCTTATTTTGCATGGATGGAGAGGTGAGCATGCAATTTCATCGGACGATTATATTCAAACTTCAATCATCGATTACAGGAAAACAAGACGATGTTTTGACCCAATTTAAACGGATCTTTATTCAAAATTAAATAACCATTCACAATTGGTACAATAGTCCAAGAATTGGAGCAATAATTTTTTTTGTATTTTTCCGGCGCGAAAACAGCAAAGGGGTACGTACCCCTTTGCTAATTTGTAAAAATAAATCGAAATTTTTTTCTACCGGAATTAGACGGCATTTAGTTTCATGCATTCAGATTGTCAATCCGATAAAGAAATTATATGCAAAACATGTATGGGGAGTGCGATATTTCTTATTTTGCATGGATGGAGAGGTGAGCATGCAATTTCATCGGACGATTATATTCAAACTTCAATCGTCGATTACAGGAAAACAAGACGATGTTTTGACCCAATTTAAACGGATCTTTATTCAAAATTAAATAACCATTCACAATTGGTACAATAGCCCAAGAATTGGAGCAATAATTTTTTTTGTATTTTTCCGGCGCGAAAACAGCAAAGGGGTACCCCTTTGCTAATTTGTAAAAATAAATCGAAATTTTTTTCTACCGGAATTAGACGGCATTTAGTTTCATACATTCAGATTGTCAATCCGATAAAGAAATTATATGCAAAACATGTATGGGGAGTGCGATATTTCATATTTTGCATGGATGGAGAGGTGAGCATGCAATTTCATCGGACGATTATATTCAAACTTCAATCGTCGATTACAGGAAAACAAGACGATGTTTTGACCCAATTTAAACGGATCTTTATTCAAAATTAAATAACCATTCACAATTGGTACAATAGCCCAAGAATTGGAGCAATAATTTTATTTGTATTTTTCCGGCGCGAAAACAGCAAAGGGGTACGTACCCCTTTGCTAATTTGTAAAAATAAATCGAAATTTTTTTCTACCGGAATTAGACGGCATTTAGTTTCATGCATTCAGATTGTCAATCCGATAAAGAAATTATATGCAAAACATGTATGGGGAGTGCGATATTTCTTATTTTGCATGGATGGAGAGGTGAGCATGCAATTTCATCGGACGATTATATTCAAACTTCAATCGTCGATTACAGGAAAACAAGACGATGTTTTGACCCAATTTAAACGGATCTTTATTCAAAATTAAATAACCATTCACAATTGGTACAATAGCCCAAGAATTGGAGCAATAATTTTATTTGTATTTTTCCGGCGCGAAAACAGCAAAGGGGTACGTACCCCTTTGCTAATTTGTAAAAATAAATCGAAATTTTTTTCTACCGGAATTAGACGGCATTTAGTTTCATGCATTCAGATTGTCAATCCGATAAAGAAATTATATGCAAAACATGTATGGGGAGTGCGATATTTCTTATTTTGCATGGATGGAGAGGTGAGCATGCAATTTCATCGGACGATTATATTCAAACTTCAATCGTCGATTACAGGAAAACAAGACGATGTTTTGACCCAATTTAAACGGATCTTTATTCAAAATTAAATAACCATTCACAATTGGTACAATAGCCCAAGAATTGGAGCAATAATTTTTTTTGTATTTTTCCGGCGCGAAAACAGCAAAGGGGTACCCCTTTGCTAATTTGTAAAAATAAATCGAAATTTTTTTCTACCGGAATTAGACGGCATTTAGTTTCATGCATTCAGATTGTCAATCCGATAAAGAAATTATATGCAAAACATGTATGGGGAGTGCGATATTTCTTATTTTGCATGGATGGAGAGGTGAGCATGCAATTTCATCGGACGATTATATTCAAACTTCAATCGTCGATTACAGGAAAACAAGACGATGTTTTGACCCAATTTAAACGGATCTTTATTCAAAATTAAATAACCATTCACAATTGGTACAATAGCCCAAGAATTGGAGCAATAATTTTTTTTGTATTTTTCCGGCGCGAAAACAGCAAAGGGGTACCCCTTTGCTAATTTGTAAAAATAAATCGAAATTTTTTTCTACCGGAATTAGACGGCATTTAGTTTCATACATTCAGATTGTCAATCCGATAAAGAAATTATATGCAAAACATGTATGGGGAGTGCGATATTTCATATTTTGCATGGATGGAGAGGTGAGCATGCAATTTCATCGGACGATTATATTCAAACTTCAATCGTCGATTACAGGAAAACAAGACGATGTTTTGACCCAATTTAAACGGATCTTTATTCAAAATTAAATAACCATTCACAATTGGTACAATAGCCCAAGAATTGGAGCAATAATTTTATTTGTATTTTTCCGGCGCGAAAACAGCAAAGGGGTACGTACCCCTTTGCTAATTTGTAAAAATAAATCGAAATTTTTTTCTACCGGAATTAGACGGCATTTAGTTTCATGCATTCAGATTGTCAATCCGATAAAGAAATTATATGCAAAACATGTATGGGGAGTGCGATATTTCTTATTTTGCATGGATGGAGAGGTGAGCATGCAATTTCATCGGACGATTATATTCAAACTTCAATCGTCGATTACAGGAAAACAAGACGATGTTTTGACCCAATTTAAACGGATCTTTATTCAAAATTAAATAACCATTCACAATTGGTACAATAGCCCAAGAATTGGAGCAATAATTTTATTTGTATTTTTCCGGCGCGAAAACAGCAAAGGGGTACGTACCCCTTTGCTAATTTGTAAAAATAAATCGAAATTTTTTTCTACCGGAATTAGACGGCATTTAGTTTCATGCATTCAGATTGTCAATCCGATAAAGAAATTATATGCAAAACATGTATGGGGAGTGCGATATTTCTTATTTTGCATGGATGGAGAGGTGAGCATGCAATTTCATCGGACGATTATATTCAAACTTCAATCGTCGATTACAGGAAAACAAGACGATGTTTTGACCCAATTTAAACGGATCTTTATTCAAAATTAAATAACCATTCACAATTGGTACAATAGCCCAAGAATTGGAGCAATAATTTTTATTGTATTTTTCCGGCGCGAAAACAGCAAAGGGGTACCCCTTTGCTAATTTGTAAAAATAAATCGAAATTTTTTTCTACCGGAATTAGACGGCATTTAGTTTCATGCATTCAGATTGTCAATCCGATAAAGAAATTATATGCAAAACATGTATGGGGAGTGCGATATTTCTTATTTTGCATGGATGGAGAGGTGAGCATGCAATTTCATCGGACGATTATATTCAAACTTCAATCGTCGATTACAGGAAAACAAGACGATGTTTTGACCCAATTTAAACGGATCTTTATTCAAAATTAAATAACCATTCACAATTGGTACAATAGCCCAAGAATTGGAGCAATAATTTTTTTTGTATTTTTCCGGCGCGAAAACAGCAAAGGGGTACCCCTTTGCTAATTTGTAAAAATAAATCGAAATTTTTTTCTACCGGAATTAGACGGCATTTAGTTTCATACATTCAGATTGTCAATCCGATAAAGAAATTATATGCAAAACATGTATGGGGAGTGCGATATTTCATATTTTGCATGGATGGAGAGGTGAGCTTGCAATTTCATCGGACGATTATATTCAAACTTCAATCGTCGATTACAGGAAAACAAGACGATGTTTTGACCCAATTTAAACGGATCTTTATTCAAAATTAAATAACCATTCACAATTGGTACAATAGCCCAAGAATTGGAGCAATAATTTTTTTTGTATTTTTCCGGCGCGAAAACAGCAAAGGGGTACCCCTTTGCTAATTTGTAAAAATAAATCGAAATTTTTTTCTACCGGAATTAGACGGCATTTAGTTTCATGCATTCAGATTGTCAATCCGATAAAGAAATTATATGCAAAACATGTATGGGGAGTGCGATATTTCTTATTTTGCATGGATGGAGAGGTGAGCATGCAATTTCATCGGACGATTATATTCAAACTTCAATCGTCGATTACAGGAAAACAAGACGATGTTTTGACCCAATTTAAACGGATCTCTATTCAAAATTAAATAACCATTCACAATTGGTACAATAGCCCAAGAATTGGAGCAATAATTTTTTTTGTATTTTTCCGGCGCGAAAACAGCAAAGGGGTACCCCTTTGCTAATTTGTAAAAATAAATCGAAATTTTTTTCTACCGGAATTAGATGGCATTTAGTTTCATACATTCAGATTGTCAATCCGATAAAGAAATTATATGCAAAACATGTATGGGGAGTGCGATATTTCATATTTTGCATGGATGGAGAGGTGAGCATGCAATTTCATCGGACGATTATATTCAAACTTCAATCGTCGATTACAGGAAAACAAGACGATGTTTTGACCCAATTTAAACGGATCTTTATTCAAAATTAAATAACCATTCACAATTGGTACAATAGCCCAAGAATTGGAGCAATAATTTTTTTTGTATTTTTCCGGCGCGAAAACAGCAAAGGGGTACCCCTTTGCTAATTTGTAAAAATAAATCGAAATTTTTTTCTACCGGAATTAGACGGCATTTAGTTTCATACATTCAGATTGTCAATCCGATAAAGAAATTATATGCAAAACATGTATGGGGAGTGCGATATTTCATATTTTGCATGGATGGAGAGGTGAGCATGCAATTTCATCGGACGATTATATTCAAACTTCAATCGTCGATTACAGGAAAACAAGACGATGTTTTGACCCAATTTAAACGGATCTTTATTCAAAATTAAATAACCATTCACAATTGGTACAATAGCCCAAGAATTGGAGCAATAATTTTTTTTGTATTTTTCCGGCGCGAAAACAGCAAAGGGGTACGTACCCCTTTGCTAATTTGTAAAAATAAATCGAAATTTTTTTCTACCGGAATTAGACGGCATTTTAGTTTCATACATTCAGATTGTCAATCCGATAAAGAAATTATATGCAAAACATGTATGGGGAGTGCGATATTTCATATTTTGCATGGATGGAGAGGTGAGCATGCAATTTCATCGGACGATTATATTCAAACTTCAATCGTCGATTACAGGAAAACAAGACGATGTTTTGACCCAATTTAAACGGATCTTTATTCAAAATTAAATAACCATTCACAATTGGTACAATAGCCCAAGAATTGGAGCAATAATTGTTTTTGTATTTTTCCGGCGCGAAAACAGCAAAGGAGTACCCCTTTGCTAATTTGTAAAAATAAATCGAAATTTTTTTCTACCGGAATTAGACGGCATTTAGTTTCATACATTCAGATTGTCAATCCGATAAACAAATTATATGCAAAACATGTATGGGGAGTGCGATATTTCATATTTTGCATGGATGGAGAGGTGAGCATGCAATTTCATCGGACGATTATATTCAAACTTCAATCGTCGATTACAGGAAAACAAGACGATGTTTTGACCCAATTTAAACGGATCTTTATTCAAAATTAAATAACCATTCACAATTGGTACAATAGCCCAAGAATTGGAGCAATAATTTTATTTGTATTTTTCCTTTGCTAATTTGTAAAAATAAATCGAAATTTTTTTCTACCGGAATTAGACGGCATTTAGTTTCATACATTCAGATTGTCAATCCGATAAAGAAATTATATGCAAAACATGTATGGGGAGTGCGATATTTCATATTTTGCATGGATGCAGAGGTGAGTATGCAATTTCATCGGACGATTATATTCAAACTTCAATCGTCGATTACAGGAAAACAAGACGATGTTTTGACCCAATTTAAACGGATCTTTATTCAAAATTAAATAACCATTCACAATTGGTACAATAGCCCAAGAATTGGAGCAATAATTGTTTTTGTATTTTTCCGGCGCGAAAACAGCAAAGGAGTACCCCTTTGCTAATTTGTAAAAATAAATCGAAATTTTTTTCTACCGGAATTAGACGGCATTTAGTTTCATACATTCAGATTGTCAATCCGATAAAGAAATTATATGCAAAACATGTATGGGGAGTGCGATATTTCATATTTTGCATGGATGGAGAGGTGAGTATGCAATTTCATCGGACGATTATATTCAAACTTCAATCGTCGATTACAGGAAAACAAGACGATGTTTTGACCCAATTTAAACGGATCTTTATTCAAAATTAAATAACCATTCACAATTGGTACAATAGCCCAAGAATTGGAGCAATAATTGTTTTTGTATTTTTCCGGCGCGAAAACAGCAAAGGAGTACCCCTTTGCTAATTTGTAAAAATAAATCGAAATTTTTTTCTACCGGAATTAGACGGCATTTAGTTTCATACATTCAGATTGTCAATCCGATAAACAAATTATATGCAAAACATGTATGGGGAGTGCGATATTTCATATTTTGCATGGATGGAGAGGTGAGCATGCAATTTCATCGGACGATTATATTCAAACTTCAATCGTCGATTACAGGAAAACAAGACGATGTTTTGACCCAATTTAAACGGATCTTTATTCAAAATTAAATAACCATTCACAATTGGTACAATAGCCCAAGAATTGGAGCAATAATTTTTTTTGTATTTTTCCGGCGCGAAAACAGCAAAGGGGTACCCCTTTGCTAATTTGTAAAAATAAATCGAAATTTTTTTCTACCGGAATTAGACGGCATTTAGTTTCATACATTCAGATTGTCAATCCGATAAAGAAATTATATGCAAAACATGTATAGGGAGTGCGATATTTCATATTTTGCATGGATGGAGAGGTGAGCATGCAATTTCATCGGACGATTATATTCAAACTTCAATCGTCGATTACAGGAAAGCAAGACGATGTTTTGACCCAATTTAAACGGATCTTTATTCAAAATTAAATAACCATTCACAATTGGTACAATAGCCCAAGAATTGGAGCAATAATTTTTTTTGTATTTTTCCGGCGCGAAAACAGCAAAGGGGTACCCCTTTGCTAATTTGTAAAAATAAATCGAAATTTTTTTCTACCGGAATTAGACGGCATTTAGTTTCATACATTCAGATTGTCAATCCGATAAAGAAATTATATGCAAAACATGTATGGGGAGTGCGATATTTCATATTTTGCATGGATGGAGAGGTGAGCATGCAATTTCATCGGACGATTATATTCAAACTTCAATCGTCGATTACAGGAAAACAAGACGATGTTTTAACCCAATTTAAACGGATCTTTATTCAAAATTAAATAACCATTCACAATTGGTACAATAGCCCAAGAATTGGAGCAATAATTTTTTTTGTATTTTTCCGGCGCGAAAACAGCAAAGGGGTACCCCTTTGCTAATTTGTAAAAATAAATCGAAATTTTTTTCTACCGGAATTAGACGGCATTTAGTTTCATACATTCAGATTGTCAATCCGATAAAGAAATTATATGCAAAACATGTATGGAGAGTGCGATATTTCATATTTTGCATGGATGCAGAGGTGAGTATGCAATTTCATCGGACGATTATATTCAAACTTCAATCGTCGATTACAGGAAAACAAGACGATGTTTTGACCCAATTTAAACGGATCTTTATTCAAAATTAAATAACCATTCACAATTGGTACAATAGCCCAAGAATTGGAGCAATAATTGTTTTTGTATTTTTCCGGCGCGAAAACAGCAAAGGAGTACCCCTTTGCTAATTTGTAAAAATAAATCGAAATTTTTTTCTACCGGAATTAGACGGCATTTAGTTTCATACATTCAGATTGTCAATCCGATAAACAAATTATATGCAAAACATGTATGGGGAGTGCGATATTTCATATTTTGCATGGATGCAGAGGTGAGTATGCAATTTCATCGGACGATTATATTCAAACTTCAATCGTCGATTACAGGAAAAGAAGACGATGTTTTGACCCAATTTAAACGGATCTTTATTCAAAATTAAATAACCATTCACAATTGGTACAATAGCCCAAGAATTGGAGCAATAATTTTATTTGTATTTTCCCTTTGCTAATTTGTAAAAATAAATCGAAATTTTTTTCTACCGGAATTAGACGGCATTTAGTTTCATACATTCAGATTGTCAATCCGATAAAGAAATTATATGCAAAACATGTATGGGGAGTGCGATATTTCATATTTTGCATGGATGCAGAGGTGAGTATGCAATTTCATCGGACGATTATATTCAAACTTCAATCGTCGATTACAGGAAAACAAGACGATGTTTTGACCCAATTTAAACGGATCTTTATTCAAAATTAAATAACCATTCACAATTGGTACAATAGCCCAAGAATTGGAGCAATAATTGTTTTTGTATTTTTCCGGCGCGAAAACAGCAAAGGAGTACCCCTTTGCTAATTTGTAAAAATAAATCGAAATTTTTTTCTACCGGAATTAGACGGCATTTAGTTTCATACATTCAGATTGTCAATCCGATAAAGAAATTATATGCAAAACATGTATAGGGAGTGCGATATTTCATATTTTGCATGGATGGAGAGGTGAGCATGCAATTTCATCGGACGATTATATCCAAACTTCAATCGTCGATTACAGGAAAGCAAGACGATGTTTTGACCCAATTTAAACGGATCTTTATTCAAAATTAAATAACCATTCACAATTGGTACAATAGCCCAAGAATTGGAGCAATAATTTTTTTTGTATTTTTCCGGCGCGAAAACAGCAAAGGGGTACCCCTTTGCTAATTTGTAAAAATAAATCGAATTTTTTTTCTACCGGAATTAGACGGCATTTAGTTTCATACATTCAGATTGTCAATCCGATAAAGAAATTATATGCAAAACATGTATGGGGAGTGCGATATTTCATATTTTGCATGGATGGAGAGGTGAGCATGCAATTTCATCGGACGATTATATTCAAACTTCAATCGTCGATTACAGGAAAACAAGACGATGTTTTGACCCAATTTAAACGGATCTTTATTCAAAATTAAATAACCATTCACAATTGGTACAATAGCCCAAGAATTGGAGCAATCATTTTTTTTGTATTTTTCCGGCGCGAAAACAGCAAAGGGGTACGTACCCCTTTGCTAATTTGTAAAAATAAATCGAAATTTTTTTCTACCGGAATTAGACGGCATTTTAGTTTCATACATTCAGATTGTCAATCCGATAAAGAAATTATATGCAAAACATGTATGGGGAGTGCGATATTTCATATTTTGCATGGATGCAGAGGTGAGTATGCAATTTCATCGGACGATTATATTCAAACTTCAATCGTCGATTACGGGAAAACAAGACGATGTTTTGACCCAATTTAAACGGATCTTTATTCAAAATTAAATAACCATTCACAATTGGTACAATAGCCCAAGAATTGGAGCAATAATTTTTTTTGTATTTTTCCGGCGCGAAAACAGCAAAGGGGTACCCCTTTGCTAATTTGTAAAAATAAATCGAAATTTTTTTCTACCGGAATTAGACGGCATTTAGTTTCATACATTCAGATTGTCAATCCGATAAAGAAATTATATGCAAAACATGTATGGGGAGTGCGATATTTCATATTTTGCATGGATGGAGAGGTGAGCATGCAATTTCATCGGACGATTATATTCAAACTTCAATCGTCGATTACAGGAAAACAAGACGATGTTTTGACCCAATTTAAACGGATCTTTATTCAAAATTAAATAACCATTCACAATTGGTACAATAGCCCAAGAATTGGAGCAATCATTTTTTTTGTATTTTTCCGGCGCGAAAACAGCAAAGGGGTACGTACCCCTTTGCTAATTTGTAAAAATAAATCGAAATTTTTTTCTACCGGAATTAGACGGCATTTTAGTTTCATACATTCAGATTGTCAATCCGATAAAGAAATTATATGCAAAACATGTATGGGGAGTGCGATATTTCATATTTTGCATGGATGCAGAGGTGAGTATGCAATTTCATCGGACGATTATATTCAAACTTCAATCGTCGATTACAGGAAAACAAGACGATGTTTTGACCCAATTTAAACGGATCTTTATTCAAAATTAAATAACCATTCACAATTGGTACAATAGCCCAAGAATTGGAGCAATAATTTTTTTGTATTTTTCCGGCGCGAAAACAGCAAAGGGGTACCCCTTTGCTAATTTGTAAAAATAAATCGAAATTTTTTTCTACCGGAATTAGACGGCATTTAGTTTCATACATTCAGATTGTCAATCCGATAAAGAAATTATATGCAAAACATGTATGGGGAGTGCGATATTTCATATTTTGCATGGATGGAGAGGTGAGCATGCAATTTCATCGGACGATTATATTCAAACTTCAATCGTCGATTACAGGAAAACAAGACGATGTTTTGACCCAATTTAAACGGATCTTTATTCAAAATTAAATAACCATTCACAATTGGTACAATAGCCCAAGAATTGGAGCAATAATTTTTTTTGTATTTTTCCGGCGCGAAAACAGCAAAGGGGTACCCCTTTGCTAATTTGTAAAAATAAATCGAAATTTTTTTCTACCGGAATTAGACGGCATTTAGTTTCATACATTCAGATTGTCAATCCGATAAAGAAATTATATGCAAAACATGTATGGGGAGTGCGATATTTCATATTTTGCATGGATGGAGAGGTGAGCATGCAATTTCATCGGACGATTATATTCAAACTTCAATCGTCGATTACAGGAAAACAAGACGATGTTTTGACCCAATTTAAACGGATCTTTATTCAAAATTAAATAACCATTCACAATTGGTACAATAGCCCAAGAATTGGAGCAATAATTTTTTTTGTATTTTTCCGGCGCGAAAACAGCAAAGGGGTACCCCTTTGCTAATTTGTAAAAATAAATCGAAATTTTTTTCTACCGGAATTAGACGGCATTTAGTTTCATACATTCAGATTGTCAATCCGATAAAGAAATTATATGCAAAACATGTATGGGGAGTGCGATATTTCATATTTTGCATGGATGGAGAGGTGAGCATGCAATTTCATCGGACGATTATATTCAAACTTCAATCGTCGATTACAGGAAAACAAGACGATGTTTTGACCCAATTTAAACGGATCTTTATTCAAAATTAAATAACCATTCACAATTGGTACAATAGCCCAAGAATTGGAGCAATCATTTTTTTTGGATTTTTCCGGTGCGAAAACAGCAAAGGGGTACCCCTTTGCTAATTTGTAAAAATAAATCGAAATTTTTTTCTACCGGAATTAGACGGCATTTAGTTTCATACATTCAGATTGTCAATCCGATAAAGAAATTATATGCAAAACATGTATGGGGAGTGCGATATTTCATATTTTGCATGGATGGAGAGGTGCGCATGCAATTTCATCGGACGATTATATTCAAACTTCAATCGTCGATTACAGGAAAACAAGACGATGTTTTGACCCAATTTAAACGGATCTTTATTCAAAATTAAATAACCATTCACAATTGGTACAATAGCCCAAGAATTGGAGCAATCATTTTTTTTGGATTTTTCCGGTGCGAAAACAGCAAAGGGGTGGGTACCCCTTTGCTAATTTGTAAAAATAAATCGAAATTTTTTTCTACCGGAATTAGACGGAATTTAGTTTCATACATTCAGATTGTCAATCCGATAAAGAAATTATATGCAAAACATGTATGGGGAGTGCGATATTTCATATTTTGCATGGATGGAGAGGTGAGCATGCAATTTCATCGGACGATTATATTCAAACTTCAATCGTCGATTACAGGAAAACAAGACGATGTTTTGACCCAATTTAAACGGATCTTTATTCAAAATTAAATAACCATTCACAATTGGTACAATAGCCCAAGAATTGGAGCAATAATTTTTTTTGTATTTTTCCGGCGCGAAAACAGCAAAGGGGTACCCCTTTGCTAATTTGTAAAAATAAATCGAAATTTTTTTCTACCGGAATTAGACGGCATTTAGTTTCATACATTCAGATTGTCAATCCGATAAAGAAATTATATGCAAAACATGTATGGGGAGTGCGATATTTCATATTTTGCATGGATGGAGAGGTGAGCATGCAATTTCATCGGACGATTATATTCAAACTTCAATCGTCGATTACAGGAAAACAAGACGATGTTTTGACCCAATTTAAACGGATCTTTATTCAAAATTAAATAACCATTCACAATTGGTACAATAGCCCAAGAATTGGAGCAATAATTTTTTTTGTATTTTTCCGGCGCGAAAACAGCAAAGGGGTACCCCTTTGCTAATTTGTAAAAATAAATCGAAATTTTTTTCTACCGGAATTAGACGGCATTTAGTTTCATACATTCAGATTGTCAATCCGATAAAGAAATTATATGCAAAACATGTATGGGGAGTGCGATATTTCATATTTTGCATGGATGGAGAGGTGAGCATGCAATTTCATCGGACGATTATATTCAAACTTCAATCGTCGATTACAGGAAAACAAGACGATGTTTTGACCCAATTTAAACGGATCTTTATTCAAAATTAAATAACCATTCACAATTGGTACAATAGCCCAAGAAAGGGGTACCCCTTTGCTAATTTGTAAAAATAAATCGAAATTTTTTTCTACCGGAATTAGACGGCATTTAGTTTCATACATTCAGATTGTCAATCCGATAAAGAAATTATATGCAAAACATGTATGGGGAGTGCGATATTTCATATTTTGCATGGATGGAGAGGTGAGCATGCAATTTCATCGGACGATTATATTCAAACTTCAATCGTCGATTACAGGAAAACAAGACGATGTTTTGACCCAATTTAAACGGATCTTTATTCAAAATTAAATAACCATTCACAATTGGTACAATAGCCCAAGAATTGGAGCAATCATTTTTTTTGGATTTTTCCGGTGCGAAAACAGCAAAGGGGTACGTACCCCTTTGCTAATTTGTAAAAATAAATCGAAATTTTTTTCTACCGGAATTAGACGGCATTTAGTTTCATACATTCAGATTGTCAATCCGATAAAGAAATTATATGCAAAACATGTATGGGGAGTGCGATATTTCATATTTTGCATGGATGGAGAGGTGAGCATGCAATTTCATCGGACGATTATATTCAAACTTCAATCGTCGATTACAGGAAAACAAGACGATGTTTTGACCCAATTTAAACGGATCTTTATTCAAAATTAAATAACCATTCACAATTGGTACAATAGCCCAAGAATTGGAGCAATCATTTTTTTTGGATTTTTCCGGTGCGAAAACAGCAAAGGGGTACCCCTTTGCTAATTTGTAAAAATAAATCGAAATTTTTTTCTACCGGAATTAGACGGAATTTAGTTTCATACATTCAGATTGTCAATCCGATAAAGAAATTATATGCAAAACATATATGGGGAGTGCGATATTTCATATTTTGCATGGATGGAGAGGTGAGCATGCAATTTCATCGGACGATTATATTCAAACTTCAATCGTCGATTACAGGAAAACAAGACGATGTTTTGACCCAATTTAAACGGATCTTTATTCAAAATTAAATAACCATTCACAATTGGTACAATAGCCCAAGAATTGGAGCAATAATTTTTTTTGTATTTTTCCGGCGCGAAAACAGCAAAGGGGTACCCCTTTGCTAATTTGTAAAAATAAATCGAAATTTTTTTCTACCGGAATTAGACGGCATTTAGTTTCATACATTCAGATTGTCAATCCGATAAAGAAATTATATGCAAAACATGTATGGGGAGTGCGATATTTCATATTTTGCATGGATGGAGAGGTGAGCATGCAATTTCATCGGACGATTATATTCAAACTTCAATCGTCGATTACAGGAAAACAAGACGATGTTTTGACCCAATTTAAACGGATCTTTATTCAAAATTAAATAACCATTCACAATTGGTACAATAGCCCAAGAATTGGAGCAATAATTTTTTTTGTATTTTTCCGGCGCGAAAACAGCAAAGGGGTACCCCTTTGCTAATTTGTAAAAATAAATCGAAATTTTTTTCTACCGGAATTAGACGGCATTTAGTTTCATACATTCAGATTGTCAATCCGATAAAGAAATTATATGCAAAACATGTATGGGGAGTGCGATATTTCATATTTTGCATGGATGGAGAGGTGAGCATGCAATTTCATCGGACGATTATATTCAAACTTCAATCGTCGATTACAGGAAAACAAGACGATGTTTTGACCCAATTTAAACGGATCTTTTATTCAAAATTAAATAACCATTCACAATTGGTACAATAGCCCAAGAATTGGAGCAATAATTTTTTTTGTATTTTTCCGGCGCGAAAACAGCAAAGGGGTACCCCTTTGCTAATTTGTAAAAATAAATCGAAATTTTTTTCTACCGGAATTAGACGGCATTTAGTTTCATACATTCAGATTGTCAATCCGATAAAGAAATTATATGCAAAACATGTATGGGGAGTGCGATATTTCATATTTTGCATGGATGGAGAGGTGAGCATGCAATTTCATCGGACGATTATATTCAAACTTCAATCGTCGATTACAGGAAAACAAGACGATGTTTTGACCCAATTTAAACGGATCTTTATTCAAAATTAAATAACCATTCACAATTGGTACAATAGCCCAAGAATTGGAGCAATCATTTTTTTTGTATTTTTCCGGCGCGAAAACAGCAAAGGGGTACGTACCCATTTGCTAATTTGTAAAAATAAATCGAAATTTTTTTCTACCGGAATTAGACGGCATTTTAGTTTCATACATTCAGATTGTCAATCCGATAAAGAAATTATATGCAAAACATGTATGGGGAGTGCGATATTTCATATTTTGCATGGATGCAGAGGTGAGTATGCAATTTCATCGGACGATTATATTCAAACTTCAATCGTCGATTACAGGAAAACAAGACGATGTTTTGACCCAATTTAAACGGATCTTTATTCAAAATTAAATAACCATTCACAATTGGTACAATAGCCCAAGAATTGGAGCAATAATTTTTTTTGTATTTTTCCGGCGCGAAAACAGCAAAGGGGTACCCCTTTGCTAATTTGTAAAAATAAATCGAAATTTTTTTCTACCGGAATTAGACGGCATTTAGTTTCATACATTCAGATTGTCAATCCGATAAAGAAATTATATGCAAAACATGTATGGGGAGTGCGATATTTCATATTTTGCATGGATGGAGAGGTGAGCATGCAATTTCATCGGACGATTATATTCAAACTTCAATCGTCGATTACAGGAAAACAAGACGATGTTTTGACCCAATTTAAACGGATCTTTATTCAAAATTAAATAACCATTCACAATTGGTACAATAGCCCAAGAATTGGAGCAATAATTTTTTTTGTATTTTTCCGGCGCGAAAACAGCAAAGGGGTACCCCTTTGCTAATTTGTAAAAATAAATCGAAATTTTTTTCTACCGGAATTAGACGGCATTTTAGTTTCATACATTCAGATTGTCAATCCGATAAAGAAATTATATGCAAAACATGTATGGGGAGTGCGATATTTCATATTTTGCATGGATGCAGAGGTGAGTATGCAATTTCATCGGACGATTATATTCAAACTTCAATCGTCGATTACAGGAAAACAAGACGATGTTTTGACCCAATTTAAACGGATCTTTATTCAAAATTAAATAACCATTCACAATTGGTACAATAGCCCAAGAATTGGAGCAATAATTTTTTTTGTATTTTTCCGGCGCGAAAACAGCAAAGGGGTACCCCTTTGCTAATTTGTAAAAATAAATCGAAATTTTTTTCTACCGGAATTAGACGGCATTTAGTTTCATACATT
This sequence comes from Nephrotoma guestfalica, assembly GCA_963691935.1. NCBI lineage: Eukaryota > Metazoa > Arthropoda > Insecta > Diptera > Tipulidae > Nephrotoma > Nephrotoma guestfalica. The sequence continues at coordinate 217,365,362 of OY829914.1, forward strand.
CAGATTGTCAATCCGATAAAGAAATTATATGCAAAACATGTATGGGGAGTGCGATATTTCATATTTTGCATGGATGGAGAGATGAGCATGCAATTTCATCGGACGATTATATTCAAACTTCAATCGTCGATTACAGGAAAACAAGACGATGTTTTGACCCAATTTAAACGGATCTTTATTCAAAATTAAATAACCATTCACAATTGGTACAATAGCCCAAGAATTGGAGCAATAATTTTTTTTGTATTTTTCCGGCGCGAAAACAGCAAAGGGGTACCCCTTTGCTAATTTGTAAAAATAAATCGAAATTTTTTTCTACCGGAATTAGACGGCATTTAGTTTCATACATTCAGATTGTCAATCCGATAAAGAAATTATATGCAAAACATGTATGGGGAGTGCGATATTTCATATTTTGCATGGATGGAGAGGTGAGCATGCAATTTCATCGGACGATTATATTCAAACTTCAATCGTCGATTACAGGAAAACAAGACGATGTTTTGACCCAATTTAAACGGATCTTTATTCAAAATTAAATAACCATTCACAATTGGTACAATAGCCCAAGAATTGGAGCAATAATTTTTTTTGTATTTTTCCGGCGCGAAAACAGCAAAGGGGTACCCCTTTGCTAATTTGTAAAAATAAATCGAAATTTTTTTCTACCGGAATTAGACGGCATTTAGTTTCATACATTCAGATTGTCAATCCGATAAAGAAATTATATGCAAAACATGTATGGGGAGTGCGATATTTCATATTTTGCATGGATGGAGAGGTGAGCATGCAATTTCATCGGACGATTATATTCAAACTTCAATCGTCGATTACAGGAAAACAAGACGATGTTTTGACCCAATTTAAACGGATCTTTATTCAAAATTAAATAACCATTCACAATTGGTACAATAGCCCAAGAATTGGAGCAATCATTTTTTTTTGTATTTTTCCGGCGCGAAAACAGCAAAGGGGTACGTACCCCTTTGCTAATTTGTAAAAATAAATCGAAATTTTTTTCTACCGGAATTAGACGGCATTTTAGTTTCATACATTCAGATTGTCAATCCGATAAAGAAATTATATGCAAAACATGTATGGGGAGTGCGATATTTCATATTTTGCATGGATGCAGAGGTGAGTATGCAATTTCATCGGACGATTATATTCAAACTTCAATCGTCGATTACAGGAAAACAAGACGATGTTTTGACCCAATTTAAACGGATCTTTATTCAAAATTAAATAACCATTCACAATTGGTACAATAGCCCAAGAATTGGAGCAATAATTTTTTTTGTATTTTTCCGGCGCGAAAACAGCAAAGGGGTACCCCTTTGCTAATTTGTAAAAATAAATCGAAATTTTTTTCTACCGGAATTAGACGGCATTTAGTTTCATACATTCAGATTGTCAATCCGATAAAGAAATTATATGCAAAACATGTATGGGGAGTGCGATATTTCATATTTTGCATGGATGGAGAGGTGAGCATGCAATTTCATCGGACGATTATATTCAAACTTCAATCGTCGATTACAGGAAAACAAGACGATGTTTTGACCCAATTTAAACGGATCTTTATTCAAAATTAAATAACCATTCACAATTGGTACAATAGCCCAAGAATTGGAGCAATAATTTTTTTTGTATTTTTCCGGCGCGAAAACAGCAAAGGGGTACCCCTTTGCTAATTTGTAAAAATAAATCGAAATTTTTTTCTACCGGAATTAGACGGCATTTAGTTTCATACATTCAGATTGTCAATCCGATAAAGAAATTATATGCAAAACATGTATGGGGAGTGCGATATTTCATATTTTGCATGGATGGAGAGGTGAGCATGCAATTTCATCGGACGATTATATTCAAACTTCAATCGTCGATTACAGGAAAACAAGACGATGTTTTGACCCAATTTAAACGGATCTTTATTCAAAATTAAATAACCATTCACAATTGGTACAATAGCCCAAGAATTGGAGCAATAATTTTTTTTGTATTTTTCCGGCGCGAAAACAGCAAAGGGGTACCCCTTTGCTAATTTGTAAAAATAAATCGAAATTTTTTTCTACCGGAATTAGACGGCATTTAGTTTCATACATTCAGATTGTCAATCCGATAAAGAAATTATATGCAAAACATGTATGGGGAGTGCGATATTTCATATTTTGCATGGATGGAGAGGTGAGCATGCAATTTCATCGGACGATTATATTCAAACTTCAATCGTCGATTACAGGAAAACAAGACGATGTTTTGACCCAATTTAAACGGATCTTTATTCAAAATTAAATAACCATTCACAATTGGTACAATAGCCCAAGAATTGGAGCAATCATTTTTTTTGGATTTTTCCGGTGCGAAAACAGCAAAGGGGTACCCCTTTGCTAATTTGTAAAAATAAATCGAAATTTTTTTCTACCGGAATTAGACGGCATTTAGTTTCATACATTCAGATTGTCAATCCGATAAAGAAATTATATGCAAAACATGTATGGGGAGTGCGATATTTCATATTTTGCATGGATGGAGAGGTGAGCATGCAATTTCATCGGACGATTATATTCAAACTTCAATCGTCGATTACAGGAAAACAAGACGATGTTTTGACCCAATTTAAACGGATCTTTATTCAAAATTAAATAACCATTCACAATTGGTACAATAGCCCAAGAATTGGAGCAATCATTTTTTTTTGGATTTTTCCGGTGCGAAAACAGCAAAGGGGTACCCCTTTGCTAATTTGTAAAAATAAATCGAAATTTTTTTCTACCGGAATTAGACGGAATTTAGTTTCATACATTCAGATTGTCAATCCGATAAAGAAATTATATGCAAAACATGTATGGGGAGTGCGATATTTCATATTTTGCATGGATGGAGAGGTGAGCATGCAATTTCATCGGACGATTATATTCAAACTTCAATCGTCGATTACAGGAAAACAAGACGATGTTTTGACCCAATTTAAACGGATCTTTATTCAAAATTAAATAACCATTCACAATTGGTACAATAGCCCAAGAATTGGAGCAATCATTTTTTTTGTATTTTTCCGGCGCGAAAACAGCAAAGGGGTACCCCTTTGCTAATTTGTAAAAATAAATCGAAATTTTTTT